>CP109667.1:0-2478991 GCA_025948275.1 Fusarium avenaceum
AACCCTAACCCTAACCCTAACCCTAACCCTAACCCTAACCCTAACCCTAACCCTAACCCTAACCCTAACCCTAACCCTAACCCTAACCCTAACCCTAACCCTAACCCTAACCCTAACCCTAACCCTGCTTGAAGTGTTTAATTTCGTTTTCAATCGAACGTCTTCCGAGATCCTGTATTAACTGCGATCCTCCTACTTTAATACTAGAGATTGGGCTGTAACTAGAACTGTTACTTGGAATTAAATGCTCGATCAATGCGGAACGCTTTAGGTAGCCAATGCGGCTCTGAACACTCCATCATTTCTACCAACGCCTCTGAACACTTATAAGCAAATGCCACTATTCATTTATGTCAGTGTGGGTTCATCGACAGATACGACTATACATACTTCCGTGACCGTTCATCCCGACAGATACCCAAAGCCCTGGCTGTCCTGGGGCCTCACCAACAAGTGGGAACGAGTCTGGCGTGTAGCATGTAATTCCAACCCAATCTCGGACTACCTCGCCTTCGGTGCCCCAAGCATCCTGTCCGACGTAATCGGCTGCTGCATGATGGAGATATTCGGCGATTTCGACATTGATTCTGGAGTCGTCGGTGCACCATGTTCCCTTGTTGATATGTTCTCCCCCGCCGTAAAGTATGTCTTGAGCTCCCCGAAGCCCTGTTTGCCGTACCAAGAAGTAGTCCCCACCATTGTAATCCGCTAGAGCGCAGCTCTTGTCTAGGGCTGGTAGATTATGAGCTTTACTTCCTGGACGGATAGCTGCTACTTGACGTCGACTAGGAACAAGGAAGCCTGTGGCCGCTAGGTCAGGGTAAAGGGAATTCGTATATGCGTTAGTAGCAAGGACGACATTCTTAACCCGCACAGCGCCTCTCGGCGTATGAACGCGCCAGACACCATCTTCCTGGACTATATCCGTAACCATGGTATTGGTCTGCAAGTTGAGGCCTTTGGCCAGGCTGAGCTCGAGCATGTGGCAGACCAGGAGATAGGGGTTTTGTGTGTATGCAGGATATGAAGTGGCACCAACAATGTCAGGGATACCGAACGCTTCTTGGGCGTCCTTCCCTTGCAGGACCTTCTGAAATGTGGCGATGCCAGCTTCTGGTCGTCGCTGACTCACTTCTTGTCGAAATCTGACAACCTCCAATGCCTTGACTAGCCCTTCTTGAGTCTTGAATAGCTCTGCTGTCTCGGTTGGCCTAAAGTCGCAGTCTATATTATGCAACTGCACAAACTCCGCCATGGCGCGTACGTTGGCTTGTTCAAAATTATCGATCTTGATAGCTTCGTCTTCTCCGTATTTTTCCACAAGGCGGGGCAATCGGTGCCACCATCCAGCGCGGCAATGCCCGCCGTTTCGACCAGATGCACCGGATGCGGCGGTTCTTGCGTCGATCATGAGTATTGATGAAGAAGCTCTACGTTCAAGAAGCTTGTACGCAATAGTGGCTCCAGTGATACCAGACCCAACGATAATGTAGTCGACATTAGGTGGAAGATCTGGAGTAGTGCGGTGGTTGGCTATACGATGTGGAGGCAGCTGCCAATACGATTCGACTGGGTCATTGACAGGAAAGCCAGAGATAGCCATGATGGCGTTGAGGTTTTAGATGAACTTGACGAATTTTGTCGGATCTTGGGTTCTTATAACATCCTTAATCTTACGCATTTCCGGATTATAAACATAGCGATCGGGGCTAGCACGTGTTAGGCAGGTAGACACGCGGTCTTACCATGCAAGGCTTACTAGAAGATAGGAATACTATAAGGGGAAGCTAATTCGACGCGACTGTGGCGGGGTTAAGTAATTTAATCCTGATCAGCCTATTATATATTACATGACACTAGAATGAAGTCCTTTAGTTAGTTAAGATGTAGACGACGAGTAGCCTCGGCGTGGCCGTGTTAATTCAGTCGCAATCGAAGAAGCTTAGATTGGCGTTAAGACACAGGTTGATAAGGGTATTTATTCTAGATATAATAAGAAACCTAGTTCTATTTATAATATGGATTAATAAATGTCTATATATAGATAGAAGAGAACTTCTATTAAGTTATAAACTAGACTAGTATTAGTACTAGAACCTATAGTAAAAATAATATTTAACTAGCGATCTTTAATAAAATAGAATACTATATTAATTAAGTAGATAAAGTATATCTCAAAGGTCTATACTAATACATAGTACCTTTATTTTATTTTGTATATAGTTAGTAAGGAAATATAAACTTAATATTAGTTTCTCTTTTTACCTTCCTAATCTTCTTATTACTTACTTATTTTCTTACTAATTATATTAAACTTCATTTAAATTTAGTACATATATTTATTAATATATAATATATATATATAAGAGTATACGATTTATCTCCCTTAATTATTATATTCAAGTAAATATAATTAATGATCATAAAACCGCTATGTATTTTAAGTTAAGATAGACTTAGTACCTTAAATATAAGGTCTTCTTTACCTTGAATAAAAATATAGGGATTTCCTTTAAAATATAAAAATATTACTATAGTTAGGTTTAAATTGGAAGTTATTAAGCTATTAATAATATTTTATAATAAAAAGAATACTATTCTTATAGCCCTAAGTGTAAAAAAGAAAATAATATAATATAATTTAAGACTTAATTATAATTATTTATATTAAGCTTAGTAATATATTTAAAAATAAAATCTAACTATTTTAATAAAATCTATAGAAATATTAATGGCTTGAGCGGAAGTACATCTTTGAGATACCTGACGGTGGCGCTTCAACTAGATAGACCTGGCCCTGCAGTAGTATTTAGTATCCAATTCCGCGACGGGCAGCAACGCTATTGATGTGTATCTTTGCTGGGTATAAGTCACGGTCTTCGACCTTCAACGTCAGAGATCCAAGTCCCGTGCAATTAAAAACGGCTTTAGCGGTTGGGAATCGACCTGGAATGTCCGATAGGTTGTCTATGATTGCACGTCGTACCTCAATGCCAAGTCTTGGAGCCTCAGCTTGGAGCCTATAGGTATGAGTTAGCACTGCTGACGTTGGGCAATTGGCTGGTGGAATGTTACTAATACATACAACGGCAATTATTTCTGCACATTGATAACAAAGGTCGAGACTTCAAACCCAAACTTAGTGCCTTGCGGAAGCTCCTCTCTTAGTAGGTACTTGATCCCTCCGACGAGATCATCATACCAAATCTTGTTGGTTACTCGACTCAGAAGGTCGACATTCTTGATGTCATCCTCATAAACAGATCGCAAGTCCATTGCCTCTTTACCGCATTCAGGATGAGCCTTGGCCAGTTCTTGAAAGTTGAGGTATGTAACACGGTCCCATTCTTCTTGAGGGCCATTGTCCGTTGCACTAGAGATCCACTTTCCGCCAGCCCAAGCTGATGCGTATGTGGGAGCAGAGTCCCCGGGGAGGTCTCTGGCTAGAACCAAGACATTGCTTGAGGGGTACTGTCTCTTCAGGTCAAGTGCAGTAGTCAATCCGACCACGCCAGCTCCTAGAACGATATACATTGCGAGTTAGTTTACTGGTCTTGTCAATGGGCCTGGCACTCGCAAGAACAAAATTCCGGAAAAGAAAATAGAGTCGTGCATCCCTGACGGTCTTAAGTACTCTTGTCTCTACTAGTTTTATCATCTACAACATAGTAAACGATCCTTGGATACTTTTGTTTATACTTTCCTTACAATCATCTCTTTCACTGGCTGGAGGCCCTATCACTTCTTGGGCACCGAGAACATGTCATAGTAGTTATATTTTCTCCCGACGGCCAGTTCTTAGCATCGGCGTCAGAAGACCACACTGTTCGACTGTGGAACCTAAACACTGGTACCAAACTACAAACGCTCGTGGGTCACAGTGATTCCGTCTTCAAGGTGGAATTCTAGCCAAACTGCCGCCTTGTGGCATCAGCATTAGCTGACAAAACCATAAAGATAGATTTGGATTATAGAAAGTGGGTTACATAAGCATACATTCCAGGGACATTTTGCCAAGTCATGGCCATGGTCTTTTCACCGGACAGCAACTCTATGTTGTCAGTTGCCGCAGATTACGAAACCAAACTTTGGGATATAGAGATTGGTATATGCAAAAGGACAGTCCATGTCTTCCCTGACCTAACCCCTGGCTCCTCGTTGTGCGATTACGACGACGACGATGACGATGAAGAGGATCCGAACGCATTGTATTCCACATATCCTTCTGAAGAGGAGGAGGAAGACGACGACGACGACGAAGAGGAGGACAACAAAGAGAAGGGCGATAAAGAGAAGGATAACGAAGAGAAGGACAACAGAGAGAAAGACAACGAAGAGAAGGAAGATAACGACGACGACGAAGAGAAGGAGGGTTTGTGCGGTGATGGCGGCAGCAATGACAGTTCCGACACTCCCGATGATGTCCTCGATCGGGGCATTTCTGACATCTCCGATCAGGAACAGGTCAACGCCCTCTACAACGGGTTAGGTCTTGAGTCCTTTTGGCCTTTTCCCTTCTCCCCTGTGCACAACTATTGGCATCGGCCTTTCCCTACAGTAAAATTGAGATCTGGAACCTATCAACAGACTCACACTATCGCACCCTCAAACACCATGACGGGAAAGTCACTGCAATAGTCTTTTCGTTAGATGGTCAGCTTCTAGCATCTGGGTCATCAGAGGGCGAGTTGCGGCCATGGGATGTAGAGACAGGTGCGTTGAAATACATTTTCGACAAGCTTAGTGGTAAGATAAGAAGCATTGCCTTTTCGAAAGACGCCCATCTATTGGTTTATGCGTCGGAGAAGATAGTTCGACTTTTGGACGTGTCAACTGGTGCATCTCGAAATGTATCCATGAATATTACCGGACTCTTGAATACGGTTGCTTTTTCGCCAGACAGTCAGCTCCTGGCACTGGTATCGGCTGGGGATAAGATGATTCAGCTTTGGGATGCTACACTGCACACAAGTAATACCGAAACCGATGTCCGTGAGGAGAATATCCGTGAGGTTCTTTTGTCTCCTGATGGTCAGACTATAGCTTCCGTGCCGGGCGACAGAACCATTCAACTTCTGGATGCAGAAACGGGTGTACGCCGGAAAACACTTACAGGTGTAAAGGAGGTCTTATTCTCACCTGACAATAGGCTTCTAGCATCAGCTTCGTCCGGTCGAACGGTGCAGATCTGGGATGTGGAAAACTTCAGCATCAAAGAAACAATGACTGGGAACTAGGGCTCGGGTTCAGTAGTCGCTTATTAACCTGATGGGAAGCTTGTGGCGTCGGCATCGCCATCATCGTCTTTTCCACAAGTGATTCAGTGGAACGCAGAAACAGGAAAGCTCCAACACACGCTTGAAGTAGGACGTCAAAAAGAACCTGGGACATCTCGATGGACCATCAGCGCAGTTGTTTTCTCACCCGACTGTAGAACCGTAGCAGCACTTTCATGGAATTTGCAGCTTTGGATCTGGGATGCCTCCACCGGCAACCGCCAGGAAACACTTTGGGGCGAGTTTGGAATGATACCGGGAATTATCTTCTCACCAGATAGCCAGCTTATAGCAGTTTCCCATCGGAATTGGAAGAACTGGGTTTTCAATCGAATCACTTCTTCATCCCGTTTCATTAGGGTACCTGAGGACGCGACGAATGTTGTGGCTTTTTCGCCCGACCATCGGCTCATTGCGATAGCATCAACGTATCGTGAAGCAGTTTGGGTTTACGACGCAAAGACAGAGGGACCCTATGCGCTTCTGCTCGATAACGAAGGATTTCCCAAGCGGATTTTTTCCCCACCTGACGGCCGCCGGCTAGCCGTAGCGTCAACTGATGGAATCGTCCGGGTTTGGAATGTCATGCACCAAACGCGCCCAAAAGCTATCTTAGACCATGGCGAAACTGTCAAATCATTGGAGTTCTCACCCAATGGGGAAACTATGGTAACTACATCACGATACGAGTTCCAGATCTGGGACGTCGCATCGGGGATAAGGCAGCAGACGATACTAAACAACGGGGGATTTGTTATTAACATCGCATTCTTGCCCGGCAAGCTTGTCGTGTTAACATCAAACTCTGAGTCGACCAGGTTCTGGAACCTCTGGGGAGGAATGGCACTTGAAACCCGCACATACTCGATCATGCATGCTCTGCATGAACCAGTACAGTGTCCCGTCTCTCACGTTGTTGGTCTTAATATACACAGAACGTGGATAACAAACGGATCTGAAGACCTCGTGTGGCTCCCTCCGGAATACCCACCTACAAACTGGACTAGGAAGGGTTCTGCGATTGCCATGGGCTGTGTTTCGGGTCGATGCATAATATTTCATGCCGGTTGACTGCCATGCTTGTTTTCAGATTTGATGTAATTTGGAGGACTCTACTTGCACTACATAATATCACGGTTTACATGCTTGCAGTATTGAATGATCTTATCGCACTGGTGAACTAAGAACACGAGGATGCAAATGATATAGACTCGGCCCAGATCGTTTGATTCCACGGCATGCAGTGCTCGTAGAGTTGCCAAACTAGCCATCGCTACGAGGAGCGTTCATTATGATGCTGACCAATTACTATATATTTACTCTACGATATTCCACCCTCTCTTGCTTGTGGTCGGTAGACCTTTCCAAGGCTTACCGAGAGAAGGCATAGGAATACAGCGATGGTGAGGAGATGTGCCAGCTTAACGCTAGTCCTCCAACATAAACCACTTGTTTCTTCCTAATTATTTATGGGCATATAAATATATAGAGTCACCATCAGGTGAGAATTTGTCGAGGTTATCGTGTGGCTGATCCAAAGCTTCGTCTCACTCGTCTGGTGGCGGCAGTTAGCGACATTGTAGTGGAGAGCTTCCCTGTGTTCCTCGTAGGTCCTTGAAAGAAGACAGTTAAGGTGTCTCTACTGATGAATATCTGGACGAGAACTCCCTCCCACATAGGCAAGAACTTAAGTTAAAGCATTCTGCTCCCGGAATATTTCAAGCGGCATCAATAGCTTCATTTCTTTTCCCGTAACTCGCTCCTATCTAATGATCTCGGTCCTGATCTGCTATTGTCACGTGCGGCGAGACAGACGTGTCGGTGGCGACCGGTGTCCAATGCTCCTCGTAAGCGACTTTCTGTCAATCTAGGTTGTATTGTTGGAACTAATTCGGTCTTGACATATATCATGTCTTTATAGGAAAGTCGTTAGAAACCTGCATGAACAAGCTGCATGAACTCGTTGACAAGTATGCTTTCGTCACTGCGGTCACTCATGCCTAAGAAACCGGGGAGAGCCTAGGGACTCTGTGTATATTATCAAGAAATATCTATTCTCATACCAACAGGTAACCATAAAGTATGCCTAAGGAAATTGGAAGAACTCTCTGAGGATAGCTAATTATCAGGGTTAGACACGGCAGAATCTGGCAACCCGGATCAATGCTAGTCCGGGGCGGCTATACTAGACCCCGCCTGCTGCGACTACATTCGGAAAGGAAAATCCAGTCCATCAATTCACGAACACCGCAACGTAACAAATATTAATCTAGTTCCATCAGTACCCATATTCAAGTGTCGAGCTTGTCTAACTCATTACTACCCTAGCTAAATAGTAGCCCGATGGGACCGACAAACCAGCCCACAAGGACTGATGAGACGCCACTTTTCATAGCACACGACGAGGGCGACAGTAGGCCAATCTCACATGATATACGAGACAGTGCTGATATACCGTTACTAGTCTTACCTCCCACCGAACCTATTTATGATCATGTCGAGCTAGTTACGAGATCCCACGGCACAAATCAGTCTACTCAGGACTCGTTTCAAAGCTTTGAACAAGATGTCTATCAGAGCCTTCAACGAGACGCCGCAGAGTTTCAGGGTCAAAGCAGTTTATCTTGGCAGCTACAGGACTTGGCCGATCTAACAGCCGACGTTAGTTTGGCGTCGGTGGGAAATTCGATTCAACCTGTTGAGCAGTCCTGGCAAGCATCTCTGTCGCCCTGGACATTGCAAGATCAAACCCAGAATGTCTGGCAGCATCACCATGAGGATGTTCCAAGCGAGAGCCTACCTATTACCACGTGGGAGCTGGGCCAGGGTACCGCCAAGGCATTTCAGTACTCCCCCAATGTCCAGGTTCAATCGCATGGTCTTCCCCGACGAAGAAGCCGATATCTCCGCAGTCCAGCAATGCCCATAGTTTCAGGAACAAGTCCAATAGGAACATCAGCTGCCGGAACCCTGGTGGATAGTTCCATGGATCCAATACAGAGATGGCGAAATTCGCCACCGGAGACTGAGGCAGCATCGTTATCTGCCATTGCAAACGCTTTAAGGACCAACCCACTTCGTGGCCAAGCACGCACCAGTAGCCTCAATAATAACCATGCAGACTTCCGACCTAGATCAACGGTGAGCTTTGCCAGTGGCTCAAGTCTGTCTTCGGGTTCTGCCGCTTCTGCCAGCTCCGTGTCCCGTCGTGGCCGCGTGGTAAAACGGACTCGACCAGCAAAGGGCAAAACAGCAGACAAGAGGAGGTTTCCTTGCACATTCTGCTGTGACTCGTTCAAAAGCAAGTTTGATTGGGCACGTCACGAGCAGTCGTTGCATCTCAGCGTTCAAGGGTGGCTATGCGCGCCATTTGGCAGCGTTGTGATATCAGCTGTTACCGGGTGCAGCAGTTGTGCCTACTGCGGTCTTACAAATCCGACAACAACTCATCTCGAAGACCACAACAGTAACTCATGCGAGAACAGCCAGATTTATACTCGGAAGGATCACCTAGTTCAGCACCTAAGGAGTATCCATAACGTAAAGGACCCTCCGTTGATAGACTCATGGAAGGTTGAGGGACCGCCTATAGCATCGAGATGTGGCTTCTGTGACTTACGTATGGAGACATGGCAGGATCGTATAGATCATCTAGTATCACATTTCCGCAAGGGCAAAACGATGGATGATTGGAAGGGAAATCATGGCTTTGATTCAGGGATTGCAGCTCGTGTCACCAACGCGATTCCTCCGTATTTAATTGCATCCGAGTCAAAGACGTACGCCCCATTCTCTGCTGCAACTCCGAATCCAATACAAGCAGAGCATATACAACAGATAACGAGGTCAGCCGAGGCGTGGACTGCTTCGGAACTGGTGACCGAGTCGAGAGAACCCACGATATCTCTCCAGGATAAATCGTTTCCCGAGCTTCTGGCTTTTCACCTGGGTCGTTTTGCGCAGCATCAGATGAGGCTCGGTATCATCCCCACGGATAAGATGTTCCAAGATGAAGCTAGGAGATTGCAATTCGGCACGGTAGATCCGCTGGATGACACAGTTGCCGATAATCAAGAGTGGCTGTCTCTTTTTCGAAGTCAGCATCTTGATGATTCGGCAGGAAGTCAGGATAGATTGCCTTAATATGTTGCGGTTTAGGAAGCAATCCTGACAGAATTTTTACGGATCATTCTACTCATATTAGTTCTACAAGAATATTGGCATTGCTCAATCTAATTACACCAGCTCATAAGACACTCTAGTTATTCCTTGCTGCCTCTTTATCTTTCTTACCTTGATCTTTCCTACCAAAGCCGTACTTCTCATATGAGTTCCCCCACACATATAAGCACCCTCACCCTCAATCTCGACAGCTCTAATCAGATCCTCCTTACCGCCTTCATCCTCTGGCATTGTCCAAGACTTTTCTTTAAGCTCGTCTCTTGACCACCAACGAACGTCGATTGAGCGATCACCTTTAACTATTTCATTCGCAATCCTCTCCATCTCCTCCTTTTTGTCGCCCTGGATGATGCCTTGGAAATCGACAAATGCAGTACCAGGATAGTGTTGGGCTTTGACCTCCCGCAAACCCGGTATTCCCAGCCTTCGGATAGCCGAAGAGAGAATGTGGCCAGCGTCATGAATCTGCGAGTGGAGCTTTCGCGCGTCTTGATTGATCTTCTGGATAACGGACGTCTGTTCCTTAAACGGGGTGCCGGAGTATGATCCGAGATGAATGATCGTTCCGAGCGGAAACTTTTGAACAGACTCGACAGTGAAAGTTGATGTCTGGTCGGGAGGGCTCATGGTACCAGTATCGCTCGGTTGTCCACCGCCTTTGGCATAGAAAATTGTAGAATCGGTGATAACAAGAGACTTATCATCCGAAGCCTCTTTGAATATCTTTTTAATGGCATCGTCCCAGTGGGCGAATGGAATGCTGGCCAAGACAGTTACTTCCACCTCGCACTTAGTCTCATCACGATGGTAGATTGCCTCAGTACAGCCGAACTATCACCAAGTTAATACGCTGCATATCCTGATAAGGAACTCATTAAAGACAAACCTTTTCCATGGTGTGAATATACCTCCTTGATGTGTGAGTGGTGCTTCGTAGGTGTTAAATAGCAAAGGATAGTTCTACTTCCCGCCCAGGGGTATTCGCTTGATTATAAAATAGAATGCCATGACCGTGGAACGCTCCAGAAGGCACCCCCCGGTGTGATGAAAGCCAAAATCCATTGGATGTGGGCCATGAGAAACTTTTTCCTCTTAGTCCACACCTATCCCATAGAGTGGCACTCGTCCACCAAGTCAAAGTCAATTCATCCACTAGATGCCACGCGCAAAAGGATTGCAAGATTTGATAGTCGAGATAGATTAAAACTTCTAGAACATGCTTCCGAGGGCTTTGCGTAGGGTTGCCTTTCACTAGTTTTTCTCTCTCCTGATATTTAATACCTACTTCCTCAGGGTTATCTAGTCCATGTTCTTGCATGCTCCATAACTGCGTAAAGGCGCCCTTTGAAACCTATTCAACCTTCTTCTTCTTCTTCTTCTTCATTGTCTTACTTCCACTATGGGTTCCTACACACCGAACCTGGGCCGCTCCTTCATGAGTGATAATATAGCCGGTGCATCACCCGAGATTGTGCAAGCTATCGTTTCTGCAGCTACTGAACATGTTCCACCATATGGCAATGATACCGTCACAACATTCGCTCATCAGAGACTACAAAACGTTTTCGAAAAGGAAGTTGACGTCTTCCCGGTTTCGAGTGGAACCGCCGCGAATTGCATCGGATTAGCCTCGCTGGTCAAGCCTTGGGGCAGTATTCTTTGCCACCATGATAGCCACATCAACAACGACGAGTGCGGTGCGCCAGAGGCCTTCACTGGAGGTTGTAAACTTGTCACGGTACCTGGAAAGGATGGCAAGCTTGATCCTCATGCTCTGAGAGCTGCGGCCCGTCGAAAGGTCGGTGACGTTCACAGTGTCCAGCCATCTGCCATCAGTATCAGTCAGCCTACCGAGAGCGGTAGTGTCTATACAATCGACGAACTCCATGAGCTTTACAAGATAGCCAAGGATGCAGGCTTGCGCGTGCACATGGATGGTGCACGTTTCGCCAATGCGTTGGTTCACCTTGGAGTATCTCCAGCGGAAATGACCTGGAAGGCTGGCGTCGACGTTCTCTCTTTTGGCTTGACGAAAAACGGCGCAATGACAGTCGATGTCATCATCTCTTTCGACCCTACCTTGGCATCCGAAATAGCTTTCCGCCAGAAACGAGCAGGCCAGCTAGCTTCTAAGATGCGCTTCCACACTGCTCAGATCGAGGCCTACCTTAGGGATGAATTATGGCTAGGAAATGCCCGTCACGCAAATGGGTTGGCTTTGCGTCTCGCTGCTGGTCTTCAGGAGATCCCTGGGCCCAGGATTATCCAGAAGCCAGAAGCCAACATACTCTTCTGTCGCTTGGCGCCACATGTGATCAAAGAATTGCTTGGTCGTGGCTATCAGTTTTATCACGATCGCTGGGAGCCAGGAACTGTTCGCTTTGTTACATCTTTTTCACATAGTTCCAGCAGTGTAGACGAGCTAGTTGAGGCTGTTCGATCATTTTATGTCAAGATTTAGAATAAATGGTGTCATTGAGAGACAACCATAATTTAGATGCGATTGCTTCCTACTCGTACAATACCTAGTACCGTAACCTCTTGGATGCACCCAATTCATCTGACCTACCTCTCGTTGCAGATTGTTGAAAAATTAGGTAACAGATTTCACCTTATCCATATTCATCAAGAGTCCATACGGGCATCACTGATAGATTGAAGCAGTAACACTTTGGCATGCGCCCTAGATTAGAGGTATTCGAATCCACACCCAGCGCCTTACACCGCACACCCCTACCTACGCCATACGCCATGCGCCCTACGCCACGCGCCACGCGCCCTACGCCATGCGCCATATGCCCTACGCCATACGCCCCGCGCCATGCCACGCCACCCCCCTCAACCATAAACTGTCTTTCCGGGTAGTTACCAGCCTTGCGCGGTTGTTTAGCAGACTGTCCACCGTCAAGTTCTTCGGATGGATAATCACATTCGGCCACTACTTCTCCTCTGTGGACGAACCTATCGCAGCCACTACATCTTCACAAACAATGACCATACCAGGTCCCTTCAATTAGATACAAGCCCGAAGGGGTGATGCTTGGTGCGAGTGACTTTATGACCTAAATAAAAAGTCTTGGAAACAGAGACATTGACTCCATCCTCGGCATGGACACCACTGAACTTTCCCCCCTTGCAACATCCACGGACAAGCTATCACGAGAGTATATCACTGTGGTTGCGTAATTCCAGAATGACCTGGAGACAAGGGTTCGAAGCTTACACAGAGAAGCATGGAAGCTAAACCAGTCTATCCGAGCCGATTCCGTCCAGCCCCCAAATAAGCCAACTTGGCGAGACAGACTCTGCGGCATGACCGGACTTTGCCAAGGCCAACCTACGCCACGAGCCATACTTCACGACCTCTGGCTCGTTTTTCAAGATCTTTTGACCGCGAATGAGGATTACCTCACAACGCGAAGAAACAAGGCCCACGCAGCCGAGCTGGACACCCCGGGGAGAAGCTAGCCGAGGTTGACAAGAAACTACGAAAGAAACTCAAAGGTCTCATCAAAAGAGCTGAAAAGCTGACTTCAAAAGAGACATAAATGAAGCAAAACATATCAGAAGCCATTAGCCGTCCGCGAAAGATCATGAGTAGGTTGGGAAACAGCAAATAAAATAAAGCCATCAATTATACCGCCAAGGCTATACACCACGCACAGGGGAGGATCTCTGACTTGAGGAGTGGGGATAAAAAAGGAACGGAGGAGACTTATAATGAGAAGCTTAGGGGTGAGTTAGTTGATGAGAATAAGAAGTGGCCTAAGAAGAGGAGTGAGTTTGACGAGAGGTGGTGAACGATGAGAGAGCTTGAACCAAATAGAGGGGAATTTAATCAATCCATATTAAAGAATAAAAGAAATTTTACAGGGAACATATGAACGTCACCAGGGATCCTTAATGCCCTAGAAATGGTGGGACTTAAGAACAATGGACTTTTAAATGCTCTGATTCCAGGCTTATAGTCTTCTGCAGTGACAATGTCGACTATTAAGCTACCTATTGATATGTATATCTTGATATCTATCTAAATACCTGTCTCGATATAGCTATCTAATCCAATAAGAGGGTTGAAAGTACTATGACCGTGGCATGATTGTGGACCTGGAAAAACCATCAAGGTCGCTAAACACAGACAGGCAAACCTGACCAGCAAGAACAAAAGTCTTTTATCCTGCACATAGTCGAGTCTCTATGTGCGGCAGAGATGATGCCCTTGGAGATGGATGGGGTGGTTGACAAGCACAAGATCAGGGTGAGCCGGTCGATGTTGGAGCAGATCATGTGGTCGTACTCGATCATCTACGGGCTCGTGAAGAAGTTTTGGTCAAACCTCCTGGACCGGCCTTGCGACGAGACCACATAGCCTTTCTTGTGGATCATCCCTCCCGGCGACTTCTGCCTGATCAAGATCCCCTGCACGTGCGTCTTTGTGATGTAGTACATGGTCATGAGCAGGGATGCCTTCTTGTCATAGTCCATGGCTGAGGATGACGAGTTACTCTTGGCCACAGTGATCCGGGAGTTCTGGCCGATCCTGGGCCCACGAACGAGTCTATGAACGATTATTCACTCGATCGGGTTCATCGTGTCCCGCTTCCCAGTCTTGGTCTGCTTCACCCTCTAGAGCATGGTCCTGTCCATGTGCTGACTCCCGGACTCGCTCTGGTTCTCGTTCTTGCCCAAGTCCAGGTTGGCGATCAGGATCTCGGTCAGGTCGTCCACGTTGCTCATCATGTCCGCCCAGGACTCATCTTTGACTTTCTTTGTGTTAGATTTATTATTTGTGACGATTTTCTTGGTGCACATCCTGTTGTTGTACCTGATTACGTAGATGTTCTTGCTCGTATATTGGGTACTTGCCCCACTTCGTTTGATATGGACCTACCCAGCGATGACCGCGAACTCGGCGTCTATGTGAACCAGTGCTGATTCGCGATTTTGTTTATTCTCACGCTTGTGTTCATCTTCTCGTTCTAGATCAGCCTTGGATCCGTGCCATGGCCCGTGCCCACCGACAGGATCAAGGAATCCTTCGTTAAGAAGTTCTGACACGGGTCTGTGATCCCCAAGCGTCTTGATATCGACAGTTCACACCCGCAGTGGTTCCCTGGCGAGGTGATGATTTCGCCGGGGTCGGTAATGATGTCCCATATGTCTTCTTATCCATGCTCTTACGCGCGAATTTGGACTCATATCCGATGCAGAACAAGTACAAATAGCAAGTAAAGGGCGTATGGCAGTACTCGTCCACGTACATATACCGGGGGCCAGGTCTGAAGAAGTGCCTATACGGGGCTATAGTCTTGTTCGGCTGCACCGACTCACATCCTGTTCAAGTCTGACCGCCATCCTGTCTGTGAACCAGTCCCCGCTGGTGTTTGGACCCATCAAGTCAAAGCTAATCACATTCGGCTCTCCGACAACGAGTTTGATGGCGTTAACGACCCTGACCATGGTCGTGAGCGTTATGTTGGACCTTTCCGTGGTCGTCTATGGCCAGATTGGCGATCATGGTCGCGAGCTTCCTCATATCGCTCTCTAGTGGTAGAAACGTTCATGTTGCCGCGGATGGTGTGGAGCTTGGCCAGCAGCGTGATGATGTGCTTGTCCAACCCCGCGGTCACGTCGGTATCCTCAATAGCCAACAATGTGAAGTATTTGTACGTAGACATGACGGAGAACATGCTGCCGATTGCAGTCGTACCCATATCCTTGTCCGCGACCCAGATATTGTACGAGACGTAGTTTACCATCACGTATTTGTCACTGCACAAGATCACGCCAGTCTTCATGTCCGTCACGTCCTAGTTCTATTTGACATCACGACATGCACTGACGTCCGTATTCGTCTACATGCGCCCATCCCCATCCTGATCTTTCCAACGAGACTATCCGAACCAGCATGTATACAGTCATGGATGCACGCATGAGCACGATAAGATGGACATAAATTCAACCGTCCAAAAACCAATCTCTATGAAGAGTAAAACAAAATTCCACCTGTCTACAGAAAATGAGCAATCTACTAAGGGACCCAACTCCAAAGCCAACGTAGCAATAGTGTCATAAATCTAGCGCCATCCAACTCCCATCTAACTTTCTTCCTCGTCTTCGTCGCCGTCCCTTCATCAGCCCGTCTCACTCCCTCATCCATCGGAACCAGATCATCCCCTCAGCAGTCCACACAATCCTGCATCCCTGATGTCGAGCGATGCGGTCATCTCGCCGACGAGTCGCGTGGCGCTTGTAGCACCAAGCAAGCCACTCAGCTGGGGGCTCCCAGTCGTCCGGGACCTGGAAATCTGAGCGTTGTTCATCTTGGTGAGAAGAAGACCATATAGCGTTTTCTTCCAGCTGGGATAATGTTATTCCCTCCTTCGCTTCTGGGTGTTGAGTTACCTGTAGCCGGGGCTGAAGGTCTTGGTCTTGAATTAGTGGGTTTCCATGATCCTGTTGATTGAGAGAAGATATTAAGACCTCTAGGAAGATACCCTTGCTAATATAACTCTCGGGAAGCTTGTCAGTCTTTGAACCATCAGTGTCCTCGGTTGCTTGACTAGATGCCGTGCCAGCCGAAGTATAAGCAGCAGCTTCCAGACGTGTTATATTAAGCTTTTCTGCTATCTTAGCGTCAACCTGGGCAGGAAGGTTGTCCTGAGTAAGGAGATCGTTGCGATTAGCTTTATATTATTGTTACTCTGGGTGATGCTAAGAAGTGACTAGGAGGATTATGTAATGAGGCTTGAGGAACTCGGGGCAGTGAGTCAATGGACGGTGTGAAGTTTTGAGATATAGTCGTATACGATTGAGTCAGGAGAAAGGAATGTAAGTGGCGTTCACAGAGCTTCGTGAGTCATTCAAAGCGTTAAAAATGAGACGACGGTTATTAATGGTTACTAGCTAGATAGTTTTAGCTAAAAGGCGTGCATCGTTCGTTAAGGTCAATATAGATGTCAGTTACTTATCACTTACCCTTTCGCGCTTTATGGCCCTTGGATGTTTAGGGTAACAATGGAGATTTGACGGTTCTTGCTCTCAGCCATGTGTTGTCTCCGGTAAATCTTTTAGTGCCTTATATTATTGCATTTATTATAAAATACGCTTACTTTTATTTTTGCCATGAACTATTACTTTCTTTGTTTTATAGAGTAAATATACTGTTCAGCAGAGTGTGCAGTCCATGCATGCAGTCCGAATTATCATGTTCGCGCAAGCTTTCTGTACCACCTTGGAACAACATTGAACCAACGAAACAGATAGCCACCTCAAATCTGTGTTCGAAGGTCTATATAATACAGACTTTTGTATCGTTGTGAAAGACTGTCTTGGCAGAGAAATACTATCCCTGCGAATTTGCAGCATCACTGCCTTTATTTACATTTGCTCAGCTACTTCGAACTCCTCGTTCCACAAACGATCATGTCTAACAGGATAGCATCTCACTTAACGCAGCTAGATAACGATTTCAAATCGCAGCTAGACCAGGCTCTCGGTCTAACTGACAATTATCTCAGCGAATTAACGGACCGCCTGGATCTTGAACCACCCTTCTTCGATGCTTGTGAGTATTTGCCGGATAACTAATATGATGCTGACACAAATCAAACGCAGCCGCCAAGCAAAACACGCCATGAGCTTGGCCATCTTGCTCGCCAATTCCCTTACGTTCTCAGACTGATACAGGTCCAGGATAAGGATCTTCACGGAAACATCCTCCTTTGGATGCAATGCTTCAGTGTTGATCTTGAGTTCATTCACCAGCTCGGATATTTGGGTGCTTCCAGAGAACAGTGCTCTGGTCCCCTGGAAGAATGGGACATCAAAAAAGTCCGCTTGTGGCTTCGGGACACGTTGTCTGAGTTCTACGAGGCATTTTTGTCTAACGATGTTCTTGAGGCAATTCAGCAAAAAGAAGTGGCCAATCATCAACCTGCAGCCGTTGACACCGAGGCCTCTAGCGCTTGTGGACTTCGGGAGGGGTCTCAAGAATATCCGTATCGCGATGGTTGTATTTGTGAGCTGGCAGATACAAGCGCCCAGCCTGAAGCTATTTATGCGGATGCCATCGTACTTTCGCCAATTTGTTACTTCCCAGATTCGACTGTGGCTGAGCTTCCAGCCGATTCTATCCACGCGCAGGGCGTACCAAGTGAGTCACGGAATGCCGAAGAGCCGGTGTTGATTCAGTTAACCCGCTGCTGTCACAGATTCTCCATAGACTAAAATGACTATAGTGAAATGCGGTGTGATGCTATGTGATGAAGATATTGCTGGGGAGCACCCTGTTTTTATGGTAAAGTCGCTAGACGGCTGGGCTGAAATCTTTAGTCTAGTTTTACAGACCGATCTTGTAGTTTTTAAGGTGAAATTAGAAGGTATTGCGTTTATAGCTAAGTTGAATTTATGTTGTACAGCATACAGTATTGTAGTAGTTTTAAAGAAAAATTTGTCTCGAGTATTCTTTTGTAGTAAACCGTAAAAGTCATGGAAATGATTAAACTCTGTGGCGTTGGCCTTTCTATCAATTATGAAACCGGGGATAATAATTATCTTCCCATCTTTTCTCGGCAACTTAGTTTGAAGTCAATACTATTATCAATTGCGAATTCGATATGCTTCAATTCCCTGCAAGCCAGATTCATGCATCAAGGTGTATGTTGAAAGGATCGCGAGTTGATGGAAAGCTGAGGCATAGAATCCCATTGTGGCCAATACCTCAGACACAGCTATGTCACTACAATTACGGTCGACGCAGGTCGTATGTGAATTGTATGACGATTAGCGAGGTTAACACCACTCATCTCTAGTGCATCGAAGAGCTTAAGCCCAAGGCAACAATTTACCAGAAGACGAACCTTCTTCCCGTCTACGAATACACCGCCACTATCGTCAAGTCTGATCACTTGATCCCCAATGACATGTAGCAAGGGCTCAAACAAGGTGGCAATAATTTAGAAGATATCCCTGCTTCTGGCAAGGATTGGCACCCCCGGCAGCGATAGAAAAGCTCTGAACCTCGTTCAGAACCATTTCCACCCATCCATATATCCGCTGGTGTGGCTTCCGTGAGACGTCTCGGCCGATGGCGGTCGTATCAAGATGGAAAGCTATATCAATAACTTACAGCCCGTGAAGCATGCGTCCTTATACCCGATCATTGAGAAGCTTATCCGAAAGGCTTTGTTTATATGTAACATCGTTCATTACTGACTGGAAGAATTCCCTATACAGCGTCTGAGGATCCAAGAGACTAGCGCGACAGACCGAAGTCGACGCACTTGCGCCAACACCGCTGGCCATACCCGTACGGCTCTCGCTCGACCAGCTCGGAATGACGAACCTCGCAGAGGTCAGTAGGACAACAAATACAGTGACTTGGTGATATTGGACTCGAAGGTGTTAGATTCGGATGATAACGCACCGTCGAAAAAGCCTCACCAATGGCGCGAACCAAACAAGACTGTTAACGCTTCTCTGCGGTATTTTCCAAAAGTGGATGAATCGGACAGCTAACATGATAGAAAAGAGGATGACAGCAGCGAAGCCAGACATATACCACATAGCGGACCAGACGATGAGTATGACAAAGAGCAGGAGCGTGATCCAAATCACATATCCGAGAATGAAGTTCAACATTACGACTTACTGTGGCTCTGCAAGACCGATCCCGTTGTCGCGCGGGAGCCTAGCCTCGATCTTAAGCTGAATCTCTATGCCGAGGATGTCAAGTCGATGTGATTCTTCCACGAAAATCTTCCGCAGACCGGGCCTAAAAGGCTTCAGGTCATCGTCAAGTTTGTCCACATCCATCTCGTCCTAGAGAACCTGAGCTATTCAGGCGGATCATGGCATACAGAAGGCTAGATCAATGAGCGCGTCTGATCCACTGCGCTTTTCTCCTATAGCAACAAGAACATCGCCAATGGCTATATCGACTTCAGAAGCATGGCAAAAACGGAAGAGATAGATAACGGACCCTTATCATGTAAGCAACATGAGTGGAAGGCCATCGAATAGCCTGATGTCGGCTCTAGGCTCCAAAGCGTAGGAAGTGTACTTACTTGAGAGGAACGCGCTCTGTTCTTCCCGAATGTCTTCCAGCACCATTTCAATTCATTCCAGCTGGATGATCCAATATACCTTAATCATATAAGGACTCTTGCCTTGCTACTTATGGAGTCTCTCATTCCGGCCATTTCCGTAACAATTGGTGACCCGAAGGAAGTATTAGCAAGAAATCGAGACCTGGCGTTTGATAAGAAAATGGCTCAGGTTATTATTAAACTACATGTTTTCTAGACTACTGTACATAGCTCACATCAGAAATGGAGCTATGTATTTCGATCTTCACTTTATCGGTCCGTTTTTCCTTACCGTGTTTTAGCTAGCCCTTATTTTCTTTCCTATATCCCAGATCCTTTACCCGCCCCTTCTCTCTGCCGTGTCTCAGTCCAAATATCTAGGAGCTAAGTTAGTTTGATTATAGGCTGTTCTCTCGATTTACTCTGATTTTCAATCTTGAAATATAGAGTGGCGTATTATTGAATAACGGGAGGCGTCTTAAAGTTGGTTGCTCTTCTACTTCTCCCTCTCTGGTATTCTAGCCAGGGACCTAGACACAGGACATCCCTTAGAATTCCTTCTACCCTGTCAGTTAATTAATGTACCAGTGCTGACCAAAGAGTTTGTTTTACTAATCCTACTGCACAATGAAGCATCCAGCAACGCAGATAAGAGGTATAAAAACCCTCTCCCATCACCCCGAATATCGATCTACAAAATCAACAACTTGAACATTGCACCACCACAGATACCAACAACAGATCTTCGTTCAGTCATCTACAAAAGCTTCAATCCGTCAATATGAAGTTTCCCGTTCTCGGCACCTTTACAATGCTCGTCGCCATTGTCTACGCACAAGGCTTTGGCTTTGGGATTGATGTTTGTAGCATGAATATGCCTTTTAACTACTCACGCCACTAACATGTTTCTAGGGTAGTGATGATTATCAATGCGACGACTTTGGGAAAAAGTGCTACACGACTTTGGATTGCTGCGGTAATTACGTTTGCCGCACCGTGGATGACAAGCCTTACGACATATGTAAGCTGGACGAATGCCGTGCTCTCGGCAAAGGTTGCCAGGTTGACTCGGACTGCTGCAGTGGAGTTTGCACCTGGGTGGACCCCAAAAATTCAGGAGCTCGAGAGTGTACGAAGGACCGAGCTTGCCGAACCAAAGGAGCTATCTGTAACAACGACAATTATGCTTGCTGTAAGGGTCTCACATGCACTGGAGAATCCGGTAAAACACGACGATGCTACTAGGGGTGTGGGCGGAGCTTCCGGTCACTCGGCACAGACGGCGCGTGGATTCTTCGCCTTGGGTGTATCCGGGACATCTTGTCAAGATCCATGAGATAGTTATAAGTCTGCTGAAGTAGGAATGTAATCGAGGATTACAATATGTCTAAGATGCGATATGCTCTAGGATGTGAAGTATGATAGGGGCAAATAGACGAACCGCGATATCAATGTTCCACCGAGGCCCATCCCTAAAGCAAACCGTAGTATCATCATGCCTGCTCTTGACACCTTCCAATATATTTTGCAAAACATAACTTCCCTACCTAAGTGCAGCTTTCCTTGAGGTATCAAGGCATTATCCCCAATGGCTCTTCTAATCCATTGTTTCATAACAAGACATAATACCCAGTAATCTAGATCTTTGCCATCTAATCGATACTTAGCTTCAATAAGGCTCTAAAGAACTAAACCTAGATCTTTTTCTGCAGCCACAGCGTATTCTTAAGACAAGATGTGATGACGGGTAGATATACGTATCCTTGATTCATCGCCACGAAACACGAAAATGCCCATATTATTGCAAGACGCATTTTCTACTGGCTCTCATTTCTTATTCGATATCTTTCGGAAAACCAGTTATGGGAGGTCATAAGTTACATCAAGGATTTATCTAACACTCCTGGTGTACGCAGCGACCCTATTATTCAACGAAGCACAAAGAGATCATTTCCATAAAGTCGTTATCATGGCGTGCGCCTGTCTTATCGAGAGAGCCGGAGGCGAATATCGATTAGTTCATCAATCAGTTATAGAATTCTTTTGGTCTGGATTTAAGGAGCCTCAATACCAGAATCCAATCATTCTATAATTTCTACCGACCCCAATACAAGCTCACAATGCTCTCACCACGGAATGCATTTCCTATCTATTATCTAGATTTCCAGCACGGCAACTTTCCGGAGATATTCGTGAAAGAATCTGGCCTTCTGATTTATTACGCCACCTCCCATTTGCCTGCTACGCCGCAACTACGTGGTTGAAGAGGCTAGTGGTTGTGTGTTGAGATTACGGATCCAGATAATCGATAGGGGGATGATAAGAAGAAAGATTCAAGACTATTGAAAGCGGAGGAATGGGTTAAATAGTGCCAGCATATTGGGTTATGTAACGGGCTGTTTGCTAACGTGCGAAGTGATTGAGTATTAACACCAAGGTCATGGTGGTGACGTGGAACAGTTTGCTGTGGACGAACAAAGGGCACTCCGTTCTATGGCGACGCCATTGACAACGAAAGAAGATATGACAAACGAAAATGGCAAAGAGGCAGAAATGGCAAACATGTATTAAAGAAACAATCGTAGTCACGTTGCAGGCGCCCTGATGCTTGCTATGGCTTACATACGTTGAAGCAATAGCACATGGCTGTACTATTTATGCATGACACTACGGATGTAGAATAAAGACTTCTAGCAAGCAGAACGTGAGACACGAAACAGAGAGACAGCAGGACTTATTGACTTGGGCCAAAGGTCTATTATATGGCACACTAAGTGACTAAGCTGGTGGAAAAGGATGGCTCGTGATGTCACAACCTACCCCCGACAATCCTAGAGAGTTGGATAAAACCCATCATATTGTAGTTCACTTAAGTCCTTTTAGTCTAAGCTACAACTTCTACCACGCCATAACCATGAAAAGGATGTCCATCTCGCAATATGTTGAGACTGATGTTGAAACTGAGTTGGTGTAGTTTGAACTGAGCTGAAGCAGTTTCAATTAGCTAGAATCGACCTATGACGAGTATAACTTCACCAGCCCAGTAGGTCCATTATTAACTTATCCAGAGAGTCATGGCTTCCAGGTCTGACAGTGAATTATCGTAGAGCTCTATTCTCGACAACGGATCACTCCATTTGGGAAACACGCCAAGCCATTTCCCCATCTAAGACCAAGATTCAGCGCAAGCATCTTACTGCCCATTTGGTTCTTGCTCCAATGGCATTGAAATATAGTGAGAACAGACATAAGTGGGTAATGGTATGGAACTTCTTACATGCATGTATTAAAGTGGAAGTCACAGTCATTAGAGCCACGACAGCGATGATTAACATGGACAATGCAGGGACTGCAACTGCGCGACTTCTATATCCGCCCATTTGCTCTATATTCTTACTGTAAGTTCATTCGCCAACACTGTTTTGACAAGGATCAGGAAAGTTCGGACTGCACATTAGTCGTTTCTGCTTCTCCCATGTCATCAGGATATCAGGATGGTTGTGCTCTGACCACCTAAAGCAATCTATAGAGGGCTTCATGTTAGTGGAACAAAGGTTTTTCTCTATTCCAGGATATCAGACATAATCTCAACAATATTGTTCCTTCTTGGCTTATTCTATTGCCTTTCAAGCCGGGATTACGAACTAAAGGACGACCCTGGATCCTTCTCTTAAGATGGCGCACGGGCCACAATCACAGTCAAATGGGCTTGAGGCTGAGGACCTGGTTCATCAGAAGCTGCAAAGGGTTAATTTAACAGCTACGTCAAAGGTGAGAAATTACAAGATGGACGTCGCTCGAGGTGCTGCAAGTCACAAATAAGGATTGGGAAGTGACAAGTATGGCTGCTACAAAGAGTATTAAGTCGCTAGCACGGAAACAGGAAGAGATTTAATACATCAAAAGATACAGGTAAGTTCGGAAGTTTTAATTTTAAGATATAATAAGTGATCTGGCTTTTGGTGTGAAGTAGTTACATAATCTCTTTCTCACATTAGTGATAAACAATCTTAATTGCTAAACATGGGACGTATAACAAAACGGCCAAGAGTTTAATACGTCAGGTCCACAAGCAACTACTTGGCCAGAGCACTCATCTAGACAGGGACAGACACAATATATGCAAGCCACAATTGGTCCCCATCCTCAGGTCAAGATCCTTGCTAAGCATTAGCATCTTCATCAGACCCTCGTTATCCGCCAAATCAATGTGTTCCCAACCAGAAAGCTGGGTGCAGTGGAGAATCTTTCTCCCAACTTCAAAATTATTAGTCTCCTATCCATAAGCAGTATATTTCTACTTACGGAAATGCTTTTCCTTTCGATGAGACCGAGGAATACCAGTCCTGGGCGATAGTGGTTTCTTGCTCGGGTAGGAGGGACACGGCCGGTCAAAGAGGTCCTGTGATAGGTGGCGCTTTCGGAGACCATACTAAAACTCGAGATCCTCTAGGGTGAGAGCGTACAGCTGCATACTTTAGAAGAGAAAAAGTAATAATGGTTGATATCGTCGTTCCTGTACAGTTCCAAGTTGGAGTATCAAAGTTGTTGGAAGAAGGGATACTTTCTGAACGGCGGGCTTTGTCTCTTTTATAGGAATATCCTTCATCTCATTGTTGACATTGAAGATTTGCTGCAGAATGGTCGAGCAAGGGTTTGAATATTCGAACAAAGGCAGGTATCAGGTAAATGAATTATGTAACAAAACAAAGAATCTTACGGCCCAGGTGAACTCAATAACTACAGAAAAAGCTACAATTTTTTCATTCACAATGCCCGATAGAACGTCAAATGTCGACTCCACATTGAGCTTGCGTTGCAGAAGCATGATGATATCAACAAAGAACAACCATGCGACTAGGGGGCAAACGATGTCTGATGACCGCACATAAGGTCACTGGAACCAGGGTAGATGCAAAGTATCGATCCACGGTTGTCGTAGTTTTGTCTCGTAAGGCTGAGATTTATTCGCAGTTGAGCCATGTGGCTGAGGGCTTGTGTCAGTAAGGGGACCTTGGCGAAGGTAGCGCAGGTAGCTAAGAATAGCCCTTCCCAAGCATACAGGGTGTGAGCACCCCTACCCAATGACAATATTTGTTCAGGCATAGGCGGCCAAGGGCTCTTGTTGATATCGCCAGTTGACTCTCTGATCCAATCTCAACTAAAAAATCTTTTGTCCGTCCAGACATATTCCCAGCAACGCATGATGAGGTTGGCCGGAGGCCTCCGCCTCGGTAATATACCCCGACTGCTTATATTTCTCTAGATGTACGCCATGGTGGCAGAAACTAGCGCCATACCTGCTGTCTATGAGAATGGGGGGCTGTTATTTTCAGCAGTAAGCTTATGGTTCCAGGTTCCAGAGCACAAATATCGCCTCTTGGCAAGAATACGAGCTATGTATCCTAATAGTAATCGTAAAATGACATGTAGCTACTCAAAAACGCTCGGATCGTCCTGTGAGCAGCTTGGATCATCTCTCACGCTCTCACAGGCCATGAAAGTTGGATATCTAAGCCTTATGGGTCAATGTGTTGGTGCTGCTGTAGTCCTGAGCTGTCTCACCCATATACAATTCCATTTGAACTGACTTATTGCACAGCTTTTTCTAGACGCTGGCGATTAACATGGAGTGGACGGCTTGTAAAACCAGATAGGGAACAATAGGACCTTTCCACATGGAGACCGTAGCTGTCTTGGACGTCGAAATATCAGACGAGGCCCCACAGAGTACAGCCATGTGAATCATTTGGGTTATGACTGAAACCCAGCCCTACGGTCCCGGAGTTGAGTTCAACCGCAACAAGCTGAGACGGTGTAGAGAGTTGCAAAGCCACGCAGGAGCTGGAGATTGCCCACTCCCATGGCGCTACGGCTGACTAAAAGGTTCTGCAAGGCTCTTCAAGGTTTATTGCGTCCAAATGAATTAACAAAATGAAATGAAAGTGACGATTGAATGTTTTGAGGCTTGCCAAGCCTTGGAGCTAGGTAACTAGTGGCCTATTTGCAGGGGCGAAGCGAACCTACGTCAAAGTGTTTAGGAGAAGCCCAATACTCAGTCTGTTAAACGCACAATCAGCTGAACTGGGAGAAGCATGGAATTGTATTTCCTAAGTCGCGTACATGCGGCCATTTCTCGAAATATTGTCTTCAGACCTTTCCAATCTCTTCGATGATATTCTGGTTCTTAAGACAGTCGTAACCTCGCTAGCGCAACCATACTATCGCTATCTGGTGATTTGAAGAAGGGAAACGGCGTCTCGAGATCACCACAAAAGTCATGATATGTAAAAAAGGAATACTCATTTTGGAATTATGGAGTATGATTGAGCTTGGGGTGAATTTGGCCAGTGCTTGTCGAAAGAGTAATGGAGTCATTTCCGGTCAACAACTGACGTATCATATTCACGTATTGGAACCTTTGTCAATCTGCAGCTTGGGTAACTTCTAGGTGATGCGCAGCTCCGTGAATTTGCGGCGAACAAACAATCGGTAAAATGACACGTATTGTCAGGCAGACGTGCAGCCTTGGATACCTACCCCTCTCCCTTTCGAGTAACTCTCCTTAACTATTTTTTCTATAATTCATCAGAGACCTTTCAGGCTGATCTTCTCTCAGCTTTCTGACTTCAACATCGCATCTACAGTCGCACATACTTACACCATCTCGCATTACCTGCAACAGAGAAATCATCCTCTTGTGGCACTAACGCCATACATCCTGCAATGGCTCCTCCTAGCGCTGTTGAGAGCGAGAACGAACAGGCACCTCATTCCCCCACTGAGTCTGTTATATCAACTGTTTATTCCGATGGTAAAGTGAAAACTCGAAAAATCGGAAAGAAATCCCTAGCTGAAGAGATTGAGGATATTCTGGAGAGCGTATAGCCACTACTATCGTATCATTCAGTTAAGAATCACCTAATTTTGAAAAGGAGAACCAAAACCGCAATAGAGACACACAAACAGTCACCCAGAGCTCCGCTGGGCATGAGATTCTTGCCTTGTTTCTTGGCTGCCCAGTTGAAGACTTGCCCTCTGAAATCACCTTTGACGAGATCTTGAAGATACAGGAGCGTATTTATGAGGAGTATTGAGATGCACTAGGACTGCCAGAGCCGGCAACTGCTACCATTATTGCAGGCATAATTATTTGCTGCCTACTCGTCCTTGGTGCTGCATCTTATACATATTAATTACTTTCTTGACCGCTGATACAATGTAAGCATATATATATTCAACTGCAACACCCTGTCACAAGCGGTTTGCATTTTCTAACAAAGATACCAAGACGGAGACGCGTGAGTACTATCACAAACATCGTCACCGGCTTCAATGGCGGATTGAAGCCGTCGACAGGGACAGGCACAGGACGTGATATGAAATGAAAACTCGAAACCACGACAAAGCTTGTATTAGGACTGGGTGTTGCCGATAATACTGGAAGGGCTCGGGCGACTGGCAGCCAGCGGGGCACAACCTGAAAGATTGCAGGACCTGAAGAAAAGCATGAGAGCCCGAGGGCACCTCCACCTCATTATCTGGATGGTGGATCTATGTGACATCTTGGGCAGTCCAAATATATCCTGGTGATGCCCACTTGTCTTTCCCTCTCTCGCGATTGACAATATTCGCCATGAAACTGCGGCCAAGGAGTCTTTGAGGACAGCCTCGCCGCACATCCCTCCATTGCTTACATTTCTTTCACCTGATTACTGTTAGACTTACATACTCAGGTGTTCATTATGTATTCATGTGCTTCCTTGATTTTCCCATTGCGCGCGTGTTGCGATGTTACATATAACAATTCCGAAGCCGGCTGTTCTAGCTATTTACTACTCGATTGATACGTAGATTTTCCCAGGAAATGTTGATCATACTTAGCGCCCCACGATCAGTAGTATGAAATTGAAATTCAAGCCTTTTTGACGTCAATGACGGAAGAAGAAGAAGAGTTGTCACAAGGCATCCTAGACATGAGCGAGGGTTATGTCAAAGACTCCATGTTTCCATACTTTACCATACCAATCACATACGGACTCTACATCGTGTCGTCCAGATTCATGATCGATCATGGTAAGATCATCCTATCTTTGGTCGTTTCTGCATGTTGCTATGTAGTCGGGATCAAAGCACCCGGTATGAGTGACCAGATTGATCTAGAGTCTGACTCGTTTTGCTACCTTGCACTTTGATACAGACGTAATGCGCTGTGACTCTCTCCATAGACTCGGTATCACACATTTTGGTTATGCTGAGGCTTGCCGGGGTTGACATTGTTGCCTGTAGGACATACAGGGAGACTCAAAGCTAAGGGATGGCGCCTTCATCTAAGATCCTGACAGTCAGCTTAACTCATTGCAATGTCGAGAAATTGTTGACGCAAGTTTGCCTTGCAACCAAGAGAATCAGCATTGGAATGACAGTCCTATGTGGAGGCTACCAGCACAAAGTAAGTACAGTAAGATTTTCATTGTCATGAGGCTGTTGAGAGATGTCAACTCTGTGCTGGCACTGGCTACCTGTTGTAGCCAAGATGTCAGCCTTACTACACGCTTCGAATGACCCCGCTTCGCGCCCGACAATTGGACATTGAGGTAGGGCCCTGTCAAGATGTGGGCTGTACAACAAGGTAACCTGATTTTGTTCCAATACGTGGTCCGCCTTGCTCTGGGATCAATTGCCTATTCAACAGGTGCAGATGTCTGTATGCGTATGAAGGTGGAGATGGGCGAGCTTTCAGTTGGCCAGTTACATAGCCTTTGCGCCCAGCCACCGTGAAACTACCCCTGGGCGAATGACCTTGTGGGGAAAGTACATGCTAGCCCATGGCATACTCAATTGGGATTTTGAGGCCTTCCCACGGTGCTGACACGCCGTAATACTCGCACTTGAGTTCTGCCAATAGCTTGGCCGAATCGTTCAAGTTGGTAAACCGGTGGGCTTTTACCGTGGACATGAAGTCGGCCTTGAGAACTTGGACTATGCCGGACCCTACCCAGGGAACACAGATCTCGACAAAAGTCCGATCCTGGACAAAAAGCAGGTCCTTCTATAGAGAGTTCTGTCCTATGTGTGTGGACATGGTAGGAATACTTATCAGAATTTTATTGCGTTCAAGGTGGGGGACAGTTTACTCCAGCACTGCAGGATATCCGCGGTAGATGAGGATGTGTTTCTATGGGTCGAAGCCATCTGCACAAGCCAGAACGGCAAAAAGGAGAAAGGACACCAAGTGGCCCAAATGAGATACGTGTACGAAATGGCGAAGGAACTGCTTGTCTGGCTGGTCCCAGGTAATGAAGAAACGTCGAACCTGATAAAGGCCATTGATTCCGTTAAGAAAAGGTCGAAATAGTCTTACCGCACAAAGTGTATCACAAAAATTTCCAAAGACGGCTACCGTAAAAATTTCGAAGCCTGAGCTGGACTCTGCAACAGTTCCATGGTCGAGGAGCTAAAGCGCCAGGGACTAGGTTCTGTCTGCTGGAATAAGCTCTCAGCCACAAGTCTCAACTGCAAATAACACATCTAGCTCACAACTTAGACATTATACCAAAATGTCTGACCAATTGCTACAGCAAAAAGCTGAGCGCCAGGGACTTCCGCCTGATCAGCCAGCGGGCGAGCAAGCATTTCATAACACCTATTTGCAGAATTAGTGCGCAGTTCAAGAGACAATAACTTCCTGTCATGTAAATCCATAGAGATGTTAGTGGGCGCCCAAGATACATTGCTCGGGATTCAGGAAAATATCTATTCGGCTATCGGAGTTCTCGAGTCAGGCTTGGATTTCCTGAAACCTTAGTGTTACTATTCGGACTCAACCATCCCAAGAAGATTCATATACAGTGAGTACCGTGCCTTCATCACCCAAGGATGGAAAATCGGAGACTCGATCCGATATTTTTAACAAGCTGATTTATGAAACCTCTAGTTTTGATCCTGCGAAAGCGACAAGTCGTAATGAACCTTCAGAGCAGGTCACTGTCAATGGATGAACTATATTCTTCACTCCCCATACGCCACGTACCCATTTTCCCATTCCTACATGTTGACGTGGTCATAGATCAAACCAAAACAAAAACAAAAAAAAGGTTGATTTATTTTCTATCATCGTCGCCGTCCCTATCTACGATGACCTCGGCCCTGGATGTTGGGTTGCGGAAAAGAACTGAGTTCCATAACGGAAATTATTGTCCTTTAGCGATGGAGAATCCCACGGCTCCCGTGGCTCAAGCCCTTATTTCTATCGTCAAGCATAGGGCACATCGGCGCCAGTTTACCAGCAGTTTCCCTCTAACGGCCATGGCTGCCAGCCTTGTGATGGGCCTAGAATGAATTTTGATGGCTTGAATTTTGGCTTTATTGACTCAGGAATATTGTAGCAGCTCCTTGTGGTCCGACGTTTTCAGGACGGTGTCCTGTGAAACCCTCGACATTCGGACCGACATTACCATCGTCGACTTACTGCCGTATGTGTCTGAAGGCGTTGCGAAGATCCGAGATGACGAGCTCGAGGAGTCATTTCGCGCGTCAATGCAGATCATTTGCGATAAAGAGCCCGATGTCCTGCTCTGCGCTGGCAAGATACCGTTGCCAAGGGTGGGCAAGTTCGATAATATCAAGGGAGATGCTTGGAAGTTTGAGAGTCTCAGGCTCGGGGAGAGCTTTGGTAGTACACCTAAGTTACCTGTTACAGTGAGGTTCCGTCCTCCAGGAGGGCGTGAAGTCGTTGCCATTCCAAGAGTCAATGGCTTCCATCCAAGTCACGCGATGAATGACCACTCCCATACCAGTCTTCTGAGGCAGCTGCAGATTTTGATCGGAGCTGAAACTTGCGGCATATTGAGGGGTGATTGGGAAGACGAACAGTGAATGGCTGAAATGAGGCACCGGTGCATGGAGATTTCCAGAGCACTCTCAGGTGAGGAATAACTTTCACTTCCACCCCATGGCGTCCTTATATTCGTCGCAAACTATTATACCCATACTAGTCATGTACCCTAATAGCGTCGCCTTCTACGTCTCCTCCACCATAAAGTCCCGGTCAAAGCTTAACCAGACGCAGTCGCACTAAATATCTGCCAGAATACTAAGAGCTTTACTCTGAGGCACTGCTTGAGCTACAAAACTGTGCCAAGCGGGTCATTTCGATCCAAAGGTTAGTTAGTTCACCTGGAACGCGTTACGATACTCTGCTTTCTAGTGGTTTGAGCGAGATTTGTAATGACGTATCGCTCCTCCTGCGGCAAATGTTATGTCTCTAGCGCAGAGGTTGGCCCGACGTCGTAGCGTGGAAGAACGAGAACGCTCTAAGTGATGCCGTAACTGTTATAGTCCGATTTAACTCGGCTTTATTCAAAGCTGCGAATCGAGAGGAGGAGACGCAACTCTTGAACATCATTGAGCGAGGCGTCGAGTCCATTCTCACATGTATCACAGACGCTGGTGACAACCGGCCCGAGTATACCATCAGCTTGCGCAAAGCATGCGATACTTTTCTTGGCCTGGCTATCAATGTCGAGATACTGCTTTGGGATCTCTTACTGGATAGGGAGGATGCTCTTAGGGCGATGGGTCAAGAAGAGGTGCTGTCGAGTCTAATGAGCAAGGTGACGCTGATATCGATAGCGGTCAATATGTCACCGCGTACTTAATCTGCTGATCGGCGAGTCAGGTTTTAGAGCTTTCTATTTCAAATCTTTTATGCTTTTATTATGGCCCTCTTAGCTTAGTTGTAGAGAACTGTGCTATCTGTTAGCTAACTTGCTCTTCCTATTATTTTTCCTATTATAGACTAGTATTTTTTATAGCTCGCTTAGTTATGCTTATAGTATTATTTACTAATTCTTAACCTAATTGTGATTTGGAAATCTATACTGATTTATAAGTGAGATAGTTAGCTAAACCTATAAGTAAAGATAAGTTTAAAATACCTAAAATGTAGAAGTAAGGTGTATCTAGTATATGAATCCTATTTTTATATTTTACTTACAAAATATTATATTATTAAAAATAGTAAGTATTAGCTTAATAATATATCTCTTAGTATACTTTTAAGTCTAATATTTTTTAGAAGTAACTCCTTATACCTACGCTATCTTAAAACAAAAGTATCTTAAATACTAAATACTACTTATTTTACCTATTAGGAGCGCTTAGAAAAGTTTCATAATAAGGGTAGTAATATAGAACGGGAAAGATTCTCATAAATACCACAACAGAGCCACTCTTGAAGGAATATGAGGTCATCCCCTTTATATTTATACGATACGGTCTCGAACATACTCTAGGTAGCAGATCTACTTGATAAGGCGGAAGAGGGATAGCTTATCCCTTAATTTAGTAATAATCTTCACCTATATCGAGTGGCACCTTATCGTTATTAACGGTCTAATATCTAAAGTCATAACAGTAGGGATATATAAGCCATATACTAAATGATATTACTAAGAGTATCCCTAGAGAAACGAAGGGACTAAGCGCTAAAGTCCTGAAGTCTCCGATAAGACTTTAATCTAACTTGTCTAATATATGTCATATAGGACCACCCAGCTGGGTTATAACCAGTGCTAAAATAGATGGCAAAGAGATCGGGATATATACCTTAGCCATCTATCCTGGCGCTGCCTGTGGTCAGGGGCGTTACTATTAAACGTCTGCTTCTAAAGGTGAATTGCTGGTCGCTTGCGGTGTGTGCCCGATGCCGCTAACAAACTGTTCAGGCAGTGGGGTTGAAGGCACCGTTATAGTTCATTTTTATGTTTAGCCTCCCACGTCTCAAGAACTACTCTTATTGATACCTAAAATCTATTTTCAAGTCTCTCTATTAAACCAATCTTAGGGTCGATCGTGGTAACTCGAGCTGATCGTCAGGCAGTCGTTGGCATAGACATCCCTCAGCCGCAAGCTACTCGCTACTCCTAATAACTTTAAAAACTATAGGAATAATATTACTAACTTACCTGCCTCTATGTAGAAATAAACTTATAGCTCGGTATATATATTTCCATAGGCTGAATAAGTAATTACATAATATCTTTTAATTTGCCCTGTGTTATGGGGGGAGATTGTATTTAAGCGATCGCACAGAGCCAATGGCGGCTTATCGATACTTAACTACTTCCCGCCTTATTACCTTACTAGATATGCAAATATACTATAACTATAGTGAAGGGACTTAGGAGCTTGAGTCTCGTAGTTCTTAGATTAATAGCGACATTACGAGATAATTACCTCGTTCTCTTCCTAAGCACTATCAGATCTAGAGTAATAAACTCGAGACTTTACTTATTTCATATACAGCCATAACAAAACACCATAACCTAATGTTCTAATCCTCCAGGGATTTAGTTATGGTATAAGGCACACGCTGATCCCAGTCTTAAAAAGGTATTTACTACCGAGATCATAATTAATCCGGCCTTTCAGTCCCGTATTAACTTTGAAATTTTATCTCCTACCGGGCCCTTATATCCTATTGGTCCCAAGAGACTGGCGACTTATAATTTCTTAGACTTAAATTGGCAGGCTTATCTAATAGGATGGTTTAATATTACTCGCCCGATTTAATAATATAACTGGGCTATTGCAAACTATCTAGCGATAGAAGTGTTTTTGCAAGTTAAAGAGCATGGTCGATTTACCCGATGTATGCTCTAGAACGAATGCTTTGAAGGCTCAGTAAAATGGGAGGATCGATCTTTTAGGGTGAGCGAACAGCCAGTCATTTCACCGAATTTGGCCGGCCCTGCACTCCACCAGCAACAGAGGAAGAAGAAAATAAATGTGGGCGACCATAAACTCCCTCAAGTCTTGCCAGAGAATCTATTACCTCTGTCTAGTTTTACTGACCTATAGCTTAAATTACTAACTGAGCATAGGGAGAAAACTCATAGGCTTGGTGTGGTTGCATAATACTTCACAGTTTGTGCCTGATTGTTAGAGATAAGCTAGTATTTATACGGAGAGTTCCACTATGGCTTCAATCTAGACTTATCGCTAAAAGGTTCTATCACTTTTGTCTTAAGGAACAATATTAAAAGTCTTAATGTTTTTAATTTCAATAGTAATATTTTCACTTATTTAGAATTTATTCACTATAAATATAGGTTTCTTAGTTTACTATTTATAGCTTTATTATAGTAAAACTATGGTACTAGTATTTATAGTCTTTAGTTTCTTAATTCCTTTCTTCTATATATGAATATAGTATAAATAATATATTAACGCTTAATTAACTATAATCTACTTAGATATACACGATAGTAAGAGGGCCCATTGTAACTTTTAACTTAATCATATACTTCTACACCCCTAGCTATAGTATAAAACCAAGTGGTTAAATATCAACCCTTCTATTATGATAGTATATCAAACAATCCTATTTATCTATAACCCAAGCTCATTAATTACTATAGTCGCTTTTAGGTAGCCTAGGTAATTTTAATAGCTCGGTATTATAATATGAATTATATATACTTAGAGCTTGTATTTATATTAAGTCTAGTAGGTCCTTTAAAAAGAGATCTAACTATCCTAAAGAAATTTATAAAAGTGTTAATAATAGAGGTCTCTAAATAGACTGAAAAGCAATAGTATTTTAAATCTAATAAGGTTGCCTACTATATCAACCATAACTAAAGACCATCGGCTTGGATCAATCGCAGCAGTGTGTCAGTAATAATGAAGCCTATAAAGTCATTGCCAATATTGTTTGCAAGTTCGGTGTGCACAAGGTGGAGATGATGTACTTGGTTCAAGGCCTTTACGGGAGTATTTACTACACCTCGGCAGGATAGCAGCAAGCCAGAATGGCCAAGGACTTGTCTAAACATTCTCTCATTTACTACAAGCAGAAGACACATGCGATCCCTATACCACCCAGCCCTCTCCCAGTGTCTTTAGATAAGTGGCCTCTGGCAAGCATTAAAGTTATGGAACTTGTTTGTATTATCACGGGACCCGTCATTGGAACAACCCTGGCAGCCGTCGGAGCGGATGTCACCCGACTCAATTGCAGTCAACTGCCTGACTTTAATGTAAGCCCGCAGTGTCTTCCCATACTATTCACTGCTCTTCTGTAAAAGAAAGCTTAGATCTGATGAGGGTGACTATTTGTGCTAGTCACTTCAGCTCTGACTTAACGCTGGCGTTCGGACTATGGATGTTGATCTGGCAAAAGACGAAAAGTTTGAGTAATTGCTCAAGCTCATCCGAGACGCTGACATCTTTGTTCAAGGCTACTGGCCCGGAATGATTGCCCCAAAGGGTTTCAGTCTTGATAATCTTCTTTAGATGGTCGGCAAGAGAGGCAAGGGTATTGTGTACGTGGAGGAGTACTATTATGGTCTGAATGGGCCTATAGTCGAGCGGCCTGGTTGGCAGTAAATTGCCGATGCTGTATCTGGCTGCTCTTACGTTACAGGCGGAAGCTTGGGCTTTAAGGATGGAACATGTGTTCTCCCAGCTTTGCCGGTGCCGGATATGCTTACAGGTTTGGTCGGTGCCATAGGTGTAATGAAGGCAATCAGAGATCGTGCCTGTGAAAGTGGCTCTTACCACGTATTCGCCTCTCTGATGACCGCTGCAGCTCTACATCTTAAGCCTGGGGTTGGACTGTTCTCCCCGAAGGTGGTGGAGGAGTGCATTCAGAAGTTCAAGTAGGGTAAGACTGGCCCGGGTCACTTCTGTGCTTGAGCTGTTGGATGTAGTACTCAAGGGTTGGAAGCAAGCGATACTGAAGTTCTTTGAGCATGAATCCCCATACATGTCTATCCTGAAGGGTGAATGGGGTGAGTTTGGGGTGTTGAAGCCAGTATAGGAGTTTAAGAATGCTTCTGAGTTATTAGTTACCCTGCATAACTTAGCAAACAAGCTATAATACACACATTTAAAAGCCACTGGATACTAAAAGTGACTGTAGATACTGGCATGACCAGTTAAGGTATTCAAATCATTTAGTCGTGCCGTACCTGAGCATACCGAGACTATCCCAGCACTGTACGTCTGGACCTGTGTGTTGAATCAGTACTACAATCTCATTATCAGACTTAGATATAATCACTGCATTAAGGGAGAACATTTTATAAGCCCCTTTGGCTCTTCTCCATAGTCGTAAGTGTAAACATATTGCGTAAATATCGTACTAAGGCCAGGAAATCTACCTTCCCAGCCAACGTACCCACAGTAATAAATTAAATATTACTTGGGCCTGGTATAAATAATAGACATATCTGTGTCTATTAAAGAATTGCTCACTTTGAAAGTATTCTAGTTAAAGTTATATTAGGAAGTGATACTAGGGGCAGTTCAATACAGCTTACGTTTTTTATGTAATGAGCTAGCCTCGTTATGTTAACTACATGAATATTGTCTTAGTATAGAATAGAAGTGTTTATTAATTGTAATTATTCCACTCTGGTAATATATTACCGATCTATCTAGAATAGATAAGAATTATACCTAAGGGTCGTGTTATTAATCCAGCGCCGAAGCCACTACTAATTACAGGAATTCTATGGTGGGAAAATACTGAATGCATCTAAGGGGAGCGGTGTATGTTTGTGCGTTAATTCTGCCCCTCTTTAAAAGAGCCACTATTGGTTTCCACGCCGCAAATCTAATTTCCAACATGCATTAGCGTATAGAACTATTGATTTAAGTGAAGAAACTGTAGGAACTAACCCCTGACTGGTTGCTAATTTATGTACAGTAAAAGCAGTAGCTGAAAAGAAGTGACTTAACCTAAGAGCTAAAAGGAAAAGCCCTCCCCTATTTTCTTTATCCAAGAAGTCTAGAATTTAATAAGCTAGGAAGCCTTGGGCTTATTAATCTCTAGCTCACTTAAAAATATTATTAGATCATAAATAGGCTAAAATAATACATATAACAGTAGCTCCCTTTGGTAAATCAATAATCTCTTTACCACCGTCTTTCACTCCATCCTTCTTTAATATATTACAAAGATGTTAAAGCGACTCGGGGTCTTCTGGGCCCTAAACTTATCTCTCGTCCCAACTGTACTGGCAGCTGCAAGCTGTAGTCAATTGTCCGGCAGAATATACACCGGTCCTGACAGCAATATATTCGACATTTCTTGCGATACTTCTACAATAGGCGGGCATATCTTTGCCTATTATTCCAATGGAGATGAGTTTCAGGATTGTGTGGATAAATGCGATGGGGAGAGCACATGCGTTGTTGCATTATTCTTAGCCGGCAGCGGCGACTGTGCTTTGATCGACAGCTATTCTGGGACCAGGTCATTTAATGGTAACGATGTGGCTGTTAAGAGACCAGTAGCAATTCAAACCGCGACATCAGTGGAGGTATCATCGTCAGCAACTACAACAGCCGAGACTACAACAGCCGAGACTACAACAGTCGAGACTACAACAGCCGAGACTACAACAGCCGAGACTACAACAGTCGAGACTACAACAGTCGAGACTACAACAGCCGAGACTACAACAGTCGAGACTACAACAGCCGAGACTACAACAGTCGAGACTACAACAGTCGAGACTACAACAGCCGAGACTACAACAGCCGAGACTACAACAGTCGAGACTACAACAGTCGAGACTACAACAGCCGAGACTACAACAGTCGAGACTACAACAGCCGAGACTACAACAGTCGAGACTACAACAGTCGAGACTACATCTCCCGAGACTACATCTCCCGAGACTACAACAGTCGAGTCTTCAACAGCAGAGGCTTCATTAACCGAGTCTACACCGTCGGGAGCTTCCTTGAGATCATCAGAGGTCTCATTAACCTCTCCAGAGTCTACTCTAGTCACTGCCACTACAGACTTGTCCTACACTAGTACCACCAGTATCGAGATATTAACCGACGACTGTGAGGATGAGACGTCATCCCTTGAGACCTCGACTAGTGGAATTGCATCTACAGCAACAGGATCCGAGATCAAGTCCACGAACTTATCCACTAACAGCCTGAGTCCCTCTACGACAATGTTTGAATCATCGGAACCTCCCACTTCGCGTCCCTCGACTACTTCAAACGCCTCATTAATACCTGATTCGACGACTCAAGGAACTCAGACTTCTGAGTCAACATCTCTGCCAAGCCTTGTTACAAGCCAGGCAGTGTCTGCTCTACCTACGTCTTCAATAACTACAGCGCCTTTTATTGATACAACCTTCGGCCAGGTAGCCTCTTCGTCCCGTTCTTCGTCGTCTGAAACCAAAGACACAGGCTCAAAGACGCCATCAGACTATGGTGTCACTATCATGAAGACAACATCTGAAAGTCGTCTGCCAACATCTTTCCCCACTTCTAACTGCATCTGGACTGTTCACCTGACTATGGTCAAGTATGTCACTTGCAGCACAGGGATAGTTGCCCAGACAGAAACTACCACCACATATGTTACTGCTGACAGTAAGAGTGGGAGCTATGGACCTCCAGTGGTTCAAAGGCCTGATGGTTGTATTGGAGGGTATCAAATAGATGCTAGCGGTAACAGTTATCCTATAGCGCAACCTACAATGGGATCGCAAGATGACTCTACCGACGAGAAAAGCCAGCCATTTGCTCGACCTACACCGGAGTCGCGAAGCGGCTCTCGACCTAGCCATAAGAATGGCCCGTCTTATATTCCTGCTCCAATTACGGAATCACAAAGGACTTCTCAACTAGAACAAGGTCATGGACAGCATTCTGTTCTACCTACACAGGGATCCCAAATCGACTCTCCAGACAACAAGAGCCATCCATCTGTTCCAGGTCAAGTCTCACCAGAGCCTAAGAATAGCGACCCTCAATCAACAGAAGGTGAAGCTGCACCGACAGCTATCTCTAAATACCAACCTGGTACCCCAGTGTATCCTTCACCACCGTCGTCTGTTCATCAGGGCCAGCAAGGCATACCAACGACCTTAACAATCAAGACAGCTATCACTGAAGAGTCAGAGACACCAAGCGTTAGTTTATCAGCCACTGGAGAGGTACCATCCACACCTTTGGTTACTTCCGGAGCGAATAGCTATCAGCCTATGTTTTGGCAATTAGTTGCTGGAATCCTTTTAGCCTTACAAAGGTTATGAACTATAGTTATGTATCCGGTATCTGCTAGGAAAACTGCTTGCTATGTTAATAATTCACTCTAAATATACTTTAAACCAGTTACTACACAAGGGCAGCGGAACGTTTAGGGTTCGATATTTACGTTAAGGAGAGAGGAGTAGCATAAATTCAAGTGTAAAGTGATTGACTACCCCGTATGAAGATATGTTTTCCTGTTACATACCTATACATACCCTGTATCAAGTTAAATTGAATACGTCGAGGTATAAAGGTTACATCAATTAAAACAGGAATATAACTCATTTGAATTTACTTGATTTAAGAAAACATATTTTGTTAGTAGTGTGAGTAGACAGGCTGGTAGATCAACCTAGAAAAGGGTTCAGTATAAGCCCTACCTTAGTACGTGCTGCAGGGAGATTGGATGCCTCATTGTAAGGTAGCCAATGGCTTCAGTGGCCTTTAATAACCTCTGGCTTTACCTCACGACGTATTACTAAAAGTGATGCACACTGAACCTCAAGTTACATACAAGCCGATAATCCAAGAATGAATTAAGACGTAACAGAGTAATATTTACCACCATTCCGCGGAAGATATAATTGCTGATCCAGGTAAAACTGGTGAAAGAGGACTGCTCGTGCCGCATTCCTTAGCGAGGCAATTTATGGGAAGACTAAGACATTTTTATCACGGAGGCTGTACACATCACAGACACGTCTTCGTCAAACAAGCCATGGGTCAATGCTGCTACTCAATCCACAATATTTTGTAAATGTCAAGCCCAAGTAAAGGGCTGCGTTTTGGACGAGGATCTTTAGCACCAGATAATTTGTGATTTCAGTACATATCAGACATGTTATGGTGTACTTGCTGTCACACTCTTCCCTTTTTTTGGAGGGCGGCGTCAGGAAAACCATGCCTTGAGACAATATCCACTTATCCAGAACAATCGTCCCTTCTAACAAAGCCACCATTTGTCGCAGACAATCAGGGCGAGCGAAGCAAGTAAGCTTATTCGATAAGGTTGGACCTAAACAATGTAGCTTGTTATTTGGCACATAGGCTTATCGAATTGAGATAAAATAGCTACCTTACGCCAAGAGCCCCTAGGAATGGAAATCTTCTCCCTAATTATTCCCGTGTCGCCCTGCGCAAATCGTGGTATGCGATCTACATATTGCCACTTGACTCAGACGAGTGTTTTGCTTGCCTTATTTGGACTTCAGCAATAACGAGGCATGTATTGGGCTTGGCAAGGGGCAAAGACATCCCCCTTTTGTCATTTCAAATAGAGTGATGTCTGGAACCGCAAAGACGACGCATCCTCTAAATGCATTGTCGTGACCTCTCTATCATCCTTATGTTAAGGTTAGCTACCTCATGAACCTCACTGTCCCATCAAAATGAGCCTCCAATTAGCCAGGATTATCTCTACCGCCCTGGCAACAATCTTTTTAGCAGCTATTACCTTCAAGACTGTTTTCCCTGGCGATGACCCCTATCGTTGCCGTGCTGTGAAGGACACAGGACGCTGGATCGATCCGCCGCGAGATGAAGAAGGCAACCGAAATCCGTTCCATCAATGGCAACCGGACGGATGCATTCTCCACCACTATGAATCTGGAGATATCCGCCGATGTACGGAAGGTCGTCCGATAGTGGTCTCTGGTGATTCTACCTCTCGAAATGTCGCTCATGGTTTTGGTCGTTTGGTAAGCCCGTCAGGAATCAATTCTTTTCCTACCACGAATACTAATATTACGTTACGTCCAGATCGATAGAAAGCATAACGACCAAGACCGAAAGGCAAAGAAAATGCCAAAGTCTCAAGCATTCAATATGACATACCATGGTCAACTCATCCAGCGTCTTCCCAACGTCTGGCTCTCTTCTCATGGCACCGAAGGCCAAGAACAATTCGCCCAAGCCCTCAATATTTACGCAGAGGAGAAACATCGCCTTCCATCCATCGAAGAGCAGCAAGGCCCCATGCTGATGTATGTGGCGGGAGGCGTCTGGTTCACCAACGAACACAGCATGATAAGAAAGTATGAACTCGAGTTGGCCGCCAATGAAACCGCAGCTGCCAACATGACCGACTCAACCGACGCAATCAACAAGACTGGTGTAACGACAAGGCCAGCCAGCAAGGCAAACACCAATCGAACATCAGTCGTTCCTTGGGAGGAACGGTTTGAGATATATAAGGAGCACATCTCAAATATCGAGCACTTCATCAGCGAGAATGCACCTGACTATGATCCCTTCACGGCCCCAATGGATCCAATTGATGGCCTGGGAAATCAGATCTTCTATGCTCCTCCCGCAGGACCGTTGTATCTTGGAGAGGATGCCGGACATATACGCGATGCCAATCGACGAGCGGCTGAGGTCATCGAGATGCAAGATTGGCTGAGCGAAGTCGAAGAAAAGTGGAAGATTCCCCTCGTCTGGGCAATCCCCAGACTCACATTTGGTCAGGATAAAGTCTGGATCGATCCACTCTTCACAGGACTCCACGTCAGGAGTCAGGTTGCAGATGCTCGAGCAAATATTCTCCTCAATCTGAGATGCAACGCCAAGCTTGATCGGATGAAATCGTATCCCTATTCACGAACGTGCTGTACTGACTACGGCACCAAGCCAATGTCCCAATTGGGTGTTGTGTTTGCCGGTATTATCTACCTGGTCGCATGTATTATATGCGAAATCATCGACATCTGTGTCAAAAGAGAAGAGCCTCGCTGGGGTCTATGGAATATGAAAGCAGGATCCTTTGTTCTCGCGCTTCTTATGTGCTACTATGCCGACAGGACGCAAATGATGGCAAAGGGAAGCAAGCTCTGGTTACCACTAGACTTTGCTGCTCTTGCGGCACCCTGTATTTCTATACTACTCATCACGATTCGACGTTCTCATTCACTTCCTCCAAAGGAACTAGCCCTGGCAACAGATGAACCAGATGAGCCTTTCCTTTCGCGATTCCAGACTGACGAGTGGAAAGGTTGGATGCAGTTTGTTATTCTAATCTACCACTGGACTGGAAGTAAGAGCGACACCATTTATGTTTTTATCCGCCTATGCGTGGGCGCATATCTTTTCCAGACCGGATATGGACACACGCTCTATTTCATCAAGAAGAGAGACTTCTCGTTCAACCGCGTTGCCTCTGTCCTTTTGCGACTGAACCTTCTCAGCTGTATACTGGCATACTTCATGGACACAGACTACATGTTCTACTACTTCGCACCTCTAGTCTCCTTCTGGTTTCTGGTTGTTTATGCCACCATGGCAATCGGCTCACGTCAATACAACAGCGATCCACAGATGCTGCTGGCTAAGATTTGTATTTCTTGCTTTGTGGTTTCTTCCATCCTTCTAAAAACACCTTTTACCAAGTGGCTGTTCAGTCTGTTAAATGTTATCTTTAAGATCCAGTGGAGTGTTAATGAGTGGCAGTACCGCGTCACCCTCGATATTTTTATCGTGTATGTCGGTATGGTTACAGCTGTTGTCAACCACGAGATGAAAAAGACTCCGATACATCTAGGTCTTCGTATTATTCTCGCAGTTGGTGGAATCTTTGCAGTTGGCTATTATTTTAACGCAACATCGCATGTGACGATGAGAGAATACCGGATGTGGCACCCGCTTGCCTCATTCATTCCAATTCTTTCTTTTATCGCGCTGCGCAATTTTTCTGCTCCAGTTCGAAATTATCACTCAAAGGCCATGGCCTGGCTTGGCCGGTGTTCTTTGGAGACATACATTCTCCAGTTCCATCTCCTTTTAGCAGCAGACACCAATGGTGTTCTTATCGTCGATGGATTCTTTGGCGATGGTACATTCATGGGAGATCGATGGAGAACTCTAGCTGTGATTGTGCCAATTTTCCTCTGGATCAGTGATTCAGTGGCCAAGTCAACAGCACACATAGTCAACATAATCATGGACGATGGTACCGAAGACAAAGAGTATGATGAGCCGAGGTATGCCTGGATGGAAAAGGTTCGCCGTTCTGAGTATTTCACTTGGCCGCAGCTTCGCGTGGCTTGCATCTTATTAGTCATGTGGCTCCTAAACCTTGTCTCGCCAGGTCATGAGACCTCCCAGGCCTTCGACGGAGGCCACACAGTTAAAAGCTTCCCACCACCAATTACGGAGATGCCCTACTAAGTTATTTAGTATTGATCAAGATTGAAGGTTCTCTCCCATTAGATTATTCAGGTTAAAACTTGAACGAGATTTCGCGATGTGGTTGTGTTCAAATTGATGTGTTTATGGGGAGTGCCCTAAGCTTAATTAATCCTTAAAGACCCCTCTGTTCACTCCTTTTGTGAAATGGTTTATCGGATCGCCTGCAATCTTCCTCTATTCGCCTCTCTGCTTTCCTTCACTTGTGATGTATGTTTAGGCTGCCGTAAAACATTCGTGTCATTTTAATCCTCTCAGAAAGGTGAGATATTCCATCAGGTCACACGCCGAGAAGCCATGGATACGCAGATAAATTCACTGACGATAGTAATATAAACCGCAATGGATCTATAATCTAGCTCTCAGAACCCGATGAATGCATTCTTGCCTCCACTTAAGGGCAAGCTAATCAAGCCAGCCTTTTTCCTAAACATGTCCAGCCATTGGGGATTATCTGCCCAGGTATTGTCCCAAGTATTGTCCGGCCCATATATAATCCCACTCATCTTTATTTGTATCTGTTGATCAGACGGCACATGGCCTTGGAAGATACTTGAAGATACATATCGTAACAGCTGTTGCTCCACCTCACGATAAGAGTGTCCCGTGTTGTGGAGTTCGAATTCTTTGTCGACCACTCCATGTCCGAGAATATTGGACTCTATGCTGACACCATCTGAAAGACTAGTCGCACGATGGTCAGCCCGCGAAGCTGAGAACGGCTCCATGGTGCGTCGCTGGTCGCCTATCAGAAACGCAGGCATGTCGTTCTCTACCATGTCATCGATCTGACGGTCAAACCCTCTATCGCCTTTCCATTCCTTCATATCGGAGCCCATGCGAAAGTGCGCAGCGAGATGTTTCTGTCTCTCGGTCCACGAGGCCATCTGTTCGTCGCAAAATCCACAACGAGATACAACATCATCTACAGACGAAAGCCAGCTCTTCATGGAGTCGTTGATGTTACATCCTTGGTGGAATAGGCGTAGATGTTGTCTCAGGTGGTCTTTGCGGTGGAATAGTCGAGCCTCTTCGGGCTGGGCGACACAGGCGGCGTAGTTGTGCAGCTCAGGATGTTCGGCCGTCGGGTCAAGACAGTTACAAAAGATGCAGTAAGTCTTTCCATCCGGGCGGTTTATTGTTGGGCCGTATCTTGAGCATCTGCAATTTGGTGGTTACTTTCGCATTTCTATGTCTGGGCGTACAATGACTTACTTCCATTGCTCAAGACTCAAGTGCATCGTTGTCTCGTGTCGCTGCCAATCATGCTTCGTCTTGAAAGCGTCTGTACAAAATGTACACTGGTATCTTCTTTTAGCCCTCTCGGCGTCTTGTATACTGCTCATTTGCTGACTCATTTGCTTCCGTCTTCGTCGTGATCGAGAAGCCAATCTTACAGACGAAGGAATTGAGTCAGCTGACCCGGCAGATGAGTCGGATGGTGGTCCATAGTATCCGCTCGACAATAGCCATGACGTGTCTTTGGTGATAGCATCACTGGATGGTGGTGCATATTCATTTGAAGTGTCTTCAGAAACCCTGTCACCTTCACTTCGCTGGTGGTTTGATTGTGAATGAAAGGGCCTGTCGATGGATGAATCATCAATGGGATTTGAGTGGGCAGCGCTGCCGTCATCACCCAGCACGTCTTCGGTGTTGTGAAGCCATGAGAGCCAATCGCCTTCAATAACAGACTGTTCAGTGCGTGGAGAGCCTGTTCCACTCATATTGAAATTGTTAATTAAAGACTGGGCAAAGACGCAGACGACAAGGAAGGGTGGTGCAGTGCAAATATTCGCGATAGGGCGCAAAGTTCATTTACGCCCTATTATGCGCCCTACCCCACTTCAAAGGGCCGAGATGTCTTGGTGTTAGGGTCGGCGCTAGTACAATCGATTATTCTGAGACTGGGAGAAAAGGTATATCATATTAACTATGACATAAGATTGCCTATTAATTATTTCTCTTATTTTCCTCCAACTTATTTAGAGCTTTACGATAATCATGGCTACTAACATTCAGGTTCAGCGGCAGCTTGATGCCAGCCGATTAGAATCCCACCTGGCGTCCACCTCTAGACTTGTTCCAAAGCCTGGATCCGCTGAACTTTGGGCACAAAATGTGGCGACTGATCACATGGTCACTTGTCGCTGGACAGTGGATGGCGGTTGGGACACCCCAGCACTGAAGCCATTCGGAGACTTGACGATTTCCCCTCTTGCATCATGCCTTCACTACGCCACCCAATGCTTCGAGGGCATGAAAGTCTATCGCGGGTTCGACAATCGTGTCAGACTCTTCAGACCGGATCGCAATGCAAAGCGCTTAGTCACAAGCGCAAAGAGAGTTTCGCTACCCGAATTTGATCCTGAGCAGCTTGTTGAGTTGATCAAAGTCTTAGTCCGAGTAGATGCTAAAAGTAAGTCCTATCGCATCTCATTACGCTTTGAGGATTGCTGCTGATGAGCATGAACAGAATGGCTACCAGAGCCCGGGAACTTTCGCTATATTAGACCTGCGTTGATCGGGACTGGATCCCAATTAGGCATTCAAATTCCAAAAGAAGCTGTGTTAATGATAACCATGGTCTGTTGGCCTGACTTCTCATCAGAGTCCCCTCCAGGACAAGAGCCAAGGTCAGATCTGCGTCTGATCACTTCTAAAAACAACACCATCAGGGCGTGGCCTGGTGGCTTCGGCTATGCCAAGGTCGGTGCCAACTACGGACCTAGCTTCGCGTCTCATTGCGAGGCACAGCGAGCTGGCTATGATCAGATCCTATGGCTTTTCGGCCAAGATGGCGAGGTGACGGAAGCGGGTGCTAGCAACTTCTTTGCGGTTGTGAAGGATGCACAGACTTCGAAACCTGTGCTAATGACAGCACCCTTGACAGAGAAGATTATTCTCGATGGAGTGACTAGAAGATCCGTCTTGGACTTGGTAAAGAGTCGACTGAGCGGGGAAATTGAGGTGAAGGAAGTCAAATTTACCGCAAATGATCTCGTTGAGGCTTGGAGAGACGGCCTTCTTCTCGAGGCATTCGTCTCTGGAACTGCGGTAAGTGACTGTATTTGGTCCTAGGGTAATAAATACTTACTTGTGACCGCAGTTCTTTATCAAACGTGTATCGACCATCCGATTTGGTGATCGAGACATTGATTTGCCACAGCAGCAAGGGGACAAGGCCGAGTTCAGCGCGTTAATAAAGGGTTGGCTGCACGATATTATGTTTGGGTCTGAAGATAATGAATGGGGTGTTATAGTTGACATAGATGAATGAGGCTGACAGTATAAAACAAATTGAGGAGTTATAAAACTGCATAATAAGAACTTTTTGAGCAGCTTGGCTTATCTGTGACACCCTCAGCGCTGACAGAATCTTGATTACCTAACAATTTCACCCTTGCACATGGCTAGCCAGTGGGTTTCGGGTAATACGGAGAGGGGCTTGGGGCTTGGGGCTAAAAATATCTCCGTTTAAGCTTTAAAAACTGCCGGATCCCCTCTACTTGTCCTTAATGAATCTGTGCCTGCACATCACAAACAGTCGACTGTCCCGAATGGCAGAACGGAATACTGTATCTCTAGGTATGTGTATTGGCCAAAAGTGACAAATCTTTCCCATATCTTCTATCAGAAGCACTACAACCCATTTGTTCTTAAGACCAGGTGTAACGGGCGCGCCCATTCTCCCTGCAAATTCAAAAGCTGATAAATATCCCTTTAGGTGTACTAGGGCGGTACTACTCTGCCCGTCATACTCTGGGACAATACCGTTCAGCATGTGTCACAGCAACCTACACCTTCAACTTGAAAAATAAAGTCCCAGGCCACCAAGCCTTTCTCTTAGCTTTGGAGGTTGCTATACAAGAAACAATTCGGCAACATTCCGGCTTGCGTTATGGCATTTCTGAACAGACAGATAGAGGGATCCCCATGTTTGAGCAACTTCGGACAATTGACCAAGAGGATGTCCTTGAGATCATTCCCAGCCAGCATAGCGGTACGCCCGATAATGCTCTCTCTGAAGTCCTTGGCAAATTCCACACCAACTTATGGTTACCTGGAAAGCCGGCATGGAAAGCTGTTGTCATTGAATATTTGGTCGAAGGACTGAACACTGTCCCAAGGCTAGATATCGCATTCTTCGCGCACCATGCCATCGCTGATGGCCTCAGTGGTATTGCCTTCCATACCTCGCTGATGGAAAATCTCAAACTTGTTTCAGACCCAAGCCTGTCGCCCAACTGGCCGCTAGGGTTAGATGACAGTCAGAAAACCCCACCAGCAGTCGAGGAATGCATGGATATCTCCCTGTGCAAGTGTGCAACTTGCGATACGCAAATGGTGACTACTCCGGCGGTCTGGGCGGGTGGCAATATCTCTTCAACCCCGATGATTGGCTTCCAGAGTCGCGTTTGCATAATCACAGTTCCCCAAGAAGATTTATCTAGACTTCTTCAAAGGTGCAAGCTGGCCAAAGCCACTTTGACTGGACTTTTGCATGCGTATATATGCATTGCTCTTTGTCGCGCGCTTAGCAGCAATGGAATGATCCGGGATTCTGAACAGGGGTTTCAATCCGTAACACCCTTTCAGATACGACAGCATACAGGGGCTTCCGAATTTGATATCCTCAATCACGTCTCGTATCTGACTACTTATGTGTCCCACAGAGAACTCGACAAGATAGTTGCTCTTGAGGGACTTTCCGAATCGGAGGGAAAGGGAATTTCGGAACTCGCAAGCTTCTTCAGCCATGACCTGGTAAATAAGGTCAAAGCCTTCCCACACGGTAGTAACATGGCGGGGCAACTCAATCAGATCAAGGATGCTCTTCAACATTGTCAAAGTCAAAGCGGTCAAAAGAGACAATACACCTACGAGCTTTCGAATCTGGGATCAACTTCTAGTATAATACCCCAGAGGGTAGTGGTATAACGCTTGAAAGGTTGGCTTTTACCCAGTGTGGCTTGGTTGCTGGTCCTGCTCTGGGCTTCAATTGTGTGAGTGTCAAGGGAGGGCCATTGACATTGAGTATCACTTGGCAGACTGGTATTGTTTTGGAATCTGTTGTTGAACGGGTTGCTGATGAACTAGAGGCCCGTCTAGGATGTCGTTCAAAGCTTGAGAAAGAGTTGAGATAGATTTATATGGAGGGCAAATCGTAACTAATGCGATAAATGTTCTAGATAAGAACGAAATTAAATGTCCTAAAGTTCGTGAGAAAGTTAAGTCAACTTGTATGGCTCTAAGAAAAGCCCTCAAAAACAATCTTTTCACCAGAAATGCGACCCTCGCGGTTGAGGTTCATTGTTTCCTCAATAGTAGATGGGCTTAGCCGTCCCATAGAGCGTATCGATGCTGGCCGTATAGATCCATCATAAAGCCACGTCTCCATGGCGCTATGGAATTCAGCACTGAGGTCATGATCGCTCATCTTCACCTGTAAAACATGTTAGTCTTTGATCTCGATTCAGGATTTGTATGTATCTATTTGTGAGCAGAATTGGGTCTACTCACAGGCCAATATGCCTTGCCTCGATAACTGTGCTCCGTAGGGAAAGCCGTAAAGACAAAGACATCCGTGACTTTGATGTGTGATGGCACATCCTGTGTATTCGCTTTGCCTGGTCTAACAGTGCACAGTGTACCTCCTGTACTGGCCATAGACTTGGCAACGGTTGCTGAGGAAGTTTCGTTCCCGATCGTATCAAAAGCGTGCTGAACGTTAGGTAGTGCTGAAGCGAGTTTGGAAATGACATCTTTATCATTATAGTCATACACATGGGTTGCACCAGCGTCTCGCATCTTGTTAAAGTTTCGAGGGCTGCAGGTCGTGGCTACTTCAATGTCGTAGAGTTTGGCGAGCTGGATGGCGAAGAACCCAACAGTGGCTGTACAGAGGTCAATAGCACGTCTGAATGCGTGCCGGGGTGGAGGACATACAGCTACCTCCCCAAATGAGTAGAGTTCTTTTTCCAAGAGACTTTTTTGGCTTGATATCCAGACAGTCTTTAGAAAATAAAGCAAGCCAAGCTGTATTGGCCGCTAAAGGCACCGAAGAAGCCTGGGCTGAGCTAATGTTTGACGGTATCTTGAAACAGAGGCGCTCATCCGCAATCGTGTAGGCACTTCAAACATCATCAACCTCAATACAGATGGAGTAGGTTAGATCGACTGACGAGTAGGCTCCCAGGCCCTGAATCTCTCCTAGGTTCTGAAGTAAGCTTCTCAGCGCCCAGAGGTAGAGGCGTCTAACCCACCTCCCCAGACAAAACCCGCGATACTATCACCACTCTTCAATTTGGTCACACTTGAGTGCGTTTCAACAACTGTCCCTGAAAAGTCGCATCCAAGGACTGCTCCGTCGCCAAAAGCATTAACGTCAAGAGCGAGGCCTTACGAAATCAGTGTCACGAGTGAGAAATCAAGACTGGGCCTTACGATCTGTTGGATTGAACGCCGCATGCTCGACTTTGACGTATACTTGGTGTTCCTTGAGGGGACGAAGAGTGACTTTCTCCTTAATTAACTTTTTATCTCGTTGGACAATAGCAGGGGACTCCATGTTTGACGATATCAGGTTGGTGATGAATGTTAGGGTCAGCAAACCGAGGTGGGCATCCACTCCTTATATAGGTGTACAGTAATAATGGCTCTAGGGTACCCACAGTCCATCAAAACCCCATTCATAACCCATGACGTTGCGATCGATAAGCTCACGCCTGTAAACACATTTAAACTGCAATATCTGTTAAGTCAAGTTGATAATTACAGCCATAAGAACGTACCGGAATAAACCTGATCTTTTCCAGGTCCCAAACTCCACTACGCGCATAGATATCTGATTTGAGAACAAGCAAAATTTCTTTTTCGGATTTCGCTCGGGCGATAATGGCGCTTCCATCAACCACGTTTCCGGCTAATGTGCCGCCGCCCATCTGGAAGAAACCCGACTTGACATGCTGGTCCATTTCCTTGATGTGTGTCCTGTAACGTGTCTGTATAATAGGCCAAGCATGGTTATGGCTTGAGGACTTACTCTCTCACTCTCATCCTCTTCTCCAGTGAATCTTGAGCGTCGGGAATAAGGACGATCCATTCAATCGTAGTGTTCAAGTCCGTATTTGATGTCATAATAAATTCGGCATAATCAATATCGAATTGTTATCTTGATCCTGCGTATTTTATCTTACATACTTGCCGCCCTACGCCCTGATCTCTCCGTCCTTTGAGACTAAGTAGCAAGAAGACGCCCAGGCGTACGCCCGCTTGGTGCATTTAATCCCTCTTACGCCCTTCCCCACTCTTGCTCACCTACTGCTTCGTGCGGATAGTTAGTTTCCCCGCATTTTCGCCATGGGCTCAAGGGGTCAATTTAAAAAACAGGTTTGCACACTATTGAGTTGATTTCTTTTTACATATGAAGTAAAGACGATTCAATAGGATATAAGTCGTAAACTGTTAAAAAGCCTATGGGCTGCTGCTCAACTACTTACTGATAATAGTAACAGATATATCTGTGGCATTCTTTAGAGAACTAGATGTGAACAGTGCTAAGGTCCGCTTGTCACGCTTGTACTGTAACAAACTGTCCGCAGGAACAATCTGAACTTCGTACCCGTTTGGAAAGGTAGATGTTGGTAGGATAATCTCGGTTGGTGCGCTGATAATTGGGTCGCTTTTGAAACTGAGCTTGAAGACACCCGAACTGTCGTCAAAACCAAAAGAAGTAGGTGTCCCCGCCACTGCAGCCGGATACGCACGACTGTAGTGCTTCTCTAGCTCTGGGTACGGCTTGCCTGTACTTCCGTTGTATAAGTTCTCATATGCCCAGCCAATCCATGATACCATATTTGCATCTGTTGCCGTCATGGCTTTTGCCATAGCACTCATCTGCTTATCGTCACCCATCCAAAACGTCAACTCTGTCAGAACCCCTGCAGTCTTGAGCCGAACATTGTCCTTATGGCGGTTGTACAGTGTATCGCTGATAGATCCTAGTTGTGGAGGGTTATAATAGTGGAATGAGTGCACCGTCTTCGATCCATCTCCAAGAGGCACGTTGTCGAAGCCCGAAAGAACGTCAAATGTTGTGCCTTCGAACCAGATAAGCGTGTTATTATCAACTGTTCGAATTGCCTTGGATGCCCGATTCCAAAGACCCTCAAGAGCTTTGCGATCAGCGACACCAGGAACAAGGAGTGTTGGGTCGGCATGTGTGTCTCCAGCCCATGGTTCATTCAGAAGATTGTAACCGACAACGTTGGTGGCTTCAACATACTCTGACGCCAGTTTCATCCAGTATGCAGCAAATGAGTCTCCAAGGCCGTCGAAATTATTATATAGCCTTCCAAAAGCATTTCCAACAGCCACTGACAAATAACTCAGCGACCAGTCGATAGTGCCGCATTGGGACTCAGGCGAAGGAAAGCCATTGCTGTCAGTAGTAAATGCCTTTAACTTTTGCGGGAATGGAAACCTTCTAAAGCCGGTTACCCAGTCTTTCTGGACAAACCACTGATCTATTTGTTAATTTCTGTCATGTTTAGTGGAAATAAAAGACTCACATCAGGTACGCCGTGACCACAAAGTTGCTTGGCTAAAACGTCTTGGTGCACATCTACTAACACGTAGATGCCTTGTTCTTCCGCCAAATTTGTTTGCTTCTTCATAATATCCAAAAATGTCTGATTGTACTCACCGCGAACTGGCTCCGCACCAGCCCAGCTGTGTCCTAGCCGCACGATGTTCAATCCCATGTCATGCAGGTTCTGTAAATCCTGCTTGCCAAACGACGAGACTCCTGGACTCCATTGTGATGGCCGATACCAGGGGGCCTCTTTCATCACCACATTAGTTCCATGGAAGAATCTAGTGCGGCCATGCTCGTCCACTAGCTGGAAGGTTTCTTGCTCCACATGCTTGATACGGGCCATATTGGGATGAGACTGGTACCAAGCCTTTACATCTTGAGCCGTTACCTCGGAAATGAGGTTGCTAAACACCACCCACAGCCATGTCGTTTTGGGAGCCCAGAACATATTAACGGTGGTGATTGAAAAGATATGCGATCAGTAGAACCTTACTCTGTCTTAGCATTGAATAAGGTAGAGGGTTTTCCACTAAAGACAGACATAAAGTAAAGTGAATTAATCAAACAAATATATAATCCGTGACTGTTATATATCCGCATTATTTAATCGAGCTAGCCGTTTAAAGGAGGTGTGATTCAGGCCAATATTTTTTCTTGCAAGAGGGGAAAGTAACCCTCCTTTACAACAAGAGGTGTGTGCATACTAGCCCAAATGGCACCAGAACTTGATTCTTATTACGAAAAAGGAACGAGACATTGGACTTTTGTGTTGTCTTTAATCCGCGTGATACCGAGTAGAAAGCCACGTGCCTTGCTGCCGAGGGTTTAATGGCTTGGCTATTAACACGTGAAATGCAATCATAGCTTCTTTTCTTCGGGACTATCCAAATACCTGCGCAATCCCCAGCGCTATGAAAGAGAATGAAGAGGAAGACTCGCAAGGTGGCTTACTAATAAAGTCGAGAAGCTTGTATACGGATAGACCTACATGGTGCTCGCTCTTCACTCTCCGACCTTCGGTCTGAGCATTATATAAAGGATATCGACCGTGTTAATAAAGACCAACACTGAGCTTATTCTATCGTACGAAAGTAGAATTGAATTTCAGTATCAACCCAATTTAAGAAAGACTCGAAGTTCAATTGCCATATCTACCTACCGGATATAGCAATCGCATTGAGACTGGTACTAAAACTGAAACTGTCAAGTCCTGACATTTTCCAATTAATAAGACGTACCAATCGATAACACCAGTAACTATAGAGAGTGTTATAACTACCCACTTTCGCCTAGAAATGACTTCTATGACCCTTTCTAAAGAACATACTCCTGAACCGAGCCCGATGCGACCCCCCTGAAATCTTTCCCGTTGACTAACCCTCCGGAGACTATACCACCGAACTGACCAACAGTCAAGTTTGCGCTCGCAGGAAACCAAAACGTCGTTTGAGAAAAATCAAGCGTGAAACGCCAGTGCTCACGTGTCTTGGGAGACATCAAATCAATGATGTATCCAGTATGGCGCGATTTGGGCAGTGCATACATGGCTCCTGGGGCTGATGTCAGATGGACGCCGCCGCTATTGGTCAACTTGATGGTTCCGTAGGCCTGGTCACGTAATGGCTGCCCATTCGAAGTACGGAAAATGACATCTCCGTCTTTCATCAGGGTAGCGCTAAAGTAGGACTGTCCGTCCACGGCCGATGTATAGTTCCAAAACATCAAGCCGTATGGTCCAGCAATAAGCCGCCCCATATCCCAATTACCACTAATTACGGCCCAGGGCCGGGGGTTCCAATTCTTATCCCGTCCACCAACACCAGATAGCACGAAGGGTGTGCCCCGGATGTCCAGATTCACTTTAGCATCAGCAACGGGGAACTGTTCTTGCCAATACATTTCAGGGGCAAACATGACACCGGCTTTCGCGTTTGGGTAAACAAGACCTCCAGGATAAATAGGAGGACCTCGATTCTTGAGCGTGAATGTGCCGTTGATTGTCGACGACTCGATGGTAATAACCGATTTCTTGAAGTTTGTAGACGCAGTGAAGCCCCAGGAGACGTTTTTGTCATTGTTCGTCCACAATCCAGATGTAGACTTGGGGCACGTGGTCAAGGTTGACATGTTCATGAATGCGTTTTCCATGTACCGCGTTCCATTGGCCCATGAGACAGAGATCAGACCCCGCTGGGCGCCAACTATGTTGGCAACTGAGCCTCGGGTAAGATAGACGACGATGCTGGCCCTACCGTCGTGGGAAACAGCGTCGAAGGACCAGTTTTCGCTTACAATGCTATTGAAAACAGACACCATGGGTGAATCAAAGGCAACAAGAGGGTCCACACTCATCTTGGCAGGTCCATCGACGAACCTTCCTGCCAGAGACTCGTGTTTGAAGCATTGTTTGTTTTGGGGGCTTGCCGAGACGAGAAGTCCAGAAAAGGAAACCACAGATGCGACAACTCGATAAAAATGCATGGTTGAAACTTGAGGGAGTTCGTAAGTATTTGTTAAGTGCGAGATAAAAAGTGAAGTGGTAGGTGATACTCTGGAGGAGAACAATACTTAGATACGGCTTTTACATGGCTTCTTATAGTTCAGTACCCATTCAACACACAGCTTTAGATCGGGGCCGTGCGAGAGCACGACTTCGTCATTCCATACTACGTAGTATTTCAATCTCGCAAGGGCTCTCCAGATCGAGCTTCATAGGTAAGCAACAAGTTTCGGTTGACGTTCCTCGCCGCAAGGATACTGCTGGATAGGCTTAGTATGCTGGAACCCAACAAACGATACCTTTTACATCGGATGCTTGCATCCCGAATCCTTACGTTAGTCAAGCTGCGTCGAAGCTAACCCGAATTGGGGTATCCTCGCGCAGTAATGTTATTGGTTCGTGGTGTGGATCACGCTGTCTCGTCAGCTCAGTTGAGTTGGTCGGCTGTTTACAACTTCTACCTTTTAAACAAAAGTTACTCGAAAATCAATTTCTAAATGGTATACAACGGCCCAATCAAAGGCTGCCGGAGTTGTAGGGTACGAAGGGTAAAGGTAGTACTGTTAAATGCCCCAATCTACGGCCATCGCTGACCCGGAGTGGAAAGTGTGATCAAGGTAAGCCATCTTGCGTCAAATGCATTGCAAAAGGAGCATTATGCCCTGGATATGGTGACGTTTTCGAAAAGTCCCACAGAGACGAAACGTTCAAGATTATAAGGCGGCATGCGAAAAATCACGCAACCTTCATGCCTCCAAGGTCGACGACCAAACAACATCATTTGCAACCCGCCCACAGCATCCCCCGGATCCTTTCAGAAGACGCCGAGTCTAGTGCCTTGGATTTCTTCTTCCTTCGCTACAGCTTTAACCAAGATTTCCAGACTACCTGCAGTTTCTTAGGCATCCTGCCAGTCATGTATGCCAGTTCGCGTATATCATCTTCCCTATCCAAGGCCACAACGGCGCTTGCCCTTCAAGTTGCTCATTTGTACATTCCGTGTGGAGACAATGCGATCATGGAGCACAAAATATACGCCGAGGCTCTGGCCCAAACCAATCAAGCCATCACCGGAATGATACAGAGCAACTCAGACGAGCTACTGATGACCACTCTCGTTTTGGACGCATACGAGAGCAATGTGGCTATATTTGGGAAGAAATGCCGCAAATCACAATTTGACAAGCACATACTTGGGTCTGTGGCTCTACTGCAACATCGTGGGCCGCTTTACCACCGTGCTGACACCTCGTGGAGCCTCCTCGTCGCCACTCGAAACAGACTCCTTTACTCTAATCGGAACCAACTCATTAGATCGGCTGGTCTTGAGGCTTTAAGTGCAGTTTGGGATAGCACCACTACAGCCCAGCCCAAAGGCGTCGCGATTGAGGTTGACACGCTAGCATTCAAGCTTTCCCGGCTTCAACACCTGCTAAAGATGAACGATCGGATCCTTACCTCCCATCAATTGGTAAATAAACGTCCGATTCACAGCACAGCCGATGATGATGATACGATACTACAACGTATCCTTACGAGCGCTACTAGCCTGGCGATCGAATGTGACTGCTGGCTTGACGCCCTCCCGCCAACTTGGAAGCCAATACCTGTTTTAGGTTGTACCCTATCTTCGTCGATAAAATCTGCTTCTTTGTACGAGAAAGTCAAGCCAGCCGTCTATACCAACTTGTCGATAGCCAACTTGATGAACCGCCAGAGAATCACCCAGCTGGGTGTGCTTGAACTCATCCACAGGTGCACTGTTGCCAGCGTAGCCAAGACGGTGCACACTCAGTCGCCAAAGGATAAAGACCTTCCAGCTCTGATGTTGGCTAGGACTCAAACCCTCGTGGATGAAATTTGTGCGAGCGTGCCATATCTGACAGTAGACGTAAGCGACAAGGCGTCTGTTATTTTTCCAGCTCTGCCTACCCCGAACAAGAGTGTTTTGTGTAAATGGGACACGGCAGAGCATAAGCGGCAGGTTGCAGCCTCAGGTTTATATATGATGTATGGAATCTTCAATCAGGTTCGTGGTATCTTAGGAGATACGGGTGTGCTAGGGGGCTTGGACAGTGTAATCCGCGAGGGGCAGCTCGACTGGATGATTAGGCAGTCTAACAGACTAAAGGATATCCTTTTGTAGGAAAGGAATTCTATAAGCATAGTAGCTTCTAATCTTCAAGCGGATTTAAATAGAGCTGTCTCTTTTTATTAGAACTATATTCACAATATCAACCCACTCCTCGCCTTCAACCAAGTAAAGCAGGTATTTGTCCCTTCCTATTCATAACTATGATAACAACCCTTTGGCTTCTAGATGAGAATAAAGACATGGCTGGTTTAAACTTATAGTCTTCAAGGTCTAGTGGCGCCTTGTGTCAAACTCGTAAGCAAAGGCGGTAGCGTTTGTAGGTGGGTTAACATTGATTGTCAGCTATAGCAAGATAGTTAGCTATGCTATATACTATACCAAGTGTCTTGGTGCAAGGTAGTGCAATATGGCTCTTAGTAAGGGTAACTACTCACGGTGTTGGATGAAAGAGGGTAACTTTGTACTCCAAAATCAACGGGGCCATCAATCTTTCCCTTTTGCCCAGTCCAGTCAAATTGATACCTGCGGACTTTAATTGTTCTCGTCTCGGAAAGACCCACTGCTTCTAAACCGGTGATAGTTATATTATAAGCTGCTTGGATGGTCCTGGTGCCGGCGAGGATCTTAACAACGCTAGAAGCCTCTTTGGTAGCGAACACATCAAATTGCAGATCTGATGAGGATGTGGTAACGAGCCTTTGACCGGTCATAGCGGCATAGTACTTGTAGACCTGCCACTCGCCGTTTGGGTAGTACGTGCCATCTGATGTGCCTGTGGTACTGTAGATCAAATTAGCCATCCAGTTATGGAGGTCGGACCCGCTGCCCCAGTGGGCTCGTAGACCTCGGATGTCATGGCGCTCGCATTGGGAAAGATAGTAGACAGCGTTAGCTGGATTCTGCTCGGTGGGCCAGGCATACTCGTTGACATCAACCGGCCTCTTCGGGACGCCGTATTGCGTCCTCAAAGTATCCAGGTCAGGAACTGTCGTGTCGGGTTCACGCTCCCAAGGACCGAGCTGATGCCAGGAGAATCGATCTGGTATTGTTCTGTTGCCAGCCACCGACTGCAGCCACGTTTGCCAGTTGGTATCGTCCAGGCGTGGAGAGCCGGCCATGGACGGGCCACTAAGACGCGTGCCAGGAAGTTCTTTTCTGTTTCTCGGTTCAGTAATTGATTCTCATAATCGATAGCTGAGGCTCTCTTGAATTCTCCCTTATAGGAAGTAATAGCACAGAGAAATATTAAGAAAAGGTATGCAGGGACAAAAGGGAAAGTTGAAACAGATGAGAGTTAATTACCTCAGGAGTGTAGTTGCGCGGTTGTAATACTCGAGATACTGGGGCCATGTGCGAGCCCAGAAGGAATCTATATCAGGTTCGTTCCACACATCAATGACAAGCCCCTTCAACATGTCGTGGGACTTCAAGTCGGATGTGAGCTGACCCCAGAACAGCTCCATCTCGGTCCAGTTACCATTGTCACCGGGGAATGGAGACTGTGAATCCTGTCCGCCGTCGGCACCCCACAGGTCGTGAGGAAGTAGGATGAACTCGGCATTGTACTTGCGCGTGGTGCGATAATTGGACAGAGTAGAGTTGAAGCGGCCAAGATAGCCGTCGTAGCCACCGGTTGCCCAGCCCCGAGATGCAATCTGAGCACCGCCGCCACGGTTTGCGTTGAACTTGATGTCAGTGGCAAAGTGATCTGGAATGGAGTTGTCTGCCATTGTTCCGTTATCAGGCCAGCCGTAGATAAAACCTGACCCTAGAGCCCGCGCTGGTCCGTGTTCCTTGGCCAAGTTGATAGTTGCAGTGCCTTGGACTTGCGAAACAGCCTTGGAGACTAGAGCCAGCGTCACGACTGCGGAAATGGTGGCGGAGTACATGATAGCGATAATAATCAGTAGAGCTCAGATCAAAGTGTGCGGGAAGCCTTCTCTGTATTGAGCAACTTTGTTAAAGTAATAGCCAGAGACGCCTATAAGGTATTTATAAATATTCCTTTCAAGTTGGATACCTGCGTAAGAGACGTGGAGATATTGCAATAACCCCACCGGTGCGCAGATCCCCCGCAATACCCAGGGTCTATATCTATTAATTTGGGAATATATTACAACGAAGAATGGACAGCTGATGTTGGTTTCTCCGGTGGGGTACGTATGCATCCGGCCATACATACCACCTTGGTGCTGAGCTTAATGTGACCTGCTTTACTGGGTATAATTAACAATTGTTTGCTGAAGACCAAGAATACCGTTTCAGTATCGAAGCAGGGTTCCCCACATAAGTAACTCGAGTCCCAGGAAGCGCACCTATTACAGCCCTGGCTCTAGGGGTTTTAGAAGAGTGTGATTATGCCTTCTTTAGCTCGATAAGTGCCCGCACCTTAGTCTACAAGGAGCTATGTAGGCCTCCCTGGAGTCCTTGCTGATCGATCAGCTATAAAGAATTAATACCATAATGCAGAAGTTAGTTCCTTTATCTGATTTAGAAGACCTTTACCAATATTGCTTTGTTAGTAACTTTTCATCTTTAGATACAGCGAGAAGTGTATAAACTTTTGGGATCCAGTCCTTGAATATTTGTTAAGGGAGACGTTAGAGTTTCAGCAGTACAGCCTAGTGTTAACAACAAGAATTGTAATTCTTTATTAATAATACTCCTTATATTATTCTACAAACAATTCTGAATAAGGCTATTATAGTAGTATACCTAATGAATAAGAATTCGAAAGCAATGTTAGGTAATCTTCCCCATTAAACTAAGCACATATACAAGCCATACACTCCAGGCCTACGCCACCAGAACAAAAGCAACCCCGCACCAAGCTTGGCATGAACTCAAGCCTAACAATTATTATTTGTCCAAGTTCGCAATATAGATTCCAAATACTGTTTATTTTATTCCCATTCCTGGCAGCGCTTTACTTGCAACTGTTCCAATATCGAGATCATCCAGCCACGATGCCAATTACATTACATTCAACGTGGTCAACCATCCTGCCACAGCTTGGACAATCGCCAGCGTCACATCCCCCGAAGATCTTCTAAAACAGATTTCCCCAAGAGACTTTCGACACTGCCAACGAATTATCCAGACCTCATTTGACAACAATACCCTTCAGAATCAGCATATATCACCTTCTGAGAATGGCTTCGTTTGGTCAGCCTATCACGCCTACAGCCAGCACCACCACCTTACGATTCGTCCCGAAGAAGTTTGGTTCGCCATCCTCACACAGACAAGCTTCTATATCAATGCGAATGCGGAAGATTTGCGCTCGTTCTTTGTTGATCACAAGGGTCAGAGAGAGCTTGAGGTCGTGGGTTTGGGCGATATGGAAAGTGCCAACTTTGGCGGTCTCGCTAAACAAATGGCGGGTCTTATCAGTAAGAACGTCAAAGATCCAGAGTTGGGGTCTTGGGTCATACCCGGTTTCTCAACCACATCCGACACAGATCAAGTGGTTGCTTCGGTGCTTTTCATGGGCGCCATGCAGAAGTGCTTCTCTTACAAAATGTCTCTGACTTGTGGGATTCCTTCCGTAACGCTGCTAGGCAATATCTCAGACTGGCGAGATATTCTTAGTAGACTGGACAAGTAAGAACAACTCGGTGATGAGCCCACTCAGTTCTCCAACATGCTGCGACCTGTTTTAAAGCACATGGTTCTTTCCTTTGAACAGCCCGATGACCCCAATGTTATCCGTTTTTGGAACACCATTGCAACAAGAAACCCAGTCAGTAGCGGTACTGACTACGTTACAGGATGGATCACGAAATTTTGCTTCTGGGACGACAAGGGGAAACCCAAACGCCGCCGTGCAGCTGACTTGCTTGGAGGGGTCTCATATCCTCGCGTGAAAATTGATAGTGTCCCTGTCGGATTCGCGTCTGTGCCAGTCAAGGTCAACGATAATGGCAAACAGGTCAAGAGTGTTATATTAGCTGGATCCTTTGGGATTCGGGGCCAATCCCTTTCTGAGCACCGACAGGCTCCAAATTCAATTGATGATTTGGCCGAAAGCCGCGGGCTAGAGGCATTGCAATCTAATCTGCTCGGAATTCAACCTGTATCCGGCTGGTTAATGTATGAGGACGAGGCCGAAGACGAAGCAAACGCTAGAGGGGAGAAGATGGTGGCTCTGAAGAATGAGCTGGTTCGAATTCACAAGTTGCCTGACTCAAATGATTGTAATGTAATGAGCGACAGGCTCCATAGAGTCATATCCCTACGAGGCCAAATTCAGAAGCTGGAGACGAATTAATATGAAAAGCTGATATTTATAGCACCGATTGTTCATAATATATATTGAGAAGATGTCTAAGACCTGTTTCTCATGTAATTGATAGAATCTATTGGTTTCTAAATAATTTGGTTTAAGAAACTACTTAATAGTTGGATAAACCCGTACACATCAATTATAATAGGAGATCTATCATTTCAGCTGAATTTATATTCTTAAGTTTCTGTTAACTCCCCATCTGATGAAGGTCATATTTAGACTGGTCAAATTTAAGAAATAAACGTTTAAGGACCAGGAGCTGTTTAGATAGGAGTGACGTCAACCCAGAAGCGAGTGTCGTCAGACTTGTACTTAGGGTCAGAGTCAATCTGGCTCTGGATCCACTCAACAGACTCCCGGTAAAACTTGATATCTGGAGTGTCAGGATGGTCTAAGCCGGTGGCACCATTTCGGTGACCAGCGAACCACTTCTGGGTGCCATAGTGCTTCTGGCAATCCCAGCGCGAGGCAACATCAGCACGAACGTCAGAGCTGCGAGTCTGTTAGCTGTGTTGGTCCTGGGCGCTAATGACACTTACTTCAGTTTAGCACCGTTGTTCCACTGATCTTCACGCTGGCCTTTGAAGCCGGCGCGAGAGGCGCAGATGCGCAGCATGCCCCAGTTGACCTTGAACAATCCGAAGTTGGCTGCATCGAGGGTCTTGCCATCGCCTGAGAAGAGTATCAGTAGTGTTTTGCATTAGTTGTACAAGGTATTAACAGCATAGGGCAGTTCTGAATGATATACCAGTAGTTTTACTTACCATACGTATAGTTAGTCTGCATACGCCGATCCTCAAGCATGGCAATAGCGAGGTCCAGAGTGTTTCCACCAGCGCTTAAGATAGCTTGCTTCCTGCCGCCCAAGCCAGAAACGGTTTCATGGCCACGGTCTCCGGGAGCGGCGACGGTAACTGTGGCAAGAGAGAGGGCGGTGAGAAAATTGGTGAAATGCATGATGAACTGGTGGTGCACGTGAATGGTTCAAAACAGATAAATGTAAGTATGGTATAAAAGGATTGATAGTTATTCGATGTGTTTACAAAGGTTGAAAGTGGTATATTCTAACGACGGCAAAGTAATGTTTTATACAGCCAGTGGACATCATACTCCGTCATAAGATAGGAGACATCGCATGGATATTTACATGGTCTCTATGCATTACATGCAGGAGGCTGACATCTTTAGCGCATACACACTCAATTTGTAACACCTCAACTTAATTAACAGCTAATACAGACAATATGTAATCAGCTTTCAGGGGTTGTATCGCCTTGACCAATGTGTCTGTGACATGCTTTGGTCCGTAAATTTGATGTATTGAGAGAGACTGCCTCGGAGGGATGGCAGAAGCAATTCCGTGGCTACGAGAGTAGGAAACAAACAAACCTCGGGAACTATTTGCTTACGAACCAGTTTCACGCCAATTGGTGGCCAGTGAAAAGGGGGGCATTCTGGTTTCAGGTTCATCTTCTTTGTAGATCCCTCTATAGTCATATACGAAGAGTAAGGATCGAGATCGCACGATTTTCAATTCGGTAACCTCCGCCCTCCCAATAAAGTAAAAATTTGACAGCATTTATCTAAAGCTACAGGGACTGAACAGGGATTGGCCTGCATTGTTAAATACGCTAGCTGAGTAGAACCTGAAACTGTACTTTACTCTACATTCGCCATCCTGTAGAATACAAAATCAAAAGAAAATCTGAGATGAGGTATAATGTTAACTCAGGCAGTAGTCGTAAAGTTAAAAGATGAAAGAATGCTAATTAAGATGAATATTAGACAGATTTGGATAGTCTTGATGAATGCTATTGAAAGGCTGCCTACTTGGGTTTAGGCTGCTAGATAATAAGCGAGTGTTCCTATAATTAAAAAAGAACAGTGAGAGCTTTAGGGCTACTTAGGATACCAGAAGTGAGAGTAATGGCATGTGAAAGCTCGGAACAGGGATGGCTGGTTGGTTTAGTCTAATCTCATGGATATTAATACGCGGTTATTATACGAAGAAAATATACCTCGTAATACTGGATCTTGGACCGTACTCATATCTTTCACTAATATTACCTGACTACCAACCCTTAAATAGAGCTGTAAAAACTAGGGACAAGGTCGATCGCCTACCGAGAAACACTGCTAACGGTATGTCTTCCACCACAGTCAAAGAGAGTGAAAGTCAAAAGTTTCATCCTTAACAGTCAATTAGTTAAGTGCTAATTTCCTAGCTGTATTAAAGAGCTGGAAGCCTAAAATGAGATACAGTTAGCCTATTATATCCATTATTTACCCCTATGGTCATTATCATAGGTAAAGAGGTCAGGTAACTGAAGGACCTTGTAACCGAAGATGGCAAGCGCGACCTTGGTCTCCCGATTTGTGGGCCTGGTGCCTATCTTGACGGCATGGTATAGGTTGCTCTTATAGAGTAATTACCGTAGCTGTTGGCCTCTGCGGGGGTCGGGGTAACCGGCAATTACTTTAAGAAGTGTCTCTTGGCTATACCGAAATTCCCCTCTATATACCCTAGCTACGTCGCTATTATCGACTGGCCGAAGGTCCTTACGGAAGGGTATGAAGGTTGGGGCGTTGATCGATTTCTTGGCTGTCATTAAGGTTAGCTTTGTTAATATAAATCTATCGGGTTGATATATGGGTGAGTTGGAGGTCTTGGCGGGTTGCTTGCCCAGTCGCGATCTTCTTCTTGTCTTGTGTGGGTTGATTGAAGGGGAGTGTGGGGAGGGAAAAGTGGCCTAAGTAGTGGTCCTTGTAAATGTTTTTATGCCATTGAGAAATAGAGTTGTGGCTAATATGGTGAGTAATCTTATTAGATTTAATACATTATTGCTTTTTGGTCTATATAGAGACCTTTATTATTGATATATCGATAGATTTGATTGGAAAGCTGGTTCTCTTTTCTATCGTTGCTACCAGACTCAATGTAAATATCCATTATTTAAGCGTACTCTATGTATATTGTTTAGGGGTCTTATAAGGAAGTCCATTACGACACATCGGGTAACGGAAGTGTCCAGAAGATAAAGATAACTCAGCTTACTACAAAAAGTCAACAAAAAAAAGGCGCTACGTATAGAGCAATACATAACTCAAAATCATGGAACTAATAAAGGTTGTTTATCACTACAGGACATTTTTAAGATAATATCTTTAAAACTTGAGTGGCATTTATAGTGTGATGTCTCGAATCATTGTCTCGCTAACGGTCAGGTAGGATCGCGCATTATACAGCAATGATACAATAACCTTCGATTGTTAATCCACCTCTGCATCACTCCAAATTATTAACCAGAAAGAAAAAAAGATTCTTTGACTATTCCGTAACTGAAGATAACATCGACTCAGATTGTTACACTATCGAGACGCTTGAGACAAATAGTTCATTATGTATGAAACACAAGTTAGTATTCCTCCCCTTTGTCTAGTCTTCACATAACAGTAACTACAGCGACTTGTAGTTCCACGCCATGCTTCGTTAAGTAGAATTCGAGTTGTCAACACACGACCAGGGACCAGATGCACCGTCGGCCTTGAGAGCATCGATAATGCCGATAACAGACCCATAGGTACCGGCAATCATTAAGAATGTACCCGAGATAATGACAAACAAGCTCCAACAAACCATAAATAACCATTTAGCTGACTTATCTTCTTTGCCAGTGCTCCAGTTATCGTATAGCCACATACAACCCATCGGCTGAAAGCACTGGAGAGTACCCAGAAGTGCACCGATCAAACCGATGAGTGGGCCAAAGACTGGAATTCCGCTCGCAATACAGTAAGATATTATAGCACAGCCGCAGATGCAGCCGAACCAAGTAGCCCAATGGGTGAATGTGTTGGAAGTAAGATGCTTGGAACCGCGTAAAATCCGAACGAAGAAGTGTTTACCAACTAGCTGTGTTTCGTCAGTAAGTATACCATCAACTCAAAATTCCTAGTACTTACATGAATTGCAAGGGTGGTACTGGCAAATAGTCCAGGGAGCGCAATGCCATATGATATCTTCTTAATCAGCTTGCCGGCAGACCCAAGAGCCGGTGACGCGACATAGGATCCACAATAGTAGTAAAGAACGACACCAATTGTAACGTATGTAATGGTCACAACAACTTGGCACAGCATGAGTGCTTTCGTATAGTGACGGGGATCGCGCATCTCGGATACAATTGGGAAGAAAAAGGGTGTGCCAGCATAGGATAGTACAAACATTGAGATCGCCGAGGCCGCTGCTGTAAAGGATGAATTGCCCACTAGCTTCCAGTCAGAGGACCAAGGGCCGGGCGGTGCGGCATCAGGGCGGTTTTGAACGCCAACGCTGATAGTGACCATGAAAACTACTGTTGTTAGATACTACATCTTAGGCAAGTACAGGTGATTATGCCTACCAGAGACAAGGAGTGTTACTAATCCAACCCATGCGATCCAACTTAAACGCTCTAAGGTTCGGATGCTGGAGAGAATTATAACCCCAACAGCTGCGACCGCAACAAAGATGGCAGTGCATGTCCCATGTGTCGAGATCGCATTCAAGCCTATCGAAATGCTGAGCATGCCGGATCCGGCAGCGAAAACCAGGTCTAGAGTCGGGCTTGGTTAGCAGATATCGATTCAAGTTCTGGATTTGCAGTGACTTACAGAGAGAAAATCCGGCTGCAAGCACTTCGCGACCGATAGTGCCAAACATGAGCTTACTTGCATCATCAATTCCGTAAACCTGAGGGTGATTGACCTTGAAGATACCGACGATGTAGTTAGACCAGGTGGTAATGATGGCGACGGCCAGAAGGCAAATAACGCCCGGGAGAAGTCCAAGGGTATCAAAGGCAGCTGGAATTGACAAGACGCCAAGACCAATTTGGGTCTTCATCATCAACACTGATGTGCCAATCCAGCCCACCTATGATTAAAATAATTAGTCTAATCCGAGTAAGATGTATGTTGAGGTCAAAGATAACACGTACATTGCGATAATTGGGTCCATCTTCAGTGATTGTACCAAAAACAGCATCGTAAGTGACTGCGTTTGCAGTCTCAATTGGCCCAAGTGATGGAGACTGAACCAAGTCTCTGGTATCAGATTTCTTCGCCGCCTCGTCAACCTGCTCAAAAGGATAAGACATTGTGATGTAGAGTCTGAGTGATCTGTCCAAAGAGATAAATAGTCGAGGATGGCAACCCTTTAAGTACATCGTTCCTCTCCCGCCGGCGAATTAGAGTAATGTAGTTCGGCATATGAGTTTCACGGTATTGGCTTATCAGGCTACGCCAGGGTAGTGGGGACGGAAATATGGTAAAATTCCGAGAATGCCCCACCTCCCCAGATCAGGATCGTAATCTTCCCCAGGTTCTCGGCTCTCTATCCGTGATTTTACATTGAGAACGACATAAGGCAGATACCAGACTCCGTGACATATATTTCCGTCTCCATAGAGTATCTTTCCGCGTCTGTGGCTTCGGAATCCAGAATGTATTATCAGGTTGGAGTGTGTGACTGACTAGCTTTAAGTCCGGAACCGAGCGCAGTAGGTCATCTTCCGGTCGATTGGTCACGTTATGCATGCTATTTGGGTGTTTGATAAGGACGTTCCTACCAGGACTCGAACAAGTTAGAAGCATTTAGTTGGAGCGTGAACTCATTTACATAAAAGCTAACATTCGTCCTTTCTCAATAACTGATTACTTCCTGCACTAGCTGAGGCTATATCGTCCTTGAGATTACGGAAGATCACGTGAGATTCCAAGCAAATTATAATGACTCTATAAGCTTGAAGAGTATCCAAAAATGGTCATCCTCATTGAAGATGTATAGACTATAGCCACTACAAACTGCCAGAGAAGGCCACGCCTACTCAATCTGGACTGCAACCTTGCCAAAATGCTTCTGGTCTTCCAAATACTTATAGGCCCTAGCTATGTTAGCTTGTATCGTTTCAAGATGGGATTGACTTACTCCTTGAGATCCTCAAGCTTGAAGACGCGTTGATCAAGCACCGGCTTGATGTTGGAAGCTTCGATGACACGAATCTGACTATGTAAGTGACTGGTGTCCAAGTGAAAAGATGACGAGAACCAGCAAAAGGAGAAAGCAGTACTTACCATTGCTTCGAATTGTTCTCGGCTTCCAACGACAATTCCCCTGACAATTGCCATGCTTGATAAGATTTGCGGAAAGCTCGGCCCGGTCTCTCCATGTCCACCAATCCATCCAATGATGGTGACAATGCCCCCGAGGGCAACGGCCTTCAAACTCTCTGTCACAGTATGCGCGCCTCCAACCTCGATGACATGTTCAACGCCAGCCCCGCCTGTGAGCCTCTTGGCCTCCTCACCCCAGTTTGGCGTCTCTTTGTAGTTAATGACATGATCTGCTCCCAACTTCTTCAACATGTTAGCTTTGGCTGCAGAGGATGTAGTAGCAATGACTCGAGCCCCTGCGGCCTTGGCAAACTGCAGGCCAGAGATGCTCACACCGCCCGTTCCCTGCGTCAAGACCCAATCACCCGGAAGCACCGCCTTAAGTCCGTAGAGAGCATTCCACGCCGTCAAGGCACTACAGGACAGTGTTCCAGCTTCCAGGTAGCTGAGGTTCTTTGGCATACCCACCAGTCCGTTTTCGTTGAAAACGCCGTACTGTTGGAAAGTGCCATCAATACTACCGCCTAGACCTGTGCCCAACGCCATGGGGGTCAATGGTCCACCATAATGAGCTTGCATGAACAGAGTCACAACTTTGGAGCCTTTCTGGAAGCGGGTCACCTTGGAACCCACTGCCACGACTTCTCCAGCGCCGTCGGACCCTGGGATGACGTTTGGCGCCAGCGGGAAAGGATAGGTGCCCTGAGGGGGTTAGCGATAATAATGCAGGATGAAGGTGTACGTACCAGGGCGATCATGATATCGCGGTAGTTGAGAGACGCCGCATGGATTTTGACCAAGACATCGTTGTCGGAGAGGGTAGGAAGAGCACGCTCATTATCGAACTTGAGAGAGTCCAGACTACCTGAACCCTCAACCGTCCAAGCTTTCGTGGTTGTTGGCGTAGACATGGTAAGTGAGCTTGATAAGTGTTGAGTTAGGATTGTGGATTGGAGAGATGGAAAAGAGAAATAATGCTTGGAGAATGGCTACTACTTGCTTAATGGGACAAACTAAAGGGTTTTATATTTTCAGAATGTTCCGCCGGCCTGTTATTAATTATTAATACTGATTATCCTCACTCTACAAGGTTATAAAAAAACTAACCCCAAGTAATAGCTATCATTAGACATTTTGGCATTGTTCATGGCTTGTGGATCGCCAGCCGTATTAATACGGTCTGTTGCACTAAATTAGATAGCGCTTAGCTCAAGTTGTTACCGCTGGGGACTCCGGAAGCAGCGGGGTCTGTAGTTGTTGACAGGGTAGTCCTGGATGTGCGGAGAACAGGTCTAGAGTAGTAACCCCGAAGACAAGATCGCCCGGCCACTTCATGGCATCCTCCCACTGATTGCCGAGAACCCCCATAATATGTCGCAATAACCCACTTGGCCAGCCTCTCATGCACCAGTGTTCCTTATAGAAAGTCATCAACACAGTAAAGTGAGCCAGAATCACGAGCGCCACAGGATGTCGCGTCGAGCATAGGTCAAGGAATGTCTGATGGACCTCCAGTCCCCAGCCCCAAATCACTTTGCCTGGCTCAGGGTCCCCAGGGTTATCCGAGAGCATTGCAATGCGGCGGAATAGGACTGTGCTGGCATGAAGGCAAGCTGTCTTTTGTTCCGCTTCACAGCAACGCTCCACATACTCATGAAGAGATGCGAGTTGGGGATATCTTGTCGCGAGATGCTTTCCCGTGATTTGACGATTGGCTACGAATTTGGTGAGAAGCCATGATTCCGAGACCACTGGCGGTGGGTAGCTCTGCTGTACAAAAAGCAAGGTAGAACGGCTGAAGTGGAGCGCCGTTAAGAACTCCTCAATAGGATCAAACTGTGCCAAAGAGTGGACCTTGGCAGGTCGGTGGACGGGTTCCGCCACCGCGTACATGGATGTGAAGGCAGAAAACCCTAATAATGCTTGTTGCTGCTCCTGATCAAAAGCCTCGAAATGCGGTCTGGCTCGGGTAATCGCAGCCTGTTGGTGCGCAACGGCTCTGGCGTACCACTTGACCTGAGATCGGTCCTCGCTGTAAAGCTGTAGAGCTGTAAGGCCCAGAATGCTATTGAGAAGGTAATGGTGCGAAAAACCCAGGCGGACTAGACTGAATTGAAGCTGCTTCGTAGCCTCGCATAAATCGCCCGTGATGGGATACCGGTGCCAGTGTTCCAGCAACTCGAGATCAGCCAGACTATCCTCGTTGAGAGGTGGTTTGGTCAACGTGGGGGACGAGAAGCTGCAGTGGATGTTGGCGCGTTCGCACTGAAGGCATCGTGGGTGGATCTCATTGCACTGCAAGCAGGATTTTAGCTGTGCCTTTTTCCCGTATCATACGTGATAAGTGGTATCATACCTTGGCGTGCCTCTCCTTGCACTGAACGCACCCCTCCCGAGACTTTCTGTGCACTCTACGCCTTCTGATCTTATCATTCATCATGGACTGTTGTGTTGTGTCACGGAGAGAAATAATATGGGTCACATAAAACGCCGTATAAATACGGTGATGGTGGGAGCGGGATTGGGTTAACCTTTGATTGGTCTAGCTCTGTACTCAATTTACTGCTTACTAAAGCGGGGCGCAAGAATGAGTTTAAGCTTTGGCTTGTGCAACAATCCCATGACTCGGATTCGGCTGGTTAGTTAGCCTCTCCGACCTAAAGGGGAATGAGATACCTCACCCACTTACCAATCCAAAGGATAACTATGGTTGAATGTGTTGCAGCTGGGATGCGAATGGAAGGAAGCCTCCCGAGGTTTCCGAAAATTAGCAGACTATATAAGTTTGAATATCTACCTACGCCATTCTCAAATACCTATAAGCAAGGATAGCGCCGCCAATTTTTCTATCGATCATCTCGTTCAACCTAAAATCACAAAACAATCATGTCTCAAAAGGCTCTTTTACTTGAGGCTGTAGGAGAACCATTAACCCTGGGGGAACGACTAATCCCACAGCCTGGCAAGAACCAGTTACTCGTCAAGGTTCTTGTCGCAGGCCGTAAGTACTACCCTACAGCATAAAAGGCCTGGGTCTAAATTAGCATTTAGTGAATCCTCACGACCAGAAAACCCGCGATATTGGCCTCTTCGCCACAGACTTGCCATATGTAATCGCCAACGATCTGGTTGGAGAAGTTGTAACTGTGGGAGACGGAGAGTATTCTTCTCAGTTCGCCATTGGCGATCACGTCTTTGGTCACTGTTTTACTGAGTCGGGTCACAGCAGCGATTTCAACGCAGCGCAACAATATGCTCTGGTCGACGCGAGATATATAGGTAGACTGGCTGGCAGTGGGCTAAGCGGCGATGAGGCGTCTACAATACCAGTTGTAGTCTTGGCTGGCTTTGTGGCTCTTTTTGCGCGGGCTGGGCATAGCTTGCCTCCCCCTTTCTCGCCGGAGGCAAACTCCTTCGGATATGCCAATGTTACCCTTCTTGTCGTAGGAGGCGGGTCTAACACCGGACGAGCTGTAGTTGAGCTTGCCAAGTTGGCAGGAATCGGCCGCATCATTGTGGTTGCCGGCCATCACAACGAAGCCCACCTCAGATCTATTGGTGCTACGCATGTTATCAATCGCCAAGCCTCGGATCTACGAGAACAGATTCGTGCCATCACGGGTGATGAGTTGGTTTATGCCATCGACACAGTCAACGCCGGCGCGGAACAAGAGCTTGGTGTTGCGGCCCTGTCAAACACGAAGAAAGGCACATTGATCACTCTTCGTCGACCAGACGGAGACCTCGACGCCGCACGCATAGGATCCAAGTCTGCTGGCTATGAACGGCGCTTTGTGCTTGGCGTATCGCCGCTGCACCCGGAAGTTACGGTCCGTTTCTGGGAAGAGATTCCTAAGTGGTTCAAACAGGGGAAGCTTCGCCCGAGCCGTTTCAAGGTTATCAAAGGGCTTGACGCCGATGCTGTGAATCAGGCATTGGACCGGTACCGTGATGGGGAGGGTGTGAAGATAAATATCCATCCTTGGGAATAATCGACGATATGTACTGAGCAATACCTAGAAGTACACTCTTATATTCTATAGTTACATCATAGTCACCGTATATTATATTACATGGCAGTGTAGTGCTAATCGATTATATTGTGTGCAGTATTATGTATCGTACTTAGTATATCAGTTCCGCAATAATATACTATGTATATCCTAGAGGAGTAACACCCGGTCTGAAAGGTTTTTGCAAGCCCATGAGAATGTTATCGTTGATCTTCCACACACCCAGGGTTTGTTCGGCATCTAAACTCTCTTTCCCTTTCTTTCCTAAGATATGAAAGACTTCATAATCATCTGGGCTGAAGTCGTTGGTAAACAGCAATGGCTGCCACTCTTTCCCCTTAGCCTTCTCCTCCCTTCTCATGCGGCGTTGTGCTTGTTCTAGGGCATTTTTGGCTTTGGAGACAGCTTCTAGATCACCCTGTTGAATACTATACAGCACTTGGTGCCAAGCCTTACTGGACTCCCATTCATCTTGCTGCTCTATGTCCCTACTCTTGTCATCTTGTCGGCTGTTGAGGTTCGCGTCTGCATCCTCGACATCGTAGACCTCCAGCACCTGGCCCGTGGAGCTTTCCTTGACAATCCAGCCTTGACTCCAGATGCCCTCCACTGTGTATACTGGAGCCTTCGTTTTGTCTTCGGTACGATAGATTTTGCCTTCAAATTTGTTACTTTGACCGCTGAGTAAACCACCACCACTGAACCTCAATTCGGCAACATATCCAGAGGTCGACGGGATGAAATACGTGCCCCAAATCTCTGGATAAAGGCATGCCGAAAGAAACCCGCGTACTTGTAGGTCAGGCAGCGGAAGTAGATAGTCTTCATCAAATCTGTCGATGTGAAGGATAGTGTGCCCAATCTGGCTGATCTTTAATGTGGTAGAGAACTTCATTTCCACACGTGCATATCCATCAGCGCGAATACCGTGTGTATCACTCGCGATATGCATAGCTGTGATAGGCGGGTGATGGCTAACCTGTTCCGATACGAGTTTCGTTCTAGCAGTCTCCTGTCCATCCAAGACAGAGGCCCAGGAAGAAAGATGAACCTCCCCCAAGAATGCATTCAGCGGTTTCCGAATGCTGGTGCCTGGTCTACCTCCAATGTACAATTGACGACGTAAGCCGATGAGGAACATTCGCAGCACTAATAGACTGCGCTTCGCACTTGATTCTTCAAGAGTAGGAGCTACAAAGACATCTGGTCGCTCAGCCCAACATCGAGGGTTTTCCACTACGGAACATGGTGCTAGGAACGAGGGGGGAGCTGTGATATTGGCTAGATCACCCTTGATAGTTGAGAGGAACTAGGAATAATGTTAGTATTAATAACACCATTGCTTCCATACCTATTATGGATGAGGATAACCACAACACACTTTAAGGAGGTCTTTCATCCTTGAATTCGACACCCCATTGACTTCTGGAATCTTGGCGGCATCTTGGTCACCCATCACTGTGCAGTGGATGTAGAAGAGAGTGGGAAATTGGTCGCAAGTGAATGTAGAACCAACAAAATAGTCGCGTCGCGGGCGAATATTGAATGATTGTGGTGAGCAAAGAAGTGAACAAAGTGACTCGGTACCTTGGAGCTTAGGCCTAGTCTTTTAGTCAGATTGACTTACTGAAAGCATATTGTGCCGTGATTATATACACATTCCATCATGAGGAGAGAGTAGTGACGCTGACTCTGCAGGTCACATATGACAGTGAGCCCAGATTGACGGATACGGAGCACTGAAACTCTCCGAGACATCAAATCCAGGCCTTTGCTATTGAAATGCGACGGCACATCCTCACCAATCAAAAATCAACCATGCCGAGTATAGAGAATACTTGTGGCATCACAACGGCCTGAGTTTGGACGGCGGCCGCCCGAAGAATATTCCCTGTAAGTTTAAACCGGCATATGGTCAGGTCCCACAAACTGGGCGCAGTCGAAGCTCATTTCCTAACTACCACTGCCAAGGCTGAGTCTAGTCTGGAGCCCGACAGAACTCTTTGGATAGTAACAGCATGGCTTGTTTTAGTGCAACTTTCTGCATCTAGCCAGGACCTTTATTCCAAGCATTAGCACCTCATTTAGAGTTTGCTACCTTCATTGTAAACAACTAGCCGCTGATAAGCAACGTTGAGGACCTTCCCACATGACGAGTTACTTCCAGAACCCTGCTTCGATCTAAAACATAATACTCATCTAAGGCAATGGAAAGTTCACTATCTGAAATTATCAAGATGGGAAGCAGGAAGCTTGTAAGCTAACTTTGGTGTTTCTGTATGATAGTATCTACGCTCTGCTGTGTATTACTCTCATGCCTATACTAATGTATCTCAATGCCCTTTCATATTCCTTTTGAGTGTGCAAACCTCGACGGCGATACCAGGTCCAAAAGCACATGCCATGACGTAGTCCGCCGGCCCTGACGCAGGTGCCTCTACGTCCATGGCATTTGTACGCAGTCTATCCAGGACGCTATATATGGTAGCGGAACTAGAATTGCCGTTCTGAATGTATGTGTAGTAGCTGGCCCGCAGGTGCTGAGGCGTGATGTCTAGCACCCTCTCAATCCCCGTAAGGATCGTCAGACCCCCAGGATGAACAGCCCATTCAAGATTGAGCGCATTCTTTTCGTGTTCTGGAATTGATGGTATTGAAGCAAGGAGGTCAGTTATGATGGGAGGTAACGAAGAGCAGGTTATTGCTGGCACCTGGGGTGTGAGAACGACTTTCCAGCCTGGTACATAAAAACGATCAGCATACGTGCCGAAAACTGCTTTGGAGGATCTTATCAGGCCCATTCATGGACTTGACTTACCAAGAGGGTCAGTATCGAAGCGTAGGTGATCTGCTGTATCAGGTATAATACGGTGATCCCAGCCTAAAAGCTCGTACACCAAATTGGTCGAGCCGCCAATGTCGTTACAGAGAACCATGGCACTAGCACAGTCCGAGAAAAGCGCAGCTCCAATCCTCGTTTCCTGAAGCTCGTGGACACTATCCAGCTCGCTACGGACCAGTGTTGTACACACTTCGAGCGCGATACATAATATCCTTGCTGGTCTGCGCCGAGCCGTTCTACCTAGAGCCAGGTTTGCCGCCGTTCGCAGCACGGCAAGTCCCCCGCTGCAGCCGACACCCTGCAGAAGAACCTTTTCTACCTGTTGCTGCAGTCCGAGTCCCTCGACGACTAGTGTGTCGAATCCTGGATTTGAATTATTTGTGCAAGTCGTCGAGACAATATGGGTGATTTCGTCCAGGTGGATGCCTGCTTCGTTGATCGATTGACGCGCCGCAGCTATAGCCAAAGGAACTCCTTCGTCCACAAAGACTTGATGTAGCTCTGACACTGTTGGAGGATGCTTCTGGTTGACGATCGGGTGATTTGCCGTGCCTATTGAGGATCGAGTATCAATACCGGTGAATCTGTTGATAGAAAGGAGCTTCTTCATCCTGTATCAAGGTTTCAAGGTTAGTCAGCACGAATGGTGATGATCCAGCGTCTTTACTTACGCTGGGGTCCCGGGGTAAAATTTGTGACTGAGGGTACTGAGTGCTTCTGGTCCAAGCATGTGAGGGGGTACTGCACCCCAATTCCAGCAATGGACAAGCCGAGATCTTCAAATAATTCATGCTCCATTCTCAAACGCACGCTATTTTTGGCTCTTATTGGAAGATTCTTACAAGACAATTCGGCCTCTGTGGTGTGTTAGAGGTATGTACTTATATGTAACACGATTTTCTGTTGCTCCAAGCGCTAGAGAATGTGCACTGCCATGGGTCTGGGTTGACTAACTAAATCGCATACGTAAGTCCGTATTTGAGAGTGGCTAATGACCCAGATGGCATTAATGGAGGCATCATACTCCATCTTCATGTCGGCTCCGAATACATAATACCACTAACTCTGTTACCTCCTTGTAGTCTTTGATGTCTTGAAGAAGCCGCCGGCACAACCATTCTGCCGCCGTTAGGTTTTGATGCGGCGGACAGCGCATGGCAAAAATTGCGAATACGGATACGCATCGGTCTTATTTTCCCGAGTCTTAGGTCGCCTTTCTAAAACTAACTTATCCTAAAAAACTCATTTATCGTGACTTTTTCGGCTTGAGTCGAAGATAAATCAGGTAAAAGTTTTGCTTTCTATACTAGGTTCACTAGGAATAGTCCTAAAACGGTTCGAAGCGGCCGCCTGTCAAAAATCAGAGACTGACCCTGGTCCATATTTCAACGCTTTATTCGGCTCGGTCCGGACACGATAACGAAGCTCGGGTTACCGATTGACAGATCGGCAGTGTCTAACTAGCTCCGGCTCTGGCTTGATCAGCTCCAGGATCAGTTGTACCTAGAAAACTGCCATCAGCACTCACTTTTAATCCCGAGGCTTAGACTAACCCATTTTAATGCTACTGCCGGCAAGGGATTTATCACTTTAGCAAACCCGCTGTTACCTTGAAAGTTGGCTAGGCTTGAGATCACAGTCTTACACGGGGCATAAAGCAAATAAAAAATACAACGAGATACAGTAGAGACTTAAAAGTATAACATAATGCAACATATGTACTTATATCTAAATTGGAAGCTAATAATAAATAAAGACCCTAGATGCGGAATGAATTCTATGGGGAAAAGCTGGTAATTTCTTCCATTAGATAGCGGACCGCACAATATTCTTCCCAGAGATCATTCCAGGGCCCTTCTCGGTTAACAAAGTCTTGCCCTTGACGGTGCTAACAACAAAGCTGGGGACCTGAAAATTGAGAAACTGTCCTACCCCCTTCTTTTTGCCCAAGGTGACAAAGATCTGAGGGCTGTATCCTGGCTTGAGTTCTGTAACTTGATCAGGTCTTCCAGTAAGGACTAGATCAAGGTTTTTGGCGAGATGTTGAGTTTGGCTCTCAGCGTAGATCAGCTGATTACTCTCAAGGTTTCCGACATCCCCAACTCCCCAAACATTTGTGAACCCCTTTGCCCGGAGTGTTCTTTCCAATATGATATACCCCGGTCATCCAGGAGCTTTTGCGGGACAAATTTGGTGTTTGGGCGCGTGCCGAAAAGAGGAAGGTAAAGGTCAGTCTCGTGGCTATCATCGTTGGACAGATGGATGTGCATCTTAGACCCAGACTGAGTGGATTTCTGGACACGTGCATTGGTGACTAGCTTAACACCCAAAGCTTCTAAGCCACGCGCGGCCGCCTCGCGGAGATCCATTCTCAACATCGACAGGGGTGCCTCGCTCTCGACCACCAGGGTGATATCCTTGCTGGAGTTATACGCGTACGCGAGCTCTGCTGCTGTTTCGACACCAGTAGCTCCGCTTCCGGCAATGAGAATAGATGAAGCAGCCTCTATCTTGCGCTGAAGCTGGTGCAACTCATCTCGTGTGTCGTCGTAGGTACCGATGGACGTGAATGGCAACCGAGAGGGATATGAAGAACCAGTGGCAATAACAATTTCAGTGTACGGAGTGGATTTTGGTCCATCTGGCGTCTGGATGACAACGCACTCTTGATCAAGATCAATCTCAGACACTGAACCAATGACAAGTTCAAATGAGTCTGAAGGGTACTTTTGGAAGCCGCTTTTAATATCGTAGAAGAGACAATCGTCTGATATGGCTCCAGGCAAGACACCACGAACAGAGGCAATGTTCCAATAGTGGTGGGTTGAGCGAGAGACTAAGATGATACGGAGGGTTGGAACTTTTGGCTTGGTGTGTTTGAGTAATTTATGCGCAGTGCCGATTCCAGAGTAGCCGCCTCCAATTATCACAACAGTGGGCTGCATGATGCCGATTAGAGGCCTGTGAAAGGAAGGATGATAGGATGTAAAGTTGGTAAGCCAGACATACCCTTTTTAAAGCTGCCACGGCATTACAAACTAAAACTCAAAGTCGGCAGTTGGATTGGAATAGTTGGCATAAAATCCATGATGTTGTACCGAGTTCGCAGAGGATGTCAAGGAAACCGGTAAGGTGTGTACCTAGTCCTATACGACCATACGCTAGTAGATGCCTAGATAAAGACATGTTTATCTTCGGGTAGATAATTCGTCCGATCGGGGTTTTATCTTGTGTTCTGTTATGCCGAGTCCGTGACACGACTCTTAGTCTATTTTATGTAACGTTCGATAAACGATCTGAAATATTATATCGCCTTGCCACCTGCGTTATAGCTTTCTTTATGAAGGTTAAGATGTTGAACTAGTAATTTGACATGTTCTGGAAGATGAATTTGTCGAATACAATGAAAAACCTCATCTATCTCTGGCTCACTATAGTGATCCTGTTCACCATATACCGAGTCATTCGGCGGCCTCAAATTACACGTCACGGGAGGCCTGTTCGGTTTGTTGCATCACCCAACAGTCTGTTTGTGATTTACTCATGATATTTGTATGCAGAAAGTCTCCCAACTCGTTGCCAATCGTCGGTAATGGACTGCTCTTCCTTCGCCCCCGCCAAGAACTATTGGTCTGGTTCACCAGGTATGCTATGAAACTACTTCATTCTCTCTAATTCATATCTCATTCCCTCCATAGATGCATCCAACAGTACGGCTACGAAACTCTCAGCATAAGCATCCCTACTCTTCCTCCCGGGGTTCTCATCTCGGATCCAGCGAACCTTGAACATGTCTTTCAACACGAGGGAAAGTTCCAGAAGGGAGATTTCTTTCGAGCACGATTACAAGACTTGTTTGGTTACGGCATCGTCAATGTAGACGGCAATCTTTGGAGGCAACAGCGCAAGGCCGGTACCAAGTTCTTCAATACATCCATGATCAGAACCTTGACCCACCGAGACTTACCTGAACTGCTCCAACGAGTGATATCTAGTCTTGACTCTGTGGCTCGAAATTCGATGGTTGTTGATCTTGAATGTGCTTTTCACGAAGTAACCACGCAACTGATAGGAAAATTAGCCTACGATACAGAGATGCACGTGGACGACCAATTCACCAAAGCCTTCGACCACGCCTCGGGAGAAATTGCTAAGCGTTTTCAGAACCCTCTCTGGAGACTCACCGAGCTAGTGACTGGTACAAGACTTCGAGCATCTATCCAGATCATGAAGAAGTACGGCCAAAAGCTAGTGGAACAAGCTGAGCAGTGCGAGGATTCTAACGGTGAAGCTACAATTGAAAGACCCCAAGTTTGATTCACATACTGCTTGATCACCTTGGCGATCGATCTTTAGTAGCTGATTCTGCACTGAATTATCTCTCCGCTGGCAAGGATACGATCGCACAAGCGTTGACGTGGACATTTTATCTTCTTTCAGAGCATCAAGATATATCCACAAGGATATTTCATATGGTTAAAACCAATAATATCGCTGTCATCAATCATGAACATCTCAGTTCTGATGCAAGTCACTTCATCCTTGCCGTATTTTACGAGACTTTGCGTTTATATCCCCCAATCCCAGTTGAGCTCAAGCAAGCCCAAGACGATACCTTATTGCCCGACGGTACTTTCATCCCACAGAACTCCATCGTACTCTGGTGCACATGGGCTATGAATCGGTCAACTTTAACCTGGGGGGATGATGCCAAGAGCTTTCGGCCTGATCGGTGGTTACATGAAAGAGCGTTGACTCATAGAAGTGCGGCAGAGTTCCCTGTCTTCCAGGGTGGTGCGAGGCTTTGTCTAGGTAAAAGAATGGCCGAGCTGATAGCTATTCAGGTTATTGCAACTCTGACTAATGCTTATGTTTTTACACCAGCATTTAACGGGGTAAAGACTAGTAGAACTCACTTGACACTGCCCATGGAAGGGGGTTTACAGATGAGAGTAGAACATCGACAACGATAAACAAGTTAGCTTGAAAGCGAAAGGGTAACGTTTTGACTTTCAATATCGAGGACGTTTTCTTCGAAGGGTTATTTTTATTGTTAATATTATTCACAGATTTGGAAAACCCCGACTTGATAAAGTTAAAGGTTGAAACAAAAGAAATAGAAATTACAGGACGGTTTGGAATTATTCTGTTAGGTGGTTAGAATTATTTATGTGCAATAAATATTTGAGAAGTTGATTCTTATGAACCCCGTTAGTACGATTTTTCGACTGATAATTCAAAGCACTATGACTATGCCGAAGGCCGAAGGCTGAAATTATTATGTAAGAACCCGTAGAAAGAGTTTAGGCGGTACTGATAATAATTTCTGACTAAATATAAGAACTTTCTATTTCATGACTTAGGCTGGGATAAGTTCTTTGAATATAAGGAGCTAGTCCTTCCCGAAGTGATTAAGGAAATACTATGTGCTAAGAATTTTACGATTCCGACAGTGCTGTAATCCTTCTCGACGTGCCTAGTCAACATCATCCGTATTCAACATATAAAAGTAGAAAAAAATCTTACCAAAGGCATACTTGAAGGAGAGAGGCAGCCTATCGCCATCACTAAGTGGGTAAGCATAATAAATCAAAGCTTACACCTAAATATTCACTTAGAATCAAGTGGTCTACGTGCACGTTGCTTACATCATGCAGCACACGCTTACTTTGCTTTCAGCTCTCAGCGGCTTCGGAGTACGCCGGCCGTATATGCACCCCTGCAACAGGTAAGACTCTCGTTACTTGTGTCAAGCTGAAGGTAAGCTTGATGCGTCTCTACTGATTCTTTTTCAGCTTCGAAATTCGACAAGGTCTTTGATACATAATCCAAGGATGAAAAATGGAATTGTGGCTTATGATACACTGCGTCTAGCAGTCTCTTGGATTTCATTGGTTCTAGCACATGAAGTGATTCAACATAGCTTCTCTCATTGTGTTTTAGCTGAAATTGCATAAGGGGTTTATACACTTTGCTTATTCTCATTGGGTGATTGCTAAACTCTCGAAGTATATCAACCTGTCTGGTTGTCTCCATAGAGGAAGAAGAATCTCTACATTGTTTTGCCACTCTCGCTTCTTGACCTAAATTTTACACATCACACCATTTTCCGCAGTAAAGCTTCCAGCTCCACACAATTACAAGTACGAACAAGTTCTTAGCTCTCAGTCTTCTTTTGGTCTTAGGCTCTAGAGCCGCGACCATCAGTACACGCGAGTATCGACCCAACGAGCACTTGATGCTGGTAGACTGCGGTATTGGAGTTCTCCCGAACGGCGCCTCAACTTCAAGGGAAATGGCGTATTACTCTGGATCGTACACTGACGGCAACGGGAAGTGGATCCATCCAGATATAATTGCGAACGTGCCCTGGGATGGATCATACCCATGGAGACGAGGTGGTGTTGCCACCAAGTTTCCCAATGGCGACACTTTCCAAGTCTGGATCAACCCGGATATCAGGGACTGGGCAGAGTCCAAGAGCTAAGCCGGTGATGCAAAGCACACATACGGAAACGAGCTCAAATGCTGGGCTGAGCATGGCAAGGCAGCTTTCCAGCTGGCCGATGGAAAGACATGTACTAGCGCTTACATTTGCTCGCATATCAATACCCCATCCCCTCCACATCCTAGAAATTGGAAAACAAAAACCGACTATGTCATGTTCAAAAAGGATATCACGGTCCGTGTGCAAGGCACTAATGCCGAGATCGAAGCCTGGAAGCCCCAAAATGCATTCAGGCACATCAACGAAGACGACGAGGGGATCCAATGCAGAGGAGCCTCCTGTGGTATTGGCAGCGATTGTAGTATCAGATTTGATGACTGCTTCTTCTCAGCTCGCGACAACGTCCCGGGGATGAAAAAGATTCTGATTGACGCCGTGGGCCCCGCAGTCGAGAGAACGAGAGTGACCAAGAAGGGCCACTACAACGGGAAGTGTCCACCTAGTGGAGGACCTTGTGGTCCGGGATACGACTTCGAGTACGGCCAGTATACGTATCCAGAGACTGGCTCCATTTTGGTAAGGGTGTATCCTGAGGGAAAAGAGGACAAGGCGGCGACTCGAGCGAGTATTTGGACTATTTCGTGTTCCAACCAAGGGTTTTGCGGTTCGTTTTGTTACAATAATCTTGACAGTATTGTTGATTTTGCAACATCATTTGCTGGTGTCCCAGCTATTGGGAGTGTGCTTTGTGCATTCTACTACGGGTGACCTGGGAATTCTGGTTGTTGGACTAATCCATTACGTCAAGAGACGGGCCAGATTCTGTTTGAAGATCATGGGTCTCCTGAGCTGTAAGAGGGATTGGGTCGCTACTTTGTGACAAGGCGGGAACGTCGTCACGAATAGAGTGGAATAACGGACCATAGCATTCTTAAGGCAATCTAGTATAATTATAAATTCCGTAGCAGAGTAAGAGGGAGTCGGAATATGATAGTAGTCAAAAAGTTAAATAGAGAGGAGTAGTGAGAAAGAGTAAGGAGAAGTGGAGCAGATTATGAATGTGGGATCGGAAGTAAATGTATTCTGAATTTGCAACTAGGTTCGATACCTATATTAAAACTTAGAACCCGAGCTGGAAAAAGATCTTTAAACCCTCCCTGTCAGTGATGTAGTGCTCTCTGTTTCCCCGAAATCATGCACCCTCTTGGTAGCTCTCATCTGGCCCAGCTGAAGACCCTGTTCATTATTTATGTCGCCAGCATTGATTCTGTCAGCAAAGCTAGACCCGTTAGGATCGCTTTCCTCTAGGCGGCGACATCCAGTCCGTAAACTAGCAATAATCTGCTTACACGCGGCTCGAGACGTATAATAGTAGATCAAGGCGTTCCAGAAGCCCTGCAAAGGGAGCACAAAGGCGCTTAGATATCCTAACTTCACGGATGCCTCGCCGTTAACAAGAACGTACAGACGATTCGCGCTCGCGGGAATCCAGGTGATAAGCATTGCTGTGAAAAACAAGAGGGCGCACTTAGCATAAGCCATAGCTGCCTCATCACTTGGGTTGCGCCTTTTGCGATCCAAGTGCTGTGTCGTGATGTTTCGTTGGTCAGAGGAATTTGCTACGGGCGGAGCAAGACCAGTGTAAATATTTGCTGAATGAACTGGCTCGGGTCGAGTTGCGGGTGGAAAAGGCTGGCCGAGATCAGACGAAGCAGACTCTGATGTTGTAATGGTGATCTTAGTGGTCTTGGCAATGCCCGGGAGATCTGAGTTCGGCGCGACTTGGGACGAAGTGTTCAACTCGTTCGAATTTGAGAAGCCATGCAAGCGATTCCTCCATTTATAGATCGTAATCCCAGCGCGGACATATATAGCAAAGGCTATGAATATGATAAGCCTGGAAGAAAGTTAGAACTATCTGTGACGAGCGAGCGATAGTGCCATCGAGTATTGACGGAGGACAGCAAGGATAACTTACCAGATCAGTCCATAAGTGGCAAGCTGCCAAGCATCCCACTCTACTGTAAGCCAGCACCACAAGTTCGCATTCCCGTATGCGCGAGCCCCGTCTTCATTCTTTACAAAGAGGAATGTGACAGCTATAATGAATGGAATGCCGTAACATAAGGCGATGTAAAGTGGCTCTATTTTATGTAACCTAACGCCATCGAATCGATGGTAGAAAGTTAGATATACATTTGTAGCCATAGCTAAGGCCCAAAATACATCAGCAAACATAAATCTAGCAACCAATTAGTAACCCAGTAGTAGATCAGACCATAGCGATGATATTGAAAGGACTTACGTCTCGATTAAAAACGCTTGCATTTGACATCCAGCAGAATTGGGTTGATGAATAAAACTCTTGGATATAAGAGTGGCGACATTGCTCATCATGTTTCCAAAGGAGGCGTAAAACAGCATTCTGCTAATAGGCTTATGAAACAGCTTCGAAGAACAGAAGGTAGAGATAATAAAAAGGGAGCCAAGTAGGCTAGGTACTGAGCATGTGCGCTCTATAGCGCTAATGGCTGATGCTGCTGAGGTGGTGACCATGGTGAATGGCTGATACCGTTCACAGAAGTCATAAGAGAATAGAAGAGTGTGTGCCTCGTAGACGGTGCGAGAGTCCTACATAGGAGGGTCTTTAATAATGTAAATGTAAGTAAACAAGTGGAAAGGGGCTTTACGAAAGAGTGGACAGAAGCTGAAGGAGCGTAAACCTTGCTTCCTTCACATGCGATCAACACAGCTATACTGACTAGTGACCATTTCTGACAGGGATGTAGGGATAGCGGTCGATCCCTTACTGCACCTAACTAAATTGATAAAATTCGCCACAACAGAAGCTAATCAGTGCAGATCTCACATTCTGCATGGGGTTTATGGATAATTACATACAAGCTTTATGCACTTGTTCTAATGTCTGCTACTTCGACATAATAAATTCACTAATAAGCCAATAATAATAGATTATTTTACACCAATATTGAGCTCTTCAAGCCGGCTTATTCACACCGTCTTTGAATCATACGGTATGTAGCCGCGAAATTCACTGGACTTAGCGTGATGGAGCCTACTGGGGATCCGCTAGGTTAGACATATGATAACAGCCAGCGATTGGCAGGACTTGGAGGAATAAAACTCCGAGAAGCCTCTTGCATAGCTACTCCACTGATTGATGGTAACAGCGGTAATAACCCAGAGCCTTAGGGCGCCACCACGCTAAATCTAAAGAATTTGGCGGATATACACACTTTACTTTCTAGCATTGGCTTTAAAAAACATGAAAATTCCTGCGAGTCATTGAAATAGTTCTCTTTATTAATGTAAGTAATCTGTGGTAATTACGAATTGCTATTGGCCTATTGTATGATTTAAAGTGAGGTATAGACTCCAGCGTAATTATATCACTGTGTATATACTTCAGAAGAGATTATTTTTACAATTAATATCATAAAGAGATTTAGAAAGCCTATGCTTAGGACAGTTAAAGGATACAGTAAAAAGAAAAGCATATACACTTCTCAGCCTTCTATATATTACAATTAGACTGTCACAAAGGGAACGGAATATGAAGATCCGAGCACACTCTTTAGGATACACAATACATGGCCGGGCTAGGCTCTCATAGCTCGAAGCGGCAGGTGACTTAACATAGATCTTGGCATCTTTGCGGGGAATTAACCCCAAGCGCATCTATTTGTCAAATGAGCAAAACCTAAGAGAATCTGAAACAGTTCTGGGGATAACACCTTCCAATCTTGAATGATTCGCCGGTAAATAGCTTATTTTCAAATAGATCAAATGTACTACTCTGTAGAGGTAGAATTGTAATGCAATGAGTTCCAAACCATGATTTGCGCCCACGTGTGTTACATTTTAATCTGTATTTGAGTTAGAGTATGACCTTTCGTGGTTCCGATGATACTGCAAGAACGGGCTGTATCACTGGAAAGAGAAGGTTGCTTTTGCTTCGCATGCACCTGATCATACTTCGGTGTAAATAGACTCTAGCACTATTATAAGCGAATCACAAGCTATTATAACAATGCCTATGTGCTAAGAGCAAAGATATAAGAAGCAGGACACGTCCTCTACTGAATGTTCTGCCCTAGATCTTTACAGAGACACACAAGAAAGGCCCATATTCACCGTCGGAACAACGCAATATCATCCATCATGAAGCCCACTCAGGTCATCATCGTCCTTGCTGCCATTGCTTATGCAGCCCCCGTCGCAGAGGAGACCAAGATCGAGGGTCTGGAACTAGCCGATGACTTCCCGCTTGCCGACCTTGAAGCATACTTTGAGCACCACCTGAACGGCCAAGACTCCGAGGTCAACTCTCTCCAGGCCAGGCAGTTCAGCTCAAGCAGCTACAACCAGCTCACTGACGGGACACCCTGTCGCCCTGTCACTGTGGTATACGCCCGGGGAACTACCCAGGCTGGTAACGTAGGAGATCCGGCCGCAGTTGGGCCCATCTTGTTCAACAACCTTGCTTCCCGTATTGGCCTGAACAACTTAGCCGTCCAGGGTGTTGCCTATCCGGCCAACGTTGCCGGATTTCTGGCAGGAGGAGACGCTGCCGGTAGCAAGACAATGGCTGATCTAATTACCCGGGTATGTCTATAGGCAAAGACGCACGTAAAACAGAGCAGAGCACTGATATAAGACTCACAGGCTGCCAGCCAGTGCCCCAGCACTAAGATTGTCATCAGCGGCTATAGTCAGGGTGCACAACTCGTGCACAATGCTGCAGCCATGCTGTCCACCTCTGTGACCAACCGGGTCACTGCCGGTCCGTATCTAGATACCCCAAAGCCCCCAGCCTTGACTGACTTGATACTTGTGCAGCTGTTACCTTTGGTGACCCTAAGCGGAGCCAGCCTTTTGGCACTATTCCTTCGTCGCGTACCCGAGTTTACTGCCGGCAGGGGGATAACATCTGTGAGGGTGGCATCATTATCACCCCAGCGCATAGCCAGTACCAGCAAGATGCTCCTGCTGCGGCCGACTGGATTGCAGCTCGTGTCTAAGCCCTAGCAAGAGTGGATTGCTGAAAGCATACTGATACCCTTGCAATATGCTACCTTGAAGTGTTATTTTACTATAATAAAAGTCTAAACTGACGCGATTGTCAAGTTCTTTAGTGACTAAGCCATCGATGTGAAAGTGCTTACATTGATACCCTTGTAGAACCTCTCGCTGGATGCATATGTAGGTGGTGTAATTACATTATTTCCCGGAGGCTTTTGCCGTGAGTTTTGTGATTTATCACTTGTCTAGGGGACCGAGCGTAACTATCCTTATTTCCGCTAGTTTGTGGACCTCTAGTACGGTCTAACTCAGCCCTAGCGCACACCATCACACGAGTCAGTTGTGATTGGTATTCCCAGTTAGCCGGTGTCCGGAACTAACAGTCCACAAGTTACATACGTGTGAGCCCCATACCTTCCAATCTCAATTTAGTGCATTGGAAGATCATTGCCATTTCAGTCACACGAAATGACCGTCCTTTGTCCTTCCATCTTGGGTAGGGGCCATAGAAACGCTCTCAACCAATAGCGCGATGAAACTAAACGCAAGGCCGTTCCGATCTGTTGCTCCATGCTGGGAATCCTCTAAGCGACAACTGATGTGCGATTTGGGAGGCCCAAGCACCGAAAACTCTACGTTCGAGGTGTGGATTCCCCCTGGCTATTTACGCAAATCTCTCCAGTGGATACGGCCTGGCAGGGAAGCGACACTAATAAATATGTCCCGCACTCCCGCGAGAAGCGACGAGGTTGTTGGCCACGTTACCAATTGTACACTCTGAGACAGGAAACTTGTACTCGGATCAAAGGACCGAAAGGCTCAAAATTGAAGGATGGTGGCCGCTTATAGAGATATCTTTGATTCCAACTCTTAACTCTCAAATACATTCTCAATATCAAGAATCAAGCACATTTGTGTTCCAGCAACGCTATCGGCCGCGCCGATTCTAGAAGAGCCTAAGAGGTAACTGAATGCATGTCAGACTCAGCCCTGAATTTTCCCTGACAAGTGCAACACTTGTAAAAGGACAGCATTCCGTATGAAGACCAGCGACGTGATAGAAACACAAGCTTTCTATCGAAGATTCGCTACACTGTCTATTATATGATATCGAGACGATGATTTAGTCGTGGACCCGAATTCTAGAACTGGTTAAGTGCGAAGTGCGAATGGGATGTTAAAAACACTAATACCTTTAGGTAGTGGAATCAAGATATGCTCCTGCAAGACATGATAATTGTCCCATTGGGAAGTACTGAGTCTGATTTTTAGCTAGTCTGGAATATTTTATATTAGGAAAGTTAAACTTGAAATTATGTCTCTCAAGTAAAACTTATTAACTTATACACTGAATAAACGTGAGCACAATTAATACAATTGGACAAGATAGCTATGCATCATCGTTGCATTGATCATCCATCACCCGTAGAAGGATTTCTCGCCAATAGTAGCCATTTCTAACCAGAGGGCAATAAGGCCGACACGTCTCCATGATCTCCTGCCACAGTCTGTAATGTCCAGTCAATCTTTGTAGGACTGTGGTTTGGAATGCTTCAACAAGCGGATCTGACAGAATCCGATGCTCAATAATGGACAAGCTTGAATGCCCTCCATCATTGAATGCTAATACCCTTGTGTAAGAGCTGGCAGCAAAGTAGTCAGGCTGAACCACAGTATTGTGTCTTAAAAGTGCAAGAGGGCTTGACTTTATTATAAGATCAATAACCGCCTTTGCGTTCATTTCGAAGACCATGTACTGCCCGAGTAAAGCATCTGGTGAAAAAGTAACACAATTGGCTAAATAAAACGATATCGAAGGGTTCCTAAAGTCTGACATTTGAACCACAACTGGGAATATTGACTCCAAACTCGCACCTGACTTGAGAAACATCTGAATGGCCTCCAAGATCAGTCGAACTCGTTCTGGCTCTGGTTTATCTGGAAAAAAGCTTCTAGGAGCATTCAGAAGATTGATGAGAAATCTGAACCAGGGACTAGCCACAATCTGATGGCCCGTCGTCGGGGTATTAACTGTACTCCAGTTGGGACTATATCCCTGACCCAGAATGTACTCTATCAGCTGAGTCACTCTTGTATCAACTGTCCCAGGATCACATAGACAAAAGAGGAGGCAGTAAATACCCTCTGGTGTAGTAGCTCCATGTTCATCCAAAAGACAACGAACATAACGGAGGCTTCCGCTATAAGCTGCATGTGATAGAAATTGATATCCGGCGCTTCGACATTTCAATTCGGGAGAGCCGTGATGTACATGCTGTAGATGTCCCCGATGGAAACACGCCCTTGCAAGTGCTAGAAATGATAATATGATGGCCTGGGTACAGTTGTACTTTTCTTCCCACTCGAACATAGCTGACAGCAAGAGTCGAATGTCTACCACCCAAGATAACTGAGATTTAGGGTTCTCAGAATGAAGCCTGCTAGAAGCTATCAGAGATTTGAAGTACCGTGCCAAAAGCTCTTCTTGGGGAATATCACAAGGTTGCCAAAGGTTCCGACCTTCTACCGTGTCGAGCAAAAAGTCTTTGGCGGATCGATGTGGAAAGACCACTTGCTCAACAACACTGCTGTTGCCGTGTCGGGAAAAGGATTTGTGCTTGACTTCCACCAGTCCAGCAAATGCAGCCTCCAATACATCCTTCATGCTTCTAACTTTGGAGTCCAACCTATGCTCTCGTATTGTGTCACCGTGGTCAACGTATCTCCGCAAAAGCTTAGGGTTCGTAGCCATAGTGAGCATGAATGGTGTTGTGGGCCATCTTGGCGATTCCACCTCCGATGGTGCAGCTAAAAAGAGCAAGTTCAAAATTAAAGAAACATCTTTCTGATATATGGGGCGGTCTGGGGCTGATCGTGTGAGAATATCGTGATATAAATCCATCAGATCTGGAGGCATTAACTGTAGTCGTTTCCAAGTTTGTTCTCTGGAATCTCCATTGTTTATGCCCCGAACTAATGATTGTGTGACCAGTACAGCCCAAAGGAAAATACCATCCGACAGCTTGGCTATACTGCTTGCCAGATCAGAAATCTTTTGACCTTGGGGTTTCAACAGCGTTGACTCCATCATGGTCCTCTGGGAGTATCTGGCTATGTCGAGAAGTGTTAACTCATGCATCTTGAGACTGGGATAAGTATGGAAGTGCAGTCGAAAAAGGCGCTCGGGTCGGCTCGAAATGCAGATTTTAACACTGGCCTTCGAAGAAGTCATAGACTTCAGGAATTGCAAGGTGTTCAATACGTCCTGTCCAGGCAAAGCTTCGTCAAGACCATCGACAAATAAGCAAATAGATCGCGATGAATCCTTGCAATATTCAAGTAAGATACTGCTCAGTTCTTGTTGACTCCAATCAGCTGGTGAAAGTTTCCGAGCTCTCATAGACACGTCGTGGACAATCTGGACATCGCTAGGATTCTTAGATAGCAGGTCGCGTAACAAAGAACATAGTAGTCCTTTAAAAGATTGCTGCATCTGAATTCCCGGTTTCCAGAAGAAGTGCGAGAGAATTATAGTACCACTTCGCCACTTCGTTAAGTACTTAGAGGTTTGGCGGGTTTCCAGAAGATATCCCATCAGGGTGCTTTTCCCGGATCCAGGGTTTCCACTAATCCAATAACATGGCTTATCAGAAACAAGCCAGTCTGCAAAGCTATCCCATTTGATGTCTGAATTTGATAAGCCAGAAAATTGGTCATCTTCGTCATCTTCAACATCATCGCCGTAGTCGTAGTCGTAGTCGTAGTCGTAGTCGTAGTCGTCGTCGTCGTCGTCGTCGTCGTCGTCATTGTCTTCGTCTTCATCCTCATAGCCATCTAACATGCTGTCATAGGAACTTCGCCTTCGGTCATCAGCCGGTTTGAAAAAACCGTCTGGGTCTTCCTCCTGGACTCTATATGAGTTCCCTGATGAACCGTCCTCGGCGTGTCTCGATTGGTCTTCGTTTTCGGCCTTTCTGTTATCTGGACCTGAGCTTTCCTCGAGACTGTCATGATTGGATACACACGACAGTGTAATTGAATCTTGAGAGGAGCCATGGAATATCCATCGAGATGTGGTTGAGGCTGGAGAGGCAAGGCTATTTCTTCTCTCATCGATTTCCGGGAAATGAAGGCTGTTAATAAGAACCTCTCGAATTTTGTCGTTTTCTGTTTCCAATTCCATCTCCCTGTTGTGAATTAGCCTTGTGCTGTTTAGAAAAAGTAAGAGGTAATAAGGATTTTCCTCACCGTTTTGTTAAATCCCAGTGTTGAAGAAATGCTTTCGTACATGCTGCAGCGGATGCGGCAGCGAAGTGGTGCCAATCGTCATTCTTATGACTATCAGCATAATCAGACACGCCCTTGATAACAACACATGGAAACGTATCCCAAACCCCAACACTCTCCATTTCAAATCCTATAGCTCCTGTTCTAGCCGCGAGTTGGTCGCGATCTTCCCCCGACTTTATCACTGAATCCCCTGAGGCAAACTTCCCGAAGTGGATCATTGGAAACGGAGTTTCGTTATTGGAGTCGACGAGTCCCTTCACGTTTTCCTTCTCAACCTCGCCCAGTCGACCGCGTTTGTGACGCTGTTGGAGGTCACATTTCAGTTGTTTGCAAGTTGATTGAAGAGCAACATCGCAAACAGGATCTGAATTCCCTTTACAGGCGGCACAGATAGAGCATGTTGAAGGGTCTTGGTGTTTGTGACGATGATCGTTTAGGAAGAGATTGTCATCCAAACCCTCCGGACGACCCGCTGATATCTTCGTTCCGTCCAACACCTGCTGGAGATAATTCTGAGTTGCAATCTGTAGCTTTCCGTGTTGTCTCTTTGTTTTGAGCCTCGATAAGAGGCTTCTTAATTCAAGGCCCGGTCTTCCAGGACTATCATCCAAAGTATCCTTCTCTTTGAATCGGTCTGGTAAACGCCAGCCGAAATCATATTGCACTATACCAGTGCTAATAAGTACGTCTCCAAGTAGGATCTCCGCTTTGTTACTTCCATAGAAAGGCGCCCCACCGCAAATGCCAATAACAAGCGCCAAGCTAATATTCGGGTAGCTTATACGGCAGGAGGCTGCGATCGTTCCTGCGGCGACCTTGCCCATACCAGGAAGATGTGCTAGGACCACATTATGTTGCCCGATAACACCAGTCGAGTACGCATTCGAGTCGCGATAAGCCTTACCAAAAGTCCGGCCATCTTCATCTTCGTCCCAGTGGTGATCAAACACTTCAAGAACGGCGTCAGCCTCAAGCGTAAGAGCGCAGATAATCGCAATCTGAAACTCGTCTCGTGATTTCGGGCGCGGTGGCTGTTTTCGAGACATGTTACTATATGTACCAAGAAGTCCGAGAGTCAAAGAAGTCTATGGAGTATGACTGTATGAGGGATTTTAATCACCTGCGTTTAGGTTGTCGATCGAAAAGTCACGAGATTAGATGAATTAGGCTCGCTTAAAGTTCCACTTTTAGTCACAAAAGAACTTCCCTGTAGTTAATAATTTTCAAACACGCAATGTCAAGATCTGGTAACTTAGTAAATCTCTCACCCTATTTAAGAAAATTCGCGACTAGAAGTTATAAGAAGGATAGAAGTGGTAAATAGATTCTACATTGAAGACTTCCCTAAGAAGACTCGGAATTACTAATCAGTAAATATGGGGATAGGCAACGCCTAGCGAACAACAATAGCACTGACCACCACCTAAAAGAAACCCGTCCCAGGTTGTGATAATCAATCACTACGGTCACTTACTCTTATGGCGTCCAGCCTATTAAGTACAAGACTTAGAAGACTCAGGAGAATGGAGAGATAAGAATGGACCTAGATGTTCTATCTCACCTGCGGTTATGTAAACAAATTGCTCACTTGGGCTCATGGTTTCTCGGCCACAATCCTTTGCTATTCAACTACCTATCCATACGAGGAACCTTGAGTCAAGCTACCCAAGATCTAAGCCAGATGACACAGAGATTCTTTTAGCTGATGACATCATTGAGAGGCATAGTCGCTTGGAGATATCTTGCCGATGTAAGGACGTACGTTCGTACAAGATGCAGCATCTCTTCTATATCCACAGACTCGTTGGCTGCGCTGACCTTTTCACCATTTGGCCCATACCAAAAGCCCGGGATGCCACGATATCGCCAATAACGCAAGTCAGAAATCGCTACATCAGGGACCACTTGAGGCTTGGGCCAACCGAGATCTGTGACAGTATCCTGAAGAATAGCCACCATTTCGTTGTCTGGGTTTGAGATGTCCCCAGGTCAGCTCCCAGTAATTCGATCCGGGCTTCTGGATATCTAGAGACAATACCACTGGCTTTCTCGAAGATAACTTGAGGATCAAGGCTGGTAGGCATGACGACAGTGGCTTCAAATTCGCAGTTGGATGCAATAACAGCGGGAGAATCACCGCCCGTAATAGTTCCAATGTTGGTAGAAATGACAGGAATCACTTCAGCGCTACCTTCGCCGTACATGCCGTCATACCATGCTCGATAGTCGCCATCGTTAAGCCTCGATGAGATGGCTGATGGAATGTCGGCGGTTATCTTCTCCAACTCGTCGAGGTCACGGATGATGTCGGTGGCGATACGAATAGCATTGGTGCTATAGTTGGGATACCCAGCGATGGAACCCCGGGTCTCAACAGTAACGACGAAATGGAGATAGCCCTTGGATGAGAAAGTGATGGCCTCGGTACCGCTGGGCTCTGGAGATAAGACACAATCAGCTTCCATCTGGTCAGGGATCTGACTGAACATATATCCAGTTCCACGACCCATGCCAGTCTCTTCATCAGAAGCAAGAACAATAGACAGCCTTCCCGACAGGTTGTGGCGTAGGCGTGACAGATAGAGATACGCAAATAGCATGACGGTGACGCCAGCTTTCATATCAGCTGTTCCACGACCCCATACACAGCCGTCAGAGACGAGGCCACTCCACGGATCATGAAGCCATCCCGGCTCCGATCCAGCCGGTAGAACGTCTAGGTGTCCGCTCAGCATCAGGTGCCGGCCCTCTATCGGCATTGTCATAGTCGAGATGAGATTAGGCATTGTCTCGTCGGCCGTCACTTTCTCGAACGGTAGGCTTCTAGATGACAGGAAACCTTCCACCAAGGTCATGGCCTTCCGCGTGTCGCCAGGTGGGCTGGGTGTTTGGCATTGGACAAGGGCAGAAAGAAACTTCGTAATCTCTTTCTTGTCGTCGTTGATCCATTGGTCCACTTGTTGTGCGATGGCATCCATCTTGGTCGTGTTGCTCATTCTGCGAGTGTTGCTAGATATTGGTTGACGTTAGAACAAGGTCAGTTTTTAACGTTGAAGCTAGATTGAATCCTTACAGAAGAAAATTTGGGCGACAAGTAAGTCTTGATGCTGGACATAAGGCTTGTGGAAGATAGTGATAGATTTTGTGCCGGGTTCTCATACTAGGGACCGGGGTGAGAAATAAGGACAGAAATTAGAAGACTGGACTGAAGAATCTTTCAGGCTTTATATAGACAAGCTTTTTTTATTTAAAAAAAAAAACCCTTTTTAATTATTATTACAAAGAATTTTAAAAAATTACTATAGGCTCGAACATGTTTTATATTTATAAGCGTCAAGATTAGATCATACGTGCTCATTACCCTATAGTCGTCCTTTTCAGCCTATATATCTATTAGTATATTTATTACTTACTCTTGATAAATATCAATTATAATTACATTTGTTATGTGCTAATTTGGATTGACTATAAATTGAGTAACTAGGAGCTATGTTAAGTAATTAGTATAAATATCAATTGTATTATGGTGCTTTGTTATTTATCAAGGTGTTGTTGCTCAATTTCTTCACGGTTATAGTGCTTTATATTGGGTAATGGGCGAAACACCTTGTCTTCCAATGACAGATCGCCTGTCTCAAATCTGTTGGAGGGTGGCGAATTCCGCTTGTTCTCCGTCACACACCGACCTCCTCATACTCAATGGCACGAGTGCATCCATAGAGCGAGGCAAGTCCGACCAGCTATATTTTCTTTCATGATTGTATGCAACTTTGCTGTGGGCAGTATCACAGTTTAGACAAGGATTATCTCCGGTGGTAACCCTCTTTCATTTACAACATTCACCGGTACCGGACACGTTCTTCATGAGAGGCCGATGCCAGAGAATTCTATGACATGAACTTTCACTGTTACAATTACCCCCGATGCACCTTCTCAGGCGAAGGCCATTCAGCCACATACCCATCTAACCCAAATGGTACCAGTTGGATCAATGCAACTGGGACCGTCAAGAACTTGCCCGACGGCCTTTGGGGATCGTGTAATTCTTAACATTCCAAATAAGGAAACTCCCCAATCAAGACCCATAGAGGACCCATCAACGATCCGTCATCTAAGCCCAATGGAAAGGTTCTTCTTAACGTGTGGCAGCCAATTAAGAGCTGTTAGCGAATGATAATGGATGTTTCTTATGAGTTCTAACGATTTCGCAGGCTGTCACTTCTGCTTGACAATTTCTTTATCACATTGGTTCCTGATAGTCAAGACCGCAAATAGTTTCAGAAAGAAATGAAGGCAGTAACGTATTGCGATAGAATCGGTTCCTTTCGTCTGTAGCGATACGGGACACCAATTGATGGCATGACTAACTATGGAAGTTCAAAGAAATTACTAACCAAAACTAGGCAACTAATGACAGGAAGTCCTAGCTTTACTCCATTTAGGAATCCACAAGTCACTGCCCGTATGCATGGATTATGTGCAGTAGTAATTGAGTGCGTGGACTGTTATCGTCACCTGTTCCTGCAACTACCGTGTGTGTATTGCCTAAAGAGGCTGTATTATACGAGAGATATAGCATTGGATGATAACCATGCTTAATGGACCTGGTGTTTAATGTCTATCAAAATGGACTTTATGAATTCGGAACTTAGAACTCGGAACTCAGAACTCGGAACGGTCAATAGAGGAGGTTCCGAGGTGGGTCTATCTCGTCCAAGTAAGGACGGAGACTGGTTGTCTGCAACTGTGGCAACATGCTAACGCCATTGCCTCGACTCTCTGTATGAACTTTACCCAAATTGGAAATTCCATACGGTGACTGCGAAGTTCATCAGTCCCCACCTTTCATTGCGATATTATAAAATCTCTACTAAATAATACATAAATACAACCTCATATCGTCATCACTAATCGAAACACTCAATTTCACGGCAACGTACAGCACAGACATTAAAGAAAGCAAGATGGATTCGGCACAGTTTCGCGAAGCAGCTCACACAGCCATTGATGAGAGTAAGTTTGCGAAAATTGAATCAGGGCCATTGGTGTCCTTATATTAATCATGGATGTATAGTTACTGAGTATTACGACAATGTTTCCTCGCAACGTGTTGTTTCGGATGTGAAACCAGGTTATCTTCGACCTCTGCTCCCATCGTCAGCACCTCTTGAAGGAGAGTCCTGGACCGACATCCATGCTGATATCGAGTCTAAAATCCTCCCTGGAATCACCCACTGGGCAAGCCCCCGTTTTATGGCCTTCTTTCCATGCTCAAGCAGTTATCCTGCTGCCTTGGCCGAAATGTACTCGAATACCTTTAACGGCGCCCATTTCAACTGGATTTGCAGCCCAGCAGTTACAGAGCTGGAAACAATTGTCATGGACTGGCTTGCTAAAGCTCTTGGTCTTCCCGAATGCTATTTAAGTGGCGGCAAAACCAATGGAGGAGGCGTCATTCACGGCAGTGCCAGCGAGGCTATACTTACTGTTATGTGTGCTGCTCGCGACAAGTATCTTTCTGCTGTCACAAAGGGCATGGACGAAGATGCTGTATGGGATGTACGAAGCAAACTTGTCGCTCTGGGAAGCGCGGGGTCCCACTCAAGTACCAAAAAGGCTGCTCAGATTCTTGGTGTCCGTTACATTGCTATTCCTGTCACCGAAGAGGACGGTTTCGCCATGACTGGCCGAGCTGTTGCCAAGACAGTAGCTGAGCTACAGGCCCGCGGGTTGAAGCCTTTCTACTTAACGGCTACGATGGGTACGACTGATGTTTGTGCCGTTGACGACTTTGCTGGCATCGTTGAGGCGTTGACTCCTACTGCTGGAACAGAGAAAGAAATCTGGGTCCATGTCGATGCTGCTTATGCAGGATCGGCACTTCTGCTCGAGGAGAATCAGCCTTTGACTACACCAATGGCTGAATTCCATTCTTTCAACTTCAACCCTCACAAGTGGATGCTCACTACCTTTGACTGCTCTGCCGTCTGGGTTCGATCCCGAGCCTGGCTGATTGAATCTCTGAGCATCAAGCCTCCGTACTTGCGCAATCAGTTTTCCGATAATGAACTGGTCACCGATTATCGCGACTGGCAGATCCCTCTTGGACGTCGCTTCCGATCTCTGAAGCTATGGTTTGTTCTCCGTAGCTATGGAATTCGAGGACTGCAAGCACACATTCGAAACGGAGTTACACTTGGTGAATCCCTCCAGACGAAGTTGGCCAGTCGACCTGATCTGTTCACTATCTTCACCCCCGCGCGCTTTGGCCTGGTGACCTTCCGTGTCCACGGAGACAACGAAAAGGAGATAAACACCCGAACAGAAGAACTCTACGAATGGGTTAATAAAACCGGAGAGTTCTACCTTACTAGTACCGTTATTCACGATAAGTTTGCTATTCGTGTATGTACCAGCGTTGAGAGGGTTCGAGAGGAGCACGTTCAACATCTAGTTGATACTTTAGTTAAGAGGATTGAAGCAGATGCGGGTAAAGCTACTAGGCAGTAAAGGATTCTAAATATTCCAGACTTCACTTAAGTATACTCTTCATAAAAACAAGACCTATACATACTACCTCTCTCTATTTGTAAAAGAGAAAGGAAGTCTATTACTACCAGCGCGTAGGTATATAGTATGTTATAGCTTATACCTACAAACTTATACCAATTCAAGCCTCTCATAGTATATTACGTTAAACAGCACAAGCTTAGTAAAGAATTACAGAAGTGCTGACTAACTGACTTACCGACTAACGGACATGCCGTGATAACCGACTTTAAATTGTTCATTACTAATACATAAATAACTATTGGACCGCTACCCTCTCCCGGTGATTTCTTAACCAGTCATATCCTCTCTACTAATACGCAAGATAATCTCAATCACATCAGGATGACCATCTACTTTGCTGGTACCCTTTGGAAGGATACAGCCTCGGTGAATTGCTCTGCCGCGTGCTTCTTATATCCCATTGCATCTTGAGTAATACTCTCGAGGACAGTCAACTCTTCAACCTTCCCATCTACCACATCCCCAAAAATGTGATATCGCGCCCAGATTGCATCGCCATACCTTGCATCCTTAATTGCATCAACGTATTGGCTCGCCCAAGGCTCGACAACATGGACTCCATCGCGCTTGAGAACTTATTCCACGGGGAGATCTAGGAAAAGTTGCTCTACTAGCCCTGCATACTCGACACTCATTTTCATCTTCAAAATCAGTATACTAACATTCAGACACCACTAGTACTAGGTACCTTGATTTGATAAGTTGTATTGTTTGTTAAGATTTAGGAGAAAGTAGTATATGTATGGAGTAGGAAAGAAATGAAGTGCAAGGAGATACCACCAGATCTTTATATTACATACTGAACTAAGAATGAGTGGGACTGTATCCAATAAAGCACTATTGCATATCTAATATCGGTTTACTTTATATTAGAAGCAAAGCTAATGGTCCAATTTTCAGTTTCATGTAAAGAAATTAATTCCCAGGCACTAAATAAACACGATATGATCTTGTGCCAGAAGGTAATACTACTACCACTAAGTAATTACTTACCGGTAGTTAGACTGGAACAAGTGTTCTTGACCTCCCTGATCAACACATAACTTGTAGTGGATGTTAGATGATGACTCCCATGAGTACAACTATTAAGGAACCGGGCGGTCCAGGGCATACCGCCATAATTACCATCAACCTTCTTTATCTATAAAAGACTTCACAAGATACGGCATTACCACCAAAGGAAGCAAGCAGCATTGATGTTAAGATACTAGCCTCTGGCGGGCAAACATGAACATTTCTTATCAGCCTGCCTGAGCCTTACATCACCATAGGTCGATGGCGGCTTATCACCGGTAGCACAACTGCTCAACTACCACGATTCCAGAACAGGCAAATTGGCAATGCAAGCATCGGTCTTGGTGACTTGATTTTCACTCTTTCAGAACACACTCGTGCGATGAACATTTGTGTCGACGCGTTCAGAAGCGGCTATAAGCTTGCGGCGTCTTTATATAAGGTCGCGTGGATCTTCAACGAGCAACAGGACCTCCAAGGAGCCGAGACGCTCTTTCAACGAGCTCTCTAGATAGATAACACCGGTTACAAGACCGGAGGAGAGTTAGGACGCTCCAGTTACCTGATATCTACTGTGTTTGACAATATGAGACGGAAGGATGATGCCATTAATGTAGAGACGCTAGCGGGAGAGATCCGAAAGGAAGTCCTGGGGGCGGAGCCTGATGAAGATAACAACCACGAGAGCTATGACTTGTTTATTCCCTTCGAGAAAAGACGACAAACCAGAAATCATGCTATAACATTGGTAATATCTGTCGCTGGTTGATGCGATTCGAAAATAGCTGTTGAGGAGCCATTAATCCCTAACTGTAAGTGTAGTTCTTACTCTCTATAGACCCAGTCCTATTACTCTATTAGCCTTCCAGCAGTGTTGGCCCTTTCATAATGAAAACTGTGGTGAGTAAAGGTGTTGTCAAATTTGACCTATGGCGCTGTAATCGCTATCTAGTTGTCCAGTCAAAGCCCCGCTTGTTGTATTATAAAGATCCATCTCATCCTAACCAACCAAACTCAAAGTCGTTCACATGAGGAAAGTCACTGCTGCTCAGAAATTGTTCGCTGCATTAAAGACTAGTGTGTGTTTGTAAAGTGACAGAGCTTTTATCGTAGAGCTCCAGTTTCTCGGCTAGGGAGACACTTATAGCTTCAAGGGTAACTAGACCGTGGCCATGATCTATCTGTAAGCCGCATGGAAATTAGTCCGTGTCCTAACAGACCTGAAGAGACTGACACCGTTGTGGTTTGTATACCCCAACCTTTCACGACAGTGAGTAGTTTCAGGTTCTTTACCGTCGCCACAACTGGGTTTAGTCGAGGAGAAGCCGGTGCTGTTGTGGTCGATCATCATCAACCGTGGACAACACTGATAAAGTGTGGAAGTGTGACAGATCCAATGACTTGACCATAGACTCCAACTGTTCGAGTCCAGACTAGCGCAATCTTTATTGATCTTGCAGATCTGTATGTGTCTGCTACGAGATACGTAGGCGCGTCTGGTGGTATTATTATGATTAAACGCAGCAACGAAAAGGTTAAAGTCGAAAACTGAGCAACCATCCGTGGTGTTATCCGCTAGTGGTAGATCAGCTGTAGTAGATTTGAAAAGGCAAAGAAATCTCAGTCACTCAACATTGACAGGGGCAAAGTGGGAGGCGTAGCCCTGCGAGGCACCTTCCTACTGGTGGCCATGCAATGTCCGTGTTAAGAGTGGGTTCACGACCAACCGCATCTCCTAACCCGCCCCCGATATAAAAGCCGTCACCAAGTCTGGCCTGCGGGTGGACATGGCTACTACTCAAACAAGGGAGTTCTCTACGTCCCTGGAAGAAGAGGTGAGATTGCCTTAAAGTTCTTTTCTTAGAAACAGATCGTAATCTGTCTTGGTCAATAATCTCTATGGCATGGGCATTTTTATTCTCGGTAATCGATATCGCGCCGTCACGGGAATTCGAGCTAGCAGCCCTTTGGAATGTCAAGCAAATTTGTACTTCCTCGCTTGGACGGTTTTGATAACTCCATCTAAATCTCTCTGTCTTAACGCAGTACCGGCCATCACCTTGCGCAAATTCTACCTGTTCTCTCGTCGATGTTGATGATGTCAACTTATTCCAGGCTTTGTCGTGTCAAGAGCATGGTAAAGCCCTATCAAACCATGGTGGCCAATAGAGCTCAAAGCTCAAGCGAAACCTTGGCGCAGTCATCAGGATATGCTTGAGGTAATCAATTATACACTGAGTTGACTTTGGTCTGAGAGTCGAATCAAGCCACTGAATGCCGTATTGGGCATAGTCTGGAGAAATGTGGAGAAATATGAAGCCATAACCTCGAGATACGAAGGTGGCACTCGTATCTCAATCGCGCCTAAATAATCTCGGGTTCCCGCTAAACACATGTAGTTAAAACCACCAATATTCCGTATACGAACAAAACAAAGTGGATAGGATCGTGAGGTAACTTTTGACCTCACCGACATTACCAGGTACAGTATGCTAAGATCGGTATCCTTGAACCTCGATTCGCGACGTCAGTCGTATTTCAAGCTTGAAGAGAGCAAGAATGTCCATACGAGACTCCATCGTATAGCAAGAGCGCTAAGAAATTACTTCGCAGATCAGAGGTATAATAAGGGTACAAATAGAGGGGCTAAATCACCTCAAAACTTCTTCAATCCTCAACTCAAGCCATCAAGCAAGTCCCTTACCTATTAACACCTTCAGTAAGTAGACACCAGCAGCGTTTCATGTCTCAGCAGACTTTAAATCTAACATCTCCGTAGGTTAATATTACAACAGCGAAAATGAAGTTTTCTCTCGCCTTTGTCGCCGCCGTCCTCTCGGCCTCTAGCGCCGCGGCTGATCCTGCTGCCGACACTCAAGTAGCCTCCATGATGGCCGCCACTCCCCAGTGGACTATCAAGGGTCTTAAGCGCGTCTGCGATAAGCCTAACACCACTTGCACCTGGACCTTCGGTATCGACGCTCACAAGGGTGCTATTACCAACTGCAAGTACATTGTTCAAGGCGCCAAGGCTTCGACAAAGAATGGCGGCCCGTCCAAGTGCGGCGATTACACCATCACTTCAGGCTGGAGCGGTCAATTCGGTCCCGGCCAGGGATTCACTGTGCTCTCTGTCGTCAACAAGAACAGACAAATTGTCTACCCTGGCTATACCGATAAGCAGGTCTCTTCCGGCAAGGTTGTTAAGCCTGACCAGTCCTACGCTCCCCAGTCGCTTCCCAAATAAACAACCCAGCATCTGGAAACATTTCAGTAGCCTGGACAGCCGATGCGACGTCTACCGCAGCCTTGGATTTTGAGTGATGGTGATCTAGTGGGGAATAGATTCTCGACTTAGACGTATATTTATTGTTCACGATATTCTGTTCTCTTGGCTTGGAAAGACTTTATGACGTCGGTACTTAGACGCTAAATGCAGATAATAAAGATTGTTTATCACGTAACTTCCTGTGAAGATATGTCGGCTGCTGTCGACGTGATTGAAAGGGAAAGAATAGCATTATTGCAGTTTCGTTGATAAATTATGGGCTAGTTATGGCCTGTTGACTTCTCCGGCCGACATAACCGCCGTCTTTCGGCGACATATGTGTAGCTTTACCAAACAATTGAGTCTGGAACGGTCTTCTAAGTCCCCGAATTTCTGGGTCCCGCATCCGGAAAAAAAGCTCTACATATTCTTGACGATAGTCACACAATCTATCTGTAACAGGCAGTTAAAGTCAAGCTCTGAGGTTTAGTCATAGTGCCATACGACATGGCTTCTGAAAAGATAACTAGTAAATGACCGCATTTAACCTTTGTCAAATAGACTACTTCCTCGAAAATAATATCAAAGCTACTACAGACCCGAGCGTACTCATAGATCGCCTAGCTTTTCTAAACAAGTTCTTTGAGCACGCATCAGGTTATGGCTATATGGCTTACATATTTTCTGCAGTGCATATTTGCCTTCCCCAGCCACAAACCAGCCAGTATACTAGATGGAGATTAGGACATATCCGGTACATTGAACATAGCCAAATTAGATTTTATATACATAGAACTCTTGCGACCATAAGCGTCCTTTTTTTGGTTCATAGTAAGCAATAAAAATAGTCATTGTCGACGAGGCAGGGGAAGTTATCACAGTATTCACATAGTACATACGTACTATGGTATGACAAGCCACATCGGGCATAGCTAGTCCAAGCGCAGGGAATTTATGTAGAAAGGTTAGGCGTCCTGTGAGCACGGTCGGGTCTATAACCAATCGACAACAGTAAACGGTTCACGACCGTGACCGTTGCATGGTAATAGTAGATCGACGCTGAGGACACGTCTAGCCCAAAAATATTCTAGCGCGCAACGTTAGCTCTGACAGCCGCGAATCGCCGAACGATGTTGCTAATCCGGCATCCCTACCCTTGAGTGGCGCCTACGCGAATAGCCGTCAACCGTCTCAATTATGCAATCCAGGAGGCTTAAAATAGCACTTAAAAGCAACCTTTGTCTAGGAAATTATCGTGGCGCCCAACGAGATCGCGTTCGATTCACATACATCATATGCCAGGATACTTATAAGGTCCAACGGCGAGAAACGATCAGTCCTCGGATAATTAATCTATGAAACATGTCCGCTAGGGTAAGACATCATCAATTCTTAAACAATATCCCTCCTGTAATAATGTCTTTGCTACTACAAAGGATATTTCGAGTACGTTATGCAAAAATTGGTTATTATGGCCATATTTTTATTAATCCCTTTTGCCCCTTTCCATTATGAGTACTTGGAATAGAAAATATCGAGAGCATGGACCAAAGTTGCACGCAGTAAGGCCCCCTAAAGGTGAGAGAAAGAGGAAGGGTTTGTAAAATAGAAGACAGAAGGACTAGCATTTAGAGAAAAGGATGTAACACGACCGAACACTGTAGGCCTTGTGAAGCAAATTACCCAAGGCGTGATAATTTCATCCATTCATTCGTGTCCATATAGGGCGCCTGGAAATCGCGTCTATCTGAAGACTAATGATAGAATGCTGTCGGCTACTAAACAGTCAGTCATCAGCGATGCAAGATAGGACCCCCCTCAAAACCACGTTTCTACAAACGCGGAGATATATCATACACTATCTGACAAATTATTGGCATAAACGACGCACGCATCATATCGAGCCTGTCGCCTGTCAGCAGGATGACCAGGCGTAGTTTGACTGTTCTTTAATCTCTGGACTTCAAGCTATCTAGGGTGGGCTACGTTTTGGTTGCAAAGTATGAGGATTCGATAGTTCGTCTCATTGGCTTATAGTGCATGTTAAAGGCGATCTTGGTTGCAATGTATTAAATTAAACTTTGAAAAAGCTCTAGCTACTACATTACAGCCAATTTCAGAACGCCATTCCCCCACCACTACTACTTCTGAACACCTTTTGATCGACAGGATCTGTTTCAATACAGCTACAAGTGATAGTGGTTCCAGCTGGCCCACGAGGTTAAAATACCCTGAAGCAGTCGCTACACGAAGACAGTGTGCTGTTTTCTTGAGTTCTGGCCAATTGTAACTAAGATATGATGAGTTGCTTAAAAGAACATAAGCATAGCCATTCCAAAGGCTCCAATAACGCCGAGAACGCCGGTGGGGAGGGCACGCCCAGCTCCGGAAACGATGACTGGAGGTGTGTCGGTGCCAGTTGGCTTTGCCGCAGAAGATGCGACAGTTGTGCCTGGAGCGGCAGAGCAAGCAGTGGGGGTGATCAGAGACCCGTCATCGCCAAAAGGGTTGAAGCCTAAGCACTGGGCATATTCGGCTGCACAGGTGGAGCGATTGGCATCAGGCTTTCCGCGGCATTCGTCGTAAGCTTTGCTGCATTTCTCAGGACAATCGGTAGAGATAGGGGCTGACGCGGATGCCGTGCGATACTCAGGGACATCAACAGCAACTGTAGCGGAAGCAGTACGGTACTCCGGAACGTCAACAGCGACGGTGTCTGATGCGGTACGGTATTCCGGAACATCAACAGCGACGGTGTCTGATGCGGTACGATACTCCGGAACATCGACAGCAACGGACTCGCTTCGGTATTCAGGTGTATCAACGGCAACAGAGGGCTCAGCAGGAGAAGCCTTGGAGAGCTGGCCGGCGCCAAGCATCAATCCAAATATAATGGAACGGGTGTTTGAAATCATCTCGATTTGACGTTGTTGTGTATGCTTAGGTGAGGAAGAGGTAATGTTGAGCCAAAGAACTTATGTAAGGACATGAAATAATGAATAGACATGAGTAGAAGCAATAAGCTTATGGTATTTATACTTTTCTCACATATCCTTTCATAGGATACTCTGTTGTTGAGCGCGTCATGCACTCCATGTATATACTATGTTCATTCCGGCCATGTAATAAAAGTACTTTTTCATTTTGCTTATTCTTTATGTATTAGTGGTATGTCTCGCACCTGAACGAAACCTTTTGATGAAGGGTGATGTCAGAGGGAGTGTGAAAGAGAGCTAGCGATCACGTATTATTGAGACAAGAAATTAATTACACGAGAAGAAATTCCTTGGACCAGCGACGAATATGTGAAAGACTGGAATCTATCATCCACGGTACCTGTATTGTAAAGGTAGGGGTTGGTATTTAGGGACTGCCGTCACAAAATCTGGATCTGTTGCAAAAGTGTTTGTAAATATGTACTCAAAATTACGCAAATGAAACTTGTACACCGATGACCCGAAACATCAGAGTATGTTACAATTGAGACCTAGGCATGGTGCAGAAGCTAATACAAGAAATTTGGACCAAGGGCTGTTTACTACTTTTTACGGCAAGTGAAAAGAGGGAGATGACATTTGCAACACACCACTGTGAAACAACCCCGAAGAATGTAAAAAGTGCCGTTTCGTGCTAGACTAGATCGCAAACAGCCATTCGATCGCTTATGTTGTGGTACGATGTTTTTGCCATAGCAACCGGAACTTTTATTCCTCCAAATGCCAGTGACACTGTAGGTGACTGCTGAAGTCGAATGCGTATCACTTACGTCGATAATACATAGTAGCTGAAAACTGGAGTCGTCGCGCCAGCAGCACCATCAAAAAACTCTCAAAGGCAATTTGGGATGCCCTACCGTGTCACTTACCTCGAGCACAATTACTAGCTTCGGCATCTATGTTTACATTTAGTTATCGACCCATTATTCCACAATAGACATACCAGTATGCCGGCTGATCTGCAGAGCTTACCATATCAAGTGTGTCTTTAGTATCAGTGTGCTGCTCTATAACTCATCTCACCAAGGGAGCAAGCGAGTTTGACTGAACTAACTTGAACCCAATAAATTAATCTAAGCCAGGGGCACAAAGAGGCTGGGGCTGTAAAGTTAGACCGACGAGGCTGGTATTATCTTAATCTCACGTGAGCTAAATGATGTGGCTAGAATGTCCTATCTTAGGCCATCGCTAAAGCATAATATTACTAGGGTCGTAAAGATCCTACTAAACCTCCGGCGAAGCACCTATTACATAGGAAAACCCGAGACTTACGCTACAAGCATCCTGGAATACGTCCGCAAAAGTTCCACCAAAAGACGGGGAAGTGATAGTTGAGGTTACCCAAGCTGTCACCACTGTAAGTCCCGCTATAGCTGAGAGAAGGTTATCACTACACGCTAAGGTAATACGCTTGGAAAATGGAAACGAGACGATGTGTACCAACCAGTAGAAGCTGGATGCGCAACGTCAGAAGCAGCAGTGACAGAATAATAGCAATGGCCCCATAGATTCGGGGATCGGTTGAGACTGTTAAACGATAGTGTACTTGTGTCCAAGTACCGCCTCCGCGGAAACGTTTGCGGGAAAACAATACCATTTACCATTCCGTTCCGAAATGAGTCTTACTCGCTTTCCCCTGTCATTCTATCCATCCAGTGCCCATTCGTTTGACTGGTATTTCTCCCTGAAACATACATGGGCGAGCCTATCTCACCGCTTTTGTGATGCATGTAAAGGTAAACAGATCCAATTAAACATATCTAGTAAGGTATATTCATCCCTTTTCAGGGCATCGGGGGCATGCGGAATAAATGCTCCTCTCATATCTGCTGGAGCGATCCACTTATCCCGGCTAGAATGCCCCACTCCTCGCCGTTCTCGTATTTGAACTTGAAGGATCTGCATGATTTGCTCCTGACTGGGTATATAACTCGAATCATAGTACTGACACGAATTTATTATCAAACCTTGTTTTATCTGTCCATCTTTGTGCCTAATAAATCACGAATGATACGAGCTGCCTGCACATGATTAGATCACGACCGTACTTGCGTGTTGCATAAATCAAAACCTCTGTCCCCGAACAATATTCAGTGAGACGCTGGCCAGGTGACGGGCATTAATATCTTTGATAGTTCCTAATTATTCAAGTTCAAATTCGCCATAGATAAAGAGTGCGTTCATGAGACTTCCAAACGCAGGTACATCCGACCCTAATGCACCGGCTGTCATCGCCTAGGATGGTTCTCTGTCCTACAGACAATCCCACGACCTATCGACTAGAGTCGCCAAGAGCCTAATTCCGATGGGACTGGAGGACGAGATAATAGTGCTGTTTTGTTTCGAAAAGTCCATGTAAACAACCATTGTGATTCTCGGTACTATCAAAGCAGGAGCTTGCTTTGTTATGCTTGATCCAACGTTCCCAGAGCTTCGGCCTGCAGAGATTATATAAAAGGTCAACACGAACGTGATCATTTTATCAACAATCAATAAAGTAGTCTCTCGTCCTACAAAGCAGACAGTGGCTCTTGACTGGAGCTTCTCTGATACTCCAGCCAAAGTAACTATTATATGACTTTGCCAGGATTCTGTCGACGAGGCTGTTGCTGTCCTCCAATGCGGCTCCAAGCAGAATGCTCAGATATATGGCTTTGTCACTATTCACGATAAAGTTGCTACACAGCAAGAGAAATTGGAAGACCACCAAGAGTCAGATCAGCAGACTAATGCCTGGGAGGTTCGATTTGATTCCGAGATTTATCCCCCCATGGAGACGCTTCAAACCCACGATTTTGGTAGAGATTTCGTTCTATGGAGTTCGATGGCCGATGGAAAGGAGTTTGACCATCAAGATATGAACGAGTGGCTAGACGACACATTGCGGTGTATCCTCAATGGCCACACGTTGATTGATAATGTCCTCGAGATGGTAACAGGTTCAAGCATGATTTTGTTCCATCTCGCACACGCATTTCAAAGCTACACAGGCTTGGATCCCTCAGAGAAGGCAGTTGACTTTGTTGCTCGATCCGTGACTCGTCACTCTCAAGAGGTTAAACAAAAGTCTGCAGTCACTACTTCCTCGATATATGTTGCCGCTATCCATTACCATCTTAGATCGGATGCCGATTAACGGGAGCGGAAAGGTAAACCGAAGGAAGCTTGCAGAGTCCTGTAAGACACAAAGTAGCACTGAAAATTTCAAACAACAGCCGACTATGCCAATTGAACAGAAATTGCAAGAGATATGTTGAGAGGTTCTCAGTATCAAACCAGATTCTATTGGGGTACACGACGGGCTTAGACAACTCAGCGGAAATTCTCTCGATGCTATAAGAGTTGTGACCATGGCTCGTCAGGCTTGCATGAACCTATGAGTCAAAGACATATTCCGCTACTCCACCAATAGTATCCATCAACTCACGTTGCAATTCAAGCCCGCTGAAGAGGGTGAGCTCAAGTCTGCGCCTTAGAAGGTCGATCCAACACGTTTCCTGACAAATATTACCCGATATGATGCTCAAATCGCAGCTGTTCCACTGGATTTGGATCAGGCCACTCATACAAAAGACCTACGGAAGCGACCAACCGTACTTCTCACTGGCGCCAACGGATTCATAGGAACGCAGATTTTACGTCAGTTTCTCGAAAACGACCAAGTAGGACGCGTCATTGCCATCATACGAGGCGAATCAGCTGAAGCAGCCAAGAGACGTCTTGTCGACACAGCAAAGAAAGGCCTATGGTGGACTCAATTTCATGATGCGATCTTAGAAGTCTGGCTCGGAGACTTATCCATGCCAAATCTTGGACTTGAACAAACGAAATAGGATCTCGTCAGGAATGGCGAGGTCGACATATTTGTTCACAATCCTGCATCAGTACACTTTATCAAGAGCTACGATGTTTTGAAACCCGTTAATGTCGTTTCTACAGTAGAAATACTTTGTGTGGCTGCGTCAAACCCAGGAACAAGGTTTGTCTATGTGTCCAGCGCCCAACACCAAGACCCAATGGAAGAGGGTGGAGAAAGTGTGGCAAGAGATCTCGATGCCAACTCCAACGGCTACATACAAACAAATTTTGGGTCCGAGGCCTTGGTCAGACGAGCAGATCACCGCAGTACCAATGGGCAGAACCGATTCACTATTGTGAGTCCTGGCCTTGTCAGCGGGACGCTTACTGAGGGTTATTTGAGCACCGATGATTGGATCTGGCGATTGATTTCGGCCTGCATTCGAGTCGGCACCTACAACAATGATAACGCTTCGACATGGATCCCGATGTCTGATGTTGGGATGATAGCACGAACTATAGCCAGCACAGCTATGAACTCCGGCAGCTCGTCTCAGCCTGTAGGCCAGATCAAAGGTGGCTTGACACTTGGGGACCTTTGGGGAACGCTCATCACAATGGGCTACGAGCTGCAGGGAAGTAGTGGCTCAAAGTGTGCAGCAGCAATTCAAAGGGATATCCAATCCAGCAAGGAGGCTCATCCGCTTTGGACATTATCTGATATTCTTGAAGACTTGGATGATACGGGTCAGCGTACATGGGCTGCTAGTTGGTATGACGACAAGGCATGTTCTGTACGGCTTCGGGTAGCGCTACAGAAGAGCATTAGGTACTTGGTCGAGACGGGCTTCTTGTTGTCTCCCAAAGGAGGGCAGGATAGTTTGGTCTAAACTGTTACTTCCTACTACTTGAAGATTCAAGGTAGACCAATAGTGTAGACTGGCAGTAATCGATTAATATAGAGTGTAACAATAGTTGGTTGGTGCAAGATCCTGGCAATTATAACTCGAAGGTTGTTACCAGTTGAGGAGCTCTATCTATCGTCATGAAGACAATACAAGCATACAACGGCCATTGGGACATTTTACACACAAGGATAAAATCATGTACTCTATTCAAGCTTTCTAGCCAAATCAAACGCTATGATACTAAATTCCTCATCAAGCATCGTCCAACGTGTCATACAAGATACTTACTAGAAACATTACATCGTTATTAAGAGCTTACTCGCCAGGCTGGATGGCATAGTACTTGCAGCCAACAGGCTTAATAAAATCAACGGCCTTGAGGGTGAAGGAAGTCCAGTTCTTGTTACCACAGGGGTTGTCGATATTATTGTAGACCCACACAGACCAAGAAGCCTTCTTCAGGTTCTTGCTGTTGGGGTAGGGGACGAAGTTGTAGCCTCCGTAAGTAACTACAGTAAGATAAAACTTACTACTACTAACTTTATCTCCTAGAAGTTCTCTAGAATATAAGCCCCTAGCTTCTTCAGCCCCTCGATAAGAACTTCTGTGTTACCAACATACCCAATCCTAACGTAGCCCTTGAAATCCTTACCACCACCAAAGCAGTATGACCCAGGGCAGAAGTACACGTGGGTCTTGCTTAAGACGTCCTGGCAGAACTTGAAGTCATCCACAGGCTCTCCGCCCTTGCTGAATCGAATGAATGCCGTCGTTCCCGCCTTGGGCTCGGCCCAATGGCAGACTCTCTTATGCTGCTCCACGAAATCCCTCAGGATCTCGATATTCTTCCTCGCTAGTGAGATATTACGCTCAACAAGCGAAGGCTGTGTCGCAGGAGATAATGCATAGCTTGCGACCTGGTCGTCTAGCTGGGAGACAGTGATAGTTGTATAATCACGTGCTGATGCAATAGCTTCCATAATGGTCTTATCTCTGGTTGCGATCCATCCGATGCGAATACCAGCGAGGGCGAAGCCTTTCGACATTGAACCAGTGACAACGGTTTTTTCATAAGAAAGTGCTGTGGCAGGCACAGGAATGTCGATCTGCCCTGATGTTCCTCCGTGGAAGAGCGGGCGATAGACTTCATCAGAGAACAGAATAATGCCGTTTTCTTTTGCCATTTCAGCGATTTGCTCAAGGCCCTCGGTAGGAATGACAACTCCGGTAGGGCTGTTTGGATTGTTGATGATGATCATCTACGACGGATTTATTAGTCCGGGCCATGAGGAGTAACCAGAGATATCTCCCGTACCTTTGTATTATTCTGGATCAAAGACTTGAGATCCTGTATATTATAGGCAAAACCCTCTTCCTCACGCAGCCTCCAGAAAGACACCTCAGCCCCAACGCTTCGGGGCACATCGTACAGCTGTTGGTACGCCGGGTACATACAGATTACATGATCGCCAGGGTGAATCAATGTATAGAGTGCTAGAAAGTTTGCTCCAATAGCTCCTTGGGAAATGATGATGTCTTCCGCCGACAGCTGCGTTGGTCCATGACTGCAGTGGGCAGCCACAAGCTCACGGAGCTCTTGGGAGCCAGGCACGGAGCCATACGTGAGCTTCAATCCGAAGTCAATTGGACTGCGCTGAGGGTCCTTAGAAAGTTGGATGAGGTCGTTAATGGCAACGGAGTCGGCGCAAGACTCGGCAATGTTGATGACTCCTGGGGTGTTTTCATACTCGCCCATGTACTGCTCGACAGCGAACGGCGCGATGCGAACCATAATGAATGAGTGTAAGAAATGGTAAGGATTTCAATGCTAGAGTTGTTGAGTCTCATTTTGTTTGCAAGACGGGCTATTAAGTATTTCAAGATAAACACTTAATGTAACTTATCTCTCCTCCCCTCCCTAGCTTATCAAGATGCGGGTGAACTTGACCGCGATGTGATTATAAAGCATTCAAGCTGATACCCCAACACCCTTGATAGTTCCCACAGTCCCTAAGGTTAGTTCGGCAGTTAACACCTCATCGTTAACTAGATAACGCAGACGTTAGTCGTGATGGTGGTCATTGAGGGTGCACCACTTGGCAGGTCGATTGAGATGACTGTGGTTAAAACTGCCTAATTAAGCATGTGGGGATACCTCGTATACCTCGTATGCATGAGCCGCGCCAACTACAATGGCGCAACCCCAGAAAAGCTTGGACGTATAAGCCAACGCTATTAAATAAACTTATCTTGGCTTACGTGGTTACACTACAAAGGGCGCGCCCAGGCGCCCTAGCGTGTGTAGTTAGAAAAGCTATGATTAACACACTCTAGAGGCGATTGTTACACGTACCGATCCTGGTGCGAATAAGTGCTTATCATTGCCCAGTGCGTGTAACAGTCGCCCACTCTAGATTACCATCAAACCAAGCTACGCCGATCGTGTCAACACATATCGTGATTATGACTCTCCTATACCTTGAACATCTGCTCTAGTGTCTATCCTCAAAGAGCCATCTTGATAAGTATTCACATCGATTCAAACGGAGAACGTTGTGATTTGATTTGTACGGTAGTTAAGTTTTCAGCTGACAAATATTGTGCCCCTATGAAAGGCCCTTAGAAAAGAAACTACACCACAACCCACTTTTCTACAAGCTTGTTTGAGAGGTCCCACAGTTTCTTAGCGTTGTCTTCATCGAATGCCCAAGGAGCATAACCCTGATCGGACATGTCCCACGCCGAGGCGCCATCCTTTGCAGGGCCTTGCTCTGCGCAGTCGGTAATGTAGCGACCTCCGCGTCCTTCCCACTCAAGACCGACGGCTGCAAGGACTGAAGTAGCTGCGCCCTGAGGAATATCTTTCATCAGTTTGAAGCTGTTCTTATCCTCAGCCATGCTTTTCATGACGCTTGGGTCGAGATACTGGCCCAAGTTTGTACCAACAATGCCTGGGTGAACGGCAAGACCATGAAGGCCCTGGGAGCCATATCGTCTCTCAATTTCGTTTGCCATCAACAGGTTGGCAGTCTTCGCTTGCCCATAAGCAACCATGGGGTCATAGGAACCTTCCTCATTGAAGTTGATGTCGTGGAACCGGACGCCGTTGAAACGGTGGGCCAATGACGAGAGCAGCACCACGCGTGAGTTGAAGGCCGGGGTGCTACTGGCCAGAAGAGTAGACTTCAGTAATTCGAAAAGCAAGAAGTGGCCGACATGATTGATGCCAAACTGAGTCTCAAATCCATCCTTAGTGAGGCCCTGGGGTGTAGCCATGACCCCGGCGTTGAGTAGAAGGACATTCAACTGGGAGCACTGGGCTAGGAAGGCCTTGGCACCAACTCGGACCGAGTCGAGAGAGTCAAGAGACATCTCAATAAGGTGCAGAGACTTGGAATCCGGCTTGGTTGCGGTTGACAGGATGTCGTCAACGGCGTTTTGGCCCTTTTCAAGGTCTCTGACTCCCATGTAGATGGTCGCTCCGGTTTCGTACAGGGCGCGTGCACTCTCAAGGCCGATTCCCTGGTTGGCGCCTGTGATGAAGACGACCTTGCCCGTCAACTTCCCAACAAGACCTTCGTCTTTGATGATTTGTAGTGCAGTCGGCCGGCTGTCCCCGGGTCCCGCTGGGTCGGCATGCTGGGCTTGATAACTTGACATAGTGGAAGAATTGGGCAGAGATGAGTCTATAAGATAGTCTTTTTGTGAGGATGGTAATGAGTAGAAGAGATGTTTAATGTTGTTGACGTTTCTATCATCGGATAACCATCATGTGGCTCTTGCCATCTTTATACATCACTTCACGTTCGTCGGGCCAGTGTCATGTCCGAGTCTGCGTAGTTACGGAGATAGCGGTGACTCGGACTCACAGACAAGAACGAGCCATCGCGGAGTAGCGGAGAAAGCTAGAGTTAGAATTGTGATTTGTAAAGCAATTTAAAGCGAACGAAAGTGGGAACAGCCTGGCAGCCTGTATGCTACTCTCTCGTGTTCGTAGGTATGGTTTGTTGCTATTGACTTGTACATGTCGGTGGCAGATTTCCCGACATGTGTTCTTTCAGTATTGACGTAACTCAGCGTTGGGTGAGTGGCTTGCGGTAAATATGCGTTCGCTGAGATACGTGGATATTATCTCTTGAGCTTAATCGTCTCGCACATCTGACAGCAATGTTTGTTAATAGAACGACACATACATGATTGTATTTATTACAGTTATAAAGTTGATGGTTATAGCACATATAAAAATGCGCACGTTTTTCATTCCTGAGTAAAATCAATTAGATCTCATATTATAGTGCTTCGCAAAGTAGTTACGTTGAAGAAAGTCTGGTCTATTCAGAGAATCTACAGAGCTCAATCCCTTTTCCACTCAGCACTAGGTGTATGTTTTGGGGATATCGATCTGGTTGTCAAAAAGACGTTCAATAGCGTCTGGTGCTCCTACTTCCTTTGGATCGTCGAGCTTCCATGTTCCCAGAGTGTTTGCAAGTTGGCTATAATACGGGGCAAAGGTGAAATATGCTCGAGGTTCAGTTGTAGCCCTCGCATTCTTCAGCAACACCTGGAGATCCTCGATACCGCCCAGCGACACTGGCTTCACCTTTACTCCAGTACGCATCTCGTAGGCCACTGCGATGTCCTTGGCGCTAGCCTCGGCGGAACGCACATTGAACAAACCACCCTCACCTGCTAGAACCGGCTTATTGGTCGTGACGAGGTCGATACTGAACCGAGCTGCGTCCTCAAAGCAGGTAAAGTCCCACTTAGCGGTTCCGTCCCCCCAGTACTTCAGAAGCCACTCATCACCATCCTCGTCGATATGAGCGATGCCCATACGGCTGTCCAAGGCGAATTCGCCTACCAGTCCCGTAAAGACATACACAGGCTTGATAGGCGACGTCAGCTCAGCATGTCGGCGAAACGCAATGTAAGAATCGTAATGCTCAAAATCGCCATGTCGGATTTTGGTCCAGTCTGCGTTCCAGGAATGGGCGTGGTAGACCTTGATTCCAGCTCGTTCGACAGCACGCAGAAGACTAATTTGAGCCTCGAGGACAGCATCAGCGTGCGACGTGTAGCAGCAGATGACAGCATGTGCTCCGGAAACTGCTTTGTCCAGTGCTTCTTTGTCGTGATAAGATTCACATTGAACGAAAGATTCCAGCTTTCCCAGTAGTTCGGCCGGCAGCTTGTTTGGTGAACGACCGAAGCCCGGATCTTATGCCCCTTCTCGAGGCCGACCTTTGCAAGGTGCCTTCCCAAGTAGCCCGTCACACCAGCAACAAGGATAAGCATGTTGCTACAGTGTTTGGGATGAGCGGTTGTCTAAAGATTTGGTCAGATCAGGTCCTGCGATAACAATATGGTTTATACATACGTTAATGGCTGGCAGTCTTGAACTGAAATAATCAAGGCTCTTAAGCTAAGGACCTCCTTGAATTGAGTGATGTGGAATTGCGATTGTGTGTTTGTTTGAGACAAAAGGAATTTCCGTACGGAGTAGATGGGTGAGACTCGTCCCCTTTTCTGTTATCAGTCACAGGGAACAGGTCTAGCTGCTTGTAGACTTGACCAACAACCAACACTAAGTGAACCTACAGAATACGACTCAATCCGTTACTACTTCGTGTCATGATTACCAACCATGATAATTATCTCCAGTGAGGAGATAGCCCCACTACCTTATTTAGCATTGTCGATCTACCGATTCCGTAGCTATCTCCACCTCAAGTCCGCTACACATTATCCGCAACTAGGGCACTATATGCTTGTACCTGCGGAGTTTGAGCTATTTACCAGGTCAGTCCTTGTCAGCGAGAACCTTAATATCTGCTAGCTAGGTTCTTACAGTAGCGGTCTAGTTTACTTAACGATATATAGCTATTACCTAATGCTCGAATGCTTTCAAATACGGAAGAGTACTTATGGCTGTTTTAAGTATTTAATCCTCGTGTAGTCTTCTAGTGAAATGGAAAACTGTGATTTTAAATTTTAAAACATACCTTCTGAGTTTGATCGTTTGACCAATCTTAACTTGCTTAAAGTTCTTAATTCCCATTTTTTATTAGTCTCTGAATCAAAGGATAATCTCGCAATGGTTAAAATTGCCATTGCAGGCTACGGAGGTGATTAGGCATCCCCTTGTCTCCGTTTCCTAACGACAGCTTACTAACACTTATCTCTTAGAAATCTCGGGACAAATTATCAAAGCCCTACTGTCAAGTGGTCGTCATGAGATCACTCTGCTTGGGAGAAAGGTAGGTACACTCGGTCGTGTATCATACGTCACTTACTGAGAAAATCAGGATACTCCCAAAGACTTGCCTGCGGGCCTGACCTGGGTCAAGGTGGACTACCTAGACAAGCAACAGCTCGTTCAGGTCTTGCAAGGAATGCATACTGTGCTGTCGTTTATCACTGTTGTGATGGACCTTGAAAATCATGCTCAAATCAACCTCATCAATGCTTGCGTTGAGGCTGGCGTCAAGAGATTTGCGCCGAGTGAATGGGCATTGTATGTTATTACTCTCGTGGGTGGCGCGTAACTGATTTCATGAAGCTTCAAGGTAGACGAATTTGTTATGTATCAAGGGAAAATCGCGATTCGCAAATACTTAACGGACTTGAACAAAAACGAAAAGGTAAGCCAGTTGAACTAGGATCATAGCTTCAGGAGCAGTGCCACTAACGTGCAAACCTCAGATCCTAGAGTACTGCCTATTCTTACCAGGAGTATTCATGAATTACCTTGGGCCACCTGAAAAAATGGAAAAGGGGGTTTCTTACACTCAGTTATTCCTGGATTTTGGAGAATGCCGTGCTATCCTCCCAGAAGGTCCTGATGCAACTGTAACCTTCACAACCCTTGAAGACATGGCAAAGACTGTTGCAAAGGCTGTGGACTATAAGGGAGAATGGCCTGTCATGGGAGGAATCATCGGCGATAGGACCATGATTTCTGAGCTGCTTCAACTCGGAGAGAGAATTCGAGGTATTTCGAGGCTGTTTTGCCGCTGTAACATGCTATGTGCTAACCATTTATTTGCAGGCAAGAAATTCACTGTTGAAAAGCTGAAGCTAGACGATCTCAAGGACAATAACTACGTTACATCGTGGAACCCAGTAACGCTTCATCCATCGATTGCCGAAGAGCAGCGGGAAATAGCCGGGCGAGAGTTTGCGAGGCTCTCTCTTATTGGTCTTCCTGATGGGGGTTGGGAGATATCCGATGATTGGAACAAAGTGTTACCAGATCAGAAGTTTGTTACTCTTGAAAACTTCCTCCAAGACACCTGGGGATAAATTTAAGCGTTTAGGGGTAAACACCAATCGGTACGCTTTATGGAAACCGATCAAAATACACAATAACCCGATTTCGTAGACGTGGATGTTATAATTTACCGCGATAATATGAATAAACAAACTAATATTATTTTCCCTTCCAAACTCGAGATATTTTATAAAACTTATCAAGGTGAGATAATCTCCATCCCAACACAGTACGCCCTAAAACTCTTAGTAAAAGCTCACATGTCTATGGATAAGATTCACTGTCCCTTAACTTCAGAACCAGGGATAATATTGGAGAGCCACTGATCTCACAATTTGCAAGGCTCAAGTATGCACAGAGGATCTCAGCCGGTACGATAGTGCGGTATGAGTTAGTGCATTGAACCTTACATTACTAGATCATGTTCTGGGAACCTTCAGCACCAACCTTTTATCTTGCGAAATTGGCCGTTATGTTATACAAACAACCTTCAAGCTTTACACTTATGGCTTCTAAACTACAACGTACTGGTGTCTATATAATTCTTTCATCTCTAAATCTTGTAGACTATCTTGTAGTTTGATATCTTGCCGTCGCGGTATTCTTGAAATCCCTGCTCAACGCCATCCAAGCCACTTTCAATTAACTTTGTGGTGTTTGGCTTGATTTTACCCGACGAAAGCAGATCAGGCAGTTCTTTGAAGAAATTCGCGGCAAGATCGTGGTCCTCTTGGCTTGGCTATCGACGTTGTTAGTTCCAAGTCATGTACCTTTACTTGTCTAGTTACTCACAGGCCAATGGAAGTCTCCATAACGATGGTCTTGGAGAAATGCTGTCCAGACAAGAACATCGGTGACCTTGACGTTCTTGGCGACATCGTCAGTGTTGGCCTTACCAGGTCGGACTGTGCACAAGACGCCGCTACTGTGAGTGATCGCGCTTGAAGCAGTCTTGGAAGAGGAGTTGTTTCCGATGGTATCAAACACATAGCGAAGATCCGGGACTGCCTCTCGAATCTTATCGACTACCTGCGGATCTCGATAGTCGAATACTCCTTTGACTCCGCAAGATTTGAGAAGGTCATGGTGTTTTGGGCTGCAGGTCGTAAAGACTTCCAATCCATGCAACTTCGCAATCTGTACTGCGTAGAGTCCTACACTTGCTACAAGTCTCGTTAGTCGTTGGGGTTAGCAGGGGATCTGATACAGAACCTACAACTACCACCCCAGATAAGGACCGTTGGCTTCTCATATCCACTCGCATCAATAGCAAGGCAGTCCTTTGAGAATAAGCTTAGAAGAGCTGTGCATGAAGCAAGTGGAACAGCGCACGCTTGTTCCCCGCTCAAACCTTGAGGAACCGGGAAGCAAATGCGTTCGTCGGCAAGGGTATACTGGCTGTATCCCCCAAGGCCTTTGAATTCACCTAGTTATTTCTTAGAATGCGCGAATTAAAACATCATGGCGCCGGACTTGGTACTTACCCCCAGATCAAACCGGCAATGGTTGTTCCTTTAGTGATCCTAGTTACATCTGACCCGGTCTCCTCGACAATACCAACAAAGTCGCAGCCGAGGACAGCACCCTCTCCGAAAGCATTGCTGTCAAGAGATTGAACTGTACAAAAATCAGCCACGCCTGTATAAACTCGAGACTTGATGTGGCGTGATCTTACCATCTGTGGGGTTTTGGGCCACATGAGACACCTTGATCAAAAGTTGGTGTTTGTCAGGCTTGGGCACTGGGACTGACACCTTGACGAGTGTTGGGGTGTTGTTGCTGTCACGATTGACGACTAGGGCTTGGCAGAAGGCTGAGGCTGACATGTTGGCTTGTGAAATGTATAAGAGTGTACTATACACACAGGTAAACGACGAAACCAGTTATTTATACCGGAAGTGGCAAGACTATCCACGTCATCATGGTCTCCACTAGTAGCTTGCTTACTTGGCTTGCATTTGTAATTATACTCATCAAAGTCCAGCTCTTGACAGCTCCACACGAGTTGAGGTGTCTAGGTATGGAAGGCAAGCAGGTTGAAGCGCTGTTGGTGTGGTGCCATTCGGTGTCAAGTCTCGGTAGCTTAGTGAAATTACTCCACCGTGAGGAATGGCATGTGGACGCGCTGCTAGTCCACCTAGATTCTAGTATGATTCAAAGCCATTGTCTGCAATTGCGTTCACTTATGACCTCGTTCCAAGATACGATCCTTATAGAACAAATTATTGCCCATTTACTCGCTTGAAAATACGAACTAATTCTCTAAGCCCCAGAGCATCCTCAAATCTCTTGCTCGGTCTGATGTTTTCCAGCCGGTTTCGCGCTCAATCTTGGCCAAGTGCCTTAGAAGGGCAATCTTTTCAGCAGCGAAATCGTCATGCTTCGATGGGCTATTCCAATCTCCTACAGTATCAGCCACAGGAGATCCGTTGCCTGCCAATCCAATATGTATCTGTCGCGGACCTCCAGACCTCGATCTTGGAGAAACATCACCGTCTTCGCGACCCGGTACCAGTACGTCGCCGAAAACCTTGCCGGCGATATACAGGGGTTGCAGATGATTCACCCAGTTTGCACTGCATTGTAATTGAAATCAATAACGTTTCTTAGACTGAAAAATCGAAATATTAGAGTAATAAGCTTACTGCGACGAGTTGCTAATGGAGATACCTGCGAGTTCCCGAGCATGCCAACGAGGGTTGCACTACACGATGTCAATAGCAAAAGCCTAGCAATCAGTTGGGTACATACCGTGGATCCTTCCGAGAAATCACCGACTTTTACTAGTCCGCTTTGTAACAAGAGTATTGAGCCGGCATGATAGAAGGTGTTTCCACATACTAGTGACTTTATCAGCCATCGACCTCCAAGGTAGGCACGATTCACTCACTTGACGAAGATAAAGCAAACATTATTGTAGGGAAAGGGCTCTTTTCTGTGCTTTCCAATCTTAACAATTCCTTGACACTCGGGAAGCGCAAGCTTCTCCATCGTTGAAGGTCTTTCCAGAGGACCTGAGCCAGGTCTCTTTGTCCGGTATCATCTTGCAGGTTAAGAACATTGATGATCCTAGCAAATATCAAGATGGCTAGATTACAGTAATCATCAGTGTCACCTTTTTGGGCAGCTAGGAGAAGCGAGCCGTTATCTACCCATGAGTCTGTGGGGATCAAGGTGGTCTGATTGAGGATGAAGGCGGCCCACACATCTAACATGCGTCAGTAGTCGTCGTCTGGTAATGGATTGTGAACGGCAAACCTATTCTTGCGAAAGCCCAGAAGCAGGACTTCACGATACCCTCACTGTTACCGTTCCACTTACACATTCTGAGCAAGTCGGCACAGCCCTGCAAGTACAGAGGCAAGTTAGCTCGCACTCGTCTTAGCCGGAGTAGAAAATGCTAGTCCATATATTCTCTTACCCTAAGATGACGCCTCCACTCGGGAACACTTGACGCCATCATTTCGTAGGCGCAAAGTATAGTACATGTTGCCAGGACAGACGAATCTGCTTTCGCAGGAGTCTGACCTATCAAAAGACGGATAGTGTACTGATAAAGCTCAAGGGTGATAGGCCGGCGGCAGCCTTGCACGGCATCTAGTTGGCGTGAAGCGAGGGACATGGCTGCAGCGACAAAGTGTTTGGAGTTCATCATTTCATGGACGCTCCTGGCGGAGAAATGCATCTCTGAGTCTGTTGTCTCACACCATGTGGCAGTCTCTTTGATGTAAGCAGTCATGAGACTGATCTTGGTGGCTTGTGAGACGGGGAATCTGGGCTCGGGCTCGGGAGAAGTACCGCGAGATATGGCCTGTCCTAGAGAGAAAGGAGCGACAGGTAAACCTGAAATCAATGTCTGAGAGAGCTGGGGTACTCTTATGTTGGGCGGGGGTGAGAAATGAGGGACTAGAGGTGGAGGTATGAAGGGTTCAAATGCCTTGTGTCGAACAGAAGTTGTGATGGCGTTCCTCTCCAGATTGTTGGGAGTGGTATCCGCATATAATGGTTCATCGCCAACAATGATGGTCGACGAACCCTCATCCTGCTCTTGGAAAGGCTGTTGGGGAGGCTCTCCGTCGGTTTCATCTCCCAAAGACGATTCACCACCATAGGCGTAGAAGGAGCGCACGATGTCCTTGGTATCATCAATAAACTCAACAGGTTACATACGTCAATTGGCTATTACTAGGCAGGGTCAATATATGATACGCAATGACTCACAATTAGTGGTGCCGCTCTTTCTTGAGGCTGAGCCTTCTCCCTCTGTTTGTCTAAGCGTGACAGGAGCGCCTTGTCCTCTGATGAGAGATATAGAGCTCTTGACGGGTGAAAGGAAACTTTGAGACCCCAGACACATTCCACGTGACGGATGTCACATTCCTGACATACAGGACGATGACCGTCACCTAGTATCTGTCACGTCAGTGCCGTTGATTTCATGATGGGAAATAGGGCCTGGATGATACCCACACTTTCGTCTCCGGAGGCGACACGGAAGGCTACAGCAAGAGTTAACGCTCGACTTGTCAAATGGGATCGCTTAGATAATCTCGGTACCATCCTGACCGGGTGCGGCAGTATTTTTTCTTTCTCGGTTCGCTACGTGCTGTTGATTGTGGCTCGAGTAAAGGCGGATAGAATTGGATAGGCATGGTACTCGACGGAATGTTAAGAAGCGTTTAGAGTAGTCTGTTTCGAGAAGTCAGTGGGTTGGCCTGTTATTAAAACCAGAAAATATTGGGCTGCGCTAGTGCTTGTGAGTGGGCGTCATTATGGAGGCCTTGTTTTCTTGGGCAAGTGTATGCACTGAATCCTTGTCAATCTAGCCTGAAATGCTCTAGTCTAAACCGGATAGAATTGCTGCAAGTCTAAGCGCTGCTGTCCTCACAAAAGACTTGCCCAGATAGACGTTATCTCAACGCTAAGCATCCTTTTCTACATAATGGTCTATGGGAGCCCCAGTATTGCCAAAAAATCACAAAAGTACCATGGATACAACCCAAGCAGATATAGTCAATCATCTTGAAGCACAAAGTCGGCACCGATACTTCTGTTCGTACCACATCTCTCTTCCCTCCACTCTAGTTCCGCAAACATGCCTGGCTCTAAAGAGGTCATTGTTATTAGCAGAGTCATCTCAGCCCTTGGAATAGTCATCCCACTTGAGCGGCTTTTAGGTTATAACAATTCCACTGTCTACGAAAAGACGGACAACATTGGCGACATCCCGCCTGTTCCTGCGACATCCCCAGCCATTTCTACTCGGTTAATTTTGCTCTGAATACAGATAGATCATCCACAACGTATTTTGACCTAAACTGTGACCCGTTGCGATTGCCAAGCCAATGTAGAAGTTAAAAACCTAAAAAGCCTAAAAGAAACTTTTTAGAAAATTTTAATATTAATATTATATTAGTCTTGATTCAGATCGTATTACAGGTTATTGAAAATATTTCAGAACGGAGAAAACGGAGAACAAAGTGGGTACTTAAGGTGTTAAAAAGTAATATGTTATTCTTATTTTACTTAGCATTATAGTTATCCAAGCCTAGGCTTTTTACGTCTTTTTATTACATTATTAATGAAAAAGGAAAAAATAGAATAGAAATAAAAGGTACTTGAAATAATGAAGGTAGAAATTATTAAAAGAATATTATTTAAAATTATAACTAAAGTCAAGTTAGCTATAAAAATAAAAACAGTCTTAGGGTACGGAACTAAATTGGATTATAACCTATAATGAAATCCTAATGCACCCTCTTCTATAATAGAATACGTAATACTATTAACAGTTTTGCTAACCAGGGAAAGAATTTTCCTACTATAGGAACTTTTATACATGTGCTACTATTAAGGCAATCAGGCCCTTAATGAAGTGATTAGGTACTTCAAATAGGCCAGTTAATATTCTAAAAGGAGACGTTATTGCTAGCTTTTCCCTCCCGAATACATTTAAACTGACTGCTTACAACTTATATCCTTTTGCTGCACAGACGAAGGCGAGCGAAGAGCCTGTGCCTCCACTGGTTGTCTCCACCACGGTCATACCGGGCTTTATATGCCCACGGTTCTCGGCCTTATCAACAATTCCAACCGCCATACGATCCTTGTGGGAGCCTGTGGGGTCAGTTAGTATTCTAGTTTTCTAAATAAAAAAATGGCAGCGTGGTTCGTTAGAATAATGTGACGGAGGTGAACGACTGGGGTATTGCTAATTGCGTTGATAATACCGACGCTGGAGTTATAAGCGACAGGAATTTTGCTGGTCTTAAGATTGAGAACTGGCGGGGAAAAGCTTTGCTGGCAAACCATGGGTCACGGACAGGCGTAAGTAATGGGGTGAAGCAGGGCTAGTGGCTAAGCTCAAGAACAACTGAGTAGAATTGCCTGGAGAAAAATACCATAATAACAAAACTTGTAATTCTGCTACTGATGCCATTAGCAAAGATTATGGCAGTGATATACATCTTGGAATGGTAATGTAATTCTAATTCTTCGGATCGTTTTACACAATCATCCCGCCCCGGAAATGGATAGATAATCATATTATATTAAATATCATACCAGGGAATATAAGCGGAAAAATTATGTATTTTAACCCAAGTCGGTGAAATTTATCACTTACCCCGCGATCATTTCAAACAACGCCACTTCCACCTGTGTGGGCGTAATCCGGCATTGGAGACGGCGACTGCCAGTTGCTGAGGATCGCTCGTTTAACAGCATTAGAGGCATTGGACAAAAATGACCTGCAGGCAACAGGGTTTATTGACCTAAGTTGTCCGTAAAGCCCGATTAATAATCTCACCTTCGATTTGTAACCGAAACTGATACAGACGGCTCGCGGTGGATTTACTGCGAGCCCAGAGCGAAGGCTTTTCTATTGCTCACAAATATCTTCTATCTTCACGTGAGGCATGTGCCCCTCAATCACATATGCTCAACCGTTATAAAAAGGGTCGCAAGAGTAGTAATAAACACCCGGCGATGACTAACTTCCTTTTACCCACAGTCCAAACCACTTCTTTCTCTTCATAACTCCCTTGCCATGAATCCTTTGTCTTCTCTACGAGCTGATTTATACAATGCCCCTGCCATACCGACCAGCCGACTACTGCCAGACAGCTCGGTTGGCTTCTGGCAACCAACAGTTGTAACCTTGATCTCGGGCCAGTCGGAGGCTGTGCTCGTTGATACACTCTTCACCTCTGAGCAAGCCGTCTCCCTTGGCGATTGGATCAAAGAGACGCTGAATGGCAAAGTCTTGACCACCATTTACATAACACACGGCCATGGTGATCACTGGTTTAATCTTTCTTATCTCACCAAGCGATTCCCAGGGGTCAAAGTTGTGTCAACGCAGGAGTCGATCGATCATATGTCCAGCCAGCTAACGCCCGAGTACCGTACCCTTTGGAATGATCTTTTTCCTGGGCAGATCGACGAAGAGTCATTTCGGGTTCTGGCAAAGCCTCTGAAGGATAACAAGTTCACTCTCGAGGGGCATACTTTAGAGGCCGTCAATGTTGGCCATTCTGATACCGATGCAACGACCTTTCTTTATGTACCTTCACTAAACATGTCGGTGGCTGGTGATATTGTGTACAATGATGTGCACATGTGGATGACGGAATCTCCATCACAGTCTAATCGAGATGACTGGGTTGACTCTCTCGACAAGCTTGAATCCTACAATCCATCAATTGTAATTGGGTCCCACCACCACCCTGGCGGTGTTGACGGCGCTTTCAATATCGGGGCTTCGAGAGAGTATATCCGCACATTCAGCAAGTTCGCGAAGGAATCCAAGTCGGCGGAGCAGTTGTATGACAAGATGCTCCATGCCTACCCAAGTCGGATTGGAAAGCTTGTTTTGTGGTTGGGTTGCCAAGCTCAGTTTCCCTAGACGATTGCTCTGTTGGGTGATCTAGCTTGTCAGAGCTGGTTCAGTAACTGTTCAATATCACTAGATGTTTGGCTGGTTTCCCATGTTGAAATTTGGAGTTAGGCCGGACATGTTTCGGGCTTGATAATTTAGTTTAGTTGAGCTTATCGCCACCCGTTATTTTGCTTACACTGTTTCCCATCAATACCACTTGACATATGGTCGCTGCTCTGTTCTTCAGTCTCACGTACCTACCTGTTAAAGTGAAATTTATTATGGGATTCCTGAACGTGGAATTTGATATATGTAATCGTAGCAGAGAAGTGTAAGCGTATTCTTGTCGTTGGGTACCCGTGTCGATTGTATGTATTGGTCTGCTCCGCGAACCGGCGTTGGTCACTATATGTGTCGTACAAGCGTCGATATGGAATTGAAGAGGAAGCTTGGCAAAAAGTGTTCAGATAAACTAGCAGTACCACGGCTTTAGTAGGCTTCTACTCAACTGAGTGTTCCGACGGAGTACCCCGTGCCGGTTTGTCAAGTACCGCAGTCTCGCCCGAAGTAAGCATAATTCACAACAACGAGAGGCCAAAGGAGGAAGTTTAATACAGATCTCCACACGACATGTTTTAAATTGGTTGCTTTATAATATAGGGTTATAATAACACATCAAGATTTTAGAGCCATAGAGACCCCACTCTAAGTTCTACTGTGACTAATCACTCAATATTCTGCGGGTTATTTATTCTTCCGCTTATTACACTTTCATAATCACCATTTTGCTTCCTATCCTCCTATGTGACACTACTACGACAGGACTCCCCGCGGATTAAAGCAAGGCAGGGCAAGAATGCCGAAACAATCGGGCCAACGCAATATGAGCGCACGTCTTGCAGCATGTGATCCATGTAGACGTTCCAAGCTTGCTTGTAGCCACGAGAGACCTGTGTGTGCGAGGTGTCAAGCCCGAGGTCAGGAGGCCGACTGTAGCTACCGAAGCTTACCCTTCAAAAGAACAACGCGATCGAGACATCACTCACTGTGAGGCAAGACATCAAGTGCTGCTTATTTATCTGACAAGTCTTGCAGCCAACAGTCATCGCCAATGCCCAACATTACAATCTCTACGCCAGTCGAAACACCTTCCCAGACGGCGCATCGGTATCCTAACCCTGGATTCCTTGGTCAGTCCAGTCACTCGACCATTTTTGCTCAAATGGCCAGCACTGCTCATCATGACACGGCATCATGTCCACTTCAAGATTCGGTATTTTTCGAGTGCGGCACTGAAAGGCCGCCACCAGACGAGAGTCCAGATACTGTCGATAAAGTAAGCCAGCTGTTGAAGCATTTTCTGCAATTGAAGTTTGCCCAGTTGCGTATTCTTCTACAAAGTTGGCACGCTTCAGGGACCAACTTGGCCTTAGCGGAACCACTTACTGCTCGGTTTTCTGATGCCACAGTCGACTTCTTACAAACATGGAACGCAGACCTTGGTTCAGAATCATTCGCTAGGCAGAAGGCCCACTGGCTACTCAGGAATAGCCGACAGTCGATCGATTTGACAGAAAAATCCAACACTGAAGACTTCTTCAGTCAGACCATGGGCGACAATCTGCGGCTTGAAGTATTAGGCATCTTCCTGACCGCTGCATGCCGAGCAGTCATGGATATACCGTCGTTTACACCGCTTTACACATCCCACAGAGAAAGAGTTACATTGGCTAGAAGCTTGATGTCGATTGGAGATCTGTGTCTTGAGTGCTGTCTCTCTCTCGATAGCCTCAACGATCTTCAACTTGTTCTGCAATATGAGAACATGATTGTTCATACACAAGTAGACGGAGACCAGAGTATGTCATTACAGCCTCAACATCTTTGTTATTCCATGGACCAACTAATAAGTTGAGTGTAGGCTATCACTCCTGGAGAAGGATGGGTGATATCAGCAGCAGCCTTTTTGCACTCGGATACCACCAACTGCCCGATACTTCAACATTTCCTCCATTTATTTTGCAACTACGAAAGGCAGGCTTTGCACGGATCTACACCGCCGATAAAATGCTTGCAGTATTTCTTGGCCGTCCACCCAGAATAGCTCGCGAATACTGCACTACTACGCTCCCTTGCAACGATTCGAATCTATGGCAGTACTCTTTTATAGACATCGATGCTAATGGTCATGAGTCTCCTTCTAATCCAGGCATTGAGGGCGTACAAGGCTTCTCTATGCCTAAGGAGCCTTTTAACCACATGGCCGATACTCGAAGTCGTGCTAGATTCTCATTTCTCAAAGAAGATATTCTAAAATTCTCCCGACGGCATCCCCCTTCTGAGTTAGACAATGCTATCAATATCGAAGTGGCGTAAGAAACTCCTATGATCCTACTATCCACTCGATTTAGAGCGATATTAACAGTAATAGGCAAATCTTTAACGAGATTGAAAGTGCCTGGAATGCTCTCCCTGAACATCTCAGGCTTACAAAGAGTCTCAAACTCAGCGACGCCTCTCCATTCTCTAATGACCTTCTCATTGGAATCCGGTTGGACTATCTACATACTTTATTCTTACTCCACCTAGCGTCCTCGCGACAATTACAGCACCCTGGAAGGGATCTACTAGCCATAGCCGGGGAGATGCTGTCTCTTGTCACTGAAGCGATCATGTTACGTGATCGACTCGTGAATTCAGGCACATCTTTAACATGGAAGGTTGGATTCTAGTGTTAAGGTTGTATTGATGCTGTGCTGACATCTTGTTAGGTTGCCCAGTATGGCCTACCCGCAGCTGGGATTATATCGTTGTCTCTGTTGAACGTCCTAGCATACGATGACTGGGCTGGACAACGGACCAAGTGTATTCAAGATCTCAATATCCTAGTTGCGAAACTCAAGGTTGGCGCCATTGTTAGGGCAGGCGAAGCGAATTTTGCATTGTTTAGTCGCGCAACAAGGACTATGCAAAGCTTGCTGAACTTACTAGCCGATGGTACTTCTATGATATCCCAGCGGACACAGACACCAGATTCTAATATTTGGAATCTAACCGGCGATCTTAACTTATTTGCCAATTTCGAGCCATGGGACTTTGAGTTCGACTTTTGGGCTAGCCTTGCAGACCATCCAGGATTAAATGTTTATGAAAGTTAGCATTTAGGATATATCAATAACAAATGTTGCAAATAATAGATTCATCCTCCGATATAAGTTCGAAGGTTGTCTTGCGGACTTGGCCAAGGCACCACTTCATAAACCAGGTTAATCGTACGATCACTCTGCTTAGTTAGAGTGGTGTTAAAGAAACGGTAGAGGCCTCTCACACATGTACTTCTTCTACGAAATAGGAACAATATATTCCTGCAGTACGTGTCTCATATAATATCTAGACATGGTCTTCCGAAACCCTCACAGTTCTCTATCCCAGTGGTGTCTTTGTTGCTTCCACGAAATGAAAGCCGCACCTGCATAGGCCAGAGCTCCTATCATCAAGGAGCCTCCTCCGTACGTGATAGTGTTTCGCCAATTACTACCATCTCCACTACCCAAGAGAGCCCCAGCTATCGGTGTCCCAATTAGAACAGCCAACCCCATCACGAAAAAGATCATTCCCATGCGTGTACCGATCTTATCGGGTTCAGGCGATAAAGCTACAATCAGGCAAGGCGTGACGCTTACCACCCCTCCAGAAAAAAGTCCATACGTCAGGGCAAATACTATCAAGCCGCCCAAATTATGCACCCCAAGCCAGATAAACATGATCGTGGCACTGATGGTAGTTACTGACAACTGGATGCGCAGCGCACCGAGCCGATCAGCAAGATAGTTTGGTGCCACACGGCCAGGAATACTCCCAGCGTTCAGCAACATGAGGAGGTAAGAAGAGAAGTCGATAGAAGTAATGTTGTGTTGAATGGCAAATAGTTGGATGTAAAAGAACGCAACGTATAGCGTTAAAAAGACGAAGAAGGAGCCGACAATAACGAGAGCAAAGATGGGGTCTTCAACCGCGCTCATGTCAATAAATGATCGCACCTTTGCCTTTTGCTTGATACGTGGATGCATGGCGACTGCAGGAATAATTGAGATGGCCAAGAGGATGAGAGCAATCAGTCGTGTAGCCCAAGGAAAGCCTATGATTGGTTGAAGCTTGCCAAAGATGACTGGAAAGATGATTCCTACAATGGGGGAGCCGGTAGATGCGATGCCAATGACCAGGGCTCGGCGGCGTTGGAAATATTGCGAAAGTATTGCTGTTGAGGGGACGTATACAAGACCACAACCAAGTCCGATGCAAATTCCTTGTGAGAGTAGAATCTGCCAGTACGCCGTCGCAAAAGATGTGACGAATTGGCCAAAGATGATGAGGAAGAGACCAGAAAGCAGGAGGGCTCGGAAATAGCCGGCATCGTAAAGGGTTCCCGAGACTGGGGCAAGAATCAGCAGTAGAGCTCCTTGAAGCGAACCAATCCATGATATGGCAGATGATGTCGTGTCGGAGAGAAGACCGTTCTCGTAGTATGTTTGATACATGCCAAATGAATTGACAAGACCCCAACTGTCGGCAAGTATGATCCAAGAACATAAAACTTGTATCCAAGCTTTGGTACCACCATCGGGGATTGGTTCTGGTGCTGCTCGCATTGTCAAGCTGAGGTTTACTTCTCAAAGCGCCTAATCTTTTAAGTGTTCAAAGTGTAAATTGATCCAAGTTAACTGTTTCTATTCTTATGTGAGAGGTCAAGTATATACTATTTGGGTGGTCATCTACTGCGACGTATCCGGGGGAGGGGGGGGGGGGTTATCGTGGCTTGGGTGGACCCTCGGAGTAATCGGTGACTCTTTTTGCTGTTTCCGACTACTCCGCCGATTACTCCGGTGTTAGAGAGGCCGCGCCATAGACCCACATTTGAAAATCGCTCCCGTCGGCGTAAATGATATTGTCCCTACTCCGTACTTATGCTCCTCACATGTGGGTTGAGCCTACTGTATAAGATTAGTTCGTATAAGTAGAGACAAGGACGATTAGGGTAGTATCCAAGACTTGCGAAATATTATTTAAGAAGAGGACGAACATAATTCAGCCCAACCGCAGTCCTTCAACAAAGTCCAAGTCAATCTACTGGCCAACTGTTATCAGTCTTGAAAGTATCTACTATGGCGCCTGAAAAGCTCTTTTACCGTGAGTGGTCTATCTCCTCTAACCTCAAATGACAATTGCACTATGCTTTAGTCGTAGATGATGCCTAGTTAAACCTTGTACTAATAGTCACATAACAGGAACCCTTGATGTGTTTACAAATGCTAGGTCAGCCACAGCCACTTGCCATAGCAGTCACTTAACAATGATCCTAACAAACACTATACAGATTCATGGGGAATCAGGTGGCCATTGTCGAAGTTGGCGACACACCTCTCTCGACAGTGCAGATGCAGATGATTGCGCGGGAATTCAACTTCTCCGAGACGGTCTTCCTTCATCGAAACAGCGATGGGGAGATTGCCATCAAGATCTATACTCCGCAGAATGAAATGGACTTTGCTGGGCATCCTGTCATCGGTACCGGCCATGCGATATTTGGACGTCTTCTGCCAAGCCTCAAGGATCAGAAGGCATCTCTCACTACGCATATTCTGACAAATGCCGGGCCTGTTGAGCTGAAACATGACCCGACACCAGGGTTTGTGACGGCAGAGGTGCCTCACAACATCCATATCCATCACCACCCGACCACTCTACAGCAGCTTGTTGAGACACAACCGGGCTTGAAAAGTCATTTATCGACAATGCAGCCTAGCTTCCCAGCGATATCCATCGTTAAAGGTGTCACCTACACACTGGTCGACTTTTCCAGCCACCCCGAGATATTCTTGGGCTTGGAACCTGGACCCAGCCAGACTACCGAACTGGATGACGGCTGGTCTCCTTCATTTACCGGGACCATGTACTACATACAGTCAAGTCCGTATAAAGAGGATGATGTCATAATGCAAAGATTGCGAGTTCGGATGATTGCGATCAACCTCGAAGACCCAGCATGTGGCAGTGGTTCATGTGCGTTAAGTGTTTATCTTGCACTGCAGCAAGGTGGGTCTGGGGCAAAGTTCAGATTTCTCATTGAGCAAGGGAAGGAAATTGGCAGGGACAGCAGCATTAAGGTGGATGTTATCTTGAATGACCAGGGTACTGGCGTAGCACATATCTTTCTCGCAGGTCAGGCGACGCCAGTAATGGAGGGTACTTTGATACTGCCCAACTGAAAGAGAGGCCAAAAGGAACTAGGCTTTCTGTTCAAGCATTTATAATATTGAAAATCCTCAGTTGGTAAAATTGTTAATACCATTGTGTGTTGCATCACGAAGGCACAGTGAGATTTTGATAAGGGTCACGTAATCTGTTACAATTCTACGGCTCGAAGGTCCTTGTATCCATATCTGTACTCTTCGCTAGCAATCCAAGTACCTGGACGAAGGCCTCTCTTAACATGTCGCTGTTGGTCTCAGCGTATATTGTGTTGAAATCCAGGACACAAGTTTTAAGCATGTTTAGCTTTTGTCTACCAATCTAAATTATTAGAGTCATGCTATTTGCAGGCATTGCTGCGTTAACAGCGTCATCGCGATGCACACTTGCCTTTTCTTGCGATAGCGCCATTTCCGGCTTAATACATTAGATGAAATTCCACATTCAACTCAAGGTTCCTATTGCTTCATTGTTTCTCAGAACGGTTGTCATTTGTGCAATAGGTTTAATCAACTTTGGGTCCACAACCGCTTCCAAAGCCTTTACCGGACCAACATGCACATGCCTGTTCGCCTCCTTCGTTTCACCGATCTTTATTTCACTTTAGTGAGGTCGACAACTTCTCAGACATTCTACTTTCCCACTTGGACTATGGGGCTATCTCCTCAATGTAGTTTTTGGCTGTTGGGTGGTCGCGTATGCTCTGTTCTCTTTCCTTGCACAGTTACCTGTCACCACAAGCAACATGAATTATACCAGCGCCATTTTTCTTGGGTTTTCAGGCATAAGTACGCTATACTATTACGTCAGAGGACGAAAATCCTTCGGGTGCCTCCTGTTACAGAGCTTGTCCCTGTCATAGAAGGTTCTAAGGTAAATGATGTCGAGTAAGTTTCGAACTCGAAAGTAGGAAAATCTGTAATTAAGAGGGAGTTGGTTATGCGTGGGAATTAAACGAGTATTGATCAAGAGGAACGAGATGATGGGGAAAACAGTTTTATTTCTGTTGTAATTTGGGGCTACCACAATACGTTGAGCACTATGGCATGCCATACAGGATTGTATCAGATAAGAAGCATTTACTCTAATGAGTTGGTCACTTTATTTCTACAGAAGGCTCTTACTAGCTAATAAATTTTATTATAGCGTACTTGATATAATAGTATAGAGAGCCATTACTATTAGGGCTATATCAGTGACATATATAGATTTCCTTTAACAAAGACTAAGGAATATTATAGGTATTAATTTTAAATACTTAGTTATTGTTCTTTTTTCTTGCCCAACTGTGTAATTAACCTTGTTCTATTATTTTATAATAATAGCTTTAAGTCAGATCCTACTTTAAGCTTCCAGCCTGTTTAGTTTAGGTTAATTAAATTACAGTCTCGTACCCAATAATAGTTTAATAAAGAGACAGCAGGGTTATACTTTATTTGAATCTTTATAAAATCGTGACTACTATCACAGCAGGCACTCATAGTACAACTTAATTAGATTAGAATGGAAATCTTAAACTTTATAACTATACCCTTTCCAAAGCGAAAAACCCAAGGATTGCGATATGAAGTCTGACAAATCGGTGCGCTGAAGGGGTCGGGCTGTGACGGGGCCATCGGCATAAAGCGCTAGTGGGGCCGTAAATCGGACAAATCGGACAAACGTTTAGCACGGTTATCGAAAACTTTTAAATAGGCCGAAACCTTCTCTCGGCTATCTCCTTTGCCATAACTTTCTATCAGTATTAACTGCAGGCCCTCACTCAATTAGTGTAAGACTTGCCAATACCGTGTGCTTTGGTTATTTCAAGTCTTAAATAGAAGTAATCATTGTAGGAGAAGAGCCGCCGAAGTTTGTTCATATTAAGTAGGCTGCAGGCTGTTAATAGCTGGCCGAGTACCGGGAATTAGAGAGTGTAACTAACAAAGTGGGAAGGAGCAGCGGGTCTTTTACTATCTCTTAAGTGCCTGGGTTGATGTAGAATTTACCAAGGCTTTCGACATGCTAGCAGAAAGCTTTGTACTTAGCTAATATACTTGACTCTTTGACACTTAGCAAGCTATATCAAGTGGTTTTCGAACCTCGATTATTTTCCATCGCCATTCAAACCTAACACCTTCTCTACTGCAATCATGTCATATTCTCCAAATCCACGGTCAATAGCTTGTTTATATAGTGACCCGGTTAGATGGATCAGAGGTGTCTGAGCGTCTAGGGCATTAGAAGCCGAGTCGATAAGCTCAGTGATGTTATAGCAGTCCTTGATGGCTGCTTGTGCGGACCAATCTTGATTGATCATCTTAGCGACTTTGATTTTGGAGTAAGCCGATGCCATAGGACCAGCGTCGAGAACCTGACCAAAGGCCTCAATGTCAAGGTTTTGGGCTCTGGCAAGGGCCATTGACTCAGCCAATCCAGCTGTCATAGTGATAAGGTAAAGATTGACGGCATATTTGGTCTTGAGACCCATACCAATCTCTCCACAATAAATCGCCTTCTTGGTGATCGGCTCCACTATAGGCATGATTTTCTCAGCAACACTGCGGTCACCGGCAATCATTCCAATGAGTTGACCTTGCTCTGCCGGCACCTTGCTACCACTGACCGGCATTTCAACGAATTGCCCACCAGCCTGACCAACCTGGTCGGCTAGGTATTTGCTAAAGTCGACCGATACCGAGCTGGTATTGACAAGGGTTTTGCCACGGAGCGCCTCCTTGAATTTAGAATCCAGCACAGAATTGAAGGCCGTCTCGTTGAAGAGCATTGCAAAGATAACATCTGTATCTTGCACAAGCTGCCAGGGTGTGTCGGCTACTTTTGCCCCAGCCTGACAAAGAACCGTGTACTTGGAAGGAGTTCGATTCCATACTGTAAGCGAGTACTTTCGGGCCATGTTCAGTGCCATGGGCGTTCCCATGACACCGAGACCCATGAATCCTATTTTCATGATGGCACTCAATGTATGTGTTTAGCTGGAGCTTGACTGGCTGGTTCAGGAATGTTCGAGTTGTAGGTTACCAGGAGATTCTGGTGAAGGGATTGCGTTTTGAGGGATGGACCTGGTATCAGAAACAACAATGATGACGGCTGTGATAAAGTGGCACGGTTGGGCTCAAGTACTTGCAACGAGAGAGAAAAGGTTTTCCGCAAGGTGCCTCTCCGACATTCTGGCCACAGGCCTGCCTGATGCCCCACATCAGTCCGAGCCACTATGTCACCAGTACGCCCTGCCGTGTTTAACCGGCACGGAGATGGAGGCGTTTGACACGGCAGTAGTAGCCGCGCTCATCAGGCATCAGGCACAATTAATTACCACCAGCGACTTGTATGACATGTATCGGCGCCCTTTGTGTAGGTGTTAGGTCAGCGGGGGAGAGGAATGCCCCTAACCATCAGGCTCCAAGTTCTTGCTTACACTGTCTCCGGATCCGGAAACTCGTTAGGCCAAATCTTTATCAGGAATCCGATAATTTTCTTGGTCTGTGTTCAGATAAACTTGGTTAGACATAGATGCGTAAAGAGATGATTGCTGGTACAAACAACACCCCCCAATACGACGAAATCAAGCCAAGTAAAGTTACCATCACTTTATTAGCCGTAATTTCTGAATGTGCAAGAGTAATTCTCTTCTTTTCTCGATATCCAGATGTGTGCACCCTATCACCCTCCGCGTGTCTGCCAACTGTGCCATGATAATCACAAACCTGAGTTTGATGTCCAGCACTCGCTTTATTGTCTTGACTCTGTAGATAATGAACCAGCATGACCTGATACTTCTGAGTCCTCTAAGAGTCTACCAGCATCTTCTTGAAACTCGGTGTCAGCAGCACCCGAAAGCTCTATATCCTCATTGACAGCAAGTGCATTATTAAAGATGGCGATGATGCATTCATCAAGCCCTAGAGGGTAATATTGAACGTGATGATTCTCTATATTCTGTGATAATTCTGATTTAGATATTTTAAGGCGCGTGTTAGGCGCTGCTCTGAGAACTGCGTTGGTATTTTACAAATTTTGCCCCTATACTATGCCATCCCGCGTATCTAGCTACCGCTTATGGGATAAACCTACCGCTCAATCCTTTACACTACCGTCTACAAGTTTAGGATCGGTGCCTGAGATGAACCCTAGATCGCCCGAGCAGAAGACAAGACCATTGTAGTTGAAAGCTATCGAGAATCGGGGAAATGGGGCAGGAGCCTCAGTAATTGATACTTCTTCCAGCTTTGGAACTATTGCGGATGAATCGAGAAAAAGCGAGGTTTATGTGAGAAAAGAACGGATTTAATGTAATGCTAAATTGCTGTTCACCTAAATGTTAGTTAATTGAGAATGCGATATACGATAAAGAAGTGGGGACGTAATAGTTAAATGGCCCCTCTAACCTCATTCAGCATTTAATCAGCGGCGGTGGAAATCGAAAGTTAAATACTCCGTATTTTAACTTCGGATTGTGGAGCCCATATCCACTGATTTATGACTGCGTACACTACTCAAGTGTATAATGACGTAAATACACACATCGTGCAGCGTGCCAAGATAAACCCCCGCGTGCCAAGATGCTCTGCCCCAAATCATCAGTGCGTGCAATATTGATGTAAAACATTGCTATAGGCTCGGTTCTAGTCATATCCAGACTTTTGCTTGCGTTTCGAGCCGGTCCAGTAATATGAATTGACTTGGGCGCCAACTTTGTGGTATGCTAGCAAAAGACACGAATGAGTAATAATACTCGTGGTAGGAACTCGGATGAATAGGTCGCGAGATTCTAGGGTGATAGGCAGGCTTAGGGTATCGCAAGAGTATATAAACCCTGAGGATTTGAAGTATGATTTAATACCATCTTTCTGGGCTTCGACAGAGCACCATGATGACCTCTCTCATGCATCATCCATTTTTTACCCTTTTGGGCCTTCTTTTTCTCCTTTGTAACACAGTTACTTTGGCAAATGCCCAGTCTCCAGCGGTTTATTACGACAACCCACTCATTCATCAACGTGCGGATCCTCATATTCTCAAACACACCGACGGATGGTACTATTTCACTGCATCGGTCCCGGAGTATGACCGCATCATATTGCGTCGGTCCGAGACTATTCAGGGGCTTGCGGATGCTCGTGAGGTCACAATCTGGAATAAGGAATCCTCCAAGGCAGGGGTTGGCTATGTCTGGGCACCAGAGATTCACCATATCGATGGCAAGTGGTACATCTACTTCGCTCTGGGCCGTAAATCCGATTTCGACATTCGAATGTTCGTTCTAGAGGGTACCGGAGACGATGCCCTCACGGCCTTGTGGGCTGAGAAATCCTGGATCAAGACTGACTGGGATACCTTTTCCCTTGACGCAACTACCTTTGAGGTCAACAATGTTCGCTACCTGAGCTGGGCCCAGGCAGAACCAGATTTGGAGGGTACTAGCCTTATGTTGGCGCCTATGGAGAATCCCTGGACGCTCAAGCTTCCGGCTGTTGTTATCTCGCGTCCTGAACTTGCCTGGGAACGTATTGGTCATAATGTGAACGAGGGACCCTACGCTTTAATTCGGAACAACAAGGTCTGGTTGACATTTTCAGCAAGCGCTACCGACCACAACTATGCCATGGGTCTTCTCTCGGCCGATGTTGATGCTGAACTGATGAACCCTGACGTGTGGAGCAAGACTGAAGAACCTGTCTTCATGAGCAATACCAATACGAGCCAATACGGGCCAGGCCATAATTGTTTCACGACTTCTGAAGATGGATTGAGTGACATTATGATATATCATTCTCGGCAGTATCGCAACATTAGTGGAGACCCTCTTAACAATCCGGATCGTCATGCACGTGTGCAGAAGCTGTACTGGAATTCCGATGGAACCCCGGCATTTGGGATTCCGGTGGTTGATGGGGAAACCCCTATAAGATTGCGCTCCACGTCAAAGCCTCATGCCCTTGTAGAGCATAATGGTTCAGGGATTGTGGGTTTACAGCATCACGAGGGAAGTCTTACTAGGACCCAATTTCGGATAATTTCACCCGGACTTGCAGGTCGCAATACCATCAGCTTGGAATTGGCTGATACTCCTGGTTTTGTTCTCGCGATTGATAAGTCAAAGCTCAGTGTTGGTGTGGTTGCAAATGGTACTGATAATAAGACTTTTGCCAGTTTCATAAAGCATCGAGGATTGTCAGATGGAAAAGGTGCGTCTTTTGAGATAGCGGGGAAGAGGGGTCATTATGTCCAAGCTGGTAACAACAACACCTTAGTCGTATCTCAAGTCCGAGGGAAAAGACAGAAGCGGCAGGCTACATTTCACTTAGAATAGGAATTCCTAACCCCAGCTTTGCAATACAAGCACGCGCGATATGACTATGAATTGATGTGGTGTTGGTAAAGGACGAACGAGTCTATGTCTGTTTATTATAAGACTTCTAACAGCGAAAATACACAAAACGGCATCTGGGTAACATAACCGATACGGATTCGCCACTCGGCTCACTTTATTGTAGGTATTTCTTATAAAGTTTATTGTAGGTATTTCTTATAAAGAATCATAGGGATACGGCTCTTGAAAACCTTGATGACTTGTATCAATGGGGATCTCATGGTTGAAAACAAAACTCCATGTATAGATGTGGTATTGGGTATCAGACGAAGGAGGCAAATTATTACTTGAAAAACTAGGCTATCTGCCCATCCCAAAATCATTACAAGATGGCTTCAGCCTGCATCTCGACATACATGCCTCGCATACTTAGATTAGATACGCCACCGCAAATCCACGTGGTAGGATATCCAGGGTATTCCCTTTTCCCTAAATACATCGTGACAGCCTCGTAGCGCATGTCGATGAGAAACCTCAAGATTTTATAAGCGATTGTCAATCCTCTCTCTACCTCGGCAGCTGTGACTGCAAGGTCGGACAGCAGCGCCAGCACTCGATCTTCCTTGTCAGAGTTATCTCATGTAGGAGGCTTAGAACAGACGAATAGCCATGCACCCTCGAATTTCTTCACCTGGTGGTTCCTCTTCTGATACTTTGGTGCGACAGTAAGCTACCTGGTAGCGACTGAGAGACAAGCAAGGGTTTTCTCACGCGATGGATATTTCCTGTTCTCCAAGTACGATACAAAATTCTCGCCCAACCGTCTCATGCCGGCAAACACAACCATTACGTGCACACCTCTCCATGAACGTCTCGTATACTATAGCTATGGAGTAGTATTTTTAGAATGCTTATTAGATGGGTCTTAGCTTCATTAATGGACATCTAGTCTGTTTTCTAAGATATTAAATTACCTCTAATAGTAGAAACGGAGGCGAATAGTAAGTGGTTGAAAACTTTATGGCTTTACTCTCTACCGGTATTCCTGTCTAAAGTACCTACAAGTTCCCATTCTCACCAATACATCAATCTTCAGCACTTTATCAATTTAGCTCTTACTTTCTCTTGTTCTGACTAATATAGCCTTAACATTTCTGAAGGTTCACGAGACTTTACTGCATAGTAGTAGTAAATCGTCATTACCACCTAAAAGCTCATAAGCCTACCACGCTCTAGGCGATCATCCAATTGGTTCCAGGTTTCAACTTAAAGCCTGATTAGTATCGGAATAGTCGACCAGTCGAAACCCCTTGGTCATCTTGCCTCCTGTCAAAAGTGTCTTGACTTCGCTTGGATGGACCCAGTTCATGATCAACATGACCGCCAACATCGGGACAGCGTCAAAGAGGTAGATAAAGATCTCATGGCTGATTATGAAGCCATCAAACCCTTGAATAAACTCGATGACGCGCACGAGGGACCGAATAAAGATGAGAACGCTAGTGACGTATAGAGCGATAAGATGTCGGGCATATGGTGGGTTGTCCGTGAGGACTTTCTGCGTCGGGACGAGGCGTAGACGCTTATGAAATAAGGCTGATGTGATGACAAAACAACCAAAGAAGACAATCTGCACAAACAGACCAGCCACAATGAGAGTTTCGCCAGTGTCTCGAGTGTCAGCTCCGTCGGAGCTCATCAGGCCGCCACCACCGCCCTGCATGAGAAAGGAAATCACATCGCCCGTCACGAAGATAAATGTGAGCCACCGTCTTCGGATAAAGAGATATTGGTCTCCATCAACGAGGGCCACTATCCGCCCAAGCTCCATATATATCGAGGCAGCGAACAGGGCAGGTGCGACAAGGAGAAAGATGCTCTGGATGATATAGGCACCTAGCGTATCAGGCTTTGCTCTTCCTATATAACCGACCATTTCAACTAGAAATAGCACGTTCGTCTTAGTATCAAGCTATACGGCAGGTAATGGGTGTCGAAACTTACATATTCCGCCACAACAAAAAGGAAGAAAGAACCACGTGCGTGTCTGAACCATCTGGAAAAGATGAAGACCAGTAGTTATAGTAAACAGAATGATGAAGATAACCGCGGCTGCGACCGAGGGGTCATAGTGGTAAAGATGGAAAACCATTGTGTTTGTGTGTTGGCGCAGTATAGATTTGCTTAGTAGGGACGATCTAAGAAACAGCCGTATGTGGTTGAGATACTTTAATGGAAAATGAATAGGACGGATTACTGTCATGGTTTTATTCTTCACCTCCCGGAAGCTTCGGAGGGGGGTTTGTCTGAAATTCCACGGGATAGTAAAACCCGCTTCAAGGAATCCAAGATAATCAAGACATTAACGTCTACTAGGCACTAGTAACAGGGAATGTAAGGAGGATTTGTTGATTTCCATGCACGGTGGGCCTGAAGTCCGCAGAGGGAGGGCCTCGCACATTATACCTCATAGGGCTTAGATTACGAGTTTGAGAATGGGTCCTTTGAGACTCCAAGGCTGAGCAACGTTCGCTACAGGGAGTTTTCAGGCCTCCAAGAGTGGGGTCTTCACAGAATTAGAGTTAGTTAAATTTAAAATTAGCATGCACATTCTGGCTTTAATACTCCTGAATTCACCATCATTGATGCTGGAGGTTCGCATACCTCGTATCCCCACACTTGTCCATCAAGAATGAATGGCAAATAACGATCAAATCGACCCAATCTCTTAAGAGTATCACAAGCTCCCTCAACCATGCCCCTGAGAGTTGCGCATGAAAAGTCGCGTCACGGTTGCACTCGCTGTAAGCAGCGCCGAGTCAAGGTAAGTGATGCATTGCCCCCCTCGTGTTGGTTTTGGGGAAGTCCCGGCTAAGTGAATTCTGCAGTGCAATGAGCTCGCTCCTTGTCAGAACTGCGTTCGGAGACACGAAGACTGCAGTCTCGTTCAGGAAGGATATATTCGGCAGCCACCGAGAGCACAAGTGAGTTGAGTCGACATGAGTCTCAAGATTCTGACTGAAATGCTTCTGTAGCATTTACTAACCAGGTACTTCTGCTTCATCATCAATAGTCCACTTCTCCGAGTTCCGTCAACTCAACCTTCTCCCCCATCCCGTGACTGGGACAAACCTCTTGGGCGAGTCTAAAGAGGCAATATGGGGTGAAGACTTGTTCCTGATGGCCCACTTCGTCTCATCAACAGCCCGCACAATATCTCCCCGCCCTGAAATCTCACAACTATGGCAGACTGTCATCCCCGAAGAAGCCATTGATTGCCCATTTTTGGTCCATGGCATGCTTGCTTTTTCAGCTATGCACTTGGCTAGCCTACGGCCTTCGCAGCAAGAACACTACGAGCAGTGTTGCCGGCGGCACCAGAACGAAGCCATCCCTGACTACCGACGCGCCATCCAGAACATCAAGGTGGAAATGAGCGGCCAAGTATTTGCAATGGCCTCTCTGCTCATACTTCTTGGCCTGGCTTCAGTCTCGGATAATGCTCTCCCCAAGGAAAATGGTTCCGAAAACAAACCAACGGTCGCCGATATTGTATCGATATTTACTGCCATGACATTATTAATAGCCGCCATAAGGTCGTTTTGACTGGTCACACGATCGTGGATGCCCAGACCTTCGACCTACCAGTTGATATCCAGCTAAGATACCAGGAGCTAAGGACGGAATGCCTGGATAGTCTACTTGCAGGCGATGAGTCAGCTCAGCAAACATGTATCGAGGCCATTGCTACACTACGAGGCATTCACCGCGAGCTTCTATTTCTAGTTTCTAGGCCTGGCTATGACGTGGATGTTGATCTTGAGCCAGGGTACCTTGTTAAATGGTTCGCATTGGTTAGTCCAGAATTCATCACCATGCTGCGACGGGAGGAGAGCGCAGCGCTTATTATACTGAGCGATTTCTTTTCGCTTCTGGGCTTAATAGAGAACAGATGGTATTTAAAAAACGCAGCATCAAACGCGCTGAGTGCGATTCAAATGGTCATAGATGCTCGAGGACTGCACTGGTTAGAGTGTTGTAGAAATAAGAAATAAAGATGGTATGGCCAATAAGCGACGAGCGAATTTTCCACTACCCTATACTACTTGAACTGATAATACTTATTAGACTTTACTACTTTTACTCTATAGTAAATAGGGAGAAATCTCTATTTAAAGCAATGTACATGTGGGTTTAGTATTGTTAATACTGTTGTAATTTTAAGTATTAATTGGAATTATTTTAAAAAATAAAAATTTACTTATCACTCAAATTATAAATTTTATTCTTTCATGTGGGGTTAGTCAATCAATAAAAAAGTCTTTAGAATTACCGATGGAGATTTCTTAGATCTCAAAAGCAATCAATAGTAGTAAGATTAATAACACCTCTACATCTAAAGATTCCGAACAAGTCACTACCCTGTACTACCCCGCGTTTTGGAGGCCATCTTTGGTAACTATCCCGGTGCTACTATGCAGCACTAGTCTGGTATGGGTTTCCTCTCCAGCGGTGGCGACCTTTACTCGAGAAGAGGAGGCTCTGATGCCTTTCTACCTGGCATTCCTGTATCAAGATCGCGCCGAAAATTACTCCGCACCGTAGGGGTCAAACTTCATATTGTTCAGCTGTGACAGAGATGTTCAAAGCAATTCATTTTACAACAACAATTTGATAAAGGAATGTAAATTATCCTTCGGTCAAATAATGGACGCTTAGATTTTCACGCCGCGCATTTCAACCCGGGCTTGGTCTATTATTCAAACTTCCCTTATTGCCTCGGCACATCATCAGTCTCGCTTTATCCCTAGAAGAGAAGGTTCACGCATCGATCCCAATGCCTGCTAGTGCTTGCAACATTGCAAGGGTAACTTGCCCAACGCTTTTCCTCTCAAAGGAAATGCCGCATCTCACAAGTCCAATAATTGCCACACGTGCCGGGGCTTTGCACATTATATATCATTGCTCACCCGCCATGGTAGCCTAAGTTCTGAAGTCCTGACTGTTTCAGAACTCTACTGACAACCCTTCTATACGGAACAGAAGTCATGGTGTCCTCCAGCGTCCTCGTTGCCTGCCTCTCTGGCGCTATAGTCGCCACAGGTTCTTCTATTCCCACATCCGGTTCTGCTTACGCCCCAAAGCATGTATCATGCCCCTCATCACCGCTTGTCAGAGGTGCTACGGGAATTTGCGATGCTGAATCCGACTATGTCACTCGACGACATCAAAAGGCTTCGGCTGCGTTGAAGACGTGGCTGAGATCCGTCGACAAGGGTTTCAATGAAGTCACCAAAGACTGGTCTGCGAAGAGCTACGCAAAGGGCACCAAAGCGCCTGTAGTTGCTCTCACATCGAGTGGTGGTGGATATAGGGCTATGCTCAGCGGCGCTGGTGTTATCAAGGCATTTGATGGGCGAGAGAAGGTCAAGACCGGCGTCAGTGGACTCTATCAAGCCTTGACCTACGAAGCAGGCCTCTCTGGCGGATCTTGGCTTCTTTCGTCACTTGCAGGCAACAACTACCCAACGATCAGTTCACTGCAGAAGAAACTGTGGGAAGAAGCGCTTCAGAGCAGTCTTCTCGTCACCAGTATCCTGGTCTCGCCACAGAAGGATCCCATCTATGACACAGTTGAAGCAAATGTCAAGGCCAAACGAGAGGCTGGCTTTGAACCAACTATTATCGATCCATGGGGCCGGCTGCTTGCGTACGGCCTTCTGTACGGGCCCGACGGCGGAGTACGAGATACGATGTCAAACATTGCTCAAACCGCTAGCTTCAAGGATCACCTTGCACCATATCCGATTATCACAGGTCTTGGTCTCGAGACTGGATCATGCATTCCAGAGAGAAACGCGACGCAGTATGAGTTCCATCCTTATGAGTTTGGCTCATGGGACGCTGGGGTTGAGGCTTTTGCTGTGTCCAAGTACATTGGGACGTCCTTCTCCAACGGCCGCCCTACCAAGAAATGCATCACCAACTACGACCAGCTCAGCTACGTGCTTGGGATATCCTCCAACGTGTTTGCAGCAGCATGTGAGCCCATCAAGGCCAATAATTCCGCCGATGCCACACTAGTGGAGAACTTTGCCGCCTTGGTGTCTCAGCCTGGTTCTGAGGTCTCCATACGCCAGAGCTTTGGCCTGATCCCGAATCCCTTCCAGGGCCGTCGCAAGTCGCCCGAGGTTTCTGCTCTCTCAACTCTAGAGCTAGTAGATGGCGGAGTTGGCATCGGCTATCAGGGAAACCCCATTTGGCCGTTTCTGTATAGGTCGGATGTTGACGTAATCATCGTCAACGAGAATTCGGCTGATACAAAGGAAAATTATCCCGATGGCACGCAAATTGTAAACACCTACAAGGCAGCTGTGGCGGCAGGCCTAAAACGTATGCCGACGATACCATCTTCTGAGACTTTTGTGGCCAAGAAGTTGAACCAGAAGCCTGTCTTCTTCGGTTGTAATAAGGCAGACGCCGCCACTATCATCTACATTCCCAACTTCAACTACACTTTTGAGAGTGGTCAGCCGACGGCCAAGATCCAGTATTTCCGTAACGAGGCGGTAGGAATGATTGACAACGGCGTTGAGGTCGGTAACTATGGTGGCAAGAAGAACTGGCCGCTGTGTCTTGCATGCGGTATTATGAAGAAGCAGGATGGGAAGTTGCCTAGAGGGTGTACGGCATGCTTCAAAGAATACTGTTTCAACTGAGAACATGACAGAATGGAATCATGATAATTGTTGTCTGTTCAGCATTCACGTCTATAGGGAAATAGAACAGATAGTTTTATCTTATTCTGAGTTCTCTATGAGTTGTCTGCTGTTGGTAGTAAATCCTTGATACTTGGTATAGCACTCATACTTCCATGGTACTATACTCTAAGATACAACTAGGCTGACGTACATGTATAACTACTGTTTGAATGGTATAATCGTTGTCAATCACTCTACTCGATCAACGATCATTTTGGCAGGCGTTTTTAAATAGCAATTGAATAGATATGTATGATGAAAAGCGAAATACAACTCGAACAAAACAATAAAAGTGACGATACACCAACAACTGGAACAACCTAAGATGGACACCAAAAGGGCTGAACTAAGCAATGTCAAACGAGCTGCTCCTACCAGTGAACCCAGTAATCTTTCCAGTAATAGGGGCCTTGCTGTCTCCGTAGTAGCTCAACCTGTATGTTCCAGCCTGGATGGCCTTGGCATCCTGCCAGCCGGTTTCCCAGGAGACATAAACCTCGCTTGATCCAAGCAGACCGTCAAGGCGTTTCCATTCAAACACGAGATCCCAATCTTCATCTGTGCGAACTTGAGTCCATTTCGAACCGTCCTTCTTCTCTACCACAACATATGTAGATTCGAGACGAAGGTTGTTGCGCGGATTCGCTCCCACGAACGTGGCATTGATAGTGTCTCCGACCTTGAACTTTGACTTTGCGACATCCTTTATGATGTCACCAAACTTCGTTCCGACCTTGGGATTATCATAGACCACGCCGGTGACGAGGGAGATTGAGTTCTTGCGGTTATCAGGGGCCGCAGGACCAGTCGGGGGTTTCTTGGCATCTTTCTCGCCGAGCAGATAGCCGAGATAGGTTGATGTCAAATTGATGTAAGCGTCGAGGCTATTTCTTCCATGGACTGTTGATCCACCTTCATAGCGCTGCGCATCATACTCTTCGGGCGTGGTAACGTAGTGCGCATAAGTATTGCCCGGTCCACCCGCCACAACAATAGGTTTGACACCACTGCCAAGCCCACCTCTGCCCTCGATCTCTTCACTTATGCTCTTACGCCAACGTCTTGAAGACATCGTAGTAAGCTCTGGCGCAGACACGATGATGAAGAGATTCCCCACACGAAGCATCTGGACGTCGACAATGTTGGGAGCCCAAGCGTAAGGCAGTGTGATTTCGCCAGCGTCGATCAAAATCGGCTTTGGTGATTGACAAGCGACTTGCTCCTTTGTAGGATTGCGCAGAAACTTAGATACCACAGCCCAAAGCGGGCTGGCATCAGGATCCCCGGAGTCTGCCTGCTTGAAGTCGAAATAGCCAGGGCCGTCAGTTGTGCCAGCTGCGAATGAGTATCCGAAAGCTGCGGAGCATGTCTGAACGGTTTTACCATTAGGCAACTGGAAAGTGTAGTTGGCCATGTTGTGGAATGAATGGTACCACAGAACACTGTTCCCAGACACCACAACACCACTGCCAGCTTGCATTTGGTCGTACAACTTGGCTGCTTGGTTGAAAACACGTCGACCAATCTCCCAGCAGGATTTAGTTCCTCCATCATTCAAGCCCCAGAAAGGACCTCGACCATGGCAGGTTTCTGTCTTGCCACCACATGTTGAATCCTTGAAGTCACATTTCTGTCCAGAACCGTCTTCACACCAGGCACCCTCCACGTTTGGCGTCGTATCTGCCACAGCAGCCTGGGAAAACCCCGCCACAAAGTCTTCAGAAGCTCCTTTGGCGCCCTGGATGGCAGTTTCAAGTAAATAGGCACTCACACCTTTGTTGTCGCCTGCCACAAGAGTGTTGTTCATGTGGAGACTTGTACCATGGATAGAGTGCCAACTCAAAACTGCTGTGACCTTTTTGTCTTCCTCTCGCTTGAACATGAGCATAGTCAACTCCTTATCAACCTCATCCTCATACTTTGCCCTCTCCGATTCAGGGTTTTTCTGATAAGCATAGAGACTTCTGTTGATAGTGACATCATCTACACGTATCTTGCCAACGCTGAGACGTCCTTTGGAGAGCTTCTCATGCGCTCGTTTGACCGATAGAACGGCACCATCAACTACGGCTTGATAAGACTGCTGGTTCAGTCCCAGGGCCGAAATCTGTGGCATGAGATAGTTGTTCCAACCTGCTGGCCCAGCATGAGAGTGCGTCCCAGTAATTCCCACATTGTTGGCGGTGTAAACTGCATACTCGGACCCAAGAGCTGCGATACCCTCGAGAATACCTCTGCGAATAGCTGTGTCACCAGACTGAGTATCCAAGACCAGGTAAACAAATCGCGATTCAGGTTCATCTGGGTTTCCGATGATAAAAGCTCGCGAGTAGAGTCGTTGACGTAAGCCAGTTCCTTTCTGGGAGAGTTCCGCATATCCCATCAGATTGAGCTCGACTACAGGGCCGGTTATGTCGGCCTTGCCAACACCGAGATCATATAGATCACCAGAACCCGAGTCATCAGCCCTTTTGATAACATCATTGAGGGCGTCTCTAGGTATATGATCGACAGCAAGACATATTGCAACTTGAAAGAAGAATGAAGCAAAGCTCAAGCAGATGAGAAATACATTTGAGAGCTTGCAATTTGCGACTGGGTGAGTTACAGCCATTATTGAATCTAGGTGCCAGATGTATTGGCCTCGTTAGATAAATCAAGAAAATGCTCTGGAACCAGGGCCATTTATAGATGGGAGCTTTATTCTAAGCGAGGTGCGAATAATGTGACGAAAGTCGTCCTTGCACACTCTAGCAACATTACGGAATACAGCTCCGTGATAACACCCTTAATGATAGGAACGTTTGGTAGATGTGTTGGCCTAAAAGGCCAACAAAATGAGTCCCGGTCTGCTTCCTGATAGCTACTACGTGGAAAGTCTTTTAGCTGCAGATAATAAACTTCAGTGGGGTTGCAATCCTATCTTAAACCGAGGTGATATCCCGACGAAGGTGACCAATATATTTGATAACATTGGAGAAAATCAAGGCACGACTGAATTATTTCCGTATCTAGGACAACCTACAGAGATAGCAGATTCCGGCTATAGTCGAGATAGGAAGTTGGAACGATTCTACAATGGTGGGCGAGTGCTACGTTGTGTCACGCAGATACTCCAAATAGGCATAGTACAAAACGCCCCTCGCCAATAGGCACGCTCATTTACTTTTGCTTCCACTATCACTATACAGTAAACTAGCAATCCGTTAACACTTGTGATTAATAACTGACATTCCGGTATGGCCATGCAATTGAATTCAGGAGCAGATTGGTACTGTTAAAGACTGATGCTATTTTAGGATGCAGTAGAAAAGGTACTTGTTATCTCTGCTATTAAGATTGCTAATGATTTTCCCACCCGGGCTTGACTCCAGTAATAGAGTTAGATTTAATCTCGGTACACTCGCACTTGCCTGTTGAACGATGATAAGAGTTTTAGTAATACAGTCAGGGAAACTATTTGTAACTAGTCCTCTACAATGTTCTAGCCTGTTAACTAATAATAATAAATTTAATTGAAGTAAACACATAAGAGGATAAGGGTTTTTTCTTGAATAATTATTCTATAAGGCGAAAAGAATTCATGACACATAATAAAAGAATATTAGGAAAATGAAAGCTGCCAATAGTGTAGGGATCATATAATTTTAATGTACTATGCTAACTTGTAAGTTTGCGAAGGGCAGTAGAAACCTCTTCGACAGAAGTATAATCCAGATTCCATAGCCCCCGGATGATGGATTTTGCAGTATTGTCCTCGCTGAGATGCGGGTACTCCCCACGCGTGGGCTTCTCCTGCAACTTATCAATCTCGATCTCTCCGTACGGCACGGCCCATTCAGTAATTTCACAGATACCAGTCCCTAGAGCAAATAACTCCTTCTCGAATCTGCTTCTTTCCGGGCTTGCAGGATCGGTGTCAGGAATCCGGTAGCGAGGCTCGCAAGCAAATAGCACGTCTGGGTACAGACCACGTAGACTGGAACCGGCAAAGTCGCTTAGTTTAATATGGTTCTTATCAAAGAGGAGGATGTTTCGCGTTGAGATGTCACCCCATAGCACACCTCGGCTATGGATATACTGCAGCGTCTCCGTAAGGTCAAGCGCCATGCTCAACCGCTGGACCATAGGCAGTTTATCTCCCTTGAGGATGCGCTCGCGAAGGTTGCCATGGGAACCCTCTCAAGTTTTAAGGCCCAGGCTTCTCTTTCACTCCCCGCCATGGGGTCCATCTCTTCGCTCTGGGCAGCGGGGAGATATGAAACTCCATATGATTTGAGAATGTGTTCGTGCGAACCCAGAGCATCATAAATGGCAGCTTCGCGTTTGAACGTCTCACTGGTGTCCTCGGCAAGGGCTGCATGGTCGTACATTTCCCCGTCTAGCCAGAAGCCGGTAGCTTTTATAGCAACTTGAGGCTCAGACTTATCAGCATAAATGATGCTGAGGGCTGTTCGGCCCAAAGGCTCAAGTCTTGCATTGATCGCGGGGCCAGCATCGCGATCACTCAATCGCATGATAGCTAGGATCGAGCAACCACCCAGATAAATAGGAACAAATTGTTTGGAGCGGCTTCAAGTAAAACCGAGACTGTCACACGGATTGACGTTGAAAAGAAAATAAGGAGAAAATTCGCTGTCTGCAGTGATTGACTTGAGGTGTGAGGAGTGAATAATAAAGAATAAGATAAATATTTACCAACAATTTGCACGGGGAAACGGTGAGGGGGAGCATTACTAACCAGGATTAGCGCCGAGGGTTGGATATGACCCCTGTCTAGGGATTCTAATCAAGCAATTAGCGACAAAAACAGTCTCGTGCCGTGGGCAAATTTAATATAGATATTTGAGATATCTGATAGTATGATCAAATGCTAATATGTCTTCGGACTATACGTGTCTCCCCAGCTTTGTAAAAACCCATCTGTCCACCCAATCACAGCCCCACGCACCCCATAAGGTGTTAAATGAGCGATACAAGTAACGCTCTCGTTTAGAGCTTTCTCAAACTCATACACAGTAACGCTCTGGTCCACCTTCTTGGGCAACTGCTGACACTGAAATACGCCAACGATTATCAGCACCAAAAGGACGATATTTCCAGCAAACATAGTAAACCACGGCCTCTTCATTTTTGCACCTCGCCATCGAGTTGTCCCGCGGACAAGTAGCAAGATGACAAGATCGAAGACCTGAAAAGCTAGGGATAGGGAAATAATGATAATCGAGGCCTTGAGCCACGTGTACTGCTCGTAACCTTTGAGCGTAATACAACCGACGCCCTGACTAAAGGACGCAGTGACAGTGTATAGCTCACATCCGGACTCGACAGCAAGGGCTTTAGTGAATAGTGTCGAGCACCATTTTGCTGTAACATTGTTGTTTCGAGATCCGATAATTACCATTGCGAGTCCGAACATCTGGAGTGCAAGGAGAACAATACCGAGAACCACGGCAAGGAAGGCAACCCAAGCCCGTCCTACGAGATCCGGGCCTTCACACCCTTTCTCAGTAACATTCGTCGGTAGGGATTTATCATTCTCACTTGTGGTTTGATTCGTGGCTATAGCCTATAATTAGCTTATGACCTATTCAAATGAGTATGGGGCTGAGCATGTTGACATACCCACTACTGTAGCCTCTTCCCCTCAATCAACGTCTGTGCTTCATTCCGGGTACACTCGTTGCTTTGGCGCTTCCTCTGGATTACTGTAGGAAGAGCCTTGAGCAGAGACCGAAAACCGTTGTCTTCAACGATTAAAAAAGCGAGTTGCATCATTGCTCCAATATCAAGAACGACAAAGATTGGCATCCAAACGAGAACTGACTCAGGATGAATACTGTTGGTATACGCCTGGAGTTGAAACCAGATGGTGATAATGGCCAAGATGATTGATAAAGCTTGCACTCTTTCCCATCGATGCACTCTTATCAGAGTGACGGGAAAATGAATGAGGAACCAGGCAAGTGTATATGGCCAGGGTAGGATTGAGCCCGCATCATCAGGCCTGATGTAGGATGAAAGTTCAACGCATGGCTGGCTCTTGGTCCATGACGCATAAAAGTCTGCGACAGTTAAGCCCATATGGGGAGGGCCGACTTGGGTAGTGTTATCTAGGCAAGCGTTTCGGTTCATGATTGATTATAATTCAATGACTAGATTATATCCCGATTAAACGATTCGAAGTGAATTCTAGAGGGTGCTCATTGGATTTATAATGGTTGTAATCTGTTGGATCTTACAGCCGGGGTTCCTGACTATATCACCAAAAAATGTTAGACATTATATGCCAAGGCTTCAGTGGTTTTTGTTTGCTTCAACCATCGATGAGATACTCTTCTTTGTCAATACATTTGTCATCCCCAGGTTGAACAAACTACTATTGCCCACGTTGCAGTGATATATCTCAGCCACATCACTTACTATTGGCTTGTATTGACAAAGCCGAATAAAGTTGACCAAGTGGCGCTTCTGCCGCGCGGGGTTTTAAGTACTAGTTTAAGGTCTAGCCCAGCCATAAGGCTGCTTACCTGCGCCAAGGTTGATAGGAGGGCATACAATTAACTGGGAATTACCTCGAACGTAAAAACAAAATGCGGGGTAGTCAGCCTTTTGAGGCATACTTGAAATACCGACTTGACGGCGGATCACGGCTCTGCGAGGGGGAATAGCCACCGTGCACATCACGGTAGACCTACCACACCTGATTGTTGTTTCGTACCATCCTGCGTTCAGAACTTCTAGCAGCGCGCACTATTATTGATCTTAGTGGAATTGTACTGATTTAATGATTCTCAAAGCTTCCTTAACAGTGACAAACTTTATGTGTGTCAGGCCAGCGCTTGCTATGCTACTAAAGGCTAAAGTATTTTAAGAATCAATAATGTATAGAGTATCTTTAGTGAATTGTTTTTAGTCATGTGACTAGTTATAATATTTAACAACTACTTACAGAGGAAGAGGAAGAGGTATAGGTTAGTTTAGAATGTTAGGCTGTAGCTTAGGCTTGTGCTCTGGATTGAAGTACCTGGCCGGATTGAAAAGAGTGTTATACCCACTAGCATTACTGCAGTTCAAATGATGAATGTCGGGTAATGCAATTAATGGTTTCAATTTCCAAGAGTGTAAAATTCTCTTTAATGAGACACAAGTGGCGGGTTGATACATGAATTGATACTGAGGTGATGTGTTATACGGTCTCGCCCACACAGTCCATATCAACAAACCATTACTTACGCAATCATGGTCTCTGGGCGCTTCAGCTCGTATAGCAATACCTAACAGATACGCCAGTACTTCGTATACTTGGTATCAATAAGGAAAGCCAAGCTATGACGCCTACATGCCAGTAAGGACCCCTTGATTGCCGATCAAGGCTCACGGTGGAATGCGGGGGTACTTGAGAACAGCTAGCAGATGTCTTAAAGCTCACTTCTCCCTAGCTATGGCTAAGTTACTGAGCTTACAGACAAGTCTGGATTTTATTCAGCCCCCCCAAAGGTCATTTCTTATTCGCTGTTGAACTTATGCTAATGCGTGATGTGGCAGCTGAGACAATATTTCAGCTCGCCACATTGTGCTGCAAGACGCCAGAGTTTTGGGTCAGAATGGTAATGAGGAAAGAGGGACAATATTAGTGAAGCGAGCTGAAATTTTAAGTTGGTAGGCTTACATAGACTACTGGGCGCGATGGCTCTCACGTCGATGGAGCTCGGAGAAATTTTAACTATAAAAACGCGTATCTGGCTTGGAAAGTCATAGAACCACATCAAGACTTTCATCTTACACATACTGGAATACCCCGGCTGCTCAACGCAGACAATTCTACTTCTTCAATCTGGATCACCCATTCAACCCTTGGTGTGGTGATATAAACCAACGTGCCTTCGCAGCCCTCACGTCTAGTAGAACCAACCCCCCAGCCGCCACTATGGCTACTGTTGAATCAACATCCCAAACCAAATACCACTGTCATACACAGGAGGAGGAAGACCCAAGCTGGGGTCCCGCTCCCATTTCCAACCTTGCCGGCACCACTGGTGACAATGCACCGGATCAGCCTGACTCTCTCGTCGTAGGCTATGGTGAAATCGTGCCTCGATGGGATGTCAATACGGCCGGTCCTGCAAAGCTTCAGTATTTTGTGGCGATAGACACCTTTCCTTCCCCCAGCGTCGCCCAGACTGCGGCCAAGGAGTTCCAGGCCGCAGCCGAGTCTTGGAATGAACTCGAGCTCGGCGTTTCGATATCCGAGACAGCCGACCAAGACGCATCAAACTTCAGCTTAGTCTACAAAGTCAACACCCTGAAGTCAGAAATGGGCACACTGGCTCGAGCTTTCTTCCCTCACGAGACCAACGAGGATGTCATTGTCTTCAAGCTGGCCTTGGGACCCCAGTATCTGCCTATCCTGAAGAACATCTTCCAGCACGAGATCGGCCACATCCTCGGTCTTCGCCACGAATTTGCCATCGAAAAGGAAGGGTTTGGAGCTGTGCAGATCTTTGAGAAGAACGACAAATCTGTCATGAGTTACAAGTTTCCACCCAAGATTCAAGATAGTGATCGTCAGCAAATCGCTGAGTTCTACAAACTTGCCAACGGGTACATGGTCAATAACAGTCCTATTACGGACTTTCAGCCACAGATCCGTCGCAGAGGAAGGAAGTAAAACCGACGGCGCGGTCGTTCTGTTTCAAACAGCCATGACAGAGTAGTTAGTGTGATACAGGGAAAAGGTAGCCGCTCTAACGACATTCTTTACTATACTGTAGCAATCAAATTGTGTCAATTTATGAACTAATCTAGTGTAGAGAGTCGATCTTGCTATCCAAGAACATAAAATGTCTTGAAACGATACTTGATAGCTCAAGGTAGCGCTTCAGCGCGCCCTTGTTTAGGATACTCGTTGTTGGGTGAGGTCAGTGTCTTGATTATTATTACTATGAAGCGAAGTAAATGAAGCTTCCCTTATCAAAAGAGCTTGAATGTTAATGCACTTCCTTGAGACATCCACTCTGGCATTTTTACTGCCTCCGGGGGACAATATCGAAGCCAACCGATGCGTTGATACCAGCAATCAGATTCGTCCCCTTGGCGTGAACATGGCTTCAATACCATACCGGCGACCCAAGCAGGGTCTGAATATTCCTCTATACCAACTAAGAGGAAGTTAACATGATGTAGTGCCTCTAGAAACTCGGCTTCTGTATTCCAGAAACAATAATCAGCAAAGAATGTTCCATGCGTAGTCGACCTCTGGCCATTGACTTCCTCATGGGATTCGCTTCCTGGCCTACGATTTACAACGCCGAGAAGGGAACTGTCTCGCTGCAACAGAAGTTGGCGGTGTTCGACCACCACGCAATTCCTTGCCAGAGGGTAGGCCTCCCCGAAGTCATCAGGCTCAGCACGACTTTGTATCGAGACAGATCGCATGACTCCAGAGATAAGCAAATGGCCACTTTCGGTATATATATGCTGGTCGAATCCTTGGGTTCCCTCATCAAAAGATGTACCTTTCATTTGGAAAGTTGGGTGTAACTTCAGCTGCGGCCACTCGATTTGAGAATCTGAAGCCGCTACCCACGTCCATGAAGGATATTTTCGCACACGGCCAGACGAAGTATCTTTTCCATAAGCGCACCAGGCCAGGTCCTCCCTTAGACTTTCCAGCCAAAGGCCTGCCAAATAGGATGAGCCTAAAACACTCTGATTGGGTTAGAAAAAGAACCTCTTACTCATACTAGCATATATGGACTGGTACCTGGAATCTTTTGGCGAGCCCTGCAAGAGCAAACAGCTTATCCGTTGGCTTTGTGAGACTTCTTGCGGAGTAGACCTGGACCAGCTCTCTCCAAAGCGAGGTGACATCCTGGGAGGATATATCGTTCAGTCGTGCACATTGATACTTCAACGGCTCACACCTCTCAAACTTCGGCAGCCCATCGCAGGGATTGAATGGGCCCTCTCTTATTGCACAACTGCAGGAAACATCCTCATGGCATTCCCAGAATATCTCTTGACTTCCAAAGCACAGGTATCTCTTGGATAGGAGGAGCTCCTGGAGAACCCAAGCGCGTGTCATCAACGGGAGTACTTCTTTGACCGGCCATGTGCAGTCTGGATGGGAAATGGCGTGTCGCATATAAATTTCACGGTCAATTCCATCAACAGCCAAGTGGAATTTGTGGGGTTTGCTGTGTTTTTCAAGAGACTCAGCGAAGAATCCTCCGTCATCATCAGCACTAGCTCCTGCTGCTAGAGTGATATAGGCGTTCTCATAGATTGATGCCATAAGAGAGGCTTGAGCCTCCCAATCCTTTTCGTCATCCTGAATGATACAGAACGAGTCTACCCATAAATAGCGTATTTCAAGTGCCTTGGTGACGCTTACGGCATCTTGAAATGTCATAGGTAATTCAGACAGGGGAATTCCTTTCTCATTGGCCAATAGATTGGCCCGTTTGGTCAAGTGCTTCGATCTCGTGCCGCCCCAGCAATGACTCAAGCATGCGTAGCGAACATTGGGTACGCATACGAGCTTTATACAATCATCTTCGTTTGGTTGCAGGTCAAGCAATCGCAAAGGAGTAAACTCGGGTGCTTTAGAACACCTTTCGTGTGACTTTTCGCATGCCTCTATCCAAGATTTAATGCGGGGCAGACTGTGCCGAAGTTCAGTGCTGGGAGGAAGGAGGGACGATGAAGTAATATGCTTTAGGCGGGTTTGACCTAAGATTCTAAGAATATGTCTGACCAAGGTTGAGGGTATGGCGTACCTGGAAGAGTGAAAATTTCTATATCATAGACGCCGCCCTTGAAAAGATGGAAGTACATCTTGGATGTATCAATATTGAAAGCAAGCCATGCACTAGAACGTAATTGCTCGTCGGGAATACACCAGGTCCAGGCCTCGTGAAGAAGGATACAACCAGGACAACCCAATTGTGCAGATCGCTGTAAGTCTTCATACTTCTCAAGGATTTGTTCGTGGCCGAATTCGTCATTGTCTTCTATTTCCGTGTTCCAATGCGAAAACTTACATACAGCACAGCTAGGTGGAGACACCGCACTCGGCATTAAACCAGACATCTTGGTTTCTAGCCAACGTCAAATAACAAATAAAAGTCAAAATACAGTCATTAAATCGCTCATATTTGAATTACAAGGCTATATATAGCGGCGGTTAAACAATTCCCCGCTGAATCTTATGTCAGCCCGATGTCAAAACCGGTTTGAAGGAAGCGCTACCAGCAGAGCACGTCTGTTGCTGTGACCTGACATCTTCCAAGGAAGGTACTGATGGTATTGCTAACAAGTTTCCCAAGACTTTACCCATACCTCATTAGAAGTTCACACTTGGGACGATTGTAGACTGAAACTATAGATTGCACATAGTGCCGCTTCTGATATCATCTATACTTTCCTACAGTTGGCCCTTCCTAGGAAACGTGAAGGACCTTAGCTGCTCCAAGGCGATCTAGACATACTGGAATTTACCAGCCCAGCAGCGCTTAAACGCATTTAAATTAGACACAAGATAACAAGCTCGCGACGGATCAACCCTATCAATTGAATTCTAGGTCTCAAAGGATCATAGTGGTCAGAAGATTATTTACATGAATTTAAAACAGCATCGATGCCAACTGAAGCCGTAGCAGTCACCCAGACACCATTCTAAGCAGTAGCCTTGGCCTTCTTAGCAGAGGCACCCATGAGGGGGTTAATGACAGGAACACCAGGAAAGAAGGAAGATCGGATAGTAGGTACAGCAATGGAAACAGTGAGGCCGAGACCGTTGGCCAGCTCTCCATCCATGGTCTTGGTCGCGGAACTGGGAGCATCGACAGTCTGAGTTGTAGTGTAAGCACCGCCATCGCCTTCTTTCAAACAGACTCCAGAACCGTAAGCGTTCTTGCAAACATGCTCAACTGTGTCGCCCTTGTTAGTGCCAACAGCAAAGTTATCAACCTGCATGTCAACGCAGGGAACATCAGCGGGGCAGTTGAACTTGACAGGTCCCCTTTGCTTGCCATCATTGCAGCTTCCAGACCAACCCGAGAAAGTCATGTTGCTGTATAGAATACCATCGCCGGCGATGGGCTTCATGGAGCTCCATTCCGCATCGAGATCGAGGGTGTATGCGTTGGAGTGGCCCTGGAAATTCTTGAGGGCGACATTTGAGACGGTGCCGCTTCCACCGTAGGACTTAAACATGTACATCTGGTTCGATCGCTGAGTGTAGATCTTGTTGTACTCGATATGGTGAATGTTGGTATCTGTGGCGAGCGAGCCCATGGCGCAACCACCAGACCAATTGCAGAAGATATTCTCGATAAGCAGATGGTCAGAAGGGTTCTTGACAGTGACGCACTCGTCCTTGTTGCTGACTTCAACGTCATGGATGTGAATGTTGGATCCCCAGACGTCGATACCATCCAGACCGCCTCGGGCGCCTCCGTGAATGACTGTATTATACACTTCTCCATCCGAGCAAGTGTCCAAAGAGAAGTGGAACGCAGGGGCTTTATGAAACCATTAGCTCCTTCAACTCAATTATGACCAAGAAAACTTACAGTCAACAAGAGCAACATCGTGCATAGAAAAGCTCTTGACGTCAAAGAAGCGAAGAATACGAGGGCCGTATTTGTTATCTAATGGGCTTTTAGTATGTCGATTTAGACACTCAACGTAGTGGATTAGACTTACTCTTGTGGAACTCATATCCATAGCCTTGGATCGCACCTTTCGACGTGCTGCTATAGAATTCAAAATCCTCCAGGTGTTTGAACATGAACATGTTGCCGTCACCAGTACTTTTCGTGTCAGCGGATTCATTCCGTTACGCATTGAAGACTTACCCGATGCGGTAGATAGTTCCGTCAAGACGGAAAGACATGGGAGTCTTGGACGAAAGAGTCAACCAGGTGCCAAGACCATAATCGCCCTCCGGGATAACAACTTCTCCACCGCCGACCTTACAAGCGTCCCAAGCTTTCTGGATGGCCGCACTGTTGTCCGTCTTGGCGTTTGCCTTGGCACCGTAGTTGACGATGTTACATGTCTTGATGGCAGCCTTGGCTTGGTGAGTAGTTAAAGGCCCAACCTTGCCGCTAAGCTGCGCAGCAGCCTGAACGGCGGAACTGATGGCAATCAATGCCGAAATGAATGAATAACGCATAATAAGCGTAGAAAGAGAACGTATGAATAAATGAGTGAGCGAAAGTAGTGAAGTTGGAAAAGTAAAACCGTCAGAAACAGAGCAGATCTACAACATTCATTCTTCTCTGAATTTCTTTCATCTTTAAGGAGTAGGATTCCCCCTATTTTAGCCAACCACAGTTTGACATTAATGAAAACTGACCCACTGTGATTCATCTGTGTGGTTAATAGCTGCAGAGAATGGATCTGATGGCCCTTGCGTAATAAATTGTGATTAGATTATTTCAAATTAATGACCTAGATACGCGTACCCGTTGGCTCGAGCCGAGGGGGGCTAACTAAGCAAGCTTAATAGTGCCTATTGGTGGAAATAGTACATTAGCGCAGCTGTATTTAGTTGAAACATTAGTTGTTTTAGGAACCCTGTTATGAGCCGATAGAATGTATTCTCACAAGTTACTAAGTGTTTTAACTTGTAGTAAACCCTCTCTTAGTTATACAACCAATTTAAGAGTATGTACACATCCCCTTCTTTTATGGCTTAACATTAAGTTGATATCTCATCTAGGATAAAGTACATAGGAACTTCTCTCATTAGTATGTCTAACTAGTATTCTTACACTAGACTAGGGTATAATGAATTACCTTTCTACTTTTCAGTAAGTGTTAGCTAAGGAATAAGTCTTTACCGCTGAATCTTATATCAGCCTTATATAAGGTCGGGTACCAGTAATAGACCATATATAGTGTAGAGGCCGGACATACTTATAGGAAGTTACTGATAATTATCTTATAGAGCTCCTAATGTCTTTACCCTATAACACATTAAAAGACTAGATATATCATGATTCCAGACGGGACTTGTAGAAGGCATTCAACATCACTTCTAGTAGTGTTAGGTCAAAAGCATATAGTATGTATTTCTCTATAACTGAGTGTTAGCCAACCACCTGAAGGAGCCACCAAAACGAAATGGTTTCTATTGCTACCAATATGGCGATACATCTTTAGAACCCTATTTAACTATTGATGACACTGCGAAGCTAGAAACCTTTGATTAAAGTAAATGTCTTTCTTGCTACAAACCTCATGCTTTTTTCATCGATCAGCCACTGTACTGTACGAGACCTGAGTTATTATATAGATTTTTATTAGACTGTAGGTATTGGTCAACTTAGCACTACATGATAGTACTTCTCTCGAGGTTTCACGATATTAACAGCATTTCGGGAGAATCGGCAACACTGCCCTTGTAGTCGATCATATCACTTGCCATCACTATTGGATATTTACCGTCACTCGGCTCTAGCCGAGGGAATCTGTTTTGGTAAACTAGATCAGCGTGAAGGTTGGATGAAACGCCAATCCTGGGTTACAACGCTGTTTACTCAACCGGAACTCGGTAACTCGTCTCTTTAGCAGGTCAGGCAGGGGTATTTAGCCAGCTCGGTAAACCTATATTAGTCGGTTTCGGAGCTTTTCTACTAACGGAAAGGATTTGTAGATCTCTCTTTTGAACTTGCGGTAAAAGTTGTAGTCTTGACTTTTAGATTTTGCGTAGGACTTCAACGCCATATTCCAGTATTGTTAGACTGGAGAATGGACTTAGATGGGTACTGAGAGCCTATCTACTAATATGATTTAATAATAGGCCTAGCTACAGTGGATTCGTAAACTGCTCTAGCTCTGTTTTATTAAAAGGACAATAGTCAGGTATTAAGCAGTATTGCGTAGTACTCATATAATAGAGCCATGCTGGATTTAACTAACCTTCAAAACCAACTACTTGTTGCTGCTCCTGGTAGTTACGGAGTATAAGCTTCCGTCCCTGATTATTTCTGAAGTGCGGGGTAGTATGACTGCTGTCTCTAGTGACCCAAGTAGAGTAGTATTTTAATTACTACCTGTTTATCCATGTATACAACACTTTTACCCGTAAACGTTCGATATTTACGAAACAAGATATAGGACGTTTCCTCATATTATCAGCCTTAACAAATGCGGGGGCTTTATGACGGACATACCGCCTCCGGATCTCGCGGTATTTGATCTCGGCACTTCAAAATCGCCCCTGTCAACACGATGGTAAGGAGTTCTGTGAAGTATAAGACTTCGATCGGCCACGCCCGAGAAAGAAAGCAATTACCATCAAGACAACCAGAACCAGACTTTCCACTATGATCAACATCTTCTCGCCGTCGCAGCTGTTGCTTCAGCTCAGCCTGGCTGCTAGCCTGGTTACAGCTCAGCTCCAGACCATCAACAACTTCGGGCCGACCTACAGCACACAGCTTACCATGCAGGCATACATCCCCAACAACCTCCCTGCTAGCCCGGCGGTGATGCTTGCTGTGAGTAACATGCATCATTCATACGATTATTCATATGATAGATCTTGAACTGACCGTGGTCTGTCGTGGATACTTAGCTGCACGCCTGTGGTGGAAACGGACCTGGATATTTCCAGCAGACCAAGTACAAGTCCCTGGCCGATTCTCGCGGCGTCATCCTTGTATTCCCTTCCTCGCCTAAGGACTTCAACTGTTGGGATGTCGCCAGCGCCAAGACGCTCAAGCACGATGGCCAGGGCGATAGTCAGGTTCTAGTCAGCATGGTTGACTATGTCATCAAGACGTACAAGGCCGACCCCAAGAAGGTCTTTGTCACAGGCACCAGCTCTGGATGCATGATGACAAACGTGCTTGCTGCAACATACCCTGACCGCTTTGCTGCTGCCACTTGCTACTCTGGCGTTGCCGCAGGATGCATGGCTGGATCGCCTGGATCCAGTCCCATTAGCTCCGACCGTGTCTGCTCTGACGGTAGAATCGTAAAGACTGGTCAGCAGTGGGCCGACCAGGTCCGTTCTATGTACCCAGGCTACAGCGGCTCCTATCCTCGATTCAAGACCTATCACGGTACTGCCGACAACCTCGTCTTCTACCAGAACTTTCTCGAGCAGCTCAAGGAGTGGTCGACTCTTCATGGCGTCTCCTTTGCCCGCAACGAGACATCAACCCCGCAATCCGGCTACACCACTATGATCTACGGAGACGGAACCAAGTTTGTCGGTGTATCTGCAGCTGGAGTTGGACATGTTGTGCCTACCCACGAAGATCTTGACTTCAAGTGGTTTGGCCTTACCTGAGCTCAGCAGCTGCTGTGGCTACAGGACATAGTGTGAGATTTTGGGATAGCGATTGATCAAGGAACAGTAAGATGTTTGAAAGAAGGATGAAAAGGGGGAAGGAATATCATTCGGGATTTCGATTCTTACGCGACCTTTGCACCTTATTTACGCCACCTCTGTGGCAAGTCTTGCCAATCTGTTTGTATGCAAGGAGGATCTCATTCTAGTGAAGGGAACATACGATCCAATGAAATTTCCAGTGCCAACTGCTTAACTGAAGTGTTGAAGAGGGAAAACTGGATACTTCCTCATTTACAATACTACTGTATCGTGCTACGGACACTTGCCGCTTACCGAATACTTTCACATCATAGCGGTTAGTATTACCACAATTTACACAAATGGTCTGGTTGTATTGGAACATAGCCTGTACTAACGATGTTGTAGGACAGTGTAGATCGAGGAGCTATCGCTACTGTGTTAAGTCGGTTTGTCTACCTCATGTGAGAAAAAGCAACTTTCAGTCATCTTACTCTTCCCGGTAACAAATTGATGGCTTATAATCAACAGACAGGATTGTTCAAGTCCAATAGAGCATTGCATAGTTCTTAGAAGCCATTGACTCGAGATGGCTAACGTGCTGTTGGTGTAGGTTAGCCGACTGATGCGTACTTTCATATGACAGCGACAAACTATCCTAAAACCCTGACCACGGATTAGGAAGCTAGAAACACGCAGCGCGACAAATTCACATACTTCATTGGAGCGGCATCCTGGATGGCTGCAGGGTTCCCCTCAGTCCAGTATGTAATTTGTTATCGCAACAGGATAAGTCCCACACCCGTACGTGTAGCAAAATGAACGAACGAGTGGTGGGTTGTCTTATCCTGTGCTTATCCCATTCTGGCCTCTATTTAAAGTGGAAGTGCCGCGTTGAACTATTCTCTATCCTTTTAGAACTCGAGGTACCCTACGTTCGCCCACATTATTCGCCCATTTTGCCCAATCTACCAATTTATAATATGCCTAAAGCGGAGGAGTTCAACCTTCATCCCTTTGGCTGGGAAGACGGCCCCGACGAAGAAAGATTCAAGCTATGTGCACTAGACTACCTTTCAACAATAACGTACACAAATTCAGTGATCTTCTTCAAACTGAGTGATGCCGAGAAGAGGTTCAGTTTTATACAAGTGCCTCTTTTTATACAGCGCAGGTTCACTAATGTGTTAATAGTAAAGCCGTGACAGTATTGAAAGAGGGTCTGGAAAGGACTCTTGCTCAAGTCAGGCATCTCGTTGGGACTATCGAGAAGGACGATGATGGTTATCATTCTATAGTCAGGAGGAAGGCCAGCACGTTCCAGTTTGTGGTTCAGCATCTTGATTCTCCTGATGATGTGTTTGCATCTTTCGACGAGATCGCAGAAGCCCACTACCTCTCACCAATACTTGGCGACATCAACGTTTTGACTAACGCACCTATGACTTGCGGCAGCAAGCCAGAAGCACATCCGGACAATAGCCCTATCGTTGCATCATCCAAAGCCAACCTTATCCCTGGTGGACTGATTCTCACCCTATCTACACATCATTGGACCAACGGACTCATTGGCTTTGCATCCTTTGTTCAGCAATTATCCGAGAACTGCTTTGCGGTTGCGAATGGGACTGAGTTTCCATCATTTGACCCAAGATGCATGGACCGTAGCCTGTTCGGGCCCTTTGGCTCCGACAGCCTCCCGTCTCTAGAGAAACAAGTTGACGCTCCTCCTCGTCAGACGAGGAATACGAAGCACAAACACTCACAGGCGTTGCTTTTCCACCTCCCCAAGAGTAAGGGCCAGGAGTTGAAGAGGGCTGCGACACCCAGTGATGGGACGTGGATCACCACGTTCAACGCAATTTGTGCCATTCTATGGCGTGTCTCATCGAGATTGCGCGAGCCACTCTACAAGCCCGGCTTATCTTATAAGCCGCTCTGGGCCGGGGGAGTTAGTGTGAACAAATTCTTCACCAACCCTCCAATGCCCGAACGCATCCAAGGCAACCTACAGATAGACATCACTTCGGAAATGTCGGACGTGCCTCAGCTAACACTGGCCGAGATTGTCTCAGAAGCACCTTTATCAAAGTTAGCATTGTATACGCGTCAGGTGACAGAAAGCGTCAACCTGGATATGTTGACTGCAGTGCTCGAGAAGGTTGCCAGTGTTCGCAACAAGCAGGATCTATCGATCAATGTCGATTCCTTCCAACCAATGTCCTTGTTGACCAGCGACTGGAGAAAGGCTGACTTTTGCGTCTTGGACTTTGGTTTTGGAAAACCTACTGTTCACCGACATTTGTTTGGCGGGGTACCCCTCAGTCAAGTTGTTGTTTTCCCGCCTCGTGTAGGTCCTGCGGGGGATGACGAAGGGATTGAGGTGCAGGTCACGATCGAGACGGAGATCATGTCCAAGATGATCAATGATGCCGAATGGAGCAGGTACTTTGAGTTCAGGGGTGTTGATGCTTGGGAGGCAAGAACTTTGGACAACCAAAAGGCTAAACTATAACTGGAGGGGATCATATTCCTGGTTTCCTACAGTGATAACAGATAGTTCTGAATATGACCTGCCTAGAAATGACTGAGAATACGCGTTCTATGTTCGGTACAAGCCTTGGATGTTCTCAACCTTAGGTCAAGCTATTACCTCCTTCTATATTGGGGAGTAGGCCAAACTTACTTCTTCCGTCAATGCAGACGATTGCGAGATCTCCTACTTTATACAGCGTTCGCAGGATTGGCATGCATACTTGGCAGAAATAGTGGCTCCTTGGGCAAAGTTAATGACGCGCCTTGAAAGGCGTTTAGATAAGGATGAAAGATCTGCAAAGTGTTGCCTGATACCTAAATTTAGACTCTTGGCTGAACGGAAATCAAGCGATCTGTTCGGGGGCGAAGATGCCGCCCCGGTCCGGGCCTTCCAGACTAATGTTACACGCATCCTCTGGAACGGGATATATAAGCGATCCGAGCCGTCTGACAGCATAATTTCACTTGGACAAAATAGGGCACTGCTAACAGGGTACGGGTTCCGAGTGGAGACAGCAACTCATTCTCATTGGTACACATGCATTGTAATCCTCCGAATCCTTCAAATCCTTTGACGTGTCCACAAGATAAGACAATGACATTCCATTCTTTTAAGCTTCCGAAAGCATCCGCTAGATTCCTCCACCATAGCGTTCCTTTTGCCAAGCAGCCAAGCTTTTTGACCCCAAGTTCTGTCATAATCCTGAAGTGATAGAAAGGTCTACCCGATCCGCTTATGTGCAGAACCTCAATCAGACGTGCCGTAAACGCACATATACTTGCATTTCCGGCCTTAGCCACGTCACGTATCCTTTCTGATCTCTCATCCATCTCTCGGAGTTATCACTTAGCCGCATGTCAAAATGCCACAGTGCTCTGCCTAAGATAAGCCGGCCCTCTGCATACGCGAGACTTTTAGCAAGTTAGTCATCATGCTGAAGCTGCATAGTTACATCGGGATAGCTAAGCAAGAATGAATCATGACAAACCTTTTACCAATGCAGTTACGAGGGCCCACGCTAAACGGCTGTAAAACCTCTCGTTTGTCGTCTGGGAAGGCATCGAGATCAATAAACCGCTCGGGAATAAACTCTTGTGGCCGAGTAAAGTTTAGAGGCGAATGGTAAGCGGCGTAGTGATTGACAGCTACAGAAGTCTGCTCCAGTTGACCAGTCAGTTATCAATGTTTCATCGCAGCGAGGAAGCAAGGGTACATACTCCACCAGGAACATACTCGCCATCAATTGAGGCTCCACCCTCTGGAACCCGTCGCGGGAATCCCGGCACAGCAGGGGAGTACAACCGTAAGCCTTCTTCAAGGACAGCTGCCAAATATGGGAGATGACTGGTGTTCTCGATAGTCATTTCATTGCCGTTCTTAAATGCCGTTGTTAGCTCGTTTACTAGCTTCTCCATCTTGTCAGGGTGTTGAAGCAGAAGGAATAGGGCCCCGGACAGAAGTGTAGCTGTTGTTTCGCTACCTGCCTGAATCAACGTAGCTGAGTTACTTAGCATCTCCTGGAACGTGAATCCTTTGCCCTGCGGTTGGCGTAGGATGTGATCCATAAAGTCCGGTCGGTGGGCATTGTTACTAACGCGGCGTGCTACCTTCTCATAGGTGAGTTTTCTGTGGCCTTCTGATCCTCGGACAGCATCGGAAGGAAGCATTGCATTCACAATCTGCCGGGCAAATCGACCCAGTAATGGGATATGCTGTATAATTCGAAACTGCATCTGTGCTTCTTCGATCTGGTTGAGTTTCAGAAGCCAATCTGTCGCGCCATTTTCCAGGCACCCGAAAGGCTCTCCAAATGCGAGATCTCCGATGATATCGAAGGTCACAAAGTTGAACCACTGGACCATATCTACCAGAGTTTCACCCCGCTCACATGCCCGACTAATACCTTTGATGAACATTTCCACATAATTCTGGATAAGTGGCTCTTGTTCTCGTAAGGATCGTGCCGAGAACCCGGGGAGTACAGACGTCGGTAACGTGCATGCTCTTCATGGTTGCCATTGACAATCGTGGGGGCATCGGGGTTCCGCACGTAAAACTCTGGATCTTTGATCATTTCCTGGTCTCTGGTTTTCTTGTGGGCATAGATGTCCTTCCAAGCTTGCGGGTTTATGAACGAGAGGTTATTAGGCGCAATGCGCACTATTGGGCCATATTTCTCGTGTAGCTGATGCATAGCATGGTGGTGATATCCGGTCCACATTGCCGCCAAGTATGGGATTTTGCTGGCCCTGCGAAACACAGGACCTGGGTATTTTGCCAATGGGTGAAATAGAACATTGTAGACGGCAAGCGAAACCGAGTAAACGGCAATCTTGTCTTTGTGAGTTCAGTGCTCATATGAGAGAATGGCTGGTACACACCAGAGTGATAATGCCAATAATTGCGTTTGGGATGGTCAGCAGCGTCCAATTCGAGGCAAATTGCCACGAGCTTGTCCAATTCCAGTCTGACATGATGAAATTGTTTTCACTGTCGTTGTCATAGAATGATGGCAAAAAATCGTTATGAGAAATTTGTTTTTAGTTTATAACTAATGGCTTCCTTCCATACTCACTTCCATCTTTTTAACATCCAGATACTTTTGGCTCAATCCACTAACTCTTATCAGGCCAAATTTCCAAGGTCCACGATAATCGGTATTTCTTTTGACTCGCATTGTCGTTCTCATATCCACTAAAACTCTTACCTCCCAATACGGAAGGTATATGCATCTAAATCCCGCGAGCCCCTCCTCCAAGAACCCAATCCTGATTGTTTGTGGGATTAATGTAGCCAAGAATGTTCCGTGGGTCTTAGACGTGCCCTTACTTTAATCATGTATCTTATTATTTCTCAGACACTGTCGGCGATGGTCCGATAGGGAAGGTCAATATGGCTTTATCAGGAAAGAATTTCATTCTTACTACATTTGTGTCGTGTTTGTGAGCGTCTCCGCCATCTATTAACCTGCCAAGAGGCGAAAAAAGAAACTTTATAATACGACTGAAAATGGATCTGCTTTACTAGGATTTTGTAAAAAGTTTGTGGCTTATTGATGTGAACTGTACGTACTCTTTCTCTATGCGATGTTTACTGCTGCAGGGCTCATACTCTTACTCAAGACTATAAGAAACCAGCACATCGTTGATAACACTGTAATACTAATTCACTAAAAGAACACTTATAATAGTCTTTCAAATATACATATTTAGCCTGATTAAACTACCCACATTGGCAGATGCAATGGTGCCGTGCTGTGAAGCTCCATAGTATCCGCATAACCCGACACATGCCCCTCCATCTTTGGTCGTCGAGTAAACACGACGAGCATATCCCTAGTCGTCGGCTGAGCCTCGTCTTGCTGATGCACAGATGTAACACTGTGCTTGAAGTCATGATCCACAAACATCAACGTGTCCAAGAAATGCTGATGATGTACGCGTCCGCGGATCAGTGAAGGATTCGTCTCCCGCGTCTGCACCCCGGTTGTCTCTTTGTTATCGTGGATGAATGTAACGGCGCTATCGGGCCGCATATTGTTGCTTCCGAGGAATATCGTCATGGTATGGTCAGACCCATCCGAGTGCACGCCTTCAAGGGCTGGTTCGCCAAATATGCCGCTTTTCTTGCAGGTGTGTGTACGTGCATTGAACATGGTGCAGATCCAGGCTGGAGAGGAGTAGTCCAGTCCATCGCGGGGTGATACAGCGACGCCCTGGAAAACAAGTGCCTTGAAAAGCATCAGGGCCTGGATGACGGTGTTGCCTTGCATGTCCGTTGGCGTCTCATCGAACATGCGGGGATCCCAGAATCATGGCGCTTGTAATCCTCCTGCACCGTCAGAGTGTATGGTTGAGATTCAAGCCGCCGTATACTTCTCGTCTCGGGGTCGATGCAATACCGACCATAAGTTACCGAGCGATAGTCAAGAGTGGGGTCGGGTCCAGTGAGGTCACTGATATCCTTGACTGCGGCAAAGTCATCTTGTCGAGCACCCAGTCCCGTGATAATGGGTATCATGTCCTCCCCTCGGACGAATATGTGTCTTTCTCGCAAATAGGTGCTCCGCAAAGCCATAATTTTGGCTATTGCTTCATAGAATTGAGCATCGTAGCGTCTTTCAAGGACATTCAAAATGTGAGGAGCACGGCGGTTCTTCTTGTGCCCGTTGACGAAAGGCAAAGTACTCGCGTGATGAGGCATGTTTGAGGCTAGTAGAGTATATGGTTCATGTTTCTGTCCCAGAGAGGAACACTATTCTAAAGCTATTTATAATATGATTTCCAACTCCATCAGCTAAATCAAAAGCCGAGTACTTTTATAAGAAGTTAGCAACCCCTGTGGTTCAATTCCACATCGCCCTCGGCAACTCGCACGGCAAATGTTAAACTCATCCTTCGTATGCAGTCTTTAGGCAGCTCTATTGCATACCTCCGATCATCTCTACTTACTTCTTGTGGAAGGTCCCTTAGAACTCTTATTCTTCCAAGGATTGAATCGCGCTTTTGTCCAGTAACATCCTCTGTCTTATCTTCAGAAGCGTCGTATTCCGTGTAGTGCTTGGCATATTAACGAAACATTCTACCGCATAAAGGATCTGGATCCACTCGATCAAAGGACAGATGTATTTGCGAAGAATCTTTACAGTGTGATAGCTTTACACCTGGGGATACCATACTGTTGGAACTATCTTTTTGTCAGCCTATATAAGTGTCTTGAACAAGCAAATCACTACAAGGTAACGCAAGCACCTTCTGGTACCACGCCAACCTTCCGTATCCCTTTTTCCCTCACATTCACATTTTCCGACTCCAATGGCTACTCGTACACTCCAGGTGAACCGTCTTAATGGACATTCATCTCAAGGCGTAGGTCCTAGACCTTCCGAAGCTTCTATCCTGTCCATTGTTGAAACTTGGTCCCGCTTATTATGTCGCTTGAAGGAAACAACAGCCACTATCAAACAACGCTTCGATGAGCGAGCTCGCATAGAAAAACAAATATCAGCCCGCGTTGATGACTGGTGTATTGAGGTCTTTCTGGAGACATACACACGGCTAGAACATCTTTCCTCCGAGTTGGAGATGCAACTCGCCATCACTGAGCGTTTGAATCAAGTCCCCAATCAAGCGGACGCAACCTTGTCAAAGTTTGCCCTCAATCCATGGCAGATGGAGGAACGCTATCGTGCATTGATACAAATGCAATCTTACCTAGGCTCATTCTTTGAGAGGGCCAGTCCTGCCTACGATCAGGCTGGAACAGTATGGTGGTTCGACCCTTCATATCACCAATCCAATGGTCTCAATTATGATCGGTATGGAGCACCAGATGTGAAGGAATCCGAGGCGCGACTTCTTAAAGCACTCAGTCTTGGCGATGAGAAGCTGCCACTGAAGCTGCTATTGACCTCCAGCGGCGTGGCGGCCTTCACCGTGTTACATCAATTTTTGATGAGCAAGGTACTTGTCGCTGGGGACACAATCGTCATATCTCCCTACCTGTACTTTGAGTGTTTTGAGCATTTACGATTGGTCTCGCATCTCAACGTCATCAATTCCAGTACTTTCGAAGCTGAAGACATCATCGCAACAGCAGAGAAGCACAACGCCAAGGCTGTCTACCTCGACCCCATGGCCAACACAATTGGGCTCGAGACGACAGATGTGCGCCGTTTTGCACAACTTACGTCAAACCGAGATGGATGGGCTGATAGGTTCTTGATCATCGATGGCACTCTGGTCTCAGGTGGAATGCGGGTATACGATTGGTTCGATCAACCCAGCCATCCTAACATCCTCTACTACGAGAGTGCACACAAGTACATCCAGATGGGTATGGATGTCGTCATGTGTGGACTTGCCGTCTTCCCCGAAGAGTACCATGAAACCATCGGACTCATCCGCCAGGTTACTGGAACAACTCTTTACTCACGCCAAGCAAATGTCTTGCCACCTATTGACTACGACATTCATCAGTCACGAATGCATTGGCTGACTACGAATGCTGAGAGAATGTATCATTTGTTGGAGAAGACAAACTCCAGTATCGCTCAGTTTAACTTCCCAACTCATTGGCGTAAGCTGGGCTGGGGCCATGGTGGCAACGTGGTGACCATTCGTCTTCTCGGAGAAAAGATGAACGAGCGGTCAAGTCTGGATCAATTTGTCAGCCTGGTTCTAAGGGCTGCTGACGAGGAGGGTGTTGCTATGACAAAGGGAGGTGGTCTTGGATTCTCGGTGACTCGCATCTGGCCATCAACTCCCTTCATCAGGAATGAGGATCCTTACATGAGAATATCTGTAGGTGTGGATCCTGATGAGGTTGAGCCAGTGGTCAGAGCGATTTGCAAAGGCCTTGATAGACACTTTCGTGCTTCGGCGTCTCCAATGGCGCAATGGAGACTTCGCGAGAATGGACTTGCAAGTAAGGACGTTCCTGTCAAAACAAATGGATATCACAAATCAAACGGGATGAATGGAGAGAATAGTTTGGTAAAGACAGGGAGTGCTTATTTTGATCCCAACCGATAGACATAGTTTACTCCAATCCAAACCTATTTCTCTGTGAATCGACCTAACTAAAGATGTCAATTGGGGTTTTCATTTCTAATATCCATAAACTTATTTCTTACGCCACCTGCTAAATATTTTTCTGGATATTGTCCAAAAGACATCTCTATACTAATTCACTAAATCTTGCTCCGCCATTCGCGTAACTCCACAACAAAGATGTCTGGTACCTCCCATGCCGCAAAATGGCCGCCGCGGTCAGTCTCCTTCCAGTGAATAATATTCTTATAGTACCGCTCACACCATTCCTTGGGCGCATAGCTATTGTCACCACCAAACCAACTCACACCTACCGGTAGTTCAACACGATAGCTAGTTGAGCCTAGCCCGCACTCCCAGTAATAGCGAGCAGAGGACGTGCTCGAGTTGGAGAGCCAATACAACATAATTGTGTCAAGCATCTCATCTTTGCTAAATACCGTCTCTACGTCACCATCGTGGTGGGACCAGTCCCTGTATTTCTCATACATCCAGGCCGCCTGTGCCACTGGTGAGTCTGCAAGCCCGTAGCCGACGGTCTGGGGTCTCGTTGACTGCTGGAGGGAATACCCACGGAATCCAGCATCCCGAGATTTGTCCAGACACATGGCCCGTTCTTCACCTTTCTTGTCCTGTGTAGGCATTTGAACCTCTTTCTGGAAAGAATGTTAGCATTTGTAAAAAAGATCGCAAAAGGACTGGCAACCTTGGGTTCGAAAAATATGGAATTGAAATGAACGCTCTTCAATCCTTTCGGGGCTTGATGACCCAGGCTCGCGGCCACATAAGCACCCCAATCCCCTCCTTGAGCTGCCCATCCGCTATCTGCATAACCCAAACGTTGCATCAACTCAGCCCATGCACGTGCAGTCCGATGGTGGTCCCATCCTTTCTCCGTGGGCTTCCCGGAAAAGGCATAACCTGGGAGAGCTGGAATAACAAGGTGGAACGCATCTTCAGAAGAACCGCCATATGATTCAGGATCAACAAGCGGCTCAATTATGTGTCTGAATTCCAGGATTGAGCCAGGCCAACCATGTGTAAGGACAAGTGGCAGGGCATTCTCGTGCTTTGATCGAATATGCAGAAAGTAGACCTACACCCCGTCGATAGTTGTTGTGAACTGAGGGTAGGAATTGAGAAGCGCTTCGCATCTTCGCCAATCGTATTTGGTTTGCCAGTATTGGCATAGTTCACGGATGCTGGCCAGAGGGACACCCTGCGACCAGTCAGATACTGTCTCTTTGTCGGGCCATCGTGTCAAGCGAAGGCGCGCTTGCAAGTCGTTGAGACTGGATTGAGGGATCTCGAGCTTGAAAGAGTGGATGGTACTGGAAGGTGCCGACGCCATTGTAAGATGAATACTCGGGAAATAAATACTAATTACTTGACACTTGCTTATCTTCAGGGCACCCTTTGTTCCTGGCACAAATTCGTCCTGTTTAGTGTATTTTAATACAACACAGAATGATTCAAGGGTTTAAAAGACGAAGAGTGAGTAACACAAATTAGATACAAAATACCTCCTCAGTGAAAGATTGCATTATGTGATGTTATCTTATTTTGTTGAATGATTTATAAGCAATATGTTCTGGGTTGAAGGAACAACTCTATAACCCTCATATGACGTATGTGGAGTCATTAAGTGGTAAACTTTGAGACTTACTCTCTCAGTTGTCCCAGCTTGTATCCGGCAACACTGGGAATACAACAAAAGTATTTTGTATTTGCAGGCGACCAGGCCTATAGTAATACTTTGTTAACGTCCGATAGGCTCGTACAAGACTATTTCAAGGGGTGCCAGATGGCCTTGTACCAAAGAATACATACATATAATTACTTTCATTGAGCTACACACACACTGAATCTAGACTTTCACTATGAACTTTTCTCCACTGGCTCCAGCTTTGAGACAGTCAAGCATCCTCTGAACCGCCCCTAGTCCCCCATCAATCAGGTGAGGCCTTGGGGCAGGCTTGACTTTCTCCTCTTCGAGTGCTTTCTGTAACCAACCTCCAAAGACCCAGCGGCCGATCTCGGGATATTCCTGAGTGAACCGAGAACAGTCGGCGTGATGGACTTCAACCATCTCTGGGACTGGCACATCTGCTGGCCATGCCGCGAGTGTGCTAACCTTGACCCCATCGGCAGAGTCAGCCGCGCTGGTTATAGCTGCCACTGAAGCAAAAGATGAGCCCTCAGACCTGGCGTCAACCACGCCACGAATCGTCAATCCTTCACTCTTGATAGCCTGAGCTATCTTTTGTGCCACGTCTGGGTCTTTGTAGTCCCAAGCGTCCGTAGCGCCGAGTTCTCTCAACCATTCGTGATGCTTTGGACTTGCTGTCGCAAACACGGACCATCCCAGTGCATGCGCAATCTGCAACGCAGCAACACCAACTGCTGAAGCTCCGCTCCATACCACAATAGCGCCGTTTTCATGGTCCGCCTTTTCGCGCATGGGCAGCCCAAGACTCTTGAACAACGCGATCGAAGCAGTAATCATGCCGACAGGAAGCACTGCCCCTTCTTCAAAGGTGAGATTCTCAGGCAGATGGGCTGTCGCGGCCTCATCCATCAAGGTGTATGTCTGAAAAGCTGCCTTGTTGCTGTTTGACTGAAGTACCCCAAGCGCAAAGCCCATCACATGGTCGCCAGCTTTGAAGCGTGTTACATCAGACCCCACAGCCACGATGACGCCAGTGAGTTCGCTGCCGAGAACTGCAGGGAAATCATTGATGAGAACACCATAGGTTTGAACCTTCCAGTCAGAAGGGTTTGCAGCGACCACTTTGTTGCGGACCAAGACTTCCAGGGGACCAGGCGAAGGAACGGGGCGTTGTCCAGTAGTGAGAAGCCCTTGCTTCTGGGGCAGAATAGCGGCAATATTAGATTCAAACGAGGATGTCATAATGTGTGGGAATAGTGATAGATTTCTAGTGAGTCTGGTGGTTTTTTGCAAGTATTTCACAGAGTTACTTTACGTTTATATAGTTTTACAGTATGAGCACTGCTGCAATGCCCAATTAAAATTATCCTCGGCTTAGACAACTCCATCCTCGAATAATAATCTCATCACTTCTATTACCAACCAAGAATGCTGACACAGCCCCAACCTTGTCTAGTCAAACCCTCATAATTGGCTAGCGTTGCTCGACTGGAAAGAATTTGCGACAATGCTGCAATAAGTGGGCCAACCATGTACGTTGTGAGATTGCCCTTTATCACCAGCATGGCTGTTCCTTGCTAAAACTATTCGCGCATGGCATTACACATAACTGTAGTGACATTTAGACAGCAGTCTGTATTATGGTTATTATGGTTCCATCCGTCTATGTTTACCAGTTCCGATCTTGCATGTTTGAGTTCTACTGCATCCGGCTGACAGTGCTCAGTATGGAGTACGAAACACTGATTTGCTATCCACGGGCTTGATTATACTACACCCTCCAAGCGTAAATCATATTTCGAGCTATGCCTAACACCTGAGCTGGTCGTATTCTATGGCTACCACATCGCTTATTCTAGGATTTGCAACATAAGTCTTCTTAACCTATCTACGCCCTTTATTTATGAACCAACTTAAATGAATAATGAACTAGTGTCCATAAGAAATGAATAAATATTCTTTAAAATGTAATGTTAAATATTTAAAAATCCGATCAATGGCTTGGTATCTAACATTAGAACTCTACTACAGTAGGTTGTATGAGTCGGGGCTTTTCAATTGAGAAGACTGGCCCGTGCACCTGTACCGACACAGTGCAGCATGTACAATGCCCACGAGGTTTTTAATTGATCCCTTTCATAATTGGTCTAGCAAGACAGCAAAGATTGAGATATAGGCTATGAAATAGAGGGGAGGGCACTAAATATCACCAAGTTTCCCAACGATTCACACAGTGAAGGTACAGAACAGTGGGTCTGCTTATGTATTGAGAAGTGCCCCTACTTGTGCAATAAAGCGGATTAGCAATAAGTGCGGCTGAAATATACCCTGGCAGGACAATGTCATTAGGACCTTTTCGAGGTGTTCCGGCATACCTTTTTCCCGGCTATCTTACCTCAGTACTCCGTACCCTACAACCTAATTAGACGCAAGGCGAAAGTTGGACACCAAATTACCGCCCAAGTGAATCAGACCCCGCCACGTTATTTCTTTCACCTGCACCATCAGTTATCTTAGGATTTGCGTCATGTTTTGACCTCGACTGGCAACTCTTACCAAATTTAGACAACTTGGCTTTTTTTACTTACCATCCAAATATCTCCTACATCCCATCACTCATATATAACCCCAAAACGCGCTTTAGATGCCTGACTCCTGCACACCCGGTCGCGCCCGGTCAAACGGTTCGCTCGTGGCGAACCTTTTTCAAGATGTCGGGTCTGCCCAAAAGCCTGACCAGCACGACTTTCCAGCATCCAGGAACTACTATATGAACCAGAGAACGGGTTCATGTGTTTTTTACTGCTGTAGACGACTGTGCGCACTACCACCAGCAGCCGTTCAAGGCATAATTGTACACGACGTGTCGAATATTGTGCTCATCGCGCTCGATGTCCTGATTCAAACAATGCACCTGGTGCTAAGTAAGCCTGACAGCACGGTCCAGTGCCCTGTTTCACCCGACCTCCGTTCTCGTTATCTTGGTTGGATACAAATGTATTACGACACACACCGTCTTCAATCCTCGCATAATGATACCGGAGGCAAAGGCACAACCGATGTGAGCATCGTTAATCATCATCGTGCTCACACCTCTGCCATGAATGTCCGATGTCAACTAGAACTTAAAGATGAGAGAATAAAGTGTTTACTACTAATGCGACTCTTTCATATAATTTTCAAGGCTGGGCTCTGTGTCGGGTTTAATTCACGCACAGTCGAAATACGCCCACGGATGTTACAGAGCGAGAGGCCTACTATAAGCAATAGCCACGTCTCTATGACAACGCTTCGTGATATGGAACACTCGATCCTGGTCCATTCGACATTTCTACAGCCAGATGCGTCCGTCCAGGCCAGGGCCATATGGTCAAGCATATGTAACATCCACTGGACTCGAGAATCAGACATCCACGGGCAGTCTAACGAGATGGCTAAAAACACGTCTCTGGTGCAAAACGGCGATGAAACAACCCAAAAAGCAGGGGGCTACTCCGATCAGGGACATAAAAAGCATCGTCCAGATACTCAGCAACACCAGAGATCATCAACTTGGCCTGCTATACGGAAGCGGGCGAGAAGAGCAGACTCAGATGAATCACAAGACGACGATGATCGAAAGGAGCCAGGACCTGGCGATCCATACAAAAAACGGGGCCTCGACAGTGAAAAGACCCCAAAATTTGCTTGTCCCTTTTTCAAGAACAACCCTAGTCGCTATGCTGAGGAGAGAGCCTGCTGTGGGCCAGGATGGGCCAGCGTTAATCGAGTCAAGTAGACAGCCATAACGCTCCCCATACTTGTTACCATCATACTGACTGCTATCTTTAGGGAGCATATATACCGGAGGCACAGCCTTCCAGATCACCAGTGTACCCGGTGCTTCCGTTATTATAAATCTAACAGGGATCTGGAACGTCACCATCGACAGGCAAAGGCTTGTGACGTACAAGATAAACCACCAATTCTAGATGGGCTCGATCAAGAGATATTAAGCCGTCTGAAGATGAGGTCAAAAAAGCCTCCACCGATCTCTCCAAGCCTTTCTGTGGAAGAACAAAAATGGTATAGCATGTATTCAATTATCTTCCCGGGCCATACTTCGATTCCAAGTCCTTGTGAGTTAAAACTTTCGAACTCTCACTATGATGGAGGAGCCCAGAAGTGACTAACTATGGTGTAGACTATGAGCCGGAGGAAAAAGGGCTCTCAGTTCTTCCCTCTGAGGCTGTCGCTGAGGAAATATTTCGCAACAATCTCCAGGAGACGCTTCCTAAATGGATCCTAGAGGATTCAACAATAATAGATTCAATCATGCGTGGAAGTATATCTGCTTTCAACAAAACATTCACGGCCATACACGGACAGGGGACAAGCTTACTGCCAGATGCTTCAACATTGGAAGCGACGACATCATCGACAGCAGCCACAGCAGCCATCGACAGACAATTACCAGTATCTGACGAGGCCAGAAAGACTGAATTAGTCGATAATACGTCCTTGCCTTCTCTCATGACACCCGAAGATGATTACATGGCACCTCGGTCGTTCAACGGCCATTATAACCACTACATACAGTCTTTGATGCACCAACAGACCAGTGGAGACAAGGCAGAGACAACTGAGCCGCCAGTGCAGCCACCTACGTACATTGGTTCATGGCAGCCTGGTTCACTGCCTCCGCCTTTCCCAAGCTTAGCCGCCTACGGACCGAGTCTTACCCCTCAAGATGATTGGTCTTTCCAGGGTATAACGATGGGTTTCGGTCAACAGAGGGATGGATGGGCCGTGGAGCTAGCCCATTTGAGTTCATCCACATCAGGAGGTCATCAGGACAAGAATATCTTCGATATGGAGTGACGACTTATAGAGTAAATGCCAGGTCACTTCACTTGATACATAGGAAACAGTTCTAGTCACAATTTGGGATTCAAACAGATTATAATACCTAGGCCGTTGTGGATCTAAACTTGCAATGTTCTAGATTATTGCGTACTAACTACTATTACCAAAGTGATTGGCCCATTCCACGTCGAAGTGGTTGAGGTGCTCCCCAAGTCCATTTCCTGTTCGTCAAGCATATAAATACCGTCGGCCGAATTGTCATCTTCAACTGTCGGGATTCGAAGAGTAACATCGTCCACAGCAGGTCTTGCGAGGGGCGATACAGCTTGGCCATTGAGGGGGGCAGAAGAATTTGGTTGGGCATTGGGGAAGGGCCCAACCCTACTCAGGACGTCGAAAAAGACAGGCAAGTAATTAAGAACTGTACGCAGATCCCGAATCGCTTGCTGCTGGCCCAGGTTGCTCTGGCTAGCAAAAGCAAGAACTGACCTCTGTATGAAGTACTGAGTAGGGCTACGGGCGACTGCAAGAGCCTGTACAACGGTGGGTAGGTACGGTGCAGGCATTTCGACAGAATCAGGATAAGCACGTCGATGCATCTCAGTCCACACCGGACCATCCAACTGTCCGTCCTTCTTCCGTACAGCAAGGATAAAGTCGATAGTATCGGGCGGGAAGTGCGTAGCTCTCTCGCAGCTCTGTTTGCAGTCGCACATGTGTTTGGCTCTGATGTGGACACTTTCGTGAGGTTAGTCCCTACTTCAAACCTGGTCTGCTTGCCTAATTCACGTACCGGAGGTGGCTCATGTTGACTTCTCCGCTCAAACAGGCTTTGGGGATGGAGGTAGACGCGGAAGGGAATGGCAAAAGTGGGCAGGCGAGACGATAGTTGCTTGGTGTTTCTGGACAGGTACTCATTGTGTGACTTCAGTCAGTGATGGCGATGCTTGGAGGATGAAAACAAGACTGGCGATAGTGGCAATGATATGGAGGCTGGCTGTCACCACCACAGGCGCCTGAGAGGGTGAATGACGGGCCACGCCAGATAGCAAGACACATTGAACAGACCGAAACGAATGCAATAAACAAAAGTGTAAAGGCAACATCCTGGTATCTGCAGCATGCGCGGTCGGACCTCGAAAACTACTTGCGGAGTGTTGAGACAGGTATTGGGCTCGAGCTCGTTCGTTCAATCATCGGCGGGATCATCGTGGCGATAATTTGTTGGGGCATCTGCTGGCAAGACTCTGATTCGTTATGTCCGGTCGTAGAATGCTTAGTTCCATAGAGAGAAAATTGTTGGAGCTGTTCATTGAGTCCTTCGTGGTGCGGTGTGTTTTCGGCTTTGGGGTTGAAAATGACGGCATGCGCAGCAGCTTGAACAAGCCACTCTGTTAGGCATTCTACCCCTCACTTCCAGCAGGGTAATGAGACTGGACCGATGGCGGTAGGAAAAGTCGAAATGGGCTTTTCCCCCTTCTTCTGGGCCATTGTTTAGTCTCCAGGGTTTCGATCGTGGTTGCACATGCTCTGTGTTGTCAGTAGGCTACGCTTGGTGGTAGTTAGCATGGGTGTGAGTTGAGGTGTTTAGCAACGTTGAGGCAGCCCATGGTAGACGTGTTTAAAAGATCATGAGAGCAAAGGAAACTAAGAGTTGCCATACTCTTGATCTTGTTGCCATACTTGTAAGGACTACGAGATAGTAACCCAGAGAGGGGACAAAGAACAAAAGAAGAAAGGTGCAGTTGCCAGGACTGACTTGACAACAATGTTGTGGGGCTCGGACAATGTACTGACGCTCGACTAAAGCAGAAATGACGACCAACACAAATGAAGAAGCCAACCAAGCTTCGATGCTGGAACGGTATCTGTTCTGTGAAGGACAGTCGAATTCCCAAGGCCGCCTGGCTACGGGTAAGCCAGCTCCAACTGTGGAGGAGAAGACCACAAAGATGAACCGGCACTTAGCAGGGCTAGGACAAGCAACAACAGCAGTCAACTCGAAACAACAAGTAAACAAGATGGCCCAGGAGCTGGATAGCCTACTTGGAGGGAAGTAGGTAGTCTCGCTGAGTCCATTCAGTTGTTGTGCTGGCCCAGCTTTGCAGCTCAAGGGTATATAAAATCGAGAGGGGATCGTGGAAAGGCGGTAGCTTCGGTATTGAAGATGTTTAGCAGTCGGTGTCGCAAAAAGACAGGAAAAGTTCAGCCCGGTAAATTAGCAAAATTGACAAGACAAACGTTCGTGTCTTTATATAAGAGATAGCTATGCTCTAGTGATCATTGACAATTTAATGTCTTTCGGCCAGATCCCTCCACCTGAAATTGGCCTGAACGCAATTGCGTTCAAACGCAAACGCGTTGAGTGTTTCAAGGAACACAAGACAGGCAATCTGCACCAGGCTCCCAACAGTGGGCATTCTGGCCTATTGACTGAGATAAGAGACACATGCCCCTCTCCGTTGTGTTGTCCGAGCCTGATTGTCTACGTACTGTTTATATCTGTGGAGCAAACGGAAACGCGATCCCTGCATCAGCAACTTCTGCCAATGAGTGTCTCACTTTCAAGCCACTTTGTAAAGTGACGCGTTCTGTTTAACACGTAGCACAATCAGTACATCACTTTCTCGTTAGCCAATTGCATTTGTACAATATATCATGACAGCGCGACCGCCATGGTCCTTGACCTGAAAGCAGACCTTCATGATTGTTTACCTAGACTGGACCGAGAAATTTGAGTCTATAACCACTTTCGTTCTAATGATTAATCCAGACTTAATGAGAAGTATTATTTGACCTGCTATGTCCTTCTCGTACTTAGTGACATCCTTAGACATAAGAAAGATGACATCATTTGACTTGACTCGATTCTATTAATGCTGTATTGCTGTTCGCTGCCTTCTTCTCATCGTCTCGCTGGGGGAGGTCTGTTAGGTCATGTGATCTGGGTCACTTGACTATATTCCTGGGCCGAATGTCTTTTTGGCCTTCGGCAGAAAGCTCTGTCGCAGGTGCTTTTTATACCCGATGGAAATAAAGTTATTTTGGCCAATGTAGTTAGATGACCTTGATAAACTACATATATATTACTTTTTTGTTCAAAGGCAGCGATTTATTAAAAATATTTATGTAGATTCTATATGAATAGCTTGAGTTTCTTTTAACGGTGATTGCTGGACTTAGTATCATTACAAATATGAGCATGTTATCGTACAAAGTTACATTCTCTTTCTACCACTATATTGAAGCCGAGAATGAGACACATCATAACCCTTTTACTTTATAACTATTTATCTCCATAACGACAAGAACCTAGAAATCACGTCGAATGTGACGATCTAGCCGCTTAGTACCTTCTGGACACATTTGTAATCTCTGCCAAATCGTACCTCTACAGTGAAAAAGTATAGTGGCTTGTGAGCCCGGAAGATCTTCAGTAGCTGCTAGAGGGAGTCTAGGCTCGTTACATACTCTTATGGGGGGCAGTTCAGACATTTTGTGTCCAAACTGACTGATCTTTTGGTCTATTAGTCAATGTAACACTTGCCTTATATAGTCACGTACAGGTCCCGTAAAACTTTGCCGACCTAGATGACATATTACTTTTAGTACACTCCAATAACAGCGCAAATATTCTTACGAAAATATTTACAAACCAGGAGCTTATTTGTGATTACAAATTCGAATGAGAAAGATAACACATTGTTGTGAGTCAGCCTTGGACCCCGCCATCTTTTGCAAAAGGTTCCTAACTTCATATCATATCGATTAAAGCGCTTCATACCAAGCATGACGCGAAGTTCGTGCCATTCACGGTACAGTATATGGCGTTCAGAGGGACTTCAGTTTGTACAACGTGATTATGTTAACTAACCACTAAAGCGAAAATATATATCACAAAGAAGTATACACACACAGCCTTATATATCATCCCCCAAAAATATCCCTTAACCAGCATCATTTGCTCGCTTAGTTAACATGAGCGTTGAAGTTGGTGACGGTAAGCTTAGCATTGCTTCCCCTGTAGTCATGTATTAGTATGTGTCTATAAGGCAAGAAGACATGAACTTACGTGAAGGGCTCGGTACCAAACTGGAAGGCTACACGGGAGGAATTAGCAAATGTTTCAATAATGCATTGCGTGGGGTCAACATACTGAGGAGGTACTGCTTGCTGATAGGGAAACCTTGGGTATTGGCGAGGTAGTTGTAGAATTGCTTGACATCCGAGTTGAAGTTGTTGACGGGGTTAGCGGCGACGAAGCTGAAGACCTTCATGCTGCCGTTCATGCCAACCCAGAGCTCCCAAGTCCTGCCCTCGACGTTGACGTTGCCCTGGCGAGAACCAATGGGCTGAACTCCGCCGTAACGAGCGAGCCTAAGCAACGGAATATAATTAGTAATTGCTACGCAGCATTGACATCTCTTATCAACCTACCAGATCATGAGCTCGTAGTCACCGCTGGACGTGGAGTGCTTGGGGTCAGCAGCAGTGAAAAGATCGTAAGCAACATTGGCACGGATGTTAGTGCCGCTGTAAGACCACGCAGCCGCGGACTGCATGTTGCTGATGCTGCTGAGGAGGCGCTTGGTGTTGAGCTGGAGTGCCGAGTTCGGGTAGGCCTTGACATTGTCCTGTCCTCCAGACCAGTTCCAGTCGACGTGCCATCCAGCACCGTTGCTGTTGGACCAGTCGATGTAAGTGCACTGGCTACCAGAGCCAGAGTCCTGGCCCCAGCGGTTGTTGTTGAACTCGTAGCCGGCGTTGGAGTAGTAAGAGTAGCGGTCGCAGAGGGACTGGGCCAGGGCGAAGGGGGCAAAAAGCCCGGCGAGGAAGACAAGTGAGCTCTTCATTTTGGATATGGTATTCAAGGTGATTCACAAAGGTATGTTGAGAGTAGACAAGTAGTTGCTGTGTATCTGCCAAGAGTATATTGATGGCTATGTTTGTTCCCTTTATATTCTAAGTCAATGGAACAAAAGTCCTTCCTATATAGTCCCAATTCAATCACGGAAGTTTGTCCGTGGCCATATCAGTCCATTAAACTGGACTTAATGGCCAATTCCCTTCGAAGATCAGGAGTTACCCGTGGAAAATCATGGACTTTGCAATTGTATTCGGTCCTTTTAGAAGATTCAAGCCTCGCTTTTTGAGATCTAACGGGACTGCTTATTGTATAAGCCGACGGAATACTTCACCGGGCGGGTCTGGACTACTGGTATCCAAGAAACATGTCTTGTTGAAGTGATGCTACCGTTACGCTGAAACGTCAGTGGACTGTTCGTAAATTGCTTACCCTTTGTAGGATTTCCCCACCAGTAGATATCTTCTCTCAGTGGAAACATTGTCCCGTTTGGTAATCTAGGCAATGCACTAGCGCTTGCTTAATCCCGGAATAAATATTGGCACGCTGGGGAACAACCCTGGCTTCAACCGGACTGATGACTGTGTCGGTGTTAGCAGCCCATCACATGACGTACCAAACGGAGGCGAGGTTCCGTGGACCTGGAAGAGGTCAAGTTTCGATTGTGGGGTAAAGTGACGATGCTACGGTAGTTCGTGGGTCACGGTATGACGGCCCGAGAGAACGGTTTGTGCTCCCTTCTTTGGGCAGCTGTGGAAGACGTCGATCGAGCGTTGACCTCAACACGTTCTTTGTCAAGATAGAGTAAGCATTGCCGCTACCGATAGACTAGTCAGGAGAGGAAAACGGGAACTACCGAGACTTGTGTTTAATCACACCTCTATTGCGTGCGATTAGCTGATAAGCCATGGAGTAGTAAGCATCTACTCCGTAGTAACTTAAATACCCATCTACCCTCTACCTTTGTGAAAATTTTCTCTTTTGCTACCCTATGTCACGTCTGGGAAAATGCCGGGTGAGGCCATTCGAGCATGATCTGCCAAATAGCCGAAGCATCAGGGCACGATCCTGGAAACAGAAATCGATCACCAGACGAATTAATTGCATCTGTTATTGCATACAGAAGCTGAAATATTACGGGAGCGCCTATTCTTATTTCTTCCAGAGCTGCGATCTGCTCTTGCGGTCAAATGATGAGTGTCGATACGACATTTCATCTGCAACCGAGTCCAGCCTATTTGCGTTCAGCGACTATGCATTCTGTAACTGCTGGCTCCGATCCCTTTTGAGAAATTAATGCGATTTGATTTCCCAATTTGTCAAGCCTTGGTTCAAATAGGACAAGCTTAAGGACGAGACGTGGAGTAGCCGGCATTTGCAAAGATGATCTGCCGTGTGTTGTTCGAGAAGGTTGTTGAAATTACCCAATTGCCTGTACTCGACGGATAAATTAAACAAAAATGTTTCATAGAATCTTCCTTTTACGAATAACCAGGCCTTGGAGGACATAGGCGAAATTACAGTCCCACTCTTGATGGGCCGAACGTCTCATTAAACGGGAAAATGATCAGCTGAATTTCCGAAATGAAACTTTTGCAGTTTCGAAACACCCTGGTATTAAGCTTGTTTAGCAGGGATCTGATACGGACCCACCAACTCCGCATCACCTATTAGACCATAGCTGAGCTGTGATTGCTGGAGATATGCAGCAGCTAAATGCTAAATAGCCGGATTAACTTGTTTGTCGGGTATAACGAGCTATGATGTGAGAGCCAGCATCACCAGTGCTGAGCTTGGTCCATTTGGAAGTTTTGCGCATCACGGCTAAGCCGTCAGAATACGAGACGGAGAGAATATATAAACAAGATTGATTTCACCTCGAATTATAATTTTTAGTCATACTCTTCAACAGGACTGCCAGACAGAGCCTATTCACTTCTTACACATTATTCAACTACAATACCAAGGATCCAATTCCCGTTTATCAACATGCGCTCTCCCATCGCCCTTACCCTCGCCCTGCTGGGTGCTGCTCAGCTCGGAGAGACTGCCTCAGCTGGCTGTGGCAAGGCTGCTCCCCAGAGCGGTACCAAGTCCATGCAGGTCAACGGCAAGAACCGTCAATACATCCTTCAGGTTCCCCAGAACTACCAGCCCAACAAGCCCCATCGACTTGTCTTTGGTTACCACTGGCGTGATGGCAACATGAACAATGTTGCTCAGGGCGGCTTCTACGGTCTTCAGGGCCTCGCTGCCAGTTCCACCCCTACCATCTTCATCGCTCCCAACGGTCTCAACGCTGGCTGGGCTAACCAGGGTGGCGAGGACATCACGTTCACTGATCAGATGCTCGCCTTTGCCAAACAGAACCTCTGCATTGAGGAGAAGCAGGTCTTTGCCACTGGATGGAGTTACGGAGGATCTATGAGCCACAGTGTTGCTTGTTCTCGACCCAGTAAGTTGACGGATGTTTACTACCGATGCAATACAGTCATGCTAACAATTATACAGACGACTTCGCTGCCGTTTCTGTTATCTCTGGCGCTCAGCTCTCTGGCTGTAACGGTGGCAACACCCCCACTGCCTACCTCGGTATTCACGGTTCTTCTGACAACGTCCTGGGCATCAACCTCGGTCGCCAGCTGCGCGACAAGTGGATTGGCACCAACGGCTGCCAGCAGAAGAACGTTGTCGACCCCAACCCTGGTGCTCAGAACCACGTCAAGACCACCTACACCTGCAGCCGCAAGCCCGTCACCTGGATTGCTCACGGAGGTGGTCACGTCCCCGATCCCACTGGCACCAACGGCGTCAAGTTCGCCCCTGGTGAGACCTGGAGCTTCTTCAACGCTGCCGTTGGTGGTAGCGCTAAGACTAGCTCCTAAAGCACTCATTCAGAACTGGATTCCATGAGAGCTCTCGGGCTGTCTCATCTTTCTTTCCCTGTACATAGGAGCCTGATTCCAAAGGGTTTTGTTACATAGTTTGAGCCTGTTTACACCTTGGGTTTGTACCCTGAGATTGTGTTGTATCTCTTAGTCAATAGCAATACGATGCAGTACATACATACCAGTATCGTGTTTGACCAATTCAATGTTCTCTATATGTGCACATGTCCTTGGCAATTATACCAGGACTCTAGTTTCCTCGAATCTACGGAGTAGCAGTACCAATGTCCGTACCACAAGCGGGATTATATATAGATTAACTTGCATAGTTCTCCATCATGTGGTGATAGATAACAATAGTTCCATAAGTGGATCACTAAGCCACCACTGACACAATTGCATTGCATATACGACGAGGAGCATGTCTTGCCCCTGTTGTGTATTTCCGGTTCAAGTACTATTATGCGAGATGAAAACGTGTCGTGACTCGATCTCTAGTTACCATTCGGCGTTTCTGACTTTCAATTTAGTAGGGTGGCATGACAATGGAAAAGTAGACTGGGCTGGAAGTCATCCTGAGGCAAGTTATAGCTCAACGCCGGCACCAGGTTTAGCGGTTTCAGGAGATCAGCTTCGGTTTAATATAGAGAGCTCAGAATTACTATATAAATACTATTCGATCACACTCGCCTGCCATCGCTTTGCCGATCATCCTTAGGCCAGTCTGTTTAAGCAGATTCTGTTTGAGGCTATGGGTCAAGCCAAAGTCAAGAGATTGGATAACGCGAATTCCATTGAACAGTTCTAAGCGAATGGGGAGAAGAGATGGCCTCAAAGGGCCGTTGACTGTGAACATCTCTGTTGACGGTAGCTCAAAGCCAACGTCAGCAGGTGCAAAACACCGGGGCAAGGACGCGCCTTGAAAAGGTCCATGGAATATATTCTTGGCCCGCTCAAACCAAGCGCCTCCCACGCTCAAACTACGCTGGTATTAGTCTATGGATTGCCGGGTCTCCCTCAGAGCGTCCTTGCGATGCATTAGGCAAGTTCATCGGCGTTCTTGGTGGTTCGGGCTACTTCGTAACGCTAGAGGGAAGCAGTGCGTTAGTCGGTCGCAGCGGCCCAGTCAAGATAGAGGCAGTAGTCCACGAAGCAACATACGATGCGTAATTCTCAATAGCAATGTGCAATGAAGGGGCCGCCATTTCTCTTGAGGCTTTGGGGAAATAGAGCTTTATTGCGGTCACGGGCACCGAAGAGGGGTTCGTCGAGGAGTTCGGACGGGCATGTTAATATTTCAAATGACGCCCTAGTTGACTGAGAGAAGAGTGAAAAGGTTGGCTGAAGTGTCCCCGGTTGAGCTTGTCCAATGATCGGGACTTACAAATGTGATCTGCTATCATACAACTAAATTGGCCTCTTACTCATCAGCATTGCCCTATCGAAATTGGAGCTATTGTGTTCATCAAATTTCTGTTTGTTAACTGACCGGGTATAAACGACGAGTTACAAATGGTGAATGATGCAGGTCTACCTCTTAAAGTCAAATTAGGACATTTTTACGGCGTGAATGCCTGTTGAAACTAAGCACTACTGTAAGGCAGCTTATGTATGTGTATGGTAGCCTTAGACGTCAGATTTAGTGCAGGGTTATTTACTATACTCATTGGCTATCACATCTAAAGAATACAAGTAATATTGTCCTAGGCATTAGGTAGTCGGTTGCAGGTTGGAGGGTCAGTATGATTGAGAAGTATAAGTATAAAGTTAGTTCGTGTCTTTCTAACCGTCCTTCTATGCAAGATATCCTATTTTTTAACATCACGTTTATCCTCTCCTCAAGTACAAGGACATACAAGACTACAACGTTCTTAACTAGAAACAAAATGAAGTTCATTTCACTCGCCAGTGCTCTTACTGCGGTGATTGGCATTGTTACTGCAGCACCGCAAGGTACAACTCAATAACTGGTAACTGCATCCAACATAACCCGTTCTAATAATATATGCATTAAAGGCCCAAAAAGCCTTATATCTGTAGAGGAACTCGTCAAGCGCCAACAAATTTGCAGCGTCTCGTGCTTCTGTGGCCCAGAGGACAAAGGCAAGTTGCAGGGATGCAGATCTTGCTGCAACATTGGAAAGCCTAGTGGCTGTTATTGTCAGGTTTGCCTCTGCTAGTAAATCGATTCAGAGAGGAATGCAATGGACTGGTTGGGATGGGCTGAGTTCATAGTCACTTGAAGTTGCCTTGAGAATCTAAGTATTATGACCCAACAGACGACCCGTCAGACCATCAGGTGCACCCCCATAAATTCAGCCCACTTAACCATGACCTACCCCAGGCTCAAATCATCATGAGTTCCCCGGCATATTCGAAGCCATCACTTCGTGCATCTTCTTCGGAACTCCATTTTCTGGCGCACCTGTCGCCTCTATTGCTTCTATGAGAAGCACTGCACAGACTTTTCCAAGTTCAGCAATTTGACGTCTGTCTTTTCGATGGTGGAAAGCTTGATACCAAAGCAGGTAACCAAATTTGTCAGTCGCGACTCTGCTGCCCTTCTAGGGATCAAAGCTCTGGGCTCGCCATGTAACCATCGGAATCTGGTCAAGTTCAACGGACCTCAAGATATTCGACAGACAAATATGGCGCGGGGCGAGATAAAGAGAGTAATCCAGGACGCTCCCTTGGCTATAAATGCTAGCCTCAATTCACTTTCTGTAAATTGAATGAACCCATGGAGATGTAATAAATCCTTGATATCCTAAACCTTTTGTAGTATCTTAGCACTTCTGTTGATAGTGTTTTGTGCTATTAAAGCTCGACCGCAGAAGGTTATCTAATCAGTCAATCTTGGTTTGATGTCCCACTGAAATTTTGAAATTCAAGGCAGCGAAGGTCACACATACTGATTCGTTACTAATGATGGACAGGGAGCAGGCACCTTTTCTGTAATAACCAATCGTTAGGCATTAACCCTTGTCTAGTGCTTATTGGCAGACTTTTCTTCCTTCAGCTATATAAAGCACATTCCCGCACGGTTGACTTACGGATTATCACACGACATATAAATCTTGCCCACACATTAGCAGTGGGTTTTTCTGAGATAGAATCTCCTGCACCCAACAGCAGCCTTGAATCTGCACAACGACCTTCTGGAAAACCTTACTTGTTGGACAACAATACCGTCATCAATATCTATCACCTGCCAGACGACATTCTTTCTGACATCTTTTCCTATGCAGCCGTGCCGAAATCCCTCCCCGCACAGTTGAAGATTGGCAAAGCTACTGATGACATATATCTTGATCCCGAGGAGTCCCAAGGTTCATTGGCGAAGGCGTTCCGGACAGCGCGGGCGCTTCGCCTTGTATCTCGGCGCTTCAATTATCTTGCCACGCCATTTCTTTTCCAACACCTCATCCTCATACAGTATGTGGTAGAAACACTTCCGGACGGAAGTCTTGCTGAACGGCAACAATACCCTGGATCCGTGGCGCAGCAAGGTAAAACTTTCGGGGAAATAATGAAGAATCTCCATGGCCTATTAGCAATGAGGCCAGACCTTGGACACCACTGCAAATCATTATGCTTCATCTTTAAAGAAGACCCACAGCCCTATGATTCTCGGTACGAGACTGATGAGGATTCCGGGGAAGATGGCGAGGGTAAAAGACCACAAAACTACATCGAGTTCCCTCAAACTGCGCTTCTCAACGACATTTACGGCCTGATGGCCAATGTGAGAGACTTTCAAGTCGATGTAACTGATTTGACAGAGAAAATGCCAGAAATCTCCCAAGCGCTAGCATCTATGCCCAGACTGACAAGGCTTTACATCATGGGCGATGTGGAATATTTACCATTAGTTAGACAAATTGCAACCCTGCCGTCAGAATCCATGTTGGAAACACTGGACATTTCCTGCACCACTGCGATCGAGTGCTTCCAAGATGAATACGAAGCCCAGCAGGCGACAATGCTACAAGAACTCCAGGTAAGTCACAATATCATAAGTACAGATCTGCCGGGACAAGTTTCATTATCTAATAGCTATGACTAACATTTACCTCGCTATCTACTCAAGAGCTATGCAGGCACAGGACCCTTCACAAGACTACTCACCGGGTTCCCGCTCGGCCCTGAGCTACTCGTTCCGCTGGTAGCTTGGCCAAAACGCCTTGAACGACTCGCGTTGCAAATTAATTCGGGAATCACCCGCTACACACCCCAGAATGTCCCTTTACAACCAATATTGGATACTCAGAAGCAATCACTCACACATCTTTGCATCGAGGGCAACTACGGACCGGGTCTCAAGGGTTTTGACTTGAGAGATTTCCCACGCTTGGAGTATCTTGCTCTCACTGACTCAGTTTTCTCCCATTTTGATGTGTTTCATGATAGGCGAATCGCGCCAGAATTAAACGCACGAATCTTTGCGCCTCGTCTTAGAAGTTTTTTATGGGTGCTACCGCGAGGAGGGACGATCAGACGTCCTAAGATTAAAGATTTCTTCTCCGATAAACACGAAGAGCGGTTGAGGTATGTACTACAAACTGCTTTGCATTTAAAGGAGCAATCGAAGAATACGGGCGATTGGCACTTCAAGAGGATTTGGGTGCAGAGTTCAGTCATGTCGCCAGATCCTCTTGGGCAAGAGGCCCGACGAAACTTTGAAAATGATTTGCGCAGAATTGACGCCTTGAACGATGAGTTTGGTCCACTAGGGATTAGTGTACGACACCTACCATTCGCTAAATCTAGTACGAATGGAGATAACGCCGATGGCTATGGATGGTGGATTGGATAAAACTTGGTCCTGGGACAATATTCAAAGTATCTAAGTATATTGGTTTGAAATAGTATTTTTAGTTATCAACATCACAAAGCTAGAATTGCAAAGGAATCCATAAGATATGCATTATTCATTGTTTAAACCTCCACAAATAATAAACCCCAAACCTTCCTGATTTCATTTTCCACAACCATGCCAAGGCACTGCACTATATTTACGAGGCTTTACTGGTGCTTTTACAGTCCCGTGCAAAAATACAGACAGCGACCTATGATCAAGTATAAAGATGTAAGAAATACATACTAATTATCGGGGGGGTTGATTGAAGTGGAGTTTGGAGAGGGAAAAGTGGCCCTAGCAGTCCTTGTAGGGGTTTTTATTGCCATTGAGAAATAGAGTTGTGGCTGATATGGTAGGCAACCTTGTTGAATTTAAGATATTATTGCTTTTCGGTCTGTGTAGGGACCTTTATTGTTGATATTTCTGTGGGTTTAATTGGGATAGCCATATCTGTTTTTTAACGTGCTACCAGACTCAATGTAAATATGTGATAATTAAAATATATAATAAATAGTCTTACAATAAGACTATACCAGGGTTACAAAAAGTAGGAGAGTTTACTGTAATTTATACTATGTTAGATAAAATATAAGAGAGAGGAACTCGTCGGAACTTTTGCCCACCTACTGGAACATGATGGCTTGAGAGCAACGATCATGCGGCGGATTGAGCTGATTCAACGAGAATTTATCACTTAAGCCTCGAGCAGATCAATCAGACAACTTCTGTGCAAATTGTGTTGGACCGGAGAGCTTGATCCAAGATTTCAGGCGCTCAGGTATTCTTGCAGCATGTCTCTCAGGTAAATTAAGTTCTCCTGGATGATAGCCAATGTAATATTTGACCTACTTGGTAAGCAAACTTATTGGTCAACGGGTAACTTATGTTCATTTGATGGACCTTGATAATGATGGGAGCGACATAACATACAAATAAAGTCATTCAAATAATCAACTATCAATTAATTGCCCTGCAGGACCAAGCGTTCAACGTAATGGCGTTATTAATGGGACAGGTAATTCTAGACTTTTAACCATTAACTCACTCAATCTTATACAGTACTAATACAGTACTTTCACAGTACTCATACAGCACAGTAATCAAAGACTTAATGCGATATGATTAGTCTGTTTGTTTTGTGGCTGTCTGAGCTGACTAATTTTTGCAGCCTTAAAGTTGTCGGTTGGGGAGCTGAAAAGGCATCCAACCTCGCCTTTCATCCCAGCCTGATTCTTCCACGTTAACAATCCTCTATTCTGCTGCGCTCAAGCTACATACCATCAGGCAACGTCTACAAACTTGGGGACTGCAGCTTCTTTTTGATCTATCCAACCTTTGCTCATTGCGACATAATTAAAGCAACCGGTATCAGATTCTGTTGTACGCTGCCTTTCTCCTCCCCATCCCTTGCAGTAACTGGGGTCTCCCTGTTCGCTGATCACCAAACCTTGGTATAGAGCAGCTTATGAGCATAAGTATAGCGACTAGTGATAGTAGGGATGGACTACTACCGACTTTCCGCTATGGCCCAGAGCGGTGATGGGTGCAAAAGTCGAAAACACATCGAAGCAATCCTCAAATCTCTCCACCCGTCGATTGAGAATACTAGCAAGCCCCTCTTCCAAAGTCACGAAGACAGAGAGAGAAAGATGTTCTTCTCTAAAGAGCCCTTGAAATCGCATTTTGAAGATTCCACTAACATACAGAGTCTTCTCAATTGCAAATGCACAGACTGCCGCAAGGCTCGAGACCATGATGACAAGCTACCTTCATTAGGTGATTCGGTTGATCTTAGCAAAAAGCCCAGATTCCTTGCTCTTATGACATATCTCGGGAAGGTGCACTATATACATTACTGGATGAGGCGGGGAATTGTCAAACGCGAGATTGATCATTTGCCTGCATGCCCAAATGATGGATGTCTCAAGGATCTCATGAACAATAGTTCGGAGCGAGAAACTTTTCGCAGCGCTTACGAGCGAGCCCTTAACATGCTATGTCCACACGTTTTCGAGATCCCGCCGACGATGATCTGCCCCTACTCGGACTTCAACTACCCCAACTTTGAAGACCTTCGATTTCCCTATCAGAACGAAATGTTGAATAAAACCCAGGGCTTCTTTGGGGTAATGACAAGACTCGAGATACATCCTGACTATTTGGACTCCTCGGTGCTCAACCGTATGGAGGGCTATCCCAGAATCGACAGGAATCAACCAGTATGTCGGGCTTGGCTTCTAATAGCATGCGTTTCACTAACTTTGATGACTTTTCAGCCCCTGTTTGCGTTGAAGTCAGTAAAGATAACCGCAGGTATTCCAGTGGCCAAGATGGAGCGCGATGTGCTGAGTATGACTTCTCGAATCAGTGGGCCAGTATCCAATAACTTCATTACCGTTATAGCATGTTACCAATGGAAACAATGCATGCATTTCTTATTCCCTTTCGTCGAATTAGACCTGAACGACCTCTTACGATATGGCCAGTGCCCCCCTGGAAAAACTGCGAAGCTTACCTTGGATGAATCGCTCCCTGATCACTGGCTTTGGGAACAGATCCAAGGCGTCAGTCGTGCCCTTAGTGCCTTCCACACTGGGATGGAAAACCCCTTTACCGATGTCAAAGGAAGAGTTATCGCGCTGCACTTTGACTTAAAACCAGCCAATATCCTTGTCACTGCGAATGGGACACTTAAGATAACCGACTTCGGACAGTCCATCATGCAGGTTGTCAAGGCGGACGGGCAGATAACCACGCCTTATAACCCTGGGCACCCTCGATACGAACCACCGGAATCTCTACAAGTCGCAGAGGAACTGGGACAGGTTTCCAGGAGAGGAGTGAAAGATATTGAAGTCCTCCTCAATTACGATGTGTGGTCACTTGCTTGTATCATGATAGAGGTCCTGATCCACTTACTTGACACGCAAACTCTGGATGATTTCGACAAAAAGCTCGAAACGGAGCCTGTTGGTCGATTTTGGACAGGAAACGTGTTAAAACCAGGAGTTATGGATTCATTCGAACACTTCAGGCAAAGCCTTATCCACGACACTGACCAGAGTCAGTATATGGAGGACGTCATCCAGTTGCTACAGAACATGTTGGTTCATGACAAGCATAAGAGAGTACACTCACAAGAGGTCGTCCAAGGACTGGAGAAGGCAAAGACGAACTTTGGCGAGCTACAACAAGGAACCGACCCTGTATGTTTGAGAGTAAGGACGCACAAAATTCATCAGTTGAAGAAATTTCGGGAGCTCGGATGGAATAACGGGAAGTCATTTTCCGAAAAGTAGGCCTGGAAGCGCAACTCCTCACTTATCCTTGAATCTTTGCTAACCTCTAACCTCTTTTCATAGAGAGGGTATCACTCTTAACGTAATCGAACAAAAAGACGGAAGGCCTTTTTACCCTGATGTTCTCGAACCTGCACCTTGCCGAATTCGCCTCTTCAGTAAACCCTTCACAAGAGCCGAACCCCCGACAAGCAGCGAAAGGCCGGCCCAGATTGGCTTTATATGGGGATTGCAGAGAAATAGAGAAGTCGTGGTGAGCGAGCAAATAATAAGTACGTGACTTATTGGTGGCAAAGTCGTTTGGGATAAAGAGCTAACGTGTTCATGTAACATAGGCGAACCTTCTGAATGGTGTTTTGCCCCTACCTATCTTTTTCACAACCATACCAACGGCAATACTCGATTTGAGTGTAGACTCTTCCCAGAAAATTCGATTTGGCATTTATCTTCGAATTTGCCTCCGCCGATGGTAAGTAGTTTTGGCTCGCCGCTGCCTAAGCGCTTGCAGAATTGACTTTTATTTCTAACTTTTTGAATATTAGATGTGCTTCTTTTCCAAGAGACGCTCCTCCAAGTGAGAATCCTCCGTCCTATGAGGTGAATATATTTTCTCATCCTTTTTAACGCCTTGACCTTATTGACCCGATAACAGCGCATCAGTTCTAAGCATAAGACCAAAACGGAAGTCCGATACCCCCGTGTTCAACACTGGGCAGTCGTATGTGCAGTTGTGGAAAAAAGCAGAGCCAAAATATCTTTCGGAGTCGTCTCCTAGCAGAAGAACTAGCGGCAGTACCTATATGGGTTCCTTTTCTTCGGCATCAAGCTTAAGAAATAGTACTACAAGGTCTGCCACGGATGACCAATGCAAGATGATGGTTATTTTCTTTGAAGGATTATTTCCTTTGATGTTGACCTGTAGGACGCCTTTATCCTGGACTGTCCGTCTCGACTTACTAATATTAAATTATAGTGAATAATGGCCAGAAGAAATTCAAAACTCCCAGCCCGCGGGAAGTCCAGATATCACGTCGCCACGACTCCTACTTGGCAATGCAACCACAAGTACATCCATCTTGGAAGATCGACAATGGTGGCGGGACGCAGATTGCACATGAAGTCCCGTCTGTCCCGATTGAGATCGACGAAGATAAGCTACACAAACAAGATGGCATCAAAACATTCGACATAGACAGAATGGAAATTATTCTAGGAAATCACAGAGGTGAGCGGGAGAATACCTTTCGAGTAACACTGACGTGATGCTAATACACAAGCAGATTTCAATCGCTTTAAAAGAGGAACAACAAATGAGTGGTGCTAAGAGGACCGCATCGGGTCATAGCAGCATATTTAGTGTATTCTGGAAACCTCCCAAATCATACATTATGACTCCCATTCAACCCTTGCTGATTGTTCTTTGATCTGTGAGCCAATTCCACAAATGCGTATATAAGCATTGTGAAGGTGATCAGCGGAATGGCCAAGACGGCATAGATTTTTAAGTCGGCTGTTGCGGACCACTGCATCGGCGTCTCTTGCTTGATGGAGACGAACCCCATTTGAAGAAAGTCCTTGTATGTGTTAGCTATAGATTCATAGGTAATGTGGCCATAAGTTGAGACGTACCGCGACATAAGACGCCGGCACATAGACTAACGCCAGGACTGTTAAGGTCTTGACCACGTGTGCTTCTCTGCCAGATTTGTGTGAAAGATCGACAATGGCAGTGGTGTTACGACTTGTCATTTCTGTGCTTGTTTTGTTGAATTCGCCATTTCTCACACTCACAGTGTCCCTCAACTATAATCAATTAGAACCAGTTTGAATGATGAATTCTCCCTTGTCAAGGCTCTTTACCTGTTCTGAAGTTGCTTTTGCACGTTCGAGTACTGCAGAAGCGTTGACAAGGCTAAATTCGTGTTCCTTCTGAAATTGTGAAAGCTTGGTTAAGAATACCCGGAGAGAGTTGGCCTGCGACGAAGCAAGAGGTGTGATTGACTCAAGATGTCTTATCCTCTCTTGGAAGACCTCCAATGTCAACTTGTTGAGCTGGATGAGGTTTATTACTCTCCGAACTTGGTCAGAAAGATACTGAAGCGATTTCAAGTCGCTAGCCGTGCTATGGAGTGCATCAAACTCGTTCAGTTTATTGGGCTCAACGCCAGCCATAATGACTCGTTTGAACTGGCTAGAAATATTAGTTGAAAGGTTAGATGAAAGGGATTTATCCGCCTGTACTCACCACCGCTGTGATTTCCTCATCTAGATAGTTTATAAGACATCGGACATTGCCATCCACACTACCAAAGCATGTCGCATGAATATGAGTCCAGTCTGTTACGAATACCGACTGTTCGTCACTAATACTGAGGAGACTGTCCCCCAATACCTGCTTCACTACCCCCGGGAGCCTGATGAGTAGGTGAGAAGCTTTTTTGGTGTCTTTAGTGACCTTCTGGTAAACGAGGGCATGGCGGATTGACCAGGGATTAGCCCCAGGTCTTACGTCGTCCCGTCTGTCGACATATTTGAGTAGGTAACAGGATTCTAGATGCCGTTGTCAGTTTTACCCAGCTCTTCTAGCCAGTGTTTAGCGACAAGATGTGACGTACCAAACTCCATCCAGGTTCCGTATCCATTCATCGTGATATGCGAATCAAAGCCGCCAAATCCCTCATCTCGAGGGAATCGCTTCTCACTAAAGGCCGTGATGTAACGATGTATTTCAGGAAAGACTTGTAGGGCCGATAACAGCTTTATGGCTCCATTATGGGTAACTGGTAGGTGGCTCCAACTGTACATTGGCTCCAGTAGGCTGTGACCAGTCAGAAAAGTTTCAGAATGAGTCTTTGGGCTTCCCAGTCTGCTCTGGACGGTTGGAACTACTAACAAAAATGATGCTCGGTAGTTGTTCTTTGTTCTACCTTGGTCGTATTTTGAGGGTTCTAGATGATCGTGATAGACTGAGAGATGCTCCTGGAGTTGGTTTTCACCCTTTAAGCAAGCCTCTTCGGTCCCTACCCCGCCTAGCAATCAGTCGGCTGTGACTTCTGGTTTGCAATAACGTCCGACGCCTTACCTTGTGATCCAATCTCTGCAACTTCGATCTCGAACAATTCATTCGGTTTCGAAAAGACTTGCTCGCTATTTTTTGCGAGGTTATTCAATGTGGACACGGTGCGCACGCCAATCTCCGGATGTGATGATGGCCAGGCTTTGTTCTCAGACATTGCAGCGATGATTTACGGAAACTCAATGAAAGGTAGTAGTGGTAAGTCAGTCAATATCTCAAACGTGGTCATTCTTAGGAACAGACGGAACTTGTTCACATAAGTATCACACCGTAACTTGGAGGTCACTTTAAGAATGCCTTACTCCCATGACCTTTGTGCCGCTCCAGGCCAACAGAAGCCATTTGGTGGGAGGCGTGATTCAGGTCAGGCTGTGGCAACCCCGCTATATTGAGATGTACTGTACACTACAACAATGCATGCCAACACAGTGTTTACTCTTCCGGCAATGCACAACGGCCAGTGGACTAGATACCATTAATCTCCATCATTCAGTGCACCCTTGCTTTCCTTGTAACTTGCTCTGCCACTAAAAACGTCTTCAATTGCCAAAGGTGCGTACCCAGTCGGGCGGGAGTCAAGCTCCAGTTGAGTCTGCTCGCCCTGCATTCCCAGTTAGTTTGCCTAGCCTATAATACTCCCTGCCTCCACCTTTTTGGTGGCGGCGAAACAATCAAGGCTGAGTGAGTCTTACGGCTGTAATCACCCTCGGGGCTGTCACCTGCCAGAAGCCATCTTGGCCGTACGCAATTTCCTGAACGAGTACAGTTAGCTGATCATGATCTACAAAGCCCCAACCCTTTGGCCATAGGTCAAGGGATGGGCGTTTTGTGCGGCCAAGGACAAGGGGGATTCTGCCTACTTTGAAAGACCAAGTGCCTGTCTCAACGCTGCCAAAGGTGGTGCTCAACCATTGCTGCAGGACATCCCCGCGTACGTAATGCGTGATGGCCGTTGTGAAAGGCATTTTGTATGAAGCTGATGTTATGGTGCAGAAGCTAGACGAAGAGAAGAGACTGCGATGGCAGAAGGAAAGACCAACATGTGTACCACAATACCACAACACATTAATGATAGGCGGCTCTGTTACGTGCCCGCATCAGCCCTTCGCTGCCAAGTAACGCCTCTGTAACCTTAAAAAACCTAATTAGAACAGGCTTGAAATGCACATTAGGCTCCAGAGCCACTGAGATCAATATTTGTAGTTGTGGCGGCCAAGCCTCAGCGGCTATTGGGTTGAAAAGATGAGTTCCGGGCAAGGCATTCTACTAAATGAGACAAAATATGCACGTAAAACAAGTTTTGGTTAGGCCTCAGCCAGCCACAGCTTCAAAGCCAAACAATAATGAACTGAGAGGTGAGAGTCTGGTTTCATCGGTACTTCTGATATCATACAAAACACAGAGCCTCACAAGTACTATAGAGGCTGAAAATCATTCCACCGTTGGGTAAACAGCTAAGATCCGCCACGGCTGATTTGTCTTTTCAACCTTCCAGGCAGTGGTAGATCTATGGCTATACACTGCAAGGTGTCCCGTAGGAACGATCTGGGCTTCTCCGCAAAACGCCAATAGCTAGAGTCCCTTTCTCTCCAGCAATTACAGTATATTACCATGCCAAAGCCCTCCATTCATAGCCAATTGCTTTAGAACTGCAAACAAGCGATATTTGCACATTTAAAATGGCCCAAGCATATTCGAACCCTTCTTCCTCGCGTACCTCCGATGACATTGAACTGCCACGGCACGATGGGCCTTTTGAGCCGCGTGCCCTGCAGGACGAAGAACAAATTGATCCGTGGGAAGAAGGCCTGGGAACTTTTGATGTATTCGCCCTGATTGTCAACAAGATGATTGGCACTGGCATTTATACAGCTCCAACTACTGTCTACCTTATGACGGGTAGCAAGAGTCTTACACTGGGCTTGTTCGGTGTTGGCTTTCTGTACTGCTTGATGAGGTGGGTTCTGTCGCTCTACCCCCTGCTACTTTACGCTGCCATGCTTCTACAAAATCCCACATCTAACTTAGGTCAACAATAAGGTGAAGCACTAACGGATCAACAGCACAGCTATCTATCTCCAGTATGCGGCGGTTCTCCCTTACAACGGAGGCGAACTCATCTACGTAAGTACTTACCTCATATGTACAGATGCAGATGCAAAATTGACCAGATTAGCTCGATGAAATCACGGCACACGTCACGCCTACTTCCACCGATGCATCAGTCATTTCGGTGCCTCAAGAGCACAACGAGGGGATCAACGGGAACCTGGAAAGACAAGCTACAAACTCGAGAGATTCTACGGCTTCGAGAATAACAAACACTGCTTCCTACGGATTATGGGCGAGATTTGTTCAATGGCGTAGGAAGCTAATGGGCGATGGCCTACTCGCCTTCATCATCTATTCTCTCATTTTCATTGTCTTTTTCAACTCGGCAACCAACAGTATGCAATTCGGTCGCATGGTTCTTTTGTGTATCAACGCCGACCAAGGTGTCGATAATGCCGTCGTCGACGTCAATAACGACCTCATGCGATACATCGGTGTTACAATTCTCACCATAATCTGCCTCACGCAATTCTTTAGTCCCAGTTTCGGTCGAAGGCTCAACAAATTTCTTGCCGTTGTCAAAATAGGCTTTCTTCTCGGCCTATTCATCGTTGGCCTGACTGCGCTGTCTCGCGACATCAAAGATGGGAAAGGGCATGATACTACCCAATCCAGTGATTGGTCCAAATGGAATGAGCGCAAAGTTGTATCCAAAGTTTCTTTTGCCAAAGCCTTGCTCATTGTCCTATTTAGTTTCGAAGGCTGGGAAAATGCTACCTTTGTTAGTTCATTCCTCCTCCTGCTTGGCCCCCCTTTTACAAAGCTCAAGGGGCAAGGTTAGATATACATGTTGAATTTTTTGCTGACCGAATATACCTTTCAATAGGTTGCTGGAGAGATCCCTCGGAGGAAGCACAAGATCTTACGGCGAGGGTTTATCTGGGCAGTGGTCACTGTTGGATCCTTGTATCTACTCGTTGTTGGGGTCACAGTAAGCTGTTCACTATTGTTTCCTTTTGTATGACCAACAGGGGCAAGTCACTAATCGTGCCCAGCTTAATTCACTCCAGTGGGGAGACTTTCCTGATCAACGCAACATCAACTACGCCCCTTTGGTAAGTTCTGAATAGCCCCAGTCTGTACTTGCTTGTCATTAACCTCACTTTGCACTCCAGCTGACAGGCAACAAAACTTCGGCAAGACGGGCTTGGCCGATTATTATAGCCATTTCCTCTTTCGGGAGTCTCAACGCTATTATTTATACTTTCTCAAGAGGTGATATGCACCATCCACTCCTGCCTCAATTAATTAACTTTCCCACACACTGACATTGTATCTAGTCAAGCAGGTAATTGGGCAGGCGGAAGTACTTCCCTGGTCTCGCTATCTGAAGCAGGATGATTGCCTAAACAGGACTGAAAGAATAAAGGAGAATGACTTTCACTATAAGTCTCCTCAGGGTGGATTGATTGCCCACTGGTCCTCAAGTGTCATACTGATCGCCGCTTCGGCTTCTATTAAGAGCACTATCGAATCGGCAGGTCTACCCGGCTACATCCAGACTTATACCCACTGTTTCATATTGAGTAAGTTATCAGAGATCCCCGTTGAGCAGGTATAGTCTCTGACATCAATATAGTGGTTATGGCCCTGGGTTATCTTAATCTCAGATCCCGCCAAGAAGCTCTTCAACGCCAAGGAGATACTAAAGGGACCCAAACTTCATGGGGTCGTCTTTATGAGGCTGTCATGATCGTAACAATTCCTTTCTATATACTCCTGAACATCGCTATCCTCATCATCAACGCCATACCCGACTATGTTAGTTCGGACGGTACTCCGCATGTTTTCCCAGGGTATGGCTTCCCTGTCATCGTGGCTTCCGTGGTAGTCATCGGAACCGCATATTACGTGTTATTCTTCGGCGCCGCTTATCGCTACTACGAGCCCTTGCCAGCAACTGAGAGCGATGAAGAAATTCCCCAATCCCGCATGTATGAAGGAATATTGAAGCCTGAAAGTCGGTTAAATTTGATGAAACACGCTGGTGTCCGATGCGAAATACACAAGGATTACTTTTATAAGAAGGTGGAAAGAATGTATAGATTCGGACGGCGTTGGAGAATGCAGTACTCTATACGTGGAGTTGATGCCGAGGTATGTTTCCCATACTACTCTATTAGTTCAAGTTCGGAGATACACTTGATGGTTTATACCTATTTAGGATCAAAATACTCACACTGAAACAGTACCCTGGGGAACCACAAATCGATCAGACCCGTACAACCTTTGCTATGTTCTTGTACTGGGTCTTTGGCGGAACTCGGTTGAAGGAAGACAGAACTCCTTGGGTTAGGCTGAAGGAACGCACGGAACGGCTTTTCTCTTGGTGATCAGTTGCTCAAGGAATAGCATACAGGGACGTAGAAGGTGACAGAGTGGTGAGAGAGAAAGTGGCGATCTGCAAGCTGCATTACTAGTAATACTTCTATTGCCAGCTAATTGTGCCTAGGTGATAGGTGTTTTTGATATCAGTCATTTGGTTGGATAAGCTCAATTTTATGCTGCACCTGTGCCTTGTCGGTCCTTAAGGGATCCTAAATAAGCTGTTGATCTACTCAGCTCAGCTCTGTTGTTGATCGTATCCTAAATTGGCTATTGATCTGCGGCTAAGAAAGTGCGCTCGGACTACTCTCTGTACGATCACGTCAGAATGTCAGTGCCACGTAAGTTTGCGTGGAGAACCTAAACTTCAGTTAGATATTACTGTACATTATTTGATTGGGTCGGAATGGAGGCGTATTTACAAATGTTCGGCTGTTCCCATTGACTTATGTACTCCGTAAATTACTGGTCAATTGAGCTTCTATGACGCAAAGGTCGGTCCACTCTAACCCCCGCTTTGTCTACCAACTATTTCGTAGGTATTATTCTAATATTTAAGAGGGGTTCTAGCCCATTCAATTCTTGACCATCCAACTTCCATTTGTTACTACTCCATTAACATTTCCAAAATGTCTCCATCAGAATTCACGATACGACTGCAGAGAGGTATTTATAATGAGAGTTTATGATTCTTAGCATACTAAATTATTTTACAGGTATTACAGGTGGATTCACTCCAGTTTCACCGTCTGCTATCTATTCCATATCGAAGGAGCCAGATTCTGAAGTTACAGTAGCTTCTTTGGTCAAAGAAGCTGGACGGTCTCTTCCAGAGATCCCGACTGAGAAGACTATCTCTTCTACTCAAACCAATGACTTGGTGAACGAACTTGAGACTATTCTTAAGGCGATCCCAACCGAGTCCCCCCAATACTCTGAAGACATTTATGGTCTTGATACCGGGATTATATGGCGCTCTGACGATTTCGAATGGTCGAATAAAGCGCCTGAGGGATGTGGAGGTGGGCCCGGGGCCAGTAAGGTTCAAGCAACTGATGGACAAAGAGAGAAGTTCAAGAGAGCTGTTGAAATTATTGAGGAGATACTCAAGCTTGAGTAAGAAATGATAGTTAGTTTGTTCTAGAGAGAAATACACAGTTTGGGTTATTGCATCATGATAAGAATACAATTCCATAACATTGATCTAGATATGGGTGGCTATGGGATGGCCCTCACGCCTTCCTCCCACTCATCGACTCATCTTGAAGTACCTCGCAAAGAACATAGAATTGGCAGCGAGGATCACTGGCACCACGCTTACCATTTCGCCCAGTCCAGCATACCGTGGAGGAATGCGGAACTCAACCCAAGCACCGCTAGCCATGGTGATTGCCAAGACATTGTAGACAGCAGACCAGATAAAGTTGAAGTACATCCGGTTGAATGAGACTTTGCTGATGTCAAGAAGAAAAGGGATTCCCTCCAGGCTATTCAAGAGAACCACATCTGCCGCACCCTGCGTCACGTCGCTGCTGATCAAACCACCTCCCATTTGAGCACCAATGTTTGCTTGAGCTACAGCAATGGCATCGTTGGTTCCATCACCGCAATATAGAACGTGTTTTTCTTTGTTCTCCATCAGAGCAGCAACGTAGTCTCGCTTCTCTGGTGGAGTCCGCTCACCAGCCACATTCTCATCCGGGATACCAACCGAGGCCGCCACAGCCTTCACGGCCTTGATCTGGTCTCCCGAGACAAGATGTACTGCAATACCGCGGGCTTTGAGTTCAGAGATGACCTGTACCGCTTCCGGTCGGATCTGGGCTGAGAGTCCAAAGACAAGGAGAGGGACCGAGTTACGCGTCACAACAAGAGTAGTGAGGCCGCTCTGCTGCAGTCGTGAAACCTCTTCCAGTTTGTCACTTTGAGTCCAGCGAGCGTTTCCAGCCCTGAGGTTTGAGTCTAGGTATGCAGCCTCGATTCCAGCGCCCGGGACAACTTGCACATCCATGACCTCTGCCACTGGCTCAACGACTTGTTGTCCAAGATGTTTCTCGACCGCAGCAGAGACAGGATGCTTGCCGCCAGATACAAGAGCCTTGGCCAGCGCGAGGTTCTCTTGCATGTCTCCATGAAGGTTGACCTGTTCTGTCACTGCGAGCTCTGCTTCAGTTATTGTTCCGGTCTTGTCAAATACGACATCAGTGGTCTTGCGAGCTCCCTCGGTAGTGTTAGCCGTCTTGATGATGACACCACCTCTGGCCGCAATGCCACCCGCAACAACCAGAACCATGGGGACTGCGAGGCCGAGGGCACAAGGACAGGCGACCGCAAGGGTAGCCACAGTATACGTGATGGCATTCCCAACACTCTTGCCGGCACTGTAGTCGAGGATCTCCATCCCGCACGCAATCCAGATCACCAGAACAAGAATCGCCACAGTCGCCATAGCTGGGACAAACCAGCTGGCGACCTTACCGGCCAGGTCTTGTATCTCTGGTCTTGACTTGGCAGCCTCTTCGACAAGCTGAGCGATATCAGTCACAGTGTTCTTTCCGGGAAGACGAGTCAGCTGGACTGTAACGGTACCATCGCCATTTACAGTGCCAGCGATCAAGTCACTGCCCTTTTGCTTTAAGATGGGAAGTGTTTCGCCCGTGAGCATTGATTCATCCACTTCAGTCCTGCCCGAGATGACCACCCCGTCAGTGGGTACCCGCGAATGTGGGAGAACCTTGAAAACGTCCCCATACTGAAGCAGACGAGCATCCATCTCATGATCGCCTTCCTTCTCGACCAGCACAGCAATGTTGTTCTGCTTTGACCGCAGCGACACAGCGGAAACAGCTTGGACTCTCGCAAAAGCAGCAATGAGTCTACCGACGAGAATCAACGTGATGAGCATGGTGCTTGTCTCGAAGAACTGGCCTTCATCAAGTGCCTTCCCTGCCATCTCGAAGCTGAAGGCCACGACGGAGTAGACGTAGGCTGCCGTGATACTTATGACAACTAGCATGTCCATCTCAACGGTGCGACTATACCATAGGGCTGATAGAGCTGGGCGGTAAAACTCTGGAATGGCAATGAGTTGAACGAGGGTGCCGAGAACCAGAGAGGCTATCTCCTCTGTGCGTTTGTCCACCAAGTCTTCGCTCCATGCGACTACTGCGACGGGAATGGTGAGTGCAGCTGCTAGAAGTGTCTTTGTGAGTTGGTCCCAGAGGCGACGGCGACTGTTATCGAGCTGAGGATCCCCGCGAGGCTCCGCTAGCCCATTGCAGTCTTCCTTTACCAAGGCCAACAAGTCCCGAGCTCCAATGATGGTTGGATCATAAGCCAGACGCACTGTTCTCTTGTCCAAAGACTGTACGTCTGTGACACCTCGCGGCGAGTCTCCTTCTAGCTGCTTGCTCTGGGTAGGGGTAGCCAAGACGTCGATGAAGTGATGCCCACCTACGATCCTGCTAAGCAAGAAACCACTTGCACCTGTCATGAAGATGAGTACCTCATCCGCATTGGTGATGGATGTGTCAACGTCAAACTCCCCTTTGCCCATGACAAAGTTGACCTGGGCATTAGACACACCTGCCATGCTGCCAAAGATACGCAAGAGCTTGTCGGCGCATGAAGTACAGTCCATGCCACTGACTAAGAAACCATATGTCTCGATGTTTGCAGCATGCTCGACATCCTGTTTCTTGTCCACAGCTCCAGATGGCTTGAAGGCTGGGACAACAGGGACAGGCTTCTTTTTTCCATGCTTGCTCTGGTCCCTCTTCTTATTGTTCGACCTCGTACTCATACAGCATGTCTCGAGAGACGTCATACCTTGATCGATGGCGCTGCGGCAAATGCATCGGATCTGGTCGAGGTAGCTGCTATACTGGTCGAATGCAGCTTCGAGGTGCGTACCGCAGGCTGTGTCGGTTTTATGGGTGCCTTGGTCATGTTCGTGGGGTTTATCGTGAGATCCTGCATCGAGGTCAATTCTCATTCCCTGAGGCGCTGTTGGCCCTGGGTACTTACCTTCATGGCTGGGATCATCATCGCAAGCCTTCTTGCACTCGAGAGCGGCAATGGCGTAGATGCACTTTTCTGGATGGGAACGCAGCGTTAGTGTGTGTCCAAAAAGTTATGACAGAATAGGTGATAAGGTAAAATTCTCACCACTGCAATGTTCCTCACTGCCACAGCAGGTTGAAGCCTGGGATGTGATGCTGGAGGCATCGGAGTGCCCATCGCAGCATCCTCCACCATCGTGGCTGTGGATGCCATCGTGATTGTCCTCGTGATCATGGTCGTGTCCATGGTCGTGCCCGTGGTCATGTCCGTGATCATGTGCGTGATGGTTCGTGTGCTCGACGGTAGACGAATCAACTCCATGCTCCTCCACGGCGTTGACCTGCCCAGGTTTGGTGCCACAACAGGAAGCGCCCATGGTTTGTAGGTTTTTGGTTGAAGATGTAAGTTTATGTGTACATTTGCCAAGACTCAATGTTTCATGAGGCGATCTGTTGACGGTGGGTCGAGGAAATGTTCTTATGTATTATATATGATTAGTATCATCTGTTGAACAGTTCCTTGCTTATTGGTGTTCCGCGGATGCTCCACCACCAAAAGTCGCCGCGCTCCGTTCCCGCGCCGCTCTCCATCGTGTACTAACCGTGTGGGGTCGTATCACGAAGACGAGGACAAGGATTATGCGTGAGCTTCAACTAAAACACATTGAATGATAGGATAGATAGCATATCCACAGACAATAGCATTAATATTGTAAATCAATTGATGGGTATTTCGCTTCATCTGTATCTATAGACTATAGAACAGATGTGGACAAGTCGCATTCTTTGTCATTCCTCCTTTCATGCTGATATCACCCTTTGCGCCTCTGCAATCGCCGCTTTAACCTGATCAACGGTCCGGAAGCATGCACAAGCTGTTGTCATATCAACTTCCTTTGGACACACCTCTGTAGGATGTTTGGTGGTCGGGAGGGTCTCAGTATTCGAACAGCTCGTGCCGGTCTCGCAATTCTCATGTCCTTCGGTGTGGAGTTGGCTCTGCCTCGTCGCCAGTCCGTCCCCCAACTCCAGCAGACAAGCTAATTCGCCTTTCAAGCTTGCTTGTAGAAATGCGATGTAGCTCGGCCCGTCGATCGAAAGCTCCACCATATCTCGCGCATCTGGCTGCTGGCCAACAACGAGGCGAATTGGCGCGCCGGCGAGCGATGACTCGGCTGTTCGCTGCTTCTGCATGTAGAATAGATCACCATAGGATGATCCAATGCTTGATAGTAATGAGCCAAGGAGGTATACATTTCGTGATGTACGTGGACTTTTGATAGACTGGAAGCAGACAGTGCATTCGAGGATGGTCCTCGCTGATGCTAGAGACTGCTTCAAAACTTTGAGCGTCTGGAAAGTCTCTGGTGAGTTTTCTGTCTGTGAGAAATGTTGGTTCACCAACTCAACGCATGAGCACTTCTGGGTGGACGGTACAGGCGGGGTTTGGGCGTCGGGGCTTGGGGCGGGTGGTGTTATGTTGGCGATGGACTTTTCCCTTTCCGTTGCAGGGCCCTCATACCAATTCTCCTGGCCATGTCGCATCGTTGTGTTCTGGAATAAATCAGGCGGCAGCCCCTCTGGCGCTCGAGTATTATTTTGGTCCGCTGAAAAGTCCATGTCAAAAGACGGAAGTGGTGTGCTGAGGTCATCAAGAAACTGGTCCATAATGCCAGCAAAGTTACTAGTGTCGACGGCATCCCGAGACATCGGTGTAGCGTTCGTGGTGATAGCCTCATTGTACCGATACCGCAGAGGCTGGCCTCTCCTCGGCCGCCCTATAGCCCTCGTGGGCGAATACTCGCAAGTCAGAGCAAAATGCGAACATCGCTCACACAAAGGAGTGTGGCGCGAACATCGGACCTTTCGCTTCCCTATGGAAACAGAAACAGACACGTCATCAGCTGATTGCGCAGAGAAAGTTGGAGGACCAGAGACTCACTGCACGGGTCACAAGCGCGGTGCTGGGTCTTGTCACTTATACCTGAAGGCTCCATGCCTACTAAGCGGTTAAACGTCGAATTACTGTGCTCTTTGGTGGGTTTTCGAGACAAGTGCGGCCATCAAGGTTCTCAGCCTCGGTATTGCCAAGGGGAAATCGCGGAAGCCCAGACCCAGACCAGACCGCGGGGCGGAGCGGAGGGTTTTGAGACTTGTAATTGGTTGTGTCATACTCCGTACTCTTTGTGTTTCATTCCGAGCCAGTTACCTACCCTATAGCGCAGCCTCTAAATGCATGATAAGAGTTTGACAATGTTGGCAAGCCTTGAATACGCTCCATTCTAATATTCGAATTGTACGAAGTGTTTTGAACACAAGTTGTAATGTGACGTGAATATTGTAAAGTTACAGGTAATCACATAATAGCGATTCATCATATTGTAAAACCTCAATCCACGATACTTGATATCTTATTTGTAATTTCTTCGAGGCTATGCAACTGATGGAATTACTCACGCAGCACCGCATTCTTTCTCTTCATTAAAATTCAACTTCTTTACCTGCTTTATAAGCCGTGCCGCGCCTGCACAGGAGGCTGAGTCCACCCATCCTTGCTGCTATCACCGTCGGCTTTCGCTCATTCCCGCAGGCTTGGTCTCAACGCCGACCCCACAGGAGCAATAGTCTAATCGCGGGCAATTTTCGCCGGACACGTGGGAGCCCTATCTAAAGCAGTCGGGTATCATTTTTCAAGACCCAAGTGTTTGGCTGTGCAATTGCAGGACAAGTTGTAGTGCGTATTCCGTGTCATCTGTAATCAATGACCGCAATTCTTACAAGCTTGACGGATATGACATGACCGTTGTCAAAATTGTATATCCGGAACTTAAAGACTCCTCGGTTACGTCAATGGGTCCTCGTCACTCTTGCGGGCAGTGACTTGGCGCGTTAGCTGCTACGTAAGCTCGACTTTGACATCGGTAATGGGTGAGATTGCCATTATTGGCGTATGAGAGAGGCTGAGTGATAGACCCTACGTAGTAGATATGCTTAAGTACTTGAATCGCAATAGATACCTTACGCAAGATAAGGGCATAATAATAAGCGACATGATGCGTGCTACAGTGCATTTCAACGGGCCCGACTCATTTTTATAGCGTCCGATTGGTTGATTCAGCCAGTAACCGAGTGCGACAGCCCTGCTGTGCCGTTACCCGAGGACGATAGCACGCCAATATCCATGACGTCAAGACATATCTTTCTGGGATCTCGTACCTATTTTACGATCTTGTTATTTCCTTTGCATGCCAAACAATTGATGTTAAGAAGCCCTCTATGTTACAGTATTTCCACCAGATTTTCCTTTGTAAGACCATGAATCGATTAGATCCCTCACAACAACAATCTCAAAGCTTGGCATCCAAGTCTTTATACCCAACACCAACACCATCGCCACCACCCTTTTCAACAACTTCAATGGCTGATGTTGGAACCGAGCCCGGAAATCTTTTTCGACTAAAAGACGTCCTCTCATATTTTGCTGCTGTCAAAGGCGATCTCTCCAACGTCACAGCCCCGCCTTTCATTCTCGCCCCTAGATCCGCCATTGAGATTCCAGCCGCCTGGGCATGTCATCATGATCTCTTCCTCCAACCAGCCGACGAGCCCGATGCTGGAGTTAGGGCTCTCCTGTTGGCCAAGAACTATCTATGCAGTCTGAAGCAACTCGTTAGTGCAGATTCGGCAGATGCTAGCAAGAAGCCATTGAATTCGTTTCTTGGTGAATTATTCCTTGGTGCCTTCTCCGACAAAGCCGGCTCACAATCACAATTGATTATCGAGCAAGTATCTCATCATCCACCCGTCACAGCCTGCTCCATATACAATAGGGAACGAGGCATGTCGTCAATTGGCTTTGTGGGACAAGAAACCTCCTTCAGCCTTGTTAGCGGAGTGACCGTACGCCCAACTGGGTATGCCATCATAAAGGACGACAAGCACAATGAGCAGAGCCTCATGACCATGCCGACAATACTGGTCAAAGGTGTAACAACAGGAAATCCATACCCCGAACTAGAGGGCTCGAGCTACATAGCCAGCTCAAGCGGATATCTAACGAAAATCGGATTCCACGGCAAAGGAAGACTCGGGTTTGGGCACAAGAACCAAGTTGTAACCGAAGTCTTTGCTCCAGATAACAGAGACAAGCCGGTGTATCGTATCACTGGGCAATGGACAGGCACTTTGACGATCCAAGACTCATCAAACACCACCCTCGAGGAGTTTCACGTTGATAAAATACCCATCTCACCACTGAAAGTTGCACCTGTAGAAGAGCAGACGCCGTGGGAGTCACGCAGAGCTTGGCGGAAAGTTACACAAGGCATCGAAAATCATGACTTCGAAAAGGTGTATGCGCACAAGAGCGCCCTCGAAGAATCACAAAGAAGACGACGTCTGGAAGAGCAGAAGAAAGGCGTTGAATGGAATAGACTATTCTTCACTCGGTCTGCGAAAGAGGATGATACAGCGGCATCTTTACTTGCAAAGATACCTGAAAAGTTAGAGGGTTTAGATACATCAAAGACGAATGGTGCCTGGAGATTCATCGGGGTTCAAGAAGCAGATAACCTAAAGTCCAAGTTGAGCAAGGATACTTTACCATAGTGTATGAATATCACAAGAGTATTTATATGTGGCATAAGAGCATAGATAATATATTTAAATTAAGTTATAATAGCAGAATTGTTTGCTTCCCTGTTCGTGCACTTATCTACCCTCAGTGTTACCCGAGAAAATATGATAAGATACTTCGCAATCAGAGTCACAATTCGTCCTCCTCAGCTGATGTTGACCTTAGGTCCTGGAAACGTGCTCTCCAGTCTCGTGCTCCGCGGCCAGCTTCTCGTCAAACCTCTCAGCTCGTCGAGCAAGGTCGGCCTGGTAATCGGCAGAGTACTGGCTTCGGTCTACAAAAGGAACGAACCAGGGGGCGTTGGTGAAGAGATAGTTCATCTCCTCGAGAGGCAGCTTCTTGGTCTCAGGGATGAAGGCCCAGACACAGAGGGCATTGGTAAAGTTACCAATGACGAAGAGGAGGTAGTACTTCCAGCCGACTGCCTCCATAGCAATACCAGTAACCTGGCCGATCATGGTGTTGAATGCGAACGAGGTCATGGTAGCAAGAGAGACACCCTTGGCTCGAGTGCGGGTATCGAAGATTTCGGCGGGAATAATCCAAGATAGAGGTCCACAGGTGGCTGAGAAGGAGAAGTTGTACGCCCAAGTAACGATGATAAAGCCCCAGCCCTGAGCAGGGTTACCAGATCCAGGGGGATACACGGCCAGCATAATGGTGGCGATAATAAAGGTAAGCATGTTGAAGAGGTTACCCCAGATAAGAGTCCATCGGCGGCCGAATCGGTCAATGAAGGCAATGCAAAGAGCCTGGGCGATAAGAGCAATGATGGAGTTGATGGCCTGATACTTGAGGGCATCCTCAGCATTGATTCCAGCTTGAGCGTAGATCTGGACCGAATAGTACTGGATGGCCGATACACCAGTCATCTGGATCGAGGCCTGAAGACCGCAGGCAATCAAAAGACGGCGGAAGCAAGAAGGGTTCTTGAAAAGCTCGAAGTAGGACTTTGCCTCGTTGGCATGCTCGTCTGCAATGCTTTCCTGAATCTGCTCCATCTCGGCGCGAACCCAAGGATCGTCAACGTTGCCGTTGGAGTGGAGGCGAGCCAGGGTGAAGAGGGCCTTCTCCTGCTTGCCCTTGTCCATGAGCCAGCGGGGAGACTCGGGGAAAACGAAGATCAAGGCACCGAGAAGAACGGCAGGGATGATCTGGATACCGAGAGGAATGCGCCATTGTCGGTTATCAGTGTAGTGGGTGAATGTGCCCCAGCCAGTCCACGAGGCAACGAGGGCTCCAATACCCAGCATGAATTGCTGGAGGGCGGTGACTCGGCCTGTACAAGAGCGGGTCAGTCAATTATGCTTATTAAATTGGATACCGGGCGGGGTATGGCCCATGGGTGTGGGTATTACCTCGAATCGAAGGATGAGCAATTTCGGCTTGGTAGAGAGGAATGATCATTGTGAGGAATCCAACACCGAGACCGGCGAGGAAACGGCCTGCCATCAGATATGAGATCTCTGGCGCTGCAGTCTGGAGAGCACCTCCAAGCATGAAAATGATAGAACCGATGGTGATGGTCCATCGTCGACCGGTGTACTCGGTGGTAGGGCCAGCGAATCCGGCTCCGAAGAAGGCGCCGGCCGTGAAGAGGGCAACTACAGCACCACTGCGACCGTCAGAAGTATTCTAGAGAGATTGATTGTGTGACTTACGTATCAGACTTGCCAGGATCTGTGTTGAAAAGTCTCTGATATGATTCAGAGGCGATAACCTGGGCAATAACACCCAGATCATAACCAAAGAGGAGCGACCCAAAGGACGCAAACACTCCGACGAGGAATTGATAAACCTTGGGCTTCATGATGATTGAGTCACTGCTTGTTGGAGATGCAGCTGAATCTGAATGTGACAGTAAATTGATCGACGGGGTGCGGGTTTGGCAGCTTTAATACTTTCGTCTCAACCCCAGAAGCTCCAGCATGGGCCTCGCATCGCGACCTCTACCGCGCCAATGGCCAAACTCGTGGCATGCCTGCAAGCGCAAAAGCCCCATAATCGCCAAACAACCTTTGCAGATAAGGCCAGAGTCATCCACTTGGCGCAAGCGGTCCCCCATGGGGAAGAGGAACGAAAAATGCAACCTCAGTCAAAGCTCGACGCGACACGCTAAGAAAAACGCCCATTTGGCCGCGCGTGACTGGATCTCTAGAAGCGCTGTGAAGTGATTGGAGCGCAAAGAACGACGCGATCGAGCACTGGAGCTAGAGTGTTAATGGGGTGCTATTGACAGGAGTCAAGGACGGAGCAGAGGCCTGGAATCGTTCAAGTAGTGCGGAGAAAGGGAATATCCACCTATGGTGAGCAAGGGTTATGCCCGGATTCTGTTCCAGTTCTGTCATGGCTCGTCTTATCCCAACGCGGGGTTCAGCTGACCCCAAGACGCTATTCCGGTTTGATCTTTGGCTTGTCTGCGCTACTCATTGGCCTTGGGGGAAATCGTCCCGAGAAGGATTTCATGTCGGGTTGCATCCGAGGCTTGAGCATGGTTGGTGCGGCTTGGCATGAGGAAATGGAAATGTCTTAGATGGAGGAGTCATAGTTGAAAGGGGTCGTGATGGGGTTTACAGCCTCATATCATGTCTGTTAATGGCATTCCTGAGTTCCACGTAGAGTTGGCTATGAGAACGTCAGTGATTGGCTCGTCTGATGTATGAAGATGTACCAATAAGTATCAGCTAGGGTGACAGTTGGGGAAATCTCACGCATATGTTGATAAAACAAAGGAAATTGTGTGAGTAGACTACTTTGTCTCGATTACCTTTTCTCACGCTGCAACTGGGCATGTCGTGAAGGGAAGCCTTGAATACAGTAAATACATGAATAATAATTTAATGCTTCTATCATCACTTATACTCTCTTCTATATTTATTTCGTAGTTGTACGGCTGATCATCTTGCTCAAGTTGATAACTACCGGGTAGGTAATCAGTTGCCTCACTCGGCCAAATCGGGTATATTCCCACGCGGCATGATATTCCCGGGACATTTTACGCGTACAATACGCGTACCGAGTCGACAGAACAATTGGTGGACAATCTCACCATTCATTTCGCAAGGAGGATTCTAAGCTCGGTGCCGCCACCAACGAGTGTAAATGATGACCAGATAATGTGATTTGCCTGTTCGCCCTGATCCTAAATGAAGTTTAACTGTCATGATTCCGCTGATAATTTTACGATGAAATCAGACAACCACTGATACTCGACGCGACGTGTAGTTATTGACTCTCTAAAACACATTTGACTGATCCACTTCGCTTGGCTGTGCCTTCTTGTTGCGTCCGAGATTGACATCGATCACCATACACGTACATCCAGCATCGCGCAGTTGCCTTCTATTTTAAGATACTGGATCTACATAACGCTAATTATATCTCAAATAATGATCTAGACTAAATAGATAAAGTTATTGCCTAAACCATCTCTTGTACCACTTAGTTTCTTCTATATATTTAATTATTTACTACTGGCTAATATAAATAGTGATGGTCAGGATTGTAAGATGTTATCAAAGCAGAGTAAAGATATCATATGTCTTAATAGTTAACAGTGCGGGTAGGGCATGTAAAGGCAAAGAGGTTGTATTAAGATCCGGTGAGCTGAGGTCTATGAATAGTGGTGATAAATATAGCCTATATGCGAAAATAATCCTTCAGAGATCATAATTGCCGTAGGGTAACGGCTGTCCTGAATCATAGTGGTTTTGAGAACGTTGTGATGCACCCTGGCAGATAATCCGATCTCGATTTGTTATGTAGTGGGCTGGTGAGAAATGGGCCCACTGGTGTGAAAAATCGGATGCACATGATATAACTGCGAAGATCGGAACAGTACTCTATTGTTTGAGTACATATTAGCCAGTGCCAGGGATTCCTGAGCCAGCGAGGTTTGAAGCAGCAGTCTAGATCAGGTCAGTAATATCCTTAGTCATGAAGGTAGGGTTCCTTACACATGCGAAGGATTTGATGCTTTCTAGACCGAAACCAATCCCTGCGACGTAGGTATCGCAAGTGGGCTGGTTATCTTTGGGGTAGACCAGTCTGCTAAAGGTTTCGCAGTGATCGTCGCCGTAGACTATACAAGCTGTGTCTGGCTGAACGAGGATAGACCAAATGGTAAATTCCTCGCCATCACAGGCTCCTTTGTTCACGCCTCCGTTTGTGTACTTAGCGCAGGAAGTGCCTGGCATGTCCTTGCCGAAAACATTGCATCCACCATCGACTCCGCCTGAGATGATTCGATATTGTGAATTGTCCTTCGGAGAACAGATGGAATCAGTGTGAAAAGTCGCTGTAAGTCTGTGAGTCCAATATGTCCAGTAGAATGCGATGTTATTGATGCAACTTACCTTCCCATGCTGAGACAGGGGCTAGAGCCACCGAGAGAATAAGATAGGTACTGGCAGAGAAATGCATATTGCCGGTATTGAAGAGTAGCTTGGAGAAGGAATAGATGCAGAGGTTGTAGAGGGTATAGAGAATAGATGTAGAGGATGGAGAAGATGAAGATAATAGAAAAATGTGAGCAACAGACGCAGAGGATTTTATAGTAAATGTGAAGATTAATTTTAGAAAGCCCAGCTATAGCTACAAACCTGCTAAGCTGATCTGAATAGGCGAGGAATAGGTTTTCCGAGATGAATGAAGAATTAATCATTCGAAGGAACAGGCGAAGGATTTCTCGTTCAAGGCGCATAGACTAAAGCTTGCGTTTATTGGTCAAATACATGTTTCAATTCAAGCTCAGCCTCTGAAGGATCAGAATACTACCGAGGCTTAGATCTGAGCATAAAGCGTTAACCTTAACTGTGAGATTTTAGTATTGACAGGGTAGGGAGCAGCACAAGCTTGGCAGGCATAAAATCTAATAACCAGGGAAAAAGCAAAGGGAAAAAGGTAAGTACAGAGGATAAAAATTGCTAAAGTATTATCCAGAGTCGAAGGTATTAGGTGACTTATAATAGAGTATCAGAAATAATACTGTAGATAGTTAGTCAAGGCTATAGAGTTAATTCTATGGTTTTAATGGATTATTAAGAGAGTCGCGAAAGATAAGGAGGATAGAGCCGAATTATTATAATGCCGAGTGGGATGTTGGGTTAGAAAATTCACCGCTAGTCCGAGTGCTTGGCGGCCATAGCTCCGCCCATTAACGGCCCGACCATAGTGCTGCTCGGGTCGCCCACGAGTGGGAGATTGAGCTAAGCCACCTCCTGTATATTGCTAAAGGCTCACCCAATCAGTGGTGATAGCATAGGTTAATGCAATAATACCGACTAACGCCCTAGCTGGACTTGACAGTCAGGATCTGCCGTGTTCGACATCAGAAGAGCCAGATTACTGCCGAGATTAAACAAGGCTAAAGCTAACAGTATCAGAGGCATACTCCCTAACTAGGATGATTCTTCCTAATATTAGAATACTTACAACGCCTAGAATACTAATTATTGATTAATATCAGCCTAGCCCTTTTCGCAAAGACGAGTTCAGTAAATATCTGGCAATTGTTTTTGAGTTAAATTAATACTGAAAGCTCTCCTCAAAGTATTCTATACGGGACCGAGAGTGTAAGGTTCTTGCCGCCACCGCACATCTACTCTCATCGGCCATCTTGGCTGGACCACTTGTGACTACTGCAAGACTGCCCTCGCTTTCGATTGCGGAACATCTATTGATGGTGTCTTCAACATTCAATCGTCCAGACCTCCACTCCACCAAATCGCGGCTGTTTTCATCATTTAATCTTCCATCATCCACGCCCGTGGCATAAATGAAGATCCCCAACCGCTCATCTCTGAGCACATCCCTCAATTCGTGATTGAGCACATCGACAGCCAGAGCAGTTTGCCGTACTGCCCAGTGGATTTCAATAGATCCTGGCTGACTGGTAGATTTCAGAAGTCTCCGAAGATATGAGAGCGGGACAGCGATACCACTGCCACCAACAATGAAAAGTACTTTGTCGAAGCGCTCTAGAGGCAAGGTATTTCCGTAAGGACCCTCGATGGCCACTCGTAATATGGCTGGTTTCGGATGTTCTGCCTCAGCGTACTTCCTCAAACGTGATGTAAAGCTATCGTAAGGTCGAATCAAGAATGTCATTTCTCGATGGTCCTTTTCGGAATCGCTTTCTACTTCCTCCGGCAAGACTGGAATATTTTCAAGTAAAGGTGATTCTTCTGCTAGGTGTTTAACAGCGTGTTGCCTTGTCCCTGATACTGATGCTACAGTGAAAGGATGACTTTCCCAAAAGTTCCATTTGTTCAGCACCATGAGATAGTAAAATGTTCCAGGCGGTATCTCGTACATGCTTGGGCACAGTGGGGCAACAACGCGAACCATGTGTGCATCTTCGTTGTAAGTAACGAGAGCGCTTGTGTTCCAGATTTGTGGATTGAAGGCCATGATCCGAGCCCCACGAATGAATCGGTCCAGGAACCATATCATGACTGGAACCCACACTAGAGGGTCATAGTCGCCTCGAAATATTGACACGTGCCTTGAATGGGGATTAGCATCTTATCTTTCAGTTCTTCTTGCCGTCGCGAGACCTACCCCAGCATTGTTGCGAGGATGAGGATGGATAATCCGATGTGGGTTATGAGGAAGAACTCATAGTGTCGACGACGGAACCAAAAGATTGACAATGCGATAAGTAGGCACAAGAAGATAGTAGCCTATTCAAATGTTAGATACATCAAGTCAATGTGAGACCATGCCACTCACCAGCTCACCCGTCCACCAATAGGTCATGTTGCACATCCGCCAGAAGTAAGGCCACCCACCCCCTGAAACCGAGTTAGTAAGTAACAGGGAAAAGCCTTGCCGTTGTCTTACTCTGGAAGATAAGGATTGTGTATCCGATTGAATGGATCACAGCTTGAACGGCGGCTATGCGACCAACCCAACGATGAAAATTGTTAAACGTTTTAAATTCCCATCCAGTTAGCCATATGATGAGGTTGTTCCGCATACCAAACAGCCATATTAGAGGAAAGTTGGCAAATGAAATAATGCCCGTCCTATCAGAGACATGTCGCAGTAGTTGCATACCTACTGAAGGGTAGCTAATCGTTCGTCTTATTAGCAAAGAGTCACTGGTATGACCCATAAGGAGGGTGGACTCACTAGCCATAACCTTCAAAGATTCTGTAACCGTGCAGAGTGCATGCTACATTAAGGAGTACGAATGCTACCAGAGTCAGGGTTTGTATACGAGGTGGCAAAGTACCCCAACCACCAAAGTCTTGCACACAGCGTCGGCCTAGAGTTGCAGGCATAAGAACGTTGCGCTTGAGCCATAGACCCTTGGGACCTTGACCAGGAATTGACGATATCCGATTCACGATGCCCATTGCAGCTACCACCGCCCAAAAGACACCCATTGCCCAGCCATAGTAATAGTGATATCTCCACACATAATCATGCGCATCCTGTTATCATCTTGAGTCAGCGGAAGAACTCAACGCGTTTACCTCAGATTCGAAGGAGTGCTGACCAGCGTGCGGATCCAGAGATCGTAGTAGCCTTGAGATGGTAGCATCAGCACGTCAAATGGAGATGTACGGTCTGGATTCGTCGCGTTGAATCTTCGGATTCGAGCCTTATCCTGATCTGTAAAACCATCGATTATATCGTGCGATGGAAGATATGAGCCGTTGATATCTTGGCATGTCTGATTCATCATCTGAGACTCATCCTCCCAGACGTCTTTAGTGCAGTGAATGTCCCAGCAGAGGTGCAAAGATGTTTGGTACAGAAGACTGGTGCATTCCTGCACTGAGAAGAATACGCCTTTGGGGGCATCTGCAAAGCGAAGAGTTCGGAATGTTTGGCGACAAGCTTTCCCGCATAGCTTAGGGTCTACTGAGGAAGCTGTCGCTTGGCCGAAGGTCGAGATGAGAATGGTGATGAAGCATACTGCAGTAGTTGCGCTACAGAGTCGCATCTTACGTATCTGGATCTACGATCGGGTGCGGTGTTAACGGCTGGTGGGAGTTGCTGGTTATCGCGGATGATTGAGGCTTTATCAGATGATCAGATAAAATGGCGGGTGGGTCAATCTATCACGTGTGTTTCGTCGGCGTGTACTTGGTAGGACTTGGCAACAGTATGGAACAGATACGACATGCTACTGATATAAATCATGTATTGTGACCAGTCACGTACAGATTAAGAGGCAGAATCACATTGAGAAATCGGACAAGTTTGGTTGTGGGAATAGTAGTTCGGTATCTCGCTCAAAAGTGCGAAATCCGAACTCACAGTATTAAGAGAGTTCAACTTTTAGTCAAGCTGAGCTCAGGCATCTATCTACACTAAGTGCATGGCTAAGATGATTATAAACAACTCAAAAGGAACGATGGTTGTAGAATAGCTTATGTACACTGCCTCATAAAAAGGCCGCGATCCTCATGACACGCCTTACTTGCGGTACAGAGCAGCCATCTTCTGCCAGAAGGTTGCAGGCTCCGACTGGGTAGTGGTCGCATCCTTGCCTGTGTTTTGACCTGGCACATCGACAACCTCTCCATCGAGACCCTTGTTGTTGACGGCGTTCTGCTGCTTGCCAAGGTAAAAGTTGGGCATAAAGAAAGAGGCAAAGAGAGGGATGCAAGAGAGGCAGATAGAGCAAATGGTGATGTGGCCGTTCACAATAGCGTAGGCTCGAATGGATCCTTGACGGATGGGGTCAAGGTAGTCGTAAGTCTTGAGCGTCTTGATGTTACCGTAGATAGTAGCGATGGTGGTGCTGTCGACGTCTGGCATTTCCGTGTGCATCTGAGCGACCATTTGCTCAGTCCAGATACTGGTGGCGACAGCGCTGCCAATGCTGGATCCCAAGGTGGACCAAAGGGTGATGATGGAAATGAGCGAGGCAACATCGTCGTGTGGAACTGAAGCTTGAACACCAACTCGGGCACCGACGACGTTGAGTGAAGAAAGACAGAAGATGAGCTGCGCTGCAACGAGACGAGCAGTACCCTGCGTCATCACTCCATCAGGGTTGATGAGAAGACCATAGCCAAGGATCTTAGTGGCAGCACCAAAGATCATGAGATTCTTGTAGCGATGAGAGACACGGTGGAGCAGACCAACGATGGGACCGACCAGGCAGAGACCCATGGTGGTGATACCCAGGAAAATGGTCCATTGGTAGGTGGTCCACTCCTTGATGATGAGAATGTATGACGAAAAGTATGTGTTTCGGATAGATGAGGACATCTGGTTGAAGATGTGAATGATGACACCTGCAATGAAGGCGCGGTTCTGGAGAATGCTCTTGGTCATGAGGGGCTTGGGAGCGAGGAAGTACTCGTACAAGCCAAATAGGATAAGAATGACAAAGCCCATGACAATCATGGCAATCATACTGGGGTTGTGCCATCCACCCTTGGCGCTCTTAGCGAGGGTAATGGGCAAGAGGATGAGGGAGAAGGCGAAACCGAGGAGGATAAGACCAACAATGTCAATGTCAATCAGTCCTCGATAAGCAAGCTTGGCCCAGTAGGTCAAGTTCTTGGGTGTAGCCTCAGAGCGACCCACTCGCACGTCCTTGGAGTCAGCCATAGTGACCATACCAGCCTTCTCACCACGGCGCTGCATTGTGTAGAGGGTGAAGATGGCAGGAAGGAGAAGAACAGGGACGAGAATGGCGAACATGCCCAGACCCCATCGCCAATCGTCGAAGAAGCCATCAGCAATGAAGCCATTGATAGGCACCGTCACAATGAAGGGCAGAGAGAGGCAGGCGCCGAAGAAGCCTCGCCATTCCAGAGGCGTCAAGTCAGCGACGATGATATCGCTGAGAAGATCAAGACCTGATTTGCCGACAGACGTAAAGCAGATGCCGACGGTGTAGGCAGTGAAGTTGTTTGCGCTGGCTGCGACGGCGAAACCGACGGCGTAGAAGACGAGAACGACGACGTAGGTAGTAGGTCGAGAGGTGATATCGGCAAGCTTTCCGATAAAAGGCTTGCTGATAGCGCGAATGATCTGACCAGCTGTGTTGACCGTTCCAAGCTGACTGTGAAGCCCAAAGGTCGAGGCAGCAAGAGTGCCGAAAATGGTGGTGGTGATGCCCATGTCGAGGGCGTAGGCGAACATGGTCAAGCCAATGGAGACACCAAGCAGCCAGAGCAAGATCTTGCCCTTCTTGCCAGACTGGTAGAGCACCTTGTTGAAGGCCTCGACTCTGCCCACGCCGATTTCCTTGTGGCTATCTTCATCGGAGACGGGGGAGTTGGACGCGTCGTAGTCCTTCTTCTCGTTGAGCTCGAACATGTCGGACGATGGGTTCTGGCGGGCGGCATTATGGGCGGGAGCAGCAGCCTGGGGCTCAGCGCTGTCGGGCTGTTTAGGCGTTGACATGTTTGGCAATAGATTGAGCTGCTACAGGCTCGAAAAGGAATTAATGTTGCATGAAAAGAAAAGGATTAAAGGGTAGAAAAAGCCAGGAAAAGGGAGAAGAGAATGGCTCTTCAATTTACAGCAGTGGTCTGGTCTTCTGGCCTGACTTTTTCTTCACATCAGCATTAAGAAAAAGCTGTTGGTCGCCCCCAATTGTAAAAAGAGAGATAAAAAAAGACAGAACCAACAGACAGTGCAAGTGCAAGCTTGGCAAAGGGTGCAGCGACTGACTACAAGGTCCCCTCGTCGCCGGTCCTCGGCTCAGTCTAACCTGTTGATGGCCCAAGGCACGGCGATGGGTGGGTAGGCTTAGGCGAAACCAAAAGAGGATGTGACTGCGTGACTGAGTCTTTTTTTCTTCTTCTTCTCCTTGCCAGGGTGTTTTTTATCTGATCTTGTTCATCTCCACCTACGTTGGTGGTTAGCTGCATGAAGCCAAGATTATCAACCCGCGGCCATCTAATCAGATGGTCGCGTACAGTAGGGATCGTCGGTGGAGTGGGACGAGGATGCTGATCTCTACCATCTTAAGAATAAGGCACAGTACATCACTGTTCTTACTCTCACTGTAGATTATCAATTGGTTGCAGGCCTGTGATGCACATGTTCCATCCCTGATCAAGGTTTCAACCCCGACGGAACGCAATGGAAGTATCGCATGCTGGAGGCAGAATTTTCACTGATCTGCATGGATCTTATCAATCACAAGCTCAGAACCCATCATCACGGGTGTTACCAGTGTGGCCAACTGAGAAGATCTTCGCTGTCCGTGTCTTTCCGACGTGCTAGGTTTATGTACCGACTTCGGTTCCGTAGACATGGCAGCGGGTTACGATCCTTCCAGAGGTCTTGGACTTTGCGGGTTTGCCATGACCTTGCATTCTAGCTTGACAGCTCTTGGGACATCTCTAGCTTGCTGATCAACTCCCGCAGAATGACAGCTCCAACCTTGGGTGGTATTTCTTGCGGGGTTCATCTTGGCAGCCGAGAACGAGGTCTTGTTCATCTGTAGCTTCTTGGCATCACACGAGTGATAAGTGTTGCAGGTGGATTGTTAGAGGAGGTGGCATGAAGAATAACCATTGAAAAATATTAAAAGAAATGCTATGAACGAATTGTCTATGGATATGCTGCCTCTAAATACTAAGCTTGAATAGAAATCTTTGCCGCATCGCACAGAGACCTAAACAAACTGTCCGACTTGGCATATAGCTCCGAAATGGTGTCAAACTCAACTACTCTGCCACTGTCCATTACAACAACCTTGTCGCATGTAGCAACAATAGTGTCTAGTCGATGAGCCACAGTGAGAACAGTTGCGTCCCCGACAACCTCGTTGAGCATAGCTTGGAGCTTTGCATCAGCTCTTCCATCAATGGAGGCTGTTGCTTCATCCAAGATGACAATCTTGGATCTACGCACGAGGGCTCGGGCGATGGAGATGAGAGATCTTTGTCCTTGGGAGATATTGGAGCCGTGTTCCTTGACTTCCGAGTCAAGGTTAAGACTTGGTCCTTTGCTGCTGGAGTCGGGATTGTCTTTTTCGTCTTGCTCATTCAGTTGACAAAGACCAACTCGGTCTAAACACTCCTGAAGCCACTCATCGTCGTATTGTTGGAAGGGATCGAGGTTATATCGAATAGTGCCGGCCAAAAGGACGGCGTCTTGGCTGATGACAGACAAGTTTGATCGGAGAAGATGTAGCCCCATGGTATGGATGTCGACCCCATCGATAAGAATTCTGCCATTTGTTGGTTCGGTGATTCTGAGCAAAGCGGAAATCACTGACATAGATGTTAGTCGATTCATTCGGTTTGGGTGATGGAAAATACTCACATGTGGTCTTTCCGGCACCTGTACGGCCAACAATACCAACCTTCTCACCCGCCTTGATATCCAAATTGACGTCTCTAAGAGCAGGTTCCAGCCCAGGACGATGGCTGAGAGTAAACGACTGAAACTGAACATGACCAGCATGTGGCCACTGGCGAGTCTTAAGATCCTTGTCAACATTCTCCGCATGGTGTTCAGGCTCTTGCTCAATGTTATAAGCATAATGCAGCATTCTTTCCACTGAATTCATATTGTTCTCAATCTCGGCACTTTGGCGAATCATGTTGCCAAAAACTGCTTGCGCTGTGACGATGTAGGACAGCACCACACCACCAGATGAAGGATCAATGGTGCCGCGAAGTCCCACGACAAGCAAACCCGCGGCCAAGACGAGAGTCGCACCGCACAAGTCCAGCCTCAAATTTAGCCAGCGTTGACACGCAACTGAGAGCCAGTAAGCGGTGTTCTCAGTGTCGATCTTGCGTGCGTTATCGTCAACGAAACGCGGCACAGCACCGAAAGCCTTGAGAGTTGGAAGACCTGAGAGAGACTCGCCAAAGTGCTCGTAGATACGGCTTCTGAGCAAATTATTGAGACGACGCAGCTCTCTCGAGGAGGGTCGGTAGTACATCCCGGTCCATGTATATACGAGGAGCAAAGCAGCCGCAATCGCCAGGAATGCTGGTACGATGATACTGACAACGATGATGGTGCCTAGGACCTGTACAAATGTCGAGATAAACAGTCTCAGTGTCTCACCCACCACATTATCAACAGCATCGACATCTTTGCTGAACCGATGGGTGATACGGCCTTGAGGTGTGGTATCAAAGAAAGCAACAGGTGCAAGCAGAACCTTTGACATGGATGCATGATGGAGCTTGTTGGAGCACCAGAAGCAGAACAGAGCAAAAGTGGCACTCATAAAGAAGAGACCGAGTGATTGTCCCACTCCAAACGCTGCGTAGCCTCCCATGTAAGCATCTTCCGAGATGGAGGAGTATTGGTTCTTCTGCCACCAGCTGAGCCAAAGGGGCGACACAATGCTGGTTCCTTGGTAGATTGCGATGGAGGTTATCAGGAGAGGGACTGTGAGCCAAGCGTTGCCAAATTGTGCGTAGCGGATGTAGGTTCGACCACTGACGGAGCCAACGACTCGCTCTTCAGTCTGCATCACCTCTTTACCACGGGCTTGACCTCCCTGTTTTTCCTTGGCCTCTGCCTCGGTAGCTGGCTGTGGTTCTTTTGTCTTGGATTCTTCGTCTGTGACTTCTTCAGATTCTCCACTGCCAGCTGTGTCAGAGTCCGAATCCGAGTCGAGGACCAACGGCGAGGAGCCTGCGAACTGCGAAAACGCCCCGTCCTGACTTGACAGTTGCTCGTATGGACCTTGTTCCACAATACGACCCTTCTCCATGTAGACAATATGATCTGCCTGTCTGGCAAAAGGGATAGAGTGTGTGACCAGTACAATTGTACCTTCGTTGTTTCGGCGAGCTTGGTTGACCACCATGTCGAAAACACGAGCGCCAACATGGGCGTCCAGAGCTGAGAAGCAATCGTCGAGGAAGAGAAGTGGACTTTTTCCGTAGATAGCCCTGGCAAGACTGATGCGTTGCTTCTGACCTCCCGAGAGTGAGACGCCATTCTCGCCTACTACAGTCATGTCGCCATCTGGTAGAGCCTTCATATCCTGATGGAGACAGCATCTAGTGAGTACCTCGTCGTACCATGCAAGATCAAGTGGTCTGCCAAACACAATGTTCTCTCGTACTGTCTCACTCAACAGCCAGGCGGTTTGTGGTGCTAGAGCGATCTGGGAAGAGGAAGTGGTAAGACTCAGTTGGTAAGATCGTGCTTGCACAAGCTGCATGTCTCCCAGAAGTGCTTTCAGGACTGAGGACTTTCCAGATGCAACTGCGCCTACAATGCAGACGAGTTGGTTGCGTTTCACCAGGAATGAGTCGAGGAACAACCTGTGGCTTTGTTTCACAGGTTCTTGGCTACCGGCCTTCTCCTGTGTGATTTCTTCATCTGTAGCTAGAATTTGCTCATCATCGTGGTAGGCAAAAACAGCATCCTCTACCCTTACTAGGACATCTTCTGGCTTCTCCTCATCTGCAGAATCTCCAAAAGTCGATTGAGGACCCATTGAGCGAGAAGTAGAGTCTGTGTCGGAAGCAAGCATGAACAGTGACAACCGTTCAAGAGCAGCTCGCGCATCAGCAATAGCAGATAGAGAAGTAGGAAGAGCCTGAAGAGGCGTTCTCAGCAGCATGAAATAGGCAAGAGAGGAGAAGACAACGCCTGAGTCCATGCCATCCTTACTGGTAGCTCCGTAACAAACAATACTAACGACCGAAGCGAGAGTGGGAGCCGTGTATGATACAGCAGTGTTAAGCGCACGAAGAAGCATCCTCTTGCGAATAAAAACAACTTCATCAGACCTCAACTTGCCAATCTTGGAAAGCAAACTCTCCTCGTAGGCATTTGTCTTGACCAGTCGAATGGCAGAAACTGCCTCAACAACAGCCTTGACACGAGCGTCAGTGAAAGGCATACTTCCTCGCCTGAGACGAAGGAGACGGCCCATCATGAACGACTGAAGAGGATACAGCAGAGCAAGCAATCCAAATCCTGGCAACGCGCTGTACCCCATCGTCCACACGGTCAAAGCGAAGCAGAGCAGCACCTGGAAGATACTCGTCCACGCCACGTGGAAGTAGCCACAGCAGAAGTCAACACGCGTCACGTCTGCACTGATGAGACTCATAAGCTTTCCCGTTCCCAGACCATGCTTGAGCTTTGCCTTTTCGCTAAGCTGTGTCGTTGCCCTGCGGTAGATGACGTGCATCAGAGCACCACGCAGTAGAACACCGGTTGTGTAAGAGCGGTAGAAACCATGAACGTTGGACGTGACTGAGAAGACGAGAAGGAGGAACAGGCCGACAACGTAGCCGAAGCCTGAGCGTAGAGCTTGCTGAGATGGGTCTGATAGAGTGCCGATGAGGAATCTGATGAGAAGGGGGAGACTATTTGCGACAAGTCGCCTGCTAGTTTGAAGAGTCCGCCCAGCCAGAACCATCTGAAGCAGACATCGTTGAGGGCCAATGTCAAGACAGTGGTGTCGGTTGTGTGTCTCGCCCAGAATGGTCTCCATGAGAGTAGACCAGATGAAGCAATTGGCTTTCTGCCGCGGTTGACGGCCAGTCTTGCAGCCCAGGCTTCTTCAAGTCGATCTGCATGATCTTGTACCAGTCTGTCGCCAGGTAAATCGTACAAATCATCTGTTTGAAGGGGTCTTGTGTAGCCTGTTCGTAGAAGACGCCCGAGCCAGTTGAAGGTCAAAATCGACAACCAGTTGGCCTTGGCTTCTGGTAAAGGGACTCTGTCTTCCGATCTGATGCCTTCTTGATCCTCGACATTTCCTGCCGTGGGTGACGATTTTGGTGCTGTTAGACGTTGTTCAATTGGCTTTGTTGATAGAAGAGGCACTCGTCTGTACCACTTCCTCGGGGAAAACTCCTCCCATCGTTGCTTGCCATGATGGATGGGTTTAGACTTGCACCTCGTGAAACAAGTCTCAGCAAACATGAACAATACACCTCGGTATCCTTTTCTCCCTAGAGGTACTCCGTAGCATACTGGAAAAAGTGCTTCGCTTAATGACGGTGGTTCCGTATTCGGAGGGATCGTCCAAGTCAGGATCCGAAAACTGTGTGGGGACGTATTACGGCACAGAAGGGTGTGCAGATCAGTAATAGATTGATAATTAGGTTACATCGAGAAGCTGCAGGGAGCGTCAGCGCACTAACTTGATCCAAATGGAGCCGCGGTATTTATTACACATGGAAAAGCAGAGAAGAGGCCACTCGGTCAGTGGCCTCCTCGTATAGAGGCTTGCTAGAGCAGGGAAGTTAAAATAAGCTTGCGACGGGAATACTTGTTTTTTGTTTAAGCTCGGTACTTTTGTGCTACTAGAAAGGGCAACTGCCGATCGCAGCCGGTAATGGTCGGAGGTCACTAAGCCTGCTACGGGTCTTTTTTAAATTAGCAGATCCTTCAGTGAAACAAGCATAAATCTTAGCGTCTGATGACGTTTGTGGAAGCAGAAGCACGCAGACTTTTTACAACCACAGAACGGACAGTTTCTGGACCGAGGATAATTAGGGTATTCACTACAGCTGATGTATTTGCACCGACGATGCAATGTGATGTGATGATCATGTGCTAGATCACAGTGGATTAAAGAGACCTCAGCAATGGAATCCTGCGTGGTGTGAATGCGACGTCAGTGGTTAAGTCTGACTACCCTGAATGGACGATCTGGGGCATATGCTGCTCAGCGCCCAAGCGAACTGCAGACTACCTCATCGGCAGAGGTTAGTATTGCACGTAGTATTAATGAAACGTAGACTACCGTGACATGTCTCTTTTTGAGCATGATCATCGTGCTGACCAAACAGAGTTGAGATATTATGTATTAATACTCTTGGAGCTGTCCCATATTGTGCCCAGCATCACCTCATATCTGTGACAATATTTAGTTTTTTGAGCCCATTAGTCTTCTCAAAATAAAAGTAAGCAATTTGAATGCATCGTCAAGTACTGATCAGTAACTAACAGAGCTCTAGGCATTAGCCACGCAAAATGACAGCAAACAGCACCATCTCGAACGGTCCCCCCGCAACCCAACGCCACCGAAAGAAGCGTGGGAGGCTTCCAAAGAAACCACCTTCAAACTCCCAGATACCAAGACGAGTATTTGGATTACCAATTCCAGCCATGGAAACGGAAGTGACTACCTCGTCGGTTCAGGCAGCACAACGTTGGCTAGATGGTCAATGGATGGCCGACAAACAAGAGTATCACCACCTATGATCAACGAGGACAGGGCACAAGACGGTCCAGTTCTTGAGCTTGAGATCTTCAACTCGGATGTTGAAGATCCTCGCTCACCTTTTGCGTCTCATGGTCAGCATCGCGACCTGGCTTTGACTTGGGCGTCGGTCTACGCGCTGTGGCTACACCCTGATCATAGAGACGATGACTTGATAGCAATTTCAGTGGACAGTCAAAAGATAGGCGAATACATCAGAAGCACCGGAGTTGGAGTGCTATCGCCATTTTCACCGTCGACGACTCCCCGAGAGACTATCTACTGGCTTTCCCACGATACGTTCTGGCAGGGAGCTGGAGCCCCAGACTCACAGCATTGGCTTCAATCGCGACCTGAAGTGACAAACTTCCCAGGCTTCAACGGCACAATGGGTGTTTTTGCCAATCAATTGGGCTTCACGCGCAATGGCAATGTCTGCACCGTTCACCCCGTGCGACCACCCAAGCCCAAGCCAGGCAGCCTCATCTACTCGCGCTACATCGTCGAGCTGGGGCAGCAGATCACCATCCGACACATCGACGCGTCAAACCCCGTTCACTTCGAAGCATACAAGCGATGGCAAAACTCGGACCGAGTGAACAAAGCGTGGAAAGAGCGCGGGCCGGACGAGCACCACCGAGCATACCTCGCCAAGCAACTGGCGGACCCTCACAGCATGTCATGCGTGTTTGAGTGGGACGGGCAACTGGCGGGCTACACCGAGCTTGGATGGGTCATGGAGGACAACGCGGCGTGCTTCTTCGGGTCAAACTGCAACATCGTGGTGGGCGAGCACGACCAGAACTCGCACATCATAGTGGGCGAGGAGCGGTTCCGCGGCGGCAAAAGGTACCAGGCCGTGGCCACGTCCATCAAGCACTGCTGCTTCCTGCGGGACCCTCGCACGAAGCAGGTCGTGGCCGAGCCCGAGTACGACCTCAACCACGTGCAGATCCAGGACAGGTTTCTGCCGCAGGAGAGGAAGAAGCGCTTCCATCTGCCGCACAAGACGGCCATGCTGTTTGCCCTGCAGCGTGAGCGATTTTTCCAGGAGGCGCATTTCGTATAGAGTACTCCATAGTGTAGTGTAATTGTAGCAGAGATCGGCAATGCAAATTTGATCAAGCTACTGCAGTCATCACTAAACAGTATTGCCATTTACCATGACGTAACTTTTTGCCTGTGTCTTACCCTGATGATCGCGACAATCTGGCGCAGCCACAGCCATTAGAGTCAAGATCGTCGGCAGATACGTAATAAATGCCGGTCTTGACTGGTTGCATTCGGCCCTAGGGGTCTAAACGAACGTTATTCGACTTTGGCTTGACACTGCAGGAAACCTAGTAGCCATAATCTTATCAGATCATCAGCCCCCCCACCACTTTCTTACCATCTCGTGTGTCTCACTGTGCGCCGAAATTAATAATGGAAACCTTAGAGGGGGCCAGCAGGGATCGGAGGTTTCACCCAATATGGGCGCTGCAAAGACCTTCCACTCTGGGACCCATTTACCATGGCACACTGTGCTCAATCACTATTCTCGTTAGCCTCTTTTGAGGTGAACATCGTCATCAGTGTGGTTCAGTGCCATGTTGCCATTGCCATTGCCGGGCGATAACGGCCGATTTATTTTGGTAGCTTTTGAGACAAGATCGCATAATATGTGAATCTGGCAGGTGACTGTGTAAACACTACGGCATATTCCTTACAACCATACACGGTCAATTAGACACAGACTGTTGACTGTTGGTGTAAGCCAGACCATACCATCAACACCATGAATACCACGTCGCACACCACAAAGCCCCCTGTTACGCAGCTTCGTCCGCTGCATTCTTACAGGCCGGCAGCAGAGACGTCGCAAAAAGCCACTGAGTGTCTAAACTGGACCAGCTCTCTCCAACCCAGACCTGACGATGAGACTGCTATCAAAGCATTTGTGAAGCTCGTATCTCGTCTAATCATTCTCGAAGAGGGCGAGAGTTTCTGTATTCAGGACTCAAGACGTGGTGGTTTCATCCTTGCTCATAAATCGAGCTCTGAGAATGATGCTGCCAATGAGTTCCAATTTGTCGAGTCTCCGAATGATAGAGACATCCCATCTGATTTCTCCATTGGCGAGGGAAAGGTGAGATATATCAACTTGGAAGATCTCGATCGATATCAACTAACGAGTGCCAGACGTTGCAACTTCACATTGGAGCACAGGCTGTGCAACTAAAAGCCAGTGCAAACATCATCCCTGCAACGGCTCTTGAGGCTCTGGGCTGCATGCTCAACGACATCATCATTGGACTGCAGCAAGCACAGAATCGTTGTGAATGGTCTCAACCCTCAGTGCTCAATTTCCCACCAAAGTCCAGTCCTTTATCCCTACTTCACGAGGATGCGGTCACGCCGGAGACGAGTGATGAAAATACCCCAACCTCACTTCTGCATCACTGGTTTGAGCAGCGTGCGATAGAGAGCCCCCAGAGCGTAGCTATCGACTACCTCACTGATCTCCAAAGCGGCAGAAGGACTCAGTTCACCTATCGCCAGCTCAACAATGTCGCTACGAAACTAGCGAACAAGCTCGTAGAAATATGTTCCCAATCATCGCAGTCATTCAAGACTGTGGCTGTACTGATGGGACCTTGCCCAGAACTCTACATCTCGTATCTGGCGGCCCTGAAAGCGGGAGTAGCATTCTGTCCTATTGCCGTTGATGCGCCCGAGGAGAGGAAAGATGCGTTGACGGCTGATTTGAAGCCTTCAGCTCTACTTACAACTGCGTCTTCAACAGAGTCAGGCTCCCGGTCGTCTCCTGGTTCGGCAGAAGTCATCGATGTGACTTCATATCTCGCTGAAAGCGATGCAGAGCCTACCACAGCATCATTCTCAGCATCAGCTTCGGAGAATGATGTCGCCTACATTCTCTACACATCAGGAACTACAGGCTTGCCCAAGGGCGTAGCCGTGAGTCATCTTTCTGCATCCTGCACCGTCTCTTCGCTGAGTGCTCACTATGGCTTCACTATCCCACCACCGGGATCCAAGCCTGTCAGATGGTTCCAAGGCGCTGCCCCTACGTTTGACATCTCACTCTTTGAGATATTCTGGACACTTAGCACTGGATCGACGCTTTGTTGTGCACCTCGAGAGTTCACTCTACAGGACATTGACAAGGTTGTTACAACTTTAGAAGCTGATATCACCAATATCACTCCTAGCTTTGCCAGTTTGTTGGATCCATCATCGATTCGCGGGCTGATGGTTGGTGGCGAGACTTTGAACGCTCGACTTCTGCAGGACTTTGCACCGTACAATCCGACTACAGAGGATGAGGCGAGCAACACACCAAGAGGCATCTACAATGGATATGGTCCCACAGAAACAGCCATATACTGCATCGCCCAAGCTCACGTCCCTGAAAACCAACGCGGATCTGTCATCGGAACGCCTCTTGCGACCTGTGGAGCTCTCATCGTCGAAGAGCAATTGCACTCACAAGATCGAAGAACTCTGGACCCTGTTCCCATGGGTGCGGTCGGAGAACTCGTCATCACAGGTCCCCAGGTTAGTAAGATTGGCTACCTAAATCGTCCAGATGAGACAGCAGCCGCTTTCGTCGATGACTCGCGCTGGGGTCGAGCCTACAAGACCGGCGACAGAGCAAGAATTGTTTGGGACGCCAGCGGTTCACCGGTTGTCGAGTTTCTCGGTAGAATATCCGATGATCAGGTCAAGCTTAGTGGACGACGTATCGAGCTGGGCGAGATTGAGAGTGTTCTAGCGAGCAAGGTCGACGGTGTCAAGGAAACTCTTTCTTGTGTGTGGAAGCAGAGCGAAGAGGCAGGCTCAGAGAAGATTATCAGTCTTGTTGTCGTTGAGCCGCGGTCTGGTTTGAGCTTTGAGTCTGTTCGCCAGGCGAGCGTAGAGGCCGCACAGCACCATCTTCCAGACTACATGAGACCTTTCAAAATTCTGCAAGTCGAGACGCTCCCGAGATCTGCCTCCGGAAAGGCTGATCGTAAGACAGCTTTGGCGATGATCACCGAGATGCTGGAGCAAGACTTGAGCGCATCCCGGTCAGTACTTACACAAGACAAGTCGATTCAGGATATCGAGCCACTGGCACGTCCTGAGGATGCAAGTGTCGAGCAAGAGCTCGTTTCTATCGTCAATAATGTTCTTCGTGATGGTTCTACCTCTGGTCCTACGATCAGAGCCGATACGATACTAGCAAAAGCTGGCATTGACAGCCTCACGGCGATGAGAATTCTGAGAGACATCAGGAGAAGTTGGCCGACTTCTGAGCAACTTTCGGATGATCTTCAGAATATCAGACTGCAACCATCTCTGGCACAACTGCTTGACGAAGAAGCAACTATTCGCTCTGTCTTCTTCCCCGGAGACAATAACCTGGAAGCCTCAGCTACAGCCAGGAAGGAAGCAAATACCAGAGCCCGACTTGAGAGCTTCAGCAACAAATATCTTCCAGACGCCGTTGGCAAGCTTGGCCTCTCCGCAGAGTCCGATATTGAGATGGTCCTCCCCGCAACCAGTACTCAAGGTCAGCTTGCTCTAAGTTTCGCTATGGACAAGCGCAACTATATCAGCCATACTGTGTTGCGCCTCAAACCAGATGTCTCAACATCAGCACTCAAGGAAGCTATCGAGGTGGTTGTCTCGAAACACGTTATCTACCGATGTGCCATGCTACCTTGCGAGGATGACCTCTCTCCGTTTCTTCAGGCCATACTTACACTCAATGCATGGGAAAGGCTAGGCGGCAATTCGAGTCGGGTTGTGCATAGAAAGACCGGCAGAGATGGTGGCGATGTGCAAGCCTTGCTCGATCTGGCCGAGGACAATCTGAGTTTGGAATCGCACAGGCTCTATTACATACAAGTTGTGGAGTCTGGTGATCCTATCAGTGGTGACCTCTTGATCATCAGCGCTGCCCATTGTATCTGCGATGGCCCATCTCTAGAAGTTCTAATGAACGACATATCCAGGCAGTACTCTGGCTTGGAACCTCTTCCCCGACAGAGCGTCTATGATTCTGTCTTGGACTGGGCATCAAATGTCCGCCCAGAGACCGATCAACTGTGGCAGAAGGCGCTTCAAGGTTGGGAGACAGAACCTCTCGGGGCCATAAGCGGCAATAACGTCAAGCCTTCTTCCTCTGGAACTGTTCGCCAACATGCCATGGTCCAATACGCGAGTGAAATCCCGTGGCGAGTCCTGGAAGCCAAGAGTAGAGCACTTGGTGCTTCTCCATTGACAATCCTTCAAGCAGCGTGGGCTACGCTCCTACATATCATGTCCGAGGCAGACACTGATGATGTTACATTTGGAAGTGTTCTATCCGGACATGATCAGTTTGTACACGCACCAACCTTCTCTGTGGTTCCTTGCCGTGTTGCTCTACCTGAAACGCAAACTCTCAGTCAGCTTGTGGGCAGTTTGATGGAGCATTCCAGATTTGCCCAGAGCCACAGACACACATCGTTTGGTGTGTTCAAAACACTTCCATACAACACCGCCTTGGCCCTCCAAGCATATCCTCAACCTGAGGAGGGCCAAGGAGAGGCTTCTTCTACCCTGTGGACTGAGATCTCCAATCCTGCCATCCGTTATGACTTTTCCATGTTCGCCGAGGTCTTCCCTACGAACCCGAAATCGCCAGACAGAAATGGAAAGTTTGAGGATGTTGTCTTCAAGTTGACGTATCGCGATGAGACTTTCTCCGAGCTTTCTGCTTCATGCATCGCCAAGCAGTTCGCAGACCTCACCAAGACAATACTCAATTCGCTCCCTGGTGATATGGTTCAGACTTTGCCAGCTCGAATGGACCGGCACTTACTCTCCGCAGAGGGGACGATTCCTGTTGAGGAGGAAATAGTGGATATGGAGAAACAGCAGGTTCGAGACAGAGCTAGGCTTCTGCATTCGCAGTTTGAAGATCAAGCTACAACCACTCCAGATCTCCTGGCTTTAAGCTTTTACTCTTCTTTGGACTCTCCTCCAGTCGAGCTTACGTATGCAGAGCTTGATGCCAGAGCCAATGGACTGGCCAACATCCTGCGAGAACAAGACATCGACATCATTCCCATTTGTCTGGAACGCAGTATTGAACTATATGTTGCGGTCCTGGCCATTCTCAAGGCAGGTTCAGCATGGTGTCCCATCGATACCACTTCCCCTGTTCAGAGGCGCACGTCGCTTATTGCCAGAGCTCAAAGCAAGGTGTTACTCACAACAACCGAGTCACTGCCTCTTGTTGAGCCTTGTCTTGCCCAGGAGGCCTTGAAGGATGTTCAAGTCATTCTTGTCGATCAGTACGCTCATCACAAGACCGCCACACGGGCTATGCCGCGGAAGAGCACCTCAGAAATTACTGGACAAGACCTAGCATATCTACTGTGGACATCAGGAACAACAGGAGAACCCAAGGGTGTCATGATCCAGCACAGCGCTGCAGCACAGGCCATGCGCGACCTACAGGTCCTTGTAGAACACGACGACAGCGAGCAGGTACGCACATTGCAACTCTCTGCGTATAGCTTCGACGTTTTTGTCCAAGATCTCTTCTACACATGGGGCTTGGCAGGAGGTGTCATCAGCGGAACACGAGAGTTGGTCCTCGGCACATTTACTGAGTTTATTTGGAAGTCTCGCCCAACTCACGCCCATCTTACGCCCTCATTTGGTGCGAGTATCGCTGTACAAGAACTCAAGGGGTCAACTTTGCAATACGTGACGTTTATCGGAGAAAAGCTCACTGAGGATGTTGCTGAGGCTTGGGCGGCTCCCGAGATTACCACTCGTGCATACAACACGTATGGACCAGCCGAAAACGCAGTTGTATCTACCATGAGACGCTTCTATGGTAAGAGCAGAGACACAGCCAAGGCTGCCAATGTTGGCTTTCCTTTGGATCACTGCACAGCTTACGTTGTGCGTGAAGTCGAGACTGAGCAAGGCGCCAAGCGGTGGGAGCTTGTTCCACGATATGGCGTCGGCGAATTGGCCCTGGGTGGTGCACAGGTCGGCAAAGGGTATCTCTCCAACGAGGTCAAGACCACCAAAGCTTTCTGCCAGGGAGGTCCTGGCATTGATGAGCGCATCTATTTGACTGGAGATTTGGTGCGACTGAACGACCACGGCTTCGAGTTTCTCGGCCGAAACGACGATCTCGTCAAGATCACAGGCATTCGCATCGAGTTGAGCGAGATCAGCGCAGCTTGTGCTAGTCTGAAGGATGACGATGCGGCGGTTGAGCATTTTGAGACACTGTATCTACAACGCCCCGGTGCACCCGCTGGTAACAATAACAAAGTTGTTGTAACGTTTGTGTCCGTCAAGGCCGTCAATGTTGATACTGCGAAGATCAGGTCACAGGTGTTCAAGAGGGCCAAGGACCTTCTGCCAGCGTACATGGTGCCTGGTCATGTGGTTGTTCTTGACACGACTATGCCCAGGACTGCGTCTAACAAGGTTGATCGAAAGGCGCTGCAGAGCATCTACGCTGAGTCAGATCTCAATGTCTTGGCTGGTAGAGATGGAACAACGCAACTTTCTGGTCATACTCAGAAGCCTGAGCAGCGGTGGACTATACAGCAACTTACCACTCTGAAGGTCATTGCTGGCAACTTCAACATCCCGATTGAGAATCTGTCTCCGGAGGATAGTCTTGCTGGTCTGGGCTTGAGTTCTCTTCAGGTCACAAAACTAGCTTGGATTCTCAGACGGGAACTAGAGTGCCAAATTGGTGTTCTTGATCTTATGAGATGCGAGTGCCTCGGTGAATTGGTCGACGTGACTCTTAGCAGAATGCCTAAGAAGGCTTTGGATGAACAGCCAGTTGGAGAGAAGTCTGCAGAAACATCATGGCTAGTTCCCATCAAAGAGACTCTCACCAAGAACATAAAAGGCGACATGCGACCACAGGATACACAGTATATCCTTCCCGCAACCCCCATGCAAGAATCCCTCATCGTTGAGACTATGCTCGAGCCTCAAGCTTATTGGGCCCACCGCATCTTCGATCTTAGCCACTTGAACGAAGTTGACGATCGTCAGCTTAAGAGAGCTTGGAATGTAGCCGCAAAGAGATTCGACATTCTGCGAACTGTCTTTGTGCCTTTGACGCAGCTTGATGTCGAGGATAGTGAGAATACTGTTACATGGGCACGTGAAAAGGGCGTCCAGTCTACGATTCTTCAGCTCATCCGAGACAAACCAGCTGTGCATTGGACACAACTTCCCGATGAACGAGACCAGACTTTGAGCCAATTGGCCAAAACTCTTCAGTCAGAACTTTCCCCAATAACGACCACAGAACCACTCTGGGCTGTCACATTCGTCCAGGACAGTAACAAGATGATGCTCAGTATGCATCACGCCTTGTACGACGCCGTGGCATCAGAGACTATCCTTGAGACTGTCTCCAAGCTCTATAACATGGAGTCTGTGGGAGATCTGAACGGAGTTGTGCAGTTTGACAAGGGCCTTGAGTTGGGCTTGCTGCCGACTCCTGCCAAGAGGGAAGAGGCTGCTTCTATATGGACTCGTCGACTGGATGAAGTTAGTAAGACAGTTTCTGGAGGTATCTTAAATGCTCCTTTCCCAGACCTCACGCAGTCTCGGCAGAAGCAAGTCCAGAAGATCCTTCTCTCCAAGAGAGAAATTCCCACTTCATTCACCAAGGCCACATCAACTGTATCTTTACCCACTCTCCTCCAGTCTGCCTTTGGCTGTGTTCTGGCTTCCTATCTCGAACTCGATTCCATAGTCCTCGGTCATACTGTTTCCCAGAGGATTCTACACCCAGACCTCGCTCGAGTCGTCGGTCCTGCCATCGCCACGCTGCCTCTCATCATCCGCTCCAATGCTTCTTCAGCCCAAGAGCTCTGGAAGGACATGGCCCACGACTCTTCCCAGCTATTCCAGAGCACGCACAACCTCCATCCAGTGGATATCAAGAAGATGCTCAATCGCGGAAGTGGCAGTAGTAATGCGCCATTCCCGGGTCTTTTTGTATACCATCCTGCGCCAGAAGATGGCCAAGATGGCACTACTCAGCACATGTTCCGGGAGGTTGGACAAGCTTTGTCGCTTAATGTTGAGCATCCCCTCGCTCTGAACATCTTCGAAGCCAGTGGAACTGTGGAACTCACGGGAGATGGACGTCGAATCGCACAGGCTCAGCTTGACCTTTTACTCGATCAGGTTCTCGACCAAGCTCGTGTTATGGCCGAAACCCCCGAGGCTTCTCTCACTCAATTGCAGAACCAGATGAGCCGAGATTTGCTGTCCGTCAGTGGAGATGCTGCTATTGAGGAAGGTAGTCAAATCAACCCAACTGACAGTGTCTATTTACACGCGTCTCAACATCCTGATTGGGTCGCTGCTGAAGAGGTGATCTTCCAAACCTCCGAGGATGGAGAAGAAGCGATTACGTCCAGGACCATTACATACGCCCAGCTGAACAAGCTCACCAATGCTATCGTCACTAGGCTAGTTGAGCACGAGGTAAAATTGCAACCAGACAACCCCGTGGCCATGTGTTTGGGACGAGACATCAAGTCGCTCGCAGTGACTCTTGCCATCTTCCGAGCTGGTTTCGTTTATCTTCCTGTCGATGAAGATCTTCCATCAGCTCGAAAGCAGCTTCTGATTCGAGATGCCGGGGCCAAACTTGTCATCACTACTCAAGAGCTAGTAGATGACTTGGATCTAGATGCCTCTGATGATCCACCTGTCTTGATGGTTCCCAACGGGGTCGATTCTCTCGAAAGTATCCTGTCCTGGCCCATCTCCGAACACTCCCATCAGGTTGGTGATGGCGGCTATCTTCTCTACACTTCTGGCTCCACTGGACGTCCCAAGGGCGTTCGTGTTTCGAACAGTAACCTTTGTCACTTCATCTCTGCCTTCAGCAACCGTATGATCGAGCACTCTCCAGCAACTGCGAAGCTTGGAGGCGTCGGAAAATATCTGAACCTCACGTCTCGAGCTTTCGACCCTCATCTCACCCAGCTCTTCGTTCCCTGGCACCTTGGCCATCGCGTCGTTATTGGAACAGATCGCACAGCGATGTTGGCTAATTTGAAGGAACTCATAAACGAGTTGAGCATCACTCACTTTGGCTCAGTTCCGTCAGTATTATCTCAACTGAGGTTGCGGCCTGAGGATGTACCTTCTGTGCGTGTTGTCACGACCGGTGGAGAGAAGGCTTCGAATGAACTTTTGAACACGTGGGCTCAGGGGCATGGCTCTAAGTCGGAAGACGACAAGGCTGTTCTTTTCAACTTTTACGGCCCAACAGAAGTCACAATTGGCTGTCTAGGTCATGCTGTTCACCAAGACTCCAACGCTCGTAATCTTGGTCTTCCCTTACAAGGTCTTGAGGCACTTCTTCTTTGCCCTAACACGACCAGTGACGAGCTAGTCGTAGCCAGAAGAGGTCAACCAGGTGAACTGTGTATCGCCGGTCCGCAAGTGGCAATGGGGTACCTGAACCGCCCGGTTGAGCAAGCCAAGAGCTTCCAGACCATCTCAGTTCTTGGAAGCAGCAAGAGGGTCTATCGAACAGGCGATATGATGAGAATGATGAACGATGGCTCGCTTGAGTTCCTTGGGAGAGCTGATCAACAGACGAAGATTCGCGGTCAAAGACTTGAGTTGGATGAAGTTGTCGGCTTCCTCAAACTGGCAGCTGGTGATGAGAAGAGTTTGGAGTTTGCTGCGACAGTCGCCTCCAGTGGCGACGATAGCTCGAACCAACAGCAGCAATTGCTCGGCTTTGTTGCCAGGAAGCCCAACAGTCCCAAAGAATACGCTGGTGTTGAGGCTGAGGTTATTTACCCTCAGGACCCTGAGTCGGTTTCCTTGCTTGAGACTATTGAGCTTGAATGCCAGGCGAAACTCCCCGCGTTCATGGTTCCCACATTGCTGTGGGCTACCAAGATTCCGTACCTGGCTGCGTCTGGCAAGGTCGATACCAAGGTGTTGGCTCGTCTTGCGGACGACTTCCTAGCTACTCAGCGAGATGGAGAGGCGGATGAGGGCGGCAACAACACACCAAGCTCAAGCTCGACTCCGACTGTAAGTGAATCAGAAGTTGTCGCTGCCCTTGAACAAGTCGTGGGTGGTAGCATCAAGGCCACTCCAGCAAGCAGCATTCATCGACTTGGCATTGACAGTCTCTCTGCTGTGAATCTGGTGTCTCTTCTCAGAAAACGCGGCTTTTCTCAGTTGAAGATGACTCATATTCTTTCGTCCTCGTGTACAGTTGGGGACATTGCTAGACTTGCCGACCGAGACACCCTCAGTTCAGCGAGCAGCACACCGTTGTCTACACCTCCATCTACAGACGACAGACAAATACACCCCAACACCACATCCCTCACCGCCAAAGATCTTGGCCCTCTCCCAGAAGGTCTTGAGGAAAACAACATCGAAACTGTGCTACCCTGTCTCCCTCTGCAGTCCGCCCTCATCGCTCGCTCGCTAGTATGGCTCAGCGCTTACAGTGAGACCGGCGATGCTGCAGGACACGATGTGCCGTACGTAGCACAGTTCAGCTACCGTCTGGGACGTGGTACAGACATCAACAAGTGGAAGAATATCACTGAAGAGGTCATCAACTCAGAAGCCATGCTGAAGACCTGCTTCATCCAACGCGAGGAAGATAGTCAGATCTTCCAGGTCGTTCTTCGATCACCTGCTTCTGCACTTAACGATGAAGATCCTGCAGACATTGTGAGACAGATGAATGTCCGGCCTCCAATTCGACTACAGATCCTGGAGGGAAATAAATCTGATGGACTTATTGTCACTTTGAAGATCCACCATGCTTTGTTTGACGGTGTGGCCATTGACGCACTCAAGCACAAGCTAGAGCAGACCTACAAGGATCAAACGAGGCTGACTTCCCAGTACGACACATTGGATACACTCGCAAATATCGCCAATCACTGCGCTCTGTCGGGTGAACAGTTCAAATCTACCCAGAAATCCTGGCAAGCAGAGCTTCGTGGTGTTCAGCCATGCCGTGTTGGAACCCTCGATGACAATGCTACAAATGGCGTCATGGCTCGCTCGACTCTTCGCCTTGGCTATACTACATCTGAGCTGAACGCAAGACTCAAATCCCGGTCGCAAGATGTAGGTGCTTCGATATCGGCTTCGTCTGCTTTCCAGCTGGCGACTAGTCTCTGCCTGGCTCAAGTTACTCAACAGCCATCCGTCATCTACGGCTTCATCATGTCACTCCGACCATTGCTAGACCATGTCGCCGATGGCGTTGACACGTTTGTTGGACCGTGCCTCAACACCATCATCAAAACTCTGACTTTCCAAAGCGAAGATGAAACTCTACCTCAACTCGCTCAGAGAGTCCACCAAACCCATCTCGACGTATGCCAAGGTGCTATGCCACTAGTCAGCGTGGATAAGGTTCAACGGTGGTCAGGATCAGAGGACAAACTATTCGACAGTCTTCTCAGCATCAACCCTGTGCCTGCCACTGAAAGGGTCGATGATGAGTGTAGAGCGGGCCACATGATTGCTCTGCCAACGCGCAGCAGTAGCGATATTGCCTTGGCTATTGACGTGGATTTGCACGCCGATGGTGGGATTGTCTTGACCCTTTCGTCAGCTGGGGCTTTGGGCGAGAAGCAGTTGGATGATGTTGGTAGACTGTTTGAGAAGGTTGTGTACAGCTGTGCCGACAAGAACGTCAAGTTTTCGGATATAATACCTTCACTTCCCATGGCCAGGATCACAGTACCCGACGTCAATCCCAACAACGACAAAGGCGACCGCGAGACACACACATCTGATGGGGGGTACCGCAAGGCACTCACAGATGTGAAAGCAACCATTGGCCGTCTACTTCGCCTCGACCAGAACGAAGTATCCTCCAAGCCAGAGTCAACTTCTCTGTACCAACTCGGCCTTGACTCAATCACTGTTCTCCCATTTGTGAAGCTCATCAACAAATCCAACAAGACTAAGCTTTCTTCTCATGCGGTTATCAAAGCCCGTACAATTCGAGGCGTTGCTGAGCTCCTGGCTGAAGCCCGAGCTAAGCAGGTCTCCAGCATCAATGGTGATGCGAAGAATGGCACCTCACTTGCCAAACGTGACATCACACGGGATGCTTTAAGTGACGGAGATGTTTATGACAAGACTCTTGAACGTCTAGCCAAGGACCTCATGTTCATAACAACACCTCTTCAAGAAGGCATGCTTAGTGCATCTCTAGCCACTGGGGGTGATGCCTACACATACGTCCACGCGATTCAACTGTCCGAGGCTGCTCTCGAAGCCGATACTCCCGATCTAGACAACTTCTTCGCGGCCGTCAAAGACACTGTCCGGGCTTGCGAGATCCTGAGAACCCGCTTCATCTTCACTGAAGATGACGAATCGCCATGGGTAGGTATTGTATCTCCTACAGAGCAAAGTGATCTTGTCAGCTGGGAGGTCCATTCATCAACGCCTGGAAGGGTGCATCTTCGAATCCACCATGCTCTCTACGACGCGACTTCTATTCACGCCGTGTGGAGTATTCTGGAAGAGAACTACAACCGTCGTCTCAATAACGATAACTCCCATGGTTACACCGAGTCAAAGCATTTGTTTAGACCGTTTGCAAAGGCTGTTTCGTCTTCTCAAAAGTCATCTGTCGCGTTCTGGACTGCGGTTGTCCGAGGTTACACGTACACACCACTCGACTTTCCCAGCGACGAACTCAAAGCATCAGCTGCTTTCCACTTCACTCTCGATGAGGAAGATCTTTCACTTCTCCAGTTGCGATGCAAAAGCCTAGGCGTTACCACCAAAGCAGCGCTCCAATTGGCCTGGGCCAAGGTACTCGGCGAGTCTTTGTACAACCAAGCAGATGTCGTGTATGGAGAAGTCGTTTCCACCGATGCCGACGACGACAAGGCTATCGTTGGTCCTACCATTAACACACTTCCCATGAGAGTCAAACTTGGAGGTTCTACTTCTTCGCCTAGTGTTTCCGATGCTTTGGAGCTTGTTCAGAAGCAGATTGACTCTGCAAGGGGCACAAACTCAATGGCCTCGTTGAGACAGGTTCAATCTCAGTGGAGGTCGGCTCAAAAAGGCGACGCCCCTGCTGGTCTCTTCCAGAGTCTCTTCGTCTTCGATGGTGTCGTCGGCTCCTCCGATGTGTCTGATCGTTTATTCAAGCCCGCAAAGACTGAGTCGGCCGATGCGTCTGCACCTGAATATGATGACTATCCTCTCATTGTCAGCTTCCATATCAAGAACAATACACTGAATGGAAAGTTGAGAGCCAAGATGTCGCTAAAGGATGTAGAGGCCATAGGCAGGAAGTTGGTAGCGTCTCTGAACCATGTTTTGCATGGATTCGAGATGCCAGTACTCGACACGAAGCAGCTGACGTCGTCCGACAAGGTTTCGAAACAAGCGGAACCCGCAACAGACTCGGCTGCTTTGGCCGATATGAACGGCCTAACACCAAAAGCCGATGCCGTCTTAAACATTGTCGAGAAGGTCATCGGCAGTAGACGCGGTAGCAAGACGATTTCTTACAGCAGCAGACTGATCAATGTCGGTCTTGATTCCATCTTGGCAATCCGTCTGTCGAAGCTTCTGAAAGACCAGATGGGTTTGAGCGTGAGCGTCTTTGACATCATGAAAGGCGCCAGTGTTCGTGACATCGTCACACGCCCAGTTACAAGCCACAAGACTTTGACCAAAAGAACCGCACAGCAGCTGGCAGCACCTGGCGAAGGGCTGAAAGTAACAATTGCCAAAACTCTCCAAGTGCCAGAAACTCTAATCAAGTCAATCTTGCCTGCATTGTCTGGTCAACGCGCTCATCTGGAGCAGTGGGTATATAATGGCAAGAGATTCTTCGAGCCACCTTGGGTGTACAGAGTCAACGATTCCTTTGATGTGCAGAAAGTTGAGACTTGTTGGGCTGAGCTTGTTAGAATTCACGATATTCTTCGAACCACATTCGCATGCGGGGAGAACTCTGCTGAACTATACCAAGTCACCTTCGATGAGCGATGGTCAGCCAGCAGGCGATTCACAGCCTTGGTAGACAGTTCGCAGACGATTGAAGCCTTGATCTCTGAGCATGTTGGACAGGAGAATGCGTTGGCATCTGACTTAAAGGAGCCTCCAGTTCGATTCTCTTTCTTGGAGGCTTCGAATGGGAAGGCAGTGGTGTTGAGGTTACATCATGCTCTTTATGACGCGTGGAGCATCAAGATGATTGAGCGCGATTTGACCGACCTTCTCACCCTAAGCAAAGTGCAAGAGGCCCGCCCATCGCTTGAGCACGAAGTTCAGAGGATTAGAGACATCAGACAGCCCGGGGCTGAAGGAGAATACTGGAAGTCTCACCTTTCCCAATCCCAAGAGACTATCCTGGGCAGCGCTCCTGAGAGTAGTACCGTAAAGTCATTGGGTCCACAGTTCAAGACCAGATATTCTTCCATTCTTCCCCAAGCAACCATCGACTCTCTTTTGCAGCAGAGCAACTCCCAAACATCAGCAGCCATCATTCTCGCCTACGCCAAGACATTGAAGCACTTTACACAACGAACAAAACCAACCTTTGGTCTGAACCATGCGTCTCGATCTCTTTCATCTCCTGATGGCTCGCAGAGTCTTGATCTCACTGCAGCATGCATACCAACTCTCACTGTCACGCCACTGTCTGTAGATTTGGAGTTGTCAGATGGCGAGGTGCTCAGCTTCATACAAGACCATTTTGCCCAGCTCACTTGTTTCGCCCAGGCCGACGGTGTCTCTAGGCTTGGTCCCAAATTTAACTCGTACATCAACATCATCCATCGCTCTGATGATGCAAAGGTGGAAAACAGTGATTCCCAGGGAGGGGCTGATGCTCTAAAGCGATACAGGCTGCCAGAGCCGCTCGCTTCCGACTACTTCACTGTCGCTGAGCCGTCATCTGTCGTGTCCACGATTGATCAGCTTGATACCAGTCGTTTGTCTTCCCATCGATTCTTTTTCAATGTTATTGTGAATCGGGGCCAAGGTGTCACTGTCACTGTGAGTGGTGACAAGGCGCTTTTCCCGGAGGATGAGGAGGTAGTTGCCGGTCTTGTGTCAAAGTTTGGTACCGAACTATCTCAGCTTGTGGAGTAGGATTGAATGGGGTTGATGTAATGACTTGTGGTTTTCTTTTTGTATTTCCGTTATGTATTTATTTTTCTTATATTGCACAAACTGGGTTAATTCAGTTACCTATCTCATGTACGTACATAATTGTTTGCATTTCCAAATAACTGGTTTTTATCAGAAAACGCAAGCTCAATTGTTAGACTTTCATAATGTTTATGTAAATGCATAACCGTTTCCGCCATCTTATGCCTGGGCCAATCATTTAGCAAACTCTGGTGCTCAGCTTCCGATTGGTGTCCAGCTGCGGAGTTTCTCCACAGCCATTGGAAGAGCTCAAGGGGTAAGTGGGTACAGAACTAGCTTCTATGGGCTAGTGAAGCCCACTGAGCATCCTTGTAGCTACCCTGCATGCAGCTGGTGAAAAATCACTGATTTTTAAATGCGGGCAAATGGAAAAGCTTGAGCATGATTGACAAGCATAAAGAGCTTCCATCTATCTGATCCGAAAAAGAACAAGCTTTCAGGTATTCTTTTATTCGATTAATTCATCGCATAAGAGAGTTCAATTGGTATTGAATAATAATTGTGCGCAAAGCGAGTCCCCATCGCCACTAAAACATTATGGGTCTTGTTGCTGATCTGCCCCGCAAGGGTCCTGCTTATCGCGTTATCAGCGAATACACTGACGTCATCTCTTGGTTGTTCCGCCGTGAAATTTGTAAACGAGTGTCAATCTCGTTGCCCCTCTACCCCTCCACGTCAGTTTGTCCCACTCCATAGCCACTTTCAGCAGCCTTGAGCTGTCGAATCTTTCGATCGTGAGCCTCAATCTCAGGAATAAACGCCGCCTCGAGCTTGTTGCGAATACTGCCCCTCGAATCGCTGTCGAAGGAACGAGAATCGTCGACTCGGAGTGACGCAAAGCGCTCCAAGATATTGTTGAGAGCGGCTGCTTTCTCATCTCCTCCCTCGATCGTACGTTGCGCGGCATCGATAACGGAGCCAGATATTTTGTCCCAGACGTGCGCCCGCCATTGAACAAAGTGAAGTGTGCGGATCTTGTAAATGCCGTCCTTGCCCTCATCAATATGTCGTAGCACGTAGTGTCGGTTGATGAGTTCCAGCAAACGGTTGAGACGATTAGTCGCTGCAGCATATCGATCCCATTCAGCAACGTAAGCCTCCAACAGGAGACTACTTTCCACGGATTGGAGTCGCTGGACCACGGTCTGGAGATGTTCAGCGAGAAACGCGGCCAAGTTCTTGTAAGCGATGGCAGCACCGGGCATTAGATGCGCTGTGAGTACCAATTTCCAAGTCAGAGAGGACACAGGACAGATTGGATTGTACTTGTACCTGAGCGGTTACGCCCGTCTGCGTTTGGGTCATGGTACATGAGCCTCCACACAGCTCTGACGATAATTCAGATGTATTCTGCTAAATCGCACCACTTGACTCACGAGTAGAAGTTCATGTACTGCACATTTGGTCAACATGGATCACATGAGGGAGATAGCAAAGTCAACGACGTACAGCATCTGGCGGCAACGGAAATTGGGGATCACGATGAATAGCCGCAATGCGCTCTTCCAAATAGGCATGTAAACCTGCGTTGTCGCCTGCTTCTGGCAGCGTCATGTGTTGCATTTGTTCCATTTGCGCAATTACTTGGCCAGCTTGACTTTGAAGGTTTTCTTTTAAAAATGCGTGGACAATCTAAATCTCAATAGAAAAGAGGCAATGTCTGTAAGATTCAGGATTGAGTATCAAGACAAAGAGCTCCCGAAAAGCCCCAGATGAGCTTGTCAACAAACACAGTCATTATATGTTTCCTTGCATCTAGGCAGCCAAGCTAGGCAGCAAGATCAGCCTCATTTCGCCAAGGCTGGAAATGCGCATGTTACAAGCAATCACGTTATGTCAGCGAGAAAGTGAAAAGAAAAGAAAAAGGCAGCCGCAATTCACTGCGGAGGTACCTTACCGTCAGATGACGTGTTCCAAATTTAGAGGAGGGGCAAATTCTGGTGCAAAACGCAAACGAGGAAAAGAGGGGTAAAGTCTCTGCAAGCTAGACTGGACCCGCGACCATCCATTATTTAACGCACCGCGCTTCTTCCCTCGTACTTTTTCCTACCCTTTCATCAATCATCACCACGAAAAAATCAGTCAAAATGAGCAAACTTTACGTCGGGTACGCAACGCAAATCCATCTGCCTGCAACACGAGCGAACGAGCATCGTCTAACTGATCTTTTCTCTCTCTAGAAACCTGTCTTGGAACACCTCGGACGAGACCCTCCGCGAGGCCTTCTCCCAGTTTGGCCAGGTCACTGACTCCGTGAGTCTCTCTCCTCTCTCTTCTCCTACACGCGCGCACTTGCGCTCGCATCCTTCTCATCCATCGAAATGCTAACCCAGGATGAATAGATCATCATGCGCGACCGCGAGACCGGCCGAGCCCGAGGATTCGGATTCGTTACCTTCAGCACCGAGGAGGAGGCTAACGCCGCTGTCGAGGGCCTGAACGAGCAGGAGTACGTGTGATCCTGCCCTGCTATTGACGCGACATCCTTTCCATCTCTCTCTTCTCTCTCCACACTCTCTCCAGTCTCGATATCTTCCCAGTTCATTCCTAACATCTCTTGTGTCTCTAGGCTCGACGGACGACGCATCCGAGTCAACGTTGCCAACGCCCGTCCCTCCGGAGGTAGCGGCGGCTACGGCGGTGGCCGTGGAGGTGGTGGTGGCTACGGCGGCGACCGCGGCGACCGACAGGGTGGCGGCGGTTACGGTGGTGGCTACGGCGGTGGTGATCGCCAGGGCGGCGGCGGCGGCTACAGCCAGGGTGGTTACGGCGGCGGTGGCGGCTACGGCGGCGACCGCAACGACCGTGGCAACAACGGTGGTTACTAGATGTGGTGTACTCTCCCCCAAACATCACATGGTCGGCGACAAGACTGGCAGCGGAAGGACAAAAGAAACGATCAAGGAATTGGAACGAAATGATGCCCGGATTTTGATATCACTGCCACTGATGCAGTGATCCCCACTCTACTGCTGCTCCGTACAGCAATGTTAGCTTCGAACGAGAATGAACCAGAACGCGACGCTATTGTTATACCCCCAATTTATATGTTGCCCGATTAATATCACACTATTGACCGAGAGTCACGACTGCTTCTCTGTGAGCGGCATGTTTATGCACGTGGATGATTGAACTAACGTCTTGGGTTTCCACCAGAAGCATTCGTGGGTTTGCAACTGCGCGCCCAAGCGCTGATTGATGTCGACACCGAAACGACAATCGCTACACCGAAACGTGAACGCATCCTTTGTCATTACTATCGACCCAATGTTTTCCTCTCCCATTATCGAACACAAATAACCCGAACCCAATACCGCGACTAAACTCCCCAGCGACATTCCTCCAGCGACATTCCACCATCGCCTAGCCTCCTCACGCCATCAAATATGCATACAGATGCCGAGCAAACGTGACGATCGAGCTCTGTCCAAACTCCCCCACCGCCCTCGCAGCCATCATGAACTTCCGCGACTGCAACCTCACCTGCTCTTCCCACTCCTCTGGCGTGATGTCCCCTTTCCTCAATTTGACCATCAATTCATTCTGCACCGCCGAGAGTTCCGCAGCGGCACCCGTGTGGGGTCGAATCGAGCAGAAGGCCTCTCCAACCAGGATAACCTTGCCTCCGAAGTAGCTGGGCGAGTCGCACATCCCGTCGCCAATCTTCGATACGAAGGGGTAGTCTGTTTTCGCGAGAAGTTCGGCGAAGGGCGGCGCCAGATAAGGCAGATGCTCAACTCTGGCTCTGTCCCACATCTCAGGTCGCACCGTTCCTCTGGGGACCGTGTTTTGATGAAGTCTGCCCTTGGTATCCGTGAAGATGTCCTCCATCTTGCTTGAACCATCCGCGACATTCCCGTACAGTAAGTAATTCATAGTGGCCCCTTCTGCGCTGAAGTCGCCCTGGTCGCTGGGAACTTTGTAGCAGAGCATATATCCACGCCACATCATATCCAAGTTGAACCCCGAGGCGAAGAACTCTCGGGTACTCTCGGTCAAGTCGCTTTCCTTCACCATCCCTCTCCAGACGATGTAGCCTGAGTAGTTCTTGTTGAACCTTGCACCCACGAGATCGCGAACTGTTGAGTTACTGCCGTCAGCACCGATCACCTGGTCTGTTTCGATTGTCACAGCCACGCCATCCGCAACATTCACGTATTCAACCACGACCTTGTCCCCCGACTCTGTAATCCCAGTGACTCTTGCACCACCGCGGTATTCGGCCTTTCCATGGCCGACAGGTAGCTTTGGAGGTCGAGGAACAGCTTTCGATGCATAGCCGTCGAAATTGGCTCTCAGAATACGGTAGAAGAGACCCCAACTTGTCACTGTCATAGGTTTCCCAAAATTGATCGGGTTCACCCATTTGCCAAGGGATATATGAGCGCCAGACGATGGATAGCCTCGAAGCACGCCAGTAATATCATTGACCTGCAGAAAGTTGCCTACAGTAGTCAGATAAGTCATTCCGTAACCATTGCTGGCTCGCTCTGGGTCTGGGTCTTGTTCCAAGATCACAACGTCTCTTCCTTCTCTTCTGAACTGAAGGGCTTGCATGAGACCGGAAACTGAGCCGCCAACCTATCCAAGACAATCAGTAATGCGCGCGGTGAACATGAGCTATGAAACGAAACAATCGATTCACTTACAACAACCACCGGTTGAGTCATTTTGACAAAGTTTATGATTTACTACACTGTTGGGATAAGCCTGGAGGAAAGGATTTCGGAAGCGGAGAGTAAATTACATTTGTACGCACAAGTTGCGAAAAGACGAATGTAACGGGAGCGGTCAGCAATTCAGGACCAGAATGATGTATCACGTCAGCGGGGAACCCTATAGGCTTAGACTGGTCAACAAATAATCGGCAGATACACGGTCGAATCGGGAGGAGTATTTTATTGACACAGTAGCAAATCAAGGTAATCGGGGACCTTATTTTCCCCTGGTCTGACGTGTCGTTCCAAACGATCGACGCTCAAGGCCGGGCGTTCCGTAAATAAGGTTTTGGTTACCTGAATAGGTAGATAAGGTAGTCAACGGGACAAAAAGAAAAGAAAAATCCGCGCATTTAAGAATGATGCTCAAGCAATTGTGCCCTTGTTCTAGTGGCCAGTTGAGTTGAGAGATAGAGTCGCTCCACCAGCATTCAAGTCGGCAGTGAGCTTACCAAGGTCGCACGGCAGTGAGGAATGTCGCCTACCCTATGCACACGTGTGCTCCAGCTTTACACTCTTTTCTATATATATCCTCATTCATCAAAATATAATCGATAAAAAACCGAATTTTGATAAGGTATTTATAATTATTTCAAGAACATATTTATTCACCTTTCTTGTTAACTCTCTAGCGTCTAACCCGCGGCAATACCAGACGTCCGTGAGAGAAAATCACATTCTCGCCTTCAAACCTCTTTGCAACCCTGTCACCTCCTTCGTGACGCATAGGCGGGATAGTGCCCGGGGTATTAACTGAACCAATCTCGAGTGAAAGTTTCTGTCCCTTGTCAAAGAGAAACGCCGATGGATAAATAGGCACCAGCACTTTGTAGGTGTGGCCTGGGACAACTTCAGACCTAGGTATAACTGGTTGCATGAGGATTCGGTGCGTGTCGAACTGTCCAAAATTCTCATCACGGTGCGAAAGCCGGAAGTAGCCCCTAGAAAAGCTATCCATGGGCTCACCATGGTTGCCGAGTAACACAATAGTCTTGTCGTTCTCATCAATTGCACGTAGATAGATAAAAAGATCTAGGTCTTCTGCCGCTGTACTGACTTCCAGCTCAAGATACGGAGATCCAAGTAGCTCAAACGATTCAGTAAAAGGGACATCAAGTGTAAAGGAAATATTTTCCTTGTAGCCTTGATAGGAATAAGGTTGCTTTTCTCCCTCGGGCTTACTCAGCGAAAGCTGCTTTTGAGTCGTCAGGTAGAAAGAGGTGTCTTGTGCATCTGCTGGAGGGAACGAGGTCTCGTCCTCACGATAAAAACTGCTGGTACCGTGATGTTGAAGAAGTCGAATTCGAGGTACTTCGAGCATTCCGTTATCTTTCTTGTCGAAAAGGAAGTAATCCAGAAACTTCTTCTGTAGGGCTATATGGCTTGGCTCAAAGTATGCTCCTAGATGATTTCCGGTATGTTGTTCAAGCCACTTATACTCGGAAGAAACTCCATTGAAAGCTCGAATATTTCCTGGAAGGTGTAATTCTGGATCTGTCCAGTTACCTGCGAGGTAGATGGGGACCTTGATATCAGAGAGCTTGCGTTTTCTCTCCAAGACACCAAAAGATCCATCGGTCGGATACTCGGTCTTTGATAACAAATCAGGATAATCCACTCGGTTGGCCTTTAGCTGCTCGGCACTGAGCGACCCATCTCGCGATCCATGTTGATGCGGTACAACGATATTGTTGAACCAGTGTGATTGGAAATTATTGCTGTAGATTCCTCCACGGCGGGCTGCTTGATAGATGCTGCACGCTGACTCGTACGAGACAACACACGTCAAATGGGGTGGCTGTTGCATGGCAGCCCAATAACCTACCATGCCGTAGTAGCTGATGCCAGAAAACCCTACCTTACCAGATGACCAGCTTTGCGCAGCAGCCCATTCAACTATATCGTACAGGTCTCAAGAAAGTAAGCTTTTTGCACGACACGTGTTCGTAATATCAGGGATTTATTACCTTGGCCTTCAGCATCATCTTGGATCGTCTCTGACCGTTCCATTCCGAACGGATCTAATTTGCCTTCGCTACCACCAATACCTCGCACATCGACTCGGAGAAGCGCATAGCCATAGTCCTTACACTATTCACAACCCAAGTTAGTAAATGGCAACATTTATTCACATCACACATACCCAGATCAATGGCTCGCATAGCTCAAAGCATGCATCTGGTCCAAGGGGTTTGATGGACTTATACATCTCTGCGTATATGGGGGTCTTAGGCAGCCCAAAGGTAGAGGCATGAATGTCTTTGCCATAAGGTCCTAGACTGCAAAGAACTGGGACCTTTTCGCCGTTCTTTGAAGCAGAAAAGGGGAGAAAGAGATCAGCACATAGTTTGACACCATCCCGCATGGGAATGAATTCGTGCTTGATACGGGTGTAACCCTCAACATCGCTCGACGATCTCTCATACTGAGTGGACATGATGATGGAAAGTTGACTGGTGAGGGAAGAAAAGTCTTATAAGAGTGGTTAACTATGAATGAATCTGGAAATGTTGATAGAGAAGGTAGGAGGAGGAGGTGAAGGTATGAAGATTAATAAATATGGTCGAGCAACTTCCCTAAGTACTTCCTGCTAACATCCCTTGTAGCGGTACTATTGCCGTTTGCAATTACCATCGCAAGGCCTAGAGTACGCGGAAGATCCGCGATTGACTCCCCCCATGACGTCAATATCGCGGGGAAAGACCTGGGGATTGTCCTAACAAGCCGAGTAGCGAGACAATTCATCCGTTTCATCGTGCAATACATGCCATAGACTGGTAATATCGACGGAACATATCGCTACTAGCTATGACGAGGTTTCATTCAGTAGTAAACTTTTGTTTACCAGCTTTAAAATGTCATTTCCCTGTGCCGCATTTTCCATGCGACACACTAAATTACGACCCTCGCGGCTAAATCACGTACATCTAGCGCTTTCCACCTCCGAACTATTCATTACATCAGGAATAACGTTACGACTTTTAATAATTGGCTTCACCTTCAAAACTAAAGCGTACTAAGGATATTTATTAACAAATTCATGGGCTTTGGCTTACTAGCTAGTATTAGAATTCCCTTAACCTCATTGCAATATGGCTAGAGGACTACAGCACTAGATGAAAATAATCTAGGAAGAAAGAGTGGGAAAATATAGTTATTACGTTATGTGATAAGAAACCCGAGGCTTTGTCCGGGACCTCCGCAATCTAGTCCTGTTTCATTGTGTCGTAAGATCAGCATTAGGGCGGAAGTAAAGCATTGAAGTTTCGAGTCGTGATTCAATACATCTAGGATAAGCGCATCTTAATGATCTTTGACCTAAAAGCTACTTTCCCTACAAGCCAAGTATAACCAGGTAGGGACAGAATGTTTTTGGATTAGAAATCAGGTCAAGAAGTAATAAGTTTACATGATTGGTAAGCGGAAGAGGGAGTGTTCCTACCTTGCGGATATCCCGAGACCCAGACCCTTTTCCATTATTAGCCTGATGAGAACCGGACCCTGCAATTATTATATTAGCTTTACTAGGAGTGGGACCTTGCGATCTGTACTACCGCAGTAAAGAAGACAAGGCTTTCAACCATCGATTATGTAACTCGGCTTGTACCTAGCAACGAAGTACTAAGACTGAAAACGAGCACTTGCAACCATATTGTCGTTCACAACGTTTACATATTTAAGGTCTCCGGTAGCCGCATGTATGTATGCACTTTCAAACCTTCAAAGCCCTTTAGAAGATTCTTTTCAAGACAAAAGCTATGCCCTACCTCAAGCAAATCGTGGCCGTTAGGCGCAAAGCAGGCTTGACCAGGCAAGAGTTCTTCGACTATCATTTTCAAGTCCATGGCAAGATCAGTACAGCTCCTTCGCCGGCAGAGACACCTTCGTAGGTTATCTCGCGTCTCAGCATTTCACAGAAGTGTATACTCATCCCTTGGTGTAGAAGATACTTCCAGACCCACCTCGAAGACGCGGCTTATCATCCTCAAGACTCTAGTCTCGGCCTCAATGCTAGCCCTAAGTGGGCTTTCTCTGACGATATCACTGAGCTCTATTTCCAGTCTATAGAGCATCTCGACCGTGTCTTCAAATCACCACATGTCAGGGAAAGGGTTGGACCAGACGGTCTCAACTTTTCGGACTTAGGCGCATCTTTACCCGTTACAGTGACGGAGACTGTCGTTCCATTCCAGGGATGTGACCCGATTGAGGAACTCGACTCTCGGTTGAGCTCACCAGTTGCCATGTATTTCATAGCTGGTATCAACGGTGGCATCGAAGACTTGGTGTCGGGATTCGCAAACTGTCTGCAACGATTCGCCGCAACTCGGGTTCGTGCTCTTATATCGAACGTGCCAGTGGATCTTACTTGGGACCCAAATGCCTATTTTGGAAGTGATCCTGGACGTCCTGTATTTGATCTTGTCTTTACTATCCACCTTCGCGATAAAGAAGCAATCCCGACAGTGAGAGAAGCGCAAAACAGCTTTGAGCAAACGTTCGCTTCGCGGCTTAATCTTGAGAACACCTGGATCGCATTTGGCCAGCGTGCGTTAATCTTCGACCAGGACGGAGGTATGGAGGTATGTTTAGTGAAACTACAGCCAAACCCTGCATACATGCTTATTTTTTACAGTTTGACCCTGCCCGGCAACCCCGTCTATAGGTGTATGCAGAACAGTTATGATTTGAAATATACATGACTGTATAATGGGAATTAATTTTCATTTCCCAGCCAACCAACAGAAATTGAAGTCCAAATTATATGTACCTACACTTGTTCAGTTCCACTTTGGAAACAATGTAAAAACAGCAAATCTTGCAACCAATAACTTGAGGCTTGATATGTGTAATAAAATAAAACCTGCATTATCCCTAGTCTATTAGATAGAAAAAACGCCTAATATACAGAAAACTGACCTATTCAGCTAGACCTGATCACTACATTATTTTTCTTCCAGCACAACTTACAATCTGAAGGGCTACTGGAATTATTAACAAATAATCGTTTCGTCAAAAAAGGATTCACTTCATGCTCTCTTGGAATAGGTCACAACAGTCAGTTGGATAAAACTACTTATATTGGAAAATATGTAATTATGTTATAGGCCAAGCTGAGGTGGAAGATTCATGTGCCTTACAAGCATACCGTACTGCTTTTGAAGGAATCACAAATCCGCCCATGCGGATTCGCCCGCCGAAGCACGTCGAATTAGTTTAGTTTGTCTTGTGTGGTCTCTCTAGCATTTCTGTATCGATCTTCGGTAGCTAATGTGCTGCAGCCTTGTCAATATCGCATTCCTGCATCCTCTATTATTCCAAGGCCGTCTGAAGACCAAGTAAACCCAGAAGATTGTTCCAACCCTGAACAGCGTCACCACTTGGATCCGAGAAGGTTTCAGCAAGATCTCGCACGGCTGCTTGGGGTGTGTGGCTGTTCAATTTAACTGCATGTGGAAGAAGAATTGGATGGACCTCCGCGTGGAGAAGATCAAATGATCCGCCTAGTGTATGATGTTCCGGTGGAGCGACCGGCTTCTCCGCGGTGGCGGTCACAGGTTTGACATGACTTGTGCGAGCGGACCCTCCGCGTCCGCAACTGATCGGACCACCCGCGTGCATGATACGATTGTACGAAATAAGAAATGTATTGTCCATGATACATAATGAAAGCTTTCTTCCGAAAAACAGCACCCTGAGATGGCCACTAACCCGGTCTTATCCTCCTATCGCGACTGACCTTTACCCCAAAAGCAATTTGGGCTACTGATCGTAACTGTTCCAGCCATCCTGTGTACCAATCGTGTTGGATCTCACTGTATAACTACCAAGGGTTTCGAGACCAGGAAAGGACGACTGCTGGTCGAAGTCGAAGCCGTCGTTTGGATTTCCGTAGAAAGCGCTATACAGCTGCGCCTGAAACTCGCTTAGAGAGGCACATGGGGGAGTGAGGTCACTACAGCTGACACTTTCGACAATACTAGCATCTCCAGGTCTGGTTTGAGCGGCATCTGATGACAAACACGAGGGTTCAGTCTCATGGTCCGAGGATTGAGAACGATCTAAGGATGATAGAGGAGTTGAGGTAGATGGCAATGACTGCTGCCCTGCACCATTACCAAAACTATGGCTGCTATCATGAGAAAGAGCGCTTGTACCGTTCCTTGTCTGTTTTGATTCCCATGTGTTGAGATAATGACGTATTACGTCAGCGCAGCGCTGTGAGGCCTTCAGTTTTATTTGTTCAAAAATCTCAATAGCAAGATTGCACAGCTTTCTATCATCCTCGTCCGTCTCTCTATTGACTTCGTGTGAGCCTGTCGAAATGTTGGCTTCGCCGCGTTTCCGGATTTGGGTACGACGATAATCGTTCGTGACCTGAGGTAGGATTGCAAGTACCGCTTGAAGACAATAAAAGCAATAATAAGTCCAACGTCGCAGGTGTGGCGCCAAGGTCAAGAGCTTGTGGATATGGCGGATCATATTCCTAGCTGCATTCAGATGACGCGACTGGTGAAGTTGATGTGATACCTGACCCCTCGGCGCATGCCCATCAGTCGGGGTAGTTGAAATGGGATCCTGGAACAAAGTGATAATAGCGAGATAGTAATCTTGACAAAGTGTAAGTAAATCGATACTGATAGAGATGTTTCAAGCAGTGGATGTTACTATGGTGCACTGACGTATTTGAAGACTACTTTGTTGTCTTGATTCCCAAGTGTATAAAGATGCCAAGACATCATTGTCGTTGATTTCACGGTCAGAATCTGTGAAGCATAGGTGCTGCGGTAGCGAGGACCGCCAATGGTCCAGCTTGGTGAGGAGCTTTTCTGCCGCTCCAATTTCGAATTACCTGGCTCGGAAGGCTCTGCGGACTATAGTGTATCAGTTTTAATGAGACCAAGCAGAAGCAGATGGGCGGTCATACGAGATCGATAATCCTATTCACGATTTTGGTAATTCCGACCAGTAAGGGGATGAACATGTCTTGCTTCGATACGGGATTGACTTCGCCATTCGGTAGAAGCTTGTTAAGATAAGCAATGATACGACTTCGCTGGTATAAGCACGACTTACATGCATTGTTGGATAGTGTATGTTCATGTCCGATGACCCGAAACACATGGGACGGCCGGAGTCGAGGCATAGTTCCACTTCCTGAATATAGATCAACCACCACGTACGCTTGGCTTCTTGAGTATCGACTGGAAGCGAGCTATGTAATGATTCTATATTCAACCCGTTTGAGAAGGCCAGTCGCGCCGCGATACCATTGAGGATATAGGCCACTGATCGAATTGCATTAGTATATGGGTTTGAGCTTAGGAGTTTATGCTGCCTTACAATTAGGCCTTATTGCATGTTGAGCGTAAGCACCCTGTCAGATAAGGATTTTGATGTTATTAGGTGTTTCTCAAGGTGCATGCATATCAGTACGAACCAGAAATAGTGAAGCTTGAACTAAACTCAAGTTACTGGCATTGAGGAGACGCCCAAGCATACCTTGAGCTCTGGAAAAGTACCATTGGGCCCATGATGAACTGTCGTCTTGCTCGTCCTCATATAGCGCACCGAGAGCAAGCACGGCGTACATGAGACACACAAACTGTGGTCGCGTGGGATCTTCTTGGGTAGGAATGGAAAGCCGTCCGTCGCCCAATAGTTGCCGTAATGACACATATTGTGCTTTGAAAGCTGTAGGGTTCAGGATAGGAATGAGGATATGGATACTTCCAAAGAAACTATTGACGTGCCTATCGGCTATGCTTTCATTCAAGAAGCGGTCACTGGACGGAGCATTCAGTGGCATGACATAATCGCAAAAACTAGGTAGCTCATCTAAGACAGGACCTTTAGGGTCTGTATCATGGGATGGTCGATGTTGAGAAATCGTATCAATTCGGCGCCGGGTGGGCAGTGGGATACGGACATCGTTATCAAGGCCATCTTCTAGTTGCCTCAGTCTTTTGCCGAGATGGGAAGCAATGGAAATTGCTGACGTTTGACCTAGATCCCATGGAGCGATGAGAATAGCCCTGAATGATCCTGCACTGAGCATAGTTAAACTGACCGTAGTACTCAAAACATCCAGTTTCTTGGTTGAACTGCGCAATGCCGCCAGGTCGTCGTTTTACGGGTTGCTGGCGCTGCTTCACGTCTGGCTGCAAAACTATGAACGATTATGATGGATGAAACAATGTGTGGCTAAGGAATACGTACCGCCTCGTGAGAGATTGGATAGAGTATGAGCTTGCTGGGATACTTCTGATTCAATTTTATCAAGACGTGACAACACAAGCTCGAGTTTCCTAGCTGAAATGTCAAATATTGCAAATTAACTAGGATTTAATACGACGGACTCTAGAATCGCCTCATTCCCATTGGGTACAATCGACGGGGCACAGGCAAAGACGCAATGCGCCTCCTTACTAATGCATTGTTGACAAGGTTGCAAGCCGTTGCACTTTCAAGGTGCAATATGTGTTAGTCGAGTGCGTACCGTATGATCCGAGCCTCTGGAGATGAGCTAAGGCAGGTCGCTTACCTTGATTCGCTTCTCCCTGCATCTTTCGCAAGCCTCGGCAGTCTTTCTGCGGACCGCTTTTACTCTACTGAAATGTGTCGTGCTCCCATTTTGGTTCGCGTTAGCCATATTGATAGTTAGCTCAAGAGATTGTCAGATAACAAATGAATGATGGAGTAGAGTGTGAGGAGCGAGGAGCGAAAAGTCGGACGCGACCAGTGATCAGTGGTCAGTACTCTTCTCCGCCCAGCCTCTAACGTTAGACGACTGTAAGTGAAACTGCAGACACTGTTGCTAGAGCTTTGGTCATTTCAATCTCGTTGTTCGTAGCGTACCTCGGCTGGGCCGGGATCGGATGCGGGGTTTAGGTTTAGGGGAAGAAAAACGTGCGGAAGCTCCGCGGGCCAATCGCTGCCTCCGCCGTGACGGCAGTTGCATCCTTGTCACTGGCGACCCCAGACTCCACTATCTAGACTCTACTCGCAGGATGTGATGCAATTACGGACAGGTCAAGTATGAAGACTTTGATATGAGGAGCAGCAGAGCTCCACATGATAAGAGTACGAATGTAAGATTAGTGTAGAGCTTGAAAGATAAAACCTAAGCTAAGGGACGAGGCTATAAAACCTCTTAAGTCACCTACCTTGTACACTTCTAATTCTTCCTACCAGCCAATTAATCTCACCCCGACCCGGCATTCCTCCAGGATGAACCAGCAACACACTTCCAAGGTCGATGTGCTCATAATCGGGGCTGGGCCGTCAGGGTACTTGATCATCTGCCTGGCCTGGTTTTCATGGTAGCTGACACACATATCTAGTCTTATGTTAGCAACATGGATGGCTCGCATGGGCGTCCAGACTCGCATAGTCGATAGGCGGTTTGACAGGTTAAACAGCGGGTATGGCTACCCACAACGATACGAGCTATGGCGAATTTTCAAACTGACAATAAGCAAAGGCAAGCCGATGGATTACAGAGCAGAACTTTCGAGGTACAAGGCCAGCCACACCTTGACTGTTTGTGCAAAGCTTACCCTTTTCCAAACAGATTTTTGATTCTCTTGGATTTGGTCAAGACATTTGGCGCGAAGCAAACCACATGTTGGAGATTCGATTTTGGGTGGGATCTAATCTATCCGTCTGTATTTCCAATCATTGCTAACCGCTTTCAAAGAACCCCGACAATAACCAAAACTTATATCGATCTGACAGAATGGTCGACACAAAGCCTGGCCTAAGCCGATTCCAGCAAGCAACTCTGCACCAAGGTAGCCCATTCCTGTTGCTGCCGCAACTATTTTCGCCTACTGACACGTAACTTTACTACATAGCACGCATTGAGAACTATCTTCTCAAATATATTGAGAAATATAGTGATATCGGAGTTGAATACGGCTTGATGCCAGAGTCCCTCGAAGTTGATCCCGAGCTAGTAGAGGGCGACGATTACCCCATCTCAGTTGTCCTTCGGTCCAGTCCCAAACCTGGTCCAGAATCTCGGATACCTGGCGATGAAACAGCCGCGAATATACCTAACGGAATTCACAGAAGTAACCTCACGGCCGATGTCACAGACACCTTGTTGCGAGATGCTCAGAATACTCAAGGCACGAGCACGGAAAAGGTCCTGGCAAAATACGTGGTTGGTTGTGATGGTGCACATTCCTGGACTCGGCGGCAGATCGGATGCGTCATGGAAGGCGATCACACAGACTTCGTCTGGTCAGTATATTTATGGTTTTCCGGTCACCGAACATCGTTACTGACTGGCAGACCAGGGTGTTCTCGACATCATTCCAATTACTGATTTTCGTAAGCTCGAAGTTGACTAACGCTATCTGAATCGTGCTAATTTCCGAGCCCAGCTGACATCAGATATCGCTGTGCTATCCACTCGGCATCCGGAAGCATGATGGTTATCCCTCGCGAAGACAAATACGTCAGGCTATATATCCAGGTCACAGAGGTTGACGAAAACGGCAAAGCGGTATGCGAGCCTAACATTGCAAGTTTAAATTATCCAGCAACTGATAACTTTCTTCTAGATTGACCGCTTCAAGATCACCCCGGACAACTTGATTCTGGCAGCGAACAAAATTCTCTCGCCATACAAACTCTCTTACAAGCACTGCCATTGGTGGACAGCGTATGGCATTGGACAGCGGGTGGGATCAAAATTTGATTTACACAACCGTGTCTTCCTGGCTGGTGATGCAGTTCATACTCATAGCCCCAAGGCAGGTCAAGGCATGAATATCAGTATGCATGACAGTACGTCTACAAGTCTCATCCGATCCCACGAGGACAATAGCTCTGACCGTCTCTTCTGCCATAGCATTCAACCTCGGATGGAAGCTAGCCTCCGTCGTAAAAGGATGGGCGAACCGATCACTGCTCGAAACATATAGCAGCGAACGTGGACAAATTGCAAGAGAACTGATAGAGTTTGATCAGAAGTTCTCCCGGCTATTCTCAGGCCGCCCTGCAACAGACATCATGGATAAAGAGGGCATCGATCTCAAGACGTTTAAGGAAGTGTTCGAGAAGGGTAACTTGTTTAGCAGTGGCTGTAATGTTGACTATGCCGCAAGTCTCATCGTCGCCAAACCCAGCCTCGCAGCTTCCGTGGTTGGCAAACAGTCGCTTGCTCCTAACATCATCATTGGGAAGCGTATCCCAAGCCATAAGGTCTTGAACCAGGCGGATGCGAGACCGTGGCACCTTCAAGAGCTTCTGCCTAGCAACGGTACATGGAGACTTCTCGTTTTTGCTGGAGACGTACTCGACCAGACTCAATTCGCTCGACTCTCGGCGCTTGCGGATAGGTTAAGCTCACCTGATTCGTTCATCAATCGATACAAGCCCAAGGAAGATGGAAAGATGGCCTCTTTGTTTGAGATCTTGACTATCCATTCTTCCCCATACGAAAAGGTTGAGCTACTCTCTCTGCCTGACGTCTTTCACCCATACTCACAAGAATATGGCTGGGACTATAACAAAGTCTATGTAGACGACAATTCCTACCACGAAGGACATGGCCAAGCATACCACAATTACGGCATTGATACTAAGAGAGGCTGCGCGATTATTCTTCGGCCTGATCAATATGTTAGTTGGATTGGAGAGTTGGAAGATGTGGAGAGTATGAATGACTTTTTCAAAGACATCTTTCGGCTTTCTTAACTCAGTTAGATTAATATAATTATTCTATGAATATTCGACTGGCCAGTCAAGGTAAAACGCAGAGTTGCTGCACTTCGCATCCATTTCAGCAATTGCTTATTCATCCTGTCCGAGATATGCAAAGGTAGATGCGGAACAAATCTGAACTTGGCATTGGTAAGCATGTATGTAACAAAGCGAGTAATCGAACCACCGCAACAAATTGTGTGAACAAGCTGCTACCTCAGGAATCTCCATGTAAAAGCCCCTGCAGAGCTTCTTCTGTGTCGTACGCCTTCAACAACTCGGATCTCAAAGCCTCAATTTCATCTTTGTTATCACTCCTCACACCATCCAACATCTCCTTAGCCGGACCAATCAGATGCGCATCACTGAGATCCATCACGACTGCCATAAGCACTAAGCTATCGCCCATTTTCGCCAGTTTACCATCTGCGTCCAGACCGTTCATTATCTTGAGCAATCTCTCAAAGTCGGCGTCTCCTGGCTGGAGAGTAACGCGGAGGACAGCGGGCGCTTCGCCCTCGACTTTGTACTTGTGGAAAATGTTGGGCTGCACAGTCTCGGGCTTGCCAACCAGCAGCGACTGGACTGACGATTCAAGAATGTCAACATCTGGTTGAGTGGTACTGTAGACTGAAATGGACCCTTCAATCAAGTCAAAAGTCTCCGAGAAGCGCGTGTGGAAATGGGGCGGCACAGTGGTGCCTGGGGTCATGGTTTCGATGAATATGGTGCGCTTGCCATCGTTGAGAGTGGTTGATTCCTCAAGACGAAAGCGACGTTGGTCCCAGCGACGTTCTAATGACATGTTGACTCAAGAGAAGATAGATTAGCCTCGAGTTTTGGTTTGGGGATGTCAGATGTCAGACTTCGAGGATAAAGGCGCATTCTTATACTTATTGGCTGCCCAGTCGCCGTGCAAGTTTAGTCCTAATTAGTCGCTTTGAAGGATCACGGATCGGCGGTTAGACGAGAATCTCTTATCTAAGCGCAGGCATCAATTAAACGCGCAAAAATAGATTCACTGGAAGAATAGGCGATACGTCATTAATGTTAAAAAGGCCCAATCACAAGGAAAACTAGAGATCAGTTCAAATCAGTTTCATGTGTGTCTATTCACCCTAGTTGTGTGAAAGGTCTGGTGATTTCCATTGTTCGCCATTGAATAAAATTAGGCGACTCACAACAAACTCTTCTCATTTTATGACAATCTTAGAGAGTCTTGACTTGAGATTATATATAAAGTCTTCTTACTATAATCTAGTTTATTTATGTATTTTACTACATATTTTGTAGTTGTCTCATTGTCGGAATTTTTGCAAGGAACTGAAGAACTACCCTGCATAATACTAGCTGGTAGCACGTGCAGACCTGACCGTCATAGTTTTAGGTCGCACACGCAAGACAAAGCCATCTACAGGTGTATGACAAAGTTAGTTCCTGGTCAAATCACATTGCATACTTGAGAGCTACCGTCTACACATTATGACTATAATAAATACTTGCGCTTTCCAGTGTATATTCCGGTTCGTGCTTGATAAGCACCGAAGGATGGTTCACCTTGTGCATGATACCACTTCTCCAGTTTCGCATCTGGACAGGCTATTTCAGAAACGAACACTCCACCAAGAGCTTGAATTTGCCACGACTCTTTGTACCCAAGGATTGAAGCTGCTTGGGAGCCTACGATTCATGTCCAGGGCGAGTATCCAACACTTCATCGTAACAAGCTTCCATTGTTACGTGATGAGGAAGTCATTACTCGATAGGTCTTGTACTGGACAGAACATGGCGTCTCTTGATAGTTATCTCGAGATTATAAGTGGAGAGGTTGACCCTCCGTATTAGCTGATGGTGAGACATGGGACAGGACGTTGGGATTCTGATTACAGTTGTGATCCCTGGACGCGAGCGCGCTACTTCTGGGATCGAAGCAGGATTAAATACCTTCGTAGCTTTATGTATGCAAAGACCAGGCCCACTGATGTATATAACCCTGGAAAGTACTAGCCCTTGCCCCTCTTGGTGGATTCTTCAGGTTTGCCAGGTATTAAAAAGGTAAACGTCTTCTCTCCACCCTCAGCTACCAATTCTACGTTCCTTCATACCAAGTGCGAGGAGAAATCCAATGAGCACAAATATCAACGACAGCCCGTTTCCATACAGCAGTCCATCCACGTAGGATGAAACTATAGCCTTTCCGATCTCCCCCTTTGCTTTGTATGTATACTCGACATTGGCAGCTGCCTTGGAAATGATCTGTGAGGCAGAGTCAGCTTAGGCGAAAACACATGAATGCGGTGAAAGACAAGAACTGACCTCTTTTCTTGTTGCAGCGTCCAAGTCAAGACGAAACAGCTTTTTATCGAGCGACTTTCTCAGAACCACCTTGACAGTCGCGCTTGTGCTTGCAACGCCGACAATGACTCCAATGGCGTTGGAGAGAAACAAAGTTGACACAGCAGCTGAAACGTGCTCGGGGTCAGCCGAGGCTTGCGTCGCTACAAACAGAACACTGTATGCCATTCCCATACCGAAACCACTAGGCTAGTTTTAGTTGCAAACGTTCGGGTTTGTGCGGCGGAATTGAAGGCGAAGAGCATACCCTGGTAGTAGATAGAATGACTCGAGCCAATTTGTGTTACCGTGCCACCTGGTGAGCAGCAGCGCATAACAGATAGAGGATGATATGGTGGAAATGTAAATCAACCACTTGTACTTTCCCGTTCTGTATCATTGACGATCAGTACAGGCTCTGAACCAAGATGAGTGACATACCGCTTGATGAAATAGCCGCAGAATACTCCACCTAAAGCATTACCAAACACGGACGGGAACAAATGCGCACCGGCTACGCTATTGGACACTTTCTGAGTGACTTGGAAATACAGAGGCACCGAGAACATCATCTAGTCACGGAAGTTAGTAACAATTCCAATCAGGCCAGGAATGCGTATGGCTACGTGGAGACTGGAGAGGACTCACTCCTAGCTGAGCTGCAGACTGGAAGGCGATGATAAGAAGGCAAATGACCACATCGCGTTGCTTGAACAGATCGAGATCCAAAATCGGTTCCTTTGCACGCTTCTTCTCGACATATACAAAGAGGGCAAGAAATACAACAGCACCTGCAAAGAGGCCCGGAATCAGGGGATGAGACCATGGGAGCTCCTCTCCGCCAAGCTCCATGGGCAACAGCAGTAGAAGGATGAAAAGAGCCAGCAACGATGCACCGAGAAAGTCAACCCTGGACAATTTGCCAGACTCGTTTGGACCCTGGTCGGATCCAGAGTCTCGATCGGGATCACTGGTCTGCCCTTGTCGCTTGCCCAGATCAGACGGGAGGGTTCTCCAGCAGAGAAATGTGGCCACTATGAGCATTGGAACTTGACAGCCAAATGACCTGTTGTTTGTCACGGTGTAAGTACACGTTCTTTGTGAGGATAGCATTCGACGTACCATCGCCAGCCAACAGCATCGGCTAGCCATCCACCCAGCGGCCCTCCAAGACTTCTTCCAGTGGTCGCTGCAATGTTAACATAGGATCTCCAAGTCCCAGACTCGCGGATCGGTACAAGATCACTGATGAGAATCGAGACAAGTACAGTCATACCCGCCCCGACACTACCAGAGAGCACTCTTCCCAGGATAACCGTCAGCATGGACCGAGCCACAGCACTGTATCATTATTAGTTCGAGGTCCGAGGTGGGAGAGCGACTGTTTGAACATCGACCTACACGATCAAACTGAGCAACGTTAGTCAAAAGTCTCCAATGTCTATCGACTTTGTACCAAAACCTACCAACCAATAGCAAAGCCAATGTAGGAGAACAAAATAACCGGCTTGCGTCCATAGATGTCACCTAGCTTGCCGAACACCGCCTGTGTCGCGGCTCCAGCAAGGCTGAACCCTGTAAAGAGCCAGCTTGACCAATCGAGAGCATCGAATTCGGAGCCTATGCTTGGATGGGTAGCTAAGACGAGCGAATGGTCGGCGTTGAAGACAAATACAGCTGGTTTATTATTTGTTAGCTTTCTGCACCGACGAAAGTAGATATGCCTCTTGGTTACCTATGAGGAGTATGAGAACGATGCGAAGGATAGCACCGCGGTCAAGGGTCTCATCATCACCATCCGTGGCAGAGGGGATTTCAGATGCTGGAATATCGTCCGCCGCGTGTCCTGAGGATGCATGGCTGGTGACAGAGGATGTGTACGATACAGCTGGCGAGGCTCCTTCACGGCCACCCAGAAGCGCTGTTGACTCTGAGGGCTCGCGACTTGTTCTTGGCCTTTTGGCGCGAGGCTTAGTTCTTGCCATCTTGTACCCAAATACGCGGTAATAGGGAAGTTGGTCAGGTGTGATTGAAGAGACAATATGCAGAGAGGAACGTGGCTCAGCGGGATCAAGAAAAAATGCGAAAAGGGAAGCTCCCACAACGCGAAGGCCTTTAACCCGACCACCCAGCGGGGCTGCACAAGGCTAGTTGTGGCCAATAGCAGCTGGTTCCGCTACAGTCTGAGCCATAACATGTCGATCTAAGAGGAAGATTTAAGCCGTGGCTTGAATAGTCTGTGATCTGCCTGTCAATATACCTCATTCTCCTAAGGCGCATGTCCCGTTCCCAATATTTGTACGTAGTAGGACGTTCCTTGTTGATGGTAGCCTGGTGGGATTAATGAAACATTGATCCTGCCGTGTCTCTCCTCAGCTTCCACTTGAGCCTATACAAGGCATCGGGGCAGAGATTGACGTCTCTCCCGTGTCCTTGCGGTATGTCTCAGATCAGGTCTCGGTACTTTACCATTCTGGGAACGGACCCTGCACCCAAATCTCTGCATGTCTCAGTTTCTTTTACTTGATTTTGACGGCCCGAAAGGATCTCCCTTCCCTTCCCTTCCCATATATCTCGTGTCTCAGCTGTCTCACACGTCATTTTCTAACCTTGGCCTCTATGGCCTTCCGCCTGCAACAGACCCCGTGACCTTATCATGACGCACTATTGGCCGATTGGGTCTGAGACTGGAACGCGGCCTCTTGCTCCGATTCCGACCACCGGGCCACAGTGTCAGGGCTGTGCCGCCCGCCTCTTGAAACTTTGACCAAGGGATTATCAAGGGAAAATCCTCAAAGCCATATACCAAGAACTCCCGGTGCCGGCGGCTAACTGGGCGAGCTATGACCAGAAGAACGAAAATCCAGGTTTTGTCGCGAAGTCTATCCACCACGCCCAACGTGTAATCCGATAACCAGGAATAAGACCAGAGCCTTGATCGCAACAATCATTACATTAATGAGTCAAATTCTCCTGCAATCACGTCTTCCTCCAGTGTTCCACCCTCATCTGCCAATCCTATCACACAATCATCGGACTAGTAGGAGGAGGACACAGGTTTGAGAATTGAACGTAGGATGGAGAGCAGGGCATCAAAGACATGGGAAAGGTTGAAAGTGGATAGGTATTTGAATTTCTCTGAACAAATTTCGACCGACGGGCGCAATTACGCAGTTGTCTTTGATCCCTTGCACCGCTGTGCAGATCTTGAGCATCTATTCCGTCAATGCAGCTGAGTGGCTTGAAGCCTGCAGACAAGCTGTGATACGTTGAACCATGTGCAGATATCAACCTACTCTTTGGGAGTATGTCCTGCGGGGGTAAGGTCCTGCGGGCATAAAAGCTACATGTCGCCGAGCTTTGAATCACGAACACCATCGACAACAATTCGAACCCTTTCATCCACATTACCGCCATGTCTCGCGTTTATTCCCGTGTCGCCATAGTTGGAGGCGGCCTCTCTGGTCTCGCGTCCATCCACGGCTTGGTCGAAGCTATACAACCCAATGCCCATCCTGTCAGCATCACAATCTTCGAACCCTCCGGTGAGGTTGGATCGGGGTTAGCCTATCGAACCGACCAGCCATATACTTGGTTGCTAAACCACGAAGCAAACCACCTGGGAACCCTCAATGGGGGAGACAACGGGTTTCTAGACTGGATGAGAGAGCACCGAGAACAGCTATCGGCCGATTATGCACAAGCAATGGAGCGAGGCTGGGTTCCCACCAATACCAACGATGGTTTGATCGAAGTGAACTCCGAAACCTTCTACCCACGAAGTCTATTTGGGAGGTTCCTGGAATACGCTTTTCGTACCGTGATTGAGGACGCTCGGTCAAAGGGTATACTCGTCACTGTCGTAAAACAAGCTATTCACGCCATGGAAGAACTTTCAGCAGGGACCTTCATACTTCAAGACAGCGAGGGAAGAGATTACACCTTCGAACAGGTCGTGTTGTGCACTGGACATACGTACAGCGTACCTGATCCCGTTCTCGCTTGTCGTGATACATACGTGAGCAATCTATATGCCCACAAGCAGCGCCAATCTATCACTACAAAACCCACTACCGGAGGTGTGAAGAACCTCGGCCGAGTGGCGGTCAGAGGCACTGGCTTGAGCGGCAATGACGCTGTTCTTTGGCTGTTGGAACAACGCGAGCTTGGCCTCGTCGCCTTCGACGAAATCCTCATGGTGAGTCGTCGGGGCCAACTCCGAAAGACTCGTGCCAAGGTTGCTGCTCTGGAGTTGAAGTTTGTGACTCAGGAGATTTTAGAAGCGCGAGTTCAAACAATCGGCCACATCTCGCTTGATTGGCTATTGCCGCGTATTCGAAACGAGATGGAGGCTGCCTACGGCGGGAAGGAGATGGACTGGGTGGATATATGGAATCCACGAACTTCAGACATGGAGAAGCATTTGAAGCAGAGTATCCGAGAGTCGACCAGTGGCCAGGTCTCGCCTTGGAGGTCGGTCCTGAATGCCTTTGCCGATGTGCGACAGTACATCTTTGAACATATGCTCGACGACGACAAGCAGAAGTTCTTCCGGGAGTTGGCGTCCTTGTTCTACTCGTACCAGGCACCGATGCCTACCGTCTCCGCTGTTCGTCTTCACGAAGCTATCAAGAGTGGCGCGCTCAAGCTCCAAGCTGGCCTGACTGGTATTGAAGTGGATGAAGCGAAGGACAAGTACAATCTTACGTTCTGGGCCGACAAGGACGGGCGACCAGTCTTGACTCATGGACGCGAACACAAGGTGCCAGCCAACGCTACAAGGAGCCAAGTAGAGGTAGACTACCTCATCGACGCTATGGGCCAGACTCGCAACTTCCAGCACCTACAACAGCCGTATCCCCAGCTCCTGGCCGCAGGACACCTGAGGGCTTACAAGTGGGGTGGCATCCAGGTAGATCCCAAGAGCCGACAGCTCATCAAGGCAGATGGGAGCCACTGGGACAACGTTTGGCAACTGGGGATCAACAGCCTTGGAGATGTACTCATTTCCATCAACGCACCCAATAACATTGCTGATGGTTTGGACATTGGCCGTCTGATGGTCAAGCAGTTGAACAAACGCCAACGCGAGAGCTCACTGCCGAAGCCCAAGATGAGTGGTTCTGCTACTTTGCAAATGGCGTTGGAGGTGGCGGACGTTAATTAAGACGCTTTTTTTTGAACATCTGTTTTGTATTTGATGAGTTGACTAGTTTTGGGTTACAGATTAGCTTTTACTAGAGGTTTTGTTGTTATTAATTGAAGCACTGTTTTGTATACATTTCCTTTTCTTATTTCCCTGCTCCCCTAAACCAACCCTTTTTACTCCGCCTTACTCCCTAATTATACAATGTCAATGAACCAAAGCCTTATAAAGCATCCCTAACCATGATACTTCAAGGTTTACGGCGCTCAACTAAGAAAGTGACAAAATGAAGCCTATCAATATGTACTCTAGATCATGACGCGATGTTAACAGTGATGGTACATGGCTTCCTAAGGTCCCCCAGTCAAGCCTGTCCAGTCCACGCATTGCGAATACATAATCCCAGTATCCAGGGTACCAGCCAGCCCATTTCCAGTCCAGAAGCGCGACTATACGGCCATCGCGCACTATAATGTTTCTTGACGAGATATCGCCATGCGTAAATACAATGGGGTATTCGGCACCAAGCTGGATCGTGATTTGATGTCAATGCAAAGATTGTTCTTCGATACGCTTTGGTGGTCGAACAAGCCAATCATGGAACTCTGTCATTGTGGGAAAAGGACCACCCGATCTAGTCATCATGCTAGGACCGACAGCACCCTGTCCGTCAAGACGGCCGAGGTAAAGACCTTTCAGGGAGCGCATCTGAGCTATGTGGTCCTTGAGCTGTTCTAGTATTTCAGACCGCTGGTGAGACTCAAGTGAACGCCAAGCTTCTTTCAATGTTTGAAGGATAGGCACAGTTCCGCGCAAGGGTTCCGTTACCAACCGAAACAAAATGTAGTTGCATTAGAATAGTTTGTACAAATTATGTTCGAGTTAGAGGACCTCATATAATCTCAAGGTTAGATCATTTATAATTATGTAGATTAAGAATAGTTCATAATATTTTATATAATCTCATACAAAATCTAGAATATAGGAAATCTTCGCAACTTTGATAAGCCAACTGCGAAATAATATGGATTTCGTCGTGTCGAATCATAACCAGAGACCCCTGTGCAACAACATTCTTGAACCGGTTTAACTCATTTTCTCCACTCTGCGTAATCTATTTGGAACAGCCTTCGATAACAGCTGGCAGAAGACTCCATAAGTGGTCTCTGGTACCAGTATTATCATACTGCACGATGCTTGCGCCATTGACAGTCGACATGCCATCGACCCCAGCAACCTTCTGGCTGTGCTTATTCCAAATTAAGAAAAGACCATCCCCTTTGGATTCAAACCTCCATAAGTGGTCCTCAGTGCCATTATCCTCAAATTGTTGAAGTTTCACTCTGTTGGCTGTTGAGGCTCCTTCGACGGCGAGCAGCAGTCCACTGTTCAGATTCTGAAGCTTCCACCATCCACCGGGACTAGACACAAAACGCCACAGCAGATCCCGGGATCCAGTACTCTCGAATTGCTGTATGTTGGCATTATTAGAAGTAGCCTTCTTTTCTACACCCATGACCTTGCCGCTGTTCTCGTTACGGATGTGGAAGATCGCTGGTGTCCAGATTTCCAGCTCAGAAAGACCCCAGCCAACGCCATAGCCAGAGTTAGGTGCCACGACACGAATTTGCGAAGTCGATATCGCGGGGAAGGTAATAGTGGTCTCGGCGTTCGAAGTGGTCGGCTTTGGACTGCGAACCTGTCCAGGAATAGTTTTCCAGGTATTACCCGTCTTATACTGGATATCATAAGTTGACGGGATCCGTACACCGCCAGCATCGTCGTAAAAGAAGAGCTTCATGTTACACACAATCTGTTCTCGACGAAGGTCGACTCCGAAGTGATCTTCTGCGTTTGGGCTATTATACGATGTCCAACGGCTATTTTGGGGGATCCCAGTCCGCCAGACAATGCCGTCAATCGCTCTCATGGCATCGTCGAAAGGAGAAGTATACGAAGCGAAAGCCGTCGTAAGTTGGGGAAACCGTTGGCCGTTGGATGCGATGTTGATAAGATGCGGTTCGCTCGTCGGAGACCAAGAACCAACCTGGACTTTGATGGATCCGATTGTCTCTCGGCTGCCTTCAAGTTTGCCATCGATGTAGAGTCGCAGACCTTTGCCCTGGTTGTAATGCGACCCAGTCTTATCCCAAAGAATAGTTACAGAATGGCCATGATAAGGCGCGTTCTCAACAGCAAAATAGTCCCAAGACGTAGGTGTCAGAGGGTTAATAACAATTGAGTTGTCTGCCTGTGCGTGAAGACCAATGAGACCCGCAAGAACGTTATCGATGAATGTTGAATGATTGTAATCTTCACTGTGGTTTGCTCCATCATAAATCCATTTATCTGTGTCAGGATGGTGTGCCTCAGCAACATAAGGTTTGCCATTTTTGTACTGTGTCTTGGCGTATCTCTGAATCATTTCGAAATAATCTGATGAGGTGATGTAGTTCTGTGCCGGATAGTCGTTGAGAACGTTTTCCACAGCAGTGAGAGTTTGCGCTGTAGCAAAAGGCCACGACGGGCCATCCCATCGACAGCAGCTTTCTGCTTCGTACATGAACCACTTGCTCCGTCGCTCAGCCGTAGTTGGACCATACTTAGAGGAGAACCCTTGAGAGTCCGTAAGTTGGGTAAAAGCGACGAGCTTAGAGTCATCGCTGGGCATGTTGAACGCCCAAGGAAGGTATCCCATGATCTCTCGTGTTCCTATCAAGGCACCAGAGGGGTTATCATCGCGGGCCCGATGCTTGAAGAATTTGGAGTTGTTGTCCCAGAGATGCTTTTGAAGAGCAGTCTGCAGGCTCTCAGCACGCTTGCGGTATTCACTCTCCAACTTCGAGTCACCTCGCAAAGCAGCAATTTTCGATATCGCCCAAGCGTCACCGTACTGGTAGGAGTTGATTGTGGGTCGAAAGCCTGCACCTCCGTGGTACGGATCACTGGACTCGTAGGAAGCAGCCGTGTACTCTGTAGCATCCCACACAGGAACCTGCCAGTACAAGCCAAGGGATTCGTTGTAATGAGTATCCCAACCGCGATATTGCTTCACCAGGTTATCCAGCTGGCCGACGATAAAGTCACGGTCCCCTGTTGCCAGGTACTGCTTCCACAAAGCACTGGCAGCCCAAAAGCTGTACTCGTGCGCCCAGTCGGAGGTGTCTTTGTTGACTTCTTCTCTCATCGGTTTAGGGAACTGTCCGGGGCCCGAGAGCCAGTAGTTCGCAATATCCTGTCCGTATTTGATGTCGCGTAGCCATCGTCCTTCAGTAATGTGATGGCCAGCGGCTGCCACGATACCACCGTAAGGCGCGCCGTAACTGACCGGACTGAGGAACTCGCTGGCCATGTAACCATACTGAGCTCCAGTGTAGACAAGATGTTCTTTGTAGGTCTGCCAGCGGTAGTAGTAGACTTCCTGGATCTCTTTGTCTGGGACATCAAGAAGAGGGATGTTCTTCTCAAACCAATTCTTATCTTCTAGACCCTTCAAAAGTAGGTCGTGGTTGAGGAAATTGGTCGCTGTCCCTAAAACTACCATGGTTGCGTTGAGGAGCAAAGGGAGGGTCCGCATGATGAATACGTTTGACTGAAACTAAGGGAGAGGCATGTGAAATGTCTTAGATCTACCAATCAAAAATTGGTAGAGAGGTTAAGGCGATCGGGATTTGGATTGGCTGTTGCGTTGTGTAGACGTTGTAGATGATACGATTCTCTAAGTTTTCATTTGCCAGTGATGATTGTGCGAAATAACTTTATTAAGTATTTCTAAGAATTGAAATGAACTTCTGGGCCTCAATTACAAGATGGGGTATGCGGCGGGATCGATTGCTGAAGGATCACATCGTGCGCCTAGATATCGGAACCATTCTGCATCCCGTAATTGGCACTGACCTTCTGCAGGTTCCAATTCGCATAGGTACCCTCGGGTCCACCATTAACCATGTCAGAATCTCCTACCCAGGCCACTTGGAAGCAAGATCGACGACTTGGGTCGAGCTGTGCAGGGGTGTTAGGTGTGATAATGCCGCAAAACCCCTGCGGAAGGTCTGAGTAGGCTGCTGAAGAAATTGCCAAATATAGTATAGGGTGCGAAATTGAATTGAAGGAAACTTAATCCACCATGGACTCTGTCGCCATCTCTGCGACACGCATGCCTAGACTCGTGATAATAGCTGTATCGGGGTGGATGAAAAGTGGGTATACTATGCTGGTGCTCCGTCTGTTCTATAAACCCAATTTAAACCGATTGAACTACAGTTTCTGACACGTTTTCGAGCACTTGTCCCTACTAGATTGAGAGTGCAACGGGCCCCTTTGTAGTTGCACGAGCCGGTCTGACCAATTGGTGCAATCGTAAATAAACGGTGCAAGCATAGATTCTGAGTTGCTCTTATCATTATTCGGTTGGGGCTCTGCTCTTTGGGACTTGTCAGACAAGAATACTTTGGTAGTTGAACTAAGGCAGCGTACTTCATGCCTTTGGCTGGGGCTAGTTTTTGGTCTGTCTTGTCCATGTTGAGTGGTATAATGCAAATATTTGATTGAACTGTGGGGTGTGGAGAGTGCAAGGACCATGTCTTAGTCTTCGTATGAGTGTTTGACCGACTTTTAAGTGATTCTTGTTCAAGATGATTAGCAGGTTCTTTGCACTTACCTAGTGTTTGGGAGCAAGTACGAGTTGCACCTCGAAATTCACCCCAGGCACTCCTCAAAAAAGAACGTTTCATATGGCAGAGCTTTTCTGTCTTGTGATTGGGATGGCGCTCCGAGACTGCGTAATAAGGCAACTGGTTCGCCAGGCATCTCACCCGACTGAAAGGAACTGACTGACTCAGCTACTTGCACCCCAAACTGCACCCCAAACTGCACCCCGCTGCAATCGACCCGTCTCCTCTGTTGAGCTCCATTTCACCCCGAATTTATAACTCTGGTCTCCAACACACCATCGCCCCTTATAACGTGCCCAGTCTTCTCACGCAAAAAGAACTGGGTAGTCACCGGCTCTGATAACCCCATTTTTATTGTCTGTTGTGTTCCGCCTCATCCATATGTCTGGCTTCAGCGATGAACATGGTGCCTATTACAACGGCCTACACCGCCAGGATGGCCTTGGGCAGCGATCAAACTTTCCTATCTATGGCGCCTTTGGGCCCTTTTCTCTAGCTCGACGGCCCATGGAAATAGATGCGACTAAAACACAACAGATTCCACAGCCGGAAGCTACCGGAATTCTAACTCCAGATGAATTTGAGGCATTGGCCAAATGCCTCAAAGCGGGCTTGAAGATGATAAAAAAGAGATGCATCATAATCGAAGAAGCCGGAAACTACAGGTTGAGAAAGCTCAACGCTGACTGCGGTTGTTCTGTGAATCATCTCTGCTTCACATATCAGTCATTGGACCCGCAACAACGCTTCTGTACTTCACTACATGCCCCAAAGTCTAAAACTTTTACACACAACATTTCGCTTCATTCACGGAGTTGGCGCCGGCTCAGTGATCGCTTACTTCCCCTTCTGAGACGGGAGCAAGACTTTGGGGCTTTACAGCAATGGGCGGAGGTTACGAGATTTTCATCGTCTTATATCCATCTTTTAGATGAAAACGAGTCAATTTTGGAAGACGCGGACAATATATTGCTGGCACTCCTTTTCCAAATTGAGGTAATCCTGAACTGCTTCAAGCTGAGATGCAGACGCAGATGTGATGAGCTAAGGCAGAAATACGGGTTAACTCAGGCAGTCTCTGAATTTCCCAATAACCTCAGGCACATATGTACAACAATGCCATGGACGATAGCGCCTGCGCTGTTGGTTCTCTGGGGGGTGTGTTGGATGTTCTACGCTTCTCTTTCACCTGAGTATGGCAGGAATGCGGCTGCTGAACCCGTACCCTCACCATCGCCAGCTATTCATAGCTTTCTTGACGACCCTTCTAATATTGATACTTTTGGTATGCTCCACGATCATCGCATCTACGGCTTGTCTAACTCGTGGTAGATTACTTTCAATACTTCAACATCCCCTACCTAGATAGCGAGGGCAGTCAGGACATTGTACAAGACTCTGTGCACCATGATCTTGATATAGTAAGCGGCTTGGTTGACCCTCTGAGCATTATCCAAGACACTCCACGAGATCCAGAGTTTTTAACAGTTGGTACCTCCCTACAAACGAGTAACTTCGACTCGGGAATGCTTGGCCAACACATCGATGACATGAACTGGTTACCAAAAGCCACTGCATCGGATATAGAACCCCAGCAGGCCCCAGATCACCAATCGGCAACTAACGTTGGTGGGCCCAAGAGCGAATCCCAGTGGTAAGTTAAAACAAAATCCAGTCAGTATTGAGAGGGTGAGGCTAACCACAATTTCATAGTGCAAGTGAGCAAAACGAACCTCGCTTTGTATGCCAGGACTGCAAACAGTCATTCGCAACATCCTTCACCCTGAAGCGACATCATGCAGAAGCACATAGGGAAACGGTTTCTACCGTGGAAAACTCATTTCCATGTCCCAGCCCCCAGTGCGACAGGTCAAAAGAGCGCTCTCCTTTTAAGCGGCCACATAACCTCAAACGGCATCTAGAGAACTGCAAGTATGGTAAAGATATAGTTAGGCCGCAAGCCGGATCGATATCTCCGCTGATAGTGCCAACATTAACACCGCCGTCACCTGACAAGATTCCTGAACCGGAGGTAAGCCCAAGGGCGGAAGTCAGATCCAACGAGACCAAAAAAAGAACGAGATCAGAAGACAAGGAAGACACCCTGGGGGATACACGCCTGATGGATGATGTGGTGAGGAGGTACAAGAGGATGGCTCAGGAGGTTAAAGAAAAAGAAGTGGACTACTTGCGTAAAAAGCAGGAGTATCTGCAGTCTTTGGAGGATTTGAAACTACTGGAAAAGATCATTCGAACCTCAAAGAGCCCGCGCCTAGACTCATAGGTGACAGATGTATCTTTCGTTATCTCTTTTCTCTCTCTTTGGTTATGTTTTGGGATTATGAGTGTGTTAAGTTTAAACTGGAGTTTGATTGTGTTATTTACGACTTGGGAACTGACACTAAAAAGACAAAGATAATAGTCTGCCCATTTATTTTTCCCATCTACTTTTCTTACAACCATTACATACATTGTTTAAATGTCGAAGCGATGTTTAGTATTGGTTCGAAGGAATACGTGTGATTGTTCTAAATGAAGATGGAATGACGCATTGGGAATATTCAATTATTGACGACCATTCTGTGTAACATGGACTTTCGCCATTAATAATCAGTTAATTCTCTTTACACAATTTCACAAGGCGCACGTTCTTGAAGCATTATTTGAGGCTCTGTACGTTGTTAAGAAGAGTAACTGAAATGAAGCGTAGACACATCAATCTTTTTGAATCATAAGCTATATGACCTGGACATATCCAGATACAAGTGCCTTATAAGCCACCTTGCATCCCTCGCTAGATGAAACCATCCCGGCTGCCCATGCGTATAAACTCTAATTTCGTCATCGTTGCATACCCACTTGCTATAGAATTGTCGTATAGCATGCGGTCCTTATGGGCTTATGACACGTATGGCTGATAGACTGTGCCATTACGCTGTGCCTCACGTAGGAGACGCTTGTTAGAACGAAGGAGCCAGACCTTCATGACGATAGCGCAGGCACTAGATGCCAGGCCGAAGGCCATCATACCAATGAAAGCGCTGATATAGCGAGGCTCTTCTTTGGTGACAAACATGAAAGGAGCAGTGAAGTTTCCTATCAGATTTTTGTCAGTGATGATGGCTAATGAATGCCACTCAGAATGGACTTACCAATTTGCGACAACAAGTTGCAGAGGGCAACGGATACAGCTCGCTTTTCGGGAGTCTTTGCGAGTGCGCCTATGACAGAGGAGGTTAGTATTTATTTGAAGCATGAAGGTTGGAATAGGACATACCGCTGACATAACCCATGATGAGAGGGTTCGCAATATACATGCCACCGACATAGATGAACGATGCGCCGTAACGAGCTTGGGCATTGGTAGTCGCCAAACAGACAATGAAGCCAGTGCAAGCAACCGCAACAGGAATGGCATAGTGAAGACCACGCTCCTTGACCCTATGGAAAGCTGATTGGTATCTAGTGGGTACAGAGTGGTGAGAGGACTTACTTGTCAGAGTGCCATGCATTGACGTAAGAACCAATGGCAGCAAAGATGTATGGCGGTGCGGTAAGTACGAGCGCGATGACAGGACTGTAACCCCAGTCTGCAGCCAGACCACGAACAATTGAAGGGTAGAAGTTGGAGAATCCATAAGCGGCAGAGATGGTGATGTTCATGAGAGTGAGAATGTAGAGCTTAGGATCGCGAACACTGAGCTTCAATCCCTCCCAAGCGCCAGTCTTGGCCTCCGAGGTAGAGGGCCGATCAGCAGCCACACGTGCAAAAGCCACCTTGCGCATGTCCTCAGTCATGGTCCACATGGCACTGCCGGTCGTAGAGTCGGGGTAGTCAGGGATGAACCAAATGCAGATCATGGCAGAGCCGGCGCCAGCGGTAGCAAGAATGATGAAGAGCCACTGCCAGCCAGCAAGGCCGTGGACGGTCTCCAAGGTAGCGTAGGTAGCCGCGGCGATGAGACCAGCAGAGCAGAATGCAATTGTTTGCGCCGAGTATAGAATGGCCATGCGAAAAGCAACCTCCTTTCTAGTATACCTAGACATGATGTGAGCTCGACAACATATGACTTTTGAGATGAAAAGACTTACCAGCAGCCGAGAAGATAGATGGCTCCAGGGAGAAGAGGCGCCTCAACGAGACCAAGTGCGAATCGCACGCCCATCAGTCCCGAGTAAGACGTAACACCAACGGTGGCAACGCTGACACCAGACCAGACAATAGCCATGAGACAAAGGTAAAGACTGGGTCGAATTTTGGTGATCAGCATGTTACTGGGGAGCTGGCCGAGGACTGAGAGATGTTAGCACTGGTAAACACTTAGTAAGTTGGGGATTTGTACCATAACCGAGGGAGAGAATAGAAACAGCGGATGAAAAGTTGGATCCTGTAAGATTCAGGTCGGCGTCGAAAGAACTCAACCTTGCATGTCCAATGGATGCTCTGTCGAGATAGTTGAAGAAGTAAAGACACCACACACAGGGCATGAGAGTCATGTCCAGACGTCTGACGATCTTTTTCTCCAGCTCGCGCCAGTTGGGAATGCCCAGAGCGTCGATCTGCTCCTCTGCGCTGGGAAGGTGCCCAACATTCTTGAGATAGCCCTCCTCCACCAAGGCCAGTTCTTTCTCAATTGCAGATTTAGTGTCGAGGTCTTTCACGTCGCTCTTCTCCGCGTCAGCTGTATGGGTAGGAGAGTCGACATGAGACGCTGTGGTCTGCGTGTCTTGGGGCACATCACTGCCCGCTTTCTCGTCAAGAGCCATGATTTCCTAGGGACGTGTTCTAGCCAACTAAAAGATAAGATTGATGAATGCCGTCCTTGGTGCAGTACACTAGGTAGATCTGAGATGAACCAAGTAGAAGCACTGGGGAAGAGAATAACCAGATACAAAAGAAGCAGGCAGGCAGCAAATTTTATAGATCTCGGAAAACTGGCACACAAGTCAAACCCCGCATTGATGCGACGTTTTCATGCTGGGGAAATATTGCCCCAGATGGAGTTGAGCGAAGCCAAGAGTCTGGGGGATGAATATCTCTTGGGTTAGAACTGGGGTCCGAAGATGAAGGGTTCTGGGGGTCCACAAACCCCATATGCCAAGTGAGCATGAGGGGAGAGTCAGCTGGATGTAAGAATTCGATTGCAAACCTTTCGCTCCTCTTAAATTTCTCTTTGTGGTCAGCGGAGGTGTTGCTGTCGTTGGAGGCGGCTGAATGCGAGATTGCCGGTGGAAGAGCCGCATTGTCGGCATTTATTTCAGCCGCCTTCAGGTTAGTCAATATGCTACGCCTTATGCGAATGTTGAAGTGTTGCAATTCTAGACCAAGGGCCAGATCCTATTCTCTTCTTTGCCTTTCAAAATAGGAATATTCCATCAAACTCTGCTCTGTGTAGAGAGCAGCCATTAGCCAAGCGCAATGATTTTGTCATGTCGTCAATTGTTCCCCGACTACACAACCATCTTGCAAGCAAATGGCGAAAACAACTTCTCCGTTCTCGCGTTTCTTCCCGTCTTTCCAACATCATTCCTAATCGCTGCACTCTTTCGCCGTGTCTTCCCGTGCCAAGTGCAAAGTGTCCACTACAAAACCTGTACAACATGCTGAGGCTTCTCGTCATCCACAACAACGAACCATTTTCGCTTGGCAGGTGTCCACTGTACGTAAAGGCCAAGCTCTCCGGCAAGGAAATAAAGGTTGAGAGGTTAAACTTAAGCTTGAACAGGATCTTGGCGAATGGGGTTCTTCCTTGGCCTGCCAAGAATAGCATTCGCCGTATTTAAATGTCTATTTCCTACCAATCAGCGCTCCAGTTTGCCAATTTCAGTCTACCCGCGGGAATAAAAGTCCACTTCGACGTTTCCCCAATTTTCCCCATTGGCGTGCCCAGCCAGTCCCGCGGGAGATGGGCACATCCGCATGAGGAAATGAGAGTAATCCTTGTCATCGGGAGTAAATTTGTGATCCTGCCAAGTTATCTGGGCTCAGAATATCTCCGAGGCAATTCAAGAACTTGTTGGTAGTAAATTCGACGGCTGGAAATTTACCATCGCAAACATCGCGACTGAATAAAGGCTTGGTATCCAACACCGTGATGTGACGCTTTGTAGATAGCTTCTGCCAGAGGAGACCAGTTTCAATAACCAAAGTCTTGGTCATGCCAGCTCATCAACATTTCTATCACAACACTGACCGTGATTTCGATACAATAATCTTGTCTTTCCCCAGCACTTCGAAAGCACGCAGATGAACCGCAAAGAACAACATTCTCCACCTTGAAAGAAGCAGGAAATTATACTCACAATCAGTTTGACAGAATTCGTACCATGACCCATCAGCGGATGCAAAGCGGCATCTTGAAGACGCGGGCTTACAACATTTACCTCGTGCCTAAATGATCCAATTCGTGAATGATCTGATTGCGGTGGTCTTGTCTCAACCTTGACGACGCGTTCAACAATTTTATTTACACTGATCACCATAGAACCGAGAAAGTTCAAGAGAAATCTGGTATGTTCAGTTCGACCGGTTGTTGGACTCAATCGGATCTTTGGATGGTACCAAATTGACAGTCATAGCTATACCCGCTCAACTTCAAGTTCATAATTGTGTCGAGGACAGTATGATGATTATCGGAAAGGCACAGGGACTTGTCTACCAGTGAAAGGATACTGCAGGCAGAATGATGCCCGCGAACCTTCTACAACTGCCTACGCCAGTCGTTCGAGATCAGCGGGGCTTCCAGGGGCGTCGTCACTGAACATACCATGGAGATCTTGAAATCGATCTCCTTGCGCATGGGAAACAGAACCTTTGGGGTATGATTTCATGATTAAGAAACACAATAGATCGACCCTGAGTGATAAGCCTGCTGCCAAGCTTTTGTTTGCTGTTTCCGCACGTCCCTTCGTCTGTGCTTGGTGGGCCTCCTGTGTGGGATCTGTCGGTTCTTGCGCAGACTCATCATACTAGGCCAATCTATCATTTATAATAAATGTTTCAAGCCTGCAGCTCTCTCTGAAGCGTTTCCATTCTTTCGCCTTGCCAAGGGCGATAGAACACACTTTGACATTGAATAAAGAATATGTGACCGTCTGTGCTAGATTTCCCAATTCAAGCTCACTATATCATGAACTCGAGTTGCCCAAAGTTTATCATTAGCTTCTCAACATCGAGTTCATCGAGAACCATTTTACCGGCGCTTGACTATGATGGACTCATTACTTTGAGCGCTCCTTTGTCGAGAACTCTCATCACTACAGGTGTCAACCGACTTGGCTATCGCAACTTGCCCTATATCCACGTCTATGGAGCCGTTATGGAGAAGCAAGCTGTTACTGACGTGGAGCTCTATTCCGAGTATCTTCTTGCTCCCGTCAAGGGCAACAAGGAATTTTCGATGGCTGAGCATACGCTACACACTCCTCAATTTCAGTATCCGGTGAAATCGGCTCGAAAAAGCTCCCGAAATCTTCTGGCATCAAAACTCTCCTTGATCGTACGGCATGGGGTAAGATTTTCAGGGCCACATCAGCATCGCTGCATCAATGACGATCAAAGGTGTTCAGCGATCCCACCCTAGCCCCAGGGTTATGACCCACAGAATTGCTCAGAAAGAGTTACAGCCAGGGCTCCCGACAAATCAAATCTCAAATCGATTTTTCCATATTTGATTTGAAGTCGCTCTGATTTGATTTGATTTAGAGAGGTTATTACTAATTTTTAAACAGATTGTATCGAAATAGTGATGAGTCTGATCTTATCGATAAGTTATCAGATTAGATAAGATACCTCTTGTTTTCTCTTCTTAAGACGAAAATAAATACCCTATATTAAGACAGAATGTATCCAGTAAATGGATCAAGATAAATAAATGAGTATCTGAATTAATTTGATTTAAACTTAATTTGGCCTGGTTTAAATCGAATTGATTTAAAAGATTTGGATTTACTGGAAGCGTTGGCCACAACAAGCGCGGTAAAGGTTTGAAGCGCGTGAATTTTATGAATTTCGTGAAACTCTTCCTCAACCTAGTCTTTTATAATGCTACAATAGCATTAAATCTAAGATATTATAATCACTTTAAATTCAGTGTATCTACATTATTTTGTACATCCCTAGAGGTGTCGCTGTTAGAACTGCTGCACGGAACTGTACCAGATCAGTCTTTGGACACCAATCGCACAGGGCCCGAATCTATTGCGTAGGGTAACCTCGCTGTCTAGCTTGAGCAGCGCGATGGCGCCAGAGGTCCCCCATTGATGTCGAGACTGGCGCATCGACTTCTTTTTTGAGCTGCGGCTCTATCGCCGTCGACATCCGGCATCTATGGATCATCATGTATTTGGGGGCCCCTTGGAAGCCTTTTGAGCACCCCGAGATAGTCGAGATAATCAGGTGGTACAGGTGTTACAATATTGACAAATGATTGTCTGTGGTGGAGCCCAAGGACGCTGCTCCCGGGCATGCTGTTATGTCTGATGAGGCCATCTCCTATCACAAAACGGTGTCAGATTATGATTTGAGTCTTTTGTGGACTGTGCGTATCTTCATTTGGAAATAACTGGCACGAGAAGTATTTTATGCGCCACCTATCTTCCACGGGCCTTCCGGAACCTCCAATTTATTCTCAACACTTTGTCTCTTAGGCCAAACTCTTGTCCACAGATGCTTGTATCAGTATACCCATCATTATGGCATTAGAGCACAAGCCTCCACATGGTCGGTAGTCCTTTTAGCGATAGTGTTTATGGGGTGGCAAGTATCAGCATGAGGATGCCAGTTTCGATTGCGCAAAGGTTTACAGCGCTGTAGACGCAAAGGCTTCAATTCACAATACTGCTAAGTTCGAAATGTATTATTAATGGGGTTTCGGCATGGCGTAGTCGGTGTGGAAAAATACCTGGGGTATCCACCATAATGGGAAAACAGGTAAAAAGCCCCTATTGTCCCTCTTTGTTCCACTCTTAAATCCCGAGCCCTTCCATATGAACTCATGAAATACGGGTTTAGGAGAATTCCATAGTACCCTCCCACTAGTCCACTGTTCTCCCTGCGTTATTATTAGAGTCTACCCTGGCCAGTGTGAGCGGAAATATCACCTTTTTAGGTTGTCGGTCATCAGATTATACTATTCTGCTAGCTTGAAGAATGACGGTGATAGGAGGGTGTAAATTGCAGGGACAGCCCCTTTCTCCGCATAAGATCATAGTCTGTTCGGGGGCCAGTGGTGCCGATCTCGATGTTCATGGTTCGTGTGGATGACGGACTAAGCTAGCCACTCGAACTGTCAACATTATGACAAGTTGGCTACTCTTTCTCTGAGAAGCTAGCCTGAGCATCAAATATTTGCAGAGCACGAGGAGGAGCTGGGAATTCTTGATTTAAGAGCGACCGGTCAGTACTGGTGGAAGATCTACACAGTAACGCGGCAATTAGAAGAGATCCAATTCAGTCATCCGGAGCTTACTGCGACGCTTCGTTTGTCTCCGAGGGCCCGAGAGTGACAGTTTCCGAATATTGGAATGGGTTAGGGCGCCCGAATCCGAGATAAGCTTAACTTAAATACGCGGGTAGAACGTGGTGCGACAGGGGGTCTAGCTCATGCTAGCCTATGAACATCAGTTAGTCTGTCATCCCAGTGGAGGAAATACAAGATCCGCCATCACCCTGAAACATGAAACCTGACACAAGGATACTTTATTCTAATTCTAATCCTTAATTCCCGTGTTCACGATTCTTATTGACTCGCTAAGCTCTCGGACCAACAGGAATTAGCAAGTGACTTCGTACAAACCCGAGTGTATGGGATTTAATGGGTCACGATCATGCGAGAACAAGAGTATGAAGACATATAAGAGTGCTGCTTTATCCTACAATAGGCACCTTCTCTCAGTATCTTCATTCTTAGCATCTACATTCTTAGTATCTACATTCTTTTTCTACATTCTCTGTCGTTACATTCTCAACCTTTACTCCCCCAAACCATCTAAATCTACCAAAATGCACGCTCCCAGCATTGTCGCTCTTCTCTCCACCCTCCCCGCCGCCATGGCTTGCCTTGGCTACACGGGCGGTGTCCCCAAGGCTACCGGATCCAAGTCATTGGGATCACCTCAATACATCAAGAAGGGAGCGGTCTTTGATGCTAAATGGGTCCGCTATGACCGAGGTGTCAAGTGCTCTGGCCAGAGCGAGGGTGGTATGTATTTTTGTCAATCTTATCCGTGATCTGGAACAGGTTTGTCTGACATTTCTTCTAGGTGAGAAGGATGCTGTTTTTGTCCTTGAGGATGGCGCTACCCTTCGTAACGTCGTTATTGGTGCCAACCAAAAGGAGGGTGTTCACTGCCTTGGTGCCTGCAACCTCGAGTTTGTCTGGTTCGAGGACGTCTGCGAGGATGCCATCACTATCAAGGGTAGTGGAACTGCCAACATCATCGGAGGCGGTGCCTACAAGGGTTCCGACAAGCTTATCCAGCACAACGGATGCGGTCACGTCAACATTGTCAACTTCTGTAAGTTTCCAGTTCAATCACCACGGCAGGTGACTAAGACTAACTCTCTATAGACGCCAATGACTACGGCAAGGTTTACCGATCATGCGGTAACTGCAAGGGTAACTCCAAGTGCAAGCGTTCCGTCCACATGGAGGGTGTCACCGCTGTCAACGGTGGTGAGCTCATCGGTATCAACACCAACCTCGGTGACAAGGTCAGTCATCTCTACATACACAGGAGGAAGATCATACTAACTAAACTTCGATAGGCCACCTACAAGAACAACTGCTTCCCCAAGACCCAGTGCCAGGGTTACAACGGTTGCGACAAGTCTAACGGCGAGTGCGAGCCCACCAAGGCTGCCAAGTGCTAGATGCGCGGGTAGACTGCTAGTTGCTAGAGTTTGAGTTTGTCTTGTTCATTCTTGTTGTATAAACTTATTTGTTGTATCGAAGGATATAGAGTATCCTGTATATTAGATCCTTTCTCCCATGACCCGCAGGGCAGGGTTTAGTTACATCAATTGATGCTACTCCTCAATGACCCTATCTCAGGAACAGTGCAGGCTATGCCCCATTAGAGACAATCTATTAAAGCCGGCGAAAACAGTGAAGAGGAAACGCATATTGAATTGTTTTGCTGAGAAATGTAATTATCAGAATTGTATAGCCAAACTGGGTGGGATACACTATCCCGCTGAGATAGTTTGTCAGACCATGAAGTTATTGTTGGCGGGATGAATGAGAGCGGGATAAAAGAGGGTATTGACAGAAATAAAGGATCATGGACGCACTAATGAGCCACCAAAGATGTCACTACTTTTATCATCTGCTGATGCTGATATAAATGGGGCTTCTTATTAAGCGGCAATTGTGGATATTTACGCATGAATTGAAAACACCACATGGTCGGCTTGCTCACTATTCGGGACTATTCACGAGAAATAGAAAGTCAAACTGTGTTAAGTCTATTATCAGAACAACATAGATATTCATGATATATAGAGTGGAAGTTCGACTTGAGCCAGACCAATCAGCAATGAATCTGAACACGAAAGATATGTCTGCCGAAACCTTTACCGCTACTAATGACGTCCTCGGAAGCGGAACCAACTGTATGAGGGTCCATGTGGAGCGCCGGCTGTTAACGATCCGGTCGCACTAGCCAAATCCCCCGCAGTATAAAAAGTCTAGGAGTCATTAAATCGAACTTCTTCTTCGAATTTTCGTATCCCATATTATACACCACTGAATTATCATCATGTCCTCCGATTCTGTTGTCTACCACTACCTCGCCATTGGCAAGCTTGGCCGTGGCGAAGTCGTCAAGTAAGTAGCTTATATGACGTTCAGTCGTTCCGTTGAATTACCGTGGCTGATACACACAAATAGGCTGTTTATGACCGACGCTGGTATCAAGTTTGAAGAGAGCCTGTACCCCAAGGATGGTGCTTGGCCCGAGAAAAAGGAGGAGTTGAAGAAGAAGGGCCTAACTCGCAGCGGTCAATTACCATCCCTCGAGTACAAGGGTCGTGTTCTGACTGGCGTGCGCCACTACTGCTCTCAAATCTCAGATTACTGCTAATAATTCCCACAGCATGTCCCTATCCTTCGTTATCTTTCTCGTGAACTCGGCCAATACGATGGCAAGACTAGTGAGGATAAGTATCTCGTGGACCTTGCCTCGGATATCTACGTTGATTGGAGAGTGCGTTTCGCCATCCTATCCCATGACCGCAATGGAGACTAATGGTGTATCTAGGCGAACTGGGTGACCAACCTCAAGGGCCCCAACGATGATTACAAGACTAAGCAGGCTCCTGAGTACTATGAGCTCATTGGCAAGTACTACGCAGACCGTGAAGGACCATACCTTCTTGGAAACGAGGTCAGCTATGCAGACTTTGCTGTCTACATGTCCATCGACAATGATGCACGAACTGGAACACTCCCGGTATGTTTTGGAGCTTTGATGTGTGACCGGTAGACATGCTAACACCTCAATTACAGGCTACGCTCCCTGAATCCCTTGAAAAGCTCAAGAAGGCCATCGAAGCCCGTTCCAACATTGCTGAGTACATCAAGCAGGGTTAGAATAGCCATTGTCTATAGACTTTAAATGAATAACAACAAGAAAAACATAATAATTGAACTAAATTTAAGATATGTCTGTTGCAGATCCCCATTGGAGCCTATTGATTACTAGAGAAAAGTACGCGACTCGGTAACCCATTGAGCCGTTGATGTGATAGGCTAGTTTATGGCCGATCTCCGTTTGCATCGGACAGTCACGTCATGACTCTACTCAATTTGGCCAGGGCAGAGCGGGTAATCCGCTTTGCATCACCTTATAGCTTCAACTCCGTCACCCATAAGTAGGAATGGAATCTTGGGTGTCGCCGGCAGTAGAATTGACTACAATAATAGGTGACCAGGCTCTTCAAGCATCCAACGGGAAGTTACGTAACGTGGCATTGACCAAGTCATCAGGACCACGACAGAAAATAAGCCTTGGTTCCTTTGCTCCAACACTGTCCTGCTTCCTCTGCACAGCATAGTCCATACAGACAGCCATAACTGACTCGAACAGTTCAGTAAACTCAATATGTCCGCGCACACACCAGCCAAGTATGATTCCACTCCATTCTCGTTCTTTCAGTATGCTTTTGAGCTCTTCGAGGTTGTCGCCGCTGGCATCGAGATTGAAGCCGACGTTGGAGAATCGAGAGGCAGTTGATACGGGAACTTTGGATTCGGACCATCGCTGTTCTAAGCCAGTGCTGATGTCGCGACCATTGAGGTGTCGAGAGAGTGACACGGTGAGGATGGGGATTGGTGCTTGAGAAGTCATGACAAGGTTGCTTCCAAGATTAGGCTGGATCAGAACTAGAAGAGCGAGAAACTTTTGATATCAAAGTGGAATGGATCTTGGCTCGATGCTAGTTATTTTGTGTTGTTTACAGAGGTGTTTTGTGTTTAAATGATCCATTCGTCTTCTTGCTTATGAATCAAACTGATGTGTCTTTCTGACGCGATGAGTGACGATGGAATAAGACACCGAGGTCTCTTCAAGACGCCGAGGTGGATCACCCCGACCGTTCTGACACCGCCTAAATGAATAGAGAATCATATTTGCCTCGTTCCAACCTAGTAAGAGAGGATACAATGCTTTTATCGGGTTTCCTACTGCTGGCCACTCATTTGGCATCATCATTGAGCTCCACATCTCCCAGAAATACATCGTCGGGACCATTTTCAAGCCATTCGTCTATGGCAGCCTGTCTCAGCTTGGCATTCCACCATTCCGCCGGGCCCAAATGCTGCTGGAATGGTCTGAATATGGTTCCCTTGCTTTCGCTAACTCGTTCGCGACACTCAGTTCGAACAGAGGCTAGCCAGAAGGCCTGGCTTGGTGCGTCGAGTTTACGTCTATAGATTGCCCATAGAGTAGGGAATAGCTCAACTCGTCGCATGGTCCTTCGAGAAACATGGCCCGCCGAATTGAACATGTGCATGTTGGTTATGTCACCGGGGGTAAGCCATCGAACCTTGGCAGTGTTGGTGCTTGGAACATCGTCGTTGATGAATTTTGCGAAACCTGCGAGAAACTTCTTGGACTCCCCATCGTCTCTGCTGGCAAGCTCCATGAGCTGCAAGTCATACATACCCCCGAGCGACACGTTATATTGACTGTACAATAGTCTCGATAATCCGCGGATGTCAAACCCAACCTTGGGGACAACATCTGATTCCAGAATAGTGCGGAGAGATGGCAAATTGCCATCGACAGACGACAAAGCTGTAGCACCAAGATGTCTGAGACTAATGTTGTAGAGATTTTTGGTGGTAGGAACCCAAAGTTGAAGGTCGATTAATTCATCTTGGCCCAAACCTGTTCCATCAATGTAGATTGATGGCGGCTTGGTTGGGAGCTTGTCGAGATCTTGAAGAAGTTCTTTGAGCCGATGAGGCGACTTAATAAAAATAGTAGAAGGCTCGTTTCGCTCTACGATGTCGTCATTGGGCTTAGGAGATGAAATCTTGTCCATGATGAATGTCGAAACAGCTGAATGTTTCAGGACAAAGAGCTCTGGAGATCCGCAAATCTGCCTCGATATATAGCCCTTGGACCTTCATTCTTCGTGACGTAAACAATAGGTATGAGTATTTTAAGTAGCCAACTAAACACTTGAAACAACGTCACTTCCTATTACCATCATCCCACCGGCCAATGATACCTACCAGGTAAGAAATACTCATGCGCTCATTTTGGTCGGCCTCCCGCATTTTCAACCATGCGTTGGTGCCCAAGCGTCTGCTGTTTTCAGCTAACCCCCACAAGTGACTTTGCAAAGGATAAGTACGTTTGTATTGCTTAAACGCCAAAATGGACATAGGGAACCCAGTAAGCAGAAGCCAACTTTGGTTCATCACAGGGGTGGACATCTCTTGCGTCTCTATCCCCTCCACCAGCTCTACCACGGGCTCTTTCTCTCCACTTATCTCATGCAGCCAGACCTCTCTGAGCTTTCTCGTCGCCTTGTGTAGCCCCCGGCACACTGACTCATCCGTCATTCCCCCGTCTCGTATACACTCATACGTAACACGAGCGACATCGACGCAGTGATCATCCTGTACCTTCCACAACGTCCCGATGACATGTCTGAAGCCCGCCAGTTGACATGCACTGATAAGATGAATACTTTCATCGATGAACTTGTCGTCTTGGACGTGACCTGTGCTACAAGCAGAAAGATATGCGAGAAAGGGCGACCTTTCATGAAGATTCAGCGCTAGCAGATCCCCTACTGTAAGATGGTCTTTTGTGTCAAAGCATAAATAACTCTTGGAAGGGTTGTCGCTATCCGTGTTACCATGCCCTGCGAAGTGAAATATGTTGCAGTCTCGCAAGTAAGACAAAGCCCTCTTCTTATCTGGAGCGCCCGTGACGGTTCGTACCGCCATGCTGTTGCAAATGCTGCTTACCGCATCAATCTCGTCGCGAGCTTTCGGCAGTGGATCTTGACCCGGGGTTTGTTCCATCGCCACAAGTAATGCCTGTGAAGGGCCAGGTGTAAATTCGCGCTGTCGTCGTCCCCGCACAAGAGCCTTGAGGGATGTACTATATGACGATATGACCCTATCCATGACTGTCTTTCCAGAATACTCCTGATGTCGTCCAGATGCATGAAGAGGGAATCTACTTATCGGCCCAGTAGGAATCCACCACACATGTGGCCAATCTTCCTCAAGCAATGGAGTGCCCGTAAAGCCCAGTAGCTCCAGAACGGGGCCTGTGATGTGATCCCAAAGGAATTCCAGATTCTCGACACTTCCGAAGTCACCGGCTGATGCTCTGTCGATTATCTCATACTCCTTGAGATCTCTGAAACCTAGCGTGGTAAGAGCTTGTTCCTGGATGACGATAGCTTGACATCCCATCCAGCTGCTGTTGATAACCACAATAGGGCCGTATGCGGCTGCAGCAAGGATCTGCTCTGTGCTTAAAGGGCCCAAGAAATCTTCAAAGCCAGCATTCTGTCGAATCTCCAAGAGTAGCTCGTCAAATGACTTGGCAGCGATGCGTCGACGATCTCCATCATTACTTTGCGTGGGGCTCGCTTGCCTTACAGTACCCATACGCGTGAAAGTGTCAATTTCGTCCCGCAAACGTATGAACTCCTCCGCTAATCCAGGGAAATCCCGCTGAAGCTCTTTGATGTCGATCCTCATTTCTCCCAATGATGACCCAAGCACACCGCGACCCTGCTCCAAGAGGCCAAGGACTTCCGATGGCTCTTTCTTGAGCTTGACAGCAGCTCCCACTGTGGCTGCCGTGAGCCCTGCTGTATGACTGAGAAGGTGTTGTCGATCGATCGTCTCAAGCGACCGTGCTACAACAAGACTAGGAATTAGAGCTATGGCCGTCCATCCTATGTCATAAGCATCCTGGTACTCTTGACAGTACGGCATCGCTGACGCCGCTGCAATGATACGTCGCAAAGGCTGACCAGCGGTATGGTTTACAGCGGCTCGATAACTTTCCACCGCTTGACGGATATCATCATCATCTCGGGTCTTGGAATTCCTTCCAACGAAAAGATCCCCAAGTGTTTTACAATGCTCTGTCCTGGCTGGAGAGTCCCCTGGGGTCTGATTCAGAGCCCTTTGAGAGACTTCGATTGCTTCGTCAAGATCAGAGAGCGATCCCTCTGCCTTGAACCTCTTTTTTAACAAGACTGCAAAAGTACTAACGGCGAAGGTCCGTCCGCTGTAGATATGTTTCGTTAACTCCACGATCTGCCTGCCGATTTGTATTCCCTCCTCGAGATCCCGGTAAGATCCTTGCTTATCGTGTCGCTTATCCAGGCCTCCCATTAGCCGATTCAAGTAAGTCGCGAGGTCTGGATGGTCCTCGGGAACAGAGGCAACTGCTTCCCTCGAAAGAGCAATTGCTTCATCCAATTCCGTTACTTCATCCTGAACTCTGAGAAACATTTTGAGCAGCACGGATGCCAAATTATGTAATTGGTTATGTCGAGTTGGACAATCCTCTGGCGTAACATCAAGAGCGGCTCTGGCGTGTGTGACTGCTTCTTCGAGATCCATCAACGACCCCGTTGCTTGCGACCTACTCGAAAGGGCTGTCCCAAGGTTGCCATAAGCTAGGATCAGGTCGCTACTGTCTCTCGATGTTTTTTCCAGACCCTCCCTTCCCATGCTGATGGCTTCTTCAAGATGGCTCAGGATACCTGTTCTTTCGTACAGAGCAGCAAGCTGGGCTGCGGTATCGATAAGCTGTGAAGATCGCTTAGAGTCGTCTTTGTCACACCTGGTTAGAAATTCCTTCCCTAGACAGATTGCCTCTTCAAGATCCTCCAGCCCGCCTGTTTCGAGATACAACAGATGCAATCTGAAGCTGAGGTGCCTTGTTAGACACAACAATTCAGGGTCGCTTTCATCCGTAACAGACATTGCTTCTTTTGTCAGGTGAATTGACTCCTGAAGAGCCGAAACATCAGCCTTTTTCGTGTGGACCTTTTCAAGTGTCGTTGCGAGCTTGACCTGCCGGGCGCACCTGTCTATTTCTCGATCGTCTGGGGTTGCAGCCAGAGACCTCTTTCGTAATCTCGATACCTGTTCGAGGTCTTCCAGATTTCCCTCCCAGGTATAACGTGCGTCGTAAATATCGCCGGCTATCTCGAGCCACTGGGCGTCTTCATGTCCATCTTCTGAAGCTAGTGCGAAGGCCCGGTCCATAGCCTCACGAGCATTACTGAAGTCCTCCTCAATTCCAAGGAGCACATACTTCTCCTTGAACAACATTCCAAGATTTACTAGAAGCATCTGGACCATCGGTTCTTTGCCTGGTAGTTGCTGCAATAAAATCTGGATCAATTCAGTAGCTTCTTCCAAATCGGCTACTTGTCCTGTGTGATAGAAGGAATCACCTAGCATCAGAGCCAACCAGTACGAGTACTTTTGATGATCAGATGGGGATGATGTCGACGAGTCGAAGGCTCTTCGCTGGATAGTTACCGCCTCTTCTAGATACTTCCACTCAAGTGCTATGTCCTTGTATTTTTTGTAAAGGGCCCAGGCAAGTGGGTGGAGCAGCTCTGGGTGGTCCTGATCTGTCGCTGCAAGCGCCTCTTTTGTGATGTGGATAATCTCAGACAGCATGCCTGCATCCTCTTGCTCGCAATAGCCTTTTACTAGTTTCTGCGAAAGCTCTTCTGCACGTAGTATCGCCTCGTGAGGGGTATCGGTTGATGTTGCGGTATTATCCGGCCCACTGCAAGAGATATCTCTTGGTCTTTCTTCCATCGCGACTACTTTCTCGTCTAAAAATGATTGAATCGGGGCTTTAGTGTTCGAGATTCTGTTTTCTTTGTTTCTTAGGAACAAACACGACTTGGCTCTATGGAGAATCAGTGTGCACGTTGGGCATAATGAAGCTAGATAAGCCTCAGAAGAGCATGTTTCCAAGTGTAGTTGATCTCGATTGGTCACATTCCATTACTGTGCAACTTTTGTTGGAGGGTTCAAGGCTCATTCTCCCAAGTGGGTGGTCAGCCCAAGGGTGTGATACTGTCAGCATGATACCCAACGAGAATTGAAAAGACAGAAATGCGATGTCATATAACATGCGCGAGCGGATACGTGATAAGTCTATGTAAATCGCATGTCGGCTTCACTGGGAGGCGCGTTGATAACAACTTTTTTAAGGTACGCGCAGTAGTGAGTACCAAGAGCAATTGGTGAGCGCGATAGATTTAAGCTTTAAGATCTTGTCCCAGATCATATCAGTGTGTTGCTCAGTAATATACAAGATTCTATTTCTCAGGTTTTCAAGACACTTTGTCTAGGGAGGCCTTACACGATACCCTGATGTTATAAACAAGAAAGTTGTGCCTTTTCAACTGTCTAACCTGGATACATCTCCTCGAGACATCAAACAAGGTGATTCATGCATCAATCAGGGCGACGCGTCTGAATATCCAGTTCAAATCGTAATCCGAGGAAAAAATAAAAAAGCAAATTTTGCGTTTCATCCCCTGTTTCTTCCAGCTCCATGCAGCTAGTCAGCTAAACTGGCGAATGGGAAAACAAACTATCGTTGCTTTTTTGACTGGAATTATGACTTGTATCGAATTATTAGAAGCGCAGAATCAGTAGGCAATCCCATAAAATAAATCCATTGGCTTGCTTCATACATCTTATTTCCGAGATGACACTACAGAGAAGCCCCATCTTTCTGCTACAACCGCATATTTCCACCGTTGCCCCTCGATACTGTCTATCCCTTTCCAATAAAACAGACATTTACCTTCTTTCTCGTCGTCGCTCCTCACTCCATACGCAAGGCGCTTCTATTATGCACCACGTGCCTCAGGTTGATACTGGATCCCTCAGCATCATCAAGGGGAGTGAGCAAGAGGATACTAATGCGACCCTCGTCAATGTTGACCTGAGACCCAAGTCAAAGAAGAAGAAGTGGAGACATAACAAGGCAAAAGGCCACTTGGTGAACAAAACACTGGAGTTCAGTGTCAGAGACGACCAGCAGACAGATTATTCTTCGTCTGGGCATGAATCTGAACAGGTCAGCACTGAACAGAAGATGAGGGGAATATCAGTACTGACAGTGAACCAGACAGCTTTGCAGACCTCTTCAAGGCAAGTCGCGAGAGGCAGAAGGCCGGGTTACCAAATGTGTAGCAACGGTATCATTGATACTCAAAGATCTCTGGTGAAATGGGCAGGGACAGGTCAGCCTGCTATAGTTAGATGTGTGTGCTGGAATCAATTCGGGGTTTTGTGGTTGGATATGTGTGCTACGTTTAATGTATAAGAGAAGCTTCCTAGGAGTAGGTTGATATTTTTGAATTGGAGTATTTCGTCCCATCGAAGCGTACACTTTCATCTGACTTTCAGAACCATATTTCAATAAATTGTGGTCAGAAAGAGGGACAGAGTGAAGTTACACAATAGGTCATTAGGTGCGATCTCTAACCATTTGTCAAATAAAATGTGTTTATGATAATCTCATTAGAGTTAGGTATATTGAGCTATATCAGACTAGGTCCCTGGTGCATCTTCGATTACGCATGGCCGATTAGAATGGTATTGTATTGAATGTTCTTCACCGAGGCTGAACAGATAATCATGTGATCACAGTTGCCTGAAGTACCAGAGGCAAATTACAATCATTTAAATTCTCTTCGAGCTAAGGTGGCTTAGTGCTTACACCACAGACCATCAGTGAGAAGTAGAGGGCCGAGGTAAGACTCAGGAACTGGAAGAGAATATGGTTAGTGTCGTCACAATATCTTCAGGGTAAGGTAGTACTCACTGTCGAGTCCGTTCTGGAAGCTTCCGCAAAGAGTTCCCCAGGCCTTGTCGTTATCGCAGTTCTTGAACTGGGCCTCGGTTCGAGCAGCTCCAGGCGTGTCTTGGTAGTTCCACTCGCACCAGTTGTGAGCGGCCTTCGGTTGTTGTTAGCATACAGCCTTTTTACGCATAGGAGATACTTACAAGACAAGTGACACCAAGAGTCTTAGAGTCAAACTCGGGCCCTTTGCCAGCGCAATCCTCAATCTTGAAAACCTGTGCAAGGTCGGCCCAGCCGTTGTCGTGGATAGCCTGGGTCAACTCAACCTGAGTGTTTCTCCAATCGTTGGGGTTGTGAAGGGCGTAGGTGTTTCCGGCATCGGCGTCGATCCACCACTGGTTGCAGTTTCCACCAGGGCTGAGGCCGGTGCAAGAGATGGCGTCGGTGTTCTTGGCGACATCGAGGGCGTTGAGGCCAGTACTTCGGGATGAGACAATTCCGTTTGCCTTGAGGGCGTTTGACAGGATGAAGAGCTGGAGCTGTCGGTACAGGGTGCTGGCCTGGATGGTGAGGGAAGTGGTAACTCGCTGAGAGAATCCACCCTCCTGGCAAGCGGCGAGGAACAGAGTGTGGTCACCCTGGACCTCCTTGACGGTATCGAGGAGGTTCTGCTGGTACTGCTCGACCAGCTTGGCCAGAGAAGCACCAATATCACCGAGCTGGATGAATCGGCTGTTTGCAGTTTGAGTCTGCGTCAGAGTTTTGCCAAGCTTGCCAGAAAGGTCAAAGGCAGCAGCCAGACCACCACGGATGAAACCAACAGCCACGCCCGCATCTCCAGGGACCAGACCAGTGAAGATAGAAACAATACCAAGTGTTGAGCCGAGAATGTTCATGAGATCGCTGGTGGGTGTGTTGGCCTCGACGGGGGGAGCGACCTTGGCGACGATGCTGTCGATGGTTTGGCCGGCGAGGGAAGCTCCGCTTGTAAGCGCGGCGGAGTATTGGTTGAAGAATTGGTAAATGGTGTAGATGTTCCAGAGGGCCTGAAATAAATGAGTATTGTCCAAAGCAATCAACGGGGATTATGGAGTACATACGTAGAACTGCTGGTTAGAGTCGTACTTTTCCACGTTCTTGGTGGAGAATGGCGGGCAGGTATCGCTGGTGATCAGGTTACAGGTGAGGCCGGTGAATCCCTAAATCGACATTTAGCGTGACATTTGGGTAGTGGTGTTTTGCACTCACGTTGAACTGCAAGTAGCACTGTGCGAAACCAAGAGTGTCACACTCGGCCTTGGTACCGTTCTCAGCGACCCAGTCGGTGATGTACTTGTTCATATCCACTATCATATGTCAGCTGGTGCAATTCTGTGCTGCAGTTGTGAACTCACAAGCCTTCCAACACTCAGCCTTCAGACCAGTAGCTGATGATGGCGAGCAGTCAACAGCGGTGTCAGCTCGTTCGACCAGCGGGATGGCAGCGACGAGCGACGAAGCAGATGTCAAAAACAAAAGTGATTTAAAGAGCGACATGATTGCGCAACGAAAGTGTAAAAGACTTGAAAAGAGAGACTATGCTCAGTGACCAGCAACGAATGAAGAATAGAATTGATCGATAGAGACTTGAGACAGACTAAAAAAGACTAGACAAGTGGCGATATATATCCCCAGACGGTCCGCGTACCGGCAGTCATCCGACCCCATACCTCCGTGACAGCTTTACAAATGACTCGGCAGTGAACTTTAACAAGATTATATTACTCCATACGTTATCGGAAACAGAAACTCGCTCCAATGGCGTAACACAACCTCGCGCCCTGCAGGAAGTAACCGGCTTGGCGGAGCCTCATGTTGACGGCAGCTGAACTTTAACAACTGGGGATCTTGTCTTATCTCATCTGCAACGGGAATGTGCATGACAGTTCCTGGCGATCTGAAACTATTCGTGGTGGATATCCTTGCACGTATTCCAAACTGAGTCCTTCGTATTCCCATTGCCATCCCTGTTGCGGTTCCGGTTAGGGCTGTTTAAGTGACGATCGACAGCGGGTAGGGTTTCAGGATCAACTCTATTGTCGGTCCGAGTCGCGATCTCGGGATGAGGAACGTCGGCAGATGGAAGGGATCTAGAAATATTTGAAATCAGACAAATCGTTCACGGACTAATTTTGGGTTTGTCTAATCCTGTTGGGAATTAGATATGCATAAACCTTGGTGGCACAGATGATTGCTCAAATTTCTTGGTGTGATGGTGAAACTAACTACGGCGTCACCGATCAGGAAGACCCCTGTACAGTAACCCCACGTGCCAATGCAACCGCGTCATATTTCGCATTGTACGTACGTGAAGTGTTTGAGTCTCTCATGACATTGCCTACTAAGAGAATTGAGCATTATTGAATGGCATGTAATACTAAGTCAATTTGAGGCAACCCAGCTGCGGCACAGGTCTCAAGGGTTAAAAGAGTTCGTGCTGATATAAGCCCAGATCTCTGAAATCAAGTCAAACATAATTATTATACACGACAAAAGGTGTCCTATTTGAGCTCACAAGAAAGGTAATCAGAAATTTCCGTAACGAGATTACTGTTGAAACGTGTAGCCTAGTGAGGGTATATTAACAGTAATAAGTGACAGATCATAAATAACAATCTAGTATGACACATAATTTGGTATCCTATGATCAAAAGCATAATGTTTGTTCTCCCCATTCCTTACTCATATCAACACTATATCCAACATTCAGAACGTGATAGTCCACAAAAGGTCTGAATGTCTAGGAGAAATGGGGAATCCAGGCCAACCAATCCATAGTAGTGTAGGCCCTTTCTGGCATAGATGAAAGACAATAGAAAGTCAAACCGAGAACTCCTAATCTTAGTAGAGCATATACAATTGCAACCCCGACGACGAAGGAAAAGCAAACATTATCGGTGATGATTCGTTCAGCTGGGTCTAAGAAAGTCAACACTATAATACCAGGTACAGGCAAAATCGATGCCGCAGCAGTTCCGAGATTGAACCACCTCCAGAGCTTCTGGATCAACGGCGTGGGGAATTCCCAGTTCCACGCCAAAAGATGAATGACTGAAAACCCAATCAATGTCAGGTAGAAGGTAGTGGAAGAAAGTCTCTCAGCGAGGGTTTCTGCTCCAACAATATACAATAAGAACTCAACGCCGCCACTCTCTAGTTGCTCAGCGCTTTCTTGGAACAATCTAGGATTTTGTTTAGTTAAATCATCCATGGATAGAAACGAATGAAGGAAGGAAGATGTTCCAGACTGAGGAAATCGGGGAAGGACTCGTCGTGATTCGACGTCGAAAGGCTTCGACCACCAAAATATATGCATGATGAATGCGCAAAAGATGAATCCAAGAGTAACCAATTCTAGCTGCGATATAGCGTATCCTTGGGCACTACGTGCGATGCATTGCACTATAAGCCATGAGCACTGTACGATGGCAAAGGTTTTAGTGATGATATCGGCCTTGCTAAGGTCTTTGATGTCATGCTCGGAGATCCTGACTTCCATGTCGTCGAGTTCCGCTGTCGTCTGGTTAGATGCGTTCTGGGTTCAGAGAGAGCAGGATCTTACCCAATGATGTAACCACCCTGCCTCGTGGTACTTCCAGGGCGTCGATACCATTCATCGTCGGCTGGCCCTGTTCTGCAGTGGAAGACTGAGGAACATCATAGATAACAATGCCGCCCATCTGGACATAAAATGCATGAGCCATGGTATACTTCTGCTTTCTATTTTTGGTCAGCTAAAACCTTAGAGCTTCGTGTCCTGGGACTTACAACTCCCTAGACCGCTTTTCATTAGCGTTCTTGAGATCCTTCCGTGCCTCCATATGTTGCTGTACAGCGAGTGACACTCCAATCTCAGGCGCAAGCGCAATGCAGCACATCCAAAGAACTTTGCGTATCCATTTCTTCCTTAGAGGCGCCTTGGGCCAAACGGATATGTCTGGCAGAAACTTCACCTGCAGCGTATGCCATTCTCCGTGGGCCTCTTCGTGAGATGGGATGTTGAGGTGAACGCATTTCCAGGAACATACAATGAAGATGGACATGCAGGTCCAGATAATGCTCCAAGTTGTTCGACGGGGTGCGGGGGAGACCCATCCAATCATCTTATCGCCATTGTCGTTGTTGGTAGTGGTATTGTCCTGCGCCAAGGCTACCCCCAAGATGAATGCTTGAAAGATGAGTGTCATGGTGAACAGTGTGAAAAGAAATTAAGTTCAATGCTATTTGGTGGGGGAGGTTCTGTTCTTTAAATTTCCCGCCAGAGCCTTACCATCTCATCTGGTTTGCCCTTCATTCTTGGATTGACTTGCTAAATTTAGTATATGGACTATTCGCAGCCTGCTTTTCAGCTCAAGTCAGGCCAGGCTGTGATTCGATGAACATGCTTCACTTTGAGGTTTTGTACTTTCTTATTCTTCCAAGCCATGCATTTAGCCAGTAAACGTTGGAGCTATTTTTATCTATCCGCCATTGATAGCCAGTTGGACGACGTCTTTCAAGCCATGTATGTTGTACGACACAAGGCAGAATCTCATGAATCAGATACAGGTATCGTGTAGCAGACACAGCCACAATCCCACACTGACCCCTGATCCTACCCCCAAAGATGACGGAATATCCTAATTGCGCGTCCTTTTCGACAATTTCCGTCATTCTCGCACTTTGTGATCTGCAACTAGTGGCATCAAAACATGGAGTCGCCAACACTAAAAAAGCGAACTCGGACGAATGTTAGGCAGTCCAAGTATGGCTGTCTCACCTGCAAGTACGATACTTCGTCTACCAAACAAGGCGACTCTCCCAACTGACAAGTGCTAGACAGCGACGAGTCAAGTGCGACGAGGCAAAGCCCTCCTGTCGCCGCTGCTTACTCTCCAAGGTCTCGTGCCTCGGCTACCCACTGGGCGCACCACCCGGTCCCTCACTTCCCTCTTCGACAGTATCGGTCACTCAAAGGTCTCCACCTCGCAACATAAACACTCCATTGAATCACTATGCCTATCTCGCCTGCGCTGTTCTCAGCGAAGGGCCGCGCCGCGCAAAGAGCGAACATGAGATAGGCTTTTGGAGCTACGTAGTACCACAAATGATTTATTCAATTCCATATGTGCAAGCCGCCGCTGCAGCATTTGGCGCATCGTATGATGAGCGCATGCTCAAATCCCACACCCAAACTAGCGGAGGATTGATGACGACACGAAATTACCACCAAGCCTTGCGATTGGTACAGGATGAGGTTTTGAACCTGGAAAATGACACTTTACCTTGTATTGTTTCTTGTCTACTCATGAGCTTCACAGAAACCTTGCAGCAGCGAGCTGACAGAGCGTATATGCATCTTCAAGGAGCATTCGCCATCTCGGCGCGATTCAATGGGAAGTCCAAGGCGTTTAGTGATGAAAATGACGTATCCAGCCTATTGGAAAAGCTCAATCTCCACACGGCCACTTGGAGGATGAGTAGTGAGCCTGTCTCACCTGCTCCAGAGGCGGACAGCTCACGGTTAATGACAATGTCCGCTGACAGAGCACTGTATCACATTCTGCAAGCGTGCTATCACTTCATCTCCACAGCATCTCCTTTCAAATACGTCCATTTGATACAGATTCCTTATGATGTCCTAATCGAGCAAGGTCGTCATCGCGGGGATCTGCAACAGTGGCTGGCACAACACCAACTGGAAGACCCCACCACGAACAACCAATCCCAAAACGAGCAACTCCTCGTTCTTCGTATGCAGTGTCTCGCGGCATTCATATACGTATCCAGCGTTCTGAACCCTTACGAAACAGCATATGATCGTTATGGGCCAGAGTTTCAGGAGATCATTTCATCAGGCGAAACGGTTCTTAATATTCGAGCCAGTGACAAATCCGCGAGGTGTTTGCCTCCGTTTACACCCGAAATGGGCATCATCCAACCCCTGTTCCTCGCAGGCTTGAAGTACAGGAACTCATTCTGGCGAAGCAAAGCTAGGGATTTACTCCGACGGAGCGGGAGCGAAGGGCCATGGTGCGGCCGCAAAGAATCCAGAATTCTAGAAATAGTGATTCATGTTGAAGAAAACAAGCCGCGCGAGACCTCCTCCAACGTGGAAGAATCGAACCTCGTCCCCAGCTACCCCGATACCATTACCGAGGATCAAAGAGTTCATTCATGTTTGGTGGTGGACTATCTCGATCGACGACGTGAGAGCGTGGTGCGAGACGAGGGACCGGGAAGCTTAGTACGTTTTTCAAAAGTTCAGTTGAGCAAATGCCGCGATCTAGATGCTATGCTGAGCCATGAGACAAGGGATCCCTGTAGACAGTGTTGGGCGGATCAGACGCATTGGTATACTTGGTTTGAGACTGTGGCACTTCCAGAATAGACTTAATTATCGAGGCAACAAAAACTACCCATTTATCCAAGGTGTTCACGGCCTATATCACTAGGCCCAAAATAATCAGGTTCTTAAGCTTTAAATGAGGCCTATTTCTGAGGTGCCACCAACAGCCGCCCCAACGCTAGACCAAGGGATCGCTTTGCACTAGCCTTCATTGCTTTCTCATCCTAAGTCGAGTTCCATGAGTAATTTCTCATCTTTTTCTTACGGTAGTTTGCATCAAGAGCAGATAATAGAAACCAATGTATGTTCGTGGCTAACAACAGGGTTGCCTAGATGCAAGACCTGCAACGAACCTAAAGATTCCCATCACCCGCCATATACCCGTCCGTCCTCGACCTACAACACACCCATGGGCAAGGCAGTGTCTTCAGCCCTTCTTGGCATTGCTGAATACCGGTCAGTCCAGTAGGTGCTTATACACTCTCTCCCCTTTGCCATCAATAACGTCCTGGAAATACACCGCAAGGCTGGTCCATTCCATGTCGGGGTATAGCTCCTTGGTGGTTATGTAACCCAAGTATCGAGCATACTCGGGAGTATTATCTCCTCGAACGCCACAGGAATACCAGTATTGGTACTTCGCTAACGTCACAAACTCAAACGAATCTGGACTTGGCTTTGCGGCCTCCATCTCGGCGATGCTGGCTGCGATCGCCTCAGCGCGGACCTGCTGTCAAGTCAGCTCTGCTCAGCGTATGCTCAGGTAGGCTCACGTACATATCGGCGCTCGAGTTTCTCCCCACTGACCTCTTCCAACAAATCGTACAGTTGGCTGTGGGTAACGACTTCGTTGTAAGCGAAAACCATTCGGTTCAGAGTCCGAGGATCAGCAATAATGCGAGCAACATAACGCCCAACATCCTGAAGATCTGTCAAAGCAAATGCAACGTCTCCATCCCCAGCAATGCCATCTGTGGTCTCCATAGCGACGTAGTCGATACGACCAGAAGGGAGCGGGGCAAATTGACTTGGTACCACCAACCGACATCTATGACTGTGTAGGGCAGGAAAATATTCTTAATGTGGTTCAGTACATCCTCTTTCTAGAAAGTTTGAGTCAGTCCTGTTCCTGTAACTGGATATCCATGAAAATAGTTTACCATGTCTCGGAGCATAAGGGCACCCTTGGGAGCCGCCACCGTGGCGAAGAAGCAAGGTATGTACCGCTTGACACCTGCGGCTTTAGAAGCATCAATCAGAGAAATCTCAGCTGCCACACTGCCTCCATAGATGGTGGAGACGACTACGTCGGTATCTTTGAGCAATTTTGTTAGTTCATCCTTTGACCCCCCGAGGTCAGCAGCAACAATCGCAACCCCCCTTTTCCCTAACTCAACCACCTCAGGCTTCTGTAGGGAGGAAGGCCTAGTCAAAGCCAAGATCTCCTAGAGGTAATATTAGCGCTGTTGTGCAATGCGAACTCTTCAACTATGAACGTCCATACAAATTTAGGTGTTGTTGACTTGAGGAGCGCGTCCACAATGACAGCGCCAGTCTGGCCGGTGGCCCCAACGATGGCGAGTTTCATAGTAGTTAGAGGGCAGCAAACTTCTGATCGTGGTTTGAAGATTGAATAAAGTGTATGTACACATGCTTTGCGTCGAGAGTGCCCGTCTTATTTATACTACAGAGGATGTTGGTGGCTGGCTTCCTTGGTTATCTTGAATCGTCGCTAACACTAACCACTCAAGGCATCCAGTGCAACTCTCGCCATTTCCCGCAAATCCGGACAACGGTGAAGTGGCACCCTTCACTACGGGTACAGAACTCCGCACCCGGACAATCCGGGCCATTCATGGGCTTACAGCTGAGCAATTGGATTATGAAATTTAGTGTGTTGGTAGCCCTCAAAGCGTTGTGACTACTTGTGTAACGATTGAAGGCAAGGATGGCAACAAAAAAAGGATCAATCGAAAGGTCAATGATGATAGAGTTTGTTTCGGCCGCCAATGCGTTTAGGTATGAATTGTGGCAGTGGTCCTCATTGCAGGACTCTGACAGGCATATTATGAGTAAACAAGATGTTTTGCGATACCATTTACCGCATTTGTCGGGCAGTATGAACTCTGATGTTGGGACTAGTTTGCGAAGACTTCAGCATCATTCGATTTGACTTACTCTCTAAGAATTCAGTGATACTAAGCTGTGGCCCGTGTTTACATTCTAATCTCAAGGGCAAGGGTTTGAGTATTAAGCATGAACGCTAATGCAGCCGCCTTACTGCGCTAATGCAAGTGCCTTACTGCTGCACAGCTGGATTCCCCATCGCCAAACCTGTCATCGTACTTCGTACTTCCAGGATCTAAGGAGATGATCCCGCCGGTGCATCAAACTCCGCAAAATCAGACAACGGCGGAGTTGAGCATTTGCATTTATAAGCATGTCACCAGATCAGCGACCCCTGAAAGGGTCATTAAACCCAAACCTTCCTTACTTGAGAGAACCCGATCATTCTTGACATTTAGGAGGATAAGTTTGGGAAAAACAAGGTCGAATTGGTCGTCGTCAAAGACTTTTCAGTACCTGGAGGATCCGATGTAGCAGTCTAAGGTCTTTAATATTGCCCCAGCCTTGAATAAAGCATATTTTGACAAATACGTTGCAGGTGTTGCAGGTATTGCTCATGTCGTGAGCAATGTGACTTTGTATCCGGACCCCCAACATGGTTATCCCGGATGTCGCTTCGAGCATTCATGAGGTTCTCGAATTACTTTCTAGAACACCAACATTGAACAGCCTCGTATACACATTATCCGCTGCGGCCCTGGCTCCGCCTACACCAAGCGTTGCCCGTTGACTTGGTCCCGAGATATACAGCGGTGAGGACGTAAAGGTGGCCTGGGCGCCGCCGCCATACCTCCCTAGCCGCGCCATATCCATGTATACCATAAGCAAGATCGAGGCCGAGAAAGCTCTTTTCAAAAGGGTCTACTTAGCTTACGGTTAGATAATGCACTAATGCAACTGGGTGACAGGTACAGCAGGCTATGTGGGGCTAGCTATATGGGGAACACACTCTGGGAATCCTTGAAACTGCGCCTAGCTGAGTGGGAATAGGATATTCCTGATACTATATAGGTGCTTTATGCCGAGCAAAAATCTGAAGGAGCTACGCAGAACTACTAATATCAGTTAGGGATATCACAGAGAGTGAATCCTCTGGGTACCTGGCCCTCCGGTAATTCACCCGCTTTCAACCTGCAGGGATGTTTGGAAAGCATATATATCGTGATATCTTATGGTTATAGAATGATCGGCCACTTTGCCAGGCATTTCAAACTTTAGCTTCTTCTTGCGGTGATTTCTAGCAATCTAATGCGGATGTTTAAACAAACTAAAACGCAATCTTTGTCTCGCCTCTTTTTTGACGCCAGGAATTTGTCGCCTCCAATAGTTCAGGGCAATTTCGTGCCAACCCACCCCATTTTTGTAAGAATGGGACGCTTGCCTCCCACGATTGAGGGTCCCAAGCATCGCCCCAGACGATAAGAGGAGCAGGGTTACAGCTATTATCTTGCACGTCCAGGACGTCAATGCCTAACGCCTTTTGGTCGAGGAGGCCAGCCTCCACCTCATGCAGGATATTATCGCGCATGCGGGGGAAGGGAATCAAGTCGATCCAGGGATGGTGCCTCACTGATATCTGCAGCACTGTAGGACGAAGCCAGACAGGGTAATGCGGCGACCGAGGGTCTGCGACGGGAAGGTCGGGGCGGTGCTCGTTGAAAGGCGATAAAAGATCCGGACAACAAAGTCCTTCGAATGCGAAGCCGACTAGGGCTGCGTTGCGCATAATAGCATTCAGTACATTAAGCCGTATCAGGATGTTCAGGTGATCTAGTCGCGGGACACCATGATTGTAGTCGTTATATGCTCTTTCCGCGAAGCTCTGAATCTCGGAGCGTGATTCAGGGGTGGACAAAAGGAGATGGCCTGCTGGGGGATGGCCTTGTGAGAAAATACCGCCAATCCTCCTCCTCATCACCATCTGGTCGTCGTTTGTCATGCGTATGATGTGATGCTTCGAGGTTGGCAGAGATACAAGACCTGCACGCCTCCTTTTCCCTATTAACGCCCGTGGCTTGTCAGCTGTGCGCAACTAAAAAAGATAAACGGGTGAAGAGACAGACGAAATGCTCTTTGATGGAGACGATTCTGTCGCTTTTTTCTCTCCACAGTACTGGTTACACCGGTCCAATCTTCGTGTAAGCCTTTGGCCTCCAGCTGCTGAGGCATGGGCTCGACAGCCACAGCCGGAGCATTTCTGTACAGCGGCGGATTCATAGCTCATAGGGCTTTCGCAGATGGATGGAAAGAATTGACTGTTGTCACAGACGAAGACGTGACGTATGATGGGGCTGGGATCTTGATTAGTTATGCCCACCACCGCGTCCCCTCTAACCACAGAGGGACACAGTGCCGAAAGGCTGCCAAGGGTTACCGCAATTACGTCGACGAAACTGCATGGAGCTGGTACCAAACTCTCAATAGAGCTGTGGATACTCTGCTTCATCAACAACAAAGGCACCTCATTCACATTGTGACCGGCTCACCGGACATATCGGCGATTAGCCCTCATCCCGTTAATTCGTGGCCACGGCGCTATTCTCAGGTACACACTTAAAAGGTTCAAATGAAGCAGAGGGACTTTGTGTCTGGTGGCTGCTTTCCTTAACGCTTGTCAATCATTTTCCTCTCACATGCATGCAATTTGCACGATACGATATTTATCTTAATCAACTTGCCACCATTCCAATTGTAAGCACCGCAATGCCATCCATTGGCACACCAGCCTTGTTCGAAACGAAGACAAATGTTAAAAGCACCATCAAACTTACCATTTTCTAGACACCCGAATTACTAAGATGCCCAACTCACTTCCATTTGGCGGTCAGCAAGTCCCTATCCCCGGCTTTGGAGCCATGGGTCTGAGCTCTGCCATGGGGAGCGATCTGAGCCTCGAACAAGCTGAGCCGGTCCTTTTGAAAGCGATCGAGCTCGGCTGCACGTTTTGGGATACAGCGGTAATATACTCATGAATGAAGCGGAAGACGTTATTTCTGATGGCCTCGGGTCCTAGGTCGCCTACAAGAATGGCGCAAACGAGCAGCTGCTTGGAGACTTTGTTAAGAAGCACAACGTCCGTGATCAGCTTTTTGGTGAGTCTCATGACCTTGAATTTTATACAATGCGTCATGACTGACGGCAGCCGTTACACAGTCGCATCCAAATGCGGATTTGATGTGTTCGGACCTCAGCGGAGAGTGACCAACTCAGCAGCTCACATCAAGGAGTACATCGAGGGGACTATTGACAGGCTTGGTTTTACTCCTGACCTCTACTATCTGCACAGAATCGACCCTGGTGCGTCAAGATCCCCTGCGCAGACTCGTCCGGAATTTTCTAACTCTGAAGTCAAGACACTCCCCTCGAAGAGTCCATTGGCGCGCTAGACGAACTCCGCCGTGCTGGAAAAACCAAGTATATCGGTCTATCTGAGTGCTCTGCGGAGACCTTGCGCAAGGCAAATTCGAGTTTGTACGCCGATGACTACAAAGCCACAAACGCTAACATTTTCTAGTCGCCAAGATTGATGCCATCCAAGCTGAATACTCGGCCTTTGAGACACTGCACGAGACCAACGGTCTTATCGACACAGCCAAGGAGTTAGGCGTGGCATTTGTGGCATTTAGCCCGTTAGGGCACGGCTGGCTTGTAGATGACTTTCAGTTCAAGTCTCCCGATGACTTTGCACCTGATGATTTTCGACGCACTGGTAGGTCACGATATATGCTTGCGATGATATTTCTATTATACAAAGACTGACATATATCATCACAGTCCCTAAGTTCCAGGGCGAAAACTTCTACAAAAATAAGGCCATAGTTGATAAAATCAAGCAATTGGCAACGGCAAAGGGTTGTACGGTTGCACAGATCGCGCTGGCTTGGGTTGCCGCGCAGGGACTGCTTGCTATCCCGGGCACAACCAAGGCCTCCCGCCTGGAGGAGAACTGGGGGTCTCGAGATGTCGTGCTAACGGAAGAGGAGTTGAACACGATGCGGAAGATTGTGGACGACGCGAAGCCGGTGGGAGAGAGATTTTCTGCCATCTTCCAGTCGATGGTGGGTCACTAGAACTAGGGCAGTTTATTCAAATTATCATACTACAGTTACTTCCATTTCATTCGGGGGAGCAATATCGAACGAATTTCTTCAAAAGAACACAGTACGAGGTTGTCATGCCAAACAGGGCCACTATCGGAACTGAACTCATGATGATTGAGAGGCTAGAATGAATGCAGTCTAGTGGCGCGTAAGCCAGTTGCATTAGCCAAAACTCTCAGCAAGTAAAAGCCCCGAGTGTGACCGAGTGGGGAAGATCAGGAGACTGGAACTGACATCATGAAGGCCGACTATGTACCCCCAACATTATAGATGGGGAGATTCATGCCAATGCTCTCGGCGCTCCATTTTCGGTGACCTGAGTTGCAGAAATAGTGAAAGTGCTAGAATTTATCCTCGCACTAGCATAACCTCGAGTTACAACTGAAATGGATCGACGCTCGAGAAATATACGGGCTTTTACCGACGCATAATTTTAGTGCCCGAATACCATGATCCGTCGAGCAGACACTACTTACACGATAGTCACAGTATGCAAGAGGACGTTGACAACATATCACTCAATCATATATGGCTTGTAGTATAATAAGCACAAACGATGATCCAACCCGGGGATTGGGACTGCAGTGTAGGCGTCTAATCATAAAGGGCCCGTATATTTGAATACCTTGGCTAGCTACTGTTAAATCGAGTTAAAACTATCAGGTTTGGTTCCCCTCTATTCACGCGACCAGACTTTCTGAAGGAATGATTCCAGGCCTATAAACTTATAGTCAGGCAGAAGCTGGTTCCACTCATTTGTCGCTGTCCATGCCCCTCGGGCCGTCGCGATCAATGTACCTATCACAACGTCTCTCTTGAACGCCTCATGCTGGTCCTTTGGGAAATCAGCCATGGTTTGATCAGGCAAAGGTGGCAACCAGTTTGTTTTCAGGACGCCTGCCTGAAGGTCGTCCTCCTCAACCCATTCGATAGTCCACGACTTCCCTGCAGAGTTTATAGCAGTTAGTGTCGTGATGTGGAGAAGTTGTTCAACCCATTTGAAGCATACGATGTGATTCACGCACACTTACCTCGTACTTGCTCTCCCAGCTCCATGAGCTTCGCGACTGTGACTTCACTTCCTACAACACCCCCCACTGTGGGCCATTCGCCTTCGTACTCCACCGCGCGAGCAACGACCGCCACGATGTCCTCAACAGCCGTGTATGTCACTTTACTCTGTAGGTGGTTTCGACTTGCAATGGCGCGCATATCCTCAAAGTCGAAAATGACTGGAAACAGAGTGAGGTGCTTGGTTGTCTGATGAGGATACCCAAGGTAGTTCATGAATAGTCCGGGGTGGAACAAAGTGTACTCCAGTACCTGCAATACCTATGTTAGCAAGTGCGAGATGGCTCAAGTTAATTGTGGTTTGGCGAGGGTTCCACGGTTTACCTTCTCTTCCCGGTTCAGTCCTTGCAGATACGTGCGAATGCCGAGTTTACTGGCGTACCAAGGCACGGCATCTCTAATTGCTTCGAGCTTCATGCCGCTATGTCCCACCATTAGCTACCAATGAGCCTCAGTTCGTTCGATCCCTTACATGGACCACTCGCTTGCAGCGTATCGCTTAACGCCTGCGTCAAGGGCAGCATCGATCAAACGCTTCTGGGTGGCCCCTTCTGGGTCTTTGTGGGCTATGAAGAAACACAGGACGGTGTGAACGCCGCTGAGAAGACGAGCCAACACCGTCCTATCTTCATAATTTGTCTGCGCCCACTGAACCCCAGAAAGTGTTGGAAGTGACATAGGATCCTGTAATATTAGCTGTGTTGTTTTCAAGTTTCGGCATAGTCCCAATCGAGCAGTACCTTCCGGACTAGACCAACTATCTCGTGTCTACCAGTCTCAACGAGTCCATCCAAGACCTCACGGGCCGGTTCTAAATGACGGGCAAGAATGATTAGCTACCGAAATAGAAGACTGTAAAGTTTTTAATTTGGCATACGTCCAGAAGCCCCTGCAATGGCAATTTTCACCATGTTGAGCGCCAAAATGTGGGCGACTATAAGAAGGAGGCTTTTGCAGGCACGACGAAATGGAACTTAAACTCTGTCGGAAGATATTTCTCAAAAACCATTAAGCACATCGACGTATGTGATAGCGGATTTAAATAAAGCAAATCGGGATGATTAAGATGCTTTATAACCCCAGGACGACCTGTACATTGCAGCGAGTGGAGTTTTCTTAAGCCACGTCTGTCACCAGTGGTCTCGGCGATGTAAGCGGGATGAGCGGAGCGGAGTTTGCTGGCTGTCAAGGATGGACCATGCGTGCCCGCTAGGTAAGTTTTCAGATCGTAGAGTATCTATAACGTTAGATAACGAAATCGATCGGCATCCCGGGATGTATGGCTCCACTGCGAGGTTCACCGGTGAATATAATTTCTAAGCATGGCGTTGAAGGACGTCTATTAACTACTTATGCCTCTAAGATGTATTAAGGGGAGTTTTGTGTCACCACAAGCCCCTTAGGCTATCAGAAAACACCCACATCATATCTTCTCTTCTGTACCTGAAAGACTCTTATCTAGAGAAATCTGTTTCCTCGTTCAGTATCTCCAAAATGTCTACTCAATCTCACTATACCTCCAAGCTTGTGGGGACACGTGTCCTCGTTATCGGCGGCACCACTGGTGTTGGCTTGGCGGTTTCTGAAGCCTGTATTGACTCTGGAGCTGCTTCTGTCATCGTCTCGAGCTCAAACATCGACCGAATCAACGCTGCTGTATCGCATTTGCGAGATTACTGCCCCGACGCAAAATGTCATATACTTGGCTTTCCCTGCGACCTGAAGCATGAGAAGTCTCTCGAGACCAACATCGAAGCTCTTTTTTCTGCGTCGACGTCGAATGGAACCAACAACCTCGACCATGTTGTCGTGACTGCCGGTGATCGACCCACGCCAAGACCGCTGAGCGAAGTCGATTTCAATTTCATCAAGGAAGCCGGAATGATACGTTTCTTTGCCCCTTTGTTGGTAGCAAAACATGCTGTAAAGCACCTAGTATCAGGTTCTGCATTCAGCCTTACGTTCACGTCTGGCATCAGTGCATACAGACCCTATCCCAACTGGAATGCGATCGGCGCGTACGTCTCCTCCTTGGAAGGCATGACAAGAAGTCTAGCTGTGGAGATGAAGCCAACACGTGTCAACCTCATCTGTTTAGGCCCAGTAGACACTGACCTCATGGGCCACTTTTATCTTGACCCCGAGATACGCAAGAAAGCTTTGGAGGCTATCTCGGAGAGAGCTGTGACAGGGGCAGTTGGCAAAGTCCATGATGTTGCAGAATCATATCTGTATTGTATGAAGGACCACAATCTATCGGGGTCCATGATAAAAACAGACGCAGGAATGTTGTTGGTTTAGAAAATGATAATATATTTTATACCTATTCCTTGCTTCTTTTTCTTTATGTTTTAAAGCCTATTGGTAACTTTATAGCGGCCTAGTAAGAAGAAGAGACTTGGTAAGGATACCTAACTAAGAGTGGGACCAAGAGGCAGGCATAGGCCTGCACGCAGCTTGCCTATGCCTAGAATGACAACGAAGGTGTCAGCATCGAGGTCTTGTGTTTCAACCTAGGGAAACCGAAGCACAACCTTGCTCTCTAGATGATTACTATATCTTTGGTAATATTCCGGAGCCTCCTCAATGCCGATTTCTGCGCTCACCACAAAGCTCGGGGAAGCTTTTCCAGATGCAATAAGGTCGAGCAGGGGAGGGGCCTGGATTAAGGGTAGAACAATACCCGTACCAACGTGTAACCCTTTTCTCCACAGGGCAGCAATCGGCATTGGTATCTCAGCTGGCAACTCCCCTGCCAAGGGTGCACCCACAGTGCTATTGCCTCCGCCGTTGTACACTCCCGCAATTCCCATGCCGCCATAAATAGACGTGACGGCGACCATCTGCTCTAGAACAATGCCTGTGTGCATCTGACCAGTCGAATTGACAGACTCAAACCCAACCGCGTCTAAGCTTCGAGCAACACCTTCAGGTTCGAGAGCCATGATAGCAGCTACAGGATCGTCCTCGTCAAAGTTTATGGTGGAGGCTCCGATAGAGCGGGCCAACTCCAGACGACTCTCGACGTGGTCCACCACGTAAACATTTGAAGCTCCTCGAAGTACAGCCGAGTAGGCGGCCAGAAGACCGACAGGCCCAGCTCCAAAGATAGCAACGCTATCTCCCGCTTCGAAACCCGAGTAGCTCAGGGAGTGCCATCCAGTGGTGAAAACATCGGCAACCATGAGATAGTCGAGCTCTGCATCACGATGAGTTGAGTTGACCGGAATCGGAATGAGGGTGTTATCGGCAAACGGGACTCGTGCATACTCCGCTGTGCCATATGTCAGTATGTAAGACTCAAGAAGAGAGTAAGTCCTTACCTTGAAGACCGCCGTAGTCAGGGGATCCGACTCCAAAGGACAGAGGATGGGATGGACCCCAGTGGCCATCGTCAGCGTTGTCTGGAACGATCACGTAGTCTCCAACAGTGAGAGCCGTGACAGCATCACCAATCTCTGACACGTAACCGATAGCTTCATGTCCAAGACCCCATGGCACATCCGGCGAACCACTGAAGCCGTGATAGAAGTGAAGGTCGGAACCACAAATGGCGGAGCTGGTGATGCGAACCACGACGTCTGTCTGGTTGATGATGGATGGTAGAGGCATGTCTATAACTGAGACGTTGTATGGCTGGCCGAAATAGGCCACAGCCCTCATGGTAGTCAAGTTCGCCATGGTGGTTGGTGCTTCCGAAGACGTTCTTCTTTGATTGCGGATAATAGAGCGTGTGAGTGAGGCAACGACAAAGAACATGAGGCATTATATTTAAGCCAAAATCGTAGCCCCATGTACAACGCTCGAGATTGATCGCTGTTACGACCTCTTTCCCAAGATTATGTGGCCTACACGCGGCTTCATCATGATAAACACGTCACTGATAACGGATGAACGTCATTATAGACGGTTTTAGTAGATCTTACGTATCAAGGGTGGCTGGAGAATGTTTTCAGGTTTCATTACTCGCGGAATTCACGACCTGTTGGGAACACTTGTCATGGGTTGCGATGTTCATCTGACTAGTCTAGTTTTTATCTCCTTGAGACCACGGCTGCTTCCGTCTCAACCCTTTCGATTATATGACTAATTAGATACCGGTAGATAAACTTTAGGACTCCTTATTGCTACCAAATTTGCCAATGATCTAAGTACCTGAGGTCTCAAAGAGATTATTACTACCATGGGTCCCAAGGGAAATGGGACGGTTTAGATTTGCGCTAATGCACGCGGGTGACAGGTGCAGATTGCAAAGGTCGGAAGCGTCGCTGACAGGGAACTGCATGAACTGCTGTTAGATTTCTAGTATGTAGCTAATTGAACCCGTATCTACCTACCACGCGTCCGTCATCTAACTAGATGAGTCGAGTACACTTGTCGTCTTCCATAAATACTTGTCATTCTTCGTATGCAACCTCCGATAACCAATCCTATATCTCTTCTTCACCGTCATTCCTTTGCAGCTTTGTCCCCATGATAAACCTCCTTGCCCTTGGCTATTTTTCGGCTATTGCGATTGCTCAGCCTCTCGAAAGTCCAGGATGCTCAACGTCTTGGCGCGTTGGTCAAACCGTGACCACGCAGAACGGAATTATATCAGGCCGTGCGGCGGCAAATACCAATGTGTCTGAGTATTTGGGAATTCCATATGCGAAGCCTCCAACTGGCTCCTTGCGATTTGAACCCCTCAAGAGCTAGATGCCGTACACGACATCAACGCCACCGCCTTTGTAAGTCTACAGGAATATCTCCTTGGCACTCGCTCTCCCATCGTATGGTCCGTCTGCCAACTTCATATCACTGATACGCTCTCCCTCGTAGGGATACGCTTGTGTGCAGCCAGACGGTACTGGTTCAGGTGGTGAACCTCAAAGCGAGGATTGCCTCACGCTCAACTTGTGGACTAAGCCTCAAGTGGGAGAAAAGAAGGCCATCTTAGTTTGGATACATGGAGGTGCTTATTCTTATGGTACGACTTGCAGGAAACATAGCATTGCTCTTATCTAACGATGTCTAGGGAGTTCCAGAGCGCCAAACTACAACGGAGAGTACATCGCCGATCAGGAGGATGTCATTCTCATATCCTTGAAGTAAGTGTCAAATGTTTTAAAACGTGCGATAACTGACATGATCAAGTTATCGTCTAGGCACTTTCGGCTTCCCGGGTAACCCCTCCACAGCATCCAATCTTGGATTGCTCGACCTGCGGCAGGCTTTGCTCTGGATTCGTCAAAACGCAGCAAACTTCGGCGGCGATATCGATCGAATCACTCTATTCGGACAGTCTGCGGGAGCAGGTATGATTGATTTCTACTCATATGCTTACAAATCAGATCCAATTGCGTCTGGTTTTGTTCTCATGAGCGCTACTGTCGATGGCTTTCCAGCGCTATCAAAAGAATCAACAGCTTCAAGGTGGTCTAGGATTGCTGGGGCCGCAGGATGCCGGTCCATCAACGTTAATTCAGTCACCGAGTGCATGAGGGACAAGAATACCGATGACATCTTGAGCGCGTTCGGGTCGGAAGAGACTGCAATTGGGGCTGTTCCCGCCTTCGGCCCCGGAGTTGATGATGAACTCGTTTTTGAGGATTACACTTCCCGACGTGCCGCCAAGGGAGCATATCTGATAGGAAATAATCAAAATGAGGCTGGTCTTTTCCGACTCCTCCAGCCGAACCAGACCGATGCCTACTGGCAAGATTTCAACGACCGTCTGTATACGTGCGCAGGTGCAGTGAGACTGTCTCGGGCAATCGCCGAGGGAAATGCTTCTTGGAGGTATCGGTATTTCGGAGACTTTGAGAACCTGGCCCTCTCGACAGACCCGCCCAGCGGAGCGTATCATGGAGCTGAGGTAGGTTTCCATATAACGTTCACTAATGCCATTTTACTAATGACTACTAGCTCCAACCTCTTTTTGATACAGTTCCCCAATCTCCCATCCCAAGTACTCTAGAGCAGGTCAAAGTTGGTGAATATCTGCGTGGTGCCTGGGCCGCTTTCGCCAAGGATCCCAAGGAAGGACTTCTATCTTATGAAGAGGGGTGGCCAAAGTACTCATTAACCGAAGAGACCTTGGTCCGTCTTGCTTTCGACAATCAGTCTGGTAGGGACTTAGCTCAGGGTAACACATATGATAGGACTTGTTGAGTAAACTCTTCTCAGACTTGTAAAAGAAAGATCTAGTCTGAGTAAATAACTTAGTTTTTCCTCTTCAAGAGGACTGAGGGGTAGTTATGGTGCATGAAAATAGCCTCACAGGGATTGTTCATTAATTATATATTTTATAGGTAATAAAGTCTTTCCCTTTCTCAAGCTGTATATTTTTTTACTATAATACCTCAAAAGAAAACACTTCCGAAACGGGCTTGTGTCGACCGTCCCGTTCCTTGACCCCCCAGGAATGGCTGGCTCTTGGGTCTTATCTGACTGCATGCATTCCTATCAACAAACAATTAGTTAATGGCTGGCTGACAGCCCCCTGGGAAAATGACCTGCCCACCCGTACGCAGGCATAAAATATTCCTCCCCAACCGACCAAGACATTTCTGTAGCGCGCACCAGCTCAAACGCAAGCCCGAAGTAGCTACGAGGCGACCCTCACGCCGACCTAAAATACCCCAACTTCTACTCTCGATCTCGGCGTTCAACGATAGGTCACTCGCGACAAGACCACAATGTTGAGAGTAGAAGCACGCCGACAGGCCCTCGCCCGAAACGGGCATTATCCAATCACCATTCCTTAGCGGTTTAAAGAATAGGTATTTATACTAGTATGGCAAAGCTATAGACTTACTCCGCCGGAGTAGTAATAAAAGGCTATAATACACCTATAAAGAATATAGAATTGTAGGAATAATAAGAAATTGTAAAGAATAGTAAATAATTTGTTTTTAATATTGAATAAATAGATATGGTTTTTAATGCCTGAATATTACTGTCAAAGATTAGAAACATTAATTATACAGAATATTATGCAGTTTAATTTAAAATAAGGAAAATATGAAAAACTATATATTTATACATATTCAACAAAGATTTACAAAATCAAGCACCGTAGTCTAAATATGATGGTAAATAATAACAAATAAGGTCGATCTAAGTACTGTTGAGTAAGTTGGATAACTATATTAATATATTTTACGTAACGCCATAACACTTTCAGAATAGATTAATCAGCAACGTAACAATATCCCCTAAATTAGTCCGATCGGTACTGACCTATATCACTAGGCCTAAGGTAATTCGTGGTCAAGGGTATTCAGGCACACATCCCACGCGATGCAACAGGGCTTGCCGTAAGCTGCAGAACTAATCTTGGCCTTGATTGGGACAAACATTCGGTCAAGCGTCGATCTTGCTTTCTAATACACCCTCGGCCAAAGGCCGAATCTTCGACTTCCCCGCAGGAAGTCTTCTCGGTATCCTCTTATCTACCTGCTCATCTGGTGAGTCGAGACCTCTATTTCTCAATTGGCAGTTATCGAATCCTCACGAGGAACCCGCAACGAACAGAACCCAACGCAGCCGATTCACTCCCGAGTTCGCCTTCATCCTCTCAGGATGAAGACCCAACCGCTTCCGACACATTAGGCACTTTATAAACAGCTACCCAAACAATCTAGACCCGGTGCCATGATGAATACAATGTGGGCTGGGTTTGTGATCTGCTTAAAGAGCAGACGACAGCCATAGCCATGCTGGACCAGAGACATGCGGATCCCTCAAAGCCGTCAAACGATCGCAATCCTTGCACCCTTGGATCCACTCTAGAAGCCTCTCCCGAGGACCAATAATCTGTTTAGTTGACGTTTTACCTCTAGACTTTTCGCCGCCACGGTTAGAAACACTGCAGCTACGTTCAAGGATGATACCGATTTGCGTTTCAAAATCGAGTCCAACCAAGTCAGCCGCTCGACTGTGAAGGGTGGCGAGATCTCGGCCGAATGTCTAGCCGTTGACGTCTCAGTATATGCAGGTAAAGTAAGAGGTTGGTCTGACATTGCAGCTAGTATAAGCTTACAAACTGCTTCGATAAAGGCTATCGATCGTACAAGGATAATCCAAAAAGTGAGGGGAACCTTGTGGGCTTTCCTCACGTGGCGAAGCAAGGGGACAATAAACCTGGCAGACATCTAAGAGACTAATCAGAATGCGGTTTATGATTCGAGGCTATTTGGCAAAACCTCCGTCCTCAAATGTAGGGTCTCGGCTTTATTTGTTTTATTTGAGTCACTAGTGGGCCAGATCAAGAAAGACCAAGGATCAAGCCCTGGTAGGCAAGGAACCGATTGTCCCTAGGCCAAGACCTTATTGATGTTATATGCCACAGCCACGCAGATTTAAGACCGGACTTCACCGGTCAAAGTCAAACGGCGGAAATAAGGTCATTCTAAGGACAATTGGAGTTTCCGCCTCGATCTTGAGAACAAACGGTGCAATTCATATCCCGCGTGGAAGGATATGATCTGACAGCTGCTGTGCTGAAGTTTGAAATTGGATACACTGTGACCCTCATGAGACGAAGGAGCAATAAAGAGTCATTGATGAGCGGCTCGTCCCGTTTACTAGTTCACCGGTCCGACAACAAAAGCAATTAAGTTACATTGTATCACGGAGTAGCTTAGCGGTACGACATTACACTCATACATAGGTTCATAGTCCTAGGCCAAGATACTAGGATCAAATAATCCTAGTAAGGCTGTGCATAGATAGGTCTTGACTTGACCAATTTGCTCCGTGACTATTGAAAAATGAGTATCCAGGCTGCACCTGACATCATGCCCGAATATGATTAATTTCGTCCGTTCTTCTTTAGGGCAGGTGGTAATCGTAGCAGGGGTTTAAATCGGACCAGATTCTCAATTGGGCCGAAAAGCGACTTGGCCACCATCCCACCCCGCCTATTTGGGTAACATCGCTATCCAGATAAGAGGCGCCACAGAGAATAGTCAGAAATAGACGACCATAAGTGCACGAAAAAGATCCCAGGGGTGATGAGTGATTTTGTCGACTTTGTCTCGTTTAGTATGTAGAATGCAACGATCATGTGAGTACCCTCCTGCCATATTCGGTGCTGAGATACATGAGATGAAACCTAGATCTCACAGACCCTACATCGGAAGCATGCCGAATCCGGAAAGTCCTAGTGCAATAACACCCACCAACTATACTGAACAATCTTGGTTTTACAAAAAGCCTCTCTCAACACTACTGAAACAATTTTACACACTCGTTGAGAAATTCTCTATGTGTAGTTCTCTTATCTAGGTGGTATTTGCGGGGTTAATACGGTTGCAACTGGACGCCATTACTGCAGATAGTGCGTGCATAATGCAACCACTATCACGTAACACAGATCAAGATCGGTCCCGGGCGATATAGTTTCAATTATAATATAAAGCACCTTGTCCCAGACTTTGCCAACAGGGGATGGCCCTGATCCCCACAGACTTTGCTTTGCTTTTGTTTTCTGGCAGTATTGGACTTGGCAGTAATCGGCGTCTCCCATCATGGCTCCAGCAGCTGAAACCAGAGGGCCCGAGCTTATGGCAGTTATGATTGCTTTCTTCGTCATGTCCCTCATCTCCTGTTTATTACGGTTCTACGTTCGATGTTTCATGATCAGGGCGTTCAAAATTGATGACTGGTTTATGGTCCTGGCCATGGTATGTTGACATGTCCCTTGCTTGGACGATCCCAGCAGGGGTTCCTATTACCGAATCTTGCTAAGATCTTCTTAGATATTTTACACTCTATATGCATCCTTCTCTATTTATGGCGTCACTCAAGGGACTGGTCAACACATGGAGAATCTCACCTTGGAGCAGATCCACAAGGCCATGTTGGTAAGACGCCTGAATCTCAAGTCTATCTGTCTCTGAGCTAATAATTATTCTTATATAGTGCTGGTGGCTTGGTTATATCTGGTACTGTCTCACCATGCTGGCTTGCAAACTATCGATTGGTCTCTTTTTGCTCCATATAGCAACTAGCAAACTGCACAAGTGGACGATCTACATAACCATGTTTTGCTCCACAGTCTCAGGGATCCTGTTCTTCTTTATTTCTGTGTTTCAATGCCGCCCGATATCATTTGCATGGTACAAGGATCAGCCTGGGAAATGTATCCATCTCAACGTCACTATCACCCTGACGATTACTTATAGTATCACTGCCGTTATCTCCGATTTCGTGTTTGCAATTCTCCCGGGACTTATAGTTTGGAAGCTACAGCTTAAGAAGAGGGTCAAATATTCCTTAATTCCTCTTCTCGCTATGGGCTGCGTGTAAGTCAATCATCATAAATGTCTATATCTGATTAGCCCCCTTTCTCATACTAATAGTTCTGTAGTGCGAGCGCTGCTGTCGTTGCCCGGTTTCCGTACCTTGCTGGGTACAGGAAGCCTGATTGGCTCTGTAAGTTTGGAACAAAATCCTGTCCACGATATAACTTTGTGATAGTCAACTTACTAACTCTTGTCAGGGCACACTGTGGATGTTGCAATCTGGTCAGCAATTGAACAAGGGCTAGCAATAACTGCTACCAGCTTGGCAACGTTACGGCCTTTGTTCAAACTCGCAGGATTTCGTCTGGGTCTTGCTAGTAAACCCACATCATTTGGTACATCTGGCCATAAGTCATCGTCACGTACTACTGGATCTGGTAACCACGCTGGCCTTTGTGGGCAATTTCCCGGCCGTGAAGTTCACGCGCTCCCATCTATCAGCCGCCTTGACGCTGCAGACAGAACAAAGAACGTAAACAACTCAAGGTTCTTGAACGAGAATGAAGTTGGTATCAGGAGGGAAATAAAGTGGGAGGTCAACTTATCAACTCAATTCAGGAGTGAAAGCGAGGAAATCCTGCGTTCACCTGACTCTTGGATTGACAAACCCGGCAGTCATTGGGTTTAGATAGCTCCATATGCGTTTTATGAATAACGAATCACTCTTTTACATCTCCTCTAGACCGTATCATGATGAACAACAAGCCTTTTGACACACAAATGGACAATCTGGATCTTTTGCCAACAATGTTGTCATAATTAGATTTTGTATTGATACCGTTCTCTTCATCAACAGCCACTCATAAGCCACTTTATCCCTGCATAATTCCGAGTAAAAATGGTAAGAGAAGTATTAGAAGCAAGGACTGGCTCAGTATTGGGTGAATCAGACGCATTGGTACACTGTAACAGATCCCAGTTGATGCGACAGGAGTTGGCGCGATCAGCAGAACTAACCTCGGCATTCATTGACATATGGTAAATATTTAGCCACCCCCTACCAATAAGAAGAAGCCTGAGGCTTCTATTGGCTTCAGAAAAAGCATTTCTTAAATTTACTCTTATTCAGCATGCCCCCTCCAGTCAATTCGAGTCTAGGGCCCACTACTTGCCGGATTTCGCTGTTAAGTCTTAGTTAGAGCTCCTTTTTGCTCCTGCTTAATCTTTCACTCTCGACTTTAACAATCCAGTCCAAATTGTGAATCCAACCAAGGCCCATATAGGCGCGTTGAAACGACTATAAACTAGGATAATCTTGCTCGGTCAGATACACTTCCTTTCCTTTAGGACCGGGCCGTCACGGTCGGCTAAACGCTCGGGCTCTTCCATGCTACTACACCCTGTAAAAACAAGGTAAGATTTAGTGTTATTACCATTGGTAATCCTGTATATTTGGCACTTTGCCTTGCGACAACATAGCACAGAATGCTGGAATGGCCGGCAAAGAGAAAGTTTACAGAGTGGAGATTATATAGCCTTCGAGGGAATATCTATAGTCCCTTGTGTATCATGATCCCATTTAATCCACGATTAAGGAGGCATTGGAACCCATTTTCATAGACCTAGGATGGCCGTAATCCTCGCAGCATCATTATAGCCATGGTGATTCCTCCTACAGCACCTCCGCCAACGATCCCGGCTATGGTTGTTCCAACCTCTCCCACAATAACCCCGTAGAGGAGACTGCAAATATCCGTTGAGTCCGCTAGAAGTCCAACCCAGAGGGCCCTGGCAATACTTCTATAGCGATGTTAGATTTTACGTGCTTATCAGTCCTGCCATTCACTACTGAGACTAACCTTCTTCCTCCATCACTTTCGTTCTCATCTCTTGCAGTATACAAAAGAGCTCCATTGATAGCTTCACGGGCACCCATCATACGTACGAATAGCAGGTATGGAGCAGGGACGTGATAATGATGTAGCGAACATGTGAGCTGTGGTGCGAAGAAGCAGGCTCCGCCTACAGCAACTCGAACGATTGAGAGAACTTTAGTAGCGGTTATGAGGGATGTCGACAACGGCGGGAAGCCTGCCTTCTTCGGTAGCGGAGTTGAAGGTGCCATATTACGAGGTTTGATGGGCTTTGGGATATAATTGAATGTTGCTTAATAAAATACTACAGAGAGTTGATAGGAAAGCGGCATGATTTCTTATAAGAATAATTTTCGGAAGGTCGGGGTCGGTTAACAATCCTAGCGAACTGCCGGACGAATTACGGAATATACCGTAAGCATATCGCTAGTCAGATCAAGTGCCGAATGAATTGCAAGGTTTCTATCTCCGTTTTTCATTAGGGAACCTGGCGGCTGATTGGGCGATCTAACGAGAATGTGAATTCAGTTGCACAAAGGTCAACATATGTATTGCCAGCATAGCGTCAAAGTCATCAACATGTTGTCTATTCTTAAGAGCTGGACTTAAGGCTGACATAAGATAGACAAAGACGTTGCATTTGAGGTAGAAGGACACAGATGTTAAGAGTCAATTGTTTCACCCACGATCAAGAACTCACACTGTAGGATTGGCCTGAAATGCCACTTCCTATCCAGGACAAAAATCATTTGAACATGACTGTAAGATAGGAGAAACCGTTTTCTGCGCGGGAAGCTTACCGCGATGCTGCTTGTTGAATGACATCTTTTAAAAATAGAAAGGTAGAATAAGGTTTGCGCGATCAAAAGGCAAGGTCGTGAAGTACAAAAGCAAGATATACTAGTAACCTCGAAAAATGACTATTATCGATTAGCCACCTTATGTCCCAAATAAGAGGGTTTCTTCTGTAACTTTTCCATCCTCTTTGTAATAAAGAACACTTGGTCTGGCCACAATTTGACTTATTTGACTTCGTGGATATCACGTAGGGTAGGCTAGTGCACACTACTATCCCTTTTTATCTTATCGTGCTGTATCTTATCTTGTCTTATCTTATCTTATGCCAACAAGCGCGCTTGCCCAACCAGAACCGCTACACGACAAAGCTAGATGGAGCTTTTTTTCGAAATCGCAGGGAATTTTAAAGCCTCTGAATCCTACCCATATTATGAAGGGGGGTCCATTGTAAATATGGGCAAAAGATCGAAGTGGTCCATGGTATCACGAGGACATAATGGTTGAATTTGGAAAAGATCGAGAATCAGGTGGGTGCCGCGTGTTGGAAATGGAAATTTGAGGTAGAGTATTCGTACTAGGGCGTCCTATGATGTTTGTCTAGAGACGGTGCTGACAGTTGTCTCAGTGCTGAAACCATCGGCTTGGTAAGTTTGCGTAGAACGAGGTTGGAAAGGGATATATACATACCTAGTAAAATTGAACACGTGAACATAGGAAGAGTATGCTAAGAAGTCAGCGTGCCCCTCAATTTAATCGATAAAATCATTGGTTGTGCATTTGTCTTAACAAGGAGGCGGGCTCCCCCTCACGCTAGTACCATGAAAGCGCTATTTAGATCCATTTTCACAAATTACCCCGGCCTTCAATGGTCCCTCATTGGGCCGGTTCAAACTCTTCTGGTTTGAATGCACTAAAGGCCAGATGGATTACGTTGAATTCCACTGCGGGGTGGTCACTCGTGACGTTGCTTCGCGCCAGAGATCTCAGCAGCAAATCTGAGTGCAGCAACGTGGTGATTCTTTATCATTCCAGAGCGAGTGGCCCACGATAAGTAGCTAAGATTGGAGCGCTTGGAGTAGCGCGATTTAGATTTAGCGTCCTTTTGCATCCATTGTTGAATCTCTCCAACATTTATAACGTCGCTGACTTTCTTTTTTCTTGTTCTTCTCATCTCAACGATTCAAACAAAACCGCACAATTCACAATGTCTCAAGGAAAGACCTTCACCCTCAGCACTGGAGCCAAGATCCCGTAGGTGAAACCGGCGAAGCTTGCGGGGAGAAATGAGCTAATTGTTCACAGTCTCTTGGGATACGGCACATGGCAAGCCTCTCCCGGTGAGGTCGGCCAGGGTGTCTACGAGGCCCTCAAGGTCGGCTACCGACACCTGGACTTGGCCAAGGTCTACGGCAACCAGCCTGAGATCGCCGAGGCCTTGAAGAAGTCTTTTGCCGAGATCCCTGGTCTCAAGCGAGAGGATGTCTTCATCACCTCCAAGCTCTGGAACTCACAGCACGACCCCAAGCAGGTTGAGGCCGCTCTCGATGACTGCCTGCAGGAGCTCGGTCTGGAGTACCTTGATCTCTACCTCATCCACTTCCCCGTCGCTTTCAAGAACAGTGGAGCTCCCATCGGCCAGGATCTCTTCCCTCTTACCGGAGGAAACCAGCCCGATGGCGATGTCGTCATCGATGACAGCATCTCTATCGTCGACACATGGAAGGGTGAGTCTGAACTTTCGAGATCGAACAATTGGTGGAATTGACTGACATTTCGATGCACAGCCGTGACTGAGCTGCCCAAGTCCAAGGCTCGCGCCGTCGGTGTTTCCAACCACACCAAGGAGCACGTAAGTAACATCCCTCGTCTCGATCGGAACATGCAGCTGACATATCATAAAGCTCGAGGCAATCATCAAGGGCACTGGTGTCACACCTGCTGCTAACCAGATTGAGCGCCACCCTCTCCTTATCCAGCAGGATCTCATTGATTACTGCAAGGAGAAGAACATCCACGTTACAGCTTACTCCGTAAGTAAACGCAAATGAGTTTCGTAATTCCAACGCTAACTGACATCTCAGGCTTTCGGTAACAACATGGTCGGCGCTCCCCTCCTCTTCACCTACCCCGAGATCAAGAACGTCGCCGAGCGATTGACCAAGGAGAAGGGCAAGCCCGTCTCCCCCACTCAAGTCTTGTAAGTCACCACCGTCGTTTCATATTGCTTTACATGGCTAACGCAGTATTTACCTAACAGGCTCGCCTGGGCCCAGGTTGGTGGCCACAGTGTCATCCCCAAGTCCGTCACACCTAAGCGTATTGCCGAGAACTTCGAGGAGATCACCCTGTCTGAGGATGATATCCGCGAGGTCGAGCAGGTTGGCAAGGAGCAGCGCCGATACAACGTTCCTTACGTCGCCAGTAAGTTTGGCCTATATGATTCCTGGTAGATCCATTGCTGACTATTTACTCTCAACAGACAAGCCTCGATGGAACGTTAACATCTTTGGTCATGAGGACGAGAAGCCTGCTACCCACCAGGTTATCATCTAAAAAAAATAGCATATTTACAGAAGCACTCGACTTTGGAGTGTCTACATAAAATAAAAAGCGATACCAACTCAAACCACATCAGCTGGATATATTATGTGATACTTTGAGTTTCCTATGTGGTTTTTACTGTTGCTTTGACAGTCTTAAATAGTTGTACAAAATGGAAGACAATACTCAAGTGGCCTCTGACGGGCATGTATACTAGCCTTCTTCTATGTAAGTATGCCCAATTACTTCGTTGTATACAAACCGATAATCGCTTCCCCCTGCGTTTATGCTTAGCTCGCGCTTTCCAAAAGCTCACTGCTTACCTGGGCGTGATTAGATGCTGGCCGTGGACAGGCACGCATACATCTAAAGACACATCGCAATCAATGGAGACCCTCGATATCGCAATAAGATACTATTGAGCCACTGAAAGACCCCTGGTGACCAATCCAGGCTTCCCATAGCTCAACATGAAGACCGTGGCCAATTCTAACATCTTCCGATAGCCAGAAATGACAGCGTAACCAACATCTCCATTCCATAACATTTATTCGAGTCCAATCTGTTCCTAATATCTCTATGTCATTACTCTCACGATCTGCCGAAGCCTTCAAACCCCTCGTTGCCATACCTAGCAAACCTCACACCCGAAACTCCAGACGGTACTTCCACTCCAGACCCCTTTGGATAATACATTTCATCCCATTCATACAAAAGCACAGCCCTTGTCGGTGGCAATGCACTAATGTCTCCCACTCCTTTTCGCATTTCTTATTCTTTTTAAGATGGCGTTTGAAATTCGATTTTGTGGAACAAGTCTCCGGGCACACTTGACACCGAAAATCCCCCCTTCCTCTTGCCGATCTTGCCAAAAGTTCTCCATTTCTGCCAAACGCGACATGTCTCCACTATACGTAGGTATGTTAGCATTCCTCGAAAGTCTTAATTAACGAGGGGGGTGGGGGAGGGGGACATACCGAGTGACTTCTTCATCCTTATAGCCTAAGAAGTTGACCGTATCAATGCCTCCACAATGCTCAGGATTCTCCAGCTGGGTTGAAACGCTGGTGTTGTAATTGCCAACCGGTGTCGTAATACTGAAATTGTGCTGGTCAAAGGTACCCAGGGTGTTCAAGTCGCCTTCCTCCATCCGGAAAGATTCGGTACCAGTAAGAGAGAGAGTTGGGTTGAATTTTCCCGTATATGAACTACCAGATCTTGTGTGACTATGGTTAGTGATTAAGAAATGTCTTACCGTGTAGGATATAGCCATTCTCGTTGGGGATCGCGTCGACCTGAAGCGGCAAGCCGCCGAGCAAGGAGGAGACCATCGCCTGTACTTAGGCGAGAGCTTCAAAGTGACTTACTCCACGCATGTGGAGAATATCACCGACCTACCTGACTGCCCCTTCTTTTCTTTTTCGCTCTCACTGCTGCGTAATGCATTTCGCTATCCTTCTTAGCTCATTTGTACTTCGTACAACCGTCATTGATGACCGGACGCGATCAGCGGTGATTGGAATCTTATGGACGGTATAATGTCTGGGGCAGTTGGCTCGAGTCTTATATCGCTTGGCGATGCTCGGCCGTCTCCTTTGATATATTATCTATTGGTAGAAGGTAGCATGCAGAGTAATTTTTATCTTCATATGACACCGCCTTCCCTTGGAGCTTACCAAGGCGAGATCACTGGAAGGCTTTTTTAACTCACGAGTACTGGCCCATCAAGCTTTCGTGACCTTGTTCAGATCCTGGCTGTCCGTTGCCCACACCGATTTGAGCGACAGGCTTGAAGCCTGGTGGTTCCTGAACGAACGAATTGCAAGAAGGTACGTAATAATGGAACGGCATGTCATTACAAACCGGGCGTTGTTGCTTATTGTGTGATCGTGGACAGATCTCTTGAGGCATCGCGTTTTCGACAGATTAGGTAGAGACTAATGAAAGCAATGCAGTAAGCGCGCGTTCCGGAGTAGAAAAAGGGATAAATAGGAAAGAGATAGTAGAACGACAGAGATGTAACTCTATGCGAAGTCGCGATTAAAATTGTGTGTTATGGAGATGAAAAATAAGAAACCTATGTGAGGACAAGCGGTCCTTTATACGCGCCTACGGGCGCGTCAAAAGTGGGAGTGAGGCAGTCAGCTGATGCTGAACCACGCGTGATAACGTGACCGATTACTAAATGGGGAAGAGGAGGAGGAGGAGGAGGAGGAGGAGGAGGAGGAGGAGGAGGAGGAGGAGGAGGAGAGGGGGTGAGGAGAGAAAGAGGCATAGTGCGTTGTAACCTGCATGTCATATTAGTCTCCTGGACAGTTGGACAGTGTGGTGCAGTAATGGCCAACAAAAGAGCGATAATTTCTCAACGTTCCCCAAACCCTTCTCCTAATTTTCATGTAATAAACAATCCTGTGGCGTATTTCTATCGCAAAGCTCTACTATAATAACCTCACGAGACGTATGAATATCAGCGCACTAGTGGCAGTATTAATGAACAATCACCACGATGTAGTGTTTGTTTTGCACTTTTATTAACTGCAACCATCTACCTCGGTGTTCTTAAATAAAAGTGATCGAATTCTCATTGTCATTCATACGAGCTGCCCGCACTGATCTTGCTTAGGTTATTATTAACCGACATTATTGTGTACATCTATCAACACACTCGATTCGCTATCGAGCCAGAGGAGATAGTGATAGTAAATGTGCTATCACAATTCTTACCACGATCTTACACTTCATCTTCACGATACTCAGTGCATAGAATGAAGCCAGATTCAATTCAGTCTCCCAACTACTGCACTAGCGCCATCGAATTATATCATTGAGTATAACGATGTGAATTTTTAGCTGTCAGACGATGAAGACGAGCGGGTTTCGGGATGAGACGCCAGGCCTGAGGTTGGTTCCGTCGGAGTACGTGCAACACAAGCAGCGGAACCAGAGGTCCGAGGGAGCGGTGGATGTGGCCGATCTTTATCCACAAGTTATACAAAACGTTGGTGTTTCTGATATGTCGTTCCCCGAGACCAAGTATGGAATGGTCTATAAGCTTCCTACGAATCCGTAGACTGTTTTTCTTAACGCTGTGACTAATATTCCAATGAGATTTCTCGCTAGATCGCCACCCCGTTTGAGTGACCACTCGTATACTGATGCTTAGATACCTGGAGAACCATCATCTTGCCAACCGATGCCCGTGGAGTCGCTCGCTTCATTTAAATCGGCTGTCGGAGATGCGGGTCTCAGTCATTTAACGAGGAATTTATGGAACAGCTCCCGCGACTACAAAAGACTCTGAAGGTGGCGCTGGATGATATGATGCTTCATAGAAATCAGTCACGACTGATGGAAGTAAGGATATTGCGGGGGACAAAAAGCAGTCAACAATCTCAGCCCCAGCAATTTCTTAGCATTGGTAGCTTGATATAGAAACGCCCAAAAAAGTTTCCCCGACAATTCCCTTGTCAAAAAGTCTGACTTCCATGCAATAGCTGCCTGCCTGTTACGGTAATTGTCAGCCCTAAAGTCGAGCTCAACAGGAGTGCTCTATGCCTCTTCCCGTCAGTCACACGAGTTGCGCTAAAGTCTTTTAGTTGACGGCAGTACTGTAAAGTGGGTGGCCTCAATCCAACAGCAAGATGATTGGAGATTATTACAAAGCACGTCCGGTACTTGAACCTCGTCGAATATGCCCTATTGTGGCAACTGCGTCAGCAAAGCGTTCCATTGTTGATGGAACGTCAGTCAAAGGTCCTCAAATGTGCCTGAATGTTGCACGGTTTAGCGTCCAGGGCTGACTGTCTAAATAAAGTTTATACGAACTTCCCAAGCCCTGCAGGTGGTACTATGGATTAAGCTTACACCGTATTCTCCAAACTAAGGAGATATTTCCCGCCCTCATCTCGACAGATGTGGCCGATTTATGGCTAGCTCGGTACGTCAGCCCGTCTACATAAGCCGGCTTCAGCTGAGAGGCTTTTCGGGATTTATTGAACCTCTTCACCAATTAAGACATCACCTTTTTCTTGTTACTGAAAAGGTATGCTGATGATCAGTGGTAACACAGTTGGATCATTCTCCGAATGGCAACTGTATAGTTGTTAGTTATTAGTCAAAATAAGCTGATTCTGTTACATAAATGGCACATGTAAGAACAAGTCTACCATCGTGACAAGTCATCTGCCATCATTACACTCCGTTGCACGGACAGTTTCATCTGCGGTCATCATCTGGTTGGCTGGGTAGTCGGCCGCTCATGCATTCTGTAAGCGGGCATCTCAATATTGCTACCCAAAAAAGCTAGTACTGAGCCTGTCAACGTAGGTGCTGAAATTTCATTTGAGAGTGGTAGGAAAATGACTTATTTTCGAGGTATCAAGACAAGATGTTACACGGATATCTTCTTAAACATTGCCTATAAATATTGTCCTCTCGCCACTTACTTCAGCTGTTACAAACTCAATCAACACATCGATTCCACACATCTCTACAAAGTTCTATCTGATCATCATGAAGTTCACATCTTTCCTCAGTGCCCTGGCCGCTGTTCAAGCCGTCAATGCTGGAGAGTCAGTCTATGTTGTCAACTCGCGAAAGGGCAACGAGGTATCCAGCGGCTTCGCATACTATGCGGACAATAAAGTCAGCCCATGGGGTAGACGACCTGATGACTACACCGATGTCACACACGGGTCTCTAAGAGTCTGGGAAGGGAAACGTACAACTGGTATGATGAATCTCTAGGTTTGAACATTAAAGCTAACGGGCAACTAAAAGGCCGATTCCCGAGCGGTGTGACCTTCTATGTCGACATCAATGCCGATGCCTATCAGCAAGCGAATGGCGCCTGGGTTGGAGGAGGCAACAATGGATTCAAGCAGTTCACATGCCACAAGACTCATGATCGGGCTGTTGTGGTTCCGACTTTGTATACTGTTGATGGTTGGACCGTGCAGGGCATCTACTGGTGCAGAGAGTATGTTGGTGGCAAATGAGATGGTGCATAAGGTGTAAGGAGCTATTAAAGTGGCTTTATAGGCATGTGCCTTGAGAGTATGAGTGCCTTGACTTAAGGAACCCCATAGTCTTGGCTTAGTGTAGGAAATGTCAGGCCACCTTTTCTTGACTAAATTGTATCGACGCACTGCTGAGCTACAGTCCACACATTCATAGCCACCTATGTATACTCTTGACAGAATGTTCTTGGCTATGAAATCGAACTAGTTCTATCAAGTGTAATAGTTTGACCGACTTTCTAGTCGTTCTAAAACTATAGACACTAAGAATGGTTTTGAGGATACGGTACGGTACCAAATGGCGAGAACTTTGGCTTTCTCGAAGTTATCGCGTACATTCTTAATTGTGGCGAGAAATGGCCGGGAACACATTACGTGTTAAATAAATAGTACTTTTGATCCTCCACCCGTTCTTTGATCATTCCTCTCGTGCACTGTTGATATATAAATAAAATAAATAAATCATAAATAACAGTTTGCATTTTTCAGTTACCTATAATCAACGCCACGTCCAAAGGTAAGACCTGTGACTTTCCCCAAAGAAGCCTTGCGGCTGGTACTACCACAACCATCGGCACTGATACAAGTGTTCCGCTGGCAGCATGAGCCAGTTGAGCACACCTCGCCAGCGGCACAGTCTGCAGTGGTGCTGCAGCCAGCAAGATCGCTGCAGGGGGTATCCCCGTCGTAGCAGAAGCCTGCTGATCCACCATCGACAACGGAAGCGCACACGAACGAGCTTCCAGGACCCCAGGGCATGTATGTGTCACACCTCTGAGCTGTGCATGAAGGCACCGCGCACACGCCCTTCATACACTGGCCCGAGGGACACTAGATGTCATTCGTTAGTATGCTTTGTGAAGCCTTATATGAGGGAAGGCCTGTTCAAACACAGACAGAGCAAAGCAGGGAAACCTACAACATTACCGCATGTTCCGCAATTGGCTGGATCTGAATTGTAGTCCGGGCATTGGCCTTTACACTGGGGCTCATTGTAGTTTTCGCATATGCAACTCTTCTTGACGCAATGAGTCTTCGAAGGACACTGTACAAGATTCCAGTCGTCAGTATATAAGCTTCATTGGGTAGTTAAGGTAATGTCGTGCAAAACCCCGCCTTGTATGGGAATCCTGAGGACCACGTACAAATTTACCACACTTGCCGCAATTGGCATCGTCAGATGTAATGTCTTTACAGAGCCCGTCGCAAAGCTTTCTGTCTCGGTTGGTTCCCATTGGACCGCAATCATAGCAGCGACCCTCACCTTTGGCTGATACAACTTCGCATATTTCTTTTAGTAGTGGGAAGTGTGTAGCACACCACTGCGCGCATCGGTTCTTAGCCAAGTGACCATGACCCTCGGCAAATATGGCACTGGCTAAGAGAATAGCGAGGTTATTTGACCATGTCCCGAGTTGTTGTCATGGGAACTTACCAAAGGCGAATATGAGCAAAGGCAGAAATTTGAACATGATGGCAGCTGATTCACCACTGTTGGATCCGTGGCGTGTGGAAAGTAGAAGTGCTCAGGATTATCTGACAAGTCGAGCCTGGATGAGAGTGAGGTGAGGAGGAAGAAAATGGCTTTGCGGGGAGATGGATTCGTATCTATGTTCCTATCTAGAAGGCTGAGTTCCAGTATATAATGCAAATTGTGATACGTTCAGCCAGGTGGCATGCAAGCAAACACAAGGCAGATTCGGCGGCACTTTTGCCAAAATCAATGCCAAAAAAGAAAGGGGTTGGTGGAGGCTTGCATGATCTTCAACTGATTGAAGACTTTCGTCAAGGCTTTTGCAAAGGTGGGTCAATATATCTCGATACGAGAAGCCCATAGGTGTAGCGGGTAAATCACACAGAAGCATGGCTTAAACCCAACAGCCATCAGATGTCTCCATCTAACGTCAAACAACCAAATGTTTCCGTTTCTATGAAGGTTCTGATTTATACAAAATAAACAATGATTAAACTTCAAAACTTATTGCGAACTACCCCGCACTACACGACCGAAGTACTGGTAATGGAAGCTCCGCGTGGATGAACAAGGGGGTGCCGGCAAAGAAGTGTTCAGGAATTGATTGTCATGCATACGAGATCTTGCCAGCATATATAGAAACTCACCAGCAACAAAAGATGCTACTTTAAAATATGTCTGGCTCGGGAGGAACAGGCTCACAGCTCTTGTCTATTGGGGAGGCCCACTAGCATGTAGAACTCACCAACCCAACACCAAAGACTGGATTAAACACTGATGATAAAACTTTAGCTAATCACGGTTTGTATTACTTCTAAAGTACTCCCTATCACCCTTTATACACCCAGGGAAAATGTCGTGGCTAAAGTGATGAATGACATACCAGACAGTCTCGCGTTGTGTAATCAGCTTTATACTCTTGTCGCCACTTGGAAGGCCGGCTAGCTTGACTTCGGAAGCGATACCCACGACAGGACTTACACCATGGTGTATGAAGAGTAGAGGTATTGTGCCTATTCCTGACCATTTGTCTCCGAATGTTGTCAGCGCTATCTAGAGTCCGGAAATCAGTTATGTACTTCAATAAGCCTAGATGAGCAGTCCTCTGATATTTCCTGTAAGTGTGATCTTGAAAATATAGAAGATAGGGCAACCCTATTTGTATCCTGGTGATTGGTGGAATGTGTAGGCACGTGTTACCAAAACTGGTAATGAATGGCATCGCTGGAGGTTGTAACTGCCACATTTAACACTAGCCGGAGAGGGAAACACACGGGGAAATAGGCTCACCGCTTGTTTGCAGTATAGTTCGCCGACTATCTGTTTACCACAAGACGCGGCCATATGAATAGTCGGCGAAGGCTAATTATGTCAGCAGCGCACCCCTCATGAATCGGTCGGTGAAATAAGGGGCTCTGGCGACCTCTTTGAATACTCTGTTCAGTAAACACAGCTACCAATTGCACCTAATTAATTGTCCACAAGGAGATACCACTCAGAAGCCCATAGCTTTCATTTTTAACTCCTTCTCGTAGGTAAAGGGCTAGACTTCTCGCTCGAGATGTCAGCCTCCAGCAGTATAGACGAGGACATTGTGGCCAAGATTTCGACAAGCGAGGTTCTGGTTCCGTGGTGTGAAGAGTTCAAGAAAATGATAAGTGGGATGAAGTAAGTACACGCACTCTGCTCTGCGACATTCTGCGCACAGGGATTGACCTACTCTCCAGTTTTGCAACGTCAAGAGCGCGAGAGCTCCAGGAATTCAAACTCAATATGCGGCGGAAGCTACAGTCGTTTAACGACAACAGCATTCCTGAGGGTAGCACTCTGGCATCTCTCACCGCGAGACGTATGGCAGTTGCTAAGGATTTCTTCGGGCGCATGGGCGCTAATGTTAATATTGAGCCCCCGTTCTTTATCATCTGGGGCTGTAACACTTTTATCGGGGACGGGGTCTATATGAACTGCGGGTAAGCCACTGCGAGGAGGTTTCTCCCTTCCACCCATGGCCGCAAGAGAAACACGGGGGCCAATCACTAACTGCCATCATTCGACAGTGTCTCAATTCACGATAACGCCCCTGTCTTCATTGGTGACAGGGTGCTCATTGGCCCAGACGTTTGTATCTGCCCCATCACTCACGCCCTCGACCCAGATGTACGACGAGAAGCCAGCGGCACGTCATTTGCCCATCCCATATATATCGAGGACGATTGCTGGATAGGCGCACGAGCCTTGATTCTACCTGGAGTCCGCGTTGGCCGGGGTTCGACTGTTGCTGCCGGAGCCGTGGTGGCTAAAGATGTGGAACCGTACTGTCTGGTAGGCGGTGTACCTGCGAGACTTATTAGAAGGCTAGATAATCCCAAATGAAAGGTTGTAACAATCACGGAGGTAGGTTACGACTCGATAGAGCTCCTTATTTATGTCAGCTTACGAAGGGGAAAGGTCTGTTAAGAGAAATCTTGATGAATGGTTTGGTGCCTATTGTATATACTCGTACAAATTCACGTATTGTCACACTTTACCGTCATATTTCATCACCTATTGCATCCTTTAACCCTGCAGAATTCGTTCACTGAGGCAAGAAAAAAAGAATTTGGGGTATAGAAATGCAAAAACATACAACAGCGGGGATTCGCTGGTCGTCACCGACCCAACTACTAATCCGCCGGTTAGTGGCTTGACTATGGGAGAGCGGACGGGATCCCGTATTTTCCACTACCTTTGGTCGTATGTACCTATTGCGACGGTAAAATCGTATATATCCTACGACTTGATCTCAAATTCTTTGTGGTGCCCCATCAACTATCTTACGTCGCTCTTTTTCAGGAGTTGGCCATCAGGCCCGTGACACGGACCTCCTAAATCGGTCTCTCGAGGTAGTCCAATTGATTTATGCCTGATCATTGTACAATGATGACCCTGCTATACAAACTTCTCCCGTCCCAGTCTGGTACTGTCCTTGGGCAATGCGACGCAGGCCTACTCTCGGCTTTCTTGGATCAGGCCTAGACCATGTCATGTAATGTCCATGACTCCTCCACAGCCTATCTAGTCTCAATCAAGTATGGGGAGCCGCCTACCAGAAGCCATTCGTTACTTCCATGTTTCTTGGAGTAATAAGGCATGCAATAAAGTAGCCGAATTGAGGCAATAATATACACACAATAACCTTATCAGGCCTTGCTGGATATCTATGCATCATAATCGCTTACCCCAGCTTTGACTGATCGTGGAACGACGTTCTTTGCTTTCGTTTCCAACACTGATCAGTCTTACCCCGCTTCACATTTGAGTAGCAACGGCACTCACCACAACGCATTTTAACAAACTGACAAGAAGTTACAGACCTGCCATGTCAAATGCTGGTATGTAGACACAGACTTAATTCTTCACGTTCCAGAAAACAAAAGCTAATCGGGTCAGATTTTATTCATGATGCGGTGAAGCTCATCAAAGCTCGGGCTGGGCTACCAAGTGAGACCCCTACCACCGCAGCTTGGCAGACGCCGCCGCATCCAACAGTATCGAGCGCTCAATCTCATGCACTACCATCAGAAGCCGATGTGATCATTATTGGTTCGGGCATCACAGGTATTGGTGCTGCGCATTGCCTTTTGAATCACCGAAACGGCACAGATCTTAAGGTTGTTATGCTGGAAGCCCGAACAGCAGTCAGCGGGGCAACAGGCCGTAACGGAGGCCATCTTGTCTCTGATAGTGATTCTTTATTTCCAGCTCTCGTCAAAAGTGTCGGTATCGAGCGTGCCACAGAGACAGTGCGCTTTAGCGAAGCGAATATTCGTCGACTCAAAGCTCTTGTAGCACAACTTAGTCTGGCGGATCAAGAGGCAGTCGAGTATCGTGAGCTCATGACGGTGACGGCTTATACAGATCAAGACTCTTTTAGAACGGCTGTGGAAGATGTTCATCAGCTTGTGAAGGCTGTGCCAGATGGCGAGCTAAAGTACAAGATATTTGGCAAAGAGCAAGCTGCCAATGTAAGGCTCTCGACAAGATCTTTTGTGACTATATACTAATGTACGTGAACCGCAGGTTTTGAACTTCACCAATGTCACTGGCGCAGTAGCGCAAACTGGTGTTGCTGCATTGTGGCCCTATAGACTTCTCACAACAGTGCTGGAATCACTGAGAAAGGACTTTTCGGGCCGTTTTGTTCTGGAAACGAACACACCTGCTCTATCAGTACAACAACGAAAAGACTCGGCAGAACCGTACCCTTATGTGGTTCGAACACCTCGAGGATCTATTCGTACCAGGCATGTCATTCACTGTACAAATGGATACTCAGGCCATTTGATCCCAGGACTCGTTGGAAGTCTTTACCCATTGCGAGGAACAATGTCGACACAGAAGCTGGGACCAAGCTTTCCAAATGTTGGTGACAAGATATCTTGGTCTCAAGTCTCTCACGGATCATACGATGCAAAGACTGGGCACATCAATCTCGGTTTGTACTATGCTCAGCAGAATGTCAAAACAGGAATCATGTTTCTCGGCGGTGAGTCGCAGAAACTGACTAGTCTTCTGACCAGTGACGATTCCTTAGTTGCGGAGGATGCCCGAGAGAGTTTAGGTTCCGCAGCTCCCAAAATCTGGAGAAATGCAGCTCCTACCAAAACACTTGAGGTGTGGTCAGGAATAATGGGGTTTACAGCAGATGGGTTGCCCGTGGTGGGAAATCTCCCCCACAGTCTTACAGGTAGAACTGGGAACGGCGAGTGGATTGCCGCAGGCTTCAATGGCCACGGTATGGACAAGTGTTGGCTCACTGGTGAAGCTATTGCCAGGATGGTCATTGGAGAGCAAAATGTTCCAGGTTTTCCAAAGGCGTATCTTCTCAGTGATGACAGAGTCAAGTCTTGGTCACCAGAAAAAGCAGCCAAAACTCTGATGGACCATATCATTGTTGGAAGCGCAACTCCAGCAAGCCGTCTTTAGTACTAGATTTGGGCACATTTGTTATTCTGAGTGTACATGAGTGTGAGGTTGTGGCCAGAACATGTTCCACAACTATAACATAACCGCCTGCGGTTTCCTCACATCGAAAAATTATGATCATTCAATTCTACTCTAAGTAGCTTTCTTCCATCGTTTTAATAATGTCCTGATTTTCCTCCATTGGGTCAAGGCAAACGTTACCAGGCTTGAGAGGATGAGTGTAGTTATCAGAAACATGAAGGCATTTCCGCCACCCGCGTTCTCAGTCTTTTACGGGATTGTCGGCTTCATAATGGAACCCTCGGCCACCGACTGTTAGGAAAGCATTAAACTCTAATCGATGGCCAGGAAGCTTATCAGTTTTGCTGCTATTGTACTGCTTCGTGGTCCTGGTTCCAGCTGTTCCCACTAAAGAACCAGGCATTGTGCGGGGGTTCAAGACGCTCCTCAGCCTGCCATAAGAGCATTAGCGTAATTAATGGCGAGGTTAAATTTAGGCCACTATCCACTGTAACAGCCCTTCTGTCTGGTTAAGGGAGGGAGAAACAGGTGCCAAGAGACTTACTTATAAAAGCTCGCTCAGGAGTGAAGAAACACGATTGACTGTAATCATACCAACGGCCTGATACCCATTTTCACTCATCATATTCGGCAAATCAATCCATCATGCCAGCCAGCAGAACGCCCACTGGAACGACCAAGCTGGCAGTTCAGGGCCTTGGCGTTGTCAAAGGCCTAAGCTTCTCTAACGATATCCACCAATTCAATGGTATCCCATATGCATCTCTATCTAAACGCTGGACACGTTCTCAACTTAGGGACTCGTGGCCAGAGGGTTTCCATGATGGAACAAAACTCGGGTATTTCACCACAAGTTCTACCTTATAAAAGTATTTGCTAACCCATTGACAAGATGCAGCGCACCAAACCCCCCAGAGTACAATGGACCTGAGGACGTTCTCGTGCCCGTCGCCATTGCTCCGCATTTTGAAGAGCCTGTTGAGGATGAGCTCAACTGTCTTGTAATGAACATCACCACACCATCGCTTTCATCTGATGCAAAATTACCTGTTATGGTGTACATCCACGGTGGCTCATTTCTCTTCGGCGGTGCCAACAAGGGTGTTTTCGACAGTGTCAATTTTGCGACACACGCTGCGGCGCGCAACACCGCCATCGTCGCCGTCAACTTTAATTATCGCGTTGGTCTTGGAGGCTTCCTCGCTTCATCAGCAATCAGAAGAGACCTAGAACACGACGGCCACCAAGGCGTGGGAAACTTTGGTCTCTACGATCAGCAGGTTGCACTTCATTGGGTGAATCGCTACATCGCTTCCTTTGGAGGTGACCCAGATAATGTCACAATATATGGGGAATCTGCTGGAGGGATGAGTGTCTCCCATCAAATTGCCGCCAAGGATCCCGCACCCTTCCATCGAGCTATTGCCATGTCCGGGCATCTAAACACAATCCCGACGTGGTCACTGGACCGCCATGAGAAACACTACCGTGCGCTCTTGAAATATCTGAAAATTGATGCAGACTCGCCTTCAGCGCTTGACCAGCTTCGAGCTGTCCCTCAAGATGTCATTTCCGCTGCAACAATACCTGTTGAAGGTAATATGAATGCTACCGGCAACCCTTGCGACGATGGTATCTTCCACATGTCGAGACCTCACTTTAATGCTATTTCTTCTCCTCCGGCGTGGCTCAAGGGTTACATGGTGGGAGACACAACCGACGAGGCCATGATATTTTCTGACAGTTTGTGCGAGGAGACCTTCGATTCTATGAGGAGTGGCATGATTGCCTTTTTAGGTCAGCCCGTCACCAATGTCATCCTCAGCCTCTATGAAATAACCCCCGAGCTTACGCAAACCGAATTACTCAAAGCGCTGGAAGTCATGACAGGCGATGCGATCTTCAAGGCCCATAACTGGGTTGCCGTTCATCGCTCTGAGGTACCTCAAACATTCGGCTATCACTTTGACCAAGTTTGCACACACGACAGTATCTTCAAAGGACAAGCCTATCACGCCTTGGATCTATTGTATCTATTTCTCAATTTTGATGAAAGGTTGACGTCTGGTCAGCAGAATCTGGCAAGGTCCATGGCTAGTAAGTTTATCGACTTTGCTTATGGGAAGGATCCATGGCCTCGCATCAATGAGGGATCTCAGTGGATGCTATTTGGCCCTGACGAGACGAGCAAGCTTGTCACTGAAGGTGAGGATGAAGGGGTTCGCAGGTATACACGAATGCAAAGGATTATTGACATGGGGGTGTTTGAAGAGTTCGTCTTCGCTATAGACCATATCGCTGGTCAGAGAAACAAGATGGGGACTTTTGACCGTAAAGATGATCAGTTGAAGGATGCGCCAAGCAATATCAGGGCTGAGCCAGTTTTGATAAAAGATGCTACCATCAAGGAAGTGGTTGCAGCTTAAGATACATCATATATCAATGTTAAAAGGGTCTCTAGCAACAAACATCGCCAATCTAGTAAAGGTGTATCTCAACGTTCAACTCCGCCGCGGCCTCTGTAGCCATCATCAACTTGGATACCTCGCTTGAACCTTTCCCAAACTTCCAGACTTTTGCAATGATGTCTAGGATCATCTGTTCCGTCTGGGACTGTTCACTTTGCATTAAATATTGGAATGCAACTCGCGTCAATCTCTGTTCTTGGTCGTTCTCAGCCAAGAGCCCAGCGATGAATAACGGATATAGTATGGCCTTGGCGAGTGTGAGCTGGAAGTTGAAAGTACCAGTATTGATGATTGCTTGTATAGCTGCGAAGACTCTCATTCTTGCCACTTCGGTCTTGAGTTTGCCTGGCAGAGAAGTATTTGGGTCCTGGCTGCCAACTAATGCGCGACTGTGAAGTATGCCAGCGAATCGAAATGCTTCCCAGAGGTGAATTTGTACGAAATCATCTCCAATTTCTCCAGGCCATTGTAACAGGTCATTCTCAATAGTGGGAGAGTCCATGTCTGCCAACAAGCTCACCAGCGTATATGGAAGGCCTGAGGTCTGCTCAATACCCAACTGCTTATTGGGCTTAACGTATAATTTCCATACATCCAGTGAAGGGGTAATTCGGTTGAGTGTGAAGCAAGGAATATCGAGCAGGGCTACCACCTCGAGTAGATGATCTGCAAGAGGCGGCCTTTCCATGTTGCTCAGAAGCTCACGAGCTTGGAGCACTCCATGCAGGCCTTTTAATAGGGGAGACCAGATATAGAGCGAATTGATCTAATCAAGTCAATAACATAAATATTTTTGATTTCTTGACCTTACTTACACTAACACTACATAGGAGAACCCCTGTCGCCAAAGTGACATCTTGAGTCAACCTGCTTGGAGTATCCAAGTCATTGAGATAATTGGAGAGCGCCGATTGCATGTAAATTGGTGTCCATCTACTCGTATCGGCGCTCAGGCTTGCTTGATAAGCTAGGCAAGCATTTCTGAGTGATATGCTACTTTCACAAAGAGGTAAAACATCGGATCTGAACAGTGTGTCCTGTCCTGCACGGCCTGTGAGGGTTTGGTATCCGGTGGTTGTGACTATTGCAAGGTTAGTCTGAGGGCTACATATAGCGTAATCTCTTCTCACATGATTCCATGAGCTTTCGTGCAACATCCTCGTTTGGTAGCTCCTCAGAAAGGGACTCAAACTGCAAGCAGAGAAGATCCAGTTCATCCGGTGACTGGCCTGAAGTAAATTCAGTTATATCCAATGGAAATATTGATATGCTCTCGTCCGTATTGCCTGCATCTCTTTTGCGTGAAGATCTGGTCTTAGCACGGGGTTGGCGGATGGGGTTGAGAACAACACCAGCTCCTGTTGATGTTGCAGCGTCTGAAGAGCCCCATGTTAACCGCGTCTTGTATCCCTCACAGGTCATTCCGGCTTGAACGCATCTCTGGCAGACAGGACGTTTCTCGTCACATTTCTTATGGCGTCTTTTGCAAGTCCAGCAACTGGAGGTTGTCAGCACAGTCAAATGATCAAGATTCTGGCCGATGCATAATAACTGACCCACGTCGGGACCGCTGGCTCATGCTGCTGACCTGAATGAGCAGGTTTCGTGTTGACAATCATGGATTAAATAAAGATTTGACGCCAGCGCAGTGCGATCGAGATCCTCAACACCCAGATATATCGTCTTCTTAACGTCTGAGGTGAAGGGCGATGCCTCGGGCCGAGATTGATCATTTTGATTGTGTCCTTTAATGGGGGGACCAAAAGAAGAGGGGTAGTCGGTACTATACTGTACCAGGCACTAACTATACTGTACCAGGCTTGCTACAGTTAGCGCTTGTATAAATTCCTATCAAACTCCAACCGTCGATAAGGATAAAATGCAAACCGCTGTAGCTAATCTGAATGATGATAACGATATGACATTGGTGCCATACCATCGAAGCGAGATAACCATTCGGAGGTCCCCCGTCAGTTTGATGAAGATTCGCCGGCATTATACAATAGCCCACGATTCACGAAAGATTTAGATTCAAGAGAATTAACAATACAATGCGCACATTTCTTGCACTACTATTTTTTCCCTTCAGGATCTCTAATCATGTAGTACAAAGTGACCGTTGATGTCGCGTCGTTCTCTTGAGCAAGTGTTTTCTCTTCCGCAACCTTGAAACCGTATTTCTCATAGAAGCCAATGTTCTTCTGATCTGTGCACTCCAAAAAACACGGTGATCCCCCAAGTTTCTCCACGACCCATTGCATGATCGCCCTCCCAACGCCCATACCTTGGCAATCAGGTTTCACTGCTGCAATTTCGAGGTAGTAAAGAGAGTTGGATGGATATTTATCCCTGATCTTGTCTTCAAACTCGTGATGGGCATCCATCATAGTTCCGATTTTCTAAATAGTTTTATCAATTAGCTTCAACACCCGGTTTCAGATGCAAACATCTTACCTCGGGGTCGGAGAATGGCTCCGTTGGCTTCGCCCAATATTGATCCCACGCAGCTTTGAAGCATGCCGGCCACCAGAAGACGTCTGACCATCGATAATGCGAGCCAGGCGGGAAGAGGAAGCAAGATCCCACGCTTTCCGGAGTCTCACTCACAGTTACAGCTTCCATGGCGATTGCTCGAATAGCATAACCGCGCAGCCTTGCTTCCTGCCATCTCTGTAGGGTAGGGGTTAGAGTCTCCCAGCCAGGCCCTGTACGGTCACGCGATAACCAGCGTATCAAAGGATCTGAGGCAAAGGAAAGGCTAATTATCTCTGCAGCGACTTTAATGGAGGCGCTGTCTTGGGAACATCTCTTAGTACCTATAGACAAAAGTTGACAAAGGTAGTAGTAACTCACCAAATGGCAGTGGCCTCAATCGGACTTTGGCGGTGATTGATTTGGCCATAACGATTTTTTGCTAAACAATCGATGGGTGGATTCAAGTTTGGCTGTTGAAGATCTGTTTCAACAGTATTATGATGCTCCTGAGCCTCTTTTACTGCCGTCAATCATTCGCGGGGCCCTTGATTTCCGGCCCCGATTTTCTTTGATCACCGTCCCTCCAACCCCAAGTCTAGACCAAGGACCCGCGCGCCTCCGACTACCATAAATGGAAAAGATCACCTCAGAAACACGCTTTCCCCTAAGAGTCAAGCAGTTCCGCGCGGGTTTTAAGCTTGTCTATTTGGTATCATGAGAATAGTGAGACGGTTTTGAGCGTCTCCCGAGCTCTAAAATTGTAGTGATAGGTAGGTATATAAGCGATACTATGTGAATAGGTGGCTATTGCATGTATCTCATAGACCGCATCCACCAGCGAACTGCTTGTTTCCTTCACTACATTTGATACAATGTCGCAACCACCTCACAATACTCGACCCAGCCCTGGTAATGAGCTGTACCCCGACATGCCGGCAATGAGAGCGCCATCGATGGAGTTTGTCTACCGTCTCGTTGCCAAGATGGACCCCACCAACGATTATGATATCGCTGATATCCAAGGAACCGGTGTTACACGGTCTGTCGCCCACATTCAGTCTGGTAATGTCAAGGGGCCAGGGATTGAAGGTATTGTTGTGGAAAACAGTGGCGCTGATTGGGCTGAACGTGTTCACTCCCAAAAGGTCAGTTTATCAGTCTTGATCGAGGAAAGAGGAATATTGATTAATTCCAGATTTATTATAAGCTGGACGCGAGATATGCTATCAAGACAAATGACGGACACTTTATTTACGTCCAAGCTCGCGGTCTCTTCAGACCTGGGCCAGGGGTGGAGTTTCAACAACCAGACTCCGTGGAGGTTGACTATACCCAAGATGAGGTGGAATACTTCACACATATGACATTTGAGGCGGCGGGTAATAGTCCGTATAATTGGATGAATGGCATTGTGGCTATTGGTGCTCTGCAGTCGTTCCAGGGTGCTGCTGTCATTGACTGTTGGAGGTTGACGAACTTTCCTGGTCAGAAAGTTGAGGATGTTTATGTAGGGCGATAGGCCAATTAAACAGCTATAAACGTTGGGAAGAGAAACATCTGCACCATCATTGCAATTTGTTGATGTATTCGTGGTCATTAATGTGCGAAAACCCACTGTTTCTGGTTAGATCTTGAATACGTTTACTGGAATCCAAAGATCTTTTGTCAACTTCATTGGATTTGTCGTGAACAGTGTCTCAAGGCTAAAAACCTCCACCCAGTATAGGTACTTCGTAATTCTCATGACAACAGTGACGGTGACAGACTTGGCCATGATGATTGTCTCGACAATCATCCCCGCTTCCCCGCATTTCGGTTTCTATCCCGGCTGTCAGTTACGCTTTTCTCATGATAAGGCTAACTCAATGCAGTAGGCGGAGCCCCCTTGGTCTGGCGCAAGACCTGTATCAGCTGCATGTGCTATCTACTCTATCTTAAACTAATATCCCAGCTTGATGCCACCGTATGCGTAGAGACAAACATCTACTTAAGACTCCAGGAGCAGTTACTCAGGATTTGGGTCAACTCATAACTGCACAACTTTCTCAATCAAGTCAAGAAACAGCCCAGTCAGACTGACAAAATGCCGAGGAATATAGAGAGTGCGCCTTTGGGCTTTACAACACCGCCTGGTACTGTACGGTTGATTCATGGTGAGTTACCCAATACCACGATCTTCCACGTCCGCTCTAATGTCTTTGGCAGAAGATGGTCATCTCGAAACACGCCAGCTGGTGCTGCAGCCGACACCGACTGACGACCCGAACGACCCATTGGTACACACACCGCCATCTACTGTTTTTTACAAGTCGCTGATCCTAGCAAGAATTGGTCACGTACTCGCAAACTGATGAATTTTGTTCCCATCCTCGCTGTGAGCGCAATCATTTTCACGCAGTAAGTGGACAACAATGGGAAATTGAATTGAGGCTTACCCTTGTAGAACATCTTTACCACTCGTCTTCTGGGTTTTGTGGAATCCAGAGTTTGGTTGGTCGTACGGACAGCTCAACAACGCAAACGCCCTCAACTATGTAGGCACAACAGTCGGCTGCATACTGTTCATCCCCCCTGCTGTTAAGTACGGGCGTCGATCTGTGTACTTGCTTACAACAGCCATTATTCTCGCAATGGCTATCTGGTCAGCACGCATGCAAAGCTTGACCGAGCTTTACATTTCGCAGTTGATCTTCGGATTAGCCAGTGCTACCAACGAAAGCATTGTTGAGATGACGGTAGGTTTGCCGGACCTATGATGGGAGCACCGACTGACCATATTGGCGCTAGATCGCAGATTTATACTTTGTTCATCAACGTGGAACTGCCAATGGACTCTACATGGTGATGGTCATGATTGGAGTAAGAAGAAGTTCATACTTGCAGAAATTGAGTCACTAACAAACTATAGAGCTTTCTTAGTCCAATCATTGCAGGATACATGGCAGCTAACGGTAACTGGAGACTTTGCTATTGGGTTACCGCTGCTGTTGATGGTGCTTTACTGCTCTATTTCTGCTTCTTTTTCGAGGAGAGCAAGTATATACCACACCTCGAAGCGCAACAGCTCCCCAGCACAACTACTGTCACAATCCCAACAGTCAAGAAAGACAGCATCTCAGAAACTCAGACGGGAGAAGCGGGAACCTGCCACCGACAAGCATCAATCACCCCAAGTCATCAACTCAACCCAAATATACCGCTACTTTCGTGGCGTCAACGTTTACGACTCGTCACAAAGACTGACGAGAGCTTACTTGAAGTTGTCAAGACTGCTGTTGTGATATTATTCAAGTTTCCGGCTGTTATGTACACAGCTTTGACATATGCGTTTTGCCTCTGTTGGATTTCAGCCCTAGCATCGGTTATTTCCATTGTTTTCACACAGCCACCATATAACTTTGGTACTGTCGGAGTTGGCAACATGAGTCTTGGCGTGTTTATTGGCTGCATTCTAGGGTCTGTGTACGGTGCTATCTCAGATCGAGCCATTCTCTGGTTCACCAGACGCAACTATGGGTACTATGAACCAGAAATGCGACTGCAACTCAATCATTTCCCTGCGCTCTGCATGGGCAGTGGGTTTATCATGTTTGGAGTTACTGCTTCCAAGGTAAGAAAAATGGCACAATACTTACCATCAGACGCTGACGAATACAGGGAACGCATTGGATTTATCCAAGTGTTGGTAGTGCCATCTTCGGCTTTGGTCTTGGAGGACTTAGTGATGTCGCATTATGCGTGACGATTGACAGCTATGAAGCGGTAAGTAATTTGAAGGTGCCTGTTATGTCGGCCAATCTAACTGTCATCAGATTACTGGAGAAGCATTCATTGGCGTAGCGTTCATGCGAAACGCCTTCAGCATTGCCATTTCCTTTGCTCTTGTCCCTTGGCTTGATGCCCAGGGCCTGCAAAGCATGTCAATCACTATGGGTCTTTGGGCAATTGTGATGGCTTTCCTTCATGTTCCACTCATGATATGGGGCAAAAGACTCCGCAATAAGACTGCGGAGAGCTACAAAAGAATGGTATCCGGGAGAGTCAATTGCTAGAATGAGTCTTTTGGAGGAAGTAATGGCGGACAAATTGTATTCTACTTCTTATCCTCGGCATTTGTTTCTCAGTTAGTTTGAAATTTGATATGTTCTTCAGTATTGTATGTGCGACCGAGATTTTTGAAATGCGACCTTTGAAGCATATTTGTACGGCAGTGTGCTCGGCAGCGACAGAAATATCTACAAGTGGCTACTTGCTAGCCAGATTAAGGCCGAAGAGTTTCTATCTTGGATAATTACTTGTTTGAGCGCTCGAATGTTAACCCCCTACGCAGCGATCCTCAGGCACCCTAGCCCTCTCTGCCTCCTTCTCAGGTTAGACATATTGACCAACCTCCCATCAATACACCACCACCAATTCCTGAAAAAGCATTCTCCCATCTCCCAAGACTCCTCTGCAAATTCGTTCCCATCACCCCACGCCACCAAGTTCCCATGTATGCGACACCCATCCGCCATATCATCCAGGTCATGTACAATCTGCATAACAGCCTTCGCCTGGCCGCTGCCGTCCTGATCCCCATCCTCCCTCGCAACCAGCGGCCTCAACCCGGACGGCATCGCAAGTATGCAGATTAATTTCTCTCGCACCGAAGGCCAGGGCAATATATCCAGCAACGGGTGATGTGGGATTGTGATCTGCGCCGAGGTTGGGTGCAGATTCGGTGGTAGGTTTGAGGCTGGGGTTGGGGAGAGCGTGTGTAGGTAGTTGGGGTTGTGGAAGTTAGACAGGACGCCTATGGCTGAGGCAATAGTTGCGAAGGCACGGAAGGTGGAGAGATTTGGGACGGCGAGGTTCGTGGAATCCGGGGTAAGAGGGAAGATCACTGGGGGCGGTGAGGGGGTGGAAGGATCTGTTGGGATGAGAAATGGGGTAGGGAAGTCTCGGTGCAATCCAGTGTTTGGGGTATCATCTGTGGTAGATTGTATCCTGAAATCATGGGGGAGGTCGGTCCCGTAGTCTATGATAGGACATAAAATCTCTCTCGTGCTTTGGAGTATGTCTTCGATGTCGACTGTTGCATTGTCCTCTAAACCAGGATCTGATATCACGTTGGACGAGCTCTCAGACTCTACCGGTGTGAAGATGGTTTCATCCGATGACGCGTTCAATGACGCTGTGGGCGATGATGCCAATCTGTTTGCTCTAGCTTCAAGCTCTGCAAGTTTCATCTTCTGTTTCTGGCCTTGAGTGCTTACTCAGTTGGGAAAACGAATTAATAGATAAGGACACGTACGGTATCTCTGCTGAGCAAGGACGTTCAACACTCGTTTTCGATCCGGGTCACCATGATTTGGTACACCTTGTGGCGTCTGTTTTCGTTTCTTTGATCTGATCTGCACCGTAGACATGCTGTTGTGGTGCGGTAAGCTTCACGTTATGGCGGTTGTAACCCTAAACGGGAAGGCAATCATTTAGGAGACGATGATATGATATGCTAAGATTGGAAGATGAAATAATCCAATGTTTGTGAGCAGAGGATACAAAAGCATAACGTTATGCTGACGCCAAGGATTACGTAGGGGTTGTCAGACAGCTAAGCGCTGGAGCGTTATGGTCTGACCCCGGACAGGCTTAGCTCGGTAGAACATAACATTATGCCGTTATGTCCAATAGTTATATATAAACGTTGGTCTGGCTAACGGTTCTTAGATGGTAGCGTTAATTGCACTCCAGAGCCAGAGGCGCAGGAATTTACCAATTTAACATCGCGCACTTCTATCTTAACAAACCTCTTCACCAATGGCATCCCCTAGCACCCCGTCGTCGAATCAGACTGAGCCACTACTTAGTGTCAAAGCAACAGACACTACGGATACAGTACCGGAACAACTATCGTCAGTCACCTCGACAACCATCAAGACTGTCTCCTTCCTGCGCGTGATCTTGGGTGCTGCCTGCGTCATCGCGCCCCAATTGACCTGCGAGATCTTCTTCTATCCGGTCCCGACGGCCTTCTCGATTCTGCCGCGCCTGTTTGGCATTCGCGACCTCCTCCTCGGCGCGCTTCTTATCACAGCCGACGACAAGGGCATTCCAAGTAGGGGGAGACGAGAATTGACAAGGACACTCTGGGCGAACATCGCGGCAGATAGTGTCGACGTCATTAGTATCGTGCTATCGTTAGCTCAGGGGAATTTAGAAAGGCTACCAGCGGCAGCACTTGGGGGAGGAGCAGGCATCTTTTTGATCATGGAAGGAATGGCTATGAGGGGGCTGTAGAGGTTAGGTTCCAGATTACCAAAAAGATATATCGTAGCTATAAGACCAACAAAAGCCTGATCCCGATCAGTGCCAACAAGATGGAATCAGCAGTGGTACCAAAGGACTGCGGATACATACGCCACCCTCTTGAGCGCGCTCATGGATTACAACTTACCAGCCATTAATCTAATTATTTAACCTCTGTGAACCTTGCCTGAGCTATTGAAATTCAATAAATATGATATCTTCTATATACTTCATCCACAGCCAAGCGAGACAAGAATCACAGGCACAAGCACCATCGACTGCAGGCTCGGGTAATTCCATCTTCAGAACATATAATATACCCAAGAAACTCATGGCTGCAGCCTCCACGGGGTGCAAAGGCCAGTCAAAATCCCATCATAAGAGAATGAGCGTCACTGCACTAACAACTAGGGAGCGACCTGTGGTATGCCTCGATGCCAAGCCGAAGCATATAGTCGACTCGGGGTTTATTGCGGGTTACTAGACTAGGGGGCGAAATAAGACTTCAGACGTGAGAAAATAAATCGATATAGACTATCCATCTTATATGCCACAATTGCTACAATCGGCTCTGAGAAATAAGAAAGTTATTAGATATTAGACTAGGGCTTAATAATTATTCTCATATTAATATAAATTTATATAAAAGTGTTTTCATTTTATTCAAATATTTTTCTTGTAGTATAGAGTTATCTTAGTTTTCGTCCCGCGTCTGATGTTTTATTTCGCCTTGAGGCTAGAGCAATCAAAATACCCCAACTTCATTTACCAAATAACCAGAGCAGCCTTTGCAGTATGTGATTCCATGTTTCTTCAAAGACGGGACTCACAATCCCTATTCGGACAGCAGCTCTGCGAAAACCTCGTCCTTTCATCACTGCCCATCCCTACTGTCATCGACTCTGTTCACGGTTCTTTTAACAAGCAGCAAGGGTCAATCAACTTCTGGCATCCCGAGAAAGACGCACCAAGTCATCCGTATTTCTACCTGTACGACTTGTCTAGGTGCTTTTTGGATTCTCAAGGCTTCACAGCTCCTGAGACAAGCGCTTTTTTTTACCATGCCGACTGTATTGGTGCCTCAGTCAGCCTTTAGCGCACGACAAGTAGTCCAAGCTTGTAGCGATGGGAAGCATGTATGCAGCCACATATCGATCCGGATGTGCCAGATCGTCATAAAGTTCCGGGACCCAGGTTTCCTTGACCTGCAAATATTTCTCCAAAGGTGGCTTGATTGCTTACCAAGATGACTCTTTTCATAGCTACGGGAATGCTGGACAGCAGATTGGCCGGCATATTCGGTTTAAATAAACACCGCCGCTCGTTCGATGCTGCTGAGGAATTGAATACAATCCTGGAACTCGGGATGATTGGTTTTCCGACGATGCATATGGTTAGCTTTATCCGGCTTGTGCCGATCTCATTAACTTGTTGCGGCTAGCCTTCCGGAGTGTGCTAGGGTTTGTACCGTAGTTTGACTTCAGCTCCACAGCATAAGGTCTTGACCATCAAGATCAAGCATTGCCTCTTACCAAGCTAGAGAAACTCTATTGTGAGTGGGGATATCGGCGTGAAGAATTCCAACTGATGCATCTGCCGTATCTTCTTTTGTAAATTATCATATCCTGCGCCATTTCGACTCATGACGATTGTCTCAGCACCATTACTGTCAACCCAGCACCATTTGTCTCTCTTACTACCCATAACATCCTCTTCTTACTTCCTACAGAAATCGACACAAGCGCCAGGTAGAAAGGTGTAATCATCCACCATGGTTAATACTGGCCGGCCTTCAATGGACTGTTTTCCATGCAGGCGACGGAAGCTCCGAGTATGCTTATCAGCCATTCTTCTCGTCGATATATTGTACAAGGTTGGCTAACGCTTGACTCAAGTGCGACTTGAAACCGCAAACTTGTGGCCAATGTCGCCGAGCCCGCATTTCATGTCATGGGTACCGAAATACCCAGGATTTAATCTTCCGTGATGAGACAAATGCGGCTAAGAAAAAGGTGGTGGCCCGCCAATGGTATTATGGCAATCAGCTGGCCGTCTTACCTCACCCTGAGCCCAACTTGAATCTGGATGTCGTTACACAGTGCCGAGAAACGTTTTTCGTCTTATATGTCACTGGACTGTCACGCAGTTGCGCCTCTCTCCTACCGCTATACAATCAGGTCCCTATGGTTAGCCATCTGTCATACAGTGTCGACGCAGTCAGCCTGGCCTTTTCGGCGATACAATTTGAGAACCGAGAACTGGCGAGTTTCGCCGTGAAGAACTACTTGGCTGCCGTGAAAAGTCTCGGACTTTCACTGCGTGAACCGAACGCGGTGGTAAGTGATGAGGTTCTACAGTCGATCCTTCTTCTCGATCTCTATGAGAAGCTAATGGGGCCAAATCTTAACATGCCTGGATCTTGGATGACTCATATCCAAGGGGCAATGTCAATGATCGCGTCTCGAGGGCTACTGAACGTCTCCAACCATGTATCAACGCAACTTACCCGAAGTGCCTTTTCTCACTTGGTAATCAGTTGCGGCATCGCCAAGTTCCCTATTCCGGATTCGCAGATTACAGTACGGCATGATCTTTCCAGACGCGTGATGGATGAGAAATGGGATTACATGGGAATCTTGGTCGATATTGTTAATCTGAGGGCCACTTTACCCGAGATTAAAACCAATCTTGACAGTGGGATAAAGGAAAGAGCGTTTGAGATAAATCGTAAGCTTGAATATCTTGAAGAATCGCTGGCAAGGTCTTGCGGGCCGGTAACTGTTTTGGCTGATACTGCTTGCCATGCGTACTGCCTTGATGGACAATACGACGTCTACCCGAATCATTATGCAATGCAAACTTGCAATGCTCTACGGTCGATGCGTTTAGAGATGGAAGATTTGATTAAAGACAAATGTCCAGGAAGCAGTACCGACGCTTCCGAAACTATTAACGAGATCGCGAGGCAAATATGTCGCACCGTCCCACCGTACATAATGCCTTACGGCAGACCAGAGAATGCCGAGCTTTTCACCCCGATGCAGAAGCTAAAATGCAAGGTGCTGCTGGCACCTCTGTTCCAGGCTGCTCAACTTTCAACAGAAGCTTGCGTGCAAGAGTGGGTTTGGAGATCGCTGGAATACATGTCGGAGAGAGGAAATATGCGATTAGCGAAGGAGGTCCTTAATCTGTCAAAGAAAAGACACAACATCGATCATTGGACAATTTGGGCGATGACAGGATGCTACGCAATGGCAGCTTGATACAGGGGACCGGAACGCTAGCCTATTTGAGAGCTCAAGGATGTAGAGGAGTGTTTCAGCTGCGATCTCACATGTAAATTGTAGTATCAGTTACGAGCCAGATGCCCACTCGTCATCAATACATGAGATACGGAATCTATGCGAAAAGTCTATAGAAGCACCACATCACAGCTCAAAATGAGACAACATGAGACCGGATAACATATCAAATTGTTCTCGGCGCTGCTGGATGGAGCTCAAGAATGATGCTTCCGGTCCAATAGCACCAACAATGATGTGATCCACCCCCGAGACCACATGCGGCCATGTCTTTTCTACGAACTCGGCCACGGGCATACCCATAGCACGGCCATTTTCGGGGCCCATATAGTCGTGAAGCTCGGCTAGGAAATAAACTTAGTTCACTATATCTTGAGACTAAAAGGCGCTCGCGAGCTTCCTGAACATGACTTACTTTGGACGACGGGAGGCCACAGCTCAATGATCTTGGTGCTGGATCCTGCGTTCTGGCGGCGTAGACATGTGACGTACGCTGTCAACGCGGCTTTCGACGCAGAATAGGCCGGCATGGTCACGGCAGGGACCTGGGCGAGAAGAGTTCCCGTAAACATCAGTGCCGTTGGGAATGGCTTCTTCTTGAGGTGTGGAAGTAGCTTAATTGAGAGATCAACCAGCCTGTTGAAGTTGGTTTCCATCTCTTGGTGGAACGCATGTAGGTCAACTTCCTCGGGCCTTGACAAGCGGATCTGGCTTTGGAAACCCGAGTTGAGGAAGACGCAGTCTAGATCGGGGTATTCGTTGATGATTCTTGAGAATAAATGCCCAGTCAGGCTAGCTCTCTATAATTTCTGGTTGGGAGCACAGGTCAGGATTGAGGCTCTGCTTACTTTTCTATGAAGGAATCGAGGCCAGCTCTATCAGTAACATCGTATTTGACAGCGCTTGCTTTGTCTGCGCCGTGCTTTTGGACAAAGGCGTCTAGTCGGTCCTGACGGCGGCCAACGGCAATGACCTTGGCGCCCTCGAGGATAAACTTGTCAGCCAGTGCTGCCCCTATCCCGGAAGTGGCGCCGATAATGAGAACGTGCTTATATGGTGAAGACATATCTGTAATCTGTTATAAGAACTTGGGAATTGAGTGATTTGAAACAGTGCTTCTTGTAAGAAGATATGAGAATGTGCGGATAGTAGGGTAAGACAACTGGCGCTGGCTCATTCATTTATAAGCCCATTCATGGGCTTGTTTTGCACACATACCACAGTGAATAATGTCCTCTTTCAGAAGATCAAGTTAGCCTTCCGGTACTCTGGGATTTGAGAGTAGGACGGATAAATCGAATGCAATGGCATGGATCTTAGCTGGCTGCGAAAGAGCCTGGCACGACCCTTGATGGCAATCTGTGTCAGTATTGTTCGATATCCACCTTGATGCTAGCTAGATCAAGCTAGCCTTCCGGTGTCATGCTAATCTTAAATTCCCGTCGTTGTTTTCGGACCTTACCGGACTTCGTGGGGAAATAAAATACCGATGGACCTTATTCAGCAATTATCACTTGTCTAGTTGTTACTGCTAAACGGATATGTTGGACTTTTTTGATAGTTGTATCATTCTTTTAGCAGCCTATTCAAAGCAGCGCTTTAACGGGCTCTGTAATGGCGTCTCGCTCCTCAACAAGATCATGAATAGATAAGCAGAGCTGGTTCAATATCTATCTCTTTGATTGACGGTACCCAAACTCCAGGTTCTGAAGCAAACAGAAACTATTAAGTTAGTTGTCAAAGAGATCTTATTTATGACAATGCCCTTTTGACGCGAAGCAATAGCTTATGCGATCCGGAGGTTGATTGCAGATTGATTCAAGCAAACTGAGTCAATGCATGGCCAAGATTAATAATACCTTTCTGCCTGATAATAAACAATGTTATAACATTTATCGCTTGTAACGCCATGTCGGCACTTCGTCTTCATACACGGCATTTGTCACATGCCGCGCTCGGATATGCTCCAAGTGCGAGCGAAGTTTGAGTTAGCGCTAGCTTCAGCACGAACCATCACATAAATCATGGCATATGAAGGGATTACAAATCGATGATAGCAGCAATGTGTAGTCATGGTATCCCTGGCTAAGACTTTGTCGTTACCTGCTTTTATATGTCGTGATATGGCTATATATGTTATACAATGGCGTCTCTTGGATTTCATTTTGCCCATCCTGCTCACCAGCTCAACTCTACTCTCACATTTTACCTTTCTTCAACCCTTCCAACCAATATCAGTCTGCTAAAAACTAGCCAAGAAAAATGCCGTCTCCGTGGTCCAAGCAGCCTTTGAAGCTTCTCTACCTACTTTTCATCGTACCCGCAACTCTCACATCGGTGGCTTATGTCGTGGCCTCTGGTATATTCCGGGGACTCAGGCCGGATCCAACATGGCCCTTTCAAAAATCGGCCGCTGTCCTGTTTGTTAAACAAGTCTTTCTCAAGCATCTTTGCGCCCTTCGTATGCCAGCCCCTCTGTCCATGGAACCGGGCTCAGAAGGCGACAGATTCGTCGTCATCCCTCCCGCGAAAGAGGCTCAGATTACAGGCCCGGCAAGTGACGCTGAGATCAAGCCTGCACAACTTGGTGGTACTTGGACGCCAGCTCCTGCTGGGCAGAAAAATGATATGCTCGTTCTCTTGCACTTCCATGGAGGTGCCTACGTTATGGGCAACGGCCGGGATGCAGATACAGGCTTCATCGCTCAGACCCTCTTACAGAACACGCCCTTTACGCATGTCTTCACGCCTCAGTACAGACTTTCCAACAACCCCGGTGGCCGGTTCCCTGCCGCACTCCAAGATGGTCTTTCGGCATTCTTATACCTAGTGAACGATCTCGGGATCCCTGCGACAAACATTGTTCTGAGCGGCGACTCAGCCGGCGCAAACCTTGCAATCGCCATGCTCAGATACATCGCAAACTACGGACCCCAAACCGGACTTCCCTGGCCTAAGGCGGCTCTACTTTGGTCCCCATGGGTAGACGTAGCCTCCGCCCTGGATCCTCGCAACATGGAAGGTCATCGCAACTACTCTACAGACTACCTCCACAGCGCCTTTGGCAACTGGGGCGCAGAAGCCTTGACCGGATTTGGGGCCGTATCTGCTGAGGATCCCTACCTTTCCCCAGTGCGAAGCCCATTCCACATCGGAGTGCCGGTTTGGGTCCAGACTTCCGGCAAGGAAGTGTTTTATGACGACAATGTGCGATTCGTCAAGGCTTTTCGAGACATGGGGACCAATGTGGACTTCTACGTCGAGGAAGATGCCCCACACGACATCATCATGATGGGAGCCAGGATTGGATTCGTCGAAGAAGCAAAGAGATGCGCTGTTAAAGCTGGCGAGTTTCTGAAGCGAATTGCTTGATACTGCTGATATGAGTGGGCACGGACTGGAGTCAGAGGCTAGAATTTTAACATCGTTTGAGGAAATGGAGGTATTGTAATGGGGAGTTGTCTTGTGCGGAGGCTCGGCGGTGGAAGTGTAGGAACAAGTCTATTGAGAGCGAGGGACTAAGATGATTCGATCTGCTGGTGGTGGTTGGGGGATGGATGACATGTAAGAAGCCATACTCCTATTGGAGACATGTAACTTGAAACGCATAATAACATAATTAACCTATTTTTATTACATGGGGTTATAAGACCACAGGACGCTACCTTAAGTCACAATGAACCTTATCGCCTACTCAGGTGCTTGTATTTAATAAACTCCTAATAAAAACACAACTGGATCGTGGTCAATGCATGGATCTCAAGTCCGTAGCCGCTTGCATTATTTCTTAGGTGAGGATAGAGTCGCCAGCGTTGCTTCATCCCACTAAGCACTTAATAAGTTAAGCCGAACTAGCCCTGTTGTACTTTCCAAGAATGTTTACCCCTCGTAACGAAATGAAGAAGAAAGCAAGACTAAGAATCTCCAGGACTATGACAACCAGACCTGCAGCGAAGATGTAAAACTAGAACAATGATTAGTATTTTGAAAATAGTTACACAGCCAAAGATTCACTTTACCATTTCTGTGCATAGGGTCGCCCAGGGGATGTAGCTCTGTCGTGAGTTGTTTTGACAGGACCAAGACCAAAGGTCCCAGTGGTTGTTGCGAAGTATCTCCTTGTCAACAATCAAGTAGACGGTTGCGGCGATCCAGCCTGCGATGACGACCCCAGAGCTAGCTACGAGGGCGCCAGTATGCACTGAGCCGTTGCGGAGAGAGCGGAACTGTTTTATTGTTAGGTCATTTGAACAAGCTTTGAGTGTCGTTGAGAACTCACAAAGCTGAGGCGGGTAGCTAAAGCCACCATCTGGACGAATGAGCCAAATGCTGCAATGGCCAGCATAAGCCATGTCGACAACATCTTGATGGAAGCCCATCGGGTTCTCACCCAACCGTCCTCATTTCTATCAACAGAGTTATGCGTTGTCTTCCAAACGTTCACTCCGTGGACCAGCAGGCTAAGGATGCTGAGGTCGAGCAGAAGGATGAGGACGCGCAAGGCGAGCCTGATAGTGTCAAATGTGCCTCCACTCTTATTTTGCGGCGCACTGCGCTGTTTCAAAAGGGCTCGCTCATCCGAACTTGGACGCGGTCCCTTTTCAATATGACCATCGTCGACTTCGTCATGAGGGTCAAGCCGGTTTGAGTATGAGTCGTAACCAGAGGGTATGCTGAGATCCATCTTGGGTATTAGATCGTTGTCGTTGAGGTAAGCTTAGTTCTGACCCTAAAAACAGAGTTATCTGCGCGGGGTCATTAACTTCTTATGCCATAACCCTATGTAAGCGGGAATGAGCCTCAAAGGGACTTTGGCGAAATCCTAATTTTAAAGGTATCGTCAGCCACGATACCCGCTTACACCGCCTCGCTCTATGGCCAATCGCTTTAGGTCGGATCAAACCGAGGGAAGCCAGCCGTCAGCCCTAAATCCATATCATGCATAGAAAATTGCCTGACAAATCCTGATCAGCACTAGCCATCCTGTCAAGCTTAAGCGATTCCAGCTTCTACCGAAAGTAGCTACCCTCAACGCTCGAGGATTTTTCTCGTGAAGGCTGAGCAGTCGGTCAGCAAATAACAGCCCGTTGATTGGCGAGGGTGGAGTACAGGAGTTGTGACACAGCCTTATCGTCTCCAGCTGGGGGCCATATTTTACATTACATGCACGCTAACACTGACAACTGGACAGGGGCTAAAAATAATCAACTGCCAACGGTCTGGACGATGGCAGCATTTTGCGAGCTCACGAGGCACCAAGACTTATGTATAAGATGAAGCACAACGCCGCCAGTCAAAAGTATCAGTATTAGCAATCACTTCTCCAACTCACTCCTAACAGTCTCCCACACTTACTGCATTTCATCCTTTAATTCTCTCCCTCTTCATCTCCCACAAACAACACAAATCCGCCACAATGCAGTTTTTGTCCATGCTTCTTCTTGCCGGCTCTGCCCTCGCGGCACCCCGACCTGCCCAGTCCTCTGCTCACCAGCCTCGAGCTGACAGCATTGATGATATGCTGCCTCCCATCGTGCCTATCAACACACGAAGCGGAGACCGAGATCTAATCACTAAGATCATGACCGCCCCTACCCAGGCCGAGCGAGTCAAGCTCTTGAACCAGCCCGGCGATTACGTCTTTGACTTCAAGGCTATTTCCGCCACCGGAGCCGGAGAGTCTGTTGGCAAAGGCGGTAAATCCGTTTCGGCTACTGCTCTTACCATGCCTGCCCTCATCGGTAATGGAGCTTCTATGACAGTTGCCTTCCTCGGTCCATGTGGAATGAACACCGCCCACGTCCACAACAGAGCAACTGAGCTGAATATTGTGGTTAAAGGCCGCCTGGTTACCAACTTTGTCATCGAGAATGGCGCCAAACCTATCGCCAACACCATGGACACCTTCCAAATGTCTGTGTTTCCCCAGGGCGCAATTCATCAAGAATTCAACCCTGATTGCGAAGATTCTGTCTTTGTCGCTGCGTTCGATAACGTCGATCCAGGCGTGACTCAGGTCGCCCAGAGCTTCTTTTCTCTCAATGGTGACGTGGTTGAGGCAACCCTCGGCGGTGTCCCTACTTTCAATGGCGAGGATATCGAGACCTTCCGGGATCATATTCCTCATAACATCGCTCTTGGTATCGAAGCCTGCTTGAACAAGTGTGGCATCAAGAGGAACTCAAAGCGAGATATTAGCGAGCTCTTGAACTAATTGGGGCGATAAAATACTCAGGTCATGGCAATGACTTGATTGGGTATATCATTTACATGTATATATTTAGATTCCTGTTTATATTTTGGCCTGTGTTCTTCAATTTGGGAGGCGTTTTGGCTGTATCACAAGCGAATGCTTTTGATGGTTTGCTTTATTAATTGATCATTCAACCACGTGGCTTGAAATCTCAAACACTTAAAGTACCAAGTTCCCGGTGAATGTTAAAGAGCTCACCACTGTGGCATCTGTCCCGACACTTGACAGAATGACTAAATATACACCGAGTTGTATATCGTTGGTGGGTGTATATCTCGACGACTTCAATTGTTAGATCGCGTGAAATAACGGGCTGTGTTCGATTGCTGTCGGGTGTACAGCTGCACTTGGCTGATTCTTGCTTCTCAAGCAATGGATGCTTGCGCACGCACCATCTTTTGCAACGAGGTGTACCTCACGCTAATTCACGATGCACAGCTTCTGTTCTCTCTTCGGATACCTAGGTAGTTTGAGTTATAAGCCTGTAAGTTGTTGCTACTTCCAGTGACTTAGAGACTGCTTGGCAGTTATCACATAACCTAACCACTATCACTATCGGCTGTATAAAGACAATGGGATTGATACGCTATAAGGTGCGCTGTAAAGTCTCGTAGGCCCTATAGGCTGCTTGAGATATAGTGGGTAGGTGCTGTAGTTTTAGTGGGTTGATTGCTCGACTCAAGGCCCAACTCGCGGCTCAACTCGCGGCTCAACTCGAGGCCCAACTCGCGGCTCGACTCAAGGCTTGATTGATGGTGATTAATTACACCCTAAGGGGATCCTTTTACTCGGGCCGTTACTTCATCTCATTAGGAGCCGCCGGCCCATGCTGCTTGTGGGGATCCTGGCTGATTGGTTGACAATTTTCGCGTTCGTCGGCTATCGCTTTAGCCAGTATCCCACAATTCAACATTCTCGTAATCTGACACCATTGAAACAGAAAGCATTCTCAGATGCGCCCTAGTTAAAGCACTCTTTCTTAAAAAAAAATCTCCGGAGTGTTTGTAAGGCCACGCATTACACCACCGTTGTCCAACCTTGATGCTTGTCCCTTTGAAGTGGTAGAATGGACTGCTTAGGACATACACGACAAGGCTCAAAACTTGGCAATCACTAGGCCGAGAGATCAAGTATCTAGAGCTTGGCGGATGTGGTACCAGGGTATACAGTGGCCTAGCGTTTCACAAGTCAGTAATTTTCCTGTATACATAAAGATACCTCGTGAGCGCTGTGTCTTTAGTGGATCTGTCGCGGCGTACTTTAAACTTTTAGGTAGCTTGATGTATCACCAATGAAAAGGGGGACGAGCAAAAGATGATTGCCCAACCACAGTGTATACGCGTCTCTTCCTATGCCCATGAGGATATAGATATAGTAAATAAGGATAGAAGATAAATAGGTGAGGATTATTATAAGAATTATCCCACGATTTATTGAAGATATTATGAGGCTCTTGATCACTACTTATAATTGGTAATGGATGTCTCTACGGATGCTTGGAATGAATGCTTGTACTGCAAATAACCCTCGCAGGGCCCTTGTGTGCGTAAAAGTAGTACTTGGATGAGGCAGTATGCCATACAGATAGGGACACCACTTTAAACTAGCCATTCAGGTGGGCAACAAAATAAATTAGACTCTAAAGTCCAAGGTCGGTTTATGAAACGGGGCAGTGCTCGAGGGTCTCTTTCATCGCTATCTCTTTCAATATGCAGAGATCGCCTTGGAAACCAGATTCTTTTATGACAAACCTGGCACTTTAGACCGCCCCAGCAGAGGGATCTGATGACCCCAGTCTAAAGAGCCCATTTTAAAGCGCCGTGTAGATCGTGGTCTATTCCCGTATTAGAGCAACCCGCCAGGTCCAGCTCCTCATATTTATTAGACTAAGTGTCATATTGAAAATTATCTAGAGATACAGATCCAACGTTGGCCACAGCTTCGTGCGGACTTCCACTAGAGTGTGGCGATCCATAGTCAAGCTGATTCGAGCTGGATCATGTGCTGACGCTGAAACCTTCATCCGCAAACAGCTAGACCCCCAAATACCCCGGCGGGTCTCATTGATACGTTCTGTACTTTGACGCACTCCGTTTAGAAGAAAGTCCCCTAGTAAATCCTGCCAAGACTCAATATCGGTTTCTTCAAGCGTCACGGAATTATCGATCCTCGCGCTTGATTCATTTGGGTGGACTATGATCCTCCGTTGTGCACGTTCTCGAATCTCTATCCCATAGAGCTTCATTGCGAGACATACTACTACTGACGCCTCAACGTCAAAGATGAGTTGGCAAGGACCAGAGCCTGGTGGGATGGACACCGCTATACAAGCGCAAGAATTCGTCCGAACAATTAAGTCACCAAGCGTTTCTTGGAACACCGATGCCAAATTATCGGTAGTTGGATAAGTCCACTGATAGACAGGATCGATGTGGAACATAGAAAAGCCCCTAGTTGGACTCTTGCTCTCTTGCAATGAAGTAATACGGGAGGTGTTCGAATCAATCGTTTGTATCATGGCACCGAAGACCTCAAAAGATGACCTGTGTTCCTCGATCGACGTCGCCGGTACTGGAGCATTTGACAATGCAGTATGTTGTCGATTCGGCGAGTATGACTCAAAGGTTAAAGATGGATTGGCTGGATAATCATGTATTCCGGCGTTTTCAAGTTGATCTGAAGCGTTAGATGATGGCAATGGATCACCGAGTTGGGACTACTTACTACGACGTTGGTAGCCGTACGTGTCAGTCCATAGAATATATTGGATATATTGCTGTAGGGAGCTCTCAACCTCTGTCTGTGAAACAAAGAGAGCAACATTTGATAGCATGGTGACTGAAATTTGGGATAGAGTCTGGAATATTGTCAAGAAGTTATTGCCTTCCAGGCTTGCAAGGCAGATCGCCAGCCAGGCCCAGAAGCCGTGGGATTGAAAGGTACTCATTATGCGGTCCGAGGATTGGAGCCTCAAAAGTGCATCGTCTAGGCCTGTCGTAAGTATGCTCCAGTTCTGTCGGTTTGTCAGATACCCTGACAACGTCTGTTTGGCGTAGCTCGTTTCGTCGAACTGGCCATTGCGCGCTTCCGGCACCCATAGCTCCATGTCAAGATCCCAGTAATATGGGTAGAGAGAGGCGACGTTGATCAACCCCCCAGTGGTTCCTTGGTCTCCCATTGAGACTATTGCATAGAGATGAGACTGAAAGTGCGGTTGGGAAAGAGATGTGTCTCGGGACCAGCGCTTCTTATACCCGACCACAATGTTCTTAATCTTACTGGAGGGGCTGTTTAGCTTGACATGAAGCAGAGACATTCCCGCACAAAATTTACTCGGTTTTGAGCCAGCCAGTTCTTTCGTCTGAACAGATCATGTTACACTACATTAGTCTGCTAATGGCGCCCCAAGTATTATCACGGAACCCCTCGGATGATGCAACTATACCTTGAAAGCAAGGAATAACCGGGTTAGTAATTGAAACGAGATTGTGGCATTTACTCCAAGTCTAACAGTTTAAGCCAGCGATGTATCTTAGTGTGGGTGTGTGTAAATCATCTGGTTTTACGTACCCACTGTTGACACTTGGAGGGGGGCGTATGTGATACCCCAGCTGGTAAGGAAACTATTTTTTGTCATTTTCCTGGTAATGTAGATACGCGACAGCAGCGGCTCAACTAGTACGCTAAAGTATCATTTCTACTCCCACTGTACGGTTTGTTTGATGAGGCACTCAACGAGGTGCTGGACGAAGTACTGGACGAGATGATTGAGAGTGTGTTTAACGAGGGGCGTGAGGACCAAGGGCTGATACTCCAGCCGTTATTAGTTCTCCCGGCCTTTGGTTAGCCTCTCTGCTGCTAGATACCACTGACAGAAGTCTAAGAGGGAATAAGGTCACTGAGACTTAAGATGTGACATTATCGTCGCAGATCATTTTCCTTTACCAGATTAAGGTGGTATAATACTACCAGAACCAGCGACGGAGATGGGATTGCCAGCGGAACTTGGATAGGTACCTGTCAGGCTGTCAGCCTGTGGCGTGCGCTATCCAATTTCTCCCCTGTAACCTTGCATCTCTCACCGCTCATTTCGGCCTCAAAAATAATCCCATTAGAGCCCAGGCAAATGATCAAAATTCCTACTCCTTTTTTCTTTTACGACACATTCTGATATGTGTTATAAGCTCCGCTACAGGAGAAATACAGTCGTATAAGCAGGCTCTTTCTCGCAACGTAAATTGTACAGCAGTGTAAAGACTGACAATGCAGACCATGTTCCTGTGGCGCCGTGTCATATCAACACGCACGCTTCACCTTACCAGAATTATAATATGACGCCGTTGACCTACTGAAACTTAGAACCTCCACTCCAGAACCATCATTCATAAGGCCCTGATCCGATCGATACGTACGTACACGTCATGACAAGGAGTGGGTCACTTGCCTGATTAGGCCACTTTTGGTCACAAATTGAACGAATTATAGAGGTTCGATCCAGGCCCCATCGGTCGATCATGCAGCTGCCGGATGTGCCTTTGCGCCGTACTATGCCGTACGCATCGATTGAATTAGTGTCTAAACATAAGTAATCGTTGCGGTATCATCATTGGTTTACTCGATTTGTCCCATGATGAGGTATTACTAGGAAATCACATTGGACTTTTCAAGACAACTGATAACCAGTCCCTGCTGAGTACCTAGTGTTGAAATCGAGAACATTGTGCTTATTATTATCATTAGACAAAGGGGAACAAGCTTGTTACCTACTATTATACGTACTCAGCTTAACTACCCCTCAACGACGCGGTACCTGAGAAATAGAGGGGCTCCATGATTTGGGGGCAGGTCCACTCTTTCTGCTTTATATCTTTGGGAAGCAGGTCCATTCCTTATCATGGCCTTCTGCTCTATAAGACAAAGGTTATTTCTGACCTACAGCCTGCAGCCACCTGTTCAGATAAGAGGCGGGTAACATGCAAATTCATAGTCAGACAAAGATCTCTTAGACTGAAATTGGTACTAAGATTATTATCTCCATGTGCTCACTTGAGATCTTTTCAAATTGTCTACAGAGCTAATAATACTTCCGAAAAGAGTGCTGCACAAAGAGAATGGATTTAAAGTTAGTCTTACAAACGGATGCAGACCATTCCCGAAGACAGGGGCTGGCAGGGATCATCTAGGTGAGCTGAGCTCCTGCGGGAGCAGGGGGGTTGCCGCACTTCGCAGATAATTAGTGCAAGCCACAGGAGTTAGCTGGCTGGATGGTCTCCTAACGTGGTGTGACTGTAACACAGTTGTATATTATTGCCCAACGGCTGTGTCTTGGTGGCGCCGGTCGTGCAGAGAAGGAACCCCAACCCCAACCCCCCTCCCTCCCTTCAAGGTGTACTACTATATAAATATTGACTTAGGATGTGCGAATAGGGCAGGGGCGTGCGGTGATTTCAACGCCTTTGGTCAAGCCTCCAAAGAAGGTATTAAACTGTTGGGCGAATCGTCAAGTTAGTTCAGGCAAATTGTACTTTCAGCAGACCTTTTGCCTTAATCTACTCAGTGTCCAGGTGTTGAGCTTCGATGGCTGTCGTCGGCTTCAATACCACCCTCTTCCTACGTGAGCTTCGAGATAAGCGATGAATCCCCGTGTGTGCAGACCTACTCATGATGGCATGACCGTGCGAGTCAGTCCAAGCATCTCCGTATGAAAACGAAGCAAACCATTACAAGCTGGTCGCAGGCTGCTTCTACTCCAATCAAGATGCAGTGAGTCGGCCTTCAGCACACCAAAATCGCCCTGGGTGCTGGTAAGTACCTATGGTGGGTCATAGACTCTCTTACAGGCGAGCCTATACAAATAGCCCACAAGCAATTGGCATGTAATTATATAGACAAAATCATTCTCTCTTTCTATCTATGGTGCTGGTATCAATTATTATTATTTTCGACTATCGAAGCATTCGTATATCTCACTCAATCGCACGCCGTTGAGCTTACAGTAGGCGCTATAGAGGCAATCAGAAACACTCAGCAGTAAAGTAGAACCCCTAACGTTAGTAGCCAGAGACGCTTGTGAAGATTCTATAACACAAGGAAACACACGCGTCAGGCTCTACTTCCAAAGCCAAAAGAAAATGCTTTAATTCTATACATACACTGAGCTAGATTGTATTTATCTTATAAAGGGACCAGCTAGGTATAGATGAGCAAGTCATAAACTGCATGTCGAGACGATGCAGCCTGGCACCCCCCAATCAGCTTTTGTGGACAGCAGCAAAACGGACACGAAAGGCCTTCCACTGGCCAATTTGCTGCGCTAAGGAGATCTTCTTAGCGGACCGAAGACCGAGTTATAGGGCTTTAGCAGCCCCACCCCCAACAGCTAGCCCAATACTTTAATTTCTAGGCATGCTTAGAATATTCTTTATATATTCTTCGTGAAGTAAAATTCACTAGCTGATCGATTTATTGTATTATCTGACGAGGTTCCATTTTGAGTTGAGCTGAACCGCTTGGATTTCCGGGAGAGCACCCCACATTTGTTTCTTTTTCATCAATGTCAAACCCCCAAAGTCCGTCACCCAAGAATTTCCGACATTCAATCCATCGCACCCCATCCTTTTCCAGACCGTTTTGGCCTTCTAATTCCCGAGATCTCCAGGCAAAGCTCACAAGAAGTACACTATTTCCTCCCAATTTGTCGAGAAACCTGAATATCCCCGCATGGCTCAAGGACCGATGCCTCTCGCTGGGACGACACGCGATGTCGGCGGTCGACGGCCGAGGTGCTCTACTTTGCATGAACTGCAAAGAACTTAGATATACTTCTCTAGGTTGTACTCAGGAGCCCGATGGAGCGTTAAGATGTTACTATGACCTCTTACTTCAACTGCGGTTGTCGGATATATACATTGGTTCAGTGGTTGTGGTCACGTAGTGCAGTTCTGTTCAAGTTCCGGAGCGTATCGAAATCAAGGTTCAGTTGATCACAGCGCCATACTAATACTTCAGCCTCAGTAACGGTGACGCGATAAGTCCACGATGCATGAACGTAAGGGCACCTTCTTGAATACAATAAAACCTCCGGTAAATGCAGGCACAGATCCCAGCCTCGGGGTGAAATAAAACATCAAACACGGGATGAAAATAAAGACCACTTTATACTATAAGAAGAATTTTTAAATAAGTTTATTTCATATTTATATAAATATCAATATAATTACTAAACCTTAGTCTAATATTTAGTAATTTTATTATATCTTAGAGCTGGTTATAGTAATTATGGTATATGATAGTCTATATTTACTTGATTTTTCACGTCCGAAGTCTTATTTCACCCCCTAGCCCAGTCGACGCGACAGGGCTTGGCGTAATCAGTTGAACCGATCTCGACCTTGATTGGTACATCTGACAAATCCACGGTCAAATACGGCGTAGCACCTACACTAGATCCTACAGGTGTGGGACAGCTCGGTCTTTCAAGGGGCTGTGCCTGGACTTTCTCGTGTTAATTGTAGAAACCAAAACTTCAGTAAAAAGCAGCTTGATCTCGAACTTATTTAAACACTGCTCACAGAACTCATTATGGCATTAGAATTATTGCTGCATCTCCTCTTCCTTCTTCAAAGCTCCTTCACCATGCTATTCTCCAAGTCTCTTCCGGCGCTCTTCACTCTTTCCGCCAGCGTGCACCAGACAGTGGAAGCAAATCCTCGATATTGTCCACCTTATGGTCCCGTTCTACCAGCTCCCAGACACGCAAGTCAGCACCCCGCCGTCAAGTTCTCCATCGATGCTATCACCTCAATTCTTGAACAACAGGCGAAAAATTTCAATGTCTCTGGTATTTCTGTTGGCATCCAGTCTATGCACGAGAATAAGCCCTTACTAAACTTCCATCATACCCCTCCCATTGTCAATCCCAAGCGCGGAGCAAAGGTTGTTGACGCTGATACTGTCTATCGACTCGGAAGTGTATCCAAGGTATATACTGTCCTAGCTGCCTTGAGACTGGCTGAAGATGGTGTGCTGAGTATGAGCGACCCAATCACCCGATGGATTCCTGAACTTGGTGAAAGTGCTGGCCATAACGCCCGAGATGACCTTGATGTAACACATTGGGAGGATATCACAGTAGGAGATGCTGCAGCACATCTTTCAGGCCTCGGTGGAGATAGTATGTTTCTTTTTCCCAACTCGCATCGCCTGGCTTAGCACAATTAACACGAACAGTGACAACTGAGCTTTCAGCTCTCGACGTGAATTGGGAATCCCTTGGGCTTCCCCAGATCCCCGCAGCTCACAAGGTCCCATCTTGTCCAGGCCCTGCAGGAGCTCCTGTTTGCACGCGTAAAGGTGAGTCCCGCCAGGCACACGTATCTTTCAGCGAGACTGACCGGCATAGAATTCCTCAACATCTTTCAGAACTATCGTCCACCGGTATATCAGCCCAGCCAATCACCCGTGTACTCCAACGCCGGCATCAGTCTAGTTGGGCTCGTAGTAGAAGCAGCGTCAAACAGAACATTCGAGGCTGCTATCAACGATCTGATACTAAAGCCTCTAGCTCTCCAACATACGTCCACAGGTATTGTTCCTGACAATGCTAAGAATATGTTTATTCCTGCTGGAAGTGTTGACTGGGATGTTGAGGTGGGAATATTTGGCCCGTATGTTTTGTCTCCATGACCTTTCAGCATTGCACTAACAGATCCATAGCGCTGGTGGAATGGGATCCAGCACAGCCGATCTCCTTTCTTTCATGACCAGCATTTTGAAGAATAAGATTCTCCCACCATCCGCCACTCGCCGCTGGCTGAAGCCCAACACGTTCACCTCAACATGGAGTGGTGCGGTTGGCTCTCCCTGGGAGATCTACCGTGTCGACAATCTTACTTCTGATGGTCGGATTATCGATATTTACACCAAAGGTGGAACATTGGGCAATTACCAATCCGGCATGGCTATGATACCAGATATGGGTATCTCAGTCTCTGTTCTCGGTGCAGGGCCAGAAGTCACAAGTATCTGGTCACAGCTGGCTATTCTCAATATCGTGGAGGCGTTGGTTCCCACCCTGGACATTTCGGCCAAGGACGAAGCAAAGGCACGATTCGCGGGAACATATTCCGATAAGTCCAGTGGTTCGAAACTCACTCTATCTTTGGATAAGGGTCCGGGCCTAGTCCTGAGTGATTGGGTGGCCCGGGGTTTTGAGGTCCTGCCCAACTTGAATCGCTACCAGCCTGGACGAATCAACGACACCAAACCTTCGGGTATCAAGAGTATTCGGCTCTATCCTACCGGTATCGAGAATAAGTCTCATGCAGCTTGGAGAGCTGTGATTCCTTCTCTGAGTGAGCAGGAGGCTGAGATGATAGAAGGATTGACTTCGGTGAAGGATGTGACCTGCATTACCTGGCACATGCTGGATCGCTTTCTTTATAACTCACTTTCCATGGATCATTTTGAGTTCAAGTATGGAAAGGGTGGGAAGGTTGTTAGTATCAAGTCCAAGGCATTTAACATCGAGATGATTAAAGGTTCGGCCTGAACTGGAGTCTATCTGCTAGACTTGGAACTGGGCCTCCTCAAGTGTTTAAGCTCAATTCTGGTTCTATTTAATAGGTAGTGAATAAAGGCTTGTCCATAGCCTAATATATCAATTTGATGTGACAGTAACAAAGAGGAGACACAGGCGTCATACCAGACTCGACTTTTTGACATGGCGCTATATATAGGCTAACGTCAGCTTCCCAATCACAACCCCCTCACTACAGCAGGTTCACAACCTGTTAATCTTCCGTAGTATAGTGGTCAGTATGCAAGCTTGTCACGCTTGAGACCCGGGTTCAATTCCCGGCGGGAGAGATCCAGCCACCTGCGATACGCAGGTTATCCTTTTTTTAATCTTGACTCGAATTACTACTCACAGAGACGTGAGGTGCAAGGTGTTTTTTTTTCAGTCTGTAATGGCGATGGCAGAATGGAGTCAAAGCTTCGCGATTCACAAATAATGATGAGTTCTGCTTGAAATCACACGGAAGTAGCATTTTGATCACCATTCTATTGTCTTTAATAAGTTTAACTTTCTAACAGTATTTCCCATCTACGTTTCAGACTCGTACAAGCGCTGAAGCGCAGCGACGTAGACTGTTCCATTCACCGTTCGTACTTCTCGTAGTTGATTTATTCCAGATCTAAGCGGCCACTCCAGCGAGAACGTTGGGCTCACCGAGAGCACCCTGAGGGAATCTGGAGTTGAAGCCAATGACCGATTGGACGCTGTGGAAGGTCGATGTCTTGATGGAAAGCTTCTGGTCAGAGACCAACCATCGGACACCCTCACTGCAGGGAGGAGTTGTCAAAGAACCCTCGTAACTATTCAAGGTCAGTTTACGTCTCATTATTACAATCTCAGGTATAACTCACGTCTGGAAAGAACCAGCAGCCAGGGTGCTAACAAGCTCGGCCATGTTGAGCGACTTGGTCTTGGTGAGAGTTCCAGGCTCTGCAATCTCTCCGACCGAGCCAAAGACGGTCTCGAGAAGCGAGGAAGCAGTTGTGGCAGCGGTAGTGGGCGCGTTGACGTGGAAGAAAGTTCCTCCAACACCAGGGAGTTGGCGCTTGTCGTGAGAGTGGTCGTGGGCGTGGGCGGCACCAACACTCTTGCGAACCATCTTAACGAATCCGTCTCTCTTGCGGGCAGCAGGAGTGGCGGCAGGTGGCAGTTCAGAGGTAGAGTTACCAGCGGGACTTCCTCCAGCGCCATCGTCGACATCAATGAAGACACCGACGACAGCGATCTTGGAATCCTCACTCTCCCAGACCATGTGCATCTCCATAGCCATGCTCTTTCCAGCGTCCAGATGCTCACTGGGCAAGTGGAAGTGGAACTGCTGGAGAGTGAAACTGGTGTTGGCGAATTTCATGGTACCCTGTCCAGCAACGACTTCGACAGTGGTGCCCAGGTTCTCGAATTCGGTTCCCTCGAGCATGTCAGGGATAGACAGGCCCAACTGAGATGCAGGGATAATGGCATTGGCGCCTGCGGCCATGTCGATGGGGGATTGGTTTACACCTGTTGAGCAAAGAGCGTTCGCCTGGGGGTCCAAGCCAACCCAGTTGGTAGGTCCCTATGAGTATTGTCAGCCTTCATCCTCATAACAGCTATTATCCGAGTCAAAACGGTAAGGACATACGATCTTGCCAGTGTAGCCAAAAGTGTTGACCTCAACAGCGCCACCCTCAGCTCTAGGGTGCAGAAGTGTTCCGTAAGCGCACGAAGCAAGCGCCTCCGAGGCCAAGGCGCCAAGGAGAAGAAGTTGTCGGGTGATGGAACCAGCCATGATGATTATAAGTCGTGGAGTCGTGGAAAGAAAGAGATTATACGACGGTGAGAGTACAAGAAAGAATGAAACAATTAATGGAAATTAGGCAAACAAACAGAGGCCAGCCTCAAGGAGAATAAGAAACAATGGTAGAAACAAGAGACAGAATCGAACGATGATGCCGAGAAATCAGCAGGTTGAGGACGAGGCATGTGTTTTAATAGGAAACTTGGTGAGGAGGCAAAGGTAAGGTCCGCCAAAACATGTGGAGACCAAAATAGTATCCTGTGTTTAGCTCTGTTTCGTTAGGTATGCTTAAGGTAACCTTAAACCTTGACGTTGCGGAGGGTGACATTGAAAAAGTAGCGTCGCAGGTGGTGTCGCGTGGAGTACTTGATACTCGCCCGGTCTCGGATGCCAAGATGGCAGCCGGGGACATGATCGCATATTAAAAGTCGCGTAGGGCTGTTTAATTGAGTGAAGAAGAGTTCTGCTACTTGCGAGACAACTTGAGCTATGAGATTTGTGTTCAATTTGATTGAGTTCAAATGAAATGGCTGCAGATAGTGACAAACCAGCCATAAATTTCATTATAGCTTCAACTACTCCAGTAATTCCCAACTGATCGGAACTCCGGATGGCACTTACATGGTGAAACCCAAGACCAATAGCAGCAATAGTCAAATTGAAAAATCGGATGATTTTTACGTCTAGACCTCCATGGACCCTGTCTCTCTAACTGCAACAGTGGCAGGTTCTGTTGCAAGGGGCACGGGGCAAAGCTCAAACGGTCTCGCTTACCGCGAACAACCTTGCCACGAAGATTATCTCTCCCGGGAGATAAGAAACGGTTTGATAAAGTTTTGATTAGAGTATGTAATTGAAGATCCCGCGAGCAGGTTTTAAGTTTTGTGTTTGCTGTAATTTTAGATCTTATTGAAACCTCACTTATAACAAACGCGCGTGGCCAGAGTCTTCCGACCGTGGGGGCCTGGATGCAGTACCCTGGCCAGCTATAACAGCGGCCATAAGCACCTTTGACCGGGTTTTATGGCCGGATGAAGACAGTGTAAGCCGAGATAGCAACATAGCTGGATCTCCTATTCGATGTCATTTTATTTATTCTACTAGCTTTATCTAAATATAATGGTAAACGCAGACATGTGCGCCCTCCATGTCCGTAATCAGGGCCTCCCGATACTGCTGAACAGGGGAAAAGCGCGTCGCAGGCTGGTTCCCGTAAAAGAGCCTTGAGGAACAAACATACCCAGGGCAGTTTTCAAGGTGCAATTGCAGTTGGCCTTTTTGTCGCTTGACAAGGACCCTGATCCGGGGTAAAGTGCGCGAGATTGGGCGCCTGATGTTTCTAAACGGGTGGTCTTGTAGTACGGCATTACGGTACGGACAACTTGCGAGTCACTTCTGGTAGTAATGAGCGGATGTGTCAAAAGCTTCGCCTGTCAAGCAGTGTAATATGTAATATCTGGATCTTATAATCACGAAAGGCAGCTATAGATATGTAAAATATTCTTCAACAATGAGAATGAAGCCAGAATGAGACTCTGTGAGCCCCTTCACAAAGTTCCCTCTGCGCCTCAATCTATTGAGGAATCATGGTTGTTTAAGAGTACATCCTATAAGATAGGACATGTGTAGAACGGTACGGTTGGTGTCAGGACTGCCTAAAAGGAGCCTCCTCTGATACTGAAGCAAGCAATAGAACGATCGATAGCGACAGGGTTTCAGCATTCTGTGATGCGATGCAAACTTGACAACGATGGGGGCTGTTGCGTCCCACTTTGGTAACGTTTATTCCAGTTGGACATAAAGGAGAGTTTGTGGAATTTCAGCCGTCGTCATTCGTGGAGTGATGGCGCTCCGAGTCTAGATCTTAGACCAACGAAGAAGCACCGCGGCAGCAATGACTGGCAGCACACTCACCAACTCTCCCAGTCCCGCAAACTCTGGGGGAATCCTCGCGTTGACAAAGGCACCTGCAGCAAGAAGAACTGCAAAGGTGTTGTACACGAAACTCCACCCAAAGTTGAACTTGATGCGGTTGACGGATTTCCGACTGGCATTCATCATGGTCAGAATACCAGCCAGGGAAGGGCGCATGAGAACAACATCCGCGGCGGATTGTGCGACATCTGTGCCTTCGTTCATATGGACGCCGATAGTAGCCTGCGCGAGAGCAACCGCATCGTTCGTGCCGTCGCCGCAGAAAACAACGACTGGCTTCTTGCCATTTGCGGCATCACTGAGGAGAGTCTGGATGTAATCCCTCTTGTCGGCAGGCGAGCTTCGAGAGCGCACATTGTTATCAGGAATGCTAAGCTTGGATGCCAAGTTCCGAACGGCTCCGTCATCGTCACCAGAAACCACATGTACCGAGACACCACGCTTCTGCAAGGTTTCAACCGTTTCCGCAGCATCAGACCGGAGTTCGTCCTCAAGTCCATAGACCGCCTTCAGCTCATTGTCGATTGTAAAGCAGAACACAGTGTAGCCTTGGACGAGCATCGGCTGGACGAGTTCATGGTCTGACAGATTCAACCAACGAGAGTTGCCAGCTCGGAGTTTCTGACCGCCAAGGGTACTTTCAACACCTTTACCAGTCAAGCTCTTCGGCTCAGGAACACTCGAGATCATGATTCCCATGTCCTTGAGGTGGGCGGCTACAGCAACCGAAACCGGGTGTCGACTGTTTTCAACCAGACCCAGAAGAAGTGGAAGTTTGTCCTCATCGATGCACTCGTTCCCAACAACGGAGAGCTTTCCTCGAGTCAAAGTTCCTGTCTTGTCAAACACGACGTGCGAAGTCTTGTGGGCCACTTCAATAGCGTCCGCGGACTTGAAGATGATACCCCGTTCCGCCGCGACTCCGCTGGCGATTACAATGACCATGGGAACAGCCAACCCAATTGCACATGGGCAAGAGACAATAAGAACAGTGATGGCGTAGGTGATGGCCTGGATGGTAGCTTCAGATCCTCCATAGCCGCGGACCGTCATGCCTACTGCGACCCAGATGACAAACGTAATGATCGTCAATGCCACCACCACAGGGACAAAGTAAGATGCTACTCGATCTGCCAGGTCCTGTAACTTGGGCTTCGATAGCTTGGCCTCGTCAACCATCGCAGCAATAGCGTGGATGGTATTGTCACCAGGCAGACGGTTCAGCCGAACAGTCATGACTCCAGGTCCATTGATAGATCCAGCAATCACCACCGATTTGGGATACTTTTCCACCGGTCTGGATTCACCCGTGAGCATAGACTCGTCGACCTCAGAAGACCCGGTGATAACAGTGCCATCGGTTGGAATCCTGGTGTCCGGAAGAACCTTGAATGTGTCGCCGTATTGAAGAAGCCGGGCATCGATCTCACGTTCCGTTCCACTTTCTTCGTCAATAAGGATGGCTGTCGTTGCTTGCAGTGACCGGATGGAAATGGACTCGACGGCTCTCTGACGAGCGAGTGCTGCAACCCATCGGCCAACCATGATCAAAGTAACTAAGAGAGTGCTCGTTTCGAAGAATTGTCCAGTCGAGAGGGGTTTCCCTGCGACGAAGTACCCAAAAGATACCACAGAGAAAATGTAGGCAGCACTGGTGCTCAAGACGATCAAGAGGTCCATCTCGATCACTTTGGAGAAAACGAGTGCCTTCAGAGCCTTGGGGTAGAAAGGTCCTGCGATAACAACTTGAACGACAGTTGCCAACGCGAGTGAAGCCGAGGAATAAGCCAACTCCCGCTCAGGAAGAGGAGCCCATGCCATGACAAGCACAGGAATCGTCAAGACAGCGGAGAGAAGCGTTGTGTATCCAACTTGACGGACATGCTTGCTGCCAGCCTCCAGCGATGGATCACCACGAGGCGGAGCAAGTTCAATTGGCGGACCCCAGATCTTCTCAGCCAGGTCTCGGGCTCCCAAAATCTGGGAGTCAAACGCAACTCGTACAGTCTGCTTGTCCACAAGCGCCATATCAATGACACCCTCCGGCCATTTTTGATTCATAAATTTCGATGGATCATCGGAGACGATAAGATCCAGGCTGGATCCCTGATTCTGAACTCTTTCGCATTTGAATTCGGTCGTTCGTTCCAGATGTTTCACAACTTCTTCCACCGAGCCGAGACGAAGGTCGATATTGAACTCGGCCCGTGAGAGAACCAGGCTCGTCTTCAGATCTTTAACAGCGGAAACTGTAGCGAGAGTTCGATTGAGCTTGGTCTCGCAGCCGGTACAAGTCATACCGGAAATGCTGAGAACAACATGCTCCTTGCCATCACCCTGCTTCTCTATATCGGTGATAGCCTGAATCGGGGCCTTCTCAACCTCCAACCCGTGATCAAGCGCAGGAGAGGAGCAGCAGGCATCGGCGCAAGAACCCTGAGGGCTGACCGGTCGCTTTTCTGAGCAGCAAGAGTCCGCACAACTATTCTTCGGAGCCTTGACGATGTCCTGCTTGGGTGGCTTGCAGCAAAAGCCAGCGCAAGCGGTATCGAGGGTCTCTTTGACAACCGCAATCTTGGCTTCTTCGCAGCAAGATCCTGCACATCCACCAGGTGGAGGTTCAACAACGGGCTTGACCTTCGAACAGCAGGAGTCCGCAGAGATGCTTTTGGCATCACTGTCGTTGACACGCTTGTCCCCGGGGCAACAAGATCCGGCACAGCCGGCCTTGGGAGGGCGTCCTTCGAAACGCTCAGTCTCGGAGCAGGAAGAATTAAGACGTCCAGTGTCAACAACAGACAGCTTGGTAGGCTTGACGGGCGAGCAGCACGATTTGGCACAGTTGTCCTTGACGGATGGAGCCTTGTCAGGCTTGTCGGAGCAGCAAGAACTGGGGCAGTTGCTCTTTGCTGGGGCTTCTTTGGCTGGGGCCTCGTCCTTCGCACAGCAAGATCCAGAAGGTTTGATGTCAGCTACAGCTTCCACGTTGGGCTTGGCCTTTGAACAGCATGAATTCGCGCAGCTGGTCTTGGGAGGAGGCTCCTTGGCAGGCTTCCCTTCGGAGCAGCAAGACTTAGAGCATTTACCCTTAATGGAAGGCTCTTTAGCAGGCTTGTCCTTGGAGCAACAAGAGCCGGCGCAGGCAACCGTAGACGGTTTTTTGGCAGATTTGACGCTTTCGCTAGAGCCTTTGCGCTGGCGAAGGCGATCCTGCGCGGCATGGTGCTGCGTGCCGGAGCCGCTGCTGCTGTAAGAATCCAGCGAAGTACGAAGAAGGGAGCGGGCGGACGACTTCTTGGAGCACTGCTTCCCGTCCAGGGAATGGCGCTCGCGAATTTCGCAGCAGGTTTCCTGGCCGAGAGCAATGAGAGCACGGCAGATGCATCCCAGGGCCTGAAGAGTGGCGCCGTAGCGGTCGAGGGCAGAGGTGCTATGCTGGCTGCATGCTTTGCCGTCGGCTGCTCCACTGCAAGCTGAGACGAGTTAGCAATCTCCAATGGCTTTCTGTAGGCGTGGTTACTCACTCTTTTTCTGGGCGACAGCGCTTATCTCGCATTCCCGCATAGCCAAGCGGTCAAGGCAAGACGTGTCGCAACATGGGCCTACCTTGCCTCGGCAGCAATCAGGCGCGTCGCTATCGTCCTTGGTTTTGTCGTCGGCGCATTTGCCAGAGGAGCAGCATTCATCTGGTTTATCCTGTTTGGGCTCTCCCTGACCCGGGTCCTTGGTCTCGAGAGGCTCATCGCAGCAAGAGTCTTGGCAACTGCTCGTCTCCTCAATTGGAGCCACGATTGGTGCAGTGACCGGCTCAGTGACTGGAGCCGGTGGGCCGCAACAGTCGCATCCCATTGTTGGAGTATCCGTGTTTTTTGTTGTTTTTTTGCTTTTCAGTGCGAATTTTGTCAGTTGTTGTTGGTGTTGATGATGGAAATTGATAAGGTTCAAGAATTGTGCCAGCCACTTGAGACCAGTCTCGGATGCCTGCCCTTGGTCAGCGATTGCCGAAACACGCCCTTGCATCCGACCATGCCCGAGACCAATGGACCAGAAGTTAATGAATTGGGAATTTCGCTGATCAAAAGTAATGTAAATGATTTAATATCGAATAATACTTCCAGACAAAGAGTAGTAAAAAGTGAGTCAAGAAGATAACGGGAATTGGAAAAAAAGGAATCCAGACTGGTCAAGTCTAGGTGTTTGTCAGTCGACATTGGCCTGATTCGAACAGACGCCTCCGAAGAGAATAGATTTCTAGTCTATCGCGTTAGACCACTCCGCCACAATGCCTTGTCTGATTGATGGAGGTTGAAGACGTTTTCTATTCTATCAAGGGAGTGTCAAAAGGAAAAATCTCACCCATCGGAGCTCTTCTCCAAGTCACACCACCGTTCACCAGTGAGAGATGCCGCGAATAAAAAGATGAGAAAATTTTATCAGAAAATGTGGGTCTCAAACAGAGAAGCACTCACTACATTTCCTGGTAAGGACTTCATTGAACTACATGTGTTCATTGCAGAGGCTGCGATTGCATTAGAATTAATTAAAGTTAATATGTATCAAGCGACACTCAAAGTGAATACTTCAATTTCCATGACGCGACAAAGTGATCCGCCATTCAATAGATGTTTCTCTCATTTTGCATCCGAAAAAGAATAAGTCAATTATTGGTCACTAGAGCACTACATCCCATATAGACAGACAGACAGAATATTTGGTAAATGCAATAAAGTCGCGAGCAAAAAGAATGACCATTCGGTCGAAACTGCAAAAGTTTTGTCGGTAGAGAGGTTCGAACTCTCGACCTTTGGATTACTCTAATCTGGGATCAGATCACAACAACTTGTTATGAGACCAACGCTCTAACCAACTGAGCCATACCAACTTGTTCGATGTCTCAGCTTCCGGGATTTGAGACTATGATCCTGGTCACGCAAACGAAGGGACACGATCCACCACTAAACGCGGCGACACCGAGTTGTCTCGAATCTGTCTGGCGTCGATGGATATAGCGTAAGCCTATCACCACGCGTTCTACTGGTATGGCTTTGGGTGCCTCTAGAAGGAAATGATGGGAAGAGAACAAACATCTCGATAAGTTCTTGTATCTAGATGGGTCGCGGTCTAATGTCGAGGGATTGATTCCTCCGTGAACCGGTTCGATGGCCAAAGAAGCCATTCGGTCTTCGACGTAGTCCATGGTGATGCTATGCAGTTTGCTGCCAATCATACCAGGCAAACTAATCATGTCATGCTTCGGAATAAACTGCAAATGCAGTGCTTCGTTGTATGGGTGTTATTCCCTCCCAATTGGGATATGTCGCGTCCGCCTGTCTGGTGAATCGCGCTGTTACCAGTGAAGAGTCACCAAATCGCGCTCCATTACGCGTCGTTTTAATTGAGTAAATCAATTATTTTACTCATTCAAGCCCGTTGCTACCGAGTGTATGAACGATCCAACAAACAAACAAACAAAAGATTAAGAAAACGCGGTAGCGGGATAGAGGACTGGAAAGGCAAAAATAGTTGACAAGACTGGGATTCGAACCCAGGCCCCTTTCGAGACTGCGAATCGTTACTAGTTCTAATCGAACCTGAACACAGCGCCTTAGACCGCTCGGCCATCTTGCCTTTTGATTGGATACTAACTTTGCTTTCAGACGTCATAATATCGCAAGAGTCAAATTCGCAGATGAACATGATCTCAAGGACCAAACTCCAGTATCCGGAACATCTTGGACATATCTTGTGTGTAAGTAAATACAGTCTTATACGCCCTTTCAACTTGAATTAGGAAGAAATGTAGAAGTGCCGGTTTGTGACATTCCTTCCTAAACGTCAATTGTGTCAGCAAAACCACAGACCAATTCGTATGTTTTCATTGACAGAGCAAGCTCGCGAGGCATACATTCACTCAATCGCTCAATTCGGCCTATAAGCTCACCTAAAAAGTCACAGAATAAATGACAGATTAATCAACAGTCATTCTACAGAGACTTTCCCATTCCTATTGCTTATTATACTGTCATAACGACGTGTTTGCCGCCGTCGTCCTTGGATATCTGTGAAAACTACCCTGTAGCCACAAGAAGTGAGATGGCTACTGATGTCATAGCTTTCGGAGGAAACGTTAGCCAATTTTCGCGCCCTGTTTCAGGATTGTTTCTCGCCAGCGCGACCCCTCTTTACGCGCAAGCAAATTCGCGCGTCGCGTTACCGTGTTACTAGCCTCCTCATTTACAGACTAAAATTATCTGGTCGTGATGGGTTCAAGCAGGGATTTTGAACCGTCTATTCGAATGAAATGCTAGTATCCGTAGGTACCACAATGTGATGCATTCTCTGGACACCTCTTGCTTCGCCTCCTTCAGGCAGAAATGCATGCCCATCGGTGGCCTCACTGATACCCCTCATGTTGTCCCTCGATCTCCCATGGTTTTGCAACAGTCTCTGCTTATCTTGCTCATGAAGCTGTAATACTAAATCAAGCCCTTGGCATCTTTTTCAAAACTACAATGTCCATGCGAGAGAAGAATTATTTCTTGGCGCCGATTGGAAACCCCCCGGAAGGTCCTATCCGACTCGGAAACATTGTCTCCGGCCCAGCATTCGCAGACGATCCTATCAACGAGGAACACCTGCCGCTGGACTCGGTGGCTATGGAAGTCAGTGAGCACAACCAAACCAATTTCGCCTTGGACATGACAGTGAGCAAAGATGGCTTTGTCGGAGTTTGGGCATCATTCTTGCAAGTGTTGGGGATCGGTGGTGACGTGACGTTTGAGTGGTCCAGGGAGCACAGCGAGAAATGGGCCTGCGATAATTTGAAAACCGTCTCATGCAACCCTAAACTTTCTTACATCACTCAATGCTTGAAAGATGAAGGTGTGCAGCATTACATGCGCGTTCATAAGCCCTGGCTTGGCGCTTCCAAGCTGTATATGGTCACTGGCATCAAAGTGGCCTACGGAGCTGCCTCCACAGTCGCCTACGCGAGAAAGAATGGGCTGAACCTCCGATTCGGCACAGATTTCAGTTCACAAGGTGTTCCTCTCAGTTTAGGACCTAAAATTGGAGGCAGCAATACGATATCTGTTCAGCAGTCGCAGGAAGGCGCCGAGCCATTTGTTTTTGCCTTTCGCTTGCGACGAATCAAGATCTCGCGAAAGGGTGATATTCGTCATGAGAACTACACTAGAGGAACAGTCCTCAGTATCAAGGAAGATGGCGCGAGTGGTGAATCGGATATGGAGATTGTGGTTGATGGTATTGAGGACCATGACGCAGAGGGCTCGGAATTTCAACTTGACAGCAAGGACGCTTTGGAGGAGGAATCCCCAGATGGTACACGCTGCAAATGTGTGGTAGTTGAGGATACATGAATCTGCACTTGAACGATGTTACTGTTCAATGAGATTCGTCCAATGGTCCGATAGCAGACTGCGCCGGTCACATGAAAGTTTTATATAGTCATCTGAATCTGTATTTATTATTGCGACGGCTTGAAGCACCGAGCAACCTCCGCCCCTACCTCCAACCCATACTCCTTTCTCAACTCATCAACTATAAACCAAGCAGTCATCAACCTCTCTTCACCAGCCTTTCCAATAAGCTTCCACGGAACAAGGAACTTTAGTCCATTGGGAGCCTTCTCACTACTTGCAAGTCTCAATACTGATAGCATCGCTGGGGTCTCTTGTAGATAGGTCTGTATATCCGGGCTTTTGTTGAGGGGAGACTGCCTGGCGAATTCAAGAATCAAGGCTGCCACCCCCGCAGCAATAGGGCATGCAAAAGACGAACCAGACCATGTCCTTTCGGTGTTGGGACTGGAAATTCCTAGACCCGGAGCGCTGAATCTAGATCCTCTACTGTGTTGAGATGAAGAAGAAGGAGCGTATCGCGCGTGCTCGCCATGGCCATCAGCCGCATCAACGCCTATCACGCTGTCGGATCGTGCTGGGTATAGGATATCATTCGGTGGGCCGAGAAGCCCATCATTGGAAGTCGAGGCAAACATATGGACCCCATTCTGGCGTGCAAAATCGATGGTTTTGCGGACGCCGTCGTCGTTGTATGGCCAGCCAAAAGACATGTTGATGATATCAACACCCCATCCACCACCATCGGAGCTGTCTTTGCCCGGCTTTGCAGCAGCTTTTTTAATAGCTCTTTCCACGGCCGTTTGATCCGGAATTAGGCTTTTACCTTCTGGACGTACTACGCGACAGATATACAATACTGTCGTGAGGCTGACCTTGAGTATTTGCACAGCCACTGCTGTTCCATGCCCCGATGGATCTGTCTTGGCTTCAGAGTCTGAACCGCCTTCAACGAAGTTGACAAATTTCTTGACTCGTTGATAGTATGGTTTCAGAGCCCTTTTGTCTTCGGCTGTTGTGTAAGCGAAGCCGGTGTCAAGAACGGCTATCTTGATTGGCGTAATGGATTTTGAGTTTGATCCGTCTTGTCTATACATAAACTCGTGTGTGGTTGTTTCCAGCATACTGAACCATTGTTCTGTTGATCTGGCGCTGTGAATTGTTAGATCAGAACCTCCAAAACCCTTGAAGTTCATTTCTCACCTTGAGTCAGCAGCAGACGTCTGGAAAGCGCCTAGATTTATACTATCCATATACTTGGCTTCAGGTTTTATCTCATTGCTAAGTGTGGTGGTTGATTTTATGCCAGATACTTCAAGACGGCCCGAAGCACTGTAGTTATTAGGGTGTACAGTATGGATAGCCCGCTCAGAAGTTGAAGCAGAGGCGACTGTACTGTGATTCGTAATCTCATTGGGAGCAGTGGCAGGTGAGTCAGTTGTGGGTTCAAAAGGAGCTGTAGATCCGCCTAGGCGAGTGTGCGAATGGATCGCGCGAGGTGGCAGTTGTTTTGGATGACAATCGACTGAAAAAACCTTAATAGCAGGATCGAAATCGAGAACGGCGATCCGCCCAACAATGATCATGATTCTTAACTTGACCTTACCTTCCAGCTCCCGAAAAAGCTTCAGGAAAACGTCAGGTAACAAGTCTGCGCCGTGGAAGTTATTGCGTAGAACCCCTGTATCAATAACAATGGCAAACTCCTTTTCAACACGACACTCGAGAGCCAGTATACCAGCTAAAGCTTGAAACCAGTCGCCGGATGCAACGAGTTGCAGCACTTTGACAAGTAGCCCCAGAGTAAGAGGTGTCGTTAGGGAATGTAAAGCCTGCAAAGCTTGCATCGCTAGCTGACGAAGAACATCCTCAATCTGATTAGTTGCGAGATCAGCTACCTCGTCTGGCAACGGACTCAGAAGATAAAGAACCACATCGGGTGATTTGACGTTATTCACCACTTCGATTCCAAAAGTATCCAAGGTCTTTCGCTGCTGTGACGTACCCATAACGAGCAACACTGAAGGGTCTGTACCATATGCCCAGTCTTGTACTTTCTCTGTATCCCATATAGAAGAGGTAATACTCTTACTTTGAGTTCCTCGTGTGCGAAGAAACAGGATACGATCTTTGATAGCATTCTGGTTGATTGCAACGCCATTATTGTGGAATGTTGGAACCTGCCAGATTAAGTCGTCGTCAGGCAGGTTGGTAAGCTTCCAATGTCCTGAAGAGGAAGTATCGCAAGCTTTGCCCTCGTCAGTCGCGACGAAATGTTGGTAAAATAACTACGTACTGATGATAATGTGACGAAGCTCCACAAGATGATTGCGATAGTCGTTATCTCTCATCTGCTGTTGTATACTAATTATAGCTGGGTGTTGCCGTCCAGCATCCGACTCTCGGCGTTGTAGCTGTCGCTCTGTCTCGCTCCGCAGAGACTGTAGAGGATCCATGCCGCGTTCTTGGACGGTCGAATGCTGTGTGAGAGATGTCTGAAACTCGATTCCAGGAGGGTTGCGCCCTGGTTAGACAATATGCGGGAAATGCCACCCTGATTGGCCGGGCGGAGTCACGAGTTGACACCCTTGTCGCCGAGGCTGAGCTTTTGTTCTCATCTCAGAGCCTGGTTCAAAGGTCGCAGATTACACCACTCTACCAAGATGCCCTCGGCACCGCGATATAGTCGCAGACAACCCCAATCGCCGCCGCAAAGACGTAGGCAATACTCTCCCGCCACTGAAATTGACGAAAGGCGGCGCAGAGGTAGTGTCGACGACTACGAGAGGGGCTATCGGAGGAGACGATATGAAGATGACGCTGGTAAGTCAATTTGGCTCCCTATCTCTTCTACCAAGCTGATGTATGGGCCTTAGCCTCCCAATTTTCAGACCAAGACGGTCCTGATCCTCCTCCTCCTCCAAAACCTGAGCGGGAGGTAGACCATGACCGCGATGTTGATGCCGACATTAGGTATCGCCCTATGGTCCCGTTCAGCTGGCGCAACGAGATCTGCCGCTTGCTGGAAGTTTCTCCTGATGCACTTGATGAGGAGGTTTTCCAAGCCATAGGCAAAGCGTCCAAGATACTGAAGGAAACCGAGAAAATGCGGGCCCTTTTTGAAGCCCGACAAGGTCCGCCACGGTATCAAGTAATACACTCAGTTCGATGCGAGAAATCGAGAACGGAAGGAAAACTATACCTCGATCAGCCTTGGGTGGTTGAGACTGGCCCGCAAAACGCCCACCTGCGGGGTAGCCAGCCCATTGTGAATTTTGAGCTCTTTCTGGAGAGAAACAAAGAGGTTGTAGCAATCATCTATAAGAATTACAGATGCTGCGGAAATTCACGAGCGTACCCCAAAAAGGCCCGTCATGAGGATGATGACCAAATTGAAGCGTCCTCGCTTTTGATTAGCGAGGAGATAGCCATCATCTCAGAGGACTTAAAATCCGCTATGGTGGAATTTTCTGATGGTGTGCTGGGAGGATTTCCGCACCCCAAGTTCGAAGAAGATGAAGAAATGAAGTATCCGTACATCTGGTGGTTTCATCGCCGGAAGGAAATCAATGGGGCACTTGAAAGGTACAAATCTTCCGACTGGTTTCTTATGGTCAACTTGGTCCGTGAGTATATACTTGAGCGCATGACGGAGGAATGGGAAACAGTCGACGAATTGCTCAGGAGGAGGAAGATTTGCCTCCAATATATGGGATATCTGTTTGTGAGTTTTCTTTACCTACCGCGCAATTGCCCCTACGAATGGCAGCAGTGAAGCTGAAACTCCTTATCAGGTCCCTGAACAGCTTGCTATTTCTACTAAGCAAGGACGTGCCATCTCAAAACTCGAGGGCGTTGTAACAGACGGCTGGCTCGAACAACAACCATTTATTGAATACTCGGCAGTTGTTGATGTGACCTTTTGGACTTTCGACGGCATGTTCCACAAGACCTCCAAACAATTTGCCATCACAGACCTCCCTCGCGACATTAAATCCGAGGCGGAAGAGCTTGCTATTACTGATCTACCGCTTTACCCCATCGAGTATGCTAGCAGTGAGGTCGCTGAAGCCCTGCGCCAACGTGGTCGAATGTTTTGGAAATGTCGTTTCCGCAATTATGTGTCACTTACTGGGGAGATGGACCAGGATATACAAGATTCGGTTTTTTCACTGATGCGCTTACCTAGTCGAAGGTTTGCTAACTTGGTTCCAGATTGGCTCTCGGTTCATGGTCGATATCGCAACTCACAAGAAGTTGCATCGTGAAGGCAATGGCCGGTCCCAGCGAGCACCATCTCCCGGCCCTAATGACCTGGAAGCGAAATACATGTCTGAAGATGACCCCGATCTCGCAGATGACTTCTTCATGTGTCTCCCGACATCAATATTTGGATTCAACATGGATAAAAAGGAATGGGGTAAGTGCTTATGATACTACTTTGGAGACTCATGCTTACCCATCCAAGTCAACTTGGACGTACACTATCTGCGGGATGTTGTCTGGAATACTGAGGCTTTTGATCTTCTTGTAGTTCAAGAAGAAACAAAAGTTCTCATCCAGGCCGTAGTCACAAACCAGCTTCGCACCACGGAGAATGCGGATCTCATTCAAGGAAAGGGCAACGGTCTTTTTATTCTTCTTCATGGGTACCACTCCCCTTATTCATTAGTCCCATATCGATAGCTAACAGCAAGACAGAGGACCTGGAACAGGCAAAACTCTCACGGCAGAAAGGTATGTAAGCTCCTCTGCGAAGAATAGCCAGCTCACAAAAATGCAGTGTTGCCGAAGTTGCGAAAAAGCCATTGTACAGAGTTACATGTGGTGATATCGGCACCAAGGCTGAAGATGTCGAACAGGCAAGTCCTAAAAGTAATTGTCTCAGATCTATCTAATTGTTTTTAGTATCTCAACGTCGTCTTACATCTCGGAAAGACATGGGGCTGTGGTGAGTTGTATCATTTTGCTGCCCGTATATTTTTAACCTTTATCAGTTGTTCTCCTGGACGAAGCAGATGTTTTCTTAGAACAGAGATCTCTTGTAAACTTGGAGAGAAACGCTCTCGTATCAGTCTTCCTACGGGTTTTGGAGTATTACGACGGTACTTGACCCCAATGGAAAGCAATGACTCACATACTAACAACAATTAGGAATTCTCATACTGACAAGCAACCGAGTTGGTATTTTTGACGAGGCTTTCAAGTCACGCATCCAGTTAAATCTGCGCTACAAAAATCTCGGTCGAGGCCAGAGACTGCAGATATGGAAGAACTTCTTCATTCGCCTTAGTCGCTTGGAACAAGAGGCTTCTACAAAGGACCAAAACAGCATATCCTATGGGGTCAATGTGGATGAGATGACAGCCAAGCTTGATGAGTTAGCTGATGCTAATCTCAATGGCCGCCAAATTCGAAATGCTATATCAACAGCGCGACAGTTGTCAAGGTATCTCAAGGAACCATTAGGCTACAAGCATTTGACGGCAGTGATTGATGAAGCGAAGAAGTTTGATGAGTATCTGCTGGAGTTGAACAGGACATATACGGCGGATGAAATTCAGAGAGACAAGGGAGAAAGATAGTTTGAATGCGTCTTCGTGTAAAGTCGAAATACCCCACGTAAGCTTGCTACAGAGCTACTCTGTTACTATCTTGAAGATATAATGCTTGCATAGAAACAAGATAGCGAGAGAAGCCAATGCCAGCCTTACAGGGTCATTATCGGGCCCTGTCCAATCACTGTAACGTTCCAAGCGCTGGGGAGGCCTCCGTAATTGGCATAGCCTTAAGTAAGCACTGCCTCACTCTGAGGCTGATTAGCATTCCCCAGTTGCCTCAAGGCAATTAAACTCGACAAACTCAACCAAAATACGCGACAAGTCATCGGACACATCAAAATTCATCTATCCCAGATCATTACTGAGAACCAATTGTGCAGCGTTGTCTGTTACTCGACGGCGTATAAATAGAGTAGCTGACCTCCCATGACTCGTCGAACAGGGACCAGATATTCTGAGAGCTCAGAGGATGGGGACTATGGATATTCTCGATCGAACGACGACCCGAGGAGATACTACTCTTACGACACGGAAGAAGAAGCCTACGAAGATCGATCTTACATGGAACGACAGGCTAGAATTGCGCGCCGCAGGGTTACTGCGACAGGTACATCACCTCCCCCAATAAGATCCACAGTATGGCGTATGCCCGCACGCCCTCGAGGGTCCTATACCAGCGATGATGAATCCGGAGAAGACGACGAGGTCATCGCAGCTATGGATAATGAGCTCGAAAAAGGTCCCATTCGACGTTACCAAAACAATGTGGACGGGCACAATCGACCAGGACACAGCGCAGCATCAAAGCTTCAACTACAAGGCCCAAGGGCACTGAGTGATGTCTGCAACAAGGATACTATTTCTAAGGATAATACAGTAGGGAACGAGGCGCAGATGGATGATCTTCTTGCTCGTTTCGGGAAAAGGGTGTTAGGAATGCACTGTCGAGAGCTGCAGATGATATCAGAACCTGGTCCGGAGTTGGACTTGGCTTCCAAATGGAAACCTTACGCCAAGGTTAGTTACTGATTCGCCACCAAACCAAGACCTCTTCTAACACCGATAGAATATTAGTAGAAGAGACACATTCAAGTTTGTTATCGTCCTTACTGATAGATACTTCTCTAATGCTTTGGTACAGCGGAAACATAACAGACCTTTCACCTTCTGATCACAGGCGTTGGAAACCCCGGGAGGACTACAACGATGAAGCTCATTTTGACAGGTATATTTCATATAATGAATAGTTATGCGGCCATATGCTGATAGCCAATAGGCAGTGGGGGCATAAGCAACGACTAGCCCAGAGTAAATACGGAGATGAGGCACATACAGACTTGCGCGAAAAAGGGCCTCCGCCGATTCCAAAAGAATACTCATACAAGTCGAATGCGGCCCTTGACTATATCCAGGCTTCCAGAGACAGGGCGAGAGAATATGCAAAAGCCGAAAGAGATTTAGAGTCAGATGATGACTCGTCTGAGTCAGGGGATGGCGCTGAGTATGAAGAACTTGGCGACTACGAGCTTGAGAGACCGGCCACTGTAAGGTCACGAGAACGGAGAATACCCGCGGCGCGTCTATCTTGATACATCTAGTGTCTTATATTGTGTCTTCTACTTGCTGTTTGTAGAAGTATTCGTCAGTGCTAAGAGAAAGGTATAAGATCTTAAGTCATAAAGGGCACCCATTAAAGAGCATAATAAGTATTAAACTAGCTACTTCGTATATCTAAGAGTCATTACCATATCCTTCATCCATATATGTACCCAATTAAGTCAAACCCAGGAAGAGCGGCAGAGTGAATGAACAACCCACTTGAACAGCCAAAGGCACGATGGCGTATGTACCGGCAGAGAATTTGCCAGGAGAGATAGTCCAGCCCCAAGGAGCACCAAAAGACATGTACATCATACCAGCTGCAAGCACGATACAGATGAGGAAAGTGTACTTGAAGCGGTGCATCATCTTGTTGAGGCCGATGTAGATACCCGTAGGACCCAGCTCCTTGGATGTAGACGCCCACTCGATGTTGATGGAAAAGGCGTGGCACAGAAGAGCCTTGGCACAGTTGATGCTGATACCGCCGAAGAAGAGAACGAGGAAGGGAAGCCATTTGCAGGCTTCGAGAATAGCAGACCAGAACGACTTTTCCTTGAGACGGTGACGGGTCATGCTGCAGGCAACAGAGGCGACACCGTTGAAAACGACTAAGAGAGAGACCCAGATGCCCCAAGATGGAGTGTAGAACTGGTCAAGATCGTAGAAGAAGAGACCAACGAGGACGTAGTTGATGAGGGTGAGGAGTAAACCAGCAGCGATGGCGTAGTCTATGATCATTAGCTTGTTGGTCGGTCGAAGTGGTCTTGGGTAAAGAACTTACATGTGAAGATGTAGGCAATGATGGAAACCTTGCTGGAAACAGGCATGTTGCTCCACAAGAATCTGAGGAATAGTCGAGTGACTGGGCCCTTGTAGATCCACTGGTAGCTGTAGTAAAAGTATTAGCAATTGTCAAGTGATTGGCAAAAGTTGAGTGGACTTACAAAGGATGGAACACAAGCTCGTTACAGCCGTAAGCATACTTCTCCCATCGGTTCAGCTCATCGTAGACAGTCAGAGAAACACCCTCCTCGAAACCACCGTTGTGGTACGTAGCCAGACGACACACCATACCAGCCATCTGAACTCTGAGACTGATATCGAAATCTTCAGAGACGTGAGTGTCGGACCACCACTTGGTAACTTTGTCTGATGGATCAACAAACGCGACACTTTGTACAGCTTTCCAGCGAAGGAAGGCGTTGTGACCGACAAAAGGTGCGACGTCACCAGTGCCAACACCGTACTTGATGGCTGTGTAGACAATGTTGGTGAAGTATGTGATACCGTTCTCGAAGATGTTATGGGCAACTTGCATGACGCCGGAACCGTGCTGGAGAATAGCGACTTCGGGACTCTCATACATCTCGAGAGCTCCGTAGAGAAGGCAGTCGATGGGGACACGAGTATCACAGTCGATAAGAAGGATGATCTCACCCATACGGATGTTTCCCTCAGCCCAAGTCTTTCCCTCATCAGCATCGACCATGTTTTGCAGAGCCTGGTCGTAGAGTCTATCATCGTCTTCGGCAGAGAGGTCATCGTAGCTGCATCCACGACTCTCGCACTCAAGCTCAGTGAGACGATGCATCTCATCCTCAACACGGTTGGAGAAAGCAAGACAGTAGTTCATGTTACTAGCCTTCTTGAATTTACCCTTGCGGACGAAACCAAGTTGGTTAGCACGGCCCTGAGGGCTGACTTCGCTCTCGTCCTGGTTGTCCACCTCAGGATCGACAGGGGGTGAACGCTTGAACCATGAGAGGAAGCTCTTGCTCTTGGGGTTCTTCTTGTTGGGGAGACGCGCGCAGTAGCCGATGCCGTTCTCACGGTAGTACTGCTTGCGGGCGGCGGCGAGTTCAGGCTGGATGCACTGCATACCGTCGTCGTTGATGTAGACGGATGCTGTGCCACCTTGATTCTCGTAGTGTTGGATGGCAGCCATGACGGAAACCATGGTGGGGACGATGACACTTGAGAGAAGGTCAGTATAAGTTGTGATTTGGAGGTAATGCATAAGACTTACCCTCGGAGACCCTCTTTGTAAACAGGCATCTGCACGGTGATGTGAGGTAGCTGGTAGTCTCGGTAACGCTTGGGGTTGGGTTTGACAGCTATTTCACAGAGTTAGTTCAGGTCTTCGATCCGAGAGTTAGATACTCACCAGAATGATACTTTGAGTTTCTCAAACAGATACCAGCTGGGAGAAGCAGTTGGAAGACACTACTAACGACGACGATGAAGAAGAACTGATATTTGGTTAGTTTTGGATGTTTTCTAGCGCACAAAGGTTACTTACCAGTGACAGCACACACAAAGGAGGAATGACAACGACCAAGATGAAGCGCTTGTAATCCCCATCCCAGGACCATTGGCGAAGCAGCTAAAAGAAATGTCAGCAATAATCCTGCACAGTTACAAAAGATCAAACTCACTCTTGAAACACCCACACTCTGTGTGAGGACAACCAACATCATGACAATACCAATTCGGAACGAGTGGACGAGAAGTCTAGGACGTCTAGGCTGGCTGCCCTCGAGATCTTCGTCACTCTCGTCCTCTCCCTCCTCAACTTTGATGGCGGCCTGGTAGACCTCGTTTCTCTCATCAATGGCACCACGAACAGGCGTGGGAAGATTGTTGACAGATTGCTCCTCGGTCTGAGCTAGCAGACCACGGGGCATGTTGGGGCCAACAATCTATCACAAGTCAGTCTTGAGTTTTTTTCGTTCAAAATGTGAGGTTTGACTTACGACACCCAGCATTTGCTTCTCAACATTGTGCGCCACATTCAGAACAGTTCTTGACTCATGAGCCCAGATAAGCACACAGCGTTCTTGGACGATGATACAAGCGCTCGTCAGATGGACAAGAGACTCGTGGACATCTGCAAAGCTTTGGATAATGGGAATGCGAGCGCCGGTATCTTCGTTGACAAGACTCGCCTGTCCAGGCTTGAGGCTGTCGAGGACTGCGCACGTCACCTCAGATGCCATGGACACAATGGCAGACTCATTGAGGCGGTTGACAGCTGCCACCAAGTCTGGGCTTGGGTCATCTGGCGCGTAGATGTAAGAGCCGTCTGGCTTCTTGAGGGCGATACATGTTGATGACCAGCCGCTGGTGATGGCGGCGGAGGCGGGTTCGTCAAACCATCCCAGGAGAGTTGCTCGTCGAGCAATGTATTTGGCCACCTGGGGTTGTTAGTGATTTGTGTCGACGAGGTTGTAGGAGTAAATGACGATGATGTTCAAGGCACAATGTCACGACAGTAGTGTGTTGGAAAGGAAATTGTGGTGAGTCTTGTTCAAGACCGATAGTATGAAACAGAGTTCATGCAATGGAAATAAAAAACTTACAACAGGAAGATCCGAAGCCGCGGCGTCGGGAATCTGCATAGCAGCAGGCGTACCCGAGTAGGAGCTGTGTGCGGATCTCGACGGGGAGATCTCCTCACTTGCCATTCTGGAGACTTGTGCGTGACGGGAGGGGCATGATCCCCTGCCTCGAGCTTCTTGAGAGTAGCAGAGTCTGTAGTAGGGCTGGGCGGCTGAAGCACACCCGTCTCTATGAAGCGAGAGGCAGACTTCTCAGGATCCATGGCTTGGGAGACTTGCAGACAGAATCGAACGAATGTTTGCGAAGGAATGCAGAGATTCCCTCTTTTTCTTTTCAAGCGAAGGTAAAGATCTGCCCTCACAGCGACCAGGGGAACAGGGGTGGGAGAGGGGAGAGGTAGGAATGAGGAGGAGGAGGAGGAGGAGGAGGAGGAGGAGGAGGAGGATGGACGGCGGGTTTGGGAATTGGAGTCGACAGCCAAGAAAAGAAGGAATTCCAAAGGTGAAGAGAATAGCCGTGGGTCAAGCAAGTTATGAATGAACGAAACCCTTTGCACACGCCTTATCCGTAGAGCGTAGATTGGGGAGATTCTTCCTACGTGTACCTGTAAGCTGAGCTGAGTCTCGATCTATCTGGCATACCATGTAAGCATCAGACAATCGCCCACTCGGTCAAGGCGCAAAGAGAGTTTGCAGTGGTAGTTCGCCTCGCCTCGCCTCTCACTTCGCATATTTTCCTGTTTTCGAAAATTGCTTTGTTGGGAAATAGTTCATTGCCCCCCCATCCATCCACCATCCCACTCCGAAGAAGCTGCATCTCTTCGGCCAGACCATACCTGAAGCACGTAACACAAACCGTATTGAACCCTGTACCTGACTGCAGAAAAACCAATACAAGTGTAGTGGCCCCTGGCTCGGAGCCGATGTGCTCCGTTGGCTGTCACGTCTAACGAGCTGACGCCAAGTGTTGGGCTGGGAATAAACCTGGAATCACGACGACAAGGTGGAGGATGCTGTACCCGCTGCCAGATAAGAAGAAGTTTTTTTTTCTTCTGTTGTGTTTCGTGCTCGGTATCAAAGCTGACATAAAACGGGGTAAATGTTTGGTGAACGGAGACGGCGTGGTCGAGATATCATCGGCAGTTGGTCGAGGAGCGAGGCAAGAGTGGGTATGTCGTCGTGGTTACGAGCAAGGTCGCAGAAGCGTCATGTATCCGTGCGGCGTCTAATTAAACTGTGATTTTATGTCTCCGGAGCTAATATTAGATCTATGGATAGGCAGGCTGCTATCGGTGCTTGCCAAGGCTGAAACCCAATGGGAGGAGGAGATTGGGAGTGATTTACTGTCGAAACTGCTACGTATAAGCACAACCACGTTTCACTAGAGCAAGGCTCGGAAGATAACACAAGCACGCTATTGTGTGGTATGCTACGGATAGAGGATAGTGTTATCCACGGCCCGCTTGCCGCTAGCGAGGGGGAACGAGGTTGGGAGAGCGCTAATATAATATCCGTAGAGAGTATAACGTTAAAATCTTAGATAACATGCCCCTGGTCCCCTGGTTGTGCATCTCTTGGCACGGGGATCCATAACCGAAGCCGGGGGACTTCCTCTTTTGCTTCTAGCGGCGTGGAATCAACAATCTTTCCCATACTACGTAGCAAGAGACATGCATATCAGACGGGGCCATGACCGCTTTAGTGCAAAGGTGGGAAAGGTTCCTGACCGTTAGAGGCTTGAGCGCCGGGCCTTTTATTTTCTTTATTTCGTTGCTTTTTTAACCCATGAACCGGCCCGTTGAGCCTTATTCGCTCTATACCAATCGTGATCATGACAGGTTTTTGTGGCTTTTTAGCGCACGCCACTGACACAATTAATTCAACGTCTGTTACGACGTACCTATCTTCCACACCTGCACACCTTCGGAGGACGATGTCGAATGTAGGTGCTGACTGTGCTCGAGGCTAGACTTTTCCATCTCAACACTTTCTCTCTCTATCTGATAGCCACGTTATGCTTGCAACAGAAAAGCACGTTTCTTTCTCGGCCGCATAATCAACCCACATGGTCGCGGGCTTACGCGATAAAAGAACTCAGGTGTGCTTGGGTCCAGACCAGGTTTCTTCTTATCCCTGTCTCTGGTGTTGGTAGCGCAGTGCTTCGTATCCGTAGACCATCAATTCAGCTCTTTGTCAAAGCCAAGAAACATTTGACAACGCAGGAGCAAAAAAAGTAAAAGGAATCTTTTTGAGGGTCATTTAACACGACTCCCGTGGACAATTCGTCCCTTTTTTTCTTTCTACCTCCCTGGTCTTTCAACATTGGCAAACCCCACTCTAGTACTGTTGCTGCCATTTTTTGCTTGTGATGGACGGCTCAAGGACTGGCACCTCAGCTCCGGCGGAGGATTCGTCCTCGCTGCGCATGAATCCATTTGCTACTCCCGGCGCTGAGTCTACCGAGAACCCTTTCGCGACCCCAGTTGCTGCTACACCTATTGCCGAATCTGTGGAATCACGACGTTTGACACAGACTCGAAATGCTTCTTCTTATGAGAGTATGTATTGTTAATATCTTAGTCGATCTGCTCTAACAAGTTGTAGTTACTGGTCCTCGCCGGCGCTTCAAGAGCAGTCGTCTCACAGGCGATTTTGAGAAGCCATGGCTAGAGCAAAAGGAGACAGGCTTCAAGAACTGGAATTGGGATAGCATCATTTTCTACACATGTATCTTCATCGGTCTGGGTGAGTCAACACTTATGCGATAGCCTCTTCACCCACTAACATGAACAGGAATCGGCGGATACTTGTGTTACAAGGAGACTGTTGGTGTTCCCAAGCATGAAGTAAGTAGTACACAACCGTCAACTGCGCTTCGACTAACCAACATGATAGTACTGCCTGGTTATGGACGACACATTTAAAGACCTTGACAACTGGAACCATGAAGTTCAGATGAATGGCTTTGGGTATGTCATCCAACCTTTACTCTATTCTCTTACTAACAGCCCTCAGTACTGGTGCTTTTGACTGGACCACAAGAGATGAAGCCAACTCATACGTCGATGCACAGGGTCTACACATCGTCCCTACCATGACGCTTGAGAGCACTGACATCACCCGTGATCAACTGCTCAACGGCTACACCGTCAACATGACCACCAACAGCAAGACCTGGGGTGAGTGCACGGCAAAGGACATCAAGAAGAACCAAGACCGCTGGCCCTGCGCATCTCACAGCAACGCCACTCTGGGTCAGATCATCAACCCCGTCCGTTCTGCGCGCCTCAACACAAAGGGCAAAAAGACCATCAAGTATGGTCGCGTGGAGGTTACAGCGCGTATGCCTCGCGGTGACTGGCTCTGGCCTGCCATCTGGATGATGCCCCAGGATGAGGTCTACGGAGAGTGGCCAAAGTCAGGCGAGATCGATATCGCTGAGAGCCGTGGCAACGACGCAAGGACTTATCCCATGGGCAACAACCTCGTGTCTTCGGCGCTTCACTGGGGCACTGCTACTCAGAATGATCGCTGGAGGAGGGCTTATGGTGAGTGGGGAGGCAAGCGAGTTATTTACTCTGAGGACTTTCACACCTACGGTCTGGAGTGGAGTGAGAAGTACCTCTTCACTTGGCTGGATGGCCGCCTTCGAGTAAGTCTTCCCATCACATATATACGACACCATACTGACTCCCCGACAGCAAGTTCAGTTCTTTGACTTTACCAAGAACAAGAACCTCTGGACCTATGGTGAATTTGCCGGCGAGTCCATCAACGGTTCCATCCCCGTGGATCCCTGGGGCAGCACCGGCCGTAAAAACACACCCTTTGACGAATCGTTCTATCTCATCCTCAACGTTGCAGTTGGTGGTACCAACGGCTGGTTCCCGTAAGTTACAGATGCCCCTCTTTGTCTACCACTCTGCCGCCCACTTTTATATGCGATCTCGCGATCTTTGGGACAATCCTTTCTGCAGGGACGAATGTCTTGGCTAACATGTTTGTTTCACTTACAGTGATGCGATCGGCGGTAAGCCCTGGGCTGACAGCAGCGAGACCCCTATGCGTGACTTTTGGAAGGCCAACGATACCTGGCTGCCCACTTGGGGCCCTGTCAAGGACCGCGGCATGGTTGTCAAATCGGTCAAGATGTGGCAGGAGGGCGCTTGCTGAGCGACGAGCTGATACAGGATATGTGGTTTATTTTCTTTAGGGGAATTTGGGACGAATCTGATTACTGGACGGAATAATGTCATGATAGTGTTATCTTTTTGTGCCTTGTTTTGTGCCTTGTCTAGCTCTAATCTTACATACATAAGGCTGGGATCAGGCTGTGGTTTGGGAATTGTTTGGGGCTAAATTCTTACAATAAATGCGCAATTGGTGCGAAGTCCGAATATTACCACCTACGTATCATTTTTCCAATCTTTGCGATCTTGGCCGTCAGCTGTCAGCATCGGGGGTTTTCCAGATTTGCACATGCAAGCCCTTGCATCACCGTCTTACTCCGGTTCGCATTGACTTCACGTGTGGCGTCCGGAATGATTACCACGTGCATTTCCCTCTACACAGCGTATTTATTTACCCAATGGCAGATACGGGCTGTCGATAAGATTCTTACAAAAAAAGCCACTCGACTTACAGCAACGTCTGTGCATGTGCGAGAGATATCGTGTTAGTCAATACAGCTGTTATTTCTCAATATTTGCAAACTGCCAAGAACCCTGTCCAGCTGATGCGTTGGCACAATTCTTTTCCAAGAAATATCACAATGTAACATCTCGCCAAACATTTATTACTTCCATATCTGCCAAGCGAGGCCTCACTGGACAGAAACCCAACCGATCAGATACGTATCTGCCTGCTAAGCGCTCAAAACGACAAAGTTCACTGATAATGAATGCAGCTAGCAAAATCAAGTATTCATATCATGTCACCCCCGTTCCGTGCATTGCAGCTTGCAGCAGAACTTTTGATTGCAGGCTCGTGTTTGTGCGTTTAGCCAAGAAGCCGTGGGGTTGCATCAGACAGGGCTGTTTTCTCCCCCCGTCGGTTATTACCAACGCATCCACCAACCGGAGGTGTGAAAAGTGGAAATGCCCGAGTCTTGCAAGGTTCATGGAATATTCTTCCAGCCACACCAAAGTGGGAACACTCTCCTCCCCTGGTTCGTATGACACCCACTCAGACAGATCGAGAGATTGGCATCTTTCTGGCCCGTCCGTCAGCCGCCGAGCCCTGACCCTGTCGATCAAGAACACCCTCCACCAAACCTCGGCCGCTATGGTAGCAGCAGAAAATGCAGTATCTACGAGGCTGAGGGACTGAAAGGAAATTGACGCATCAGCACTTATCGACCCTCATTGCCAAGTCCGGCTCGGCAATCTAGACCCTTTGGTAAAGAATGGAGCCAGTATGCAGTAATACTGGGCTGATCTGATGGCTTTTGTCCTGTAGAAAGCAGCATCCCCCATCACATGGCTGCATTGTAAGATAGCTTGCTGCTCTACGCCGTCGACGCGCCCGTTATCCTGCATAATCAGAGTAATATTCCAGTCAGCATTTCAATAGTCTTGGAAACTAATGGGCTGACTCTGAATTTGACCACGAGACCTGGACTTGGAGCACCTCTGGGCGAAGGGAAGTGGGCGTGATATACTTGGGAACTGTTCAAGGGGGAACGCGTCAAAGTGATATATCTTCAAGGGGATCCGACCGCCGCAATCCTACTTGTGCTTCTGCATGGGAATCTCCTCAGACCCTTGAACCTCGTTCACATCACATTCGTTCTATTTTGTTCCAGTCTTTCGTTCAGCTGCACTACGCCACCTCATTTGTTTGTTTCATTGCCTCTCCGTCATGTCCGTCCTTCGCCTTGCTGCGCTCGGTGCAGCGTTCTTTCACTTATCTTCAGCCGGTGTGGTCCTTCGCAGGGATCTCGAGCCGCCTGAGGCCCCCGTAGAGGGCTGGAGCTATCTTGGCTGCTACGTTGATAACGTCAACAATCGCGCGCTCAACGGCCCCGTCCACTACGATGAGACCAGCCTAACTGCAGAGACTTGCATCGCCCACTGCGCCGGTCTTGGCTATGCGTTCGCCGGTATGGAGTACTCCAAGGAGTGCTGTAAGTGAATTGTCCTTGGTAGATTTAGCGATTGGTGACTGACTGTGATGCCTTTTCTAGTTTGTGGCAGTAAGAGGCCTACCACCAAGACCAAAGAGTCGGACTGCAGCATGCCGTGCACTGGCGATGCTGATCAACCGTGCGGTGCAGGTGACAGATTGACTGTCTTTGGCAAGTCCTCTGCCGGAGGTACTGGCGTTCCCTCTGCAGAGCCTACCCAGACTGCTTCAGCTACTAGCTCTGCGGTCGCCACTTCGGGACCTGTTGCCACCGATCTCCCGGAGAACTGGTCCTACCGGGGCTGCTACATTGACCCTCCGGGCCGTGCCATGGAGCAAGCAGGCACATCCTCATCCATGACTCCCCAGAAATGTATTGCCACCTGTATTGAGAAGGGCTTCAAAGTGGCTGGTCTGGAATATGCAGAGGAGTGCTACTGCGGCAACGCCCTTAATAATGCCGCATCAAAGACCAAAGAGTCTGACTGCAATATGCCCTGCAAGGGCGACGGAGATCAGCTCTGCGGCGCTGGTAACCGTCTATCGCTCTACTCCGATGGAGACTTTCCCATTTGGCCCATTCCTGTTCCGAAGAAGGATGATCTGCCTGGCGACTGGGAGTACAAGGGGTGTATCTTTGACAACAACAACCCCTATGTCCTCGAGTGGCTCTACGAAGACTCGCCCAGCTATGCCACTAGCAACATGACCATCGAGACCTGTCTCGCCCGCTGCCAGAAGTTCGGTTACTCTGCGGGAGGTATCGAGTATGGTCGACAGTGTGTCTGTGGCGATCTCGGTGCCGTTGAGGCCAAGGGTGATATCTGGAAGGACGACAGCTTCTGCAGCATGCCTTGCCCTGGTAACCGTAACTACACTTGCGGTTCAGGAAACCACATCAACTACTACGAGTGGACCGGCACTTCCCTAAACACCTTCCACTATGCTAAGGGTGCTGCTGCAGGAAAGTATGATCACTTCTCCACCTCTCCCATCATTCCCCTGATCAGCTCTGTCGGCATCAACAACAAGGTTGTTTTTGTTGAGAAGCACGGTACATCTGACGATGATACTGAGGGTTCATTTGAGTTTGACTACTCGACCAACACTTATCGCGAGCTTGCTCTCAAGACTGATGTTTTCTGCTCTGCCTCCTTCACCCTGCCCGATAAGGCTGGACGTATCATCAACATTGGTGGTTGGTCAGCCGAGTCAGTCTACGGTATTCGCTTCTTCACTCCTGACTCACCTCAAGGAGTTGACAATGGCACCAATGTCTGGGAAGAAGACTACACGAAGCTCCGTCTCTTCGATCCCCGTTGGTATCCCACTGCTATTGTCCTTTCTAACGGTTCTATTCTTGCCATGGGTGGCGAGTCTGGTTCTGATGCCCCTATTGTTCCCTCTGCTGAGGTTCTACCCCATCCCGCTGGTGTGACAAAGTCGACCTACCTCGACTACCTTGAGCGCGCTGAGAACATTGGACGAACTAACTCATACCCTCACATGGCCATTCTGCCCTCTGGTAACATTTTCTTCACTCAATTCAACGAGTCCCGTCTTCTTTCGCAGGTCGACTTTCAATCTATTCGCAAGCTGCCCGATATGCCCGGCCAGGTTGACAACCCCCTGACTGGCCGTAACTACCCTCTGCAGGGAACCATGATGGTTCTTCCTCAGAAGGCTCCTTTTACTGATCCCGTTGAGGTTCTCATCTGTGGCGGTACTACCCATGAGCCTGGTAATGAGGCTCTCGACAACTGTGTTCTTATGGAGCCTGATACCCCTGGTGCTGAGTGGACTATTGAGCGCATGGTAAGTTAACCATGACTTGATCCCTTCTTATAGACTTGTACTAACTTCTCCAGCCCTCCAAGCGAGTTATGCCCAACATGGTCGCTCTTCCTGATGGTCGCTACCTCATCCTCGGTGGTGCCCAGGTTGGTCGTGGTGGTTTCGGTCTTGCTGACAACGCCAACCTCAACGCTGTCATGTACGACCCTTCAGAGGCCCTTGGCCACCGTATGACTGTCCTTGCCAACACCACCATTGCTCGCATGTACCACTCTGAAGCTGTTCTCCTCAGTGACGGAAAGGTCCTTGTGTCTGGTTCTGACCCACAGGATCAGGGTAAGCATCCTCAGGAGAAGCGTATTGAGTACTTCTGGCCCGACTACCTCCTTTCTGGTGCTGCTCAACCCAACTTCACCATTTCCCAGCGTGATTGGGCTTACGGCGGGAGCTACACCTTTACTCTCACCTCGGACCTTGAAGCGGGTGCCTCCAAGATGCGCGTCTCGCTCATGGCCTCGGTTGGAGCTACTCACGGTGTCAGCATGGGTCAACGTACCTTGTTCCCCGACGTTTCGTGCTCTGGCAAGACTTGCACTGTTATAGCACCACCCAATGCCTTTGTCAGCCCTCCTTCTTGGTACCAGATGTTTGTCCTCGACGGACCTACTCCTTCTCATTCTATTTGGGTTCGAATTGGTGGTGATCCTGGTCGTTTAGGTGACTGGCCTAAGCTCCCTGGCTTCACTGCCCCGGGTGTTTGATTAGTGCACTACACAAGCATTTGATAGAGCAATTATCTCTATGGTAGTATGATGAAGTACTTTACGGTGTACAACGGTGTCAGTTTGTTTAATCACAAATTCTATTTTTTATGTATATAGTTGGTGGATCATAATACCATTTTGTTCTATTTCTATGAATACTTAATACTTATTATTGACTGAACTGTGTTCCTTGTCGGAGTCCCTGGTTTAGTAACTTTTGAAATTGTGATTGAATTGTCTGCGTCGGGTGACCTGAGATTGCAGACTTTTACACCATAGTCGCATATTCATATTAAGTTTACCTCCGTATTCCCCAAATTTCACGTAAGTTACTAAATTCAGAAAGGACTAAAGAGTATAAAAGTTGATGCGATGAGAAACACCCCCGTAGAACCTCACTTTTTCCAACAAAACAAGCATCCCTAGTACCCTGGCGAAAAAGCTCAGGCAACAAGCCCCTTGAAGAGATTTATCATAGTTTAGGTGTAGGAACTACGTATTGAAGACAAGACTATCAATAAGATTTGAGGATAAGGCTTTGGAACATTAGACATTTGAGGGCAGTTCATCATGATTTGTTTAGCTTTGTATAGGGTAGGGGATAAAGGAAATTACCGCTTTGCACACCTAGTGTACGTCCTTTTTAGGCAATATCGGTTGAAACTGATAGGTTAACCTTAATCTTTTTCTACTGAATAGACAGCCATGGAGTTTTGGATTTAAGCCTAAATACGATTCTGGAAATTGGATACTGTGAGATACACATGGATAGAAAAAGGTAAATTTCACCGATTAGCAAGTTCGCATGTTCTCACGATGTAGAGGTGAAGCATCAGCAAACCTACACATGCATGATTTCTCCAAGCTATCTTAGTTCTAGCTCACTGTAGTTTCCAATAATTGCTGGTGTAGGTTAATTTTGCTTGAGTATCACATAGTTAGGAATAATGCTGCTGATGAGAATGGAATCTGAATCGTATCAAGTACAAGCACTGTGTGAATCTTTTACCACTAAGCTATTGCTAGTCCAATTCTGCATTTTGCGCACAGAGTAAGACCAAATATGCACATAGCGTTACCGAAATAGGTAATGTCTCATAGGCTAAATACATGTTACGTCAGCACTTAACTGTGTTAAGTATAAAACCCGTCGGGAGGATTCAGTGGTTAAAGTGATTGTCTCAGGAGGCGTAGTTGCGAAGAAATGGCGTTGACTGCGTCTCCCCCTCGATTTTCTTTCCTCTATCGCTTTTATTTTCTTACAAAATAACCTGCAGAATAATCTCTCACGATATGAACTCGTTCAAAGTCATCGTTGTTGGTGCAGGCCCTGTGGGGTTGGTGCTTGCTCACGCCCTGCAAGCCTCCGGTATAGACTACGTGCTTATCGAACAGAGATCGCAAGTCCCGCCAGACCCGGCTTATGGTGTATTTCTATGGCCTCAAATAATGCGCATTCTCCACCAACTAGGCCTTCTTGAATCAATTTTAGCCGTCAGCCAGCCCATGCTCGAAGCCATACACCGATCGACAGATGGCAATGTCCTGCACCGGGAGGAAGGATTTCAAAAGCTTGGAGTGATGTAAGGGGGAATGTAATAACTTCGGGGTCACTGAGCACTAATAGGTATCAGGTTCGGCTACCCTATGTCGTTATTCAACAGAGGGGACTTCGCCTTAACATTACTGAACGCACTTGATAAGAAGGAGGAACGCGTCAAGACAGGCAAACGACTAAGCAAGATAACAAATAATAAGACAAGTGTCCGAGTCGACTTTGTCGATGGCACTCATGAAGAGGGATCGATCGTCGTTGGCGCCGACGGGGTTTGGAGCAGTGTTCGAGATCAAATGGCAACCCTAGCACCCAAAGGACTATTTGACGAGGGCCCAAACCCATTCGAAGCCACATACGCTGGCGTGTTCGCCAAAGCGAGCCTTCATGAAGCGAGCTTCGCCGGCAAAATTGAGCCCGGGCGAAACATCAATGTCTACCAGCCAGGTTCCCACGTACAGGTCTTCACCACCAGAGACGAAGCTATGATTATTGTTTATCACCGCATCTCCGCGGAAAGGAAGCGCACATACTTTGGCCAGAACGATGCTGAAGAGGCTGCTAAGCCATGGCTTGACGTTCCTGTTGGTGAGGGGCTCACATTTGGTGATGTGTGGGAGAAGAAGATTGCTGGAGGAAGCGCCAATTTCGATGAGGGTGTACTGCCGTGGTGGCATTGGGGGCGAACGGTGCTGGTTGGAGATGCAGCTCATAAGGTGAGACCCATGAATCATTCATTATGAATGAAATACTAACACATGACAGATGAACCCCATCAGAGGTGCAGGCGCATGCGCTGGAATCGAGGATGCCGTAGCTCTCGTGAATGCCCTCCAGGATGTTCTGCGCCACGAGCCGAACCCGTCATTCTTTGAACTGACCCAGGCATTTGTAGCGTACCAACATGAGCGGGAAGCTGTAGCAAAGATCTGGTTAGAGATTTCCCATCTTAATCTCGAGCTGTGTATTGGTCCCCACCAGCCTGCATTGAAGGCTGCTAGCATTGCCGACTTGAAGGCCATGCCCCTGGTTGCATCTGGACCTGTTCTGAAGCATATTCCGTTCCCTGACGAGAAGAGCGGTTTCATACCGTGGGTGAAGAAGGCGAGGAAGTCGAAGGATACGGAACAGATCAAGGCCCATCTGTGATACGGCACGAGGCTGCAGTGGGCGGGAATGACGAATAACATGGAGTAATTATTTATTAGAGTAGACGATAAGCTTCATAGGTAGGGAATCAGTTTGCTAGATATGCTCGGATAGAGAGACTTTTTGCGCACCTGCTATTTTGGATAGACCATGAGAACACATGATGTGAAATGTGCTGCCATCGGCCAGCATACCGGATTAACAAAGTTGGGTTACATTCTGGCCACAATTTTATTGTGAGCACTGCAGGCTCTACAGCGCCTTCTTTCTTGTTCTCTACTTTCGGGATAGACCCTGCAGTAGAAAAAAGCCACTGTCCCAGAGTTATCATGCCTTTGCAACCCAATGGTCATTCCATTACCACAATCTTGGCTCGTATCCTTAAATCTGAATAGTGAACTGGTGGTGTAGATAAATCCTCCGTTCTGCTAGCCGTTAGCCGTCTTCTCTAGAGAACGGTAAGATGGTAGCGCACCGTATCACGAGTACATACCTCACGGGTGTCTGCAGAGACAATCGCGACAACGTAAGACATGAGATACTGAGCTACCAGGGCCACGTGCCTCAAAGATACACCCGAAAGCCTTAGCACAATTTCGACATATTGTCGTGTTTTCCAGATGGGCCACAGACTGATCAACTCTCTCTCTCTGTAGAGCTTGTTCCTTTCGAATTCGTCTACGGCCACCTTTTCATAACTTGCAGCCAATCGCCGGGAAGCCCCCAACTGACTCTGTGCCTCCTTGATCTTCCTGGTGAGAGCACGGAGCATTTCAAAAACAAGATTATGCTCAAGTTCCACGTCTTGAAAGCCTTGCAACTCTATGAGCTCACCCATGCACTCTGCTGTAGCCGAAGCGACAATAGCGCATAGTTTATCATCTCTATTTGACTTGGACATCTCTTGGATCACCCGAGGAAACAAGTCTGCCTCCTGGCCCTGTTCAAGGTTGGCCTGAATCTTCGAGTTTGCCAGCTGGGCCAGGCTCTCGATGTTGTAGTAGTCAGCGATTGCATTGACGCGGAGATGCGATAGTATGTTCTCGATAGTTTCGTTCTTCATAGACTCTGGGCCGGAGCAGGGCTGCGAGATGCTATCCGCCTCACCGTGACACTGTTCGTCGCTCGGGATGGGACTGTCCTCGCTCTTTGTTTCGACTTGGTATTCACCGGTGTAAAGAAATGATATCATGTGCCGAACAGTAGAGATATCAAACCCATGAATATTGACGATCTTGGATGTGGTTTCCTAATAAAGAAGTAAGTGTCAGCTACTCAACGAAGGTTTTATACATACCTGAAAACCGATAGAAAGGGCAGCGGCAATAACAAGCGACTGAGGACAAACAACTACCCGATGCAGCTTGAACTCGTGACCATCGCACACAAGGCTGAAGTCGCTGAACTCTCCAGTCTCTACCATCGAGAACAGAAAGGCATGAGCTTGGAGCGCCATTTGGTAGAATCGTGCTGTTGTTGAGAGGTATAATAATGTCACAAATGGATTGTGACGATAAATGAAAAGCGTTGGTTGGAAGGGTCTTCTTTCTTAAGGCTTGGGGAGGTAGGCTATAGTTTCTGTGAGGCAGCTGAGTGCATAACGAATCCCTGCAAGCTGGTCGGCCTCCTGCAGCATCATGCGTTGTTGACTGGATGCCTCGGCTACCTACACTTACACAGACACATAATTAATGCAGTACTGATTGATTTGGAAGATAGAACATGCCATCGAAATATAAATTCAAGGATAATGGCATTGCCATCACTATTGTTCTCGGCAGGAAGCATACACTAACTCCAGCTAACTACAGACACTGCGAGTACCACTGATTCTGCGCCTTGCAAGTGTAAGGAGACTCACAAAGAGTCGCACCAGTCCACGAGGCACCACCACACTGTCCATATCTGGCCACACGTGGGCCCGAAGTATCAGTAGGCTTGGGGGAGTTGTGCTAGTGCTAGTAGGCTTCGGCGGCGCATCTCCGCCGTTAACAGCAGCGGCGTGTTGGTATACCAGGGGCTGAGCCTCATCATCCTCCAGGTAGATTGTGTTTCCGTCATCGTGGTTCTTTCCGTACGAAAATCCAGAGAAGCCAAATTGCCAGTACATATCGCTCATCTGTAGATCCAGGGAGGCCTTCTGCCACTTGCTCAAGGTAGCAACACGTGTGGCCTTTTCAGTCCAGCCATACTCCTCGTGCAGAACTGGCTTCTTAGCTGCTGCTCCAGCTGCTGCATGGTCTTTGATCCACTGAACCACCCAGTCGGATGTCTTGCTCCAGTACTGAGGATACGAGTGGAATGTGTTGAAGTCAATGTTGGGAAGCGTAAGTTCAGCTTCGAAGTCTGTTCCATCGGCACCGTTGTAAGTCCAGTCGTCAGACTTGCGGTTGAAGCCACCTTCACTTCCAGTGGTGACAAGGTGGTCAGCGTCGATGGACTTGATGTAGGTACTCATTTCATTGACCCATGATGTGATCAGCGCAGGGCTGCAATCCGGGCCCCGGGGAAGGTTACGGGTACCGTCGGCGCCGCAACGGGGTTCGTTGGCGATTTCCCAGGCGAGAACCGCAGAAGAGTCCTTGTATCTGTCGACGACGGCCTTGATGTAATTTTTGAAGGCCTTCTTGATAGCAGGTAGGCGGTAGAACTATATCACGTGTATTAGACATCTGGTTCAGATTGAAGATTGTCGTACTCACATCATCATGATAGCGGCCACCGAGGTTGACAGTGTACACATCCATGCCACCGTAATCAGCCCAATTGTTAGTCAAGGCCAAAATCAACTTCATGTTGGTTGCTTCAGCGGCCTCAATGACAACATCAAGCTTGCTAAGATCAATCTTGACAGTGCCATCTGGATTGAACACTTGCATAGCAGTGTTTTCAGCCCCTGTACCGTACTGAGGAAGACCACCAGCCACATATGTTTTGTTCTGGTCGTGGAAAGCCCAAGTGCGGATGACCTTGAGACCAGCATCTTTTGCAGCCTCCAAGCCGACCTTGACGTCCTTGTAGTGGTCTGTTCCCCACTGCGAAAGTCAGTATCAAGAATTAGGATCTCTGGCTGGAGTACTCACGACGTTGAACGGGAGGTAGTAAGCATTACTACCAGCAAAGAAAAAGTCTTTGCCGTCAAGAGAGAACTTGGTGCCGTCAGTGGTAACGAAACCAGCGGGCACAGCAAGTGCTGGCGCGCAAGTAAAAGCCGCCGCGATGATGGAAGTCAACTTCATACTGTCGGTTGAGTGATGAGCAGTTGAGATGTTACTGATGGCGACGATATACTCAATCTCGCTGCAACATTTATAGTTATGTAGTATTCAGTGCCCCAACAGAACATGTCATTCCCCTCATCTGATTTTCCCCATGGGGTGATCGTGCCCTCCAGTGCAGCACACCGGAGCTTCACATGCCGTGATGCCCAGATCAGGAATGACCCAAGAATCGTCGCATTCGATACGCGGACCGATATGCCTGCTTCCATGTGAGATGATCAGATCTACAAGTGATTGCATTGCTTCGCAATTAAAAACAAAATCTTATTTTCGATCTTTCCATATTTGGTCATTTATTATATCCCGCGTTTTATATACCAGGTTGGGCTGGATTGTGCCTGCTTAATGTTTTTTTACTCCGCCACATTGGCAAATTCCACCAATTATACTCGAATCTAGTCACGTCCCGATGATGTACTATCTCTTTCAGGCCCCGGGTGCTCCTTACCCGCACCTCCATTTAGAGGTATTTGAGTTTATAAAGGAGTTAAAGTATTGATCGTCATCTAAATGATAATAATTGGATGTTGCGATGGAGGGGCGGGTAAGGAGCATCCGTGGCCTTAAAGGACGAAATGGGCAATGGACCTGGTCAAGATCGTTGCATATTTGCACATGCCCTGTGCTTGTTTATGATATTTAGTTACAGGTATTTAAACAAACTAAACCGGGATGTTCGAATGCGACCATCAACCTGAACCAATGGGTTCTGTGGCATATCATCCTGACAACGAACGATACTTAAAAACCTGATGACGCTAATATTGCGATTTTATGTGTGTAAGAAGCAACAAACCGAGCAGTTTCAATTACCAGAATTGTGAAAACACAGACATTGCACTTGTGGTACACGAACTAGACACTCTGTCCTTGGAGCCAGGAGCCTGTGTTTACTGAACCAGATAGATGCATTATTCCCGTCAGTCTTATAAATGGGCTGGCTAATAAAAAAGGTTAAAAATAAGAGAGACGAAATTAAGAGCACCAAAAGATGCTGCTATAACAACCATTCTGAAAATAAAAGTCGAGGCTCCAGAGGAGAACCCCGTACTAATATGCCCACATGAGATTAACTAATTGAATAGCAAACCTAAGTCACTAACTCAGACAATTAGCTGGCTCGTCGTTACGTAGTTTATAAGCCAAAATGATGATAAAACTTCTCATCCAATCACCGGTGAGATGGCCGAGTTGGTTATGGCGCCAGGTTAAGGTTAACCTTAACACCAATTTCCTGGTGGAGCAATCCTCCTGGGTTCGAGTCCCAGTCTCATCAGTCTTTACTTTTTGCAGCCAGTACATATCTCACCAAATTTAATATGGTCACTTCTCATCTATCAATTCCTTCTTAACCCCCCCACCTGTCAGAATGTCTCTTATGCTTTTGAGTGCTATTGATATTCCGTTATTATTCTAATAGTTATTATGATACAAATTGCGGGGAACTCCGACACCCCCAAATATGTTGGTACAGGCCAAGACAGACAGTCTACTCCAAAGCATCCCTACACAACATCTAGACAGCCACACAGTCTTCAGAAGGCTGCTTCGACAGCTCCTTCTTGTCTGTTTTTATAGTCTTCCACTCAAATCCGAATGACGCAAGCAAAGCAGCACAGGCCAAACCAAGCCCAAGATACCAAATAGCTTTCATCGAATCATTGTATGCACCCAGAACAAGCTCCATCTTATCAGCAGGTACAAGACTCTTGACACCTGCGGCGCCGCTGTTTGTGAGTTGTTGAGTATCGATATCAGGGACATACTTCGTGATCTTAGTTTGAAGCTGGCCTTGAAATAAGCTTTGAGACACGGTGATGAAGATCGTTCCACCGAAGAAGTTGACAAAGTTGAGGATGGACAGACCAACCGCACTATCACTGTCCGACAGGACGGTTTGGATTGCAATGGCCGGCTGTTGAAGTGCCAAACCCATACCCGCTCCGGCAATCATCTAGAAACGTATCAGCACGGAGCTCAAGACCATATAGGAAGTACATACCTGATATCCAACCCATTTTCCTGTAGTGACATCCGCCGTCCAAGTGGTAAACAGCGCCGAACCGACCACCAGTATAGCAGCTCCGCCGATGGCAAATGGTGTGTAGTACCCAATTTTACTAACCAGAACTCCGCCAAGCATGACCATCAGCACACTGCTGAGAAGCAGAGGCAACAAAGCAATACCAGAGTCTTGGGATGACTTTCCCTTGACTACCTGGAACCAGACTGGCAGGTAAAACGGGTACACCACCAAAACTGAACTAACGGCAAAGCCAAAGAGACAGGCGACCAACACCGTGCGCTGCTTCAGAAGCCTGGGTGGAATGGTTGCTTTCTCACCTCTCCAGACTTGGTAACCCGCAAAGATGAGCAGTAAGACAGCAAACACAACGAAGAGAGCGACAACACGTCCGCTGGACCATTCTTGGTTCTCTTTGCCAAACTCAAGCGCAAAGAGGAGACTGCTGATCGATCCAGCAACCAGGACGAACCCCAGCGGATCAAGGTCGAAGAATCTCTGGCGCCATGTATCCGCAGGTTTAGAAGGGGGAGGTCTGTTGGGGGCGAGGATGCAGAGAAGGAAAAGAGCAAGACCACCGATGGGGACATTGATCCAGAAGCACCAGCGCCAGGTGACGGAGGTAAGGTAGCCACCAAGGATTGGGCCCAAGATGGAGGAAAGACCAAAAGCAGCGCCGAGAGCACCGAGATACTTTGGACGTTCCTCAAGAGGGAACAGTAGAGTCACGTAGATGAAAGCGCCAGAGCCGATACCAGCGCCACCAATGCCCGTAATGGCTCGTCCAACAATCAAGGCGTTTGAAGTGGGTGCAGAAGCGCAGACGATAGACCCAATTTCGAATATGGATGCGAGTGCGAAGATGACCCATTTGGTAGAGTAGTATTTGAAGACGAGACCGAAGGAGAGTTGGAAGACGCAGAGAGGAAGGAGGAAGGCGGATTCGTACCACGCGATGTCCCCGAAGCTGTCGAACTCGGCCGAGATGGTGGGTATGGCAGTGCCTATAATGGTACGGTCCTTGAGCACTTATTAGTAGAAGATAAACGCGTGTTCCGTTGTATTTGACTCACTAAAGCAACAAGGAAGAAGACAAGGAAAAGAGCAATCATTGTCGGAAGGACGATTTTCTTTGGTGGGTATGTCTTCTCAATTTCTGTAGAGTCTGGCGGCTGGACTTCCCCTTCGGTACTCGGGCGATCTGACCTGTCGACATCTTGAGTGTCTTTTTCGTTTAGATTAGGATGTTCCATTGTGAAATAGCCAGGTTGTTGAATATGGAACTTATAACAATGCTTGGTGCTGATGGGAAGAAAGACGTCTGAATCAAAGAGACAGTAACAGTATAAATTCAGCTAAGAAGTTGGTGAATTGAGATAAGCACATAAGAAGTGCTAATATCAGGGAGCTATCATTCTTAAATATGAAAAGAAACATTCCTACATGATTCAAATCAATTATATATTTAGCACGCGTCATAGGCTTTCATCTCAGGGGACCAATCATACGCGGCTCTTAGAATTCGGTCTCGGTACCGAGCCCGAGCTAGACCACATTTCCCGCGCCCGAAAACCTCGCGACCGAGCCCGAGTTTCTTTAATTACACTAACGTCATGGACATTCAATCTCTCAACGATCACCACAGCTGAAAAATATTTCAACGATCGAGTGAGAAAAGAGCGCGCGTGTCAGAAATGAGATCTCAGGCCTGCGAACCCTGCGCCAAGCGCAAAGTGCGGTGCGATAGAGCAGAGCCCCCTTGTTCGAACTGCAAGCGGCGTAAGCGTGATCATTGCTCTTATCCCGAGGTATCGCCCTTTGAGAGAATTAGGAAGTTGGAGGACACGGTGCGTTCGCTGAGTGGAGATGCACCAGACAAAGCTCGGGGATCGAGTGTGGTTGTCAATACTGTTGCGTCTGCGTCGGAGGGGAGTGCGCAGACTCCGATCATTGTCCAGGAAGAGGGTCGGTCGGTCTATCACGAGTCGTAAGTAACTTCCTATTCAATTCGTCTACTCGTGGGGATTATCTAACTCACTTCTTGCAGCGAAGGTTGGCATAGTTGGATCGACGTAACGCGACTTTGTAAAGGCGCCAAACCACACTTCAACGCCTCAGACCCTCGCGGCTCCTCATTATCGCCTGGGAAATTCCTCCCTCACGCGTTTCAAGGCTCTCCTTGGATAAACAGTAGCCTATGCTCCGAAGGGTTCCCGATCTGTCCCATCCCGGCTGAAGAAGCTGTCAAGCTATGGAATCTGTTCATGGAGCGAGTCGAGCCTCTTGTCAAGATCAGCTTCAAATGGACTCTTGACCGACTTCGGGTTGCGTTAACGGATGCAGAAAAGTGGACAAAGCTTGACGATGGCGAACAGGCTTTGGCCTTGTCGAGTTGTTTGTTTGGGGCCATGAGCTTGGCGACCCAAGAGAGTTTTAGTATGTTTGGTCGGTCGAAGCCGTCGCTCACGAATGACTGTCGTTTCCAATGCGACCTTGCATTTTCGAGAATAAGTCTACTAGCTATCGACGACATTTCGACCTTGAAAGCCTTGTGCATGTATATAGTAAGGCATCCTTCCATTCCTCCAGTCAGTCTGTTAACACGTCCTTAGAAAGCCAATGTCGACGCCTTATCATCCCGCAGCCTCTGGTCCTTAATGGGCCTTGTCTCCCGAAACGCCGAACAACTCGGCTTCCACCGCGACGGAGCAGCCCTGGGCCTTTCACCAGTTGAAACAGAAGAGCGCCGGAGAGTCTGGTGGCAGCTGCGACACGTCGATCTCGTCTTATCCATCAAAACCGGCTTGACGCCACTGTCCTTTGGAGCAGCTTGGGACGTCAAGCTTCCCCTCAATATTGAGGACAGCGATATTGATCCAAAGTCTCAAGTCGTACCAAAAGAGAGAACAGGACTGACGAGCTTCTCGTATACGCTGTATAACTACTACGTTATGGAGAAGCAACGAGGATTTCGGACCAGCCAAACAAGCGATGGAGGATACGAAAACTCCTTACTGGGGTGTCTCGCAGATACCGTCGTCAACGATCTTGAACAAAGCATTAACGAAACGTTTTTGCAATACTGCGACCCTATCATTCCTCTGCATATGATCCTCCAACTCTCGGGACGGGCTCTTATTAATGTCATGCGACTGAGGAACATGCATGAGGCTCGAATGCGATCTAAGGATGGTGATGATGATTGTCACATTGAGCATTTCAATACATGTATGCAAGCGATGAAGTACATTGTTGTTTCACATTCAAATCCTCAACTTAAGCCCTTCACGTGGTTGATGGAGGTCTCGTTTGTTTGGCACGCTTGTAAGTACGCTCATGAATGCACTGTAGACTGCAGACTGACTGGTGGCTAGTTATCGGAATTCTAGTTGACATGCCAAACCTGTCAGACGTGTCCATGATCCAATCAGCTTGGACACTGCTGGCAGAGTTATACAGTGTCACAGCCCATATATCCGATCTCTCGGACGATAGAAGGAACCTACACGCAGCTAAGTCGGTCGTTACAACATGGTACGAATGTCAACAAAAGCAAGGTCTGCGACATATGGAAAAGCCTGGGTTTGTGTCAGACCTTGAGAGACGTTTATGGGAACTAGATGGAAATGGAAATGGAAATGGAAATGGAAATGGTGCTGGCGATGCAAGCAACAGTGACGGACAAGTTAATTTGCAGAATGTTTGGCAGAACCAGACCAAAGAGGATGAGCTGCTGCCATTTGGATTCGAGTTTGCGGATATCGACTGGGCGTTTTGGGACAGTATGTGTTAGCCAAGGTGTGTAACATCTGGATGAGACTAGAATAATCTGAGGTAGTAGTGTGCTGTTTATAGCATTCATTCACTTGAGGGCGCTTGCATTTCGGGAATAAATATCACAGTTTGTGTCCGCGATAGAATGTTTTCAATAGAAAGATGTGAAGATGATCAGCTCACAGTAGGCGCGTTGAAGTTTGAACATACGATGAAGGCAGAAGCAAATTCGTTGTCATAGTCGGTCGGCAAAGTGTGTTTTGAGTGTGGCTTCTAACTTGTGTCCAATTATTTGTCTTTGTGATCATAACAAGACTTGGTTTCGTGGTCTAACGGTTATGACTGCGGATTCTGATTCCGCCAGCGAGGGTTCGACTCCCTCCGAGACCTATTTTTTGCCAATTTTGTACTCTTTCACTAATCTGCTTGACATCCATGTGTCCACGACGAAGGCCGAGGAAAGACACAGAATTCGATGGCTTGACAGGTCTGGAGCCACTTTCTCGCGCATTCGTCTTCAAGATCGCATCTTTTTGTTGCACTGGAATTGGTGGTGGTGGAGCAGTTCCAGCCAGTGCTGTACTCCAGCTGCACCCCGCTATTTGACGCTATTTGACGCTATTTGACATCACGACGGTACTTAGACTGAAGTACGAGAGAACGTGAATGTTTATTGCCAGTTGTAATATACCGCTGTCTGCTACCATGTGTCAGCTCACACTGTAACACTATACTATCATAGTTCCTAACACCTGTCGCCGAAATCACATTCCAACAAACGCACACCTTCGAAAATCTTCCCCATATCTGTCTTCAGGATCGATCCGCAATCCTGTCGGATCTGTTCTGCAAGAACTCGCAGGAATTGTACAGGGCTCTGTGGAAAGTTCGACTTGTTCACCAACCTTCCTCTAGAGCCTGGCGGAATGAAACCATCTGGGCCGAGAACAACAGAATCATCTGCAGTGCCCCAAGCCAGCCCAAGCGAATCGCAAACGCTGGTATAGTCTTTAAAAGATGATAGGTAAAGCTGTCCGGAAAAAAGGTTAAGAAACAAGACAGCATTCCTCGGGATAGAATCCACAGTGAGCTCCCCTGATATGCGATAGAGTTGTAAATGATCGAGTGATTGGAAGGCGAGGTTTACCCTAGGAGCATACAGATGTAAAGTCACATGTCGAGACTTTTCGATCAATGGTAGTAGCTCCTGAGCTTCGAATGGGCTTATAATTACGAGGCCAATTGACTCAGTCTGACACTTGGCCGTCAGGATCCATTGCACCGGACGTTGAAAAGAATCTGAGTGGTTGTTGATTCCGAAACTCTCTTTGACTGTCTTGGCGAAATCCGATGTGGCGCGTACGCTGCTGGGAAAGCTTTGAACGCTGAGATACTGAGCTGCCGATGTGTTCTTGAGAATTTGGAAGGCTGGCTTATGGTCAACCCTGAACGAAGCGATATTCATCGAGGAATGGCCATTCAGTATCCAATTCCTTAGCGATTGGCTAATAGAATGGTTTTCTGGTTCTGCCGCAGGAGGGTTTTCAACTTGTCGTTCTCGTTCTGTTTCGGGAGAAAGTTCTCGCTCCTGCTCTTCCTGTAATGATGCCGTATGAAGCTCAGTTAATCCAAAGTCATCGCAGCGGGCTCGCAACTCGTTAGTCGTCGAGGCACTAGCTTCATCCAAAAACGAATTCAAGTCAGTGCGGTCCTTTCTTGGATGATAGCGCTGGTCCAAAGTCTGAGCTTCATCCTCCAGAAACTGCTCGGCCCATCCAGAAGCAACATTGCCTTCACTTTGAGACCAGAAAGCTTGTTGTCTACCGAATCGAACACCCTGGTTGAGCCATAGAGGAATGGCCTTGCGCAGATCGAGACATGTTTCGGTGATGACCCAATTAAGAACGTCGGATACGACGACCTCATCTCCGCCGACTTTCTCCTGTGTTTTCAAATGGACAATCTTCTGCTCGATCTCCCATGGTACACAGAACTCTACGCTTTGGCCTTTCCCGAGTTTCCGCATCCGCATACATGCTGTAAGATGATGAGCGATTATCTTACAGTAAATTGGTTTCACGTACCCTGAACTAATCGATCCTTTGTTAAACCGGTTCCCAGCGTGACTACTGCGCGGTAGCTGGGGGAAGCTTGAGATCAGTTCCTCTGGTATGGGATTCATCAAGGAAAACAAGGCACCGATCTAGCTGTTCGAAGAACGGTGATGTTTCGAAGTCTTCGACCTTACCAGAGCAGTCGAGCACAACAATTTCGTCATGTTCATTGAAGTAGATGATTGCTTGGGTGTTGTCATCATTCTGATAACGTGCCAGCCACTGTTCTGCAAACTGTAGGTTAGTGAGGTCAATTACCTGAGCGCCAACGTCCAGAATCACACGTGTCTGTGCATTCATTCCCGATACCATATCTAGAAGCATCCGGCTGTTGAAAGGGGTAGCTTTAGCTTCCTGCGGCACCAAAGTAACTCCATTTTGTGGTTGTAACAAATAGCCGAGTACGAGCGCGTTGGTGTGCTTCTGTTCCGGAAGGTCTAGTTGCTTGATATCCGTAGGGAGAACATATCTTGAATCATTGGTCCCGCTGAACCCAGTCGTAGGATTGTCTTTAATCTTGGCTAGATCCCAGCCCGAGGCTGACAATTTATGAGGAAACTCCTTTGCCTCTCTACTGAAAACCAGCTGACTCAGGTAGTAATCAATCGCCAACTTAGAGTAGCGAAGGTGTGGATATATCTCGTCTCTGAACTGGGCCCGATCTCGCAAATTGACGCCTTCTAGGGTTTTGAATGGTGGTGGTAGGGTCGGAGCGGTTCTGGTCCACTCGTGATATTCTGTTCTGGCGTTATCTGACTTGGTAAGTAGACGAAAAGCAAAGAATAGGGCTTCTTCGTCTAAACCGCCATAGTAGTAGCTCAGACACGTAAGGGTAATCACGACGTCGGGGTGGCTGAACTCTGATCGTGGTGTTGGACTATCTTTGGCGCGAAAAGGAACAGCCAGTTTAGTCCCAGTCTGGCGATGCGGGTCGATTCCATAGTTGACTCTCCATCTCTTTTGACCCAAAACAAAAGCGAGGATACCGCCGGCAAACAAACCTCGTAAAAGTAAGATGCGACCAACTGTTACCCCGTCAAAAAACGGGCTTCGCTCAATTAACTCAACATCTCCTTGTTTGAGCTCCCATTGAGTGATATAACGATGCACAGCCTTCTTGAATTTCTCGGGCTGGTGGCTAATCGGAAATCCATTCATCCCAGTCTCGCAAATATGAGAAGCAACATGATTGAGAATCACCTCCCCACAATCAGCTTGTAGAAAGCGTATTGTGGGATACTGCCCATCTTTCCGGCCATCAAACTCAAGTGATGTCGAAAACTGAGATTTGACTTTACCGGCGAATTGGGCGACTAGCCCTAGCACTTCTTGAGTGACTACCCATCTACTGGGGCTATCTTCAATTGAGCACTGCTGTCCTAGCGTGTAGATGAGCTCGAATTTGACGCTGAAGTTCTCGTCGCTTTCATCGACGATATCACGAGATGCATTGTCAAAAAGTCCTCTGACTACCCTCAGTCGCTCCGCAGCTTCTTGGCGACTGCTGAGTTGGCATTCTAGCTCCATCAGCTGCAAAGACAGTAAATGTTCCGGCTGAACCATTAGAACACCACCTTCGTTCATGCATCTTGTGACTAATTGATGAATCGAGTCTGCTCTCTGGACGCTCATTTGGATATCTCTGGAGAATGGTAGGAGATAGACTGGGCGGTCGAGCAGGCCGGCGAGTTTCGACACAAGCATCTGATACATCTGTTTTGCTTGTGGCTTGGCAACGACGACACGAACCATCCTAGAGCCATTTGTAAGAGTAGTAGCTACCATTGGAACGATAACGGTAGATTTACCCTCGCCCATATTCAGCTGCATGACAGCGTTTTTGTCCTCGGGGGGGCTAATCATCTTCCGAGCGACCTGCTCTTGCACGTTTCGGATCATGATCTCGCTCTCGCATTCCAACAACAACCATTCAGGGCGATCCTCGCCTTTCCAGGTCTCATGCCCGGAGTTCTGAATCTCGCGAAGAAGGTCTACAGGGCTGTGTTGGAAACGCATGAGTCGTCTGGCCCGCTGAACAGCGGTCACGGCAGTCGCATACTCTACGATAGCCGTCTTCCACGTCTTAAGCAAGCAAGAAAAGCGTGACGGTCGAAGTTGCTGTAGTAATAGGAGTGGTGTTATCCTTGGCAAGCAACCAGAATCTGTAAGTATATGCTGCATCAATGGCGGCACGAGAGTCCCATCCTCTCGCGCCAAGCCGACCCCAAGAATGTTTTGCAATAAGTTCTGATAGACCGTTGTCCTATGATTCTCGCAATGCTTTAGGTGTTCCTGAAGCAAATGATCGATTCTTGTAAGATTGTTGATTTCAAGCTCGTTGCCGACCTGTTCGTTTAAACTTGAGAGACTCTGGCGTAGCTCGTCCAGATATCGGCGTTCGTACGGTAATTTTGCTTGGATGTCGAGGTTATCAATGATGCCGGTCAACCTGCTTACGGTCCCCGGGTTCATATTCACCACTTGAAGTGGAACATTCAGTGTCGGTATGGGACAGAAAGTGTATCGTGCATTTGGCCTAGAAAATAAATCCTCAATAGATATAAATCCCAACAATCGGCGTTGTGAAACCGCCGTCACCACCCTCTCAGGTTGAGGGTGGAGCTTGAGACCCTGCATGGGCACCTCCATTAGACGAGCGGAGATCTCTTGAAGGTAATGCTTGAACCTCAGGTTATTGTACCATGAGGACCATTTGGGGTACAATTCTTCCATGGCTTTTTCGCATTTGAGGTAGGAATCGATATCTCTCCCCTGCGGCAGATTTGGGACTGCGCAAGGCCATTGATTGCATAATTGGTCGCTAAAAGACCTAACAGCGCGATTTCTACTTTCTGTAAACTGCCGATTGCGTCTTTTCAGTAATTTTTTGGAAGTTTCGTCTCGTAAGCGTGGAAGGGAGCCTTCCGGGCATGAGTCAATAGAACGTGCCGTACTTTCTGCTAGTCCGTTAATCTGTCCCAGAACGATTGCATATCCTTGGGACAGATCGTACGAGGGCTTGGTGGGCAACGGTATAGCTGAGACTGAAGCGGACAGTGCCATTATCAAGAGTACCTGGGTGATTTGGGGATCATGATGTTTGGAATAAGACAAGGTGGCTATCCAGATCATTAACTCGAACTTGTTTAGCCAGTCTTTTTCTTTCCGGAAAGCATAATGAATCTGACACCAGTCAGATGAGAGAAAATTCCGGGTTTCTCGAAGCCACCTTGAATCGTACTGCATCATGCTCTTGTGTGGTACTTGGCTTGAATTCACAACACTGCCCTCACAGAGAAGTCGATACAAAGATTCGGCAAAAGAAGGCTCGATTCTCTCGATGACATAACATTGGGCATGGTAGACTCGGAAAGCGATCCCTTGAGCGCGGATTGCTCGGGCTGACATGTTCCCTTGGGCCCTTGGGATATATGTAACATCATGCTGAGCCGTGAACTCTTCGGAGCCAAATCCAGAAACGTGTACCCTAGAAGCCCTATTGATTGCTCGTTCAACTAGATGAAGGGAGGAGTGAGATGGCGAGTCTGGTACTTCGTGTTTGGGGTAAAGAAAACAGATTTCACGAGATCTCGCGAGTATATCCAGTACGACTTTGTAGAAGCGATCGTTCTGGGACATGTAACTCAGTCTAGAAGACCACTCGACGACCTGCATCAATTTCTCATTCCTTGGGTAGAAAGAACGTGTTGGTGATAGCTTGGCGATGCAGTCCAGGATGTTATATGAAGTTTCAGTCAAGATGCTAGGTACGCGAATTACCGCAGATCCCAAGATGTCCAGAGCTTCTTCAGTTCCTGTTTGTCCAATGAAAGGATCCGGAAGGCAAAATGACGTTAGTCCGTGGAGATATGCCAGGTACAGTTTGCTCTCAGTTCTGGTACTACCTACAAGTCGACCCAGGAGATCGTCGAGCTTGTAGGGCTGTACACGACGCGCGCTACCATGTACCACCCTGACCATCGTGTGCTTATCAAGATGGTTAAATGTCTTCATCTCATATTGGACGTCGCCTTCAGGAATAAGGACCGTTCTAAGAGGTGGCTCCCTGCTGCTGGATAACACGAGTTTGCTTTTGAATCCCACAAGTGTCCCTGTAGACTGATCCGGATCGATGTGCATGTCGCGGAACTGTCGGGATTCCATGGAAGACTCTCCCGATTTGAGAAGAAATTCCAGTCGTAGATTTGGAATTCGGATCTCGGTGATCTTTTTGACAGTGTCGTAAATCAGATGAAGCCCCAGTGGTTCTTCAAGCGGATCAAGGATCACTGCGATGCGCTTGGCCAACTCACTTGAGGGGGCAACGAGAAAAGCATCATCATGGAGGCTAAGTTTCCAACTACCATGGTCTTGTGTAAAACGCCAGTTTCTCTGATCATCCGAAGCCCAGTGATTGTGGAGTTTGTAGAATTCTATGCTTTTGGTCTCGCATTGGTACCAATGAGCAAAGTTGTCAGCTAACTGATGGGGGACCGTCCCCTTCAGCAATCTGGACGGAACAAGATTTAGCGTCGATCCGGGTTTGTCCAATTGAACTAGAAGGTCTTGATCTTGCATGCCAAAGTGAATAGTATAGCCTAGAAACTCTCTGGTCGCGCTGAAACGCATGCCTGACACATCACTCGGCCTGACATCCAATATCATGGATCCGAAAAGTCTGCTGTGGTCTTCGTGTATAGTATAGTCGCGCGGGAGACGTGATAATGGGTCACCATTGACCAAAAGCTCGCCTGTCAGGACGTTAAAGTGCACTTGCCTTTGGCCAGAGTTTGTTTCAAGCCAATAACATGTCGAGGAGGCTAGGGACCAGTCTGTTGTCCGAGAGAAGTCTGGCCAACTTCGCTTGATAGCCAGATCAAGGCATGTATTGCCGCGAGATATGACTTCATCGACAAGGATTGAACGAGTGCGGTGTAGGGTGTAATGAGTTCTATCGTCCATGATTCGTTGGAATAACCCTTGAGCCTTGTTGTTGGCAAGAGTTGTATTGTTAATGACAATGGAGGATTCAACAAGAAGAGACGCTTGTTTTGAGTTTCCAAGGATCTCCTCCAAGTGCCTTTCATCAACGTTAAACGTTTGTACACATATCATGGCAACATCAAGGGCCGACTCCGAAAACTCCTTCCGCTGCATGTCGTCGGCTGTGTCCTGGACTTTCCTGATCAAAATCAACATCCAATGATGTGAAATTCTGCGACACTCTGATAGAAGCCCCAAAATACCTTGCGACAATTGTGGGCTAGTCACAGAGAGTAACCGAATCGCTAGAAGTGTAAAAGAACACAAAGCTGTGTGGGACTCCCAATTCTTTTCGATCCTTGAGACTGCCTGCAAGAGACCCTTTAATAGCTGACGACCAAACTCCACGTCAGTGAGACGCGTGTGAGTTTCTCGGGTAATCTCCGACACCGAGTTTGGCCCAGCTTGTAGGCTTATCTGAAGCAAGAAGATTGCCGTTTCGTCTTGATTGAAGTCAATCGTTGGCATAGCGAGTTGCGTCAATATGCTCATCCACTGCAGACGGTATCCGTACGGCAAGACAGCTAAGGCTTTGAACTCCCCCAGGGTCATGTGTTTGGGGCATTTGTACTGACTGGCTATCACCTGATTGGGAGTCTCTCCATCAGGTCGGAGCCAGGTGTGGACTAGGAAAGGGTACAAGGCTTGAGCGCGCTCGGGAAGTTTGAACGTACACAACTCCGAAACGGCCATTGACTGGGTAAATGAAGACGTAAAGGTACCACTCTCACGGTCGTGATAATGATAGATGAGACCATTTTCTAGATAGACATCTGCCACATCACTGATCGCGATGGACTTTTGACGTCGGTGAGTTTGAACATGGGGCTTAGACTCTGATAGAAGATGGACCCGGCTCAGTTCAGAGGAGTACCAGGGATAGAGGCCGTCGTACGAGTCCAAAGAATAAGATGAACTAGGGTGCTCCCCAAGTGACTTGAAAGCAAGCACATCATGGATGAAATAAAACGTGACATCTCGCCAGTGTGCAAATTGGCGAGGGATTTCGAGTTCAAAGACTGTAGCTTGCGCTTCGAGATTATCGGTAGGTAATGGCCACTCATGGACCATAATTTTCAAGCCGTTCGCTTGATTCATTAAAGAACAACGATGGCAGTAGGGATCATGCTCAGGATAACTGACGCCCAGTGAAGTTTTAAAAATTTGTCCGCATGTGGTGGCGTTATACTGTCGTGTCAAATCGTCATACATGTCTTTGAGTTGATGGAACTCTCTGATCTTGGCTTGTTTATCCATTTCAGCCTTGTTCTCGATCACGATTTTCTTATCCTGAAGCTTTGACGACGATTGGAAATATCGTACAGGAAAAGACATGCTGTCACCAAAAGAGCGAAACACAGATGGCCTGCTTGGTGTCCACTTGCGACCCTTAAGATATTGCTCAAGACGCTGAAGCCTTGCCATATCTGCCTGCGACTGGAATAAAAGTGCTTGCCAAATCTTTGTCGGTACTTCGGCGTCGTATTCCTTGAGCATAGGGTAATTATATAATGTCGCTTTGTCGGCGGCTACCCAAATCTCACCGACTGTTAGAAGCATTCGTGATGCTCCTTCTGGGCGGCTTGAGTAAAAAGCTCTTGCAGTCGAATGGTAGCTTTCAAGGAGCGCTTTGAGTGAGGCACACACCGTTTCCTCATGAATATGCTTTTTGATCCACTGGTCGAGGTTTTGTTGAACCCACGACTCTATCATTGCAAGGCTGAACGAGACATACGAACTGTCACGTGGTGTGCGAACCAGTGGAAGGCTGTCGGCATTGAAGGATGAGACGTGGGCTACTGGACAGAATGTTGTGGTGTCATTGTTATTCTCACGGCGAGAGATGGTTGTAATGAAATCGTCAATCTTTGGAAGAGAAAAGAAAAGATGGTCCTTTATCTCGGTCGAAGCCAAGAATGCGATATCCATCTGCTCCTCTGAATGATTGCGGATCCGATCCCATCTCTCGTTCAGAGTCTTAGAAGCTGTTGATATGATACCATGGACAGTAGAAAGCCACTTATCTTCGTGAAGTCCTTCAAGCTTGCAGAGGCGGTGTGAGATCTTGGTCATCATGATGTGAAGCATCTCGCTCGAGACTGGGGCTTGGTTTGCTTTGAGGAGAGCCTGCGCCATCAGGTAGCTCATGAATCGCTTGTAAGTATCATGTGAACCACCCGAAAGGCGGCTCATGGTGAGGTGCAGGCCCACACGGATAAGTAGCCAGACTGGGGATCTTCTCCACGGAAGCTTGCTACTATTGTAACTGGTTTCCTCACGTGTGTGCTTGCGGATGCCTTCAACTTCGACTTGTTTTCCAACGCCTCTGAGGAAGCTCACCAATAGCTCATTCACGATTCGTGGATCTGTGGTCTCTCGATCCTCGTGGTGGTCTTTCCGAGCCTTCCTGGCCATTGACTGAGCTTCAGCGACTCTCTGATGAGACATCTTAACAAGGGTGTTGGCTAAGACTTCCTGGAAATCCTCACTCTGGAAGTCTTTCTCGGGTATTTCGGTTGCAGTGTCAGGAAACTGACGAACTAAGCGCCCTTTGGTGGTAATGGCGGCTGCATTGGTAGGAGACAGCTCAAAAGTCTCGAAATAGAACGAAGTTTCCAGTCTGCGAATAAGCAAGCCTGCGTTTTGTGCGGCGACATGGAAGAGGGCGACAGAGGCTATAAGATTGGTTTTTAGTTAGGGAGAAAACTAAAGTAAAGTGATGTAGGTATATACCATGTAAAGAAAGGGCTGCGAGGACTTTCTGAACGCCAATTCTTTCCAGAAGTCCTCTCGAATCCGTCGTGTCTCGCATGGTTTGTAACATAGAAATGGCAGACTGGACGGTAGCCGCATCTTTTCCACCCAACTCTTCGGTAAAACGTTGCAGAGATTGCAGGACAAAATCGGTTAGAAAGATGCTATTCAAGGCAGTCATGTCATCACCGCCTGGTAGCTTCGGGGGCAGGAATAAGTGATGAAAGAGATATTCGACTTGATCGATGTTACCCAGAGTATCCATAGTGGAAGGAGAAGATTCAGATACGCCAAATAACTAATAATTGATGTCTTTTGAAAAGCGAGTTAAATAGCTTGGCTAAGCACGTTTCAGTCTGTATTCGTTGAATGCGCTTGAAGAAAAGGCTACTACACTGGAAACTTTACTAGAATCCCCTTTATCACTGTAGACAGAGAAACACTGGTACAAATATTGAATCAACATGTAGAGGCCCGAGTTGGATTCGGAGGCCTGCCTGAAACACCAGGTTGGCCTCCCGCGTTGTTAGTGACGACGCGGGTCGACTGTACGAGAAATTGTCGGGAGATGCAAGACCATGTGACGTATTTATCTCACGGGGGCTTTTTTGTCTTTGGCTCTCTTCCATCTATTGATTTGCGATCAAAATTGCCCACTTCAACTACCTATCCTTTTGAGCATACTTCCATGCAGTCCCTATTCTCTTCTGCCTATCCCCTGTACTTGTAGTTGAGTGCATCAATGCATTTGACATGTGACACAGTAGCGATCAACACCTTTCCGACAGAATGAATGTCCGCAACAAGGTCTTTCCTTTAATTCATACATATGATGGCAGTCAATCTACCGCATTTGACTTCAAGTGTCTGAGGCGCGTTGCGACAAATCCTCTGTTGGGAAAGCTCTACTCAAGACTTATTCCGTCAGTTCACTGTGTTATAGACAGCTATTAAAACCACTTTAAGTGCAAGTACTCGATAGATTATCACTCAATCATTGCCATATTGGCAGACAAAACGATTAGGTTGAAAACTGACAGGATTGGCTGCGACAAGCTACCTCAATTTCTCTCCGCGCGTAAGGTCGCGGCGGTGAATGAAAGGAGGCTTGTTTTTAGATGCGCCACCGTTGTTCGATGACTTCATTCAGCTGTAAGATGGTTTCTTACCTGGTTCAAGACATCAATACTGAATTGTCCAATACACGATGAAATGGTGGCGAGGAGCCGTAGTGAAAGTCGGTGAGCATGTAACATTGTATCTGGTGCACACCATTTGTCTGTGGCAAGCTTCACCGGTGAGGTGGCCTGGAAGATCGGTCAGTTGTATCTGGCTAGTTGTACACGCGTTAGGAGTCTTGAGGATGTTCTAAGATCTCTCATCGGAATACAACAGTAGTAGGAACCTGGCCAGCTCTTAAGCCGCCCCGAGCTGATGCTGTTCTGATTCCTGAGGTGCGTTGTCTATTTTCCTTTGACCATAAGCAAAGGCAAACCGAAAAAGGCTCATCAGCAGTATTGGACCTATTTCGTCTTCCTCTTTCAACCCCAGAGAGCCTAGCCCGATACCCTTTAACGAATATTTGCCACAGTGCACCTAACACGGCACGGATTACTGTGCGTGACGTGGCATAAGGCACCAGGCTATGCGTATATTATGCAAGCGCTCGATCGTTTGTTTCTGTGACATTTGTAAAGATCAATATCACGTACTGTGTCACTTGCTGTTTGTGTTCAAAGATGTCCAAACCTACACCGAGTTTATTCGAGACCCCTATTTCAAGGGGCTTGATATTGTACCAAAATATCATTCAGGGCAGATAATTTCAATTAAGACTGATCGTGTTTTTGTTTCTTTGACAAAACTACGTTCTATCGGGATCAATACTTGGTTAGATTGTACGAAATGCTTGCTAGCTTCTCTACGCAAATGACGAAGGACAGCATTTTTGGCTTGACCTTTTTTGAGTGGGAATCGCCCGAGGTATCATTTCTTATAAGACTACTTTGACGTTATATTACAATACGAGACAATGATAATTGCGATACCACACGTTTGTACTTTGATTGGCAGGAAGAATGAGGCCAGCTACATGTTGAGAGATTCATTCACATGTACGATCTGAGCATTATGCTTTATCAGAACGCAGTGGTTGGTTGTTCAGGTGCATCGAGTACATACGAAAAGGGATGTGAGTGCATATACTCGGCCAAGGCCAACAGGCAAGGCGGAACTTTAAGGAGGTAACACGGTCGATTACAGCGCTGTACGAATTCTGGGCTTGAATGATAAGCCAGCACCACAGGGTATGTATCAAATGATGTCTTCAAACCCCATACAAATTGACATGGCCAATATGGAAATTGCTCTCTGTTTCATAACCTTTGGTAAGGGTTCCGCTCGGATTTCCTAGTCCCAGCTGATCAAATATACACACTCTGGCTCGGTTTATGTTTTTAGCGAACATATATTGTGAACTTATATCACGATTGCGACCACTTCTCTCTAGTTGTAGCGGTGAAGCTATGTTATAAAATAAGATACGTACAAGAATATGACGGTAAGGGTACCTATACAGACGCCGGAATATCATGTATCCAGCTGAAATGAATCAGATCCTCGCATCGGGAGAGGTCCTGTCCCCGAATAATGTTTGAATGATTGATTAAGAGCGGGGTAGGCAAGAACAAAAAAACGACGACGTGTCACACATGCAGGAGGCCGATCACAGTGATAGGCATGGGCAACGGACTTCAAGGATGAGATTAGTTTTACTTCTTCTGATGATTCCAAGAAATTTTCACGATCGATATCGCACCGCAAATATATCTTAATTTCTGTACCTTGGTATATCACACTATTTTCTTATGAACTTTGCTTGCGGTACATGCTGGAAAACATGGCCTACTTTGCGATCCCGTGACCAGCATGTAGCAGACACTTCACATGAAGTCCCAGACTTTGAATGCTACACATGTGATCGCTACTTCAAGAGCCATTCTTCTGTTGAGCAGCATATGAATGATCTCGGCCACTGGGATGCTTCAGCGTTGGATTCATCGGAAGAGTCCACCTACTATTGCGATTTCGACTATTGTGACGAGGAACTTGACACTTTAGATGATCTGAGGAATCATGAGATCAACGATCATCTCTATTGTGATCCGTGTGATCGGTCTTTTAAAGACTTGAACAGCATCAAGATGGTTAGCTATCAACCTCAATCTGCCATTGACTGATAACTAATGAGTATAGCATCTCCGAAGTAGGGTACACCAAGGAGAGAGTCAGCCCTGCCCTTTCTGCGGCCATCTATACGTAACTGCAGCGAGTGTCTTCCAGCATCTTGAGAATAACGGCTGTCCCAAAGCTCCTTTAAACAGGATGATGGTTTACGAGGCAGTTAAGAATCGGGATCCAAACGGCTTGCTGACCATGAAACTCCTCGACTGGTCCCAGCCCGCCGAGTACAAGGCCACTGAAAGATCCTGGAATGCAACCACAAGGACTTTCAATTGCTCCCTCTGTGGGTCTCGTTTCAACAGGCTCCAATCTCTTAATCAGCATCTTCAGTCGCCAAAGCACGAGCAAAAGTTGTACCATTGTCCAAAAAAGGGTTGTGATAAGCAATTCAACACGCTTGCTGCCATTACCAATCTCTTGGAAAGCGAGCAATGCAATTTCATGCGCTTTGAGGATGTTCAAAAGGCTGCAAGTCGAATTTTCGACCCTGGTCGTATGATCGCTTTTTAGGACGTATATAATTAATAAATTAAGATAAATATAAACCAGGCAATGTAGTGGTCTTAAATGCCTCGGTATCCTATTATTAGTAACTAGTTATCCTTTATATAGTTAAAGTTGCAACAGCCCGACAGAAATCTTAACTAATACGGATATTAAAACGGATTCTACCATCAGAGATTCAGGTCTGTGTCTTATAAAATTCCTCAGACTCCTCGCATGTGGGTGATCAGCGGCCAAAGAGTCGATGTTTAACTCAACACGCATCGCTTCAGCTCAGCCAAGCGACTAAGCATTAAGCGCCTCAGCAAAGCCACTGGGTGGCTAGGGCTATATATATACCAGTTGGTGTCTAATGATCCTAGGTCATTTTTTTTTACAACTATAGAACAGAGGGGCGAATACAAGGTTTTATAAGCATCATAACTCCAAGGCTTACACAAGACCTTTTTCTTTTTTTAACCCTGTCCTAGCATGAGTCTTAGCCTGCTTCACAAAATGCCCTTCCTTACCCCCTTCCTTTTGGTCATTTTCTCACATTAAGTCATTTTAAATATTTAAAATAAACTTAAGATCCTAAAAGCCTCATTAGCATATCACAAGATACTCGAACGCTTAGGAAGGGTATTCCATTACCTCTAAGCTTCCACATCCTTTATTCTCTGAATTTCCATCTATTGTAAATTTTACAAGGTCTCTCTTCTTTTTCTGCAAGCATAGGATTCTCTGCGATACATTAGAATTTAGCATAAGTTCCAAGTTGTGTGATTGGACCTGGGTTTGTTGAAGTCTTACTTCTTCCACCGTGTTTTTCATTATATATCTAAACACCTTAACACTCTTTGTCTGACCCATGCGAAGGGCTCTCGCAATAGCCTGTTCCTCGACTGACGGGTTCCACTGCGGCTCAATAATGTGAACCTGTGTCGCCACTGTAAGGGTGAGTCTGTATGACCGTCAATTTGAGCCCAATGGTTTAGGGGATACTTCACTAACCCAACTGCTCCGGTTTGCATAGTAATTAGAAGAACGGACGTGGCAGGGTCATTTTTGAACTCGTCTAGAACCCTTAGTCTGTCTTCATTTCCCAACCTGCCGTCGATACGCCTTAAAACGATTCCCCTCTGCTCCAGCAGCGTCTGAAGGAGGTCGAGGGTTGTCGTCCAGTAAGAGAAAACAAGGCTTACTCGGTCAGTAAGGTTAATACAGAAAACAAGGCTGTGGTAGGGTTAAAGGAGCTTATACCTCTTCGAGCGCTGACAAATATTGTCTGCCACAGATTGAAGTTTCGTTGACAACCCTGAATTAAGCCCTGGAGATGTTGCGTCCAATGCAGTAGTGCAAACCTCTTCCATCTCATAAGGCAGACTACTATCCTCGAGAGGAGATAGCTGGACTGATTGGCTGCGGCTTTTTGAAGCGCTAGGTGTCGACACTGACAAGGATCGATCACACTCTGGACATATGAAGTCCCCGTTCAACTTTGCCATATTGTCTTTCTCGGATGAATTGCAGTAGTCACAGGACGCGTGGGTATTCACGTCATCCAACGTCCTAGGAGGTTCAAGCAGTGTGCCGTGATTGCAAATCCTTCTCAACTCTGATATCATAGAGAAGCGTAGCGTAGTCCTTTTTTTATCCAGTTTTGTTAGACTGCTTACGAGGTCTTCCAGCTCTCGCCGATATTTCCGGAACACGTCGTTGTACAATGTCTGTTCGTCGTGGTGGAGTGATAATGTTACAAGCTCATATTCTGCCGCCGGGAGATTCAGATACTTCTCTGTCCGTCTCAGACAAAAACCTTGAAGCAGTATCTGGAGAGGATTAGCTGAATCAAGAAGATTTTCGGCGCGGAGCGGCTCCAGGATATGTTGTCGGAAGACATCCATATTCGAAAATGGCTCGAACTTAAGAAATCGCAAAAGCGACACCAAGTCATTAATACAATTCTGAATTGGAGTCCCCGAAATGCACCATCTCCGTTCGGTGACCAGTCCCTCCACGGCCTTGAATTGCTTAGAACTTGGGTTCCGAATCCAGTGGGCTGGTATTATAATCATTAAAATCTAGTACGCTCGAGAAGACACTGGTGGCAAACACTTACCCTCATCAAGAACAACTCTAAACCATTCCAGGCTTTGAAGGACCTTGCGACGTTTGCAATCAGAAACAAGGGTCGCAAATGTAGTTAAGACAATATCGTAATTCATCAAGGCAGCTGGTTGAGTTGGTCGAGAATCCCCATGGAAGGTATAAACCCGTAGTGATCCAGCTCTGAAATGCCTGTTCTCCCGTATGGTTAGGTCTACTGGCCAGTATGTACTCAGGGTACCAACTCTTTACCTTGAAACTTCAGATCGCCAGACCTCCATAACCTCTTTAGATGCCTAGTCAATGGGGGCTGTCCATTTGTCTGTCGGCTAGGAAACTCACGGGTTGATGTAACGACTACTAGCGTTGCGCTTGTCCGAGGATAGTTCGGCTGGTCCATACCAACGGCAGTGTTGACAATTTGGAAATTCTCCGCTGCGAGTCTCGCAAGATGAATTGAAACTAGAATCGTGAGGGTTTTACCTAGACCCATTACATCTGCCAATATTCCACCTAATGCAAATGTTGGGATCGCATTGTGTGACCTGTACTTCAAGTTTAGTAGTTCCGATTTTAACCTGAGGACTGGTTATGCGCTTACGCGATACGGGTATAGAACAGAAGCTCCCTAGCAACCTGCTGGCAGTATTCAGAATTTTCGCGGCGTTGGATGAACAATAAAGCAACCTTCTGGTGGCTAAACTTGTCAGTTTCGGCGATACATAGCGTAGGGGCCGCCAAACTCACTCCTGTAGGGGAGTTATGAGATCATCTGTTACAATGATATCCGGATCATTGATAGCCAAGGCTGGCATGCCATGGTCGAGAGAAGTCCATGAAACTTCCACGGCGTCTGAGAATTTCTTGGCTTGAAATTTGGAATCGTCCATACCAACCAAATGGGTCATGTACCTTGATCCGTCTTCAAGATCAAAGAACTGCGGATTCAGGTATTCTACACCGTCCTCGAGGTAAAATGGGTGCTGTAAGAACGCTCCAACTTTAGACAGTTGCTGTCCGATATCACGAGCATCTAACTCCCGCCCATATATATTCATGGATATTTCGAAAGACTTCTTTGCCGTTCTTGAGAGCTGGCGCAAAATTCTGGCCTCAACTACGGCTTTAGTGAAAACAGCCGTTTCTTCAAGAATATTCAGTTTCTCTGCCGTGATAAGGTCAATCATCACAAAAGTGTTTGCGCTAGGTATTGCGAAACCGTAGGTACTCTCTTGCAAGTAAATGTCGAGTAGGAAGAATTCTGAGGCTCCAGTTTCCAGGCATTGATTTGCGTTAGGTTGTAGGGCAGATCCAGCGTCCAGAAAGTCACTCGGTTTGACACGAACTTCACAAAGCTAGATAAGGCGGCATGAGTATTTTATCAATCTTAAAAGAGAGGAAAGTTGAACGCACTGTGCCGAAGCATATTGATTGGGGTGCACTCGATCGATTGCTTGCAGATGTGGTATCCATGTAATCAATGCACCATCCAGAATTTTCCTTCTCGCCAGTAGCAGAACCATCTAAAGTTGAGCTTGTGCTGTCTGGAAAGAGTTCTAGGTGTTGCCGTTTTGCAATCGGGTTATCTGCGCCCTCGTGAGTAGCAAGTTGGCGCTTCGACGACATTTTACCATAGAACCAAGAAAGGGCAATTCTCAAAACCCAGCGTCAATCTGTTGTGACTGGGAGATAGAGGCCTATTAGTTTGAAATCTTGACTTGAAGATAGGTAAACAATCAACAGCGGGGAAGTGCTACGTGGACAGCCTCGTCTGCATAGCCTACATGACTGGCCAATGAAACCCATACAACCACCAACACTTGTCTCAAATATTAGCTGCTTGGTGGTGGCGGTGTAGGCTCAGCCACCAAGCCCGTGTCAGCCAAGGCAATCTGAATGTGCCTTGTCAGGCCATAAAAGTCTTTTCCTAAAGACCTGCTATTTCCATCCGTGCAAGCCAAGGCAAACAATTCATGTAAATCAAGAGATATCTAGAGAAAGGATCTTGGTGTCATTACGGCACTATGGCTCCATCATTACCTGAGACATCACCATCTGCTGGTGGAACTCAGACACGTACAGATTCTGACCACGTATTCGACAAGGCTGTAGCCAAGTTCAAAAGCCGCCTCAACAGAACTCAGGCAGAACAGTTCGCAAAATGCACGATAGACGACGTCAGAAATCAGATCAAACATATCCAGAACCATCACGGCTCTCAGCGACGGTTGAGAAATATGGATCGCCTCTCTAAGTTCGTCGAAGGGATGGTCCATTTGGGTAAGGTCGTGGAGGTGTTCCTCAATCTTCACAACGGTGTGGCATTGATCTGGGTGCGTGGAAATCCAATTTCGTCAAAGCCACGATGTAGGCGCTAACTAGATGGAACAGGGCCCTATCAAATTTCTCCTTCTTGTATGTGTTTCCGACGATTTTGAAATATAGCTAACCTCCCATATTCAGGTAGCAAGCAATTGGATTGATTCCCTTGACAGCCTGCTTGGTGTTTATGGGCAAATTGGAGAGGTTCTACCAGATCTTACTCGCTACGGGCAGATTTACAAGGAATATCCTTATGTCCATACTCATCTTGAATCTTATTACTGTGATATCCTTGAGTTTCACAGTAATGCTCTTGATGTGTTTGCTCGACCAGGTGAGTGCTAATATTCGTATCTACTGGCCGTCCCAGGCTTACAACCCTAGGTTGGAAAGTCTTGTTTCATTCCGCCTGGAAAACGTTCAAGACCCAATTTGATCCCATATTGAAAAGTCTTGAGAGGCACAGGATCATGCTTTCAGAGGAGAAGCTTACAGCTATCATGGAAGAATCACAAAAACAAGGGCATTCCATCCAAGACAAACTTGATCAGTTGCATAAACAATTGCAAGAGAGAGATGAGAAGAATGCTGAGAGGGATTTGACTGCCAATCAAAGTCGAATCGATCAGCAGTACAGCATCGTTGAGAGCAAGATCGACGCCTCGAACTACCATGAGGACTACGAAATTGCATCACAGAAACGATTCCAGAACACATCAGGCCGCTGGATCCTTAGCCATCCTCTTGTCTCAGAGTGGCTTGACCACAGTTCCAAGGCTAATGGAAAGATCTACTTGAGTGGTATACCTGGGGCCGGTGCGATCACTACACACAGAGTCAATTGATTGACAGCTAACTTCCCTTAGGCAAAACTGTTCTTACGTCTAGTATAATTGGCCATCTTAAGGAACGACGGTCTTCCGGTAAAGGTTTAGCTGACAGTTTTTCTATATCGTACTTCTACTTCAAACACCATCAGCGTAAGAAAAGCACATTGCTATCCTTGCTCCTTGCACTATTGGCTCAGCTAGTTGCTCAAGACGAGAGCTTGCTTGATCACGTCTATCAAGCTTGTCGTTCCGCCGAACCACAACAATTTCGATCATTGGATGAGGTTTCCCGCCATGTCTCAACGGCGCTTCAGTCACAATCTCGATGTTTCGTTATTATTGATGGACTGGATGAGTGCACAGAAGCGTCTAGAGTCTTGGATTGGTTTGAAAGTATCATGTCCAAACAAGATGATGCTTCAAGAGATACCGACTTCAATATCCGCCTTTTCATATCCGGACAACGGGATGGAATTCTTGAAAGCCAGATGTCCCATTACACAAGAATTGACTTGGAGACATCTTCAGGACATGACCAGGATATCGAGGCGTTCGCGGCGACTATGGCCATCAAAATTCGAGACAGGTTCTCTCTGGATCCTGGAGTTGAGCAGGACATCGCTTTACGTGTTACGTCAAAGGCTGGCGGTATGTCGGCCTCTCTGTCTAGTCTACTTGAACAAGATGCGCTGACTTTTAACGTAGGGATGTTTCTATACGCGCAGCTCGTCCTCAATAACCTTTTCTCCCAAACCTCAAAGTATGACTTGAAGCAAGAATTGAAGGCTAAAACGTTTCCTGAGGGGCTTGAACAAGCGTAGGGGACTTTCGAATGAATTTATTTGAGTTCACGGGAGCTAATAGCATAGCAGATACGAACGTGTTGTTGTTCGAGTGCTGAAAACCGCCAACAAAGCCGAGAGAGCCGTCGCGAAAGACATCCTTGGAATGATCATGAGTGCTTGTCGCCCCTTACATTGGAGAGAGATTCAAAGCAAGTCTTGTATCGATCCAAGTAAAGGGGAAGCTGATATTGATCGAAAGCTTGTGATAAGCTGTAAGCACATTTGCAGCTCTCTAGTGGACGTCAGCTATCTCGACCCGTCGGTATCATCGCCAGGGGAAGAGGTTATCGATCTCGTCCACACCACAGCCAAAATGTAGGTCGCCTAATCTAAAATATTCCTGAAGTCCTTTGGTAACTCTGTGAAGCATGTGTGAAGCTAATTCTAGATTGCTCATAGATATTTGGTGCAAACCAAGGAAATTGATCTTCAAACCGAAACTGCTAAAATGGCTCTCTTCTGCGCAGAATACATGATATCTCGGCCACTTACACCCGGACTTCCGAAGCTAGAGATCCAAGACTATGCTTCCAAGGGCTATTATGGTTTCCATGACTACGCCGCCGCGTTCTGGTGGAAACATATTCAACAGGTTCTCGCCGCCTCAGAACTGGACACTGAGCTAGCCCGGAAAGTATTGCAAACTGCTAATCGTTATGTCACGGGCACTGAAATCGAACAACTTGAAGCTTCCGATGATTCGTCAGAAGAAATTCGGGCCCTAAAGAAAAGACTTGAAGGTATCCCACAGAACCTCCGGGACTGGGACTCTATGAGAATCTACGAAATGCAAGCAGTTGCAGTCAGAGACGCAATCGAAGTACTTATCAATCAACCCTACGAACAAAAAGAAGCCACTTTAGCTCTTTATGGACCATGGCGGTACAAGTGCCGCAAGCCATGGTGTCAGTTTTTCAGCCGTGGTTTCCAGGACGCACAACAGCAACAGATTCATATCAACCAACACGAGTTGCCCTTCACCTGCGAATATCAGGGATGCCATGCTGCTGAGGTTGGGTTTGGGACAGAGACTGATCTCAAAACCCACACTAGAAGATGGCATCCTAAAGAAGAATCTTCACTATTCCCCGCGCCCAAACGGTACACCCCGGGTCACAGCGACATCCTGAAAGCTGTTCGAATAGGAGACCTAAATAAGGTAAAGAATCTTATAGAGCAAGTCAATATCAGCCCAGACTATCAGAAAAAGGGGGGCAAATCCCTTTTAGAGCTCGCAGTACAGAATGGACATTTACACATTGTCCAATACTTAACAAAGATGGGAGCAAATGTCAATGTTAAGGTTCGGCCGACCGGAAGTTTATTGGATGTAGCTACCGCGAGCCGTGACCTAGAAATCGTTACGTTTCTGTGCAATCTCAACAGCATCTCACTAGATGATCACTACAACACTCTGGCTATATGTGCTATGTCAGATCCATTCCCACAGGCAATCATGGCTCAGCTGCTACGCACCGCTTCTCTCAAATGTTCACGAGACCTTTTGCTCTACGTTATCAAGTTAAAAAACGCCACAGCTGTAGCATACTTCGCAGAAGTCCTTGACGCGTTTTGTTTCGTCAGTACTCTTGAGGTTGCCGCCACGACAGCGCATTTGCCTTGCTTAGATGCCTTGCTGTCGTCAGGAAAAACTGACCCAAACGCCCGCAATTTGGAGGGAGCCCTGCCGCTCCATGCCGCTTGTGCATCCGGGGCACTTCCAATTGTTGAACGTCTCTATGCTGTCACTACTACCAGTCACATTGAATACGACTCAAGAAATACACCTTTGCATTTAGCCTCCATGGGCGGCCATGTTGCAGTAGTAGAATTTCTCATCAAAAAAGGGACAGACATCAACGCTATGAATGAAGACCTTGAGACACCATTGCAATTCGCCATAAGAAACGGCGAAACGGCGGTCCGAAAGCTGCTTCTTGAAAACGGTGCAAGATTAGACACAGTTGACGAGCCAGCTGGCGCGTTGCCTGATGCTAACCGGATGATGAAACTGGACTACTCGTTTGGGCCATTGTTTGACGGGGGGATGGAACTCGCTAATCCACTTAACTCAGGTGACGTTATGAATGACTTTGACTTTGATTCGTTTCTACACGATCAAGACGGGGATACTAGCTTTGACGAAGTTTTCCTTCGGAGCCTGCCAAGCCCGAGTAGCTGAAGGGCATGAGGGGTTTTAGTACAGTATGAACCATGCCGCCAGAAGGTCTCATTGTATCGATAATGACTGGTATATTGCTGGTGGGAACGAATATGTTCAGTCAAGTTATCAGGCCCATATGATGAGCTTTTGCTTTGGAAATTCCCTCCTAGACCTTAAGTTATATCCTTTTCTTATTTCACATCCACGTATATAATTGACACATTAAGATGAATGCGAACCAAGCAATATGGCTGCCAAGAATGCCTAGATCACCTGTCATTCAGTGTATGCGCCGACAAACTACGACCACGCAAACACAACTAGCACCCCGCTGGGTTGTCTATTATTTGTCTAAGCCAATCTTATACAGTCGCAGAGTAAAAAGAAACGAATTCCCAGTCTTCAACGGATGGGATGAGCAAAAGTAAGGGTCTGGCCGGGGATTGAACCCGGGACCTCTCGCAAGCAGTGCTGTAGGGTTTTCCCTAAGCGAGAATCATACCACTAGACCACCAGACCGATGAAGCCATCACGTGATAACACATGCACCAGTTTCTGGAATCAGTGTCCTTGAGGGGACAGACCTAGAACCCTCAGTAATTCTAAACAAGCACTCCTACTCCTGATTCAAACGTTTCGTTGTGATTTAGCTATATACTTCCAAGTCAGACTTTGAAATCTCAGTCAAGTGACAGGTACTGTTTCGGACAGCATGATCTCATCTCCAGTCATCCTCATCCAAGTTTCCTACTCTACCTTGGGCAGTTGAGGCCACTTATCCAAAGTCGCCTTCTTACCCATGAGCGTCACCTTCACCTTGGCCTGCACAGGCTCATCAAGTAACAGCGTATAAGTACCAGGGTACAGCACAAGATCGCCGTTCTGCTCCCGTCGCGCAATGCTATCAAGCGTCCACTGGAGACTGACATCCTTGGTAGCACTCGAGGCAATATCGTGTGAGCGACTGTACGCTGCGAGTGTCTTGAGTGGGTAGGGCTTTGGTCCGACGTCGCTCTTGATGAAAACCAGAGAAACAAAGTCGGAGGACACACGGCCGGTGTTCTTGACGCTTACTTGGATGGGAGGGAGAGGGCAGGTGTCGGCATAAGTAGCGCCACAGCCATCTAAAAGTTTCTGGATATCGAACTTCATCTCGGAGGACTTGAACTTGGCTTTGAATGTGGTGTAGTGCATGCCAAAGCCGTAGGGAACCACAGCTTTGGAATACCAGCGGTAGGTCCTTCCAGGACTTGTCTTGGAAGGCCTCAGATCCATCTCCGTCATACCCACCGCTTTGGCATAGCTGCTAGGGTACTGCGTAACAGGTAGTCTTCCAGCTGGGCTCTTGCGTCCTGTAACGATGTCCATAACAGCAGTTCCACCGTCCTGGCCGGGGTAGTTGAACCAGAGAATACTGTTGACACCCTTGTTCTTCAGCAGAGGGGAATCGTCTACTTGATCACCCAGCTGAATGACCACAAGTGGCTTCCCCACCTTAGCCAGTTTCTGCAACAAGGTGAGCTGACTACTGGGCCAGTCGAGAGTGGTGCGGTCTTTCTCCTCGCCAGCGGCTGTGACGTCAAGCCCGCCAAAGTACAAGATGTAATCGGACTTCTTAGCAGCAGCCACAGCTTCGGTAGTCCAATTATCATGTGTAGAGCTATTCTGCAGCGTAGGACCCCAAGCGATATTGTAAGTCAAGCCGAGCTGTTTAGCCGCGTATGCCGGGGTATGGAGGAACGGCGCAGGACCACTATATCCGCCCTGGATCTTAGACTTGTCATTGGCCCAGAATCCAATCATGGCTACGCTCTCTTTCTTCTTGATCTTCAGAGGTAGTGCGCCATCGTTCTTGAGAAGGACTGCGCCGCTTACGGCAGACTTGAGAGCTAGAGCTTGGGCCGCTTTGGTGTTGACGTCGTCGAAATCGAGGGAAGCCCACTGAGCTTTGGCACCGTCGAAGAAGCCGGTGTGCACAAGGCCCTCAAAGAGGCGGTGAAGAGAACGGTCCATCATCTTTTCTGTCAAGAACCCTTTTTTGTAGGCGTCAGAGACATCTGAGGTAGTCGTATACTCGCAACTAGAGTCCATTCCGTTCTTAAAGGCGATAGCAGCGCCCTCGGCATTGGTTTTGGTATAGTTATGGCGCTGCCAAATATCCTGCACAGCTCCACAATCACTGGTAATCCAATTGTTCGTCTCGGTCCAGTTCCAGTGTTTCCTCAGAATAGTCTCCTGGAGATACGAGTTTGCACATGAGGGAATGCCATTGACAGCGTTGTAAGCACACATGATGGAGCCGGCTTTGGAGTCGCGGGTGCACTCCTGGAAGGGTCTGACATAGTATTCGGCCAAATCCTGAGCAGAGATACGAGCGTTGAAGTCGTGGCGTGTATAGCCACCCCAGTCCTCAAAGTCATTGCCAGCGTAGTGCTTGCAGGTGGCTACAATGCGACGCTGCTTCTTATCGCCTTCAAGACCTCTGACCATGGATCGGGCATAACGACTAACATGCAGAGCATCCTCGCCTGGAGTCTCTGAGCCGCGACCCCATCTTGGGTCCTTGAAAGGATTGACGTTTGGTGTCCAGTAGTTGACTCCACCCCCGTAGCCGCCATTTGCCCAAGCTCGAGACTCGGTGCCAATGACAGTGCCGATGTCTTGAATGAGGTCATCGTCAAATGAGGAAGCCATGAGAAGTGGCATGGGGAAGGAGGTTGCAGAGTCATATGGTGGTTTATCAGCAAACTCAGAGCCTGGAGCGCCTGCGACACCGTGGAGGGCTTCGTTCCACCAGTTGTATCGTGGCAGCCCAATTCTCGGTGCACCAGTCGCATTGCTACTTCAGATTAGAACAACATCCTTCATTCTCGACGTGTTTGAGAGATCCCACCTAACGAGGTTCCCAACCTTCTCCTCCGGCGTCATGGCCGCAACCAGGGCCGCCGCCCGTTTAGTAGGCGTCTTGGTGGTATCGCATATCCCATTTGAGCTCAAAGGCTTCTTAGAGCAATCAGGTCTGGTATACGGTGGTGTAGCAGCCCCAACCCCCGTCAGATTGATGGAGAGGAGGAGAGCGCTAGTAGCGACCTGCACATTGAGCAACATCCTGTCACTGCTTGAAGTTCAAGTCCGCATTGGCCAAGATATCATGGTGATGTCAATTTCTTTTATACTTTTCCGTATTCCTGAGTCATGATCGTACCATGAACGTTCAATGAGGGGTTATGCATATTTACAATTATGCTTTTATAGCCGACCAAATCGCATTGCAACGAACCTGCAATAATGATGCTTTTATTATGAGACGATACTACGTACGCAATGATCGACATGCGGTAGACCTTGCCGGAGTTGAGGCTAATAGGATATTTCATCAGACGCGGGGGATGCGCGGAGTAGTCTTCGGCAAAAGCATATCAACTGCGCATATAGCCTAATATCGCTGACCACATTATATCATATTCAGCATTGCTAAAGGTTCTTTGTAAGTTGTCCAGGATCTGCATTTCATTTCCTGGCTAATTAGTCTCTTGCTCCATACCCGCCTCGCCCCTTGCATCTGACTCGGTGTGTAGATCGGTCTCCTCTGCGATCATACCTGGAGCCCAATCATCCAGCATGTACCGCAGTCTATAATTTTTAGAGAAACTAGTTTCGCCGTACAAGTGCTTCTCAAGCACGTAGCGCTCGTCTGCCAAGTGATCACACGCTGTCGTTTCCTCGGCCTCCGGTTCATATCGTTCCGTAGCGATATTGCTGTTGTGGCATATGACACCCTCGTATGAGAGTTGTAGTTGGGCGCCTGTTCTCATACGATGGATGTTTAGACGAAGGCCTTTAGGATCTGGCCCAGCGGCATTTTGATGGTCGCGGATAGCATCGAAGAAATGGCGCCAGTCTACGTAAGGGCACCCTTTTGAGGGTCTCACGCAAGCTGTCTCGAACCGGCGCAATGAAGGCATCCTGGTGACAGCATCTGCGAGTAAAGCTGGGCGGACAGTATCGATTGAGTAGGTAACGCGCTCGAGAGCTGATAGGTCATAGGTCAAATGCTGGGTAGGCCAGCTGATGGCGCCGTCTCCCCAAAGGTCAAGGTATAATAGATTGTCGCGGCATTTGTCCACCAGACTTTGAACAATATCTGAGGACCCCTTCTCCGCTTCCTCGAAAGTATGAGATGGGAACGCCTTCAGTACGCTGTCTTCAATCGACCAGTTGACTTCCCTGGTTGGAATTCGGAACATTAGCGTGAGTATCTCCAACTTACTGAGATCTATGTCACCCCAGCCCGGAATCTCTGTGCACTTGACGCTGCTTGTCATAAGCACGTTGATATCCAATTTAGGCACAGAAACCCTAGAAGCTGCCAAGGACGACATTACCGTCGCGAAGAGTCGATCGCCAGATACAGCACCAGCGCAATGACAGCCATACTCATGGCTCTTGAGGGTGTGGTAATGAGAAAGAAGTCCGCCTGGTAGATCTGACGTGGGGCAATGTTTACTCGATAACCTGATCACCTGCAGGCCCTCTCCCACGCTCTCCAGTACTTGAGTCCATACGCCCTGGAAGTTCTCGCTTTCTTCTAGGAGTACTTGCGCTTCTCTGGCGGTGTTCATATAAGCGGTATACCTACTTTCAACTTCCGTCTCTGTGAGATTGATCGGTTCAATTAATGACGAATCAATTACGATTTGGTCAAATGTCTCGCGGAGCAGCATCCAGCTTGGCGGCGCGATGAAGGTGACTACTTCTACAAATCGGGCCACGCGGGATAAATCAGCGTCTCGATAGCTGGTCAAGCCTTCGCGAGTTGCCTCCAGTTGAATGTATGCGAACAGAATGGCGTTGAGAAAGTCGAGATTGTAGAAGCGCTCATGTGTCAATCGCAGATTCTTCAATTGACAGTAAACCCATCTATAGGGTCTGTCAGAATTCGGTGATGCTAAACTCGGTGTTCAAGAGCTATACCTGTAATCAGATGTACCAGGGTATTCATCGCCAACAATCTCGCTAACGATGTTGTTGAGAAGTTCCACCGGGAGATTAAGTAAGCCACGAGGTTGGTTCTCGAAGATGGCTCCGTGCATCATTGTAGTATTGCCAATCGTGGTCGAATAGATAGTGATTAGGAGGGTTCACGTGGGGAGCTCATGAACACTTCATTTTGTTGATGACTGAGATTCTAGGCAACAGACGAGAGGGGAAATCCATGGTAATCTTGCTTCACGTGGCGTGGCGCTTGGTACACCGCATACCTAGGGTATATCCACATCATCCGACCGCCGTCAGCCCCGGCACTCAATCAACACGCCAAAGCGTCCAAGTCAAGTTCATAAATCCGCGTCGCAAAAATCTCACGAGAACCCCAAAGTTCACAAAATAATAGTCCACTCGCGCGCTGGCCCCACCATGACCGCTCAAAACATCCTTGCTCTCTCGCTGTAGATACCATAAATTGAGCTGATCCGGCCTGACTGTTCACTCTCCTCAACACTCAACCTCATGAGCCGGATATTTCGACGGCTGAGAAGTCATGCGCACCTGACCAGCCCAACCTCCCTTCTGTGAAGACTTGCAGCAACCACTCAACGCGGCGTTGGACTTCAGGTAATCCGCACATTTCTCCACAGCTTCCTGGATGGCTTCCTTCTCAATAATTGCTTCACAATCGAAACTAATCGTGGTCACGAAGTAGGCATATCCTTTGACGTATTCGCCGTTCGAATCTGTGCTAGCGCTGAGAACGCAAGGGGCTGACTCGTCTTTGTTTCTGAACAAATTGAAGATGGTTTCGTGAACGATCTCGTACATACCCAGTGCAGAGTAGTCTGGTCGCTGGTCAAAGATTGCAGAACATGATCCAACGAAGCCAATTGCGAAATAAGTAAAGAGAGTTTTGCGTGCGTTGACCATTTTTCCAAAAGACTAAAAACTTAGATGAAAAGGTTGCGGCTGAAATGCAAGGCTGACAGTAGGTGAAATATGTTGCTTTCCTGAGTAGAGAAGGGACAAGAGATTAAGATTCCAAGAAATGACACGAAGGCAGGAGTGTGACTTTTGTTGAATACCAATTATCACATGTTGGTGCCCCGTTGGAAATACCACAAGGTAGTCTTAATATTAGCTGTCAGTGGCCCGTCGAGTTTGTTGTTGGTCGTTAGTCCTCTCCAGCTACAAGGATCACGCGCATTAGTCTCGGTGGGATCGGAACAGGCGGCAAGTTGTCGCATACACAACATGGTTCAAGCCTGCTCTTTATTCATCTTGGATTGAGTCATCCTGATGCTCTTGATCTCATGAGGTGAATTCATACTCAAGTGATCGCTTACCAACATACCACTTACTTTCCGCGTGGTTTCCCTTGAGTTATGATGAGGGTGTGGCCACTCTCAGATATACAAATCCTTCAGCCTCGCTCAGCTAACAGTACGGCACAAGGCACAGAAGAATATCCATGGGATTTATCGAATATGCGGGAACGGGATCTTACTAGCATGTATATTAAACAGCTTTACCTTTTCTTGAGGAAGGCTTTTCGTACTTATTAAACTCCCGAGTAGTCGGTCGTGTCGGGTGGTCGATCCGGGGGGTGACTGACATAACATCAGCAGTAACATGAAGAACACAAGCAAAACTCTTTCTACCCGCCTGGCATCAACAAGTTGTAGAATCGTCTTTCCGAAAGCGCAATAAGTAAACCACAAGTCTTTTGTCGACTGCGTGGCATGATCCAGATGGCAATCTTGCTGCAGCAATCCATTGGTTAACTTAGGATATGTCTCAATGTGGGAGAGGGTGGCATGACGTGACATTCCGAACCAGTGAAGGGGCAGTGAGATATATGTCTGTGATACCCAGCCAATTCAACAGCGTTCTTTGTTTGTTGAAACATAGGAATTCTGAAGATTAGGTTACTGTTTTCCGATGCCATGCTGCTTGGACACCCGCACTATTGATACCAAGCTACATGTAGCATAATTGGAGCACTTGCAACGAAGATTGACTGCCGCGTTCTAGATGACATGAAGTTTTGTTGATTCAGCTAAATGGGGTGCGAGACTACTTTGCGAACTGCCTCACTGGGGGAATTAACCTTCTGGATCTATTCCAAGAAATTTGTCGCGTTACCAATGAACTACTGAGTATGTATCCTTCCATGTTCCACCATAAAGCCCCTTGCATATGCTCCGTAATTGGTGATTGTGTTAACAAAAGAATCTAGTGGGGCCTTCAAAATATTTCGACTCCAAGATCGCACTATTTCACGTAATCTATGACCTTGGAAATCAGAGTTGCTTCACGACTTATGCTTCATTTTAGATATATGAAACAAAGTAGGTTGCTTATGCGGATGCTGCACTTGTTTCAAGGTATCTGATCGTCTACCCGGCTAGCCGGCTCACTACGATTACGCTTGTGAACACTGGAATGTGTTTTCACGCAAGGGATATCATCCAATGATACGATTCGATCCGCGTTGCAAAACCAAGTCGTCTCCCTAGAATGGCCTTGCCCAACGGCCAAAAAGGTGACACCCCACGCGGTCATTACGAGCTTTGAGATTTGTGACAAGAATGTGTCGCATGTCGTAATATCACATCGCGTAGGCTTAAAACACCCCAATATTCGACTTGTGATGTTTATCAGTTTCCCCGAACTTTCTACTTCTTAACTTCGAAGCCATGAAGAGCCATATCAGTATTGCTGCTGTTTTGGGAGCGGCCGGGGTAATTGCTGCACCTGATCATGGAGTGCCTGAGCTGAACACGTTTTGCATTACTTATCTTTCCACCTACCTTGTCCCAGTTTCACAGAATGCTTCTTCGACAAATGACCAGTTCACACTTGATCCGCCTTTTTTGACAACAGTAGATGGGACAATCATTACTCTAACGGACGAGCCGCCTCGATTAAAGACAGTGGATGGGACTACCTTTACTCTGACGGGCCAACCGGGCTTGAGTATGATATCCTCAATGCACTGCTTCGACATGAGCTAACAATATACCTTTCACAGCTTCCAACCCAACTGACTCGTTGACAGCTCTCACCTCGGGAGAAATCGCGTCTTCCGTTTTGGCTTCATTCATTTCCGAGTCTTCGAGTATCCAAATCGACCCAACCGAAGCACTAACCTCAGGTACACAGACTGGGACATCAACTAATGAGCCGCCTCTGCTGACGACTATTGATTTGGGCACTACCACTATTACCGCGGTCATCCCGACCTCAAGCGGTATCATTGAACCACAAGGAGAAGCCGTCATCTTAGCAGTTAACCTCGAGAATGATAACCAGAGGCGATCTATTCACAAAAGAACACTTGGTGGTTTTGTTGGTCTGAATGACCCTAATGTCTGCACCTTCGCCTCGACCTTCAATTTCGCCGAGGACCAGCTGTTCGTGAGCGGTCTGCCGGTTTTCTACTCCCCGGGGACACGAGCAAGGAGTTGGTTGGAGGAGTCAACCGTCCCGGAGATGCCGTCACCATAGGCTTCACGATTGCTGGCGGTGCTCTTGGGTTCAGAAACGCAAATTTGCCTGGCGGGGCTGCTAGTTTCTGCCAGACTGAGGACGGTCGGGTTTTCATCGTCTTTACTGATGGACCTCCGGAGTGCGTTCCAGTTGTTTTGTTGGTCTATAGCGGTGAGTACAATATGCTGAATTGGTGACGATTTCTGATTTGACTGCCAGTGCTGCGATGCCAAAATGGTCGGATCGTTGGTCTTGAATCTACCACCACCTCTGACACAGCCACTACCCAAGCTATCAGTACAGACAGTACAACCATCATCGGAAGCACACAATCTGCAGACAGTACCAACTCGGTAGTCTCTAGCTCCATTGCTTCTCCCCCATCAAGCAGTCAATTCCAGTCTCAGTCTGTCGCTCCATTGTCCCAGACCACTGACTCCGAGGCGTCCACTGCGGCTTCTTCCAACGTCGAAGAGTCAGCTGCCTCACTTGAATCAACCACTGTAGAGGCACCTGTATCTGAACCCTCTACAACCGAGGCGGTAGACTCTACTGTTTTGGTAGGCACTTCAACGGAGTCGATTAGGCCAGATACGACTACTGCGGCCGCAAGTGACAGCACTTCACAACTTACGTTGGTTTCAAGTCAACTACCCGAGACTGCGGCTTCGACTGGGACTGAGGCAACAAGTTCTGAAGCCTTGGAGTCAACCACCAAATCTGCAACAGACACCGAGACGTCTACCGCAGCCGGTACCACCACAGAGGGCGTGACTACTGCAGAGACGACGGCTACAGAGACGACTACCACCACCGAGACCACTACTGCTGAGGACACAACTACAGAGCCTGCAACAACCGATACCACGACAGGCAAGACAACGCCTGGTGATACTACCACAGCTGCTGAGACGACTACAACAGCATTGGAGGATACTACTACAGCACTCAGTGACACCACAACAGCTGCTGCAGAGACTACCACAGCTCTCGATGACACTACCACAGCCGCCGAGGATACCACAACCGCATTTAGCAGGACCACTACGCTGCCCCCTTACTTCCAGGCACTACCACTACTGGGAACTCCTTCTCTCAAGAAACTACTACCACTCCGGATCCGGTTCCCACGTGAATGACTGTCACGATGGTCGAAGATCTAGGTTTTAGCTCATTGGAGTCTTTTTCATTACGGGTTCTGACATCGCATTCAAGCGGTATATTTTACCAAAGTGTAGTTCGTTAGCTGGCTCGGATAGATTAAAGCAATATTTTTAATGATAATTTTCACACGTCCTCAGTTCAATTGCTCTTCACTCCTCTGGTGGGCTGACAAACGATGCACAACATTGACGTATCATTGGATCAGTGCAAAAGGTTTCTTTTGGTGCGACAGTGTCAATATCTCTTCTCAATCTCATAACGAGCAGACTTGACGTTGTAGAGGTTGTTCAACTAGCTAGTTTACTGATGAGCAATGACAGTTCACCAGAGGGATCTTCCAATTCGCCTACACCATTGGTCGTAAAAGTTGTGATAGCTTTATTGTAAAACATTGAAGCGCGTGGGTCATAATTCGTGAACGTAGTCCCGATGATATAGGGTTATTGGCTGTGGGGAAGATCTTATCGATAGCGCTAGACAAGCGTGGTATACCACCAGGTGACAGCCAGCGGACAGCAGAGTGAGCAGGGCCATGAACAACGGACGTCATAAGGACCAAACGTGACAAGCTGAATGGTTCAAGCAATGGCCATTTTTAGAGAGAAGCCGTCATCAAGAATGATGGGCATTCCAAATGATGCAGTAGCATTGAGGACAGCCAAAATATAAATAGAAGTCTTGGCAGAGAAAGGGGAATTTTACTGTGTCATATTCGTCCTGAAATAACAGCAGAGGCTTCGTTTAGTGGGGTCTCCCGGCCAGCGATTAGCGGAAAATAATTTGGGGCGATTTTAGGTATACGAGGTAAGATCCCAGCTGGCGTCCGAGCTGAGAGAGTCTAGGCTCGGTCCATCTGCCGCATGGAGACTTTATTGCCCTCGGGTTCGGCTTTTCAAGCTGCGCGGATAGTACACGTCTCAAGCAGAAGGCGACGCGGGATGTCGATTGGAGATATGATGAGAAAAAACTGCATTCCTTGATGCGGTACAGCGGAGAAGGTAAATAGACGTGAAAACAACATCCAACCAAGTGTCCCTCTTGGGCGTCTGGGATCGGGCATTATTTCTAAAATTAACTGGCCCTGGCCGTCTACCGAAGTCCCCAATCCAACACTTGGGACGAAACCGGGATGGAGAAAAAAGGGGACGGGCCACTGAAGCCTCCGCCCGCCATGTAACGGTCTCTCCGGAGCATAAGGGCATGTCATCAATACATACGCTAGGCGACAGCCGGCCATTCCGGCAACGTTTTTGTCAGCAGAGTGAGGCAAAAGGTCTCTTGGGACAGATGCTTGCGGTAGAGAGCAGAAACTATTAAATGCACAGCCAGCCTCTTGGACAGCCACAGAGTTTTCTTTTTAGCTGAGTTTGGCTATGGAATGAATGCGCTGGCTGACCTGAGCAATGTCCATTCGTCGATTGCATGTTCCCTGCTGATTATGTTATTTATCTGACGTTAGCTAGCCCCTAGTACCTGCGTCTAGACGGGGGTGGCCCTGCCGCTAATCCCGGCACTTCTGTAGCATTGACCGTTAGAAAAAAACCCTATACAAAAGGACAACCACTCTTCAAATCGTGTCTGATCTCTTATCATCACATATCCAACTCCAGGTGTCCCTTGTACAATATCTCACAGGACCAAAGACAACTCATCGCCTCGCTTCTGCTGTAATTTTTACAGTCGTGACTCACTACCCCTTCCCACCCCACATCAACAAGCCTCGTATAGCATCATGCAGGCCCCCGGATCCCCAAACGGCAGTGTCATGACACAGGCCGAGCTAGAAGCCTACCGAAAGCGAAAAGACCAGGAGAAGGCGGACAGACACGCCAGCGAAAGCGAAGACGAGGAGGATAACATAAACTACGATTCCGAAGACGACGGCAAGAAGTCAAAGCAAAATGATCAAAGAAGGCGCCAAGAAGCGCACTTCGCTGGCTACCGACAACAAATGATGAAGACCACCGTCGGACCACCTTCAATAGAGCACAACCGCATACCCTCCATCCAGGGACCTTGGATGAACATCCCAGACTCTGACTCCGACGACGACGTCCCTCTGGGAATGCTGCAGGCCAGAAACCAAAAGAGTCGCATGTCAAGATTCACAAGATCAAACCCTAACCTACGCGCATCCGCCCAGCAGCAAATCGTGAGACCTGGCTCAGCGCAAGGACGGCCCAACAACGGCTCACGTCTGCAACTACCCTCCTTCGCCACCAATCTTCCACAGGATCCATTCCAAGACCCATATCAAGATCCCTTCACGATAAACAAGAAGCCCATGTTCACGGGTGGATTAATCAGTGTGATCGCGAACGAAGAGCGCGCCAAGGCCTCGCGAAGAGGTGGTTCCACAGTCAGCTTGCAAGCACCTCCTTCACAAGGATTCAGCGGTTTCGGCCTCTCCATGCCATCGCAACAGATGGGCGCACAGTACGGAATGATGGGACAGCAGGGCTCGCGACCAGGCACACCGAGCCAGATGCAGCAGCACATCCCGCAGGGAATCCAAGACCAGATGCAGTTTATGCAAACAATGACATACGGCGCCCAGCACAGACCTGCCCATTCGTGGAACGGCACGCCCATGAGACCAGGCACGAGCGGAAGTATGGCCGCCCCGTTACCGAAGCCTGCTATGCCAGCGGCCTATGGAGGATACGCGCAATCGATTCCCCCGCTGAGCGAAGCAACGTTGGTCTGCCAAGTCGTTATAGACCTGTTTCAAAGGCAAAGGCTTGATCGAAATAGATCACAATATTTATGTACAAAAATGACCGAGGTTGGATTGACGAGATTGGAAATACCACGAACATGTGTTAGGAGCATGACGAAGCTCCAAAGAGAGCTGTTTAATAAATTTTTATTTGTACATGTAAACTAGGGTGGTCTGGAAGTTGCATTGGTTGAGCATTTCACTATGGATATTGGGGTTATCAGGAAAAGGCTTACAACTAGCCATGATTTCAATGTAAAAACATTTTAATTCTCGTTGCGAAATCTAGACCTTGATGACACTGCGATGTGCTGCAATGTATGTACACAGAAAAACGCGCTCGTCTTTGAACTGGAAGGGCTGCTATCAAGCGGCACGTAACCTTTGATCGAATCTCGATGAACACGTATTCCCCTCTTTATAATTTCTCCTCCCGCTTTGAGTGGGATGATGCTGCAGACCAATTCATCCACACGCAATCCCACTGCATTGTGCCAATAGGCAGTGCAGGGTGAGCACTAACTTAGCAGAGAAACCGAGAAGTCCACAACCATGGAATAGGGCGTCAAGGACTCAAACGTATAAAGACAAAGCCTATCCGCTGCGACACTTCAATCCCCGAGAGCTTATGAAATCTGAGTTACTTAACCTTCACCTCGATGATCTCTCGGACATGCGAGACGGAACGGATATCCGATCGGATAGTATAGGTAGGGCTGATGGTGTCAGCAGCGGTTGGGCTTATCAAGATGCAGTGATACCTCGGAAAACGCCAAGAAGACCGAGTGTGGCCACTTGAACCAATCATGTCAGGCTTAATCGCCCCGCAGATTAGTGATCGAGCGCTATCCAGACCCAATGCCTGTTGAAAGCCCACTGGGCTTACATTTTTCGGATATCCATGTTTTCGCGAAGATGAACGCTTATGATCTTGATGCAAGGGGATGGTGGATGATGCATGCGATTTCTTGACTATAATAACCTGGGAGGGGAGTCTCCATTTGACAAGATCATCACAAACAACATTACCAACTAAAACATCACCACAACATTACAACACTTTTAAACACCAATTGAATCAACCGTAACACCATACCTTTATTTAACATCAAGCTTTCTCTACTCCACCATCAACATATCTCAAAATGGTCGCCATCAACACAATCAAGAAGTCCAACACAACTGCTCTACCCCAAACTCTTCCCCAGAACCTCACAGCGGTTTTCCTCGGCGCCACATCCGGTATTGGTCGCAGCACAATTAAACAACTCGCCATCGCCACAGACAACAAATCGCCAACAATCTACATCGTTGGCCGAAGCACCTCAGCTGCAACCCCTCTTATTGCTGAGCTCCGCCAGAGCAACCCTTCTGCCACCATCGAGTTCATCGAGAGAGATGTCTCGCTTGTGAAGGAGGTCGATGCTGCTATGCAAGAGGTTGCGAAGCGTGAGACAAAGGTGGATTTGCTGTTTATGTCTGTTGGATTTATGTCTTTTGAAGGAAGAAAAGGTAATGATTTCAACCCCATCACCTCATAGATCCAGATACTAACAATGAATAGAAACAAAGGAAAAACTTGAACCTTCCCTGACAACCCGCTTCTACAGCCGCATCAGAGCCATCCAGGCCCTTCTCCCTCTCCTCAACCGCAGTGAGAACCCCCACGTCACCAACATTCTCGCAGGCGGCCAAGAAGGTCCTCTCGTGGAGGATGATCTTGACCTCGCCAAACCAGGCAACTACGGCATCGCAGCATCAGCTCAGCAAGCCGCTACTATGCTCACTCTCACGCTAGAGCGCTTCGCTCAAGAAAACCCCAAGATCAGCTTTGTCCACGCATTCCCCGGCCTCACAGCAACACCGCTACTCTCTCGCGGCTCAAGTGGTGTCATCGGCTTCTTGCTCCAGTGGATTGTGACGCCACTAGGTGGACTATTCTTCGCCAGTCCTGAAGACGTCGGCGCTAGAGCACTCTTCTATGCTACTAACGCTAGATTTACTGTTGAGAGCGCCGAGGCATCTGCGACACCCATTCCTGAAGGTCTGAGCAGGGCTTCTCGATCTGCTGGCGGTATCTTTCTGGTGGACCCAAAGAGTGAAGCTTTTGATAATGAGAAGGTTCTTGTTGGGCTACGAGAGAAGTCAGCGGAAAAGGTGCGAGCTCATGTGGACCAGGTCTTCAAGAGAGTTCTTCAGCAGTAATGGGATGGGGAAGTTAATCAGGGTGCACTACAATGGGAATTCAGGTATCAGAGTTGTGCTTAGAAATATGATTTTAGAGCCTGTCAATTAATTCAAACTTTTCATCTTATTCGGTTTCTCATGACTTCGCCTTGTGAATAATTCCGAGAATAAAGCCTGCGGGATAGGAATTCGGGACCCCGGACCCGTGGGAAGCGGGGCCATGGTGACTTAAACCTTATCTGCTTGCAGTATATATCCCGCCTATCGTTGATAGTACCTAAGTCTCGGCCCCGTGCATGGCCGCGGTGGAACGGTGTCACTATGAATCATCTCGACGTTTTCCTAAAAGGGCTAGCATTTCGACTTTGACTCATCTCATTCGACCAATAATGGGACCGAATTGTAACAGCCACTTCCTTCATATCGATCAGAGATCCTTGAGGTCAATTATATAAATGCTTGTGGCTTCCACTTGGGAAGGTATTCTTATACAGCAATCATTAGCAACTGAAGACCAAACCTCTAGAGTCAACTCTTCACTAACCTCCACCACTCAACCTATCCTTATTTATGCTAGGAGCAACAAGCACTACCACTGCAACTACCAGCACACTAATGCCACCTTCAATCCCAATCACAACTTCTTTCATCACCATAACATCGACGGAGGAGACCAATCCTCTTACACCGTACATCATGAAACCAACCACTTCTGATCCCACCCTTCGAGTCTTTGACTCAGAACGATGTCTCTTTTGCCCTGCGACCTCACCAACCTTCCTTGAAAGTGTTGCTCATATGCAAAAGGCACACGGTCTCTTCATCCCGCACAAACAACATCTTCTAGTCGATCTTGAAACATTCTTCAGATATTTACATCTCGTCATCTTTGAGTACCGGGAATGTATATACTGCGGAACAGAGAGGACCACCGTCCAAGCTGTACAGCAGCATATGTTGGGCAAAGGCCACTGCAAGTTTGAGATCTGGGAAAACTCGGAGTTTGCCGACTTTTATGACTTTTCGCGATCTCAGGACAACACAGAGGAGGATTACGACAGCGACTTAGATGCAAGTGAGGAGGAAGAGACGTTCTCGAAGCCTGAACAGAGACCACTACAGATTGATCAAGATTCGATACGTCTGCCTTCTGGAAGACTCATCTCAAAGAAGTCTTCAAGACAGGTAGAACCATCAATCTCCCAGCCCCGTCGCCAGACACGAACAAAGTTATCCCAACTCGAATATTCTTCAATCAACTCGGATGAGAACCACAACGAAGATCATGGCTCCAATGTTTCTGATTCCCGAGTTCTGACCCGGCGAGAAAAGCGAAAGCAGGCCACAGTGTCATATCAGCTGGCGAATTTGAGTACAAATGATCGCAGAGCTCTGATGCACTTATCGACATCTGAGCAGCGATCGTTGATAGCGACGCAGCACAAGCTTATGGAGAAGGTTCAGAAGGAGGAGAGTAGAAGTCAACGGAAGATCGATCGGAAGGGGAATAAGAACTTGTATGCTTATTGGCATACTGAGACGCCGGTGTATCAATGTGGTTAGATGTAATTAGGAATATTCCATAATGATTGCATATAGCACAATGCCGATCTTATCTTGTTGTCTAATTCTATGCCAACTAATTGCAAAAACAATCTCTAAGCATAACCATTTTGCATAGCTGGTTCCTATTTATGCACTCAAAATAGTGACCACAGGTAATCAGCCACAGGGTCTTTCCATAGAAGAAAGCAATCTTGCTCGTTCGTCGTCGAGCTAAACGGTACCTGAGAAAGCATCGCGCGAGTCTCATAGACTTTCGTCAATATAATACATGTCGGACCGCTCAGCATGGCAGGAAAGCTAAAGACAACCAGTGGCATCGTAACCATGAGCCACAAGCAGAAAAATACAAGAGAAATGCTGCCGAGCACAAGAAGAGCTGGTAAGAGAACCCAAAGCCTTGAGTCCCTCAATCCAGACGGCCCGGTGTATAGTTTGGCTAATATGTAAGCGACGACAAAGAAGCCGCCCATGAGGGTGTAGAATGTCGTGACAGACATGTCATAGGGCAACACCTTCGCAAATACTTTGTACAGCTCATAGTACATGCCGCCGACATACTCGAGCCATATCGATTTGCCTTTGTACAGCGACGAGCCGACGCAGAAGAGCCATGTTAATGCCGAGGTTGTGGAGCCAAAGTCGCTTACGTAGATGATCTGATACCAGCGACGACATCGCCGTGGATCTCCTCGGCAGAAGATGATCGTGGCTTCTGCGTCGAGTTTTGGAATATACTCAGTCTCGACCACTTTTCCGAAGCCCGGTAGTTTCAGTAGCAAAGCCAGAGACATAATTGAAACAGCGGCGCCACCAACGGCTAGCTCGAATGTGCGGTGATCGACGATGGTGAGAGACTCCTGCCCATAAAAGCTCAGTCGTCGCTTGTATAGGAAGATTGAAGTAGAAAACTGGAAGAGTGTACCAAAAATAGCCGCCGTTCTTCCAAGTCGTACCCAAGCTCTTCCAAGCTTTGACCGAAGCCGTCTTGCGCGATGCAGCGACTCATCGGATGATTTATCGGGTGTTAGTGGTACCTTCCGCCCAAAAAGAGTGTTCCAGTGGCGCGCATAGATTCCAAAGCTCTCGCTAAAAGAGTGGCGGGATGAAACGATGTTGATAATTAAGGATGCGTGGATGACGAATAGACCCAGGGCTGTTTGAACCACGACTATTAAAGGGGAGAACAGGAATAGAACGGGTTCGATAGTGTCGAGTCTCTCGTTGCGTAACGATTGTAGGTTGCAGAAGGCGATGACCGCGGTAAGGTGGGCGACTATGAGCTTGACAATGAGCTCTTTAGTGGTTCGGCTGTCACCAACGGGACAAACATCTGGCGCCTCCATGATGGCGAAAGTATGAGGGGGGAAATTCATTAACAATAATTCATGTTGATGGAGGAGATGTTTCGAGGATAAGGTGAAATTCGAGGCATTTAATAAAAGCAACTTTGGTGAGGCTGAGCATTGATCAACGTTACAGACTGCCCGAAGTATCACATCACGCACAGGGCTAATTGACGGGCTGACAGCAGAATCATACGACCAATAGCAGCCCATTCAGCGAGCAAGCGTCGCTAGTGAGGGGCACTGCATCTTATCTTAGCGTTATTCGCATTTTTTCCAGGAACAGATGTCGAACAGGCGATATTCGGCTTACTCATTTCGTATTCGGATACGTCTGGTGTAACTATTTGATGACGCCGTTTTGTTGAAAACAATCCAATCTTTCCTGCAGATCACAACAACGCGGTGATACACTTCGCGATGGACGCTTTACACAGCGGTTTCAGAGCGTTACCGCTGTCAGTATCGATCCCTCTATCCATCGGTGCCATCATCGTCATCGCCATTGCCAGCAACGTAATTGGCCAGCTATGGTTTCCTAACCCTCACCGCCCCCCTGTGGTATTCCACATTTTCCCCTTCATCGGCAGCACCGTCCAATACGGTATCGATCCGTATAAGTTCTTCTTCGACTGTCAGGCTCAATACGGTGATTGCTTTACGTTTATTCTGCTCGGCAAACCCACAACTGTGTTTCTTGGCCCAAAGGGGAATGATTTTATTCTCAATGGGAAACATGCCGATCTCAACGCTGAGGATGTGTATGGGAAACTCACCACGCCCGTTTTTGGCAAGGAGGTGGTTTACGATTGTCCGAATTCGAAGTTCATGGATCAGAAGAGGGTACGTCAATGAATATTTTGAAGATGGTTGACATCAGCTAACAAGTATCCTCAGCTTCTCAAACTTGGCCTTACCACAGAGTCTCTACGATCATACATCCCTAAATTCGTCAAAGAAGTAGAAGACTATGTCAGCACGTCACCATACTTCAAAGGAGACACTGGAGTGGTAAACATCACCGAGATCATGGCCGAAATCACAATCTACACAGCCGCGGGATCTCTACTTGGAAATGAAGTCCGCTCCAAGTTTGACAGCACCTTCGCCACTCTCTACCGTCATCTAGACGACGGCTTCCAGCCCATCAACTTCATCCTCCCAGGCCTCCCCCTACCACAGAACTTCCGTCGTGATCACGCACGTAAGGTCATGGAGGAGTTGTTCAGCGATATCATCCGTCAACGTCGTGAGACTGGACATCAGGGTGACGAAACTGATATGGTCTGGACGCTTATGGATGCGCAGTACAAGGATGGCACGCCTCTTCCGGACCACCATGCTGCACGTATGCTGATCGCTATTCTTATGGGTGGTCAGCATAACACCGCCGCGAGTGGTGCATGGCTTATTCTCAATCTTGCGCATAAGCCCCACCTGGTGCAAGAGTTGTATGACGAACAAGTCGAAGTGCTCGGCTCAATTTCAGCGCCGTTGACCTGGGAGAACCTACAAAAGTTGACGCTCAACGGGCAGGTCATCAAGGAAACTCTGCGTCTTCACAGTCCCATCCACTCTATTCTTCGACAGGTCAAATCTCCTATGCCGGTACCTGGTACAAACTGGGTGGTGCCCCCATCTCACACCTTGCTCGCCTCTCCCGGCACAATGGCGCGATCTGAAGATTTCTTCCCCAACCTTCGGAATGGGATCCTCATCGTTGGGACAAAGTCGAGTCGCTTGAAAAGACTGCCGAAGATGGACAGACAGTGGATTACGGGTTCGGTGTGATGAGCAAGTCTGTTAGCAGTCCTTATCTGCCTTTCGGCGCTGGTAGACATCGCTGCGTGGGCGAGAACTATGCTTATGCGCAGATGGGTGCCATCATTGCGACTTTTGTGAGACTACTTCACATTGAACAGCCTGACCCTAAGGCAGCGCTTCCAGCCCCAGACTATTCTGTGAGTTTCCGATATACGGTTCAGTTCTCTTGCTAATGTGATTTGCAGTCAATGTTTTCTCGGCCTATGAACCCTGCGGAAATCCGATGGCGTCGTCGCGTAGATTAATGATGGGGGAAGGTTTGATGGCATTGTCTAATTGATGAGTAAAGGGATATATAGATGATAGACAGGAGAGAAGATAAAAGGCTATGTAAATGTTCCATTTTTGACTATTCTTGTTGTCTCCGTAACATATTCCGGCCTCCCTGCACCTTTGCGACTAAGTGCGGAAATAACAACTATGAGTCACGCCGCAAACATGTCGGCTATGTGCGGCCTGTGGAATTTATAAATGCACAACAGCCTTCGATGAAGGGAGTCACTGCGCTCAACCCGTTCAACCCCTACTTTGTCGAGTATTAGAATACTTGAGCGATAATTGAAATGCAGCCCGAACCTCTCAAAGGACCTCTGTGCACCAGGCCCTCCCTCACCAACGACCTACAAAACCTGGGTCTTGTGCCGGGAGACACCGCACTCGTCCACAGCTCTCTAAGCAAGATAGGTTGGATAAATGGCGGAGCTGAAGCACTCACCCAATCTTTTCTCGACGTCCTCACTTCCCAAGGAACTCTTGTTGTTCCCACGCAAACCAGCAGCAATTCAGATCCAGCAGGATGGATTGCTCCGCCTGTACCAGAAGAATGGTGGCAAACCATCCGCGATACCAGGCCTTCATACGATCCCAGGACTACCAGGACTGAAAGGATGGGCGTTTTAGCGGAGACGGTCAGGACCTGGCCGGGCGCAGTGAGAAGTATGCATCCGCAAACCTCATTCGGTGCGGTCGGTGCGAAAGCGGAGTTTGTCACTGAGGGACATGCTCTGGATAGCATGCTTGGGGAGAATAGTCCTCTGGCGAGACTGGAAGATCTTGATGCAAAGGTGCTACTCTTAGGTGTTGGTTTCGGCTCCTGTACCTGCTTTCATCTAGCCGAGTATCGGACTGAGATGCCGAAAGCTGATATATCGTTTGCTGTCATGGAAGATGGCGCGAGGAAGTGGAAGACTGTGTCGGACGTCTCAGTGAATGAAGAAGACTTTGTGGAGTTAGGAGACGACTTTCTTAAAACAGGCGCTGTAAGAAAAGGCAAGATTGGCGCAGCAGACTGCTATCTGTTTTCGCTGTCTGAGGCGGTCAGGTTTGCTGAGAAATGGTTGATTTCCCATCGGTGTAATAGAACGTAGCATTAGCTAAGAACAAAGCATTCTAATCGCGTCAAGCTGCTAAGACTAGGTTTTCTGACTTGTTTGCTGTCTATTTTCCATTATGCCAACTAGCGTTGTTATTCGCTGCGCAACACAGTCTGATGTACAGGAAATAAACTATCGATTACGGCTGAATCCAATGAAGCATCCCACCACTATAATGAACTCTCTACTTTAAAGTCTATGCACCTTTTTGTGCCGACACAAGCTTCTCCAGCATCTCCAAAAGTGCAGGTACAAACGCTTCTGTTTCGCACTGGAAGCCTTCATGGTGCCCTGGTACTACCATCCGCGGACAGTCCAAGATCTTCGCCTGTTCATCAACAGTTCTGCAGTAAAATGCGTCTTTGCACCGCACGCTCCTCATAACACCCACGCTAACATTGTTCTCCTTGATACGGAGTAAGTTGGGGCAGTAACCAACCAGTGGCGGAAATTCGTTCTCCCAGAAGTTCTTTGCATTTCCCGGCTCGGGTGACAGAGGCTTGGGAATTCCTTCGGCGTCATACCCAATCAAACAAGTTTCGAATTCCTTCGCAGCCTCCTTGAAGCCCTGTTTCTCGCAGAGCTCTACAAGGTGGTACATCCACTCAGTAATCTGTGTAGCATCAGGAAGTATGATTGAAGTTCCTGCTTCGTGCGAGATGAAGTGAACAACCATCTCAGGAAAGTCGTGGGCAAATTGGAACCCGAAAATGCCACCGCTGCTACTCCCAAAGATAATAGCCTTGTCGAAACCAACAGCTTTGATGACGGCTTTGATATCTCGTGCTTGTTGTGGAGGACTCAGTCGTTTGTTGACGGGGACTTGACTGGCTGACATCTGGCGCCGATCAAAAGTAGCACATGTAAACCGGTCTGACAAAGCTGCCATAATGTTGTTGAATTGTCTTCCGTGTCCGTTTCCGCCAGGAACAAAGATCATAAGAGGGCCGCTCCCCTGATACCAATAATGCAGGTCGCAGCCTTCATTATGGACAGTTGCTTTGGTGGGGTTGAAATTCATGGTGAAATATTTCCAGATTGTGAATTGTGTTTGAGAAGTGAAAAGTGATGTCTTCTTAGTGTCTCGTCGTTTTACATTTGTGCTCATAGTTCTGAAGGGGCAATAAAGTAACAAATTATAGTTGTTAATTAGCCTAAAATCATCATCATGCTACTGTAATCCTACTTGTGAGTCAGACCGCTGTTTAATCGACCATCAGGCAAGCCACGACGAATCGGAGCGACAGTTAGACTATCGGGACCGCCTTCGCTTATGATATCAGTTGCAAGTCATGAACGGTGAAGTAAGACTCGGATAGATAGTATTCCATAAGACTACATAAGCACTGTACGGATTCCGAGATTGGCCCTTTCAGGATAACCAGGATCTCACATCGGCTTGTCACTCCTGGCGTCCAACATAACAGGTAGGCATACATTATCCAATGTGTACTTCTTATATACGGTGTATGTATCTACTTATACTCATAGGTCAACGCTGCTTTCGCTAACACGTGTGACTTCCCCCATTATTCTGACTGCCTTGCTTTCTTGTAGCCACTCAACCGTCAGCTGCCCACCCTCCTTTGACTGCTGTAAAGATCGAAGAGTATTTCCACTGAAGCCCGGGTGGTACTGCTTTAGTCGTGCTGTTGTCTCAGAGTTGGATAAGACATGTGGGACAATCGCTCGATGGGCAGAGCCAGTCTTGATCATGTTAGTCAAGGCCAATCAAATGGTAGATCTACTTACAGCAATATCCTCCAGTACTCTATCACCGTATGTGTTATAAACTCGACTGTGTATGTGCTCTGAAGAACTTTTCGAAACCTGGAACAAATACATAGACACACCAAGGGAAACCTAGAAGTCAGACTCTGGATATTGAATGTGGATTTACGACTTACTAGTTTGGAAGAATCTATTTGCAAAGTCTTGAGATCAAGCTCAGGACTGTACTCGATTAGGAGATACCCGCTTTGCTCAAACACGCCGAGTGGCTCCCCGCTACCCTCCCATCGAGGTTCGCATGCCTGATCGAACAGGCTCTTTAAGTCCTCACATCGCTGTGTATCCTTTGCAACCAGGGAAAGTTTCAGCTCGGGAAACTCGATACCAACGAGGTTCGTATTCTCAAAAGGGCTTGGGTACAAGGAAGCAGAAACAATGCCATGGAGCCTCGTCAGATACCTTAAGGTCTTAGGTGGGTTTGGAAGAGTGTTAAATAAGTGATGAGACAAAGCAAGCGTCGCATGGCCACAGAGCGGTGCTTCTTGGGTAAGGTTGAACCATCGAACAGCATACTGCGGCGCCTCGGGGGACTCATTCGATAGGTTGAGAGGAAGCGCGAACGCCGTCATTGGGTGACCCAATCCCGTTGAGATTTCTTGAAGTTTGGAAGCCGGTGGAAATACTTCATACGGAAATTCGCCTTCTCGTTCGTATGTAGAGGTCTGCACGGGCTTAGGTAGGATGATTACTCCCGCGGGATTGCCCTGTGCTGAAGCTGATGAGAAGGCATTGTAGGTTGTTGCAATTTGGGAAGTCATGATGATCCTGTTCAAATTCTCCACGGAGAAAGAGAGTTGGAACGCCAATTGGAGTATTTTATGAAGTTGATAGATGGGATTGCTCACTTTTGTAATTCGGCTAAAGGGCGTGAGTGACGTGTGAATGCGGGCAATCTCGACCCCGCAAAATGGCGAATTGCTTATCAAGAATTAGATTACCAAAATTACGCGACTAGGTTAGCTGTACATGAATAACCCACCGATCTTGGAAGTAATCATAGAGACTCGCGGTAAACTTCTTAATTCAAATTAGGCATGTCTCATGTCACAGCCGCTTTATCGTATCAGATCAGCAAGTTCTCTACATACCAAGTCGGCAATTGGCAATCATACGCGAAGTGCTCGATTGATGACTGCACCGATTACACAAGTCGGTTCTAAAGCGCAGGTCAAAAGCAACATATTCAACTTAATTTAATCATCATCAGTCATAGCCATAACCCGATATACTAAAAATGACACAGATAAGATACTGTTCTGTACCACCCTAATACCACAGTTTCTCATTAGGCTTAATGCCCTTTTCTTCGCAGTGATCGTAATATAGTTGCGCAAAACTGAAGATGTCCATCGTCTCCCTCAAGCTGTCATCATCATTGAAGAACTCAAGACTACCTGTGATAGTAAAGACCACCTCAGATCCAGCACCCATGAACAGAGTGTGGATCGTACCCGGATTCTCGACGACGTAGTCACCAGGCCCTGCGACCCAGTCGTACCTACAACAGTCAGACAATGGAGCGGTTTGTGGGAAATGTCCACTTACTCCTTGTATCGCCAGTTACCTGCAAGCGTGACAGCCGTGACGGTGCCTCGATGTCTATGCTTTCCGAGCCAAGCATCAACTGGCGTCCGCAGGGACACTACGAAGCTGCCAGACCTGGTCTCGTATCGGAGAGGCTTCAGCTCCAACGTGCCTGTCCAGGGATGCCACAGGGTGTCGTTTTTGTAACTAACGTAAACATCTGGTGAGCTGTGCTTGTCGGTGAAGGCAAGTTCCTTGCGATCCTTGTCAGTAAGGACCGACTCGTCCTTGGAATGCTCCAAGAGGTCGGAGCTCTTGTGGGCAGTAGGAGTGTCTTCTTGGGTCTTGGATGGAGGCATTGTGATAATACTAGATGAGGCTGGTGGAGGGTTTTCGGGCTGGGGAGACTGCTGTTGATGGCTCGGGATTGTGGGTAGACTTTCGCTCTGGCTAATGGCGACTCTTATAGTCTTGGAGCCTGAAATAGTCCTGGGGCCTAAGCTGACTAAATTGGAACATATGATACGTGTTGCGTCAGGTCTGGCTCAAGTGCCGGAATCTTGGGTACCACAGATGTGCCTTCTGACTCGCTGCAGGGGCTAGTGCCAACGATCGCCCAATTTCTTCCCCGGATTGTCACGGTGAATGAGCTTTTAGTGGAATACCCCAGGATAGTCTAATTCATACAAGGGAAGAGACCTCGTTCCATGGCTGAGTGTCATGCAATATCATGTCGATCCAATCATGGAAGCCACCAAGACCACCAATCGTTGGTCTTGATCTTGATGCCTAAACCAGCAACTTACCCATCATAATTAGCTATCGCATCTATCATTCAATTGCGAGGAAAGCACCTATGAGAGCCATTACCACTGTTTGTGGTCTTGGCTCTCTTCTCTTCGGATTCTAAGTTGGAAGGTGAGTCTTGTCCTACAACTCACCAAAGCCTCATCGTTGGCTTCTACGACCTTGAATGCTTGGTAGGATGCTTGGTTAATTTTGACTGTTGCAAATTCCGTCGACGTACGTTCATTATCAGTAAATTTTGTTCTCACATTCTCCATCGTCTAAAGCATGCTGCGCTTTGTCCAGATCGTTATCTCTAAGCAGTTTGGTGTTGGCGGGAAATGGTGTCTTTTATGTTAGATTGATTAAAAATGAAGTCTCGGTCACTATTCTAAAAGTAACAGGTCCAATGGTTTCACTATTATTGTAGCAGAACATGTGAATTCAGAATAAGCTCAACCGCAGCATCTGAATCCTAATTGTTCTTCTCCGACCTTGACCTATCAATAGTTCCGAATTCCAAACCAGTAGACCAAAGGCGGGACAACAAGCTCAGTAACAGTAGCATTTTTGGTCCACTGAACCTTGTATCCAAAAGCGAAGCCCGAAATAAGTCTCCCAGCTCCGCTTAGCGACAAAGCAGCCATGAAAATATTCAAGGGTAACTGTCTATTCGTGATATCATAAGAGGTCCAGCATAGCCCGGCACTGAAGCCAATGAGTGTTGCTCCTAGAAATCGGTATTGGGAGTCAAGCTGAGACGTTGTCTCTGGTGAGATTTGGGCGCGTTCGTTTGGTGGGAGATATTGAGTAACGCCGCGGACCATGTGTGAAGCACCCAGGTATGCTATCCATGCTGAGAATGCTTTGAGGAGGAGTGGTGTGTACTGCATTGCTGTTGATTCAGACATTTTGGGTGGGTTTAATGAAGACTTGGGATGATTTGGATGGTAAAGATGAGGTAGAAAGACAAGAATTTGAAGAGACCAAGCACTTTATTTATAACATCGAATTCGTAATCTGCGTTTTAGGTGACTACATTGCTCGCGCGCGCTTGATCCAAGATGGTGAGATCGGACATGTAGTTGTGCGATTGCGGTGTAACAATCTTACCGCTAACCAATCAACGCAACTACCACTGCGCAAAATGTCTCCGAGATTTGAATGCCGGGGTGTCGGCCTTCAGAAACAGTAATTCCCAGGTTTGCAAATTTTGCGGACTGCTGCGCCTTTGATAGATAACTGTGAACAGGCTTCTTGCAGTAGAGGAAGAAAACACCTTTTACATGAAGCCGAGAGTTGCAACATTACGCCTACAGTAATGGCGAAAGAAGCGTCCGTATTATGTACCGCAGCGACTTGCACGACGAGCAATTGAACTTTATTACAGGTGCAGCTAAAATACAGCACGGTCCACTGTATCTTGCTGGAGGAGCAACTGGCGGATTGAATCAAAACTTTTACCACTGAGGGGGCGAGCAACCCATCAGCCATAGTTCGACAGTGCAATCGTTGCAGTAATGTGATGGAATGTCACAGTTAAGAAACAGAACTGGTTGTTTAAAGTTGATTTCTCAGAAACATGCAAGCGCGATTGAAAAAATATCTAACGTAGTACGCTGGTTCTACTCTGTAAATAAATGGTGAAAATAGAGGGGGCAGATGAGATCGACAAAAAATGAGGTTCTGCCCGGGCTCGAACCGGGGACCTTCTCGGTGTTAACGAGATGTCATGACCAACTAGACCACAGTACCTGCTGCGTTACATCCCGTTGTTGTGTTAGGGATCATGTTCGATTCCTCCTCAAGCTGAGAGCGATGGGACTGACCTTTCCTCATCAGGACTTGGCACGCTTGCAAAACAAATCACCTTTGCTGTTTGAGTGGAGGTGAATGGTAAAAATGGGCTTTATGCTTGGTTTCTATGACTTGATTGGTTGATAAACTCCGCTGCCTTTAGACCCGCTCGTCAATCAGTCCAGATCAGGAAAGTAACCGTCAGCTCTTCATTGTGCCCCAGTTCTATTTCACTTCAATGCATTTGCTCCTTAGTATTTATTTCCTGCTATGGCTCTCTTTCTTATTAAATCCTTTCTCTTTTATTCTACTTATCTATCTTCCAATCGCTAGCATGTCTAGTAGAACAAGCTTAGTCTTCATTCCAGGCGCCTGGCACAAGCCATCGTGCTACGACAAACTAAAGGAACAGTTACAAACACAACACAATTTGAGATGCGTCCCCGTCACTCTTCCAACCACAATGAACAATCCAATGGCGACATTCAAAGACGACGTTGACGCAGCTCGTTCTGCCATTATACATGAAACAGAGAACGGCTTTGACGTGATTGTCATTGCGCATTCCTACGGAGGCACGGTTGGCAACAGTGCTGTCAAAGGTTTCAACAGACCAGCCTTTGTACCTGCCGGGACATATTCATCAGCCCAGAGTGAGATATCGGTATCTAGGTCCAACAAAAAGAACACAGAGACAGGATGCGTTATCGGTCTCATCCTCATTGCCACTGGATTTTGCTTCACTGGATTGACTTTCATGAACCACTTTCTAAATGTCACTCCTCCCTTTTTCCGCGTCAACAACGAAACTGGGTTTGCTGATCTCACGGTTCATCCTCAAAAGTTCTTCTATCACGACCTACCGCCTGCAGAGGCAGATCACGCGACCTCTATGCTCACAACGCAAAGCCTCAAAGCATTGTTTGAAGGCAGAGAGTATTCATACTCCGGGTGGCTGGATGTTCCTGTATGGTTTATCGGGACCGCTGAAGATCAGGGGTTACCGATCGCTGTACAAAGAGCTCAGATTGGGATGGCGAGGACATTGGGTGGTAACGTTGTGTACACCGAGCTGCAATCAAGCCATTCGCCATTCTTGAGTCAGCCAACGCAAGTGGCACAGATCATGCTTCAGGCCTTTCAGTCTTTCTCGGGAACTAAACCCGACGAAACACCAGAGGCATTCGAATTGGCAAATCAGCAATACATTCCTCTAGTGAGCCCTTGGCAGCCTGCGACATGGTTTCGGTACGGCCTGCCGCTGGTTGTTGGTCATTTTGTGGGCTGGACCATACTATCGTATAGAAAGATCAAGAGCTTTTGGGGTTTTCAGTCTCGAGACATCAAGGCCGATTAGTAATTAAGGCATAGTGCGATTATTCTGTATAAAGAAAAATCTCCGATCAGTCTTTATGATTTATGTTCGATTTCGAGGTTCCGTAATCAAAAGAATTGATAACTCATCTACTGAGTGGTACCTCAGATGTAGAGCCCTAACTCAACTGGTGCGTTCTTTATCTGATCCTCCTGCATCTCTTGGATCAATGGGCTATGAGGATAATCCTCAATGTCCAAATCCACATAGCCACGAGTAGCCCATTTTCGCGCACATACAAAGAGCGTCCTCCCGTTGACGCTTGAATCGCTTAAGATCCTTAACACACATTCCCCTGCATCCTCAGCTGTTGCAAACTCGACACCTGACTTTTCAACTTGATCGAATTGCTCTTTTGACAATATACCAGTGCGGATATACCTACAACAAGAAAGCTCAAATTAGCTGGTGTCTTTTTGTTGCCTTCCTGTACTTACCACGGCGCAATGACGTTTACACGGCTACCATAGTAGAATGTTGTTCTTCGCAAGGCGTGCATGATCCCTCGAACTGCCCATTTCGTGCTACTGTACTCCGGACCCCTGGGCACATCGAGAAAGCCAGCTCCTGAGCTGACCAGGATTAGGCATGTATCTTCTTGGCCGTCTTGGGCTTGAGTTCCATTTTGTGAAACAAAATAGTGCATCGCGAGTTTTGCGGTATATAGCGTGCCTTTCAGATTCACGTCGATGGTCTGCAGGTCCGGTTGCTGAGGCTCTTTATCCTCGCCTATGCCAAGATTAGTCAAAAAGTCTCCAACCAAATTTCTTCCCATATTTTACCGTCAAATGTAAATGTTTGGTCGTGCTTTGTGATACCTGCGTTGGCAATAACATAGTGGATTCTGCCAGAGCTTGAGAATTCCACTGCCTCTTTGAATAGGCGCACTTGATCTTCCCAGAGAGTGGCATCCACTTGGACAAACTTTGTCCCAGGTAACGCGGATGCAAGTCTCTCGCCAGCAGTGGAATCTTTATCACCGATCACAACTTTGGCACTATCATGGTTGTCAGCTGAGAGGGTCATTAATTTGACTCATTTATAATCACCCTGCTTTTTGTAAGGCTCTTACGTAGGCTTCTCCAATGCCACTGGCTCCTTCAAATTATTAGCATGGTTGACTGAGCTGCAAGGATTTGATCATGCTCACCTCCGGTAACAATTGCAGTTTTATCAGCGAGCCGAACAGGATCGAAGTCGACGTCACAATCGATAGGCAACTCAACCTTGTATGGAGGCATCTTAAAGGGCTCTACAGGTATGTGAGACGTTGTTTTGATAAATATGGACGATGAGGTGATCAGGACATAAACAAATTCGTGAAGTGAAGGCGAAAGAAAATATTAAAATTGTTGGATATTAACGATATTTGATGACTTCAGAAGAGCTTCCAGGGCATTCTTCTTCAAAACTTAGTAATCTTTTGAAGCGTATGAATGAAGCACTTATGCAACTTGATGATAAGTACGTCGCTGAGGTCATTCGCAACACTTCTCCACGTCGGACCGACGGTCAGCAGCCCTCTTTGTCAACCAATAGGAAGTGTAAACCATGGATCTAACCCCATCCAAACATTCAAATTGCACTAATGCAACCTGCTGATAAAGTGGAGTCTCCAATCAGTGGCAGTGATGATAATCGTGACGCCTCAGATATCAGGAATTGGACCTCAAAAATATCGTCTCACCACATCCTTTCTCGTTGCATATACGCCTCATACAATTCAAGAAACAATTATCCCCTCATATGAGCGGCGTGTGAAGATGACTGACCCACAACGGATCGCCATTCAGCCCATGAACCAGCAGCTATTGGCTCAGAATGCGAAGGAGGACTGGACTGGGGTTACTAGCACTGCAGAGAGACGCAAGCTGCAGAATCGCCTCAACAAAAGATCGCAGTGTGAGTAAAGCCTTGTCGTCTACTACTTTTGTATCTCACGTGAACCGGCAAAAGATCTTAGGAAACGACAACAACAAGAGAGAAGGCAATTTACCACGGACATCATCAGTCAAGCCATCATACCAACTGAACCAAAGCCTTCTATCAACTTTGGTCTCCAAAAACCACCAGATGAAATGCTCCAAGCCATTCTAGAGGCGTGCGAAGCGTTTGCCACCCCCGAACTTCGTCAAAAGGTGTTCGCGCTTGCGAGCAAGGCTTATCTGGACTACACCATGAACGTTCCCCGGCTTTCGCATCTGCCATTTCTTATCACATTGAACGTCAACATAGCAATTGCCAAGAATGCCACCCTCATGGGCTTCGATCGTAAACTCATGTGCTTAGACGAGAGCATCTCACCATTTAACCACAACGGACCAGTTCCACCTTCTTTTAACCCCCCGAAGCTTCTCGAGCCTACACAAGTGCAAAGGGAAGTACTGCATCACCCATGGCTAGACATATTCCCCTTCCCCAGGTTTAGAGACAACATGATCAGGGCACTGGATGCAGGACTGTTGGACGATGATGAACTTTGCAAGGATTTAGCCGAGGCGAACTTACATAATGTTGAGAAGCCCAGCTTGATCGTATGGGGCGATGCTTCACTGCCGCATTCCTGGGAGGTTTCCCCTTGGTTTGTTCGGAAATGGGGCTGGCTGCTTCAGGGCTGCCCTGAGATGCTGGAAGTGACCAACAAGTGGCGACATAGCCGGGGAGAAAGGATGCTACAGTGGAAGCACTGAGGGAGTCTGATATATCAATCTTGTTAATATTACTAGTTTTAAGGAACACTTCTTTTTCGAACATCACTGACACTGGCTTTGGTGTTGCGCCACAGAATATCAGCACCTGGCATTGGTGGAGTCTTGCGCACAATCCATGCAGGTTGCTGATGGACCACATGATGTCTAGACTGCGTCTACTAAAAAGAACCAGCAATTACACAATCCCCATGAGGATTCCGAGCCGCTTGTTTCCACAAATCTTACAGAGTAGTCATCACGAAAGCCGCCACTCAACAATTGGATACGGTCGTGTGGCCCAATGGCAAGGCGTCTGACTACGAATCAGAAGATTCTGGGTTCGATCCCCAGCATGATCATCTTTTTGCTTCTGTTGATAAACCTCAGCCTGTAAGTGTGAGCGTTTTGACCTTCTAAATCCTCTTGTGTATAAGATATCTCGTGGATCGCTTCATACAACTAGAATTGTTCTTGTTCCGTGGAGGAGCGGTTGAGTGTAAGATATTTGCCATGGTCAAGTAAAATACGTGCAAGATACGCGAATGAGAAAGAAAAGCAATAGTGATTGTTCTAAATACGACGCTAAAAAGATCTAAGATGCACGCTAATTCTATACCATATACTGAATCGTCCTACGCCTCTCTCTCTTCTCTTGCTCCTCCCTTTCCTTCTCCGAATCCTCACCCGAGGAGTGTGTACCAGAGAAAGTAGCAAACTCATCTCTAGCGAACTCAAATGGAGGCAAATCGAGAGGTTTCAACGCATTTTCACCTACAGGCCGGCTGAAGCGGTTGAATGCGATGAAGTTGTCCTCGTCGCCAGCGACGGCATTGGCGGGGGTGGCTGAAGTAAACGACTTGCGTCTAATGGACACAGCGTCGTCTTGGATAGGCTCAACACCGCGCTGGCGGTAGATGAAGTCGAGGAGAGGGATTGAAAGACCGTGGACAACGATGGAGAAGAACACTAGAAAGTAGATGACTGGTCCAAGGGCATTGAGCAAGTTTGTTTCCTCTTCGTCTGCGTCCTCGGGATGAGGGAAGAGATGACGGATGTGCTCGAGATAAAAGACAGCTCCGACACCAATAGGTCCAAAATACCCCATAAACAATGCCTCTTTGTAGTCTTGAACCACTGCGGGCATAAGCTTGTAAAGCAGCAGAATGGCAGGGATACGTCGAAAAGCGAGGACCATGAAGCCAAGAGCGATGAGTCGGGGCACTGTGATACCAGTACCATCTGGATCGTGGAACTGGTCCCAAGGAATCACAGCTCCGATGAACATGAAGCCACCAAAGTTCAGAAGGACGTCAAAACAGTGGTTCACTTCATCGTGTCGACGAAGGGTCTCGGCAAGGAAATCTCCATCCCAGTTCAACGCATTACCAGCAACGGTGCACGCGACAAGGTCGTTCGTACCGATTGCACCGCATGTTCCGATAATGAAAAGGCCCAGCGCTGCAGGGAAGAGCAGATATGACTGTTCATCGACCCACCCCCTAGTCAAGGTTAGTGGTTATTCCTTGTCTGTTCCCACCAAAGATCCAAGTACTTACCGGCGAAGTGCAAACTTCAGGCCTCGGCATGCAGCGTAGCCCACAACTGCTCCATAAGCAATACCCATCAAGACGTAATAAAGCCAAGTCTCGACGATCCAGTTCTTGAAGGCCTCGCCGACGCCACCTCCAAGACGGCCAACTTCGCCACCAGCACGAGCCATCAGCTTATGGGTGATTTCCACATGGCCATCATTGTGGTAATCGCCTGTACCGAAAGCGTGTCGCATAAGGTAAGTTGCAAGCATGAGGAAAGGGAAGCCGAAACCATCGTTGGCGCCGGCTTCGGAGGAGATGATTTCTCGCAGATGTCGCGGGACATACTTGTCTGCGAAAGGTCCCTTTGCTACGGCCTGCGACAGCACGGGATCGGTGCAAGTGACACATGAAGCAAGTGCAAGAGCAGCGAGTAAGCTGAGCTTGGGGATAGTGGCCAGGATGCAGCCAGTTGTGCAAAGCCACATGAGGGTCATGACAGGAATCAGACACATGGTCAATTCTCTCCAGCGCTTGACATTATACTTGGCAGGCAGTTGGTAACCTGCGATCACGAGTTGCACGCCGATGACAACCCGCATGAGGCCCTGTAGGACTGTGAGATACTGCTGATGTTGCAAATAGACAAGTGTAACTTACCAGTGCAATGTCCTCGGTCTGACCCTCCACGGCAGCACCCCATCTTTCGGAGTCTAAGAATTTTGCCGATACTGGTCCAAGGATAATTCCAAACACCATGGCAGGTACTATTCATTACAATTAGCAGTGCACCAACGGTAGTACATAGGTTCGTCAGTAACGTACGTGCTTCTCCAAGGTACCATGACTGCTTGATCTTTACAGAAATCACACCATAAACTGTCATGAAGCCACCTGTAAACCGGTCAGAATGCCAAGGCTCGCCAAGACCTGGGCACTTCACCACCAAGAAATGCCCAGAGAAGGATCGCACCAACCTAATACTGCCAACACAATGTTGAGCTCGCTCAGGTTGAGAATTGGCATGATGGCGGTTTCGGACGCAAGGATTGGTCCAAGGATGAGTTATCAGGTTATCGCAAAGTTTATGGTTCAGAAGTATATAGTCTACTGGTCTGCCACAGGTTGTATGACGAGAATGTTTGGTGCCAGGCTCGATGTCTTCCAAGAAGTCGAACCATAAATTGGTAAATGAATATGAGGGCGATGCTGACGAAAGAGACTCAGGGTGTGTCGCTGACACTTGCCCGTGAAGGTTTCGGAAGGCCTCTGGGTGCGTAGGCTATGCGACGACGAGGTTGGAATTTAGTAACAGGACATAAAAAATAAGAAAGCCAACGACAAAGATAAGGTGGAAGTAAGGAATACGAAAGGTCTGAACAAGAAAACGCTCTTCAAAATGGTTCTGCAATACAACGCACGACCTCTGGGCACAGAAAGCTTTTTGTACAGCAACTCAGCTGATCAAAACGAAGAAGAAACAATATCAGGTTTGAGAAACCGTAGGGATAAAGGTAAAAGAGCAAAATCCCTCAGTGTCAGGGATGGTACTTTAAACATGAGCCAAGCCGTGGGTAACATGTTGGCGACAGACTACTAGGACAAGGGAGATGAGGAGAGACAGTACTAAAACACAAGATCTGCGCGGGTGATTCAACAACGTCCAAGCTCATGACTTGTGAACTAAAAACAGGATATCGGGGGTTAGCTGTCTGCGACCCGCAAATGAGCCAAGACATAGACGTATGCTCCAAGGGCAGAAGCAGCGGTTCTCGAGGGAGTTTGGCTTGATAGGGAACCAATACACGCCATGAGCCACTGTCAGGAACGTTTCCCGCTCCGAGAGTAGAAGTTGCGGTATTTCTCTTCCTGTTGATGACGCCGCTATGCTGTGTTGCATGCTCTAGTAACACGTAGCTCAGGATTTGGATTACGAAAGTGCTGAAGTGTCGTGAGGCTCAATAGCTGACGACGACAGGAGATCGTCCAACACGATATGTTTCTACGAGGCTCATTACGCTTCATATCTGCAAGAGCCAGAGACAAGGCATAAAGATCGACAAGACACGAATATCGACAAGACACGAAAAGAAAAGAAGGGAAGCCGGGGACACCCCAAGGGAAAGCGATAACCCGCTTCATTCTCGCAAGCCCCGTGTTGCAAAAAAAGCATCTGACTCCCCTAAACACAAGACATCCAAGCGGTGGCCAAGTGCCCTTGGCTTGACAATAAATTCTGGGGCTCGAGTCCGAACGCCCAATTGCCGCGAGAAGACAAGAGTCGCGTCACGAGCCAAGCAGCGAATGTTCTTGGCTGGGTGTTGCAAGAGTATTGAGATTGGCGCTTGGCGCTTGGCGGCTACTTGGCGGTTAAGGTTACTTGTTAAGCTTGTGGCTGTTATGCTTAAATAGTGGTGCTACCTCTCCGCTGGCCAAGATATGAGCGTGGGGCGGTGATGAGTGCCAAGGTCAGACGCCAAGAAAGGGTGGAAAGGAGTTGAAAGAAGCAAGTTGGCTGATTCTTGAGGGGGCGGGACGCGGAGGAGCCGATGGGAATGCCCAGTGGAGTTTTAGGAGAGTGCTCGGCGGTTATTCTCAGACTCTTGTTGTTGCATTGATTTCGGAATTGTCGTGAAAGACATTTGCTCTGCCGTGTGCTTGGCCAGAAGCCTATACATCAAGTATTATGGTGCAGCCAGGGGAGTGTAATTCGCAGGTGACATGATTCAGATTATGATGCTTGACATCAGAGAATGTTCAACTATGGCGCTGATCATGTAGTCCGAAAAGTTTTCATGATTATAAGGGATCGTTTCGCTGACAACTTCAGGGTAGGCTAGGATATCAGCAATACTGAATGGCCAGTGAATCCAATGATCATGACTCCTGGGGGCAGCGAGATGATTGAGAAATGTATTAGTGGTAATATTTCATGGCCTAAGAATGTAAGAGGTAAATCTCTGGGCTTGACAACTGTATAGTAGATTGGATATTGATCGATGTGATTTTGCAGTCTTCGAGAGGTAATGTATTTGCAAGCAGCCACCCTTTTGCAAATACGGCTGACAAGTCTTGGCGATGTTCAGGGGCGGAACAACGTTGATCAGCCACTCCGCCCGGCGGAATGAAGTCGTTTTCTTGTGGAATGTTACTGACTAATTCCGACTGATAAAGATAAGGCCCCTGATAAGAAAGAGTCGTTATCTTACTGTCTTGTTGAGTCTGCAAAGTGAGACATGGAGACTGTTGCGGAGGTACGAGGACGAATGGGGAGAGACATTTTGACCGTTCTATGGCTCTTACAATAAGGCAATTCTATGAGGGCTGTTCCTGAGCACTGTTCGATCCTTCAGATACACTTTCTGCACGTTTTTAGCATGACGCTACTGTCAACAAAGTCACGAGTGTCGATGATACACATCCACGTAAGCTATTCATAAATTGTAAAGTACAATACAGCTTGATGCTAACAATCACTCCGCAAGTGCGGAATTTCTCAAATCAGTATACATAGAAGTTTGTGACCTCTGGATGGTCCCTCTTCGTCTTCTTGTTCTGACTCTTCAGATTGAATCTCAGGCCCCATGCAATTATGACAACGCCAAGCGAGAACGCAATGCTCGCAACCCAGGCCGCGGTATAGCGAGGCTCATGAGAAGAAGGCCATAGATAGGCTGTATAGACGTGAGCTAAGTTGCCAAACGTGTTGCAGATCGCAAGAGACACCGCTTTCTTCTCGGCAGTCTGTCCAACTGTTGCACTGATCCACGCGAGGATGATGTTGTTGATGCCAAAGCTGAAGCCCACAAAGAGGTAGATGCTGAACATCCGCGCAGCCAGATTTAAAGTGGAGACAGCAATGATGAAACCAACCATGACGATGCATTTGCAAATGGTGATGTGTAATGTGCGCTCGTTCCAACGTCCAGAAGTCCAGGCCATGGCGATTCCAACGAATGCGGCAAGAAGATATGGCGGGCATGTCAGGACCAGTGTGATAGTTCTATTGTAACCGAGGGTCTGCATCACAGACGGGAGGAAATTCTGGAAGCCGACCGAGGAGAGATGCAGGTTGTACATGAGGCAGAGAGCCCACGTGCGCCAATCAGTGGCAGACTCGCGAAGCCCAACCCACACGCTGGTTTTCTCACGGACGTCTGTAGTATCAGTGTAGATGCGGTTATATGCCAGCTGCCTTTGCTCCTCCGAAAGCCATCTAGTGGTCAAGGGGTGGTCTGGGAGAAAGATGAATGCTAGTATAGCAGTGAGTATAGAGAGAGACCCTTGAATGATGAAAAGCCTGTTGAGGCAATCGTTAGTCTGTGTCGGGAATATTTGTTTTAAAGGACCGGCTCACCATTGCCATCCAGCTAGGCCATGCTTTTGATCAAGGCCAGCAAAAACACCAGCCGCGATAAGCCCGGCGAATGAACTAGCCACCATATTACCGGTGTAAAAAACAGCTAACCTAACTGCAAGCTCTTTACGCGTGTAGAACATGCTAAGGATAAACAAAGCACCAGGATAAAACTACAATCTGTCAATTGCGACTCTCCAGCGAGCAAGGGGATACTTACGGGAGCCTCAGTGACCCCAAGGATGAAACGGAGAGCAACCATGCTGCTGTAGTCCTTGGCTAGAAAGGTCACTAGACTGACAATGGACCATGCCAGACAGAAGCCGGCCATGTACCACGAGGGCTTGACTCTGTTGATGAGCATGTTACTTGGGACTTGCCCGGCACTAAAACTGTTAGATACCAAGTGTGTTGTGGACATAGGCAGACTCACATGTATCCAACAAAGAGGATTGACACGCAGGTGTTGTACTGCGTTCCTACCAGGCCAAGATCTTCCTCAAGGTTGTTAAGTCGAGCGTTAACCAGAGCGTTTCGGTCAAGATAGTTGAACAAATACATGAGCCACAACATAGGCTAACAGTTTATTAGATGGGATTCGTTAACCGTCTAGAGATTGTATGCTCACAATGATATACTTGTCCAGCTTCTTCACCAGGGCAATTTCTCGCGGGTCTGTCTTTGCGTGGGCGCCAAATTCGTCCACCTTGTCCATCTTGGGGAATTTGGAAAAGATGGCGTCATCGCTTGGGCCAGTTTCGACTCGCTCGACGTGGTCGTTGCGGGCACCATCTTCATTTTTGGGCTCGGTGCCAGTTGCTAGGGGAGGATTGGAGGGGGTTGACGTCGCCATAATTTCAGGATTCCAACTGCAGGTAAAGAGAATGAGGAAGAGGCAATACGCCACCTAAAACACGAGCAGAACAGCCTGGTTTTATCTCTACCGACCATCCTCCCTCTATCGCCAAGACTTCCCCACGGGGTACGATGCGGGGGATCAGCGAAGCTCAAATAAGGTTGTCAGATGACGAGATAGCATCTTGGCTAGACTCGTTGGAAGATCCCTCATTGGCACGCTTTGAATTAAAGTAGCAGCGGCCAGTACAGAAAAGTAGATAAGAATGGTCGATCTCCCGGATGAACTACCAAAAACCGGTAGAACGCCGTGTTTTGCGGATGCGGTGCACGCTTATTTGCTGGAAATGGTGTTGGAAATCATTTGCCGACGATGACGTTGGTTAATGTGAATACCTAGGCATTGGGATCAACGTCCCGCGCCAAGTATGTAATGCCCATATCAGCTTCCCAGCGATTTTGAACCGAGGTGAGTAGCTAGAATCCATCATTTATGAACACAGAGACTGGTTCTAAGATATGCAAAAGAGTCGCTCTTACACTCTGTGAAGGCATCGTGCGCAGAGGTCGAGATGTTTGAGCATTGCTTTATGGGCCGGTATCGGATTTCGGATAAGACAGAATGATCCAGTCAAGCTGAGCGATAGCGACCGAGGCGCAGAAATGGGGGTATATGCAATTAGACATAACATGTGTTGAGGAAAACGAGGCCGCGAGGAGGGACCGCCTCTGGTACATTGCAAGCAAAACAAAGCCCTCAGATGACGTTGCCTTACCAAAGAAACAAAGTTAAGTCTCCTGAGGGCTTTAATATTATATAAGGTTTCCTCTGTCCTCGAGTAGGAAGTATCCATGATAATCACGCAGGCGTAAAGTATTTACATAAAACCCAAGATCAAGGTTCACGTCAAGTTGTGCGTGTCTGTTCAGCATTGGCCCTGGTGGTCACGGGTGGTGGAAAGGTAGCTCCGCATCGCGAAGCTTAGTAACAGACTCTACGGAAAGGAACCTCATCTTTGGAAATCTTTCTCCCGCGAACCTTATTCGAATGCCATCAGCCCTTGGCTTTCCACGTCGTTCCGCATGTCCGGCGACGCTGCATTAAAATCTAAGCCAGTTGATTCCTACGTCATCGGGGCTTCAAGGCTACACTAGAATGCCCGTCAAGAAACCCTCTTTCGGTGGATCGGGTAACCGCTGAGCAACTGATGTTTTCGCGATGATTGCTTGGAGGTTGGATATAAGGTTTTATGTCCAGTGAGGTATTAAAATACGTCATATCATTGGTTGCCTCACCTATTTGATTGGATATTGATTACCGATATGAAGGACAAAGGCTGACACCAGACTTCGATGATTGCGCAACATATCATGCTACCCAGAAGTGAAATAGAAGATAGAATGTGGTATGAAAGCAAGTCTGCCTCTCAGGCCGAGATACTATAGAAGGGGAAGAGTATTCGAGTGATTATAGCCCTGGCACATCACCACGGTGGTGGTGGTGGACTGCTTCCTTTTCGTCCATACCTTGCTCGTACTTCTGACAGTCAGCCATCATATCTTTGCTTTGGGCTGTACTGGCTCATGTTGTTGGAGTATCTGCCGGTTAGCCTTAATGTTCCGCCATCAAATACTCTCCTAGTTGAGGGTCGGCTGTTCACAGAGCAGCAGACTCTGAGGACCTGCTGGATGTCCTCCAGAATGTCTTCGGCCTAACTTGAAGAAGTATCTTCGAGGGAGTGGCCTTGAATCCAAGCTTATTCTTTCTCCAGCAGTCATGGGCCCGGCACATTTCCTCATGAGGTGATTCTTTTGCCTTTTGCTCTCTTTACCTTTGGCCTGCCTCGCTGATTCACAAGGGAACCGATTGTGATATCAGTCCTGCTTCTATCCAACACTATAGATTAGTTAGTCCTTTGTAGAGAGCTTACGTGAGTGGCACGATAGGCTCTTCTCGGGCGTTTGCCAAACTTTCACTTCCAGGGGAGCAGCGGATGGGTAGGATTAAAGGCCTCACGACGAACTCAGATAACTCATAAACGCTGCACTCTCACCCAACACTGGACAAAAGACACGCTGTGGATGAGTGATTATTCCTGGCTCAAAAGTTATAAAAAGGTCACCACCCCCCATCTGGACAAGGGTCTTTTCCTGTTTCTTCTTCTGCAAAACCAAAACATCCAACCCCTTTCCCATAGTATACCATCCTTCACAATGGCTATCACACCCCTCTTCCGAGCTCTGCTCATCGTTGGCCTTCTGGCCTGCCTTGTAGCCTCCAGTGGTCCTAACCCTGACCCCGTGGACCTAAACTACAACATCCCCTACAAGCCCGATGACTACGACAGAGAGGCTTTGGACAAAGCTCGTGTCAAGGTTGCTCCTCAGGTCACCCCCATGCCCACCAAGCGCCAAGAAGGTATCAAGATCTACAGCTGTGGTGGAGGTCAAAAGCGCGAGGAGCATAGCAGCTGCGGTGGAGTTCACGAGCGCCAGGAGCACGGCAGCTGTGGTTGCAGCTCTGGTAGAAAGAACGTGCCTCTCTCCAAGCGCCGGAATACCTCCATGTGTGGTCGCGACTTGGACAACCAGCCTGCGCAACCCACCAATGTCCCGGAGCACAACTGCTGTGGTTGCAACTCGGGTAGAAAGCACAAGCCACCCACCAAGCGTCAGGAGAACAACAGCTCTGCCATCGCCTCGGAAGCCAAGCTCCCATATCCTCCTCTCGAGCTGCATCCAGCCTATCCCGGCTCAGATCTTGTATTTCCAGAGTCGGAGCTCGAAGTCCTGAAACAGTGGGCTGCTGAGGGCAAGTACACGAGCTGCAATTCTGGCATGAAGAAGGACTTGCCCAAGCGTGATCTGGAACCCTCCACCAGCGCTGCGGGAGCTAAGCTCCCATATGCTCCTTTGGAGTTGTACCCAACCTATCCCGGCTCAGATATCGCAGTTCCAGCGGCGGAGCTTGAAGTCCTCAAGGAGTGGGCTGCCAAGGGCAAGTACATCAGCTGCAACTCAGGCATGAAGGACAAGCTACCTAAGCGTGACCACCTGGAGATGTACCCAACCTACCCCGGCTCAGATCTCGCAGTCCCAGCGTCGGAACTCGAAGTGTTGAAGCAGTGGGCTGCAGAAGGCAAGCACCCTGAGATCACTGCCAACATGAACAAGCATCCCCTGTCGAAGCGTCTACCCCCTTCCTTTGAGTCTTTCGAGGAGCTCAAGAAACACCGAGAAGAGATCAAGAAGCAAAAGGAACAATTGTCACGCGAGAAGGCTCTCCAGGAGGGCCTTGAATCCTACGAGAATGAAAGGATTGCTGCCATCGCCGATGTTGATGTCAAGATCCAGCAGACCCGCGTCCCAGACGAAGATGGTGACCTCCCTGTTGTCATCAAGATCACAATCACCAACAACAGCAAGTGGAAGATCACCTACTGTGACAAGACTTCTCCCATCAGCAGCAACGCCTACAAGATGGGCTTCTTCGAGGTGATCTCTCGCGAGTTGCGCGCCGACATCGGGGCCCCAGCCAACAGCACCTTGGCTACAACCCAGCCAAGCTGGGGAGAGTGCAGCCGCGATCTGTACAGCGGCGAGTCGGCTTCCACCTGGATGACTTTCCCTCCTCCTGACGCTCTCGATAACCCCAAGCTTGGATCTTTGAAGGGCGGCAAGTACGATGTTCGTCTGACAGGAGTGTGGCATGGAATCCAGGCGATGGGTGACCCTGAGGTTGACCCCAAGTGGGATACCAACGAGTGGTCCACTTACACTCATCGTTTCTCCTCCAACACCATTACCATTCATATGTAATGGATACCTGATCTTGAAGGCAATCTAGATAGCAGATAGTCAGTTTCTTAGGATCAGATGCACATGTAACATGTGATAAAAAAGCCTGTCGGCATTAAAAAATGTTCGTTCCCTATCAAAGTGACACATGAACGTGAGATGGTGAAGCATACATCAAGGAGACCGGCTTCCTCGATGGTCCTGTTTGAGCTCTTTCCGCTCACAGCGAAGGTCCGTATTTGGAATAATGGATGTCCATAGAACCGACAGTTATCTTATTTACTATAGCGTGTAATCGTCAAATGCTACAAGACTTTGTCATATGTCTCGGTCGTATTTGTTTAAAGAAATAGCAGTCCCTCTCCTCAACAAACGTTGATGACATTACTCTCCCATTACGCAACCCATCTGAAGTTTGGGTTCTTCCAATCGAGATCTTGAATCTCCTGTTGAGACAGTCCAGCAAGCTCAGCCTCGGCAGACCTATTCGCCCGCTTCCGGTTATCGCGCTTGATCCACCACAAAGTCAAAGTACCAAGTATCAAGATTGTGCTCGAGGTAGCGAAGTTTAACCCATTTCCGATGGGATAATTGGGAGCGTCGCTCTTGACAAAAGACCAAGTTGAGATTAAACCACCGACATTACCGAACATAACTGCAAGAGGGACAAGTCAGTATTACAAGACACATCAATAGGAGACAGGGAGTGAAGTTACCATTGGTTCCGATCGCCGCGCTTCTTGCTGTATCGCTGAGGACATTGGCACTAATGTGGGAGTTTGTAAGAGGCCCCAAAGCGAACGCCGAGCTAGCAACCAAAAACGTAGCTCCGTAGCGTGCGTGACCGTTCGTAGTCCCCAGGAAAATGGCATATCCGACCATAACCATGGGCGCGCAGAGAATGATGAAGATCTGCCGACGATCAAGCTTGTAACTAAATGCTGGGATGAGGACAGTGAAGAAGGCCCCGACGACATATGGAGGGACGGTGAAGAGTTGCTGCGTGATGGTCGTCCGATCGGGATAGATGGTTCTGACGATAGTGGGTAAAAAGAAAGCGAGACCTTGGACTGTGATGTTGTCGAGCAGGAAGATGGCCGAGGTGGATAGCGTGACTGGACTTCGGATACCGGCCGTGATCTTGGCTGTGTCCATCTTGTCTAGCACTTCGGTGGTTCCGAGACGTTCGGCTTTGATGCGGTTGATGGCGAGGGCCTTCTCTTCTTCGGTGAGCCATCGCGCGCTTTCTGGGCGGTCGGTGAGGGTGGCTGATGATGTTAGTTAGAGACCTAGAAACAAACACCAAGGACTTACCAAATGAGATCAAGGACAGGCCGACAGTAATAATTCCTTCAATAGCTATGATAAAGTTAGCATACCATCAAAGTGACATCTGTACTTGGAGTCGTACCAAAGATCATCTCCCAATTGTGGAACCTCCCAAATCTCGGGAGCTTCAGGATCCCTGATACAAGAAGGCCTCCAAAAGCTCCTGCCAATGGCGCCATGACGATATACAACGACAATCGGAACGTAAGCTCTGATCGTTTATACCATCGCGACATGTAGTATGCGATTCCCGGCAGCATGCCCGCCTCGAAAACACCCAAGACGAAGCGCACGCCGCAAATTTCGGGAACGTTCGAAACAAACGCGGTGAAGATGGAGCAGAGGCCGAAGCCGAGGGACGTCAAAGGAATGAACCAGCCGGGGCCCATGTATTTGCAAAGCAGATTCGCGGGGATCTCGAAGATGATGTAGCTGATGTAGAAGACGGAGAGAACGAGGTTGTAGTCGTTTCCCTTCATTCCGAGGTCTTCTTCCAGACCGGCGAGACGGGCATTTCCTGAAGACGCGTTAATTCCGACACGCGTTAATGGAACGCGATAACATACCGATATTTGCTCGGTCGATGAAGCAAAAGAGGTACAGCAAGCAGACCGTCGGCACGATCATCCAATCAATCTTCCGACGAAGCCGAGCCTCTGCTTTCGGGTCGATGTAGAACTGGGCATTCTCGACACTACCCCACAGTCAGACCTGTCTTTCAGAAACAAGGGGGAAAAGAAAAACGCAAGTCACGAACCCTTCCGCAGTACCGCCACCCGAATCCGTCAAGTTAGACGAAGTATCCGCTCCATGCTGCAACTTCTCATTTTGCGTGCTGTGTTCCATGTTAGACAAGATGAAGCTGAAGAAGGATGGGTAGGAATGGAACCAGGCTCCTGGGATAGCTTGCTTTATACCTAGTAGGCTTTCGGTAGTTAGCTGCTGAGCAAGGGCTCAATCGATCGCTCGTATGCTTAATGCGCCACGAGCGGGGTCTTGGTGTCGGATCTGGGGTAGACTGGCCTCGAATGTCTCACTGCAAAAAACGGAGTTTGGGAAATCCGGGGAACTGGAGTAATCCGCGGAAGACCATACGTAGCTCGCAGAAACAAGATGATTATCGGCATATGTCATCGGCTTGTCAGCTTCTTCCAGGTTATCCCATTGGGTGGGTGCAAAGTAACTTTCCCCGCGATTAAGATCTATTCCCTTTCCATCCCTTGTCGTTAGGCTAGGAGATTGCCGCTATACTGTTTCCATAGAGCTGAGACTTGGGGGCTTGGCATGAAGAAGGGGTCAGTGTTTTCGGGCAACTTTTACTGGATGAGGTTCCTCGGAATAGGGTCGGCAGAAGTGAACATCTTGCTATTGTGGTTTTAATGGATGTGCCTAGACCCGTCTATTTTCTTCACAAATTCTAGGCGAGATGCGGGAGTGCCAAGGTGAGATCGGATCCCGGGTATGCTGTTGTCTTGCCTTTAGATGTATGGCTAGGGTTCCTTCCCAAGGAGGTTGTGATTGAATGACTGATGTTTCCTTACTCTGCTTAGTATTGATAGCTTAGTATTAATAGAAGGTGATGGGTTAACAATATTGACTACTCCGTGATCGGAGGACACCGCGGCTGAAGAGCCGAGATATTGCAATATTACGCAGGGACTGAGTAGGATGAACAGGCATTGGTATACCACTGGAGACGGGTAAATAGACAGTCTCGTGTAGTATGGGGAAAGGGAAAATAAAATTAGAAACAAACCTAAATTGATCCTTGTCAATGTAAAAGGACATACCCATACACCTTGTATCTGTCACTTAAATTGACGTCGTAAAGTAAACGATAATCGGTAGTTTTTAATGGGTGCCATGTTTATTGGTACCAGGATGCCATGATAACGCCAGTCTACTAACGGTGAGATCGTCGTACCCAATCTGTTGAGGCCTCTAAGTGGATCTTATCGGATGACATAATCGCCTTGCCGGACGAATTCCAATCCCGTCTCGGTAAGCTAAGAATAAAACCGTCAGCGCTCGAAGGATTACTCTGAGATTATCTCAGACTCTCACGATAAGTAGACAAACACGATCATATATCAGCCGGTAGCAGAGATGGAGATCAGATTCAAACTGGCAAAGACTCCTCAACCTCAGAAGCGCCCTCAATTCGAGAACAACCCATCCAGCCTGGCCTTCGTCCACGTCAATAACCCAGCACAAGCCAAAGACAAAACTACACAGCGCAAAGTCCGTCGCCATGTGATGAAAGATATCGGTCGCTCGAGAAGATTAGGTTCCATCCAAGTAGAGACAACAGCAACACCCAAAAATAATTCAGTATCAATTCCGGCGTACTGGGGCGATGTAAAAGTTTGCGTCAACTTCAGGAAACTATTTTGGGCTATGGACATGGTCTCTGAAGGACTTCTTTCCATCGCGGTTATTGACCCCTCTTGCAAGCTGCGGAAGAGGCTTGCTGAGGGCCTTGGCGATCTTCAAACTGTCGATGAGATTGAACAGTACACGGAGTCTGTGAGCCTAGTACGAAAGGCCATCACACCGGAAAGCCAGGCTTGCCAGAATGCTATTATCGGTACGGTGGTTTGTCTAGCCGTATTTGATGTGAGTTCAAGATGTCGTGAGCTGGCCATTCACTAATGGAGTAGATGCGCGTAGGGAAATCGGATTCGTGGATGATGCATATGGCCGGACTCGAACGGATCGTTCAGCTGGCTGGGGGCGTTGAAGCCCTAGACTCAAGGCCTGCTATACGGCAGTCCTTATTTATGTAAGAGACCTGTAACTTACAAAGATCGTCTACTAATCGGCCGCTGTAGTGCCGACGTACTCGGCTCGGCGCTTGAGGATGCGAGACCGAGGTTCCCATTACCTGCAAGCACTTTCGCCTTACCCAGCGTCTCACGGTCGCGATACGTCCAAAGGCTATTGGCTTCACTCCAGAGCTCGTGGCCACATAGCAAAACGCCCGCAACTATTATCGATAGCTCTCTACAATTGGCGTCGCAGCTAGCCGCGCTATTGACTGATGCTTGTCAAAAGAGCCAGATGAAACTGGATCTTCTCATCCCATCGTGCACCGTGGCACATCAAGTGCTGTCATTACCTCGCATAGGCTATTCCATGACAACAACGGGCATGGACAACTCGTGGCACATTTCTGGAGTAGCAGAGCTCATACGCCTATCGGCTCTCTCACTCTTTGCCATGGTCGTGACCCAGACGTCGGGTGAAGCCATTTACGTTGCGTCCCGCCGAAAGGCTCCGGTTAAGGCATTACTCTCGCAAATTAGCGATAACGTCTGGACCGGGCGACAGGAACTGAAGTTATGGGTATTGGTCATACACTCCTGCATAGAGATGGGTTCTTCGAGGTTATGGCTCGTGGACCAGATAGTCCAGGTTATGTCACTACTCAGACTGAGGTCTTGGACGGACTTGATGTCATGTTTACGGCGCGTCGTGTGGATTGAGAAGATCGCATTATCAGAGATGGCGCAACTTCGGTCTGACGTTGAAGCTAGTTTGAAGGATCTTCGACAGTAATAGCCTTGAGAAATGAAAGGCAAACTAATATGTTACTCCTCCACTGACTCCGATGTATTGCCCTGTGATCCATCTGGACTTCTCATTGACCAACAAAAGCACAGCATCACCAATGTCGCCAGGTGTTCCTGCTCGGTCTGCAGCTCTAGTAAGGGAAATTTCCTCCGCTGACAACTGTTCTTCCATCCCCTGAGGATATATGTCTGTGATGACGGGGCCGGGGGCTACAGAGTTGACGGTAATGCCCTTGCTGCGGCCAAGCTACACACGTATGTTAACCATTGTCTCCCAGATTGATTCTTCGGGCCAACATTACTCACTTCTGCTGCCCAAGTCCAGGTTAAGCTATCCAAAGCGGCCTTGGATGCGGCGTAAGAAGAAATGTTGACATTGCCTCTCTTAGAGTTTGTGGAACTGATGTTGATGATTCGACCCCCGGGAAGCATGTAGGCAATAACGTAATGGACCATGAAAAAGGCGCCAAGGACGTTGAGTTGGAAAACCTTGGTCAACTCGTCAACGTTAGGCTCCTCAGTGATGGGGCAGAAGTGCGCCGTTCCCGCGTTATTGACTATCATGGTTAATACCAATTAGATCCCATCAACAAAACTCCTTATGGTCAACTCACCCAAGATGTCAATATGATCGGTCTTGAAAACCTCCAGTGTTTTGTTCACGAGGTATTCAGCTCCCTCTTTGGTATCGACGGAAGCTTGGATGGCGATGGCTTGACCACCTGCTTCGCGGAGTTTGTTGCAGACACCTTCGGCACGATCTTTGGTCGAGTCAGAGACGTAGTTGACTATCACTGAGGCGCCGTTGCGAGCAAGGGCAAGGGCGATTCCAGCGCCAATACCATTCTCTCGACCTGAGCCGGTGACGATGGCTACTTTGCCTTGGAGACTGAGGGTATCGGCCATGGTTGTGGTATCAAATGTTACTGGTTATTAATGCTTGATGATGATGGGAAAAAATCCAGGACTCTTTCAAGCTCTTATATACCCAAGCACCAGGCTATTTTCCTTCTGATACATGATCCCCCCGACTCGGCAACGGGTGATTGTCCGAACACCGATATCAGGTACCCAAGTTGAGTGTCTTTGCAGCGGGTAATCTCATCGTGTTTATGACATTTGCCAATAGATTCTTGCGGTCCATGCGCTTTTGCGGGTTATTTGTTTGTTGAGTCGTGAATTTCCTTTTTAGGAAAATGGTGTTCGGGAGATCTCACCTCCCAGTGGGGCCAAGCTAAGTGGGACATCTGTCTAGACGGTAGAGAATATAGAATTCAGTGGTGAGATGTTCCCGGCATGTGCATGATTCTTACTCTTGATTAATATGTCATTAATAATTTGGCTTACTGTACTCGACGCCGTTTTGTTGTTGGGCTACCCATGATCTCAATCGACACATGCCAGTCTGAAGTATCGTCAGCAGATGTGAGAACCAGGACGAATTTAATTAAATCTTCGAGAACATGTAAATACACAGCTAATAACCGGAATCTCTCATCATAATCTACAGGTTTCCACTAAAACAAATGGCTGGAAAATATTTCAACAATCACTAGTGCAATTCAAAGTCACTAGAGTTGTGTCTGACAAGTCAAAGGCCGGATCCTGTCCGCGAACGCGATTTCGCGATCGAATGGCCCACAGACAACCTACAGACAACACACAACAACAAAACAAAAAGAACAATGAGGCACACCCGACTCGAACGGATAACCTTCAGGTTTTTGGCAACTTGGATTGTGCTGGAATCTGACGCGCTACCAATTGCGCCAGCGCCCCATTGGGTTGTGGATATTGTGAGCAGAATCTGCTTTATATAGGGACCCGTATCGATGACGACGGACGTTAAATAACAAACAACTTTCTGCTAGCAATCATCATATGGCCTGGTATTAAAGCTTTTTATCTCTGTGGTAAGCATATTTCTCTAATTGAAACTAACTTTCCTCCTCAAACTCGATATACGGCATGCGTCTCGTCAACAGGGGACTTTTCTCGCTGATCATCTTCCAGTTGTGTGCATCCATGCAAGCCCTTCTTGATGCCAACACGGCTGGACGAGTTCTCTGAACGACAGCTTTCTCATATTCGTCCATAACAGTTCTCAAATCTGCCACTTCTCCACCTTGCTTCAGAATCGGAACAACCCGCTGTACGAAGTCTTCTACATCGAGAATCACGTGGTTCGCACCCTCCCCTCGGTCTATACTGTTAGTCATCTCAGTTGAATATTGTGGAGAGGGAGAACTAACACATTGCCATGGCATGAAGGGCATCTCCCATGAAAACCGCTCTGCCCTTTGTCTGGAAGTCCTTCGGTGGAGGAAGATCTTGGATCTTGAGGCCTTTCATCTCTGTGTCTGTCGGCATACCCAAAATGAGAGAGTGCCATGGCTCAGCCAACGTCTCTGCAAATTCCTTGACCAGCTTGTGTTTCTCTTCGGGCGTTTCGGGAATCTCAATTGGCGTAGGACTGCCGAAGAACCCCTCACGGTATGGCCACGATACACAGATCTGAAGGCTGTATGGATGCGCGCTGCCCTCATGATTTCCAGGTGCATCAAGCACTAGCGAACGATCAGTTCAATTCTTAGTTTGGGCGAGGTGGTAGCTACCGCTCATGTACACAAACATGTCATTTTTCGAGTTTGTGCTGTGAAGGAAGAAAGCATCCCGATCCCGAACCGGCTTGATCTGTTCTTGCGACAATTCCAACTTCATACCGAGCATACGAACAGGAACGTCGTACATCTCCCAATCAGGGAATAGTGAGCGACGTACTCGAGAGTGGCTCCCATCACATGCAATTAGTAGACATCCTGTTGCGGAAGTGCCATCTTCAAATGTCGCGGTGATGGACTCTGGGCTGGATGTTAATTCCTTTAGTGCCTTACTCCACTAGAACATAATGTCAGTAGCACATAATTGAAACATTTTCGGTCGTATCTACCTCGACATCAATTCCAGTAGCTAAAATATCTCTCAGACCCTGCCTCGTGACCCTAATCCGACTTGACTCGGGTGCTTTCGGTGTTGAAGCTACCAATTCACCCGTACCCAAGTCGAAGAAAGGGAATGCTGAAGAGAGACCCTCTGCAACAGCTGATCGGTCAACATAAGCTTCCGGGAGACGTTTGACCAGATCCTCTGGTAGTAGTGATCGCAAGGCGGGAAGAGACCAATTGAGGGTAAGCCCCCAGCCTGCACCACGAGTTTCAAGATCGGTGTCGCGTTCGAACACTCGGGCTGGAATACCGTGCTGGTTGAGACTTTGTGCTAAGAGAAGGCCGCTGATACCGGCGCCGATGATAAGGACTGGCTGATTCTGGCTGGCAGACATGGCTGAGAACTCTTTTGACATACGTCGCATGTGGTTTTGGAAGAAATTGTGCAGGTTTCATCATCCGTCAGATCTAATTACCCGGCAGTGCAGTCTTATGTAAGGTACATACAACTGTACCTTCTCCTCACCCGCAACGGCTGTCAACGGGCATCCCCCTCGTACAAGGTAACAGCCGGAAAAGCATAATATCTCCGTGTCGGTTAGCATGTGCCTGTTCAACAGAGTTGATCTCCCTGTCGGGACTTCGGCTCGGGGAGGTCCCGGGACAAGGGGACTATCCCTGCAGTGGCAGTCCACTGTGCAAGGGTGGTGCAGTTACCGTCAGGGTTTTAACCAGCTGCCGAGTTTGGCTCAGATCGGGTGTTTTTGACACAAATTTTGAAGAAATTTTATTTGCAATTTGAATAAGCTTTTGAGAAAATAATTGCCGCGAAAATCCTGAGCTTTCTCAGTTCTATGCTCGTGTAATTTCCGACTCTTGGCTCTCGCCTTTCTTCTGGGCCACTCTATCTACCTTCACCGTATACGTGACTGACTTGACTATACCACCGTGGCCCAAGATATTCTCTTGACTTCCAGTTCCTGAATTATTCCCAACTGTAGTAAACAATGATGTATCCCGCTTCCCAGGATTGCTGAGATCTCTGAGTTTGTATCCGTTACTCCTCAACCCTTTGCTATGACTTGGTATATTGTAGTCCGACGGTTTCGATCTGTATTGTCGAGCTCTCTTGAGGAAAATGGGGGCGAGAAACGGCAGTGACGATACAATGTTCTGATAGAAGGTCAGTATAGCGCATGTTGATTCTGAAGACATCACTTACTCCAACGTTGAACTCAATCATGCCCCAAAGTACCAGCATGGTTGAATTGCCGTCTTTGGGGTTTTGGATCCGGTCAATCTGTCGGTATCTCTGGACTGAGCAGATAGTTGTGAATATACCCAGCGTAAAGATCACAATAAGGCCGATTTTCTTCGCAAGTTTGATCTCGAGCTTCGCCAAGACTGGGATCGGGAGGACTGCGACCACGACATCGGCCACGATGGTGACGACCGCATAGCCAGTAAATGATGGTCCTGATGCAAGACATTTGCCCTCCATGAGCGGGTTCCAGGACCTTTGAACCTATATACTATTAGCCTGTAAATTACAAGTATGGAATATACGCACGGGTTTGCAGGCGAAGATCAGCGCAAGGGTGCATCCAAGATGCGAAGCAAAGACCAGTGCGATGGTCACCCAGATGACCGTGCGATAGATCTTCTGGTCCGTACCTCGCAGGAGACGCAGGTAACTAATCAACAAAGCAATCTTGAAGAAACTGATACCAAGCTGGTAGAACGGTCGGCCTGCGAAATTGATGCGAGTATATGGTATCAGATTCTCCTTCGGTCGATCGGGTATGGGAAGGCCGAGGCCATATCTTGTCTCTAAACTTTGTCAGGTATGCATTATCAGAACAATAGTTGGTCCAAACTTACGTGCGATGCAAATGCAGGAGTAGATCAGGGCGAATATCATTGACAATGCTGACATCCAGTCATCGCCGGCGAGACCACGAGCTTTCCATCGGATACAGAGTCTTGCACCAACGATTGATGATGCGAGTATCGAGAGGACCACGGTGATTGCAATGATTGTTGGGTATTCGGAGGAGTCGTTCACTTCGGGGGTGGCATTTAGGACCCAGCCCATTGTGCCGCTATGTAACTAAAATGACGATTAGGGACCAAGACAAAGGAAAGGTCGAGAGGTCAAAGCAATTGTATTAACTAAAAAAGAGAATAAAGTCAAAGTAAGTTCGGTCAGATAAATCGCCTCCAATCTACACATACCGGCAAAAGGGCTGATACAGACAAAAGCCACACCGAAACTCGGCTTGCTCTCGCAAATGAAGACCTGCAAGCCCTGTCGCGCCCGCGTCGGAGACGCATACCCATTCTCATTACATGTGCCTTTGCAGGACTCTGCGACAAGCCCTCAGGGTCCATCCAATACTATTCGTTACATAAACCATCAAGAGCATGATGTTTACCGACTGGGGCCATGCAGCCAGAATTCGTCTATACCCAGGACAAACACACAGTATGCGTAACCACGGCTAATAACTCATATATCCAATAGATCCCTTGCACATGGAGCAGATCCTTCCACTCATAGAACGCTGTCTTGACCAGCGTCTGCACTCCAACCCTCCCTTGCATATTTTACAAGGGTGCAACCAACACTCTGCAGGGTACTTTTTGCATCTCGTCCTTGCAACCAACTGCATAGATCCGAGATTTCGCATGAGGTCTTTTTCACTTACAATGTCGCATTGCGTTACGCGATGCCGGAGGAGTTTCAGATTAAGATGTGTGGCCGATATCACCCAATCTTCCAGCAAGGGATTTTTCCACCTACTCTTTTGTAGACTTTTGAGTCGGTTCCGTTTTAGGATCTGCAACGTCCTCGCCTGTCTACCCTTTTGTCAAGCAACCTTTTTTTCTGTTTTCCCGAGAGCTATTGTTCTCTTTTCACTCCATCACTCTCCCATTTTGTATCGCGCATTTATCTGGTATCACGTTCTATCATCATGTCTCACCCGAGTACTCCCAACAAGGAGGCCCAGGTGACTTTCTCGTCGCAGCCAGGCGCTGGGAATGTCGATGCGGCCTGGAAATTTCTTGACCAGAACCGCGATGCGGCGGGGGCGTCGAAGGCTGTTGATATTGACAAGATGAGGCGCAAGATTGATTGGCATATTGTTCCGTTGATGTTCTGCTGCTATACGATGCAATTTCTTGATAAGGTCATTCTCAACGTAAGTGCGACGTATCCCAAGTTGGGAGTACATGCTGACGATATCGTAGTATTCTGCTGTGATGGGTCTCAATCAAGATCTTAAGCTACAGGGAAACGATTTCTCCAACATCGCGACATTTTTGTTCGTTGGCCTTCTTTGCTTTGAGATTCCCAACAGTGAGTTTTCTTGCCCTCCGCAAATGTTGTCATTAACACGTATCAGTCTACTTCCTCCAGATGATTCCTGCTGGAAAATGGCTTGGAGCAAATGTCATTGCTTGGGGCATTGCCACAGCATCCGGAGCTGCTGCGCACAACTACCGAACCCTTCTTGTCTCTCGCGTATTCCTAGGAATCTTTGAAGCCACCATCGGCCCATCCTTGATGCTTATCAGCAGCCAATGGTACACCAAGTCGGAGCAAGCTCCTCGATTCTCGTTCTGGTACCTCGGTCTAGGCATCGGACAGATCATCGGTGGACTTGTGTCGTATGGCTTCCAGCATATTGGACCTGATGCGTCGCTCGCGGGGTGGCGCATTATGTTCATCACTCTTGGTCTCGTCACTGTTACCATCGGTCTGGCTACTCTTGTCTTTCTCCCAGATACGCCTATGAAGGCCAAGTGGTTGACAAACAGCGAGAAGGTCGCACTACTCAAGCACGTCAGCGTTAACCAAACCGGTATCCAGAGCCGTAAATTCCGCCCCAAAGAGATTCTGGAAGCCCTCTGCGACCCGCAGCTATATCTCATGCTTCTCTCAGTCGTTCTTGTAAGTTTTCGTGCTCTTCCTTGCCGCCGTCTCTAACTTTCTGTATAGCTTTCGGTCTCGTCTGGTGTAGTTACTACTTACTCTGCCACTCTGATCCGCAACCTGGGGTACAATCCCAAGAAGGCTGCGCTTATGAACATGCCATCTGGTGTCGTCAGTATCTTCTTTACTTTAGCTGTCGGGTTCGGAATCCGACACCAGTCTCATCGCTGGGCGTGGATCATCGCTTGTATCATTCCTGCGTAAGTCTATCCTTCAGAGCCACAAGACTACACTAACATATCTTAGCATCATGGGAGGTGCCTTGATGTCTTTTCTGCCTTCAACTAACCGAGCTGGCTGTCTCGCTGGTATCTACCTAGTCAACGCCGTCGTCGCCCCCTTGACTATCTTTTATAACGTAAGTATCCCTGAACAAGATCTCAAGACGTTCTTCTAACGTACCTTTAGTGGACAGCTGCCAACTTCGGAGGTGCTACCAAACGAGCCTTTGCTGCAGCCATCGTCAGCGGATCATTCTCTCTCGGCAACATCATTGGCCCACAGACATTCCAAGCCAAAGACGCCCCCGAATTCCGGCCCGCCAAACTCGCTGTCATGGGTACGCAGGCTGGTTGTGCGTTGACCACGTTTTCGCTGTTCATGTACTATGTCTGGGCAAACAAGAGACGTGATGACCGCACCAAGCAGGTGGAGGATGCTTATATGTCTCCCGAGGTTTGGTCGACTATGACGGATAGGGAGAACAAGTCCTTCCGCTATACCTATTAGATGGATTTCAGGGTCATTGTACTACTAGAGACGACAGTGCATGTGGATAGCGAATGAGCACATCACGATAGATTCAGGAGGCTTCAAACTATGTGCCCAACTAGATTCTGGCAACTCTCCAATTCGACTTAGCCACAACGAGTATTTGATTTCTTCGACAATTCAACAGACGCAGTTTATCCAAACAATGATTCCCAGCGTATTCAAAACCAAAGTATTGCCTATTGAATGATCAGCTGGTCCGGTCACTCCTGATCTTCCTCCATATCTTTAGGTATCAAATCCCCAGCCGACCTGGTCAGTCAATACACCAGCTGTTCTCATCAGAGTCCTCGCACTATCCACAGTCGTCAACCGTCCTTGAAAAGCAGCAGCCGCAGCACTCATAGCAGCTCGGCCAACATCTTGTCCAGCATTAGACGGCGGCTCTCCCCTCTCCAAGATCTCGTTCAACACAGTATCGCCCACCAGGCCTTGATATCGATCCAAACACAATTTTTTGATGGCAGGGCCGTACATCTCGGCCCACTGGGACTCGCTAACGGTGGTGAAAGTCCTCTCCCCGTTCTCATGGATGTGGGAAAAGGGCCAGTTGACCTTGACAACTTGGTAGCGCTTGGTGGAGAAGAATAAAACAGGCCAGGAGAAGATCCATAGGAAAGTGAGATAGAAGAGCCAGCAGATCCAGCTTGTCAGTCGCCAGTTGTTGAGTTTGCTGGAAGAGTAGATGTCGATTGCTCGATCACCAACGGGGAATTCGATAGAGAGGTGTCCTTTGTAGTTGGTATTCCTGATATGGACCATAAGCTGATCTCGCAGTGCTGGTTCAGCTAGACCAGTTACGCAACGAGTCAAACGGAATCTAGAGGATAAATTAGAATTGATTCATAGCATCTCGCGAGGGGCTAGATTGTCTTACACTTTGGTTCCCGTTGCTTTGGCACAATAGCGATGGCACCATTCTTTCAGAGTAGGTTTCGTGTGTCCGACTTCAATATCGCCCTTGACACCATCCTGTCGAGTCTTGAAGACAGTTCCACGATAAGTTTTCTCTCCACTCTCAGCAGTCACAAGACTAGTCCCACTGAACACGCCAGGAATAAAGTTTGGCCACAGGTAGTTCCGGAGACTAACCATGATGCGAAAGTCGGTGACCTCCTCAACTTTGCTCTTGCCATCCTTGTCACGCCTCGTCTCTTTATGTGTTCCCGTGATATGAATATAAGGGGAAGGTGGGTATCTTGCCAGCATTCGAACCCATTCCTCAAGATAAGCTGGATCGGCGTCCGAGCGAGGCTCTTGTAGCGAGAGGACCTCGTTTCCAATCGTGGTCCGCTTCTGGCCGATGCGCTTTGAGGTAATTGCGAAATGGCATTCAGGGTCGCTGACGCCGATTTTGTATTGTTCATAATGATCATTAATTGGCTGTCTGGGCAGAGTGGGAGCGTTCTCGCTGTTAGTCGTTGTGGTTTCATCATAGGCGGGCGGTGGCGCGTCTGCGTTGTCAAGGTCATCATCGGCAATTGGTTCAGCGTGGTAAGAGGGTTCTCCCGCTGTGGTGTGCATAGACAGAGCATCTGGGTCGTCCTTGAATGGACGTGGTGAAGGAGGGCCGCCCATGGTTACTGTTACTGAAATATGGTAAAATATGCGGCGACGCTATCAATATGTCCAGAGACGGTGTATTTTATTTGAACTGCGCAGGTTTAGGCAGCGATTGTATCGTGAGAAATGGTCTGCGCGTTCACGGCGCGGTTTTTGTCAAATCGGCCCAAGACGAAAAACGTAATCGCCGGAGGCCCCTGGAGATACGAGCTGTGGCCAATGAACACTCCATATAGAGTCGACGTGGAGAGGGGCATAAGCACTAAGCGCCTTTCGACGAAACATCTTGAGCCATTCTCCTGCCGAGTGATTGGTTCGTTCACCAGCACTGGCCTCTGCTAAAATAGGATAATATCATTTGCATTTAACGGGAATAATATTATCACAGCTCGCAGCTGTTTCATAGCAGTGCATATGTCATTTGTGTCTATCGAGTTCATGTAAAAAGGATCTACGAGATCTACTCTGAAAGTAGCTTAAACGAAACGCGACCTCGCTTCGCCGCTGAACCAAGACCTAGGACATACGTATGTTTTTCAACTTCATCATTTACAAAAGTAACATCAGCTCTCCTCATGTCTTCTTTTCCTTTCTTTCCCCTTCCTTTTCCCTCCATTTATCTAAGAAAGCGAGACGGTATTGAAGCGTGTAAAACAAGGGACCAATTAGCCAACGATAACGATCAAGGTCTCACAGACGCAATTGCAAATATGCTCTTTATCCACTATAACACTAGCCGCTTTCTCGATTCTGAGACAACTCTCAATATTCGGTACCTTACCAGTCATTAGGGAGAAATCACTATCGTAAAGGGCGACTCGTCAATGCACTGTCAGCAGTGCAGATCACAGTTGTTCAGCTGAAAGCTGTGATACTCTGACTATGACGGCTTTTCTAGCCTACACGGGCATCGCCTGCACATCCGGATGTGTATGTATGGCTGCCGCACAATATGACCCACCGTTTCGTGGGGTAGCCAAGGACGTTTAGCAAGTATCGTGCCGCGCTGCCGAGATCTACCAGTCGCTGTTGTCTTTTGAGCTCGATCCACACAAGTGATTTGTTGAGACTGGGAGCATGCAAACTTGAATTGGGTATAAATACCGATGCAAGTGGCCCTTTGAGAACGATAAAACAAACGAAACATCCGAGTCAGTAGCACAGGGCTCTAGATTTTACTCATCAAGGTATGTGGCGCCCTCAGCTCTATTACCATGCCCAGGCCGGTTGACATTTTGTGGCAGATCAGCAAATATGAAAGTCACCACCACCTTAACCTCCCTTCTGGCTGTGGTCCTGAATGTCTCCATGACCAGCGCAGCAGATTGCTACAACTACGGTGTAGGAAGCAGCGGTATTGGCGCTTGCGCTCACCGAAGTGACAACTACAAAGACCGAGAGGCGTTTTGTGGTTCTTTGGCTGGTCAAGGTTCTTGGAACCGCAAATGCCAAAACGGCTCCCATAAGGACCACTGCCATTTCGAGTACCAAGGCCCTGGCATGCCACAGCAGATGTGCTGGGATGCCTTTGAGAACATCATCAATCAGTGCTTCACCCACCAAAACGGTGGCGGATACCATTCTGGAGCTTGGTCTCTCAATGGGCACTGGTTCTACATTGATAGATGCAGCGCATGAGCGCTGAAGCAAGTTGAAAATGAGGGGGAGTCTTGGCAATAATAAAACTCAACATTAGGAATAAAAAGCTTAGGGAAATCCCTCTTCTCTCCATGAATGTCGTTTGATTTCATTGAGAACATGCTCTTTTGCCTAAGAAAAACTAGTCTCAACTTATGTGATATATCCAAGCATTACTTGTTCCTCTTGGCAAAGATCGTCCTCCACATGGTCTTGGCCAAGCTAATTTTCGACGGAATTTATCATTGCCGCTAATTATGCACAAACGTCTATTCAGTAAGCGATGACCAATATTAGCTTGGTTTTACACAAGCATTTTGCTGTCCGGCATGCTAAAAGAGCGCTTCTCCATTTGCGTACCTTCAACAATCTGAATCCTCCCACTTCTACATCTGCAAAAATGCTTTCCTTTCTGAGATCACCCGGACCACCGCGCACACAAAATGCTCAAAACAACCCAATCATGTATGAAGGCGGGCGGTCCTCTGTCACTTTCTCCGGGCCTGGCTCTCAGTACATTATGACGCATCGAATCCCGCCCACAGACAAGGAAAACGGTACCTCCATTATCGCACCGCCATTTCACTATCACATCTACCAGGACGAGTTCTTCCGCGTCCAGTCCGGTAAAGGCAACTTCTACCGAGGCATTGACCCAAATCCCTTCGCCGTCTTGTCCGACGATCCAAACGGCCAAGCTACCGCGTCCGTCAAGGCAGGCAACTACCATCGCTTTGAGAACGCCAGCGAAACTCGAGACCTTGTTATTGATATTCACCTCACTCCCGAGTCGTATGAGAATGAACAGCAATTTTTCAGGAATTTCTTTGGGTATTTGGATGATTGCAAGACTGCGAGATGCGAGCCTAGTATTTTCCAGCTCATGGTTCTTCTTCACTCTGCCGATACTCCTCTGGCTGTTCCTCTTCCTTGGGAGTCCCTTGGCCGAGTGGCTAGTAGGATCTTGCTCACAACTGTCGCTTACTGGGGAAGATATGTGCTTGGGTACAGGCAGACTTACTCTGAATACTATGATGCGAAGAAGTCAAAATAAAGAAAAACACTCAACCCGGAGTGTAACTTTGGTGGGTTTCGGGAGGCATGATTCGTCTGGACAGGTTGCAGGAGACATAGACGCTAAAGGGATCTTTATCAACCACAATTCAGTATGTCATCTACCACCTGTAAATCATTGCTGGTCTTACTCGGGGGATTTCAAGAGACTCTCCAGGGGCTGCAGGTCGTCTCGGTCTTCACCCTTTTGCCGGCATCAAGGGCAACTACCCAACATCGAGAGGGGCAGTTTCTGAGAATGAAGCAGCTTCTAATGAAAGATTCAGTACACAAGAAGAGTAAGACCGGAATCCACAAGGCGCACTAAGGTTTTATGAGCTCGTACGGGTGATTAATCAACACCAGACATCAAACTGTGGACAAATCGCCAGAGCCAATCACGTACTCTCCATATCTACAGCACCATGTTCTGACACTTCTTGGAATCAAATGTATAAATATCACTCCTGCGTCTTGTACGATCTGGTTTTTGACTCGAACTATCACCACAACTAGCCACTCATATCTTTGCAACGGTTGAGGATGTGGGGGCGCTTTTATGCGTACGGCCGTTCTACGTGTTCACTTGGATAGAGTTTAGTTGCCGTGTGCGATTTCTGCTGCCTTGATCATATTGAGTTTTGCCCTCAGAGAGGGTTATTTTTATTGTTGATATCATTGAGAGATTTGGAAAGCCTGGGCTTGATAAAGTTAAAGGTTAAATCGAAAAAAAAATATCTTTGCAACCTGATTCAGCATGCAACTTGTGAACACTTTTTCTATGACCTTTTTCGCCACATCGGCTTTAGCAGCCGATTGTCTTGGAACAACCAAGGAAGAAATCGCCAACTTCGCCGATGCGTACTGAGAGGCTTGTTAGAAGATGTGTAGCAACTCAGATTTCAAGTATCAATAGAGTTGCACTACGCGTAGCACAAAAACGATCTGAGGCTTGTTTCAAGTTGCCGTCAATGTTGAGATTGCTCGCAAGAATATGGGAAATCATAAAGGGGTTGAAAACTGCTGGATATGTGACGTCTACGTTGAATTTTTAGCTATGCTGACTAATAGAGTTAAATGAGATGCTATTGAGCATCATGTCATGAATCCCTCTTCGTCACATTTCCTAACATCCTTAGAAGCACAATCGAGTGTGTGTCTACAATGAGGTAACATTGGTGGTAACCTGGGAGCATAACGGCCAGTTCTACCAAGTTGACGCGGAGTCCAATTTGTTTCGGTTAGAAACAGACAATTATATGGCGCAGAGGCTGGGGTGTGACTGAAACGGGCGCCGTTACTTATCGGTTTCTCTATCACTCTGTTAGTTGCTTTCACATTTATCCTTATGCATTATGATCTTGATGATATCTAGAAAAGACATTTAGTCATGGAGCCTTGACAAATCTCTGATAGCCGCATATGATGCCCTTGCATCACCTAGGACAAAATGAGTTTGGCTTTTCTCTCTCATTCTATTATGCAAGGCTTCTAGCTGATAAGAGACTGTGGCTAATGTTTGTATTGTGACTTAGGGGGGCAGAATTGCGAAGGTCGCTAGAAACTAGGGACAGAGCTGACAGTACTCTACAAGATAATATCCGAAGGCAACGTGGTTAACGCAAGAATATAGGATCCCCCAGAATCTGAGTGGCTTCCCGCGTTGCGTCGTCATAAACCCTACCTGCTACGGTTATCGCGCAAGATGCCACTGTAGACAAACATAACGGGTACGCAAGTAATACAAGAGGAGGGAAGGCGAGCGATCCGACGCCAGAAACCCAGCACGCAGCCCCGCTACCCAGGTATGCCATTAAACCGACCTTTGTTGCTATGTTACAATCATCGGGCAGAACACTCACAAAGTTAAGAAGCACGGTATATATTGATTTGATATGAGAGGGTGATTAATTTACTAGCATATTCATTCATTTCGGTTATAATGTATTTCCACATACACTCAAAGTCGCCGTAGCTCACCCTGTGTCGTTTTTCGCGTGTGCCATTTTGGGAGCAAGTTCACGAAGGCTTCGCAGACCTTGCAGAATCTCCACTCTCTTTTGCGGAAGCGGAAACCATCTTCATAAAAGACTAAAACATAGACGTTAACAGATGGATCGTTAGAAATACAAAATTGACATCTACCAACTGCTCCAAAATAGAACAAGCATTAAGGCGATTATGAAATGGAAATTCCAAAAGCTGGTTTGCTAGCTAAAGAAGAGGACCATCAGCTTGAGACATAAGGCATTCGGTGAGATGGCGTGAAGGTGCGAAATGAAAGTGCCGGGACTAACATCGAGCACAGTATTTCCCTCTTTCCCAAACGCCCCAAGTTCAGGCGGCCTTGACTTCTAATTACCAGTAAGGATGAGAAATAATGAGCTTGAAAGGCTGATCTTATTGTAAAAAAAGTAGCAAGGACAAAAACATACAACAGCGGGGATTCGCTGGTCGTCACCGACCCAACTACTAATCCGCCCCTTACCAGCTTATCTATGGGAGAGCGGACGGGATCCCGAGTTCTCTGATAGGTATGGTCGTATGTGTTTAGAAACGGTGCAAAATGAGTAGATATAACTGCAGTGCAGTAGGATACATATCTATTGAATAGCAGCCTTTGAACCATATGACCTGTCGATAGGCATCTCACACTTCTGGCTTCTTGGCAATAATCCATAGAAAGCTTTCTTCCGCATCCCCCTCCACCACTGCATGTTCAATACTCAATCCAGCGTCATTGGTCAATGTCTTGATCACCTCGTCCCGCCCAAGACCACTCCAGAACATCCACCCGTTCTCATCAATCCACTTCTCCTCAACAAGAACAGACGCTTCATGAACAACGAATGTCGACAGGAATACACCCCCGGGTACTAGCCAACTGCCAATCCGCTTCATCATCTCCTTCTGTTCCTCCTGTGGCAGATGAATAATACTGTATAAAGCTATTACTGCAGTGAGAGACCCGGGCGCAAAGTCAAGCTTCATCATGTCTCCCGGATGAAAATCGACACGCCCCTCGTATGTAGCCAAGTTTTTGCGTGCAGTATCGAGTTGGACGTCTGATAGATCGTTGGCGTGTACGTGCACAGACGAGCTTCTGGAGAGTAAGGTTGTGAGAAAAGGGCTTCCGGAACCACATCCCAGCTCAAGCACTCCCTTCTTCGAGCTATCATTAGACGCTGCTAGTTCTGGGCAATGGTCAAGTAGCTTGTCGAGATAAGTTTGACGAAGACCATGATGGCGCTCCGTCCAGGCGTTGTATTTAGGTGCGATAGCATTGTAGGTTACACGAAGACGCTCTTTTATGTCGACCGGGACTTCCATTTTGAATTGTGAAATGTAATTTGAACTCCGTCAACTTGATTGAATTCTTGGATGCAGCGTTCATTTAGATGGCGCAGGCTACCACTCGCCTTGGTAGTGAAGTTGATGGAATGAGTCACTCGGGGAATCATTCGCGCACTTGATGTAGCGCCATTAGTTGCTCCGGGCTAATATCGGTCCTTGCATAGTACCGTTTCTACAGCCGAAAGAAGGGAACAATCAACGAAATTATTCAAGAATAGAGAGAGGTTTGAGAATGCGGTCCAGACGTAAGATCAATTTCAACGTTACGGAGATACAGGTGTTCTATCTTACCGGGCACGTTGAGCGTAGTCCTATTCCTAGGCACGAATGATGTGTATTAAACTTCAAAGTGGCAATAGTCCAAAGTTTCACTGATGGCCCAATTGGGCAGAAACATATATCCTGCCTTATAGCACTCTTGCTCACGACACGGCTCTGGTGCGTATGTTACTGCAAGGCACAACCACATGACTCTTGCATTTATTGTCGCTCGTCATTTAATGCACTCACGGGACTTTTGACTGCAGATCTTTTGCCCCCAACGCCTATGCATCCATTCATCCAAATCCCTGTCTTCCCCGCGTCGCGTTTACGGCTCAGTAATGCAGGCCAAACGGATAAATTATCCCATCCATACATACCATGACCAGTTTTACCCGGGCTAAATCAAGCCGAAACATTCGGGATTGATTGAACCGAGTGATTCTGTTGTCATTAAAGACCCGGAACTTGGCCCGCAAGTGGTCCATGTCGGCTCCTTCATTACTGCAAACATAGTCGCGGAAATCATGTTGGGCTTTACTTTCAAGACGTTGGCTTTGGCAGCCGGATTGATAGGTCATGCTTTGGCTGACTTGAATACCTCGGAGAACTCAACCCATATTTCTCTCTCCAACAAGCGATTTGCGGTCGTTCTAGCCAAATCCAGCGGACACATCATCGATGTCACACTTGACGGTCAAGATCTCCTCGGTCCAGTAAGCGGAAGCACCGGAAAAGGCCCGTATGTGGACTGTTCGTGTATCCCAAGTGGCTTCTGGACACCAGGCAGCACCGCCAAACTTGAACTTGTCAAGGGCACAGACTCGACTGGAACAAAGTATGGAGGAATCATCATGAGCGATACATACAAGGCTACCAACCAGACTCTCTCGCAATACTTCTTCCTCCGCGGTGAAGAGACGGGACTGCATGCTTTCACTCGCCTTACTTATTTCAACCCATCTACGCCCTTTCTGCGAGATCTTGGCGAGTTGCGCACGTTGTTTAGACCAAACACCAAACTATGGACACATTTTTCCACAAGCGAGGGAAACTTTGGTCCTCTCCCGGACGCTTCGGGGGCTCTTACAGTCCAGGATGCGACTTGGTACGTCGGGAACAAGACCGATGACCCATACGTCAAGCAGTATTCCGACTACTGGACCAAATACAGTCTTTCGGAGAGCTGGCGCAACCACGACGTCCATGGAGAGTTTAGCGATGGTTCTACTAGCAATGACGGGAGCACTTTTGGCGCGTGGTTGGTTCACAATACCCGCGAGACATACTACGGCGGTCCTTTGCATTCGGACCTAGTCGTTGATGGTATCGTCTACAACTACATGGTTTCAGGTCACCACGGTGCCCCCATGCCCAACATTACCCACGGTTTCGACAGGACATGGGGTCCCCAGTTCTACTACTTCAACAAAGGCGACAAAGACACCACGCTCGCCGAGTTGAGAGCTGATGCAGCCAAATACGCTGATCCTGAATGGAATGTCAAATTCTACGACAGCATTGCCCCTCACGTCCCCAACTTTGCCCCTTCATCGAAGCGAAGTACATACAGCGGCAAGGTCAACCTTCCAAAGAACGCCAAGAAGCCAATTATTGTACTCTCCGAGAACAAGCAAGACTTCCAGCTCAATGTCTTCAATACGAAGTCGCTTCAGTACTGGGCCGAGATCGATAAGTCTGGAAGTTTCAGTATTCCTCAGGTCGTTGATGGAACCTATAGAGTAACCATCTACGCTGATGGAGTTTTCGGCTGGTTGATCAAAGACGACATTCGGGTGTCAAAGTCGCACAATAAGGGTACTTTTACCTGGAGAGAAGAAACAGCTGGCAAGGAGCTATGGCGCATCGGTACACCGGATAAGTCCTCCGGCGAGTATCTCCATGGATATGCACCTGACACCTCGAAACCTCTCCAGCCAGAGCAGTATCGCATTTATTGGGGAAAGTATGACTTTGAGGAAGATTTCCCTAAGGGCGTCAACTTCCACGTTGGAAAAGACAGTGAAGCCGAGGATCTCAACTACGTGCATTGGTCATTCTTCGCTGCCAAGGGAAACCATCTACGATCTGAGAATTACTACGACAATGTAAACAACTGGACCGTCACGTTTGACCTGTCAAAGAACCAGCTCAAGGGCGTCAAAACGGCTACTTTTACAGTCCAACTGGCAGGTGTGCGAACCGGCAACGGCAACGCAAAGTGGACGCCTGTCAAAGATCGTTTCAACAGTAACTTGCCCTGGACCGTCAACGTCAACGGAGGATATGAGGATACGTGGGTGATACCCTACTGGCGGAGTGGGTCGTGTGCTGTTCGAAGCGCGGTTGCGTGTCAGAATATTGAGCACAAGTTTACGTTTCCTGCTTCGAAGCTGCATCAGGGCAAAAATGAGTTTGTGCTGAGTCTGCCTTTTAATGCTTCTAGTGTTGAGACGGCTTTGTTGCCTGATACTTTGTATGTTCAGTATGATGCGTTGAGACTGGAGGTTAAGTAGATCAGCGGCTTTGGCTTGAATTCAGATGCCGATATGATGGGTCAGGGTCTCTTTGCACAGTAATCCGGTCCGAGGTGGCGAGTGGAGGATTATCGTACAGGTCCGATGATCAATCTCATCCAAGGCTCAAGGTTATGTCCTCAACACAAATACTACCTCATTATCGTCGTGAAGACAGTCGTATCGTTCCCTAAGGGAGGATATTCATTGATAAACTCATTAATGATAGCATCTATTTCTAGTGAAATTCAAACCCCGCTCCCAATGCCCAGATACAAATGGAAAGGGTATTACAATTAATCATGACCAAAATTTTAGTTTTCCAATCCAGTCCGTAGACTGGTTCCCAGAACTCCCGGAATCATTACCAGAATTGCCAAACGACACCCTCCGTGGTTTAACGTAATAAAGGTCGGTTTCTCTAACAGAATAATCCACGTTTGGATTTGTGGGTAATACCATCTCCCAAGGGGACGTCGGTGCTTGTCCTATATCGCCACTACTGTCGCTTTGACTTGAGCCCTCGGACCTTCTCTCGTTGGGATTCTCGTAAACGGTCGGTGGAGGCCTTGCTCTCTCGAATGATGGGAACTTGTAGCTTCTTTCTGAAAGGCTCGATGCACACCTCTCTGGCCGTGCTGTTTCGAAAGAGGAGAACTGTCGATTGCTTCCCGATAGACTTGACCCTGATCTTTCGGGTCTCGGCGAGCGGAAGTATGTGCGTAAGAGTTCGGGAGAAACAGGCCCTGAGTCACGAGAGGATTGGTTTGATGAGTCGCTGGATGAGTTTGCTGAGTTTGTTGAACTTGACAGACTGCTCATTCTATCGTGGTTGAGAATGCTTCGTCCGGATAAGTTTGTCCTTGTCGTGGGACGTCTAGCAAGTTGGCGAAGTCCAAAAACCTATTAAAATATTAGTCTTTATCCTTGTTGATACGGGTGATGTATCCATACCTGAGGCTGATCCTGTGAGGACTCTCGTGAGGGTCGTTCTGGGGTGGTTTTCCATTCATGAAAGCAAGTTACAGCAAGTCTCCAAGACTCGCCAACGGAAGGAACAAAGAACATGCCTATTAGAAACAAGGCGTTGAAAACTAGGAAGATGTATCCGAGTGCGCTCGCTGCGGTATGGCTCCACAATGACGGGATCATACCCATGCAGAGTAAAAGAGCACAAAGTCGTGCACCTGACATAAAGACAGGTTTAGTAAGTAGCCCAGGCGCCGTTCTGGCATATGCCAGGAAACACAACTGAATCACTTCGCATGCCATCAGAGAGAACAACTGTGGTGTTCCGAAACTTTGCAGTCCTCCGATTATCACACCGCGGGCGAAAATGAGGATAAACGTGACAAGAGTGTAGTAATCTTGTGTTCGAGAAGGCTCGTCCTCGGAGTCTTGCTTGTGCAGGTCATCAATGAGAAGATATCCCATGTTTTGAGGGCTCCGTGACGCTATTCCCCACCAGCTGGCGATTATAAGCAGGGCAACGACCGCAACTACTAACAGCGAGTAGTATACTGGTCGTGCAGTGGCGCTGTCAAGTTGATACGTTGTCCAAGCGGTCAGCGGGAGCAACAGGTAGCTCAAAAAGACCCGCAGAGCGACCCAGATTGTCGCCTTGTGCCGTTGTTTGGTGGTGCTCTCAAGCATCCAGCTTCCCGAATGCTTGAACCAATCTCGCGTCCATCTTAAACGAATCCCGACTTGGAGCACCGCGAAGAGAATAGCGAGGATAGTCAATGCCAGACTGGCGATGTTGGTCCAGGTTTGCACTGTCACTGGAGCACCCATCACCTGCGTCATATGCTCAAGACCTGATGTTCCGCCAAAAGTACCATTGATTTCGTGAATTCCGTCGCTGATGCCATAATACACAGACTTCCTCCAAATTATGCCTCGTCTTGACATGAGAGTAGACCAGCTGAGAGAGCTCACAACTGGTTGTAAGAATCCAGGCTGGTTGAGACTTAGTGCGCTGGCGAAGAAGATGAATTGGATGTATGCGAGACAATCGGCTATTCGCGTTAGATGAGACCTGTCCCTTCTTGTCTCCGGGCCGCTCTCTTCATCGGCTCTTAATTGATGCACGATATCATACCACTCACGCCATCCGGCAACAAGAAGTACCAGCGCGAAAGTAATGACTGGTCCCCAAAATGAAATTCGCTGAAATGTGGTACCAATATCGGGAGTCAGGAAGCCGTTTATACACTCAACCGAGAAATGATCAGGGGCGTCGATGTTGACCTCCATGTCGTAAGCCGCCAGCGGCGAAGGGTTGTCGATATTAAACAAGACGTATAGGGACTGTAGAAACACCTTTTTGTTGATTTGCTTAAACTCCAGAGTCCGGCATGTCGCATTCTGGACTTCCCCATTGTAGCGACTCGTTCCCCCCAGCGCCGCCAGGCTCAACTCAACAGAAGCATTCTCCAGTAACGATCTTTGGCAGGCCGCCAATGTCGGAAACTCGGCATGTAACCTAAGTGTCAGATCTGTCTCTGTATGTCCCCTGTCAAGAAACGCTCCTAAACTCGTTGTCTCGAAATGGTAACTCGACGGTGACGCGACAGCACAACTCCTGAATTGAACATGCGCTCCCAAAGTAGAACGCGCGAAGATTAATGGCAGAGCAAGGATGATATTATGTAATGAGAGCATCTGTTCAGGACATTAAATACGATAGGAAAAATATTACAATTGATGGCGCGGAACAATAAAGGAATGACGTTGGATTCGGGTTCGATGTTGTCTCGGCTGCTTTGGGAATGGAAAGGGAAAAAGGATTGAAAATTGTTATTGATGCCTCAGGCGGTAAAGTGCGCTTTGATCCAAATGGAAGGCAAAGTCTCGGACCGACCTTAAGTTTTTGTTAGCGTTGGAGTGAAACATGCAGAGAAACATGATCCATGACTCAAGTGCCGAGGCTGTGTAGATTGATGATGGAAGAATGAACTGAACTCAATTGGATGACGTTGACTACATATTGAGCTGTGACACGACGATTTAAAATTTTCAAGGGCTTGCTGCCGTTATTTCTTTTGTCTTTTAAATGAATTGCTAACCAAAAAGCAGATACAAATTCTCTCTAGAACAAGAACAATGTACGTGTACCTGCATGAATGAATCTGGGGTCGTGCCCCTCCTGCAACGCACCTCGGACATCTCCGTGTGGCAAATGCCTGATTGGCCAGAGAGTCGCCGGATTATGTATGATCCTACACATCAAACGCCAAGCCTCTTTTGTCTGCTTCATCAACCATGTTGATAATATTGCAGAGGATGAAAGCAGACCGCATCGTCAAAGGCAATGACAAAATAGGGCTTCCGCGACAATGTTCAACTGAGGTGCATGAGGGAAGATAGTTGATTGGCGGTGCTCTCGAAACTCGGCATTCGAGATCTTCATTCATTAGTCCCAAATAGGCTACCCTAGAACATAGAATATTGTTCTCTCCCAACAGCCAATCTTGTCACTAGAAAGACTCTGTAAGAATCTGACTGTTACCTCAGATATTTCTTACGAGAGGAATTATCATAAATAGCAGTGACCAAAAGTGCGACACCCATACACAATAGCTGTGGCTACATCGAAGTGATAAGTGGGTGAATAGTTCCGTGGGGAATGCATTGTTCTGTCACTTCGCGCCCTGAATTGAAAGTGATTCCTTTGTTCTTCCAGACTGATCTCAACCTCGATACAATGCACGAACGCCTAGAAGCAAACCAGGCATTATGTCGGCAAGCACAATACCCCAGGATCGAAAGTGGCTGACCACAAAGGACAAACACTAGCCCTACCCTGAAAGGCCAAACTAAAATGAATACCCACTTCCCGGAGCCACGCGACCACCGCACACCGATCGCCTCTCCCTTCAAGTTTCCACCGCCTCGCCACATCGTGACTCCAACTTGTCAACTCCACCATGTCTTCCTCGTGCTTCTCCTCCGTGCCCCGGCAACCAACAGACGAGATCTTCGATCTCCTCGCCGCCTACAGAGCTGATTCCAGCCCGGACCGCGTCAACCTCGGCGTCGGTGTCTACTGCACCGATGAGGGCAAGTCGTGGCCGCTGGATGTCGTAACCCGCGTTGAGAAGGACCTTTTTGAGGAGGCCAGTCTGACGAGGCATGATTATCTTCCCATTGAGGGCGACCAGCAGTTTCTCAAGGTTGCGCGGGACCTTATTTTTGCGCAGCAGGATGAATTGAGTATTGCTTCGGTGCAGACTGTCTCCGGGACCGGAGCAAACCACATTGGAGCTCGCTTCGTCGCCGACTACCTCCGTCCCCAGAACATCTGGGTTTCGGACCCAACATGGGCTAACCATCATATGATCTGGGAGTCTGTAGGACTCAAGCCTAGACTTTACCCTTACTACAAGAAGTCGGACTGCTCGCTGGATTTTGAGGGTATGATCAAGACCCTGGAGGAACAGGCTCAACCCCGCGACGCCGTCCTGCTGCACGCATGTGCGCACAACCCTACCGGTCTGGACCCTACCAAGGAACAATGGAAGGTCATCGCAGAGCTCTGCCAGCGCAAGCAACTATTCCCATTCTTCGACGCCGCCTACCAAGGATTTGCCTCTGGAGACCCGGCAGAAGATGCCTGGGCGATCCGCTACTTCTACCAACAGCAGCCCCGACCCGACATGATCGTCGCGCAGTCCTTCTCCAAGAACTTCGGTCTGTACGGACATAGAACGGGAGCTTTGCATCTCGTTCTTGCAGAGCCTTCCAAGGAAATAAGAGACAGCACTTACTCGACACTATCCTACCTGCTGCGATCAGAGATCTCCATGGCACCCAAGTATGGCTCTACTATCGTGAAAACTGTGCTGGATAGCGAGGAGTTAACGGCGGCTTGGATGGCGGATCTGCAAGTTATGAGTAGTCGTATCAAGAGCATGCGACAGGCTCTCTACGAAGAGTTGGTTCGATTGGAAACCCCTGGTACATGGAACCATATCGTTGATCAGGTAAGTTTCAAGGGATGCTCGTCATTGAAAGGTCAAGAACTAACATATTAAAGATCGGCATGTTCTCATACACTGGCTTGTCTACTTTCGAAGTCAAGGTCCTTCGAGAGCGTTTCCACATCTACCTACTCAACTCAGGACGTATTTCCATCTCTGGACGTAAGGCCCCCCTAAGCCTTTGTTTGCTTATTTTGTGATACTGATTTTACTATAGTAAACAAGAGGAATGTGCAGTACGTTGCAAAGGCGATTCACGATGTTCGCACAGATGGACATGGGCTCAACGGCACCAACGGTACGAATGGTGTAAACGGCACAAATGGTGTGAACGGACACTAGATCGAATCTTTGCATCACTTATAGATCACCAAAGAGCTGTGTACCCTCCCGGGTGAATAGAAAAAAGTGTTATCCAAGAAAAGACAGTTTGTTACATTACTAGGCGATATGATCAGTGAGCTTCCATCAAGCAGAGGGTACGACCTGGTCAAATGTCTTTGCAAAGCGCTCGGGGCTGTTTCCATTCACTCATGATTCATTTCATGGTGATCCTCAAGAGTCACAAATGGGTGAAGTCCGATGTCGGCCCGAACTCGGCCACAAAAGTGTTTTCATGCGCACAAAAGCAACTTGTATTACTCTAACCTCGTTATTATCAGTCATTGGTTTGGTCATAGATATTCTGCTCTCATGAGGTCAGATGACGTTTAGAAGGTCGACTGCAGCGAGGGCAACTATCATTCAATTCAGCATTCAGGTTCTTTACTAGAACCAGAAGTACACAAGAGCTCTCTTCTGTTCAGCAAATCTCTTGCAATAGTCCTGTCGCATACTAGATGGTATAATCTGGAAACTTTGACTATTCACATCGATACGTGGTCAAGATGTTGATCCGTACGGAGTACGTATTCAAGAGGGATCGCCTCAAATCACCTTGCTCAAAGGTGAAACATCTGGTGAATACCGCCGGATTACGAGTTGTAGGTCAATCGCAGCTTAATTTCCCATATTTACTGGAAGATCAAGACTATCTATTGAAAATGATTACCATTGTGAAAACAAAAGTGCTATAGAGTTATGACGTCGTTGCAAATAAAACGTCCCACCACCAGGCGAGCCCCGTTATTTGTCCCCAAAGAACGAATACGAACACGTTACTGTTCATCGTTCCATCGCCAATTTCTTCTAAACTGCTGATAATCTTATCAATCGATCTTCCAATCTCCATCAGCCTAGCAAGATGTCTCAGGTCCCCTCAACAGCGCATGAAGTCGGTGAATAGGGCGGAACGATTCTCCGCTCCGGCTTGTCTACCCCACCAACGTACGATTGCTGAGGCCACTTATCACCCCCTTCGCGTCCAACGCAAGACAGGATATCCAACTCAAACATCTTCTTTCGAAAATGGCCAATCTAGGCATATACGCAGCGGTGACAACTCTGGTCGTCTTTGTCCTAACTTATGGCGTCCCTTTGTTCCTGAGGGAATACTTCCCTTGGCAGAGTCTCTACAAGCAGCGCCACGGAAGACCTACCGTTACCACAAAGTCGTACAAAGGGCGAACTGTGCTCATCACGGGTGCTAATGGAGCTTTTGGTTCGAGGGCCGCCAAGATATTTGCTCATCGCGACGTTGAGACGCTTGTTCTTGTTGATGTGAGGGACTGCGGCGAGGTGAAGCAGCAGATCGCCAAGGAGCTGGGTGATCTGGGCAAGCCGGTGCCTGATGTCCTGATCTGGCAGGCAGATCTCATGACCTTTGCTGGCTGTCAGGAGGTCGGAAGAAAAGCGAAGGATCTGAAGTATCTTGACCATGTCTTGATGACTGCTGGAATTCTCTCTTTCAACCGCAAGGAATCGCCCGAAGGCTGGGAGACTTGTGAGTATCACACAGTTAACACTGAGGAGAAGAAGCTAACATATGACCAGCTATGCAAGTGAACTTCTTTTCTGGCGCACTCCTCTCGCTCCTCTTCCTCCCACTGCTCAAGTCCTCTCCTTCCAACCCCTCACCACCGGTCTTAACATTCGTCACAACCTTCGGCATCTACCCTTCATCTTTCACCATGTCCATGCCCAAGAACGGCTCTTACCTGAAGAAGCTCAGCAACAACAAAGACGGCATGGAGCAAGCGCATCAGTACGGCCGATCAAAGGCCCTCCTCTTGTACTTTGCCCGCGAACTCGCCGCCCGGGTGACAGCCACTACAGCTCTGGAGAAGCTTCCACGAAAAGTGACAATCAACAGCGCCGATCCTGGTTCTGCATGGACGCCTCTTACGAACCCGAATCAGGACCAGCTTATCCCCCGGTTGATTATGAACTTTGGAGCTCGGGAGCCTGAGATTTGTGCGACTGCTCTTGTCAATGGTGTTTCGGTCGGGGAGGATGCGCATGGCAAGATTATGCAGGATTTCGACACTGCTTCGTAAGTGCTTTCATGCCTATCAGCACTTCGTGATACTAATTCAGTGATAGGTACCCACCTTTCATGGAGAGGAAGAGTGGCCATGCAGCCCAGCAACGCGTCTGGGAGGAGACGAGACAGGAACTTGAGTCCAAGGTTCCGGAAGTAAAGGCTATTTATGAGATGCTGGATCAACAGTAATTTTTACATCGATCATCTTTGGCCTGATTTGATGTCGCGTGGGATCTCTGGGACACACGACAGTATCGGCAAAAAGCCAAGCAAGGGATGGCTCGTGGGTTCGAGAAAACCGACATTGACTACTTGACATCATGGGTCTGTCATAGTTAAACGGCGACGCATCAATTGTCATAACTGCCACCATGAAACGCGTCATATACAGGCTACAGCTGAAAACATGCCATAGCTAGAAGTGAAGGACACTAACATTTCCGACTCCGCGTACACCCATCTTGATAGTAAACATAGTAGATTGCTAACTAGGTGGCGGTATTAAGAGAACAGTTGGCGTTCATGTTTATGCCATTGCCAACCAATGTAGACCAGAATCATGATAGCACGTAATAAGCACGTCAGCCTTATCTGGACCACGGATTTCTCCAGGTTAGGCTAATGATGCGCGCGATCAGTAGTGCGTTTCATTAGCCCACACTTCACAATATTCTCCCCACGATTAATTTGGTGGCGATGAATTCTAGCCAAAGGACTGCGTCAATTTAATTGTTCAACAATAAATACAATTCACCAACAGGACGATGTCAAGTGACGGCTCGAAAGTGCAGTTCCTGTCCCTGCCGTTGTCTGACATCAGCTCAATCTGTGCAGCTGTTTCCAGGGTAGGTTGTTCCGCAGCCTCGTTTTTTTAGGCACAATCTCCAGGGATCTAGCCGACGTCTACAGCAGGATCCGAGACATAAAACCCTCACCCACCAGTCCACCACGCGACATGTGCATTGGAAGATTTTACGACAGAAGATACTGGCAGACTGGGAAGCACGTAAATGTTAAATCGAGGTGGAGAGATCTACATTTGTTACGTCCTTATTGCCACAATTTTCACAAACAAGGCAGCTTGCACGACAAGTGACATTCATCGACAGGGGCAGGAGGATAAGCGCCTCAAGCGATATTTCCCAGGGCCCGTCCAAAGCATTGATCCATAATTTGTTAAATCAATACAGTGCCTGCGACACTTTGTCACGGCATCTCTTCCGCTCTGTGCCACGGCGTGACATGATGTGTGCCGTATGCCGAATAAAACGGGCACCATCTCGTAAACAAACGCGCAACATGGTGCAGTGCGGTGCGGTGCGCGCGGAATACGGCAGATGTTTTGTCGTCTTGGATTGGGCTGAGCGTATCTGTAACTGCCAGAGAAATGTTAAGCTTTCAAGGGACCACGGTGGGAAAGCTTAACCTGCCCAAGTGGCGAGTCAGAGAGGCCTGTCACTCCCAGATCCTAGACCGAGACAAGTCAACAGACCCGGTTAAAGGGCTCCACCCCATTTTCGACTCAGGGGCTCACCCACAAGTCTAGAACCCCCCAAGCCTGGTTTAGGAGAGCGCCGAAAAGCCCTGGTAACAGCAGCCAGGCACTGCAGCTCGCCTGTTAGAGCTGGAGCCGGTGATAGGCTAAGCCGTAACGGGGCAACGAGCTCGAGATTGCGCCTCCACAAACAACAGGGTTCCTCGGTCGATATACGGTAAACGAAAATGGAGTCTAAGAGAGGCGCAGCCAGTTAACGTCCCAACTCTGTACGGCTTTACGGCTTTGGCTACGCCTACGGCTTTACGAGCTGGCCAACAAGCCCTCTCTGTGTCTTTTCTCTCTCTCTTTTCCCTCTCAGTAACTTCTTTACCCCGGTCCCAGCTAATCTCCAGTGGCTACCAACAACAACAGCCCCGTCTCAACGCCAGGTCCTACGATGATCCCTCCGTGCACACCCTTCTCGAAACGTGCTGGGCCTTTCCTCGGCTTGCACTTCACTCCATAGGCTCGCTCGCTTTCCAGCCTGGGCTAGAATGGACCCGACCCTCCTGACCATGCGAACCTTGGTCTAGATCGTCGAGCATAATGTCCCGTAGCCGTTAGCCTGTCCCCCGACAGGACCCTTGAGAGGGGAGGAGGGGGGAGGGAATAATCTTTGCGGCGCGGCTTTAAAGTGAGCGCTATTTATCGCGTGCTCAGGGTCACCATCCTTCTAGCTCTCTCTTTTGCTTCCTGCTCTCTGTTTTCTGTTTCTTATTTCCCGTGTGACCAGTTTTCCTCAGCTTGAAAAAAATCAAATACAACCATGGGCAATCAATAGACAGATCTAAGTGTAACAGGGAGAAATTGATAGGGCCGATCAACGCCCCGTCGCGTAGTATCACCTGCATTACCACCCTCCTTTTACCCAACGCAGGCGGTTGCTTCCTACGACTCTAACTACAGGAACCACATTTTCACTGTTCAAGATGGTTTCCTTCAGGAAGATGAGCTCTCTCATCTGCTCACGACTTGCCAACCGCAAATTTGCCTTTGCTCTCGTTACATTAGCCGTCTGCGCTGCTAAGGGAGTACATCTTCACAACCACAGATCTTCGGTGGCTCCCAAGCGCATGATCCTCTTCTTCTTTTCATTCTTCACACAGGATATCCTTCTCCTGCTCTTTATCAGACTCCTTCTCAGTCACTGGGTGCCTAGCTTTCCCGGCAAGCTTCGCAACCTGGTTTACGTTATCTCTTCTTACTTAATAACATATAATGTCTCACTTGGCATCGTGTCGGTGTCTTTCTACCTAGTCGCAGGCTCCGAGATTCACTGGCGGAACATTGGTTTCATCTCCGACCCATCGGCCAGAGCAGTTCTCTTCTCAGGCTTCACAGCTTTTCTAGGCGTGCTGTGCCTCTGTCTTTGCCTTAGCGGGGTACTCCAGACTGCGTGCTATGGATTATTTGGCTGGGGAGCGGATATCGTCAACTGGCCCATCGCGTTTGTTTGGCGCAAGCTTTGCTGTTGCACGAGTCGCAGAAACAGCTACCACCAGCTTTCACAAGGAAACACGAAATACGATTTGCCACAATGGAGCGACAACAGTGACACCGGGTCAAGTCACGACGAGAACTCGGATGATGAGTACAAGGAGAAATCCAGATCGCCTAATGCATCGCCACGACGTTCATCACGAGGCCTCACCGCAAGCGGTTCTTCGACATGCAAATCAAGATGTGGCCGCGTTCTACGCGTGTTGCCTTACACCATCGTCAGCATCCTTTTGACAGCTCTTTTCACCTTGACATTTATGAGACCCAAAGACCCGTCACTCATCTTCCTCTCCTGGACCAGTGGACTTCTGCCATTTGTGGACTTTGCTTCGACATCACCATTCCTGGATGATCTTCCCTCGGTTTTCGGAAACGGCATCCAGCGCAGCTGGGATGAGCGCACTGCCCTTGTTCGTCCCAAGCCTCTGAGCTGGCTTCCCAAGGACACGCCCTATGTGAACGGCTTTTGGGATTGGTACGTCAATGAGCCTCATTATAGCTCTGCATCCGACCCTATGAAGATTTCGAACTTGGACGAGCCCCTGCGAGAGTCTCTGCGAGGGCAACTGCAGGACATCAAGATTCGACACGTTGTCATGTTGTTTCTGGAGAGCACCAGGAATGATGTTTTCCCCATCAAGAAAGAGGGCCTGATTTGGAACCGATTTGCCGACACCTTTCCCGGCAAGAAACTACCCCAGGAGGTTCAAAATAAACTAGCCAGCTTGACACCAACAGCGAATTTTCTCACTGGCGATTATGAGGACGGATTCGAGCACGCAAACCAGACGAAGCGTGGCGGAATTCACTTTACCAACGCACATACCGCCGGAACATACACTTTGAAGAGCATGACCGGCACAGTTTGCGGTGTGGCCCCTCTGGTCGGCGACTTCAACCTCGAGCACAGCCACCACATTTATCAGCCTTGTCTACCCCATATCCTGGAGGCCATGAACAGGGCGGAAAACACAGAGACCAAGGAAGACAAGTGGAACTCGTACTTTTACCAAGCAGCAACAACCGATTACGATAATCAGCACAACTTGATGGCAGCCATGGGCTATCCTAGAGAACACACAATCGGACGGGAGTATCTCCGTAGCCCAGCTGCTAGACATGGAGCTGTCACTTTACCCGACATCAACGAATTCGCCTTCCAGGAGGATCCTTTGGAGGACTATATCAACGACGTCTTTGACACCGCTGCCAAGGAAAAGAGCCGCGTCTTTCTTACCCATCTTACAAGTACCAGTCACCACCGATTCCACATGCCCAAGACGGAGGAGTATACACCTTTGGCGAAGGGCCTCGATATGATGTCTCGCTACATTAACACGATTGGATACGACGACAAATGGATCCGAAAGATTCTCGACGTTCTGGATAAGCAGGGCATCGCCAACGAGACGTTGGTGATTCTGCAGGGCGACCACGGCACCTCTTTACCCGAAAACGACTACGCTTCGCCATACTACAACCCCAATATCGGCGTCGATCACGTCCCCCTGATTCTCTCACACCCCCAACTGCCACCATTTAACGTGGACGACGCCGTCCACTCTACACAAGTCCTCCCCACCATTCTCGACATTCTCCTGGAAACAGGCTCTCTCAGCGAAACAAGCCGCAAGGCAGCTTCCGACCTGATCCGTAACTACGAAGGCCAATCCCTCCTGCGACCTTTGATCACCGCCAACAAGACCTCCGGGCAGGGACAGTGGCAGTTCACAGTTACGAATCCCGGTCGAGCCATGCTCACAGTTCGCGACGCGCGGTATCCCGACCGCCACCTTGTGGTGCCCGTGATTGAGAATGTGGACTGGAGATTAACGGATCTGAGCGTCGATCCACACGAGCACGATTCCGTGCAGGCTTTAGATTTTGAGTCTTTTATACATAGCGTGGAAGAAAAATACGGCCGCGAAATGGCGGAGTGGGCTGAGGAGGGTGCTTTTGTTACGAGATGGTTCGTTAAAGAGAATAGCAGGCGTTGGCGGTTTGATCACCAGGGGTGATTTTATGAAATCATGCATGACTAGATACATTGTTTAATATTATTCGTTCAATTTTTTTCACTCGCTATTGCTCAAGTATGATGTGGGAGGTTTGTGTGAAGTGACTTGCTTTATTGTTAGTTGATCCTGATCATAGCTTTCCACGAGATACGCTTCTGTTGAAACAGGACCAGAAATTGTTTACCATTCTAGATTCAACTTATAGATCTAACTCTCATCTTGCGGGTACTTAAACCCAGCCGCAGCTCTAATCTCGTCCATCAACTCCATCATCCGCAGTGTCTCATCCAGAGGAATAATCCCATTCTGAGTACGACGTTTGGCAATGTCCTCCGCCACAGCGTCCGCCTCCCAGTAGAAACCCAAAGTCCCCTCAGGTCTCTCAACGTTGAACACACGCTCTTGCCTGGTATCAGCCTCAGGTGGGCTTGGTCGTGGCCCCTCAGTGACGCGGAACCCATCAGGTACACTGACCGCAGGACCAAACAGAATAATGCTACCGTTGGAGCCCTCGATGCGCCCGAAGTCGTTGGGGCCCTGGTAGCGGAAGCTTGATGTGCATACTCCTGTCTTGGTTGCTCCCGTGGCGGAGGGATATTCGAGAACAACCACATTGGCCTCATCAATGCCGTTTACGATGTCTAGAGATGACAGAACCTTCTTCGGCTTGGGGTGTTCCTTGCCCACTTTCCATCCACCAAGGATAATTGAAGCAAAGGTCAAAGTGTAAAAGCCAATATCGAGTAGAGCGCCAGCGCCAAGAGCAGGATCTCTTAGGCGATGATTTTCAGGAAGTGTATCGAGAGGGAAGTGGTTTCCGAAGTCGACGGAGAAACGCTGAACTTCGCCAATTGACTTTTTGACAATAATCTCCTCATGCAATGCTTTGAACAATGGCGAGAACCGCACCCAAGCCGCTATCAGGATTTAGCACAGTACTGACTATTTCAAGAGGAGAACATACCTTCCATAACAAAGACACCTTTTTCCCTCGCCGCATCTATAATCTCGCGAGTTTCCTTCGCGTTGATGGTGAAGGGTTTTTCACAGAGCACATGTTTGCCAGCCGCGATAGCATCGAGACAGTTCTTCTTATGCAGCGAGTGCGGTGTCCCGACATACACAACATCGACATTTGGGTCATCGTAGACTCCTTGGTAGTCTGCGTAAACCTGAGGTCGAGGCTTCTCGGGAGCTTTCTCCCACACTTTCTCGACAAATGCGTTGCCTTTTTCGAGGGACGAGGAGCCGATCGCTGCGATTGTGTGCTTCGCTGGGGCGTTGGGCCGGGTTGTTAGGAGGTCTGTGAGAAACATGGTAGATATCCATCCTGTGCCTAGGACACCCCATCGGACATGAGGGATAGAATCATTCGTGCCAGTCATGATTGTGGGCTTATGTTGAAAAATCTTGTTGGTATACAATAATGAGAATAGAACATGATGTCTCTGTTTATATCTGCAACTACAAAGGTGGGCCTGCGTGACTTTCTGCACCGTGAAGATGTACCTCAATATTGCACATCCTGGATTGGGGACCGGCCGATACTCCCCGAAGAGCGGGGTTGTGTCATGATAATTGCCATCAATGACAGAAAGTTGTGGGACCGACCTCGCACCTTCGGGATAAAGTGATGCGGGGATAGATGACGATATCTCCGGATGAAGGAGTAGGTACGCTAGGCACGGTAAAATAGGACAGTGATTTGTAATTTGAAGTTGGTCACTATAATAGAGATTTTGTAAATCCTTTCAGAAGCAAGACTCACTGCTTGGAATCAACTCATTGATCACGATACGCAAGAGATAACCATGGCCATCAAAGTCGGCATCGTAGGCTACGGCAATTCCGCCAAGACCTTCCACCTTCCGTTCATCACTGCTGTTCCAGAATACGAACTTGTAGCTATTCTTCAGCGAGCCGAAGCCCCTACAGACCCATCCTCTGCGTCAAAAGGCTCCCACTGCACCGTCGATTTCCCTCACGTCAAGCATTATCGCGAGGCCGATAAGTTCTTTGCCGACGATGAAATCCAGTTCGTTGTTGTCGCTACACACCATGACACACATGCTCAGTTCGCTGAAAAGGCACTCCGAGCGGGGAAACATGGTACATCAAGCACTACCTCGGGTTTGGATGTCGCTAATATGTCTAGTAATTGTGGATAAACCATTTGCTGTAACGTCCGAGGAGGCCGATAAGGTCATCAAATTGTCCGAGGAGAAGAGTCTTATTCTTACATGCTTCCAGAATCGACGATGGGTAAGACAACTGGAGATGTCATCTAGAGCATGAACATCGATACTAATTCTGTGAAAGGATGCCGATTTCAGGACACTGAGTCACCTCATTGAGAAGGGTGCACTTGGCGACATAAAAGAAGCGGAACTGCACTACGACTTTGAATCACCATCATGGATGTATGGGATGGGAGCCAAATTCACTCCTGGCGCCGGAATGTCTTACGGACTTGGTATGAGATTATTATCAAGACATTATGAATATTGTGACTGAAGCTTTACTAGGAACACACAGTCTGGACCAAGCTCTTGCCCTCTTCGGCCGCCCAAAGTCCGTCACGGGTTTCTTCCGTGTTCAACGCGACGCCGAGAGCGAAGTTGAAGATTCGTTCACGATCATTCTGCAGTACGATGGTGCGCAGAAAGATCTTCTCGTCACTGTGAAGACGTCTGTAATTACTCCTATGGCGCAGCAGCTAAAGCAGCTTGTTCGAGGAACGAAGGGTTCTTTTATAAAGGCAAGTTGTCTACGCGGTTCACTAAAACCGGTATGCTAACGCTGCACTTTTCAGTTCCAACAAAACAGCACCTGCATCACAGAAGATCACATCGCTGCGGGGCTCAAGCCACTCGACGAAGGCTTTGGTGTAGAGTATGAGAAGCTGCGAGGTACTCTGACCACATATGAAGAATTTGACGGCAAGGTGCAGAAGTACGACGAAGTCACCAAGAAGTATGTTGGACAGTATCCGACTGTTCCAAGCCGATGGGTAGGGCTGTATGAGAATATCGCAGATGCTATCAATGGCAGGGCGGAGTTAGTCGTAAAGCCTACACAATCACGGGATGGACTGAGGATCATCGAGCTTGCGAGAGAGTCTCATGAGAAAGGTGTAACGATTACATGGTCATAGAAGTAGTTGCATTTGCAAATGGTTCATCATACTAAAAAAGATTATCAGTTGATGATTGATCAAACTGGCAAAAGAAAATTAGTGCGGGAAGCAAAAGGGAGGATAATGATGGGTTCTAACCACCTATGATGGACGAACAGGGAATCGAACCCTGGACCACTCCCATGATGGTTTCTCTGAGAGAACATGCTAAGGGAGTATTATACCACTAAACCATTCGCCCGAATCGACTTATGATTGGTTGAGAGAAGTCGTTGGTATGAAACTTTATCAAGCCTGTTTGTGAAAAGGCATTGTGCTATTTTTACCACTTCCAAAAACCTGTTGTTTTTGTGAAAACATGAATGATTGCCTTCCTCTTGATTTATAATGCCAAGACTCGAGCTCCTGCTGTTACTATGGCATCTGCAAAGGGTGAGTTGATTCGGAAGCAGCGATTTCATGTGGCGTGATAAGCCAAATGTATGTCTGCATATCATAGTTATGTGGAAATGTCCAAGGCAAAAAGAAGCATGTTCGTACATCTTGATTTGAGGTAACAGAGTGCCATGCATGGGTGCAAAAAAATGACAGCCTCGCATACGCTCGCAATCGAATCTTTATAGGAACAGCCCGATGCGGGGGTCGAACCCGCAACCTTGAGATCGCGTACTCGTAAGAGTCTCACGCTCTACCGATTGAGCTAACCGGGCGTGGCTCTTGATGATGTCTGACGAGGTTTCAAAATAGCTACTATGATCCTAGACACATTGGATCAGTTGGTTGAACGAATCGTCATTCATCTTTCTTGCTCGGCAACCACAAGGTCATGACCCCAAGAGCTGCGGCACGTTTACAGAAATGGTGAAATTAACCTTTATGAGAGCTTTTTTTCCTCATTGGGAGAGGTCTATAGACGTGAACGTTTAATCAACTCCTAACCCAGCCTACTCTTGGCAGGTGTTGCTAGCCCACACAGCTTCAGCATCATCATCTTCGCCCTTGTACAAAACCACATTGCCGTCATCCTGGACAGCAAGATAAACTTCATCTCCATGATCACTGGTGTCGGAAGCCCAGACAGCTTCGTCGTCATGGGTACTGCAAAAAGCCTTGTTAGATCTGCAACGTGGTAATATAGGTAATACTTACTATAAGACGAAGTTGCCATCGTCTTGCAAATGAACACCCTTGATGTCATCGCGTTGATCCTCTGTGTTCTGCCAGACGCAATCTCCTTCCCAGTAGATACATATCTTGCCGTCATCTTGCATCTTGAACTCATTGTTGCCGTTGTCACTTGTGAGACTGTCTCCAGGATAGAGCCAGTTATCGTTGTCAAGCTTGCCCATTTTGAACGGATTGCTGGATTAAAATGTGTGAAAGAGCGGTTGATTGTTGAAAGATGTAGCGTGTTGTGAGATAGTCTGAAGGAGAAGAAAAAGAAGAAGCTAGAGATTGACGAGGAGTGTGTTTTTATACATCAGTGGCTGGGCTTCATTGCTGACGTATACCTGCGCTTTCACTCTTAATTCATAATGAGGCTATGTTTTGAGGCATGAGACATGCATATGTGCCAAGTTCTTAATCTGAAGTAAAGACCACAAGATATGGATGTGAGGCCTCGTGAAGTAGACAACAAAGAGTAAAGGCCAAGCCAAACGTCAGGTGATATACATGATACACTGCGATCAACTCTGATTATCTTACGTCATATTCAATCCTTTCAATTCAGTGGTGGAAGTATGAGGGGTTAAAAAGCCAAGCCCGGAAACGGCATCCAGGATTCCCCATAGTTATGCAAGTCTCCTCGCAATATCCGGCTCGGCAAGGCAGAACATAGGCTTGGGCCTGAACGATACGATAACACTGGCGCCACGTTGCTTACATGTATCCGATAAGCGGCATAAGAGGAACATAGTCGAGTTCATTGGCAGTCTCGGCGCTTTCACATGATTGGGTTTGGGGATGAGGATTGCGCGTAAAACGACATATCTGCTGCCAAGACTACTTGGCGCTTATACGTAGCTCGTGGTGCACGGGTACAACAACAGACTTCATTCTAACCTACCACTATCGTTGATACTAATAACTGTTGTAATGTAAACAGTCATATGATTGATTCTATTGTCAGAAACAATTGAGGCTTTGCCCACATCGGATAGACACATTCTTTTGCAATACGTAAAACTCCGTATACAAAAGGTTGCCATATACTGTCAGCCATCCCTAAGGGAATTGAAATCTCCCGATCCAAAAGCTATAAGTGATACATTGCGTCCACCCAAAAGTAGTACAGGGCTACTAGCTGGCCGCTGAAGGAAAAATGTGAGTCATGGACCCTTTCTGAGCCCCGCGGCAGCGTTTCGAGCATAAGCGTCGCTCGTGCACGCACAAGGAAGCCTTTGGAACACAATACAGGTGACAGGGCGTTACCGCGCGCCGATCGAGAGACCTCTAGAAAAGTCCGCCATGCGGATTCCAAGCGTCAACCACTCGGAGCTCCGTAGCACTTGAAAACCAGAACTGTATGTGCTGGAATATGCCCAGTATCGGGTATAAAAGAGCCTGAATCTCAAGGAGCATGTCCTGATGATGAAGAGGAAGAGGAAGATGACCAGTTGCAGTACCAACTTCCGCCACAGCTCATATGTGAGTCTGAAGCTGTAGAATAAGTATGAGCAGGAGAGTTTGCAGGGCCAGATCTACCAACGTGACCAGGAGGGCAAGGAGGACCGCCACTTCCAGGGCCCCATCCTCCAGGACGACCATATGTTCCATGGTGAGGATCGTGAGCTGCAGGAGCCGGGCAATATGAGCCATCAGGAGAAGCAGGGGAGTTGGGGATATAGTGATTATGAGCCTCTGGGACGGGATTCACATATGGCTCAGGAGGGTGATAAGGCTCTTGAGGAGCAGGTGCGTGATGGGGAGGTGTATAAGGAGGAGGAGGAGGTTGAGGAGCAGGGGCATTGTAAGCAGGCTCACTATAAGGTTCGGGAGCAGGATAGTAAGGTGATGGCTCCTGAGGAGGGTAAGGATTATGGGGAGGTTTAGGGGCAGGTTGGCTTTGATACTCGGGAGCATATTTAGGGGTACCCTGAGGATTGTCACCATATGGTTCAAATTTAGGCGAACCAGTCGTCTCATAGTGTGCGACATATTCAACCTCCATTCCAGCTCCCATACCATCATGTGTCAAGTCATTGGGATCTTTAGGCTATAACCTGTTAGCTGAGTTCGGATGGGGACAGATATCTAACTTACTCGATCACCGCCAACAGCGACATTCAGAATGAAATGGACTTTGTTTGCAGCGATCGTCTTCCAAATAGCCTCGTTGTTGATCTTGGCTCCGGTAACTTTGTGGAATTGGACGCCGTCGAGGTAGATGGTAACACTCTCCTGCACCCATGTAGGCTTGGTGCGGTCGAACACAGCTCGCCATGTATGCCAGCCCTTCCCGCCATCAAGTAGACCAATAGACCCAGAGATACCCGTATTCTCATTACAGATGCCACCTGGATTCTTATCACAGTGAATGGCTCCATAACCGAGCTGTTCGCCACTGAATATTTCCATGATATCGATCTCTCCACACGCCGGCCAGATAGGCCCCCCATTTCGATGACTATCACCAAGCAGCCAAAAGGCAGGCCAGATACCCTGCTTATTTTCAGAAGGTGAGTCGCCGACTCTGATACGGGCTTCGACAACAGTGATGGCACCAGGAGTGGGCGTGAAGACGTACTTGCTCTCCATGCGCCCCGAAGTCCACCCTCTCACGGCGGTAGTTTCTCTCCAGGGGATGATGCGAACGGTTCCTTTGCCGCTGAGTTGCAGGTTGTATGTAGAGGAGGTATACGTCTGGAAATCCCCGTTCAGATTCTTGTACCAATCCATCAAATTCCATTTAACGGTGTCGGGCGACCATCCCTCTTTGCCATCGAATGTATCCTCCCAGATGAGGTCGTAGCCATCATAGGAAGGGGTTTTCTTAGCCAAGACCGTGGCAAGAACGGGTAACACAAGCGCGAGGCTTTTGGGCAACATATTGAAGATTTTGATCGTAAAGACGCAGAGGCGAACTTGTCTATCAGATGTGAGTAGGGGCCGAGAGAAGAAACTTGGAAAGGGGAGGCGGGGAGCAGACAATGAAATATATATGCATCATTTAAAAGCTTAAAGAATGGAAAACATTCTGGCAGATTGAGGGAATATTACGAAAGGAATGTCATTGGAAGGCTATAAAGCCAGAATCATCAGTGGCTCTGCACATCGAACCGTACCGAGGACGTATGGGAGGAAAGGGAGAGATGTCACAGTTCTGTGACATTTCATTTTGCAATAGACTGATGAAGCTATTCAAACGTCCCATGTGTCTGTTACTGTGATAAAGAAGATAATTTGGAGCAGGAAAGAATGAGTCGCGGTGCGTTGGGCTTGCTGCCAAGTGCTACGTATATACTCAATTTGTGACAATAACCTTTGTACCTGAAGTCTGATAAGAATGTATTGATCTGTCATCCAATAATATGCCCGTCCATTTGAAGATTGCACAAAGCTCCTAACATACTTCGCACAAAAGATGAAGATTCAGCCTGGACGACATTGACTTCTTTTAAGCTTTCATGAAAATGAACTGTATTGTTGATAGTCCTTCATGGTCATTGGAAGTCCTCCGAGTTTTTTTGAAAGCCCTGTACCTTAAATTCGCAGCCTCGTGCTAAAGTCTAACCTTGAAGCTATCTCAACTGCACTTATTGATACTCAACAGAAACTCAAACACCCTCTTTGACAAACTCACACTCTATTAGGCACTCAACTCGCATCATTCATGTAATCAACCTTTAAGCTAGACTGTAGGCCTTGACGCACAATATTATCACTGTACGTATGTTTGCACTAAACTGAGTACGCCCTGCCAACTCCCAACCCAAATAGCAGGTTTGCCGCGGCGTCGCTGATGACAAGAACATGATAGATATTAATGTCTCCAGCAAACCAAAGAGCTTCGAGTGATAGTATGGGGATATTTGAGAAACTGATTGCAGACCTTAAATGGTGTTTTTGCGCAAACGAAGGGAGAAGAGCAGTCCCAAGTCACAGGAGCTGAGGGGCTCGCAAACTTGCAAATATTGGTATAATTCAAGAAATAACAGAACAACAAGGTATAAATAAGGCACACATCAGATTCCCAACAATATCGTAGTCCGTGACCCTTTCAACACCCCTTAACATCCACCACCTCCACCTCCACACCCACCACCTCCGCCGCCTCCGCAACCGCCTCCTCCTCCGCAACCACCCCCTCCGCAACCTCCCGATCCACATCCTCCGCCACCGCTATCATCTCCTCCATCTCCTCCGCACCCTCCGCCAGCCGCATTCCCACCACAGCTTCCACCTGCACATCCCGGCGCAGCTCCGTATGCATAAACAGGCGGCACAAACATCACTGGAGCCATCCATGGTCCGTACACTAACAAATGTCAATATCATTCTCACAAACTAAGAAAGGTTAACTTACTGGCATAGGAATAACCCCAGTGGTTATAGTACTGATCCTTGGGTGGCAGCTTGCGACCCTTCTTCTCGGCGCGCTTGCAGGCTTTCTGGTAGTTCTCCTCCAGTCGCTTGTTCTGCACTGCGCGCATTCTGTTCTGTACCTTTTCGACGTGGTTTGACGCGACGAGGCCCTCTTCGTATGATCGAACGGCGTTGTGTGAAGAGATGTGGGCTGAGTTGTCGGGAGGACAAAGGTCAGCTGCTCCAGATTCGTAGAACTTGTCCGCAACTAGACCATGTTAGCTTATACCAGAAAGGAACATTAACAAACTTACTCTTTTCGCTATGGGACAACTTGAGCAGTCTACCAGCGGATGAGACGTGGGCTGCCCGCACGGACTCGCAGTACCAGCAAGTGCACTCAGAGTACACCTCATCGTACATCTCCTGATACGTCTTACTCGTCCATTCAAACCCATCATTGAGCTTCTCATCCTCGATCTTGTCATCGTGTCTCACAAACTTGAAAGTTAGCTTCGTCGTGAACTTGTAATATGAGCACGGCGTGAGTTGGTGCGTATGCCACGCCAAATCGACATCAAGTGTCGGCACAGCCACCTTTCTAGGGTTTTTGGCAATGATTCTGATGAAGCGCTTGTACTTGACACAGCACCTACTCATGGTCTCTTTAGCAGTCGGAGAGTGTAGCCAGTCAAGTTTACACATCTTCTCCGAAAAGACACCCTGGCGCATCACACACCCGCTTAGGTCTAGTGCAAAAGGGCAGTAATTCTCCCAGTACCGAGACATCATCTTTCGAATACAGACTTTGGAAACTCGCGGTACGCCAATTTTCCCAGCCCGTTTTAGGCCAAGGATCGTGGCCATGGCGCTACTGCTGAAGAGTGCATCGGCCTCAATCATCTTGCGCACGTTCTCCATGGTAGGCGGGTCCTCAGGATCGGGGTTGTCGAGCAGAGTCTGGATCTGCGTGCGCAGAACATGCTGGATCATTCTGTTGGGAAACATGCGCTGGTCGAATCTTCCTCCTTTATGCGGGATCACGGGAACAGTCGTGCCGCTTCCTGGCCACAGGAGAGTTCCGGGCATAGGCTGGCTCTTGAAGATGAGGTCATCGACATCCCTGCAGAACTTGGCTACGCTGAGGGTCTCTTTGGTGATGCGCGTGTTGCACTTAGTACAGCGGGTTTCGAACTTGCTATCTCCGTAGCCAGAGCCGCTGAGGCCTGGTCGTTCAGGGCTCTTTGGGGTCTCTTCTAGACCACACGACGTCCATGGGACCTCAAACCTTTGGCCGCAAGTCTTGTTTGGGCATGTGAGTATTTTGACAGCAGGATCGTCAGTGTTTTCCCACTGAAGACCCGTCTTCGCTACCCATCTGGCCTTGTCTTCATCCGACACGTTGTAGCTGAAGGACCCGTCAATTGCAGCATTGACGAGGTTCCACGGCATACCGCTCTGCCAGAAGTCGCGAAGTCCTCGTCGGATACAATCCTCCAGGAAGTTCTGGGGGTTTAAGAGGTGAGAGTGGTATACCAGTAACACATCTGAAAAGCGTTAGTGATGCGGATGATAGAGTAGTACATGCGACTTACCAAGAGGTGGAAGTGCCTTCTTCTCCCACCATGAAGGGTTCTCCCCAACTGTAAACTTATCAAAGGATGGGGCGTTGAGGTCACCTAGGTCGGCCTCGGTAAGAGGAGGAAGTTCTTGAGGAAAGGAGTTCCACCAAGCTTCATAGCGGTCAACAGCGCGCGCTACAAATAGAGCCCATCGCTTCTCGCGCAGTTTGCTTAGAGACTTGGTCTTATCCTCGACATCTGGGGTGTAGCCTTCGTCGTACGTGCTCTCAATCACATCACCGTTCTCTTTGGCCTCGATGTTGCCATCCGCCCGGGTATCCCAGATACCCCAGAGACCATCGGTATAGCCAATGTCTTCTTTGAGTGCCTCAAAAGCGAAGAGAAGTCTTAGATGAGCGAGACAGCTGTTTGGGTCTGACTCTTCGGAATTTGGCTCAATGTAGAGATCCCTGAAGGGTGCTGTGATGTCAGGGTCTTGGTCTGAAGCGTTTGGTGGTGGGGTATCATCAGGCACGGCCTGATAAGCTGGGGGTGCGGCCATTGTGTACGCAGTAGAGGGTTTAGTTTAGATTCTTGAAGGAATGTGCGTTCATTAATGATCTTGGTATCGGAGATTCCTTGGGTCGAGAGATTAGCGACTTTATATCACGAAGCTGCGCCGTTGGTGTCGCCCCGTTTCTCCGCGTTTGCATCATTTGGAATGGATTGCCAAGGCAGTGCAGCCTTTGTAGATGGAAGGTGTTGGTTGCAGTTTTGGAGGGGTCCAATTGAATGATCACATGGCGGGCAGTGATGCCGATGATCCGACAGGGACTGCATGGGCTGAGCGCTAATCTGCTGAGGCACTAATAGATACTGTCGTTCAGACGGTCTAGGTCAGCAAATTTAGGGTGTTATCAGTCAGCCTCCACTGTTTTGCCCTGGCGCTTTAGGCTGAGTTGCAGCGCTCAGCCACCGCCCGACTACAGACTACAGGGGAGTGACATGAAATCATAGCCAAATTGGGCAACGTACATGGCAGATTAATCGGACTCATCATGTCATCGCATCATATGATTCGATATAAACCAAGGAGGAAAGCTTCTAGAAGGATTGGCGATCTGCGATCGGTGGCTATAGGAGCTAGGCAGCGACATTCTTTCTGTGGCGATCAACCCAATTCACTCAATGATCGGCTGCGTGCAACCCATCAACGTTACGCTTGTTTCGACAAGCCACCTTATCTTCAATCTAAGCGACATGCGTCAGTAACCAGATTCGGGTCATCCATTCTCACCTAAAGCCGCCAGACAAAAACACATAGCCCTGTAACAGAGCCAGATTCGGGGATATCGGTAGACTAGCCAATCGGTGATAACTACACCGGAGAAAGTTGCTACTCATTCAATAACCGCCCAGTACTGGAACGAAACCCTGTTCAATACGGTTCAGAGTGTAAGAAATGTGCATGAAAAGTAAGCACTAAGATTGATAAAGAAGAATGGTCTGATAGCGAGATCATATCTAAGCCGCGAAAATATTTACATGAAGGCCATAGGCTCTTGAAACATTGGTCCCCTCGGGTTCAAGCTACTGGCAACAAATACCGAAATCTCCGAATGTATTATCCCCGAATATCGCTCCCTTCGACATTTAAAACGGCTCACGACGCAATGAATTCTGCTATTCATTCAGTTCTTCATTCTCTAAAACATGGCACCTCTCAAAGTTCTTATAGTCGGCGGCGGTGTCGCTGGCCCTTCTCTCGCCCACTGGCTCTCCCGCATGCCGTGCGACATCACTCTCATAGAGCGCTCGCCGCAGATCAGAACAACAGGCCAGCAGCTCGATATTCGCGCTCAGGGTGTTCCGGTCATGAGAAAGATGGGCATCGAAGCTGCTATTCGCTCTCACCTTGTCCGCGAGGCAGGAACACAGCTGGTCGATACCAATGGCAAAACAAAGGCTTTCTTCCCTGTTTCGGATCATGGCTCCGAGAGTCAGAGTGTCACCACCGAGTTTGAAATTTGCCGTGGTAATCTTGTGCGTATCCTGGTCGGTCTGACTGAGAAGAGCAAGAACGTGCAGCACCGTTTCGGCACCACTGTCACCAGTCTTACGCAGGACGCGGATAGTGATCCTAATGGCAAAGTGCACGTCGGCTTCAACGATGGCCGTAAGGACGACTTTGACCTTGTCGTTGCGGCGGATGGAACGGGTTCCAGGACACGCCAACTGATGCTCGGTCCTGATGCACCAGATCCGCGATACTTTCTTGGTGGATATATCGGCTTTTTTAGCGTCCTGGCAAAACCACACGACCCAGATCGCTTCACTTTCTGTCATCTGCCCGGAGGGCGATGGATCGGCACTAGAAAGGATTGTCCAGAGATGACCCGTGTGTACATGCAAGCGCGTGGCCAAAACGAGGCCCTCGCTGCAGCGCACAAGTCAGGAAATCTTACGGAGCTGAAGACAGCTTGGGCAAAAGCCTTTAACGGCGGCGAGTGGGAGTGCAATCGGTTCATTAACGCACTCAAGACCACCCCGGAGGCAGATGACCTCTATTCGACGCCTTTGGAAGAGGTTCGCCTTCCCATAGGCTCGTGGTCGAAAGGTCGTGTTGTGGCTATCGGCGACGCAGCGCACGCACATACGGCTAATGGTTTCGGAACGACATGGGGTATGGTGGGCTCGTACATCCTCGCGGGTGAGATAGCGACACTGTACAAGCAGGATCCTACCACAGCTGTTGTGCAGGCTGTCAAGAGATACGAAGACATCTTTCGGCCGATAGCGACAGCTCAGCATGGCGAACAGGGAATGTTGCGTGAGGCGCTGTTTATGCCAAAGTCGGCCTTTGGGATATGGATTCTTCATTCGGTAGCGAGAGCTGTGGCGTATTTCAAGTTGGAGCAGGGGATGGGAATGAGTTCCGATTCTGCCAACTGGCGGGTTCCAGAATATCCGGCTTTGGATGTCCAGAAGTAGGTGAAGATTTTAGCTGGCGGGCTGTATGAATAGTCAGATATCTAACTGTTTATTGAATTGCTTCTCAGTTTACAAATACTCACATCTGTGTAAGAGTGGGCCATAAGTAAATCATGTATATAATCAAATGAAATTCAAGATATCAGTCCTGACATATCACAATGCACCATCGGATCCAGAAGGTCACTAGGAAAAGAACAGGCTCGTCGACCCTTTGCACACACACGCACGACACATCACCGGACACTATTCTGCGACGATATAGAACCCCTACCCGAAGATCCCGTCATGTGTTGTTCACTCTGCTGCATGAAGCCCTGTCTGGAGATGGAATTGATGTCTTTGGTGCCTGGTAAGCCGAACGCATCGTAGTCCAGAGAATCGTACCCACGTTGTCCCTCGATAACCTGCTCGATGTCTCGCGGGCTGCGGGACATTTGCATCGCGATAGAGCGCGTGCGGGTGCGGGTGTTGCTGGCGTGGCTGAGGCCGTTGCTGGGGTAGGTTGTGTGGCCTGAAGAAAGGCCTGGGATAAATTTGCGGAAGATCGGACGGAGCAGAGCAAGACAACCTGTGGAGGGTTAGCATGATAGGTTTGGGGGATGGGAGAGGTACGTACTGGTAAAGACGGCCAGGTGAACTTCGACGTTGGCCCATACCATGGCCAAGGAGAACTCGAAAGGAAATTCCCTGGAATTGGCTGTGTATCGTTGTGCTTCGACGATTTGAAATATCGAGGCAATTCCGACTCTGGGCCAGTGTTAGTAATGCGTTGAGCAACTGGCTCAAGATGAGGACGTACACGGAACCGATGCTGAAGATACAAATAACAGCAATCTTTTGCCCAAAGATCAATCTCATCCTGACAACTTCCCAAAGCGGTAGGGCAAGGATGATAAAGTCCATTAAACAGTGAGTCAAGTCGGTGCCGAGATAATATTTGCCAATATTGGTTAGGCAGCGCCCATCAATCGACTTGTCCCAATATGCTTGGACAGGTATGCAGTGAAAGATGGTCATGAAGGTTCTGATGGTGATCCAGCATGCACAGCACACCATGAGGACGATGATAGGTATGCGGATAGATGCGAGTCGGAAGATGCGACGGTAAAATGTGAGTACGGCCATCTTGGAGAGAAAGATGGCCCATGAATAGAGTATTTCGCTGACGAAGAGAATCTGGTGTGACTTCTCGAGGATGTAGTCGATTTTGGCGTCGGGTAAATGTCCGATTTTGCGACCCATGTAGAAGTGCGTGGTCCCTTTGGAAAAAGTCAATTGACGTGAAGGAGAAGTGACTTGAATGGAATGTCACTCACACACAATGAGAAGAACAGAATAAGAAAAAGACACAAACTAAACAAGATGATGAGCATTTTTATTATTATTATCGCTGCTTAAAAAACACGAAGGGTTTGCGTACCCAAGCTGCGATGGACAAGGCATCGTCATAGCCAAGGCCCATCTTTGTCATGCGCCGCGCCTTAATCCTCAGCACCAGCGCGAGGGCACTCGCGGGCACTGGGATGATGATGGCGGCCCAGACATTGGGGACCCGGCCCGTCATGATCGAGGTGGGAGCAATGAACAGGGAGGCATCTGATTGTGTTGTATGCGCGAGGAATTATGCGACTCGTCCTGCAAAATAATTAAAGTGAGACTGCGAGGGGGAGAAGAGAGAGGGAATACGGAAAAAGAGGGGCGAGCTGGGGCAGCTTTATGACGGGGAGAGAGACGGAAAACCTCAACATGCGGGGGTGGGTAGACTAGGTAGAGATACCGAGCGAGCTAGCTACAGAGGATGAGAGAGATAGCGACAGGCCAAGCATTGCCACCCTGTCGGGCGGAATCAAAGCAAAGCCTGGTTTGGCCTGACCTGGCTGACAGTGACAATGACAGGCGCAGCAGCGCAAGGGTATCGTATCACCAGAGGGAAACACCACTTGTGCGACCCCCAGAAATGCTTTGGCCAGAGCTGAAAAAGACGACAGCCAGCAAAGCAAGCCCACCTGCATAAGATTGGGAAGGATTCGACCTCTGACGCCCTGTTTAAACGGCTGCCTTATTTTTCAACCACCCAGCGCCAGCGCAGCCTCTGCAAGAGAAAAGCCCCCAAAAGTCGCGCAGCACACACACACATCCACTTCCCCAGACTCTAGCCCAACCACATTAAAGCCAAGCGTTATCAGCGACAGTAAACGATGTCACGCGATCCCGCCAAGCTTTTCTGTCCACCATGCAGTCACGTTTCTCTCACAGATAAGGCTTTCTGCACAAGCTGAACAGTGCGGTTTTCATCGCCTGGCAAGGCATGAAAGATTAGGCTTTTCGCCTTGCTTTTGTCTCAATTGATGACACCTTCTAAAACAAGCTTAGACGTATGCACTGGCATGTGTTCTTTGAGACCTTCTTTTTGTTCTTTTTTATCTTTGACTTCTTCGTCATTCAATCCCTCTGTGACTGGGGTAGCATTTGTCGCTAAATTAGCCTCAACGCTTTTTCCCCAGACTTTTCTTCCTTTACCGTGTTGGAATCCACTTCGTCAAGCCATTTTACCCACTGCCGTTAGCGGTTTTAGCGAGCCTATCTTCTTCGTACGGTTAGGTAGCGGCTTTGTTTGCGCTTTTAATCACAAGGCTTTGCTCGAATGTTTGCTCGAGAGGATCGACATTTGTTGGTGTGCGCCACTATTTCGGTGAGCGATTGACGGCAGCCTTACGAGGTAGGCTCTGAAGATGAGTGCAAACGTGTGTCATATTTTGCGTTAATCATGCTTACTGATAAGCGATGTACGAAAAAAGAAGTGACTCTGGTGCCTTCGCTGATGCATGCAGGAGCTTGGATACACTCACTGAGCAAGAGGGTCAGTGAAGCTCATACCAAGAGATTACGACTTGGTCGTGTCTAACAGACCTTCTTGTCAATATTTCTATCCCACTTCTGTTGGAGTACTTCTTATCTCTCTTGGATTTGAGCTATGCGACAGCAAACCCCAGTATCTCATTCTCACTCAGGTTTTGGAGATCTCAATGGAATTTCATTCGTCTATGCGCCATTCCAGCATTTATTCTCACTGCCTCGCAACCTCTGCACGCCGCAGACGCAATTCCGTCTTGTGGCAATCCAGCGTGGCCACAAATGTTGTTGGACAGGCTTGCATCACTTCTTTGAGCTCCCCGGTGGCCCGTGTTAACACCACACTCTTCACTCGACTTTCAAATGATCCATCGTCCTCATGTTCAAAATATTGCGTTTTTAAGCCCACTCTAAATAAATTTACGGTGAGTCCAAAGCTGGAGTAAGGTTAGCGATATCCCATGAGTCAACCATCAGTAGAACTTGGTACAAATTGGCCACGAGGAACTGGCCTTTAACATCGTGTTGCTATCCATTACCGGGAGCACCAGATCTGTCTTTGTCCATCCACTCTGTTGGGCGTGATCCTCACATTCTGGTGTCGGGAAGGTGTCTCGCGGGCAATTTTATAAGATTGCGCAGCACTATTAGACCTTATGAATTTCTTTCCCACGGGAGTAGAACCTTGTAATCTGCCGTGTATCTAATTGCGTTATCTCTAGACTCAGGACGTCGTAGTGAGTGGTGTCCAGCACGTGCTATTAAAACAGCAAAGTTATAAGTCACAAAAGCCTACCAACTTGCTCTCGCGATGGAAACTACTTCATCGAGACGCAAAGATTGGTGGGGCGAGCGGTATCAGCTAGCTAACGATAACTATTTTTTCATTGGTGACGATAACCACAATCTCGACCGCGATATGACGCGTGATGACGTAGGCAGGCCCAGCCAGTCGCGTAAATGCACTTCCATTCTCTACAGACACATTATCCCCTGTTGAATCAGATCGTGCATACTATACACTTATACCAAATATACAATTATCATTTCCAGCTCATAAGATCACATCACAATGGCGGAACCTCCTGCACCTCTACCTCCGACGGTGGTAAATGCCATGAAGAATGTGGGTTCATACCACCGTCGTCTTAGGCTAACACTGACCAGCGACAGTTGACCGAGAGTATCATCCGAGATAAACAGGCAGAAGCGGCCGCCAGTTCAAAGGAAAATACCCTACCATTTTCTTCACCAGCTTCAAAGCCTACTCCTACCTCCGGCTAGAAGCGCAAAGCGGAATTGAGCCTTGATGAAGAAATCGCAGCATACAAGGCAGATCTCGACGACGTCGTGAGTCCAGACTCGTTCGAAAACGACCAGCTCGTCAGCTGCAGTACCATCCGCAGCAGACTGAACAAACTCTTCGACTCGGGCATCATGACCAAGGCAGAGTTCTGCAGAGCCACCGGCGCAAACTCAAACTCTCTCAATAAGTTCCTCAAACAGAAGGGGCCCATGGGCGGCTCTGGAAGCTGCGTCTGGTATAACGCCTACGCTTGGTTTAAGCAGCGAGAGGTCATGGGTCTCAAGATGCCTGATCCCAAGAAGCGTCAGTTGAAACAGCAGAAGAAGGACGATGCTGCCAATGGAACTCATTCCAAGACCACAGGCTCTGCAGCAAAGACACCAAAAGATCTCCCTGGCTTAAGCGAGATCTATCTCCAAGGCGAAGAAACAGACGAAGTCCCCGTGTACGACGACTGTGACGAGATCCGGCGCAAGATCAATGCGCACATGAAGACCCCCGGTCTCACGCAGGCGCAGTTCTGCCGTGACTTGTACGCGCAGCTCAAAGCGCCCAAGTGCAAGGGCATTCAGTCTAAGCAGCTGACTGACTTTCGCGGTGCCAAGGGGTCTAATGCGGGAGCTAAGAGCTCAGTATTTTACGCAGCGTATGTGTATTTTGAGAAGCTCCGTATTGCGCAGGGTAAGCCGATAAACAAGCATCGAGAACACATTTTCGCCATATATCCAGGAGGATTTCCTAGGGATGCGGATTATAGGACGACTTGGTATATCGGGGCGGCGTAGACTGTTGATAGATTGGCTTCCGTGAGGTATCCTCAGGGATCAAGAAAACTTCTAGCCCTAAACCGAGCAGTTACATTAGTTATTTAAAAGTTCTCCCAAAGCTTCGAAGTCTTTTTGTCACTTAGTTTGTCGGTGAACATCCGGAGTTTTTATGCTGGGGCGATATAGAATATGTATTTTTAAGACTTTTATTATGCTTTACAGGTCTTCGTCCGAAAGCAGACCAGGTGGAATCATATTGGCGCCACCGTGACATACATCGTTCCAATCCACAACGCCCGTGATCCTAAAAATTGTGTCTATCCAGCAACACATCGGCAAGTCCTGATGAATAAGGTCGACACCAATGGTCTTAAACAGAGTCTCAAGATACTTATCGCAAACATTGTCAGCATCACTCTCAATCTTCCTAAGTTGCGGAAATTCGACACGTGCATTCGAGGCCAGGCGAAGCAGATCCTCCCCCATAACACCATGTAGTGTCTCGGTCTGTTCCGAAAGTTGCAGAGATGTGATATTAGGGGGAGAATATTGAGAAGAGACTTGATGACAGAAGTCTTGTCGCCAGAACCAGAGTATTCCGTGCCATAAAGAAAGTATGTATGGAGGAAGAGTCTCTTCATTTGAGTGAATGCGTTTAAGCTGGGCATTTTGTGATTCCCTCGCGAATTGCGACGTCTCATGTCAAGGTGTAGAGACTCAAGACTAGCGCGAAACCTCGATTCATTGAGGACGTTTACAACGCCCACGATATCAGAGTCAAATGCAGTGTAAGAGAATGTGGATAAAGTACCAGTACAGACTGATAGACAGTGACTTATGGTAGAGACTTGGATGGCCATCTGAGATCGAATGTGAAGGTTTCTTACGCCAGGCATATTCGGATACTCGCCTGATCCAGAAGTCACTAAAGTCTCAAGCTCCGGTGACCGAGAAAGTAAGTTTTCAATCGCATGATCACATTCAAGCGTCTTGAGCGGAATAGAGTTGATACCCAGGACGTCGAGAGTAGCAAGTGACACGTCGAATTGCCAACAGTAGTTTGCTTCAACACAAATGTGAGCTAAGTTCGATAGTATAGACACCAGGATGGACAAAAGTTGACCCATGACCGTGGGAATGAAGTCTTCCGACCTCATATATTGAGGTGGAGATGCCCCTTGGAAAAAAGCCCTCTTGATGGCGGACGAGTCAGTAGCGTGACCTTTGTCATAAACATCTTCCGCACTGCTTCCCAAAGTACGTGCACAAGCATCGAAAGCTTTTCGACATTGATTAAAGTCGAGTGATTCGACCAAAGCAACTTTTAAGAAGACGGTTTTGACGGAGCTAGCCAAGTGTGGACGCGAGGCCATTGTCCGAAGAAATGGTTCGAGACGTCGCTCCCACGGATTAGGAGCACCGCATCTGGGATAACAGGGATCGAACGAATGGTGCAGTATCTCTTGGGCAAATGGTCGAAAATACCGCGAGACGAGGCACAGGTTGTACAGAGTCGTGTTATCTTGACTCCTCTTTGACGGCGGCGGAGCTCCAAAAGGCCACTGGTACTCGTTGCAACAGTGAGGACAGAAATACGCAAAGATGGAGTACAAGATTTCGGGAGAAATTTTGAAAAAATAGGCGGTTGCGGACTTATCGTATGAAGTTTTATCCATCTTTTGTAGTTGGGGTTGTGAAGGTGAGAATGTTGGGTGATGATGAAATGGGAGTGAGCTGGGACAGAAGAGGCGGGGTGTGGAGGTCGGGCGATTAAGTGGCTTGGAACCCCAGGGCTGTTGGTAGCTACCTAGTTGTTGGTATCAACAATGCAGAGCCTGGCAGGCACTTAACACGAAACGTGTGGTCAAAACACTCTCCACTCAAGTCTGGTATTTCAAGATAACAGGACATCAGGACATATAGATAGACATGCTAATGAACATACCACCGCTGCAAGTACATACAGCATCGCAGCAATGCCTCCAGTCCCCAATCATACCAAGAATGATAACCTGAGAAGTAGGGAAGCACCAACGTAGGTATATCCAAGGAAGATGGTTTGTAAGTCAGTTTACCAGTAGCTGAGCTCTCCAGAGGGAACACACCGATGAAAAAGGCGGAAACAGTAGTAGCCAGGTCTATGCAAAGTATTCCAGCCGATAGGAACAGAATCAACCCTCAAGTCAGCGTAAGATTCGCGGTAGAAGATATTTCCATTCTCTTGAAAAGCCATAGAATGATTTGTGCCAGGCTGCCGCAGAGAGCAGAATCTGGCCTAAGGCTTGAATCAAGAGCAAGAATGCTATCTAGGTACTGGGTATTAATCAATCTCACAGGCATGCATTGCAAAATTAGCTCTAGCGCGAGCCATTTTGGCAACTACCAAGGCCGAGAGGCCAACCAGGGGACCTGGTTGCATGCCTAAAGTGCGAACGCCGTTCATGATACTGCGTAACAGATTCGATATACTGCTTCAGTACAGATATACGAGTGATTTGGCCAAGCGCTATGTTCAATTTGCAAAGAGTGAATAAGAAAGGGAATACTGGGTGGTACAACAGAAATGAGAGGAAGCAAAATGAGACAGTGTCACAAAGGTAGTACTACGCGCATATTCATTGGGTCTATCTATTCAGAGCTGTATGGGGCTCTGTGTCAAAGTGGATGGATTGGTGGGATTCATGATATACTTTAATAGGATCGTGATTAAGGATAGATGGTACCACAGCCTGACGGGGATACTCCCATGGAAACAACATATAAAACGTCACTTGGCCGCTGCTCTCTGTTATCCCCTATCCAAATACCAGCTTACAAGATTACAAAAACACAGACAAGTCATCCACACCAACCACTCCATCCCATTATGTGTCGATACGTCACGGTCAGAGAATTATGCCGGGGGTGTAATCGTGTAAAAAAGGAGACGCCAGTGACCCACGAATGCCTAACGCCAAACGAGGGAACATGCTACCCTGAATATGACTTTCAGAATATTCTTGTACCTTGGGCTGATTGCGACAAGTGAGTGGCAAGGAATAAGAACAATAACAAGTAATGAACGTAATGACTACGAATACGGATTCGCCTGATTGTTACTTGGAAGCATATACTTGAAGCTGGAATCCATAGGCATAAAGTTAGAGCCGTAATATTAACATTTATTTGCTCTGGACTCTCTACTGATTCTCGTGATACTTTTCTTTCTGAATCGCGAAAGCCAAGGTCTAAGTATACCATAAAGAGATCTTGTGAGGAATACTCAGATGGGATGTTAGGTGACGCGCTGTTGATTGCTAAGATCAACCCAGGTACATACGACCTCAGTATTCAACCTGACCACAGTCTTGCGATATGATATCCATACGCATGCGATTCCTTGACATGGATTGAAACTGAATCAAGTCGGCAAAGTTACATAAATACCTTGGCCTTCACCTGCATTTTGTTAGACACAATATACGCAATGATCCGAAACTCAATATTAATATAATAGTTTTATTATTATCTACTATGTTTCGTCAAAAACCTCGAATGAATGGATAGCACAGACGCCTATGCTCAGGGGGCCAAATACTTTGGCCAGATTTCACCAAGAGATCTGAAAAATCTAGAACACAATGCTCAAAGAGCAAGTTCGGCGCAGATGGCAGAGGCTGCAGCTCTACTTCAAGCAGCGTTCCATGGTCAGAAATATGCATGGTTTGGAGGTTGGGCACTCGGGCTCCGAGGATCCCAAAGGGAAACTAGCGATCTTGATCTTCTGGTGTTAGCTGATGATGTTAGCCAAGTCAGAGCCAGACTCGCCCCGTTTAACTGGTTTGTTTCATCCCTTCAAGCTGAACTTCCCAGCGTATAACCGACTCCTAGGGCTATCGTATCATACTATAGATTAACGGGCAGTATCCAAGAAAGAATGTTCGTGGATATTGGTACTGGACAATTTGTCGCTGTCGATATTGTACTCTCAGGTACGCATGATCAAGTTTACTCGTCAACCTGAGAGATTCCAAGCCGGTTGTTGACAGGAATAGGCCAGCTCAATACGCCATGTCTAGGATCCGAGGACTCATTCGAGATTATCAGACCAAGCTTCCATATACCTCAGGTCGAACAGGTCCCCGTCATTTCCTTGACGTAGCAAGTGGAAGGAAAACTGTGGGCCTGGGTCTCAAGAAGAAAAAATTCGGATTTTCAGGATCTCATGTATTTGGGGCAAACATATGGAAGTGCTATCCGAGAGTGGAGTAAATATCTGCGAAAGGAATGGCGAGAGGAGTTTTACTGGATTTTCGTAGTATATGTGACTGATCCGATAGCTTGTAGAGATGTGCAAAAGATGCTGTGTCTTGGGCAATACGATAAAAGTACGGAGGGTTTTGTCATCTGAGACAATGACAAGGCAGCGGTTGAAACACATACAAGATAAGTCAACTTGCCTGAGGCATCTAATTGAAACTTAAGACTCTGGGTCTCACCCTATACTCAGGGTTTTCACAATGATTGGACAATGAATATGGTCTCACTGGTGGTCATTGGAACATGTAAGAGGTTGAGTTTATCGACGCGCAATACTACAACCTTTATATTCATGCCTGTTGACTTTCAGACGTGATATTCGGTAGAGAAACATATCATCAAACCATCCCTGTCTTGAGATACACGTTTAAAACTTTTCGATATTATTTCTTCTTTCTATTTTTTTTTAAAGATTTATCGCGACTCTAGTACTTATGTGGAACTTAATAATCACATAGCTGATATTGTTTCTAAGTTCGTCGATTCTAGTTTGCCTTATTAAAAAATTCTGACTATAATTTCTTCAATATCTACCACATTAATTACTGGATTCATGGTGTTACAGTTGAATGTGATGTTAGTTCAACTCCAGACCTACCTACATACCCTACACTCCAAACAGACACCAAAGAAATCGGCCAAATTTTCCGCGATAGGTAATCACCGTGGCCCGTCATATGAAACAGTCCTTTTTCGGCCCCTCGTAACGTTTCTGTAGCAATAATAGTGTGTTCCACATGCCAGCCTCATATTTCGAGAAATCTCTGCTTGAAGTGACGGTTCCATTCGTTGAAACCATTTGAAGCCATCATAACTCTCGGCATTACCCACAGTGGCAGGCAGCTCCACTGGAGAAGCGAGATTGGGCCTGACAAAAAAAGTGGCTGGGCCAGATGCAGAGTTTTCAGCAGCAGCCTCAGGCGCAAAAAGTCAAGCGCGACGGGCCCCACACCAATTCTCTATAAAACTTCTGTTTCCCTCTGACCTTTGGACTTTTTTCTTTTCTTCTTCATGTCGACAATACTTCAGTATGTCCCCCCCTACCTACTACTACCTCACTCGCACAACAGCCGCTAACAATTTTTTCAGGAGAATCATTTCTATAGTATTCGACCTTCTCTTGGTTCCCTAAAAGAGCCACAGATCCCACCCTGGTTGATGAGTGTATATCCTCGACACCCTAGAGTGAATACCTTGGTCCTCTCGCTCTGTCCGCAAGGATGGCGGTAGCTGCTTCGCGCAGCTGCTGTATAGAGAGTTTGTTTTCCTCTTGATGATCTCGACCCCAGCTGTGGTCTGCCTTCGGGCGCGTGGCTGGGGTGGGTGTTGATGGACGTCTGACAGGCGTGTTTTCTTTTATTCTTTTTCGTTGCTTTCTAGGGCTTGCCTTGGGAGCGAGGAAGATGAGTGGACGCCCGATACTAGTTATCGCGTGTCCTGACATCCGTGATTCATATGCTCGTGAATGTTACCCTTGACTCACTCTGAGATCTGCCATCTTACTCCGTGGCTTATTTCTATTTTTGTTCAAGGAAAAGGAATGCAGCCCCATACTCACCGCGATATACTGGCTTCGAGCTCTTGTGGATATAGCGGTCCATCATCAATGGCCACATGCCTCAACCATTAATCAGGTTGTACTTGAAACGAACATTGTAGTTTGTATTTAGTCAGTCTCAATCAATATAACAGAGCTTCACACGTTGTCTACGAAACATCTCCGTCTTCAAATTTTGATGCATCGCATGTCCCTTCCATAGTTCATGGACCAGTGCTTGTCACCGACCATTTGTGTCAGTATCTAAGGTGCCATTGTTACCTGAATCCTTACTGAAGTTGCTTGTCTCAACTCCAACTGCATCCAAATAGTGGCGCCAAAGTACGGAGACATACCGTGCTCTTTGGCACAGCCTGCCCTACTTAGGTATCAGACCTTTACACATTACGATTACTAACTTACGTCGACATATACATTCGTTTCATCCTACTACCTACTTATTTCTGGGTAGAAGGCCTTCTAGCTGATTCTAGGTAGCTGACTGCTGAACTCATACATAAATCCGGTTGGAAACTTTTCAATATATAGTCATATTGCCCTGAGGGAATGCTGGCTATCTCAGATTGGTAAATTGTCTAGTAGTTATACCACACCACGAAGGAGTTGTTTACGGCTATGCCAAGGTAGGTAACATTCTTATAGACAAGAATGATAATGTTTGGGCTACTGGTTTTAATGGTATTCCGGTCCGAAAGTCAAGTGACAAATGCTGACACATAGAAAATGAGTGACCGAATATCCTCTTGTCCATACGTGAAGATACTAAATGTCAATCTGTCTCGCCTCCCTGTCATCTTAACGCCATCTACCACCCAACTGAACTTTCCACCCTTCCAGTTCCTATAGTATAGGCCAACTCACTAACACGAAGTCAGGCAAGAGAAGCTCACGGCTGCCGTCGCAATAGAAATTCCAGGAGCGATCAATTCACTAAAGCTCATCACCACTGAAGCAACACTGGTCAGAGCAGAAGCAGCTCCACCACTGGTAGATAGGTAAGAGCACATGGCACAGTTGTTCGACGACATGTCCGTGATGGAATAGCGGAGGTTCCCTGACAGTGCGCCAGAACCACCCGTACCGGGGACTTCAATAGCGACAGCAACGTGAACAGACTGCGGGAAGACAGTACTGGGATACCCTTCTGTGATGTGGCACAGGTTCGTATGTCCATCCCAGCAAAGACCCTCGCGGTGCATAAACATGCGCTGGTCATCTGGTAGCTCGGTGTTGTCAATGGTGTCTTTGACGACGGCGATGAGCGCCTCTTTCATCATAGGCACAATGTTGGAATCCGCGCCTTCGCAGGTGAAGGTGATGTAGTGGTCGTTGGGCATGCGATGCGGTGTCTCATCGCAGAGGGCAGGCAACCCGTCTGCCTTGAGATATTCGTTGAACCACCATACAGGATCGATGTGATCTTCAAAGACGACGGTTTCTTTGGAGAACTTCATGTTTAGACTTGGCTGAATCGTAGCCCCATCTGAAGCTCCATCTACAGCTCCATCTGCAGCAGAAGAATCAGACGATGAGCCTTGTGAGGACCCCTCTTGGTTCATCAAGGCGTTGAATGCATCGGCTGCATCCTGGCCTTCTTTGCCATTGGCCGCCGCCCCAGCGGTTGTGCAAAGGAACCAAGATGAAGTGGGCGCTTGGCATACGTTTTGGAGGTTGGAGCAGATGAAGTTTGCGATGGTGGTTATATCAGATGTTGCACCATGGGGAAAGTCGTTGGTGTTGGCAGGCTTGTAACCATACCCTGCCATGCCATCCTGATCTTGGACGTACGCAATGGTAGGGTTAGTACATTTGCCAAAGTCAGCAGTTTGGCGAGGAATAATTGCACCGTTGGTGAGTTGTAATGGTGCTAGGACCCCAAACAAGGCGAAGGTTGCGACTTTAGCCATCATAACTGAGTAAGTCTGTAAAGAATAGAATATCAGAGAAGAGGAGAAGTAGAAGTTGAAAGTTTGATTTGTGAATTAGTATAACGATTTGTCGTGGCTTTTATGATAACTTCTCGCATTGTGGATCCCCGAGTTCCTGGCTAGTATACAGAAGGATTTCAATACTACTGCTTGAAGCCCAGAACCCCCTTGACACTCTTCTATCGAGTTTATTACCCCACGCAATAGCCAAGCTGGGTACTGTATGTTGCGAAGCATGTCCGGATGTCCCGGTCAGGATCTTTGCAACCCCGGGCTTGGATTCAACACGCTAACGGCATTGGAGGGCTAATGTGTGAAGCATGAGGTCTTTTCTTCAAACTTGTTTGTGTAGTATCTGCCTTGGTTATCGTACATTATTTGACAAGTAGGATGAAACTAAAGGAATTGCCTTGACTAGACGGCACGGATTGCAGAAAGGACCGCCCATTCATAGGATTTTAGCTTAATTAAAGCACCTCATAGCCACGATATTCGGCGTTTCATATGATGCCGGTAGATGTTTACAGTTAGGCGCCGAGCTTATCCTCCATCTGAATAGGAAGGCAATTCGTCCACTGTCCGTTGTTCGTTCTCCATGAAGCCGAAGCTAGCCGGCATTAACACGATTACGCGTATTAACTAATTGGACCTTGGATCAAGATTACACAGAACTATCTAACTAAAGAAACCTTATTTAAGCATGAGAGAGGGTAATTAGATTGTGGACTCTAGGAACAGAAAGACAGTAAAGTACAGCATCTGTATAGTGTAATGAACCTTAGCTTGAGACAGAAAAGAAATTTTTAACGAGTGGACAGAACTGTATTAACGCAATTCGATTTGAAGAATATAAATGGTGAGGTATTGTAAAGGGGAATTGGAGTCGGAAATATACAGCAGATGCCCCCGTTCATAAATTCAGTTGTCTTTTTGTGTGTTTGTGGCGCTAGAGGTGGTCTTGGCTGCAGGCCCTTGCCAACGGTGCAGTAGAGCTAGTAAGAAATAGTGAAGTCAAAGACCAGCTTTAGGTATATTTCAGGCACAATCGTGCTACCTAAGATGAGCCATAACTGATGATATCAGTAGTGTCGTAAGAAAAGGGTCTAATAGCAATCACTTTTCATGTTCATCATCATCACGGTGATCGAGGTTGTTTTGGCAACATCAAGTCCGGGACCCCCTTGGTCCGCCACGAAGACCTGTCAAAAGACCCCTTCTGTCTATTCACAAGACGTGATTTTGAGAAGACGCAGAATCATATACTCACTACTCATCAAAATTACTTGAGTTTTGGATGTGGAAATATGTATTTAACTCGAATAGTATCTTGATGGTGAATTAATAATATCTATAGCGTCAAGTTCCTGCCACTATCACCGACCAGGATGACACATTAATTAATAATACGCCACTTCTGACTCTTGATACAGTCAGAACAGTCCCAGCAGCCCTTATCACTCCAAGTCAACTTCGTAGTACCAAACTGCTGCCACGAGAGACCCTTGAGTTGGAAACCTGCCAAAGCACATTTCCCATACTCTTCAGACCAACCCGACGACATGCAATCGGGGTTCGAGTTACAAAGAGCCGCGCATCGTTCCTCAGAATCTTGGTTTGGAAACTTGGAAGGTGCATCGTCCCAAGACCAAGGGAAGTAGCCCGAATGTTGACAGACCACATTGCTGTCATCAACCTGCCTGAGTTGACAAACGGCATCCTCGCTTGTGATGCTAGGAGTGCAAGTCGCAGAGGGTAGTGCAGTTCGTAAGGATGCGGAGTACTCATCGCGGTCTTGGTCGTGGCAGAAACACAGATAGCAACTCTGCTCACTCCAGTTCTGTGAACCGTCATCATTGCCAGGAGTGAATGAGGAGCTAAAGATGGAGCTGGAGGAAAAGACACATTGCTGTAGGTTTTGATCCCATGCGGAAGCCTTGCAGCGGCTAGGCATCTGATTGCACATAGCTACACAGTTTTGATAAGTGTTAATGTTGAGCTGCCAGGGGTATTCATCCTCTCTGAGCGTGAAAATGTTTCTCGAAGTTCCGGATTTGCTGCACTGAGAGTCTTCATAGTTGTTCTGATCAAAGGTGCATCCATCAGATAAGGCGAGCGTGCATTGAGGCATGGAAGATTCAGTGATGGTAGGGGCATAAGAGGAGATGAAAGTTGTAAGGGGTTCAGTTCGAGTTGGAGTTATGGTCGTGTGCTCCACAGCATGTTCAGTAGAGCTGAGAGCTTGGCTCGTAGTATGTTCCGAAGCTGAACAGTCATTTGAGCACGACCAGCAACCCTTAGAGCTCCATGGGAGAACGTAAGCAGAAGGGTTCTGATCTTGAGCCTCCTGAAACAGGCTGCTTGACATGGCGGTGTTGGTAAATATACACCTCTTTCGCGCATAATCATATGCCGAGGCGCTGCAATCCTTGAGTATGAAACATATAGTTGCGCACTGTTCTGAAGTTGTCTGCATAGTTGCCTTATCAAAGTCATTGTTGGCATAAGGCTGGAGATCAACAGTGCCAAGGTTGCCTATCTTCTCGCAGACAAGATCTGAAGATGGAGAGCTCTGTAGATGACAGTGGGGGCAGGCGGTTGGGACGGAGGGAGCAGCAGAAGTGGTGATCTCTGGGAGAGAGTTTGTTGACGGTGCAGCGGATGTCGTCTCAATATCCACTGGGTTCTTTACATCGCAATCATGACACTCGAAACAATCGAAATCATTCCACATCAAAGAATATTGCTTGTTGAGATCGATGCCAACTACGCCAAGTGTATCGGAAAGAAACCTGCAGGAGCTGTCCTGGTTGATGTCATCCAATGCAAAGGCTTTGCAAGCAGAACCTTCTTGCTTGCACAGTAGGGCGCAGTCTTCGATGGAGTTTTGTCGAGGGTTGCTTGAGGTTGTGCGGCCCCATGTACCGGACTTTGCTTTCCCAAAGGCCCAGCAGGCTCGAGGAGCGGTAGGTCGATCATTCTCTGACTCCTGCGGGATTCCGGGCAAGGAGACCGTTTGTGTTACTTCTGGCTGAACAGGTGTGCAGTAGCCGGGAGGTGCGGCTCCAACGGGGCAGACGCGTGAGCCAGTTGGCAAAGAGCTGGCAGTAGAGAGGTGCACGGCGCTAGTAGTTGGGTTCAAGGTAAGAGTAGGAACATGGCTCTCTGGCTCGGTTGATGGGTCTCGAGTAGCAGGATCAGAGGCAGTCGACGAACCAGCTGTATGTGGTTCATTCTGCGTCTCTGAGGAAGGGTGGATTGTAGTCTCAGAAATAGTCGATGGACTGAAAGTGTCAATATCAGAACCTGTAGAGAAGCCAGTCGTTGGGTGCGCGGTAACTGAAGTGACGACATGAGACTCGGTCTCTGTTGACGGTTCATGGGTGTTTGCGCTACTGCTTGATCCCATGGATGTGGTAGATTCAGCCAGCAAACCACTTGAGGTAGAAGAACTACCTCCAGCACCAAAGTCAATCGACACGTCGTTGATCGTCTCAGGAGTAACCTGGTTAGACATAAAAATAGAGTCAACATAGATGGCCGCAATTCCACCAATTGGACAATTTATCGCAATTGAGAAAGCACCCTCCGTATTGGGAACATCGGTTTGTTCGACAACAGTGTTCCAGTCCGCAGCAGTTCCAATGCTAAGAATCGTCGACGTGTAGAATACATGGCCAGCAATAGAAGCGCTGAGCGTGCAAACATTAACGCTGCTAGCTAGAACCACTGCATAAAAGAAACGAATAGTGTACTTCTTCTTGACATCAAGAGAGTCAAGCTGCTGCGAAATGCTGACAATATTGCCAATGGCTCGCTTGCGCCCGGGAGGTTGATTAGCCGCTTGCAGCTCGACACAGCCCTTCTCTTTGCTGTCGTCGCCTGTATAGCCCTTGTTCTCAGCAATCTGGACACTTCCTCTAATTGTGAAGTTAGGGATGTTGTTTGGGTCGTTCGGGTCCCTGATGGCAAAGTTTCCGTTGCCAATGACATTCTTGACAACGAGGGGTCCCTTTGTTTCTGAAGTCGTGGGGCCGGCTGTCGTTAATGTTGCGGTGGTGTCAATGGTCGTAGCATGAGGCTTGCATGGGCCAGCGAGGGCAGCATCAAAGTTGGCCAGGGTGGCCAGGGCCGTGAAAGTCAAAGCAAAGGCGGGACGCATAACGAGTGTAGTAGCCAACAAGAGGCGCTGAGAGGGTTGGTAGAAGAATCAAAAGCGTAGACCCTGGGAAGCGGCGCATCGACTACTTATGAGGATACCTCGGACCCGTAATCCGGCGAATGTGTTTCCGCAGTAAGTGGTCGAGGCCTTTGCTTTTTTACGCTATGTTGAAACTATTGACTTGACGTCTCGATCGGGGTCTCGTACCTTTTTGACGTTTGTGAAACTAAACTCGTTAGACCACACTTTCAGCATTAATCTCGCCGCGTCGCCGGTATCTTTTCAGTATAAAAGTGATAATTGACATAATAATCGCAGCAGGTAAACTAATCTGTACTTGCCAATCTCACATAATAAAGCTTTTCATTTTTCCAGAGTGTCAAGCATGAGAAAATTCAACCCCTGACTTCAGCTTGAGACTAGCGAATAGCCCCTGTTCACGATAGTTCCGTCAAAGACTAGAAGCTTAGCGCAAGAGACTATTTGATCTTTTAAATGTGTTTGCCGTAACGTTAAGCCACCGACCGTATTGGGATAGGCAAGCTGATTAAGCATATTAAACCCAGGCAGTTTGTAATAGAGCGGAAACCTGATCAGTAAATATCTCCTCATCCATAACTAGCCATCTCAACTTTACATGGCCAAACTCTTAGAAGGCTCTCCAGGTACAAAAGATCATGTAAGCAACCTGCGATATCTAGCGAGTCTGGTACGGTGTAAAAAAGAAGATAGAGAACTATGACTTTGTCGTATCCTAGGCATATCCATTTATTCATGGTTCTCAGATTTGTGTCCTGTTGGGAAAAAATGGATCTGGGTGATTTGGCATGAATGCGGTGGGTATATGCGAGAAAACCCGCCTGACTGCCGCGATTTTGCTCTATGGATGGAAACAGATTTAAGTATGCTTAAGTTTTATCTCTAAGCATATTAGCATTTATACACAACAATAGGTTAATTAAGACATAGCTGAAACTATTAAGATCAACTATCAAGGCCATAGTAAGATTGAACAAACATTATATTAATAAACAGCCAATGCCAAACAATAAGCCTGGTCATTATTACTAATAACAATAATACTAGACGTGATAAATGAACCTAATAACAGAAACTCCCAGCACTTCATCAGACGTCATGGCCCTAATTAATCTTTCCCTCAAGTTGCTTTCCTTATATCCTTCAAACTACGGAGATGAAGCGCTGTAGGGACTAAAGACGATATTCAGAATGGTCCTTCACAAATTAACAGCCATGTTGGAGAAGGCGCCATAGTCGTGGTTGCGGGTTGATTCATCAGTAGGGTAAGCCCCATCGAGTTCGACTATTTGTGTGCCGTAGTCAGAGTTCGGTTTGTTGTAAAATGTGCCAGGATTTGGTTTTGTCAGCCACTCAAAATCAAGGACCAGATCCCACGGCACGGAAATACCGTAGTCTTGCTGACATCCGAGCTGGAATTGGTCCCATGTGGGAATAGTTACCTCTGGGATCGGGATATAAGTGTTGGCTATGTCCTCGGAATAGAATGTACCAGGCATGGGCTCCGAGGGAGCCGTCCAGTCCGGAAGCAGAGTGTTGAAGTCAATCTGCGTTGTAGATTCCAAGGGTGTGGACTGTTGAAGATAGCCATCATCTTTGGAAATTTGTGTAGCCAACTCATCAACGACTGGAATGCTTGCTTGGCTATTTGATTCGTAGGCTGGTGTCTTGATACCTTCTTGCAAACACTGTGATATTTGACTGTCATCCTCGAGGTCAATGGATTGGCTTCGATTATTGGGGCTACAAGCTTGATCTGCAGTGCAGGCACATCCTAGATCGACAAAGACTTCGCCGGCCGTAAAGTCGGTACTAGGACGCGTCGGCTTTTTATCACCGTTGAAGCCCGATATAGTCTCGATCATAGTAAATACCGTTTTGCCCACAGCCCAAACTCGTGCCAGGTCTTTGATGGCCCTCAGGCACACTCCAAGTCGCCGACAAGCAAGTCTACGGGTAGATGGACTTGGCGTATTCGACACGTGTAGATGTACGACTATGGCTGAGAAGAGGCTGTGAATGATGAATGGAGAGCACCTGAGAAGCTGTTGGTTGTAGCTGAGGACTTCAACAATCGAGGTAATCATGCTTGCAGCGTGAACAGCCCCATCTCGTGATCCATAAGACTGCTTAGTGTCCTCCAGGGCTCTTTTGTTGCGAGCAGAGCTTGCTCGATGGAGGAGACAGCAAGCGCTGAAATAATGCAAGTGTAGTATCGCGGACCAAAAATGATGCCTCGATCGCTCCCAACGCAGGGCCACGGGACACTCCAATAACCATTTGGATAAAGTTGCACCAATAGAGTTACTACCTGTGCGGTCTTGACCAAGCTGAGTCTTTTTGGAGTATTTCGACGCCACAAGTCCGATGAGCTTACAAAGCTTCACGTACTGGATGAAAAAGCCCACGTGAATAGGATCTGGTGGATATTCATGGCTGCCACTCCCTTCATGCTCGACAAAATCATTTTCGGTCACCATGTCGATATCACAGTCGTCGAGGTTGATAGCAACCGAGTGTCCCAGCGCGACAGCCAACGCGCGATCTCGAGTAAACAGCGTCCACCAGATACGCCTCCGTAGCCTCGTTTCGGTTATTGAGAGGTTCGAATGGTCCATGTTACGGTGTAAACCGAAATTCTGAGCAATGACGATTGCAGATTGGCTCCAGTAGAACATGTTTTTGGATATGTCGTCAGGCCCAGCCCAGTACCAGCCCATTAAAAGCATTGATTGCACCAGCGTGATTCTGTCGCGCTCGTAGTCAGCATCGTAGAGGGCTTTTGCGCGTCGATAAAAGGTCGCCACAGCAGTTGAAGTTGATCCGTCTTTCATTAACTGCGGGTTGGTGCTGATTCGAGCGCCGGCAAGTAGAATACATTGGAGGAGAAGTAGCGAAGGAGGATTTGAGGCGTCTCGATATTGCGACATGAATTGTGTACGATCAATGACGGGTACGATCGGTTGAACCCAAGTGAAGTAGGTCTCTATCAGGTCGTCGCATAATGATTTAGGAGGTAAGACAAAGGCGCCTCTTCGTTTCAGGATTTGCATCTCTAGAGGGTCCAGTCCAGCATACAAAGGCGTCTGAACTGCATCATGAGGCATTGGATAATGCACAACAGGGCCATGATTGCCACGGATGAGGAGGTTAAAGCCGGAGGATTCTCCGAGATACACGACTTCGCCTGGCTTTGTGATAGGTGAAACATTAAACTTGGGCAAGGACACAACTTGGCCACGATAGGAATGTACATGAAGCGACTGGCTGCTTGAGGCGGGCGTGTTTATGTGGCCGTTTGAGATATCTGCATGGGTTCTGATTATGGTTAGCTTCCAAGACGATAAATCAGATACAGAGTATTCTAATGGAGCTCGTACGTGGTGCGGCGCTTCCCACCTAAGGTGGTAAGAGTCTTGGCCTGATGTTCCCCAATACCCGGCACCTGGCACTTGACATTGAAGGCAGAACATGTGTTACAGGGAATGCCATTACTCAGAGCATCGCATCGAACCTTATGAGTTTTAGTAAAAAGACTTTCTCTCGTTTTCTGACAAGAGACGAACCTTTTTCGAATGACACGTCTGACGGATTGGTAAGATTCAGTTAAAAAGCTGATCATAACGCTGGTCCACTTACCACGCATGCTCGAAAAGATCGAATTCGAGATAGTCTGTACCAGTTAGAGGGCTCATCTAGGAAGATTTACGACCGGACGTATCTACATACCTCTTGTGTCGCGACTGATGAATTGCAGTAGCCATGGCGAATTTGAGCGTCGCCGTACGCCTGAAAGAATTGAACTTGGCGAGAATATTCTCTATTGGTGGGTGATAGCTAAGGATTGACACAAGATTTGAGTTGAACAGGTATAGGTCTGGGGAACCAATTGAGATTTGTACAAGATTTGGGTTAAACAAGTATAAGACTGAGGAACCGATCGAGATTTGTATTAATTGCAGTTAATGTGGCATTTCTCTACATATATAGGCTTAAGGCATGGCCGATCACCCCTAAAGAGCAGGAGACTGCATATGCCGCCTGACAGGGGCGAGTTGGACACTACTGCACCCCGCATTGTCAAAAGGCACCGCTGGCCATCAGCTGCTTTGCGGGCGCAATACGAGACTAGCAGTACCTGCTCAATAGACACAAGGCTGATCTCGACCACAAAAAGGGGAAAGAAATGTCACTCGTTTTTAGGCTCCAATATCAGTTGATGTCATTGATGTTTCACTACCGAGCGCCTTTCATCGCCTGGTGGCAATTGAGTTTGAATGATCTTGTTTATCGGATCTAGCCTAGACTATGTTTCACTAATTATGACTATGATGACTTTGGCGAACAAGAAACCCCCATTCTGGGCTTGTGCTTTAACCAATGATTACAGGGCCAACCGGCTTTCCCGCGAGGTCCAGAAGGGCCTGGATTAAAGCGGTGGATAGGGTCGCCAGGCCTCTGAGGTCAAGAAGGGAGGACACTACATTGTTGGTCTTGCACTGACTCGGCGCCCCCTTCCCGTTCATGATATCAATCAGCCACGACAACGCCTTTCCAGCCCCAACTATGGCAAGTGAACCATGCTCCGAGACCAAATCTCTGTTATACTGGATCTTGGTACCGCCAGAGCAGTAGGTCTTAACAAGATCGTCAGTATCTTTGATGGGGCTTACTTGATCCTGAATCGACTTGTAAATGAAAAGGGGAATGCTAGGGCTGTGTTTGCCCAGAGCATTCTCTTCCAGGATGCTTTTGGCAGGTTCTTGGTCCAAGATGGCTGGGTCCTTAAGCATTGACACCACGTCCTGCGCGAAGAACGAAAGGACATCGGTGACAAAGCATTGTTTCGCAACGGCATCAAACTTGGCCTTGTACTTTGGCAAGACACCAGCATCAAGTATCGCGCCCAGTTCTGGATACTGCTGACCCAGGCCAATCATGCCAGCAGGGATGATCCCAGCCAGAGGCGACTTGTTGATACTCTTGATAACGGATGGGATTTTCGGCACAGTACCACCAAGCGCGGCACCTGCGATACGAAGCTCAGGCGCGTAAGACTGCTGAAGCTCTGCCGCCGCAGCTGACGCGATGCTTCCGCCAGAGTACCCCCACATTGCCACTCTGGGGTCCGTCGCAATGCCGGTGAAGTTGGCCGAGTTTATGGCAGCTCTAATACCATCAAGGGTGGCGTACCCTGCAAGCTTGTTGGCCAGATAAGCCGCCTTGGGGCCTTCATGGTCTGGGGAGATCACCACCCACCCCTGTTCGAGAGCCGCTTCGATCAGCAAAAGCTCCGCTTGGGTAACAATGGTCCCAAGGGGCCCACCAGTTGCAGACGCAAATTGGAACGCATAAGAAGGAGCACAGCCGATGTATGCGGCATCTTCGGCAATCTGGTACGACAGGACTTTGGTATAATCGGCTTTGTAGGGGACCAGCACGGTGAGAACAGTGGCGGTGGCCTTGTCAAAGTTGTCGTTGGTTCTGTAGAGAATCTGCCAGGTGCTCTTTAAGTTGACGGGAGATATGCCAAACGCGGCAATGGGAGCCGGCGGTTTGCGGTAGTTGATGATGGTGCCAGGAGGATAGTCATTGATGTTATCAGGGACCTGGTAGAAAGAGTCCTCGGTGGGGAGTACAGGCAGTGCCGCTCGCGGCTCTTCCAGGGGTACGCTCAGCCCGACAGTGGAGAACGTCGCAAATAGAAACAAAACCAAACGAGGAAACATGACGAATTATCTGGGGTAATTGGTTCTTAGTGCTGGGAGTGAGTTTATGATGCAATGAAGAGCCTAAGATAGGATGGTGGTATGGATATCATATATAATTAAATACTTGGTCCAGTTTACATGAACGTTTTTCCCCAAAGGAATTGTGTATCCCACCATGTGAATCCTCGGACAGAGTAACAGTAGGGGAAATTGCTTGAATACTCCTAAGAGAGGTAATTGCAGTCTTGTCCCAGGGACGTGCACACGGCAGACCCCCTGGCTAGCAGATGCAAAGTCCTCGGCATGGACGCGAATTGCAAATTCCGTTCTAGGGGACAGCGTTAGCTCCGGACGCTAGAGGCTTCAAAGGGAAAGTAAGTTCCCGAGTAGGCCAAGATAGGCCAGGCCAGTGCCTCGAGACCTTTTAGTGCCAGGCAACCAGCCCGCAAATACGATCATAATTTAGTTAGCTTTTTGAGGGGAACCATGTTTAGCGCTGCTCCATGGGATACTACTGTAGATCGCGCAGAATTGACTCCATTAGCAGAAATGTCAAGCTCTCTGGCATGTTGAAGAAAGGGTCACATGATTATCAACTAATGCGTTATAGATTGCACACTTTTTGCGTTGAGTGAAATGAAACTGCAACAGGGTGGATCACCAGATGTCGAGACACGAGCTTTCAACCGAGCCTGATACGATAATAAATTGCAGCTGGTGCTTGTGGCGTTATTGTTGCAACACCGTGCAGCAGGTCTTGTCGATAGTTGTCTAATTAAAAAGAGACTCAGGCACGGAAACCTATGTGCTGCTTTTGACTCCATGAACAGTTCTTAGATGGACTCTAACGTAAGAAACCAAGACGGGTAATACTACATATTTTATACTGAGAGTTGTTGTTCTCCTGTCCTCCCTGTAACAGTGCCCTCCTTTACGGAAATCCAACCATTGATTTGGTATAGCCGCGTGAGCATCAGCCGCAAAGATGGCAAACAAACACAAATCATTCCAACGGTGATCTCAATCGTAGACCACTTTGAAATCTCGTAATAGTCCCAGGTTGGATTTTGGGAGTCAAGATGAAACCGTTGAAGAAATTGGAGACGAATGATGCTGACAATGGTCATCCTACACTGTTGTTAGTCTCGATAATCTGGAGTGCCAACCAATTCAGTACGTACACAATACCAACTAGGAACATGAGTCCAACACCAAGCATCTTTAGAGGAGAGAGTTTCAACGATCTCACTTGAGATAACGGAATTGCCAACATCCATATGTCGAGTAAGATACCAATTATTGCAAACGACCAAGCCACTGCCTGCATGTTGACACAGGAACCACTGTGCTCCCCGTCCCACCCCCACCAGAAAAAGTTCACAGGGCTACAAGGAAATAAGCCAATCATAAGGAACGCAAAAGTAAAAAGAGCTATGAAAACAGTTGTCGCCATTGTGACTTTATAAGCCCTGGGGCAGACTGAAGAAGGAAAGAGACGTAGAAAGAAAACCAGCATCGAGAGCTTGAGCAAATTGAGTGTGAGGGTATATAAGATTGTCATGATGTAGAAGAATTTGGCAAAGTTGGTGATTTGGCCGAACTCGATGGTCCAGATGTCACGACCAAGCCCATTAGCCGCGACGCCACATATATTGACGACAGCACCAAGGACTCCAGAGACTAGAGTCGCTGATATCATGTAGTCGTCTGCTTGGAAGGAATTTGCTTCGTAGAGCTTGAACAGAATCCGCAGGAGAATGAGCAGATTTGCCGGTACACAAAATGCTAGCGCCGTTGCGATGTACTCTCTTTCCCTGTTGCGGACAGGTGCCCCGCAAGCTGTCATGGTGGTGTTTTGAGTGACTGTCGTGGAATACCAAGATTTAGTTGATGTCCAAGGCGAAGGATATGAAGATAATAAATAAGTAGAAAGAATTTACGTACATAGAGCTTGCTTGACTGTACACGAACTCCGGATACATGTTTCTGCCTCATCTTGCAAAGACGAAGTCGTGCAGATACAAGTCGTGTTAGTCGACGAACAGGGAGACGCCGCGACGGCCTCAATCAAGCATTTGACCTAGAGGAAAGACAGATTAGTAAGTACGCGCTTTTTGAAAGGCTTAGTTAATAATTATGGAGTCCTACAGCGCAATCCGGCAGGTGGCTCAGCGTGGAAGAAATGTTGAAGGACTGATCAGGTGATCCATTGCATGGGGCGAAGAGCAAGGCGAAGAGAAAGACGAGAAACGCCAGCATTTCAACGTTGGCTAAAGCATAAAGAGAATATACAAAAGATGAGAAAGTTGTTGCTACCAAGCAAACAAATAAAAACACAGTGGGAGTGCTTCTTTATGAGCGTCGTTCCGTGATTTTTCTCCTATGAAAGGTTAATTGTAACAGAGCTACAGGAATCGACTAGCCACAGAAGAATGTGTGTTCGCTTTGGCGCGTTTTTGACGTTATTCACTAACTACCTAAAGAAAAGAGTTTCACTACCACACTACGGCGGTTGGATGTGCGGGCGCCAGTGGCAAGACTAATTTTTGAAACCCCTGTGGATGATTTGAAGGAATTGTTCTCAAGGACTAGAAGCGGCACAGAGTTCCATTGAAGTAGCAGCCACCATCTGGAAATGGGGTCGAGAGCGGAGGTTCAAAAAGCCGCCCTAGCTGCTCCATGCCAGAGTCGGCCAATCATATGCTATTGAGAAGTTCTCTGTGCCCATATCTTTTGGTTTCATAACGTTGCCTGATGCGGGAAACCTAATTCTGTCGCCCCATGCAAACACGCATCGTACAAGCAAGCTAATCACACTTTCTTTGGGAAAGGTATAACAAGGCACAGCAATGTTGAATCAATGACTGATCTCAGCGCTAGAATGTTTATGGTCAGTCGTATGTTCCCTTCGCCTAATATCTCTTATTCACAGCATGGTCAATTATGAACTGAAAATGAAACCATGTAAAAGTCTAAAACTAAGTTAAGCGTGAAGGCTTGACTACGTGACTTGATAAAGTAGTTACCCGTTAGAGATAACCTAATTTCTACTACAATGACTCGAACGGAATGGTATGTATGAACTATGTGGCTGTGACATTTGATCAAAAAGGATGATTTGTGTTCTCTCTCTTGAGAGTCTCATGCTCTCCTACCCTAAGTTTGACATAGTCCTAAGAATGTATCGCGAAGCAGTCCGACAATGTATGAGGCATCAAAGCATGCCAAAATTGTCGCGATACTTAGCTAAGTGGCGAGAAGCCAAATACGAGAAGCTCGTCTAGAGCTTGAGGGCACCATGATCTTTTTCTTTGTTCAATTACTAATTGTGAACCGTGAGCCGCGAGTTTGATCAACAATCTTCATTTAATCAATGCTCTTGTAGTACTTGATGGAAGAAGTCAAAGACTCATAAAAACAAGTAGCATTCTACTGTTCAACTCCCCCATCGACCTTCCTCATAAAATCTAAATAACCAAACTCCAGTACTTTAGCTGGCTGCAAGTTATTCGTTCACAGAACCAAATACTCACACTTACAGAAATGTGTAACATACGACGAACCCGTTCAAAGTGCCCGAAATGCGGTAGGGAGTTCGGCATCACATGTGACCCGCCCGTGAAGTGCAAGGAGGCTCGGGTGGGGAAGCAATGCAGAGTCAAAGTCTTCTCGATGATCGGTTTTCAGGCAAGACATTGTCATGTGTGCAGACAGGATCTCCGGGAAATAGTCCTGAGGGGAACTGTGGAGAATGCAGGATATTGAAGAGATAGATAGAAAGGAAATACAACAAAAGATCACTACTTGCCGGACCTATATCCTCAACTGATCTACCGGGACTGGAACGATATTTTAGTATATGCTGCTGCTTGTTTCTTTCACATATACTTTATGTCACTCAGTGCTGTGTGCGAGATGTGATTATCTGGTATAAGAAAGAAGGGGATAGGTGAATCATTTACTGACAACAGCAGAGGCCCATAGTCAGACTCCCTCATAGTATAAAATCAAGGGTCCTGTCATCTTTGGATGTCATTCCGTAGAATTTCCTCGACCTGACTTATCGCTAATAGAAGACTCCCAACGAACCTACTTCTCGACAATGTGTACTATCGTTCAGAACATACAAAAATGCCAGGTTTGCGGGAAATATTGTATGCTCGATTTAGCCCGAACATTTCAGTGTGATGAAACCAAGAAAGGCAAGAAATGTCAGGGCACCACAGCTAAAGAGAAATACCAGAATTGGATATGTGAGACTTGCTTTACCCGCAAGACAGCCAACCAAGAATAGTATCTAGAACTGGAACTCTACTGAGACTCTAGAAAGCTTAATACACATACATTCTCCGACCTAATCGGATGAACAGTTGGATTCTAGTTATGACCATGCCCCCACATCTAATTGTCAGCATGCAGCGATTAAATTATCCCACACTTCGGGTTTGTTAGGGGAGTTACCCCTGCATAACCGTGGATATCGCGGGACGCCTGATAGGGCTGCAGATGGAGAGTCGATGGCTAGTTTGGTCCCTGAAATCTAGTTCTAAACACACCAAAAGCTGACATGGAGCACTTGTGTGCTGAGGAAGTGCCATGCAAGTGTAGCCCAATGATGCGTGCAAGCCCTTGAAGTGGACTGCTAGATGCAAGTAATTGAGTCTTCACCGCCAGTGAGTGCTCAAGATAGCTGTCTTAATTCTTGCAGATAGACCAATTGAGTGAGAATTCAACAAGGCCCATCATCAATGAAACGACAGGCGGCTCCATCAGCCCAATAGATGACTTGCTGTAATTGCGTTGGACTCTGCGCCGTAAGCTAAGCCTTCAGCTCAGCCCCACCATGGAGATGTCCGCGGACGACTCCGCCAAGTTGCCCAGAATGGCGTCCGATTGGCTGCGTGGTCCCCTCAGCATGAACCAGGAGATTGGTATAAGAAGATGAGAGGAGCACGACACCAAGAGTAACAAGAATCAGCATAGCCAACTCTCATACGACATAACAATTTGTTACTCACGCCGTCTATTTAACTTCTTCAATCACTTCGACGCAAATACCTGCACCATGCCTTGTCACCCTAAAGAACCCGAATTCCAAGTCCGAGACATTCCCAGCCTTCGGGGCTACATCGCAATTGTCACCGGTGGTATGTCATCAGGCGAGGGTTCTCCTGGGTTTTGGACTTACTGAAAAGTGCAGGAAACTCTGGTATCGGATATGAAATCACTCTGCAACTCGCCCTCCGCGGTGCCCGAGTTTACATTGCCAGTCGCTCAAGCGACCGCGTCAACAACGCAATCGCAGAAATGAGACAGAACAGCCCCGACCTGGACCTCCACTTCCTCAAGCTAGACCTGCAAGATCTCCAGAGTATTAAGGAGACTGCGGCCGACTTCATGAGCAGAGAGTATCGCCTTGATATCCTCATCAACAACGCCGGTGTAAGTCTGTCCACGGCTCAATCGAGAATGTGCTAACACGTTTCTTAGATCATGGCTAGTCCTTTCAAGTTGACTAAGGATGGCTTCGAACTTCAGTGGCAGACTTGTTTCCTCTCGCATCACGCCCTGACTATGGAGCTGATGCCTCTGCTTATCTCAGCTGCACAAGAGAGTGGTAGAATGGACCGCTCGAGAATCGTCAACGTCGCTAGTGATATGGCTCTTCGAATGGGACCTGAGAGTATCAGCTACGAAGATCCTAATCTCACTGATGTTACCGGAACATTGGCACCATGGTGAGCAGCTTCGCCTTTGTGCCTCGGAGATTGTGCTAACATGTACTAGGAAAAGATATGGCCACTGCAAGGAGGCTAATATCATCGCAGCCCGAGCCATCACAGACCGTTATCAATCACTCGGCGTGACGGCCTACTCCGTCCACCCGGGCATCGTCAAGTCCGGTCTCCAGTCTCACAACCCCAGTAAAATCTTCGGAGCTGTGAGTAAAATCGCAATGACGGTCGGCCCGACCTCCACTACGCTCGAGGCAGCCTTGAACTCGCTCTTCTGCGCCACAAGTGGCAGGGCGTTTACGAACCCTGGAAGATACTATGTCCCGGTGACTAAGCTTGACGATCGGGCAAACAAGTGGCTTGATGACCCTCAGGCTGTCAACAAGCTGTGGGATCTGGCTACTAAACAACTTAAGGAGCATGGATTCGCCGTTGGAAACTTGCCCCAGTATTACAACTAGGTAGTCAGAAAGAGTCGGAGTTTGGAATGGTTGGAGGACAGCATTTGATATAGTGAACGTTGCATAGTACTCAATATATTCCTATTCAATTATGTTGGTTGTTTGTGGTTTTGCATGATTGAATAATTTAGAAGCATAGAGTATCTCATTGCGAAACACTCTTAAAGAGAATGGGACCAAACTTTCACTCATTGAGGTGGTTGATGAAGATCTTTCCAGCTTCGGCGTCTATTTGGCCAAAGAAAAGAATAGTGGATGAATAGAAGGGGAAATCTGTGTATCAACTACGGATATTGCAAGATGCATTATCTCCAACTTTACAAAAGTTCATTGCGGTCAGCCCGCCCTTGTTATTTATCGCAGATCATTTCCATGTTGGCGACGGGTTAAGTCTTTAAAGCGCAGTTGCACGTCTTCCACGGCACTTTTATGCCGAGCGTACCTGCAGCGAGCGATAAGAAAACCTCTGTTCATGGTGCATGTGATGAGCGAAAGACGACCAACTGATCTTCAGGGTCTTGACAACTTAACAGAAATACGAAAGAACATGTTTACTCGTTTTTATTTCGTTGAAGCCTCAGTGTTGAATCTGTATGGTATAATACTTGGTTTGTCGAGCGAAGTTAACCCCTGTCACTTTTGGCATCCCCATGTTATTGATGCGGTTACTGCCGAACGATCGAAGAAATGCCGCTTTCCCGTCTCTTTCGGCCCATTGACTGTAACAAGCTTGATCGCAACCTTGTCTAGGATCCAAATTCACTCCAATCAACTTGCAGCACCCAACGTTGCGACCCACAGATGGATCCTCTGCCACTATAGTTGATGGCGCCATTGTAAAAGGGTCCTTTCAGATAGGAAAGTGATGGATATATCTTGATACGAGTGCCGGACAGAATATCCAGAAGAGGGAGGTGGCTCGCTTTGATATCAAGCGTCTGATCTATCATGAGATGTATTTGCTCCCATCACGCTCATATTGAGGTGTTTCTGGAGAGCTGGCAGTTCGGAAATACGGCATGATGAGGGTCGCGATACAGTCTCACCTGCGATTTGCGGGATAGCGTACTTGAAGAAGTTCGAAAGAATGTAGAAGTCCTATGAAAAGAGACAGAAGAACTTATTGAAGAATAACTATATAAGAGCAAAGGATGCCAAGAAAGAAGAAACTATCATCACCCAGCTTCCAAAGCAACACAAAGCCCAGCTCTCTCAAGTCTTCCCTATCCATCCAATCATCAATATGAAGTTCACTCTCCTCTTGGCCGCTGCCAGCATCGCTCTGGCTGCTCCTGGCACCAAGCTTGTTCCTCGAGACACATCCCCTCTGGTCCCCCGTTCCGCACGCAGGGCCAGATACAGCTCTGCCCCCAACCAGCGACTCTGGTCTCTCGACTCAACCGAACGCAACGACCAGTACTCTGGCAACTGGGCCGGCGCCGTCAAGATCGGCAATGGCTACAACAAAGTCCAGGGTACCATCACCGTCCCCGAAGTCAGTGGCGAAGACGGTGCTGCTGCTTCTGCTTGGGTCGGCATCGATGGCGATACTTGCCAGACTGCCATCCTGCAGACAGGCATCTCGTTCTATGCAGACGGTACCTTTGATGCTTGGTATGAGTGGATTCCCGACTATGCGTACAGCTTCAGCAACTTTGGCGTCAATGTCGGCGATAAGATCCGCATGACTGTGGACGCATCGTCCAAGACCAAGGGTGTCGCGACGCTTGAGAACCTGACCACAAACCAGAAGGTTACTCACAGCTTCACCAACACCCCTTCTACTCTGTGCGAGACCAACGCTGAGTGGATCGTCGAGGCTTTCCAGGAGGGTGGCAGCCAGGTTAACCTAGCTAACTTTGGCACTGTCACTTTCACTGGTGCCTCCGTTTCGGGAACTAGCGGTACCAGTGGTCCTTCTGGAGCCCAGATCATTGATATCTCACCTGATCAAGGTCAGACTGTCCAGGCACAGGGTTCCATTAGCGGTAACTCGGTTACTGTCGAGTATGTTGGCAACTAGTTGGATGGATAGTAAGTTGCGGTTGAATGTTGCTCAGAGTACCGGACGGGGATGGAACATTTTAGGAAGAGATGGGAAAGAAGGAGAACTGAGCTTCATGTGTGGGGCAAGTGGCATTGTGCCCAAGCTAGTATAAAGGATAGCAAGCAGTATATAAACCTAAATTGCGATTGGAATGTCGATAGTCATCATGCTCCTTGATCCTTCCATAACCTGTGTCTCAGTGGAAGTTCTCCATTGCTCTTGGGAAATGCCATATTCATATGCAACTAGTCATGCAAGAGGGTCAAACCCAGAACAAACCTATTTGCCAGGTGGGTTGAAATATATCACAAGGCATAGAAAGTATTACACAAGAAGTCTAGGTTTGTGTTGGGAAAAGCTCTACTATTTAACATTCGTTGTTACAGCCTTTAGCAGTCTCCTATCACATCTAACCTCACTATGTGATCCTCTAAGCTTACGCTCTTATATATTACGAATATGAGTCCAATGGTCATGAGCATGTCGAGTTTCAATACATCTGCTCATGCAACAACAAACTCGCCAATTGTCTTTACAGAAAAGCTCACTAGAGGGATTTACCGAAGGTCTCAATCATCCGCCTTAGAGAATCACTTATCTTATTCCAAAAGAAATGCCTAAGGCAGAGTCAAAAGTGATTTAGAGGCCTCACGATATCCTGTAGGATTCTCAATAATTTGTGCTGACAGGTCTAATTGTCAATCAAGTAAGCTTATCCGCCCGGCTACAAAGCACCCAAATTCGTGAGGAAGCGGGGGATTATATATCGCTCAGTAGACAATCATCACCTGTGATTGCTAGGAACAGTGTTTCGTCAGATCAGATGAATACGATATGCTCAAATGATACCAAAACTCATAACGACTTGCAAGAAAATAAAATAGAACTTCGAGAATTGACAACAGCTTCACTGTGTATTATTACATTCTAAGCTTGATGCTTTAGTGCTTACGTTAGAACGTTTTCTGGGTTGGGGTATGATCGTCCTCACAGCCCCAAATAACACTGCACAAAACTGTTCTTTTACGCGAACTTGTCAGAGTTGAGGGGTAAAAGAAACGACCAACTCACTAGATTATACTCAAGATAACAATGGACACGACGTGCGAGATCCCTCAAGGGAAGGAAGTCCCTAACGACCAAGTCAATGATGATCTACCCACTGCCGAAGCCATTAAGATCGCCGATGCAGTGGAGATCCTTGACGAAAAAGGCGAGAAACACACATTCAAGAGCGTTTACGGCGGAGCAGAGTCGCCGCACCGTGTTGTCGTCTTATTTATTCGGCATTTCTTCTGCGGTGTAAAGTGCCCTTTTCCGGAAGATGTGCGACACTTCTAACATTATCAGTCATGTGTGAGCTACGTAAAGTTCTTGTCTGAACAAGCGACACCCGAAAAGCTCAAAGTGATCAACACTCGTATCGTTATCATCGGCCATGGCGATCCGGGACAGATCGAGTTCTATCGTCAAGACACCGGCTGCAAATTTCCTCTCTACACAGACCCGTCTGAGAAGCTGTACAGCACGCTGGGTATGATTCGAACGTGGGTTGACGGGCCGCCGAATAAGTACATGCCTGATTCGCCACTCTGGGTCGCGTATTCTTCAATCAAGAATGCCTTCTTCAAAACTATTGGGGGATATCCTCTTTTGAAATCAGGGACGATTAACCAACAGGGCGGAGAGTTTCTATTCGAAGGAGAGGGAGATGAGAAGGTTGTGAAGTGGTGCCACCGGATGAGGTTTTCCAGAGATCATACGGATACTGATGAGATTCTCGAGGTGTTGGGGATCAAGAAAGATTAGGCGGCGAGGAGCGCGATACCACAGAACATAGTTATTATTTTACTTGACTTTAGCCAGAAATACACCCTATTCGAGTCACAGGAACACCTTAGAAACTCATACCACGTATAAACTTGGTATGGTAATATTTTTTGCATTTTTCACCAAAGAGGTCCTCAATCTCCATCGAAAGCCTTTTGTCCCTGGATCCCGTTGGATATTGAAGGAAAACATCTTTACTGACAACATGCATGATTAAATAACTCAAACGCTTTTGAGTTGAAGATACCAGTCAAATTTGGCTATTTTCAGCATTGCCAGATATTTGGTCATGCACAGGCAGCCATACCAGTTGCGTGTGAAATGATAGAAGAGATCAAGTCCACAAGATGCAAGAAAAAGGAACATTCGGGTGACCCGGGCCCTGGGTATTAGTAACGGCTAGAAGCCCCTTCACGGACTTAACGCCGCGGTGCAGAAATGGATATTGGTTTGCCTATCCTGTGCCCAGTCCGGTAACAAATACGTGGCCCGTTTTGCGTAGTCGTGACCAAAGTAACAGGGCCAAGAACAGTAATGACACAACTTCCAGCATTTCGGTAATCTATCGATTGTCCGATATCCAATGGCAATATCGTCCGAGCGAAATACCAGATAATCTTACATGCTTAACGCCCCAATTGGATATCGCCGTCTAAAATCTCACATAAGCCCATTCGGTAGCATCGGACCAGATTTTAAACACATCGGCGAAAATTATGTAAAAGGCAGCTTTCCTATCTTAATTGCTTCTTCTTTGTGAAGTATCACAATCCGAAAAATACTAGGTTCGTGACTATGGAGTTCATTGCAGCGGGCGCAGCTTGGGCGCTGAACAGGACGTCACCGCAAAAGCTCCTGAGTCGTTTCGGTCTTGCGTCCCTGTTAACGCAGAGCACTTGGCCAGAGCTATCTTCTAAGTTGTCTCCTCAAGCATCGATTGTGCTGCCGGAAGACCCTTCGTTTGGCGATCTTATCAGCAGATGGCGTGACTGGCATGCACCTGAAGTGGGAGCGGTTGTAACGGCCTTGACCGAGAGCGATGTTCAAGAAACAGTGAGTGAACGAACGATAGTGTTGGTGATTGGGCACTCCTGATGTTTTGCAGATTCGATATGCGAATGAACACAATATTCCATTCCTCGCGCGATCTGGTGGCCATGGTGCAACTGAAGCACTTCAATTGGCAAAGGATGTGATCATCGTAGACATTCGAGGCCAAGACGATGTTCAGATTGCGGAGGACGGAAAGTCTGCGATTATCGGGGGAGGTGCAAATGTGAAGAAGGTTGTGAATCATCTCTGGGCAGCTGGAAAGCAAACAGGTCAGTTCTACCTTAGCCATCAGCACTGGAGCTAACACACTGCTCAGTCACTGGTATATGTGAATGCGTGGGCATCTCAGCACCTGTGCTTGGAGGAGGCCACGGATGGCTGCAAGGTCAGTATGGCCTAGCATCAGACCAGGTGATCTCTGCGCGCGTCGTTCTGCCCAACGGCGAAGCTGTCACTGCCTCTGAGGAAAAAAACCCGGATCTTTTCTGGGCTCTACGTGGCGCAGGTCATAACTTTGGTATTGTGACGGAATGGGAATACCGCATTTATGATATCAGGAACCCAAAGTGGTCTTATGAGATCTTCATTTTCCTGGGTGATAAACTTGAGGGGCTTCTTGAGTGGACGCAGAAGATGATGAAAACACAGCCACCGCACCTGATTCACTGGCAATACATCGTTAATATCCCAGAAATTGATCCTCAAAACGTGAGTCCTTTTCCTTCAGAGTTGGAGCCTTCGCTGACAATGATAGCCGGTCATTTGGTATGCAATCATCTCTGATGGTCCTGTTGATGAAGCAAGGGAATATGCCAAACCACTCCACGACATAGGACCTCTCAATGTCAATGCTGGCGCAGCCCCAATGCCAGATCTGGCCACCATCACCATCATGGGCCAGGACACGCTAGCCTGTGCTAAGGGCCTCACTGGTCTGCGCTATCCCATCGGCCTCAAGACCTACAACGCACCAGCCGTCCGCAAAGTCTTCAACTCCATTGCTGAGATAACGCGCCGCGTCCCCGAACTAGCCGGATCATTCTTCCTGCTCGAGGGGTACCCCACGCACGGCGTCAAAGCAATCGATGCCAAAAACTCAGCATTTCCACACCGCGACGACGAGATCCTGATCACGTCGTACTTATCTTATAAGCCCAATGCCACGCTGGATGGCTTGGCGCAGGAGCATGGGGAGAATCTGAGGAGGCATTTGCTAGAAGCTAGCGATGACCCGGAGCATTTACGGGCGTATGTTAATTATGCACATGGTATTGAGTCGCTGGAGAGCATGTATGGACATGAGCCTTGGAGGATTGAGAAACTCAAGGCGTTGAAGAAGAAGTGGGATCCTGAGAACCGCATGCGATTCTACGCGCCAATTGTTTAACGTGGATGGCCAAGGCAGATTCAGCCCTAACGTTAGAGGCCTCTTACAGCGTAGCGCCTCTGTAAGTAGCAGTCAGCCCTATGCTTGGCACCCCAGTCAATGCACTCCGCCCTCTCTCGGTCCCTCCGTATCAACCGGAGAAATGGACACATTGGTCACAGCATAGATCCATAGCCAAGTTTCTAAGATAACAGGAAAGGAAACTGATGAGATGATGCATAAAATGAGACTCTGCAAACAGTAGCCAGTTCGTGAGATCACCACGTGACGTAAGCATCCGCGTCAGTCCAAGACCAAGACCATTCTGGCGAACATTCCCACTAAGCAATCAAGCTTAAAATATCCCGACTGACCCATCACGAGTGGATTTGTGAAAATGAGGGCCTCTTCATCTTTTTACTCTCTGCAGATCCCAAACCCCTCATCTCAAATATCTGTTTGCAGTCACGATGCAGCCATTGCGAGCAACCTTGTCGTGCAGCTCCTGTCGACAGCGCAAGTACGTTACCCGCCTCTTTGCTTGTTGCTTACTGAGATGACGCTGACAATACCCAGATTGAAATGCGATCGTGATGAACCGTGCAGTAACTGCGTTGCTAGAAATGTCTCATGCCAATACGCTCCCTGGCCTAGAGGCCGCGTTGCTGCTGCCCAGCGACGTGATAGCAGACAGCCAGATCTGAACGACCGCGTGCGCCATCTTGAGCAACTCCTCGGCTCTATTGTTTCCCAACTCCCAGCGGGGCAGCAGCAGCAGCAGCAGCAGCAGTCTACCTCAACGACGTCACCCAGTATCAAGAGTCCAGCTAGTACTTATGTAACTACTCAAGCCTCACTCTACTCTAATGGCGACGGCTGTGAGGTGAAACCTGGCCGCATGATGGCGAACCCTAACGAAACGATTTATGTCTCCAGTAGTTACTGGTCGGCCATATGCCATGAGGTAACCTTCCTTTAACTAAGACCAAGACCACATCTGATACTGAGACTTGCAGGTTGAGCATATCCGTGAGCATCTTGATGAGACTAACGAGTCTGCTGATCTAGGTATCGTAGACCAAGCTCAAAGTCAGGTGCCGATGCTTCTGGGTCCTGGACGAGCAACGCCCAGTCTTGAAGAGATCCTGGCGGATGTTCCACCTAAAAATATTGCAGATAGATTTGTTTCACGGTACTTCACCGGCACAGAGCCGTCAATCAGTACGTCCGTCGTTCAACTAACGTTGCGTTTGCTGACAGTCCAAAGTGATCACCCATTCAGGAGAATTTGAGAATGAGGTATACCCCTTCATCACCTCTTGTGTAATCCCTACTAAAATCACGTAGTACAGACGCTTCTGGGACGACCCTCACTCAGTATCAGTTCAATGGATCGGCATGTTCTTCGGTATTCTGGCCACAGGAACATACTTATACATCCGTTCGCAAGATGAACTGCCTGAGGGACTAGGTAACCCATTTGAAGTGGCAGAAAGCTTCCAGAGACGCTGCACAGACTGTCTTCTACTTTCCAAGTACTCCACAGCCCCTAGCAAATACACCCTGGAGTCGCTTCTGTTCAACATCCACGGTGAATTTGTGCGTCGCCGTGACGCTCACCTCGGGGTGTGGATTCTTACCGGCATCCTCATCCGGTTGGCCATGCGAATGGGCTATCATCGAGACGCGGACAACTATCCACGTATTTCACCCTTCCACGGCGAGATGCGTCGTCGTGTATGGGCTGTCATCCAACAACTTGACATCCTGACCTCTTGCCAACTGGGATTGCCGTCGCTCATCCAAGAGTCTCAGTGTGACACACGTCTTCCCCGCAACATCACGGACGAGGACTTTGGTCCTAAGTCGACTCAACTGCCTCCGCCGAGACCTGAGACGCAGAGCACGGCCGTTCTGTACTCTCGAGTCAAGGTCAAGATGATGACGGTCTTCCGGACAATCTTCAACCAGGTATCGCTTGGCAAAACAGAGAACTACGAGGAGATCATGGCTCTTGATCGACAGCTCCATCAAACCCACCAGTCCATGCCACCTTGCTTCAAAATAGCCAAGCTGGAAGATTGCATCATGGTCCCGTCGTATCTTCTCATCCGACGATTCAATCTCGAATTGCTGTTCCAGAAATCGCGATGTACACTGCATCGTCACCATATGGCCAAAGCTTACTCGGATCCCAAGTACAACTACTCCAGATCAGCCTGTGTTGACTCAGCCATGACCGTACTCAGCCACCAAGCGAGCATCCTGAAGGAAGTTCAAGTCGGAGGGCTTCTCTACAAGGATAGATGGTTCCTTACCTCGCTCGAGCGCCATGACTTTTCATTAGCATCCATGGTTGTCTGTTTGGAGCTCAGCAAACCAGACGAGCAGCAGAATCCCGAGCTTGTTGGCTATACTCGTGAATCCATGATCGGGGCGCTTCAGACGTCTCAAGCGTTCTGGGCTGCTCTCAAGGGAGTTTCTGCGGAGGCACGACAGGCGCACGATATGCTCGCGGTGATGCTTAAGGCTGTGTCAACGAACTCTAATGGCACCGGAACGCTTCCGAAGATGTCCCATTCAGAGAAACCCCATGCTCAAACTGGTAGGTAAAATGCCCCAAGCTCTTATAGCTATTAACTGACGTGTTCAGGAAACACTTTGCCGCCTTCTGATGCAAGCGAGATGCCATTCTCGGCCGAATTCCAAGGAATTGAAGCTATGTTGAACAGCTCGGATGGAGTTGACTGGGTGTGTACCTCTTACTTCTGGAATTTAGTGACTTGTGGACTAATCTTTCTTCCAGGATATGTGGGAGTCTTTGGTCCATATGCCCGAAGATTTTTCCAACTATGAGATGTCGGAGGAGCCTCAGGAGTAGCAACATTTCCGTGGCAGGGATATTAATGATGAGAACAGCTATGACAGCCACCAGTTTCCAAATATCATCCTTTATACGCGCGGATGGTCTGCCTACATGCTAGCCGAAGTCATATTGAAAGCTATGGTGATGTACTTACCTTGACAGGGGATTCATTAACTCCACCAATCTACTTTGATGAGTACCATTGAGTTAGCTCAATAAAACGTCCCATCCTCACGTGGGAACTTTTGCAATGGGAAGACTGAGGATCGTCCCAAAAACCGCAAATTATTCGGGATCTCGGCTCAGACGGGGATGTAACTCCACCATGACATGAAACATTAATGCACTCGAAACGAACAGGGGATGATAGGTGGAAGAAATCCAGTAATTCTCCGAGCTATAGCTCAGGTACCATTAAAACGCCGATCTCGTTGTCTATATCACCGCCATGAACCGTGTCCTGCGTGTTCACGTTCTTGAAAACACCATCCCACTCATCGTGCAGTGTCCAAGATGCAGCTTCCTACAGCAATCAGCCTCGTCGCCCTCCTATCCGCGGCCAACGCGCAAACTACCGTTGGTTTCGGTCCCGCATTCTCCCTTGGTCCAACAAAGTCATGGATCCGCGAAGCCAGAACGACCCTTGTTCTTCCCAAGGTCCCTAGCCCTGCTAAAGACCGCTTGGCTCTCTGGCCTGGAATGGGAACAAGCAGCGGCTCGCTGATTCAGGCGCTTGCTGTCGCTTTCTCAAACCCCAACGCGTAGGTTTTGGCGAGGATTGGAAAGAAACCAAGCTAATTTGGCTAGAAACTGCGGTGCTAAGGCTGGGCAATGGTGTACTTGGGCTTCGACCCTGCAAGGTGGGAGCGAATATCGATGAGGCAATTCAGAAGACTGACCTCAATAGGGACCCAACTCGGCGGCAAGCAAGTTCCTGCTAATCCCGGCGCAAGATTGACCATTCACTGTGAGACGGCCTTGATAGTTCCCAGAATTCTGCTAATTGGAGATAGACGTATACAACGACGCAACAAAAAAGTACGACCAGACCGTCTCAATCGACGGGACCGTTGTCTCGACTCTGTCCACCGGTAAAGACTTTAAAGCGTGCCGTTAAAGATACTTCAACTAACAAAACATAGCTTCTGGACACGCCGAGGGATGGGGAACCGCTGTCGAATGCCAGGATGCTGCTTGCGTAGGCACAGTTGAAGCACACAGTAAGTAAGCCATCCGCTAATGACGGTACAAAGAAGCTAACACGACGAGACTATCTCGATACTACCATCATTCTCAATGAGGCTGATGCAACATTCGGCAAGACCCTTGGGCTTAACGAGGCTACGTCTTCGGGTCTTAGTACTTCGGATGGCGGCAAGACTTGGGCTGTCCGTACAATCAGTCACAAGGCTCACACGTTTGCTATTACCAAATGAGTTAATATAGCAGCAAGAGCCCGAAGGCCTTTCTTCATCTTTTTGCTTTCAGGACGGATTGACAGAAACTTGTGTAAATAGTGTCTGAAAGTCTTCACTGTTTCAAACAGTTCGGTATTCTACAGACTTCAAGCAAACGGGCCTTTGAGTAGCCACTCCCCTATGAGCTTTTGAGCCTCCATCGTCTTCAGCTCAGCATCCTTCGATAGTCTAATATCTCTGTGCAAGATCTTCATCTTCTCGTAGTGATCATACCCATGGATCTGATCCGGAATCAATAACCAACGATAACTTCCATCCTTCGTCTTCACCTCCCACGAGAATTTCTCATCATCGAGAATGAGCTTTCCTTCAGGACCGGTCTGAGATCTTCCAACAGTCTGGTCCGCCATTTCGAGACCTGCCAACTCACACGCCATTCTCCAGGCCTCTCCAGCCAACATGTCAAGTTCAATACCAATGAAGAAAATATTAGGTGGTAGTGTCTCTTTTGATGCGTAGATAGGACTGAGTAAAGGATCTTGTAAATCCTGAGAAGGAAGAGTATACGCCACTTCAAAGAAAGGCGAGAGTAGAAGAAGGAAGTCATACGGCTTGGCTCGAAAGCCCCCAAGTGAAGGCTTGTACTGGCGGGTCTGCGTCTTGTATTCTCTTCTCACAGACATGTCGACCACTGGGTACATGGGGATGACAGTTTTGATACGTCGCACACCATCTCCACCACCACCACACATGCTAGGTAGGATAGAGACGGATAGAGCGAGGTTTCCGCCGGCAGATGAACCCATGAGCGCAACACGGTCTTTGTCAATGGGTAAAGACGAATCAGATAGGACTGCAAGAATGAGTTGCTCAAGATCGTAGATTGGCGTCGGGAAGCGAACAAGTGGTGCTTTAGAGTAGTTTAAAGCAATGACAATGACAGAGTGCATGCTAGCGAAGGTGTAGTTGAAATGATCATCGTCTTGGGGGTTGCCAGTGACGAAACCACCACCATGAATGCTGAGGATAGTAGGCAGCTTCCTCTGTGAGCTTGCATCAAATGATTTTGGATAGAATATTCTAGAGGGAGTCAGCTAAAATTCAACTTGATTGCCTACAATAGCGTACCTCATGGGTAGTCTTGGTCGACAAGCATAGGTCTTGGTAAAAGTGGGCGCATTGGCGGATGGTAAAAAGGTTTCCTTAATCGACAGAGCATAATTTGCACCAGCCATAAATAAATGCAAGATATACGAAATAATTGTGTATATGATAGCAGACGGCTTGGAGATTGGTTCCTTGGAGCGCTGACGGGCTGCTTCTAGAGTGAGTTTTTCAGGCATGATGGACGACTATGCAGAGAATTGTAAAAAGAAAGAGAAGTGAATGCGTTTGGCGGGATGATGAGTATATGTATGGCCCCGCAAGTATGCATGTTTATGGCCTAGCTTCGGTAGTACAGCTGTTGAAGTCGTATCACATGGAAAAGAGATTATTGGGAAGATAAAATATATATTATCCACGGAATAATTAATTGCTAATTGCTTGGTACGGAGCAGTATCGATCGAGTATTCTTTTTCCGTGATAATGATCCTTACAAACACTGTAACCCCAGGATCAGTCGCTTACTGCTTAGGCTAATCCTTCGGGCATCTCATACCCGACGCTAAGCTTATCTCGGTCCCGAGATGTCCGAAGCCTTCAAGTCATTTCAAAGCTTTATTCACAACATGCTTCTTTATCCTTTTCAACTCACCTTTTCTCATGGCCTCGCTCACAGAAGAACCGCGAAAGTACGCCTGTACAATCTGTGCCCGTCGCAAAGTCAAGTGCGACAAGCAGCTCCCTTGCTCCAATTGTCGGAAAGCACAGACCCAATGCTCATACGAGGCACCACAGCCGCCCAAGCCCCGCAAAAGGGCTGCTGACGAAGATCTGCTGGCGAGGATCGCCCAGTATGAACAATTGATGCGGGAGAATGGAATTGACTATACTCAGCATGCGAATGTTTGGGTCCCTTCTACCTTGACACCGAAGAGCGAGAAGGCTGCGTCGGTGGTCGATGAATTGCCTGCTGCAGAGGAAACTGAGTTGTAAGTGGCGCAGCCCCAACAAACTGTGGACAGGTTATTAATCGTCTTCTATCTAGATGTCTGTGGTCAAGACTATGCCCGGAAGTAAGTTGCCATATAACTGTCGCATATTCTTGACTAACCTGTCCCCAGCTCAAGTATCCACCACTGTTAAGTCTACGTCACAGAGATGACCCTTATCTGCACCCTTTACCACCATTGCATACCATGCTCTTCGACTGCGAATCAAGAGTTCATGAGCTTCATCCTGAGCCAAAGCAGATTTACTTCCTGTGGCAAAAATTTGTCGACGCTATCAATCCTTTGATCAAGATTGTTCATGTCCCGACACTTCAAAAACGCATCCTCGACGCAGTATGGGATCCAATCAACATATCGAAGCCTTTGGCGGCACTCATATTTTCCATATATACAATCTCCGTCACGGCAATGTCGCCTGAAGAATGCATGGCCTCCTTCAACCATGATAGGGGAACGTTACTCACCCGCTACCGATCCGGCACTGTTCGCGCTCTCGTCGAGGCCGACTTTCTCTCAACTAAAGATCTTGAGGTTCTTCAAGCCCTTGTTCTATTCATCTTTGCAAATCCAGAGTCAGAGATAGCAAGTACTCTAACAGCATCTGCCATAAGGATTAGTCAGATCATGGGCTTACATAAAGCGGATTCTGATACAAAGCTCTCATTCTTTGAGAAGGAAATGCGAGTTCGCATTTGGTGGCAGATAAAAGGACTCGACTTTCGAGTTCGCGTGGCTTCTACGCCTGGAATGAAATCAGAAAAATTCGACTTCGGCGACCAGCGGATACCCTTCAACATCAACGATGCCGACTTACATCCAGACATGCTAGAGCCTCAAGTCGAGTACCAAGGGCCTACAGAGATGCTCTGCGTTTTGATGAAGTTTGCGACGACTAAATGGCTCGGTTCGTCTCCCAAAGCAATAAAGGTCTTTGAATGCATGGCCCCCGGCTTTTCCAAGTCACAGGTATCAATGAAGGTTGAAAACGAGGTCATTAGTGAGCTCGAGGCCGTCTTTGAGGAAAAGTATCTCTCAAAACTGGACCGGTGTGTGCCTTTTCACGATCTGACGTATGTCATGGCAAAGCTGGTCCACGCCCGTCTGCGGTTCAAGCTTCACCACCCGCGAGGTCGCACAGCTTTCGGTGAAGGAGACGCGTACATGAGCAAAGAAGAGAGCGACATTCTTTTCAACGCCGCGCTATCTTTTGTGGAACTCGTCCAAGTTGGCTTCAAGAGCAAGTTCTCATCCCAGCTTTTCACACATCTGAGCTCCACTTACCAGATCGACGCATATATACATGTCATCAGTGAGCTGCGAAGAAGGTGTTCTGGTCCTAGAATTGACCAGGCGTGGAAGTTGGTTGACGATCTTTATGCTGACCACCCTGAGCTAATTGACCATGTTGAGAACTCGCTGTTTTTCGCATTGGGTAATTTGACTCTCGAAGCGTGGGAGGCACGGCGCAAGATGGTAGCTGAGTCTGCGAAAACACCGAGGTGTGTTGAAATGCTTTGGAGCAAGCGACGTGTTGCAGATGGAGATATCGGGATGACGATCCAAGGTGCTACTGGACTTGAGGGATGGGAGTTTGATGTTGGAGATGGGTTTGACTGGAATTCTTGGAATGACTTTTTGCGGTTCTGATAAAATCACTTTTATCTGGAAATTGGTAGCCAACATGGAAAAAACACAAAATCTGACGGTATCGTCTGAGTATTGTGATAGACCAATTCACAAGTATTTGTGTGTCGGGTCATCCATCCCTCGACGGATGCTGCATAAAATCTTGCCCTGTTCAAAAAGATAATTCGAGTGGCTACGCAACGCCCACGTTTCTGGCCCAACAGATGACACCCTTAGTATCCAATGATAAAGCATAGCTGGGTGGTAAAAATCTTGACTTTTAACGCTTCGGAAACAGGGATACATCGCAGCCGTCCGTGGTCGCATTAGCGTTGTTCTCTCCCATATCTAGAAAAGAGGGGGAGGAGACTTAATTTTGTGCTTAGTATCTAGCATTCATGTATTATACATATTGTGCAGTATATTACTGGAGAGAAAATGATAGATGAATGTAGTCTCTTACATATCGAGGTTGATGAGATATCCAATACTCAAATGAAGAAATTATCGACAGAGGGCAGAGAAACACGGCCCTTGATTGCTTCCCCTGCAAGCCCCGCCTGTCATCTTGTCTTCAGTGGACGAGCGTCCTCGTTCATGCACCTCCGACGCCATGTTACGCCGCGGAACAACATGACTTGTCATTTCTTTGTTTGGGTGACCCAGCACGAGTACATAAAGGTGTAGAAACCCCGCATGAAAAAGCTTTTCTCTCGCGTATCTGATAATCATAATGGCGGCCCAAATCGAAGCAGTAGGTGAGACCCTTGTATGAGTAGATCAACACTGATGCCAGTAGGATCCTGAGCTGGATTTGGGTAATGAGAGTGGGAGTGACATCTCTGCTGAGAGGTACGTTCGTGGGTGGGGTAATTGGACTTTTGCTGATTTAGACATAGCGACACTGAGTCAACGGCGTCTATCACGTCGAGTATCTTCGAGCATCGATATTTTCAGGGCAGGGCGTATGCCAATCCCAAATATGGAAGACACTGGCAAGTGACTTGGTACGACAAAGGCGCAAATTACTGATGATTCAGGGCCCCTAATGATGAGGAGCAACTCGAAGCTCTTGATCTCATGTATGTTTGATGTTGCGAACTCTTATGGAGTTGCCGTACTGATTCTTCAATTTAGACACCATTGGTTGACACTAATGCTCGACGACAAGCTCTTCCTCGCACCAATTGGAGATAATCCCCAGGTACCTCTCATGATCCCAACTTAGAATGCTTCCCCTTATACCTTTAAGGATATTCTAGATATCGGTACTGGCACCGGGATATGGGCTATGTAAGTTGAATCATATTTTTTAGTTACACAATTAACACGTCTTAGCAATATGGCAGATGAGTTCCCATCTGCTAAAGTTATAGCAACAGACATTACGCCAAGTCAGCCAGACTTCGTCCCACCGAATCTCGAATTCCAGATCGACGATGCCCAACAAGAATGGACATTTGAACCTAATTCATTCGACTTTATTCACATTCGGTATCTGCAAGGCTCCATCGAAGACTGGGATAAGCTGTATAGCCAGGTGTACAGATGTCTTAGGCCTGGCGGGTGGTTTCAGCATATTGAACCCGATCTTCTGATGGCTTCCCAAAGCCCTGATGTAAAAGTGGATGACAAGCAGTATACCTCTCCGCCAGTTCAGCATATTCAAACACTGACAATTGAACCTAGCATCTACACCCGCTGGGCAAACATCTTCAACGAAGTGGGCCAAAAGATCGGCCGAACATTCGACTTCTCCAACCGCAAACTCGAAAAGCTCGCCGAAACTGCTGGCTTCAACAAAGTAACCTTACAGACCCACAAGATTCCCGTTGGACGCTGGCCAAAGGACAAGAAGAAGAAGGAGCTGGGCACGTTCGTTGGGTTGTCGTTTAGCCAGGCCCTAGATGGTTTTGTCAAGCTGCCTTTGTGTGAAATTCTAGGCTGGAGTCAAGCGGAGATGCAGGTTTTTGCGATGGAGATGAGAAAGGTGCTGATGAATCCGAAGACGCAGACTGTTGGACATGTGTAAGTTCTACATGATGAGAGGCGAGATGAGAATGCTGATCGTGTTACAGGTTTAGTGTTTATGGACAGAAGCCCGAGGTGCGGACGGGCAACCCGTCATCTGAGTAGTTCATGGTAGTATTTCGGTAGTCAGCAAAAGTATTCATGCGGATTCAAGGTTCCACAATAAATCAGGTCCACTGTAGCTTTTGGGCGCCCCTATTATATTGTATGAGTCAAATCGTTGCCAATCTTTAGCTGGGGGGCGGGGGAGGGTTGAAATGGTATAATCTGCGGAACGCTGTACTGGCCATCATCATTTGAGCTATCTTCATGCACATATATTTGTTTCAGCTATTTTGTTCCAAGCAGGTCATGATCTCTCCGTCCACTAGTCAAAGCAAGTTAAGTGACATTATGACTTGGTTTGATCACAATACTCGGTTCTTGCTGACCGATCACTGAGCAAAGGATAATTCCAGGACGTCCGAATGTGTCCACAGAATTCTAAGTGTCGCATATGTGCATGGCTAGATGAGTTCGGAGATAATAAGACGGAGTCTATGAGATGTTTTGCTTTGAATGCTTCAAGATGAGACTCTTGCCTCATAGTAACCTAATTTATAATTATTAAATGTTATTGTTACCCTATAATGATCTTATCAGCTAGGAACCTGCTGTAGAGTACCAGCCGTATTACTATTCAGTAATTTTAATTTTAACACGCCCTAAACATGGCTTTTTTTTGTTGCCGCCTTCGAATGGGTGTCTGTGTCACCTTGATAGGTATTACTATGTCAGAAGGTATAGGTTCGGCCTGAAAACCCTCAAAATTAACACCACTTCCGAGGAGTAACACTTTAACTTGTAGCTTAGGTGCTCGCTTAACTATCTCACCCAAGAGATTTTGGAAATCAGTAAACCATGAGAAGCCTTCTGTTGGCACAAGGTTGTGGTCAATTGTTGCCATATCGATCACTAAATAAATCTGACCTCTGGCTCGGAGTGATGCCAACCCTAGCAGTTGAAGCCAGTCTTGTTCCACCTTAGCTCGATGGAACTGTGCGCATTGAAGAGACATAGTGCTTTCGGTCGAACAGCTGTCAGATAATTTGAACGCCTGTAAAATGAGGTGTTTAAACAAATCTGTGGTCGAGGCTTTACCTCCCTCAGTATTATTCTGCGGACCTCGAAGAGCCCAGACTACAGGAATGTTTTTCGACTGCAGTTGCTGAATGATCCTGACGCAGAACTTCCTCGAAGCATGGCGGGCACGAAAACCGCCCTTAATGATAGCCAGTTTTGACTCTGGCGCAGAAGACCAAACTTGTAGTTTGGGGGATTGCCAGAACTCATTGGTCGTCTCATGAAGCCGAGCGTGGTCCTGACGCATCTGCAGCGATACGTTGAATCGGAAAGCTTCCAAGGGATCACCAAGCTTCCCCTCGGACATATGTGACATAATCTGTGAGAACTGTAGATCGGAGAGCCTTTGGTTCGTGTCCAGCTGTGCGCTTGAGTGTAGAGCCTGGAACGACTCCAACTTGGCGACTATGTTCTGGTTTGTATGTAATAAAGCGCTCGACTGTGTAGCTTGGAATGATTCCAATTTGGCGACGATGGTGTTCAGCTTGAGATTGATGTCTCTGATTTCCACACGGGCACTCGAGGCTGCTAATTGGTCGATCTCGCGCGAGTTTGCCGCGATGTCCTCCAGCAGGTCTTGGTATCGAAGTTCTGGAGGTCGAGTGATGCTGTGAAGTAGATGACGTAATTTGCCTTCCTGGCACCATTCATAGGCTCGAATGAAAAACCGCACAAGATTGGCATAAAGGTTGCTAACTGCTTGCTTTACGCGCACATTTGGATACAGGATGGTTACAAGCTCAACGCGAGGTAGTGAGTCTGCGATTTGTGAGAGGACTTTTGAAATGAGGGATATCGTTGCTTCGTGATTTTGTGCACCCTCGATCTCATCAGCAAGCTTGTTTCATGGATTCCATAAGAATCTTCTTCAACTTACTACGAGTACGAATTTCATCGCCCCCCAAGCCAGTGAAACATACTCAGGATGATGTTGAACCAAAACATCCATGATATTGCCATAATGATGAACCTTCGAAATGGTTCGCTGAAGCCACTTGCTTGCCTTGGGAAACCGCTTCTCATCTGAGTATTTTATGAAAGAGTCGCGAACTAAGATTTGAATATCTTGTATACTGCCGAAACCTTTGGAGAACTCGACCTTCTCGGCATCGTTTGTTAGATTTGAGGCGAAGCAGTTCAATCCTTCCTGAAAGGCTTGTTGAGCGGCTGGGAATGCAAAGTTCCTACAGTTATCAAATTAATCATTGAAAGATTATATGACTAATTAGAAGGTGGTTTGAAACTAGTTCTACTTACGAATATGTGGTTTGTTGCGCTTGATTATCAAGTGAATACCAAGTGCTCAGGCAATCCGACATAGGGTGATCCATGGCATAGAGTCAGAGCTTGATTTCACCTTCGAGGTTTAAGATAACCAGGTATATATCAGAAAATTCCTAGTGGCCAGATTAGGGGATGGGTATAAATACCCCTAAGTGTATGTTGCTAACTTCACGTATCTTGTAATGTCTTAGCATAGCCCTGCCAGAGCCCTCTTTGCTTGAACGTTTAAATAATGTCGCAGTGCGGCTGAATTGCCTTGTCTCACATTAAGATCATTTTCCGCTCTCTTTATTCGTCAGCCGAATCCATGACACCAGCGGTTGATATCACCGGGTTGATCCGTGCCAATCAGGTACCTTAGACCCCTGAGTGTGAATTGCCATGGCTGGCGGCTGGAATGGTTACAACGCGAGAAATGGTTGCCTTATTTCCAATCGGCTGCATCCTTGATTACCCCCTCAATCTTTCCATTGCTGATTTCGACGTAGATGTTTTACCTACAACCATTGTGATCGGTTGCAAGTTAATTTCTTAGCTTCATTCTCATGCTTCACCTGATCGCTCACCACTTCAAAGCCTCAGACGAGGCGAACATTCTGTCAAGATTGCTCCAGAAACGAATGAGTCCCCCCAGCGGTTGATTGGGCTGGTTTCGTGGACCCCAAGCGTTCAAGTTCAAGATAACCGAAATCCTGGGGGACTGTTTGTGTGGCCGAGTTCCTGGGATGACGCAACCACCAGGCTCGCTGGAAGTGACACAAGTGATTCGGAAAAGAGCATAGAATATACCGACAAAGAAGGAAATAACAACGATAGCGACGATATAGGTAACAACAGTGCAAGGTAAACCCATTTCAGAACTTTAACCGAACTTCCGAAGCTAAGAGACAGGTCCTATACCGACAACAGTAAGGGTGAAAACACGAGTGACTTTGGCAATACCCTCTATTCCGATGAAGACAAGGACGAGGACGAAGACGAGGACGAAGACAAAGACGAAGACGAGGACAAAGAGACGGACGAGGACAAGAAATCTGATCACTCGCCATCTGATTACTCTAAAGATTCTTTCGACTCAGAACCGTCCTGGCAGCTGGCCCGCCACATCACCATTTCTCGGGATCAAACGCACGCCAGCTCCTTCAAAAAAGACCTACTTGCCGCGCTCGACCGAGACGGAGACCAGCAAGAACTAGACTTCCTCATCGATTCGGCAACCGATAAAGAACAGAAAAAAGATCAAGCTGCAAGTAATTACTCTACGTCCAATCGCACCCTACAAGAATACGAGATGCAACTCATGCTCGAGATACAACAAAGGAAGAGAATCGAGATGGCCACGCGGAAGCAGGAAAAAACGGTCGGATCCTCGACCTCAACTGAGCTTGGTCCAACGCAGCTTGTACCTGCGTTTGAAGTTGAACATAAGGCCGAGAACAACAAGGAACCTGCCAATCCCGAATCATCAATCAAATTTGTTCATATCGCCCAGCTGGAGCAAGAGATCCAAAGGTTGCGAATGCTGCAAAACACGCTGAAGTCTACCACCTGGCTTGTCTTACACAAGATAGATGGCGAAGGAGCCACCTACCTTGCAGAACCTTATTGGACCCTGAATCAAAGGCCGCCACTCTGTCTCAAAGGGAACTCCCCGCTAGCTAACGAAGCTGAGTATCTCAAGCAAAGATGTGATGCTGCATTTGTGGTATATAGACACTATAAGTCTGGGTTTCAGTCAAAGGATGTCCAAAAAGCGATGGAAGAGGGATCAACAATGCCGGACCCGAGACCGGTTAGGGAGGTCATTCAACCTCATTCTGAGCAGATGATTGCCGCACTGGATAAATTTGTTTCCTCCCATCCTTCATTCAAGGATAAGTTCCCAGGCTGGAGGTCTAATAAGCCTATTGATTCGCCCTTTCTATTCTGGTATTGCTATCGATCTTCAGGTGTTATTGAGGGCATGGCAGAGCCTCACAAAAAGCAGATCCTACTTCTTGCAGAGTGGATTGAGGGAAACTACAGCGACATGCACGCTGAAGTCCAGAGTAAGTTCTCGGCGGGTTATGTATCCGAATCAACAATGCCGTTCTTCATACAACCCGGAGAAGTACTGGTATCAAAGAATGAGAGAGGCATCCAGGGGCATATCGCTGAGTCGTGGCCAGAAAAAGGCTTAAACATCCTCGGTTCACCGCCCGAGTATCCCAACGAACCTCGAAAGATTTCGCAACGCTGGTCTGTTAAGGTTTGGAGCTATAAGTACGATGGGAAGTTCTATCGTAGCCATAGTACCCTCTACATCAATCTTGAGTTTGATGAAGACAATTCAGATGTCAGTATAGAAAAGTTGAGCATCCTGCCGATGAGATTTAGGAAGGATGAGTTTCGTACAAAGCTCGACCGTCGCGCGCGAACTATGTGGGCTTGCAGGAAGAGGAATCTAATCGCCTACAAAGAAAACTCTGAAAATGATCTCGCTAAAGTAAGTAAGCATTTATCATCCTGTTCCCACAACGCTGACATCAAGTAGGAGGGAGAGAGATACATGATTGATTTCAACACATACAAACAACTACATTCAGACTCAAACAAATTCAAGACGATGTATCCGTCGCCAGCGAGCACAGATCGCAAAGAAATGGAGGCAAAGGTTATGGAATGCGATGATCCGCCCCAGGGTCCTGAACTGTTTGTCTTCCCTAGCACGATTGTCGGCTACAACCTTCAACAGAAGAAATGGCGTAAGAATGATACAAAATCCTCCCTTATTAATATGCCAATCGATTGAGATACTGACCTTGTACCCAGAGGACCTTCAGATCGATCTCATGCAGAAGGTGGACTGGAATAAGCAAGCTTTCAGACACTTGGTCATTGACCAAGAGATCAAAGACATCATACAAGCTCTTGTCACCAGCAAGTTGCAAACGGATCAGACGACAGACCTTATCCAGGGAAAAGGAAACGGGCTAATCATTCTATTACATGGAGGACCAGGCACAGGCAAGACCTTTACTGCCGAGAGTGTGGCAGAACTAGCTGAGAAGCCTCTCTTTCGCGTAACTTGCGGTGATATCGGCACGAAGCCTGAAGAGGTCGAGAAGTATCTAGAGTCGGTCCTACATCTCGGTAAGATCTGGGGCTGTGTCGTCTTACTTGATGAGGCCGATGTCTTTCTGGAGCAACGTACTCTTACAGATCTTGAGCGTAATGCTCTAGTTTCTGTGTTCCTGAGGGTCCTTGAGTATTATGAAGGAATCTTGATCCTCACTTCCAACAGGGTTGGCACATTTGACGAAGCTTTCAAATCTCGGATTCAACTATCGCTCCATTATGAGAGTTTGACGAAATCCCAGCGGCGTACCATCTGGGAGAACTTTCTCAATCGACTCAACAACCTTGAGAATGAGAGTTCATCTGTTGGCCCTATTGAGGGACGGAAGCGCAAGTTCGAAGAGAGTAGGGAAATCAATTTTGACGACATTGAACGCCACTTGGCGGATCTGGCAGAGGAGCAAATGAATGGACGACAAATTCGCAATGCGATCACGACGGCGCGACAGCTTGCCAGGTTCAAGAATGAGAGCATGACATATCGGCATTTAGAGCATGTTATTAGGATTTCAAGGAAATTTGATAAGTATTTGGAGAAAGTCAGGGATAGTTACACTGATGATCAAGTTGCGAGGGAGGATGGTATTCGATAATAGGCTAGCTAACTTGTGGAGATGGTTTATAGTGATTTGATGATGTTGATTGCTAGTAATTGTATGATATGATGGAGAATGGTAATGAGTTTCTACGATTTAACGTGTGGAGAGTACTGTAGCAAGTGTTAAAATCGGCACTAAAACCAAGGTATACGGGGTGTCGTTTTAATCTGCTGACGGTTGAGAAGCCATCACCCTTGTTGAACGTTATTAACACTGTCAAAGCAATGAAAAGTTCCATCTTACTCCATATATGTTCATTTTGCTTCCCAATGGGACAGAACCTGTTTGGAAGCTTGTAGGCAGGACAAAAGTGTATGCTTGGCCAGCACTTGTCCCAGATCCCCCAAACTGCACTCGCAAAGCAGAAGGCGCCAAAGCTGTCGATGACGACTTAAGTCACAGACCCGGGACGATACCATGGGTAGTCCACCTGAAGGATCTCATGTGGAGGCTGAGTCCCCTAGGCTGTGCTGTGGGGTGAAGGATTGGGACTGGGTGTTGATTGAAAACGTACCAGAAAGCATTTAGGGTAAGATGATAATCCTCATTCATGTGTCATGAGAGGATGAGTATGCAGCTGGCATTTATGCTTGGGACCAATTCGCGAACTGAAAGGCCATCTTTGCTTGAGACTACTTGGCTAGCCTAGGTTTAAGGTTGCTATGATCGATGGTGGTCGATTCCGTAGAGCCTAGTGATGCAGGGCCAGCACTGCACAGTTTTTAGGCTTTTTTTAGTGCAGAACACGTGCATAAAAATGTAACAGTACGGATAGCAGCGTTCGAGATAATCTTGTTGAGATCAGAGACACCCGATGATCACCATACACGGCCGGGCTGGGAATTCATCCTGAATCCTTGCCAAGGAATCCATCTCAACTAAACCCGGAACAAGTCTACGATCCCAATTAACGGTAATCTATTTGCAGCCAAGTCTCACTACCAGCAGACAAACTGCCGCATTCCAAACCTGGCCACGCTTTCAGAACCTCCAACGATTCTTGGAATCTGCTCGGATTCCCCTCGGACTACATTCTTCAGACTCGGAGGAACACCCAATTGGAATTAATGCAAGGGGGGAAATTAGGGGACCCGCTATCGCCTTCGCCACGCTGCAATGTTTCAATAACGATCTAGCGCTTACACTGGGAAATGATCAGGCTTTGTCTCCATTGTTTCGTCGACGAGTCTCACTCGAACCAAGTAATCGGAAACATTAGACAGGACGCCAAAGACAGGTCCAGGACACAGCCACAAAGCTTCGGCTGCTAGAAATAAGCAGTACCTGGGCTTAGATACCCACGTAGCCACGATCACCGTTGGCATGCTGCGAAAACCTACTGAGTATGAGACCCCTGGAATGCCCCAGCCTAGATATCCACCGCTAAACCGAACCCGACATTAACAGCGTGAGGCATTCCTCTCAGCTTGGTCTAGACGTCAGTCCGTCCACAAATCCTACGATCCTTCAAATTAAGCAAGCTTACTATATATGAACTGCACGCCAATTCATAATGGAGGACTCAATCCAAGCTCATCACTCTTTGTACAACCCTCACCATGCAGCTGACTTCCTACCTCTCCGTCGCCGTCGCCGTCCTGGGCCTGGCGACTGCTTCGCCCTCGCCCAAGGTCGCTTGCAACAAGCGCTCACCCATTCCTACGCATGAGAATGGCCAGTACGTTGTGAGCCGCGATGTCAAGTTCGCCAACAAAAGAGTCTGGACCTTCAACGGGAAAACCCTTCCCAAGGGCCTCTACGCCAGCGAATATCCAGTTGGAAACACTCACGTTTACACCTCGTCTGGCGTCAAGCTTAACAAGGGCTACCTTGAGCTTACTGTGCCTGGTGGCCAGAAAGCCAAGCCCTACAAGGCTGCTGAGATTGCCACCGAGATTGAGAACATCAAGTACGCCTCTGTGCGAACTACAGCCATTCTAAGCGAACCTGCAGGTGTTTGCAACGGTAAGCCTAGCTATCTTTACTCGATTGGTCATGACTAACATGTGCAGGAATGTTCTTCTACCAGTCTGACACCCAGGAGACCGACATCGAATGGCTCTCGGACCCCAAGTCCCAGTCCAACGATGGCGGCGTCCGACATCTTTGGTTCAGCAACCAAGATCGCGATGGTGACGGAGAGCCTTCGCACAAGGCCGTCCTCCCTCCCTCCAACCCCACCTCCACCGAGCACGAGTACCGAATTGACTGGACCGCGAACCTGGTTACCTTCTACGTTGATGGCGTCAAGCAGTGGTCTACCAAGAAGGACGTGCCCAACGTGCCCGGACCCTGGATCTGGAACAACTGGTCCAACGGCGACAAGGGCTGGAGTGCTGGTCCTCCCAAGCAGAATGCTGTTTTCAAGATCAAGAAGATTGAGATGTACTATAACACTGCTTAAGTTGGGTGACTGATGGAAGAAGTCATGTGTCGAAAATAGATGTTGGGTTTCCATGGTTGTGAAGCTGGAAGCTTTATCCACGATTTGATGAAAAGATCACCAAAGTAACAGGATTAACAATATATAGTTCGCAACTACTTTACCTATTATGGATTTGTTACTATTCATCTAGTTCTATTATTATTCAGAAGAAGTCTTTTCGCCTCTTCAAGCTTACTCAACCGTGAGAACTAACCTACTAAAATTTGTACCTCAATCAGGCACGGCAGCATACGATATCTGTTGTGAGTTTTCGGAATGTGCATTTCGGCATATAGTGATGAAGAATGTACTTAAGAAAGCACCACAATTGGACATACATGGCAGTATAGCCACTGGCGCAAGGGGCAATAGGCAGAACCTATGCACTTGGGAAGTAATCTAGGCATAATCGAGGCATTTGTCCAATTTACTATTAATCTTTCAGGCAGTGGTTAAACTACCCATGGTCCTTACCCATCATGGCATCTAGACGCCAGTCCCACACTCCTAGTAATCTTTTACCCAGTAGACGAGGATTTGCAGCACAGTCATGAGCTTATGCAGGGCCATACTACGCTACCTGAATGGATCACTACAACTGCTGCTATTTTCATGGCAGAATGTGTAGAAAACTCAAGACTTGCAAGTTATCTTCCGCTAGGTAGATGGGTAAACCACAATGTGTCGAGTGATGATAGGCTTCGTTAAGTTGCAACACCCGCGCTAGCTTCGGTTTTAAAACTTCGTCAAAATGTCGAAAATAGTTAAAAAAGTGCTAGTGATTTGATCGGACTTCATTCCGCCGAGTGTTATCATTATTGCCTGCCAATTGCGCACGCCCTTTTCGCTTACAGTGAAATAGGTAGGTGACCACGCAATGTTCGTGTTCCTTCGACAAGTTCTCGTATCGAGTCCACCAATTGGGATTAATCAACCTAGTCAATATCACTGACATGTGGATATCATTCCTTTTTGGGGATTCGCCGAATCTTGCTTAACTGCCTCGAGCCAAAGGCGGTCGCGGCACCGTCCGACTGAGGGGCTCCTACACGCGAAACCAATCACGCGGGTCGGGGGCGGGAGGCGTAGTGGGAAGGATTCTGGTAGCCAACTTATATAAGAAGGTCATATAGGAACTGAGGATAGCTTTTTGTACATTCAGAGATTCACCAGGTATCTTGCAACATCAAAATGTTCATTCAGTCTACTCTTGCTCTCGGCCTTCTGGCCAACGCCGCAGCTGCTGCTTTGACAGCATGTGGCACCACAGGTTCTGGCCAGGCTTTGAAGGCTCTTTCAAAGGACCTTCGTAATGAACGCTTGGATATTAGAGGCCAAAGGAAGAATGTTGAAATCAAGACATACATCCACGTCATTGCAGCCAGTGAGAAGGAAGAAGACAACTACCTCAGCGTACGCCTATTCCAAGTTACATGATGGGCGCGTACTGACTTTCTCGACAGGACGAGAGCGTACAAGGTCAAGTCGACATACTGAGCAAGTATTTCAAACCCTGGGACTTTTCATTCAAGGTGGCCAAAATCAACAGGATTGTGAACGAGTCCTGGGTGGACCTCGACAATGGCCCTGGCATTCCCGACTATGAAGACGAGTTCAGGCCTGCACTCCGACAGGGAAGCTACAAGGACCTAAACCTCTTCTTCATCAGAAGCATGGTGCCCAATGGAAAGTGTGAGCTCCCCATCCCCAACCCGACGAAACAAGATGTGATCAACGACGGTTGCATCATGAGACCCAACGACTACAACCAGCTTCCCCCCAAGTATGATATGACGACGGTGCACGAGGTCGGCCATTGGCTTGGGTTGGAGCATACCTTCGAAAACGGCTGTGAGTTTCCTGGAGATTACGTTGATGATACGCCTTACGAGGAGTCTCCCGCTGGATTTGAAAGCTGCCCCAAAAAAGGCCGCAACACTTGTCCTGACAAGCCGGGTCTGGATCCTGTTGACAACATAATGACCTACGTTAGCGAGTGAGTATTGCCAGTCTAATGAGCTTTGGGTCGAGGTACTGACGATAGGCAGAGACTGCGGTCCTCGGAGGTTCACGCCTGGCCAGGCGGAACGCATGCACAAGCTCTGGAAGAAGTTGCGAGCAAACTCAAAGGCTTGAACTCGGCCTCTTGAAAGTCACAGATAGGAGAGAGCGAGGATAGGCTCTTAATCGAGCAAGCTATGCAAAGCCTCATCAATGGAGCAATAAGAAATAATGCGTATTCTGCATGTCTCAATAAATTCTCTTGAGACCTCCTTTGTCTATACTGTCTATAATTTAGATACATATGCAACTAGTCATCAGGAACGATCAATGTTGTACAAGAAAGAGTCAAGGGGTTGGTGATTGAGGTCTTGACAAAAAGTTTGCCCTTCGTACTTCTTTCCACGTCCCATGTATGGACTTTGAAATCGGGTTGAGTTAATTGAAACACGCTGGTAGGTAGTGTTGTTGGTGAGCGTATAGACGATAAAAATAGCAAAAGAAAAGGATGCGGTTTATGTGGATCGAACACATGACCTTCAGATATCGAATGATAGTGATTGAAGTTTAACTTCAGTCTGACGCTCTCCCAACTGAGCTAAACCCGCTATTGGATAATGCCAGAACTTAAAGTTGATCCCATATTCGGCACCGGTTTGGCTGCCCTCTTTACCTGGCAATTCAAAGCTGGAGGCGAAGGCTGGAGGCGCAGTAGTTTTCTTTTTCTACGAACTTCCTCGTACCTCGATCAGATGTCATTAATGCAGCTTGCTTATAAGCTGTCAATGTCACGTCGACTTTATTAGGGTTTAGAAGTAAAGAGCGTTGGGCCCTTTCATTTGCTTTTGGACTCTCAGCCAGTCATTCCAACAGTTACGTCCTGACGAGAGAATACTCACAGATAACTTTAGTCAAACTTCTACCTGTCTCGAATGTTCAGGCTCTCAAATTCTGATGTGGAAAGGATGATGCATCTGCTCTCGCCAAGTCTCTCTAGGTCTGGGTCCCAACCTGCTCATATCCCAACACCAGTTAAACTTACTCTTCATTTCCCTCCTCCGCAAGCACATACGACCATACCTATCAGAAAACTCGGGATCCCGTCCGCTCTCCCATAGATAAGCTGGTAAGGGGCGGATTAGTAGTTGGGTCGGTGACGACCAGCGAATCCCCGCTGTTGTATGTTTTGTCTTTTTGCTTATATATATCGCATCATGCATGGCCTTGACTAATAACAAGGACGTTCTATCTCCTATCCATTTTTGCTGTGTGCTAACCAGTAGTAGCCAAAGGTGCGAGCATAAGACTTACATCTTTCCAAGCATGGCTCCTTGGGGTTTTGTAAGAACAGGACATATCTTGTGCCCCGCTTGGAATTCAACTCCGAGCAATCCGGATACTAGCCAAGCTAGTGCCAGTTGACCAGAGCAAGAGTGCCGCAAAGAGACTCTTCCGAAACCAACGATACGGGTCTGAGATATTCCCAAGCTCATATTCCTTCTAATGGCGATCCCAAACACCTTACTTTTTTGTTGCAGTGTCGAACTGAGTATATATCACTCCTAAATAAACGATTCAATTTGTATGGTCATCCTCGGAACACAAGTCTATTTGTCATTCAGTGTACAGAGATAACTCCGGGGCATTATCACCGTGCAGGATCGCCGCGCATCAAATAATGCCCGCGAGCGGACTTTACTCAAGCCATCCCGCTAAATCCGAAACCGACCAGTTCTAACCCAAATACATAGTTACCTTCTCGCCCATGAAGCAATGTGCTGAAACGTCAATCTTGGGGATGTTTACTATAGCATCAACAGGAACCACACACATCATGTCACAATACAAGAAACTTGTTTTAATCACTGGTGAGTGACACAAACCAACACCTCGAACGAAATTGAGATCCTATACCAGGCGCCAATCAGGGCGTTGGCTACGAGACTGCCAAGAACTTGCTCCTATCTTCCGTCAAATATCATGTCATCTTAGGCAGTCGAGATGAAGCCAAGGGCGAAACAGCAGCAGAAGAGCTACGGTCGATGGAGGATATCAAAGGAACTGTCTCTAGCATGCAAATTGATGTGACAGACGATGATTCAGTCGACGCTGCGGCCCGAACTCTGTCCTCTGAATGGGGACGACTAGATATCCTGGTCAACAACGCCGGTATCGTCTCCATGACCAGCCCTCCAACACGCGAGATCTTCCGGAAGATCCTTGATACCAACCTCGTCGGCGCGTTGAGCGTGACCGAAGCTTTTCTCCCTCTGCTACACAAGGCTGAGCATAAGCCGCCACGTCTCATATTCATCACATCCAGCACAGGCTCTATCGCTCACGCCTCCAATCTGGACTCCCCACTCCATAATCCAGGGGCTGTCGAGTATCGCTCCAGCAAAGCCGGGCTGAACATGCTCATGGCTCTGTACAACGTTCGACTCAAACCCGAGGGCTTCTTGGTATTTGGAGTGGACCCGGGGCTATGTGCCACGAATTTCACCGGCGATCCTGAGTCTTTAAAGAACCGAGGAGCGGCGGAGCCTGTTGAGGGGGGAGACCGAGTGGCACGTGTTATCAGAGGAGAGAAGGATGGCGACATTGGGAAGGCTATTGGAGTAGATGGAGTAAACCCATGGTGAAGTGGTGTCTGGAAGAAAAGTAATGGTTTAGTAGTCCAGGCCTCGTATGAGGTAGACACTGGCCTAATCAACACTGCCAGGAAGAAAATCTCATGGGTATTTGATGTCTTTATTGAGATTCTCGTTACTCAAATTGGGGTCAAGTCCGGCATTTCAACATTGTCATTTCTCCACAGAATTGATTTGTCAGGATAATCAATTCCTCGACGGGAGTGCAAATGGCAATAGCTAGCGAAAACGGAGATAAAACAGACTTGGCGCCTATAGCAAAGAACGCCTATCAATCAAGTCTCCAGTCCCCACTGATGCTGACATCTGCTGACCGTGTGCCAACTTAGATTCCAGATACATCTCAGTTCCGATAACCCTTTGCACTCCAACTGCTTTTATTGCCCAATATCTTTGCCCAAGATATCTACCTGAAAATGACATTGACTTGGTTCATCACCGGCTGCTCCAGCGGCTTCGGCGAATCGCTTGTCCGCCAGCTCCGTGCCGCAGGCGACAATGTCGTAGCCTCTGGTCGCAATGCCGACACAAAACTCTCTCACCTCAAAGAGACAGGCGCAGCAATTCTTGACTTGGACGTCACATCCTCTCCCGGAGTGGTCAAGGCCAAGATCGACGAAGCTTGGGGTATCTACAACGGGATCAATGTGGTAGTCAACAACGCAGGGTATATCTTATCCGGTGCGATTGAGGAGTTAACGTAGGTACTGAGGACCATGAATCAAATAGAGATAACACCAAAGTAGGCAGGAGGATATGGAAAAGTCTTTCCAGGTCAACTTCCACGGACCTATGAACATCACTCGTGCTGTTCTGCCTCATCTCAGGAAGAGGGGATCTGGAACCTTACTCTACGTCAGTTCCCAAGCCGCCTGGCACGCAGATCCTAGCGTATCAGGATATTGTTCCAGCAAATTTGCACTTGAGGGTAAGTATCATGTCCACAGAATATCCCATCACTGATCCCCATCAGGCGCTGTTGAATGTCTTGCCAAGGAACTCGCCATTTTCGCCCCAGGCCTGAAAGTGCTTCTGGTCGAGCCAGGCTACTGCCGCACACCTGTATTCAACAACATCCAACACGTGGAGGCCCGGGTCCCAGAGTATGCGTCGTTTAATGAAGCAGTGCGTCAAGCTGAGGCTACGTTGACGGCAAATTCTCCTGGAGACCCCGAAAAGGCAGTTGCGCGCATGATAGACTTGGTCAAGAAGAGAGGGTTTGCAGAGGGGAAGATTGTGCCTTTACGTGTACCATTGGGCTCGGATAGTTGGTCTAGAATGAAGAGCAAGTGTGAGGAAACGCTAGAGATTTGCAGGGATTGGGAGGATTTGGTCAAGAGTGTAGATATCTAGGTTGCGTACTGGAGAATTCCAGTAGATGATTGTTACTTTTCAGCAAAAGCAGACAACTCGACTTATTCCATGAACACACACAGTTCTTCATTCTCACCTTTAGCGTTATCAGCATCCGGACAGCAAAAAGCAAAAAGAAGGGTCTGGCCGGGGATTGAACCCGGGACCTCTCGCAAGCTGTGCTGTAGGGTGTACCCTAAGCGAGAATCATACCACTAGACCACCAGACCATGTAGTTATAACTGTTGAAATTTGCAGCTCAAATTTGAGAATATAAAGGGAAAATCATTCTGTCTGCGTTCATCTTTATCGTTCCACCTTTGATCGGCAGACTTGACCGACTTGGCGGACCTCCGTAGGGCTTATCCCCGTCAGGGATCACTTATCTAGGCGACGTTTCATTGGTGATGGAGATTTGGATATCCGCTACGGTCATGCTAGCTCTAATAAGATTAGCCACCTGAGTCGTTTGTGCATTGTTAGTGCCTGGCTCTGACCGGGGCGTTATTCCCATGTTCTTTCGTCTCCTTTCCCACTCCCATCACGATTCTCTCTTCTTCAACATTCGTTCTTTAGTCACTCGCTCACTGATTCACTCTTTCAATCGTTAACGCGACGATCCAAAATCACCCCAGACACTCTTTATCTACGTCGCCAAAATGCCTTCTTCTCTCACCACCTCCATCTACATCATGGGCGATCCAGGTTACCCGCTCATCGCTAATGTCGTCGGAGCGGATGTCACTGCTACCACGTATGTGTTGAACTGCCAGCCGCCTACAGCCACAGGCGAAAATGACGACAACGACGACGAAGACGACTACTACTGCGGCCTGTACAACATGACCGTGACAGTTGGACCGCATGCCAGCAAGACCCTTCCTGCCGGCGCCGCCAGCACGGGCAGCTTCGACATGTTCATGAGCATGCCTGATGATGAGCATGATTTCAAAATCTCCCTGCACTGCGACATGTCCAGAACCGTCCTTAAGGAATGCACCACCATCAATATTGGCGGCAACGACGACGGGCATCCTACTGCTACCTTCACCGGCACCAAGGACAACGGGGAGATGTTCCCGATGGCTTACGTGCCCATCACGGTCACCGCTGGTGCAGAGCTGCTCGATGCCACGCACACGGGAGCAGCAAAAGCTACCACCACTGCTACTGACAGCCAGACGGCTGCTGACGCCACCAAAACCGGCGGTGCGTCAAGTGCGGATAGCGGTACTGAGACTTCTGGTGCGGCTACGCCTCTCAGCACTTCTGGTGCTTCATCATCGGTTGCGCGCTTCCTTGGTGCTATGTCTGTCGCTGGAATTGCCGCTGCTCTCGTTATGTCGTAAGTAATGGGCCCAAGAGGGGCTACGAGAATCGGTACTGTGTAGTTAGACTTTAAATCTTAACGAAGGATTGATGCCCCACTGATCCGCACCGAGACATTGATTGAACTCTGTAGTCGACCTGAAACCATGAATTGAACTACGGCCCGCATCGGACGTTCAACTTGCAACTGGTCTTGTGGGCCACAGTCAATTGGTGTCGAACTAGATCCCCTTCAACAGGCATTTCATGAGCACTAATTCTCCGCTTGAAACAAGTGAAGCAAATGAAGCAAATATTCACAAGAGGACCTTGACAAACAGGCGATTAAACATCAGCTACCCCACGTGGCGAAAAAGTATCGAGAAGAAGAAAGCTTCTATGCAGTGTTCTATCAACCAATCATCACCAAACTCCTATTTGCGCCACTGGGTTAGGTGAGGAAGTCAAACCCAACGACGTCTGATTCAGCCTACCAGGTCTCGACGGGACGCAAGGGTCGGCAAGGTCCATTGGAGCGCCTAGCCTTAAATAAGAAGAATACCACATGTTCTGACCTGAGACGCAGTTACGTGGTGTGAAATAAGAGTGTGTTCTGGTTCCCATAACTCAAATAGGGTGTATATTTATCATGCCACTCCATCCACCCCATATTAACAGAAACACAACAAAGTCCCAAATCATCCGTCTTACTCCAAGTAAAGCACAAGTATTTCCAAAGTAATACAAATAAAAACAAGAATTCGACTTAGCCCCTTGCCTCCAGCAAAACCTCAGTCTCATTACATATGGTACTCAAAAGCCGGCTGTGATCCCGGATGGCTGGTTTGTAGGGAATAATCACTAGCCGACATCTGTCCATCAGATGAAGAGCTGTAAAAAGTATCCCCATATCCATGTTGGGGCATCGGCTGGGGGTACTCCTGAGGCTGTGCCGCAGAAGGATCCCAATCAAACAGGGGAGGCTCGCCCGCGAATAAGTTGGGGTTGACCTGTGAAATTTCCAGAACCGCCTTTCGAAACAGGGCAGTAAAGCCTCCAGTCTGCCCATCAGCTACTTAGGCCTGGTTGCCTTCCGCCGGCAACAAGATCTCCTCGGCCGGCACTCTACTGGCCTCGTCAGCAGACAAGGCGGTAAACTTCTCCGGGCAGAACTTGCGCCCTGGCTTTGGGCTCCCATTGTTCCTGGCCCCTTGTGGACGCCCACGTGGGCGGATCCACCGCAGGTCCTCTGCAAGAGAAGTCAGTTTCAAGGTTGTTTGTTTAAGTGGAATGGCGTAGTGTTTGACTCACCCATATGCTTCCCCGGCTTGCACTGCTCCGACCTGTTGCCTTGAATACACTTGAGGCAAGCAAACTTCTGGCCGTCAAGGTGTCGGCCCTTTCTTGCCTTTTGTACCCTGATAGGATTGGCCATCTCGTAAAAGTAAAGTTGGAGATGGTAGTCGAAAGGAATAACTAGAAGTTGTTAGTTATAGTGTGGTACCAGAAGTTGTTAGCTATGAAGTAAATATCTAAAGATTCTTGGCTGCAGCCTGTTGTGTTTATCGAAGAATGGTATTTGTGTAATTGGTACGATGATAAGAAGGTTCACTTGGGATGAAAAGGAGGGGAGAAAGGAAAGGGGTCGAAAGAAATCATTCTATACTCGATGGATATTTGAGTTCACAACTTCATCACAAAAGCCAAAGTTCTTTCACCCTTGGAGAAGAAAATGAATACCTAAGGAAGTTTATCTGTACGTAGAGGAGTTGCGCCGGGAAGGTGCCGTGTTCGCGGGGTACATTTGTATGTTTGGGTGAATCATTATTTTGAGTTGAATGTAAGGAAAGACGTGTGGATGATTCCTGCAACAGTGTAACTTGTACAGAACCTCGCCAGTCTGGTTCTCCTCAGCATCTTGCTATTTGCACTAATCTCTCCGCGTTCTCTTCTACCTCATCAGGATGGATTGCTCATTGATATCGAATCTGGTAACCCCTTTGAGGAAGAGATCCGGCTGTCGCAGAAGATTGTTCATGTCGACCCAATGTCCCTGCTTCGTGACTCACCAATTCTAATTACCACGCACATGTTTTCTGACAGCAGTCACTGTGTACTTCGGCCGAGAACTCGGCCAAAGTTATTTGTGTAGAAAGGTGGTGAATTCAACACTATTCAGCCAGTAGTATACTAGAAGCCCATAGTATCACCAAATCGCAACACTCACCACAGGCGGTTGCCCGGGAGATTTCCTTCAAAGTGTTCGTGGCTAAGCTTGACACATCTTAATTCTGGTACTCTGATATCTATTAGTCGTACAACCTTGCATCTCATTACGAGTATGCAAACAACCAACATCTGACTTTACATTCGGCCTCCTCCCGGTCATATTCTGATTTCTCTAGCACCAATACCTTCCTCTTCCTTTCTATAACCCTAATTATTTCTCCCCCGTAAACCTTATTCTCTCCCTACATAAGCTCGCCCTCCTTCCTCCTTTCCTATTTCCATTTCATCCCGTTCTCTAATATCACCAAGCTTCAACCTTTAGTATCAAGCCACATACCATTTCTATCATCCAAACTTCTTTCCTCTCATCTCCCCGGCACTACCAACCATCATGGCACGTACAGACATACACGGAAACCCGATCTCTTGCATCAAGTGCAAGACGGGTCACAGGGATAATAGCTGCAACGACAGCCACCCTGGTAAGTTCACCACTTTATCTTATCCATCTACTTCAAAGCTAACCTTTCTCCAGGGCCCTGCTTCTATCGAGGGAAGCGGGGACGCCCGAGAAGGGCGAAGAAGGCCGAGTCAGTGACCCGTTAGCTGTCCCTGACTGCCTTCTTCGGCCTCCCTCAGGCGTCCCCGGGGGTCCCGCACCTCTGCCGTCGCCTCCAGCTCCTTCTGAGGCTGTGGGGTACCCTCATCTTGGGGGTAATGGCTTTGCTGCCTTTGCAGCCCCAGCAGAGGCTTCTTCTGGGGATCCGTTTCCCAGCAGTCTGGGTGGCCCTGGGCAATTGCCTATGGCCCCTCCAACCGCACCTCTGCCGTCGCCTCATGCTCCTCTCGAGGCTGTGGGCTACCCTCATCTTGGGGGTAATGACTTTGGTGCCTTTGCAGCACCAGCAGAGCCTTCCTCCTGGGATCCGTTTCCCAGCAGTCTGGGTGGCCCTGGGCAATTGCCCATGGCCCCTCCGCCTACGCCTCCTTTTGGGGCCGTGAGGCACCCCCAAGACGTGGGGAATGGCCACGCTGCCTTTGTAGCACCGCCATATTTACCCTCCCCCGCTCCCTCTCCCAGTGTCCCTGATTTCTCTGGGCAATTTTCCGTGGCCCCCGTGTGCCAGCCTCAGATCGGTGGTAATGGCTACGATTTTACTCCGCCACCACAATCATTTCCTGGGGCTCCCTCTCTCAGACCTTTGTGGGCTATAAACGAGCCCACCGCCCTTATTTCCGATTTCTTTACGAAAAAGCCTCCGGCGGGCACGGAAGACCAGGGCCCCCAAGACACAGAGATGGCTCCAGTCGTCCCTCCCGGCCCTCGTCTTCCGGACCCTTCTGCAGAGCCGGCCGCCGCTTCCCAGCCTGGCACATGGGGGACACCTACAGGGTTCATGCTGAATGAGGAGGATCTCAGTGAGTTGTTGAATTTTGATGATAAGTGAGGAGAAACTTGGGCGCTTTTTTTAAGAGTTTTGTTTTTAATTCTATGTAATGTTTGTCGGCTGAGCTGGTCTCTATTCTTACTTTTATTCTGTTTTCTTACATTAGTTATTTTGTCGAGACATTATGATACCCCTTGAACACATCATGAGAAACCTTCTCACATTGTTCACGCTGTCCTCTCCATGTTCCGATTATCATTGTGATCTTCAAATTTTAAACTCAAGCTGGACCATAGGGTTTGAAAATGCCACTCCGCTTAGGGCGTATGTTTATTTGTGCGTCGAATTTTCCACGAAATAGAGCATCAGACAGCTAGTAGACATAATTCAAATGTGATGATTCTTCCACCACGAACAGGTCTTGGCGGGAGTCCAAGCAAGAGATTGGCTAGAGATGTATACTCAACATCGATTTACTCTACTAGTGTTAACTCAATTCTCCAGACTGTCATTGGTAAAGTCAAGTAGCAACAAATTAGCTTTCAACGTATGAAGAAGCTGCCACATAATGTATCAAACTTCAATTGCGGTATAATGCACTTATTGTGAATGGCTGTACTTCGTGGCGACGGCTAGGGCATCAAGCCTAGTTAACCGACTCTGTGCGTGAAGTCAATCAACATCTGTCAGCTAGGGCAAAGGCGAGAAAGGCCTATTTTGACAAAGAGAAGTCAAGCAAGGTCAAGAAATCAACACCTTTTCTGGCCTTCGGCTTACTAAAACTATGCGGCAATGCTTCATCATGCCCAGGCTCACAACAGCTTCCATCGAAGTGTTGATGATAGGCGACTGATCTTACCAAGAAAAGGATATCCTGTAAACGGTGCCTCCGACTAATTAATTATTTTCTTTCTTACTTTGCAATATTAGTCTGGCACTAGTCCAGTTATTCCTCGAATGACGGAAGCGTGGGCCTTGTCTCCGAAGAACCGAGCGTTGCTTCAATTCTCAAAGCAGCTTCGGAGGGTCAAGTTCCGATCTCCACCTCATCTCATAAGCCGGCATCCGAAGTTGACTTTTTACATCCCTTGCCAATACATCGTGTAATAATGCTTAAGTAGTCATGTGTTCGCAATCCGTCCTCGGCCGGAATCTGGTCTTCCGTTGTCAGTTACGGATCGGTCCAAGGCACAACATTCCCCCATGGGGAACCCTTCCGGCTCTCAAGAGGTCTGTTTTCTGGGGCGAAGGGCATGGTATTCCCGAATGACGCTGCGGATCACGGGCCGGTCTGTCGATTCACTACCGAGACGAACGTAAATGGGTTCATACTAGTGAATCACTCGTAATGGAACGTCGGATATTGAGTATAGTGACCCGAACACGCTATGGGGCGAAAGCTCCATGCGGTTAATCACTGGTATATCACCATGGGCTATTGAATATAAAAGACATTGACTCCTCCCTGAAACAAAAGAGTCTCCTCAGTTGGTCACGAAATTCCATAATCAACCCTACATCGAGCATCATGAAGTACCTTTTTGCTCTCAGTCTCCTGACCGGGCTCTCGGCAGCCCAAAACGGAGCTTGGTCCCAGTGTGGTGGAGAGAGCTGGACCGGATCCAAGACTTGTGTCTCTGGCTACAAGTGCACTGTTGTTAACCAATGGTACAGCCAGTGTGTTCCTGGATCTGAGGAGCCTACCACCACCCTCAAGACTACCACCACCCAAGGTGGCACCTCGCCCACTGGTACACCTGATGGAAAGTTCATCTACGTTGGCACCAACGAGGCCGGCGGTGAGTTTGGCGAGACCAGCCTGCCTGGTACCTGGGGAAAGCACTTCATCTTCCCTGATCCTGCTGCTGTTGATGTGAGTTCAACCTATCCCATACTATGACCGCATCTAACAATCCATAGACCCTCATCTCTCAGGGCTACAACAGCTTCAGAGTGCAGCTCAGAATGGAGCGAGCAAACCCCAGCTCCATGACCGGTGCCTTCGACACTGCTTACATGAAGAACCTCACCAGCATTGTCAACCACATTACCGGCAAGGGTGCCTACGCCATCCTGGACCCCCACAACTATGGCCGCTACTTCGACAAGATCATCACCAACACCGCCGACTTCCAGACCTGGTGGAAGAACTTTGCCACCCAGTTTAAGAGCAACGACCGCGTTGTTTTTGACACTAACAACGAGTACCACACCATGGACCAGGCCCTTGTCGTCAGCCTGAACCAAGCCGCCATCGACGGTATTCGCGCCGCTGGTGCCACCCAGACCATCTTCGTCGAAGGCAACCAATGGTCCGGCGCATGGTCATGGCCCGACGTGAACGACTCTATGAAGAGCCTCAAGGTTTGTTTACCAAGACTTCATCGAAGTGCTCCGTCGTTAACCAATGTTACAGGACCCTCTTGACAAGATCGTCTACGAGATGCACCAGTACCTCGACTCCGACAGCTCCGGCACTTCAGCAACCTGTGTCTCCACGACCATCGGAGTCGAGCGCCTCAAGGCTGCCACTGAGTGGTTGAGGAAAAACAAGAAGACCGGCATAATCGGCGAGGTCGCTGGTGGCCCCAACGAGACCTGCAAGACCGCTGTCAAGAACATGCTTGACTACCTCAAGGCCAACTCTGATGTTTGGAAGGGTGTTGTTTGGTGGGCGGCTGGTCCCTGGTGGGCGGACTACATGTTCAGCTTTGAGCCTCCCAGCGGCACTGGATACCAGTACTACAACTCCCTTCTCAAGACCTACATCTAAAAGATCCTTTTGGTTCCGATGACGGAGATGCTGTTGGGGAGAGGAACAGAGCTTTGAGAGTGGTGGTTTTCCATAGCAGAATCGAATAACAAAGATTCGGCAAAGTCTTAGTTTTTGCGCAATTGAATATACTATATGAATCCATCCAGTGGTCACTCAAGTACTGTACGTTCTGTGACATAGCTAGTCTTTTACGAATAGGATCCGTTTCATTGCTCATGAATCCTACGACACAAAAGACCATTGAGTCTTCTCCCACCCCTTCTTCCTCTGTATCTTCACACCAAAACCCTCCCCGTTATTCTTAGGCTTGAACGCAGCCTGCGAGAAATCACAGTCCCTCCCAGCAGGAATTCCAGGTCTGCCAGTCAACGTCACATCAAACCCGGCCAGTAAGCATGTCACCAGGCCCAAGTTCTCTGCGAACGCAAAGTTACGTCCAGGACACAGATTTCGACCTCCACCGAATGGGATATACGCCGCGCGTTTTGCTTTCTCGGCCTCGCTGTTCTCTTTCAAGCCGCTCTCCATGAACCTGTCTGGTTTGAACTCGGAGATGTTCTCACCCCATACGTCGAGGGTGTGACCAACGAGAGCAGACATCTGTACGTTTTCTCCTTTTTTCAGAAGGTAGGATTTTCCATTGCTGTCTGTCACCATCGTATCATCGAGTACTCTTCGGTTGCCAGCCGCTTGATTACTGAGACGAATAGCCTCGCGGTAGCAGCTAACTAGAAGAGGGCACTTCTGATCCAAGATGGTGACGTCAACGACACCTTTGGCATCGCCATCAGTCTGCACAACAGGAAGAACCTCCTCTCTCAGACGCTCAACAAGTTCTGGCCGGTGGAATATGTGGAAAAAGAACCAGTATAAAGTAGGAATGGTGTTTGCTGTTCCGACCTGGAGCAGCGCGAGCTCGATATGACCAATCTCTTCGTCTGGAACGTTATGCTTTGTGAAAGCTCCTGCACGACTTTTCACGATCTGGGCTGCAGCCTCATGTTCATACTTGCGGGCACCGTAGTATTTTCCCAAAGCCGCTTGAAGCCTTGCTCTTGCTTGATGCGCCTTCGCAGCAGTGATGGATGGAAGGATGTTAATTAGCAGCATATTGAGACCGCCCTCGAACGTCCTGCAAAGGTCAACACTCTGACGTTACGCTCTAGGGAGACACTTACCAGAGGTCGGTTAACAAGCTAGGGTCCTCTCTCAAAGGATTTTCCGGACCATACAGGGCTTCCGATGTAGCCATGGTAATACAATCACGAAGCCAGAGCCAAAGATTTGGTTGTTCCAAGTCGCCAGAGTCACCAATGCTGTTGATGTCATTCGCGATACAATTGAGAGCGTTGGCATTCATCCGATGAAGATTATCTCCCGTCATAGCCGGATGAATGACAGAGAAGAAATCGGGCACAAGACTTGTTGTCTTGAGTTTGTCAGAAGTTTCATTGGTGAGGAGGAGTTCTCGCTGTGCGAACTCGGCGGCATAGGGTTCGAACGAGAGTGTCTTCTTTCTATAGGCCGACTGGACTATAGCAGGATCGAAGATTACATAGAGCTTTCCGCCAAGAATAGGTAGAGTGGCGATCTGTCGACGTGAGCGGTCGCTGGAGTGCGCGTTAGCCATCCCGTACCCGAGTTCACATAACTTGCACATACTATAGCATTTTCATATAAGTATTCTGATACTTCAGAAGCCCTATAAGGTGTCCAATGACGGGAATTCGAGGCTGGAGCAGTGGCGGTTCACGCTCATCAAGCGATGGAAACGAGAGCTTGCGCAGTACAATGGCAATGAGAATCACACCAAGACCGACAAGGTAACTACCCGGTGAGCGTTTGAGATCATTGGTCAACAAGCCTAGCAGGCCATTGGAGTCGGACGTGATATTCGCTGCCATCTTCAAGCCTGGACGTCTAAAGTATGGACAAACTCCAAGGGAACTAGGTTTGAGGCGACACAGATATTTATGGTCAGTAAGTGGCGGGAGCTAGCCTTTGCACTATCCACGGGGCTATGCTAGTTTAGTGAGGCATAGGATGAGACCTGCTTCCAATTCTAGATAGTAAGTAAGAACTACTTTTTGCCACTGATTATGAGATTAGGTACGCCCTGCGAGTAGGTCTTACTTCCACTACTACGAATCGCGGTAGGGAACAGGGCCAAAAAGGTCCACAAGGCGCACCGGATTCCCATGAATTGTTGTACTCACAGGGAACCGCGGTTGAAGGATTTTAGTAAATACTGAAAACAGGAGATGTCATTGGCTACTGGCCTGGTCTTATTCGGATTCTATTCAGTGACCAATGGAATGAGGCGCTATGCGATATATTCCCTGCTGAACAATCCTTCGCTCGAAATACTGTTCAATTCACGATGTAATGCTGTTCCCTGCGCCATGTAAGACCTAGTGACCTTCTACAAAATCTGGGTAGGTCATTAGCAATCGCCTTTCTCGTTGCGATTCAGAATATCATCTCCAAAAGGTTTCAATAGAGATGCGATGCAAGACCAAGCTAGTTCAGTGTCTATGACGCGTAGCCAGGTCTGGTGGTCACCGCAACCACGGTGAATTCGTACTATCTCCCAATTGTTTTATTTCCTGGGCCAGTCACCATACCATACAGATATCTTCTACGCCCATAATAACATTCTTGTCAGATCACACCATATTGCTTATGTAGGTAAGATCTTGGTTCCTGACTATGCCGATTAGGGACAGGCATCCCAGACAGATACATCCATTATGATAGATAACATAGCAATGCGTCTTGCTCTGCCTGAATCTCTTGAGCTGGTGGCTGTTGGTAACGCAAAGTCTGGCTCGGTTTTACAAATGTCGACGTGTACCAAGATACGTCGAATTTTTGCCCGTTGCCTGAGACCAAATGACAACATCGCTCACTGCCGGTCATCCTCAGAGTTAGAGTGATGGGAAACGTCAACATAAATACCTCCTAGCTAACTTTAGGTATCGCAACGGTAAGCATTGACGAGTGGCACCGATGAACCGTACACGATGCACTCGAGTGTTCAATATTCACGTCAACAAACTCTTGAGTGTCTCTCGAGATAGAACAAATATCGCCATAGACACAAGTTAAAGACTCAAGAGGTGACTCGTTCGACTTCGATATTGAACAGTTCCGTACAAAGTTTCCAATAACGAGCCAGTTACTAGATACATAGTGACATAGGTGTTCAGTCTATCATAAGTTGAAGACTTCATATATAATTTTAGATAAAAGCATATAACGTTATACAAATTAAATACAACGTAGCCCAATTTAAATAATTCAGTGTCAGACATATGAGGTTGTCGTCACCTTTGCACTCTCATTGTATACATCAGTCGCAAACGAATGAAAATGCCCATTGTCACTCGCTTTCCCTGTCTTGAAATGAAAAGGCCGTGTGACCAGAGGTTCTCATTCTTCCATATTCGGAAACCTTTCCAGCTGAGACAAGTGATACAACCAAAGTGAGGCTAAGTGACATGATTTGGTAATCGATATTGCCATATCTTGGTGCGATGTGGATTAGTGAGATGCAACCAAGAGTCAGACAAGAAACGTTAATATCTCGGTGCATCGACTGCAACACAATGCAGAATGAAGTCATTGCGTTACGCGTTGGTAAACAATAGAAGAAACATGATGTATTTGAAAGGATAAAATTGGTATCGAAAAACACACGCCTCGCTATTATGCCGTGTTTATATATGTACAAATAAACGTCCAGGCTAAATTCCCTGCGCATCATCTCATTGCGACATACCCTTCTCATGAAACGCCATAGACGTTCGGATAGTCTTATAGCCGAGCTGGTCGCTGTACTCCATCTGACAAGGCTGTAACAGGTCAATAGCTAGGGGGACCGAACTTTCAACGTTGCTTAGTTCCAGACTTCGGGTATTTGATGAGGGAATAATATGAGACACGCCACACTATTCCGATAGAACTTGCATCTACGCAAGTTCGTGTCTCTGATGCTGACCTGTCGACAACTCCTGAGGCGCCTGCTCATGCGCCATCTCCGATGGTGGGTGCGTCTTATCACCGGCGTAGGTGCCGCTATACGTAGTGTTGGGAGACACCACAATGGGAGAGTTGTCGTGCTTATCGATTGAGTCGCTAGTACCAGCAGCGTGGTACTTGCGCTTGTTGCGGCGCCATAGGAAGAACGCTGCCAGAGCGAGAGCGACAACGCCCAGAGTGGCGCCTACAGAGATACCGGCTATGGCACCTGATGACAGGCCTGTGCTACCGCTGGCTTCGCTGGTCGACCCGCTGGTCGACCCGCCGGTCGACTCGCTGTTGGAGGAGTCTGAAGTGTCGGTGCTAGTAGTAGAGGGTACTGTCGAGTCGGAACCGGTCGTAGCTGTGGTAGCATCCATGGATGAAGGAGGCTGTTGCTTCAATCAGCCACAGAACCTCAGCAGAGGCTTCAAGTAGGATAACTTACCGCAGTGTAGAGAGTAGAGTACATCTCATCATCGACCTTTCCAACGCTGCTCATAACCCAATGTTGACGAAGCTGTTCCCCCTCCAAGTTGGAGCTCATGAAGACAGGACCGCTAGGGATGCAGTCGAGATTCCAGCCTTCGCCAACATCAACATTTGTGATGCGGTACTCGCCTGAACCCCATATCGCCACGTCCCATTTCTGCGCGTCCGTGTCGTCGATGGGCATCAAGCACGGTCTCGTTCTCTTCTTCTCGTCTATAACTTCTTTTGAGGTTCGGTTGCATATCGATAACTGTTTCTTGAGGGTCGTGTCGGAGCATCGTATTTGGTACCGGCCGGGCGTATCACTTATTTTTTGCTACATGGTGTTAACAAATGGGCGATCTGGCAGGCTAGACTGGTGCAACACACAAACTGCCAGTAGGACTGTTTATTTGCGTCCCATACTCTCAAGTCACCACCAGGAGATGTAGGCTGGAGCATGCTTTTAAGGTCCACATCGTCGTCGTCGACCGCAAGTTCGGAAAGTTGGTACCAGACGTTGGAGTCGAGATCGGTCGCGGGTTTAAGCTTTTCGGACATTTTGGAAGATATGGCCTCACCAACGAGTGGAGTTTGAGAACAGGACAAAAGGATGATCAAAGTAAAGCAAGTGAGTCAACAGGAGGGGTGGAAAAGGGAAGAATGAGGAAAAGTAGGTCGAGTGGATGTTGATAATAACAGGGTAGGGCTGAATGGTGGCTTGGGGGCCGGTTTTGCCTTGTCAATTGGATCCATCTTGGCGGCTTACTGTGGGTTATTGAGACTGTTTAATCTCGAGATGAAGCAGCCATTGGTTCAATCTTAAAACGCCCAGGCACAAATTTGCCTAGAGGGTGGACGATCAATGGAGCTTTTAATGCTGCGACACCAATTGAGTTGGTCGAGCGAGAGATTCCGCCTTGTGGCGTCTGTGCGTCCTTACCGCCCAATTTCTGTCTTGGGGTCCTTAATTCAACGTAGACATCTTTCTTCTTCGAGTATTAGAAGGACCATGCACTATAAACATGATGTGGTACGGAAAAAGAGCTGTTCTCACAATGGTCACTCCTACTGGTAACGACAGAGTAACCAGGCTAGGGACAGATACACTGACCTGGTCCGTTTGCCACAGTAAGTAAGCATGATCTCATTTGTTGATCCCTCCCAATCCTACGGCCCCCAAGCCGAGATGATCTCTTCCTTGTGCGAAAGAAAATGCCAGCATCAAAAACCAGGTGTGCAAAAGCTCCATTCTACTTGCTATTATATAAAGTCGCATATCATCCTCTTTCCGACATAAAGAGCACTAACCGGGAAGGCTTCAGCCCACTTCATCAAGTCCGTAGGGCTGTACGGGTACGGAGTCCCGTATGCCGCGATATGGTGGCCGATAAGATAAAATCCGACACAGTTGTTAAGCGTCTCAGATCTCGATCCACATCGGAGATCAAGTATTAGTATTCGCGCTGTATTCCCGTAACCTCCAGACCTTCTCTTCCGGTTCAGGGTAGGTATCAATGTGCTTGATTTCGTCGCTCGAAAGTGCAGAAGAGCATCTTCCATCTAGAGTATCTGGAGTGAATGCCTTGAATTATTGCCATAGATTCCGACTATTTTCTCATTAATGTAAATGCAGGGTGGCTTTATGATTGACTTGGTCGATGGATTGGCTCATCAGCCTCCCGTCACCTCCACTTCTCGAGGCACACTTTAAACTTGTCAAAGTTATTATCATTATTACCCGCTATTGATATTTGACGTGTAAAATCACGAATGGACAGCGCATTTCAACATTGTGACAAAGGAGCAATTACCTGCAATATTTTTTTATATTTTTTTTTTACGTGATAACGCAGAAGCCCAGAGATCAGAAACAGACTCCCCGTTCAAGTCGTCAGCAATTGCGCCGTGGTCCGCAGTTTCAATGGACATCCTTATCATCTCCCTATCTTAATACCCTTGGAGTTTTTAAACCACTTGATAAGAAATCTCCGGGTCTTCCCCAGGTTCGACATCCAAGCCGAGGTAACTCGGTCGCTATGATGCTATCGCGGGGTAATAATTCGCTACTCGCTTGTGAGCTTTAGTGACCTGCAGCCTGTGAGACCTGGCCCCATCGGCGCATTGCCCTGGATCTGGCAAACAATCAATCTGGCCAACTAATAGAGAACTGTCCCTTTCTCCATTGTAACGGCAGCGAAGGATGTTGACAATGTAGCATCAATTATCTCACAGCCCAGCGACGTGCTTGCTCAGCTACGTCACTATCCTCCGACAGCTGCTGACAGCAGTGTATTGAAATGACGTGTGACAACGCGACCGTCCTCAATAGCATCGGATTCGTCCCTTGGAAAGGCGCCAGGGGTTGGAGACGAGAGTCTTTCGCGTGTGGTTCGCTGCGGGGCTTTAGGGGAGCGTCACATCGTTGTACTGCTTCTACCAATTAAGAATGGATGATGCATCGGACGAGTGTGATAGGTAATCTATTTTGTGAGTATATACGAAGCAAACGCGGACTTTTCACGCGCCGCAGAAAAAGCTGACGTGAGAATGTCGCAGTCGCCAAACAGCCAGCGAGCTGCAGTTTACAGCCAGTATTTATGAATTGGCTGTTCCTTCAGCGGCTGCAGGGTGATCAATTGGGAAGAAGTGGAATGGTCAGTAGTTTACTTGCCATTTGCGGACACACGCATTACAGACTACGGACGAGATTGGGAGGTTGAGTTGATTAGATAAAAGTCAGACGTAAACGGAGTTGGACAGCTACGGGTACCATTCCAGAAGGGGGACTTGGGCGACATTTGGGATAGCGGATGGCTCGAGCTCAGTTGGACAAAGTTAATACTCGACCTCGGAGCCACAATTTTTTCGATAGTTTACGGGTACAGGTCCTCTTCTCGACTGATGGAACAACTAAATATCGCGTGCTCAGCTGCCAAGAGCGCCCGCTTGGACACCATGGACCTAAGAACTCGATGATATTCCCGGCCGAGTCTGATAAGTTTGCAACTTCAATAAGATGATCAGACTCCATCGAATCACGCAAAGATAATGGTACAATAGACAAGCAATTGATCCGTTGCTAATCTCTAATTCCTCTGTCGCCACATTCTAGGCTCAGGGCTTATCAACTCGGTCCAGGGTCTGGAACCACTTGGGCCCCTGAATGCCCCCGCCTGCACCACGCGACAGCATCAATCGACCTTCCTACTCTGGCCAACAAGAAACGGTATCAGAAGCTTGAAATCGACGCCATGAGACGAGCTCTTGACTAGCCAATCGTCGGCTATGCCAAGCCGTGTCAAACAAAGAGGCTGCTGGCTACAGACGCGGAAGACGCCACTTCAGAGGGAGCAAGCACCAGGAACAGGTTAGTGAGTGCTGTTTTCTGACGCAGGGGCTGGACACCAGATTTCACCTTTCGCGGGTGAATGCCCCAGAAAAGGATGGATCATGTCTCCTCATTCAAGCCGAAGTGGCCGAAATTCCCTTCAATCCTTATTGCTCCTCCCACTTCCGAAGCCCCCCCAATTCTCTTCTGGTTTTTTATTATTATCACTAGACCTTTCCCCCTCCGTCTCGTCTAAATCCAGTGCTGTCGATCACTTGCTTTTTTATATTTCCTGGGAGAGAATGCGGTGCGGGAACCACGGACCAAAAATAATTCCCACGTTTTAATTACTTGCATCGTCCATCGACTCCACCGCCTTTAAGGCTTGGCGCTGCAAATCCGACTCCACGATCTTTTGTTTTGGTCTTTGCTTTTAAGCTTCTTCTTTCCCCTTTCTCTTACCTTATCATAACATAATACGAACCAAACTCCGGGGAACAGTCAACGGTCAACAACCGACAATGTCACATGACATCAAAAAGACCACCGACATCAAGGTCGAGGTGGCACTCGCGCGCGATGTCGAGGTTATCGAGATGAGGGACATGAACGCGCCGACGCACCAGGACGAGAACCCCACGACATGGGCCATCTCGGCCAAGAAGGCGGCCGAGGATAGCAAGGAGCCCAGCGACTGGATCGACGGCTTCCGACGGGCTGATCGCAGGAAGATTAAGGGCTTGAACAAGCAGTACCTGGCCGAGCCGAATCCCAACGCTGGAGGAGACCGATACTTTGATCTCCAGGCCGCCAACGCAAAGACTGCGACGTCAGCACTTGCACGGGAATTGAAGGGAAGACATTTGCAGATGATTGCTTTTGGTGGTGCAATTGGTACGTCCGTCTTGGAGCTAGTGGTCGTGCATCTCCCACTAACGATGGTCAAGGTACTGGACTCTTTGTTACGTCTGGCAGTGCTCTCCATGAGGGCGGTCCTGGAAGTGTCCTCATATCGTATATCGTCATCGGCGCACTGCAATATTGTACCATGCAGTCGCTGGCCGAGTTAGCTGTCATCTTCCCCATCGCCGGTTCATTCTCCGCCTTTTCGACACGATTCTTGGATCCCTCGTGGGGATTTGCTATGGGATGGAAGTAAGTACTTAAAACCTGTCTTATACTCTTGGGAACCCCAAGATGTGAATCTCGAATGGTATACTGACTGTACCAGTTACTGCCTCCAATGGCTGTTCACTTTGCCTCTAGAGATTATTGCCGGAGCTTTTACTATTACTTACTGGAACGAAGATATCTCCAAATCTGTCTTTGTAGCCATCTTCCTCGCAGCCATCTTTATTATTAACCTGTTCGGCGTCAAGGCCTACGGTGAAGCTGAATTTGTCTTTTCCATCATCAAGGTTACTGCTATTGTAGCCTTTATGTACGTTCCGTCCTCACCTGTTCTCGCGACTCAAGACTCCAGTCACTAACATACTCAGTCTCTTGGGTATCGTCATCAACATCGGCGGTGAGCCCACAAGTGGCTACATCGGAGGTCGCTATTGGATGGACCCGGGTCTCTTCAACAACGGTTTCAAAGGCTTTTGTTCAGTCCTAGTCACATCATGCTTCTCCTTCACCGGCACTGAACTCATTGGTCTTGCAGCAGCCGAGACAGCTAACCCCCGGAAGTCGCTCCCCAGCGCCATCAAGCAGGTCTTTTGGCGCATCACACTATTCTACATCGTTTCTTTGATGCTCGTCAGCCTCCTCGTTCCCCACGACGACCCTAGAATCCTGGACGCCAGCTCTTCCAACTCTGCAGCCTCACCCTTCGTTATTGCCATCGAGACGGCCGGAACGACTGTTCTTCCCAGTATCATGAACGCAGTCATTCTCATCGCTGTCATCAGCGTCGGCAACTCGTCTGTTTACGGTTCATCGCGAACACTCGCCGCTCTCGCTGATCAATCCATGGCTCCCGCCATCTTCTCATATGTCGATAAGCAGGGTCGACCTTTGGCCGCTATTATCTTCGCTTCTTGCATCGGCTTGTTGGCCTTCATTGCAGACCTGAAAGCTCATGATGTGGTGTTTAACTGGCTACTGTCTATCAGCTCCCTCGCAACGCTCTTTACCTGGGGCAGTATCTGCCTCACACATATCCGCTTCCGAGACGCTTGGGCACACGCATCGCATACCCTCGAACAGTTACCGTTCAGATCACGACCCGGCACAATCGGCTCATGGTTCGCTCTCAGTGGTTACTGCCTCATCCTTTTGAGTCAAGTTTGGACAGCTGTGTCACCTGTTGAGTCCCAGACGAACGCATCGACAGGAGATATCGTGCAGAACGTCTTCCTTCGACTCATGGCGGTGCCAATCGTCTTGGTCATGTACCTTGGCCACAAGCTTTGGTACCGAACGAATTTTGTGGCTCTGGATGATATAGATATCCAGACTGGACGACGGTACTACCGTGTGCATCTGATGAGTGATCAGGATAGAGAGACACGCGGGGCGTGGCCATTTTGGAAGAAGGCTTACCGCTATCTGTGTTGAAAGCGTTTATCTTTGTCTTTGTTAGTATTTTTCTGGGTTGATCTTGTATCGATAGTGATATGATAGGCCTACGGGCCTTTTTATGAAAGCGATATCTTCGAGTAATGTTGACACTTGTCTTGAGTAAACTTGATACTGTCCTTTTAATGCCTGTTTCTCCAGTCGTGACTGTAACGCTTGTCCATAGGCCACTCCGAGAAGTGGGGACTGCTTTCTTTTAAGAGATAGATAACATCCAAGACTGAAAGCCATATATTTGGAAAATTTTGGGAAGAAAGTTGTCTGTAATATGTCTTTCTCAAGATGTCCCGCCAAGAAAATTCGTACCTGGGCCATACACCGGTACGAACCGACGTGGTAGTAATCGTGGGTCTGATCAAAAGTTCGTGCCTGAGCTGCGTTGCATTGCACTCATATATGCAGTATTACGGCGTACTCTGCATCAGTGAAACAGCTCTGTTTCATTCAATGCTACCCATTGCGGCTTCCGAGGTGAGGAAACAGAGGAACGTTTGAACATTGCGGAACCGTTTGCTGTTGTAGCGATGTCCAAATATCATGCCATGAAATTCAACACTGATCGAAAAGAACCCGGGCTATGTGATCGCAAACTTAATGAATTGGTGTACTAGTGGAATGGTTCTTTCTCTAATCTCCGTACTGTTACGCAGCCAAAGACATGTAATTCAAAGTTCTCTACCACCTGCTATACCAGACTAGTCGAGCGAACTTCAAGGCTTCCAGGAGGGATTCCATTCCTCTTCAGCTCATTGGTATTTTCCTCCATGCCAAGACGTTGCCTTAATCTCAGCAATCGGAGCATTGACTCTTCCGGCAGGCTGGATGGAATATGAAGGACTTTAACCGGTCTGTTGGATCTTCTACCAGGGAGTTAACCAAGCCGTTAAGCATCTGGCCTCAGTAACCAACCTGAGCCTGACTTATGCATTAGCTCTGTTTTCTCAATCTCAGAACCACAAATCTGTCTCGCTTACTCACTTCCCTCCCGTAGAGTGTCATTCTTGGCTGAAACGCTGTTCTGCAGGCATCACGATCCAATGAACCTCAGCGCACAAGGATCTCAAGAATTGCCAGCGGAGACCGGCTCCGCTCCCGGGCTCATCATGTTACGCGATTACGGACGATTTTCCATTTAGCGTTCAAGAGAAGGAAAGAAAAGTTGAGGATTTGCAGCTAAACGTTATTCACTGCTCACGGTCCGAAGCGGAGCATACCCGCTCGGATCAAGGACCTAGATTTGCTTCGCTTACGGGAACGAGCGCGAGCCTCTTCGCAGTGTTACTCCAGCGGGGACCCCCTTGCTTGTCCTGGGAGGAATAGTCAGGAATTGACCTATCAGATCTTCCACATGCCATTGGTGGTGTCTTGTACGACTGCCACCTCGCGCCGTGATTCCGACGAATACTACCGAAGCTTTTTTGTTCGCTACGCCACTCGTGGGAGTCTTTTGTGATCAAGGAACCGGCTAGTAGGCTTGGCAGCAGGCCTGTTTTGAAATGAAGCAGGTACGAAATGAGGAGGCGTAAATGTGTCGTAGGGTCCAAGGGAGTGATATCAAGATGCAGCATGCAGTGGCTTGATATCGCTACAGTTGATGTAAGAGGCGAATGTGAAAATTTTATTTTGAGAGAAGCTGTAACATGCATGTCTCAGACGTGGAGAGGTCCGGTTGGGTGAGGTGCATACAAATATCTACAGCATGTCCTTCGTCAATTGAGGCAGGGACTTTGGTCTTTTCTTTTAGTTCCTGATCTTCAAGCATTGAATCCGTTGTTCATTAGTGGTAACCGTGGGTCGTTTGTTGGTCCCGTTGTCTTTTCTACTGTATGTCAGGTCCTCCAGTGCCTCCCAGCGATGGGAGCCCTTACTTCCCCATCTCCGAGCGAGCAGCGAGTCTTGCCAGAATGCACCTAGGGATAACATCGCCTCTGCTTGCTATCGCCCTGGTTATGTTTGGGGCGAGGATATGGTTGAGAGTAAGGCCAGTGTGGAGAGTTGGTTGGGAGGATTATTGCATGACGATCGGAGTTGTAAGTTGCGATGCCTTCACACGGGAACATTGTAAGGATATCATGGCTAACGAATACTCTGTAGGCTGCCGCCGTCGTCGACTTTGGGTTCCTCGTTCCACAGATGTACACATCAGCAACACTCATCACCGAAGACCAACGAATATGGGCACGAAAGTACGGGTTCCTCGCTATTCCCATCTGGGGTATAGCCATGATGTTCATCAAAGTCAGCATTGCAATGATGATGCACCGAATCCAACCCAACGTCCTCTGGTGGCGAGTCTTCTGCTTCTTCATTATGGCTATCTTAGCAGCCTACGGTATCGCAAATACCTTCTTCATCCTGCTCCAGTGCCAACCTCTGGAAGCATCTTGGGATACGTCTGTGTTACAAACAGTGGAGGGAGCTAGCTGTCTTCCTATATCAGGCATACACATCATGTCCAACTTGGGATCTGGCATCAATATTGCGACAGATATCATGCTTTCTTTGGCGCCCACACTCTTTCTCTACAAGTTGAAGAGACCGTTGAAGGAGAAGATTCTCGTGGGTGCGCTGATGGGTCTCGGCATGTTTGCAAGCGTTGCCTCCATCGTCAAGGCAACCCTAGTGAAGGAATTCGGAATAGCGAAAGACGGCTGGGCTCTCACCAATGCCATCGCAACATGGACCGCCCTCGAGCAGATCCTCATCATGATCGCCTCCTCGGCGCCCTTCCTGAAGCCCCTGGTCCAGACTGCGCTGCACCGGATGGGCTGGACTCTATCGGGCACGTCTGCCGCCCGCTCAGGCTACGGAAATGCCTATCGTGAGCAGCGACAGTCGCGGATTGGAGGAACCAACAAATCGGTTACCTCGCGTAGAGACATCTACGGCGGAGACGAGGATCCTTTTGCAGGGGGCGATAGCGTTGATGCGATCCCGTTGGAGGTCAAGGCTTTCGAGGTGGGTAAAATGGGAGACGAACGAACGACGCAGGGGTCCTTAACTGAGAGGTCTTGGGAATCCCGAGAGGAGAGGGTGAGTGAACACGGTGACGGCAGGGAGTTTACGCCGAGCCATGCAGTTTGAGAATTAGCACCAGTAATACCCAATTGACTACTCCGTAAAATTTCTTTTTCTATTTACCCGGACAGTTCTTCACTTGGCACTTTTGAGCCTTCCTAAAAGTATCTGCATGGGAGAAGATCATTTGCCGTTGGAGACTAGTGGAGTTGCTCGCCAGGAACTGGGGGTGTTTAACTTGCTGGGATGATCGGATCATAAGGGAATAACTCGGTCAGATATAGGCGAACCCTCCCCACGCAATATCAAATTCCAGATTCTTCGAAGCAGGCTGTAATTGCGGTGCCGGATGCTTGGAAATCTCGCATTGATTCTCGGTCATGAAGGACATGTTCGACTCCTCGGTAAGCACTTAAAGCAAGGGAACCTGGTCAGCCGAGCCCCCGGAATCCTTCATTAAACAAGGCATGGTTGCCTTTACTTCTCTCCTCCATGCGACTCCCCTGCTTCGCCGCAGTCCGACATGGCGGATCCATCCTGAGATTCTGTTGGAACCAAGCAAGCCGAAGCTCTTTTTTGGACATTGCGCATATCTTCGATACGACACTGCAGGTACCAGTTGGAGGCCTGGATCATGCATATCTCTGAACCAACAGACAAAGTGGCGCTGTTTTGCGAACCCTGACCATCTGGAGGCGAAGTCTTCGACATACAAGAAAGCAGCTATTCCAATCCTTCTTCTTTTGCCGATCACCCACCCTCAAACACCTTCTGCAGCGATCATCTCATCTCTGAGACTCTTGCCCCTTGTCCACGGTCATCTTCTTTTTACACCATGGTTGCCATCAAATCGCTGTGGACTGCTGTCCTCATTGCTTGTGTGGCTATTTCTGAAGCAAAGAGCTGCAAGAAGCCTTTCATCCGAAGAGAATGGTACGTGACGCTGTTACCTGGTGGATGTCGAATATTAGCTAACTGTGAGTAGGCGATCGCTCAGCTTGGGTGATAGGGACCGTTACATCAAGGCACAAAAGTGTCTGATGAAGAAGCCAAGTCAATCGTCGAAGGCTGATATCCCTGGTGCCAAGAGCCGATGGGATGACTTCCTTGGAACGCATATCATCAATGCTGATGATGTGCACTTTGTGGTATGTACTCGAGTACATCGACCATTCTCAAAACACTTTTCTAACCTCACCAGGGCACTTTCTATCCTTACCACCGCCTCCTGATGCACGCCTATGAGCAAGAGCTTCAGACATGTGGCTGGAAGGGTGGCGTCCCTTACTGGGACTGGACGCTAGATTCCGCGGGCCCAGACAACGACACATCCGTATTCTATGACTCGCCCATCTTTGACAATAAGCACGGCTTCGGTGGAAACGGAGCCTGGGTCCCTGGAAACTTCTCCAACCCCCAGCCTGGTTTGCCCGTCAACCCTCCCTGGGACGTCCCCGACCGCTCTGGCGGCGGTTGTCTCAAGGTCGGGCCTTTTGCTGGGCTCAAGTCCAATCTGGGCCCTGGCAACGGCACGGCATACAACCCCAACTGTATCCGTCGTGACTTTGCGCCTTTGTCCTTCAGAGATATGTCTGGTCCGGCTGCAATCAAGACTGGTATGAGCCAGAAGGACTTTGGCTTCTTCGACCGTGTCACCGAGAGCACTTTCCACTCTGGTGGTCACTGGGGAGTTGGAGGTTTGTACGGTACCATGACTGACAAGTGGCAAAGCCGTAAGTTCCTATCGCCTCCGCTTTCTGATGTCCAATAACATACTGACTCTTCATAGCCGCTGATCCTCTTTTCTGGGTGCACCACGCCAATGTCGACCGTGCATGGTGGTCGTGGCAAATCCGTGACCTCAAGAAGCGTGAAAAGGACGTCTCTGGGCCTCTTGTCAACTTTGACTACGCCAACCAGGCTGGAGGCAACGTGACTCTGGACCACCCTATCTTTGTTGGCGAGACTGTCAAGATGAAGGCCAAAGTCAAGGATGTCATGCACATCCGCAAGGGTATGCTGTGCTACGACTACGAGGACACTTATTAGACGATGAATGTTTGAGAAATTATACTTGTAATGATTGTAAATAGCTCTTTTCTTCTCCCACTATGTGGTATCAATTCTACGAGCATACGTGTCACTTGTTGAAAATCAACTTAACCTTACTTGTAACTTCACGCGATCGGACCAACTACGTAAGAAAACCATTTCCATTACTCCGCCGGGAAAAATACATAATTTCTCCATTCAAACTATCCATTGTTGGTCAAGAAAATGCGAGATGTCAATGCTGACTCAGACCGATAAATTGCCGTCGAAGGGCGTCACGATCAGCTTGAGCCTATATCAGTCAGCCTAGGAACCGCTGCATTGACATTCAGCTTACTATCAATACCAACCATTACTCCAAAACCTCCTCATCTCATTTCTTTCACACATAGTCTGCGATTATGTCATCCAACTCACCAGTCGTTTACCACTACCTCGCCATTGGCAAGCTTGGACGAGGAGAAGTTGTCAAGTAAGCAATACCTTCAGCTGGAAAGAGCGCACCAAAGATACCTCGAGTTGAGGAGGATGTGAGACTGATACATATGCTAGGTTGTTTCTTAAAGATGCAGGTATTGCTTTCGAAGAGAAACGTTACCCTCACGACGACACTTGGAAAGAAACCAGTGAGAAACTGAAGCAACAAGGCATCACCCGCACTGGACAGCTTCCTGCTCTTGAGTATAAAGGCCTCGTCCTGAGTCAGGTCAGTCAGCATTAAGACTTTTAGGAAAAGAGCTGACACCCTAGAAAGCACATTCCAATCCTTCGATTCCTATCTCGTGAACTCGGCAAGTACGATGGTCAGACCAACGAGGACAAGTATCTGGTAGATGCTGTCTCAGATATCTACATTGAGTGGAGAGTACGTAGACATTCAAACGTCGATTCAGTCAACATACTGATCGCCAGCAGGCCGGATGGGCATCCAATCTTGGTAAAGCTTCCGAAGACTTCAAGAACAAGACTGTCCCCAAATACTATGACCTTGTCGCGCAGTACTACTCTGACCGGGAAGGGCCTTATCTCCTTGGCGAAGAGGTCAGTTATGCAGACTTTGCGGTCTACATGTCTATCGACAACGATATCAGAACCAAGACTATTCCTGTAAGTCACCCAGCCAGACGGGTTAGTAAAAGGCGTTTGCTAATATGATTGGCTTTAAGGAAAACATTCCAGAGGTTCTTCTCAAGTTCAAGGAGACATTTGAGAAGCGATCCAATATTGCCTCTTATGTCAAGGAGGACAAGGCTTGAATGTCGTTGATTCGGGGCTTAATTCAGAGTCACATTCTATTAGAATACATAGGTCAACAAAAGTAGAACTTTTAGAGAAATACAGTGCATCGTGTGTGCGTGAGAGTCCTTTACGCCTTGAGACGGTACTACAATAAGTGTGCGGGGGTTCTGACAACTTCCTCTCGTTTAAAGTTTATATAATATTATATAGAAAGTTGGAGGTTTTTAAAATTTATATAATTTAATATAATACTATAATAATATTATATATATAGTATTCTAATTATTTTACATTTTATTTATACTTTGTTATTCATATTTCTAGTTAGCCTGTTATCGGAACTTTTGCACGGGACTGCACCCCTGTTTAGTGAGATGCACTGGTTTTGAGCCATTGGTCATTCCCCCTCCCGTATCTTGTCGCTGACTTTCAACACCTAAATATTTCCCGCACCGTGCAACAGCAAGCATTTCTTTTGCGCCGAGCAATTCACTCAATAAGCGATGAGCTCGGATGATATCAGCCTCTGCTCAAGCTGCGCCGCCATTGATTTTGAAGACCTATTTTATTCGCGTCCCGATGGCTTTGGTCCTGGAGACTCCGCGCGTGGAGCACAACCCACACTACCGTGTCTAGGAACACTCCAGGAAATACTTGACCGGGTGGAAACATGCCAGTTCTGTAGGCTTGTCATTGATGCTTACAAAGAGAGATTTAAACGCATGCCCTCGGGATCTTCGGAGCAGTTTGATAGCAAAACTGAACATGAAGCTCAAGATGAAATTCAGGAATACGGTCTTTGCCTCACGTTTCATGATGAGCCCATGAAATGCTATCTTGAACAGCGATCCTTCACGCTCGAAATGGATTACCTCCATGATAATTCTGACGAGAGCGATGTCGATTCCGCTTTAGGGAGGGAGGGCGTCGGCCGCCTTTCGCTCATACTGGAGCCTCGTCCCTGGATAAGCGGAACAGCTCAACCCATCAACTTGCAGGCCATCTGGCCCGATGGTATACCTGAAACGAAAGAGGCAAACAGTACCGGCAGATACATGTCTTGGAAGGGCACTGGCCGTCCAGTCGAATCCCTGGTGGACCTCTCGATTCCCGGAACTGGATACGCCAATGCGAGGAGGTCCATGGCGGCCTGTGTTCCAAGCCAAAGTGGCTGAGTGATAACGACAATGAATGGCCCAAGAATTGTCGAGTCATTGATGTAGAGGATGGTAGAATCGTGGATTTACTTCCCACCATGCGCTATGTCGCCATAAGCTACGTCTGGGGGTTGAGTGAGAAAGCAATAGAGCTACGCTCGGAGAGACGACTTACTCGAGATAATATGTCTCGGCTTCAGCAACACAACAGTTTAGACCAAATACCAATCCCGCAAACCATCAGAGATGCCATGGCTGTTGTTAAAGCCACTGAAGAGCGCTACCTGTGGGTAGACGCCCTGTGCATTGTGCAGGATGACCCCGAAGATCTTAGTCAACAAACTGGACGGATGGATCTAATCTACTCCAAGGCTCTGTTCACCATCGTGGCTGCCTGTGGCAGCGACTCTGAATCCGGACTTGCAGGCCTCCCGAGTACCCCGCGAGATAATTTCCAGCGCCAGGTTAAAGTCTCGCCAAGTGGACTACACATCATGCCCTGTCTTAATCTCACGGATGGAGATACTTTGAAGTCCTCGAAATGGAACACCCGGGGCTGGACATTCCAGGAGCGGCTCCTCTCCAGACGTGCACTCATCTTCACCAACTCCCAGATCTACTGGTGTTGCGAAGGTAGGACGTTGGATGAAGAGTCCCTCCTGGATGCACCTGGGTCAACAATTGTGGCCACGGCCCAAGAGTTTGGATGCTACGACGAGTGGGAAAGCATTGAGGCCAAGTTCTCCGAGGAGATCTATAGTACTTATATAACACAGTTCTCAACGCGGCAATTCACCTTTCCCTCTGATGCCCTCCCGGCTTTTCTAGGTATCATGCATCGGTACGAGCATCTCAACAAGCAGAAGCTCCACTGGGGGTTGAAAACCATCAGGTTCGACCAGTCCTTGGTGTGGAAATATGGACATGATCGGCGAAGGGAGATGTATACCTACATCTCAAAAGACTCGGTCGCACGCAGCGTGCCTTACCCTAGCTGGTCGTGGCTTGGCTGGACTGGCTTCATCGGTGGTGGTGACAGCTATCAGATCCAGGAGGTTTACGATAAGATGGATAACGGGCGTCCCATCCTCACTTTCTACTCATTGATGAGTGATGGAAGTGTTTGTCCGATCGAGCAAAGTGTCTCGGTAAGCAAGATGGGCGTCTCTTCGAAAAGAGATGACGACATCCTGAGAGAAGAAAGCAACGAAGCTTTGACTAGTGAAGTACCTGGGTGCAGTAGGCTCAGATGGAAGGGCGACACAACAGTGTCTGGTCCGATAAAAATGGGGGAGGTTTTGCTTTCTTCGGAGTCACTTGACGTGAATAGTGAGGAGACATCCCAGAGTCAGATACCGTATGACACAGGACGCCTAGTATTCTGGACAAGCCATACCAGGGCTCAGATATACATCGACACTGACGACGAGTCGCGCATCGAGGCACAAGGACAGGCTGTAGAGCTAGATGTGAACTTGGCCAACGAGGTTATGCAGACTCGCCGCTACTTTCCAGGCAGAACAATAGGGAAAGACGCTTTGAAGAGGAAAAGTTCGAGTGAGATAAATGCTCTGATGCCGAGATATACAACCGATCTCATCATTATTTCTCGCTGGTTTGGACCAAACGGTGGTATGGAGACGCGGAAGCTAAACTTTCTCGTTGTAGAGGAAAGGGTGCCGGGTTCAGGCGTCTGGGGTCGTATTGGTTTTGGGTTGATTGGGGAAGATGAATGGGATAAGTTGGAGCTAGATTGGAGGTTGGTGATTCTTGAGTGATATAGAGAAGCTAACGATTGAGGTATGTATGGTTTATCTGTAGTTGCATGGGATATTAGGCGATGTCACGATGGAAATAACAAATAGCATTCTAGCGCCCATTAAAGCCACCATTAACGTTAGACCTACCTAATTGCGGATAAGTTAACCGACTCCCGGGTTGACGGAACTTGACCTGAGTCCGATCGCGATAACCAACCAAGCTCTAGCCTCAAACGTCAGGCCATTTCAGCAATGACCAACCAGGAATGCGGCACGGCGAAACTCTATATTTGCCCACGAGTCATGAAACTCTTGGACGTGAACAACTCGTAAGCAAAACAAGGATGCAGCAGCCTGAATCAATGCGACCTTATCTCCTAAAAGCCAGTTTATCTCCAACATTTCCCCCTGATCTAACCCAACCCAACTTCTAAATCACACAACAACTCTAGGTCACCCCCGGCCCGTAACCGGACTTGCCGTGAAAGCGTGCGGAGCGGAACCACAGCGATTCGTCCCAGCTTCTCGCTTCACCTCGACCCAGCGCCCAGAGCGGTATAGTCCCCCTCTGTAGCAGGGCGGCACGTGCAGCCGATCTCCTCTTCAGCTCTGTTCCCCCTGGGGAAAATCTGTGTCGCAACCTTGATAAGGAAAGGAAGTTGGTCACTTCCCTTCAGCTGAAGGCCAGAAAACATCGCCGAACGCCTCAAAAAGGGAGAGAAAAAAGACCATGGTCTACCAGCGTGAGTTCGAGATGCAGGCTCTCCCGCAGACAAAAGACGACGAGGACGAACCTGCATCGTCGGGTCCGCTGCACCGTCTGCTCAAGAGCTTCAGCCGCGCGCCGCCGCACGAGGATGCATACAGCGTGAGCAGCTACAACACCACCACCTACGCCTCCAATGGGCGGCTCTTCAACATGGGCAAGGCCAACTACAACTCTGCCAACACCGCCCTCGCCAGAGAGCTCAAGAACCGCCACCTGCAGATGATTGCCTTCGGAGGCTCTATCGGAACCGGTCTTTTCGTCGCGTCCGGCGTGGCGCTGTACCGCGGCGGTCCGGTATCGCTGCTCATTGCCTTTGTCGCAATGGGCACGATGCAGTTTTTCACGATGCAGGCGCTGGGGGAATTATCTGTTGCATTTCCTGTCGGTGGGTCTTTTTCGAACTACTCCACGCGGTTTCTGGATCCGTCGTGGGGTTTCGCCATGGGGTGGAAGTGAGTAGTCGATTGTGTCTGTTTCAGATGATGCAAAACTGACTTCATCAGCTATACGCTGCAATATCTTGTTGTTTTACCACTTGAAATTATTGCGGGCGCGTTTACGATCAACTACTGGAATCCAAACGCCACAAAGTCTATTTTCATTCTCCTCTTCTTCTTTCTCATCCTCGGCATCAACCTCCTTGGCGTGAAAGGATATGGCGAAGCTGAGTTTATATTTTCCGCGGTCAAGATAACAGCCATTGTAGGCTTTATGTAAGTCGACCACGAGTTTGGATTTCACAATGCTTACCTGTTCTTCAGTCTTCTTGGAATTATTATAAATATAGCAGGAGATCCTGAAGGGGGCTATATCGGTTTTACTCGTTGGCAAAGCCCTGGTGGTTTCCACAATGGTTTCAAAGGATTCGCCAGCGTTTTGGTAACTGCAACATTTTCCTTCGCAGGCACAGAAATGGTTGGTCTCGCTGCAGCTGAGACGAGCAACCCGAAAAAGTCTCTTCCGGCAGCTGTCAAACAAGTATTCTGGCGCATCTCCCTTTTTACATCCTCTCCATTCTCATCATTGGCTTGCTTGTTCCATACGATGAACCTCGTTTGCTAGGTGCCAAGTACGGCTCCGATGCTGCAGCCAGCCCCTTCGTTATCGCAATTGAGATGAGTGGCTCTGATGTACTTCCTGATATCATGAATGCTGTTATCCTTATTTCTCTGATAAGCGTTGGAAATACCGCTGTGTACGCCTCTTCACGCACCCTCGCTGCATTAGCAGAACAGTCTTTAGCACCGAAAATCTTCGCCTATATCGACCGTACCGGACGTCCGCTTGTCGCAATCATTTGCTGCGGAACTGCGGGACTACTAGCATTCAGCGCCAACTCCAAGGTCCATAACGAAATCTTCAACTGGCTCCTCGCCATAAGTGGTCTTAGCACGCTCTTCACATGGGGATCCATCTGCATCTGTCACATTCGATTTCGCAAAGCATGGGAATTATCAGGATTCACCGTGTCCCAGCTTGCCTTCCGCTCTCAAGTCGGTGTCTGGGGATCCTGGGTTGCGCTATTCGCATACAGCATCGTTTTGATTCTCCAGGTCTGGGTAGCGATATCTCCTATTGAACCCGAGGGCCAAGAACCATTTTCGCCCGCTGAAAGAGCCAAGAACTTTTTCCTGCAGGTCCTGACGATTCCTGTTATTTTCATATTTTATTTCGTGCATAAAATTTGGGTGGGGACAACAATAGTTCGCGGTAAAGATATAGATGTCAATACGGGGCGGCGATACCTCCAAGTCTGGAACGAAGAGGAAGAGCAGGCGAAGCGGAAATGGCCGCTATGGAAGCGAGTGTATAATCACATGTGCTGATGTCGAAATATAGATATAGATTTAGAATGACGTAATGATAGTTCGAATGGTCACCGAAATACTTGGATAGTGTGTTGCACTGCGTATGGCGTATGGCGGGCGTATTGGTGGACTGAAGACAAAGTATTCCTACCGGATGACTCACGGCCGATAAGCGAAAGTGGAAGCGACAGTAGAACCTAGGTCCAGTAGGTGTAAAGGTTCTGATAACTTCCTCTATTCTAGATTTTATATAAAATGATCTAAATTACAATAAGCTCTTTTTAATTTATAGAATCTCATATAATCTTAAGATGAGATTATATAATAACTCTTCTAATAAGATTTAATTATATATATATAGTGTTCTATTGTATATCTCTCGTTGGCTCATTGTTGGGGCTTCTGTACGGAATCGTACATTCAGCGTCACTTCCACAGGGCCGAGTCGCATCATAAGAACGCACCATCCAACGTGGAGATAAGAGCATCACGCCCAACTCACATTCAATCTCACGACTGCCGTGTTTTGATTCACCAAACTAGTCAAAGCTGGCAATGGCCACTCACAGTTTCTGGCAGTATCTCAGACTCAAAACCATCGTCACCTTGATCCGTCTCCTCAATTACATCGGCACACGCTCCCACCTCAAACCCTCAACGACCTGCAACCGCAAAGCCATCCGCCTCCCATCCCGTGATCTGGGACGCTTCATCCAAGCATGGGTTTACTATCCCCAAAACTTCAAAGAGGGCGAAAAACGAGGTCTCGTCGTCAATTGGCATGGAGGCGCTTGTATGCTTCCGAACTTGGGAATGGACCACGAATTCTGTGAGAAAATAGCCAATGAGAGTGGCGTCCTTGTTCTCGACGTGGATTATCGCAAAGCACCGGAGTATCCCTTCCCTGCAGCTGTGGAAGATGTTGAAGATGTCCTGAGATGGGTCGAAAGTCAGCCGCGTCTCTTTGACACTGCGCGAGTTGCTCTATCCGGGTTTAGCTCTGGAGCAAACTTGGCCTTGGTCGCATCATCGGAACTGAGACGGCAGTTTAGCATCAATATCAGAGCCGTCTATGCTTTCTACCCTGGCGTAGATTTCACAATTCCACCTGAACAGAAGACTGTTCCGAATCCGATCCGACCACTTCCCGCAGGATTTCAGCATCTCCTGACAGAAGCTTACCTCCCACGTGTGGAGGACCGCAAGTCACCCAGGGCATCGCCCATGTACGCCGACGCGACATCCTTTCCTGAACGTGTTGTACTTTTTCCCTGTTCCGGGGATATCTTCACGCCCGAGATTGATGCTTTTGGAGAGAAATTGGAGAAAGCTGGGTGCGGTGTTGAGATTGTCAGGATGGAGGGAGCTCATGGATGTGACAAGAGGATCAATCCCAGGACTTTCAACCCGGAAGCAAAAGATATGTCATACAACAAAGTGGTGGAGAATCTGAAGAGCTTTATGTAGATTGTTTTGGAAATAACATGGATTAAGTTTATTGAGCTATGATTCACTGCATGGTGTGGCATTGCTCCCATTTTGGGCAGGTCAACTTCCTCCTCTAAGCGGACAGAACTTGGCTGTAGCACCACTGTTGATCTTTTATCCTGATTCGAACTCCAAGTCAGTAATAAAGTCACCCTCCGTTCACTTGGGTTGTCACTTCATCGCAGTGCCGTCTTGCTTACTGGCACTGCTCTACCACTTAAGGGGGAAAATAAAACACGGGCAACCGCTCTGCCAAAAGATGTGTTCAATAAAATTATTTGTCTTCAATATAGTATACTATAATTATTATTAAATTCTCTTCTAAAATCCTACTATTCTTACATTCTTTATATAAAATCATTATAAATATTCTAACCAGAGAGTCTAATTCGTAGGAAATCTCACATCTTGTGTTTTATCCCTCCCCCTCTCCGAGGCCACTGTCACCATTGTTGCCTTAGAGCAATCAAGTTACACTAGACTGCACGTGCATAGGTGTTAGCTTAGGTTCCTTCGTCACAACACAAGCAAGCACTGCCAGATTCCAATAAACTTCAACTCCAACACAGGAGAACAAATTGGAAGTTCGATCGCGGCGTGTCCAGGCGCCATCTTTCATCCTTCGCAAAACTTCATCTCATCGTCATTCTGGCCACTGCCTCAAACCCGCCATGCCACGGGTCGCTATGGAAGACTTGAAAGCGCACACTCAGTCGATTGCTAGGTAATCACCCCTTTGCGAACTAGACATACCGTTCTGATGATTGTTACAGGCTGCTCACAACTGGTGACTACTCCGATCTCACCATCATTTGTGGCGACGACCGGTATAAAGTCCACAAGGCAATCGTCTGCTCTCGCTCGCCGTTCTTCAAAAGGGCATGCGATGGAAACTTCGAGGTCAGTTGACACTAGCAAGTGATGCGCCAGTATCTGTAACGTATCCTGACTCGCCATGCAGGAATCCCAGACGAGCGAGGTCAAACTTCCCGAAGATGATCCCGTGGCTGTACAAATGTTGATCGAATACTTATATCGGCATACCTACACGCCCCCTCTGCCAGGTAAACATGCTTCAACACTCGAGGCAGAGTTGTCTGCGACTGCAAGCAGTGCCAAAAGAAAGCAGGACATAGAGCAGTGGGGGGCATCCTTTGTTGGAAACAAGCGGATGAAGGAGCAGGATGGCCAACCAAGTAGCAACAGTTTCAGTCCTGGTGCTGTCACACCCGCTACGCCTTCCTCTTCCGACCCAGTTCATCCTACAAGACAGTCACTGTTCTCGAGTGCCACACAACCAACACGACTCTCTATATTTGGCTCGCCTTCTGTACAGTTGACACCCAATCCTCCTCTGCCATCAGCCAACCAAGCTCCTCCAGCAAACCTGTGTCTACATGCCAAGGTCTATGCGCTGGGAGAAAAGTATGGCATCTGGCTTCTGAAAGTGTTCGCGCTCCGACGTTTCGCGGCCGAGGTTGAGTCCCATCTCCAGAGCAAAGACTTTCTGTTGGCGATCGAAGAGGCCTACGCTTCGACAATCGAAGAAGATCGAAGTCTACGGGACGTAATTGTCCAGACAATCAAAATGCACAAGTACTTGCTAAAGAAACCCTCGGTACAAGCGATCGTCAAGAGTACTCAGCTAGGGTACGATCTTTTGATGAAGTTTGCCTCTGAAGAAGACGAGAAATAAGGGTACAGTCGCAGCAAACCGAGTTAGTGGCGTCTAATTTGAGAATCTCCAAAGACTAAAGATGAAGCTGGTCCTGTATTTAGTGTCACTGAGGGACAAGGTCGGTATCTCTTGGGTGTTGAAATGAATCTTTTGCCAATCATACTATTGTCCAACCCGCTCTTGTCTTTGAACTGCTCGTATAAACTTCTTGCCAAGAACCATATGTTCACCAGTCTGTGGGTAACGCTCTTCAACCCAGAGGTCCACTGGGATATATTTCGACCACTCTCGACGCCGCCATCTCAAATCCAAGACCTTTCCCACTATATTTGCCCTTGATGGCCAGTTTTGTTGTTGAATGTAATCATAATCCTGTTGTTCAAGATCTTGATTGCGGAGTCCAAGCTCTGTTGCTTTGTTTATCGAGATGAAGTTGTCCTGCACAGTAGTGTCAATTGCAGCCGTAATGTACCTTTCATGCAGACCTTCGTGCACACGACTTTCTGGGATTTTCAGGAAGCCTGATCTGAGGGTGTATGTGCCCTTTCCTTTACCCTTTGGCGACGAAGATGTTCGTAAAGGCTCGGGCATGCCTGCTGTCTGTGGAATATTTGGTGTTTGTGGAGCCCTTGGTGTTTGAGGAGTCTGCACTGGTGGTGATGGTACCGAAGAACCGGAATCCCTGGTTGTAGAGCTCTGCTGAGATGATGGCGTACTTGATTCCCCAGGAGGGTCCATCTTCCTGCTCTCGTGAGCAAGGCGAGTTATGTGTATCCCTGACGCTGAATAAATAGAGGGTGTTCGACGCATTGGTCTTGGACCTTGATCTCTATTGGATTGCCGAGGCGGTGCAGTGAAGTCAACCTCGACCTCATCTCCTTGACTACAACGACCGCCTGTTCGTATCCGAGGTTGTCTTTCTGACTTCGGTCTTCGTAAGTTAGAGGGTGTGTGCGAAGGTGCTTTTGTGGTTTGAGGCACGTCCCCAGTACGTCGCATGCTTTGTGCTAACCGAAGAAGCGGTGTCGCTATACTTTGGAACTCAGCATCAAAACTAGGCCCATGGTTCGATTCAAAGTCCCGGTCGTCTCTCAACTTCCTGTATCGATCCTCACTAATTTTGAGCTCGCGGCGAAGGGATTTGCTGAGATGTGTCAGTAGCTGAGCAAAGTCTCGCAGTCTATAAGTCCGAATACTGGATGTTGGGACGGCTCACATTTGTGCTTCCATAACTTCCTTCATCTCGGTGCTCGATTTCTGCTTAATGTACTGATAGATCTCCATTTTCAAAATTGGACAGACAATTGATATACAAAGGCCGAGTAGCTGCATGTCCGGAAACAATGAGTCGACTTCTATTTTGTTCCAAAAATACCACTTCAATCTTTTCAAAAAGAGGTGTTGTCCACTTATAGACTTTAAGCCATGCTGTGCATCTTTCAGCTGTTTTGCAACAGCTTCCGTGCCTCGGATAAGGACATCCAAGGATTTGTTTTTGCTTATGTACTGCAAAACGCCGGTGGGGGCGTCTGGCATCTCTTGTAGCGTTGAGCAATGTCCTTTAAGCTGTTCCACTGCAAAATCAACTGTTTCGGCTGACATATCAATCTGGTCAGCAATTCTGCGAATCGCATTTGCAATTGGGTCCTCGTGTTTGGCGATACTTCGAAGGGACTTGGTGAGCTTGACTGTAGGTGTCGCTAGGCTTGCGATGGTTGCAACACTGGCGATCACGCCAAGAGCTTCTGCCATATTGCAGTGATATTGTAATAATGAAATTTTACGGGATATATGTTCCGCTCAAATTAGATGTTGTGTAGTTAACAAGTGTAACACAAAAGGATTCGGAGTATTGGGGTCGCGGCTTATTTGTGCTGCTGCCAATACAGTCTGTTCTGCGCATTTCTTTCGCATCCAATTGTAATTTGCACGCATCTCACAGCCTGCCTTGACATTGACATAAAAGATGCAGAGTACTGTAATTGTGTGTGTGTTCGGCCTTCTGGTTCTGGATGAGGGTGGGAGCCTGGCTTCACTCAGCGATTGACACGTCGAGCTGCACATCTATCACAGCATCCAACAACACAGCCCGATAATCATCCAGTAATCACCCCGCCTCAATTTCCGGTTGCCTTAATTGCAGCATGCCCGAATAGGACATGAACTGCAAGGCAATCGGTGCATATGCATGTGAGAAGAGAGGCTCAATTTCCAGACTTGCATTAAATATTGGTGGTTTCCAGAAGTGGTATGCACAGCGGAAGCGTTCTTATCACCCATGTAGTTGACCATAGATGCAAGATGTAATCTATTCTATATTCTTATTGGTAAGTCTTATGTTTTGGCATCGCACGGATAGTCACTGGATCTCCCTTCTCCCCTTGCGATTTCTTCCAGAGCAGAAGATTTCATCTGATCCATTCGTTGCCTTTGGCTGCCCCGCTATACAAGTGAGTTGCCGACTCGTGGTGTCAATATCATTCTATCTCATACGCTGAGATACTGGACGACCTGGCAATGCCATCTTGAGGCAGGCATACACAGCGACGGCCAGCGCGACGATCCCTAGATATAAATCAACCGTGGCAGTGATGCTGTTCACAGGCTGGCCTTTTCCTCCATCACGTGGAATCAAACCAAAGGTTTTCGAAATCGACGACCACGCTGTGACAGCTGGTGCAACCACCGTATCAGCCATACCAAAGCAATACTCGAACGGTAGTCCAGTAGACAGCGACAACAAATATGTCAGACCCAGAGAATACACCTCCAGCAGCCTGTGGCGCCGCCCAGATCCAAAGCACGGCAGTGTGAGGAGGATGAATCTGTAGACGGCATGTGCGAATACCCAGCTCTTTGATGCTGCGGTGAAGACGAAGAGATTGTCGTGGAGCAAGATGGTTTTCCATTTCACTCTGTAACCTTGTAGGATGATCCAAGCGGACAGCGCGAGACAAGCAACCTTGCAGCAAAGACCACGAAAGGTGTCTCCAGATGGAGTTGCGACCATCATGACGATATTGCCGTAGACGGCAAAGTTAACATAAATGGTAAAGGCGTGCAACCACCGCTCTTTTACAGGCCTACTGGCAACAATGAAGAGGAGCACAGAGCCGAGGCCGAGGGGCAGTTCGGCCATAGTCTTGATCATCTCGCCTTTGGTGGAGGTGCGGTCAGAGATGGCGATGACAGCGCTGGTAACAAATACGATTGTGAGGAGGACGCCGGGTTTGGAAATGAGGCAGCGGTATGTGAGGAGGAGGATGGCGCTGAGGGACGCATTGAAGGGGATGTCGAGGTACGGCTCGAGTGCCGCGTAGGCTGTTGCTAAAACCATGATAACACTCCGACTTGCTGCTGCGTTATAGATATTAGTGAGTTGTTTCTGGTGAGTTTTGTCATCTTCCTCGGCAGTTCTGGGTGAGAAAACACGGAATGTGGCACTGACCGGGGTTAAGGATGCATCCTTGTCAGTGGGGGTTTCTAAGTGCTTCCCAGCTGAAGGCTCAAATTTGGCCGGTTCTATCAGCAGACATCATACATAGATACTAGACGCCTAGAATCTCCTGCTATGGATGCTATTTTTTATTTAATTTGATGTATTGTACTCTCAGTAATTAGGATGGCGTTCTTGTTAAAGAGACCGTTACAACGGTATTATGGAGCCCTAGTGCTTCACTATTGAAGCCATCAGTGATTTAAGCTGCACATCTTACTCGTAGGGGGTGTGTTTGCATGAAGAGTTATAGTCATAGACCATCTCATATAATCCCGAACCTCCCTGAAACGATATTCCTCTTTCTGCTATTATCCCAATGTTTCCGGATCACACCACCCTCCGGATTTAACCACTATCCACCTAGCGCGAAACATATTCCCGAATGACCAATCCCACGCGGAACATCAAAAACCCCGAAAGCCTTGACATCATCCTTCAACTTCTAAAAACATCACAACGTCTCCGTCCAGTACATATTCCTCGTCATGGCTAAGGCGGAGTTGGGACTGAAGGTAGCTTTCTACGCCTACCCGTGCGTCCTCTTTGTCACCCTGCTGGGTGTTCAGTCTGCGCAGTTCTACCTCAGTCGCCATGGCAATCCCCAGGCGCGTCACGGCGCGTTGGACGCTGACCAGAAACAGCGAGCGGACAAGACTCGACGACTTTTTGCCCGCTTGATATGGACTTTTCAACTTATCCTGTCATTGTTGCTCATTGCGAGTATCGTGTTTACGACGAAGCAGGTTTTTGCTGATCAGGGTGATGTTACCGGGGATGTTGCTTTTGCCTTCAGCGCATATCTAGTAAGTGACCTTTCATCGTCATGATGAGCAGTACTAACAAAGAATAGGCGTCATTTGTGGGAGTTCTGCTTTACTTCGTCGCCGGTCTTCTTCCCGATCCTGAAGGACCTTGGAACCCAAATGGTTCTCATCTTTCGGCTTGGTGTGTCGGCGCACTTGCAGAGATTGTCATCGCAGCTGTGTTTTCATCCGCGGAACCTCGTCTGCGTGTATCGCCCGGCTTTGTTGACACTATCAACATCCTCGGATCGGCCAGAGTGTTTGTGCTTGCTCTGATGATCGGTGCGTTTGGCTTGAGAGAGTACAAATTGAAATCTCTCGAGCCAAAGTCTGTGCCCGAGGAGCGACAGTCACTGTTAGAGAATGGAAATGGTGCGGCCGAGAGCTACGGCAGTGTTCCTCCAACTGCGCCTGAACCAGCCAGAAGGACCCAGGTTTCCGGGACGGGTTGGCTTGATTACTTTGCTGGTTTCCGTGTCTTGTTCCCCTACCTCTGGTACGTACGTCCATACCCAGGCAAACCTCAGCTAACACTCATAGGCCCAAGGACTCGCCCCTCTACCAAGCAATCGTGCTAGTTTGCCTCATCCTTCTTGTCTGCCAGCGTACTGTCAACGTTTTGGGCCCTCTTCAGCTGGGTACACTTGTCGACAGCCTTGGCGAAGGAAAGCTGCCCTACAAGGAGATCATTCTGTACGTTGTGTATCGCGCTCTTCAAGGCAACCAAGGAGCTCTTGGCGCTATGCGCAGTGTACTGTGGATCCCCGTGTCCCAGTCTCTCTTCCGACGACTCTCTTCCGCTGCCTTCGAACACGTCCTGGGCCTTTCGCTCGAGTTCCATCTCAACAAGAAAGTCGGCGAAGTCACCAGCGCGCTCAGCAGAGGCGCATCAATCAACACCTTCCTTGAGAGCTTCTGCTTCCAGGTCTTCCCTATGGTGTTTGATATCTTCGTCGCCGGTGTCATCTTCTTCGTCAAGTATGACGCTTTCTACACCATCATCGTCTTCTTCATCATGTGGTCATACATCTTCCTTACCATCTATGTGGCCAAGTACCGCGGCAAGCAGCGCCGAGACATGACAGTCAAGACTCGTGAGATGGAGGCTGTCAAGACGGATGCCATCGTCGCGTACGAGACGGTTCAGCACAACTGCGCTGTTTCTCGTGAGACTGGGCGGTTCAGGGAGCACATTACTGTCTTCCAGCGTGCTGAGCGCTTGGTGCAGTGGTCGCTGGCTGCGCTCAATCTCACCCAGAGCTCCATCTTCACCCTAGGCACGGCCCTCCTTGTTTCCGTTTCGGCTTACAAGATTTCGATTGGGGAGCAGACTGTGGGCGAGTTCGTTAGCTTGATCAACTACTTTGTGCAGCTTCAAGGACCTTTGAATTTCTTTGGCACATACTACACCATGCTACAGAACAACCTCATCGAGGCTGAACGGCTTCTTGATCTGGTAGGTCTCTTTCCACTACGCTTCGCAGGCAATGCTAACTAAAACAGTTCAAAGAAACACAAGGCGTAGAGGAAAAGCCCGATGCCATCGCACTTCCGTCAACTAAGGGAGAGGTCGCCTTCAACGATGTCAAGTTCGCCTACAACACGAAGAAGGGTGGCCCTGTTCTCGATGGAATCAACTTTACTGTTGCCCCTGGAACCAAGACTGCCATCGTTGGAGAATCCGGCAGCGGCAAATCGACCTCGCTTAAGCTCCTCTTCCGCTTCTACGACGTCACAGACGGCTCCGTCACCATCGACGGCTACGACCTTCGGGATCTCAAGCTCGATAGCCTCCGTCGAAATATCGGTGTGGTGCCCCAGGATACGGTTCTGTTCAACGCTACCATCATGTACAACCTGCTCTATGCCAGACCTGATGCGACGGAAGAAGACGTGTACGAGGCGTGCAAGGCTGCCAACATCCACGAGCGTGTCTTGAACTTCCCTGATGGATACGAGACCAAGGTTGGAGAGCGAGGGCTGAAGTTGTCTGGAGGTGAACGCCAACGGGTACGTGACTTGTCCATCTTATAATTGTTCTTTTGACTGACGTTTTGTAGATTGCCATCGCGCGCGCTATTCTCAAAGATGCTCGTATCCTGCTACTGGATGAAGCTACCGCTTCTCTTGATTCACACACTGAGCGTCAAATCCAAGATGCGCTTGAGCGTGTCACCACTGGACGAACAACAATCACCATTGCGTAAGTCGCCTCCATAATCCCATATATGCATGCACCAACTAACCATTATCTACAGCCATCGCCTTTCCACAATCACCACCTCTGACCAGATCATCGTGCTGCATAAGGGCAAGATTGCCGAGCGCGGCACACACAATGAGCTTCTCGCTCTTGGGGGCCGATACCATGCCATGTGGGAGAAGCAAACGACGATTGAGAAGAAGGAGAAGGAGAAGAAGGAGCTTGAGGGGAAGAGGCGTCGGAGGCTGGTTCTCAAGAGTAACCATTGATCGAAGAGTGATAATAAAGAGTTTGGTGTAGGATATACGAGTGTATCATAGATGTATGGAGTCATCCGCAAAAGTGTTGTAAATTGGACATCGTTGGATTGATCAAAGTCAACGCCAACATCTTGAATCACCAAAGAACGGAGCAAATCGACAATCACTTTGCGCGCCGCACTGCAGACTTTGATCCGAGTGGGACGCAATGCAACCAAGACATTCCTGGTGTGGTCAAATGCCCTCTTGGTTTTGTTACTTTGTATAGCTATTCCTACCAAGATCATCCAGCACAGTCCTGCCTCCGTAGACGGCTCAATTGTTCACTCTCTCAATATCTTCGTTCGTCTCACACATACAAAATACCCTCATCAAAAAGGCATTCAGCTCCGTCTCTGTCTGTGGGTATCAGTGGATGTACTTCTCTTTCTGTACTATCGTGAGTTCCACCCCATATCACCCCCACTACAAAGAAAAAAAAATGCAGAAAAAAAAGTCTTCGCGAGAGACACTATTCGTGATGGGTCAACGGTCAATTGAGAATGGCAACAAAATTCCATAGCAAAAAATGAAGATATTCGCAAAGTGACGTGTTTGTCTGTGATGGTGACGACATCGACTGCCTAAGGCATGACATTCCTCAATTGGAAACTGCTGCACAGCTCCCTTCCTGAATGAAGGCAGTTGAGCTGCCTATGACGACACTAGTGAGACCTCCACCACAATTATCTCCCAGCGACCCCTCTATTTACCTTCCTCCAACCCATCACCATCTTCTTTTTCACACAATCACCAGCTTCACTTCTTTACTCTTCACAAACAAACAAACAACCGCAATCATGTCTGCCATCCCTACCTCCACCTCGGTCCTCGAGTCCGCCGTCATCGAAGCCTCCTTCAGCGACGTCTGGCACCTGATCAAGCTCCAGGACTTCTCCAAGTTCTACTCTGCTCTCGAGTCCTCCGAATGGGTCAAGGGCAGCTCCCCCGACACCGACATCGTCAAGTGGACCTTCAAGGACGGCACCGTTCTCGAGGTCAAGCAGGAGGAGCACTCCAGCATCGATCACTACATCACCTACAGTGTCATCTCCTCGCAGCCCGCCCTGAGCTACACCTCCGTCGTCAGCACCATCCGCGCCTACCCTGTCACCTCCGGCCAGCACGAGGGTCACACCTATGTCACCTGGAGCGGAAACTTCTCCAGCGATGCTGATGCCGGTGTCATTGCTGACGCCAAGTTCAAGCGTCGCGAGGCTCTCGCCGACCTCGCCAAGGCTGTTTCCAAGAAGTAAACGATCAACAACAGAAGGCACGATGATATGATTATCTGGGAGGGCAGAAATTGAAACACAATTAAGCCAATGAAAGTCAAAATGGAACGGTTTTCGTACAGTGGATGGAGGAATGGGCAGAGCAGAGTTATCACATTTTCATGTAGCTTATGCCCATCTGATGGAATCACAATCAATATCAATTGTCAAGCATAAATATGTGTCGTCTGAGTCTTTGTCTCGAGCGTTTGCGGATGTCTGTAAGATGCGTCTTCGCTTTAAAGCTGTCGCAAAATCGACAGCCTACCTGGGTACCTAGCCTACAGAAGCACTGACCAGCCGTTGCCTCCATCCGCTTGAACTGCGACAATGTTCAACGGTCGCATTTAGCTCATACAACTTGCCGTGAATCGAATCGAATGGAGAATCAGAAGGACGAGCCTGTCGCTTACTATGTACGGCAGTTGAAAGATCTGCACACAAAGCTCAATTTTTGCACAGATTTTCAGGGTCTTTGAGATGGGTCCATCCGGTGGAGAGCTACAGGGTAAGAGCGACGGTCGCGAACCTAATATTTTCAGCATCGCCAGGTCGAACTTCGCAGAACAGGGAATGCAATGTATAGTCTTGATTATCGCTTCAAGGTGTTCTGGCAGGTATTGCAACATGCGATTGAATTTGTAATAATTGTTCAACCTGTGTAGCACATTGTGGCTCTAAATGATGGACACACACATCATAATGTTGGCAGAACAAAAACTGAAAGTTGCACCACCAACGGTTCCGCCCTGTACGGAACATGTCGTTGAGCGTATAACACAACAGCCATTTTGTCAAAGGTCACATCGGATCAGGCACAGCTTGAGCTAGACAATACATCCAGTGGTCAAGTTACCTGACACTTTTACATGATGAACCTTACCTGGAGTTTGTTCCCTGATGCGCCAGGCTCCCATGTCCAAAAGCTTGAAAAACACGCGTATTGAGACTCAATCGCGTACCCCAATGCCTGCAAGGCTTACGGAGTACTCTGTACGAAGTAAGCATAAACAACTTGCCAGCCTCAATTTTTATCTTAACGCGTATTACCAAACTAACCGCGCGTTTGGAGGGCGTAATACCACCATTTTAATTCTCAGCCCAGCTGTCGTCAGCAAAAGCTTGCAACCCACACTGACCCAATTGGCAATTGATACCTCGCTTATTATCCGTACTCCATACCTTTTTCGTTTCTCTCGTCAGCATCGCATCGGGGTTCGGTCTTTTGCCTACGGTCCGTGATGGGGGTTTAATCTCCTTTTCTTTTGTCGGGTCCGACACTTTTCCATGCCGCGTGGGTTCTCCCACATGCAATCCCGTGGGCGGCCGTGGTTACTCCACTATTAATTTCACATGCTCCACTGATATGATACAGGGAAGGGGACCCGAAGTTGAGAAGATCGTGTGCCTTGTTGCTGCATGCGTTGTGAGCCGAGATCGAAAGGAGACTCGCGCGTGTTGTTGGTTGTTGGCTGTTAGCATGGATGTTTTATCATGACGGCATGTGGGGGTCATCGGGTGAACATAATTGTGTATTGGCATTATCTTCTAGATTAACATTAATATGGTTCATTCGTTATGGTAGGATACACCGGTCCGACGCTGCAGTATGTGTATGAATAGGCATTGACAATCATTTACTTTCCACCCCGGTTTCCAGTGGTGGGGAATGGCTTCTCCAGCTTGACGCACCACAGGAAAACATCCTCCAAAGGTAGTAGACCAAGCAAGATGCGGTTCGACAACCAGGCAACAAGCACAACACCCGTAGCAGCCGCGGCGTCAAGCCAGTAGTGGTTGGCCGTGGCCACGATAATAGTCAAGACAAACGCTGGGTATAGAATACTCAAAGCCACGAAAAATACCTGCCACGCCTTGCTCATGCGCTTCTCGCGAGGCGCAAGGCGTCGGCGGAACAGACCAGAGTGGTACAGTAGAACAGTGCCGATGCAGAAGGAGTAGCCAAAGTGCAGCGAGGGGAAGGCGGCAAGTTGGTTGAAGAACTTGTTGGTTGCGTAGATAGACTCGGCATCCTCGCGGCGGACGGTGTCAAAGAAGCCGTACTCCTCGGGCAGCAGACGTGGCGGCATGCATGGGTACATGGTGAAGACGACGAAGCTGAAGAGGTTCGTCAGGGTCATCATGCGTCGAGCCTCAGCGAACTGGGCGTGTGTCGGCGCGGCGTAGTAGTACCATGCGAGGAAGCTATACACAAATAAGTTAGATAAGGGTTTTCTTTGACATTACGCGAGGAGTGCGTACCTGACTGTGACGGGGATATGGATCAGCGAATAGGCTCGGTTGAGGATGGTGAGCATCGTCTGGTGATCGTTCCTGAAGAAGGACTGGACATCGATCTCGCGTAGAGGGAACAGCCAGCGGAACGGCCCCTCGTGCTCAAACCAGAGAACAGCCTTTCCATGGTTCTCCGCCGTTTGCCAGATCCCATCGGTTGCGGCAACAAGCTCACTGGCCTGCTTGACGCCCACGTAGAAGCCCAGGTTCACCGCCCAGTAGAACATTTCCACCAGGAAGGGAAACTTTTGTATAAAACGGCTGTGCCAGTATTTTGCGTAGCGGGACGAGTTGGGCGTACGCACAACAGCGCCGCAGCATGTTCTCTTCTTGGAGGGATGCGCCTCCGTGTCAACGGATGAGGGGCTCGCGGCGTCGCTGAGGTTGAGACGCTCCGTCTCGTCGAGCACGTCGTCTTCGTCCCATGGCTCGACCTTCGGCTGGCCCAGCAGGCCCTGGTCCTGTTTGGATGAAGGGATGACGGAGAAGTTGCGCAGGCGGTTGAAGTAGCAGGATGCTACCATGACACCAACGATGAACTACATGGCCACGTGCCGTCGGTTAGACTTCGTGATAAACCAAAGTGCGGCGCAGAGGGGAAATCGGGAATCGTTTTCAAGGATGTGGAAGTGTTGGTTGGGTTAAACGTACAATTGGTTCGACAACAGCATGGTAGGCGAACTGCGGCGCGCCCAGGTCTGCATCGTCTTGATGTTGAGTTTTATTAGCCATTATGAGTATATCTGCGGCATGTCCCGATTCTGGAGTTTAAAAAGAGAGAGAAAAAGGATGCAAAATCCCAAAAAATAAGCACCTGCAGAAAGTTGGTTCGTGGCCAAAGGGATAAATAACCATAAACTTCGGAAGACGCGGAGAATAAAACCAGGATTCAGATGCAAAGCCAAGACCTGTAATGCAAATGCCCATGCCCAGCCAAGCCAAGAGCCGGGCCTGATTTGCTCCGGCAACCAGGGGTTAGGTTGTTTAGCTACCTACGATTGGGGATCGGGATCAGGATTTACTGGGCGAATCAGTGGACACTCACGGCACTGTCACCGCTAATTACAAGGCAAGGCAAGGCAATTTAGGTAGGGAAGGGATGGAACTCAGTGATAGGGAAGGGCGGGATCCAAAGGCGCCTTTCCTGTTGTGGCCAGAGTGCAGCGCGCGTGTTTATTACGTGTCTTTGCTATTTGGCTGAAATTCAATGCAATGCCCCAGTGTCAGCCCCTGAGAGTGAACCAGTAGAATATGGAAGTACCGGGCGCTTGTCAGCTGTGACGTATGCGATCGAATCCTTGGAGGTTTCAATTCGGCCGTCGGGGGAAGAACTAAAGTGTGTGAGTCCAGGGGATGGTCCTTTCATTTTGTTGGGCGACAGAAAAGTAGGATACCCGGTACCGCAAGTGACTGATGCCCCAAATTAAGTCTCCCCCACTGTCACGCTATGGTGGGGAGATGCGTCGAATCATTTGGATTTGCCCCAATGCCAACCCCTAATTCTGAGTTAGTTCGACTTAGATTTTTTTCGGGGCTGATAAAGGGTCACCCCCTTCTGTATCTAATCGCTGTCAGATTTCGGTCTCAGAGGAATAATCGAGCTTAAACATCTCACTCCTTTCCAACCACAAGACGACGCTTGACCGCCAAGACATCTGTACAACGTCGCTTGTCGATTTTTCTTTCTTTTTTTGTTTGTTGAATACGGATACACAAACGACTTTTCTTCCTAATTAATTCCACCACGCAACATGTCGTCTTCACCAATCCTGGGCCCCGCGGCCCAGCCAAAACAACACTTCGACTTCGACGAAGAGCGCCTCGACTGGGCTCCCTCCGTGCCCAAGAAGTACCTGCGCCTGCTAAGGCCGCGCCGCTCCGCCGTGATACTGGTCCTCATCGACTTCCTCATTGTCGCCATCCTCGTCAAGGCCTTTTGGCCGCTTATCACACTGCTGCGCCGCAACGAGGAATTGTTTGGCGCACGCCTTACGCTTCCCCTCAACGACACTTCCTTTGCGCCCACTCTGCCAGATCAGCAAACGATACCGAGAATCTTCCACCAGACGAGCGCGAACGAGACTGTTCCCGAGGCTTGGAAGGATTTGGTCAAGAGCTGCAGAGATGCCTACTCTGATTACGAGTACAAGGTTGGTGGCTATAGCCGAGGCATATTTTGAAAGCGGATCACTAACTTTTTTTGTTTGTAGCACTGGACTGACGAGAAGGCGCGCGACTTTATTTCAGAAGAGTACCCTTGGTTCATCGACACCTGGGACACATTCCCCTTCAATATCCAACGTGCCGACGCTATTCGATACTTTGTTCTGCACCACTATGGCGGCCTCTACCTTGACATGGACACCTTCTGCAACAACACCATCCCGCTGAACCAGATCGAGGCCGACGGCGCCAAGCACCACGCTGTCTTCAAGTCTACCACGCCCACCGGCGTCTCCAACGACATGATGATCACGTCGCCGAACCACCCAGCATTTACAAAAGCTCTCTCGCGCATTCAACTCTACAACGACATCTCAAAACCGTTGGGTTACATCTTGCCTCACGCCGCCGTGATGGTTTCTGCTGGCCCGCTCTTTCTCACCATGGCGCTGAAGAACTACCTCTTGGAGCAGCCGTCCCTCCCCGAGAAGACGGTGCAGGTCATCAACGCGACGGAGCTGGAGCCATACCTGACCGATTTCGAGGGCGCATCATGGCACCACGGCGACACAAAGACGCTGATGTTTGTTGGTGATCGACCTTGGATCTGGTACATGCTGGGTGCTATTGGTTTGAGCGCTGGATTGTATGTCATTAACTTGCTTATGCTCAAGTGCTGGACACGGTTCTTCGAGAAGACGGCGAGTGACGAGGCCAAGGATGCTATTAAGCTTACGTAGGGGATGTTTTAATTATCTACGACTATAATAATTGTAATGCCAGCGTTTGTTTATTTTACATTCGTTTTTGTGATGCTATTGGGTCTGGTCTTCAGTTTGCGCGATGCTTGATATCTGAACGTCTTTATTTGGCTTGGCATCTACTCCATAATGCCTCGCGTTCTGATCACGATTAGGAGGCCGCGCCAGCCTTGCCTCATCTCATCCCCTCGACACGTCAGCATGAGCCACTGGCTACCTGAGCAATTGTCGCTAGTCTGTCTGCAGACAATATAGATCCAATCAATACAACTCTAATGCGATAAATGGCCATCTCGTGACCGCCCCCAATATCCAACAGCGTTATCGACAGAATGCGACATGACGAGTCGTCACTCCCAGTCGCCTATCCACTTCACCTCGCTCTCGCTTATAAGCTCTTGCTCGTGACCGTTCGATGCAAAGCCGTGCCGCAGACGAACTCTGTGAGATGACGTCGGTGTGCTTGTTTCGTGTCAAACCCCGCTTCAACGGTTGACCTGGGTTGGTGTTGTTAGTTCTGGCCGAGCTAGAGCTAGTCTGTGTTGGACATCGTGACATGCATCTTCCACATCATTGGTGTTTAGTACAAATGTCTCTTCAATAGCAACACTGCCATATTGTGCAGATTATCTGGCAATACCAGGTGGGTCACAAGCTAATCCACACACCAAAGCACTCTGGGCATCTTGCGATATCCGTAGTAGGTGTTGACAAAATTTATGCGTCGCTATTATGCCGAATTTAGACCAAGTCTTTATGTCGTCAGCCTTGCTTGGTGTGCGTGTTATATTGTAACCCACCTGCGACACGAATATCTACTCCCACCTGGCATATTGAGTACATCTCACGATCAGGCGCATGGTCGCAATCAGTGTCAAGAGGTAACCCCGAGCTTTGCAAACTCAACCCATAGACCTGCCTCTGTGTTAAAGGGCAAGTGGCCAGAATCAAAGACATCAGGTCCTCATGCGTTTGCAAGAGCAATTCGCCCATGTTATTGGCAGAATCTATATAGTACGTGCCCTACTTAAAATTGACGACCCATTCTCCCATCAGCAGCATCGAGCTTGAATCTCTTTAACGCGAAAAAGTTGTTCGCTCGCTCTAATCTCCCTCTCCATCGCTTCTCCTCCCTTTGCGCAGCTCTGTCGCTCGTCACCTTCAGCCGTGATAATTGTGCCGCGAGTATGGCTTCGTTGGCCTGTACGATCTCATTGTTTCCATTTACTGTCCGCTGATGTGCAATCTCGGTGCTAGGCTCTGTAGGCTCCGCAGGATTTGGTGGGCTTAGGCGCTTTTGGTCGGGTGATGGCCGAGGAGCGCGAGGTTCTTCACGTTTTCGGTGCGAGATGACCTTTCCTGATGGCAGCTTCACAGGATCACTGGGGTCTTGTTTCTCAGTTAAGGTGTTCTCGACTTCCGGTATTTGGTAGAACTCTTCTGTTTCGGGTGATATGTCGAAGCGGCAGTGTCCTTTAGCTAGCATGTGGTGCTGTATTCCCTCGACGGTACCCCTTCGGGTGCCACAGCAGATGCATTCTCGATAGTTGTGGATGACAAAGTGAAGATATGAGATTATGGTTTCGAGATCAACTGCCAACAAATCTTGAAAGGGAACGTTGAAGCTGTGTGCTGTAACCATGTGCTTCATGCTGTCGTCTAATGCTGCAGAGTCCTGAGCGCAGAAGAGACATTGGCCAGGGATAAACTCTGATGCGGATATCTTATCTTCATCTTCTTCGTCTTGTTCATCTTCAGTGTCCTCATTTGCTTGTTCATACTGGCCCTGTTCGTTAAATTCCACCACACCATCGTTGCGCTTTCTCTTCGGAGATGTGCTTCTAGTAGAGTGGGGTGGCTTCGGCGCGAAGTCAACACTTCCAACCTTTTGTTGGAGTTTCTGGACACTGTAATGGGGTGTTAGTCTGCAATCTGATGATCGGGTTGGTTGACACTCACTGCCCGTCACTCTTGATATGAGCTTTCCATGTTTCCAAGCCTCTCATCTCGATGTTACAAAGTCTGCAGAAAGACGGAGCTTGTGCGATCCTTAGCGACTGATGCTGTTGCTGGTCATCGACAACGCTTATGTTTGCCATGTTTGGTGGTTTTGTGTGCGATTGGTGTCGGCTGTGAGTTGAAAGGCTGGATTTATGATTGAAGGACCAGAATCAGCAACCGAGTGCCAGTTGTTTGTTTCTGAATTAAGTAGATTGTTGTGCTGCAAGTGTGACGATCATCATTGGATTTATTTAAGTTATATAGAAGTCCTTCCAAAGTATGAGTCGAAATGAGTATGGCCCTTTTAGGACTCTAGTGGCCGCAAGCGGACCCGCGGTGCCGGGCTATCGAGCGCGAGCCTCCGGAGCCAGGCGGCGGTGGTCACATAGCGGTAAATTTGATTGGGAAGCATTGTATAGCCTTGCTGTTGCACACTGATGGTACGACTAACATTTAATATTAAAACTCACTAGTCAAACCGATTAATAAACTTGACAACCTTTCTTCCCGTCTCACTCAGCTTAAAGCCATCAAGTCCCTCAACAAAAACGACCCGAAAGCGATGTTCGTTCCCTCCAGTAACATCAAAGAAGTATCTGAGCTGAACTATAGCAGCTTCTCTGTAGATAGGATCTTGGCAACACAGCAACCGAATCTCCAGCAATGACTCTGGCGAAGACTCCATACGATCCAAGATGATTTGCCACTGCAAAATCCCAAGATCATCCTGCTGCATAATCTCGCCGAGAACTCGAAAGTCAAAGTATCCCCCGTCCCAGTCAAAACTGAAGCGACGGTCGCGACCGTACAAGCGAAGAACTCGCATGTACGGCCATTCGTCTTTGGGAATATGCGCGTGAGCTTTAGCAGATAGAGGATGGAGCGAGCCAATGTCGCCTGTCATGTATCTCACGAGAGGATTTCTCAGTCGAGCAAGAGAAGTTTGTGCAATCATCCCTTTCTCCCCTTCAGATAGAGGCGCTAATCCACTCATCTGGGTACAAGACAGAGGCAAAATCTCGAATATGTTCATTCGCGTGTCGAAGATAAAGTCTGTACAGTCCGCAGATGGATCCACTTCCGTCAGATCAGGATTGCTCACCCCATACGGTCCGGCTTCACTGCTACCGACCATAGAACAAATCTTGACACAACCGAGAATAGTGTGAACGTGCTTTCTTTGGGCAGCGGTGAGTGATTCAGACGTGTATATGATCTTGTTGAGCTTGATCTTATATCTTTCAGACGATGGGAGAGTTGAGATATATTGCACAATTGAAATGATCTGGCTCGAATCACCAGCCAAAACATTCACGCGAAAGTCTTGAAGGTTATGAATGACTTTTGTGAGTGGCATGGTACTTCCAGCGGCAAGCACTGAGGCGCCCGCGTTCTCTAGTATCTCGCACGTAAGATCTAGAGATCTGCGTACTTGTTAGTACTTTATCAACTCTCTCAGTGTGATCGTACCTATACAGGTGCCCTCCCCAATGTGTTGACAAGACCCAGTCGTCATCCTTAATGACACCCGTGTTGCGAAGGAGTCTCCCAAAGTTTGCCCTATGAACACGATTCTCAAGTACATCTGTGGCAAAGAACAGAGTTTGAGAACCTGATCCGCCACCAGTCACGCTTGTGTAGACACTGCGCCGGTAGGTGTTATCGCGGCTATGGTCTTTGACTAGTCTCTCAATCACATTGTACCTGCTAATCAGTCAGAAAATGGTTTGCTGGGGACTTTGGGTTACTAGCAGGTCCGTCTTCCAGAGCAGTGGCAGGCTGCGTAAGTCCGGGAGGGACGAGGTTGCGGCTTGCTTCGTGGCAGTCTCAACAGTATTTCTGTCCGGAGGGTACTCGACATCAGAGTAAAACGGGTGGATGCGAGCTACTGCAAGAACTTCTTGCAAAGAATATCCATGATGTGAAGGCATGGTGGAATATGACCCAACTGCTCAGCTTTTGGGTTGGAAGTATGATGATGTGTGTTCCTTGTTTTTACATCCCTTTATTAAGGTTCCGTCCCACAGCAAGGCTCTGGACACTGAGGGCTCCTACACTGTGCGCTGTTGTAGTAGCAGAAAGCCCACTCGAGATCACGTCAACTGAGACATTGGATGTGCCTAGAAGGTGAAAGAAATTTGTATTCCGAGATGTGGTATCACAGCATTAGAGCGGCATGCTATTAACATCGCAACGCCCGATATCACTCCACCCTGAACTGCTGTGTTACGCCATTTTACAAAAAGCAAAAGATACAAGTTTAAATGGCGGTGTCAAAGTTCTAATATCTTCCCCCCTCTAGATTTTATTCCAGCTTAATAAAGCACAATAGACTCTTGTATTTCACATACTTTATATCGTCGTATAAAAATCCTTCTTACCATTATGTACTCTTTATTTTTTAGTTTTGATATTAGATGAGGAGCTTATATATGCTAAGCTATTTTATTATCGGAATCTTAATATAGAAATTCCGGAAAAGCATGGACATCCTAGCCAACAAACAACTGTCTGTACCCGCCCGATCGTCGCTTTGAAACTCCGGGGCTTGTGGTACTTGTTACACCAAGCGGATGCTTGCACCTATCTTTGAAGCAGATTTCGTGTTCCTCCACATCATCACTCTCAACTCAGAGCCCACAGCCATCATGCTATGGATCTCATACGTGGAAGTTTAGTACTATCATAATGAGCCAGGCCAGGTACGATTGTCGTACCAAGATTAAATCTGATACAAATTGAGGTGTCTTGCATTTTTAACAGCTAGCAGTTAACTATGCAATAGGGAATTAATAGCCTTCGACCTGTCGTGTCAATGTCGCACTTCATCACAGATCCCGTCAAAGCTGCATGCATCCCACCTCACTCTCCGAAGGTGGCGCTCGGGGTCCTTGATATCGTTCCTTGCATGCAACCATCGCCTATTATTGATCAGGATAATTGATCCTTTGGGAAGATCTGCTGCTTGAAGGTGTAAGATAGCCTGAGCTTGGATCTCTTCGTTGCGGAAAATTGCCTTTAGCTCTTCCAGCGCCCGAGCTGCCCTATCTGTCAGTGGTGTCAGGATATCCTCTCTGAAGCGCATCACCGGTGATTGGCTGCTTTGTGTCAAACCAAGGATACTGCCGGTGATATCTGCTTGAGGAGGATTCTTGATAAATTCTGGCGGAATTGTCATTCGATACTCCGGAGCTGCCAGAGCAGACAAGGTTTCTGATGAAAGAAGCCCACAGAGCTTCTGGACATTCATTATGGACAGAGTTCCACCTCCGAATCGATCATGCTGCAGGACCTGTAGAGCAAAGTATCTCGGTGGAGGATTCTCATAGCTGCAATCTGTGTGCCATGGAAAATTACTCATCGTCTCAGACCTTGCTTGGTGGTTCCCAGCCTGGAAACTTTCCTTACTAGGTCTCACATCCCAGAACAATCCGCGGGCAGCGCTGTGCGAGATGGGGAGCTTGTGACCTGAGTATTTGTGAAGGCCGAGGATGAGGCGTGTGAGGTAGTTGCTTTCATCATCTGAAAAACCTAGAGTGATCTTGAGCATGCCAGACTTTGCGAGGTGCTTCGACACGGTTTGGACATGGCCGATGTGCTCAGCGAGACTTATATCCGGGACTTGGATATTCTGCAGACTGCTCGATGAGATGACATCTGAAGAGGGAGCACAACGGGCTAGGTATCTTTTGGTAGTTGGCTTTCGAAGGATATTAACCTTCATGCGAACCATTGCTCTGATTAGACTGGGCGCGGCGTGTTGGCAACGGATAAGATAGGAGGGGAGAACATATCCAGGATTGTTGTGCTCATTGACTTGAACTTCCAACCTCAATGTTCAGTTGAACTGTGTGATATCTTATCAGATATACTTACTCGGGCTCGCCAATAATAAATGGCCAGGGAACGGTTTGCATCGGAGCTGAAACCCAAGCCACCAAGGAGCTTTTTCGGAAATCGCGCGCACATATCGGATGTTCGTGATCGCGCTCACTCACATTGTGTAACCTTTACAATGAAAGGATATGCAGAATCACCTTTCAAGTAGAATATTCGTAATTGCAGTAGTACACTGGTGCATCTCGGGTCCCGCGTAAACTTGTGTCGGTCTGTTGCATGTCAGAGGTGGAAAAGTGGCATTATGTGGATGTTCTTCTCTCCCCATTGGTGGGAAGTCCAGGGGGGACGTCTATGCTAGTGTAAGTTGAGCTGTATTCAAACTATGTATAAGAAGAAAGGGAGGACCATACAGAATATACGAAGAACAGGAAGAACGAAATCAGACACGATACCTACTCGATGACAATGGCCCCTACTCACCTACTCACCCAAGTTTATATTGATTCTTCTTCAAATAACTATAAGTTAGTCTCGGACGATGGTACTGAAGTATATGCCAAAGAAGAACATATATACCAGGAAACCCTGCTCAAAACCTGCCCTTCACAGCTTTGGTACAATGAGACATACACAGCGGGGTGCCCCAGACCCATTCTTGTTAACTCGCTTCACGAAAGATAAATGCATGATCTTCACGAGGCATTGTCGATTGCCATTTCAGACATCGTTGATCGGTGGTGGAGTGATGAGGATGCCCGGTTGTGGGAACGGATGCCACTTAACAAGGAAGAAGAAGATCTCTTGAAGGTGATTAGCAAGCAGGTGCCTGTATGTATTTGAGCTGACAGAGTAACAGTGGTTGGATGATCAAGTTAAAACTGGAGAACTGCCACCGGTCTCCGAACGCCTGGGATCGTGGCGACCAGACTTCCTTGTCGAGGACGACGACTCTAAGGAAGAGAACTACAGAATTACCGAGATAAATGCTCGGTACTCCTTCAACGGTTTTATGCATCTAGTATACGGCCAACAAGCATTGGACATTGCTGTTCCCGACAACTCGACTCTCGTCAGTGCCACAGATCCACAAACGGTAAGTCTTTATAGTATCTGCAGTAATCATTCTAACGAGCTTAGGTTCTCAACGGCTTGTTCGAACTGTACGACCCCAATTATCCCTTGCATCTCCTCAAAGGTGAAGAGAAAGGCATCGATATCCACATGTTCATCGATGCGGCGAAACGTCGCTTTGGCTCAGCGCCTCGTCTGATTACTCCAGGCGATCTGAGGATCTTGCCTGATGAAACGAGTGACAGTGGTTACCGCCTTTTCTGTACGCTCATCTCAGATGGCTCACCTGGGACTGCAACCCTTGTAGTTGGCAAAGAGACATAGGAAGAAGTTCATCAGGTTGGGTTAGAGCTACGACAACATGAGATTATGGGGTTGCAGCCTGAGGTCCTTCGACAAGTATCTTTGCGCTGCTTTAACGATATGCGGACTATCCTCCTAGTTCACGATAAGCGCATGCTTGGGATCGTCAGACACGAGGCTCCCCGTTTAGTGGCCCGAAAAGTTATCACATCGGCGCAAGCTGAGTCTTTGCAACGAGGGATAGTAGATACTACCCTTCCTGGATCACCAGAGATGAGAAACATTCTCCAAAACTCCAAGTCTTCACCAACTCTACGAAACGGATGTATCCTGAAGCCTATTCGCAGCGGAAAAGGAAACGGAATCGTCTTTGGTGATGATATCACTCAAAAAGAATGGGTATTCATCCTTACGAAGCTATCAGCCACTGAAGTACCCTTTAGGGAAACCGGCGTGATGCAGCGTCGGATCGTGCCTCGCAAATACGACCTGATATTGAAGGCATCAGAGGGAATGGTGCGGTACCCACTTGTTGGGACTTATCATGTTGTTAATAAGAAACTTTTGGGATTGGGGACCTGGAGAGCGAGTGGTGGTCGGATTGTGGCCGTCTCATCTGGGGGCTCTTGGATATGCTCTGTGATTAAGAGGGAGGATGAGAAGGCTGCTGTTTCGATTTTCAGGCATTTGGCAGACTATTTGTTCAAGTTCACTCACTATGTAGGTTTATAGAACGGGTTGTGTTCAAAAGCCTATTCCTCTATAAAAACACCATATACTAATTGAGTAAATTGTGATGGTTTCTCTTACAATATCTTGGAGTGTGACTGACGAAATATTAGACAAAGAATTGCCAAACATGCACTTCTCATTTCAAACTCATGTCATGCCAAAAAAGAATTTCTGTCCGTAAAACGCCTTCCAGATCAATAAGAACAATTTCTCACCTAACCTCCCACGTATCCTCAACGTCCCCCACACACTAGGTACCCCAAACAGACAACCCTGCTGGGGCTAACACGCGGATTGGCTCAATCGAAAATCACGACAGACGTGCTAACATGGCGACATTATACATGGCAACCTCGCTACTCAAAGACAAGGGCCGCAATCGACGAATGATGTCATGGATATCGATTGAGCATCGCAAGTGGTTTATTCTGCCATTGGGATCGTCATTCTTGCTACGCATGGAGATATTGCCCCGACCATGAGATCTAGATGAGTGCACCCACTCTAAATCCTCCCTGTGTGCTAATCGGAGAAGAAAAACCATCGTAGAGCTTGTATCTAGTACCTCCGCAGATGGGGCACCTGTAAGCATAGGTAAAGTACAAGTACTGTAGCTCTTAGTACTTGTGCTGGAACAAGCAGTTCAAAACCTCTTACATCAAACCAAGATGGATGCAACTCAGCAGCGTTTAAACAGGGGCCGAATGGTGCAATAAAAGTAGAGACAGGCATCATTCTGCACTTTTGTTCAGCCTATTTATCGCGAACATCCCCAAAATGCACAACCGTGCCTGCTCAGCGCGCTTCTGTTCTTGCGATATATACACAGCTTCGCACCATGGCAACAAGCATCAAGAAAGACTCGCCGCCGGACCTCAGTGACGAGGCCGGCACAGTCGACTCAGGTCCTCCTGTGAATGAGAAGGCCCTCCTGCGAAAACTCGATCTACGACTTCTCCCAGCTGTCGGTGTGCTTTACCTCTTGTCGTTCCTTGACCGTAGTAATGGTATGTTTTGCCTTTATTTTGAAACTATTCCATGCTAATGTGCTTTTGTTAGTTGGTAACGCTCGAATTGAAGGAATGGTCGACGATCTTCACATGAGTAAGAATGTAGAGACGTCTTCATCTAACAGTCGCTGACACAACCCAGCGGGTAACGAGTATCTGACCGGCTTGACTCTGTATTTTATTGGTTACGTTATCTTTGAGGTTTGTTCCCCACCACTCTATAATTGAACTTTACTAACAATTCTCAGATCCCATGCAACATCATTCTCAAACGTACCACGCCACGACTATGGCTTCCAACACTCACCGTTGCTTGGGGTATCGTGGCCACTCTCCTCGGAATTGTGCAAAACAAAACAGGCTTCTTTATTGCCCGCTTCTTCCTCGGTGTGACCGAAAGCGGGTTGTTTCCCGGTAAGAATTATGCTTCTTGGTCCATCACCACCTGTGCTGACAAAAACAAGGCGTGGTGTATTATTTCTCCATGTGGTACAAGCGACGGGAGAGACAATACCGCATCTCGCTCTTCTTCAGCGCTGCATCCCTCGCCGGAGCATTCGGTGGAATCCTGGCATACGTAGGTTCTACATCCTTTCAGAAGTTTCATAACTAAACAGCAGCAGGGCATTGGTAAAATGGCAGGTGTAGTCTGGGACAATGGATGGCGATGGATCTTTATTCTGGTAAGCCGTCCACTCAACTGGGTTGTTTAATATGCAGCTAATCCCCAGCAGGAGGGTATTGCGACTGTGCTGGTTGCCATTGCGGCGTACTGGTTCATTGAGAACTATCCAGATACGTCCAAGTTTCTCACCAAGTCTGAGCGCTCGTTTATTCATGAGCGTTTGCATGCCGACAGTGACGCTATTCGTGAAGAAAAGTTTACCTGGGCTGCTGTTCGTGAAGCTCTCACGGACCCTAGCTGCTGGCTTTATGGCCTTGGATTTCACACAATGAGCTTACCATTATACACGTTATCTCTATTTCTGGTAAGTCTTCATCAAATTTACTGAGTATATCTACTTATTATGTTAGCCTACCATCATCAAGGATCTTGGATACACGGCAGCTGTCGCGCAGCTTCTAACAATCCCACCGTATGCCGTCGCGTTCGTCACAACCCTGAGTGTCGCCATTGCCTCTGAGAAACTCGCCAAACGTGCCGTCTTCATCGCTGGTTCTGCTTCTGTGGCTGCGATCGGATACATCATCCTTCTCGCCAACAAAAACCCCACAGCCAGACCTGGAGTATCGTACGTCGGAACCTTCTTCGCTGCGGCTGGAATCTACCCTGCCACCGCTCTTGTTCTCAGCTGGCCCGCCATCAATGTTTCCGGACAGACCAAGCGAGCGATTGGGAATGCCATGCAAATCAGCATAGGTAACCTCGGTGCGGTGATGGGAACGCAATTGTATCGATCTGGTGACGGTCCGCGCTTTGTCGTCGGCCATTCTATGGCGCTGGCCTATCTTATCGCCAATGTTGTGGTTGTAACTTTGTTGGCATGGAGGCTGAAGAGGCAGAACCAGAGTCGGGCTGCGATTAGTGAGGAGATCAAGCATGTCGGCGATGTCGAGGATTGGAGAGGTGACTCGGACCCAAGATGGAGATTTGAGTATTGATGCCCGCGAGATGACTGGAAGAGACTGTCTGGCAGTTGTGGGGATTGTCCTCTTAATTCTTTACGTAAAATAAATAAATGTCATTCATATCTTGATATTGGCTTTTTTATAGTTCTATAAAGGAGTTCTGATCACGAGTTAATAAGAGGTAGTCATATTAAAGGTATCGTAGTTATAGGAATTATATACAATCTTAAGATAAAATTATAAAATTTATATAAATTCAAAAGAGTTCAGAATAATTTATATTATTTAATGTTGAATCTAAAATGGAGAAAATTATTATAACTTTTACACGTCTGCTATACTAAATCCTATAGAGATAAATTGCGTTAGGAATACTATAATTGCGATACTAGAGAGATCTATTTAACAATCTTGTATGCCAATGTGATTTGTCGACTCCAATAGTTCTTGTCTAAAGTATGTACCTCTTTAAAGACTTGAGGTTGCCTTTGCTCGTAGTCTGGCACCATATTTCCACAACAACAACGGCGCCGCCACTCCCAAGGCCAATAGCGCAAAAGCCAAAGCACTATTCCCCCACCCATAACCCAGAGAAGCATACATCTGTGGCGTGAACAGAGGGAACAAGAAGGCAGCCAAGCTCCTAGGAAACTGTTGCGCTGAAATCGCACTAGAAGTATGGTCGGGGTAGGAATCCATCATATATGCCTGCAAAGGCATTCCTGAGAACTGCATACCAGTCATGGTAATGAACATGGCCACGTCCACCCAGATCCAATGAACTATGTACTCGGCGCACCAGCCATATACGATGAAGCCAACCGGTGCAACAAAGGCGCCCATTAGCATGAGAGGTACTCTATACTCTGGTAAATGCTGACCACCACCGCGGTGCTCCATTCTTCGGTACCAGTAGTCCATCAAAGGTGCACCAATTTGTGCCCCGAGCAGCTCACCCAAGGCACAAGCGATGTAATGCAAGCCAGAGATCTCGACAGATTGATGGTAATGCTGAGACCAGAGCTCTCCAAAGCTAGTGAGGACAATATAGAGAAGTCCATAGTCAACAGCGGAAATAATGGCGGCGACTTGGATAATGGGATGGCGTGTTAGAAGGCGTAGCGGACGGCTCATTGCTTGGCTAAGGATTTTGACCGGGGACCTTTGCTCTTGAGTCCGCTCCTCATGTGTGTGATACGGCTGTCCCGTTTCCTTGCGTAGCTTCTTGGCTCGCTGGTTTAGAATTGCCGGCGCGTATGTTTCACGAAATGTGGTGAAAGAAAGGGCAGCCATTGCAACTTGGAATAGTGAAGTGGACCAAAACATCCATCTCCAAGAGACTCGGTAGGTCATGAAACCACCAATAATGGGACCTTGTTCAAAATTAGCTCACAATCATCTACTCCAAGCTGGAAGATTTACCAACTGCAGCGCCCAACAATGGAATAACCAAAAACCAGCCAAGTGATCTGCCACGCTGGTCTGGACGCCAGATATCACCCAGAACACCACCCCCAAGAGCATAAACAGCGCTTGCTCCAAAGCCAGCAAGGAATCGAGCACCGATGAGTAATTCTTTGGTGTTGGCAAAGCCACACGCGACATTCCAAATGAGGAACCATATATTGGATACATGAAGAATATTCTTCCGACCGTATACTTCAGACAAGGGACCAATGATGAGGGGACCAAATGCAGTGGCTAACAGGTAAATACTCAAAGCCATGACGGATTGAGTCGCGGTCATATCCAAGTCTTTGGCGATTATTGAGAGTGCGGGAGCCATGACAGTCGAGACAAGGATTCGGTTAAATCCAGTCACTGAGAGGACATTCGTCATAGCCCATTTACGCTTCTCGGGCCAGTTTTTGGGGTTATCGCTATCGAGATCATTGAAGGCGACGAGGAAGGGGTCTGGATAGATGGGATTGATTGCAGAAAGTTCAGTACCCGCTGCGAACTCCAAAGGATCCTTTTTTATATCAGTAGTCATATTGTGAATAGAAGAATGAACAACAAGATGGGATGATAGAAGTGACTTAAATCTCACGGTATTCCCGTCGCTCTTTATACCCCGCATCGCAACAGGCAGAGAACATTCACGCCCGGAGACCGAGAATATCCACAGGCTGAGACAACAAGGATGTGGTTCGGAGTTATCGGTCACGATGCTGCCTGTTTATCAGATCCTACTTATCAGATCGGCAAATTAGTGGCGCTACATGAACCATTAACCGGGTGAACGTCAGCCAATCCTCTCTGCGAAGGATTCGATCCTGACGACTAGCGAGCTCAAAGAACCCGACCTATCCGGAACCACAGACGAAAACGGATGGAATAGGCAGGTGTTTTCTTATCAATCAGTGATCGAATTCGGTTTACTAGGTATGCAGCATACACCGCCATACTATGACTCAAACGATGATGATATCCTAATTTCCCTTGGACGCCTCAAGTTCCTTCTTTTCTTCTTCTCCAAGAAGACCCAATGCTTCTCGACGAGTCGGCGCTGACGCTTCAAAGTAAGGCTTTTCAGCCAGCGAAGTCACACGCGTGCCATGTCGTGGCTCTCTACCACTATAGTCCCAGCTGGCATTGTGAATTGTGATGCTATGAGCTGTCAGTATAACCCAGCGTCCCAAGATTTAATTGTCACTTACCGATTGTCCCAGAGCGCCGAGGTTCGAGGAGTCCATTTGAATCGCACTTGGATGTCGACATTCTGCTCATATACGTCATATAAATAGTTCAGAATAACGTCGCTCTCAGCCTTGTCAAGACCGACGATTCTGTCTGTCATGGCACGGTTTACCCATAGGGCCTTCCATCCCGTCGCAGGGTGAACGCGCACTAGTGGGTGAATTCTCTCAACATATTGGGGACCTGCTTCAGGATGATCGCGATCGAGGTAAGGATGCGCAGAACGGTACACAGCAGACCTCCCATCGATAATCTTGCGGAACTCTGGAGATAGCTTCTCATACGCGGCGTAACCAGATGCCCACAGTGTATCTCCTCCGACTGTAGGGACGGTATCGTTGTGGAGATGGGTGATGCCTGCTGGCTGTTTCTCATGAACCAGGTCAGTGTGCCATCGCGATGCTCCACCAGGTTTGCGGAAACTGGCTGGGCGTTCGGTGGCTTGGAGATCGGGCCACAGGACGCTGACGCCAAGTAAGCCCGGAACCTGAGGAACTTGAGGCTGCGATGCATTGTCAGTTGGGGTCTGTCAGAATACTCAAAGGTATAGCTTACATGAACTTCCACTTCTCCGTACCACTCCCCAAGTTCCTTCTGTTGCTGCGGAGAAAGATCCTGGTCTCTGAAAAAGACAACACTTCGCTCCGCAATCAGCAAAGCAAGTTCATCACGCTGCTGATTGGTGAGATCCTTCAACTGCAGGCCTTCAATCTCAGTTCCGATGTATGCAGTGAGATCAGTGACTTTTGTAGCCGCAGAGAGAAGGTTCTTCTTTGACTTATCAGCTCGAGCTCCAGCATCAATGTGGTCTCGAGGCTGGTCTCTGATCTTATACACATCATCGAGATACAAGGGTCGAGATGGACGGTAGGGATACCCCTTGGATAGATCTACGCCTGATTTCTCAAGACGTTCCTTAGCGGCGGAAGGGAGCTTAAGAGTGTCCTTGATAGGCTCGGCGACATCCTTGATGCTGGGATCGATGGGAGCTGGGACCATATTTGCTAGCAGAGATTTGGCTGATTAGAAATGATTTTCTGTGATTGTATACTCTGTCAATCGTCGGCTATGACATCTAGATATACTCGAGTCAGCCCCTCACCAATGCAACCTTCAGTGGTGGTCACGCCATGATGGCACGTAATGACCAAGACGTACTGTGTCGATTGTGATTGGCCCACGTTCAAGATGCGACATAGCAAGCATGATTGCAACAAGCATCATTGGCCAATGTATCACTCCGCCGATCGCGCAATCACCGATTTCGACTTGAACAAGACGTGATAACATTCTCGTACGTTGAATGAGGGTGTCGTAGTCCTATGGATTTGTAAGTCGAGATAAAGACCCCTCACTTGGTAACGGTATCAACTCAAACAATAACTGGTCCTGGTGGCTAAAAGGGCAGGAATTACCAATCGGAAAACTGTCACATCACATTCGTAATCTATGAAATCATTATCCACCTACAACTTCGCTCGAGGAACACCAGCAAGCTCCTGACTATCACTACTCCTCCAAGCAGCCGCAGCCTTGGGCTTACTATCCTTCCACTGCCACTTAGGCTGGGCTTGCTTCTCGTCCACAAGAAGCTTATGCACAAACTGTCCAAAGATAGGCAACATCTTGAATCCGTGACCGCTATCACCACTAAGTACCGCCAAGGATGCATTCGTCCCTGGGACATAGTCGATAATGAAGTCCGAGTCGTCGGTATCAGCGAACCAGCAAAGATGCTGGTCAATCAGAGGCCGCTCGGCAAGGTGAGGGAATACCTCCCTGAGGAGCTGTCGAATGTGGACTTCATCTTCATGGGGCATGAACTGAGAATCTGCGAGGTTAGGGAACGGGATTGATAGACCGTCCCTAGTGTAGGAATAGTTTGTGAAAGCACCGCCCATATGACAGAACTTGAGCTTCTTGGTCTTTAAATCAGGCTCAAAGAAGAAGGCAAGATCCCGAACGTTGGTGACCGGGATGCCCTTGAGTTCAGCGGCTTCTTCATCTGTGAGTTGGATATGTGCGACGCCCCATGCGCGGCCTGTCATCTGCTTGCCAATACGGGGAAGAAGATTAGCGGCGTCCGCACCCAAAGCAACAATAGTCTTGTCTGCTGTGTGGATGCTTCCGCCCCGGGTCTTGGCTCCTATGCATTTCGTGCCCTCTCTACTTGAAGCATACAACAGTGACTCGACCTCTCCATCTTTCCCAAGGTGAAATTTGATACCAAGCTTGACACACTGCTCATATACGGCCCTCAAAGCATTGGCAGAGTGACCATAGCCAGCAAGTTTGTTATGATAGCCGGCGAATCCATTGAGGGGACCTGTGAATTTGGGAACAAGCTTCCTGATCTCTTCGCTGCTGTTCACGCGAGTGGTCTGGCCATTGAACGCTGGGTTCTTCTGCAGGGACTGGAAATAGCTCTCCACAGCACCCTTGGTGTTTTGAGCAGCTTTACCAGATGTGACGTTTAGAAAGCCAGTTTGGTGATAATGGGGGCTGTAAAGGGGATCCGATTGCCATTTCCGAATTGAGTCCTACCTATTGTCAGTAAATGATAACAGCGTGGCTCAAATGTACCTACTAGAGCTAACTGGGTGTAGAAGTCGTCCGCGTACTCTGCGCGGATGACCTTGTTCAGATCGTACGCGGCAGAGAAGCGACTAGGCACGTCGATGTCTTTTTCGAGGATTGTGACGTTCTTATAACCCTTCTGAGCGAGTTCAAAGGCTGTGGCCAGACCGAAGCAGCCGCCGCCGAGGATGAGAATTGATTGATTTGTGTTGTCTGCTGACATTTTGATGTGATGGGTGGGTTTTGGCTGTAGATGGCTGGTGAGAACCGTGCAGTTTGATTGTGATCAAGCAGTGGAACAGGATCACTTTGTTTGAATTAAGAAACACTCAGTTTATGATTTTGAGGATGATGTCTGAAGAAAGATAAAAGGAACTGAATGCAAGCGTGGCATAAAAATAAAAATACCCCGAGGTTTTGAGTGTTCGGGATGTTGATAGCACTACCGGGTTGTGATCCGACATCGCCCAATTGACCGTATCATTGGTCCTGGCCGTTTTTTGTTTGGACGGCATGGAGAAGTGCAAACAAAAAAGGGTCCAGTTTCCCCTCACGAGGGCCATAAAGCGGGTTAGCTTAGCCGCCAAAAGATAGCGACGGCGGAGGGCAAGATAGCTCACTTCCACCTTTGGGTCATGTTTCCCCACCTCACCGGCCTGTACCCCGGATTGTGGATGATCATGTGGTCCATTTGAGCGACTCTGTAATCAGTTTGTGTCGTCATGTAACATCGTACTCTAGTGAGACAAGGGCGCTGGGAGGTTCTATCTGAAGGCGTTGAGGTTGGTAAAGGTTGAGCTTTTAGACTGACCAATATTGTCATGAAGAGCCAACATTTGATTCATCGGTGAAAAAATGACAACCCCAAATTCAGAAATATCTATCGACTTCTTTTTCCATTTTGATACTAGGCACTAGATTGGAGGAAAACAGCAGGATACTGACTCTCATCTGCGGCTCCACTGCCGATGATCGGACGTACTGGCTTTCGCCTGGTACAATCTGCGGATGGCCTCCCGAACACTCCCAACCCTTCGGCCCCACCTACAGGTGACCACTTCATCTCTTGATCATCCTCTTATTTACAATAACATGTATTCTGAATTGTAGATGAACCACAAGACTAATATCCCATCAACAAAGCAATCCTCATGCCGGACTCTACTGATGGGATGATACCCCAAATCCTTCCCGGGCTATGCAAGTCCATTATTCTCAAGCCGTCACAATGGCATACCTCAACAAACCCATAGATGCACCAAGTAGAATTGCCCAAGGCGCTGCAACACCAAAATACCGACCTCCCACAAACGTGGTGGCAGTAACAACAACCCACCAAGGATCATCAGCCAAACTCTTCCCTGACTGAAACCCTTCATCAATATAGCCAACCTGCCAGATCCTATAAACAGCCGTGTAGATCAATCCCACAGCACCAGCATTGACGCCTCGCACAGCAGATTTGACCCAGCGTCGACCTCTCAGCACGCCCCAGACACCCATCGTTCCGTGCACAAGAACCATGCCGGGGACGAAGATGCCAAGATACGCAATGAGTGCTCCGGCAATGGCTGGATATCCGCCGTGGGCGGCGGTGAGGCCGCCCAGAAAGACAGCAAAATTGAAGTTTGGTCCGGGGAAGGCTTGGGCGATGGCGAGGCCGATTAGAAAGTCACGCGGTGTAACCCAGCCCTCGGCGACGATGAATTCTCTCAGCAAGGGAATAACCACTGGACCTCCACCGAAGATAATTGTACCGGCAAGATACAAGTTTGCGAAGAGCTTGTATAGCAGTGGCGCATCGCTCAGACTTCCTCGCAATGCAACGACAATGACGAAGCTGACGAGAAACGTAGCAATAATAGCGGTGCCAGATCTCCATGAGAAGTTAAGGCGATATTCCTGAGGGACGATTCTCGGCTCCGCATCTCTTGTCTCAGAAGGGTCCTGCTCTCGGAGCGCAATGCCCGAATCACTGACATCCGTGCCAGTTCCATTCTCAGCAGCCTGAGCGTTTCCGTCCGCTGTCGTTCTCCCTCTCCTCACCCTATAAAAGGCAATTTTGACAGCCCGAACGGGACGGTGAAGCCAGCGGTAGTCGAAAATGATAGTGCAGCAGCCTGCTGCAACCATGAGCACCGGAAAGTACCACAGGGCATTGTACAGGATACCAGCTGCACCTGTGAAAAACACTAGAAGTCGCGTGGTTGGATCTGTTATGGCCTTTTCTGAGAGCTCGACGGCTGCTAGCGCAATGATACCAACCGTAGCGGCGTTCAGACCTGACAAAAGGGCGTATACTGCACGGGGTAAAGCGTCCCCAATGTTGGATACGCCGACTGAAAGGCCAAACATACCCAGGCAACCAGGCAAACTGTTTCTCAATCAGCAGTGTTCATACGCTATATATCGCGTGTAGAGGGTTTACCTCCAGATGAAAAAGGCCAGGATGGCCTGCAGGGTTCCTCCATGGATCAAGTTGATACAGTACAGCATCTTCGTGCTCGCTGGGCCAGAAAGCGCCTGGGAGACACTGAACAGCTCCTGGTACTGATCGCAATTGTCAGTACATGCAGAGTCAAGTGTGGCGAAAACCTACAATCTGCTCATCGATCCAACCCAGCTTCTTGACAAATTTGTCGTGGAACTTTTCCAGTTAGTTGCAACGCGTTAAATTGCGAGGAGGGTGGTTCCTAACTATTTTGAAGTGCACTGGCGGTCCGCCAAAGGCAGTGAAGCCTAGATGCCAATTGACTCGCAGGGTCTGGAGACCGCGGTCTGCAGCTCTGCTGATCGCGTGTTCCCAACCTCCGACTGCCATCTTGAGTGCGTGAAGATGGGATGCCACTAGATCGTGGATGAATTGATGAAAAGGGAGAGACACTGGAAGATAATTCGCTTGAAAGGTTATTTTTAAGCATTAATTTTGACTCACAGCGGTCACATCATCCAGTCTAAACCTCTTTCGATCTTGGCCAAGAATAACTACCAATGATAGCAAGGGAGTGTCAGGGACTCATTACCTTGCACTTCGTGGAAGCTTGGCAAGCAGTGTTTTTTGCTATAGGTTTGAGCCTCATTCGTGTTAGTAGGTTGACCTAATATTAAGAAATTAATCGCTTGTGGCCGGGTTAGTTTTTGGCCAATGCTGGTCCTCCGTTTATGCACGTGTAAGCCTGACCCGAAGAACCAACTAGGTCACGCAAGTACACCAACGGCCAGCTACAGGTAATAATGATTCCCATATTCCATCCAGATATATATGAAATGAGGTTTTATATCAATCTGAGCCTCTTAACGGGCACACCCCTCTTCTTTAACTCCGCTTTAGATAATCGTGGATTATTGTATAATTTTACTTGAGAGCCTGCTATTATCTGGTAAAAGAAGGGTATGCTATCCTCCTGATATATACCGCCGCCGAAGCCCTCTGGAAAAGGAATATTATCCAGCCGCGGGTCTGCTGTCTGTATATCGAAACCTCTTTTATAGAAGATAAGTGATTGCCCGAAATAATCCCGGAATCTTTCCTAACCTTGAAAGTCATCTCCGAGTAGCGCTTGGCTCTCGGAGAAGCCAGGATGGTAGTATGGCCCGATTAAAGAGAATTTGTGAACCCCTTCTTGGGGCCGTAGGAGGATTGAGCTGTGTGAGCTGAGAAATATGGCTATGATGTCCCCTCTATGGCCTGCCAATGGAACGCGAGCGAAGATTCCGTTGCGGGTTCTTGAGCAATCGGTTGTTACTTGTAGCGGAGGATGGCAACTTATGAATGTATTGTCACTCTGCTAAAAGGTTCCCTCGCCCCCTTTGTTGGTGAACATGCCATTTAACCATTGACGGGCCCTTTCCCGCCAATACTGGAGGGAGCGTAACGGCCTGGTTGTGTTTAGGTGTTCTATCTTTTGGACACTATAATCCCAAATATATCCGTATAGCAATGCTATGATAATCTTGTCGAGGTAATCGTTATTATTGACTAAGCTACTCTTACTTAGAGCCCGGATTGCTTCGATCATCACTCGGCGATATTCTTCAAGCGGTTGTGACGGCTGCCAATCTGGTACCTGCATGGGGTCTTCGTGCAGCTCGTCGCACCAAATACCAGCTACATTCAAAACCCCGGGTTCGTCCGAATACGCCTGAGCTTCCGAGAACTTTGCCGCTTGGCCAATGGCAAGAAGATAGCTCAGAGGACCCTCGAGATCCGCTACCCAAGTTGGACTGGTATTCGCGTTGCAAAAGTTCAGGAGTTGAAGGTCCTTGTGTCGGGAAAGATGTTCCAGACAAATTGAAGTGAATAACTCTTTGTGCGACTTGGTGTAGTCCGGTGTGATTGATCGAGCGACATCAGGGTCCATCAGACCCTGCAGAGCAAATATCTTATCGCGGCTGTCGGAGCACTGGTTATGCATTGTCATCCTGAAGGCAGCCAGCCATGTGTTGTATTTCTCAAACGTGTCGCACGCTGTAGCCCTTCCGATGAACTGCGTAGCGTTGCCACTGTAACTAACAGGATCAAGAAGGGCATGACGTGGCGCAAGCTTGGAAGTAGCAAATATGACTATGGTTTTGAACAACGTCCATGGCATTTCTTCTCTGCCCAACCATATGACGCACGTTGTTTGGTTTGCCAAGACAATCTCTTGATATGTCCACAAACGTGTATGCCAGTCCAAAGCCAACAATTGCTCAAAGGCTCGCCACTGCACAAGGCTTAGCGGATGGGTCCCGCCTACCTCCACGAACCGATCATCCACTGTGTCGGCTAGATTGTATTGATAGCCTCCCCTAGAGTGGCAGTAAATCACAGATTTGATTTGGCGGCCCAGCCATCGTAGTGTCTTCATGACAACAACACTCCAAGGGGTCTCGGGGCCTAGCCAGACTATGACACTTCTGGCGTGGTGGAATATATCAGCCATGCGTCGCACCTGAAAGGAACGCTCTGCAAGGTCTTGCTGATTGATGCAGATAGAGTCGCACCACATTATGCGCTTTTCGCTGCTGTATCGCAAAGATCGCAAGGCGGAGGCCAGGTTCAGCCCAATATCGACAAATCCTGTTCCTGATTCTTGATTCGATTGCTCCTCATTTGCAGGCTGCTTGTTGATAAGTGTGATGGGTTCTGGGTGCGACTGGTCGCCCCAGCAGTACGATAATGCCTCAAAGTCCGGTATTTTATGATCTTCGACTGACAGAACTTTATGAACGAGAGTACCGACTAGAGGATCCCCGGATGCACCCACCTGCAATTCCAAAAGCCGGATTTCCAGAGAAAGCAAGGGAGAATATTGAAATCGAGGCATGATGAAGGTTGGTGAAGCGTGTTGCTGACACGGACTGGATGATGAAAGGTGCAAAAGTAAGACGAACCAACCATGGACATTTGGCCAATTTTGTACAGTTCTGTGCAAAGGTTCCGATAACAAGCTAACAGGAGATGCTTATTAGAATAGAATATAGTAAATGTGGCGTAGTCAGAAGACTTCATATATAATCTTAGAATAATATTATATGGAAACTAGATAAATTAAGAAGAGCTTGTAACACTTTATAGAATCTTATATAAGATTTAGAATAGAGGAAATTGCCGAAACTTTTGCACGCTCACTGTAGTTTAGGTAGGTTGATGAGGGGAAGACAGCCTACAGAGGCTGTGCATACACTGCCGTCAGGCAGACTTCATGGCTGGGATAAGGCGGATCTTGTCAAGAAGTAGGCAGTGGCGATTGCAAACAAGGTAGTTTGAGACATAAAACTGATTGAACTCATAACTTAAAAATATGTATAAAAGAATAAAACATCAAGCTAACAAGAGACCGTATCCAGTACAAGCCATCCTCGTATTTTCTCCCCCTAGTTAGCAGCAACCAGCACCTCGGGTTCACCGTTGGTGTAGCTGACGCAGACCTTTCCACTTCCATCAGACGTGACAGTACCCTGTCCAAATACTCTGTCCCAGGTCTTGTTGTTCTTTCCAGTGTTGAAGCAGTACTGTCCTGAGAAGCCCTGGCCGCGGTTAAGAGTGAGCACAATCAGGTCACCGTCGGCGCGACTCCAGGCCAGTGCGCTGTCCTGAGACATGAGGTACTTCTGGTCGTTGGCGGCCAGACCGCCGACAGCAGAGCGGGCCTTGGAGAGACGCGATATGGTCTGGTAGAGGTCGGAGCTGGTGTCGAACTTGCTTCGCCAGAGATCTTCGCGGTTGGCTGGGTCGTTGCCGCCGGCGTAGCCCTGCTCGGTTCCGTAGTACACGATGGGGATACCGCGGGCGAGGATGACAAATGCGAGGGCGTTCTTGAGGAGGGACTTGTCGTTCTTCTGGCTCAACCATCGAGGGTTATCGTGATTGTCTATGAAGGTTGCGAGGACAGTGGGGTCGCTGAACTTTGTGCTGATCTCGTTGTGCATGTCGACCACGGCCTGGGGATCTCCCTTCTGCTGGTAGAAGCGGTTCATAGGGTAGTACATAGCGTAGTTCAGGAGGCCAGGCATGACCTTGGAGTATCCAGCGAGATAATCAGGGCTTCCGTCCCAGACCTCACCGACAGCATAGACACCAGCAGCCTTTTGGAAGTCAGGCCAGAAATCCTTCTCAACATGCTTGACGGTGTCGATGCGGATGCCGTCGAAGCTGTACTCAGTAACGAGCCACTTAATCCAGTCGTTAAGAACTTTCTTAACGGTTGCGCTTCCTGTGTTAAGGTCGGGAAGACCGGCGATCTCGCACTGCTCAATGCTGTTCTGGTCGTTGTAGTTGATGTCGCATGGGGAGTGGTATGAGCTCTGCTGGTTGAGAGGCTCGGGCTTGTGGTCGGAGATTCCCTTGCCCATGTGATTAGCTACAACATCGGCCATGACGTAAATGTTCTGTAAAACGGGTTAGTAACGTCATTATTTATAGCAGGACAAGAATCGCAGTGTTTGGTATGATGGCCGAGATTGTGTATCTGGAGGGACTTTGAGCTTACCTTGGCATGAGCAGCCTTGACGAGATCCTTCAAGTCATCCTTTGTTCCATAGTTTGAGTTGACAGAATACAGGTCGTTGGCCCAGTATCCGTGGTATCCGCCAGCAGTGTCTGATCAAAACTGTTAGTGTCGATGTTGCACAGGCTCTCATGATACATACTAGCAACAACAGGGGTGATCCAGATGGCATCAAAGCCCATCCCCTTGATATAATCGAGCTTGGACTCGAGACCCTTGAAGGTTCCACCACAATAATTTCCGAGATTTCCACAAGAGTTGCCACCGGTATCGTCGGCGCTTCGAGCGACACGATCGGTTAGGGCAAAGTAGATGTTTCGCGACTTCCAGGCGTTTGCGTCTGCTGCTTGCGCAAACGGGCTGATGCTGGCAGCCACCAGGGCGGCGAGTTGGAGGAATCTCATGGTGGAGGTTTAAGGGTCAATGGATGGAAAGTGGAAGAGGCTGAAGAAGAATGATTCAAAGTTGAAGTATCGGTGGAAACAATAAACCTTTTATCATGATCATCAAGGTCCAAGACAATGTGCTTGGGCTGTTTCGAATGCGACGCTGAAGGATTTAATTGCAGTGTTAAAAGGTCTGTTCGACTGGACGAAGGATTCACCAAACAGTGGGTTAACAGCAGACGACCAAGACCACCGACCACCTGGAAGAAAAGCCCCGATTCGGCAACAAACGATAAAGTGCCTGTTGTTGGGTGTGACTGCGGGGTCATCTCATTAGAACCTGGGGTGCACGAGCGTTTGATGTTTGTGCCTGTGGCTCCAATGACGAGCAGCGATGATCGATCAAAAACGATGCTAACAGGGATCATCGTGAAGGCCAGATGACTCTCAGCTACGGCACCTGGGCATCCAACCCCTGGACTCTATCGGCCCGAAATGTGATCTAAGCTAGCGTGACTTGACAGCGGAGTTTCCGCATCCTTCCATGAATCCAGTGGCCTCGTCTTGAGGCCTTACATTATTTCCACCAGAAAGTGACAAGGTGTGAGACCCATCTATAATCTTGCAATTGTTTCACTGGCTGTAGGGCGGTCCCACCTCCCTATTAAGTCACGGAGCTTCTGATGTATCGCCTACCCGGGACCGAACGGGAAATGCCGCCCGAGTGATGACCAGAGCTAGATGCATATTCTTGACACTATTATCATGGACTTGAAGAACAGACAGGACCTAAGACCCATAAAGTCGGGCCGCCCCCGCGTGTGTGGGTGGATTGACGTTGTATCGGAAGTTAATCGAAGTACATCCTCGGCTGTCAACCCCGGATTTCAAGCACATGGCAAGTGTTCTACAGCTTCTTTTGAGTTTATGGCATGTTTCCATAAATCTGACTGTTCGGTCCTATTATTATGACTTCTCTATGCCAAGAACAATTTTCCGTGGCGGAAGAATGTCTGGTTATGTCATACTATCTTCTCGTTCGACATACAAGTTCCAGAGCAACGGAATTATCGTCAGATGCAGAAATTGTCGATGGCGATTACTTCATGCATCTGTTTTTAACGCCGTCAAAGAGCCGAGATCTTACTCCCATTAAGGTACTGATGGGTTGCTTCTTGGTCATGTTTTTGTCGAACCAAACATGTTTTCTTAGGCCATCGGGGTTTCAAGCCCTATATGGCCATGCCTTCGTCGATCACGGCTCACTGCCGAGGTATTTTTATAACATCCGGATCATCATCAGCCGAAGCGGTGATGCATTGTCTTGCGATTCGGACCGAGTAAACTTCCAAAGTTGAATCACAAGCGGTTCATCTGACCCAACTCAAACTTCGAGGTAAACTGCATGAGGCCTTTCACGATTAACAGCTGGCCCGATGAAAAGCGGCAGGAACAAATGTCGGTCAGTTAGTGTAATCGTACCACATCTGATATCATTAAGATGCATCGAAACGAGAAGGGATTACACATTTATTCGTACTCTATCAAGTTTTGGTCTCCTCGGGATTTCACCTCACTTGTTTATAGCCTAACCGTCATTATTCTTCTTTAGTGTAAGTATCTCTGCACTAAGATCAAGCTACCTACCTTAGGCATCGACTCCGCAGTAGCCAATAGGGTGACATTTGTTAACCATTGTGTATTATTATGTACTTTATTCTCCTTTGAATTTGCGTATTTGCCGCCGTGTTTCTGATTATTGGTGGGTTCGCCACTTATCCCGGCTCTGACATTATCGATCCGCCCTTCTCCCCTATTGACAGCGTGGGCGGTGTTTTTACCCTGATCACGGGCATGGTTGTAACCCTCAACTCATCCGACAATGTTCTTTGCGCGAACCCATTGAGGCGGCTGTTTGGACAGACGTCAAATGCTATTGTGATCCAGCCTCTCTTTCAGACACTCATCAATCAGATTACGGACACAAAATCCCACCTGTGAGATTATAATCTTGGCTTGAGCGAGGAGGATAAAACTGGTACTATTAACACAATCGATGCTTTGGTTGAAAGTGTCACTTAGGACGAGCTTAGAGACTCTCTCGGAACACCAGATGAAGTGAGAGTGACCAAGGAGCTAGAAGGCACACTTTATGAGCGCATGGTGGCATTTTCCGTAGAGACTATTTGTTAGCAAGGCCAGAGGAAGACTGTAGGCTATGGCTAACGATAGTTGACGTCCCTTCACGACGGGACTGTACCCAGCTAAGAGAATCGCTATTGGGCGCAATGTTGAACTGACGTGGATGGACCGTGATGTATTTAGCGTGAGTTTTACCAAATTTCCTCCTGATTCTCTTTCTTCATAGTATCATGACTCACAAACATTGTACTTTCCACCGGGATCGATGTAATTCATGCTGTGCGTCTCTAAAGTTAACAAGACCCTGATGTCAACAGCAAGCTGTCACCATAGGCAAGGCAAAGCCTTCCTCTTGGTCTTCCTCTTGGGCCTTTTTCTAGATCTCTTATAGGGGCCTTTTTCTTCGATCTTCATAGAGGGGATATTTCATAACTATCTTCCAGGGGGGCCTCCTCCTCAAGCAGAGGGCAGCCCAATCTCTCGCCTACGGCTCCGGAAGTGATATCGCAATAGGTTCAATTCTTTGGGGAAGGCAGGTGCGGGTCTGTGATTATCCAATAGGCTATAGCCAAACGAATTGGCCAAGTTAGATTAATGGCCGAATTCTATAACGGCTACTAAACCTTAAGAGCCTGACTTTAAAGAGGCAAAACCGGAAGGTATACCTTCTTCACTTCGTTTATCTAATAATACTCTTCAGTGCGGCTTTACCTAATAAAGAGGACTGCGTCAACAATAGCAAAGAACACGATTTCTTTTTCACATCGCAAGAACATTTGTATCTCTAATGCCTATAAACGTAGCACGTTTATATCCGAAAATATACCTATGAGGGGCGGGTTCGTCACCCTCTTGCGTCTGTCGTGAAATCAGCCCCATGTGATCTCGATGGAGAGCATCGTGCATATATTCCACCAGCAACGCAACTAATGCAATCACTATTCCGAGCAAGCCACTAAACTAGAGAAGTTAGCAGATGGAGATAACCTAGTTAGTATAGTCTTGTAGTGCAGCGCATCAGGAATTAGCACATGCAGGTGCATAAAAAGTCTGTCTGCCAGATTAGTTTTCTAGTTCTGGTTGATTTACCGCTGAGCTAACACCTAAATACGAGTTTAGGAATGAAGAAAACCAGAAAGTCACGGCAATCGTAGCGATTTAAAGCTGTTTGCAAGTGAACTTATAGCTAGCCATCGTATTGTTAAGTTGCATGAAGATATACGAAACTCTTTGATAATGCTACGATATATCAAGTGTAATTACTGAAGGTATTATATATGAAGTCCACATTATACCTATGCCAAATTGCGTAATTTGGTCTTTGATCTTAAAGCTCGGTTTACGATTTGGAGTAACTTTTGCTTTATTACCTAATGAACTCAAGGAGAAACAAATTAGGATTCTGTTGGGTTCAAGCTTATATGGCCTTTAACGTAATACATCGATTAACTCACCTGAGTAGTACGGATCATGGCAGGTTGAGGTTTTCCGCTACGATCCTTAACTACGCTACCGTTGCACACCCAGATATTGTGCAAGCCAAAAGTGCACTTTCCAACTGTTTCCCTTAAGCAGTATTTGAAATCTCTTAGTACTGTATGTGATAGATTGCACATCGAACTTTCTCTATACATTCTCACTGAAACTCAGACATTGAAGAATGAAGCCCCTGTTCTTGCTTGTTACAATCTATTGCGACGGTAAAGGGGAGCTTACAAGACTGGAATACAAGTCATTTGTCTTCACTCACCACCTTCCCTTTTTTTTTCAAATTTCTTTTTTTGCATTATCGTTCAACCTTATCAAGCCCAGCCTCACCACCTTTCATATAGCAGTAAAGTGGCCCAGAAAGTCAGCTCGAGTCTTTTTGGGCTGCCATCTAATTTGTTGAGACCCAAACTCTAATTCAGTAATATTAGGATCCATTCCCCACAGTGTTTTAGACCCCTGCTCTAAAGAGATTTCGACATTTTATCCGTTTGTAGCAGTCCAATTTCTATTCCCACCTTTACAATGTTCTCAGACAACCCTCCCGGGGATACATGGCCAGTCTCAGTGAGAAAGATCCCTTGCTTGTTTGAAGGCAAGATTTGACCTTTCAGTATAAGGTTTACCAAAAGCTCGTAAGGGAAGACAGATCTTCAACATGGAGGTAGTCTGGTCCGACGAAACTAACGTACTTGTCCCTCTTTGGAGCGTGCACTACCAACTCAGCCTGCATTGACGTACGATTAACATATCTGGAACTCAGACAGACCCATCTAGCAATAGAGCCTTTACCATCACGGACCTCATTCTGGTCCTCAGGAGTAAGACAAGGAAGTGGGGGGACAGAATGGGGAACAAGATATTCAGGTACCGTAGTACAGAGAGGATATCCGTACAAGAATGAGAGAATAGCAACACTGCGTGGACGTATGGCCTGTTTATAAGTTAGTAGAAGTTTGCTACCAGGTACGGATACCTAATGATGAAATTCTATGAGTGGGGCCTGTTTTACGACGGATCCATTGGTAGACTCGGCAGATAAAACTTGGATACGTAGAACCGCGCGGCGCGGCGAAATATCGGATGTGGCTCCCTGGTTTGTGATACGCTGAAAGCACTGACTTTGACCGCTGAGGGAGACTAATGACCAAATATGTATCTCGATTCCCTGCAGAACCTTCGCATCCCACTCTTCGTTTTCGCTATTTTGATACGGGAGACCCACACTTTATTTATCAGCATGATCGGGTAAAGCCGATACAGTAATTATCAATGTCTCCAAAGGATGACGACGCAGAAATATATATAAGGCTGGGTAGACAGAAATGGAAAATTTGTGAAAGTGACTACACTAGTTCCCATCTTGAAGCAGCTCCTCAATTCTTTAATATCGTTCTTCAACATTGCCAGTATGCTTCGAACCGTTCTGTTTGCAGCCCTGGCCGTCACTGGCACCCAAGCCTATGACTCGCTCCTTAAGTTCAACGGCGCCCCGACTCGCGAAAACCGAACTATTGAGGAGATCTACCAAGCTGCCTTGAAAGAAGGTGGCACAGTCACATGTTGGCATGGTGGTGATGAGACCAACCAGCAGGACGGCTTGAAGGAGGCCTTTGAAACCCGTTTCCCTGGAATGACCCTCAACATCACTGTCGACGTCTCAAAATTCCACGACGGCAACATTGATCGACAGTTGTCCACTGGTGGTCTTTTCGTGGATAGCATCATCCTTCAGACTCTTCACGACTATCCTAGATGGGACAACGAGGATGCGCTTCTCCACTATGCACCTCTGAATTTTGACAAGATTCATCCTGCTTTCCGAGATGTTCGGGCAGCATGGTATGGCGTCGCGGTTTTCGCTTGGACCTTCATCTCCAACAACAACAAGATCAGCGAGGGCCCTCGTGAGTTTGCGGACTTCCTCAAGCCTGAGTTCAAGGACAAGCTCGTTTTGACGTACCCAAACGATGACGACGCAGTGCTCTATGCGTTTGACCTGATGTGAGTCGCTTAGTTCTGTTCAGGGTTCTCACGCCACCATTTGGACGATGCTAACATGTGATGATAGTATGCAAGAATTCGGCTACGAATGGTTTGAGAAGCTTCTTGAGCAGAAACCTCGATGGGTTCGTGGAACAGCAACCCCAGTGACGTTGCTGAGCGAGGCCAACAGCACCGTCGCTGCGACATTCACCGCGGGCATAGGCCTCCAGTCATCCGGAAACTTGAACGTCACCATTCCTACCAAAGGATCTTTCGTCACCTGGGCGCAGCGTGCGGCTATCTTTAAGGATGCTCCTCACCCAGAAGCAGCCAAGCTTCTGCATAACTTCATGCTGAGCAACGAGTACCAGAACGGAACTGGCAGCTGGAGTGTATTGAAGGATGTCCCTGCTCCTGAAGGCTATGCCGGTATCATGGATACTCCCTCTACTAACCCGGTTGAGTTTGATCGTTTCATGGGTGACCGTGTTCGTGTCGAGAGGCTCAAGCTATTCTTCGAGGACAAGATTGGAACAGCTCAAGGACTGAGCCCTCTAATTGACGACCTGTAGATAGGGTGGGAATGCGCAGCCTCCATGTCTGAGTAAAACCGATTGCAGGTACAAGGAACCTGATACTTGACTAAATTACATTCTCTCGTCTAGTTAGACCCGTTTCAATATAGCTTCAATAGTGTCGCCTTTCTCGGTGTCTGAAAATGCCTTATCGAAATCTTCTGCCTTGCGATACGTAATGAGTTTCTCCAAAAGGCACGCCCCTTTTGCGTGCCGGTGAATTAGAAATGGTATTATCTGGAAAGTATGTGGGCTAAGAAATAAGGATTCGTGAGGACCTCGTCTCCAGAGTTGTACTCCATATAGTGCAAGATGGTCATAAATCCTCTAGCCAGATCTGCAACGTGGACATGGCCCCAGACCGCCTTACCGCCACTAACGTAGCCATGCTGGATACCGAACCGAGGCACCGCAGTTATCTGGATCGAGAGGCGGTTGCTTTCTCCCACTCCGTAGATAATAGGTAGGAGTACAATGGAAACCTTTGCTTTGGCACCGAACTCGCTCCGGGCTTTGGGAATAGCGAGGTCAATGGAGCGATGACGGGCGTCATCAGCGATGCTGTCAATCCTCTCTGGCTTATCATCTTGAAAAACCTTCTCGCTTTTGTGATCGCCATTAGATTCGTCAGTGATGGCGCTGCAGCCACTGATGTGGATGTAGATTGTACCTTTTCCGGCTTTGGCTAATTGGTACTACAGGAACCGGGCCGCCGCCTTTGATCGGCCCGAGGACACAGGAAACACCTAGCTGTACAACGTGTCTTGACGCAGGGAATTCTCTTATAAGATCTCAATGGATGCAAAAGAGATCTTGCAAATCACCGATAACGTTTATACCGTACCCATCTAAATATTTCTATTCTCATCTCTGTCGTGTTGTTGAGGATGGCAGGAATCTTCCACGTCGTGCAGCTTCGTTTCAAGCCCGATTTCAGCAACGACAAGATCACACAAGTCAGTTTATGTACCGTTGTCTTTTGAGAACCACACAATGACATTGGAAAGGCGTTGGATGATGTCAAATCTCTCAAGGCCAAATGTTTGCTTCCCGACAGCAAACATCCTTACATCAAGTCTATCACAACGGGAAAAGATAACTCGGTTGAGGGATTGCAAGTACGAGATGGATTCTATCGCCATACTAATCGAGCTGGGCTAACCTGCAGAAACTATCTAGAATGGCTTCACTCATATGATCATCATCTTCTTCGAGAGTGTTGAACATCGCGACTACTATGCCAAATCTGACCCTGCTCATTTGGCGATAGTTGCAGATCTGACTCCTGTGTTGGATGGGCTGCAGGTACTAGACATTGAAGCATGAGCTGCATCTAGGATGGCTATTACGCGAATATGAATTCAGGAGATGATACGATAACATTCAAACAACTCTTAATTTGTCACCAGCCAGGTGCAGTCACTCAAAAGCGGCTTCAACCCTCTCCGCCCTTACCCGAAACCGTTATCCGATGTCTGAGCAGGACACAGTGCAGGGCCGCATGTGATGTTTTTCCCGACTTTTAACGTCTTTTCTTATTGATTAGTGATTTCTTAGTGACTTTAGAAGTGATCGCATGTTAGAACTTCCATGTGATAGTGATCGCGAATACTTTCTCAATCCACAAGATTTACGGAGTATCCGTAGAGTGGCAAGCATCGTGATTGAATCAAACAGGGATCAAGGCTCAGCTCAGGGGTCAAGGGGCCAGCCGAGGCCCCACAGATAAATCCGAAAATACGAATCTTGCTGAGTCGGTGTCATGCGGCCCAATCATAGCTCCAAGTAACTCCCTTGCCTCAGACGCGCATCGCGTCAAGTCGTCCAATGCCAGAGACATAATCACACGTGAAGAAAGCATCTAGTATATGGAACTTTTATCGCTCAACACACATTCGGACACCATTCAAACTGGAGAGTAGTATCAGTGAATGCAGCATGAAAACTCGATGGATCACGTCGCTTCCGGAACCAGGTTCAACAGCCGCGTGATCCTCCCTGGCATCACGATGACAACCATCGAAGAAGACGTTTACAACATTGGCCAACAAGCAATTCGATCGTGGCGCCTCAACAAACTCTACGTCTTCCGCACGCCACTCATTCCCGCGAAGCAAGCCGGGAGGCGCCGATCTGTCAAAGTCTTCTTCAAACTTGAGAACTTTCAATTGACCGGGTCGTACCACTTCCGTGGGGCCATGGCATGGATGTCAGAGTCTCCTGCAGATAAACCTCTTATCACAGCATCTACGGGGGACCATGCCATGGGAGCTGCGCTGGCGGCTCATGCTCTCGGGAGAGACGTCACTATCGTGATGCCAGGAACAGTGGCAGCCCACAAGCTGGAAAAGGTCAGAAGTTATGCTGCCAAGATAATCATTCACGGGAATGATTTGAACGATGCCAGAGAATACGCGAACAAACTCGCCAAGTTAGCGGGAGGCACATACTTCTCGCCCTACAACGACCGAATCGTTATCGCTGGCCAGGGCGCAGTTGGAGTTGAGATCCTCCAGCAATTCGAAGCGATGAACTCCCACGCCGATAACATCTTTGTTCCCATGGGTGGTGGCGCACTCATCAGCGGCATAGGCTGCTTCGTCAAAGACGCCAGAAGGGCCGTTGGAAACGCACGCCCTAGGGTCAAGGTCTGGGGCGTCGCAGCTATGAACTCAATGGCACTGGCAGCTTCGCTATCCGCTGGTTTCATGGTTGAAACAGACAACATGCCAACGCTGGCAGAGTCTGAGTCGAATGATATAAGCAGGAATGAATTAGCCTTGCGTCTGGCTTTGAATGTGGTTGACCATGTTGTTTGTGTCTCCGAATGGGAGATCCAGCTAGCGTTGCGACAACTTGCTGTGATGGAAGATCAGCGTGTGGATGGGTTTGCTGCGCTCGGTCTGGCTGGGTTCAATAGAGTGGCGAAGAAAATGACGGGGCAGACGTGTGCTATTGTTTTGACGGGTTGTAATTATGATAGACAGCTGTTAAGCCAAGTTGTCTATGGCCCATGACTCGATGGTAACAGAGAGCTGCAGGCCAAGTGAGCAAGGTATATGTTCTTCGTATGTTCTGAATATTTATGTGAAGGCTATTGTGATGTCACATGTCCAATACTCTCAGCGAATGCATTATTGTCTTATTGTTCGGTGCATACATGCAGTCAAGCAATCTTCCTTGTGTAAGAGAAGCAGTTCAGGTGTTCAACCATAACGTTCTGGTGTTCGCGTCACCGATGCTGCAAAAGCTACACGAGCGTCAGTGTTGAAAGTTCTGTTCTTTCACCTGTGTAGACTCATGGAGAGGACAGCACTACAGTCTCATGTTCACTATACTTCAAGAACAGAGGCTAACTGGAGTGGACTCTTGCATTCTCTTGTTTATAGAAAATGCAGCTGTTCTAACCTTACTACCCAAACAGAAAACCACTTCCACAATAACCGCAAATATGGATGCTATTTCAAATTCTCTCCTTTCCCTGCGGATTAACAAGGACGAGAATTGTGCGTCGTATGTGCACTCCGCGAGGCTATACGTCGCAGCGGACCAGACTGCCCGATCAGGCTTCTATCACTGTAGTTTCAAAATCTACGATGAAAAAACAGAGAAATGGACAACGTATGAAGCTCGCAAGTCCTCGGCTGATAAGTATCCAGTCAAACATGTACGTAACACCGTTCCTGGTATCACGGGTCTAGGCTTTCGAAAATCCGAGCTAGTTAGCATTCCGTACCATTGGCTGCCCGAGGTCTACAAGGTATGTGAATCTGCTCGCGTCCCTGGAGTCGGGGGCAAGAGATGTAGTCATGTTTATGTTCGCTACATCGTGGATTGCCTAAAGAAGGCTGGAATTGTAGGCGAAACGCAGGTCAACGATCTGTTCAGTGAAATTGAGAGAATCGAGGAAAGTGACGATTCCCAGCGGGAGACTTAGTTGAGGAGTGAAGCTGAGTGGTTCATGGGGAATCTGAGACGACACCTTTTTCTTCTTACTCGGAATTGTGGTTTTGGTATCAGGAAAACGCAGGTGGGCTGCCTTCCGTAGATTAAAGAGGTTTTCTTTAGAAAGTATAGTTTACAGGTCAATAGAATTTACCAAGCCGTTTTTGAACTTCCAATTCTTAGTTACGTGACAATTTGTATCCTTATCCGATCTTGATACCACCTCCACTAGCACTGATTACGGACCCCGTAATCCATCTCCCATCATTCCCGCAGAGCAGTCCCACCACATCAGCCACATCATCAGGTTGCCCAAAGCGCGGTATACTCTGGGTAGGAAAGAACTCATCCTGGAAGGATTTGACCGCTTCCGGGCCACAATCCATAACCGCATCGGTCTCCGTTAAGCCAACTGTCACAGCATTGGCAGTTGTGCCAGCCATGAAGGAATACCTCTCATCCTTTCCACCGAAAGCTTGCGCCCATGTTCGACAGAGAGATTCGCCGGCTGATTTGCCTGCTGCGTACATGAGTTGGTCGGCCCATGGCTGGCGGGAGCGGATGGAGGATATGTAGATGATTCGACTGTTGGGCTGGAAGTATTTTCTTTGAACGAGCTCTTCGACAATCAGAACTGGCGTTTGGATGTTGCCTAGTAGACTTCGTTGAATTTCTTCCGTTCCCATATTGCCAATAGCTCCGGGCATGGGGTCTCCGGCACTGTTGACAAAGATGTCGACTTTACCGTCGAATAGTTCACCGACGGCATCCGCAATTGCCTTGGCACACTCGTTGGAAAAGACATCGGCGACGATCCCTTTGATCTTTTGAGAAGCCGGGCGATCTCGTGATGTTACTTTGTAAACATGCTCGGTGATCTCGTTATTGAGGGAAGACGATAAAGCATCGACACCCTTTTCGCTGATACAAGTTCCAAGGATGGAGCATCCTCTGGATGCGAGGTTGAAGGCAATTGCTCGGCCAATACCGCGAGATGCACCACTGATAACGGCGACTTTATTGACAAGGTCTAATTCTCGGATTGGCGACATATTGGCGATGGCTTTGTAGGTTGGAGAGATGCGGTGGTTTATTTAGGACAGACTTGATGCGTTGTTTCAACGCGTAACGCAAGTGAGAACTTGTGATTATGGGATGCTCGATAACTGTATAGGAACTTCCTCTGTGTTTTATCCTGTCTGCACTTGCCCAGAATTTGAAATGACTCACCCAAGTTTGTGGCGCGATGAGGGGATTGTACTTGAATCTGTAGTGATCGCTCGAAAAGCTCATTGGACCACACAACAAAGGTTGTTTGTTACCCGATAGGATTATCGGTGCTACTGTTACAATGATCTGCAGGGCGGGGTACCTGGATGACTCTTGTTTTTTCAAGAATGCATCTTGGCATCAATCCCTAGGTCAACAGGAGTCATGTTGATATCTTGTCATGGTGATCCATCTGAAACTAGTTTGTGGATGTGAGTCACTTTATCAGAGGACAGGCCATTCCATTGAAGTCGAGCCTGCAGCAAGCACATGTGAGCTAAGACGGGATTTCTGTTCTCCACGCTAAATCTCTAACACACTTCCAAATGATTGAACAAAAACAAAAAGGCAAGAAACGACATTGAAAATTATTATTTCAGCGGATGATGCTAGTTTCACCGTTCCAAGCTAACGGTTGCAATCTCCCAGCCACTCTTGGACACTTACAGCACTAGCTTAAATTAAACTTCACTCACACGTCATAGCTAAATCCCACCATAAGCAAATTCTACCTCGTACCTCGGAGTTCTCGGTTTCAAATTTACGATGGCTATGGTACATCTTCGCCATCTCACCCACCATTAATACCTCAACAGGCAAAAGGAAGGTTCAGATTGAGTGACAGAGAGATCAGGAACAATGGTCTCTTCAGAAGAAACATCAGAGACCCAACATGAAGCACCGGCATTGCCCCAACGGCGGAAGCTCCCAGCGTGGCTGGATCACTTCAACGTCCACGATATGAAAATATTCCTGCGCTGCTGGATCGCGTTATGGGTCATGCTGCTCCTGATATTCATCCATCCCTCCCTCGTCGAGCTGGGACAAGCAACTTTCCTCGGCGCCATCCTTCTCATTGCAGTTCCGCCCGCGAGCATGTTTTTCATCTATCTTCTCGCCGCACTTTCGCTGCTCCTGGGCATGTGTTTGGCATGGTGTTGGGGACTACTGACCATGAAAGCAGCGCTTGCTACGCGGTCTTCAACAGAAACTCAGGCAAGATATGAGCTTCTGCAGAAAACGGCACAAGAGGTAGCTGGACAAACGGGACAGTCGCCGACCTGGGAGGGGCAGATATTGATTCATGAGGGATTCATGCTCGACACTCGAGTCACAGTTGTATTCTTCGCCATGAGCTGTATTTTCATATACGCAGTAGCGCGAATGAGATGCGCCAACCCCAAACTCGTGGTGTTTCAGACCTTTGGCACTATTGTCACCGACATCTTCCTCCTATTTGGCCCTGGACTCCCACGCTTCCAAGGCGATCTAGCATCAATTCTAGTCAAGCCTGGCGCTACTGGAATCGGTCTTGGCGTAGCATGCTCTCTATTGTTGTTCCCGAAATCAACATCATACATAGTACTCACGGAGATTGAGAAATTGATCCGCATGTCCAACAAAGCGCTTGCGGTAACCAAGAATGGTCTTGCGGGTGAAAGCAACCCATTATCCGATCTCCAAGCCAGCCGAGCGGGTATGATAGGTGTATTCAAAGCTGGACAGCCCTCGCTCGCTTTCCTTCCCTTGGACTTCTCACGCGGACGGTGGAACGCGCATGATATCAAAGGGCTGCACGAACGAGCTCGCAAGCTTATGTTCGCCAGTCTTTACCTTCTCGACTTTCAAATCTCTCACGTCCGAGGGCAACAAAAGGCAGAGGCGCATAACAAGGCCAAGGGAGACAGACATTTTCAACCGGCAACCAATGGAGAGAAGGGCGAACCGAACAAACGCTATTGGCAGGAAAATGACAGACTACTCAGCGCCTTCCAGAGACCAGAAGGTGCAGCTCTGCGATCTAGAACAAGAAACACGCTCCGAGAAACGACGTCCGATCTTCTGGAGATTGCTCCACAAGCTGTCAACCTTGGAGCCGATTATATACGCGCTGTCAATTCTTGCCGCTGGTTTGGAAAAACATCGCCAGCACATTTTGAAGAGCTGAACAGTAATCTTCACGATCTATTGGCCCGATCGCGTCAGGCCAGAGAGGCGTGCGTCCTCAACACCACTAAAGGAGTTCTCCAAGCCCACGCCGAATTATTCGACGCAAACGGCCGACTAAAACCTATCGAGGGAACAGGCACACCCTTTCTACCGAGCATGGTTATTGGAATGGTGATTGAAGAAAGGATTCTCAATATCGCAATTGCAGTTGAGAAGCTCCTGGAGTACATTTTGAATCTCTCGGGAAAACGGACTACCCGTAGAATCTGGTTCCCATCGCGGCTTCAGTATGCTATCTCTTGGGTATTTCATGGACGAGTCACATTTCCTGGCTACGATGTGGCAGCGGAAGAAGATCCCGACAAACTGATGGATACTGAAACATTTGATGAGCAGACGAAAGAAACTCGCCGAAGGCTTGAAATCAGCCGTGGATACAAGGGCGCGTCAGCTCGACGAAACAAGCTCAGTCAAGCTATCATTGCTACATACAACTGGCTGGTCAATCCTGCGGGTATGTATGCAATGAGAATGGTTATTGTCACTATTGCGACCTCGGTACCAGCTGTCATCCCGCACTCTGCAGGGTTCTTCTACCGAGAGAAAGGAATCTGGGCCGTTATTAGTGCTCAGACTGTGCTTCTCGTTTACCTGGCGGATTTTACCTTTTCCCTTGTTGCACGAACGGTTGGAACGATTGTGGGGGGTGTGATAGGCATGGTGACATGGTACATCGGAGCTGGAAGTGGTATTGGTAATCCATATGGCATGGCAGCGGCCTCGGGCGTTATGATAATACCTCTTCTATGGTCGCGCCTTTATCTACCCCCAGCTTTCGCATTCGCTACTATTATGGCTGGTGCTACCTTTTGTCTCGTCGTTGGGTTCAGTTGGGACCACGATCATATTGTCCAGTATGGTCTCCCAGGCAAAGGCTATGAAGCATTCTGGAAACGAGTCGTTACCGTCTTGATCGGTTTTATCGCAGCATTTATCGTGCAGCTGTTCCCGAGCCCCCCGTCTGGAACAACTCACGTGTGCAAAACACTGGCAAACTCGGTGCGCAGTCTTTCGGACCACTATGCTCTACTCATCTCCCACTGGGGCCGCACAGATAAGAACAGCGCTCTCGGTGCAATTGCAGAGAACATCTCTATCGAGGTGGCGGAGGTTTTACTCGCACTTAATCCTTCCATCGCGTTGTTGAAGGGTGAACTGAGTTTTGGACCATTTGACCAAAAGGTTCTTCAGCAGACGAAAGAGCAATGCCAGTATATGAACCAAGCACTGGGCGGCCTTCTCAACCTCGCGTCAACTCTACCAAAGGAGCTTCAAGATCGCCTTGTTCATGTCGCCGGCATCTTGGATGAGCGTAATATCGGAGACATCATGGCTGTCCTTGGCATCATCGAACAAGCTTTGCGGACCGGGTCACCTCTTCCCGAGCGATTACCAGGGCCACTTGTCCAGCGAGCTATCAATGCGATCCACAATCAAAGTGATGAAGTAATATTGACGACGGAATTAGTTCAGGATGAGGACCACCGGCGTTATTGCGTGGCTGTAATATTGTACTTCAAGTTCTTGGGTAGTATTGATGACTTGTTGGTTGTGCTTAAGGCAGCGCTGGGAGAAAGACATGTTATCTACCAGTGGGAGGATGTGAAGAATATCGCATGAAGAGGGAAAGAGGCAATGTATCTAAAAAGTCTTTGCTGATGGAACCTAGTCCGCTATCATCTAATTGATTGATTGGAATGGCAATGTCAGTTCCGTGGTAGTCGCTGATTGTTGCTAGACCTTTTCCAAATGTCTTCTCCCCGCTCCACTGTATAGAGAGGCTCATTGATCCTTGCTAGGTCTTGAGTGCCGTGAAGATACCATCCTCACACAGATTGCCGCTCTGGCCCAAAAATATACAGCAAGTGCACAGATCTTTACTTCTCTTAGCCCAGGCCACTATAAAATGATAAGATTTGACATGAATTCACGGTAAGCGAACCAAAGTTCCCGAGCTATCAAGATTCAAGGCAGCAACAAGTTAGAGGTACCCCTACCCTTTAACCCCTGCCTTGCATTAAGCAATTGGTGCCAAGGTGCCAGGCACCGGCGGCGTAGCAAGACACAAGCCAACACTTTATAAACTCCCACAGCCAGTTCGCATATCAGACATCGCATCTTATCTCATCTCACACTGTTGCAATTCCTATGATGACCTCTTTTAATAAATTACCTCCCGAGCTTTTCGGAGAGCTAGCAAAGTTTATGCCCTCTCGAGATCTCAAGAATCTCAGCTGCACAAGCAAGCTCATTCGCGACAACTTGATTCGAATCCTCTTCACCCACTTGTCAATCACATGTCCGTTGGCTTCTGAAAAGGGCTTGGGTGTTTTTATCAACAAATGGGGGGGTTTGGTCTCGCGCGTTCACTTGCATCTGCGTCTAATCCCAAACACGAGCGATGAGGATGACGTAACCATACCGTCGCTATGGGGGACACCGCCATCAGAAACGCTCAAGAAAATCGTACAGGGTCGGGTTCTGCCGCATATCGACACCTTGAGCGTGAGATTCGATCCAGAGCAGTTCGAGAGCACGGGCTCGTGGGACGGGGATGGATGGTGGGGTGATCCTTCAGACTTAGGGACCATCCATACTTTCGAAGAATCAGAAGATCAGGAACGGACACTGCAGCAAGAGGCAGAATTCATCTGGCGGGCTCAATACACAGAGTTCTTTAAAGATGTCTCAGCAAATCAGAACATCAGGCACTTTAAAATCTCGAATCTGCTCCCCCGAAACTCCTCAGCTTGGGAAACGCGAGAGTGGAAGGCATTTCTGGGGAGATTGGAAGATTTCGATGTCAGTGTATTTGGCGGCGACAATGGTGCTGGGTGGAGGGCCAATACACAACCAGGGTTTGCCGAATTCATCGAGAGTCTGCCAGACTATTTCATGCAACATGCAACAAATGTGGTTCGCTTGAGGATCGAAGCACATCTGTGGGGTCTATTTGGATCTGCCGGTGATTGTGATATCCGCCTACCTCTACGAAGCCACAATTTCCCTTCCCTTCGGTCACTAACACTGAAGAATGTCCTGATCGGAATCGAGCTGATTGAATTTCTCATGAGTCATGGTGATAGCTTGAAAGAGCTCACGATGGAAGACTGCATGTGCGTCGAGGGGTGGCCAAAAGATCAGACACCCGCTTGGGCCAGCCTCTGGCAAACCCTTCGTGCAGACTGCTGTAACATAGCAAAGGTCTCAGTTGTGCAAACGCAAACTCCACCGCTTGCACACATGGAAGGCTTTAAAGGCTACGAACCCAGTCCAGATTCGGAAGGCGCCAGGAAGATACGCAAAATGCTCAAAGAAGACGAAAATTTGGTGTTGTGGAGGTACGTTGTTGTTGATACCAAGTATGGAATGGTATTTGAGGTCGAAGAAAGAAATATTTCGTGTTTTGAGGCAGGCGAAGATCAAAGGGAGTATTCTATGCTCTTGGATGTGATCCGGGAACGGAATAAGAACATTCTGATTGAGTCATGATTGTCTGAGCCCGGTAGTACCTGGAACAAACGGCACGAAAGTTCTATACGGGTTGAGGAGTCAACAGTCTCAATCGTGAAGCGGACTGTCGACTATGTGGCTGTCTCGAAGACAAGGGGCAGTTTGTCCGGGGAAGCGGGGCCCTAAACAATTCCCCAGACAATGATTTGAGCCACTTGACACGTCTAAGACCCCAGACCTTCGTATTCCGTAGGGTAGATTGAGCTACACCATAGTAACCACGCGCATGACACATTGCCCCCTCCTACCCGGCAGTCCTAAATGCGCGACCTTGGCAATCCAGTCTGGTTCAACAACATTGTTAGTGAGATCTTCGCAGACGAATAAAACATTGTGGCTCCGGATACAGCAATGCAATTCCTCCCTTGACTGGTTGCTTTGACTGACACTAACCCACCCGGGTCTAAGTTCTAACTATCGATCAGCCGTGCTAAGGAATGTGCACTTAGACCTCGTAAAATGAGGTCTCGTATGAATACGAGTAAGGCAGATATGTCTGCTGCCGACGAGCCGAAGTGGCTGAATTGTCTAAAGTTGGAATGGTGATGATACAACAGTCATTTTACGAGGAATTGAGTTTTAATGGTGACGCTAGAAATGTATATAAACCAACAACCTTTGCTGCTCTTTGCAATCAGAATTTCGCTATCGATATCAGTACTTGTCACAATTACTCCGAACTTTAATTATCCTAATACATTCGTTCTCTTCATCAAAATGATTGCCAACACTCGTTCTATCCTTGTGGGACTCGTCCTCAGCGCCGCTCAGCTCTCCAACGCTTCGCCGGCCGACTCACCCACCGACTTCTCGTCTCCGATCTACCCTACTGCCACAGACTCAGTCCCTCCTTACATCAAGCCTACCGGTACCAAGACTGCGGTCGCTTCTGGCACTCCAATTGTCGACGCCTGTGCCCAAAAATGCATTGACGCGCATGACAAGTGTAACACGGCGCCTGATGCCAACCACGCAACATGCGCTGCTGAGTTCGCTCAGTGTCTCAACTACAACCCATACGGCGGAGATGGCTATGTCTCCCCCACAGCTTGCTCTGCATCTTCTTCCGCCAGCGCATCTGCAACTGGAGCTCCCATCGATGCTTGTGCTAAGAAGTGCATTGATGCGCATGACAAATGCGATACCGCACCTGATGCCAACCACGCCACCTGCGCTGCCGAGTTTGCTGAGTGTCTTAACTACAACCCTTACGGCGGAGATGGCTTTGTCTCCCCTACAGCTTGCTCTGCATCTTCTGCGAGCGCATCTGCAACAACAACTGGAAAGCCCGATGCCTGTGCCCAGAAATGCATTGACGCGCACGACAAGTGTAACACGGCGCCTGATGCCAACCACGCCACCTGCGCTGCTGAGTTCGCTCAGTGTCTCAACTACAACCCTTACGGTGGAGATGGCTTCGTCTCCCCCACAGCTTGCTCCGCCGCCACTACTCTTGCTTCTGCTACCTCCAAGCCCACCGGTGGTGAGACTTCAAAGCCTGCTCCTACTGAGACCACTGTTATTGTCAACGGAGCTGAGCGTGTTTCTTCTGTCAAGATTGCTGGCCTTGTTGGTGCCATTGGTGTCGCTGTCCTTGCTTTCCTTTAAGCTAGTACCACCTCGCCGGCGGATATGTGTCTCGTTAATGGGAGGGTTTAGAAGGAGGAAACACGTTTATTTCTACAGATTAGATAGATGGTAGCACTGAAACAATTAAAAATTAATGTTACCCTGCAGAAGACATAATAATCTGTGCGTCAGCACGGAGCATCATGATCGAGTGTTGCATTGTATTTCATCTAAAGCGCGACACCTTTCACATCGTCTGCCACACGCGAACCTCTATTGCCAGTTAAGAAGATATCAGATACGGGCTATAGATGGGTTTCAATAGGCGCTGTCAATAGCCTGCATTATTATTAGCCTTGCAACGCTGTCGTACCCCTGCAGTGCAACCTCAAACCCATGCAGTCGGCGTCGCGTGTCAGAAATTGACTTTCGACATCTCTCACGTTTCAAGTCCACGTTGCTCTCAAACGCCCTCAATGGGTGACATAAATAATTACCCAGACTCACGACAGTTTCAGTATGACAAAGTATGAGAATTTTGTCAAGTTTCATCCCGCCTAGTTGGCCTGAATCTCAGATCTATCCAGGATGCTCGGATCGCAGAGCTTCCTGTTTCCAAAAACGCTGAACAGGCAATACGCCGGCTTTTATCAAACGCATCGCATTGAACTATCAGCTTTGGGAATACGAATCCGATAACCTCAAACCAGTTGTGAGTATAAAGTCTTCACGATGCCTTCGTCTCTGCTATTTGCTTCATCCATCTCATCCTTCCAACTCTCTTCAATACACTCACTGTTCTTTCTTCAGACTGCTGGAACAGTCAAGCCTGGTGCTTTTCAATCTCATTCTTTTATTTCAGCATCACTTATATCTTCAGTCGTTTTCATCGCCACAATGAAGTTCTCTTCCGCCCTCGTCGCAATCTACCTTGGCCTAGCTACGGCTACGCCTGTGTACCGCAGTGTCTCCAACAGCAAGCGGGTTGTTCGCAGATCTTCGCATCTCCACAAGCGACAGGTCCCCCAGGAGCACTCCCACGACATCGTCCTCACCATCACAAAGGAGATGCTGGACCTCGACAACCCCAAGGAGATCGCGGATCCTGTCTTCGGTCTTTTGGGTGATGCGGCTGCCGCAGATGGCGCAGGCAAAGTCACAAACCTCGCTTGTCTAAAGCAGGAAACTGCCGACCAAGCATACACCAACGCGAAAGCGATTGGTGACCTTCGAGGTATGGCTGGATCATTGCTGTTCCAGGCCATCGAGCGCAACACTGCCGGTGTTGGTGTTGCCAGCAAGCTATGCACAGACAAGGCAGTCAACCCCGAGATTGCGGCCCTCACACAGCACCAGGATGCCGCTTCTGAGGGTGCCGGCGCTATCAACAAGGCTATCACTCTGGAGTTGGCTAAGCAATTGGCGGGTATTGGTGCGGATCCTAACCTGGCCCTGCTGAGCGGCACATTTGCCCCTGGAGACGTAAGTATACCGACATCACAGAATTTTCCATCTTTACTAACATTGCGCAGGCTGGTGACTCAACTGGAAAAGGAAACTCTTGTGATGATTTAGAGCCCGACCTTGGCTGCATCTTCTCTCAGAAACTGCTTGTCCTGGATGCCACAGAGGATGAAATCTCCTCAGCAGTGGCAGACGTGGCACAGACATTCACTGGTACTGGTGGCATCTTCGCAACTGAGCTAGTCGATCTCGGTTCATTCGACGTTGCCTCTGTCACTGAAGTCGCAGATCTTGCTACGATTGTTCAGGGCGCTGCTGGCGGAGCTGCCACAGATGCCGCTGGTACTGACGCCGCCGCTACCGATGCCGTTGCCACGGATGCTAAGGCTACTGGCGGTGCTGCCGCGCCATCAGCTACCGCTACCAACACTGCCAACGCCGGAGCAACAGGCGGTGCTGGAAAGGGAAAGGGATGCGCTGCTAAGTCCAGGGCAACGGGTGTTGTTCTCAAGACTTTGGTTCCCACCGGATTTGCGACCAAGACCGCCGCAGCTTCTGCCACCGCTGGAAAGGATGCTAAGGCTACTGACTCTGCTGCCAAGGCCAACGGAGATAACATCCAGTCCTTCACCGGTACCCTCGGTGGACCTGCTCCTCCCGTCGTCTCATCGAATGCCGACAAGCCCTTTTCGGTCAACGGAAACACCTTTAACGGTGCTAGTGTAGCTCTTGGTCGATCCTGCGATATCCAGCACAACGCTTGTGCTAACGCTGCCAACTCTGGTGAGCTTTCTGGTGGTGTTGGACAGTGTGAGACTCAGCTTGCGGAGTGCCGTGCTGCCGCTGGCGCTTAGGCTCGAGACATGTATTGTAGGATGTGTTTAGTGTTTGAGAATACCCGAAGTAATTGTTGTATCTTGAGCAAGCAGTCAGAGAGTCTTGTACTATTTTTAGACTTAGATAGCCTGGGAAATTAACTGCGTCAAGTACCAATGCAATGGAATCGATCCAATCTCATCAGTAGCAAGTTGTGTGCCACGCATGAAATAGTCACTAAGTACACTAACCAGCTACTAGTTCCGGTATTCCGGTAGTTATCAAGTGGAAGCAAGATAATTACTTGTCTATCTCGCAGAGCTATCCGTTTGTAGTTGGATACAAGGTCTCAAACACATCGAGTTCATGATCATCCGGGTAGCTTAGGTTACTCTAGGGAAGGTCTGTTTACACCTGTCAAAGCAGAGAATGTAACAGACAGGAATGGCAAGTGACCAGTAAAGCTCGTCTACGTGGCCATATCTCAGCCGCAGAGGGCTGTAACCCAATGCACATAATCGTGCCCGTCAGATTAATCACATTTGAGCCGTGTGAGATGCCAAATGTTGCAATAGGTTCCGATGCTGGTCCAATTAGTAAATCATGTTCAAGCCTGCTCATGAGGGTTGCGGGAAATATGCCGCCGAGGCACGCTACATAGGCCACTCAGCCTATGAACCAAAATTTGGCTAGAGTGACGATGAGGGAGGGGGTAGCGTTTGTAACCCTACTGCAGTTGTGCCAGGTCTCAAGATGGTGGGGTTAGGCACATGTTGTGAAATTTGGTGATGAACAGAATGGCCCCTAGAGGCTAGAGTAGATGAGGAGGAGTTAATAAATGGCCACAGCTATGTCCGCAAAACAGTATCACTAGCCCGACCGATTCTCTAGCTGAATTTTCACCCCTCGAGCGTCTGAAAACGCATATAGTTCTCACGGATCGAACACTCTAGCATTCCATCTACAGCCTTCACGATGCCGAAACGAATCATCGTGTGTTGTGACGGGACAGCCAACGATCTACGGAGCGATGGGACGATGTGGTCCAACGTCGGCCGAATCGCCGAGTGTATCAATGATGGCAAGCGCATCAAACAGATCGTTGGCTACATATCTGGAATAGGTACGGAAGGCGGGCGCTTTCGCAAGATGAAGGACCAAGCAACGGGTTATGGTAACTATCATGATGTCATCATGTAAGCAACGCGCTGACCATGAACAATTCGCAGGTCTTGACCAAAAGATCCTCGCAACCTATGGCTTCATCTGCCAACACTATAAAGAAGGAGATTCCATCGTACTTATAGGCTTCTCGCGCGGGGCCTTCATCGCTCGATGTGTCGTTGCGTTTATTGGCGATGTTGGTGTTTTACACCAGCCACCACTCCGCGGCAAGACGGTCGAAGAAATCTACACGGAGTGGACGGAGTTGATGACTCCAAGCCCCGAGAATACTAAAAGACGCGAGATACTCTTTGTAAAGTATAACCCTGCCTCGGAACCCAGGAGAGTCGTCGATGCGCTTGCCTTGTGGGATACGGTTAGTTCGCTTCACCAGTCACCGCCTGAAAGCTATCTTGATCTCGTCAAAACCCAACCGCCGTGGAACGTGGATTATGCCTTCCATGCTCTTGCGTTGGAAGAACGCCGAGGACTCTTCAAGCCTGATATCTGGCAAGGGAATTATCCCCCTACTGCCAAACGTTTGAAGCAGTGCTGGTTTCGTGGTATGCACAGCCATGTGGGTGGTTCGAACGAACAGTGGAGTAATAACTTGACAAATGTGTCTCTCAGTTGGATTGTCGCGCAGCTCAAGGAAAATGGTCTTGTTAGTTTCGACAGGGATCAACTCAAACGTGTGTTTGCTAGTGATGGCACAGCGAAGACAACGTTTCAATCGCGACAAGATGGTAACTCTTCCTAATTTCATAGCACATTATATGCTTCTGTGTGTCAGGCTATTAAATACCAGACAGAAAGCTCCCTTCAAGAACACGGCTAACTTGAGTGTTTCTAGTGGGTATGAAAGACTCTGATAACGCACTCTGGAGGTCACTTGCGTTTGTCACAGGCGAGAAATCCGGCCTTAGGACTCCCGGCAACGGCACCAATGAGTCTTTACACTGGAGTGTTGTCGCACAGCCTACCCAGCTGCTCCAACCTGTGCCCCCTATGAAGCTCAAAATACCAATGGCAGCTTGGCTACCCACAGAGGAAGCGACTGAGTCAGAGCTCGAAGCCGTAAGGTGGCCTGAGCTCTATTTCTACTATACCGAAGAACGTAAGATGACGCCGGAGGAAGCAAACGGGCGTCTTAAGGTCGTCAAGAGAGATATTTGACATCGAGCGTCGTGATGAAACCAGTGGGGGATATCTACCTCTTATTCGTGGGGAAAGATATTGCAATGCGATGAGCCCTCCATGGCTGCAGACCAGGGGTGATGACTCAGAAGGTCGATTTCAGGTACTTTACGATACAGAATCACAGCCTCAAACAACTGAGGAATGGCGCACAACGACAGATGAAGGATTACCACAGAAGCCGAGTGCTTCGGGAAGTGAGGTATACAGACCTGTAACGTATAACAGTTATGCGACATCGAGCAGTAGTTACGCAATGACAAGTAACGGTTACGGGTCAACAAATGACACCTACGCGACAGCTACCGGCTCGATTCCATACGATTCCTCCAGCTCCGCTGGCATGCCCACTGGGCGATATGGATACCATGAAGGTCAAGACTATCAGAAAAGCGTTCAGGAAGAATATGAGTACGACTTTCAGAGCGGCCCTGTCGCTGTTAAGGATTCTACAGTCTACGATGCCACCAATAATCGAGATCGTAGCAGACCCTCCTATGATTACCAGAGTTATCAGACAATTAATGACGACCCGCGGGGCTATCCAGATCGCGCCCTGGGTTATGATAGTGCGTTGGCTATAAGTGAACAAAGTTCCAACCAAGATCCCGAATCAAACTCTGTCGATGATGCGGCTGATGCCGGAATGAAAGCAGTTAAGCCGCAGGATGATGAGAGATACCGGCGAGAGTATGAAGCAGAGAGGCACCGGAGAAGCAGACAGAAGTCATCGAGACATCGGCGCCGGTAACGAAAGTGGCCAGGAACAAAATGTGAGAGACTGGGGTTTGATGGCTATTTTGTGAAAATAACTACATTTTTTATTTATTCCGAGCTAATCCAAATTATAGCCACAAGCAAGGCGCTGGATGCGGTACTGCGGTCAAGATTGTATCTACAATGGGAAGGATTGCAGCTCATTCTACACAAGTGAGAGGGAAAATTGTAATATCTATCCACGCGCTCGTCAAGGCTCAATACTAAAAGACAGTACGTACTTACTTGCATGATTGACAAAACCTTGCTTGGCTTCGAGAAAGAAATTGTATTGGGGGAATTGTGTTATTCCTGTCATCTGTTCAAGACCGTCAGCCTACCTGCAGCATGCAGGTAACATCAGCAATGATACGTGGTAGTCGCTGTTACGGGAGATATAACAGTAAAGAAGTGAGTTTGTGTAAAAGGGCTGGCGGAACTGAGACATCAATTGATAGACCAATCCGCGAGGTGCAATAGGGAGCCTGATTTCAACTCTCACATGAAAAGAACAAACACCCAAGGCGTATTTGGCCCGCCATCAGAGGCAGTCAGCCTATCAAGCCACCCGCGGGTTAGTGGCCTGAAGTTGAAAACAATAGTGTCATCAATAGCGCGGTGAAGCACTGAGACAAGCCAATCCAGTCGGGCCAGACAAGCCTCTCCCACGTCATGGTAGGTGTGTGAAACCAATCAGGCCGGTGCTTTCAAGCCAGAAATGTAGGCATCGCAGGAGTCACAATCAATAATTCCAGGTTTGACTAATGGACTTGAAGTGTAGAAACCCTTCTGTCACTGAGACTTAGCGATCTGGATTTTATCGCCCCTCAATGCACATTATTATAGAATGCGGAGGGCGATTATGGCATTAAATGAGAGTTTATTCGTCGACCTGTCTTAACCTTCATTCCCAGTCAAGCTTTCTACTAACCCCAATTAGCTCTCCACACCACCATGGCTGACCTCGGTCTGGCGATCGCTGGCGTTGCCGGTACAATAGATGTCTGCATAAGGTAACTTGACACTTTTCTAGACTCATGTGTAGAACATTACTAACTATCATAGACTTGGCCAATACATGGTCCACGCCTACAAAGATTATGGCCGGTCAGATGAAATGGTCAATGAGCTGGTTGTCAGAGTTGAAATCTGCTGGTCGCGTATTGCCGGCCAGTTGGAAATCAGCAAGGAATTATTAATAGGAATGACCGACGAGCAACGAGAGCTTCAATCGAGAATTTTACCTATTCTGCAATCGAAATTGAATGCTGCGACACAAGTCATTTCGCGAACTGACAAGCATTCCACTTCGAAGAGGATCAAAGCATTGCATTTCTTAACACTTCGAGAAACCCTTGAAAACACCGTCACAGATCTTGAAATTTGGCAACAACGCTTTGAACCATCGTGGTTTCAAATCATCAAGACTGGTCCCCCGGCAGTCGATGCAGTTCTGCGCAACCGAGACCGCGAGGAACCAGCTCGCGAAGGCTTGAGATTCCGTCGAGCTTTTGATAACACCCCATCCGCCTTCATCGCGGAGAAGAGACTTGAAAGTTTGGACAAGAGAGATATCACATACTGCAGTGCCCAGTTGGCTATCGACCAAAAAGACGGCAGATACTATATCGTTGATGCCGTGTCTCAAGATACGGTCAAATTAAAGGATGCCCGTGAGCTTGCATCGCGACTTCGAGATTCGAATCCCTTCACTTTTGGAACCTTGAAATGCATAGGAATTGTACGAGTACCCGAGAAGGCATCTTATGTCTTTGTCTCTAGGATTCCTGAAGGCTACTCTACCGTGCAAAGCTGCAGGCAGTCACTTCTTTCTGGCCACACGCCGGATTCGCTGACGAAACGGCTAAGAATTGCCAAGCAACTCGTTACCGCTGTTTATTACGTCCATCTGTACGAGTTTGTTCATAAGAATATCAGCCCTGAGACTATTTTGTCTCTTGGGACGAACAAACCGGGGCAGGATGAAGCGGTGGTCTGTCTCGTTGGGTTCCAGCTCATTCGCAATGTCGACGCACGGACAAACACGTCCAAGGCAGATCGAAAGGATTCCTTGTATCAGCATCCGTCGCGAATGAGCAGCGCAGACATTAGTTTCACCATGCAGCACGATATCTACAGTCTGGGCGTATGCCTTCTTGAGATCGGCCTGTGGCAATCTCTTGTCGCTTACAGCGATAGCGGTACTACGAGAATTTCGAGCGTGTTTGGAATCACAGGTAGTCCGTCGCAAAGTCTCGGCCCTGATGAGATCAAAGCGAAGTTGATCTCGTTGAGCCGCGTTCAACTTAGGGCTGTGATGGGCGATATATACAGCAAGGTGGTAGAGACTTGTTTAACGTGTTTGGATGAAGGAAACACGGAATTTGGTGATCCACGAGATTTCGAGGACGAGGATGGAGTAGAAGTTGGGTCGCGATATGTCAAGAAGATTATGGATGCGATGAGTATTATTTGCTACTAGACCTGAGGCTGATATGGTAAATAATAGAGTGTGTTTTCGTGTTTCCTTTTAGAACATTGTGGAAATGATGTTGCATTATTGCTAATGAATATCGAAAAATCAGTGTGCAAACTGTGTAATTCGTTATGATATGCAATGCCCATAGAAGACTTGGATAAACCCAAGTCACTGTGTAGAGACCATGAAGCCTACCAAGAGCACAAAAAGATAATGTTTCTATGAAAACTGACCATCAATCAAGCTCTTCATTTTGCTGTGCGCCAAGTCACAGCCCATCACGTTGTTTCGCTTTCAGCCGCAGTACGCACAAAGAAGGCAAATGAGGGGAAGATAGTAGACGCGCGCCGATGCATCAGGCGGCCTAGCAGCTTCGGTCAGCCTCACGAGGCAAACCGTTCTTGCATTTTCAATCATCCACAAAGCTGCCAACTTCTTCGATTGTTTTGATCACTAGGGAATATGTCTGGTACTCCTACGTCTGGTTTACTGGACGATATTGTTCGAGACTCTAGACTCGAGACGTACTACGAAGGAGCTCTCACCATCCATTTGCGTAACGACCCTCGCGCACCACCTCTCACTCAGAAGCAGCAAGAACGCTGGAAAAAGGTGCGCACGTTGGGCTATGGTGGCCAGGGACAGGTTGTACTCGAGAAATGCGTCGACGATAAGCCGGCTGTGACTGAGCGCGCGGTGAAAAAGATTCGACTTCAGACCGATGATCCGAGACGGCGGTATGAGGAAGAGCTGGCGACAATCCTTAAATTCTCTCACGATAATGTATGTACCATAGCGGACTCTTCTCACATCTTCTTGATGCTAAGGGTGTTCACTAAACGATATTGCTCATGTAGTACTCACAATACTTTGTCAAATTATTAGGATGGTATGCAAGATCGACGAAACTGTATCTAGCAATGGAGTACCTTCCTGCTGGAGATCTCTTCCACTACGTTTGTGAATACGAACGGTTAGTCGAAGATGATTGTCGAGAGATAGTGAGTCAGATTGTGTCGGGACTGGCTCTCATGCATGCAGAGGGGTTTGCCCATCGCGACGTCAATCCAAAGGTATGCATATTACCAGGGCCTCAACATCGCCATGATCTGGATAATGGCTGACTTGGAGTGCCAGAATATCTTGATCAACAGGCATCCACAGGGTGACAATCCGGGCTCTTGGTGGGTAAAACTCGCCGACTTCGGTATCAGCAAGAGACTCGGCACAGACACAAATGCAACCACCTACATACCTGGTACCCGGCTATACATGGCACCTGAGCTTATGGACCAAGATTCTATCAACCCTCCGAGAAACGACTACTTAAAAGCGGACGTGTGGTCCTTAGGAATCACTGCTTTCTTTATCCTGACCAAGAACATCCCGTTCCCCAACTCATCCTCTATACAAGGGTACGGGAGAAACCCGGCTGTGTCTTTTCCCTACGGTCTCTTGGATCATCATCAGGTCAGTGAGGCCGGACAGGCTTTTATCCGGGAGGTGACAAAGCCCTTTCCGGAAGAGAGAATAGGAGCAGAAGCAGCAAGGCATCTTGAGTGGATTGAAGATTTCCTACCAGAAACTCCAATACTGGGGACGAACAGCCGGTAATTACAAACCAACCATCCCAATTTCTGTTCATGAGCTTACAGTCTTAGATCTTCAACAGTATCGTCTACACGAACTTCTATCGACAGTCAGAAATGGCTTACCGCCGAAATTGCAACGCTGGCTTCCCAGCCGACATCACGCGGGATGAGCAATGAGAACCACCCAGCTTGGATGCCGCCACAGTTTGAAGCCCCATCGAGGAGTAATAGTGAGGCAGTTACCTTACACGAAAGCCTGACCGGTCGCCGAAGTGAATCACAGCAATCGATACCAGGCGTGGTTTCGTACGAAGATCTGGTTTACGCCCTTCTTGCCAGAAATGTTGAAGCAGCTAAGACCATCATAAACAGTAACTTTAACACATTCATGCAATCCGGTTGGACACCATTGCACCTCTCCGTTGCTTACAATAATGTACAAGTGGCAGAATATCTAATCGATAATGGCGCAAATATCCACGTGACAAGAGACAATGGGAATACACCTCTTCATGTATCCGCATGCAATGGCCACGAGGCTGTGACGAGGCATCTTCTCAAAAACGGCGCAAATATCGAAGCAAAGACAGATTTAGGTTACACGCCTCTCCACCTAGCTGCGCATAAAGGCCATCACGCCGTGACAAAGGTCCTCCTTGAGAGCGGAGCGGACATCGAAGCAGAAGACAAATGGGGCCGAACATCACTGGTGTTGGCAGTTGGGAAGGGTTTCACGCCTGTGGTGAAACTCTTGTTGGGCAAGGGCGCTGGAACTGAAGTCCGAAATGAGGATCATGAAACTTCGTTGATCCTGGCAGTGAAGGAGGGCCGTGATGGTATGGTGAAACTGCTGCTTGAGAAAAAGGCTGATGTTGAGGCGACTGATAGACAAGGCAGGACTCCCTTGATGATAGCTGTGCAGAAGAAGAACAAGGCTTTGGTTAAGCTTTTGGCGCAGAATGGGGCCAAAAAGGGCATGTCTTATTATCTCAATCGTTTGACATAGTATAGCGCAGTTCTCATGATGTTCGGAAACCAGGCCGAGAGGGTACAGAGAGGATAGAAGGATCTTAATATCGGAGGACTAAAGGAACGAGCGTGCGCTTTATACCACTTATCATTTTATAATTATCTCACTAAAGTATTGAATACACACTTCCACGCTAAGTATCATAATAACCTCCCATGACTTTGACCTGGTCTCGCTCTACTTACTATTCTTCGAACCCCACTAGCCTGTTCGATTCATCCCATAGTTTGGACTCCAGATCCTCGTTATAAACCCATGGAGCGTATCCCGGATGAACTGACGCAGGATCAACGCCCAGCTCGAGTGGTGGTTCTTCAACACAATTACTAAGGTACCTCCCCCTCGCCCTTCCCAATCCTTACTCAGTGCTGCATATACAGTGGTAGCCGCTCCTTGAGATAGACTCTTCAGATGCCGCCCCAAGTCCCCGCTCAAGTCGAACTGACTCATGTCGACATGCTGGGTCAGGTTCGTTAGGATAGAGCCTGGATGCACAGCTAGAGCGTGGACTCTTTTGTTTTTGTATCGTCTTTCAAGCTCTGCTGCGAAGTAGATGTTGGCAGTTTTAGATTGCGCATACGCAAGCCAAGGATCATATGGCTCTTTTTCGAAGTTCAAGTCTTCGAAGCGGACGTCTCCAGTGCGATGGGCCTTTGAGGTCAATGAAATAACACGCGATTGGAATAAAGGTGTCGCAGAGGCCACAAGAGCGGTTTTAAGTAGTTGAAATAAGAGGAAGTGACCAAGATGGTTGGTACCAAACTGCGTCTCGAATCCATCCTCTGTCCTTCCCTCTGGAGTTGCCATGACTCCAGCATTAAGAATGAGGACATTCAGCTTATCACTTCTTGCGAGAAAGGCTTCGGCAGCAGCCTTGACAGATTTTAATGAATCAAGCCTCAACTCAACACCGTACACGGGCGCCGTAGACTTGGCCTCTGGCCAGGATATGATATCATTGATGCCCTGTTCAAGTTTTGCCGAAGATCGGGCTGTGATGAAGACCCTAGCGCCAGTGGCGTGGAGGGCTCGAGCAGTTTCGAGACCGATGCCTTGGTTGCCGCCTGTGATGAGGACGACTTTGTCGAAAAGTTTGTTCAGGAGGCCTTCATCTTTTACAACCTGCAGAGCTGTTGGTCGTGAGTCGCCGGGTCCTTTGGGATTGGCCTGGACAGTTGCGTAGCGAGACATGCTGTTGACTTAAAGAGGAAGAATTATAGAGATAAAATCTTCGTTTACAATTGTGATAAAGCAAGGACGTTCATACAAGGGAAAGTTGAAAACACATCGAATACCCCCAGTCGCTATATATAGTAATCAGTATCAAGAGCTCCAGCAGTCCAACTAAGCCGTCTTTATAGTTTACCAGTGCTATCTAGCCTCAAAGCTCTTCTGCGACCCACGCTCTTCCTCCCGTGGCGGAAATATCGTCTTAACTCCGTGTCTACGCATTACTGACGAAGTGTTTGTTGGTAGCTCGTTGCCTGGCAAAACCCTACAGACTTTGTAATTATCCCCGGCTGGAAAGCCGCTGACTGGGGAGCTCCGACACAATTTGGACGTATAACCTACAGCATAATGCTATCTGAGGCGAAAACCGGAGTTAGCGGAGACGAAGTTTGGTGGCTGATGGGCTGATGAGAGATGGATCATATAAGCCACTTCCATTGATTATCACATATGAGAATTCAACAGCAAATCAGTCTCGAGTAAGTTAGGACAACTTGATAAGCATATCTGGCTGAAATAATCAGTTCTATGCAGTATTTGATCTATGATACTTACCCCTGTTTGTAAATTTCTATGCTGATCCTGTGGGTGGACGTCACATATGTTTTCGTGTTGTCGAATGAGACAACAGACAAATACTCACCTAAGCTGTTCACACATTTGTGACTACATTGGCACGTAGCGTATCTTTAAAGTCACACAGACTGACAGGCTGTTGTAATTCATTCGAGACCAATCATGAAGTCACGGATGAGACACCATGCCGCACAATGTCAATTTCAATTGTACCTGTATCATCTCATAATCATCAATTTTCTTCTCAAGCTTAGGATGGCTTCATCATATCGCCATGAAGAATCCCTCGCTTCAAACGCTTCTCAATGAGTTCGGCGTACCCACAATCAACGAACCCTACGACACATGGCAGTACCAAAGCGCTTCAAGCCAGACCCAGCCTCTATAGTATTACCCAAGGATAAGAGTCAAATCGCCTAGTGTTTGGGATGTCCCCCGAAGGACATGTCAAGGTGAACGCTTTAGGGTCAGGCCACCCATTCCAGTAGTTATTAGCATACGAGCCTTTGACTTGGTCAGCCATAACGAGAATGCAACGTTACTGAGCTTCGGACGAGGAACGTGCGTCGGGCTTGGTGCGAAGTAACTATGGGAGACCGCGCGAGAATACTTCCCTCATGCTCGTGGTTGGAATGTGAAATTAACAGGGTCAAGTATTTGCTGTGGCGTCGGGACCACGTCTCGATTGTTAGGCGCTCCAATGGATAATAATCTTGTCCATGGATTTTATACTCTGCGACGGCATTCAAGAACAGCCACGGAAGGCTCAGTAAGGCTTTCATCACCATCCAGAACTTCGGTTCCAGCTCAAAATCTCTAGACGAGCCAGCCATTCAATAGACCCTAGTGAGCAGGACCACTAAAGCGCATTTCTACGGTGATCCAGCCGCTTTTGACTAAGTTTTGAAACCTGTTCTTGATGTTATCAAAAGTATCAGCTCTCGAACCTCGTTAGATGAAGATATCTAATCAGAGGGGGAATAGCCTTAGTAAAGGTGATTTCAGCCCTCTTTCGTTCTACGCACAGTCCTTGGTCATAACCACTAATCACCCGAGTGACTATCGACTAAGCTTGGGCCTTGTTAAGCAGTACAATTTCGGCATTTGATCGCACCGACATGACGAAAATGGGCTTTGTTGATCCCTGGACAAGTCCATCCCGTGGCTTTGCTGATGGTGATGTTGGGAACCTGCATGACAAAAATCCGGGGTTAATTCGATGTGATTTCAATGTTGTCGACAGTGACAACTTTGCAGCTGATAGGGAGGCGTATATGAAAGGTTTAATAGTGCCATTTGAGAAGTCGTCTATAGAGCCCGGGGTTTCTATTCGCGGATTGTTAATTATGCCGATACCGAGCTATCCCAGGAGAAACTAGCTTCTCGACTATAAGGCGACAATTACGACCGATTGGAGAGGATCAAAGCCCAGGTTGATCCCGAAAGGCTATTTACCAACAATATTCTATCAATTTCTGCGCCAGGGGCACGAGACGCAATACAAGGATAGAGGTAGTTACTTAAGGAATAGTTCATCGGCAATTTAAGACATTCCTCCAACATAGTACACAAAGAAAGACACGCTATTGGTCCTTTTGCTACGTCACCTGGACGCGTCCATCCTAGCTACTCTTTGCTGCGCTCTGGTTTGTCCGCATCAGATTCGGCACTCAGTTGCCGGTTTGGCGTTACATCAAGGTCCGGGCCATGGTTGTTTCGGGATGAGCACTAAATGTCAACACCACGTCGATCGGTCTACCCCGCGATCACGAGAAGCGAGCGAATGAGGCTTGGCGTTTCTCAACACCACTCTAGAGCCAAAGTGTAGACTTCGGAGGACTCATGGCGATCAACATCGTATCGAATAGGGCAGGTCATGGCAATTTCATCCGATGTTAGACTGGGATAGATTGACTTTTTGACCTCTTTGCTCAGTATGAAATGATCTATATAAAGCCCCCATGGACGGGACTTGACTTTATTTATCAGCATCAAACCGCCATTGGCACAACTTCGAGCTCTTAGCTATTTACTCAGACTCTTTGGGATCCTTGATACCATAATGTTTTCATACAGCACCTTGGCCCTTGGTCTAGCTACCGTTGCACGTCTTGTCGCCGCAGGACCATGCGATATCTACCAGACAGGCGGCACGCCTTGCATTGCTGCACACAGCACCACACGATCTCTATACGATAACTTCAACGGCGCGCTGTACCAGATCAAGCGTGCTTCGGATGGTTCCACCACCGATATCAAACCTTTGTCAAAGGGCGGCGTGGCAAATGCCTCTGCTCAAGACTCGTTCTGCAGCGGCACCACCTGTCTCATCACTGTCATCTATGACCAGTCCGGTCGGGATAACCACTTGACACAGGCTCCTCCTGGTGGCTTCAATGGCCCAGAGGCGAATGGCTATGACAACCTTGCCAGTGCCGATGGTGCACCAGTCACCTTGAACGGGAAGAAGGCATACGGTGTTTTCATCTCCCCCGGGACTGGATACCGCAACAACGAGATCAGTGGGTCAGCTACGGGGGATCAGCCCGAGGGCATGTACGCTGTTCTTGATGGAACTCACTATAACGGTGCCTGCTGCTTTGACTACGGTAATGCCGAGACCAACAGCAAGGACACAGGCAACGGCCACATGGAAGCCATCTACTTCGGTGACAACACCGTCTGGGGCTCTGGTGCCGGCAGTGGTCCTTGGGTAATGGCTGATCTTGAGAACGGCCTCTTCTCTGGAAAGAACCCCAAGAACAACGCTGCTGATCCTTCCATCAACTATCGATTCCTGAGCGCTGTTGTCAAGGGCAAGCCTGGCACTTGGGCTATCCGCGGAGGGAATGCTGCTTCTGGCGGATTGTCAACATTCTACAACGGGGCTTACCCTGATGGTGGCTACAGCCCGATGAAGAAAGAGGGCGCGATAATCTTGGGCATTGGTGGTGATAACAGTAATGGTGCTCAAGGAACCTTTTACGAGGGTGTCATGACATCCGGGTTCCCGTCTGATGCTACTGAGAACGCAGTTCAGGCGAACATCGTAGCTGCGAAATACGCCACAACGTCCCTGACAAGCGGCCCTGCTCTCTCAGTCGGATCATCCGTTTCATTGAAGCTTACTACATCTGGCTACACCAACCGCTACCTCGCACACACTGACTCAGCTGTCAACACCCAAGTCGTTGATAGCTCCAGCAGCGCCGCACTCAAGAAGCAGGCCAGCTGGACTGTCCGATCCGGCCTTGCTAACAGCGGTTGTGTATCCTTCGAATCCAACGACACCCCTGGTAGTTACATCCGCCATTACAACTTTGTTTTGGTGGTCAACAAGAGCGATGGCACCAAGGCCTTCAACGAAGACGCCACATTCTGTCCCCAGACCGGCCTCAACACCCAGGGCACCTCGATTCGATCCTGGAATTATCCCACTCGCTACGTGCGACACTATAATAACAACGGTTATGCCGCGTCCCAAGGAGGTGTTCACGCGTTTGATGCTGCCAGCAGCTTCGCAGACGATGTCAGTTTTGTGATTGCCAAGGGCTTTGCTTAGACTTAGTTACGAGTTGGGTGGATGGTTTGAAATCGTCCTTGATAATTGTGCAGCAAAGGATTATAGGCGGAATAGCTATCTAGTTATATACAGGTTTCAAAATTCATGCTTCCTTTAATCATCTGTTTCCTCCGATGGCGCATCTGCAAACTCGAGCGGCTTCGTCATAGCCGACTTCATAAACGGACTTCGAGCCCTGATTTCCTTACCCCAGATGAAAACAGCAATAGGTGCGGCTGCCAATATCAACGAGATAAATCCTAGAAGTGAACTCGCCCAGTGGAAACCCAGGTTTGTGTACATGCTACTAGAAGCAAGCGGCAGAAACGCAACTCCCAGGTTTTCTCCTAGAACTGTCGCCCCGATGGCACTTCCGGCGTAGTTGCTATACGCATCAATGAGGTAGTTTGCGATACTGACAACAACAGCCTCAGTTCCAAGTCCAACCAACATTAGTCCAAACGCAGGTCCAACCCAGCTGACTGAGGAATAACTTGTCCAGGCGTACACAAACATTCCACCAGTAACACCAACAAACCCTCCGATAACAGCAGCGTAAAGTCTAGCTTCGGGGATGGGCTTTCCTGGAACTTCTTTGTTGCGCGAAGCAGAAGCGTAGTACCAATTATCTGTCATGACGCACACACCAAAACCAAGAATCTCGCCAATGACAATGGCGGCTTGCACATAACCGGATTCCAGAGCATTCCATCCGTACAGCTCGGCAAAGACTTGTTCAACAGACTGCGTGAAGAGATAGATCACACCCAGGCTGAAGGAAGTCCAGATAGTGGAGATGAATACCACCGACTCAGTACAAAGCATGTACAAAGGACGCTGGATGCTCACCCAGATATCGTGGATCATCGACTGTGACTCAAGTTCTTTTTGACTGTAGGCGTTCTGCCCTTGCTTTCTAAGCGTTTTCGCTCGCGCCGTCAATATCGCTGAACCTCTTGTCTCAGGCAGCGCCAAAATAAAAATCGGGAAGAAGGCGCCCGTCCAGATGAGTTCGATGTAGCCAATCCACCTCCAGGGTAGGTGCTGAAAGATAGCGGCTCCGATAACCGGCCCAAGGCTGCTCGAGTTCAAGTAAATCATGATGTACAATCCAGTAGGGATTGTTCGTTCTCTGTCGGTAGCAAAGACATTACCTATGATGCCTGCCACGCTATTGGCAATTATAGTGCAGCAGCCGCCACTAAAGAACCGGGTGATAATAAGAGTCTCGTAGTTCTGTGCCACTCCAACTGGGATAAGAAAGCAGAGGAAGACGGTGTAAACCAACAAAAATATCATCCTCATGCCAAAGTCTTCCATGATTGGGAGCAGCACCAGCGAGAACAATGCACCGCCAAGGCCCCAGGATGTGACCGGCCAATATGAATGTGGGAAATTTGCATCGCTCACGTTGAAATCTTCGCCTATTGCTTCATGGGCCGTTGTGATGATAGTGCCGTTCATCATCGATATGAATGTCGCGAAGAGGCCTAGGCCGACGGCAAACCATTTCTTCTTGAGAGACCAGTTGTACGGGTTATGGGTATCATTGGGTCCAGACCATTGTACGACAATTGGTTGATCTGGGTAAAACAGATTAGCTGCTGGAGGTGTTTCACGCTCAGATTGCTGCATACCTGTTGAAGACTCATGGGCTTGCTTTCTAGCCGCAGCTGTGGGACTTGTCTCAGCGAACATATTGTCCCAGATAATTCAGTTGTTGAGTGCTTCTTATAATAAATCTTGGCTTGAGATCAGACAGTTTCACGTCAAGATGCCAAGTCAAGTCGACGTAGCCAAGACATAAAATAAAGCCAAGAGATGAAAGGCCAAGAGATCGGAAACCACTGGGGATTCCTCTCATGACTTCATTCTCGCCAATGTGCTCCGGAGATCCACCTGGAAATTTTCTCTGTAATTCCAGACCCATAAAACAATCCCATTACCTCATATTAACCATATTGAACCAATAGTCGCCTCTCGGTTACAATATGCTTGTTGTCACGCTAGTCCGGGAATGCGTCAAAGAAGCCGACTGTGGGGTAGAGCCGGTGAATTTTGACGTATTCGGAACTGCGCGATGCGATACCGCAATAGGTTACGGATATGGACCTGAGCAAATTCGACTTCAATCTGATAGTATTCTAAACATTTGTTTGGGATGAGTTGATGCTATCAAGAATACCGTTCTTTGCGAAATCGCTCAAACAACGAGATTACGGCTCATTCCTCACAAGCCATGTAGATCCAGGAGCATTATGCTGAGGTTATGTGGACAACATGGAATGAAAGAAGTGTGCTTTTACAATTCCGTGCAAAAGTTCTGACCTGTATTTGAATAGATTATATTAAGTATAGCTTATTCTATGATAAAATCATATTAGTTTGTAATAATTAATAAGAGCTTGTAACAATATACATAATCTCATATAAATCTTGAATAGAGGAAAATACCGGAACTTTTGCATGCCTACTTTACATTCACTGTTCTAATTTTTCCATCATTTCATGTAGATATTGGAGCACAAGTCTGGGCCAGCCTGATTGGATTTGACTTCTGTTTTCAACTTGGTTGCTGAGCATATGATAGGGAAAAGTTTTCAATGGGCGGCGAGAAAATGCGTTTTTCTTTATCTGTGTAACCCAGATCAATCCGCCGAGATATTAAAGAAGGTGATTCTATCAACAAGTGTCGGTCAATCTGACGGTTCCTTGCCAAGTCAACTCCACCCACGTGGTCTGTGATAAATCTCTCTATTTGATAGTTATCCTTCCTAGATAGATTCATCGTAATCGTCGTCGTATTCAACGCTGTGCCTCGTATGCCAAGACCTGAACGGGCACATCAACCAGGGTTCTCATCACTCTGGGTTTTGCCAATGCCGGGACAGCTGAAAGAACATACGTAGATTCTCGCGATTGGTTGTGTTATTAGGCTGGTTCAATCATCAAGCTCGGCCAGAACCAATTAGGTCTATTTTCCCTTGATTAATTCCTTGTTTTTGCCCGACGTGTATATGATTGAAGTTGGGGGCCAGACGAAAGGAGAAACGACCGCCGATCACTTGGATAATGACCATTCTGATTGGATTTCGTTCAAGTCGTCATCCTGCCTCAAAGAATTGATTAGGATACATTCCCGTGTGTCAGATTCGGCATGCTGGGCGAGGAAGAACAAATATGATGAATAGCCAATCTCCCCAAGTCCCCAGCAATTGAAACTTCACAGCAACCTTAACTTGCCAAAACAAACAATTGCTTCGAGCTTCAAGAACATGCCTCAGAGAAGAACCCACTTAGGGCCTCTTACTACAAAATGGGAATACCCGGATAGTTGTACTGTGCCCATTGTCCAATGTCGCACATGCAAAAACGGGTGGCAAGGCCAAGTCTGCGGAGATAACGTGGGAGACATGGTGAGTCTTCCAAAGGCCAAAATGCCGAGCATATACTTACAAGAATTTGAAGCAAGGTGTCGCCGATAACACAGAATGCTGGCCACCGGCCACAATATCGCCATCAACCGTAGGCGCCCTCAACGGATGGGGTTATTATTCCCCGGCCGTCGATTGCCCTCGGGGCTACGAACCAGCTTGTAGCGCAACGGGTACCCAGACGAGCGATTTCGAGTTTCAGTTCTCGGTGAGCAAAGATGAGACTGTAACAGGATGTTGCCCATCGTAAGATCGTCTTCTCCAAATATGTCATATAGAAAGGCTGACGATAGCAGTGGATACACATGCAAGATGGCCCGTGGAGGCGCACAAACCTGTGCGTTTACCGCCTACAGAGGAACTTTGGAAGTCGCTGTGTGTGTCAATCGCAAGATTACTCCCTACTCCCTGCCAATACCGGCAAAGGTCGCCGACAAGCCAGGGGAGAAAACCGTGACGATATTTAAATTCACTGCTTATGCGCCAATGTTCCAGCTGAACCGGCGAGAGGAAGATTCATCCTTACAAATGATCAGATCTACAATTGTTGATGCAACCTCACGACATGGGATGTTAGGTCCGACGGCGCAATCCACATCAACTTCTTCAGATTCGACGGCGCAGTCCACATCGATTTCTGGATCGTTTGTACCGCCCGACTCTTCCGGAGGCGGCCTTTCCAAGGGAGCCCAAGCAGGAATTGGAGTTGGAGTGAGCGTCATCGGTCTTGGAATTATTGGGGCAGCCTTTTACCTTTGGAGGAGAAGACGAAAGGCCACGCCGGCGCCAGAGCTGGTGACTACAGAGTCCAAGCCACCCACGAGTGTTGGAGGAACCCAGAATTCAACTTCACCCCAGTATCGTCCGGTCGAACTAGATGCAACGCATCCTGCTGAGCTTGACGCACTGAACACAAGGCACGAGATGTGAATGTTAATAAACAGGAGAGTCGGAGTTAGCGAGGTCCTTACTTTACTAGAAATATGGTCTTATTTTCTCTTCTGAAGGATAGGTTTTGGTAGTCAAATTTGGTGCCCCCTAGTTGGAGTTATCGGTAATTGGGTGGATCATGAAACTGTAATAATAATGTTGTTTGTTCTTCGTATTCCTGTTGAAGTTGACCTGGAACAAGCCTTCGCTCAACATGTCACTGCAAATAGCACATCCATCATTTTAGTTCATATAATGGAAGCATGAGGAATCGTATTCAGAATCAGGTGCAATATTGATGAAGTCTAGCGACTGACTGTGATATGACGGCCACTGCCCAGACCATTACCATCCGCGATAGGTAAAATACAAGTGACCTCTGGCTCAAATCCTGGAAGCCGGATCGAAGTTCGCTGCTGCAGCCGCACAAGACTCACCCAGGCTAGAGACGACCTGCCCATTGGCAGTATAACAATACACATCCTCATAAACCCCCTCCAATCCAGCTGGTGGTGTTCCCAGAATCTGATGATACAGCGTGACTTCAGCAACAGCCATCTTGGGATCGGCAAATGTATCATTGAAGTAAATAGTGTTGCGCTGACACTTCTTGTTGATAAGAAGTTGAGGATTGTTGATCAGCGAGTGGAACGTATGGGCGGTATAGGGAGAATCATTGGTAAGCTCGAATAGAATATCGAAAGCTTCAGCGTAGACACCAGGTCCAGAGACTGAGTTCGGGAGAAGAAATGGCTTTACTTGTGTGCTGTAAAAGCCGTTGGGAAGGGACTTGGCTGCAACCGTATCAGGCGCGAATATCGCAGGAAAGATGGCTGTGCCTTCAAAAGGTGACACGCCCGCGGCAATACTTGGCACGATTGCCTGTAGTGTCTGGCCATTAGTGCCTCCGATGTAATAATTGACGGGTACACCGATAGGGGTCTCTCCGTCCTTTGTGGCGTCGACATAGGGGACAATGAGAGAGCCTTGCATGAGGGAGTCAATCTGCAGAGGAAGTAGGTTCAAAGCAGTCATGCGGATGTCGTTGTTGTAGCCGGACTGGACGATGAGTGGGTGCTTGCCGGCCGGGAAAGACGGCAGGATGCTGGCGTCGATATCGAGGGGATCGTAGCCTGTGATGGTCTTTACAAGACTTTTGTTGATAGGGACCAGGCAGTAGGCTGCAATTGTCAGTGATTTATTATCATGTCAAGCATGTGAATTCTATACGTACTTGTGTTGGCTGACATTGTTCTGTTGGCTGGATTGTACCTTGCCAGCGTATTCGGGCCAGCCTGGGCACTCCCTAAGGAGACCAGAGCGCTCAGTGTAGCAGAAATGTATGTCAGCTTCATTGTAGACGATTTGGTATGGCTAGTCGATGGTGCGACTTCTAGGATAGAATGCGACGCAGCCAAGTATATAACCTTCCTGACTCCTCAAGTCGATGCCTAATATCGTCACGCTGGACAAGACAACACGGCTGGTAGAGATAAGACTGTCTCAAATCCCATGGCTGAACCCATTTTTACCCTGCGGGTGATCTTGTTTTCGGGAGTTTGATAACGATCTGCACTAGGATCGAGATTTGAAGGCTCAGACATTTGCGCCACTGTCACAGCGTCTAGGCCAACCAGGAAGCAAAGCAGCACCTCCTTACACCTGAGCTGAATATTTGTCTTAGAAACCAAGTCTCATGACTTGCCTTTGTTCACCGGCAGTTCTGTGGCGCAGAGATTTGTACCGCGAACGGTGGGAAGCCAGCCTGGCGTAGGAACTGAGGTGGTCGCCAGTTCTCGTCTGGTGAGACATATGACTGCGTGATAATTGAGACGCCGGAGCAAAGTAGAGACACTCCGCGAAGTTGCGGCGCTTACCTGGTAGCTGCTGAAGTGATAACATCAGTCACTATGTCCTTTGACGTGGTGAAGTTATCTTGATTGAACGTGATGAGGTACAGGAGCGCAACTGAGTAAGGGTCGTCGTTGCCGTGAGCTAAGAAATTTAGGCTTCTATTAAACTTCGCTAGATCGGGAAGAACAACATCCGCGCAGAAAATCTGCATCGCGCCCAAGCGGTAGTCGATCGATCCCGATAGATTGCAAAAAATCCGCCCGCACGGTCGTAAGGAGGTCCGAGCACTGGTAATCCGAGGCTATAAATGTTCCTTGCAGGCCGCACATCATGCAAATGAGAATGCAGGCAAATTTACCTCACGCGTGCAGGTAACAACATGGTCGCATAGAGAGGTAAGATATTGTGTCAAGTACTCATACTGAGTAAGTAATTAATGTATTATCTAACAGACCGAACCAATTACTAAATCGTCTAGTTGTAGAGCTTAGGACCCTCAGCAGCCAAAGTGACATAAAACAACTTGGTCTGTCCAGTGATAATCATCCTTCCCTTTCCGGCAAACTGGAAGTTGGCAGCAACAGCTCCGGTATAGATCTTGCCAATGAGCTTGCCAGAGGTGTTCCAGACGTGGACACCATCACCGCAGCCAGCGTACACACGGCCCTTGGAATCAGTGTGGACACCTGAGATAATTAGTGGGGATGTCATTGGAGTGCATTGTGAGTAACTTACCATCGGGAATGAAAGAGGAGACGTAGGCAAAGGTCTTGCGGTTCTGCAGAGTGCCGTCCTGGTTCACGTCGAAGGAGTAAACCGAGGCGGGAGAGGAGAGGTTGCGACCGTAGAAGCCGAGGGCGATTCCAGTGTCGGTGACATAAACGCGCTTGCCATCAGGAGCAAAGCCGATACCTGGCATATGTCAGTATGCTACAAGACATCAATCGAAGGAGGATGCATACCGTTGGGAAGGGTGAAGTCATCGGCGACAACAGTCACAGCACCACTGTCAAAGTTGTAGCGGTAGACTTGGTTTCGCAGACCAGGAACAGGGCGGAAATCTTGGAGATATCCGTAGAGGGTGTCGGTGAAGTACAGATCACCGTTCCTGGGGTTGATGCCAACGTCGTTCAGGGAGTTGAACTGGCGACCGAAGTAGTTGTTCAGGAGGACTGGCATTGTTAGCTGGATCTTATTGCTAAAGCGAATGTTTGGGCTGCTTGTGTACTTACCAGTGGTGTTGTAGGGAGGGAGAGGGTTCATGCGGAAAAGCGACGAGGGAACCTCATCACCCTGACCTTCACCTGCGAAGATGATGTCTCCCTTGTAGTAGGTACCACCTGTATTTCAGTCAGTATTGTCAAGCTCGGCGTCATTGGATAACATACCATTGGGGTTGATGACTTGAGGGTTAGAGTCAACGACTGTGACCTTCACTTCATCCTTGCTACCCTTGCGAACAGCATCGGCCTCCTTGAGAGAGATCTTCTGAATGATGGAGGACTTGTTCAAGCCTGTTCCAGCAGCAGGGGCGCCTGCGTTCTGGACAAAGAAGACTTCTTCGGTGGGAGGGTACCAGACGACAGCCTCATGGAAGATGGGGTCTGTGTCGGAGGTTGCGATGAGGGTCAGAGAGGGGTCCTTTCCAATAACGTCGTAGAACTCTTCATCGTAGACATGGAAGGGCTTCTCAAGAAGAGAGTCCTCAGTCACTCCGGGCCAGGTAAAGACCTGATGTTACAGTCAGTGGAGAGCGAAAGCAGAGGTTGTAGTGCAGCTTACCAGTGAGTCGTTGGCTACAGCAGGAGGTGGCACATCCTTCAGAACGTTGAAAGACTTCTGGTCAATGATCTGAGCGGTAGAAGGAAGTTTGGCAGCTGCCACACCCCAAACGGGAGCGAGAACCCCAACAGCGAACAAAGTGATGGTGGAAGGCATGACGAAAAGAGCGAACAACGAGTGGTGGTGGGTGTGGGAGGAAAGAACCTGAGCTGCAGGATGGTGCAAAGGTGATACTTAATAGGTAAGGCACAACCCTGTTCGGTTCATCCAAAGATGAAGGTGTTGGTTTTGTTGGTTGGAAGCAAGGATTGCAACTGACTAGAAGCACAAGGACATGGATAAACGAGGGATTATCGATGGGGTTGAGTGGTCGACATCGTGAGGGGGGCAGGGATCTGCCGGGGTTTGCTCCAAGCTTGTCCAAGGTCCGCAGACTTAAGCTTAAGCTAGTGCGGGACCGGCTTACCCGGGTCAAATCACCGCCCGTCGGCAGTCAAGGTCGGGCCAGGATTGTTGGAGAGTGTGGGGAATAGACTTTGTGGATAATGCTACCCAACCTGTGCCCGAAATATTGGACAAGAATGCCCCTAGCATAATATAACGGGTTTATCTTACGATTGTATCGAAGTTCTAGACTGACACCGGGGATCGTGGGAGGTTCCATCCGGCGGCACAGTTGATCCCGATCGCCTAGACCTGACAAGTTCGGAGAATGGAGCGAGAAGCTTCTTGGGTGACCCTGGTCTTCAGCTTCAGGTAGTGACAAACCAACCAACGCACCTCCTAAATGGTGCATGACTTGGCACACGAATCACTACGTTTAAGACGGTGAGGGCTGAGTGCCGAGCTCAGACGCCACTGCCACTGGTCGAGGAACGTACCGAACGGACAACGTGCCGCGCTTGGGAGGTGAGTTCAGGAACCATACATAAAGAAGACGGTTTAAGATGTTGGGTTCGTTGTGCCTTACTTGATTGAGTAGGTGCGACAATCATTGCTTGGTTTGGAGTGACGTTAATTATGCGGAGTAATTACTGAGGGAACTTCCCGAGACGTGATATTATCCGATCGTGCAGTGCTGATCTCTTCCTTTCTCACTGCATTACAGGTCTTGCAAGATCTGGGGAATTATGAGAACTTATTACCACAGCCTTGGGCCGCACAGTAATACCTGGTTCTAACTTCTCGCTTGCGCATCGCTTATTTGCTTTTTGCATCGATAACTCAGGTGATTTCGAGTCAATCCTTGACACACCCTGCATTGATCATTAAGGCAGGGATCGACACCCACCTTCCTCATAATTAGAGTTTGATTTGATTGCCTGTTAGGTGTCCTGCAAAAGGCCCAACGCCAGATGAATGTGCCACTCGCCTGTCAATTGCATGATTAGCAACAGGAAAACAGGATAGTGAGACCGCCACCACACGGCTCCGTTGACACCTTTCAGGAGGAATTGTGCCGTCGGGTTATTTAAACTTGAGCTGAGACGTCGCGGAGTGCCTAAAGGTCGTAGCAAAATTAATCTAGCTCCAGAGCCTTCAGGCCAAGAGTAGCTTTCTACTCTTTATTTCTTCTTGTCACTCCTTTGAATTCCCTTGTCTCTCCAGATTACCACCTCCACCCAAGTTGAACCGCGCCACGAAATGCCACGTCTCTCAACATGGCCGAAGTCAACACCAAGAGCGGCAGCGTTGCCATCGTAATCGCAGTCTTCATCAGCATCGCCTTCTACAATGTCCTCGAACTCAATGCCTATATCTTCGGCAGCTTCAAGAAGCGCAGCGGGCTCTACTTCTGGAGTTTCGTGATCGCAACTTGGGGCATTGCCTTCAATGGAACGGGGTATCTGATCCTGCACCTCTCGCTATCCGCGAAGAAATATCTTTACTCTACACTTATTCTCATTGGCTGGTGTACAATGATCACGGGCCAGTCGGTTGTTTTGTACTCTCGGTTGCATATCGTGATGCATAACCAGCGACGACTGAGAATGGTCTTGATCATGATCATCGTCAATGCACTCTGGCTACATGTCCCTGTTATTATTCTAGTCTACGGCGTTGGTTCTTCAAACCCAGCACCTTTCCAGAAGCCATACGAGGTCTTTGAGAAGATCCAACTCAGCGTCTTCTTTGTCCAAGAGCTTATCATCTCAGGCTTGTATGTCTGGGAGACTACCAAGCGTCTTCGACTGGAAAAGAGTGTCGGCAACACAAAGACCAAGATGGTACTGAACCATCTGATACTGGTAAACGTCCTCGTCATCCTGCTCGACGTCTCCATCCTTGCCCTGGAGTTCGCAAACCTCTTCGACATTCAGACTGCTTGGAAACCACTCGTCTACAGCATCAAGCTCAAGCTAGAATTCAGCATCCTCAATCGTCTCGTTGATTTGACGAGAGGACGAAACGATAGCTCATACACGCGCAGTCATGGAGCGACACACGCCGATGATGTCGGCCTGGAGACACTAAATCGCGACAGGAGAAAACAGTTCACCGGCGCCAAAGGAACGCTAACGGGAGACTATGAGGTCCGAGTTGGAAAGGGTGATGACAATCATCACATGTATGGGAACGAATTGGAGTTGGTAAAGACAACTGAGATTACTGTCCATAGTGAACGATACCTTGGTCATAGTGATCTTGACAGAGGGAGCTTAGAGGGAGGGTCAGGGTCAGCAGAGGGTATTCAGCGTGTGCAAAGGGGCAGTGCGTCGTCGGCTTCTTCGGAAGTTCAGTTTGCGAAGTACGGTAGTTGAAAATAGATAATCCCGGGCACTTAACTGTGTTTCTTATATAACTTGACTAAGAAGCATGTATCTGCGATGCCACGTTCGTGACGGTTCGTGACCTATATTTTATATCGTTATTGCTATAGTGATGTACATCGCTCGGTGACTTATTTAAGAACGTATTATCCTTTGATCCTGTAAGAGTATCTAATCTCCTTCCCGACAAATTATGAGATCACTTACCTCCACGTAAAACAGTCTGATATCATACGCGAACATCGACTTGTAGTATTTCCTTCTCGCCCACTACCCTGAGCAGTCATTACTTTAACCTGAGTGTAACCACCTGAGTGCGATTCGAGCCCCGGCCAAGCCGATGAATAAAGAAGACCAGAAAAGACTGATACTTCGGCCCTCGGTAAGTAATAGAAATGGATTAACCTTATGCATACTAAAGTAACCCTGGCTGCTATTGTGCCTAGTGAGCTTAATCCCTTCATATACTTCAATTTAAGATATAGCTTCTTACCATCTAGTGCTATACTACTAATTAGCTATATCAGCTTATAGTAGATCTCCTTCCTATATTCACAAAGCGCTAAAAGTAACACGAACAAGATACCATTCCCATCCTTTCAGCCCTAATCTTTCTTCTTAAACTTAAGTGGTCACAAACTTACTTGCTTGCGCATCAGTTCATAAGGACAATAACTATCCTACTCTCCTACGAGTACTATGTCGTGGCGGTAGCTGCAAAGGTACTTCATAGCCCGGGCAGCACGTTCCCACGAACACAAAATGGCTCGGGGAAGGCGTCGATATCGAAGCTTACATGCAACGATATATGTTTAATAAAAAAGAAGTTATGGACAATAAAAGATCTTATTCGGGTATATAGTTTACGAGACTTACTTTTATGTCCACATTTTCTACTATTTCTTTTGCTATTGTCATTTTTCCCCTGCGATGTTTCTCATCTCATTAAGGTTTCCGCGGGCATTTTTCGACTTATTGGCACGGACTCCGCGCGCCCCGAGTTAGCAGCCTAATCCACATCCTACAAGAATAAGAGCGAAAAGAAATTTGATATCTATTACGGCAGGTTCAAGAAAACTTGTTTTTGTTGACCGAGCATATTTTACCTCAAATCTACCACAGGCTATTGTCACTGTCGTGTAGCTAGAGAGCTCGTCTCATTCAAGCATCCTGCAATGTCCTCAATTCTCTAGCGCAGCACTAACCAAATCTCAAACACCAACATCATACTCTTACTCTTTCCAAGATCCGTTGCTCAATCTGCAATCAACATCCCAGTGGCCCCTTACAATCGTGCGTCTCGTTATGTCACCTCTGGAAGTATGACAGATCATCGACGTTCTATCGGCAGTGAAGCTACAATTGGAACTGGCAACCTATCAAAGAGTCGGTGGACTTGTGCTCGGTGTCGGAGCAAAAAGGTCAAATGTACCAGCACTCACCTGACTTACTTCGGAATTTCTGTTCACTAACATAAAAGGCGATAAATCCATCCCCTGCGGCAACTGCATCAGAGCAAAGGTCGAGTGCGTCGCGTCGCTGTCAGGCCGCGCAAGCAGGAAAGTTCCCAATCGCCATGCTCGCGATCGCGAGGTGGCGGAACGATTGAACCATCTAGAAAATGTGGCCCGCACACTTCATAGGCAAGCTAATGTTGGTAATGATCAAAACCGAACTCTCCAGAGCGATGGGATGAATTATCTCGAAGAGTGCTGCGACGACGGCGTAATGCGGAGCAACAACATCAGCGACCAGCAGGCGAACTCGCAGACTACTCCAACAGCAACAAAGAGAAGTGGTTCAGTTGACAGTGGTTCAGACAGAGGAGGAATAATTCACAATGAACGGGGAACGCACTACATAAACCTATGTGCACTCGCGAACTTGGAACAAGAGGTAAGAAACATGCATGCCAGACAAGAGGGGACTGAGGATTATAACGAGTGGTGCTAAATGCCTAGGTTGATGGTCTTAAGAGCTCCTTGTCAGGTAGCTGGGGCGATCCGTTACATTCCGAAGAATCCTCACCTGAGGTGTCGCAGTATGGCCTTACTGAAGCTAGCTTTCTTTTCGGGTCCCCTTTCTTTTCCTACAACGATCTCAACACACATCCTCATCCTGGAATCGTTTCGCAACTCTGGGCTTTGTTCAAGAGCAATATTGATCCGCTCGTAAAAGTCCTCCACACCCCATCAGTGGAACGCATGATCATGACATTCAATACACAAACGCCCGTTTCGAGGGAGCTGGAAGCTCTCATATTTGCTATCTGCTATGGTGAGCTCATCCAAAATCTTTTTTTTTCTTTGACCTCTTCCATGGTTAATCTTTTCAGGTGCTGTGAACTCTGTGGCCGTGGAGCAATGCCTGCAAGAATTTGGACAGCCCCAGGCTGTTCTGTCTGCGCATTATCGCTCCGCTCTTGAGCAAGCACTCGGTCGTGCGAAGTTTCTCGAATCAACAGACATTACTCTACTGCAGGCATATCTCATATACATTACTGTTCTGAGGAAAGATGTTGGCGTCAAATCAATATGGTCGTTGACAGGAGTTGCAGCGAGAATTGCGCAAATGATGGGCTTACAGCGCGATGGTGCCAAGTGTGGTCTTCGCCCTTTCGAGAGTGAAATAAGGAGAAGGGTCTGGTGGCATTTATGCATGTTTGATTCGCGCGCCGCGTAAGTAGACTCTGACCATCTACACAAAGCACGCACAAGCCACTAACCTAAGATAATACCAGTGAAGAGCATGGATGCTCACCCTTAATCGTCGAGACTCGGTTTAATACCAAGATGCCCTTGAATGTCGATGACATTGACCTTTATCCTGATATGACCGAATTACCTCGGCCGAAGAAAGGTTTTACCGATATGACCATTTGCCTCGTCATGTATGAGCTTACCGAAGTCTTCCGGCGTACATTGCAGATGTTTTATGACTCGTGCCAACTTGCCGCGGAGCAAATGGAACATTGGATCAATCAAAACCATCAGAGAATCAAGGAAACATACCTTACAGGCTTGGATCAAAGTATTGATGCCCATTGGGCGACATACAATCTCACGCACTTGTTCATGGCAAAAATGTGGCTCATGGTGTTCAGTCCGCTCCAAGGAGGGCCGGATTGCGCCGGCACGATTCCTCGGGGCACGAGAAGGAAGATATTTCAAGCATGCATTGAGTCTGTGGAGTATGCAAACAGCGTTGATACCGACTTAAAGACGGCAAGATGGCACTGGTTACTGAACATGTTCTTTCAATGGCATTCGAGCGTTTTCGTCTTGTCCGAGCTATGCCGCAACAGCCTGGATAGTCTTGCCGAAAGGGCATGGCATAGCATTGAGGAAATGGCAAGAATCAAGTTTGGTGACCAACGAAATAGAGTGCAGGATATCCTGCTATGGCAGCCGTTTAAAACATTGCTGATCAAGGCCAGGATGGCTAGGGAGGCGGCAATAGTATCCAAGCTTCATCGAACAGACGATGGAGATGCCCCGATGGCGCCAGTTTCGGGATTTCCTGCGATTGATACGCTTTTAATAAGAGAGAAAAGCCAGCAAGCCGTGCTGGCCTTCGATCAGCCAGCCCGACCACCTGATGATAGAGAACAAGTGGCGGAGTTTGATACTGTAATCGCCGAACTTTTGCGGTTGGCCAACATGGGCAATCAAATTTAACATCATTTTCTTCTGGTGGGATTGTTTCCTGAATATAGCATTGACTGATAAATTCTCTGCTCTAAATCAATTGATCACCTTTCGTGTGTTCACGAATCTTCATTCCAATGCTTCTCCATGTATTCCCGTACACCGATTGGCTTCACTTGAGGGCAGAGCCTGTTGAGCACTGGTTGCAGAACTGCCTCATCATCTTGGTCCCGGATGTAGGCAAGATGGAATTCAGTCCACATTAGGCTCATGAAATCATCCTGTGGTGTTGTGGCCAGTTTCTTCTCAAGATCTTCTCTCTTCAAAACCTTCACTTGCATCTTTCGCTGTGCAACATCTTCAGCATGAGCCAATAGCTCGCCCATGGTCAAGGTTTCGCCGACCATGGACATTTCTATCTCCCATTTCTGCAGGTTGAGTGCAGCAGCGACAAATCTCCCGACATCTCTCATGGCTGTGAAAGTTATTCGTGGCCATTTCCCATCATCCCTGAGAGGGAGCTCCGCAATGCCGTTTCTCATCCCAATCAAAAACGCCCCAGAAGTATCCGACAGTGGCCCTTGGCGCTGAAGTCCCTGGCAAGCTGCATCTTCGCCGCGTTTATAGCCCCTACCCTCGCGTAACTGCTTCAGATTGGAAGCCTCGTCCAATACGGGTTCAGGCATTGGGAAAATACCGTGGCCAATGTAATTCATAAAGGAGCCTTGATTGAAGTTGGCAAACTCGATGCGATCCTTATGCTTAATGCACTCTTCCATAACTCCATGGAATTCATGTCGCAGAAGTCCTATCTCTTCTCGAGCCTTGAAGCCGTATCCCCATTGGGATGGTGCATAGCGCCTGCAACCGGCTTTAACTGCGGCATGGAGGAGATTGATTTAGATTTGAGCCTGCGTGCCGTCGAATGCTGATGTAACTGAGACAACAGTGTCCACGTCATTCAAGGCGGTAACTAGAGAATCGATGGAGAGGTAGTCGACGACATAGATGGAGTAACGCTTGGCTTCTTCGTCAACTGCCCGAAGCCAGGCAGGAATACGATCAGAGCGGGACAAAATGACGACGTCCCACTGAGATAGTCCGGTGTCATCGAGAATGGCCGTGAATATGGCCCGGCCCAGGCTGGGGGACGTACCACCTGCGAGAGCAAGAGCAGGCATGGTAGGCAGAGAGACGAGGGTGCTTTGCCTTGAAAACGGCCCGGAATAACTAGATTGGGGAAAGCGCAGATGATTTTGAAAGACGAAGACTGCTTAAGCAATGAAGCTACCGAGTGATTTGTACTCTTTTTACCGTCCGAGAGATACCATTTTATAGAAGCTTGTTGGCAGCTATTTGCGGTCTACGGACTCCTCCAGACCCCTAGCCGAAGTCCGAGACCGAACGGTCCCCACATCGGTTGCGGAGCCCACGACAGCCAAACGAATGAAGAAATGAATTTATCCCGCCCGCGAGGATATGCCTTATACGGCGCCCTCTTCTAAGGAACCTTGACATACATTTCGGGCTGTGCAGCTTTTCTAATGCTTTCAAATTGATGACTATGCACTTTCAAGTGGAATTGGAGGGTGACTAAAAGAGTGGAAATCTTGTCCCTCCTAAAGATGGCCAAAGTCAAAGACAGTGGTATCGTAACCCGTCGCATAACGAAACTCTTGATCAGCTCCCGTTTGCTGCTCTGATCCTCCAAACAACTAGCCGCAATTTCAATTCCGACGGGGGTAAACCCAGATATACTGCTCGTGGGCGACGCTGAAGATATCTGGTTCCTCAAAAGCCCCTCCTGTTAGCACACACTATCATGCTTGAGGCCAGAGCTCTGCAATGAAATCCTGCACGTCCTTCCACAAAGCCTCGGGCTCTTCGAGCGCAGCAAAGTGGCCACCCCGGTCATGCATGCGATACCAACTGACCTGCTCCGTCTCTTTGATCCACCTCTCGGGGGCAGTGATGAGCTCGTTCTTGAAAGCCGAATAACCCAGAGGTACCTTGAGGTTCTTCCAAGCATTCATCATGAGCTCATGGTCCTCAAGGACCGTGCGATGGAGATAGATCGACGTCGGGTAGCAGCCAGAGAACCACCATAGGGCAATGTTGGTCAGAATCAAGTCGTCATCTGGTGTTCTGTCAGACCACCTAATCATTTTCTCTCCGATCCAGGCTAACAGTGCAACTGGGCTGCTTGCGAAAAGGTAACCTGCCGTGGCTGGTTTGGTGCCATCGAGCTGGACAAAGGCCATTTCTTTCTTGGCAAACTCGGCCATCCTGCCAAAAGCTGCTACTTCGTCGACGCTGTACTTTCCGGCTTTCATACCTGCCTCAACGTCCTCTCCAGCAGGGGGGAACATTCAACATGTTCATGTGGATAAGTTTGCAGGCCGGGTCAAGGTTGGCGATGACGGGTGCAGTCCAGCCGCCAAGGTCACCACCTTGCGTGACATATCCTGTCTTGTTGAAACCCAGGGTATGCATCATCTTTGACATAAGGCGCGCATTGTCGAAGTGCGAAAACTCTTTGTCCAGAGGTGGTGCATCGGAGAGTGGGAAGCCGATGTGGTGAGGTACAATGATGTGGTAAGGAAGAGATTTGGTATCATATTCAGACTGAAGTTTCTGAAGAATGGGGAGATACTCTACCACGGAGCCTGGCCAGCCATGCAAAAACAGGATGGGGATAGCGGATGGGTTCTTGGAGAACAAGGCGAAGAAGTTAATCTTGTAAGCCTTGGAGTCATCATCAGTGATGGTAACGTTGAACTGCGGGATGGAGTTGAGAGTATACTCCCACTTCTTCCAGTCGTATTCGTCTGTCCAGTACTTGACCAACTTCAAAAGTGTATCCCGTGGCAGGCCATAGGCACCATCTTCACGAGTATTCCAGATGTTCGGCTCTGGGATTGGGGAAAGCTTGAGAAGAGTCTTCAGCCTCTGAATTTGATCATCAGAAATGGAGATGGTAGAGGGCGTGAGGTTTGCTGACGCGGGGACAGGGTGGGGAGGCGTACCGAAGGGAAGGGAACTCATTTTCATTTATGATTGGAGGGTTTTTATGCTTGCGATTGGAAAGAAGAGATCACAGCGAGTATAAAAATCATCCAATACTTGCCATTTTCGTTCTCTTAAGTATTTGTCAAATCTTAGATATCTGGCTGCTGCCTCGAGATGGTCGCACAGACGTAACTCGAAGGATCGTGCTGATTCTGGAATATTCGAGAAGACGTGTAAGTCTAACTACATCGAGTCACATGTGTTGCCTAGGAAGCTTTGCAGGAAAATAAAGATGGTGTCCAGAGAGTCTGTTCCTGTTTGAGTCTCAAGTAAGACGCATAATCGATAAGATGCTGATCCACCTATAATGGTCTAGTGAAGTTAATTGCGATAGGCTCCAGTTACGGCGGCCCAGCAGCCCTTGCCATGCTCCATTTGGTGTAACGAATTATGAGCCGATTTGACGGCTCGCATAAATACTCCGCTAATTGGCTTTTTCCGCTCCTTCGTGCTGACTGCATGAATCCTTCGTAAAGCATCGGCCGCTGACTTGCCAATTTCTGAAAGCATCAGTTCAAAAGCTTGTGTTTAACGTCGCAGTCTAAATATCTCAATAGAGGGGAATGTTAGCAGTGCCATATCTACCCCGAACCTATTTAGCCGCCAGTATTTGGTGAAGATATTATAGATCTGCGCATTTAACAACCAGGTACTGATCTTATATAACTTGACTCACCCACAATAGTTTCCCAACCGTCTTCCACAATCTTAGTCCCAGTCACAATATATCTATTTCACTCAAATTATGTCGCAACCAAATCATCAGTCTCACGGAAACCGCTTGCTACCCTCACTCGTGGATGAGATCGCTGTAACAGATCCGGGCCGGGTCTTTTACTCAATCACGAAGACGCAAGATCCTGCCGATGGGTTCCAAGACATCACTGCTGCAGAAGTAGCACGAGGCGTTAATCGCTGTGCTTGGCACATTGAGAGGCATCTCGGTCGCGGTGAAAACTTCCCTACGCTTGCATTCATCGGACCTCAGAACCCAATCTACGCTATTGTTGTTCTTGCTTGTATCAAGACTGGATACAAACCTCTGCTTTTGGCTCCTCGGAATACACCCGAAGCGAGTTCATCACTTCTGGAGCAGACCAACTGCAGCACCATTCTACTCCCCCAGTCTTCCCCCTGCCTGTCATCGGGGAGCTGGTGCAGAAGCACAGAATGAATGTCCTTGAAATTCCTGCTCTGCAGCATTGGCTTGAAGACGGGTCTGACAAGCCCTACCCTTTTGACAAACCCTTCGAAGAAGCAAGGACTGACCCAATCGTCGTGCTACAAACCTCGGGCTCGACAGGAATGCCAAAGCCAATCACCATAACCCACGGTACATTCGCAGCGATAGATTCGTATCTGGAAGTACCCACGTTGGCTTATCCTAACATGTGTACTGGTTCTCGGCTATATGTGGCGTTTCCTGTCTGCCACTCAGGTGGATTGACGAATTTGCTTCCAGGATGCATCTACGCAGATTTTACTATGGTATTTGCACCATTTCCGCCTACGTCCGCCATTATAAACGGCGTGCATATACATGGCAACGTGCGACAAAGCGGTATAACTCCCATGATGCTTACAGATCTTGTCAAGAATCCGGAGTACCTTGAAAATCTCAAACGACTTGACCTTATCCCTTACGGAGGCGGACCAATTCCAACAGCAGTAGGAGACATCATCAGTTCAAAGACGAGGCTATTCAACTGTATGGGAACAACAGAATGCGGCCCGCTTCCTTCTCTACTCTGTGATGGAGAAGACTGGGCCTATTGCAACTTTAGTCCCATTCTTGGCTCCGAGTTTCGTCATGTTGCCGACGGTCTCTACGAGCATTTCATTATACGCGACCCGAAGGGTACTCGATACCAGCCTATTTTTGAAACATTTCCCGACCTTTATGAGTGGCCGATGAGAGATCTTTATTCCAAGCATCCCACCAAAAAGGATCACTGGTTGTATAGGGGTCGCGCCGACGATATAATTGTCTTTGCGTCAGGTCAGAACCTGAACCCTATTCCTGTGGAAGAGACGGTTACTGCCAACCCTGCAGTCAGCGCAGCGCTTCTGATCGGCACCGCTCGTTCACAGTCTGGTCTCTTGGTAGAGGCGGTCACTCCACCCACTAACGATACCGAGCGTAAAAAGCTGCTGGATGATATTTGGGGATCTATTGAGGCTGCGAACAATTCTATCCCGACCGAAAGCTTGAAGGTTCGACGAAATATGGTTATTTTCACCACTATTGAAAAACCAATGTTGAGAGCTGGAAAAGGGACTGTGCAGCGCAAGTTGACCATGGATGCGTACTCGTCTGAGATTGATGCTTTATATAAAGCCTACGGCGACTCCAAATTAGGGCCGTACCACGGCTTTATCAACGGGCAGGATTGAAATTGGTAGATGGTTTGTTATTTGAGGTTGTAAGTTTTCATACAGTGCTGGACACGATGCAAAGAGTGTTCAGCTGCCAAGGATTTCGGAATTCTGTCACTACTCAGCCCAGTAACCGCTGAAATTACGCTGAAATCTCTAGAGAATAGTACACAGGTCGTTTAGACTCACTTCCTCTAACGTCATTGAGTTTCAATAAATACGGGAGCAAATATGCATAATTATTTATCTTACTCCGCTAGTCGTCTCACCTAAGATCGATCCCATTCCGAACTAGCGAATACCTTCAGTGGATTGATCCATGCTTATGTCAGAGCTTGACCGCAATAGGATGGTATAAGAGTAGTAAAGTCCACAAATATATTTCCACTGCTCCCCCATCTTTCAAGACCTCGAACCCTGTTGAAGAATCATTCAGGCATATTTAGCCTTTTGAGTAACTGACATTCATCATGGCGCATCCCAAGACCTCGGAGATTTCATCTACTAATGGAAGTAAAGATGATGGTCTTAAAGTTATACACGCTGGACTTTACAGGACGGGTACTGCGTCCATGGCCGAAGCCTACCGGATCCTCGGGTATAAGACGCATCACGCACTTGCAAATGTCTGGGAAGTCCCCTGGGGGCAGATAGAGCAAGCAGCCGAAGCCACCTGGCCCCATCTTGCTCAACTCCCAGAGTACACCTACAGGAGCAAAGACGGCTCGGTGGCGCCTCGTCCGCCATTCAACAGAGAAGACTGGCAGAAGATCTGGGGTGACTATGAAATTGCCACTGATGTAGCGTCCACCTTTGCGCTTGAACTCATCGATGCATATCCCGATGCAAAGGTCGTCGTCGTCCAGAGGAAGTTCGAAAGCTGGTGGCCATCTTTCAAGTCAGAGCTACTGGGTAGTCTCTACAACATGAGTTGGTTACAGAGTTTTATCGCATGGAACATAATGCGTTTCCGTGCACCGCATGCAATGCGAAAAGTTCACGCCGGATTCTTCTCCGCCAATGAATACTCTCTTGAGTCTATCGAACCACGGGCGAGGGATGCTTACGAAGAGTATTACCGCAGAGTTCGCGAGGCTGTCCCAATTGAGAGTGGACGAAGACTGGAGTACACGCTTGGAGACGGATGGGAGCCATTGTGCGAGTTTCTGGGCAAGGAGGTTCCTGGTGTGGAATTTCCCAGAGTCAATGATCGAGCGAGTCACGGTGCGCAGATAAAGAGGCAGAGATCTGAGATGAATTGGAGCTTGCTGCGTACGGGTGGGCCTTTGATTGTTGCAGTAATTGCTGCTGTGGTTGCGTACAAGAGATGGTGATAGTGAGTGTTATCCATTGTGATGGTAAGATTAGCTTCAATTGTCTGAGTCCATATCTGTTGGCCGAATTGTTATATCGCAGTTTAGGACAAATCTTCATTTGCATGCGATGTTTGTAGTGAGCAATATGAATGGTATCTTTGAAAGGTCATGTATTAAAAAGTCAAAGTCCATTATATACTAATATAATTATTCCATCGCCACATAATAGAACCACAAAAGTCGTCTAAAGCTTAGACCACAAATTGAAAACCTCGTTAGGCCCATCTCGCTTCCTGAGTGGGATAGCAGTACTGTTTCTGGTTACATTCTTAATGGTGCAACCCTCGGTCTTATACACCTGGGCATACTTGCCCGTCAATGCAGTCGCCAGCCATTGAATTGCTGGAGCAGCGCTGAGAACAAACTCTTGAGAATGTGACCCAACAGAGTTCCTCTCGTACAGAATGTTGGCACCCACGGCGCAGTATCGCTCAATCAGTTTGTCCGTGTTTGCAATGGGGCTGATCTCATCCTTGACGGCCTGGTAGGCAAAGATAGGCCATTGGGGAACACCGTGGTATCCCATTATACCGTCTCGGTTAATAGCAACCAGAATCTTAGGGTCGCGAAGGATATCCGAGCCTTGCTTGAAAAAGTCAAAGAGATCAACGCCTTGGTATGCGGCACCAGCCTCGGCCACAGTAAGCTTCTCGGCAGCCAAAAACCCAGTCTTGTTGGTTGCGCCGTCGGTCTTGAGCTGAGAGATGAGGTACTTGCGCACCTCGGGGTACTGACTGGTAATACCGAGGATTCCACTGGGGCCCAGACCCGCGGCGTCTTCGCCTGAGACGGACTCGAGGACAGCGGAAATGTTGGGCGTGATTCCACCGATTGCGGCTCCAACGACGGTCTTTTGAAGATCGGGGGCATATTGCACAGCGAGTTCCGACGCCCACTCACTTGCCAATGCACCACCTGAGTAGCCCCAAAGCGCAACACGAGGAGCAGTTGTGTTGAGACCAAGGCCAAGTGAAAGTACAGCACGGATTGAGTCAAGAGTTGCGTGTCCTGAGATGACGCCGGCGGTGAATGAAGCCAACGGGCCTTCGTAGTCAGGCACGTTCAAGAAAAGTCCCAGGTTCAGGGCCGTGTCGAATAGCACGGTGCCACTGGCACCCTCCGCAGTATACGAAGAGTAACTGGGGCTGGCGTCGACATCTGCGGAATCGTAGGGAACTTGGTATGAGAGAAGAGCACTCTGGTTGAACGCGCGTGCAGCAGTGCTGTTTGATCCCAGCTTAGGGATGAAAAGAGTGGTGACGGCCCATGTAGGTTTGTACTGGCTGTCGGTGGTGCGGTAGAGGATGTTATACGCAGCAGAGCTGTTGCCGACAATTTGGGTCAGGTTTCCCGGCGCAGGTCGCACGCGCAGGACGGTACCAGGCTCTGTGCTTTCCCAATCATTGTCGGGTGCAGAGTACCACGGATCTTGACTGGGAGGAAGCGGTTCAGAGGAAATAGTCCTTCTGTAAATACGAGAGGGCTGGAAGGCGGCCGTGAGACCTAGCCAAAGACTCAAAAGAGCCAGCATACGATGAAGAGCCATTGGTAGTAGGACAGTAGTGCAATTGATGTATATGAAGATCTACAGAAAACACGAGGGTTCTCTCGTCTTTTGAACTAAAGTCAATCCATTACGTGGACTTGGAGTGCGCAATAATAGTTAGGCTGGTGACGACAGCGCATAATGCATGCCGAAGGATCCGTCCGTGAGATCTTCCAACTTCCAAGCCTCAACTCTGCCACGAAAACAATATTTCCAGCCAAGTCCGCAGCGATGACGGCTAGTTGGATAAGCGGAGACGAATCAGGGAAAGCTGTTTAAAAAGTGACGAATCACGGTGGTTGGTGTCGCTACACAATCGGCCGGGGTTCTCAGATGGCGCCCACCTCAGCCCTGCCTTGATGGGCGGAGTCAAGTCCGCTGGTACAAGTACAGTCAGCTTGACGGAACGGGTCCAACGGTTTACATCCGTGTCCGAGGGATCCTCGGGATCGGTTTAATAAGCCCGATTGCTCCAACTTTTCACATCTAGGACACTCCTCAATCTCAGTTAACACCTACTGCGGTGGAGTATCTCGTGAGACAATCGCATTGAGATCTGACGCCGAGGAGAACAGTGGCAGGGATGTTATAAACTGATGACGAGAGACTGCGGCTAACACTGGTTTTGGCAAGCGTCTTTGCCTGTCAAGAGAATGACTAGCCTTTATTGCTCTGGTGCACGAGTACGGTAGGGCTTCTGGTACGAGCATTCCTCGTCTTCATTCACGACCCCGCGTTGGGCGTCCGTCCTGAGGGGTTTACCACAACTACTTCATGTATAACCTCGGTTCCGAGAGATGCTTGACGGTGTGTGAGATTTTACTACAGCGCAAAGCAATAGAGTTTTGTATAATTGAGACAGTTCTTTGTCGTTCAACTACGAAGAATACAAATTTTTCGATGACGTACGACAGTCGCATTTGATGACGGTGGGTCCTCATGATCTGAATTATGGGATGTTTTAACATGAAATTAACTCTACATCAATTAAAACGTGAACAATTGTGCGCCATTTTAGTAGTAGTTATACCATAGGTGGAGTTTAGAGAGTCACGGAGCCTTCATAGCATCTTGGTTACCATTCTTTCAAACCAGGAACCCTAATCAAACTAGTTACCCTGCAGCTGGATTCTAGTCTCAAATCACGACACTTGGCAAAAGTTTTACGAACACTCACCTCCAGAGTCATCAGATATATCATGAATTCATACACGTAGGATTTCGAAGACCGCTTCGGGGGTTAAGCAACCTTGGCTACCATCAATTATAACCTCATTAACTCACGGCATGTTAACTTTGCGCACCACCCTCAATCGTATCCTTGAGTAAATTGGTTTGTTGCAAACGTGTGAGAACTTTTAGGACCCATCGACACTCTATCGTACAATATGATACACCAAGTCTCTGTTTCCCAGCAACTACCGCTCCTGTTGCAAGCATCCTATCAGCGCATCCGGCATCATGATTATACGCCGAATCGAAACTCGCGGAACTTCTTCTGGTAGTAGTACGTGGCCAATGCACCTACAGCACCGAGAGCAATGGGAACAGGTGCTCTGCCTCCAGTCTTGATGATCCTGGGGACAGCGGAACCTGTCAAGAGGACACTGTTAGCAAGAGCAAGCTCAGATCCGTAGTCCTTGTTGTTCTTGAGGAGATATCCTAACACGTTTTGTTAATAATAGGACCTCAGATATAAGTATGAGCCCTACCGGCATATGCGTATGACACTCCGAGACCGAGACCAGCTACAAGAGAGGGCGTCGAACGGGTGCGCATGTACCCAGCGGTACCGCCAGCGGCCACTATAGAAGGAGAAATGGTCAATTGGCGGCCGGATCATGCTGTGCTAGTACGAGTGACTTACAAAGACCTGCGAGAGTAAAGGAAGGATGCTCAGCCATTTTTAGCTATTGATTGATGACGAACGATACACACGAGAAGACACTTTGAAGTTTTAGCGGTGATGTGATCTTGTCGGCATCATCGGGATTCCGAGGTGCGAGATTGGATGACAAATGATTTCATGGCGGAAAAACTTTATACCGGGTCTTATCAGATAAGCGACCCAGGACAGCGTCGTAATTGTGCACCTAATTTCACGGCTGTTAACGCATGATGAGACAGAATATCACCGAGCATTTTCTGTAATATGTCTTTCTGGTTGAGTTCTATTTACGTAAAAGGATTATAAACACCTGATTTAGACCTAATTTTACTTGTCCACAGGAACTGCTTTGCTTGGATGGGTGTAATGTAAAGAGCGCATTTATGTGAGTACTTTAGGGGTAACAAGACGTCAATCTCATTTAACTTGAAGCCCTTCAATTTCGAGTCCATTTCTGGCAATTTTCTTGTGCCTCTGATGGTCCTATTAAAAAGTGTGCCTCTCTTCTCAGGAAGTGTTGACTTTGACTTCATACCCGCTCCAAGTAAAGCTGGAATTAAATGCTGTTGATTCCTTCATCCATTCAAGGCATCATTATTATGTGTGGAGCGGTAGTGGTATCATTTCAAAGATTTCGTAGTCGTGCTTTGGGATCAGACGTGGATTTAAGGGACGTGACCATAGCAGAATCACCATCGAGCCTTTTGACTTTTCTCGAGCCATTGATTTAGTCAGAAAATGGAGGATGAGACGTGTCAAGTTTAGACGAGCCCACTAGCCATCTAATGTTCTGCTGTCTCAATTGACGTGGTCGAATTGGAAGTCCCATGTTCTATGCTTTTGCATCCCCGACGGCATCGTCGATCCGGAGACAACCAACAAGCAATGTTTCAGCTTGTCTCCCTAAACTCTCACCGCTGAACTAACTATACTTGCCCGTGTGCTTTGAACACCAGGCTGAAATGGATCTGCATTGAGCTGGCACAGCAAAGTTTACACAATCGATGTCTCTTGCACTGTAGCCATACTTTGCTTCGTTTTTGTTCCTATCATATATCCTCCACTCCATGATGTCGAATAGTATGACGGGCTGGGAGATGTAGGACACCAACCGTATGTAAGTAACCGGCCAACAACACTTGACTACCTGTATACCCCTCATTTGCTACGAATCTGCAGTTTCTCAAGGGAGGCTAGTGGAAGCAGGAGGCCTACCACTTGGGCAGGCCTACCACTTGGGCAAGCAATCAATGTCTTTCAGAGCATCGATTTAAATGAATAAAACAAATGAAGTTGTTTCCTGCGTAGTAAATTATTGTAATTACCCAAAGCTCATGATTGCGGTGATGCGTTCTTGAACAACATTCCAGCTTCAAGTGAAATAGGTCTTTGTTGGCTCTTGGGTCAGTCTGTTCGGCAGACATAATGCAGGTTAGCTGATAATGTGTTTCTCCTTTGTTTGCTTTTTCAATTCACCAACCATGAGTGGCTGCTTGTTGTTGATGCAGGAAATTGCCGTGAGTCACAGTGACTTAACCTGCCCCTGTTCACTATTCATAGTATTGTAAAGTTCTTCCTACCTCCCAAGAGACTTTTCCCGCCATCCCCTGTTCCCTTGTATCTCACCATTCAAGCAACACTAAGTTATTCATTATGGCACGCAAAAAATCAAAAGTAATGGAAGGCCCATCATGGGCGATCTATCCGGATCTGCACGACGAAGTCGCAGACAAACTCGAGGAATTCCAGCTTAACTACTCGTTCAACCCCAACGATGATGAGATAGCAAAGGTTCGAGATTACGACACCAACATCATGGGTCACTTCACCTGCAACAACGAGAAGTGCAAGAAGAAGGGGTGGCCGACCAAGAAGATGGCGATAACCATTCGTGAATACACCCGCGATCGGTACAACGCAAGAGTCTACTTCCAGCGCTGCATGCGATGCAAAAGACTAGGCCAACCTACGCTCGACGAGGAATCATACATTGAAAGGGTTACGTACCGGATCAAGAAGTGGAATGGTGTAGAGATGGAAGAACGTATCTGGTCGGGTGGTTCGAAGGGACCTCATGAGATTGAACTGTGTGAGGGATGTATCAACGGTCATTGTTCACAGGGAGTCGAGCGCAGATATGTGTTGGCATAAGCATGCAAGCTTTGGGTTGTGCTTTCGGATGAGAAGTTCGCTGAGGATCGGGGACTCGAGCAACGAACAGGATTACCTTGTACCGACTCCACGGGCCCTTATAGATGGTGTTGATCACGGCAAGCGACTTGAGAAACAAATAGGACATTGATTCAAACATTTCTCCCTTCAGTAGTGCAAGTGAAACCTTCTATAAAGTGCACCACAAAAGCCAAGCACCTCCGGAATATCAGTAAGTTAACAAGCGCCGGCGTACAAGTATTACATGCCATTGTTAACAGCAAAAGGTGAATCGCTTACGCTTTCGAACCGTAATTAATGAGTTATTCGCACCGGCAAAAACATACAACAGCGGGGATTCGCTGGTCGTCACCGACCCAACTACTAATCCGCCCCTTACCAGCTTATCTATGGGAGAGCGGACGGGATCCCGAGTTCTCTGATAGGTATGGTCGTATGTGCAAGACTGCACCTGTATTGGAGTATATAATTGAGGGACATAAAGAGTAAGATCCAGTGTGGTAGACATCCGCCCACTGCTGAGCCAGCTCACCATGGCAACTCCTCCCCCTTGTATGTAACAAACTTACCCGATACCGTCTCCCGAGTAGCATCATCAATTACCTTGAGCATCTGTGTAACTGAGTCTTCAACAGATGCCAGCATAGCCAGAGGAAATCCCCACTCCGTAGCAGCAAATTCGCCCATGTCCGTACCCACAAACCCAGGATGAAGCGCAAATGCCACGAGCTGCTCGTTCTGCAAATGCAGAGCCCGTGTAAGCCAGTTCAATGCCGCTTTGCTTGGACCATAGGCACCAGCCACAACCTCTTGGTAGGTGATACAGCCAATCGAAGAGGAGATATTGACCACCTTGGGCGCAGCTGACTTTTGCAGTAAAGGCCACAGTGCTTGGACGACTGTAAGAGGTCCAATTGTATTTATCTCGAAGGCAGATCGAAGGTCGGCTGTGGGTATCTCGAGTGCAGGGTATGATTGGAAACTCGCAGCGGCGTTGTTGATGAGAACGTCGATGTGATCGATGTCGCAGGCGCTGCGGATTCGTTCAATTGGAATGCCCGCAGAAAATTCCAGCTGGGCAATGGATAAAGTACTTCCGTCACCTTTCGGTATACTCTCGACAGCAGACTCGAGATCAGAACGAGACTTTTCGTTACGGACAGTCGCGATCACCGTGACGGAGGGGCGAGCAAGGAGAGCCTTCACAAGGCCGAGACCAATGCCTCGATTTCCGCCAGTAACGACGTAGACATTGTCTTTATGGGAGGTCATGATGTTTTTAGATAGTCAAGAGTGATTCCAGTGGGAAGACACCTATTGTAGAACAGAAAGATAACAAAGGGGTAAAGTTTTGTACAGCGACGCAAGAAGAACGGATGCGTCTTATATGCGATGAGGCATGATGCACCAGCATCAGCACAGCCAATCAAGAGTGATGCGAGATGGAAGATAGATCATCCGACTTACATCCTTGGCAATGTGTGAACCAACAAAGATGAGATGTGGTGGAGAGCAGCGCGGTCGGTCTAGCGTCTGAGCGTGATATCAGATAGTGTCTAGAATTATTGATGACTGGAAAGAGTTCATAGATTTCAAGCTGGACGTGCTTTTAATACGCGATAGAATTCATTTACTGGGATGTTTCCCAATTCTGTCCCTGTGCCAGATGGCCCATTGCTCTATTTTCATGTCCGTACCTAATTTTCGAGATTCAAAATAGCGTCGCAAGATTGTGAGATGAAATGTCAGGGCACGTATTAATGGTCTTTCAAGTTAACTGTGAGATTGTGGAACGATAATTATGTAGGAGAGCTCGCTACAGATGCCACCAGTTCGAGAATTGGTGAAGGTTTTCAGCAGTGTCAAAAGGGGTCATACCTTGGTTCCAACCGACAGCGCGGCGCGTTTGGTCGTACCGACTTTCTTCATCTCGAATTAGTAACAGTTCTTATTCGTAGTTCTTCCCAGTTTGCTAGTCTTTGTCGGACTCGCGGCCTACCAATACTCTCCGGCGCTGTGCGAACTTCCAGCAAGGCGGCTTGAAACTGACAGATTTGAAGATTTCTAAACACCAAGCTAGCTCGGAGAAATGCCTCAAAAATGCTGATGAGTAAAGACTGGTGATTCAATGTGTGCGTGTCTATTTGCGGTAGAGTTCATACTTGAAACTTTGAAGGAGTCCTCGCGAGCCGCACGATGCAGCTGCGAAAGTCAAAAAACTTGGATGAAAAATATTGAGCACATCTACACAGATTCGAAACGGCACCGCATAGGGTCAAATTGGTGACATTCACTGCATTCGAAGCCCATCCCTTTGTCTTTGTATCTTTCCATCTGAACATTTTCCCAACTGCGCCAGACAGGAAGGAGTGGCAGATGCAGAAAGGTGCCTGTCACGTGGGCGTGCGCCAGCACCACGAACTTTTCTCCCACCAAAATTTGGCGCGACAGATGTTCACGCGTCTGGCAAGAAACTTTGGTGGCGCGACAAGGCTTAGACCGCAAAGTGCCAAAACTTGGGAAGAAACCTTGTTTCAAAAAAAATCTCAATTATAAAAAGGGTGACAGGCTTACGCCTGTCAAGTGCAAGTCTCAGACTTTCACTTATCATTAATAATCCGCCCCTCGAAGAGTGGTTTTCTTCAGTGTGATCTGAATGTACTTTGATGGTTCATCACTGACTGCTGTTGGTAAGTGCTCATTTAATTTCAGCTTAAGTACTGTTGGCAAGTTGTTGGGCAGGTGGGGAGTTGTTGTCGTCGTTCCTTCCCTTCTCGTTGTTGCGCACCCTCATCCCGGAGTTGAGGCGCCGCACGAACGCCACACAATGACCACAGCACAGTCTCCGCCAGCAAACCCCCATCATTGCGACAAGGACGAAAACAACTCATGTGCGAATGGGTCCCTATTTTTGTCTTGCGTTGGTAGTTCTGCTTGCTATGCTCTTTGCCATGAAACCCCTCCCCCTTTCTTGAGCAGTGTTGGGATGATTTCGCTGACGATCCAGGTGGACTGTACGCACTGGGGGATTGTGATGGAACTGGGGGGATCCTCTTGATCTGAGAGGTATCATAAATCCCTGAATGTCAAATTAAAAATGTGGAGCAATGATGATACTGTATTGCCCTCGTACTTCTGGGCGCCCTGCATCTCGATGATCGCAAACGGTTGCAGTCTGAGTTCAACTTGTCTCAGATTGCTGTCTCGATGCGTCTTCAAGGAAGTCCTTTGTTGCGCAAAGATCAGCTTTTACTCATATTCTTCCAAATTCCAACCTATACCTCAATGGTTCTCCAAAGTTGGGTTATATGAGTCTGAGCACCAAAATTCTTGTTTGTGATTCCCTTCCACCTTTCTCCATTCACTCAGTTGTTCACAGCGACCGTCGGACTGCTTATTGTCCCTCATCCCATTATTCTATCGATATGCGATATCGACAGAAATTTCATGCTTGATGTCCCCTGTCACCGGAGGAGTTTTCAGAGAAATGTGAAGTCGACCTGTTTCTGCACCACAGGGGATATTGGTCGTCAAAGGAATATCGACACCAGCAGCAAGCGTACGTTCTCTTAGCTTATGTAGAAAGAACTCTTCCCCATACGATTTGTAGTAATCATCTATGCAGCCTACCACCCACTGTGATCGCTGACTTCCCTTATCGAGAGAATTGTAGACCCCCATCCACGGCCCCATGGTACCAGTACTAGGGTTTACTCTGAGGCCACAAACGATGAAGATTCTTGCCGAGACAAACTTCTGGGAAGTGTCGGATATTTGAAAGTCGAGAAAGCCTGTGAAATTTCCATTGTTGTCATGAATGAATGACTGTCTTAGATGATCCCATAAATCTGCCGGCTTGGCTGCGAACGTATGAAGCTTGAAACCGTCGCAAATGTTGAACGAGACTACGAGATTCGTTGATAAGAGATTTGTCAAGGCCGCAGAGCTAAACTGGCTGACACGCTTACGAATGAAGATCTTGTAGCGTGCGCCAGCCCAGATTCGCGAGTCGCGTGTTTGGAACAGCTCGCCCGGACGAGTTCGAACGTAGCCATCAGCGGTCTTTACCAGGTAGACACCGACTCTTGACGATTCGCCATTTCTCTTGGGTAACATGCACGTCAGGTTCAGGATGTACTCCGCAGTGGAGGTCTCAGCCAGGTATGTTTCCAATCTCAGGCCTTTATTCGTCATGGAGAACTCATAGCCGTAGCGCATGCTGGGGGCTCTGGAAAGGTTGCGGCAGTGAATAAATTCCGCAGGAGACTGCGCCAAAACACCACGAAAGTCCTGGGAGGGGACATCTATTCCCTCTTGAGCTTTCCATGCGAACACAGAGAGGTCGGTTGTCTCCTTTATTATCTCTTCCTGCAACCTAGAGAAAGCCTTGGTACCTTCCCCGTACATCATCGGCATGTTGACATCGAAGATTCCAAGCAGACAATATGCTGTATCTTCAGTTCGTGTGGTCTTCCGGTTTGCTGCCCAGGACATCCGCTTCGCTATTGGTATACTTTCAAGGATGGCGTTATTCTCCAGTACTGGCAAGTCAATCCCCGTTATATCCGATATTTGGTTTCGTAGTTCTGCTTTAGTCCCCCTGTATTGCCACTCGCAGTCGTAGAATTCCAAAGTTTGCGAAGCAATCAGTTCTTGTAACGTCCACCCTCTGGTGAACCATCTACAAGATGGCAAGCCTTCAAGAGAATCATTCTCGTCGCCCGACTGAGTCTTCAAGTCCTCAAGATGAGTAAAGCAAACTGCCGAGCCCTTGTACCAAAGAAACATTGAATTGATCGCCTCGGTCAGCTCTGCGCTGCTGCGCTTGTCAACACAGCAAGTGTCGACCCACGCATACTCTATCCCTCGCCGCCTTGCAAGTCGACAGGTGTTCTCAATCTTGTTATATCCTCGTTTTTTCTGGACTAGCTCAGGTTGCATCATGTCCTCAAAGGTGACTTCATCTTCACTCCATGTATGCGATAGAATTGCGTATGGAGTTGTTGCCGCGTCAACTCTTTCGAGCCTGATCGTGGTCGTGTTGAGAAGCCACATAGTCACTGGCGCCTAATGGCAAGCCACTAAGGGTGTGAATGATGCTTTGATTTAAGTTTCTAGGCGATATTAAGAAGTGTTTCGAAGAAGAGGGAACTGATGCTGACAGTAAGCCTGCGGAACCAATTGCTGGTATCAGAAGCGGGGTTGCAAAATGTGATTTGATGCTTATTTAACAAAATGGCTGCGCCATTAATTGCAGCGCGAAATTGATTGGCACAATCGCCAGGTCAAATGACTTCAGTCGTACAGGACCGTGACCTTAAAACGGAGAGTGCATCGTAAGGTTTGCCTGACGGCGTCAAGGTAAGCATTCCCTCTCAACAAATTGTCCCTTGCATCGACGTGTTCCGTGATAGTATATTCTCAGCTCAACGTTGCATGCATTTTTCCCGAGTATAATGAACATACTGAAGGCAATAGAGCTTAGCGACGAGCTACGCTCTATGCGATATTTGGCATTTAAGACGAGTTCAATACGGCCGAGATTACTATCCACCTAGCCGGGCACTATCTATTAATATTAATAGACAAATATGTCGAGAGAACTGGGATGTGCGAATAAGGGTCTCATGTCAACTAGAAAGGGGAAAATAGGAGCCAAGACGACAGGGGTGGTAGATCTCAGTCTTCTTAAATCAGCTCCTAGTCTAAAAAAGAGTAAGAAAGAGTAGCTAAGAACATTATCAATCTGCCGGCCCCCAAACGATATAAGAATATGGAGCGAAAGATTAATCACTCTCAACATCGGACAACAAATCTGGCCTGAAAAAATCTGCAAACTCAACCAACAGCCCATTTGAGGTCCAAGCTCAGATGTTGAGAAAAACCAAGCCACTGCAGGCTGTAGATCTAGATAGTTCAGGGCACAATAGTGGTGAGACCACCAGCCACCATCATTGAACATACTATAAAATCTAGCACTGCGAACACGAACACGCTACAACCTTTATTTCAACACCACTTACAATCGTCTCACTCTTTTTCGCATTAAGATTCGGCTATTTTCTGGCCTGTTTTTCCCTTTTTCGCTAACAGAAACAACACTGTGCGGGCCGTCGCAGACCGAGATCGGCCCACCAATTTCTATCGTCACCTGATCGTCATCCTATTTCCTGTGCGGACCAAGATAGGAGAGAAATCGGCTTTTTAAATACTTCGGTACAGCCATTTTATTTCCAAAGCTACACAAAATTGCTGAAACACCAAAAAACACCACTTTTTTGTCATTGTTCATCAATGATTGCTATTTAGTATGGCAGCAAAAGCCCGTTCACAATCTCATAGCAAGTGCCGGGAGAGCGTTTCTGTGAGATATTGGCTCGTCGATAATCAAATTGGTATGTATCTCGGAAAGCCCTTATTAAGGGGTATTTTCAGAAAAAGCTTGTTCCACAATACTGACTTTTGCAGGTATCTGCCTGGCTCTGCTGGTCCCTCTGCTGCTTGCCCAATGCGCCAGTATCACACAGCCTCTCACGGCAAAGTTTACAACACTCTCGTATTTCAATGAAGAGACAGGGGAGTATGGCGTCGGCTTCGACGATAACTACCTGGTTGCTGTCCTCATCGTTGCATTGACCGGACTTCGCGATGCGACTATGCGATTCGCTTTGGCACCAATTACGACAGTCTGTGGTCTTAGCAAGAATGAATCCACGAGATTCAAGGAGCAAGCTTGGCTTTTTATCTACTACTCCACTTGCTGGTCTGTAGGCATGGTGAGTTCCTCATGTTCCAGCCAGTGAAATATGTGTGCTGACTCTCATAGTACATCTACGCCACGTCTTCATATTGGCTTAATCTGCAAGCGATGTGGGTAGACTGGCCAAACCGTGAGCTTTCAGGCCTCAGGAAATATTACATGCTAGCCCAGCTCGCCTTCTGGCTCCAACAAATAATCGTCGTAAATATCGAAAAGCGCCGCAAAGACTTCTGGCAGATGGTATCTCACCATGTAGTCACCATCGCGCTAGTCTACTGCTCATATCGCTATGGCCTCACCCAAGTCGGCAATGTTGTCTTGATCCTGATGGACTTTAACGACCTTATCTTCTCGGTTGCCAAATGTCTCAAGTACCTGAAGCTTCAGGCGTTGTGCGACATGATGTTCGGCGTCTTCGTTGTTAGCTGGATTTTGTGTCGACATGTTGCGTTCACTATGGTATGCTGGTCTATCTATGAGCATAGCTTGGCCACGGTAGGAACCAGATGTTTCGTCGGCTCGGGCAAGAGCATAGTTGGCCCCCAACCAGTGCCGCACGATGAGGGCTACTTTTATATGTTGGAGCCTTTGATCTACACCTCTGGAAGGGTATGCTACAACTCCACCATCAGGTCACTCTTTCTCAGTGGTCTATTATTCCTCGAAGGACTTATGATCTTCTGGCTTGTTATGATCATGAAGTTGGTTGTGCGAGTTCTGCGCGGTGAAAGTGCGGAAGACACTCGAAGCGATGATGAAGATGAGGAATGCGAGGTGAAGTTGCCTATTGAAGTCCAGGTGGATGCCGAAAAACTTCAATTTTCCAAGCGAAATTCCAATAGTGAGAAGGGATCGTCTTCAGTGTTTCAAGCAGCGAGGGGCTACAACGTGTCCAAAGAAAAGAAGAATTATCTGGATCGCATCGGTTGCGAGCAACGAATCTCTCGATGAGGGATCTGGTACGACGAGGGATAGAATAGTTCGAGTGGGATATACCCTAGATTATGACATGATACCGTATAGAGCATAATGTTTAATATTAAGTTCAGATTACGTCTAAGAAATTACTTTCTCCTTTGATAGTGTCCTTGTATTTTCTGGATCACTATATGGTTTGATTTATGCTTTTCGGTCTGTGTAGTGGGTTTTATTGGGATAACTGGATGCTTTCTCAAAGGTTTATAAGGCTCAACATTAATAGTGGTTTGATTGATGACTTCTCAACCACAGCCCTTCGTCCGTTTTCTCGACTGGTTTGAATCACATGAGGATTCTAGCATTAGCTTAGAAGTGAAGGAATTAGCATAGTCAAATTTATGATTATTTAGTTAATCACTCACCAGACGACATTCATTGTCCATGGAAATATTCGTGTTATTCTTTCACTACTGCAGGGTAACCGGCACCTTCTTCCCGTCGGCACTTGCGACCATCTCCTCAGAACAGAGTTTCTGCGCGGGAACATTGGCCAAAAGCAGAGAAAGCTACGGTGTACTCCGTACGGTCCACGATGCCTTCAAGAAACAAAGTTCTCGTTTGCATCATTGAGGCTAGCGCCAAGACGTTGAGATCCGAAGCGAACCGCATACCCCTGCCCACTGTCCGGATAACTTTACGCTACCCCGCAAGTTAATTGCCTGGTCGGAATGATTCCAAATTAATTCTGGACCTGCCTTTACGGTATACCCAGTCGCTGCAGCACGATGGAATAGGCTTTACCATCCGTGTGAAGTTTAAGCACTTTGTTCAAGAGCCCTATACAAGCCGGCTTAATGAATGCAGGTCCTCAGATTGCCAAACGCTAATTATAGAAAGCAAGAAAGCGCACGAATCACGCGGTGATGCTATAGGCTGGTGTGTGGCTGGCATCGTGATTGCGTGCCTATGCAGGGACGCGGCTCTGGCAGCTGTGCCATGTGGTTGCAGAAGGATTGATACACAGCTTCTGTTTTGGTGTGTGCAAAGCCGTTGAAGAGGCAAAGTTGCGACTACTGTAGGCGGGGTTCAGGGATGGTTAGATAGCGAAATTGCCACTGGAGCTGGAGGACCAATTGGCAAACCACGAGTTGAATGTGCGATGTGACAGCCCGATAGAGTTGCCGCTACAGGATAACCGAGGTGACCAAGTGCATTTGGCTCAGTCACGGCAATCCTTTAACGCTTACAGGATCACAACTAACTGATGAATCAGACCATTTACTGCTCTTGGATCTGCGGTGTACGTGAAGCCAAGACTCTTCTGCAGCAAACAGCAAATTATTGTGACTATTATTAGAAAAATATTTCTTGGAAGAAGCCGCATGTTTCTTTTGTTGTTGATGCTGTGCCCTCCATCCTCAAATGTTTGTCTAAGAAATAAGCAGATAGGTTCAGGCTCGAGAGGCCCAGCAGCTTGGGTGCTTGCGTGGATCGGATTACTCTCGTAATGGGCCATGCATGCATCTCACCACAGTTTTTGCAATGGCATCCTCGCTCACCGAGCCAAGACAGCAGCTGTGCGAATCACAAGGCGGATATAGAATGCTGACGTGCCCCAAGACCATCGTAGGATCACAAGGGTGTTGCAAGGATCGGACGCCCAACTCAAGCTTATCGTCAGCATAAACTGCGGTCAGACTGGGATCAGAGTCCACGAAAACTGCAGAATGCTCAGCAAAAGTCATCCACAGTTCAAAATACGGGGTGACACAGCAGGGCGAGGCCAGCATTCGGGTTCCGTTGTCTCAGCTTACCTTAGCCTTCTGCCTTAAAACGCTTCATCTAGAATTGTATGTACCATTGTACCGGAAGTCTGAAAACTCGCCTTAGCTTGTTCTTGTTTATGTGACACGGCATTTGCCCCATGACTTTGGCCATTTCCTCCGGCCCGCGCCCACGGCATTGATGGGCATGCCTAGCTAATCTGTTTAATTGTATTCCGATTGGGCACAATGCGCTGGTAACAGTGGGTAATCGGACCATTTAGTGGGATGTGACCCTTGGCGTTGAGATGCGTCCCAACTTACCTTAAACAAACTTGGTCAAAACGTCTTTATCCCACCTCGGAGCGACAATTATTAAGCTGCCAGGCTAGGCTCAAGACCACGCGGTTCTTCAAACCTAATTAAGCGAATCTTAACAAAGTTTGGCTATTAATTCATGCGGTTTCACGGCCGAAAGTTAATACCTCTCCAGGCCCTTCCAAGCCTTCCAAGCTACCACCTTCTACGTCCAGTAGCTCACCCCCGTCTCACGTAAACCAATGACACGGGCGTGATTTCTTATCCCTGTCGGTAGTTGGCCTGCAGTAATAATGTGACTGCTGATTGATTGCCGCTTATCAGGGTCCCATTGAGTTTTTTGTTTTTTGCACTAGCCCGCTCAAGATTTCTCCGTCTCCAGTTTCTTTCTCCACACGCGAAGCTCGGACGATTCGCCTTGTTTGAGTAGCATCAACGCCTATCATTATTTGGGAAACAAACCTGGTGACGTCTTTTTTGGTGCTTGAGCAGAAGATAGAGAGAGAAACCCGTCACCACACGTTCCCTTGGCATGCTTAGCTAGTTGGTGATGCCTCGTGATGGACTGACCCTGGCCCTGCACTTGCACTGGCACACCCTGTCTTCTGTGATGCACAAGCCCCATCGCAAATAGCTGCCCGCATAGGTAATTCTGAGGGCCTAAGCCTCGATGTCTAATGCCAATCCGTGCGTCTGACCTGTTGCATAACGCCCTGTACCACTGACACTGCCGACTTGGCGTTGTGGCAGCCCCTGCAGATCTCCAGTACAGCATTCGCCATCTAACTACAAAACCAAACGTAGATCCTCCATATTTTTCCTTTGCATCCATCTGTTTATTGTTTCCAATCCTCAAGCTCCTAGTACATTCCCCACTTGATTCGGAAACATGCACGGCATCTCACCTAGCTGGCTTCTGCTGGCCTCTGGCCTCGTGCCTATCGTGGCTGGCGATGGCTGCCCCTTCGCCAAGCGAGCCACCGACTCCAACTTGGTTCCTCCCAGAGCTATTGGCGAGGATTTCGGCCGATGTCGCGTCGCTAGCAACCAAGCTGGTGGTGGTTCAAGAAGCAAGGACTTCTGGCCTTGCCAACTGAAGCTCGATGTTCTGCGACAGTTCTCACCCCAGTTCAACCCTCTGGGTCAGGAGTTCGACTACACTGAGGCCTTCAAGTCTCTGGACTGTGAGTACCAAGCTATCCGTAGTACCAGAATATGTTTGCTAATATTTTTCCACAGACGAGAGCCTCAAGAAGGACCTTCACGAGCTTCTCACCGATTCTCAGGATTGGTGGCCTGCGGATTTCGGCCACTATGGTGGACTGTTCATGCGATTGGCATGGCACAGCGCCGGTACCTACCGTGCCATTGACGGCCGCGGTGGCGGTGGAATGGTGGGTGACAACTGAGACATGCTTAGCAGTGGATTTGCTGACATTTTCGTAGGGTCAACAACGATTTGCCCCTCTCAACAGCTGGCCCGACAACCAGAACCTCGACAAGGCCCGTCGTCTGCTCTGTATGTAACACCCCCACTAAGAAATTCCATATGCTAATATCAAAACAGGGCCCATCAAGCAAAAGTACGGCAACAAGATCTCATGGGCTGACTTGATCCTTCTCGCCGGCAACGTTGCCCTCGAGGGCATGGACTTTGAGCCTCTCGGTTTCGCCGGTGGCCGTCCCGATACTTGGCAGGCCGATGAGTCCATCTACTGGGGAGCCGAGTCTACCTTTGTCCCCAAGGGTAACGATGTCCGCTACAACGGCAGCACCGACATCTACAACCGAGCCGACAAGCTCGAGAAGCCTCTGGGTGCTACTCACCTCGGTCTCATCTACGTCAATCCCGAGGGTCCTGACGCTAGCTCTGACCCCAAGGCTTCTGCCCTCGACATCCGCGTTGCTTTCGACCGCATGGGCATGAACGACGAGGAGACCGCTGCTCTTATCATTGGTGGTCACACCTTTGGTAAGACCCACGGTGCTGTGCCTGCATCCAACATCGGCCCTGAGCCCGAGGCTGCTGATCTCGGAGAGATGGGTCTTGGTTGGCACAACAAGGTTGGTGAAGGCAACGGCCCTAACCAGATGACCAGTGGCCTTGAGGTTATCTGGTCCAAGACACCCACCAAGTAAGTCCATCCGATCCACAAGTAACCATTATCTTTATTAACGCTTCACAGGTGGAGCAACCACTTCCTCGAGAGTCTTCTCAAGAACGAGTGGACCCTCGTCAAGAGTCCCGCCGGAGCTCACCAGTGGGAGGCCCTTAACGGTACTGTCGACTACCCTGATCCTTTCGACAAGACCAAGTTCCGCCGCGCCACCATGCTCACCAGCGATCTCGCCCTCATCAACGACCCCGCTTACCTCAAGATCTGCAAGCGCTGGCTCAACAACCCCAAGGAGATGGGCAAGGCCTTCTCCCAAGCCTGGTTCAAGCTTCTCCACCGTGATCTCGGCCCTCACGCTCGCTACCTCGGTCCTGAGGTCCCCAAGGAGCAATTCATCTGGCAGGATCCTCTCCCCGCGCAGAAGGGTGAGACCATCAGCGAAGCCGATATCACCAGCCTCAAGTCCGCCATCCTGTCCGCCGATGGTCTTACTGTTTCCAAGTTGGTTTCCACCGCCTGGAACTCTGCTTCTACCTTCCGCCACTCCGACAAGCGTGGTGGTGCCAACGGTGCCCGCATTGCTCTTGAGCCCCAGGTCAGCTGGACCGCAAACAACCCCAAGCAGCTCAAGCAGGTTCTTTCCGCCCTCAAGACCGTCCAGAAGAACTTCAACTCCAAGTCCAAGTCCAAGCAGGTCTCTCTGGCTGATCTGATTGTCCTCGGTGGTGTCGCCGCTGTTGAGAAGGCTGCCCAGGATGCTGGCTTCAAGAGCGTCGAGGTCCCCTTCACTCCCGGCCGTGTTGATGCTACCCAGGAGCAGACCGATCTCAAGCAGTTCGGCTACCTCGAGCCTCTTGCCGATGGTTTCCGCAACTACGGTCACGGAACTGCCCGCGCCCGCACCGAGGAGATCCTTGTCGACAGAGCCGCTCTCCTGTCCCTCACACCCCCGAGATGACCGTCTTGGTCGGTGGTCTCCGCGCCCTCAACGCCAACTTCGACGGATCCTCCAACGGTATCCTCACCGAGAAGAAGGGACAACTGACCAACGACTTCTTCGTCAACCTCCTCTCCCCCAACTTCCAGTGGAGCAAGAAGGACAGCCAGGGCGAGCTCTGGACTGCCACCGACCGTGCCACCAAGTCTGCCAAGTGGACTGCCACCCGTGCCGATCTGGTTTTCGGATCCCACGCCGAGCTCCGTGCTATTTCTGAGGTTTACGGCAGCGCTGATGCCAAGGACAAGTTTGTCAAGGATTTCATTGCTGCTTGGACCAAGGTCATGAACCTTGACCGCTTCGATGTCAAGGCTGAGAACTAGATTTAGAGTCATTTTGGCGCGTTTTAGATTTACATATTTAGCTTTTAGCACCGTCCATATTTCTTACTTATACTATTACATACACTAGGATATCTCTAGAAACTCACCATGCCCTTGGCTAGACCTGACTGACTTATGTTACCAAACCGAGATGGACCGCATACATTTGTGTCTCATTGGTCGTGCCCACGAGCCTCAGTTCTTTAGCCGGAGATCTAAATACATTTCAAGTACGGAGTATTTTGATCTAATCCGATATCTTGGGATGTTCGTGAATTAACAGGCCCTAGTGGGCTATGCGCTTTCCCATCACCTCAAGCTCTTAACTTTGGTACTGAACACTCAAGCACCTTGTCGAGTCATATTGTTCAATGGCGAGTGTATATCGGGCCGCCAAATCATTCATGGACTCAATTTACTTGGATCTTGTTTGAAGTAGCACGTGGACGCAACATTATAGTCACTGATTGGTGCTACGGACTAAAGGGTATCAATTTACCGCTACCTATTTATTGACCATCCAGATCAGCCTTCAAGTACTTTTACACTACCTCTATATTTAGTCTGGGGGAATTCGCATACCATATTTCTCGTATGCATTGCTCTTCTTGCAACGGTTTCGACAGCTACTTCCGCGAACTTTATCGAAGCTTTCTGTCACTTTGGAAGGTGACATTCTACTTTGCATGCTTTTAAGCGTTTCTGGATTTGGGACGGGATCTGGCAATTCATCAGACTGTTTGAATATACCAAGCAAGAGGCCACTCCAACGCTCGAATTGTCTCCCATGGTCATGTCGAGCCCAGGTTGTAGGACTCATATAAGTAATGACAAATATGGATTGGCTCAAGTGAAGTGCAACGTATCTAGTTGTAAATATGTTTCTTTGCACTAGTACCTCATTATCTTACCATGCAAGAATGCTCATACAGACCAGGAAGCCATTCAAAATGCCAAAGTACCGTCTATTTACATTAAGTCTGGTGGCACCTTTAAGAAAGAGATCCAGCTGTCCTAATCAAATCCACAGAAATATCAACAATAGAGGTCTCTATATAGACCGAAAAGCAACAGTATCTCAAATCCAGTAAGGTTGCCCACCATATCAACCACAACTCTATTTCTCAAAGGTATAAAAACTCCTGCTAGGGCCACTTTTCCCTCTCTACACTTCACTTCAATCAACCCACCCGAGCTTCCAAAACGAGAAGAAGATCGCGACAAGCAACCCGCCAAGACCCCAAAGTACCGTCTATCACTAGGCGTGAGTATTAATTTTTCGCTATGACCCGCATCTTCAAAATCCAGATTCTTAGATGGTTAAACTATCTTCAGCGCAATCATTAAGACTGGATTCACAGGAAAAGAAATACTGGCTTGCGAAAAACACCCGCTAATTGAGAGTGAGATGAATGCTGATGAGTTGAGATATGCAGCAGAACACGTGATGCTTACTGTTGCCTGATTCATCTTGCTAGTCTGGCATCAACTCTTTAGAATAAAATAATCCCTCGACTCACATCATTCTGTCACACAAAATTGGGACGCATCCCGCAACATGGTTCGATTAACGGACATTCCAAATGAGATCATTGAACATATTCTCACCTTTGTATCCGATATCAACCACTCCACCATCTTCAACGTTGCTCTAGTCAACAAGCACCTCAGTCAAGTTGTCCGTCCACTTCGAGTCCGTCATTGGAGCGACGATGGTTACTACGGCTACCACAATGGCGATTCACCCTGTTTGCCCATCTCGCGACTGGCGTTAGAACTCTTGAGACGACCTGAGCTTCGCCCGCGGGTCAAAAGTCTTAACTTCACATATTTCCAGAGCCCCATAGACTTAGACCCCGGTCGCGTGCAGTTGAGCTCTGAAAACCTTGAACTGCTTGCGGTTGCCGCCGATGAGATTCTCCCAGATTTTGCGAGAACTAGTAAACTTTGCGAGAATATCTTGGGGGGCTGGGATGATGCCCTAGCTGTTCTTGTCATGACCTGGGCTACAAATTTGACCAGCCTCGGAATATCAGTGCCGTTCTTCGAACCTGGCCGTGACATTGGCACAGATCAAGAACCGGAGGACGAGTTTCTCGTTCTGCGATATGCCAAACAGCTCGCATTACAGTTCAACAAAAAAGGCTCCAAATCAAGCACGCCTTTGCCTTTGGCAAAACTACATCATCTAGAGTTTCGGCACTGGGACACCGAGAACGATGTTGATGTAAGATATTTGACACCGTTCTTATATCTGCCAAGTCTCAAGAGCCTCAAAACATACAGAACGGGTGACGAAAGATATGAGGAGCCAGATGAGCGCATAAGAACCCGAATAGAAGACAAATACATAATGCCCTTTCCGGCTGGCACATCGTCTATCGAAACGGTGGTGTGTGAAGAGTCTACGTCAACAAGTGATGGACTATCGTCTCTCATGCGTGCCTGTCAGGGCTTACGAGTCTTTCATCTAGACTTTTCGCAGGTCCTTGTTAACAATGCGCGGAGCTCCAAGCAGTTAGCTAGTGATCTCCTGCATCACGCATCAACAATCGAGGAACTTAACCTCCCACTTGACGATACGTGTGATCTAGCTCTCCATGGGGAACCTTCTGACGACAGAATCAGCCTAGAAGAGTCCTACAAGCATCTCAAAAAGCTGAAAAAATTTACTGTTCCCATGTTGGATATCTTCTACGGGAGCCAAGGCGGTAATGGTTTAAACGGTAAAATCATTACAAGTCTCGTGCCGGAGTCTGTTGAATATCTAAAGTTGATGAACTCATTCATATGTTGCAACTGGCAATATAGGAAGGACGAAGCTCAGCAGTGTGCGGCTGGAATTCTGGCACTTCTTGAGGAGGCAGGACCGAATGGGCGATTGTGCAAGTTGAGGACTTTGGACCTCTCATTTGGGTTGTTGAACGATCCTGACATGGAGGATATTGTCAAGTCCAAGTCACTGGCTGAAGCTAATGGAGTCATGCTTATACTTCAACCGTTCCCGCCTCATCCTCATGATATTATACATGGGGCTGAGACTTGTCAATAGCTGGATAGTACGGGCATAGCAGGTGGGGAAATGAGAGTATTGGAATAAAGTGTTTGTCTCAGAGGTGTACCTTGTTGTTGAATCACCGGGCTAAAGATAAATTATTACACAGGTAACGGGCTTAATTTAACTCAACAGATGTTACATCACATATTGCTATTCCTCATCTACGAATACTGAAGCAGAGTGACGCCTCTTTGACCTTGATCCTGGCCTGCCTAAATTAAGCTTTGATAGTACTAGGAATTTCTCCACTCAAAAGCTAAATCAGACAGGGAACAATTTCTTCCAGCATGTAGCCGAAGCCATAGCCATGATTAATAGGTCTGATGGTCTCTCTAACAATAAAGTTCGAGGAAGCGGTCAATGGAGTCTGGTCCAGAGGATCGGTAAGCGCTTAGCCCATTTGAGAATTGGTCTAGTACTATTTTGAGTTCTCCGCATTGCTAATTAAACAAAACCAACGCCCAAGCCACCAAAACATGTTTGTTCCGCCCTCGACCACTCACCGGGCATTTTGTGTTGCACAATGAACGCCACGACAGCAGCTTCAGCCAATACCGGCTCGGCAGCTGAGACAGCCTCGTATGTGAAAATTGTTGTTCTCTTCATTCTGCCGTTCTTTGTAACGTATGTCTTCACTACGATCGGGAATAAATATTACCAGCATGGTGAAGGTTCGAGAGAGCCTCCGAGGGTTCCATACTGGATCCCCTATGTGGGCAATACGATTGGTTTCGCACACAACACCGAAAACTTCTTGTCGTCTATACTGTAAGGCATCTTTTATTGATCCAGAGATACCTCTACTTACCTTCACGCGATAGGTCCAAATTCGGCCAGGTTCCTTTGCGCATCTTCGTAGGCGCAGAGCCCATGTATTTCATCCCTCACGGTAAATACATTGTGGAACTTTTCAAAGCTTCTCGCCATTTGACGACCAAAAGTCTGAGTGTCTTGACCGTGCGAGATGCCTTCGGTCTTCCAGCGCCAGATTTGGTGCTATACGCTGGAGATGACTCTGGTTTTGATGCGAAGCCCGCGCCAGGTTGGGAGAATGTAGAACCCACGAAACGATTCCACTTCGTGCAGCATCGAGATATGCACTCTTTTCTAACTGGTAGCTCGCTCAATGCAATGACTGGCAAATTCGTCGAAGTCTACTCTAGGAACATCGACCAAGATGCCAAGTTTCACGAAGACCATTGGATCGAGGTTGATGACCTCTACGAGTGGCTTAAGAATAGCCTTCTCCGTGCTGCAGTGGGTGCGTTGTGTGGAGACAAGTTCCTGGAACTTTCGCCAGATTTTCTTCAGGATTTCTGGTCATTTGATTTCCACTTGCCAAACCTATTCAAAAGGCTCCCTCGGTGGCTGGTTCCCAAAAGTTACACTGCGAGAGATAGGGCTCTTGGAAGTGTGCTGCGTTACCACGAATTCGGAAGGCAACAATTGGACTTTGATGATGAGGATCTGCTTAAGAAAGATTGGACTCCAGAGTTTGGTGCCAGGCTCATGAGTGCGAGGCAGAAGATGTTCAAGAACGTTGGCATCAGTGCGCGAGGCGGTGCTGCTCTAGACCTGGGCATGATGTGGGCGTAAGTACATTCCTGGCCCCTCCACATTTAGTCTCTAACAGGTTTCAGTGTAAATGCTAATGCTATTCCTGCCGCTATGTGGATGCTTCTTGGTATATTACTTGATAAGAACCTCACACATAGGGTCATAACTGAAATGGAACCCTCATTTCACGACAAGTCTCTCTCGTTCGATATTGACAGACTGTGCTCTGGACCTCTGCTCAACTCCATCTATTTCGAAACTCTCCGTGTGCGTGTTGCAGCACCGGTCGGGCGTGCCTCACTCATACCCAATCTCAAGTTTGGTAGATGGCAGCTGAAACAGGGTGTTGGAATGCTGTCAACATCGTGGACAGGAGGTCATGATCCCGACTTCTGGAACACTGGAAGTGTCCTGCCCGATGGATCCGACGAGCACCCTGTGGACTCTTTCTGGGCTGAGAGGTTTCTCAAGTATGACGATGATCCAGCCAGTGGGCCTGTCCGACAGGATGTGAAGACCACCGCAGCCAAGCCTGTGCAGCGGACTCCGGAGGACGACCGCGAAGCACGTGCTGTTCTTGATGGCACACAGGGATACTGGTATCCTTACGGTGGCGGAACTAAAATGTGTCCTGGCCGTTTCTTCGCCAAACAGGAGCTTATGGCTGGAGTAGCAATCGCGCTTCGTGCTTACGAGATTGAACTTGTCGATCCTGCAGCGGCGAGCAAAATAGGGCCGAACATGGACTACTTTCCGTTTGGAACTATCCCACCCGGGGTAAAGTCGCAGCGCGGATCAGACGACGCAAGCTGTGATGGAAGTTCCGAGGCTTTTTCTGCTAGAAACAGTACCTGCCAAAGAATTGAGAGTCATTGAAGTTCTGTCCGGTCTATAGACGTATATAACTGTCTAAGCCAATATTGGGGTGCAGTCGAAAACAACATTTAATTTTGTCGGGAATGATAGTAATGTGGTCAATTTACCTTTTTCTTATTTCTATACCGGTACTGAATATAGCTAAAGATCACAAATTTGTAAGATCTCTATAGCAGAGACCAGTTGTGAAATATACCAGGCTCACAATGGTCAAATGGGTTATACTGCCAGTATATCTTTACTATCACGTCACCTCGCGACATGTCGTGTCTTGTTCCAAATCCCTGGACAGATTACTGGGCAAAATCAAGCTATATCTTTTCAGCTAGTGATTAAACTCTCAATGTGAGATGCACGCTAGACAGGTCTTCTTGGGGCCTTATTACCAACCTCGCCCTCCACCGTTACACCCTAGGTTGCAAACTGAATCTTACCAGTAGCACCCAACTGATTTAGCCAAGACTTTATATCCGCCGACACACCCTTCGCCAACTCATCCTCAACCACACCATCTTGCCAACTACACGACAGTACCAATGCCCCGCCTTTGACAGAGATCATGCTGAACGTCAAAGCTGGACCAGATACACTCGCGCTTTGAGAAAATATCGCGCTCTCAACTGTCCACTTCTGCTGGCCGCCTGTAGTTTCCTCTGATACACCTCCATTGAATACACCAAGATTACTGACCTCCCAGGACATCACTCGACTTTTCGTATGGTCCATCAAGAATGATTTCCAGTTAGTGATGAACTTTGCCAAGCCTACTGGGTCATTCTTAGCACCCTGCTTCAACTTTGCAAACAACCCGTCTCTTATCGCTTTAGCAGCAGACCAAACTGTAGCCTCCACCTGTGAATTTAACTCGGGGGTTGCTTTCGCATCGCTGATCTGCCGGCGAAGAGTTGCAACGATTCCCTGATCGAATACGAAAGGCCAATAGACAACACTGTTAAGAGCTGTCTTATTCATATCGATGTTCGATTTCCCTGGCTGTTAAAATTGTCTTAGACAGACGGGTGTGCCACACTCAAATGCTCGAGCTTTGGATTCGTCAACTCGAGCAGCCATTGAAACCAAAAGCAGCGTCTGCAATAGTCCAGTCAAGGTTGTTTCGTGCTGACGACATGCGTCGAGTATAGGCTTCAGTAAGTCTCTCGCAATTTCGATTTGCAAAAGGCGGCTCTTGGCCAGTCCTGTCTTGATAGGTGCCCATTGTGCCGTTTGCGGTGGTTTATTCGGTCTCGTCGTTGCGATGAGATCGCGCCCGAATTCACCCAGGATGAAATTTAAGGAAACGGGAAGTTTGATCAGGCGGTGCAATGGTGGCGTGAAATCTGCAACAGGGACCTCAAAAACTCGACCTTGCAAGACAACCTCGTCTTGAGCCTCTGTTTCGTCGTTGAGACATGCCAGTAACTTGTCTTGAAATAGCTTGCCACTTTTGCCATCTCCAGCTGTGTGATCCCATGCAAAGATGACGTCGATAAAGTTGGAATTCGGCGCTCTAGTTATAGTTGATCTCCATGATGGCTGAGCATCTAGGTTGATATAAGGAGTGTTCACCTGCCAATCAAGTGCGTCGTCGTGGACGTTCGTGTAGTCCTCGGTTTCAGAAACGGTCTGCCATTTTATGTGGTTATTGAAGTCAATCCGATCGAGTCGGACCCAGAGGGGTTTTTTTGTGTCCACGTAAATCCGACCAACGGTGAACACAGGAAGTTGACAGATAGCCCGGGCAATTGCGAGTTCAATTCTGCTTTGAAAAGATGGTTCGGTGGCCGATGCCAAGAGCGTTTCGGGTACGTGGTACCTGCAGGAGATGACGCAGCCAACATAAAGCCTCAGTAGATGCGTCGCCGATTAGAAAGATTCGTTGTAAACGATTAATTTCTGGTCTTTATTACATCAAACTTGCATAGGTGGTGAAGACACACATAGGACTAAGCTTTCTTAACACTCCATCCTTGCGGTTGGAACTCCGGGCACTGTTACGGTTGTACAAGGGGGCCATTTTTGTTTTACCAAGAACTGAACAAAACCACATAAAAACGACGGTAGAGGGGCGAGGATGTTTTTCTTATCTATTAATTTTCGTACCCTCGATTCATTATGATACAAGGCACCTTTTGCCCAAACGGTCTCTTGGATCAGGCAATATTACGGATACTAATTTATTGCGCCGGAAATTAAGCTGTTGGTGAGCTAATCAGCGGTGAGAAAGTTCGCACTCGACAACCATGCCAGGGCCGCTTACGTGGGATATGAATTCATATCCATTCATTTCTTCCCCTATCGTCTTTTGGGATGATTAGACCTGCCTCGGTTTTATCTAAGAGAATAACTTCACTACGGCATTCACACCTTTATATCTTGAAAAGACAGCGTATTTATCCTGACCTGTACGAAGTACGAAGTGGTTGTTGTTCTAGACCAGGGTCTTAAATTAAGCGAACGGTTTGTCCCAGTCTAGTAGAAGCTCCGCCTCGATGGTGCGGCCGTTTGGCCTTGTAATCGGCTGTTTTACGAGAACTGCTGATACTGCCAGTCTGCTACCAATCGAAGTTAGCTATGGTCCAGTTTCGTGCAAAAGCTTCGACAACGAGCCAACTAGAAACGTGTATTAGAAAAGATGTTTAGAATATCTTATAATTTGAAGACTTGTTATATGATGTTTTGATAAGATCATCTAGAACTATACCAAAAAAGAAGTCGATCATACTTTGTGTAATTTTGTGTAGAATTTAAAACATAGTAAGCACAGATAATGACGGCTTTGATGAGATGAAGTAGTTAAAGAGCTGGATGAGAATGTGATGGATATCTTGTTCTTCTTTCAATGATATGTCGTGACGGACGTTGTGAAATAGATCTGTGAAGTGTTCGAAATTCCAAATTACCGTCGGTTCCTTGCTGTCTGCGGGTTTAGAATGCGTTGAAACGAAACTGCAGTATTAAACTCCTTCTTTTGGAATAGCTTGCATGTGTTCTACTGCAAACCTTCGTCATATGACCAGGGAGAGATATGCTACTGACTGAGTGATTTATCCTTCTCTGCTTCCGGATTCAGATGCATCTAGGGTATCTTACTATAAATAGACCTGTGCAGTCCATGCGGAACTCCCCAGGATCACATATCGGCTGATTGGTCAGGTTATTTCGACATTCCATACCGCCCCACCGCCCGATCATGAGCCTGAGTCGCGTCGTCTTTGATCGGCATTTGATTTGGCTTTTGTCCCTTCTGCAAACCTACATCATAGCCCTGGGGATTGCCCAAACCTTTCTCGTGGAGGGAAGCCTGGCTCAGAGACATCCTGGTTCAGCGCTGGCCATTGTGTTTGACACTGGCAATCGCCGCCTGAAGCAGGATATGCCATTACGGGCATTGATGGAAACCTGGACGTAGGAACCTTTCGCAATTGAATTTGAACTTGGTTACGTCAAAAGAGAAAAGAGAGCAGCCACTCGTTGTAAGACAATTGGATGACCTAATCCGGCCACTTTGAACGCATTGACTGACTTTGATCGCCAGGTGGCATAGCGAGATGCGCTCGCAGCAGCATTGTTTCGTCTCAATTCCCATTCCTCGCCACATCCCACCTCAAGCTGTCCTGGACTACGTGCAGACATATGAGCCTGTCCTGCGCCATAACCCAGCCATGGTATCGTGGCAAAATTCCGCCCTGGATCATAACTCAGTCGCCAACGACAGCTTTTTTGATATTTCTGACCCCAACCGAAGTCTGCGCTGCTACCAGGCCTATGAGATCATAAGGCTGGGCCCTGGAGTAGGGCGGGACGTGAGGTGGCCTATCATCTTCCAGAGAGTGCCAAACGGCATCGTCTCCAGGGCGGATGCACCTGCAGGGGTGGTTAGTTGGACGCAGTGGTATGTCCGACCGCGACAGAGCGAACAGTATGTGGAGTCTGTCAGTACTCCAAGTACGTCAACGCCGTCAAGTTGTGCGGATGAGGAGTGGGAATTATATGGCATTGTGACGCTCGAGGCTCACAGGATGCTGATGCCCTGGATTACCACCAGTTCCAAGAGTTCCCAGGCTTCTATCGGCCAGGGGATAGTAGACGATGTATGCGAAAAATACAACTCAAGAGAGCTTGAGAGATAACACATTGGCTGTCACTATTGGTACTTAGGCTGTTGCAAAGCGTCGGCGGAATGCGGCAGCTTGATTGAGCAAGCTCTTGGAATCGAGATAGCACACCCAGACAGAGATTATGTAGTCACCTCGATACCCTTATGCTATAAGGCCACCATGTTTTAATGGCCAAGCAGACGATGTCTATATGTTACGTGTTACACAGGATTAGTCAACAGCAGTGAAGCAGCCCCGTCTCTAACTCAAATGTGGTGCGTTAAATTGAAGAACAGGCCATAGTTATGTATTCGTGGATGAGAATTGAAAGCAAATGCTGTCAACTGATGATAGAAAATTCGAGACACATGTGTCTGGGCTTTCCGCCTTTTACCCACCACGCTTCCCTGCCAAACTTAGTAAACGTAGCGGAAGTTGAGGTTCTTCCTATCTGTGACATCGGAAATCTCCAAGTGTCCGTTCTCATCATGCGCCGAAGCATTGGTCTGCTGTAGCTCGTCACGTCTCTTATTCTCTCGGATCAATGTGAAACGCAGAACAAGCATGGTGAGCGTCGACACGCCGAAGCAAATCGTAGTGGCTAAGAATCCGCTCTGCATATGTGTAAGTCTCTTGTCCATGTCAAGTCATATTGATATTTAGTACTTACCGAATACCCTGGCGCTTCGGATGGGAAGAACAGAAAAGGGCCTATGATGTTTCCAGCTGTGTACGCCATGAACATCATCGCTGAAGCCACACTCTTCTTGGTGAAGCCAGCGACATTGGAAGCGACCATGGACAACGAGATGGGAAAGCCAGCGGCGAAAGCGACAAAGACCCATAGTCCAAAGAGTTGACTGCCTTGGTTTGGACCGTAGCGGACGAGTAACGAACCAGTCAAACTGGGAATGTTAGCTAATAATCTTTTGACAAATACGAGGACCACACTTACCTGATCAAGCTGAGGCATGCGCCAATAATGGTTCTGTAACCGCTGTAGCGACTGCAGAGGTAGGTCGATCCAAGTGCGAAGAAGGCTAGGATAGCACCCATGGGCATGTTGAGTAGATAGACTTGCAGTCTGTTGAAACCGAAGCCTGCCATGACAAGACTACTGAACTGTAGAGTGTTAGGAATAAGAAGCAGATTTAAGATAGCTGACCGCCTACAGTTGTATGGGCTCCGTTGGGGATACTGAACGTGAGTTGAAAGAGCATCAACAACAGCACGTTCGGGTCCTTGATAACCTCCCGGACCTGTTCCCACTTGAAGTTATTGTTCTTCATACCAGTCTGGTTGACCCTGATTCGATCGACAGCATCGATGCGTTGCTGTTCGGTGAGAAATCGTGCGTTCTCGGGGGTGTCGGGAAGGAAGATGGCCAAGACGATGGCCCAGACAAGGGTGATGAGACCGAAGATGATAAAGAGCCACTGAAGAGGGTATTAGTAGGAATTGTGTGATAGCGGAGTGGGGAAACTTGCTCGCCAAGCTGCAAGGGGACTGCTAATTTGGGCGATGCCATAGGCTAATAAGCCTCCTAGCATCGTAGCAATTGCGTTTCCGAGGAACCAAATGCCATGTCGGAAAGGCTGTTCCTCACGTTTATACCACATGCCAGTGATGAGAGAGAAGCCTGGTGAGATCGAAGCTTCTGCTACGCCGAGAAAGAAGCGAGCGACTAAGAGGCCAGGGAACGTTTGGACTGTGGCATGGCAGCAGAGGATGATAGCCCATGCAAAGCTGTTCAACGGTTAGAGAAAGAGACATATGGTATATATATGTGTACTTACCTGGAGGCAGTGAGATATTTTCCTAGTGGCAAACGGACCATAAGGAAAGATGCTGGGTAGCTGAAAGAGAGGTAACCAAAGTAAAAAGCACTGCTGCACCAGCTATATCGTGATCCAACCAAGTCCTGAAGATGTTAACGAGGGGGCTATCACGCTATAGAAGGGGGGCTCACCAAATCGTCGATTATGCCCATGATAGAGGCAAAGTTGAGAGACTGCTTATCAAGGAACTGTAGCGTATATGACACAAGGAGCAATGGCATAAGGCTTGGAGCTGGTGTCAGTAACAGCCTTCCGAAGCCATAGAAAGAGACTTTACCAGAGATCGATCCTTTTCAGAACTTTGCGTCCTCTATGGCTGCTGTCGACATTGGCTTCTCCGATTTGCATTGATCCTTGAAGGCTCAGCGTCTTGCCCATCTTGGAGTCAGGATCCTGGACAGGGAAATCGGTCTTGTCTCTTTTGTTAGATGACATAGTGATAGGCATGGATTGCGTAGTATGTTATGGTTGTAGAATGGTAGTTGAGAGAAGCTCTGGAGGGTTGTTTGCTGAGGGAAGCGATGGCAGTTAAGTAGAAGAAAATGAGGACAAGTCCAGATCAAGTGGCTTTATCTTTCGATGGATTGAGTAAGAGCCTGGTCTAGATATCTCCACCCCCGCAAAACCACAATCAAGCGGCCCGACCTTGTAGATAGATAGTCTGGGGTTATCTCTGGGCTGATCTCTGGGCTGATATTCAGGCGAGTTATCGATCAACATAAACAGAAGATGGTGTAGTAAAAGTCAGAAAATGCAGCTTGAATCATTACCCGTTAAAAAGAGCCGTACCGCTAGTCTCTCCGTCTCGGATATCCTAACCTCTTAATTGGTCACATCGGCAAATCAAGGTTACGCCTATAGTTCCGTGCGAGAGTTCCCCGACCCACCTAGAGATAAATAGAAGCTATGGGAATTAGACCATTTTGGATGTTATCTTAGTATCAGATCATGTAAGATTGTATAAAACTATTTGAGACTATCTAAGATTATGAAAAAAGAAAAGAATTTATTGAAATTTGTCAAGATGATATAAATTATAAAACCAAAGAACGATTGGACGTTTTGCATGCCCACTACCTGATACACGGCTCGCAGGTGAGTTGTCCACCACGGCGTATCCGATTGGCCAGCTCGGCAAAAGTTGGTAACTTATTATCGCCAAAAGATATCGGCTTCGGCAAGTGGCCAAGAGAACAATCTCCGTTTGCCGGACCCGACTGATTGGGATTGCGTTCCGTGATGCGGGGAGGACGAGCTTTTGCAAAGTCTGGGGTTTCAGAGATTGTAGTTGTGGTGATGATTGGTACGGCGAAAGTACCCCATGGTGGTTCCTCGGCGTCAGGGAAGATGTCGAACAAGAATGACGAAATACTATCTGGGTGATGTCATTATGCCTGTTGAGACGTTCACATGTGATAGGCTTCTCACGCAAATCTGGAGTTTGAGAATGGTTACTACATCCTAAACCACAGATGATATGTGCACGTAATGATCTAAGCATAGATTGGAAATCAAGGCTTTTAATTTACCACTTCCTTATTACAACATTATCTAAAGTCTATAACCAATAGGTTCAACATCTCTCTTAAACTCATCCCTCGCTTTATCCATCAGTTCAGTCCGCAATAACATCTCACAAGCCGTAGCAGCCAATCCCTTCCCGCAGTCCAGAGCTCTATCAAACGCTTCTTTTGTTCCAGCAGCCGCTGCAAACTTTGGTGTGTGAGGCTGAACTAGAGGGTCTTCGGTTCCGATGGAGAACATGGGATGAATACCAGGTAGGCAGTATGTGACATTGCCTAAATAATTGTTAGTTCGCGTATGATGTGAAGGGTGAGATATGTATCTTACCCATATCTGTAGATGCACCCATTGGTGGCTGATTTGTATCACCGATGTAGTCTCGACCGAACGCCTTCATGTGTTTTGTAAACTCGGTTGTCATGGATGTATTCGGACGAAGCTCCATGTAATCTTGGTCACTATTGACATATTAGTGCAAGGCCAACCTACGAGCGAATTTTACTCACAGTTCACAACTGCACTTCACCTTGCAACCTGTCGCCATAGCTCCAGCTTCAAAGCAAGCCTCAACTCTATGTGAGAGATCTTTGACCTGATCAACACCAGCCGCTCTCAAATAATACTCAAGTTCTGTTGAATCCGGAATAATATTTGGTTCTGAGCCGCCATTCCGGATGACGCCGTGTATCCGCTCGGTGGGCTGTATCTGCTGTCTGAGAAGAGAAATGTTGACGTAGGAAGACACCACAGCATCCAGAGCATTCTTTCCATGCCACGGCGTATTGCCCGCATGAGCGCTCTCGCCCGTGAAGGAAACCTTGAGCTGTCTCCGCGCACTTGTCTTGGCAGCTGAAACACCATCGATGTTATCCGAATCTGGTGGCGACAGGCGTCCTGTTGGATGTCCCATCAGACAAGCATCGACGCCTTCGTAGGCTCCAGCTTTAATAAGTCGGACCTTGCCACCACCGCCCTCCTCAGCAGGTGTTCCGAGAAGCCGAACTCTACCAGAGAGCTTTCCTTTGCGTATTGTCTCGGCTGTCGCGATGAAGGCTGCGATGGAACTTGTGGCGATGAGGTTGTGGCCGCAGGCGTGGCCTAGACCTGGGAGGGCGTCGTACTCGGCGTTGAAAACAATGAGTTTCCCTCCCTTGCCGAACTCGACTTCGAAGGATGTCTCAATGCCGTATGCGCTGCACTTTACATGATAGCCCAGACGTTGCATGAGATCGCAAATATTGTCGTGAGCCTTGAACTCTTTGTAGTTGAGCTCGGGGTTCTCATGTATCTGGGATTTTGTTAGACGTATTTAGGTAGATATCTGGATAGAATTACCTTCTTACAGATACCAGCCAAGTCTTGCTCATGCTGAGCCACAGCCTTGGAGATATTTTCGTGAACTTGCTCAATAGACAAAGACATGTTGTATGAGATGATGAAAGCGAACTGTATCCACCTTTGTGATGGCCGTTGGAAATAACCTAAGGGCTTGGCTTCAAATTTATATCAGCTCCCCATAGCTCCTGCAACCCATGCATGACACAATCATCATGACCAGGGTCGCACTTCATGACACGCTCCACGTAAAACTCTGAGCCCGTGTCTCATGAAAGCGGAAACTCCTTGAGAAACGCGGGACGTACGGAGTCCGGACGACACCAAATACTCCATTGGGCTAGTTATCAAGCCACTGATAAACTAGCATCCAGCTCAGGGGGTCTGTGTGCCAGTTCCAGCGGGTAACTTAACCCGATGGTCACTAAAATAGCCGAGCGATCCAATCAGATGCTTGCGAGGTGTTATCACGGATTGGGGGTTTTTCTCGGCGTGCGTTGCTGCGTCAAGACGATTTCGGCATGATTGATAAGCTGTTGGAAGCGATGTAAAGCACGCATCTAAATCTTTTGACGATCCATACCCTTTAGACTAAGTTTGATTGGAAGCAATGACGGACTTTGCATACTTTGTACACTTTATACGTATGGTTGTAAGTTACTGCGAGATAGCGAAATATTTTCCCGAGGGAGCCCTAAAAACGGATCCAGTCAGCCTAACTACACCTGTACTAAGAGAAACTCTAACATGCCCTACGGAAGACATCCCCAAATCCCCAGTGTCACTCTGACCTGGCTATTCGCAATTCCCGCATCACTCCAAAAGAGCCACCAAAAAAGCCATTCGGCTCACCGCGGGTCTAGACTATCGGTGCTGTCACTGCATTGCATTGCATCAATAGCAAAGGAAAAAAGAAAAGAAAAAGAAAACAAGGGGGAATTCACCTCCCCGAGTCATCCGTTTTACCACTACCATCCCCTCACGACTCAAATGCCTACCCTTTCCCCAGTCGCAGATCGGCGCAAACCGAGGTCTAAAAATGGTGGGCGTCACTACTTGCAGCCGATGTCGCAGAGCTAATGTTTTGTTTTGCCAAAAATAAGGCTGTCTTACTTGTCGCATCCGCAAGGTCAAGTGTGATGAACGACGGCCAGTTTGTAAGAGATGTGAGAACAGTCCCAATAAGTGCGAATGGCTTGAGCCCGGGCAGCCTTTGGCTAGGGGCCAGACTTCCAAGGGGTTGTTGAGCCCAAGGAGTTACGGTAGTCCAAAGGCTCTGGTCCCTGGCGAATCGCCAAATGCGAGCGTCAATAACGATATCGACTCTGCAAGCCCGGCCAGTCTAATCTCACCATCGCGAGACCTCAGCAGCTTTGAAACACCGCGGCCGGATTTTCCAGCAGCCCACATTGCTTTGGCTGACTCGCTCCAGTTGAGCTCTGAGGACCGGGCGGCGTTCGCTTACATCCCATCTTCCATCATGGTGTTGAGTTACGGCAAACTATGGAGCTGGAGCTGCTTCTCATACATATACACCTACATCGCTAGCAAGTACCCCGGGGTGATGAGAAGCTTCATCGCGGTAGCGAATATGGAGCTTCGAGCGAAAGATCTACTGATAGCCCAGGACACAATGAACGCGGATGCTTCGGAAAAGGCAGACCAGCTGGGAGCTGCCGCCGCAGTGCATTATACTCAGGCTCTAAAGGATCTATCGTCGCTATTGGATCATATATGTCAGGAGCCGGAACAAAGTCGTGACATAGACGCCTTGTTTGTAATGTGGTTCCTAATTCTCAGATATGAGGCTCATGATTCGGAGACGACTGGGGCATCTCTTTTACATCTGGAAGGGATTCGGTCATTTCTAAGACCATACTTGCAGGATGAGGGAGAGAAGAGTGACAGACAACTTCCTTGCGTGGCACAAGCAATGCTATTATATACTTTGTGAGTCGCCATACTGGTCAAATACTATATGCTTATCAATTCTAGATACCTGGATGCAGATTCAGCAACTGGAAACATGAACAGTGGGCAATTCTGCCTGGATTTTCTCTCTCGCGACGCCCACGACTACATCTCCCACGAACACTTGTTCCTCAGTGTAAGATCAGCTTTGCCCAAAATATGGGGCGAGCAATATCCCGTCTCTGAACTCCTCGACGACTTGGAGAACTACCGTCCGCTGCGCCTATATCATCTTTGTCAAGGTGCAAAACTGGAACTTCTCAGACTAGCAAGGTCTACAAACCACGACGAGTACGACTCTAGCAGCCTGAAGAAACTATGGGTACATGTTGAGCGGTTTGGTGATGTACGATGACAAATGATTAATGTGATGCCAGCTGACGAGTTGTAGGAATTCGCGGATATTCTCCTCCTAGCTAAAAAGACACCAGGTTCTGGGGGCAAGCGCCTCATGTGGACAGTCTACTCTGCAGCTCTCGATTTTCACGCTCTCCAGATCCTCTGCTCAAGTTTGGACGCATATGACGAGACCTCATTCAAGCCGGAACCTTCGCTGTCGTACATTTTTACTGTAGCAACAAAGGCCCTTGGAGAGGATCCACGGCAGATCTATCGCTTCATGTGGTCACTATCTGTTGCACTGGGAAAAGGTCGAGGACACAGTAGCCAGTCGTGGTTATCCTCGCAGCTTTCCCGAGCTCGAGTTTTGATGCCGAGGTTTGGAGTTCCAGGATTGATACTAGATCAGTCTGGTGGACTGCAGTTTAGCCACGACAGCTGACATGAAAGATTCTTACTAATATGGTAATCTGTTGTATTTCTACTCTCCAGCTACGTCTAAGCATCAATGTTGAATGAATAATCCAACGGCAGATCTCGACTACTTCCACCAACGAAAATTGTGTAGTTTCCGGATTGAAGCACCCACTGTTGCTGAACAACATCCCACACACTGAGATCACGTCGCAGAAGTTCAAAAGAAACCTCTGCAGACTTGCCTTTGCCTAATTTCACCTTCTCAAAGCCTCGGAGCTGCTTCGGCGGGCTGTTGGGAATCGCCACGTAGACTTGAGCGACTTCCTCGCCGCTTCTCTTGCCAACATTGGACACTGTGGCTTGGAGAGTTGCGTACGTCTCCCAGAGGTCTGCCTCACTGCTAGACGAAGAGTCTGTATGGGCCTTGACGGAGAGGGAAGAGTACTCGAACTTCGTGTAGCTGAGACCGTAGCCAAACTCATATCGCGGGGTGATGTTACGGTCGTCAAACGAACGGTAGTCGAGATACACGCCCTCAGTAAAGTCACACTGCGGATCGTTGCTGTTCTCCTCACGACCGCAAGGCGCATATGGCACGTAGTCGGTTTCATTCTTAGCGAGAGTGTAAGGCAGCTTACCCGAGAAGCTAGCCTCGCCATAAAGCAGTTTGACGAGCGCCTCTCCGCTATCTTGTCCAGGGAGATGAGCAATGATGGTGGCAGTGATGTTGGGGTGCTCAATCCACTGGTCCACGAGACGAATTCCGGCTGCATGGATGGCGACGATGGTGTTGGCGCACTTGGATGCGACGTTGAGAACGAGGCCGTCGCTGAAGTCGTCGTGGAGACCATCACGGTCCCAGCCTTCTGTGGCCATGGCGTTGATGAAGACTAGACATACGTCACTGGCTCCGTTGACATCTGGGTCGAAGGATGAAAGGTCCCAGTTCACCCAGCCTCCGTCTTTGGCAGCTCTTTGCTGAAGAGCACTGAGGGGCTACCGAATGTTAGTGATGTTACGAGCACTAACCCGTATTTACTTACATCGCTGATATACGGAGGTGAGTTAGCAGCCGCACGACCTCCAGAGACAATCGTGCCTCCTCTGGCAGCCTGGTCAAAATGCTCTTCATTTCCCAACACAGCCTGTGCCATCTCTGGCGAAGACGCATATCCGAGCTCAAACAGCTTGCCTGTGTTCTTAGTAGCAGCCACGGTAGCATCGTACCCAAAGACGGAAATCATCTTCGGGTTCTTCTGGAAGGGGAGGGTGTTGTTTTCATTCTTGACGAGAACGTGGCCCGCGATTGCGCCCTCGAGCAGAGTTGGTCTGGACTCTGGGATGCGAGCTTCGACTTGTTCGTGGGGCAGAGAGAGGTTCTTCATGCCAATGCCTGGGGTGGGGAAGTCGTTGTCTTGGCCGACGAGGTACCAAGCAGCGAGGATTCTATAGAGATCAGCAAGGGCGAAGTAGATTCAGAAAAGAGACAAACCTGGTAGCCATATCAGTGACTCGAGATTCTGTAACCGTGCCGTTCTCAACAGCCTGAGTAAGGTTTTCGCCCCAGAAACCACCCATGGGCATAACCATATCGAGACCAGCATTCGCACTCTCAAGGTTATGCTGAGCATTCCAATCAAGAAGCACGAACCCGTCAAACTCCAGCTCCGATTTGAGGATGCCGTTCATCAACTTGCTGTTCTCGCAAGCATAGGTGCCGTTGACGCGGTTGTAGGAGCACATTACTGATGCGACGCCAGCTCTGACAGAGTCCACAAATGGCCAGAGATAGTACTCGTGCAGCGTCTTATCGTCGACGTTGGAAGATACTGCTTCGACTCCAAAGTAGGGTCGGCGGTAAGTTTCTTGTTCATTTGCGATGAAGTGCTGTACCCCGTTAGCAGAAATAGCGATAGGTTTTGTTTATATTACTGACCTTAACGTTGGCAATGACTCCTGCATCTTGGTGGCCAATGATTGACTCGGCACTGAGCTTTCCTGTCAGGTAAGGGTCGACTGAGAAGCCCTCCCAGTTACGACCGCCAAGTGGTGTTCTGCCTAGAGGGCCGACGTTGGGTCCGAGTAGGACATTGACTAGATAGAGGATCAGTATTACAGATTACATTTCTGTCTGTTGTTGACTCACCTCCTTTGGTCTTGAACTCTTTGCCCATGTAATATCCCCTCTGGTACGTCAGGTTCTTATCCCAACTGGCACCAACATGCAAAGCCGATGGATACGAGTTAACCAAATCTGTTGCCCTCACGCCGTTGCCTGCATCGTGCAGACACAGTCCGGGCCATCCAAGACGCGGTATAGTTCCAGTATTACCAGCGCAGACATTATCCGTCGCGAAACCTCGCGTGACATTGACTTTTTCTTCCAGCGTTAATTTGTCTACAAAATCCTGCGCTCTCGAATACGCGCTCTTCCAAATACCTCTGCCAGATCCTTTGGCTGCAATTGGAAAGCGTTAGCTTGAGCGTCAGGGGTAAGCTTAAGCTTGTGTGGGTAACCTTACGCGAAGGGTACTCTTCAGTGTGAGTCTCTGTGGGAAGCGCCAATGTCCCAGTGACTTGCAGCGCAAGACACAGCAATTGAGTTGACCACATTTTGACAAGGAGCCTGTGAGAATCAGTCAAGTTCTCATGCCGTGAGTTTGCTGATGATGCTCTGTGCACTTTATTTATCACCTCACCTTATCCCTGAGCTCGGTCTTCATGAGCAGTGCTATCCGAGAAATAGCCGAGAGTTTCCACAAACACGTCATATACAAGGATCGTGGACACTCCGCCGCTGTTCAACTTGTTCTTTTGTCTCACCGCCAAGAAAAACATCAAATCGGAACGCTGTCCGAGGGTACAGGGTAGTACAAAGTTCCACGATTTCTTCTGGAGTTACAACCCGGGGCCCCGGAGGAATCCTTCTCCCCGCAATGTTTGTCAAGTGATGATGCATCTTGAAATGCCTAATGCTTCCAGAAGGACGGTAGTACGAACATTTATTAAAGTTTGCAATTGGATTGAGAGCATATTGAAGAAAACAATCTTTATGCGTCGAGGCCTTAGGCTAAATCCAGCAAAAGAGCCCGATAATGTAGCAGACCTCGGCTTCAAAAGTTCTAATGTGCTAGTGACAAGCCTTGAAATAGCGCAAATCGACAGGTTATACCAATGATCAGAAATCGCAGTTTGCTGATAAATGAAGGTGTAATTAAAGTTCTCAGCAGGAATCCCGATATCTGTGCGATCGAGTCAGCTTACCTCAGATTGAAGCAACCCACAGGAGAAATGCCGATGGAGGTTTGACATCTGACATTCCATGCAGTAAGCGGGTTACACACGCGACGACGTTTCATCCGAGGAGCCCGCTGATCTCGCCATGGTTCTTCTCCAAGTATCATACGGTCCCTTTCCTATAAACACTCGATAATTGGGGTTTATCCTCTTAGTAAGGAAGCTCTAACTGGCCATGCGAAATAATATGGACTTGGATTACCGATTCCAATCACATGGGAGAATTCTTAGTGTACAATTGAAGAATGGCCTTAAGTATGTCATTTCACGGCTACACTCACCCAATCTTAGGGCCATCTTGAGTATTTCGCGATTAGATATACAAAAAGTGATTGACGGAGCGTATGGGGATAAACTGAGCTTACATTTAGCCTTGCTAGGCTTTGATGACCGCTGAGTAACCCCGCAAGCCCTCCATCTGTTCGATATGCCGCTAAGAAACATGCGGCAAAATGCCCCGACACAGCCAATAAGAAGGATTCCGTTTCGAGGACACGGTTCTAATGGCTGTCGGTACTTTATCACCCTTGTGCTTGTGCTTACTTGTTTCAACCCCTCTATCTGAGATGCTGAACGTATAAAGAGGAAGGACGCGCAGGCCCCAGGCTTTCACCAGCCAATTTTTATTCACCTGCAAAGATTATGTTGTACCATTTGGTCGAGTTGTACGAGCGAGCGCCAAGGGATTTTGCCCTGGTGCTAACTCTCTCATTCTTCACTGCTCTTTACCTTCTTCGCCGTGCACTTTTGCCCAAACCGATCCCAGGCATACCATACAACGAAAATGCCGTCAAATCGCTCTTCGGTGACATCCCCGAATTCCGCGCTGCCCCCAATCGACGAGAATGGTGGGCGCGACAGGCTATCAAGCATCAATCGCCGTTGGTCCAAGTCTTCATGCGGCCCTTTGGGCGCCCGTGGGTTTTTGTAGCGGATTATTTTGAGGCTTCGGATATTTGCATGCGTCGTCTCAAGGAATTCGATAGAGCCGACACTACGAGGGACCAGTTTGTTGGGTTGACCCCTGCACACCACATCATTATGAAATCTTCAGATCCTCAGTTTAAGAAGAACAAAGAGTTGATTCGAGATCTTATGTCGGTCAGCTTTCTTCAGCAGGTTGGTCGAATCACTTTAAGGCCTTTATGCGTACTGATTTTATTAGGCCACCGCCCCTCAAATTTACGACAAATTCTCGACCCTTCTTGAGCTTTGGGGACGTAAGCGACGCTCAGCTGACGGAAGACCTTTCAACGTGGCGGATGATATCCACAATGCAGCACTCGACATCATCCTGGGAGCATCCTTCGGCCTTGAATCTGACCAAGGGCAACTTGGCCGACAACTCTCCCAGCTCAAGAGCAAAACAGTTTCTGGTGGACACGATGATGCTTTTGAGTTTGAGCCAGTTCCACTTGACGATGAGCTCGCCTCTTTCACTATTCTCGCCGACAGCGCCAGCGTTGCCATACGATCGCCTGCACCTGTCATTCACCACTTCTTATACAGAAATCTCAACGCCAAGATGAGGAAGGCAAGAGCTGGTCGTGATAGACTGAGAGACCGCGAGGTTGCCAAGAGCATAGAAAGAAGACGACTAGGCCAGCCCCAGCGCTGTGCCTTGGACAGTATGCTTGCTCGTGAGGATGCTATCGCTGAGAAAGAGGGGCGCAAGCCTGACTATCGCAGTCAAATGATCATGAGCGAGGTATGTTGCCGTGTGACAGGGAATGAGGGCGAGCTAACAGTCTGCAGCTGCTTGGCTATCTTGTTGCTGGACACGAGACAACATCGGCTGTTCTAAGATGGGGAATGAAGTACTTGACTGCCAACCAGCGAGTCCAGGTACTTCTACGCGAATCAATCTGGAAGGCCTACCCAGAAGCCAAAGACGAGAACCGCTTTCCCACCGCCGAAGAGATCCTCAAAGCTCACAATCCCTACCTCGATGCTGTCGTCGAAGAAATGCTCAGGCATTCTCGAGTTGCCCCTATCACACTCAGGCAAGCGACAACTGACACTGAGATCCTCGGAAGATTCATACCAAAAGGCACCACAGTAGGTTTCTTGGCCAACGGGCCGGGCATAATGATGCCCAGCATCCCAGTGAATTCAGGCAAGAGATCAGCAGCTGCGCGGACACACATGTATAAGACGGACTTGCTTGATGACGCCGACATTTCGGAGTTTCTTCCTGAACGATGGCTCACGACAAAGACTACCGACGCGGGAGATGAAGAGACAGTATTTGACCCTAGCAAGTGCCCTTCCCAAGCATTTGGTCTAGGACCTCGTGGTTGCTTCGGGAAGAAACTCGCTTATATGGAAATCCGAATATTTCTGACGCTACTCTTCTGGGAGCACAAATTGGAGCCGATTCCACCTGAGTTGGCCACGGATGATGAGATGATATCGTTAACGCGAACGCCGAAGAATGTCTATGTGAGATTGTCAAAGGTGCAAGAGGACGAATAATTGGATGGACAAAGAGATCAGAGCTGGATGTTAAGTACTGGGCTACTAGAGATATAGGCTAGCTTAGCGCCAATCTTCCCATCGAATCTACTCACTACAGCAGGTTTTAACCTGTTTCGTCTTCCGTAGTATAGTGGTCAGTATGCAAGCTTGTCACGCTTGAGACCCGGGTTCAATTCCCGGCGGGAGAGATCCAGCCACCTGCAACATGCAGGTAATCCTTTTTTGTAAATCCATTGAAGGATTTTGTTTGATGCTTTCTTTTTCTTCGCAATTGATGAAGACCCTGGAGATCTCACTTGAGGCGATAGTAAGCTGCAGGGGAGTAAATCAGTATCAGCATGTAAGGCAAGAGAGCTAGGATTTCTGTGGAGTAGGACTAGATATCTTCGTCTTCTCTCTACCTAGATCTATATATCTTGCTTTAGAATAAGTTAAATACCTTCCCAAGTTTTCAACTATAATACTCCCGGACCATATATCGAACTAAAGTTGCACCTGTACCTGCCGCCACTCAAATTCAGGTTGTGACCAACGTCGCACTCTTGAAAAATCTGTTTGTAAAACTGGACTTGGTTCCGCAGCATTTAAAAATTGTTTAAATACGATTCATTGGGCTGAAACGTCCCGATGTATCACCAGCAGGTAGGCGGGCGTGGTAGTAGAGGCCATATATCTTGAAGTCCAATCATTGATTCAAGTCAACCAGCAGAAGTGAAATGTATCTATGATCTGCGCTGATCTGTATACAAAGTTACCGAGATTTTAGCCTTCGTCATTGCGTTAAATACCTGACGAATACACGATTGTTGCAGAGGTCATGATTTCCATTTGTGGTTTTGCTATTTTGATTTATCATCCGAGCCGTCTGGTAAACTCTGCTAGTCTCGTATTTCGGGCCTACGACACTCTCAAATCTTGGACTTCTCGATGGAAACGTATCCTTCAACGGTAGCAAGAACAGAGTCCTCCAGACTAGTCCAGCCAGGCCGACCCATATCCTTCAGCAGCTGCTCCGCCTTCTCGGCCGGCTTGATCTCGTTGGCATCGCGTCCACCTGAGAAGTTATCGGGGAACTTCCGGTCGGGATAGTTCTTTCGGAAAATGTCCAGGATCGAGTCCCAGTTGAAGTGGCCTGCGAAACCAAATATTCTCTGGTCTTCTAGGTGGCCGAAGAGGGCTGTTGCAACATGCAGTCTGCCTGTGTCGTCAACGTCGATGTAGTATTCTGCACGTGAATTAGTCTGCGGTTCTGCTTATTGAAAGCGTTTGAAAACATACGGGGAGCAATGACTTTATGTATAGGCGTCGCGTTGCCCTGGAATAGTTGGATAATGTAGCCGGTACTGCTGGGGAATCCCTGGTTGACAGGATCGATAGACCTGCCCCAGTTGAAGTTGGGTAGTACTAGATCCAGTTAGAAAGAGTAAGTGATGTCGATTCACAACCATCTTACCGGTATTGACAACCAAGTCAGGTCTCTCGCTGCGATGCTCCTTGTGGTAATCCCAGATAGCCTTCTCAGACTGGTTCTTGCTTGCGGCGTAGACAGCTCCAGCCCTCTCCCTCTCATAGGGAGGATCTGCCCAAGCCTTCTTGACTGCACCCTCACTCCAGCTGTCCTCGGTGATAGTAGCGCCAGGGGCATCGTGAATGGACACAAGGGCAGCGCTGGATGAGGAGGTGAAGACGAAGCGCTTGACACTTGGAGTGGCGTATGCAGCCTTCAAGGCACCAACGGCACCAGCGATGACACCAGGGATGACGTTGTTGGGGTTAGGATCCATTGACATGATTGACGCAGTGTGTGCGATCATGGATACATCTGGTTTCGATGTTAGTTCCTGGCCATGGTGTAGGTGAACCCTCAGCTCTGACCTTTAGCGACTTCCTTCATAGCCTCCTCGTCAGTCATATCCGCCAACTTGACAAGCTCGAAATTTCCTTGTCCGTACTCATTGTCGAATGCAGTCGTGAGCCACGAGTTCTTCTCCGGGGACCGAACCGTTCCACGGACTTTGTAGCCGAATTCAAGGAATTGCTTGGCAACGTGGGAGCCTAGAAGGCCATTGACGCCAGTGACAAGGACCAAAGAGCCCTTTGGTAGAGCAGGGTTAGCGATAGGAGACATTTTATTGTTTAATGTTTGCGAGAATGAGTATGACAAAACAGAAATGTCTTCTCAGGACACTGGTCAATATTTATATACCGCTCTTTGACAATGCGCCACAATAACCCCCGCATTGGCCATTTAATGCGCGTGGTCCGCAAGTCCGCACCCGCACTTCAGCAATCATACTACGTAGATGTGAATCTAAACGCCGGACATAGTTCCTCTTTTGTCTTGGCGCTGCGGGACCAGAATCACGAATTGTTTCATGATTTATGATTTATAAGCGTTCAAGTTTCAACCAACGAGAGCTCTACCTAGCGGAGGCTTATACGAGAGCACGAATTGAATATTCATTTTGCATATCTTGTCTCAGTGAACGCAAGTTCATCTGCTAAACGTCCACGAATCATTGAATAATCTTCTTCAATACCTCGGCAAGATAAACCAATGTTAATTTATATTAGACTTCCACGAAAGTTTGTTACCCCCTAGAACAGCAAGAAGAAGCGGACCCCGCGGGCTGCGCTAATGTTGCAGTGAACGAGATTCCGTGTCATGGATTCTCAAAGGCCGATCCGCATACAACACGGAATACTTCTCGGATTATCGTGTATACATGGCTGACTCGATCGCTGATGAACATGTGACATTCCTCCTGCAGAGTGGCTGTGAGCAAGTAAATATGATTTGGTCAAGGACCTGCAGGCGCAGTAACGGTGGATCCTGAGTCAAGCCGATGTTTTGGTCTGGAGATACCGTTGAATAAGGCAATAATTCCTGTTGCAAATCATTATGCTACCTGCACGCCAGAGGGAATGAAATCGTGTTGTAAACTTCAGTTTGGACGAACTGGCTTGACCTATCCTTAGAGAGTGAAGACCGATCCCGTATTTGGGATACCTAGGAATAAATCGGATACATCATTCGTGACGTCAAGATCATTCTCATCCCGCTTACTCACCTTCGGTTCTTAAACTCTAAAAACGAAAATGGCGGTCGACCTGTTGACGAAGAACATAGACGGTGATAAGAGAGTGTGCTAAAGCATATCCTTAACCCTGCATAGCATCACGCCGCTTTCCATTATAGTCCTATGAGCTCGAGAAAGGCTCCTAGTTAGCTAATACTCTTCGATCTACGGATATAAAGGAATCCACAGTCTACCGCGGTACCCCGACCAAACGGTAATTTCTTACTCCGCATTTGATTCTGGTCCCCTCCCCAGAAGGCCCCGGTCCTTCTCCAATTCGACTAACTTGGCTAATTCCCATCTTGCTTAGTGTCAGATGCCTTTCACGATGACAGCCTTGTAGGTTCGTCTATACACGCGCCACTTCCGTCATATCACAAGCGCGCTAGATCTGCTTGAACGAGGCGGCATGCCCAAGACACAGAAACTTGCTGAAAGGAAGGCAGTCACACCAAGCATCAAAGCACCACACTGCTCAAGAGACCATACGAACGAAGGGCCAAGAACAATACCAAGGAAAAGTATTGATCTCGTTGCGTCATCACTAAATAATAAGCGCCACGAATTTGCAGCTAGAAAATAGTAGGTATGACAAAAATCTTGGATCCTTGGCATGTCACTGCATTGAGGTAAATCACTACCAATGTTGGGTTGAGGCATCAAGTTCCTTGATTCTTTTGCTCCCTATGATGTGCGATGGACATAATTTGTTAGTTATGGAAGATTGAAGTTCAACCATAATATCATGGAGGGCACAAATCCAACAAGCTGGTCATGATCTGAAAGTAGGGAGTCACAACAAGTCACAGTATTGCAGAGTCAAATAGTACAGCAACGATGTTTGGGGACTTGATCATAATCCGACAACTCGAAGTAGATTTGCATACTATATTATTCACTGTAAGACACAGGCCAAGAACATGGCAGATCTTTTCCTGCATGATACAGATCGAGCTTGCCCATTCTGACGCTTGTGAGACAGGTTACTACTCAATATTTACAGAGTGTACATGTAGCGAGGGTTATGCTCGCCCATCTCGCTGATCTCCTCCTCAGTCTTGCCCTCAATTCTCCAATCCTCTTGGCCTGAAAGCTTTCTCTTGTTGAGCTTCTTGAAGTGCAGAAAGACCGCAGTGTGGATGCAGACGGCAAGGACTAGCATCCCGATGGAAGCTCCGTAACCGGGACGGTATGTGGGCGCGTACTTGTCCTCGAAAAGGAAAGGTGAAGCGACACCAGCAGAGTTTCCAATGGTGATGAAGATACCACTGGCGAATGCACGCTTACCATATCGTGGCTGGTTGACAGTGATCCAGGCCATACCCGATCCAGAGCCAGTCCACAGTCCAATGGCAACGATGAAACAGCCTGCGAAACTCATGGCTTGGCTTTGGTTGGCGATAAGAAGGACGTAGCCCAGGATCATAGTCAATCCACCACCGATACAGAAGATACCTCTCTGCTGGATACGATCACTGATCCTCGCGCAGACCAAGTAGGTCACGAAACCAACAGCGTACACGGGGACTGTAAGACCCTGGACCTGCTTGGGGCTCCAGTCACCCATCTCCTTGATGATTGTAGGTAGAAAGACACTGAAACTGTACAGGACCGAGTGACTGCAGAATTGGGCAATTGACAGCGCCCAGATGGTCCAGTCCTTGACTCCGGCCATGACGTCCTCCTTATGTAGCTCCTGACCAGATGTGGTCTGACCAACCTCGGCAGCTCGAACGTCCAAAAGAGCCTGACGCTCTTCGTTGCTGAGGAACTTGGCTGTTTCGGGGGTGTTGGGGAGGATGAAGGGGATCACGAAGGCGGTCAGGACAGTGGGGATTCCGTTAATGGTGATAATCCATCGCCAAGCTCGCCATCCTCCAGCACCCTGACCCGGACCATCGTAGTTATCCAATTCACCAATGCCCAGGGCAACGAGACCACCAACGGCACCGGAGATGGCAGAGATGGAGTAGAAGTAGGCGTTGCGAAGGGAGATGTGCTTCTTGTGGTAGAACATGGTGAGATACAGCCTGATCTTATTAGTGATGAGTCCTGAGTCATAAGAAAAACCGAGACGTACATGATTCCAGGGAAGAGTCCAGCCTCGAAAGTACCGAGGAGAAGACGGCATGCTACTAGGGAGGCAAAGCTGCTGACGAATCCGGTAAAGATAGCCACAATACCCCAAAAGAAGACAAGTCCTGCAATGTATCTAGCAGGCTGCATCTTCTTGATGATGAGGTTGGAAGGCGTCTCGAATAACTAGAAATAGGTTAGTCAACTGTTTGCCATAGGCATAGAGCCGAGAAGTTGAGACTTACACAATAGGTGACGAAGAGAATAGACACAGCGAGTTGGTATTGGTTTGCACTCAGACCGAGTTCGTCCTCAAGACCATAAAGACGAGCATTGCCAATTCCGACTAATGCCAATGTCAGTTGTAGTTATTAAAAGACAATTGTTGTTGAACTTACCTCGATCCATGAAGTTCATGAGATAGATCCAGCATACACATGGAATGATTCGTCGATCAAGCTTCGTGAGAATACGCTTCTCTGTCTCTTCTGAAACGAAGGGAATGGCGTTCTCGTTGGTAGGGCTATCACTCTGGGTAGCAACGCCCTCCTCCTCCTTGCCAGGGGAGTGGCGATCACTGTTCTTCTCTGAACCTAGAGACATAATGAAGACCTAAGCCTCAGATATTAGGCAAAGATGAAGGTTAAATGGAAGAAAGGTTGGAGGATGGGGAAACCAGAGCAAGACGTGACGGGGGAGCAGAGGACTCCTATTTTATATCCTCACGTATCATCGTAATGGTTGCAGCGCAGGACCGCGCGGGGTACCAATGCCCAGACATTCTAATCCAGATTACGAAGTGAAGCCCGGCCTAAGGGGATGCCCAGAGATGCAAGAAACCCCAGACTGCCAAGAGGGAGAGAAACCCACAGAGTTAAACACTCGCGGAGAAAGCTGGGGAAAAAGAAAAAGGGAGGGAGAATCGAGGGGGCGAGCTAAGCTTTGTGGAGAAGGAAATGCTTGGTGCTTGGCCAGGACGGAGATATCAGTCTGGCCAAGCATAGCCAAGACTATAGCCAAGCGCTTAGAGAACAAGCAATCAGTGATGATATCCACCGCCCTTGGGTACGCACGTACGTTACTGGGTTTTTGGAGGTCAGATTAGGCGATATACCCCCGTAAACTTGGCAATACTTGGCGTCTTTGCATACGGAAGTCATAATAACGGATCCCAATCTTGGCGAGTAAGCCTGGTTGGTTGCGTATGTAGTAAGAGAAAGAAATGATGATGTTGGCTTGTCTTGGCTTGTTGACTCGGACAAATGGAATTGGACTCATTTAGGCTAGATACATAAGACCTTGGCGGTTATTATGCAATCGAATTAAATCATCTTTTTGTTGTCTCATCGGATGGAGGTCTGCGGATCTTGGTCTTTTGCAGCCTGCTCCACGTGTAGAATTATGCTTAAATGACATTTCCCCCTCATCTCGGCCACGTCAATTCCCAGATGGTTCAACTTGGCACGTGGAATTCTCGTGGCTGCTGCCGAGCCTCGTATTGTGACGCGTTGGCAGACAGTGTAACCGTAACCGTAACCGCGGTTTCGGTATTATCTCAATGCACTCGTACTCCGTTGAAGCGAGAGGGTTGCCGATATATATGAGATGCAGTGAAGGCTGTGTGGACGGACTATTGAACCCCCGCTCGGAGAGCCAATACTCCGAGTCATGGAAATCCTTCTTCTCCGCACCAGTGATTCATACCAAAGACCTGAGCCTACAGTACCATAACCTTTTAGTTCCTGAATTGGTGAATATGTACAGAAATCAACCCAATTTCGCCAAAGTCAACCTCGTGATCAGAGATGTCTTTAATCTGTAACGGTCCCCGAACAAGCTTTGCAATCCCAGATCATGAACCTGGACTTCGTTAGAGAAAACAACCCCAACGCTGTGGGGGAAACCCCATTGTGGGACACTTGCAGGAGTCACAGTGGAGGTGAATCCACTACGGCCAGTCTGTGCGGCGCCTCTTGCGCTTACAGGGCATTGAGCCTTGGGGTTACAGTTGCCTCCACTAACCAAGGGCGGCGTTGACCGCCTGGAGACGTGAGAGAATTGCGGAGGTTGGTCTCCTCACCAGTGACGAGATCATTCCGATTCAAAGTAAATAAGAACTTCAACCAAGCACGTCCTATTATAATTACAAAGAATATTATCGTTTATTTGAACGTTTCGGTATTCTACTCAGGCCAAATAAAACCAGATGAGGCGCGCAATATAGCTACCTAGCAATTAGTCAGATGAGACGAATTTCACAACAATCTCCCTTACTCCGCAGATTGTTTTAGAGACTCCCAATACACTTAAAGCTATTACATTCTCCGGTGTCTAATTGTCACTGGTAATATCACGTGTATGCCTCGAAGAGCAGCGGTGTACCTGAGCCTATGGTGGATTAGTACAAGTCCTGCTTGCTACCGGATAACTAGTAGAAGCGTTCGAAGCTTTATTGTGAGTGAAACTATGTAATTTGACCCAGGTTTTGATTTACTAGACTCTATGAGGAATAATTTTTCCAGCTATACTCATATAGAGTTTATATTCCAGAAACTATCCTTCCTAGCTATGATTAGAAGCTCATTCTACCTTTTAAAGACGCCCAAGTGTTAGGAATATGCCCAGATGCCAAATCCATTTATCAATTTGCCTTCTTCGATGGATTTGACATCAATCATACACATATCAAATATTGAGCTCACTTAGATTGTTCTGCCTCTTGCATTGTGGAAAGACATCGGTTGTGAGGTGTTGGAGTGATATCCAGGAAGCTGATAGAGAATCAAGTATCGTTCAATTCTCACGAAGTGGGCGGTCTTCTATCCAATTTAAATTCAAGCCGTGAGCAGACTCCTTGTAGAACGCAACTTAAATAACTTGAGCCATAGTCGTTGTCTAAAACACGTACGCAGTTCATGGTGTGCTTATTGCTTAATAGATAGAGCCTCTTCACAGCACTCCTTTTTTGCCTCGCCATCGCTTGCTCTTTCAAAGACAAACACCTTGCAGCTTTAGTACCTTCCATGCAGTATGGCATGCGTGTTTGGAACTGTCTAGTTTGTATCTTGTTATATTGCTCGATTATAGGCGAGTCTCCATATTGGCGTGAAATCCTCCATGATATTCACTCCAATGGCACACTTGAGAATTCAACCTAGATTTGTCACGGCTAACATCAACCTGATCCTACTCGATTGCCGGTCCGGAACTTGATTTTCTCTGAATGCCCGCTTATCGGATGAGAAGTTACACATGACGAGTTGAGGTACTGGCTAGCGCGATGCGTTGTTTAAACCTTACCTTTGGAGGCAAGAGGGGAACCGCGTTCTATAGCCTCCAAAGGTAAGGCCTTGGTGACTTTTTCCCTCTTCACGCGAGATATTTGATTTTCCGGCTGCGCTTGAATAAAATGAAAGAAGAAGATCTCAAGACCGGCCCGGCCTGAGTTTCTTATCTCGCATTCATTCTGTCATTGGAAGGCGCATAAATAACAGTCAATTAGTGCCACGTCCCACCGATCAACTTACATCAACCCCTCATCTTGTGTATTCTTTTAGCTTCAAACTTCATTGACTACAGCTTCACTCGCAGAGATATACCAGATTTTCCAGCATTTAATTACCTACCTAGAACCACCCTATCGCAACAATGACTGCCATTCCCCATCCTTTTGACCCTCTGAGGCCAGAAGAAATTTCGAGGGTAAGCCTGTCGATTACGCCAGAGCTTCTCTCCTTAGTAACAACGAAAGACTAAACGGTGTTTAGGCTTCTCGTATCGCGCGCCCTCACTTCGGAAATCAAGACCTCAACTTCCGGGTTATCACCCTCCTGGAGCCAAGCAAGAAAGAAATGATCATTTTCATTGAGAGGGAGCAACCTAAACAGCATATAGAGCACATCCCAACGCGCTGCGCTAGAATCGAGGTTTCTATCAAAGGAGAAAGTGGCGGCAATCAGCTTTTCGAGCTGATCGTTGATCTTGATAACGACACTGTTGTCAAGAAAGAGCATGTGGAAGGAAAGCATTCCTACATTGATACCGATTACATGAAGGCTGTCGAGAAAGCTTGCCTTGCAAATGAAAAAGTTCAAGCTGAGATTTGTTCTCTCGATCTACCAGCCGGGGCCACTGTCGTGGTAGAGCCGTGGGCGTATGCTACCGATGGGATGAATGATATGACCGATCGAGTCAGCATGGTGGGCCATTTTATGCGTTATAGTAGTCTGTCTGCTATACTAACATTGAACAGTGTTGGTTTTACCTAAGACTGCTAGACAATCCCGACGCAAACTATTATGCCTATCCCTTGGATATCTGCGCCGAGGTATCTGAGTCTCTTCAGGTCACAAAGGTCTATCGCTTGCCAACCACACCACACGAGAGGATCAACAATGAGAAAAGGCCTTTCGACCATCGGAGGATTCATTCCACGACTGCAAGCGAATACCACCCCGATTTGAGACCCAGCCCCCGAACCACCACCAAACCATACCAAGTAGTCCAGCCTGAAGGTCCGTCTTTCCACATTCAAGGCAACCATGTCAAATGGGAGAAGTGGGATCTTCGTGTCGGCTTCAACTACCGAGAGGGCCTTACGCTTCACAACATTCAATACGATGGGCGGAGCCTTTTCTACCGTCTTTCACTGGCAGAAATGTTTGTTCCATACGGAGACCCACGATCCCCATATCCGCGGAAAGGTGCCTTTGACCTTGGTAATGATGGTGCTGGGATCAATGCCAACAACCTCCAGCTTGGCTGCGACTGTTTGGGGACTATCAAGTACTTCAGTGCGTATCATAACACGCCATCTGGTGAGCCTATGGAACTGCCCAACGTTGTATGCTGCCATGAACAAGACGACGGTATCCTCTGGAAGCACACCAACTTCCGAACAAATACTCCTGTCGTGACACGCTCTCGCATTCTTGTTTTACAGACTATCATCACTGTCAGTAACTACGAGTACATCTTTGCGTGGCACTTCTGTCAGGATGCTTCAATCTTTTATGAGGTTCGGGCTACGGGGATTCTGTCCACTGCACCAACTTCAATTGATCACAAGGATACGTACCCTTACGGCACCGTCGTGGCACCTGGTGTTCTGGCTCCGTATCATCAACATCTTTTTAGTCTTCGCATCGATCCTGCGATTGACGGCCATGCTAACTCCCTTGTGGTCGAAGAGTCAAAGGCACTGCCTATCGATGACCCAGAGATCCACAATCCTTTTGGGGTAGGATATGTCACAGAGAGCCAAACGATTGAAGAAGAAGGCGGGTTCGATCTCGACTTCACGAAAGCACGCACGTTCAAGTTCGTCAACGAGAACAAGATCAACCCAATTACTGGCACGCCGGTCGGGTTCAAACTCATGCCATTCTACAGCCAAATGCTTCTCGCGCACCCGAGTTCATTCCATGCAAAGCGGTCCGAATTTGCCGAGCATGCTGTATGGGTGACAAGGCATGAAGATAACGATCATTTCCCTGCCGGCAAATACACGATGCAGTCATCTGGCGGTGACGGATTGGCTTCTGTTATTGCCAAGCGTCGAAGTACCGGCACGTCTCAATCTGTAAGGAACGAGGACATTGTCATCTGGCACACTTTTGGCTCAACTCATAATCCGCGGATCGAAGACTGGCCTGTAATGCCGAGCGAGAAGCTCATGGTGGGTCTCAAGCCGGTCAATTTCTTCTCGGGGAATCCAGGCTTGGATGTTGCTCCCTCGAGGCAGGAGCAAAACAAGAGCGTGTTGTATACAGGGGAGGATGCTGAAGGCTCGGCATGCTGCGTCGCCAAAATGTGAAGAAGGGTGATGCTGGTGGTGTAATGTGACGGTTTAAAATGAGGTGGCTGGGGTTGATGACGAGTGTGAAAAACGAGTCACGTCCAAGTCTCACTACCCTAGAGCTCGATTGATACTATCTTGCAAACAAATTCCACTCGATATCCGGCTGTCTAGAAGATCAATATCAGGGGATATAAAGATTTTTACACAATAGATATGCTTTCCTACGTAGTATAGTAGTTCATCGCTATCTTCTACTAATTGAAATAAATAAAAAAGAGCCTCAACAAAAATTTGCATCATTTTCTAGAACTGTTCCAGAAACAATTCTGTTGGCTACGCACTTTCTCCTAGCGTCGACAAGTTGCAAACTCTTCTGTCAATTGTTAAAAGACTTGATGGACCGGGAAAAGGGAATACTAGCCTTAGACAAGATATTCCACCAATAAGAATATACAGAATGGACAACACAAAGCTCAAAGCAAGGGAAACTGCGAATAGAAAGAAGCAATTACCAAATGATATCCTCAGTGAACGCTCGCGGTCACCGTGCACCATCGCTAGCCAGCCTCGTCCACTGAAAATTCTGCTTTTCACCGAGTCCCACACCGAGAGAACTTCACCTTAGTCAGCGAAAAATTCATCTGCTAGTGCTCCACACCAACTCTCTATAAAAGTCTGCTCTGCCGCCGGCCATTTGGACTTTTCTTCTTTTCTTCTTCATGTCGACAATACTTCAGAGAATCATTTCTATAGTATTCGACCTTCTCTTGGTTCCCTAAAAGAGCCACAGATCCCACCCTGGTTGATGAATGCATATCCTCGATGCCCTAGAGTGAATACCTTTTTGGTCCTCTCGATCTGTCCGCAAGGATGGCGGTGACTGCCTCGTGCGGTTGCTGTATAGAGAGATGTTACTCTTGATGATCTCGGCCCTGATAACGGTCTTGCCTTCGGGCGCGCTGTCGGGGCGGGCATTGATGGACGTCTGACAGGCTTTTTTTCGTTGCTTTCTGAGGCTTGCCTTGGTTGTGAGGAAGAATTTGGTCCAAAGGGGCTTTTGAACAAGTGTAGCTCAAAACCACCTTGATAATCCCTTTTTAATTCTTTTCATGTGAACTGATACTGAAACAAGTGTGACTAGTTATCAGCCTGTGGTTATTCTTCCAGCCGGCCATTCAAGGACGCCATGCTGATCTCATATCATTACTTCACTAATCTTTCACTGAGATGGATAAATGTTACATATAGAAAGACATTTGTCATATTGAGCGAGACACTAGTGGTAGACATCAAGAGTGGGTGGGGAAATGGGAGGTAATAGAAAGAAAGAAAATGTCGAGTCAAAACTCGTTTCCTGAAAGCTACCCACTCTGGTGATGGCTTCAAGTATACTGTATTCATACCACAACCACCCTCAAGATCGACTTACTACCTTGGCGCTATGATTTGATGTCAAGAATACACCTGTAAGTTTCTAAGTCAATGAAAATAGATATAGCTTCCCTCTGCTAGAAGTAAATGGGTTGCATGTACCATATCTGGCTATTAAGGTTTCTGCTCATACAGTTGTTTTGAACCTACTTTAGCAGTTACAGCTCATATGGATAGCAAAATTCTTTGTGAAGAAAAGTGTGTAAAATCATGCCTCTTGATCCAAAAGACTTCAACTCTATTGTGACAATCTATGGAAAGCGAACAAATGGTGCAACATAAGTAGTCATGTACACACCCTTTTTCTCAGAGAAGTTGAACGATATGAACGTATGGACCTTTGGAGTCTCCTTTGTAGCATCAACAACATCGCTGCCACTGTAATCATTAGCATGCCGAAACTTCGCGATAGGGCCTTTGACTTACTATGCGTCGGAAACAATTTTGCCATAAGCTCCCTCAACACCCCAAGCCCAGCCTCGCTTTCGGAAGACCTTCTCCATGCCTTCAACAACCTCTTTATCGTTCTTGAAGTACTGATTCAATGGCACATAAATCTTTACTTCTGGCATGTCTTGCCCGGGCTTGAGTTCCCAGCTGAAGCAGGCGCCACTTGTACCAGGTTTCTTTTCCAAGATTTCTTTGGAGAATTTATCATCGATCTCCCTGCCTTCAGGCTCGTTGATAAGCAAGTTCCACATATCATGTAGAATAGCTAGACCGTCCAATGTCGTCTTGTCTGTCCGTTTGCCGCCCAAGGTGACGTGCTCTTGTACTGCCTCCCAGGTGTTGGATTGCGGTTCGATATAGATCTTGACTCGTGCACCTTCTTCTGGACTCACGCAGTCTATTCCGATGACAACAGTTAATGGTGGATCTCGGTACAGCTTCTTCTGATATCCCTCAATGATGTCTAGTGCAGGTCCAAAAATGGCACCAAGGGGCTCAAGTCGTCGGATGAGATCGAAGCCAGCTCTATCGGAGTTCTTTTTGGAGGTCATGTACTTGATGACAGGGTAGAAATATGCCTTCATGATTTGTTTGTCCTCCTTGAGATCAAAGGCTAGAAAGACTTTGGGTATGCGAATAGTGTCCTTAGGCATCTTTTCCGCCAAAATGGCAGCATCTTCTTTCGAGGGAAAGAACTCGTCTGCAAACTGGTTGAACCATTGCAAATCTGCACCAACCCTTTCAGCAATTTTTGGGATAGGGTTTACAGTGACACCATCGGACCCAGGGAATACTGGCTCATAGCAAAAACGCACGTATGATTTACCGCTATCGCTATTGTTAAGACTGGTTTCGAATGGCGAACCGTTGGGTGTAAGAAGAGATCTTGCGCGAGACTTTACCGGCGCTCGTCCCATGGTAGGAATAATGTAGTTGTCAAGGAAGTCCAGATGGGAAGCTTGTTGCTCGAGGGTGTAGTCCCCGACAGATTTGAGGAGAGATGTGAGCACCGGCTTGGTGTGGTTTGTCCAAAAAGCTATGCCATCTTCTTTGGCTTTGGCCGCTGAACTGTCGTTGCTTCAGGAGTTTAGTAAGAATCTGAAATAAGAGAATGTGCCATACCCTGTCTCAATCGTGTCTTGCGACACTTTTCCGAGCTGCAACTCCCGGAGGGGATCGCTCTGAGTAGGATGCATGCTTTGCAGGATACCTGGTGCTGATGCCATATTGTACAAAGCTGAGGAGAACGTAAGAGCTGGAATTTCCCAGAATCATTAATACTCACTATTGTAAAAATAGGAAGCTATTCACTGTCGATGCAAGCCGAGAGAGCCGTGGAGATTAATAAGTGAACAGCGGGGTCACTGAATAACCCTTGCTGGCCATACACACCAGGCATCAGCGAAGTTAGACTAACTGATTGACACAATACACAGCCACGCGCTTTCTTAGTCCGCTAACCCTCCTACGAAGTGACACCAAAACAGAGGAGCGCCTTTCTGGACTGTCTTCTCGGCTTCAATTCAACACTAGTACGAAAATTATAGAGTGTCAACATGATGGATCACTTCAACAAGCAATTTACCACCCACGACGGTGACACTTACGCCTACGACTACATCCCCGCAAGAGACGAGAAAGACACTTTTCTTTTCATCCATGGATGTCCATCGTCACGTTACGACTGGCGACATCAAATTGCAGACCTTTCAGAAGCCGGCTATGGAGTCATTGCTCCGGATTGTCTTGGTTACGGCGACTCTGACAAGCGTGTCGACCTCGAGGCCTACAACTTGAAGCGCCTAAGCGGACATTTCGCAGAGTTGCTAGATTATGAGAAAATAAACAGGGTCGTTGGCGTCTCACATGACTGGGGTTCTATGGTCATGTCTCGAGTCGCCGTGTGGCATCCAGACAGATTTATCAAGCTGGTTTTCATGTCGGCCGGCTATACTGCTCCTGGAGTGTTCTTCGATATTGATGGACTGAACGTCTGGAGTCAAAAGGAACTTGGGTACATGCAATTGGGCTACTGGTACTTCTTTAACTCCTACGATGCCGAGCGGGTTATTCTTGGAAATGTAAGTGATCCATCTTATGATGCCTGATACCCAACTAACAACAACTCCTAGCTTGAGTCGTTCTTCCATCTGGCATACGCCGATGACAGTAAGCTCTGGGTGACAGGGCTTGCCGCAATCAACGGCACCCGAGAGTGGCTGACCTCCGGCAAAACTCGCCCGCTTCCTCCATTTCTTACTGAAGAAGACAAATCCCGGTGGCTTGAGGTCAACAGCCGAAAGGACACAATCAAGGGGTTTCTCAATTACTACCGCTCACTGATGCGAGGTATCCAGGCAGATGATGAAGACCCATTAACGGATGCACAGCGCACACTCAAGGTTCCTGTACTTGGCATATGCGGTGGTGGAGATATGGTTACGAGGGCGGATCAGATTGGGAGGGGTATCATACCGTATGCGAGCAAAGGATACACTGAGCTCGTTCTCGAGGGCGCAGGGCACTGGATCATGCTCGAGAGACGTGCCGAAGTGACAAAGGCTCTGCTGGAATTTGTCCGCGAAAAGCAGTGATTTGATAGGGTTACACTACATGCTCCCATTGCGTAGGAATCAACCAAGGAGACATAAGCGGGCATTTACCTAAGTACCAAATAAACTTGGAATTTCGTCTGCGAGGCGGTATGCCCGCTGACAGATTCCAACTTTGGAGGATCTCACTGCTGTGTGCATATGCATATTTGAAGTTCTGAACTTGGCGACTTGGATTTAGTGCGACCCTCGTGAGGGGCTAAAGAAAGCACGACACAGAAATAGGTGATAGATCGACAGACTTGGGTGTAAGTCTGCATCGTGTTTTCTTTGGCACTTAGGATTCCAAGGTTTTTAAACTGCTGCCTTGTGGTCTGCGGGGTTCAGGATCCAAGACCTTGTCTTTCTGCAAGAGTTTATCTCTGCGGGGGACTTGAGGGGGCGGGGCCTGCGGAGAAGCGAGTCTAGCATCGTGGGACGAAGGATTGGGACTGCATTGCATAGAGGATTAATTGAATTTACGTGCGTTTCCAAACATTGCGGCATTTAGGTGCAGTTCGAAATGACACTTACTTTTCTTGATCCCAACTGAAAGGTACTTCTCAGATACAAGTGATTATCTTGTATACATACAACCTTGTCTTTACGCAGTAGGTAACTGCCACATGATAGGATTTGGTAGAATCTATAACTTATTTATTAGGCAACTTTTAAGTTTGATGTAGGATTTGGAAATAGAGACTAGAAGCTACGGCTTGCCCCTTCAGGCATGGTCTCTCTTCTTCAAAGTGATGAGCACCCGACCACAAGGCTCATCAATTGTCACTTTGCGAACATTCTCAGGCCTCTCCTCCAGCCTCTCAAAATCGTAATCCAGAAGTAGATGGGTCAGTGTCAGCTTGAGCAGATTACTGGTAAAGAACCGCCCAGGGCAAGCCCCTCTTCCAAGACCAAAATTCAGGAAATCTGGAGAGATGTCCGTCATCTTGGGATGTTCCGGGTCTGTCAATGATCGACGAGGATTGAACCCCCCTGGATACACCCTCTCATCACGCTGGTAGGCTTTGATCGGCGCTGCAAGGATTGCGCCTTGCGGCACGTGGATGCCGTTGGAGAAAGTGAAGCCACCCTTTTTGCCAACGGCTCGCTCAATGCCGGTCTCCCCAATTGGGTTGAAGCGAATGCTTTCTCTGATAAGAGAATCCATAAGCGGAAGCCTCTGGAAGAATTCATGTGAAAAGGCGTCGCCTTTGTTGATTTCCCTGTTGATTTCCGCCCGCAGATCGCTGATCATATCCTCATAGTCCCCTTCTGGGAGGGAGATGAGGTCATATATCAGATTGGTCATGGTGACTAGGTTGGTGTAAGACTGAACAAAATTTAGAACCATCATTCTGGCTACAATGACCATTGGCTCGTACTCCGATGGGCCGTTGGAATCTTTCTTAGCTGCCAGGATGATGGCGCTCAACATGTCATTCTGTAGATGTCAGCTGCTGATCTTAGCTCATATGTGGACGTACTTACCGGTAGATCCGGTTCAGTCTCTTTCTCCTCAGCGGCGTCAATAATAGCCATACGTTCTTTGAGAACAGGCGTCGCATGCTTTGCAGCTGTCTCAATGCAGCGCATTAGCGGCCGACACATGTAGGGCAACAAGAGCCTGGAGGGCTGTCAGCGGCTTATCTCCCACAATCCCTGAGCCTATGGGGTACTTACGGGCGGAGAAATGGCGGGATGAACCGTGCGTACAGAGCTGACGCAAAGAATGTGGCAGCATACTCAGCAGTGGCATCTCGGTACTCCTTGTTGTCACACAGAGGCTGACCTGAGATGATGCGGTTCGCAGATCTGCTAAGAATGGCGCTTGCAGTATCCCACATGTTGATCTTTACCACTCCATTGGAATCGACCTTTGAGGCAATATTATCGTCAAGGGCAGCTTTCATCTCTTCATCTACCATTCCCATTTTGTCTGAGAGCTTCTGGTACAGTTCTCTGTGGACAACATTTCTGTAAACGGGGTGGATCACAATATGAGCTCCAAGGGTGGTGTAGTCTGGGACCAGCGCCTGGAGAGTGTATCTCTTGAGAGAGATGTCGTTTTCAGGCTGTTTGACGTATTCATTAAGAAGTTGCTTCGGTACCATGAGCATAAACCCAGTGCTGCAGTGGGGAATGGGAACGAGTTGGATTCCGCCATGGCCAGCTTCAAGGATCTGATTTCGTCAATAAATGGCGGAGAAACTATGAGGCCCGTAGAAACTACCTTGCGGTGGGTATTCTTAAAATACTCTCTCGACTTGAAAGCAACCTCATATGTCGCCTTAAGGAATATGCCAACCCCTCGCTTACCACCAGCCCAGCTGAATTCCTGGTAGTCTTTCGAAAGGGCAGCTTGCAGCGCAGGTTGCATAAGATGCAACAGCCATGCTGCTGTGGTTCCAACGATTGTATAGACTACAATACGGGGTAAGAACGCCTGAAGGCCGGTTGCGAGGTCAAGAGCCATTGCTAAACAAAATGTGAGATAATGCAATAATTTAGGTGGAGGTTACAAGTCGTAGTGTGCTCGCCAAAGTGACTTATGAGGTCCGAGGAGGAAGGATTCTTGGCACTTCGCAAACGCCCCTAATCTGCACCCCCACAGGAATGATGTAAAGGTGTGATGGGAAGGATCCAGCGTCAAACTCTCAACTATCCAATGATCTGTCGGAGAATTCTGCCGCCTGATGGCCGTGAGATTTGGTTCTGCAAGTAACTCTGTAGGAGCCTTAGTTGGGAATTTGATCGACTGGTAACAAAGCTTGGCGTCATACTCCAAAGCTAGGTTTAGATAGTCGTTCAGTGTATGAGAAACCGGACTTTGTTTGTCATTTCACCTTGGTACTTGGAAGGTACCTGAGTTCGGGACAGCGTAAGGGAGAGCCGAAGAGGAGATGATGGCGTTGGCGGGATGGGTCGCGAGTCAAGCTTTCGGGGACAGTGAATGGGAGGAAATCCTTGGCCTGATGTGATGCTGTGTACTAAGTGAGTAGGATTGAGCTTAGGATGGTGGTGCGTCACTTCATGATATTGCGGCTTCGCCAAGGTCGTGTAAAGTGAGGGTGTGGTAATAGGCAATGCGACGACTAACTTGATGTTTTTGTGCCCAGGATTTCTACATGTAGTTTTATGCTCGTCAGTGCCCATAGATACAACGCATCTTCAAAATTCTACTATTCATCTTTTCTATTGCCTTGAAATCTGGAATGTCGCGCAAAAACACTTTCTACAGCCTGGGCTTGATGCCCACTCTGATGGGTGTAGGCCATCTGGCCCCAGCAATAGGGGCTATTCAAGCTACCATTGGTTCGTACCAGTTCCCTGTTAAGCTTCTCGGACTCATCGGAACTCTGTCTGCTATCGTCGACTGTAAGTATAGTTTTATACTGTACTCTGTATATGCAAGGCTGTTACTGACATCTCTAGCTATGGATACATACAAAGACCTATCACCATCAGACAGACCTTCCAAATTGATATGGAACATTTGGGTCTACGGTGTTTGGTCTATAGTACTTGCTTGTACTCTTCTGTTGGATCTGAAAACCGTTTATGATATTTATCGTGTCCTCCCTCTTGGCTTGCTTTGGGGCATCCCCTGCGTCCCTGCATACACAGCGACGAAAGGATGGATATTGAGCAAGCCGAAAACATTGGTAAGTGAATGATTATACATCAGTTCAAAGGACTTTGAGCTAATTATTTAGCTTTTCGAAGCCAAGTCTTTAGTGGTAGCATTTTGTATGGCTACCGTCACGGCAGAGTCAAGTATAAGTTACTACTGCCGACAAGATAACGTCCAATGCCATGATAAAGACCTACGTATGCGAACGTTCTACCTCGCTGTACTGTACCAGTTCTTTCGCGAAACATCATGCGACGTAAGGGACATCCCAGAAGATACGAAGGAAGGACTCAAGACGCTCCCTGTCAAGCTCGGCAAGCACAATACGATGCTTCTCCTGGCATCGGTGGGATTTTTAGTTGAGGCCATCTTGACGCATGGAATTGATATTGACATGAGTGGGATCACAATACGATCTCCACAGCTAACTTATTCTTTGCTACGGGTGGGACTGACCATGGCGGCTTATTGGCAAATCTTGAGGTTTCCTAGACAAAATTCGTGGGCTTGGGGATCTATGTCGCTTTTTGGTCTTGCGCCAGTATTACTCGCTCAAGCTGCCCTAAGAAGCTGATTCATCACATGGCGAGAGGAGAATAAACATGGAGAGAAGAGGGTAAACGGCTGAAGTAGAGCGGGTTGTCACTGTAGATTTAGATAACTGGGTGACACTCCAACAATGTGAACATGCTAGATAGACATGATATACTACCCAGAACTTGTCCCTATTGAAACTGTTCTAGATACCCCATTAAATGTGACCACATTTCCGCCGGCAAAGAATTTGAAAACCAGGTGTTCCCTTCGTAATCTTTGCCCACAACCACAAACACGCTTGATATGACTGAGACCGTATTGTGTGATGGATCAGACGCTTGATAGTAGACAGGATGTCCACGTTTCCCTTTTCTGGTTTTGGCTGCAGCCTCTCGTTCAATCGCAGGGCTAAAATCAAGTTTCTCAGCAAGGTTCCCTTTTGTCCAATTCGACATGAACTGAGCGGTCATATCTACGCCACCGAAAATAACTGGCATCTTCATAGCCTTCATCGAATCCACAGAGAGAGCTGTTGTAATTTTGAGTTGCTCTTCAGTGGTCTGTGTCTCTATTGCTTGTCGTACCAGAAGCGCTAGCTTCCCTGTAGGCATGTCCACGACCTCATTGGCGCGACAAAAGTAGAAGATATTAGTCGGAGAGTTCTGGACGTAGGCAGCGTCTGGTGAGAACACGGATTTTATCCGGCTGCGAGGATCCACTGCCATGATAGTCAACAATTCATCCTGGGAGCCCTCCCCTTGGTACTTTGCCAGTGTTTGGCATGCAATAGCAGTGAACACATCTCCTTCGCTGATAAATGGCATCGTGTTTTGCGCTTCTTCCCTCGTAAGATGGCCTCTCGCTTCCTTCATCATCTTTTCCAAGGCGTGTCTCGGGATACACAGTGTTCGAGATTGGATATCAGAACATTTCTGTGATGCGGATAGGCTACGTGTACTCCATTCGTCAAATTTCCCGCGGTCAAGAATTCTCTCTGCGAAGACGTGACGTTTTTCTGGTGCAGACTTGAACATGTCGTCAAAAACATCTTGACGGTATCCCGCCATAGGAGCAACATTCTGAGACTTCCCAGCAAGAATCAGACTCCAGGCTTCAAAAATAGAGGCCAAGCCCATCAAATCAGTCGATACATGGGAGTGGGTGATGGAAACGAGAGTGCCATCTGTGAAAGTGTGAACATATAGACAGAACTGGGGTGCATCGCTATTGACATAGCCGTCCATGTTCTTTGGGGTTTTTGAGCTAAGTCCAAGAGAACATAATTCTTTCGGCCCGGGATAGGTACTAATCTTGCCATTTGGTTCAGGCAATTTGGATGCTAAGGGATGTTCAGACAATGGAATATCATGGTTCTCTTGAGTGAACAACACAGCCGGGCGTTCTTCTGTGAATTTCTCAGGAACGTGTATCTCAAGACCTCCATCTGGCTGCTACGCATTAGGGCTGCTCAGAAAAACGCTCTGATCAACGCACCTTAGTTCTGAACCTTCCGCTCAACTTCATCCACCCATCCATACCGAAGAGTTCCGACAGAGCATCGCGCAACTTTTGAGGATTCAAAATATCCTCAAATCGGAATGTCCATACTAACACTATCCCACGGGCTGCTGCAGAGTCGTCGAAAAGATGCACCGGGATGACATCATCTGACTTGACAGTTTCTGGCATTTGGGGCTCTTCTTTATCCTCAGAGGGCGGGCAGCTCGAAAGATCAGATATTGTGACTTTCTTGATATGTAGGGATTAGAGGCAAGATTATTGATGACGGAGATGAAGTCGAAGGGCTTTTCTGTCGAGTGCGAAATATGCTGTGGATTGGAGTTATAGCAGGATCACAAACCTTGTCCTCTCACAGCGGGGTCGCTGGTGTCCCCTGGCAAGGCAGCAGCTTTCAAACTGATCATGAACCTGCTAATCAAAGCACCCAATATGCAAGATTTGTTGCTCGCAAAATGGATCTGCATCAAGTAGGCCTGTATCAATCCGATGATATCCCTCTTTCAGCTAACCCCGCGGGTGACGACTGAGCAAGATGCATGAACAACTTTGAAGTGGCTAATAGGCAATGAACCGCATATAATTGTACTGTATCCGTACAGAACACACCAAAATGTGCTTCCAAACCCCGCTTATCCGTCATGTTCGCCAGACTCATTTTTTCACTGCGTTGCTCATTGTATCCCTTGCCTATTTCCTGTCCGGCGACACCGCATCACAGCGCGATCCATACATCCAGGGCAGAAACAAAATTGTGCTCTTTATCACGAATAGTGAGCATGGCTTATCAAATGTCCACCTCGCAACTGCATCAGCGCTGTTGGAGAACTACCCGGACATAGAAGTCCATTTCGCGTCTTTTCAAAGTGTCAAGCAAAAATTGGAAAGAATTTCGTCGTTTGCAAGACGTCAATCCCCTAGCGCCAGGGATATTGCTTTTCATGGCCTCACCGGATTGACCTTTGCACAAGCGATTGTCAAAGAAGGACGAAGCTTTATCTCTCCCCGGGTTGGCGAGGTATTGCCTCCCTCGCGGAGCATATACAGCTGTGGATATCGCCATGGACGTTCGAGGATCATGTTTACCTATATGAAGAACTTGCTAGCATTATTGACGATGTAGATCCAGCCGTCGTGGTCCTGGATTGTTGGTTCCGGCCAGCAATTGATGTCACACGCAAGAAACACCGACAACATGCTTTTGTCACGCCCAATACACTTGTGGATCATTTCTTAGGATTGCAACCGCTTTGGGTCAGACTGTGGAAGTATCCTGCGTAAGTCGTCTTTCTTACCTTGAGAAAAGCAGCTACTCACAATACCAGCCCTTCTTCAGGGTTTAGCTTCCCTGTTCCTATTAGAAACCTCCCAGAGAACATATATATGAACGCTCGTTACATCTACAGCGCCATGTTTACTCCTGATGCATCCGCAAAGAAGGCTCGGATGAGAGAATTTGGGTTGCAAGAGCCACTGAATCTGTTTGGAATGCATCGTCCAGAAGTTCCCTGGATCACACAGAATACCGAAGGTGCTATGATACCAGTGGATTATGTCCCTCCTAATGTTACCTGCGTTGGCCCGATCCTCCTCTCGGGTGCTTCGGCTGCAGAACAAGACCCCGAAACCGCGACTTGGATGAAGAGATCGCCTACTGTTCTTATCAATCTTGGTAGTAACCTCGCCGTAAGAAGAAAGCTATGTAAGCGCCGTTGATGAAGCTAATCTTTCTTAGTACGATGAGACTAGGGCAACAATTATGTCGCTGGCTATAGCGGAGTTGCTCTCCAGGACAGGAGTTCAAGTACTTTGGAAGTTCAACAAGCTGGGCGAGTACCCGGACGCTTTCATGGATAGATTAACACCGTACCTTAAAAGTGAAAGACTCAGAATGCCGAATTGGCTAACAGCTGACCCATCATCACTTCTCGAAACAGGGGATATCATCGTCTCAGTGCACCATGGCGGATCAAACTGCTACCATGAAGCAATCGCGTAGGTATCTCAAATCCGTACATGTCTTGGTGCGTGCTAAATACTATGTAGGGCTGGTATTCCACATGTGGTCCTTCCCCTTTGGGCCGACCTCTACAGCTACGCTGCTCTAGTGGAAACGAGTGGCGTGGGTGTATGGGGCTGTAAGGATACGACACCAGATTGGACAAGTCAATGCTTGACTGCAAGCTTCCTTGAGTTGGTGGCAGGGGATCACGGCGGTGTCCTGAAGAAAGTTGCGGAACAGTTAGGTGAGAAGGTGCAAGCGGCCAGGAAGGGAAGAGATATTGCAGCGGGTGAGGTTGCCAAGCTGGCGTACGTGCTATGATCCGAAATAGTCAGAGAGGTTTTAGTAATCAACTTGTAGGATTACGAAGAGTAATATCCTTGATTCATAACTCAGTCACAAGATCTGATAAGCGAAAGATTGCATGATAATCTGAACAATATCATGCAAACAATAATTGGTTGGCCGACTCGTTGAACTATCTGAATTATATGCAAGTAACAAGTTATTTCATAGTTTGTGATTTCTGCCAACTACCAAGCAATAGATTACATTGCTACGACTTGAGTACCACTTTTTCCACACGACCTTGTCTTTTTGACTATCGGGCTTTCGATCCCCAAGAAAACCTTCTCACTAGGTCCTTACATATTTGACAATGTGTTAATCCGCCGCAGCTCATACGAATAAGGTATCCTCGGACCCCAGCAAGAGCAGTGCGGGTAGTGTCGAGCCAACGGGCCGGCCAATGCTAAAGCGCCGATAGCAACGATCCAGCTGGCAGCCGTGAACCCATCTCCCATCTTGTCAAAGCGAACGGTGTAGTAGATGCCTAGGCTGGCACTTCCAACGACGATGAGAAACATCAGAAAGCATATTATAAAGCATGTGCGTACATTGTGCACACTAATTGGAGGATGGTTTGTTGTTGGGAATGGCGACGGGGTTGATGCTGCGTTTGTCGTTTGAATATAATTTATCCGCCGCCGGATATGCAATATTGCGTACGACCTGGTTGTGATAGGAGCTGGCCTTCGAAAACGAGGTACTCCACCACTTAAGGATCTCGATGCCCCGGCACCTGTGCTTGTCAAGACTTCTGTCTCAGAAGCGTTGTGGCGGGGTGCTTCATGGCGCCTGGAAGCTAGACATGGTAAGTATTGATATGGCAAGGACGGCATAAACGCTTACATATACCACCGATTAAAACTCCCAAATCAGAAATAAACCTTCCAACCGCATGGCCTCTAGCTTCACTAAGTGTAGTTGTATCGATGCGGTTGCCATGACTTGGATTGCTATTGAATACATCAAGTCTAACTGAATCGGTTGAGTTGACTGAGTGAGGCACTTGGGTTGATTTCACTTCAAAATCGAGGGGCATGTATGTTTCCTTGTCTTGTCCGTTTTGAGTGCTTAGCAAACAGTTGAATAGTGGTTGAACGTTGTCAATAATCCCATGGTCAATCAGCTGCAGGGTCTGGAGAAAGGTTTTCACGAGACCTATCTCTACTTCTGTTTCGTTGGGTGCACCCAAATGTATGATTTTCTTTAGACATTGATGAATACCCCGGGTGAGACTGTTGCGACTCGCATGGGAAAGGATCATGGCGCCTTTGCAAATCAGGCCACCTAGCCCTCGAACTACGAATATCAGAGGATGAGATGAAGCCCCTGAAGCAAGTCGATTGTTTGTTAGTTCTGCAAGGAGAAGCAATGCATGATCGACGAAGGTGTTTGGCGATGCAACTGAGTCTGACTCGCTATTCGCGTTGTATCCAAAGGTAAGTATGCGAATCTTCTCTAACTTAGAAGCTCGGAACGTCTTGGACCAAAAACCTGGCTGGTCCTTTACGGCCCACGCAGTTGTGCGATTCCCGGCCATGCCATGTACGAAACATATGTCGACTGTAGCATCTGGTTCATCGTGGATAACTTCAATGCCCTCTGGAAATTCTGTTGAAGCTGTCTGTTCTGGTGGAATATTGGTGCAAGAGGGACCAGGAGTATTTGTGTTGGCTAGCTGGTGGACGGAAGGATTCAGCGATATAGGCTGCCTGCCTCGAGTCGCGAGTTTCGTCATGGCATTGACACTGGTTATCGAACTCATTAAAGGTATCTTGAGCCGTAGAACATTCGGAGTCGAAGCAGGTAAGCTGATGATTAGCTTCCACTCAAGGCGGGGAGCTGTCAGCCTTCACCCCACGGGAGGCCTGCCACGTGTTGGTTCGCCAGTTGCCTCATTGGCGAGCAGTAACCAATCTTGCGTCATACCTACCGCCAAAACAGAATCGCGTGCTTACGCAAACTAGGAGATACACCATAAATGATTTGGACGATAATTGCGACTTGTGGTTTTTGCCATTAATGGTAAATCACATTGTCGTTCGGCACATTGTCTGTTCTACTGACCTTGGAGCCTTTCTGTTAGGTCCTCAGAACCATCAATATTCTAAACTATGTCGAAAGCTTCGAGTGATACCTCTTCAAGTTCTACCCGTCGCTTGATATACATATCTGAGATTCCATATCCCATACACGGTCCAACATAGACAAACTGCTCACCACGCTTGCGAAGCAGGACAAGATCTTGATAACCATCAATTAAGCAAATGATATCCCCGACTCGGCAATCCTGTGGCCCCAAGCCCAGATATCCTTGATCTGTTTCAAAGATTCTGGTGTTGTAGTTTCGCTTAAGTGTAAAGATGAGTCGCGAATTAATTTCAAATTCTCTGGCTTCCAACGCCTCGTGATGGTCTGTGAAAGAAAATGACGTTGATTGCTGTGCTGTTCCAGAGCTTGAGCTCGAGTGATCCAATTCTTTTAATCCTAGCAGGGGGAGATACACGTTGCGAGCTGAGGATTATTCCCGCCGTCAAGACACATCATCACAGAAAGCCCGTCAATTTCTGGACTCTGGTAGTATTTTGGAATACCGCTCTGCGTTCTATCACTCGCTGGGATTTCAAGGTTTAGTCGCGCGATGAAATTCTGCAGCAGAAGCAGCGTAGGTGTGTCTGTCACCAGTCTGTGCATTCGCATGACGACTAGGAATAGCGCCCAGATTGACGGGATCTTGGTTGCGTAGAATGGTATGCGCTTGATGTAGTCTTGTATCCAGTCAAGAGTGTTGCCACCCTTCTGGAGATTCTGGATTTCTAGAGGTCCTCCAATGCTTTTCAGGGTCTGCAGTCGTATGCCACACAGGCTTAGAACCCCACCGGAGATTCTTGGAGGTGGTAGACGTAGCACAATATCGATGAGACTGAGCTTTTCGTCGAACATCAGGGTGGGGACGCCAGATGCCCTCAACGGAAGCTGCGGTGCCCATGACGGTATATCGAGAGAATTGTCGAAGACGCCGGCACCACCATCCCGAAGAAACACGAGGTCTTTCTTAGTTGTCCCATCCTGTTTATCAAGAATTGCACGACAATAGTCAACGTATACTTCTCTCACTTCTTTTGTATAGTCAGGCTTGATCGGTAGTGAACTTAAACCAAGGAGTCCATAAACGTGGTCACGAGGGTCAGTTGCCTGGAGCAAACTGGCATATTGCGCAAGAGTGATATCAATCTGCCGCTGCTCTTCCACGTCGTCCTCCTTCGCTTTGCTCAAGTAAAGAACTCTTGCAGTGCCAAAGCGAAGAATGTTTCTTAGTGAAATGAATCCGGTGTGTTTTGGTGGATTGAACATGTACCAAATGTGGGTGGGAACAAAATCGGGCTTGTTCGTGCGCTCATCAGTTAACGTCTGGGACAGAATGTCGAACATGGTACATGTGTTCATCAACGTGCCGTACTCGATCGACATGTTGGGCGTGATGTAAAAGAGTGTCGAGGCCAGAATGTTCTCTTGCAAGATCCAGACGCGTTGCCAATAGGCCAAACCTCCAAGATAATTGAGTGACTGCCAGTATTTGTCACAGGCCGGCTCGTCGACAAGACCGGATCTCTTCAGCCATTTGAGGTCTTTTAGCTTTTCGACGTCCCATTTAGCTCCTCGAAAAACATTTCCAATGGTGGTAATTGTACACATTGCTCTTATGATCTTCTCATTGTCGTCTGCACCGAGCCATCCAAGGACGAGATCGGCTGAGGAGTAGATTGCACGCATGAGCTTGACTTGTTCGGTGCGTTCTGCTTTGTCGGACTGGTTGATACACACGGCATCCACCCAAATCCTAAACTCAGATTGGTCTCTATCAGGAAATTCGTATGCCCAGTATTTCCGAACATGCTTCAAGGCGTTTGAGAGGCTTCTAGAGACGGTCATTTGGACACCGTCGATCTCGATGCTTTTCGTATCAGCTGCATCGCCCCATACGTAGGATAATGCGGCAAAGCGCAGTGTCTTGTCGAAGGTGGCAGTGTGTAGTTTGCACTTAATGACATCTTTGTCTTCTATCACCTCGAGTAACCTGATTTCAGGTTTTGACATGTCGAGCGGGGTCTGGTAGAGATGCTTGGAGGTCATACTGGCGGTTGTTGGAGAAACTGTTGGTAAAACGGGCTCCATGGTGCGACGGTTAAGTGGAAGAGGAAGGAATACAAGCTTTATCGCAAGATTTTATCAAAATGAGGCAAACCTAGCTCGGTCATTATGCATGGCAGAAGTGGAAAAAGTCGGGCTGTGAAAGGCGCCCAATCTGCCTTGGAAAATGCCCGCCGGCGCTTAGCAATATTCGGAAAACCTGTGATATTGGCGCCCGACCAATCAATTTTTTGAGCTTCAATATTGTTAAGGAAAATGACACCTGATCTACTGAGTATTGACCCAATAGTTAATTTTAAGGTTAAGTGCAAGATGGTGCATCAGAAGCGAAAAAGACCAAATATTCGCCCTGAATACATGGAAGTAGAATCCGCAGTAGTTAAAAGAGATAAGCACCCGGCCTCAGGAGCTGTGGAAATCTGGTAAAGCGCTAAACAGAGAATAATCGTAACAGACAGGATCCAGAAACAGGGGATCAAATCTAGCCATGGCCGAATCTGCATTCCCGCGCCCTGGGGATACCAAAGCCATATCCCCTCCTAGCTCACCTGCACTAGGCATTGAACTAGAAGAATAAGGTATTGTTTGTGACAACGGCAGTGCATTCATCCTATCCATAGCGTCGGCAACGAGTTCTGAGGCACAACAGCGAAGTCGATCATACTCGGACTCAGCCATGCGCCACATTCGCCTTGCGCTCTTTAGACAGCCTAGCACCAGCGTCACACGATTGTAGTGATGCTCGAAACATTCTTCAGGATGCCCCCGGGAGGTAGCGAGTTGGATGAAGCCACAGAGTACGAGGGCTGGTATAACGAAAGGTGTATGTTTCGGTACATTGGGACACAAAGATATGCAATCGGATATCCGCCGTGACGCATCCGTAGCTTTGATGCCTTGAATCAAAACTGTGGATGTTGATAGAGGGTGATTTTGCGAAAAGGGTAGAAACGGATCTTTGACGTCTGCGAGTAGGGAGTACAAATTGCTTCGAGGGAGATGTAATAGCATGCTCGCCAAAGCAATGATCATGTGAGCCTGAAACATCATCTCGTCAATATTTCCATACGAGTCCACGATTTCTAGCTTCTCGGCCGGTAGGTGGTTCGACCAGCTGAGGAGGGCGTTTTCGATCGACTGTGTTTGGTCGTGGCTGGTGTTCTTCAGTTGGTTCAGCAGCAATACACGACCAAGAATAGTAGCAGCTTCGATACGGTAGCTGAAAGACGAAAACGTCACATCGCCAGTAGAGATTACTCTTCTCTTGAACTCGAGAACGTGATGGGGCTGTGGGATATCCAACCGCCCGTTGTAAAAGGCCTCTTCGCATGGCAAGCAAACTTTGGGCGGAGTGCTACTGCAACGCAGATTCATCGTCTTTGGCGGTATGCCCATGAAGATATCAGTCACATATATCTCCCACCAAGTTCTTCTCAGGCTCTCGCCCTCGATAGGGTTATCCAGTTGTCTAGCCGATGCGAAGTCTGTACGATGCATGCCAAGATCTAGCGCCATCTGAGTGCATCGGTCGAAAGTCTTACTGGCTGCATCCAAGTCGCTGCTGAAGAACAAGAGAATTGAGTACAGCAGAAGTGTCTGGACCATGCATGTTGAATTTTCAGTTATTGACATCATGTCTGTTGCTACCTGAGCCTGCAGCTGTGTGTTGGGTCCAGACGGCGCATAGTGAGAGCCAGCGTAATCTACCATACGCCGCAGATATGGCGGATAGTTTCGAGATGTGAAAACAGAACTGGGGACCAAGAATGGGTGAGCATTGTGAAAATTTTCGTAATAGAGCCGAAGTAGGCGGTCGCCATCGGAAGACGGTTGTATATGAGTGTTTAGGCTTAGCGCATTATTGTTGATGGTTTGTGTTATTAGTCCAGGGTCTAGATGATGATAAAACGACATAGCAGGATCAGTTAGCTGCTGCAATGGCGGAGGGCGGTTTTCTTGATTGCCATCTCCACTGACCCTCCTCTCATCTCGTGAGCCTTCGGACGGAGGAGAGTTTCGTGATTGTTGCGGCGTGTGCTGTAATAAGTTGTTGTTGTTGATATTTGATGTGTGTGACATGTTAGACGACGGCAATATTTCCTGCGAAGAAGTCGGTGTAATGGGTAAACTGATAGGATTAACAGTTACACACTCCACAAACCCTGTCGTATCGCTCTGGGAAGACCTCATCACTGGCCTCCTCGGATGTGACTGCAGCGGTGACTCGAGAGCCACAGAGCGATGCTTCTTGCGTCGTCCGCCGCGTCGCGACGGCTCGTAGAAGCACACCTGCTGCGACTCTGTGCATCGCGCACACGAGGGTTTCCCCGCATCGCATTTGAGGTGCTGCTTTCTGCAGACGGTGCAGGCTAGGGCTGCTATGCCGCTCGACTTGACCGATCCAGAAGATGAGACGGTCATGGTGATCTGCTCTGGGAGGTGTGATGTAAGATGGTGAGAGGATGGTGGGTTCGGTGTTGGGCTGATGAGTCGGCGATTGAAGATGATAAGCGAGGTTTGGCTTGGTTGCACAAATTTGGCGGTGAGATAAGGGATGAGGCGGCTAACTCATGATTATGTCAATCTTGTGTTCATGTGATAGAGATCTTCAAGGCTTTGGGGGGTCTCGTTGTAGCTACAGAGAGATCATAAGGGCGATCGTGTAATTATCATGTTATCTCAAAGATGTAAAAGCAAACCACGAAGATTAGAACCACAAAATTCCACCCAGCCTGGTGGGTCTTTGTCAACAGAGGTTCTGTTTGATTATTGGCTAATGGACAATTAAGCTCAGTTTGCCCACATCTGGGCCAGTAGATAACAGTTGATAAGAGCCGGCTTATTCACATCCTGTACAGTACAAAATATGAGCAGAAGACTCAGCTGATGACACGCATTACTTCAAGTACCGAACCTCCTCGGTAGGTTCAAGAGTAAATTCGCGGTAAAGCTGAATATCTTGAGTTATATATAATCTTTAGTTGTAAATACTCCCATGACAACATTTTTGGGTAGTCGAACATCTCGTATCAAGAAGTAGACCCTTGCTTCGGCAGTTCAATCGCCGACCAGAAAGAAGCGGAGTTCTCCGTTATTTGCTGACTGCACAGCCTTCAGCCAATCACCTGTCAACTTGAGTCGCCGACCGAAGTCTCTTGCATTTACATATTAGTTTGCCAACTTGTTCTTCCAGCAAGCATGATATTATATGTGAAATTGATAGTCTCTTATCAGTTTGCCCTTTTACTACTCCCATTTGAATATTTATCCTCACACACCAACCGTCCTTCGCCCAATCGTAACAAAAGAATCCGGCATAATGGCTGCAGTCTCTACACGTTTTGCACCATTGCCGCTGACCCAGCCACAAACATCGTGCCGAGCAACTTCTTCCTATCAAAACATCGAAAGCCAAAAAATCTATTCTCTGGATGACTTTGTCCGTGATATCAAAGAACATTTGGGAGAGTCAGGTGGTATTGGATGCGATGAGGTTGACGAGGACTACCTCATCTCCCTAGCACGAAAGTACATATCCAACCCTAATGACTGGGCAAAATATTACCACAACTGCCCCGGCAAAAATTACACACGCAACGCGATTGTTAATATTAACCAAAAAGCGAACATTGTTAGTCCAACGTAATCCCCTGTAGTCGAGTCTTGTTGAAGCTAACGGATGTACAAAGCTATTGCTAGTGTGGAACCCAGGAAAAGGATCACCAATCCACGACCACGCCAATGCACACTGCATCATGAAGGTTTTGGCGGGAGAGCTTACAGAGACGGTATACAAGATGCCTAAAAAGGGCTGCGAAAACAATCCTTTATCGATCAAGAGCAAGACTACACATCAGGCCGACCAAGTCACATACATCTCAGATAGCATTGGCTTGCATCGCGTACACAACCCGCATCCCACTCAGGTGGCCGTCTCCCTACATCGTAAGCTCTTCCCCTGTCTTAACTGTTGAGTCTAAACTGACTTTCCTCTGATAGTATATACCCCACCGAATGCGGCAGATATCGGCTACAATATCTTTGACGAGGCAACTGGCCGGGCAAGTTTTGTTCCAAATGCGCAAGCACACCAAAACAGATGATTCAGAAAAATTCTCACACAAGGGCGGCTAAAGAGAAGAAAGGAAGAAGCATAGATACCAGGGAATTGAGATAAGCGTATGATGTTTGCATTAGAGTCATGGAGAACATTAGAACTAGCTTATCGAGGAGGTCACCCTCGCATTATTCGTGACCTAACAATTGGACGAGTTCCCAGCACAATACATAAGTGACTGATACGAAGGGGTTATGAAGCTATCTGCCCGAGAAATTTTTGAAGCGTCTATATTTTCAAAATAGAGCGGTACAGGCTGCATGGAATCATAAGGAACTGAACTGGCATATTCCATCTAAAACTATGTCGTTCTTATCCAGAAGCCAAAGAGAGAAAGAAAGAAAACGCTGTCTTGCAATCGCGAAGCTCATCTGCTGCGCAAAGCGCTACTAGAACCTGACATTTGACGAGACTGAACCATGTACACTACCAAAGGCTATGTATTTGGTTAGCCCCTTCCTTCACGACTTTCTCTAGATAAAATACTCGAATCTCATGGTATTGTAAAATATAAAATTCCTTATACTTGAGTTACTTCCTTACTGTCGATTATATGGGAACATTCCCAAGCATAAATAAATACCCAGCAACAATGTTGATGAGATAGCATTAATTACACCTTAACGGTAATGTTCAACATTCCGTCGCAAGAAGACTACACTGCTTGTGAACAAGTACTTAAGACCAACCGGGGGTTTAGCCTGGAAGAAATGGGGTGGGGTTGTGGGCAGCGTATGTTGAATAGAGAAACAACTTCAAATTGCTGTAGGGTGTTGCCAGTCAGCCTCTATGACACGAGAATCTCAACGTGGCCCAATCACATCTGATCCGTTGGGCATCAACACACACAGATGCATGTAGGTGCAGATAAGAGTATCCCTCTGCTTGTGGCGTAAAACATCATGTTGTGCGGAGTCAAAAGCTCTATACCTCTCCTCAAGGTCGATTTCCCCAACGGCAAGACTTCTCTCATTTTAACGAGTTGCTAATCACAACGAAATCCACTCCCACCACCATTGTTGAAAATGAATAAGAAAAGAGGACCGACCCAAATTGGCGAAGCAGACCTTAGTCGCTTTGTGTTGCATTCTGCATTGTTGCGCCTGATTGACCACGTTCGAGGGGAACCGACCAGATACACACTTGACGAGAATCCGGACAGCAGCCTTTTCGGTTCGTGGCAGCTCACGCAAAAATTCCTCGACTCGTTCGCTCTTATCTGCTCAACGTCTGGCTCAGGGGCGAAAACAGCTTCGGCTGTGTGTTTGGAAACACATGGCCAAGATGGGACTATTCTACGCGTGGCGCGCAACCATGGCATGACACCAGAGGATCTAGCTGGTTTAAAAAATGTGCTAAAAGTACTGAAAGAAGTTGCTATAAAAGGTAATTGCTTTATCAACATGCTACAAACTCTATTGACATAATGGGCTATACAGAAAGATTATCAACGCAAGCCGAGCCCGAGATCCTACAGCTGATCGTCAAGCTAGATAGAGGTCGAATTCTGTCATTTGCCAAGAGAATTGAGAACCGGGGTATCCGGGATTTCTTACAGAAGGCACGGTCTGGACTTAATGACCGCCAAGTGAAGTCAGAGAAGTTCGGAATCTGGCTCGACAAATGCCCTTTCTTGACCTCCACTTCCCAGGGTTGGAATCATGCGACCACAGTTACATTCATTGACTGGGCGTCTCAAGCCAGGTGGTATCGCGCTGAACAGTTTCAAACTCTATTAGGGCCCGAAAAATCACAATATCAGGTCTGGTTGTATGATTTGCACAAAATCGCTCGTTATTACTCTGCGGTCAAATCCATGGTAAAGTTTGCCATGAAAGAACCTGGGATCTTTAAGGATATCTACATCCAGGAAATTACGGCTCCTAAACCAGTTCCTTTCCAACTTCCCAACGAAGAAACTCCACTCTTCACAGCTGTTTCCAAGCTGACGGAGAAAGATACACACTCAACCATGGAGCAGCTGGAGAAGCATTTGGATACGCAGAATGTTGAATCGCAGCTGCGTGACGCCTGTCGCTTGAACCTGACGCTTCATGCTGAAATGCAACTCGTCGTGTTTTACGAAGGCAGTCCTGAACGCGCTCCCCGTGTGCGGCTCATCGGAACGAGCAAGAAGGCCTGCTTTCTCTGCAACGAATATCTTCGTCATCATCCACTCAAACTCCAGGTCTCCGCTTGTCACCAGAAGATTTACCCATCGTGGAGGCCGCCGCCATACTATCAAGTTCCTGGAAAATACATGAGCGCCCCCTTCAATAAATTACTGGACAATATTGAGAAATTGACGAAGCGAGACCTGAAGACTGCTCTGGGTGCTCCTCGGCGGCACATGAACTATGATTCGACTGCTGGGCCTTCTCTGACCCTTACAGCAAGTGTGCCTACAGAACTGAGATCACTGCAAGTAGCTCAAAGAAGGCTCAACATCCAAGATGATGCTTCCTCGGAGGATTCGGATTGAAACTCCAGAACGCAGTCCGAACGTGGAAAGTTGCGGTACGCAGGCAAGTGTTTAGGCATGGCCACGGATCTTAAGCTCCGATCAATACAATACAATGCAGAGCAGTGTCATCATTGCATACGATAATCATCCAAGACTGACCAGGTGCATTTGCATTTTCCCACACCACCAGCGTAAACCGAAGCGTCATTATCAGCGGGGTTCCGCGAATTGCACCACAAAAAACATAGTAACACCAGCATGTACAATTTCAATCGCTTCAGAAGGACTATTAATTGGCGGGGTAGAACACGTTATGTAGAGAGGCGATGCAATGTCTTGATGCCCAATTCTGCGGGAGGCCTACCATCTCGTCATAGAAGTGTCTCCCACAGGATTTGGGGGTTGAGCACATTCCGCTTGTAAATTATGAAAAGGGTGGTAGTTCTACTGAACTTGCAAAGCAACTTTTCACTTTACCCATCATTCACAGAAGAAATGAAGACAACTATGACCGACACAAACATCGCCGTCGGAGATTACCGGGATCTCCTGGACATCGTCGACAACCTCCGCTTGCACGGAGTTGGTCGTTATGTTGCCCTGCCCGAGATTATTGTCTGCGGAGACCAGTCTGCGGGGAAGAGCTCCGTCCTTGAGGCCATCTCCGGTATGCCGTTCCCCATAAGAGACGGTCTCTGTACGCGTTTCGCGACCGAGCTGATCCTTCGCCGGGGTCTCAAGGCGAACACCACGGTGTCCATCATCCCAGGTGAGACCCGGCTCGGCGATGATAGAGAACGTCTTGAAAACTGGCAGCCGCGGGCCCGCATCGACATGGAGGGCCTGAGCGCCGTGACAGAGGAGGCGGAATCTGCCATGGCTATCCCAGCCGATGCAGGGGCCTACTACGAAGACATTCTCCGCATCGAGCTCACTGGGCCGGACCAGCCACATCTTACCATGGTAGACCTTCCTGGGCTCTACGCAGTCGAGAATAAGAAACAGTCTTACACTGATGTCGATATTGTCCATGATATGGTGGAGAGGTATATGTCGCGACCGCGGAGCATTATACTCACTGTCGTGTCAGCCAAGTACGAGTATGTCCTGCAGAAAGTCACTCAAATGGCCAAAAACGCCGATCCAAGTGGCTTGAGGACCATGGGTCTTATCACAAAGCCCGATACTTTGGATTTGGGCTCCCCATCTGAGGACTACTTTGTTCGCCTGGCTCAGAACCTTGAGGAAGAGCTTCAACTTGGCTGGCACGTGCTAAAAAACCGCAATTTCGAGGAGCGTGATGTCACCTCAGCACAGCGCGATGATATTGAGAAAGAATTCTTCTCTCGGGGATTGTGGAATTCCATTGACTCCTCACACTGCGGAGTAGCGGCCTTGAAGATCAGGTTGAGCAGGGTCTTGAAAGAACAAATCCTTGTCCAACTTCCAAATCTTCAAAAGGACGTGGAAGAAAGTATTCATGATTGTATTGAGAAACTTGATCATCTCGGTCCGGTACGGGGTAACCCACAGCAGCAGCGGAACTATCTACTGCGAGTGAGTGAGGAGTACACGTCCCTAATGAGTCAAGCAGTCAAAGGCACATACACTGATCCATTTTTCGGTGGCCGGCAAGATCGTGCTAGTTTTATGAGGAGGTTGAGGGCTGTGGTGAGGCTGAAGGTTGATGAGTTTGCAGAAGACATGCGGCTGAAGGGCAAGAGCCAGCACATCGTTGATTCAGAGAGTGAGGATGAAGGTGACCATGAGTCGTACTACGCACCCAGCATTACTCGGTCTGAGTTCATCGATGGTGTTGCTGATCGCCTTAAATACAACAGAGGTCGCGAATTACCAGGCCTCTTTAATCCGCTAATCGTCAATGACCTTTTTGTCGAGCAATGCGCGCCTTGGAAAGACATTGCGATGCACTTTGGTGAAGATATTTTGGGTGCTGTGCAAATCACGACTAATGAGATAGTCGAGCAAATCGCCGCAAGCGAGGTTTCTGAAGGGATTCTCAAACTTATTCATGCAGAAATCGAGGGGCTAAAAGTAAACATGGACGCTCAAATTGAGGCGTTGCTTGCATCAGCTGCGCAGCATCTGATCACGTCTAACTCTCAGCTCACTCGGAACGTTCAGCGGACCCAGCAGAACCGACATAAACGGACCATCACAGCACTAATCAATGATATGTTTGGGAAAGCCCGTTTCGATGGCACAGACAAAAAGATCAGTATAAATCCAGTTGAGCTCTTGAAACTGGCCGGAGAGGGTCGCGAACCAAACATGGAGCGGTTCGGAAGCGCATTGGCGGTAGACTACATGAAAGCATATTACAAGGTAAGATACATCCTCAAGACTGGAAGCTACCAATGGCACTAACAGGTTTTACTCTACTCCCAGGTTGCAGTAGACAGATTTATTGATGACGTGAGTGTACTTGCGATAGAAGACTGTCTTATCAGCAAACTATCATCGCTTTTCAGATCAGGCTTTGTTGCGGAGATGAGTGACGAAGAGTTGTCCCTCCTTGCAGGCGAGACCGAAGTATCCCGTTCCAAGAGGGAACACCTAACGGCAAAAAGAGGGATCCTTGAGAAAGGCCTGCAAGATCTGAAGAGCCTTTATAAGCATCGGACAATCATCGACTTGACAAACCAGGACAACTCAACGTTAGAAGACCCTAAGAAGGTGGCTACTATAACGCAAAATGGCTTTGGAACATCATCAGTCGCTACCCCTAGTATAGGGGCAGCTTCTGAAGGTTTCAGCGCCAATGAACTCTCTAATGCTGAAGAGAAGCCTCCCCCTCACCTCTGCAAGCAGATGATAGGGGGACTTATCATGTTTCTATGAAGGATGTATGGTCATCCTCTATGGATACAAAAAGTAACAGGAAGGCCCTAAAGGAAGTTATTGGTGAAGAGCCTAGTTGGGGCTCCTAAGTATTTTCATACTAGATTTTCCACTTCTCTCAGGATTTTCAACAATAAAATTGATCTCTTCCACGCAGGTCAGAACTCAATAGATCAACAAAACAGAAGTCTAACTCGGCAACTGAACTCTGATCAAGATGAATGCGTATATCACATAGCCGTAAGCGCAACGGCTGGTTTTTCCTCCTTCATCCCTCAACCGGTTTGGGAAGTTAAAGTTTGTTGATGACTACTTGGATCTGACACCCACGAGCTGGTCTACTGAAGTACGGAAGCATCCTCATTCCCCAACACAGAGGGATGCGAGCTAGCAAATTATGAAAATGTATGACTGTGGAGTGGGGCCCTATAAGAGATGATTTTGAGTAAAAAAGGCTTTTGAAAAAGAAATTATCCGCAGTGTTTCTAAAAGGAGTTCATTTGATAAAATCGAAACTGGTTCTAATTACAACAACATCGCCAGCCATTTAGCCAACATGAATATTGTCCCAGAACAAATCTATCGATATAATCGAGGATGGACGATTCTCCAACATGGCCGGAACAGGCTTAGTTGCTTGGTTCTTGGAGTTGTCGAGATGATTATTTTTAGAAATCGCTTGCTTGGTCAGCCTACTCCGCTTCCGCGGAAGCGGTTGCATTACCCTGATATACCCACTACCGACAACCTCCGTGGAAGCATCGAAATCCTTACCGTCTTGGATCTCGTATCAGAAATATCAATACCATTTACGAAACTATTTCTCGACGCGCTGCACAATGCAAGCAAACCATCGTCCAAGAAAGGTATAGCTTCCAAGTGGCATCCGTTAGCGTCGCTGACGACTCTCCAAGGCCTGCGATCTCTGTTACACTCGCAAAATAAAGTGTGATGGGCAACATCCGCGATGTTCAAACTGTGTTAATTATAAGACATCTTGTACACACACAGCTCGCAGCAGAAAATGGAAGCCCAAGGCTCAACACCCCGGCGAAACGTCAGAGGCTGACGAGATTCGGATCCTGCAAGCACAGATGCAACAATTACAGGACAGATTAGTAATATCTCAGGGAAGTCCAGGTTTAGGCGTATACTAATAGTATTATCAGGCTCAGTACCAAATCCAAGATGCTACACCCAGTTCCTCTGCACTCTCGCCATCCGTGGGCTCTGCAGACGGGCTTGCTCAAGTTGGCAATGCAGTTCCCTTGATGAAACTACCACCGCTGCAGCAGACTATGCACATGGTTGGCACATTTCTCAATACAGTCAATTCAGTTCTTCCCCTCTTTCATCCTGACTCCCTCCTCCGTCTGGTGGGAGAAACATACGCTCTTCAACCTCGACAACGTGACCCTATTGCATGGGCCGCAATCAATGTTGTGCTAGCCTTGGCTTGTCAACAAATACCAAATGGCGAAGACCCAGACTTACAGTATGGAGTGGCAAGTGACTATATAGACAAAGCGCAGTCTGTTGTTTGGGCCGTCACGCTCGGCGATACTCGTCTTCTCAACATCCAGACACTAGTCGGAATGGCAATGGTGCTTGAGACACATGGTGCGGATAAAACGCCAGCTTTAGTCATTATCTCAGCAGCGATGCGTCTCATTCACAAAATAGGGCTCCATGACCGCCGTTATTCAGCGCATCTGGATGTTACCGAGAGAACGCAGCATGCTCGCGTCTTTTGGCTAGCTTACATAGTGGACAAGGACCTTAGTATGCGCACCCAGCAACCTTCGGTACAGCTCGATGACGATATAGATGTCGACATACCTGCATCCACGGCAGCGATTGAGGGAGGCGATTCTGCAGCCGGTATAGTTACCACAGTTGATGGGAATAGCAAAATGGATTATTTCCAATCTCGTGTACAACTAGCTCATATTCAGGGCAGTATCTACGACCACCTATATTCGACTCGAGCGTCAAAAAGGAGCCCCGAGGAGCGACAAGCGTTTCGAGAAGATATTACCAGAGCACTAGACGTGTGGAAAGCTTCTGTTCCAGTGGACTTTAACGCTACCAATGTTATTGCAACAACGTGCAACAATCCTTCCATGGCTTCCTTTTTCTGCATCCTGCATACAACTAGTCTGTTCTGCTTAGTACTCAACACTCAAGCCCACGCTTGGGATGAACAGTGGGTGATGAGCCTACGAGATCATGGCAGAGGAAGTAAAACATTGCAACTACCAGGCGAGTGGACGGGAATGGTAGCGGAATCTCGAGATTTCATGATCTTATATGAGCAAGTCTGTCTCAAACATGAATGGCTAAGATGGTAAGAAATCATGAGCCTACGAGCTGCAGTATGGACTAACGCCTGTAGGATGGTTACATGCACATACACGTCGGCAATGGTGCTATTGACAATCAACAATTTGAACGACCTCCAGCATCCAGAGTTTGAGAGAGACAGTGACCGTATTCAGAAATCTCTGGATTGGTTCAAAGAGACCACAAAAGAAGTTGACTCAAATCTAGCTTGCGTCCTTGTAGATGTATGTACCGAGGCTTTTGGAACGATGAAGCAAAGGCGTGAGGATGATATCGCCCTAGCGCTTGGAGGGGACTGGCTTGTGGGTTTCCTTGAAGATTTGGAACACTCCGAAGAGTAATTAATATTGGAGAGCACGGTATGCTATCAAGAGCGTAGTTGGTTAAAATATGAACTGGACTACCAAGGCACCTGTTGAAAATCGCCATTCTCATACTCCCAGAATGTCCCCCCATCAATGTCACCCTTCGTCGACTCAAGTAATCTTAACACAGACTCAGCCCCCTCAATGGGATCTTTCTTACCCCTGTAGCCATTGAACGCTGTCTTGCAGTGGCCTGGACTAACAGCCCAGAATGTTATCCCATCCTGCTCCTCTCTGTAATTCTCGGCAATTTGCAAGTGGAGCAAGAGCATGTTGAGGCCGGCTTTCGAGACACAGTAGTCGATGTTGGTAACGGGAGGTAGCTGAAACGGACGTAAGCGTTTGTGGCCATACTGAATTTTATTTCTCATACCTCCTTGTTGGTTGTTCTAGTCATACTGCCACGTGCACTAGAAACCATAATGACCCTAGGCCAGGAACTCTTCCTCAGTAGTTCACTCAAGGCATGAACGACGACTGTGTTCGACGTGATAAGGTTATTGTAACAGGAATTTGATGCGGCTCGGATATCTGACAGCTTGTCTGACGCTCGCCCTTCAACTTTACCAGCGTTGTTGATGAGAACTGCCATAGTCAGATATCTCGCTGCTCAGGTATTCATGGACCACAAATGATGATGCCTACTTACCATCCAATCTTCCATATTTTTGCTCTAACCACACAACTGCTACTTTAATTGAGACATCGCTCTCAATATCGATCTCAACATAGTCGAGCTGGGCTGTCACACCAGTTTCATGAAGTGACTGAATTGCTTCCTGTGCTGCGTCCTTACTTCGGCATCCAAGGATGATGTTGGATGACGGTAGACGGGTAGCGATGGCTTGTACGATGGCATAGCCAATTCCACGGTTTGCGCCGGTGACTAGAATATTCGCCATTGTCTTCGCTCGGGATACGCCAATGAGGGAACCTGTCCAGCCAGAGATAAAAATGTATCTGTCATCTGTGACTGCTGATTTTATAACTCTTCCGACTCCGGAGTTAATAATAAACAGGTCCCTTATTCCGACCCATACTTAAATTGCTCCAAAATCCGAGCAACTGTGGTCGCATTGGCATCCGGTCAATCGACTAAGACAATGACGGTTAGCGCAAGCATTGGCCAAATACACGATACCGCGAGTGAACCTTTTCGATCAACGACAATTGGAATCGAAGAGGATCTTTACCAGACGTTCGAGCATCATTTGCTCGAGTACTTGATTGGTTGTGAGTTGGATAGTAGGAGCAAACGGCACGTAAAATAATGGAATTTTACAACGTTTGATCTGGTCAATGTGTTCTCCGCCAATACAACACAGGGTGACGATGTAAGTTCATTTTTGATTACCTGTTCCTGGTAGAAGCCTTACCCTGATGATTCCGTGTAGTCAAATATGTCCTAGATCACAGAACAGCGATGGTACTTGCCTCATGCGTGACGCATTAACAATAAGCAGTGCAGGTGTTATTGTGTGCATGTTAGTTGGTGTTGTTTAAACACTTTCAACGTGTAGGGTACGTATCGAGCATTCATGACGTCAGATTGATAATAATTACGAGAAATCCGCCGGCGAGATGCAAAGGCCTTCAGAGTAGATAATGAGTTCAACAAACAAAGAATACCCTCGCGATGTACTCCAGTCAGTCACACTAAGCTCTATGGCGCCGTCTGTTACAAACCGCCTACCAGGCATTAATCAAACAATGCTATGTCCTCATCACGAAAGCCTACCCTGGAGATTGAACCATATCTTATCAGATAAGATAACAGCCAGGTAAGAAACGGCACGGTTATGATCTTGGTTAAGTCGGATCTCACAATCGAGCTTGCTCAGCCTCCGGGAAGAGAAAGTATCTCGGCAATCGGGCACATTTGACTTAACTCTACCGGGCCGTGGATCCCTCGCCACGTTGTGTAGGCTACGATTGTGCTCACACAAAGCTGACTTAGCTGCCGAGACATTCACCCAACATTGGATGACGACTAAAACTAGCCAAGCATTCAGAAATGTCTGAGAATTTTTCTTTGTCTGCGAGGAGGCTATGCTAAGTAGTGTGTTTTGGCAGTGGACGATGCATTTGGTGCACCAATTCCCTGCCGCTGATCATGTACAGCTCATTCTTGGCCTGGCGTCATAGAGTCTTGAGGAAGTATTCTGTGCATACTTCGGTGCATACCCCGACGCCTTCAGACGCTGCCGATTTAAATGCTTTAGTTTTAGTTGAAAAAATGGACGACACTACGAGTTAGTATATACACTGCCCCGACACATCACTGGTCAGATATGCGACTTTACATTGGCCCGTCTTGCGACGACCTGTCTTGCATCCCATGTGTCACCAACCCTTTGTCTACATTGTCAACGTTTCTAACTTTTGGTAACAGCCATTTCTTATCTAGTAAATCCGCGGATTTATCCTAGCCAGGGCAGGGAAACCACTTATCATCCGAGCCCATCGTTCCCTTCACCAATCAATTACAAAACAATGCGAGACGGTGAACAAGAAGCTTTTTCATGTCTTGGAATTCAGTCTAGAAAAGTGGCTTCTCCGCATTCTACGCACCACGCGGCCTCATTTGTGATGCTGACATTTCCAACGCCAAGATGGCGTACGTCAGCTCGGGCGTCATTGAACCCTTGTGGGTGGATAAGGTTATCGCCTTTCGGATTTAGAGGGACTGGCCTGTCAGCATCTCCGACGTCTACCATAAAAAATTCCCCATGGCGGGGCCCGAAGCCCGGCCAGACCGGATGATAAACATTTAAGCTTATTATGAGGGTGTAATGAAACTAGTACGGTATCATCAATCATCAATGACAGGTGCAATGTTTTCACATACCAGAGAACAATAGAGTTAATCGAAATCAACAGATGCATCACCTATAATATAAAAAATTAGATAACTGAAGTCCTTTGGGGATATCATACAATCAACGTGTCGAATTGGCCTTGTGCGAAACGTGATGGAAACCTCGCGCAACCCGACCTCCGAGCTTGTGCAACACAGAACCAAAACTATTACGACGTCCGAGTGGCTCAGCCTCCTTGGAACAAGCCGGTCTGCCCAGGCGACTTAGGTCTTGGCCTGCTAACTGGCCAAGAGAATGCCTATGGTGCCCGTGTCATAGATGGGGTCGGTTTTCAGGACAGGTAAACTCCGAATGATATGAAAGCATATATGTCGTGCAATCCCATTATATTTTCCTACATGTGTGATCAATAAGGGCGCTCTCTCTGCTTGACAAATACCAAATTCGGAGCATCCAGCTATGGGTCTTTTGACCGGTTTCTTTCTTCTCTTGCAGGTCTATTCTCTATGCACAGTGCAAGGTACGCCGATATCCCAATATGATGCTTTTCATGACTGACGTGGTTCCCTGTAGCTCTTTCTTTGACCAGAGATACCATTGATCAATCATCGACTATTGAGACTCTCAAATTTTCGCAAGATCCCCACACAATCACTGGCGCTTCTTCGTTCCAGGTAGAATTCGAGGTACCACATGAGAACCAACACATCACATTAAATTTACAACCATCTCGAAATATTTTATCACGCCTCACGACCATCGAGCATATTAAATCCTCGCCTAATAATGAGGCCATCGCGGACTTGAGGAGCGGACCCCCGTTATTATACAGGGGAGCAGCTTTTGTTAACGATGCCGAGAAGCAGACACAAAGAAGAGTAGGATGGGCACGAGTTATGGTCAGATTCCGAGAAGGCCGACATATTATTGAGGGCACCTTCACGAATGGCGGAATGTATCATCATATTTCACTGGATTCAAATTATCGCCAGGCACGACAGCAGGGCAGTGAGCGACAGGAAGGACCACAGAAGATGGTAGTCTGGAGGGAGTCACACGACGACAGTAATAGTATTATTGCGCAGAGGTCGTCCCCACAGGCTTCGACGTGTGAAGCCCAACGATTTGACGATCGACGTCGCCACGAAGTAGCATTTGGGGGCGAACAAACAGACGAATCACACAGTCCCACGCTTGGGCATACCCGAAGACAAACACCAAACGACTGGTTCGATCCCGCTGACTACATCGGATCGACCGACGGATGCCCCTCATCGAGGAGAGTCGCGTTGATAGGAATCGCAGCCGACTGCTCATACACAGCAGAGTTCAACTCTATGCAAGACGCTCGGGACAATATCATCTCTCAAGTCAATGTCGCTTCGCAGCTGTACGAAGATACCTTCAACATCGCTCTGGCAATCCAAAACCTGACAATTAGCGATCCGTCTTGTCCTTCAACTGCCCCAAGCTCAATGCCCTGGAACCTTGGGTGTACTGCGAACGTCGATATCAGTGAGCGCCTGAACCTATTTACTCGATGGAGAAGTAGATTACGGGATAACAACGCTGTTTGGTCTTTGATGACTGCGTGTAGAAGTGGTAACACGGTTGGGATAGCCTGGATCGGAAGTCTATGCAACAGATCGCGGGGATCATCATGGCGAGGCGGTGGTGTTGGATCAGCGAACGTGGTGGTTCGTACAGCAGCCGAATGGCAGGTCTTTGCGCACGAACTGGCGCATAACTTTGGAGCAGCTCACGATTGCACATCCAGCGACTGCGGCACAACCGGCTATTCCCGCTCCGACAATTGTTGTCCACTGAGCCAGTCGACCTGCGATGCCCGCAACCAATATCTCATGAACCCACAAAGCTCACCCGGCCTTGAGGAGTTTTCTCCCTGCACAATTGGCAGTATCTGCACCGGCATAGGACAAGATCAAATTGATACGAGCTGCCTAGTAAGCGAGGATGATGTCCCTGATGTCAACGACAGTGAGTGCGGCAATGGTATCGTCGAGCCTGGGGAGACGTGCGACTGTGGCGGTGAGAATGGGTGCCCAACAGACTCTTGCTGTAATCCCTCTACATGTCAGTTAAGAAGTGGCGCAGAGTGTGATCCAGCAACGGACGGATGTTGCACGGACGAATGCCGAGTTGCTCAGAGCGGTCTAGTCTGCAGAGAGAGCACATCGGATTGTGACCCGGAGGAGACATGCGATGGGAGTTCAAGCCAATGCCCCATCGACGAGCAGAATTGTGACGAAGATGAAGATTCTAGAACCAATGGATCCGGAGGGAGCTGGGTCGACAATAACCGGACAGTCATCATTGCGACTTCAGCTTCTGTTGGCGGGTTTGTAATCCTGTTGGCGCTTTGTCTAGTCTGTTCCTGCATTCGAAAGAGGAGGAGGAGACAAAAGGGTACTCAACTTCAGAGTGGTAGTTTTAGCGACGGGTTAAATGCCCCAGCACTTGGGAACACTGGAGGAGTTACTCAAATGCCGAGTGCACCACCCTTGGTACATAGATACGCATAGTTTTGCATTCGGACATTGGAAATCGCGTGTTAGCGGAGTTATGGGAATGGTACGTTGTGTTTAATGATTTATTATGACAGAAGATATTCTTGGCATTTTCGAATTGGGGAATAGCAATCATATATCAAATAGCAAGTAGAAAACTGATGGTCGTTTTGATTTATGAATATTACAATGACTCTGGTGACGGCCCGCGCTGCCTCAAGCATGACATGTGAAAATATAAATCGTGAACAGAATCTTAATAATCGTGCATTCAGATGTTATCTCAACAGATCGCTTGAACAGGCTATCCAGAGTATTTGACTTATGAACAAACTCACGAAAGCAAAATATAGAAGTTGCCATACGAAAAGTCGAGATGCAGTTATGAACAATGAAATGTGTATTTTGAGCTTCACTCTTAATATGTACTACGCTAGGACGGGCGAAGAGTCGGAAACGGCCCGCGTTTCTCCATGGTGAAAGGGTCTCAGTATGATTTGGGTATAGCAATAAACAAATCTGGGAGGAGTCTTTATTGAAAAGTGTTACGACTAAAAACAGTGTCAATATGAGACCGTATCACAGACCTTGATCATGGAATTGCCAGTTACTCTTATAGTGGAATTCCTTGGGAACTAGGAGGGTGGCTAGGACCGATTACTGCTGCGAAGAATGACACAGTGTAAAAGAATATCTCCCACAAAGTCAATCACCGGTAGTAAGTCGACCAGAAAGCCGAGTCTAGTCGACTCATAGATATCATAATTTCTTCGGGCATGGGGCGCTCTGCTTCAGACTTTCTCGGAGAACAGGTGAAGAGCCCGACCACCACCCTGGTCTAAAAGTAAAACCTCGTAACAAAGCTACTGTAATAGACGCATTTTTCGCTAAGTGATATCTGCAATGCTCTGAAACACAAATCATCTCTTCGAAAAGGCTCTTGTGACAATCAAGTGCTGTGTTTAAGTTCCCACCTTGCGTTATTAGTTTACAACTCTACACCCTCAGTTGCGGTTGTAGTTGAACGATCCACTTGTACCGTCAGCTTTAATAGCTCAGCTGGGGGTTTACTTCACCAAACGTTTAGTCTTACCCGATTATGAGTAACACAAGCCAGTTCGGAACGAACACGATCTTGGGTTACTGAGTGAACCTTCTTGACAAGAGTCTAGGATCTGTTGTAGATGCATCGTTAATAGTTCATAGTCGGTCAAGAGTTCATTCTCGTGACTTACCCTAGACAGATACAGATCAAGGATCCAACCCACGATTGTATGCCAAAAATGAGCTGGGAAGTACATTGAAAATAGGCATCAACTTCCCCAAGAGACAAATTGAGCTGGCCGAAGCTTTCACACTTGAAATTCTAGAGTAAGTGGTTGTATCATAAAAGGTCGATGGCCTGCCTGATGGTGATATCCAGAGTCTATATGTATGGCGTGCTATTCTCTACGAGCTGAAACAGTGCCGCCATAGTTTGACCTAAGACAGCACGCCACCTGCTGGAGCTTTCTGTCCGCTTTGTAAACGTGGGATTAGGAATATGGAAGACTCAGATACCACGCTAAGAGGAACAACAGTACATCAGCAAGCCAGCAAGTCGGTCCATCCTGGTAACCTTCGTACTTGGTACCCTTAGAAGTCAGGCTACTACAGGCTCACAGAGTTCAGACCTACTTCGTGCTTGGGCCTAGATGTCAGCAAAGTCAGGCCATGTCGGGATCAAAAGACTGCTCCTCTGCTGAGTCAAATATTATAAACGTCTGTTGATTGGGCTGATCGCGAACTATTGAATCTAATTCCATGCGTCACACCGCCAACTCCGCCCCATGGCCGTTGAAGATCCGATGAAGCCGCTTCTTATCGGCCCGCTGAATTAGATTGGGAAATTCAGCTTTTCCAAATCGGCGACGATCAATACCGCAAACTCACTAAGAACGGTAGGATTGCCAGCCCTAAGATTGCTAATCGGCGATCTGGGGAGTCCCAACGCTAGGATCTCAACTTGGCACAGACAGTGAACCAGGATCCAGCAGCGACCAAGACGATCTATCGCCTGTGCGATACGTTGATCGACGACTCTGCACATTCGAGTGATACAATCCGCGTACCGGTAGACCTTTGCACTTCCAGGATAGAACGAAGCTTACGGTGAACACTTGTCCCCAGAATAAGCTACAGCGACAGAGCACACACTTGCGCAGGTCCCTCGAGTCTTGTGGCCTCTTTGCACCAGTGCAGTAGTAACAATCTGTAGTGCCGTAAATGTGGCAATAGAGGTTATTAGTCTGTTCTGCACGCTCTGTAATACACATGCTGTTAGAATTTGGAATAAATCATGCTGCAGGCGACTGAAAATACACCAAGTCCCCAAATCAGGCATTGAAAGCGAAACTGGTTCCAACTTGGATTAGCAAAAAGCCCAACCTTCTATTTCGGCTCACGGGCTACCTGAGACAACTCCAGAAAACGGCGGGTTTAGCCACCGCTGTCGTCATACAACGGCCTTTTGCTGTAAAAGCTGATGTCACTTCGTTTACCGTCTTGACTAGCAGGAAGCCTCCCCGCATGGCACGGACATGCGACTTCTAGCTTCGTGGACCAACCATAAGCTTAATGATTCCAAGCAAGACATTAGCATTCAATAAAATCAACTAGCCCGGCATTAGCTCAACGGAAGCTCGGCAAGGGGCATTGGTGGCTCTATCCAAGACCACGACTCCACATATTGTTGATATTTACTTGTGTGAATCGTGTAGAGTGATCAAATATACGGAGAACGACCAATGAGAAGGTTGTAATCTCTAATAAATAAGATTTTAGTGCGGGGGATCACCTAGCCGCAAGACTAAACGAGAACTGTCTTCGCATGGCGTTTGGTATTATCGGATGAGTATTGTAGACCAATGTAGAAGATGTAACAAACAACGTCATCAGTAGGATCGTGCATCTGCAAGGAGCAAACCAAGAAGCAAGCATAGAGGAGAGTAGGTTCATAAAAGGGTCGATTGTTTCGGCTCATCAATACTTGTGTTCGTACGACCACACTCATCTTCCCCTCTCCAACTTTCTCATCCTTTTTATCATGAAGATCTCTCTCTCCTCATGGCTCGCAGCAGCCTGCATCTTCCCCACTGCTCTCGCTTTCCCCCAGCTAAGCCCCGAGCAGCTGGAGACCTATCGACGACATGTCGAGAGGAACGCCGCACCTGAAGCATGCCCCTTCGCTGCTGAGCGTGAGAAGCGCAACGCAGAGGCCGGCTGCCCTTTCGCAAAGAAGGAGAAGCGAGCCGCCAAGTTTGATGCCAAGAAGCAGCGCGTCAGCGTCTCTGGCGAGCATCAGTGGAAGGCCCCCAACTTCAAACTGGGTGACCAGCGAGGTCCTTGTCCGGGTCTCAATGCCTTGGCCAACCATGGCTATCTTCCCCACAACGGAGTCGCAGACATGCAGACCATCATTCAGGCCACCAACGAGGTCTACGGCATGAGTCTTGACCTCGGCGGCTTCCTGGCCGTTTATGGTACCGTTATCGACGGTAACCCGCTCTCCCTTAACCCCGGCTACTCCATCGGCGGCCCAAGCAAGTTCAGCCAGAACATCCTTGGCGGAGGTGGTATCCTTGGTACACCCTCTGGCCTTAGTGGCAGTCACAACAAGTACGAGTCTGACGCGAGCGCCACTCGCGCAGATCTCTACGTGACTGGAAACAACTACCACGTGGTCAAGAGCCGCTTCGAAGAGTACTGGCGCGCCATCAAACCCAACACTCCTGCTCCCAAGCAGTACGAGGCGCTGGCACCCTTCCACAGCAAACAATACGACGACTCGGTAAATACAAACAGCCACTTCTTCTTCTCGCCCTTTGCTGGGATCCTGGTCTCACCTGCTGCGTATGCCTTCCCCCGCGAATGATGGCCAACCACTCCAAGGAGTACCCCGAGGGATATCTCTCTCGCGAGGTCTTCACCAGCTTTTTCGGAGTAAAGGGCAGCAAGCCCGGCAACTTCCAGGTCAACCAGGGCTGGGAGCGCATTCCCGAGAACTGGTACAAACGTCCTGTTGGCGATGACTACTCCATCCCTGACTTCCTCATCGACGTTCTCGCGCACGCTGCCAAGTACCCCAAGCTTCTGAGCTTCGGTGGAAACACCGGAAAGCCCAACAGCTTTGCGGGTGTGGACATCAAGGATCTCACTGGCGGTGTCTTCAACACTGCCAACCTGCTCAAAGGCAACAACCTCGAGTGCTTTGTTATGCAAATTATTATGGCCGCTGCCCCCGATCTCGTTGGCAGCCTGTTCACTGACCAGAAGAAGGCTCTTCGGCCTTTGTCGGATAAGCTCGCCCAAGAGCTTGCCGGAAAGAGCTGCCCCAGACTCCAGAAGGTGAACAACAAGCTGTTCAAGAAGTACCCTGGCTATACCGAGAAGTACGGCACCTATGCTGGTATTTCCAAGGGCGGTCTTATTGGTATTATTGACACTACTAAGGGAGTCCTTGGTGGCTTGTGGCCGACTGGCAAGAAATAAACGATTAGTATTTAGCGTTGTACTCCGTCTTGGATGTTTGTGGCTTTATAGTTATGTTTGGGAGAGGGAGGCGCTTCCGGGCACCGGAGTTTTGTCGATAAGCAGTCTGTTTACAAGTTCTAAATCCAATTAACATTACGTTTGCAAAACATTACATGAAGTAAACCCATCCGAGCCGTCTTGATCTGACTGTGGCAAAACTACCTCACTCTGTCTTGGTATTGTCTTGGACAAGCTTAAGAAAAGTCCTATCCAAACAACAACACAACCAAGCGATGTGTGCTACGGGCAGGAAGTGTTTTTTCCAAAGTGTTTATAGATGCATCGCAAACACTCCTGATTCGTAGATTGTTCACATCGAGATATAACAGTCTTCTTATTGAATACCGTATACATCAGCCAGCTTCATCCGCCAGCTTGGTGGCGCTGGTCTACTGGTTTAGGTGTGCTATACCGGCTGGCGATTGGCAGGACTTGGAGGAACTCAAGTACAAAAAGCCTCTTGCGTAAAGACTTAGCTGATAAGGATTGATTGCTGAGAAGTACTATCAGAGAGCGGAAATAATTCTGAACCTACAGTAGCTAAGTAGTAGCCGTGGCGGATTTGGCGGTATACGGTATTTGAGTTCAAGCTTGAATTGCCTATTCTGGGCACATTGAGCTGCTAAATCAGCCACGTAGATTTATAGCTGGACACAAAAACAAATATATTGTAACTGCCGCCAGCGGAGCGAAACGCCCGCCTGGATACGCTTAAGAAGCCTAAAATTCGATAGCTCAAGGCACCTAGCGCTTGAACACTAACGCCTACAACAGGGGTAAGCCGAGGCTAGTGGTGTTAGATCCCGGAACTATTACTTCGTATCACTCATGGCGATCGACGCACGGCGGTGTTGGAACCATTGGAAAGCAGTGCCAAGATGGGTTACACACGTAAGCGGGTTCCCCTCGTCATAGATCAAGCTCGTGTGTGACCTGTCGTAAGGCAAATGGTGCTCGGACAGCGGCAGATCAATGGAGTGGAGTTTGGAGAAATTGCTTGATTGAGATCGACGGTGCAGCTTTGCTTATAGCCAGCTGATCTCCCCCACTATCTCTTGATCAATCATATTCTTCCCAGGAACAATGCAGTTTCGTGTGCACCTCCTGAGCCTCTGTGTTCTGTCTGGCTTTAGCACAGCAGCCCCATCGTCACCAAACCCAGAGCTTGAGCAACGACGGGCTCTGAGTGGTATTGTCAACGGTGTCGATAATGCCTTGAGTGCGACGATCAGCGGACTTCTCGGCTCGCTCCGCAAGGCTATTGACAGTGGCGATAGGCAAAAGACCCTTGATGTCTTGCAAAAGCTGAAGTCCACGAAGAAGCCAAGGAACGTCAGCGATGCCAACAAAGTATTGAAGGCCGTTGTGGACTCCAAGCCTAAGGATATTGTTGAGTATACCGGTCGCTTGATCGCGAACGGCATCATTGCTGGAGATACAGTCGATCTCTTTAGTTATGCTAAAGGACTTGCCAGTCCCGAGAATGGAAGCAACAACAAGTAAGTCAATGGCATGGTCACTGTAATCTCATCTAACCGCTGTCAGAAACCGGAATCCGCCCAAGGGCAAATCGGTCTACCCCAGGGTATCAAAATGTGATGCTTCATACACAGTCCCCGAAGCAAAGCTGCGCGCTGCCATCCATATCCCAGATACATTTACGTACGGTAGATTGCCACCTGTCATTCTGTTTCCCGGTACTGGATCCACTGGATACACCGCATTTCGAGGCAACTTCATCCCGCTGCTGACGGGAGTGGACTGGGCCGACCCTGTTTGGGTAAATGTACCCGGACTTCTACTTGACGATGCCCAGACCAACGCCGAGTACGCCGCTTATGCGCTGAACTACATTGCTGCTATATCAAAGCGAAATGTCCAAATCATTGGCTGGTCTCAAGGCAACATCGACATTCAATGGGCGTTCAAGTACTGGCCCTCAACACGCAAGGTCACAGAAGACCATGTGGCTGTCAGCGCAGATTACAAGGGCACTATCCTCGCCAACTTTGTCGATATCTCTGGCATTACCAACGCACCTTCCGTTGTGCAACAAGAAGCCGGCAGCAACTTCATCAAAACGCTGCGCTCGGGTGGCGGTGATTCAGGTTATGTTCCCACAACAAGCCTGTACTCCAGCTTCTTTGATGAGATCGTGCAGCCCCAGAAAGGCACCGGAGCTTCAGCCTACTTGCTCGACACTCGCAAGGTCGGTGTCACCAACGCCGAGGTTCAGCAAGTGTGCTCCAGGAAACCGGGCGGTTCATTCTACACACACGAGAGTATGTTGGTAAATCCGCTTACCTTTGCCCTGACAAAAGATGCTCTCACCCATGAAGGCCCTGGAGAGATATCGAGGCTGGACTTGGCAAAGGTCTGCAGCACATCGCTCGCGCCCGGACTTGGGTTGGAAGATCTCTTGATCACGGAGAATTCGATTGCAATTGCTGGCATTTCTCTTGTTTCGTATTTGCCCAAGGTCAAGCAGGAGCCTGCGGTGAAGCAGTATGCTTTGAACGCTGCTGCGAACTGTTAGAGTCGATGTTAGTTTCGGTGGCTGTTAGCTGATTAGTCAGTTTTCCTAGTTTAATATGAGATGAGATTATTATATACAGGATGAGTAACTTCTGCATGATGCATGAGAAGTAAAAAAAGAACCGTGCCTCCACACAGGATTGAACTATGGACCTTCGCATTGCTATACAAGTGCGACGCTCTACCACTGAGCCATAGAGGCAATTTGTTGACATCGGGGATTTTATGATTATCAATATGCCTAGACCACAATGATACTATTGTGGCAATCTATCCACGCTCTGCGTAGGGCATTCGGCAATTTGCTTATGATAGCTAAAAGATACTTTGTGGATTTAGTAGTGAGATTTCATTACTCCTTGAGAAACCTTGAGAAGATCTCATCACCAGCTTCTGGTATTTTGCTAAGTGGTTCGTTCGGCTTTCACAATACTAGTGAACCGTTGACTAATGAATTGTAGTTGCATCTTTTTCGATGTCTGAACTGCAAATATTCAAATACCCCTCGGTCGCATGGTTGCATACTACAATACTTTCAAGTGATACCGTCGTACTTGTGTCCTTAAAGGCTTTGTTTTGAGTCCATGAGGAAAAATTTTACGTGGCCATCGTGCGGTGTTTGACTCACCCTAATTAGCCAAGAGTAACTAAGCTTGAAGCTTATATAGTCCGTTCTCTCAGCAACTGGTGTACATCTAACTTTGGTCTTTCTCGATGAAACATTGAACAAGGACATTGTATTCTTCTGCTGGTTCATCACTTCACCTCTTCTTGTGGCCTTCGTCATTTGTGCTTACCATCAGCAGGACGAAGGGAGTTACCTGGGGAACAGCATAAGTATACCTTTGTTTCCACTTGAGAAACCGAAACTGATGAGAATTTCCCTTTTCCTCTTAGGTCCTTCGAGTTTGGTTTGACAAGGTACGTGCTCTGCCAGTATTTCACAGCGACTGGTCCGCCAACACCAGCACCCACTTAATCTCAGTCACATCCACCAACTGCGAGTCTTCGTCTCAGACATTCTAAGACAACTTGACAAATCTTGCACCACGCTCAACCAGACTTTTCTAACATAAACGTTATGTATCGTCACTGAACCCCAGTCACAACAAGGATCGATAGCTCAGTGGTACGAGCGAGGGATTGCAGATCCCTAGGTCGCGTGTTCGATCCACGCTCGGTCCTAATGACACATTTTTGCTTATCACGACGTGGGCTATTTCGGAGTATCTGGTGGATTGTTTTGTGAGCACAGTCGCCAATTCTTGGGGGCCAATCCAACGTGATTGTGCTACCATGTGTAACCTTTTGGTAATCAGGCGCATGTTACGCCGAAACTTATCCCATCGATACCCTAACCTCCGTGGAATCAACGTTTTAGACACTCAGACTTATCGGCTTTCTAAATAATCTTCCTCGCTTTTGTGCAGCTCCATTTGGAAGATGTATATTTTTCAATAGTAAGGCCGGTCTCCACAGCCAATGGGGGGCTGGCGCAACGGTAGCGCGTTAGATTCCAGCGATGTCTTTCGAATTCCTCTCGACGTTATCGTGACTCCTAAAGGTTATCAGTTCAAATCTGGTGTCCCTCATTTTTACCTTTCCGTCCGGCCTCTTTTTAATATGCCAAAAAAACTTTTTTTGACGTCTCGGGCAAGTTAGACCGAAAATATGTTGCCCATCAATGCTTTTAGCTGCCTGTGATGGGGTAAGATAGATGCCACGTATCAAAGAACAGTCAATCTGCGAAACCTCAACCCACCCATTTACATGTTCAACGCCGGAAAACCAAGAACTCTTTTGACTTTGGTGGGATGGATTCAGACCTGCCAATGATATTCTAAACGGAGTCGTTGGCTGGGAGTTCACCCATGCAGCAACTACTCAATATACGTTTTTTTTGTTTTCTTGGAAATATTCAGATGAGAGATTCTTCGGTTCTCGATAGAGATGTTCCCAAGGATCAGGACTGGGAAAACCAGAATATCCTTCCTGGGAAAGAGGGTCTAGAGAAGATTGAAATCATGGTGCAAAGAAAAATGGAAGAGGTGAAAGAGCGCGTATCAGTGGAGGGGCATTCAAGAGAGGCAAGTAAACAGGTGAACGACATTCTGAGCTGTGACTAACTTGATAGATTTAAGGGAAGAATGTATGATATCGTTCATGCCGTACAGCATTGCTGCTTCGAAAAGCGGGAATGTTTGTAGGATTGACACTAAAAGAGGTCTGTCGGCTAGCCAGTACATTCTCGGCCTTCGTTCCTACTCGTTGCCTTCTACTTTACTTCGTAAGGGAAGCTCCCAGGGATCTTTAGGCATTATTCTTTGCAGACCCTTCATCCCAATAACTTCACTACAGAACTTTGTAAAGGCTTAGGGTCCATTCAATTTGTATTGGGAACACTCAGCACCCGTTTTCTTGAGCTTTCAATGTAGTAATAAATGGGGGAGGAACGGTCAAGTTACCAAGCTCATCCTTTCGTCTCCTCTCGGTCTACAGAAATAGATCCCGTATAGGCACTCCGCACTTAGACCCCGCGGCGGTGATATCTCCGTCGATGTCAGACGAGCCAACACGTTAGTTGAAGCACAAGGGTCAGCATAACCTATGACATAAAATGGTTCCTCCAGTCTGAGTGCGATCCATGACTCGACCTGACGACTGAGCTTGCCTGATCAGGTGATGGAAACAGCAACCACAAAACCGCAGCTAACTCCTGTACTATAACCAAATCATCATAAACATATTTATTACCATGGCTTCCAAGAGGCCAGTGGTTCTTCGCATAGGCGAGGACATCAAGTACAATCATGACTTTTATAACAACGTCTTTACTCACAGATTCGACGTCGTTGCAAACGAAGAGCCTGATCGGGAATCATTTATCAAAGCTCTGAAAGAAAACAAGTAAGTTTTCAGTAATGCTTCGGTTCTCTAGGACAGCATCTCAGAAATAACAGATATGGCCAATTCTCAGCGATATACCGCCCAAACTTCCAAACAGGCGGCGAAATGGGTCAATGGGACGACGAACTCATCTCGCTTCTCCCTTCATCAGTCCGCATCTTTGCCTCTGCTGGCGCAGGCTTCAATTGGGCTGATGTTGACGCACTTGGCCGTCGGCGTATCTGGTATGCCAACGGCGCCGGTGCTAGCGACGAAGCTGTCTCTGATACAGCTCTCTTCATGATCTTGTCCGTATTCCGTAATTTCTGGCAATCACAGCGCGGTGCACGGACTTGTGATCCTGAGCAGTTTCACGCCATGCATAAGCTCATCGCAACCATATCCTATAACCCGCGTGGTCACATCCTCGGCATTGTTGGTCTGGGTAATATCAGTAAGCTACTGGCCAGCAAGGCACGATTGGCACTTGGTATGGAGATTCACTACTACGACGTGGTCCGTTCCCCGCCGGAAATAGAGGAAGAGCTCCAAGCCACATACCATTCATCCCTCCACGAGCTTTTAGGTGTCGCCGACTGCATTACCTTGCATACCCCTCTCAACGCGCATACGCAAGATCTTATCAACACAGAAGCGTTTGCAGCCATGAAAGACGGTGCCAGGCTTGTTAACACAGCGAGGGGACAGATCGTCAACGAAGACGAGCTGATCAAGGCGTTGAGAAGTGGCAAGATCTCAGCTGCAGGGTTGGATGTCCATTATCATGAGCCTCAAGTGTCAAAAGAGCTGGCGGCGATGGACAATGTCACGCTGACATGTCACAACGGTGGGGCGGCAATTACGACAAGAATAAACTTTGAGCTGATGGCTATGGAGAATATTCTGAGGGTGGTAGATGAGAATGGGGAGTTCTGTGGCGAGCCCACCACGGCGGTGAATCGCAAATCGTTCGAGGAGGCCACTAAATAGAGAGAAAGACGCTCGCAAACCAGTGGTAATCTTACACAGCAGTCAGTCTTGCGGGAATATCACGGGTCAATCAATGAGTAGACATGATCACTACGACCAGGAAAGTTCAATTGTCAGCTTAACGCATGTTTACTGTATGTTTTGAGTTCAAACATTTGCAGGTATCTAAAGCCAAACGATCTGTTGCAACTTGTGCACAGAGTCTTGCTCCATGTATCGATCTCGGGCGATAAGTCCTACCAGAGCACCAGTGAGCTACCACTCCACTGCGGAGGGTGCAACAGAACATGACGGCAATATTCCCGGAATCGCATTGGTCTCCCAGTCGGACATCTATCCGCCAGTTGTAGTTTCAAGTGCCTACGATACCGGTGATCCGCCCGAGTGGTCGTCTGCCTACATCTCTAGTCGATCTTCTGGGGGTAGGATCAGCACATGGAGCCACTTCCCCAGGTTTACCCCAGGTCTACCCCGCTAGAAAGGCGTGGGTGTTGCTCCACACAATAGCCCAGTGCTGCTAATCCAATGTATATAACCAGATACCACCATTCAGTTCCCAGATTGAAGAACAGTAGGGTACAAAGACTTCTCAACATCCCTTCAGAGAAGACACTTCATAACATGTTCCAGGCTGTTACTGAGTTCCTCAAGCCCAAAGCGGCCATAAAGACGCAGCACTATGCGCATCTCAAGAATAACACGCACAGAACTTGGTACAAGGATGCAGGTCTTCGCAAGAACGTGTGGCATTGTGTAGGCTTCTACTTTGCGGTCTTTTATCTTGGGGTATGTTTTGACAATCGATCATCCTAGTAGAGGCTAACATTTATATAGTATGATGCATCTCTTATGAATGGACTCCAAGCGATCCCGGAATGGGAAGAATACTTCAACAATCCGTCCGGAGCAACTCTGGGACTGATCTCGGCCAGTCTCTTCCTTCCTGCAATTATCACGCCATTCATAGCCTCTTGGATAAATGGTCTTTGGGGTCGAAAATGGTGCTTAGCTGCCGGCTCGGTCTTGTTGATCCTCGGTGCGTTCCTCAACGCGTTTGCCAAGAATATCGGAACATTCATCGGGGGACGAGTCATTATTGGTGCCGCGGGACCATTTGGAAAGATCACGGGTATCGCGCTACTTCAGGAACTCGCTCATCCTCGCCTACGGCCCTACGTGGCAACTGCGTATTACAGCAACTACTACGTAGGCCAGATTGTGGCGGCATGGTTCTGTTACGGCACGCTGTCCTGGCCATCAAGTGAGTGGAGATGGAGAGCTCCCTGTCTCTTTCAAGCTTTTGCTCCTGCTGTTGTCCTCGTTCATCTCTTATTCGTGCCTGAGAGCCCTCGATGGCTCGTCGACCATGACAGGTCGGAGGAAGCCCTCAAGGTGTTGGCTGACGAGCATGCCAACGGCGACATGGACGACGAGCTAGTTCGATACGAGTATGATGAGATTTGCCGTGCTCTTCAGCTCGAGAAGGAAAGCAACAATGCCAAGTACAGCGACTTCCTCAAGACTCCTGGCAACCGACGTCGACTACTCGTGCTCGTCACAATGGGCACGGGCTCCAACTGGGTTGGCAATGGCATCATCGCTTACTACCTATCTCCCGCATTGAAACTCGTCGGTATCACATCCTCCAGCTCCATCGCTGGTATCAACGGTGGCATGGCGATATGGTCTCTCATCTGGGCCTACGCTGGTGCCATGAGTGCCGAACGTCTCGGCCGCCGTACACTGTGGATCATAGGAACAGCTGGCATGTGCGTCGCTTACACTATAATTACTGGGCTTAGTGGTTCCTTTGCCGAGAACCCGTCTCGGAGTGTAGGCATTGCTGTGGTGCCGATGATGTACATCTTCAAGACTTTCTACTGCATCAGTTGGTCGCCTTTGCCGTTTGCCTACGGCGCTGAGATCCTGCCTTACAACCTGAGACTCAAGGGCTTGAGTATTGAGCTCAGTGTACAGAGTGTTGCATTGGCATTTAACCAATGGGTTAACCCTGTGGCTCTTGAAGCAATTGCCTGGAAGTAGTAAGTCAGCCCCAATAAATCCAGTCATGTCACTGTTACTAATCTTTACTAGCTATATCGTGTACATCGCTGTCATCGCCATGTATCTTGTTCTCATCTTGTTCTTCTTCCCTGAGACTAGGTATGTCTTCTCTGAACTGGACCAAGTCAAATTCACTACTAACGCATCTCACAGAAACATGACCATTGAGGAAGTCTCCGTCCTCTTCGACACTGGACGAAAGGGTGATGCAGCAGCAGCCACCCGCAAGTTCCACAACGGCACAAAGTTGGATGACTTGCTAGAGGAGGTCGATGATCTTGAAAAAGAGGGAACAGTTCAAAAAGTCGAGAGGACTTAGACGTATGTTAGCCATCTCAGAATAGCCAAATACGTATTAGTGAGAGCCAGGATGATAAGAGCAGCACTTGCATAGGGAACAATTGATCGGCACTAGAGCCTAACGTTCTATGTATTTGATGTGATCAGCCATACTGATCACCTGTATGGTCCACATTCTCAAAGCGCTTTAAAGGCTCAGGTGGGTGATTGGTGTAGGTTACACCACAGTTGACAGGAAAATGTTATCCGCGAAGTGTTGTCTACCCACACCTTGGCCAACTACAAGAGGTTTAGCTCATTGTTATATCTATTCCCTGCTCGAGTGGATCTTAGCCAGGAACCTTGCGAAAATCCATCTCCAGGCCCCAATCAACGACATCAACTTGGTGTAGATAGCTGGATCGGAACATAGGATAATTTCAAGCAACAAAACCTTAAATCAAGTTTCCTGTCACCCCTCTCAAGCGATAAACGAAAGCATTTCTCCGAGGCCTATAATGCTGACATATTATTGCCTACGCGGTTAATCAATGCGTCATTAGACATGAATAGTCACATTTGCTAGCAAAGACCCCTGTAACGTAAGCTGCACGCAACCAAGCGTGCCAATTCCAAGATAAACCCCATGCACAATACGAGGCGCTCTCCTGCACGTGTGCTCATGATGGCTGCATACCCCGACCTCGTTTTGCGGTGGCCACCGGGATTTATTGTCAAGTCGCCTTTCGCGGGGAAAAACAAAGCCAATGAGCCAACACCACGAGATCTTACATACATTGAATGCTGACCGACCTGCATTGCCGTCTTAGTGAGGTCTGATAAGATGATGTCAGGAACAAGACCACTCAGTTGTTCTGCGACTTATTTAAGATGATAAAGGATCTCATTTGACGCCACGTTCTGCGTTTGGGTGTATCCTCGAACGTACAGATCTAAACACTATCTTCAGTAGTTCAAGCCTCAAATATCTCAATCATCATGCTATCTACAGTTCGAAACATCCTCGCCGTAGCGGCAATGCTGGTCACATTGTCGATCACACCGGCCGCGGCACTCCCCAATATCAGAGTGCTGCCATTAGGCGACTCCATTACAAAAGGAACGGGTTCTTCAGGCCTGGTAGGCTATCGCGGGCCTTTGAGGCAAAAGCTTCTCAATCAGGGCGTCAAGGTGAACATGGTGGGCACGTTGAAGAACGGAAATATGGTAGATGGACACCACGAAGGACACAGCGGAAAGCTTCTTTCCGATATCAACGGATACTGGCAAATGCCGATCAAAGCCCGACCCAACGTCGTACTAATTCATGCCGGTACAAACAACATGGACCGCGGAATAGATCTCGACATCGCGGCAAACATCATGGCTGATATTGTCGACGGGATCTTCAAAGTCGCCCCGGACGTCACCATCTGCCTTGCACCTGTCATCTGGGCCAACGACGCCAAGATGCAAGCAAACACCGACAAATTCAACCCTAAAATTAGGTCGCTTATCGCTGCGAGACAAAAGTCTGGCAAGCATATCCTAGAAGTGCCGATTGATATCAAGAAAGCTGATCTTGGTGACACGAAACATCCTAACGATGACGGATATGAAAAGATGGCTGATGCTTGGTTAAAGGCGATTCTCCAGGCTGATAAGAAGGGTTGGTTGAAGATGCCTGTCAAGATGAGTCCCGAAGATGCTCCTGGAACTGGCTTGGGGGCATAATGAATATGATATGGGAAGTTGCTTGGAAAGTTGGGCTTGGGATAGGTTGACAGGAATATGATTTTATGATAATGAGAGAGGATAGGCACATCGATCTTTTTTTCGCTTCCTATGATATGAGATTCGGCAAGTGAGTACGCATTCCTAGCATTGTCTCACGCAATGATAACGATTAATATGTCACGCCTTATAAAGATATAATGCATCAACTTCTGCTCTTGCATCGTTCGGTGACATGGTGGCTTTTGTGTCACGATGAGTTGGATGTGGAAGCCGCCCACGTCTCGGATTCTAAACAGGGTTACATGTCAGAGTGGAAGAACCTGTGCCCGAAGTAACAGGCTCTGGCTCTGGGTCTTCCTGAGAGCGGGGAATTGACACCTTTGGCGGAGTGGCTTGGATGCGGAGCGGAACAAGTAAATCCGGATTTAGAGACGGAGCCTGTAAACTCCGGCTTCTACCCCCGGTTCTGCATGGTACGCAATTGATTAAAAATAAAGAGATAACGCCCCTCATTCACTATTCATCAACGTGCAATCATCCAAATCCCTTCTCAAGATCATCATGGCCACAAAGTCTCTCATCGTCGGCGGCACAGGCGGTATCGGCTACGCTATCGCCTGTCGCATCGCCTCAAGCTCACCGGCATCAACTGTCATTATCAGCGGCCGCAATGAGCCAAAGGACATCCCTCACTCAAACATCCAATTCCGAGCGCTCGACGCAACCTCAATGCGCTCAATCAAGAAATACACCGATGAGTTCAAGACGTCGCAGGATCGCATTGGCACTCTTGTCCTCACCCAGGGCATTCTGACAAGCGCTGGCCGAACGGAAACGCCAGAGGGCATTGATCGCAAGATGGCGCTTCATTACTACGGACGACAGCTGCTCATCCGCGAACTCATGCCAGCTCTCACAGAAGACGCCAAAGTGTTGATTGTGCTGGATAGTGTGCGTGGCGGACCTGATAAGCTCAATTGGGATGATCTGGATCTCAAGTCCACCTTCAGCCTTAGCAGCGCTGCTGCGCATTGCCTCTCCATGACCGACGCCATGATCCAGAATTACGCTACAGAACAGAAGCTTGAGGGAAAGTCACGACATTTTGTACACGCGATGCCTGGCGTGGTCAACACCAGCATTGCGAAATCACTCCCTTGGTATATGCGTATTCCTGCATCGGCTGCAGCTAGTCTGTTGGGTACGTCACCTGATACTTGTGCTGAGAACATGATCAGAGGAATGGATGAGGTGGCCGAGGGGGATAAGAACTATGGTTTCGTTAATGAAAAAGGAAAAGTGTTCGAAAAGAAAGCTTGGAATGAGGATCAGGTTCTGAAGGTGAAAGATCACACCTGGAAGATTCTGGATGAAGCCCTGAGCAAGGCTTAGTTCTAATTATTAGTTAGTGTATTTTGGGAGCATTGGATTGTACTTTTGGCGATCGGGTCGCGTCAGGGAAGGTATCTCAGATTGGCAACGATACCCACAGGAGTAAACACAGTGGAAGGGAGGACAGTGGATCATCTTCATCTCAGAAATAAACGAAATTAATACTCTATCTCTTTACGTGATGGACTACACCCCAAATGAACACTAACGTGCTTTTCCTTTCCTCCTTTCGTTAGTTACACCACTCCCTGCATTCCAGTAGTATACATCAACACCGGCCACAATGCCTATATCTATGAGTCCCTACCACCCTTATATATGCAACACGCAAAAGTTCAAAAAGCAAATTCTGATCAAATTAAATCTTGTTGTGCCACGTCAAGGGATCGAACCTTGGACCTTGTCATTACTTGCAATGGTATACCAGTACTAGTGACACGCTCTACCACTGAGCCAACGCGGCGCGTTATGATTGGTTGAGAGCGCCAGTTGATAACAACAAACCTGAATCTCCTTGATGATCACAATCATTATTTCATGCTTTCCCAGTCTCACCGTACGAGGAGACATTGTTGCAATGATCTAGGTTTACGGTATGGAACTTGATTACTGTCCGATTAATGGCGTACGTGTGGGATATCGGCTAATATTGCAATGAGTGAAAAGTCCTTCTTCTTTGACTGCCTTGCCATCATTCACGTTTTATTCCAAACCCACTTCTTTCACTCTATTGAAAACCGGATAACTATGCATAAACAATAAGCGTCTGCTATCTTACAAAATTTATCACCATGCAGTCCATATAGCGATGCTTCAGGACTGTTAATGAGTTTGGAATCGATCATTCAAAGCAATAGGGTAGCCAGCGCGCTTCTTGCGTGGAATGTGGCGTCGCGGAAATTCGCGTCATATTGATGAGTGGAACATCAAATGAGTGTTCCGTACGGATGGACTAATTGTTATTGATACTGCCACATTTATTATTTGACTACTGGCCCGTTAATTCGTGGGGGTGTTCCAGACACCACATTGTGAAAATTTTGTCCTCTCCAGGGATTACAGACGTTGAAACGAGTGTCTTCTCCAAGGGCCAATGGTTCTCGCCTAACCCGAGCACCCGTAGCGAGAATCACAAGCCAGAGCAACCAAATTGTGGGACCTAACCGCGGAACAATCGGTTGATCACTGCAGACATGATCAGATCGATACAGCTTCTCTTCCCGGCCATCTTATCAATCAGTGGATCACCGACCTCGGATGGGTTGCCAAGCCGGTTATCGCGGGTGAGTCCATCGTTCATTGGCCATTGGGGATCAACTTCCTGTTCTGTCCGTCTGGCGCCGTGTGGCTGCAGGAGACGTTGTCTAGTACGCGGGTCCAGCATGTTAGAGCACTAACAGAATTTGGTGTGATGCGCTGGCGAGTTAGTTGATCAATTATTATCGTACGACGATCAATTTCAACCTTCCATCATCGCGAGATTGATAATGATTTTTTGTAGTCATAATTACTTTAATTGGCCTAACTCATAAATGGAACGGCACAATCTGTGTGTAATAGCGTGGGGACATTTAGTGTTGTCGGCTTGAGCACCAAATGAAGATAATCGGACAAGAAAGGTCTGAAAGGGTATGGCGAAGAGAACAAATTTTCATCTTTAATACCTCATTGAAGTAGAGCCTTCTCTAGATTAACCCTAGGTTTATCGCTCCTATGCTTGTCACTTCTCCCTTGACTCGAACCTCCTGCACATCTGATACCATCCACGCAGCCCAGGTGCATATTGAGTAACCATGGACATCGACAAGAAGTCCCCGGATGTAGAAGCGGGCAGGGAGTCACCCACCATCGAACCAACACCTCTGGGGACCAACAACGACGCAAATGCCGACGCCAAAGCAGCCTTTGAGACACGCAATGTCGGTACTCTTAACCGAAAGCTCAAGTCCCGGCATGTGCAATTCCTTGCCTTGTCTGGAGCCATCGGCACAGGTCTCTTCGTTGGCAGTGGCCAGGTCCTGTCTCTCGCAGGGCCCCTCTCGGCCTTTTTAGCATACACTATCACAGGCTTCAACATCTACTGCGTACTCAACAGTGTGGGCGAGATGGCAGCTTGGTTACCTATTCCCGGCCCAGTTCCCATCTTCGCGGCGCGGTTTGTTGATCCCGCTCTTGGGTTCGCTCTCGCTTGGAATTACTGGTACCAATTTGCCATCGGAGTTCCCATTGAAGTCACCGTCTCGGCTGTGATTGTTAATTACTGGCACAACGACGTCTCTCAAGTCGGTTTGATTACACTCTTTTACTTCTCCATGGTGCTCCTGAACTGTCTGCCAGTAAGAATCTATGGAGAAGCCGAATTCATCTTCGGAGCGATTAAGCTGTTAACCATTGTGGGACTGATCATCCTGATGTTCATTATCACCGTCGGCGGTGCCCCCAATGGCGAGGCCATTGGTTTCCGCTACTGGAATCACCCAGGACCGATGAATGAATACCTGAAAGAGGGTGCTCTGGGAAGATTCCTCGCATTTATCAAAGTATTCATCACGGCAACCTTCTCCTACGGCGGAAGTGAGATGGTAGTCATGGCCTCTGGAGAAACTGAGAACCCTCGCCGGAACATTCCAAAGGCTATTCGCCGCGTCTTTTGGAGAATTGCAATTTTCTACGTTCTCTCAATCTTCCTCGTGGGTCTCTGCGTCTCATCCAAAGACCCTGGCTTGCTTAATGCCATTAACAAATCTGCTCCTGGCGCTGCGTCGAGTCCATTCGTGATTGCGATTCGCAACGGTGGTATCAAGATCCTCCCATCCATCATCAACGCCGTTATCCTGACGTCGGCTTGGTCTTCGGGGAATTCGCTCTTCTACGCCGCGACCCGCGTTCTCTATGCCGCTGCACTCGACGGCAAAGCACCAGCCATCTTGGCCTGGGAGAGATTCGGGGTGCCTTATCTCTGTGTCGCTGTCACCACCGTGTTTGGATTGCTCGTTTATTTAAATGTCAGTAACAGCGGCGCAGAGGTGTTTTTCTGGTTCAGCAACTTGAGTGGCGTTGGGGCGCTTATCATCTGGGCAAGTGTCTCTTTCACATACCTCCGTTTCTATTACTGCCTTCGCTACAATGGCATTGATCGCAATACGCTTCCCTTCAAATCGCCACTACAACCATACCTCGCTTACTTTTCCTTTTGCTTTTGTACTATCGTGGCCGTCTTCAATGGGTTTGATGCCTTCTTTCCCGGTCGTTTCAGCGCCAAGTCCTTCTTACCACCGTACATCAATATTCCGATTTTCTTGGTTTTGATCTTCGGCTACAAGTTTATCAAGAAATCAAAGTATGTCAAATACTCTGAAATGGATCTGTGGTCTGGTAAGGCTGAGATTGATCGCCTGGAGTCGACCTGGCCAATTATTAAGCCCAGAAACTGGCTGGAGCGCATCTGGTTTTGGATTGCCTAAGCTGTGGTGATTCCTCAGGGAATATCTGCGGGTGGAATGGCTTTATATATAGAACCTTCCTACACAGCACTATGAATAGAAGGGTATATGGAACTCTGATGAGAGGAGGTTATGGCCCCTTGAAGGCTTGAAAAAATAAAATGTTACTAAGCTAAGCAAGTACCGGCTTCGTCATAAAGATTGACAAATCTGTGAATAGATTTGTCTTATTTATCGCCCCTCTACTTGCCAATTTGACTAACCCTGTCTTTGTTGAACCAGAAGCACTCAGGCATGCCCGTGGCACTCCAGGGTTCGCCGATGACGAGTTTTGCTAATCCAGGAGCGCACTGAAAAATTCGGGCCATACCTTTATACTGGTTAGCTAGTTTAGACAAGGATCTTGAACAACTCACCATGTCCATTAAAACCAGCACAAATCCACTGGCCATCCAAGCCATCAATGGACCCAACGAGCGGCACAGCATCGGGAGTCTCTCCAACAATCCCGGTCCAAACATGAGAGAATCCCTCTCCGTGTCGTTCTGTTTTCACCGCAGGTGATCCAAAAGCTAGCACTGAGAACTCATCGATGCTATTTGCCATAATACTGGGGTTATGTGTTGAGTCATCAAAGGTGAATCTGTCTTTGAGGTAGTCTGGAGTCCAATCTGAGTCTTGTCTCGATGCTCCGCCCCCAAGAATGAGCATGCCATCCCTGAGTGGGTTGACGGAGAAAAAGTGCTTAGGCCCATATCTTAGAGACATTGTGCTTTGCAGAGTATTGGCGCCGGACAAGGAATCTGGAGGTACATATGAATGGCCCTGTGCTCTTCTTGGTTTAATAGTATCAGCCAACTCCGGAAGCAAGAATGCCGCGTATGCATTCGTACAATGGATCACAGTTGCCGTCGAGACAGTTCCCCGTGGAGTGGTAATATCCCACCTCATACCAGTTGAAGTTGAAGCTTTGTGCTCTAGGATTTTGGTTGCAGGACAGTGTGTCCAGAGCTTGCCGCCCTTTCGAATTACATCGCTCAAAATCCATTGACACAGCTTGGCCGGGTGATTAGATGCCGCAGGCCATTCATACGCACACAAGGCGGCAGGAAGCCTGGTCTTGATCCTGGCTTCTTCCCCATCATAGAATTCGATGTGGGATACATCGCCACCAGCGTCACGGAACGCGGCAAATGCACTGGCTAAGTATTCTTTGTAGTCTGGGTTGAGACAGGTCTCGAAGGTCGTGGTGTAGTTGAAGTCACAGTCAACATTGTTGGTCTCGATGAAGTCTTTGACGATCTGCAGTACAACTCTTTCATGCTCGAGAATCAATCTTGCCTGCTCAGGGCCGTGGATGGAAGAAAAACGAGGGAAGCCATGGAAGGCATCTACAAACGTAGTGTTAGGCATTTTCCACCAAAGGAACGACGCGACATATGCTAAAGATGACTGACTAACCCGGTCGAATGTGTCCTGCATTTCTCCCAGTTGCACCCGAGACGGCCTCTCTTGCCTCGAGGATCAAAATATCTTCTCCAGCGATGCCGCTGTTGATCAGTTCCCAAGCAGTCAGAGCTCCGGAGATACCAGATCCAATAATGAGGTACTGGGTAGATAGGGGAACATCGGCGGAACTATTCTCATTTAGGTGCGGAAACGAGCGGGTAGTTTGATGCCAATACGACAGGTTAGGAGAGGGGATAGGGAGTGAAGGCTGCATGGTAAAGTTTAGCAGGCTTGACAAAGAAACATACAAAATAAAGACTTTCGGAAAGACTCCAATACCGGGGAATTAATACTCTTAAGTAATAAAGTGATGATAAGTGTTTGGTGCGGGCAATGCCGCACCTCCGCATACAAGAGGAGGGGGAGTAGGAAGAGGCTCCGCATACAAAGTCATTAGTGAGGGAAATGACCGCAGCCTTGAGAAGCTCCTCCAACTATGATGGAGACAAGGCCCGCTAACTCCAGTCGTCATTTGACATATCCTGACCCAGCAGCGGGCAATCTCCATCTAGACCCCAGACTTCCATATCATGGAACGCTCCAGGCTCCTGATTGTGACAGAAGTCAAATTCACCAGGGGTTAGAAACTGAAGCCACGATTGTTCCCTTTGTGTCGAAGTGTTAGCCGATTCGGTAAGTTGTAAGATCTGGGGCACTTACTCTGCAATAGCTGCTGGGAGAGGCATCTCGCTCCCTGTGTGAGTTTGAGCAGACAGACTTGAGGTCACAGTGCCTTCGTGCTGCGAGACATCAGGAGTTATTGTGCCTTCATTGATCAAGGTCTCAGTCTTGAGTCCCTCCAGCACTTTCGTTGCTGTAGTGTCAAAGGTATCCCGCTTGTCCTGATAAGATGGAAAGCGCTCTACCATTCCCCACAGCAATGACGAACAGGTGTGGACAAGTGACTCGAGAGACGTAAGCGTCATAATCTCTCGCACGCCTGGCGATCTTGAATATGCCACCATGAGAGCTGTCCCCGCGTTAAAGACGTTCTCAATAGACTGCCAGTAAATGGATAAATGCTTCTTGCGAAAGTGGTTCTGATATATATGTATCATGTTACTTGCAACATCAGTCATGGCCAACGCTTGTTCTTCCGATGGGGTTGGGTTGTTGGGTGACGGGCGGTAAAGGTTGAACAGTGCTGTGTTGCGCTTCGTTTCGAAACCGACTACGACTCGTCTTTCGAAGCTGGTCATGTTATCACCGCGTGGACTGTTATTATACCATTGATCGATGCGCTGATGCATAATGGTCTGCCATTCGCTTAGGTTAACTTGTGTAAATGGCACTGGTGCCTCCCAAAGCATGATTCGTAGCTCAGATTGGATCCGGCGGTATCGAAACATTTGCTGTGCGAGTTCCTTTGTCACACAGGGTGTGTTTGATCCAATTCCGTTGGTTGTTATCAAGTCGTCAGCTATTTCACTTGGGAACTAACAAGCCATTAGCCTAGGTTGGTAAGTAAAATAATGGCCACCTACCAGAGATGATATCGCACCATCTGATAGGCCAAACGGCAATGACATGGCTATCGAGAGATTGCGGTCCATCGAGTAAGCCACCCAAAACGTCCTTCTCCTTGTATCGAGACCGAGAGCATCAAAACCATTGGTCATATCCTGATGTAAGCCTAGCTCCGCGGCCAGGCGAAGGGCTGCACCGACAGTTCTCCAAGCAGCCCAGAAGTTAGGATGGAGATAAGAGTATTGCGCAACAAGGAGTAGTGCTTGGACACCTTGAACATCACTCGACACAGAGATCAGGCCCAGTGCCTCCAGAGCCGTTCTGTGATATCGATCTGCTAAGCATGTCGATACACTGGACGGATCTTGCTTCTGCATGCCAAGAAGGGCTATTGCGAGTACTTCTAGAACGAAGAAGACGGCCACTCTAGAATGAATATCGGAATGGGTTCTCATGAAGTTGATTGTTTGGGCCATCTGATAGACCAGATCAAACTGCTGCCGAAATGAAGGCTGGTGTAGTAGCGGCATAGCTACATCGTTGAGCTGGAAGTATGCCTTGACAAGAGTCTCTGCGATGTTCTTGGGTGGAAGGGTTATGTTACCTGTGTCCAAGTCACGCGAGAGATCAATGTCCTGGATAGCTGACGTTCCACCCAATGTACTGGATCTGTTCTGGCTGGCTGATCTATGGCCGGCGGGGCTGATGAGCTCTGTAAGCAGAACCTTTGTAAAGGAGTCGCAGTTCCCAGAGTCAGTGGGTGTCGTGTGTGCCTCCACACTGACTAAATCCCGAGCTTCTGATACGGCTGTATCTGTCTGTGGTAGGGAACTGGGACTTTCGTGGTTCGTGACTGGGGGCGTTATCTGAGATGTTGAACAAACTGTTGTAGGCAGGGTTTGCGTATCATCTCCATCGATGTGTATGTCGTTCTCACGAAGCCTTCTTTCTAGATATTTGATACGACTTTCAAGCTGAGGAACGTAACTACGGCAAACCCACTTAGCATCGTCGCATGTCAGGGTTTATCGGAGAGCAACCTTCTGGATACTTGCCGCCCCGCTTCACTGTCGTAGTCGACACATTCCACCCCAGCAAGCTTACACAATCGGCAGGTCTGTCAGATTGACACGATATCGGTTAGACTTTCGCTTAGAATGTTAGTGCATGATATTGGAACTAACTGGTCGTTGCTGATCGCATCGCCGTTTCTTCTGACGACAACGGAGACAGGCCGTCATGTCGCCTACTCTCTCGTTCGACCCGAGGACGTCGTATCTGGCTGTTCGGAGAGTCTCTGGGTACTTTAGCAGAGCTCTTTTGGCTTAGTGATAACCCTGAGGTGATGGTAAAAGGCTACCTAGTCGACTATGTTAAAGTTAGGTCATTTTCCTGTTTCTGCTTATCTGGTGACAACGGGATTGTTTTTACGAGCGGATGTATTTAGAAAAACGAGGTTGCCCAGGGCGTAGTCCCAGATCTAGCTTGATTGATGGAGGTTGATGGTGAAAGATAAACTATGCGGGGTTCTCCGCATACATATCAGATATCAGGGTGCGGAACAGCACCGCTTACCACAAACGTAATGATTGGCTCTCAAGGGATCAGCCATTCCCACCAAGATCCCAGATTCCAGATTCAAGATTTAATGACCGGATCTCAGCACTTCTCCAAATTCTATGCATCAGTTTAATTGAAGGTGTATAATATTGCATCCCAAGGTAATCAGACAAACGATCCTCCATTAGCTCCGATGACCTGGCCAGAAACCCACGAACTACCCGGCCCTGCCAAGAACGCTGCCACCTCAGCAATCTCCTCCGGCTTACCCAGTCGCCCCAGGGGACTAAACCCAGCAATAGTGTCTATAAGCTCTTGCGACTTTCCCTGAAAGAACATTTCTGTTGCGGTGGGACCGGGGGCGATGGCATTAACAGTGATGCCTCTGGGTCCCAAGTCCTTGGCCAAGATTCGTGTCATCTGTTCGACGGAACCCTTTGTTGATGCGTAGAGGAGATATCGAGGTGCGACTTGGGATTGATGTACAACACCGCTGGAGACCAGAATGACTCGTCCATCACGTGGCATATGTGGGACGGCTTTCTGGTTGTTGTTAGTATGATCGATTGACATGGAGCCTGGGTGCTTACTTGAACAAGGAAGTAGGGACCTTTGACGTTGAGATTGAAAGACTTGTCAAAAGCCTCTTCCGTTGTGCTTTCAAGGTCGTTCATGGGAGCACATGCAGCATTGGCCATGAGACAGTCAATGCGGCCAAATTTCTCCACAGTTGCTTGCACCAGCTTTTCAATCTCAGGTATGTTTGAGACGTCAGCTTGCACAGCGAGAGCTCTATCAGAGCCTATCTTGCTGACAAGTTCGTCTGCGGGTGCACTGTTGCTCGAGTAATTGATGACAACGCTGGCGCCGTCGGCCGCGACACGTTCGACTACAGCTTTTCCGATGCCTTTAGTGCTACCTGTTACCAGGAAGACCTTTCCTTTGAGCGACATGGTCTTGGTATGATTTTGGTTATAGGTGAAGACTGGATGATGTTTTAGGATGGAAGTATGTAATACATTGCGACACAACGGGTGGCCTCTGCCTCTTATACTGGGTGTGCCATGAGGTGAAGGCCAGAGGCGTTAAGTCCAGCCTAACGCCGGCAGATTTTGGCCAAAGAGAGCTCGGGATGTCAACATTTTCACGACCGACGGAGGTAAGAGACCAAAACCAATCGCGAATCTCGGACCCAGGACTGCATCTCAATAAACGCGAAGGTCAATGATGTCAAAAGTGGTGTTACCAGATGCAGGTGCCGGCTAGACCCGCCCGCTGGACAGCTCCTGTCAGCACTAAAGCTTTAGTGTACATACTGAAAGAGGAATAGCGCTTTGAGTGACAAGGTTAGTGATGCTGGGCTTAGCGGCCGAAGGCACGTCCGTGGACGTTTTCGATTTCGAGCATCCAGTCGTGGTTTGGGCATTAATGAAGGGTCAGTCTTAGGTGTCGCATCAGAAATAATCGTCAACTAAAAACCAGTGCTAGGCACTGATGATATCTTGTTGTGTCTACGCTATCCGCATAAAGTACCTAGCATATGGGGCCAGGCAATTATCTCCCAACTCCCAGACCTCTTTTGCATTCGCTCTTGAACCTCACCCCAAATCACTTTTGCCGCAGTATCACATGATATTGTAGACCAGAGGAAGGGCCCAAGGGACTCTTGTCTCACCATTTCCCAGTCTCTGGACTTCCGAGTACTGGTACGCTTCTCTTCAATAGTGATCAAATGCTGGAGATACCACTCTCCCCGCCCATCGCTTACCTGCTCGGCACAAAGAGCACCAAGCAGGCCCAGCCATATCAAGAAGTCGGATAAACCTAGTTCAATTGCGTGCGCTCTATGACGCTCAATTTGATGTTGAAGACGCTTTGCTAGTCTGTGGTAGGGCGGTGCGTATGGGATGGGGAACGTCACACCAAGAGAAAAGATCAACAGCGCGGTTTGGACTAACTTATTAATCCACGAGTTAATTTCATCCCGGCCGTCTTCGTTCTCCTCGGCAATTATAACGGTTGTGCCGCCGTGTTCTTCGGGAAGAGTAGCAAGAAGTCGTTGCTGAATGAGATCGCGGTGAGCAGCGAGAAGAGAATGGTCAGAGGCGCGAAGGGATCCACGCTGATGGGCTTCAATAATCTTGACCCAGGTTCTCATATCATACATGGCCTCTCTCAGCTCAGGTGACAGCCCAAGCCCGCTCAGTACGCGAATATGTCCGGACGAATCTTCAAGATCAGATTCCTGAGCGAAATTTGCAGCATAGCCGAAGAACTTGGCTCTGTCGTGCGTTTCCTTGACCCGACTGTATATGCGAGAAACAGGCAAATGTGGCTTTATAAGTTTTTGACTAGCCCGTGTAAGATCCATATAATTGTAAGAAGCCTGGAAGCCTGCGACCTTGAGGTTGTGAATTCCACCCTTGAGGTCGACCAGTTTCATTAATGCCTTAGCATGATTGTCTATGTGTAACCTGCTGCCGAAAACATGGATCCATGACAGTTCTGCCAAAGGAGGGTCGAAAGCTCTCTTGGTGATAATATTCTCACTATCTGGCGTTATCTCAGAGCCAGTGAGACTTAGAATAGCATACATGGTCTGCTCCGGGATCTCTGACACAGGCTTTGAGATATCTCGTGATATGCAATTGATTGCTTGATTGTAATGCCATAGACTGGACGAATCGGTGATCCTAGAGTTTTGCCTGATAGCTTGGCTTACAGCAGCTTGCCAGAGAACTGCATGAACCAGAGCCGGACCTTGAGACACGAGAGCGTTGTAATCGACTGCAAATGGCGGGAAATGAAACGCCGCTGAGCCCATCTCGAATCCTGGCCAAAAGAATTGCGTGCAGTAGTGTAACAGCATGTTGGTGTGTGAGTCCACTATTACTTCGGGCATTGCACGGAGGCTGTATTGCGCTGATATTACACGCTGGCTGATGTTTCTCACGCCAACATCCTTCGCAACTGGTCGGCGCCTAGGTGGACTCTTTGCTGTGGCATCAATGTCCTCAACATTTTGAAGGGGCTTGGTGCCGAGTTTTCTGCGTTGGTGTAATGATCTGGCCAGATGCGACCTTACGCTCGATTGCTGGAGTTCGATTTCTCGACGGCTGGTGTTTTTGGCGGTCACCGCAGGTAGAAAGCAAAATGTCGCGTTGGTGCCAGAGGTTTTGCTGCTATTCCCGTGCATTTTTATGCTCGCGGAGGTGATACCTTCTGCTGTAGTAGGCTTCCATGAAGATCGGGCTTGACTTTGACACTCGCATGAGGGGATCGTCATCGATAACTGTGATTGTGGCTAGCGTGAGGCAGCTGACTCAGACCTTGACCCAAGTTCATTTCTATGGAAAGGTTCCGCCACGAGCCGGCTGGGGATGTATCTCATAATCTTTCTATATTTGCTTTCTCTTCGTCGCTGACCTTTATAAAACCCAGCTTTCCAATTTCCTCTATTATCACCATTGGAATTGTCCTCCACCAGGAGGCTCGGAACTTGATGCATCACCAAAATAGAAGTCGCCCACGGCAACTACGCAATAATCATAAAAGGCATTCATATATAACAAGGTTACCCAACCAAATCAGCCACCACAGCTCTATTTCCAAACGTCGTAAAATACTCAACTGTTGGGGCATCAATTCCCTTTCGACAATACAATCATAAATATTAATATGGAGACACAAAACACGGCAGGATCAATCTCATATATGTACCAAGGACGGTCAGCCTTTCCCACATATCAGTCGAGCTCTCCATAGACAAGAGAATTTATATTATATTATGGAGGCTTTCCTGACTTTAAGAACTTGTTTGCTTTTGTCTACAACGCCAAATTCAGCCCCCGGACGCCTCGCGGTTTCTACCCCGACCTTTGCAATATCGTCAAACCGAACTGCCTTTGCGAAGTCCGTGATCTTATTGTTGAATGAAACGAAAATTCCAGGTCATCTACTTCGTACGTAAATGACGCAAATAAAGCTTTGGTGGATATTTTGTCATATCCTCGACCCGGTCGAACTCAGGTTTGACAGGGGTTGGACTGCTCGCATCGGGTCTGATACGTTTTCCTTTCCTTTTTGTCTTTCCATAGAGCGGTCCGATACTCTCCAAAGGGAAGAACCAGAATCCTACAGCCAGCTGCGGTGCTTCTCTAGGCTCTTCAGTTATTTCCCATACTCTCCGACACTTTTTGGAATAAGCCAGATCCTCCCCATCCACTCGTGCACGCCTCTCCTGTTGTTGTTGGCTATTTGCGCACGAATGAGGTGATGAAACAATCGTGTTTCGCCATAGCATAGCTTGAAGCTCGAGTTTCTGCTTAGGCTGTCATTCTTGATTCCCAGTTGCGCCAGTAGGTAGGACCAGGCACGGACAGCTATCCGAGGATCATTAGGTACAAGGTAGACTCTCCTTAGATCGTTCAAGATTGGTCTCGGGTCGGCTTCCAAGCAATCAAACCCTCCAGATTTTCCGGCGATAGGGATAGATCGATTCATCTCTCCACCGGTGCCTGGGATGGAGGATACAATACCAGACGGGTAAGAGGTTACTTCTCGAACAAACATGATGCCCTCCAGTCTTTCAATACATTCTTTGAAAGCTTGGTGCTGTCCTGGGCGTGCGTGGATGATCCGTATGGCATTTTGCATGGTGAGATCTGCAGAGATCCCGATATTGACGAGGCCAATCTTTTTCGGGTCTTTCTTCCAGACATCAGAGGCAAACTGGTCAAAGCCCTTGAGACTGCCCACGACTATGTTGATGTTTATGGTATCCAACTCAGGGCACAGATAGAGCGTTCCATTCACCATAGTCTCATCTCGCCTGAACGAAACACTGTTTAGTCGAACGCGATAGAACCTTTTTGCTTCCATCCGTGACTCGGATGTGGTATGAAAGAGCGCACTCATTCCCCCTCCATTGAGGACAGTGGCGGTGTATCTGCCCAGCGCTGGGCCAAACGGAGTTGCATTCTCCGTACTGGTTTGTTGACGATTCTGTGGGAGACTCTGCAGGTGATAAGAATCAAAAAGCTCAATATTGATGTTCCGCTCATAGGTCATGGCATTTTGCCATATCATACATCGAATCTCAAGGGGCAAGTGGGGAAACAAGCAAATGAAGCCGGTTCGGGGGCAGGATTCAGAACCTGCGAGTACTGGCGGCCTTTCTCTTCGGGAGACTGAGTAAATAACATGATGAAGCTGGTGGAGATTAATAACGGATGATCAAATAGCCTTGTTGATTATCTCGACAAGGTATATCAAAGATGTGAAGGTGATTTGAATGCTTCTGGCATATGAACGTAAATATGAAATGAAGAATACTACTGAGAGGTCACAGCATTTATATACTGATGAATATTCCCTCAGAAGCTGAGTGACAGAAGTTAAATCAGGTGGAAGTCTAACTGCTATAAGATTTATCTCCTCGGGCTGAAATGGGGAGGGGACCTATTGACGGACTCTGCTTAACAGGTTTTTACGATAAACTTCAACCTTTCTCGATTTGGGTATCAGTTGCAAGTGATGCAACGGTCATTATCGAAATTTGTGAAAAAACTGAAACCTTCTCAGTTTGGATATAAATTGTCAGTGATGCAGCGCCAGTGATTGATCCGGCGACAGTGATAGTGGCACATATTACCGCAGGTTAAGTGAACTTGCTGCAGGTTGATCCGTGAAAGTCCTTGACCGTAAGGCTTATGATTTGTAGTCACTTTGACATGATTCTCAAAGTGAACAAGCTGCCTTGATATTGACCTTGCGTGGCACCACCCCCGCAACATGTCATGCGAATAAATGTGTGTAATTGGACAAACTTTATAACCCTCTTGTTTTGTTGTCTAATACTTATATGACGTCTTGGTTGATATCACTGAGGCAACGCATGTTTTTTTTGGTTTGCTCTAGAAAAGAAATCATGTTATCTTAGTAATTGAACCGTTCGCCCTTGGACGGATTTCTCACGAGCCCTGCCCCCGCAAACCCAAGTCTAACAACACCATCACTCATCTCCCAAGCTCCATATCTCACCGGCCCAATATCATGAACGGCATTTACAATACCTCCCACGTTCTGATTCGGATCAACGTTTCTCATAAGATGCGACTCGTCACCAACAGTCCCAAAAGCATTTGCGATCTCCAGCGGATTCAAACTAACATCTCGTCCCAGCTCCCACCAGCCCCAGAATGTTGGGAGGACTGAAAAGATACCAACGAGTGAGACTGCGACGGCTATCCACATCTTGTTGTAGTCCGTGACGTACACGAGTGTTGTCGTGCCACTGTCGTATTCTACATTTTGCTTATCGGTTGTGTTGTACTTGGCATATTGCAGACTTGCTCGGAAGCCCAGGTCGCGAGTGAGCTCGATGATATCGTCCATGGGGTTCTCCCAGGTATCTTCACATCCAGGAACTGTGCCGTTCATCGTCAAGTATTGTGTAGCAGGCAATCCATTTGAGCTGACGTCGTAGCCTGTAGCGCCGGTGAAAGACATGAAGGCATCGGACTTGTAAAGAGCTTGGACCATCATGCTGAAGCCACCCAGGATGTTACCTGATCCACTGGCTACCATCATAGCGGGCATCATATATCTATCTTCTTGTCAGCAGCCAGGTCTGAACCTAAGGTTGGTCGACAACATACTTGCGCTCAACGAACTTGTCGTCTTTCCAAGTTCCCTCAAGCTCGACCGTCTTCCCGTTCATACGCACAGGAAATTTGGTTATTCCCGCGTGTAGATCGCAAGTCTGAATCTTGACCTTTCCGCCACACTGATGGGTATCTTTATAGAGAGTCGTGTAACGAAGAAAGGAGCCGTCAGGCATAGCATAAACGCTGTAGTCACTGTACTCTGTAATGTTGATCTGAAAATAATACGCGCCTTGCATAGCTTTCGTGAGACTCTCGCCGATAGTGAGATTAAAGTCGCGAGTAGTGTCGGTGCAGTTAACATCGAATCCGAAACCTTGGACTGATGTCGTACAGTTGGTGCAGCTCGTATCAAACACGGCCATGTCATCTCGGCGACTGTAACCTTGCGCAACGTCGCTAAAGTTCTTGGTGAGTAGAGAGGTCGAGTGAGTACGACCAGTCATGATAGAGGCGTAGTTAGTGGGTAGTTCGCGGGCGATGTGAAAGTTGACTGTTCCTGTTTGCGCCTCATAATGATTTGTTGTTGCGGAAGCGCGTTGCATTAGAGGGCCGCGGAGAACGGACAGAGTCATCAAGATTGAGGCTATTGTCATGTGAGAACTAAACACTTGTCGGGCTTGAAAGGTGGATTATACCTAAACCAAGAGTCTTTGACTTCCAGGTGAACAAGTTCAAGATGGCTTGTATTATGCCAGTCGACGAGCCATATACAGCTTGTAGTTGTTGTAACTATTGATGGTCAGCAATGATATTTCGTCGAGCACATGACATTCACGCTTACCGTCACTGGCTTTCCAGCCGCTCGCCAATACGAGATAGCCGCCCCTTCAGTAAACGCAACAGCAAGGAACGCGCCAGACAACGCAGAAGTCAAAGCAAGCCAAACCGTCGGCTGGATGTGTTCGTCCCAATTCGACACAGGCACACCGTCACTATAAACGAGAATAAGAATAGCTGCCACAGTTCCGATGAGCGCTAACAGCCACATGCCAAGCCCACGATATGGAAATCGCTTCCAAAATCCGGGGAGCCAAGGCTGGCTGAGTCTAGCATACTGTGCAGCGAACGACGAGGGCATGTCTTCAAGACGATGCCAAGCCCCCTTATCACCAGAGGGGGGTGCTGCGCCTACGAATTCATCCTTCAAAGGCCAAGGCGATGGGATAGGGTTGGGGTCCAACATTATGAGAGGGCGAAGACTTGGCGATTTCGCTTCACATCGACAGAGGGTACGGGCGCAAATGCAGAATGTGAACTAGGCAATAAAAGAGTGTGGTAGCCGCTGATTTCTAAACAGGCGACAGAAAGACCAAAACCAGTGCTTCAAAAGAAAGAATAGGCCGCAACAATGACCAGCAAAGGCATCAGACGTTGAAGAAAGCAGATGGAAAGAAAAGAGGCCTCGATTTCATATTCCAAAAGGAGTAAACAAAGAACCCAAGTCCCGCATGAAACAGCAGGGGCCCGGGGGTTAGATCTGTCAAATCAGCATAGACGTTTGCGGTAGTTTTTTGGTTATGAAAACTGGAGATGGGATTCCAATACGAGACTTAGCGTTGGCTATGACTTCATAGTCTCCACTAGAATGGATCTTAGAGCCGCTGTCTCCGGTAGTTGTTCCCACTATGATTGCGATCTTCGCTTTGTGAAGAGGCTAGCGTGGAGTAGTGTAACTCCGTGCATAACTAGCATTACTCTTGCCGCCCCATTTTGTCGCGTATGACTCTGTTGCATTCCTAGTACTGATGTGCCGATACCAGTGTAGTATCAACGAGATGGGATTATATTAGACCGCGTATTCTGCTCGTGTTATTCTGTGGCATGTTTCATCTAGCAATTGCTTATAATGAGGCTCCATTTTCGAATGCCTGTCTGTCTATACGGAAGGGACTTTGACCGCCACTCCCATGCAACATGATCTTTCCTTTCACGAATGCCAGTCAGATATTCCATCACTACATTTCCTTCTATTTTCAATCACGATATGCTACTATTGCCCCGGAGCAGGTTGTGCAACAAGATCAGACGAAACCATTATCAATGCTCAAAGATCTATCGACACACAAAGTTAGACACGACGTGAAGTTGCGAAACACAGTTTCTTTTTAACACGTGATCGTATTGATAAATGTCATCCAGCAGCATCGCAAAATAACACCATATATGTTCAAAGCGTTAAGAATCCATGTCAAATCATAGGTCAGCCAAGCGACGAATCGTCCCGGAATGCCCCGGATGAAAGAAAGTTGGATACAATTGCCAGCGACTTCGAATGTCCTACACGTGAAACGATACCATCGACATTGACAGTGCCGTTCTCAAAACATATGAGGAAGACAAACAACCATAAGAGCATGACCAAGGAAAAAAGAAATATGCAGTAATGGAAACTTGGAAAGAGTGTGTTGTTGCTGGTAAAGTTCACAGCTTCGGTTGAATTACTGGTGAGTTTCAAGCTGAAATTCAACAGACACGGTATAGATTCACAAAAATACTAAACAAGATACAGCAGTAAAGTCTCGACAAGTAACGAGAAATAGTCAAATAGAAACGGTTTACGTTATTCAAACTATATCTACACTTCTAAAGAAAGTGATGTTTGGAGACACCCTACCCTACACCCGGCAACAAAGCTTATCTTATCTTATCTGCTTCTCAAGGGCGAATCGTCCACTTGTGATTGGGTTAGAATCCATTGCCTGTAGGAAGATCTGCGAAACTTGTTCATCGCCAGATGATGGTTATGCCCATTGGAGAAACACAGCTGCGAAGCTGTTTCCATGACTTCACGATATATACTATGTAAAATGAGAATTAAAAGCCATTAACTGCAGATACTCAGCATTGATCTCTTCCCGAACAGCCCAGGTCTTCTTCGGCCAGTCAGCTTCAGGCGATAAGCCAAACCAAAGCCAAGGCCGCCAAGTCTCGCCCAGAAGCTTGTCCAAGAAACCAGGCGCATTTACACAGCCTCCAATTGGCCAATTTCGTTGCAGGCAATTAAGCCTCTTTTCTAGGCACCGTCATCCACTACCACGGGTGGCGGAATCAGGGCATTCGATGCCTTGGCTGCTGTTCTGCTACGTAGTGCACGTGGAATTTTCCGGAGTTTTGAGGATTCTGAGAAATTAAAGTTGGGCTTGGTGTTGTGTTGTTCAACGCTTGGTGCTTGGCATCATCCAACACTGACGTACTCTACTCTTGGTATGATAATTTGGGGAGTTGAAACGATGTAAATGTCCCGTAATCCCCTTCCGAGGGCGAAGAGGAGTTCTCACCTATTCCCCATCATCTCCATCATCCCTAATAACCCCCCAATTGCATCTGCAATCACATCACGGTGCGATGGCAGCGGGACACCCTCACCGAAAATCCATTGTAGCCGACCATCCAATCCGCTCCTCCAAAAACGTGAAATATCTCACCGACGAGGAAATTAACGAATTCATCGATGATCTCGACCACGACAACGATGGCTACATAAACTACCAAGAAGTCGAGCGAAAACTCGACCAGGAACACGCCGAGCTAGTCCCCAAACCAAGCGCCCACCACGTCATCCAACGCGACCATAGCGACGATGACCACGCGCGCCATGCGTTCCTGCGCAGCATGATGGGCTCAAGCACTGAGAAGATCCCACGCGACGAGTTCGCGAGAATGGTGCGTGAGTGGAAGATTCCTTCGCTGGAACAGGCGAAGAAGGAGGAAGAGGAGGAAAAGAGCTACATCAAGCGACTCCCTGGTTGGAGACGTATTCGTTCTTACTGGGCTGTACATGGCCCTGAGATTGTCTTTCTCGGCTTGGTTATAGGCATGCAATTGGCGTTTGGCATATGGCAGCTGGTCAAGTACCAGACAACGCCTGGTTATCGCGCCGCCTTTGGCTGGGGCGTTGTCATGGCCAAGACCTGCGCTGGCGCTTTGTATCCGACTTTCTTCTTCCTCATCCTCAGCATGTCGCGATACTTTTCTACGTGGCTGCGCAGGTCGTACCACATCTCGCGCTTCTTCAATTGGGATTTGTCGCAGGAGTTTCACATTCGCATCTCTTGTGTTGCTCTTCTACTGGCGACGCTCCATGCTATTGGACACTTGACAGGATCTTTCGTGCATGGGAGTGACCCCAAGAATGAAGATGCCGTTGCAGCAGCCCTTGGACCTGATAAGGTTCCTCGACCGTACATCGACTATGTCCGTTCATTACCTGGCTTCACCGGTATCACCGCCCTTGGTCTTTTCTGGATCCTGTTTCTGCTTAGCATGCCTCAAGTACGAAGGTGGAACTACGAGATCTTCCAGCTTGGCCATTTACTGATGTTCCCCATTATCGGTCTCATGATGGCTCACGGTACCGCCGCATTGCTTCAGTGGCCTATGTTTGGATACTTCCTTGCCTTCCCAACACTTTTGGTCCTTGTGGAGCGTGTAGTCCGCGTCTCCCTGGGCTTCCACCGTATCAAGGCCACCATGAAAGTTCTTGACAAGGAGACCGTTGAGATTACCGCCGTCATTCCCAGTGAGCGACTCTGGAAGTACAAGGCTGGGCAGTACATCTTTCTCCAGGTTCCTGCCATTAGCTTCTTTCAGTGGCACCCGTTTACTGTCTCGTTCTGCCGGGGTAATAAGATGATGCTGCATATTAAAACCGACGGGAACTGGACGGCCAAGCTTCGAGAGCTCGGTGGTGAATCTGGAGAGTCTGATATCGAAGTGGGTATCAATGGTCCGTTTGGTGCACCCGCTCAGCGATTTTACGACTTCAACCACTCCATCATCATCGGTGCGGGTATTGGAGTAACACCCTTCTCTGGTATCCTGGCCGATCTACAGTACAATGACGATCTTGACCACGGTGGCCCAAACCATGAAGTTCACAGTCCACGTCACGACTCTGAGGTGACAGCTATTGCTCCGCATAACAACCGATCAGATTCAAGCAGTAGTGAGGCTGAAGGCAGCGACAATGTTCCTGAGACTCCTACTCGCCAGGGCAGTGTCAGACCTGATCTCATCAACAAAGAAAAGGCTCCACATGCCGATATGGCTCGAACATTTGCAGAGGATTACCGACGCGTCGACTTCCACTGGATGGTACGTGAGAGAAACTACCTCCTATGGCTCTCCGATCTTCTTAACGACGTGTCAATGAGCCAAGACTGGCATCGCGACCATGAAGTGCACCCACATCTCGACATCCGCATCAACACCCACGTGACAGCCAAGCGCAAGAAGCTCACCACGCATGTATACCGCTGGCTTCTCGAGATGCATCGCACCGATGAACACCCAGCATCCCCTCTTACTGGACTTCTCAACCCCACGAACTTTGGCAGGCCTGACTTTGATCAGATCCTGGATGAGCACTATGAAGAAATGCTTAAATTCAGAACCAGCAAGAGGAGTCTGACAAGACACAAAGAGGATGAGAACGTTCAGGAGGACGATGAGCTCAAGGTTGGTGTCTTTTATTGTGGTGCGCCTGTTGTGGGCGAGGTCTTGGCGGATAAGTGTCGTGAGCTTTCATTGAGAGGATGGCAGGATGGAAGTAAGTTGGAGTATCATTTCATGATTGAGGTGTTTGGTTAGATGGTATGGACTTTTAATCTACGTGTATGAGTATACGAATTGGATGAAAAATACTTGGTCTCTTTTACATTCTTAATACTAGTTGCAACGATCGAAGAATTCTCAATATTAAGCGTGAATCACTGAATAGCGATTGAGAAGAGTAAGAACACAACCTTAGATTGCTAGGAATTATTCCGCTTTGTGAAGACACCCTTCAAGGAATGAAAGTAGAGAAGCAGTGTCCGAAAGAGGAAGAATTCGGGCGACGTCTGCGGGTTGTCAGTACGGCTATATCAAACCAATGAAGTAGAAACTTACATGAATCAGGTCGCACAACGACAATGGCACCTTTCTCCGCGTCAATGCCATATTTGGAAAAGGCTTGCCCGCAACCAAGCAGATATGGGCTTCGGTCATCGACAAAGACTCTATGAACATCTTACAGAGAATAGTTTAGTACGTGATGTATGGCTTTTCGTGATGAGGATCTTGCTTGGTGGAGGTGGGAGGACTTACTCCTTAGAGAATACTGCCCTGACTTAGGGAAGAAAATCTCAGGTAGTTGGTCAATCTGCACGGACTTTCTCTCTGCTTTGACAATGAGGGTATTGTTTATCACTGTGTCCGCATGGCCGCCAGAGGGCGTAAACATCTTGACCAAGTTATCGAGTTCAGATGCAACCTGTCAAAATTAGAAACTCGAAAACAACCGCAAATATGTTCACTCACCTCGTGCAATCCCTTCCTGGCATAATCACCCGAGCAGAAAGTCAATACATGCCATCGGCCGTCAGCTGGAAGGACCTTGTTTAACTGCAGAGGTTTTGTGTCAGAGAGTCTCACAACCGGAGCACTCGGGAATCTCATCCCGGCAGTCAGTCCGGATGCAACACTGTCATTAGTATCCGCTGGACATGTCAAGATCGAAGACTGATAATTGGTAGCCATCCCCGCAGTATAACGCCCTGCTTCCACAAACTTATCTCGGAAATGCTGCGCCGAAAGACCATTCGTCTTACGGTGCTCAGATGAGAATAACTTGCTGAAAGAGCGGTCAAACTCAATCAACTGCTCCGCTGTCTGCTGTCTCTCAAGAACATATGTCTCGAGGACAGAAGGTGGTGCGCGGCCAGTGAGAACATGAGCCATCTTCCATCCGATGTTGAAGCCATCTTGTAGACTGACGTTCATACCCTGGCCAGCCTTGGGGGAGTGCGTATGGCAGGCATCACCAGTAAGGAACACGCGGAAGTCCTTCGTAAAATGATCTGCGACACGCTGACCGATAACATAAGCCGACCACCATACAGTTCGGGCGATATCAATGTCGTAAGGATGAAAGATCCCTTTGACCTTGTTGATAAGATCTTGCTCGGTAACATCTCGCGCTCTTGCTCCAGCGAGCTCGATGTAGAAACGAACCATCTCGTCGCCCTCGCGGGGGATGATCATGAGGTTTCCGTTGTTTTGGCTTTGAAGCATAGCCTTTTTGCGAATATCGGGAAAATTGGTGATGGGGTATACATCCATGACTCCCCAGACAGAATCACTTGAGTCGCCGACCATTTTAAAGCCGAGAGACTTGCGCACAGTACTGTGGGCGCCATCACAGCCCTATTTTACACATTTCAGTGGGTGGAATTGAACATGAAGATGAGAAGTGACTTACGATTGCGTATTGTGCTCGATAGCGATGAGTCTCCCCGTTCTGACTGACGACGGCCTCCACGGGGTAGTCACCAGCATCATCCAGAACCCGTACACTTTCAACCTGAGAGTTATACACGACTCCGCTGGTACCATTCCCTCTCAAGCGAATGATTTCTTGCAGCATCATATCATTGATACGTGCCTGATTGAGAATAACGTGAGGCAGATGGCTCAACCCCTCCTCAGTGTCGTAAGCAAGATCCTTCCGCTGGAGCTGCCCATTGTCACCAGGTGACCAAAATGCCACTTCCATGACATGGTAAGCTTCTTTGAGTAGTTTCTCAGAAAGACCCAGACTCTCAAAGATCTCAACGGTTCGACATTGTACGCCATCTGCTTGGCCAATCTCGAGAGGTCCTGGGCGTCTTTCGAGGATCTTGAAGTCTATGCCGAAACGGGCTAGCCAAATGGCTGCTGTGAGGCCGGCGGAGCCGCCGCCGCAGATGAGGACTTGGACTTTTTCGGATGTCATTGAATTAGTTACTGTGAGTGGATACTCATAATGATATTCAGAATGCGGGGGGTTTAACTGTATATTATACGATATATCCGTTGTCTCCTTCGCTGTATCATGCGGCGGCAGATGATGAGCGCCGATCAAAGTGGGGCAGTTGAGTTCCCCGGCACCGGCAGATCTCCTCGGCATCAGCTTCCACGGAAGTAATTAAGCTCGGATCTAAAAGCGGCAGCGGGATTCAGTCGTGATGTAGCCATAGAAGAATTTGAAGATGTCGGGAGTTACTCCAATGATACTAAGAAATATGTTTGTTTACTCCTTAGAGCCAGGCCTTCTTCCGGTGCTTTGTTCCTCATCAATGTCTCGTATTTCCCATCCTGGCCACCATGAATGAAATGGCATGTCATCTATATGGCCGACAGTATCTATGAGGTAGCACATTATCTCCCGCCACCCTTTAGCTATAAACGGCATGCCATCACCTGAAAGGAAGGTTTCTTCATATTCAAATAGGTCGACTCTCAGGATTGAAGCCATCAGCTGTGCCCCAAGCTCATCTTGCTGATCCGGCCAAGTGGCGTAATAGGAAGGAGACTCTTCACATTGGAATACTAGAGGCTGGAAACGGGGCTGAATCTCTCTGATAAAATCTGGTACTTGCTCAAGTACTAGTCCCTGGCCGACACAAATCGATGAGGATATTTTATAGGCCGCGGCAAAGTTGAGAATGGCAAAATATTCCCAGTCACGATAATGGAAGTGTTTAAATCCTGACTGGGACCTCCGCTGCGGCCTAAGATATAGTGGCAACGGTCGATGCCAGTCTTCAATTTCTGGAATTGCGACTGTAAAAAGGTGTAAGATATCCGAAAGCGATTGGGCCAGTTTAGCCTCCATATCGCCCACGACAGTCGTGAAGAACCAGGACCATAGCCGACAACTTATATGTCTGCAAAGCGCACGTATTTCAGTGCTTGACACAATACCTTTTACTTTGCCCAAGTCCAGAAGCCACGTAAGAATGATTCTTGTGACTGATATACACTTTGTCGGTTCCGAATTACGGATCATGCTTCTGGTCAATCCTCGAACTATAGCAGGTATCGAATCTAAGAATTGTCGAGCAGAGAATTGTGTAAGTAACGCGGAAATTGTGAGCAAAGTGCATCTATGAGCTGCAATATCCAAAAACTGATTTTCAAGTTCGTTTGTGCCGCATGCGGGGCGTCCAGGATGGGACCAAAAGAATTGCTGTCGAAATGCTCCCGCTAGCTGCCACTTTCTCGATGTCCGAATGAAGAACTCAGGCCAAGATGATTCAGACAAGACTCCTGACTCGATGAAACTAAGCACAGCGTCTAGGCAGGTATAAGTGCGCGTTATGCGGAAAAATCGCCTGCCATTGGCAATGTGATCAAAGAAGATATGAGGGGGCCTGGCCTTGAGAAATTGACCTCTCATCATGTAACCCCCAAGTAGCCTAGCGATTGGCTCTTCCTTCGACCAGCGACAAGCTCCTAGAAGGGCAGCCCCAGACTCAGTATCGGTCAAGTAGTCAATGGCACATCGGTGTACAAATCTTATGGTCTTTTTATCGTGGTGCATGAGGGAGTCGAGAACCTCAGTAGTCCCAAAATTGATCTCTCGGTCGTTTACTTCGAGCAATCCGCAACAGGTGATGGGTAATTCTAGTTCTACTTTCGAGCACCTCTCGAGAAAGTCTGGTACCGCTATTCTTCGGGCTGGATCGAGCATTGACTTGACATCTCGGGTCTCCGAGGCCATTGCGACTACAAGAAACGAGTGAGGTAGCTGGGAAATGCTGTAACTATGGCCGTCTTGCTGAAGTCGGGTGGCTGCCAGAACAAGGTTGAGATATTGCGAAGCGGTGACTCGGTAACTGGCGACGTCACCATCCTCGCCAGACCTCTCCCATATATCCTGAAACAACTCCATGATGTCTCTAGGTGCATGCTTGACCCTTTCGATGAGAGCCTGGATATCATTTGTTAAACGACATGCTCTAGTAATACTGTCGAGGACAAGTGATACCCATAGGAAGACCCCGTCTGCATTTAATGTCAGTTCGTCAAGAAGATATTGCCGGTGCCAAGACTTCGAGAGGTTCAGACCCTCAAGGCGGCTATTGGCGAATGTGCGGATATCGTGTTTAGTGAGATCATGAATCCTCAAACTTTCTACCCCTCAAAATAACCGCAGAACGCGATCTCCTCCCGACTAGATGCACAAATCTTGACCCTCCCGAATTGGATGAGTCGACTTAGCACGTTCGAATTGTGATTCGGCACCGAAACATAATTTTCCAATTCCGTGGATTCGTCGAGCCCGTCGAGCATGACAAAAAAGGCATCATCGGAAACTTCAAGTATTTTGTACAGGAGGTTCTCAATTTCTTCCAATACCCAGTCAGCATATGACCATTTGTGATGGATGAAAGAAATTTCTGGCTCTTCCAACAACCGTCGAATAAGATCAACTTTGTACAGCAGGACCTGATGAGTAAGAGATAACAGCATTCCTCTAAGATTTCTTTCCATCTCACTTCCTGGCTTCCAGAAATAGTGTGTTAATATCTGGACCGACGGACTCCAGACCTCCAGGTTGTCTCTTGTTAGGCGATTGGTGGCGATAAACTTCATGAGGGTACTTTTCCCCGAGGCTGGCTTCCCACTGATCCAAAACATTCCAGAGTCAGACATGAGCCAACGAGCGAATGGAGTAGACTCTTCTGGAACACTTTCGAATGGGTCTGAAATATTGTTGAGGGTCGTAGTGTCAGTTTGGTCTTGGTCCTCACTTATCGCATCCTCAGACCAGTTATCGCTTGACTCGTCATTGTAACCTTCCTCATCATGGTCGCCTCCAGAGGATGAAGTGTTTGGAGTCCGTGACGATCCCGCTGTTTTAAATATCCAACGGCAGGTATTTGGGAAATTCATGGCAATTTGGTTCTTTCGGGCGTTCATTTCAGGATACCTCAAGCTGGCCAATAGTTGTTGGTGTCGCTTCTTGTCATCTTCGTCTTGCCTTTGAAGTGCAAACTCATGTTGAACCTTTGAACTCGACTCGGCGATATGTGACACAATATGACGTTCCGCAGCGTGGATACCTTTGTTCGTATCTGCGCGAGTCTCCAAGTGGTGCTTTTGGACATGGTTCTTGATCAAAACCGACTCGCGCGATACTAGATCACACAGGTTTGTGTGACCCTCAGCGAGCTTCATGACCACCTCCTGCTGAGTGGCATCAAGCCTAGCAAAGGTCTCCTGAGTCAAAAGGGCTGAGGCATCAGATTGACTACATACTCGCTGTATGAGATGTGCCTGAAAGAGCTGCTCGTATCTCTGAAAGTCTTTCTCGAGGTCTTTCAGCTCTTTGTCATTAACGAGAGTCTTGAAACCCGCTTTGACGGCCCGAAGACTGCCGACCAAGCCTTTTTTTGACTGCATATCAAGTTGAAGTTCTTGGAATTTGCTCTGGAACATTTGTAAGCTTTTGTAAGCCTTTTCACTAAGATCGAGGATTTGTTGTTGATCATTGGTGAGGTGGAGGGGACCATGAGAATGGTCTCTTATGCTCTTGTAACCCGTTGCTGCAAGATCTAGATATGATTCCAATCTTGGGTCCGGGGCCCCATTGTCGCGGATGGAGCGGTAGACATGAAGCGCATCTTTGCCAAATGTGATGATCTGCATGGCGTTGCAAATAATGCCAACGGCGAACAGTGCCTCGGTGCCAGACATGCCGAGAATGAGATATTCTCTTCCGTAGAACCTTTGACTTGAGATTTGGATTGAGAAATTGTTTGAGAGTTGGAGATGCAAGATTGAAGAAGCGGGGTCGAGTGCATGCTGTGTAAAACAGGCTGCGTATGACAGGAGTTGTTGGTAGGGGGTCAAAAGCAATTTCATGGCATTGTAGAGGCTGTGTGCATATGCACAAGAAACAGTATCGGCGCTTATTTCTCCGCTGACGATCTGGCTGCGCTTTGAATTGGGGGTATAGACAACAAAAGCTCATTCTTCTCAATCAAGTATAAATGATTTCAAAGAGATGACAGCGAAGGAACTGCTGATCAACCTCCTCGATTGGCTGTAATAAAATATAATTCTGATTGTTGGTCTACAATTACTTATCCGAGTAACTTGTAAAGGCTGCGTAACAACAAATCAGGCTCTGGCACATGTACATCATCAGAGCCCAGTCAAGAGTTTTCTTTCAGCCACCTCTGATTCGTGCATGCATCAACCAACCAACTGACCAAATTTACAAAGAAAAGGCGATGCTGCTGAATGATTAGCCACAGTATGATACGTGGCATACCTCTAGCCAACACGCTTGCCCTGGCATTGGTATGCGGCACCGGACTTGCATAAAGCCGATTGACTATACTCATCATGCCGTTGTTTATTGTTTTAGACAGTATGCTTGGGGAAAGAAAGTAAATTCCTTTGACCACAGCGTCCAGAAAACGACCCAAGTGTAGCCACTAACGTTGTGCAGCGTTGTGACAAACATGTATCGAGTTTGTGCCGGGATCAATCGACATTCAAGCTTTTGCCTAACGTTCTGGAAAAGCTCTTCAGCAATTATAGCACCAATCTGAAGACAGTAACGGCAAAATGTTGCCCAACAACCGCAACGCGAGCAAGAATCTGGGCTGAGAGTCCATTCCACAAGAGCGTGCATGAGTCCCGAAAGAACAAAGACACAGGCGTTGTTTACATATCTCGTCATCTTGGTACGCTTCCGAGTTCCGGTGACTTTGATAATCATGTACTCGGCATGAGCACTAAATGATCTATATACGAGGAGATGCCAGAAGTGTGACCAATATCTTCTGACACTATAGGCCTGTCTTATTTGACCGAATAGAGGGGGCCATTCTTCTGGGCTATCGATGTGTAGTCCAACCGCGATGATAGCCAGGATGTCATGATATGATGATAGTATCAAATAATCTGGAATCAGTTGATCACCAACAATGTATAATCTGATCAAAGCACCACGGGTAAGGAAGTGGCGTGCTTGTGCTTCAAGGTCTAGGAAGGAGAATAAGAAGCGCCAGAATAGTTGTTGATTGCTGGGTAAGAAGTCTTCTTGCTCCCAAGGGACCCCATCTGGCATATAAAGATGGAAGCTAGGGTCGTAGTAGAAGCATAGAAAGATGTATCGTAGGAGTAGTACTCCCAGTCGCTTCAGGATGAACTTCACTCGAGGTGAAGGCTCTGACTTAATGGTTGCGTCTCCTGATGAATTGACATGGCGGACTTGCCATTTCGTTCCAAGGCATCGTGCATTGAACAGCATCTTGTAGGCAAAAGTCCAATTCCGCGGGCACCCTGCCGAGAATGAAGTTGTGAGACGTCTTCTTTTTGTATCTTCTGATATTTCGTTGATAAATCCGAAAACCTTCGTCTCTCGCTATGTACCTCATCGGGAGCCAGTATCCAATGAAGAAAGGATTGATGGGCAAGGAAAATAAGAAGGAACCGTGCGAATATCTCATTGACAAAATCATCCACCGAGAACTCATTGGAGGATCGAAAAGCGACGATTATGGGTATAGAGATAGATAAAAGGGTGAATCGTGGATGAGAAGACCTTTTCGATAAGGAGTAAAAGGATATTCCAACTCCAAGAGCACAAGGTAGTGTTGCTTTCAAGGACCCCGAAGGAGTCCATTGAAGCGGCGGTTGTATAACCGGTTCTTGCATTATGTGAGGAGAAGGCTGCAAAACATTTAGAGCTCAGATTATAAAGAGTACAGTATCAGGAAATTACTCTTTTTACAACGATGAAAAGTAATGGCCATTTTCCGTCACAGTTGACGATTTAGGTATATCTTGGCGTTGAAATAAGGTAACTGGGGCATTTCCCTTGGCAATCCCATCAGGCATAGTCATATCACGGACAAGACCCCATACGGAAGGTAAAGGATTATGTTCCTTTCGGACTCATCAGCACGTGCTCCATGTTGAAAGCCAAATGGGCGAGGCTCTTTCAGTGAGATTTTAATTATTCTTGGCTCCCAGCCAAGACTTCTCAGGAAACTTGGCTTAAGGCTCCAATCCAATGACTGATGAATTCTTGAGCACGAGTAAAGAGTCTGTGGTGAAATTGATGCTTTGATTGATCCTGCAGGATTTGAGAATTATATCATTCCTGTTTCTAAAACCCAGAGGCATCATTCATTCGCCACCGGCTTGTAAGGTATAGAAGAAATGGGAATGATAAGGACTGAGTAATGGTGACAGAATAACCACATATAAGAAGCGTTGCAAGCCCGGCTTTGGACTGGTACAGCATTCATTTGCACACAACCATAAGAAACGAACATTACCGCTCAATAAAATACAGACTCATTCAAAATGAAGGTAAGCAGAACCACCACCAAGAAAGCTATATCAAACCTAACGATAATCTCCCCAGATCGCCGCCCTTATCGCCGTATTCTCCGCCGTTGCTGTCACCGCCTCGTGTGGTGACAACTGTGCCGATGGACCCCAGAAGCGCAGCATCGGCTTCACTTCCATGCCACGAGCGATAATCGCTGGTTTGACTGGTGAAAAGCGAGATGTTGAGGAGGTCGCTGTCAAGTCGTCTTAAAACGTGACGACCTTGGGCTAGCCGACGAGATTTGCAAGCAGTCAATATTCAAGGGTATTTTGAGCCAAGACACACGGAGAGACCGAGATAGCGTACCCGTTTCTGCATCTCAGTAAGCGGAGCTTTGGGAACTTTCCATCCCTCATTGAGGTGCATGGAAAATAGCAATCTAATTACACGATTCAATGTCTGTTTAAATACACGTGACGTAGCCCCGCAGTTATCAGCCGTGCCCTCCTGCTCAATCGCAACTTCTATCCTACATGTCGCAGTTTCGTGAAATCATTCAGAAATGGGCGAACCAGAAGAAATAGAAACGATGGACGATATTGCTATCAACCAACTTCATGGTGGCGTTGGAGATGGTGCAGCCATTGTGTTTACGTTTAATGACACGCTGATTTCTGTGTCTGTATTTCCTAGCAACGGATCGTCAACACAAGACACTCGTCACCTGGGGCTAGGAGACCGCCCTCTCCAGGACCACCTTGTTGATCTTATTTCTGAAGCTACAACGTGTCAGGACGATGACGAGTATGAGAGGCTTGAAGACGAGGTACTTGGGGTTATTCTTGACGCCGGTAGACCTCTTTTCCCTCGCCCAATATCTTCAGAAAGGGCATGCCCTGAAAGCAACCAGTCTCTGCATCGTCTTTTATTCCCTCAGATCCTCTACTTCCGTTTGGAGGCTCCCGCTAGCTGCGCCTCCATTGTACCTATCAAACCCAGCGAATCTAACTCCATTCCCACTATCGACCCTGCCCTCGACCAAGGTTTTGAGGAAAAGTTGGAAATTGACCAAGATTTGCCTTTGTATATCCCTGAAGAAATTGTGGTCAATGAGGTGTTTGTAGGTGGTGCGAGCACTGTCACTGCTGCCGTCCAGTTACAGGGGCGAGAGATGTTTTGCAAGTCGAGTGGTGAGCCAGGAGGGCTCTTTGGTACTAGCGAGGGGCGAGAGCTCGAATATCTTGGTGAGATGCGCAAAGTGTTCCCACAATCAGATAAGATACAGATTCCCCAACTTCTTGGGTACGTTCATCACAAGGATACGAAGCAGATCTTGGGATTTCTTCGACAGTGGGTGCCCGGGCGCAGGCTTAGCGACATCGATATCACCTCCGCTACAATAGAGAAAAGGCAGAAATGGACAGTACAGATCCGTGAAACGATTGAGCGTCTTCACAAGCACGGATTGGTTTGGGGAGACGGAAAGTCTAGCAATATCATCGTTGACGAGCAGGATGATGCCTGGCTAATTGACTTTGGGGGAGGGTTCACACAAGGCTGGGTCGACGAGGAGCTGGCTGAAACGAAACAAGGAGATGAGCAAGCCCTAAACAAGATTGCACAATTACTGAGCGAAGATAATCGGGGGTCTTTATCATAATAAGACGTTGGAGATCCGGATCAGAAATGCTAGGCTTGAGGCGGAAAGGGCTGAAAGAACCATGGCTTTATCTATCAGTATAATCCAAGCATAATGGTTAGACCACACTACTCTTCTATTCTTAGTTATCATTAGCCCCCAACTATCGCGTACGCCCGTCCAGTTATAATCTAGATCGGCACCCATAGGCTGGGACCAGCAGTGCTCTTCCAGTTATCTTTTGATAAAGGAGCTCGATTGTGGTATACAACACAGATATTCATACTGCAACGCCTCCTTTCACACTTTCCCATTTGCCTCCTTGGTCCTGCGCTCCTCGCGCTCACTAAATCGATCCCCAAACAAGTCAAAATGGGGCCTCATAACGATAGTATACTTGACAAGCTCTTCCATACAATCAACGAGACGGTCGCGATTTGAGCTGGCAAGCATACGGCTTCCTTCAGCCTCAGATGTGAACTGGGTGTATGCCTGTGGCACGGAGCTCTGGTTGGGAATAGCAAACATGCGCATCCACCGTCCGAGTATTCGAAGCGAGTTAACAGAGTTGAAAGATTGTGACCCTCCGCTAACTTGGGCAACGGCCAAGGTTCTTCCTTGAGTCGGACGTACTGAGCCGGTGGATAACGGGATCCAATCAATCTGCTGCTTGAAGATGCCAGTCTATGAAATTGGTTAGGATCATAGGTTTGTAAATGTCAATCACAGCTGAGAAGCCCTACCAAGTTACCGTGCTGCTCAGGACTGATCCATACATGCCCATCGCTCCACCTGCTTAATTCTCGCAGTTCTTGTACTTTGGGATGGCAGTGCTGGATGTCGTCCTTCTGGGGCAGACCAGCAGGGTCGAAGATTCTGACGTCACAGCCAAGGCGGAATAGAATACGCGCTGCTTCGTAGGCGAGAAGCCGGGAGTATGATCTTGATATAGTCCGTGAGAAAAGCCATATTCCAGTGAAGAAGGATTTGATGATGTCCATCAACATCTATAGTACTTACCGACTTCTGAGACTACCGTAGAGGACCAAAATGCGAAGGCGATCGAGGCCTTTATCCAAGATCTCCGCCTGCACCATCTGGATCGCTGTGCTCAGCTCTAATGCCGAAATCCAGTCATCGGTAGGAGGACTGTTGCCGAGGAGAAAAGGGCGATATGTCTCTCGAATGGCGACGTCATCTTGGTCAGATTTAATGGCGAGAGACTGATAGCTGTAGGCAGGATCGGCAGCAAGGTTAATTGCTTTTCTCCCAGCGTGGGAGTTGTTCAAATCTCCGTGCCCGTTCATCGCTAAACTTGGGTGCAGGGCCAGCTTTATTGGAATGCTACCAGAAAAATAGCAACGTTGAAGAATCCCGTGGAAAGGCGCGATTGCGTGAAAGTTGTTTGTAAAAGTGCGAACTTGGAGGGTGTGACGAAAAAGGTTCATTTTTAATTCCCGCTTTCTAGGCGAGAAATACAGTGGGAGCCCACAGAAAGAATAGCACTCTTTATGTACTACCACTTCTACTATGAAGACCACCTTTGGATGCAAACAGAAACTTTTAGCTCTTACAAACCAAGCCCGGGATGGCTAGACCCACCCACTACTAGCCATGACAAATAAATCCATGCCAGGCTAAATATATTTGAAGCATTCATGGACTAGAAGGTCTTCAGTATAGGCAGTCATGCTATTTCCCAGCAGTATAATCCATCATGTTTTCTTTACTCTTTCCCTCGATTACTACTTGTTATCCCAAACAGCCGCGTCATACTCATCCATCCACTCCACGAACTCGCCCCCGGCCTTGGCCCAACCTGAAATACCCTCGGATAGGATCACACTCTCCATACCACCATTACCTCTCTCGTTGATGTAGTCCTGGAACCATCCAGCTGCTCGCGGGCCTCGACCCCGGGAGGATGCTGAGGATGTTAGTATTTCGATGTATTACATGCTCCTGGCGTTAGAAACAGTCAGTCAAGACCTACAGCAGTACCAAATGACTTTCTGAACTCCAGCCGATTTAAACAGGGTGTATAGTGTTTGTATCATGGGGTAGAGGCTTTGTGCCGGTAGATTGACCGACCCACGAATGACACCACCCTGCATGACATAATGAGTTAGTTGAGGCTCGAATAATTCTTTTTACCGCACATGAGGAAGGTATATGCTACCTCGTGGTCGGTCCGACGAAGATCAACGAGGACATAATTCTTGCCAGCGATATTCTTGTTGTCCTTCATCATGTTCAACACTTCCTGGCGGGTCATGGCTGCAGGCGTTTTGCAAAGTGGAGAAGGGTAGGCGGCATGCCAGGGCGTGGCGGCGTCAGTCGAAGACATCTCGGACAAACAAATACGGTTGACCTCTAGGGTTACGTAATACAGCCGAGGACGAGCACTCAATTCTAGAAGAGGATTTATGAGGTTTATCGCCTCTTAGAGGGAGTCTTTGCTGACTATGAAGCCCTTTGAGGGCCAAGGACAACGGATAGTCGGGATTGTGTCATGCCTAGATTGTGATTGGCCGTGATCAAATTCGCACTTTTCTGGACACTGTCATACCCGAGCAGTGATTGGCCAATCACTTTGATAGGGGCTCCGACAAGTAACTCACCAAGAGAACTGCGTCAGGCCGAGACCGCAATTGGCGCAACAAGAAATATGAGTAGGACATTTCGATTACATTCCAGGATCGCTGCAAGTCTCGGGGCGCAAGGATTCAAAGGCATGGGCTGCAAGCTAAAGCTTACAAATACGTTGAAAACAAATGTCTGGCTCAAAATCGAGAAGCTTCCTCTCTGTGAGTAATTACCGTTCATCGCTATCACCATTTAATTTCTCCTTGGCATTACCAGAATGGATAAAATAAGCTAAGAAATACAGTTCTAACATCGAACGACATATTTCCAGACGCCAGCCGCCAAAGTTAGAGGGAGGCCAAGAACCAACAGCCATCGTCCCGCGGCCTCTCTAAAGATCTTCAATTCCAGACCTTTCACAGCATCGGCATCGTTTGCCTGTGGAAATGGCTTTGTAGGAACAGGTAGATCCAGTATCTTGCACAAAGGCGCCCAGCCTTGACCTAACTCTACCATATTGAACTTGCTGGCAGGGGTAACTTGTCGGACATATTCGTTATGTTCATCAAGTCGTGCTGACGGGTTAGTATAGATTCATGAGCCCAATTGCTTCACTTACCAGAAGTCATTGGACCAAACCGTTCTTCTTGTCTACGTCTTGTATTAGTGGCAAGCCACGAAGGAAGCTTTTCAGGCCATACTGCTCGGAAAATTGCGCAACAAGCGTCGGATACCATCGCTTTCCAGGGACAGGCGCCATGAGTATCTTCAGAAAGCCAGCTCCAGCCTCTTTGGTGACAGCTTCCCAACTCGCCCACCACTTCTCCCTATCACGAGTAACGCAGATCACTTGGGCGTCTGGGTAGATCTCCGTGAGCTCTTCAACAAAGCAGTTTCCTGGGGCATCAGTGATAGCAACAAATCCATCCGTGGCTTCCCTTAACAGTTTCATCAGTCGCGGTCGATCGTGGCGGGCGGCGAAGATGTTTGACCAAAGCTTAACATAGGCTTATGTAGTCAGTAACAATCTGTAGGGTTGCGACGCCGACCGACCGTCTTCTCTTCCAAGCAGCTGAGAGCCGCCGTGCATGACTGGGCCGTCTAAAAGCTCTTCTAGGGCCATTGCCATAGAAAGTGTTCCTGTTCTGGAATACCCAGCTCCAATCACTCTTAGCGACCTCGTTCGGTCAGTGGGTACTGAAGCGACGCCACCCATTTTGATATTTAGCCTGCGACGATGACGAGAATAATTTTGAACGGCGGAGTTTGCCAGTGGGGTAAGATGAATAAGTATTTTAAAACCATTTCAGGCAGAATATGGACATTACGCATTTTATAAACAGGTCATATGTTAGTGCTTACTTGCAGCGCTTGATAAGTACATTCCTGGAGTAACACTCCACAGGTTGCAATGAAAATGCAAGACATGGATCTTGATCGTTTTATACTCAACAAAATTTCAAGAGGAACTCTGTCTTGATACGTGTCATAAGCTGACTGGTAACTCTGACAATGATATCATGGATCCTGATCGACTGCGAATAAACTACTCGACATAACTTCATGTCGCATTTCAAAGGGTAACTTGGCGTCATCGGAAAGGATAATAATTGAGTTGATAGTATTTAAAGGGAAGCCTGTCTTAATAGCAGAAGGAAGGGGATCAGCTTCGAACTAAGTATAAACGACTGTTTCTCAACTCACATAGCTGTCCCGACAATGGCTATGCAATCAATCTCAACCTTTTGACATTTTACTGTTATTTTAATTTCTTCGCGATATATGACAGGTGATAAATACCTTGGCACCCCGCCCAAGATCAGCCACCGTGACGCATACCCGTGCGGGCTTAGGATTTGGGATGGTGGCAATATCTGCAGAGTTGTCAGCAGAGTTGCACAGACTCAACCTCGGCAGCACGTACAGATGGTGTTCATGGCTGCGAAATCGGCAATGTTCGTCAGGTAGATGTTGCACTACACGTTTGTCAATATTAGTCACAACAAAGCCCTTCGCTAGAATTACCTTGATGATCTTATGTAGCCCACTACCTGCTTCGATGAGTACTGACTCCAACAGTCCTAATGCTGTTTTCTTTCGTGTGTTAATGTCCCAACTTTTGTCAGAAGTCATCCTACTCACTGTTTGCTCGGCTACATCATCGGACACCAAAGTTCCGGTTCTGGTATCGAGTCCTATCTTTCCGCTGGCGTAGACCAGCCCGTTATGTATGATAGCCTCCGAGAGGATCGGGGAGGAGAAATTTGGTCGATTGATGGCTTGTCTGGCTGCCATGGTGATGAAAACGAGTTTTAGAATGCAAACGTGAACCGAAAGAGTTGACAATATTGTTGAACGCACGTGTGTGGAAGAGAATTTGTTCGTTTACTTTGGTACTTACTTGTAAAGCTCATCGCGGCAAGCCAGTTATTTATATAGTGGTACTATCGTAGTTCGGAACCTTGTGTATAGTGTGGTTAACTTGATTATTATCAGGATCCACCGCTTGATAATGCCAACGGCAATTATTTTGACCACGATGAACTCCATCTTGTAAACGAGATGTTTATAGAAGACCTATGGGATGATGCCTTCGTATCTTCCCGAAGATCGTCGATTCTAATTGCTCCACACGTTTACCGCTGGTCGAAGCCGGTAAGAAAGCCTTTCAGGACTGTGGATACTTTTCTAGCGGCCGAAAGTGACATTGCAGAAATCCAATGCAACTTCAATTTGACGTGAGATGATTGCTATTTTTTTGTTATACACCCAAGATCACGCCGCCAGCTCAGTCATTCGTAAGTCTATCACGTATTAGAAGTTATTTAGCAGTACGTAAGTTTAAGATTACGAAACATAGACTATTCTGGAGCCGTGAATTCATCTATCAACTCACTCAACAACCAGTCAACCCCTGTCGTAATTCCTGAATCGGAGATCCCTTCCATCCACTGTGATAACCCCTCAGGATAGGTTTCTGATTCCGGCCCAATTACAATAGGGTCAACCTCCTTGCCTTGATGGGAATCACTCAGCATTGTCATGGTACGGCTTGCAAGGACTTCGAATATGTTCCGGAAAGGCGCTGCTTCAGGCCAGCGCTCAGCCAGTATCACAAGGACCATAGTACAGTCCATGCAGGTATTACTGACTTGATCATGACGAGATATCTGCCGTGCGGCGGGCGACATCCACAGACAGTAGAGATATGTTAGTCCAGCGAGGAAGAGCTCGTGCACAGCACTCCAGGTGTATGACATCGGCTTTCCAAAATATTGGCGACGAAATATGTGGCATGTATTCTTGGATGTGGTAAGACATTTTAGGAAGGTCTGATCCAGGACTGAACCTTTCATATCCGTAATTTGAGGACGGAAGAGCTGCAGAACGGCATAGTTATAGTTGGCTTCATACCAGTCCGCACTCACGAAAAAGGCCAATGCTCCATCCTTAGGCGGTGTCATTGGTGGTGGGCGAGATTTGTACCACTCCTCCAACTCGTCAGACAAGTGTTGAACAAGAGCTTGACGAATAGTTGCGTCCTTGAGCGTGCTATCGGAGTAAAGCGCTGTCTGGATTCTTCCTATTAGAGCACGGATACGGAACCCGTGAATAGCGTGTGTCATTATTGTCGGCGGGTCTTCTGGCGAGGACCTCGGGTTTCCGTAAATACCAGCTGAAGAGATCTGCGATTCGTGGATATCGATAGGGAACTATTAAAAGTAAGATATGACACGTAGGAGTCGTGCTAAGGGACCTTTACCTCAGCGTCGATCTCTTGATAATGAAGACTAAGTGGCCTTCCGAGCATCACAGCAGCAGAACACTCCATCACATATGCGCTCCAAAATGCCCGTTTTTGTAGCTCTCGTTGTAATGGATCTAGCATCGATCGGAGTCGTTTCTGGTTTCGGTGGTAGCCTAGATTCACACACTGACGCAAAGCCTGTCCTCCAAGCTTCCTACATAAAGTTAGTAGAGAACTATAATGCGGGATATGATCTTACCAGTGCGAGGTGCCTTTGGAGGAGCGTAGGGAATAGGCCGCGCAGCACAATATTGCTTGTATGCACTCGAGGTTGTCGTTGCAAATGATCTCATCGATGTACAGCATGGCAGAGACATAGAGTTGTTCTGCAGAGTATCCTAGATCAGGCCTCAAAAGGGCCCCGATTGCATAAACCTTGAACAAAGTTAGTATGAGGGAATTCCCCACTACACATGTCATACGTACCATGTTCAAAAAGTATAGTGGCACAGGGTCGTAGCCGAGGCTACTCATCGCCTCAATCGGGTCCTCTAGCACAGTTTCCCACATTCTGAAAGTCGGTTCATGCAAGAATGGGTATTGGGGGTGAAAGTTATGGAAATAGGCATTGCTCAGCTGAACAGCAGTTTGATAGTCCGGAAGAAGACAAGGTTCGGGAGCTGCGGATACAAGGCCATGTACACTGGATCTTGAGATTGACGAGATTTCCGGTGGCAACGAAGCAACAGCTTGACGAATTGAAGGCTTAAAGAACCGTGCAAATGCGAACGCAGATGAAGCACCAAGGTAGCTTGGCTCTGCCCCCGCTGCGTTCAAGCTCAGAGTTCCTATCATTGACGACAGGTCATCGAGCTCGAGAGGTCCCTCGACGGTAGTTGTGCTGATCTCGTCCGAGAAGGTAGATTGAGTGTTGGAGGAGGGGCTTGGTACGCTTGCTTTGCCCGACTCAGCTTGTCGTAACTGTTCTTCTAATAGAAGAACGCGCTGCTCCAGTGTCTCGAGATAATTTCGTGGCTGATGTCGTTTTGTCAATGGATCTTCTACGAAGCAGCCTGCGAAGAATTAGCAATTTATCAAAACCTAGATGGTTATCTTCTTTGTGTCACCTAGACCACTACGTCGGCAGTTACCGCATGCTGGGACTTGCTCATCGCACTACGAACCTGTCAGTTCTGGTGTTGAGAACTAATTGTGATCTTTACCTTGAGCTTCCTGTCTTTGCAGCTGATGCATGCAACAAGGGTTCTGCTATCGGTACGTTTGCGCTGGGCTGCGCCTCTAGCTGGTCTTTTGGTAAGTTCTGGCATGGTCGACACGGCTGAGTCCCCGGTAGGGATTACGCCATTCAGCAGTAAAGCATGCCTTTACTTGCAGTCCACCCAAGCAGGGATCCGCTGACGGTTCCGCAAAAGGTTCGCCGAACCCAGAGCTTGAGTCGCAGATGTCCAGAAATGTTTCTCGCCAAGTCAGTCTCTGATCCACGATATGGATGACAGAAAGTAATCTGGAAGAACCCGATGCGATAGACCGGCTCAAACTGCGATGCCGATGATAAGAATCCTAATGCTGATACCATGTAGGGTCCTTGTTCCGTCACTTTCTCAAAACAGTAATGATCTACTTATGAGCCCCGCTGGATTGTCTTCCCCTCCTCGGAAGAATACGAACAACCAATAGGAACGAAAACAAAGCAACTGCGATGGAGACCCGGGAATAGACAAGCCTTGAGTTATCGTACTGCCGGCTGATAAATCTTACTTACCAGAAGGACGAATCAATCATTTATGTCCTTATTATAAACGCTACTCATCACTTATCAATAAGCCCGTGACCAACATTAGGCCTACAGACTAGAGAAAGCTTATCTGTTTGCGCAAGATCCAGCATCATGGCGTCCAAGCTTTCCAGTAAATCTGCGCCAATCGTCGTCGTCGGCGCTGGAGTATTTGGTCTGAGCACCGCCCTTCACTTGACGGAGCGCGGTTACACTAATGTCAAAGTTCTTGACAAACAACCATACCACGAGTCGCAATACTCGTACAATAAAGGCTGTGATGCAGCTTCAGCAGGTAAACTTCATGAAGCTTCTAGCTAAACTCTCCTGACGAACCTCCTACAGATATCAACAAAATCATCCGCGCGGCCTACGGTAAAGAAATCTGGTATCAGAATCTAGCACTTGACGCCATCACCAAGTGGAAAAAGTGGAATGATGACATAAAGACGGGCAAGTTGACTCCCCCAGGGATGTCGTCTTCTGATACACTATTTGTCAACAATGGTTGTGTCACGATCACTTCGGACTCGTCGCTTTCCCCGTTCGACAGGGATACCATACAAAACATGGCCAATGTTGGCTTAGAACACACGCAGATCGATCTCAACAGCGACAAAGACTTGGAACGGGCAAAGTGTCAAGGGTTTGAGTTTGCAATCAAGGCCTTCAACCTCAAAGGCAACTCGGCTTTGTTGGATACGCAATCTGGCTTTGTCTATGCCGATAAGGCCTGTCGCTTTGCACTACACAAGGCAGAGAGCCTGGGGGTTCAATTCGTCTTTGGGGAGTCGACTGGCAGGTTTCTAGGGTTCCTAGAGAACAATGAGTCTCAAGTCACTGGTGTACGCACGGCGGATGGAGCCGTCCATACGGCTGAACTCACTATCATGGCTTGTGGTGGCTGGACCCCTTCGCTTCTCCCGCAACTCGACAATCTATGTGAGACTACGGCGGGTAGCGTTGCTATCTTCCAACTGCCACCTGATGAGACTCTTTGGGATCGTTTTGCACCTGAGAACTTCCCTACATGGTCGTATGTATTCTGCTCTCCTTTGGTGGAAAGTACTAACATTCGATCTCCAGATATAACATGCGCCATGGCAAGTATGGTGGGCTTTATGGCTTTGCTAGAGACCCAAATGGCGTCGTTAAGATCGGATATCGTGGAACAAAGTTCACAAATCCGCAGACTCAGCCTGATGGCGCTATCCGAAGCGTTCCGAAGACCCGTTGGACCCAAGAGCCTATACGTCAAATCCCTCTTGTCGGAGCCCGAGTGATCAAAGCCTTCGTGAAGGAGTTTATCCCCGAGTTGGCGCAATGCGAAATGGGCACCCGACTCTGTTGGTACACCGATTCGTATGATAACCAATTCGTCATCGACTTTGTTCCCAAATTCAAGGGATTGATGGTAGCTACCGGTGGCAGTGGACATGGTTTCAAGTTCCTACCCAATCTAGGAGAGCATGTGGTAGATAGGATCGAAGACAGGGAGAGCGGATATCTTGATTTATGGAAGTGGAGGAGTTTGGAAGCCACACAGAAACCGTACAACAATCTCATGGAAGGAGTTGGAAGCGAACGATCACTTCAACATCAGCCTTTGACAGCCTTCGATGGGTCTACCAAGGAGCTTAGTCGACTTTAAATAAGTCATATAGTTCCTAGGAGTACGATGAAGAAATAGAAATGGCCACGTCTCTTGTCTTAGAATTGTACTCTTAGCTCTGCCGGTCCCATTCCAGTACTCCAACCATCGTTGACTGCAGCATAGCTGATAACGGAAGAGCATCTTAAAGCTCCTACAACCGGGGACTCGTATGCAGTATTTGAAAATATCGATGGATCCAATTCTTATGTCTATGATGTAAGAAACACTTGACAATTATAGATGGTCCTAATACCTAAACCAGTCATCGTTCTCGAGGTCCGCCATTTCAACATCTCTACTGCATTCTACGTAGATCAATTATCTCTTGTCACAAATCTAATTGCCAATCTAAAACCCCACTCGCGTGGTCAATAATTAACCCCTTATCATGATAAACCAAGACAAAACAAGAATTCCTATCGCGGGGAATCTCCCAACAGTGAGATACCCGCAAATTTGAGAGGCGAACATCGGCTATTGAACTCTCGAACACTCGGGAAAATACGAAGACCCTATCAGATTGGATGGAACTGTCATCCAACGTCTCCACCTTTCATTTCCTTCGAGATAGCTCCGAACGATGGATAAGGAGTCACAGGGTAGGTGACGTTGTAGCGGTCCCGTAGTAATTGCTGATCTGGATTGAAAAGAGCCAGGTATCTGGGGATTGAGATAAAGCCTTATTATACTATCACAACCATGATGTTAGGATCAGTGTGGGGTATATAGTTGAGAGCATTCCCACGACTGAGTGATTGACTCATCTACACGCCAGCCACATTCTACACCTGCATCAATTGACATGAAGTTCAAAAATCCCCTACATGCCTCTTCTTTGGCTGGCTACGGCAAAGCCATCCGGGAAGCTCCCCGAGAGGTTATCTTCAACCGCCATCTGCTTCTATCATCGCTTGTCTATGCCTTTGGTGGTTTCCCAGTCAGTAAGTTAACCCCCACCCTCAGCAGATTGTATCCCTTCACCAGTCAATTCGTTCGCTGACTTGCCTCCCACAAGTCTGGGATCAAGGTGCATCGTCGGTCATACCATCTCTACCGGGCTTCCAGAACCACTTCCACATCGCCTCCGGTACCAATGCCGACCAAATCCGAGTCTTTGTCTCGATCGTCTATGTCGGCTTCGGCGTTGGTTCTGCTCTCACATTCTTCATCAACGACAAGATTGGAAGACTCTGGTCTTATCGTCTTTACACCCTCATTTACTGCATCGGTACTCTCATGGCCATCTTCGCTCCAAATCTCAAGGTCCTATATGTTGCTCGGGTGGTGCAAGGATTAGGTCTTGGTCCGCTCACCGTTACATGCCCCATGTCTATTGTCGAGATCGCGCCAGCAGAGATTCGAGGTCTTCTCACCGCCTGGTTCACCCTACTAATGGGTATCGGCCTATTTGCAGCAGTCTTCTGTACTCTGGGTGTTTATCTTCACGTCCCAGTTGGAAATTTACAGTTCCAGATTATTTGGCTTACCCCAATGATACTTATGGGCCTCTGCATGACGGCAACGTTCTTCATCCAAGAGTCACCACGATGGCTTTTTATGGTTCAGCGGCGCGAAGAGGCTATCACTACCCTTGTAAAGATTCGCGGACTGCCAATCGACAATGAGCGTGTCCATCACGAGATATGTGACATCGAGGACGACATCAACAGGACAGCTGAGGCGGTAGGAAATTCCAGCTTCTTGACAATCGCTAAAGAGACATTTACCATCCCATCTAACCTACGAAGGGTGCAACAGAGTTTGATCTGCTACGCCCTTGCACAACTCTCCGGAGCCAACCTCATTACTTCCTACTTCGTTCCCATTCTAGCCATCGTGGGCGTCAAAGGTGACACCTCTCACAGCATGTTCCTCAGTGGCATGTACGGAGTTTCCAAATTCTTTTTCATCTTAATTGCCACGTTCCTCTTTATTGATATCCTCGGTCGGCGCAAGTCTTTGTTTATCGGTGCTGGTCTCCAGATGGTGACTCATATCTATCTCGCTGTTTATGTTAGGAGCACTCAGCGAGGCGCAGTCTCCGAGGCTGCTTCCAATGCTGCGATTGCTGCACTTTTCGTCCATGCCTTTGGCTATGGTGTTGGTAAGTCTTGCATATCTGCTGGAGTAGTGTGGCGAAGTGCTCAAATTTTGCAGGTCTTTTCATTCTACCCTACGTGTTCGGCAGTGAACTATGGCCGAATCGTATTCGATCTTTTGGCGGCGCTCTCAGCCAGGCTTTTCACTGGCTTTTTATATACGCGATGCAGTACAGTATGCCCTCCATCCTCACTAGCTTTAACCAATGGGGCGCGTTCGTCTTTTTTGGCGCTTGGTGCGCTGTTGCAATTGTGTATACCTATCTCATGATCCCGGAGATTGCGGGACTGAGTGTTGAGGAAATCGAAGATCTCTTCAGGGGTCCTTGGTTCAACGCACACAAACGTACAAAGCAAATAATTGTCCAGGGTATTGTCGAAGAAGGCAACGAAAATGGCAACTATGACAGGTGAGTTCAGTGGTTGTTTTTCTCAGTTCAAATAATAACTTGAAGGTCAGACACATCAAAATGAAGCAATACGACACCGCCGTCCGCACGACCTCGAACGCCGGCTAGGTGGGAGAGGCAAAGGGCAAGGTCCGCGTTATACCTTGTGATGGTTTCGTGGTAGTTATCATGGGCAAATAAAGCTATTTTAGAACAATTACAAGATCGAAAATCCACTGACTCGTACTCAACTCCGTTGATCATGTCATATGTGACAGAGAGCTGTATCCCAACTGATTAGTGAAATGATGTGAGCCATAGAATTTCGAGGTACCCATGAATTTGAATCACTACCATGTAGCATCCTTGTGTAGTTTGGTTGATCTAGCTCATCAGGGCTGAAGGTTGTGCTGACGGTTCTTCCATCTAGTTGATGTTCCTGATGGACCCCCGTTTTGGGTCAAATAAGATTGTTCGTTCAGCGTTTAGTCACAGTGTTATCGAAGAAAGGTGATGTAGTAGCCGCCACAGTCAATAAGTGAGGCCAACTACGTCACGATAATTCCGGAGCCCTGCTAGTCACTATTTGTATTTTGACCAACTTATCGATACAGAGTCAACTTCAAACGTGTTTAAGAGGAAATGTCAAGCATAAAAACCGCGCTCATTGCGTTCTCTGCTTCGTTTGAACCACCAAATGCACTTCGAATAAAACCCACGACCATCTAGATAACGTTCGAAACTAATCTTTAACTATCCAAAAGCTATCCATAGTAATCCACCATGTGTATCATGCACATCACAGCTGTTTATTGCAAATGTGGAGCGTATAGGGCTCCTATTAAGGTGCCTGAACCATGCGCGGCGTCAGGAGGTAATTTTGGCGCCTGCGGGTGCGTCATTGACCAGTGCCGGAACGTGACCGGGGAAGATTGTGCAAAGTGCATTGAACGTAAGGCTGCACAGGTTGCAAAGAATGGGGATAAAAAACGCAAAGCACGAAAGTCCAAGACCTGATTTGGCTGTGACGAGTGCTTTCGGCTCCGATTATAGCAAAATAACAACTGTTGGAGATGTTACTGTTTCCAGGGAGGACATAGACATATAACTATTCTTAATATATGTTCGCTACCGAGTAGTATCCTCAAACCCGCTCCATCGTCCTTATATATAACGTGAATGATCATTCGGAAATCTTGGTTCTCTGACACGCCAACCCCGGTTTATGACACGTGCAGTACTGATTTACTGCGTAGCCTTACGGTATTTATATGATGTTGGAATTACACCTCTATGGCAGTTCACTCTCAAATCCTTTCATACTTACTGGTACAAACCATTGGAACTAATCTGACCGGCACCAAATCTAGGTACCAAATACTTATCACAACTGCAAGTCCAATGTGTCGTCTTTTTAACACTGCAATGAAATGTCCTACATGTGGACATAAATACCGAACCTCTTCATGTTCGCAACCATGTATCAATATTCCTGCAACGGGCCGATTTGGGGACTGTCAGGTTGGCACTAAGACGATCCATGGGGAACAGTTTGGAGTGGAATGTGCTAATTGCCGAGCAAAGCGTGCAGCAGTAGAGAAAGAAAAGCTTGTCGCAGTCAAGGGGTGAGAAGAACATATCGTGTGTAACATCGTGGGGAGGCGGGATAGGGAAGCGACTGACATAGCTTGACAAGTGGGGAAAGATCGTGATTTCAAAAGATAATATCAGCGCAAATGATTTAGAAGGGACTCAGTTCCCTGAAATGGATGCTTTCCTTGGAACCAACATGATTAGAAGTCAATTCCTTGGAATAAGAGCAGCCTTGTAACTATGCTTCTTCCTGTCTCATACTGAGTATTTGATGATGACACTCGTAGGGTGAACATATTGTCCAATAGACTTGTAAACAACATCACTTAGTAGGCAAAGGTCTTTGGTTTACCGCCTTTGACACCTGCCAACGTACTACACTGAGGCAAGAACGTGATACCACCATGTATAACAGTGACTTTAGCCGCACCCTAGTTCTACCATTTGACGTGGACTACTTAAAACATTACTCCGTAGATCGTTACTACCTTTTTTTTCACTAAATGAGACAATTAAGTAACAGTGAACCATTCGTGATGTTCAATACTTGACGCAAATTCTCTGAGAGTTGCCCTCCGTCTCCTATCATCATGAAAATGTATGTTGCAGAGCAAGAAAAACCTATTGCATTCCCTAACCGTTACGACTTACCATCCTGACCGTACGGTTACCTGACTTTTGGTTAAGAAGTTGTCGGGTCATTCCAATATGTCTGTCTATCTTTCAGTGGAATTCCGTGGGATCTCCAAATCGGAACTGACAAAGTAGCCCGACAGATGTCGGATTAGTGATGCAACGTGTTTTTTTCTCTTATCGATGTAACCTCAATGCCTGTCTCCTACTTGTTACTCAAGGATGGCTTGGCATGATCAGATAAGGTGAAGTTGAGGTTTCATTGGAAAGGATGGTCCGGCCGATCTGTTGTGGACTGATAAAGTTACACAAGGTTCAACTCATAGTAGGACAAGACAACTTCAAGATGTTACACGAACCCCTCTTTTTGGACATATGAAGTTGAGCAGAATTAACATTACTTAGAAGTATAGACTGTCTACTCACGATGTGACCCAACTGGATGGTTGTGACAACGAAACCTTTCTTATCTGAAACATCCGTGGTTGGTCCAGAACCTATTCATCAATGTATTTATTTGATGTCCTGTATTTCGTAGACCTGACCTTATGAACCTTAACCAATATCCTTTGGCCGCAACATCGACAAGTACTCTTTTAAAATGTCTCTGAAAGCCATATCGACTTGGGCAAGACTTCCCAGCGCCGATAGAGCCACTTCCAACACTTGGATCAACAATGATATCCGCCCATTAGAGCCAGGACGACGAACATGGAACACCGCGACTTTCATTTCTTACTGGATAGTGAATCAAGTCACCAGTGAGTAATCCACAAGCAAATTACCCCGAAACTCACTACTCAATCATTTTGCAGTATCAAACTGGCAGATGGGTGCCTCACTCGTGGCCACAGGGCTCAGTGTCTGGCAGGTAGTTGTGGCCACCTTCATCGGCAAGATCACCATCAGTGTTATCGCAATATTCAATGGTTACCCAGGCGCTGAGTGGCACATTGGCTATCCGGTTGGATCGAGATATATCTGGGGTCCGTATGGATCTTTCATCGCCATCATTCAAAGGATTATTCTCAGTCTGGTATGGTTCACCGTCCAGTCGTGGACAGGCGGTCTGTGCATCTCTCTCATACTATCTGCCATATTTCCCAGCTATCACAGACTCGGTAACGTGTTTCCTGCCTCCTCAAATCTTGATACGAAGCAGTTTGTTGTCTGGATCCTCTTCAACGTTGCCATGATCTCCATTCTTTTAATCCCGCCTCACAAGATCAAGCCAGTCCTCTTGTATTCTAACATTGCCGCGTCTATGACACTCGTCTCCATCATGGTATGGACCTTGGTTGAAGCCAAGGGAGGCGGCCCTCTACTCTCCGAGAGCGCAACCCCAATGAGCTCTCATGACTTGGGCTGGGCCATCACCTCTGGTGTAACGACAGTACTTGGCGGTATGGCAGTAGGATTGGCCAATGCCAACGATTACACACGATTCGCTCAAAAGCCTGGTGACCAAATATTTGGGCAGTGGATTTCCATCATGTAAGCAGTTCGAGCAACTTATTACGCCTTGACTGATATCTGATCTTTAGATTTTTCGGAACACTGTTTCCTCTCTCTGGCTGCCTCGCGGCGTCTGCCACACAGGCTATGTGGGGAGAACCTATCTGGAACCCTCGTACGTCCTCACCTATCATCCTTTCTCCTAAAAGCCATCAATAACTAACCTTTGAAGCCTTGATCTGTCAACTGTGGCTCGACAGAGACTACTCTTCAGGGTCACGGGCAGCAGCATTTTTCGCTGGTCTAGGCCTGGTGATGGCCCAGATTGCGATCAACTTGGTGGACAACGCCTATAGCGCCGGTATGGACCGTTCCGGCCTCGTCAGCTCGTACATCAACGTCAGGCGCGGTGCATTTCTTGCCCTGTTTCTCAGTATTGCTATGTGCCCATGGGACCTTCTTGCCTCGGTCAGTGTCTTCATCTCTGTCCTATCTGCTTACAGTGTCTTTCTTGGGCCCATTATCGGTATTCACGTCTGTGACTACTGGCTGATTCGGTCCCGGCGTATCAAACTCAGTGATCTTTATAATCCCGATCGTAACAGTATTTACCACTTCAATCACGGTTTCAACCCGAGAAGTTTTGTTGCTTGGATCCTCGGCTTTGCAACTCAACTACCGGGGTTTGCAGCTACTGTTACACCCGACAAAGTTCAAGTTGGCGAGGCGTGGCATGAACTATTTTACCTGGCATTCCCACTCGGATTCGCCATCTCGTTTGTGGCACACTACGCTCTGAACCGTGCGTTCCCGCCCCCTGGTCTTGTCCTTGTTGACGATATAGACTATTTCGGGTCGTTCACTGAGGCCGAGGCAATCAAGTTAGGTATGGGTATGGTTACAGAGGAGAGCTAGAAAACAATTTATCAGGCGTACGTGTCAAGCAGAACGGCGGAGTATTTTCACGAAAAGGTATCATCTGACACGAGATTTGCAATAATAATATTGCTCTTCCAAATATTACCGGTCAGCCTCCTTAACGAATTTCTGATGACATTCATAATGGTTTGCATGACGCGTCCCTGACATTCGTATATTTGCCTTTATTAACCGACGTCGGTACCCGCATTATCTTCAGGGTATAAAACCTTGTGACACTGATCAGCCTAATGTGAGGCTTCTAACCGAGGTCCATAATTACAGGCGTTTTCGGGCATGATCACTTCATATTCTTTCATTCCAGTTACTGTATCCGTACATTCACTATCTACACAGTGATGCTCTCATGGAGTTGAAATTAACTAAAAGTTCAGTTTAGCAGACTAAATCTATCGATGACTTGAACCACTTAGATAGGCATCATGTGTCACAAAAATAATATGTGTGAAAGGTTGATTGACGAGCCAACTGTATTTACAAGGGTCAATCGGCACACTTGTTCCGCCACTGTGTTGCCAGATCAGACCACCCGATACCTGATGTTTCTGTTTAATGCCTCATAGTGCACGAGACATTCTTCCTTTTGCCATTTCTGCATCTTTGTAGTTGAGATCTTAGTCCGCCTTCGTATATTCTACGCTTCTTACGTCCACTTCTATCCTGCCAGGCCACTAATCCACAATGGCTGAGACCACTGGAACGGCCCGCCAAGCCTCTCCCGCTGCCGAATCGGAGTCAACTCCACCCGCTACAACCGCTATACTCGACCCGCAGCACTGGGCTCAAATTGGGGAGGTCAGTTAAAAATCAATCCCGTTCTTTCGTTTGCTTACTCACAATCGTTTGAAGGATGCGGATGATGCAGATGATGCGGACTCTGACTCTACTCTGGAGCCCGACAATGCTTCTTCCACGGCGTCGATCACTTCCAGTATTCTTGAGTATAGAACGATCCAGGGCCGAACTTACCATAGCGAACAGGGAAATGCTCAGTATTGGTATGCACCGTCAGATGCGTTTTAAAGATGGCAAGCTAACGCCAATGAAAAGGGGATCCAACGATGATAAACAGAATGATTTGATGGATTTAACGTGAGCGAATTGCCTGGCTTCGCAAGACAAGCTTAGTTGACAAAATGGCAGTCATCATATTCTGACTCTTGGGCTTGGCGACAAGCTTCATTTGGCCCCCCTGGAAGAGGAAAAAATACAGGTAGACTGATTCACGAATCACGCGACTTCGTACTAATTATTTCTTAGCAAGTTATCGATATCGGAACTGGTACAGGTAAGACTCTACGAGGATGTCTTGGTTAGCAGAGGTGACTAATATTCGATGACAGGCATTTGGGCCATGTAGATAAATATTGTCTCTTTCATCATGAGCCTTAACTAATGGAACCACAGCGACTTTTCAGACCAGTATCCTGGCGCGGAGATCATCGGAACAGATCTATCACCAATCCAACCTTCTTGGATTCCACCTAATCTGCGATTGTGAGTACGATATAAGCCCCTTAGGCCTTTGCTTACACCACGTTAGTGAGATCGAAGATTGCACTCGCGAATGGACTTTCAAATCCAGCTTTGCCGATTACATTCACGCAAGATGGCTATTCGGCAGTATCAAGAGTTGGGATGACTTCTTTGCTGAAGCCTTTAGAGTGTGCAAGCCCGGAGGCTGGGTTGAAAGTCACGAAGCTGCCTCTAGTATTTCCAGCGACGACAAGACTGTCGATTCTAACTCGGCCATGGGACACTGGGGAAAGTTCTTCCTCGAGGGGAGCAAGAAAATAGGAACGAGCTTCACTGTCGTTGAGGATGGTACCCAGCGCAAAGCAATGGAAGCTGCTGGGTTCATCAACATCCAAGAATTTGATTTCAGAGTAAGCCTCATTTACTAAGATGATATTTTATGAGTCTAATGCTTGTCGCAGAACCCGATTGGCGCTTGGCCGGAAGATCCTATCGAGAAACGAATGGGTTCCTACACCCAGTATGGTCTTGAGACCGATAGCGAGGGGTTCATTCTGTTCATGGCACATGCTCTCGGCTGGAAAAGAGAAGAGATTCTCGTCTATATCGCTCAATTCCGTCGCGAGATCCGGTCAGGAAAGCATCATGGATACTTTGCGCAGAAGGTTGTTTGGGGTCAGAAGCCAGAGACTACGACCACCTAAATGTGCGAGGTTCTCCCTAGGGTAAATGATGATATATTAGATGTGAAGTTTGATACATCAAGAAGCTCGTTGAAGTCTGGCTTCCATTTTCTGTGTCGTTGGTACTACTCCGATAGATAGCCTACACAAATTGAACGAAAGTGGCTGTTGAAATAAAACAACATTGTGACATCAATTAGTTCATACCTATAATTCTCGCCACGATACGTAGAAGCCCTTCCCCTTTCATGTGACGCGGAATAAAGCTCAGAGTGCAGGCGTCAGACCTGAAAGTTAGGTCGCATCTCCATGCACACGTTGTGGCCAAGCTTTCGATGCAGATATTAGGCGGACTAATCAGCGTACTTCGCCCCGGATTTATCCGTCCATAGACTGCTAGGTTCCTTATTCCGGACGAGACCTCCGAGCCGATCTCTCCTCTCTTGCTTCCAACTAGTTCACGTTAAGCCATTGTAGGATCATTTAGCTCTCGCTCTGAAATGCTCCGAAGATCTTGACCGACCCATTCAGTGCGTGCTACCGAGGAACCGTCCACTCGTGATAGTCACCCCGCATCAATTTTGGCCAGGGTCTGTGGGGTCGGGGATACCGGAGCCGGCGAACAAAATGTGGTCATCAGACAGAACACAGTGACATCTGTCTGCCGAGTCAAGAATGCGGGGAAATCAGGGTTTCGTATATTGAAAAGATCTACAATTCGCTAGACTACATCAGGGAGGAGTTTACTTTCCCCAGCTTTTCCCTGGCCGTTCCCCTGTTGTTCACGATAGTCGTGCCATGGAGGATCGAAAGACATACGTCAGGTGCTATAAACTTTTTTCTATTAGCATACGTAGTGCCAAGGAGCTCGGTCCGTTCCGGGACGGTGCATCAGAATGGAGGCATCTATTAAAATCGTTATAAGACCACAGAGACTCCCAATGATTGAGTGACCTAGAGTAGTAATCAGCATTCACCATTTCACTCTTATCCACTATGAAGCAGTTTGTTGGCCCACTCCTGGCACTCGGTTGCCTCATCGGCAATGCTGCTGCAGCATGGCCGAACGGACCGTTCAAGACGTCTGGTCGATGGATCGTCAACGCCAACAATGAGAAGGTCAAGCTGGCTGGAGCCAACTGGCCTGGTCACGGAGAGGTCATGGTCCCTGAAGGCCTTCAGTACCAATCCATCCAAGACGTCATTTCCGATATCAAGAGCATTGGCATGAACGCTATTCGTCTTACCTACGCCACTGAGCTCGTTGATCAGATCTACGACAACGGTGGCAAGGACATCGACCTCAAGACGTCATTTGAGCAAGGTCTTGGAAAAGAGAACGGCACTATTGTTTTGGCGAAGGTGTTGAAGAATAACCCTTCTTTCACAGCTAAGACCACACGTCTCGAGGTGAGACCGGATGATCCCATTCGCGAACAAAAGTACTGACAGAGGTTTAGGTGTATGATGCCATTGCAGCTGAATGTCTTCGCCAAAAGGTCTACATCAACCTTGACAACCACATCTCAGAGGCTAAGTGGTGCTGTGGTGGTACTGATAGCAACACATGGTGGGGCGATACCCAGTTCGACGTGGACAAGTGGGTTCGAGGCGGTGCTTATATGGCAGCTCACGTACGTCCTATCTCCCTTTCCAACATTCCCAAGTCTAAGCTAATTATAAACAGAGCAAGAAATGGCCCGCCAAGGTCTCTCAGTCTCTTCGCAATGAGCCTCGTGAACCCACAAACAACAACAAGCTCCGCGATGAGTCATACAACTGGAGTGACCTCTACAAGTACATGCGACAAGGTGCCGATGCTGTGCACAAGGCTGACCCCAACGCCATCATCATCATTTCCGGCATGAACTATGATACCTATGTGACACCTCTCTTCACTGGAGCTAAGCTAGAGCCCCGTGGCGAAGTCTTTAACCGAGACGACTTCGTCGGCTACGGTAAGGACAAGCTTGTTCTTGAGATTCACACCTACGAGAACAAGGGCACCTCATGCCCCTCTCTGCGCCATAACCTTTATACCAAGGGTTTCCAGGCCATGAACGAGACTGATCCCAACACTGCGGAGGTCTTCCCCGTCATGTTGACGGAGTTCGGTCAGGCTATGAACGGTGCTGATTACGAGACTGCCAAGACATACATCAGCTGCTTGTCACAGTATCTTCCTGAGTTGCAGGCTAGTTGGTTTATCTGGGTTATTGTTGGTCGCTACTATACCCGCCAGGGAATTCAGGAGTTTGATGATTCTTGGGGTATGAAGAAGCCTGATTGGTCTGGCTGGAGGAACGACGAGTACATCAACACGTACCTCAAGCCACAAATTGCAGGTACACTGAAGTAGTAGGCTTCGACATAGTGACTTTTAAAACTTATTTTCATCAATAAAATTTGCTTCAATTTCGTCCTTTCTCTCGATCATCAGCAGGTGTTTCCCAAAGAGATGCATATTTCTACGATTCTAGGGCCTCTGACATGTGCCATAAGAGTACCGATACACAGGTGCTCAGCCTGTGTGTATTTTTAGTAATCATCACGCATATGTTTACTGCACAACTCACAGCCTGGTTTTAAACTGCAGCTCAGCCGCAAACAAAATTTCCCCTCATCCTTTCGCCACCATGACAATTAAGCGCCGAAACAAGACAACATAACATTAGTTTCCAAATGGCTCTCTTTCTGCGAGACAGGTCTCCGCTCAAGCCTGAGATACGGCTTGCTCAAGCAGTGTCCGAATTCGAAGCTATTCTCACGTCTGAACAAAAGGTTTCTTTTAGTGCATCGCGATCGTCCGCGGCTACCACTGCGCCGTCTATGTCAGATGTGATGCGGTTGACCGCCGAGATTGATCTCAAAGCCACCAGCAAACATGGCCGCGGACGATGTTTCGGTCCAAGGATGACCAATATTCTCCAGTCCATACAACAGTTTGCCGCTCTTGGAGACGTCGTAATTGGCGGGTCGCAAAACCTCATTGCCTGCGGTGTTTGGGCTGCTGCAAGAATGACGCTTCACGTAAGATATTGACCCTTATCCATCCTTCGGGTAGGGATCTGGCTGAGAAAGTTATACAGGTCATGACGGGCTATTTCACCTACCTGGAAAGGCTATCTCTCCTCTTGATGACGGTCGGCCGAAGCGCGCCACGTTACCAGGCGTTGGCGGTTATTTATCCCAAGTCAAAGAACTTACAACGCTATTTGTACGAATACTTCATCACCGTCACCAAACTCTGTCATCAGTCCGTCGCCTGGGCCCAGAAGTCATCATTGCAGCGACTGTCTTCATCCATTAGTGACCCTGATATGAAGAATTTCCAGTCAGATCTTGAAGTGTGGTCGACTTCTATCAGAGAGGAGGCCAACCTGCTACTCAACCAAAAGGTGGACGAGGAGGCAAATCAAAACAGCAGCTTTCGAAACTGGATCGCGAACAGAGACGGGAGATTACACTGGCAAGAACGGATCAAGTCATGTGTCGCTTTCCTTGATGCATGCTCTCAGTACGACTATCGTACTCCCTGGAAGCAAACCCGCAAACATGGAACGACTTCCGTTCTGAAATCTTCTGCTCAATACCAGCAGTGGAAACGCAGCAAGTCTACTGATCGCTCACTTATCGTTCACGGCACGCTGGGGTCTGGAAAGTCAGTTCTCCTAGCTAACATTGTCGACGACCTCAATCTTCAAGACAACACTATTGTCCTTTATCTCTTCTCTCGTCATGATGACTTCTCTAGTCTCAAATCCAGAACTATACTTGGATCACTTATCAGACAGTTGCTTGAGAGTTTCGTTAACGATGACAGCTTCAGCCATATCTTTGTGGACACTATATCTAGCCTTGACTTGGACGATATCATGAGTATTTTTAGGAAATTTCCATCCCATCCGCGGCAGGTTTTTGTGGTTGTTGATGGCCTCGATGAGTGCCCCTTTGAAGAACAGCAGACAGCACGACGCTGCCTCACAGTTCTGCAGTCCATTGGTTACAGGCTATGTGTATCTGTCAGGACACCAGAAAGGACTACTATCTGGGATCAACGACAATTCCAATTCCAGTTATCAATTTCAGAGAATAATTCTGATATTGTGGACTATTTGCAAGCTGAAGTCGACAATCGGGTCCGAGATGGGAGACTGGCCACTCGTGACCCTGAACTAGTGAAAGACATCAAAGAAGAGCTGACGAGAGGTGCAGGTGGCATGTGAGTACCTTATGCCTTTCAGCCCCGTAAATTTATATACTAATTAAATGAGGTTTCTTTGGGTAACGCTGCAACTGGATTCTATTTGCATGGGAATGTCAGATCACGACATCCGCGAAGCGATTGGGGATTTGCCATCTGATCTGACGCTAACCTACGAGCGAAACCTCATCAAGGCCAACGCAAAAGATTCCAAATATCACCACATCAGAGTTTTCAAGCTGCTTGTCAGTGCGAGAGAGCTGTTAACAACTGATCAACTGCGTGAGGCTGTCAGTGTCACCATTGGAGATACTACGTGGGACCCAAGCCGGGAAATCGGCGACGTTCACGCCATCCTTCGGTTCTGTGGCAGTCTAGTCATGGTTGATGAAGAAGACGATACAGTTCGCTTCATCCATCACAGTGCTCGGAGCTTCTGTCTTAATTCACCCCGTAACAACACAGAGTGGACTTTCACCAAGAAACAAGCGGACGAGAACATGGCAGGAACATTGGTCACTTACTTGAGTTACAATACATTCGAAACCAGGCTTTCCAGGAATCGGGTGCCAAATGTTGATGTTAACGAGATCCCGAAAAAGGTTGCGTTGACTGCTTTGAGCAAACGGGACATCGGAGCGAGCTTTGCGCTAAAACTTCTGAAGCCACGGTCTCAGGCGAGGCATAACGTCGGACCAGTACTCGCTGAAGCCGGCGCTTTTAAAAGGAGGGAAGAACACCAACAATTCTTCTTGCTTCCTTATGCAAGCAAGCATTGGATCCAGCATACAGCGCATTTAGATGATCTTCCCTTGCTGCCGGAATGGTACCACCTGCTCGATCACCCTACATTCGGTATCAAGCTCGCTGATGTTTCTGTGCAACAGACTATGCGTTCGGGGGAGCATAGTCCTACTGCTTCAAGCCAAATGATTTGGGCATTACAGAATGGACACATCCTGCTATTGAAACATGAACTTGTCGCACCCAGGGGCATACGCAAGATTCAAGCCCATGTAGCGCTCTGGCGTAATCTGAGAAACATCAAGCCTCTCACTATCAAGGAAAGCATGGACTATCATCTCATCAAGTGGCTATGTCCTATGTTTTTACGTCTGCGTATGCATCATCCCGCCAAATACCACTTTTTGAACCGCCTCTCCGTTTTTGATGATTATTACGCTCATATTATTAAAGAGGCCGTGACTATTGATGATGCAGAGGCCATCGCTGCACTACTGTCTCACGACAACCTGACTGAAGCGAACTTATCCTTTATCAGTCCACGGCTAATAGAGATAGCTGCTTCATATGAGGAAACAAGACCTCTCGAACATGTGATGAGCACCGGTCTTAACAGTACCAACATCATCAAAATTGTGAACTCGGGCATACCAGATCCTGTTTTATTGCGGCTTCTTTACCGCTCCATACGGGCTGGTCTAGGTTTGAGTGTGTTACGGGAAAAGGAAGTATACATAGCTACAAAACTCCTGTGCAGCTACGAAGTCCGTTCAACCGTAGCTCGTGGGATCTTCAGATCACTAATCCCAGAAACTGCAACACCTCTAGGCTCTTTCAGGAAGTATTTTCTCCTGAACAGAGCCTGCCTCAAGGGAGACATAGAATTGGCAACCTTTTTACTACGAAATTCGTCGAACCCCAACACGGGTACGGACATAGGCTCATGTCTTGACGCCACTCTATATGGACTATCCAGGGACCGGCTACGTCTCGTGTGGCTTCTTTTGGAGTTTTCATCGAAGCCTAAGCTTTCGACTGTGGTTCGAGCCATACAGTTAAGACAGTGGGCACTTGCTTTATACCTCCTATCAACATATGCTGCTTCAACACGTCCTCAAGAAGCCCCTCATATTGACCAATATCCTTTTCTCTTAGACAACACTTTCGATAATCTGGATGAAATCGACACCCTATTTAGGTTCCCTATACCAATTCCAGGAAAGTTGGTTGATCCAACTTTGCGCAAAACTGATTTTGCCCCCTTGTTTCAACTACCCATACTTAAATCAAATTATTGGCTTAATTGGCAATTCTTTTTCGTGCCCGGCTTCCTTTGGGAACACAGATGGGGGGCAATTGCTTCTCAGGAAGAAAAGGCTTTCAAACAACAAACACATGTAGACATGGCTCATGAGGACCAGGCACTGATTGATACTCCCGCTGAGATATTGAAAGAGGAGTCTCCATACATTTCCCAGTGTCGGTTACAATATGTTCTTCTCGGTGCAGACGAGAATCCATGGATCAAAATTACCACTCCTAATTCCTTTTCCGTTATTACTGAGATATCCAGACGGTGGAATTGGTTATCTGTTAGAGAAGAATGGGAGGAACCAGAAAGGGTCTGGCATACACAAGGCTCTAATAGGACACCTTTTCCGGTCTGGAACGAGTCTAGTCACTTGGATAGTCTCGGTATTTGGCAACTTCCAGTGTCAACCGATGAGATGGTGCAGATTCACGCATTGGTCGATCAACGTCGTCGCAGATGGGCTCAAGTTCGCTCCGGGCTTGCGGACAGTCAATGGGCTGTTCGAGAACTAAATAAGTCTCTGTTTCTGCTCCAAGGCCTACCCAATCGCTGCAAGCTTTTCGTACATGATGCGAGGGTACCAGCTAAGTATCTGCCAAGATGGTCAACGTCCGAGCATGGCTACATGGAACGCTTCGGCTTCGGCTTTGCATACATGAGTGTTCGCATTCAATGGCTAAGAACGCTCGGCCTTCTACTTTCAACGGGATCAGTGGCATATGCGGACTTCCCGAAGAATTGCTCCAGGAACTAGGAGGGATATTTGACGCTCCATCAGCGGTGTCAAAGCAGGATACTACATATCGACATGGGATCATACCTCCAGCACTCGAAGCAGCGTTCTTAGGTCCAGAGTTCTGGCACTATCTTTTTAGACATGTTCACAACAATAGTCACTGGCTATCAGAAGTAACCTCCTGGTTGGAGCGCGCAGACCCAACGATCTTTGCTTGGACGATGGGCCCCGACGCACCTCTGTCTTTCGTAAGAGCTTTTCAGAGCTTTCTGAAGGTGGGAGTGTCTACAGGTGATATGGAAAAATTAGAGTCCGCATTAGAGGTTTCACGTTCAAAACTTGTCGAGTTGATGTAGGAGTTAAGCTGGTGGCTCATCTGGGTTGTCTACCAAAGCCGGCTCACGTAGTAGGGATTGAGATGAAATAGTGGTTATATATTTGGACTCTTTCAAGCCTTTGTCAGACTATCCACCGCGCGAGCAACAAGTGATTTAGTCTCTTCTGGTAAATCGGCCTCCTTCAAAGGCGTTAGTCGGTCCTCCCAAACCTTCCACCTAGCTTCACAGAAACCTCTCCACCCATCTTCATCTTTGAACTCTGTCAGGCTAGCACCCGGCTTCGCAATTTTACCCTCGAACTGATGTCCTTCCTTACTCGACTTTTTCAACTCGCCAGATGCATAGATGAACCAGACTGAGGCGGCCTTCAAGAGCTTGGGTGAGGTTTGCTTTGCGACTTGCTCAGCAGAGGGATCCTCTAGAGCTTCACGCAAGGTCCAGATGGCGAAGAGGCTGAAGTCCTGGACATCTGCTGCGGTTATTCTGGCAAAGAAGGCGTTGACGTTGACACAAGCCTCTTCGGACTTTTCCTGGGCTGTTGAAGGACACGTCAGTGGACGTTAATTGGTGTCAAGGGTGGTGAGCATACCGATATCGAGCTGTTCGCGAGCTTTGGGGCCGAACATCGGAAGTTCATCCCAGCTCTTCGCATCATCCCAAACCGTAAGCTTCTTGGCTTTTTTGATTGCCTCGGGTAGGGTTTTGATTGACTGAACAACTTCCACTAGCTTGTCTTGCTGATCGTGCGGGGTTTGCTCAGCAGCGGTGAGCACATCCGACCACAGATCATTAAGCTTGTTTTCAATTTCTTTCGCGTCTTCATTTTTGTCAATTGCTTCAACGCAATCGTGTGCCACAATTTGGGCGGCCTGTTCCGCGGACACGCTGTCGTCGCTTAGTAGGTCTTTGAGTGTGCCGGCCATTTTGAGTAGGTAGATGAATGAATGAATGCAAAGGAAATGTCAGAAGATGCAAGGTGCAAGATGAGTGCAACGCAAAGCGGAGATCAAAAGATAAACGACGAGGCTAACGCGGCATATCACATCCGACTCGCAAAGTGAGGTCTTTTCAAAGGTTCCAATGGTATCGCGAATCATGGGAGATAAGAACAACACATGGCCGGCCCTGAAACAGATATATGCCGATCCCGCCCCGCTTCCGCTGCGGGATATACATTTAACTGGCCAGAATTGTCTTAACTACAACTGCTCATCTGCCGGACCAACATCCCATTGGGGCAGGTCGTGATACTATCTCAAAGTTAATGCGGTAGTAGGCCAATCGGACTGATGGGAGCCACCACCTGCCTTCTTGGTTATGTTTCTGGTCACCGAGGCGTTGAAGGGACTGATAGATAGGCAATGGTGATTGATGTATAAAGTCGGAAGAAAGACTTAGGAAAGATGGAATTATTCTGCACACTGCTCTCATTCTTTCGTCAGTTGTTCAGTAACCGGTTGACAAGATGCTTTTCTTCAAGGTGAGCCGATATTTTTCCCGGTTCCTAAACTACATCCAAACTTGAAGCTCACCTCTTATAGTCCCTCGCCTCGCTCGCTGCGCTTGTCAGTGTAGCCGTTGCCAGCCCCATCGAGTCCCGTCAATCCGCCACCAGATGCGGCAGCACCAGTTACACAGCAGCCCAAGTGCGAGCTGCTGCCAACGCTGCCTGCCAGTACTATCAGAATGACGATACTGCCGGTAGCTCCACCTACCCTCACACCTACAACAACCGCGAGGGCTTTGACTTTGCTGTCAACGGTCCTTACCAGGAGTTCCCCATCAGGACCAGCGGTGTCTACACTGGCGGTAAGTCGAGCAAGTTAGCTAGTTGATGCTCCTACTGATATGAATTGTTAGGTTCCCCCGGTGCTGATCGTGTTGTGATCAACACCAGCTGCCAGTATGCTGGTGCGATTACTCACACTGGAGCTTCGGGCAACAACTTTGTTGGCTGCAGTGGTACCAGCTAGGCGACAGACACTTTATTTCGATACTTTTGAGCGATGCGTTAAACGTACATAGTTCATTTCTGATCAATTTGACATTGAGTTACATAATTCAAAACTTTCTCTACTTGATAAAGTGAAATGCCACGTCACCTTGTGAAGCGATACCCTCCACTAGCAGTACATAACCCAACTATCGAGGTTCATCTTCTTGATAACCTTGCTAAACCCTTTCGAGCCTGCCGCATCACCTTTAGTAGCGCAGATTCTCTTCTTGTCGCTGGCCTTCACCTTTGGTGCACCGTCTGGGTACTCAATATTGAACACTGGCTTCCCTGCCTTGATGTAGGGTGCATAGAGATCGCATTCTTGATACTCAACGCAGGACTCGTTGATGCAGAAGGCCACGTATGGGAGAACTTGTTTTGTGACATCCCCGCCATTCTTCATGCCCATGACCATACCGTACTTCGCTGCTTCTGCAGATAGGAACTTAACGTACGAAATCGTGTCCTTCTGAGTCAGGCCTAGACCGTTGTCGTTTTGCTAAAGGTGTGTCAGTCAATTATCGGAAACCGGCCCTTAAGCACCTACATAGCCATCCATGTTGTCAGGGTCGATGGCATCACATCCCTTGTCAGCAGCCTGTTTGATGCGCTTAGCCATAACGGCTCGCACCGCCGTACTTCTGATATTGACCCATTTCTCATCTGGCCAACCACTCATTGTCTTTCCGAGATCCTTCTTCGGGAAGCTGTTCTTATCCTTTCGCCAGTTCTCCCAAGACCCGGCGCTGAAGTAGCAGATAACGCGCTTGCCAGAATCTTGCATGGCTGAAATCGTGTCCTGCGTGTTTTCGAACAAGTCTATGTCCCAAATAGAAACGTCGGGGCTCATATCCTCAGCACCTTCGTCAGGCACCGTGATGACCTCGGAAAGAATAATCTGCCATGGTGTGCCGACCTCTGGCTTCCATGGTTCTTCGCGTTTGGTGAGGGATACTCCTCGAGCGGCGACTGCCTGGACAGTGGCAAGCTCGGATAGAGATGCCAGAAGAAGCGTGATGATACGGAGTAAAGTTGCCTTCATTTTCGGATTACGGCGACGGCCGGTGAATGCTATCTCAAGATGTCTACGGTACCTTCCAGCTTTAGATAAAGCGGCGGGGTAAGTTTTTATATACAGAGACACTTACTACCTATTACGGTATTTGGGGGTGTTAAGTTGCGTTTGGCGACAATATTCGGGTTCATTCCTGTCATCTCACTAGAATAGGCCCAGACCCTATCGTGGCATTATATGCGTGGACTAGCTGCCATGAACATACGTGAATGGCTGCAAAGAATTAAGGAATGTATTGGGACCGCGTCTAGTTCGGATGCGGCCAGTGATTCCAAAACACCCCCACAAGTGGCATCAGTGAACAATTCACACAAAAGCTTCGGCAAAATCTTTCATTGCACAGAAAGGGAATGCGACTAGTTAATGAATTTCAAAGAAAAGTTCAAAGTTTCGTATCGACTTATTCGAGGCTTTTTGCCTGTTCCCATCGGATGCTTGGGGTATTCTGATCTCTTTTCGCACCGACAAGTTTGCCGTCTTATTTAAGTTAACGAAGGGGTAAATGGCCAACCCCTAGAAGTGGCCATCCCCTTGGTCAACTTTGACCCGATTAGTTTATAAAAAGATATTATAGAGAGTACATGGTAATTAGATTAAAATACTGGGGGGGTGGCTATTTCTAGGGGTTGGCCATTTACCCCTTCGTTGACTTAATACTACTGGCACCAATCCTGGAAATTCCAACAGTTCAACACTTCATTATCCTCTATTAGCCCTCTGCTGACTTGAATTAAGAGAGCGGGAGGTCTTCACGAATTGAATCAAGATTATTAAAATACGGCTGCATTATCGTTGAACAGTCCATGATTGTATCTTATTGCCATTGCTTGGCTGGTGTAGGGTAAGCAGGCCTTAGTGTCAGACCCGATTCACATGTCGTCATACACATACAAACCCATCATGATTGGCTGTACCCTCGCATGACGTCACGCCTTTCTCAAACAGACAAAGCTCTATCTTTCCATCCTACTCAATCCCTCAGCACCAACAAAACCAACCCAAAATGCCACCCAATCAGCTCTTTCAATACTCTGTTGTCTCGGCTCTCATGGATGGAGTTGCCGAGACCGGTATTACCATCTCAGACTTCCTCAAGCACGGCGATCATGGTCTTGGCACCTTTCGACACATGGTGGGAGAGATGATCATTCTTGACGGTACCATTTACGAAATGAAAGTCGATGGCTCTGTCACTGCTCTTGATGACACTGCTTGTGCGGAGCAAACTGCTCCTTTTGCCATGATCACACAGTTCCAACCCACAACAACGGCTAAAAAGCAAACACCGAGCAAGGAATCTTTGACGGAAACCTTGTCACAGCTCCTTCCAGGAACAAAGAATCACTACGTCGCTTTCAGAGTTGAAGGGACATTCAAAGCAGTTACTGTCCGAACAGTCGGTGGTCAAGAAACACCAGGCGAGAGTCTCGCGGAACTTGGAAAGCGTCAAGCCTCTCACTCCTTCAACGACATCAAGGGAACTATCATTGGGTTCCGGTCACCAGCTTTTATGCAGGGTATCAGCGTCGCTGGTGACCACCTCCACTTCCTCGCAGCGAACAGAAAGTCAGGCGGCCATGTTTTGTCCATTGAAGGGGATGGTGATCTAGAGATTAGCGCGGCTGCCATCACGGCGGTCAATCTGCAATTGCCTAATGGGGATGAAGCATATAACCAAGCCAAGCTGGCGAGGGACGATGATGGAATAGCTGCGGTGGAGGGTTAGATGTGAGAAGACAGACCCAACCACACAACAAGATATGTTTACTAGACCTTATAGAATATCTATCTTACTTTGGTAATTACTTCACGACAACGGCCGGAACTGTCCAAAGCATTTATTAACTAGAGCAACAACACTTGATGAGAAGTATGAGCTGCATGCTTGTCACTTCAGCTACTCTTAGAAATTGATAAATGTGTAAATAAATCCAGACTTCTATTATATTCCTTCTAATAATTCCGACAAACAAATTGACCACGAACATCCCATTACCATATCATGAACCGTAAACCAATAGTTGAGTCGCGAATCTGCCCCTTAACAATGACTCGCTGGAAAGACCAATCTCAACAGAATCGATTCCTCCCGAGATCCAATAAAGTTAAGCACCGCCATGGCTAAAACCTCCATTGTCGCGAATCTTGTTCAAAAACCGTAGCACAGCCGGTGTAACCTCCTCAGGCTTCTCAAGCATCGGCGCATGTCCAGCACCCTTGACAGCAACGATCTCAGTACCTTCAAAGTTCGAAGCCACCCATCGCGCCTCCTCAATAGGATCAGTCCAGTCAGGATCGGCATCTCCGTAGACTGCAAGAACAGGAGCCTTGACCTTGGTGAGAAACGGTGTAACTACGTTGTGATCGGTGGATAGCGTGGCGTGGAAGGCCTGCCAGCAACCAGGTCGAGTCAGAAGCTGGATGGATCTCTCGGCTCGCGCGTGTGTCTTGTCGCCGAGGCCGGGCCAAAGCTTGGGTGCGTATGACTTCCAAATCATGGGGCCGATGGGCTGGCGCATAGACAGGCGGAAGAGACTGGCCACGAGCTTTCCGGTACCGGGACGGAGAAATGCTCCTATGAGGATGAGACCGGCGACTTTGTGTGGCTGGGTGCCAGCTGCGATGGTAGCAGCAGCGCCTGACAAAGAGGCACCTACCAAGACAGCTGGACCTCCGCCGTAGGTATCAATCAGCTTGAGGAGATCGTCGGCAGTAGCCTCATCTCCGTAGCGGTTGAAGGTGGTTGTGCTGTCGCCGTGACCTCGAAGGTCAACAACGGCGACACGATAGCCGGACTTTCGAAGTTCGCTGGCAAGAGGGTCGTATGCATCTCTGAAATCGCCCATGGCTGGCGAACAGATGACAAGAGGGCCCTCGCCGGAAATGTCGACGGCAAGCTTACCACCGTCGGTTTCGATGAATGTGACAGACATTGCTGATTTGATTGGTGGAATTGCTGGTGTGATTGGTGGGGTTGCTGGTAGCTTGTACAAGTGAAGCGAGATGGTGGTAAAAAGTATTTGTCTAAGATGATTGTTTGTGTTCGTATGTTGATGGAATTGTTCGTTGGTGGGATAATTCACTGAATCCAAGGATGGTAATCGCCTTTATATGTATTCGTAGTTCTCATCTTACATGCATTTGATGCCCTCCATATCGATGTTGGAAAGGGCGAGACTCGGCCGACGATGTAGGGCCGTGCGCTTTGATTGGCTTCCACAATGCACGAGAAAATGCCGAGACTGACGCGACCCAAAGCGAATCCGCGCGAAAGATGTGATTGGTTAATCGCACACACAAACTCCACAATTCCGACCCTCGCTCTTTTGTCGCTTCGGATCGGATCCTAAGAGGGAGCCTGATTGGGCTACGATAACACTTTGGCTGCAGTCGGCTGGAAAGAGGAATCGTTATCAATCAATATACTCGTAAGCTTACGCCTAATATTTAGATCACGTCTATGCAACGCTATGCTAGGTATGCTGCTTCACAGTTTCATCTGCCCGCTCTTCCGTCTATCAACCAACTGTCTCAAAACCAACGCCGACTTTTTCGGACTTCTTTCCAATGTCTCATAATCCGTAAAAGTCACCCCAAACCGCGGGCCATATCCGTCTGACCACTCGAGGTTATCCATCAACGACCACGCAAAGTATCCCTCAATCACAGAACCATCTTCGGTCACTGATCGACCAATCGCATCGAGATGGTCTTCGAAATACTTGATGCGATATTCATCCTGCACTGATTCCTCTCGGCTCATCTTGTCTTCTCCCGGGCAGGGACATCCATTCTCTGTGATGATGATGGGCTTGCCGTAGAGGCGGTAGACTCGCGTGAGGTGTTTGCGGAAGAGATTGGGGCAGGACCTGAGCCAGTGTAGGCCGCTTTCTAGACCGACGGGGTCACCGGCTTTGTTGGTCTGTAGCTCATCCAGGTTGCCCATGTAATCAGTATCTGGCGCTGGGGTACTCCTATGTCGCGCGAATTGAGATGTGTAATAATTCATGCCGTAGAAATCACTCTGAGCTGATTGAAGCAGCTGCATTTCTTGCGACGAGAAAGGTGGTAGGCGATCTTTGAGCTGGTCGCGCATGCATTGAGGATAGTCTTGCCCCAGACTGCGTAAACATTAGCGACAAGCATTTTAGTCATTCGCGTAGGACTCACAATATGGGGTTGGCGAACCAGCCAATATGGAATTGCATCCGCCTCTCAGCTGCTTCGCTATCCCGAGGATCAGTTTTATCCCACGGTTCGTAGTAATCGCCGTTCAACGAAATGCCTATCTGGCCATTTTGTGACGGGCGGAAATCTCGATTGTAGACCGCCACAGCGCGTGCGTGACTCATGATAAGAGCCTTTCCCACGATCCAGGGTTCAGTTGATGTGTCGCCTTCCGTAGACTGTGGGTTGACGCTGCTTCGTCCTGGTGCGTTGCCCCCTGTAGCATATCCCTGAGGAGTTGTAAGCATTATATCATATTTTGCTTCAGCTTGAGTCAACTCACAAATATGGACACAATCCAAGGCTCATTGAGTGTAATCCAGTGCTTAGCTCGATCGCCAAACCTCTCATAGCAGAGTCTTGCGTATCGCTCAAAGTCCAGCTGGGACTCCTCAACATCCAGCCAACCGCCATACCGATCATGCAACGCCTGCGGCAAGTCCCAGTGGTAAAGTGTAACCCAGGGAGTTATGCCCCTAGCAAGACACCCGTCGATAACCCTGTTGTAGAACTCAATGCCGGCTTCATTCACAGGATCATCTCGGCCGCCAAGAGGAATTACACGCGACCATGAGAGTGAGAAGCGATACATATCCGATCCATAGCGCTTCAAAAGATCAAGGTCCTCATCTAACCGATGGTAGTGATCGCAGGCAACATCGCCATTTGCACCTTTTGTCCGAGTAGGTTCAAGATGGCAGAAGGTATCCCAGATTGAAGGTCCTCGACCATCTTCAGCTACTGCACCCTCTATTTGGTAGGATGCAGTAGCGAAGCCGAGGTTGAAGTCTGGAGGAAGAGAAGGCATAGTGGGATTTGTCTCTGCAGTTGATGTTGGACTATTCGATGCCCCTCGTTCGGCATCCTTTATACCGTAGGATATACGGGCCGATAAGATAACGCCAGAGATCAATCTTATTACCTGTTTCTTGAGATTTTGCAGATCACGGCGAATTTGCCAAGATCCACAGTCATTTCGCCGATGCATTTCCCCGTTGAGTCAAGACGAGGGGTTTTCTCGTTTAGCATCACTTACCATTTCTCCGTTTCGCCGTAGCGTGGAAGAGTCTGACCATTCCCCACGGGGAAGCCTGCACTACGACATGGGGTTTGCGCATTCCGTTCCGCTCGTTGTTTTAGTATGGCATGTTGAATCAAATCCTGCCTCTTGTTAACATTGCGGGATGTATATATAATTACTTTCCTCCGCCATTTTCTCCATCATCACCAGAATCAAAGCACTCGCTGGCCTTCCTTAGACAACACATTAGTGCCTTGCATTAGCCATCAGCGCAGTACGATAAAATGGCTCCAAAGGCCGCCCACGCCACAGAGGACATCCAGTCTCCCATCGACCTCACCACGGTCCCTCCGTTCTGGAAGCGCAAAAATGGCACACTTCTGTACTTCCTCCTCACCTCCTCACTATTTGCCAGTATGGCACTCGGTATTGACGGGTATGTATCCATCCCCAAACCTCAATCGCAATCCTAACAGCAACACAGCTCCATGACCAACGCCCTTCAGACGCTCGAGAGTTGGCAAGACCGGTTCGGCCATCCCACCGGGTCCAAACTGGGCTTCTTCGGCGCATCCAACGCCATTGGAGGTGTCATACCCTTCATCTTCCTCAGCTGGATTAGCGATGTCGCTGGTCGCCGTGTCCCTACGGCTTTGGGATCAATCATCATCATCGCGGGTGTTATGGTCCAGCTGTTCGCTACGTCGCTCAACATGTTCATCGGCGGAAAGATTGTTCTTGGAATTGGATCGTCGCTTATCCAGATGGGTGCTCCTGTTCTGGTGACAGAGCTTTCGCATCCTAAGGAGCGCGTGCAGATCACGACACTCTACAACACCAACATTGTCCTTGGCTATGTTATCGGTGCATGGGCAACATATGGATGTTTCCGCATCCCCAATCAGTGGTCGTGGAAGCTTCCCACTCTCGTCCAAGTTGTTCCGTCTGCATACCAACTTTGCCTTATCTTCTTCTGCCCCGAATCGCCTCGTTGGTTAATCGCTAAAGGCAAGGTTGATCAAGCTCGCGAGATCCTCATCAAGTACCACGGAGAAGGCGATGCGAATAGCGAGCTTGTCAAGTATGAGTGTGCGGAGATCCAACAGTTCATCGAAAAGGAAGCAGAGCAGAATATGACGTGGAAGGAGTTCTTCTCATCCATCCCAAACATCAAGCGTCTCTCTCTTTGTTTCGCAACAGCCTTGTTCAGTCAGAGCTCCGGAAATCTGCTTGTCTCCAATTACTTGACGCAGATCCTGAAAGACACCGGCATCAAAGCCGAGAAGGATATCACTCTAGTCAACGGCATGGTGACGATCTGGCAGTACATCGTCGCCATCACCGTGACCATCGTCGTAAACAAGTTCAAGCGCCGTACGTTCTTCCTTGTCGGATCTGGAGGCGTTCTTGTAACATTCATCATGTGGACAATCGCCGCAAAGCAATACCTCGACGGCTCCTTGGCTGGTGGGCGCGTTGTTTTAGCTTGCATCTTCCTCTTCCAAGGTTTTTATACTTTCGGATGGACGAACCTGGTGGTGACGTATCCGCTTGAGATTGTTACGTATCAGATGCGGGCGAAGACCTGGGCATTCGTCCTGCTCACTATACAGGTTGCATCCATCTTTGGTGGCTACGTCAACCCGATTGGACTGGAGGCTATTGGATGGAAGTTCTACATTTACTATTGTGTCTGGGTCGCCATTATCTTCTTGGTCGTCTACTTCTTCTTTGTCGAGACATCAGGGCCTACTCTTGAGGAACTGACATATCTCTTTGAGGGGAAGAGTACTAAGCAGGAAATGGCGAAGGAGATCGAGGTTAAGAAGGAAGAGCATGATTTTGTTCATGAGAAAGGTGTTTAGAGATCTACTCTTGAGTTAAGTTAGGCAATAGCTACTGAATGATTACTACACATGTACGGATGAATTATTACACCATTGCCGAAGTGTTACGCAGGGCATCCGATGCCTTAGAGTCTAGTCGAGTCAGCAAATCGAGAAGAACCGCAAAGTCACTGCGGGCCCTTGCAGCGATCGGCGAAGATCCATTTCTATGTATGATCTCCAATAGACTCGCCCCTGTGAGCCGTATCTTCTCGACCTATTGCAGCACCGAATTAGTTTTATTGTGACCTACACTCGAAAGTTGCACTTACGTATGGTTCGCCATTTACTTGCAATGACCAAAAGGGAGCTTCTTGTATGACGCGAAGCATATCCCGTGCGATCTCAGTCTTGCGCAGATCAGAGTGTCCAATATCGGACTTATAATACGGTAGGTTTTCCAGCTTCTGGGTGATGACCATCCTGAGGCAATGGATAGATACCTGGAGATTCGCGCACTGGATCAAGAACTGCTTGGTGGTTTCTCTTGAACCATCCGCCAGTGCGGCGAAGGTGTATGATTGTAGATAAGGGGGAGATCATCGAGGCAAGTGATGAAGCGGACATAAAGAGCATCGAGGTGGTCTTTCTCGTTGGCGGTGATCAGTGGTTGGAGATTTGTTAATCCTAAGTCTTGCTGTGCTCGATCTTGGATTAATCTGAGCTCCAATAGTAGATCAGACGCATTCTGCCATAGACGCAGATTGGCGTTGAAGCCTTCAATGCATGTGATTCGAACGACCTCTGAGTTAGTGACGAGATTTCCAGGCGAAAGAACAGGTGCTTCATCCTCGATGCCAGAAGGATAGGCCGTCGTAATCCCCGACTCAAATGAGAATTTGTGGATGGTGATGGGGCGGTTATTGAGTATCGCCGCTGACTTGTCGCCCATGTACACAATCCAGAAAGCTCTCCGTCTCAGTTCAGCCTCTACAGGCTGTAAGCCTTCCAGGGAGGTTTCCAGGTTCAATTGCATAACCTGCGCAAGCCTTGTGGCTTCTCCAAAGATATGCCACGAGTACTTGGGTTTTCCGGCCGCATGGAGACAATTAGAATGAAAATACCGAATAGTGATAGAGTTCGCATTTGGGTTTTCTAGCTCTGCTTCGAGATATTGATTCAAACAGGCTCGGGAAGCATTAAGAAAGATGTCGGCCACAGATTGGCCTTCCGGAAAGAGGTCCTTAGGAAGTAGAAATGCGGCCTCGGCACAAACGGCTGTTATGAGGGTGAAGGTAGTCTCTGGCCAAAGCTCCAAGATCCCAGCGCCATTGAAGCTATCGGATATCGGAAACTGCGTAAAACACGACAGAGAATCGCGGAGACTTGGTTCATGGACCAACGGCGTAAGTGGATACAGGTACTCGAAGAACAGATCAAAGCATCGCGTCACAAATTGATGCAAGTCATTCGTGATGAACGACAATGCCCTCGATAAATTCTGCCATCGCTGTTGAACCGTCGCATCACCAGACACAGACCTTACCATCAATGGCGGCGAAAGGCCAAGATCGACAGCGTTAGAATCCCACCGAGCTGACGAAGTAGCGCTAACAGGCGCCGTTAATTCCGCTGTGGAACTCGCCTCCGCTAGCGACTGAGACTGGGACTGGGACTTCCTTGTGCGGGATTTGGGGCCTCGGCGAGCGATGGGGAGATCAAAGGTGCATTGAGTGCCTGACTCCCTGCAGCTGGTGCAACGCTCCCCCGAGTCTGCAAAATCACACTATTCTTGTCAGCTGCAGCTCGCCCAAGAGATTCGCCGATACGTACCCTTGCTTTTCGCCGGCGACATCGGTCACAGGCTCTGCTAGCCGGCCCCTTTTGAGTTGGTGTGTTTGTCCCTGTAGAATGGGGAGACGTCGGCGCGGGGCTGGTGACCATTGTGGAATTTGTGAGAAAGACCGTGGATGGATTGAAACGGGGAATTGGAGCGGTCAAATATGTTTTTCTCGTGGGCTGATTTTCCTATTCTCCGTGACGATCCATCCTGTTTGACGGTTAGCGTTTATGATCAGGCGGGGTTGAGTCTGGGGTAAAAAACCTTGTTTATTACGAGTTTGTGCCCGAATCAGGACTACTTTTGGCCTGCCGGCTCAGCCGCAATGTTAGTATATAAAGTCATTCATCATCTGTGAAGTCGCCTACACTACAATTGAGTAACACTGGCAGTGAGATCAGAAGTTAGGGACATATCCCAATCACTTTCACAATGAAGTCCTGCTCTTTAGGCCACAGTTTGATCTGTGTTGGCGCTGCATTGGCCCTCTCTCTGCCATTTGCCGAGGGCTCGCCACAGTACACCAATTCAAAGACACCTTCATGTCGCTTCGGTCTCGAATGGTCACAGAAAGAAGTGCTTAAGCGTCCTGATGACTTTGTCTGGGACCTCCTCTACTGGGAAGGCAAGTTCCATCAGAACGACGTTGCATACAACACCAAAAATGGCATGTCTTATGATGGAACCCAGCTTGACTGGAAGACTGGCAAGCACACCAAGAAACACACGTTTAGTGCAGCCAGCAAAGAAGTGAGTAAAACGTTGCTTCTTATTAACCTAAATTCCTAACGAAGGATGTCTAGGCCCTACAAATTATGCTTTATGCACAAGCCATTTCCGGATCTAAGGAAGCGGCTCGTTTCCTGACTCCGGAGAACCTTCAGAGCGCTCCAGCATTCGCCGCATCAATCATGGAGACGAAGCTGAAGACTTATAAGCAGTTCAACCAGACCTACCCCGGCTTTGGTGGCTTCCTTCCCTGGGTCAAGACGGATATGCAAACAATTTCGCCCACGTATGATTGGGATGACAGGGTCCCAGGTCTAGATAATGGGTAAGTGACTTTGGGTTGTGCACACGTACATACTGACGGCGTTTTTGTTAGTGAGCTTATTTGGGCAGTCTACGCTTGCATCGAAGCCCTTCAGAAACAGCCAAATGCCAAGTTCCACAAGATTGCCGACGGATGGCAAAAGTGGCTTGAATACGTTGCTTCCACTGCTCCAAAGATCTTCTACATCGGGAAAGGAAAGGTCTGTGCCGTCACTGCAATTGGTGACCAGACGCTCCAAGTCAACGACAAGAAACAGTCGTACAAATGCGAGACTGAGACTTACCTGGATGACCCATATGAAGGAGAGCTTTTGACATATTTCTTCCAATTCTTTACAAACTTGTCCAAGAAAGATAAGCAAGCCCTGTGGGAGTATAAGCGGCCTAAGCTGGAGAAGGCAGTGTATAACAAAGGGGGGTTGGTCCCATCACTGTCCGAAAAGGTGAGTGTCTCTGAATAGTAGTTCCTGCACATGCTAACAAGGATTAAAGGTTTCTGGTTCTCGAGCCATGAGATTTGGAACCAGCTCGAGTTACCATACCATGATGTTGACATAGTTCGGTGAGTCAAGCAGACACTCCACCGTGTTGCATGATACTAATTAATCAGTCGTTTGTTCAAGAATGGCGAGCGCGCTCGTACGTGTAACTCTGTGGTCACTAAGTCACCTGGTCTCTACGCTTCAGTCAACAACTCGACCGATCCCAAGACCGATGAGATTATCGGCTACATCTCGCCTGCTGGTATTCCCTCAATTGCCAGTCAGAAAGATCAAGAGCTTGATGTCGTCACTCCCTATGGTGTCTTCCCGGTTGTGCTGTTTGACAAAGCTGTCGGTCTTGCTTGGTGGAGGAACATGATAGTTGGCAAGAAAATGCAAAGTCAGTAAACAGTTTACCTTGACATGTGTCATTATAACTAACACAACACGGTTTAGATCCATACGGCAGTACTGAGTCGACTCGTATTGACGGCGAAGGTGTTTCAGCTCTGGTTACCTGGGACAGCAAAGTCACTACTGTCTTAGCTCTGATGGGTGGTGTTGTAGATCTTGTGCGCGATCGCATGAAGTCTGACGGTATCTATGACGAGTTCTTAAAGATCACAGAGGTAAGTGTTCTCCAACGAGCATGAAAGTAGCTTTCTGACAAACCACAGCGTGAGCATGTACGAGTCTTTGGCCACAATCTCGAAGGGGAGAATATCGAATTTTGTCTTCCCAAGAATAAGGTGCCAGACGCTGGATTGAAAGATTTCACTTCGTGTCAGAAGTAAGGGTGATGGTTACGCGACTCTTCCAGGTAGCCTCCATTATATGTGCGAGAAGCAGGCCCAGTAATAAAAAGAATATTGCCTTCGTTATGGTTCTGCTATTGGGAAGGAATATTTACTGATAAGCTATCATGCAATAGGTAACGTGAGATAAGGCCAGTATCTCGACTCGGCCACTTTCCTGACCATACAGCGCTTTGAGAGTGACGTCAGTGTGTTTGGCAAGGAGTTGCAGCCAGACTTTGCCCATTGGCCACTCGGAATGATTATCCCGCGATATTTCAAGTCTCTGATCTCCCATACTATTCGCGGAAGTTTGTCTTTCGCCAGCCAATGGCGAGCACGTTGTCTATCAAGAGGGTGATGCAGTCTGGCCGTCGATAGGCTTTCCCCGCAAACAAAAGACAAAGCCAGGATCTTTTGTTGCACCGCATAACCCCTGTCGTAAGCACCACCATGACCTTCCGCATTCGGTATCATCCCGAAGATAGTCTCATAGTTAAATGTTTCTTAAGTAGCTTAAGTAGACGCATTATCATATCTTGATCTGCAGGGATCGAACTTGCAATAATATGCATCTCCTGTCGATATACCAAATAGTGCCGATTACAATCGCCGCCTGTGCCTCATTATTCTTCGTCCCATCATATCTATCCAAGATGGCTGACCGAAAGGTACGACGACATTGAAGTTAAGACTTAGGTGTTGATTTATGCTGACACGACATCTCTCAGTCAATCACGTATACGTTCGATAAGCTCGAGGATTGGCAAGAGGCACTCGAGGCAACAAACGCGTACGTTGACTCATTACCCATGGAACAAATTACCAAACTAAATCCTGATTTCAGTATCGTTACCGAAGACACTGGTGCCAAATTCTGGAAGAGCACTCGGTCTATGCCACCCATATGTTTTCCTCCGTAAGTGCTACCACTGGAACAACCGACCAGAACACTAACAGACTTGGGTTTCAGGCCCATGACTCAACAGGCGATTGAAAAGCTGAAGGAGTTTAAAGGCATAGTTGTGGAAGATCCTCCCGGAGAGAAGTAAATAGTTATATGGAAGCATCACTGATGCGGGATGGAAGAAGTTTCAGATGTATCGAACGGCCAATAGTTTATCAAAGTAAGTCAAAAGTCGAAGAGACATTTTCCAAGTTATGAGAGTCACGGTACGATCCATCAGGGAAGGATTCAATAATGCTTCGACCTTAATCATGTATTATTTATTCTCAGCAGATAAGATCTGTGCGTTTGCAATTAAATCGAAACGATCATTGAGCTCCATACTGTCAATTCACGTCCGTCACATACTGAGGAAAATATTGGAATGCGCGTTGTATGAAAGTCATAGTGATACGCAGGAGTAGACTTGGATGGAGCATACCTGTACAGTGCTGTTGCTTGGGACTCGGCCAGAAAAACATATTATGTTCTTGTTATATTTCCTTTCTCTTCTTGTACCGAGACAGGCTTTGCGTTAGGAGTTTGGGCATAGATCACATGGAGGTTGCTGCTTCATAGAGGTAATGACATGTTCATGACTATATACTGAACTAATATTCTTGCCATATTCCAGCAACATTTTTCAATGTGCTAAGTACTCCATCACTGAAGTCTCTCAACAACTCAACATCCCTCTTCTTCTTCTTCCAAGCCCGTTAGCCACGCAATTTAAGCGCTGTCGATGAAAGAGCGGAGGCTGCCAACACGGGCATAGACGCCAGAGTAGTTGGGCTGAGCACAGCCCTCACCCCAAGAGACAACACCAACGACAGTGTTGGAAGAGTCAGCAATGGGACCACCGCTGTCACCCTGGCAAGAGTCCTTTCCACCCTGGGTAAGGCCAGCACAGAACATGTTGTTGGTGATGGCAGAGGTGCCGTACTGGGATCGGCAGGTTGCGCGGGAGACGACGGGAATGGTAACCTTCCTCAGCTGGACGGGAGAGGAAGCAGAGCCCTGAGAGGTGGTACCCCAGCCAGCAACGGTGAGCTGAGTACCAGCAGCAGGGTCAGTGCCAGAAGCAGCCAGACGAGCGTAAGAGATGGACGAGCTGGTCTGGATGGGAGTGGACAGCTTCAGGATGGCAACATCGCTATCGAGGGTGCTTCCACTGAAGGCAGGGTTGGCCTTGAGGCTGGAAACACGAGAGGTGACACCGCCAGTGGTGCGAGACTGATGACAGGCGTTAGAAAGGCTAGGCATTCAGGGAGAAGTTGAGATCTTACAAGAGTTCCAGCACGGACGGCGAAGGCGCTGGCACTGCGACCCTGAGTGCAGTGGGCAGCGGTCAGGACAGTGTTGGCGTTGAGGAGAGTGCCTCCACAGTGAGGGTTGCCGTTGTAGGAGATGCTGACGATGAAGGGGAAGTCACCAGTGCTGGCCTCAGTGCCACCGACAATGTTGGGAACACTGACGTCTTGAGGCGCGGCGGCGACAAGAGGAGCAACAAGTGCAACGAGTGTAGCGATCTTGACCATTGTGACGGTGTAAGCGAAGGTGTCCTAGAGTAGCGAGTTGAAGAGTGAAGAGAGACTGATGAAGCTGGAGTTGAGAAGACTGTTATGACGGTGGTTCCTCATCCTTTTATATGTGAACATCAATTCATACTGAGACAATGTCTCGACCTAAGATAGTGTTTACAGTTTACCTGCCCTTCTCGTGCTGCCCCGCGATAAGCTTACTTGTTGACTCGCGTGTAGCTGTACCTGCCTTTCTCGTGCTAAACTCCGTTTTTTCGTTAGTCTATTCGGCATATAAAGAAGCATACTTAACCTTATCATTCTTCCGTGCAAGTGATCGGCATATGGGATGCTTGGCTACAAGGATCAGCGTCCCGATGAGGCAAGTCGATAACTCAATTGGCCAGTGAGGTTGTGGAGACAGGCGGCTAAATACGATCGCCGGCAATTATGGGAGATGATGCGAGGGCAAACAGGACGAATGAGACGAAGAGAATGAGGACGTGGGAGGAAGATCAGGGCCGAGCGGCAGCCTCCCCCATATCAATTCATGATCTAACGGTGTAGAGATCCTGTGAGATCTGTTCACAAGAGCAGTAACAAACAGGTACTGGAACTATACAAACCCGCGATATTGCCAAGATGCAGGCGCTTCTGCATTGATACTCTAAGCGGGGTATCCTCCTCTAATCTAATCATGCGCCCTCGTCACATTGGCCCAAACGATCTGAAACTGATCAAACTAGGCAGGATCTTTTGTAGCCCTCTCCCACGCAATATCAAGGTTGCGATAACGCATGCATTGACAGTTGTATATATGCCCTTTTTGGCGAGGCCTCTATTATTGAGGCCTGGCTATTGTTTCTTGCGCACCTTTCAAATCGCGCATGCGCAACTCTAAATGGCAGACCGCTTGACACTTTTACCTTCCAAACAAAGCAGTTAGCGCCGTCTTATCTTCTGTAGCCTCGTATATAAGCTTGTTTTTTGAGGTGATTGATATACGCGCTCGGACGTTATAGCTTAAGTTTCCGAGATGTGCTGTGAGTAGGTCCTTGAGTAGATCTAACTGGGAAGGTGGGTTTCGTGCTAGCAAAGGATCCATATAGGACCTTAGGGAAATAGTACGGGTTTAGTATACTCCGGTGTTTATGGGATTCATTTCGTGGGGGAGTATGATATGATGTATGTTGGTAATGGAATTATTGATTGTGTTTCCATTGCTCGCACAGTATTCAGACCTGTACGTTTGAAGATTGGTGGTTTGTTATATTTGTCTGATTGAACTGCCTTTTCGAGGAACCTGATGCCTTAAACGGAAGTTCAACTTTTGCAATCACTCGTGTTGTTAGACAACAGCACGCACTAGAGTCGTTGCCTGAACTTCAGAAGTAGAAAAGTAGTTGCAGCAGGTAAAACTATCATGGTTCCATGAAGATAGAGGAATAAATCTTACAGTTATGAAATATCAGGGTTTCTTGTAAAACTTGATCATGACCGACATTGAGATGGTTTTGTTTGTGAAAATTAAAAAAGGTGTTTGTAGAAGACGTCAAATGTTTTTCATAGACGTCTTTCTTACTTTGCCAAACACTCATCAGTTTAAAAGCTGAATAAGTCTTCGGCTAGTTTCCAGCAACAAAAAGTCTGTCATCTTATGATATAGCAGATGGAGTTATGCACAGGAGTGAGCATTATCTGCGTCGTTGTGTGCAAGGAAATGGTCTCAAAAGGGTTCGTGGTTTGATATAGGGTAGCCAACTAATGACTGATCCATTGAACCGGCTACGCCACTCAGTTCCCAACTGTCGATCCACACGAGAGCTGAAAACACGAGCCAATAACAGCGCCGCTACCCCTGACTTCCCTTGTCTGTCAGCTCCGTGGCGTCCAGGCTATCGAGCAAACTTTCCTCAAAAAAGCCCAACTAACGTGTCGCTAAACGTGTTTGTACAAACTAGCAATCGATAGTTCAATTGACCGTCAATAAGAATCACCAACGATGAGTGCGCAAATAAACAAAGAGGGGCTAATTTTAAAATTAGGGCTGAGAACATCGAGGATTAAGAACCAGACTCCCCCAAAAATTCTCGACGTTTTTGTGCAGGCTACTGTGTTTTACCATATCGCTCCAAATTCAGCATTAATCGCAGAGATGGCTCGCCATCTCGTTCACTCGTTTATTTTGACTGCCGTTCTTAGCCCCTTCGTTAACGCAGGACCATGTCGCCCATCTTCTAGCTCTGCTGCGAGCTCCGCTGCTGTCGGCACGACCACCACCGAGCACTCCACTCTGACTGGTTCTACTCTCTCGACAGACACCATTGTTACTATCAGCGAGACTGCTACATCTAGCTCTGGCGATGCTACCAGCACTGCCGAGGATGCCACGAGCACTGAGCAATCAACTCTGACCGGGTCTGGTCTTTCGACAGAGACCACCGTCACTGTCAGCGAGACTGCCACCTCGAGCTCCGAGGGTACCACCAAGACAGAGGAGTCGACCGTGACTGGGTCAGTGGCTAGCTCAACGGACATCACTATCACCATCAGCGAGTCCGATACTACTACTGCCGCCACTACCTGTACCCCTGCCGAGCCCCCGGTGTACACCGAGACCGAGGACTTCATGATGACTACAATGTTTGAGGACGTCATCACCACAACCACCGCCGCTGAGCCACCCGCGACTACCATTGAGGCATACGAATGCGCGGATAACCTCAAAGAACCATCACCCTCAGGTGCAATCTGCGGCACACAGGGCTACCCACAAGGACTCAGCGACGGCGGTAGGAATCTACTGAGCCGCTCTGCTGATACACTCCTCAGCTGTTATCAGCTCTGCCAGGAACAGCCCAACTGTGAAACATTCATTTATACCGGCGGTTATTGCCAACTTTATAAGGGCACGTTTTCCAGCGTAGAGGAGGAAGATGTCGACATAAGGACATACGAGACACGCTGTTTCTGCGACACTGGTATCGAACCGGCACCCACTTGTGAAGACACCAACCCTATCATAAATGGAGGCTGGGACGACGGAAAGTTCTCTCCTTGGGAATATTATCCCAGGGCGTCTGGACGCGACATTGTCGACTTCAAGATCAAGGCTGGTGGCCAGGGCGATTCGGCCTACCGCTTTCAAACCGGAAACTTCCACTTCGACAAGTCCATGTGGATCTACCAAGATATCAAGGCCTGCCCTGGTATCACCTTCACTTGCACCTTCAACTGGTGGTGGGACAAGTACTACGCCATCCGCCAGAATGATGGTTCTCGACTGGTTCCCTATGTCCGCATTTATCAAGACGATGATAATTACGCCCTGACCAGCAGGTACCCAACAAGCGACGATGACACGATGCGATGGATACAGGGAAGCTTCAGATTTACTGTGCCAGATAGTGGCGAGACGAGAATCTGGTATATCGCCAGTAGTCCCCAGGGTGAATGGCTCAACACCAGCGATGATCCTTGCAAGCCGGAGTGGGTTCACAGACCCAATGCTCTTGCTCTGGACTCGATGGTTTGCTACAGGAACTAAGTTGATGAAGATTACCGTGGTGGGCAGGCTAGTTTAAATTCTTCTATCATTGTCAATATTTAATAACCACATATTATCATTATGCACTTTTTTGTTGATCTAGTCCTTTGTCATTTCATTATAAATCCGGCTCCTGGTGACGAGAAAGTCGCTTGGTGCTCGGTACTTCCGCTTGCATCGCCTGAGGCGTCTTCATTTTCTTGATTGAACTTGGCAGTGTTGGCAGTACACATAGTCATGATGTCAAAACTACAAAGAAGAGATGAGTAAGCTCATGAACGCCTCACAGGAAGATAAGAACATTGCAACAGATTTCTTGCCATCTTACGCTCCAATCTCAAATCCCTCCAAGCGGCCAATTGGTGCCTCCAGAAGGTGGTTTACTGGACTGACGGGCTGCAACCCCTGTCAAGGCTGAGATATAGCGCCCTCTCCAGCTACAAAGGTCGCCTAAAATGACCTAGCATGTCGCTGCTTACGGTCGGCTCCTCAGAAGCCGTGGTGAATCCCGACCCGAACACGTGGAATATCGATCAATGGTACCTGGTTAACAGAGCTTGGACAACAATTGATATCCGGCAGAAGAGGTTTATTAGGCTTGGACTACATAGTCATCGCATTGATACCGATCATGAACTTTTGCCTCTTGCGGTTGTCAAGAAAAGTCCAACGGTTCATGCAAAGGATATGTTCGACGAACCGCCATCTCATCGTCAACTCTCAGACCAAACGTGATGCCTTGGTCTGATACAGAGCAAACCAAGTTGGATTGCCGTCTTAGAGGTTGCACCTCGTACAGCGGAAATGTAGAGGTCAAAACTGTCGCGCAAGTCAGTTATAGTGAGTATTGCTTCGTTTCCTGTAACTGACTTGAGTTTTGGCGCTGTCGCATATACCATTTGTGCACGGCATAAAGGGTGGGCGGTAGAGCAACGACCAGGGTGACAATTGCGACGATGACCTCGGTCTTCATTTTTGTCAAACTCGAGACCAGCGCGTTGGGTGAAACTCCGTATTATGCGGGCGTGTGGATGGAGCCAATACGAGACGAGACGATGATGCAGAGTAAGATTGGGTAGGTTGCTTAGCACGTTCTTTTGGGACTCTTATAGATTGAATAAGTGAAAACCCCTTGCTTGTGTCGCTGTGATGGAGTAGAACCTCGATGTAAAAGCTGAGGGATTGTTTGGATCTTAAAAGTTAACGCTGAGGGGTTGGAATTCTCATGATGAGGATGTTTTCGCGAGCAATTATTGAGCCCCATTGTTGCTTGCACATCCGGGTCGAAGGCGCAGTGGGGAGTCAGCTAGGCATAACAAGCATCTGGTTCTTTGTTGGAGTTCAGATTGTGGCAGCAGCCAGTAACGAAAGACCAAGCTTATGCGGTGGTATTCAGATTCTGGACATCTCCAATCATATTGTGGTGACGCAAATGGTCTTATTCAGCCCCCCATTCAGATTCTGGAGCTGACGAATCCCAGGTATGGATGATTGTCGTGCAGCATGCGGCATCCACACCGAGACACTGCCAGCTGATGAGATTCTGGACAGGGCCAATGAAACAGAAATTACGGAGTGTGAATCTTGGCGTGAGGCCTGCATACATAAAAGCCACTCCGATTCTGGCACGAACGAATCACAGCTGAGAGCCCGGAGCCTTGTCAGGTTCCTATTAAATGCACGGCAAATCCCCCAGATGATTCACTTATTTTGTTGTCTCTTTTTCTCTTCAGACCGCTCATCAAGGCCTGGCCTAGTTGCTTACTTGAACGACCCTGCCAAAATCGAACACATTGAAACTACATCAGACCAGCAGTTATACATCTCACCATGAGCGGCGCGAGACCACAGCCGAACGAAGCGCAGTGGCTTGCGCACAAGTCATTCATTAGGCAGGAGTATCTCTTCAGAGATGCACCTCTCAAAATGTTGATGGAGAGTTTAGCAGCTCGAGGCCTCCAAGTAACGTACGCCAAATCCATAAACCCAGACTGTTAAACAGATGCTAATTGAACGGCAGCAAGGCGCAGCTAGAGTACAAACTAAAGAAATGGCAGTTTTCGAAGAACCTCGACAAGCGGTCATGGCAGTACATAGAGCGCACGATCAGCCGTCGTGAGATTCAAAAAAGAAAAGCGAAGTTTTATTCCGCGGCAGACGAATCGAACGGCTTAAAGTCCTGAAGGAGACAAGACGTTATAGTGAAACCAGCATTTTCAAGCAACTTACTGTCTGTATGTAAGTCTTGTCTTCCATTATATCCTCCATCTCTGATACCGTGATAAAAGCAGGTCCAACTTCCCCAAGCAACTCAGACCTCATTGTTCGTACACCACCGCCTTTTGAGATGAATGTAGATTGGCCTGATTCTCTCCCATGGTTGTGTTTTCTGAACGAGTACTGGAACTGTAAGGCACATATATAGAAGACCTCTTCTGGTAGATGCTAATAATACTTATTCAGCGGCTCAGGACATCTTCAAATGTGGAGACCTGACCATTGCTCAAATACCAAGCCCTGATCTGCTGCCAAGAATACTGGGTGACCGAAGTTGGATTCAGAGTTCCAGAGCAACACTTGGCGCCTCAGAGCTGACCTCTATCCTCACTACCACTATGCCAGAGTGGTATGTAGGAGAACACTTTAATACAGCCCAAAGCCTTATCAGCGGCCCGGATGCTCAGTCAGCCCTCGAACTATTCAGAATCCTGATCTACAAAGTGTCGAACGGGGTTCAGAGAATCGCTGATGCTGACTGGCTGACGATTAGTGTGTTTTTGAGAAGCTACTTGATATATTGCCCATTGGACATGGAGAAACTTCGAGACGATAGCATCGTTTTCCAAGCGTTCTTCGATAATCTGTTCAAACAGGAGGTCTCGTCGAGGATCACGGGCCATCAATATGGTTCTCTATGGCCCCTGAATACAATCCAGTGGCTCCTGAAATCAGGTCAAGATCCAAACTGTTGTTTGAATGGTATCTTTGGACACTTTAAGACAACTATTGGACAAGCCGTTGAGATTGGGGACATCGAGCTGGTTCAGTTGCTTCTGGACGGCCATGTCCGTATTCACAATTCTCAACCGGAGTTTGAACTGAGGGCCCTCATTGATGCCGTACTGTCAGGTTTTGATACCGATGCGTCAAAGCTAAGAACTCTCCGCTTTTTATCAGGGTATTACAAATATGCTGATTGGAAAACGATACTCAATGTAGCTATCTTTCTGTCTGATATAGGACTTGTCAGGCACATCTTAGGTCAGAATCCTGATGCTACAGTGGAACATATACCAACATGGGGTAACAGACATATCCCATATCACGCGGAGACTTATCTCCAATTCAATTCCACTTTGACTTCTGCTGCTATAGCTGGAGACGACCTCTTGACCCTTATGCTGGACCATGTGGAAAGCTCGGGCCGGCTGGCTAATTCCATTACGGTTGATCTTCTTATAGCAGCCGCTTTTAAGAGAGATGCTGGAATTGTGCGTCGACTTCTAAAAGCCCGGACCCTTTCTATTACCCGCAACTCCATGGGCGCTACTCCGCTACAAGCAGCGGTGGCAGGTGGCAACTTACCTGTATGTGAACTCTGTGTCGAGCTTTACGGGGGAGTTTCCCCCGCTATCATAGCTCTAGCAGCTTGTAGGGGCCACGAAGAAGTGTTATCAATGCTCATTGATTCCAGTAACTGTGTCAATGAGCCTCTCACTGATCAAGATCTTGTTGGCTTTATGGATGCTTTGAGCTCTCCTGCTTCCCCCCACGAAAGATGCAATTCTCCATCCTCGAAACTACGATTTATCAATGTCGCGAGGGTGCAGACGCAGACATAGAAAATTGCTTGACAATACTGATTGAAGCAGGAGCAAGGTTCAAAGGGGGCGAAATTGCAACATTAGCCCAATACGGGATGGAAGATCCTCTGAGGGCTGCGCTTGCTGCTGGCGGTAGTCCGGATGATAAAGGCGATGAGGGGTTCTCTGCGCTTCAATGGGCTTTGTATTCATCACTAGACACAGAGAATGGCTCTGTCATTGTAGATGTCCTCCTACAAGCTAAAGCCAGATTGGTCGGCGGTGAGGTTGTCGCAGCGATTAGGAACCACGACGAAGATTCTGTGTGTCTTTTGCTTCTCCATGGCGGAACTTTGAAAGATACTGACATATGGGGAACGACCTGTCTCGAAGCCGCGATACTTGCGCAAAACGGTAGACGGATTCATCAAATACTAGAAGAAGGAAATGACACTATCGATCTGTCACCAATTTGTGCGGCTCTACAAATGGGGAATCGGGCACTGGTTCAACGACTTCTTCCTCGTCTCCATGTACAGGCAAACTGCGTCTTGGTGCAAGGGGCCGCTATTGGCTTGGCCGCCGCATCCGGATACCTCGAGATTTTAGAAGAGCTCCACGTCCGTTCTTCTCAACAAGTAATATCATATGAAGCCCTTGTTCCTCTTTACCGGGCCACTGATGGCAGACTTAGTTCGTACGGCCGTATCAGTGGCGGGAATTTAGGCGCAGGCCTTAAAGCTATTCCTTTTACGAATATACGTTCGTACAAATGTGGCAAGTCTACGCTATTTCAGAAGGGCAGTCCTCTGGCATTAGCTGCGCTGGGAGAGAACTCTTCAGGATTTCAGAGACTCCTTGAGAAAGGCTATCCCGCAGATATTATGACATTGACCATTCTTGCGGAGCGGAATGTAGCTACAGGCTTTGTGGAGCTGCTGGAGATACACCAGCCCCGCCTTGATAACCTCTCGCCGCTGCCTAAGATGATCACACCGTTATGCATTGCCATTGAAAAAGGAAATACCTTGTTGATAAACTATCTGGTTGAGGCGGGCATGGATGTCAATGCATATGATAAGACTTTGACAACAAGCTACTCCCCACTTCAAGGAGCAGTCCAAGAAGGAAATCTTTTCTTAACAGGCTATCTAATAACCAAAGGAGCAAGTGTGAACAGCCCACCGAGCATACCACATGGTCTTACTGCGCTACAAGCAGCTGCCAAGGGTGGCCATATCGGACTTGCAAATATGCTACTGCAGCACGGCGCTCGTGTTAATGCAAGGGGCGCAAGACATCAAGGATCAGCTCTAGAGTTAGCAGCGCGCAGCGGTAACATCGATATGATAGAGCTGTTGCTTGATCATGGCGCTATCACGACAGGGCCCGGACGTGAGCAGTTCGTCAGAGCAGTTGCCTGTGCAATGAAGCGCGCATATCACACTGCAGCCCAGCTCATGAAAGGCAAATGTGGATGGACGACTGCGGATGAGAGCTTACTGCGGCGTCCAAGCATGGTGCGCAAGGATGACTTCAGGTACTCAGCCTGTAAGATTTGTTGCAATTACTGCTGTGAAGAGATACATGGCAGTGATACCCCATGCATACATGATTATTCGGCGGAGGAAGAAAAATATTGTGTTAAGATATGTCGGACGTGCAACGAGCCTGACATTTCGTCAGAGTCTGGTAGCGAGGAAGATATCCCGTCAGAAGCTAGCGATGTAGAAGATGTCGGAGCAGCATCGTCTAGTGATGTTGCAGTCGACTGGCCACTGGATTCGGATGATCTTTGGTGCGAAAGCTGCTGTTTTTGAGAAAGGAGTGTGAAACAATCAATGTTCAATCAAGTAGTCATTGCTGTTACAATTTTATTCTGCTTTACAGTGACGATCGGAGATGTAAATAGCTGAGTCATCAGGGCTGCTTGTGACATTGACCCATGCGATACCGAGGCTAAATACCCCTCATAATTGGCGAGATGATCGACGTCTTCACATATACTGCGTATGAACTCCCGAATTAGTAAATTGCTTTTTTCTTCTTTAATTTCAATCATATTCCGAGAATCGCGATGCATTCACCTTCTTTTACCCCAATTATTATTGGCGTCGGCGAAACCCGCCAAAAGAACTTTACCCTCGACAACACCCTAGAGCCCGCTGAGATTCTCCTATCTGCCATTCGCAATGCGATACAAGACATTACGGTCGATATCACCACGGAAATAGATGGTCTTTCTGTAGTCCCTCCCTGGTCGTGGAACTACGACGATTTGCCAAAACTTCTCGCCCAAAGGCTTGGTATTGAGCCAGCCCACCTCGAGCTCTCAAGCCATGGAGGGCATACGCCTGCGATGTTGTGCGACGCTGCAGCAGCAAGAATCGCCGCAGGGGAAGCCAAAATGGCTGTTGTCACGGGAGGAGAAGCCTTAGCATCATGTATGTGACAGTAAGCTTTAAACACGGTGCAGGTGCTGACGTGAGGACCAGTATTCGCTTGCCAAAAGGCAGGGCGTATGCCTCCACCAGGATGGACAGAGGCTAGTCCCGATGCGAAGCGATACAGTCCAGGAGATACTTCACTCATGAAAGGTGCGTAACGAACCGACACATGGTATTTGATCTTGAATTCGCTAACAGAAAGTAGATGCCGGTGCTGTACACTCAATTGGAATGCCGATTCAGATATACCCTCTGTATGAGAACGCGTACAGAAAGCACAATGAGCAATCTTTTGATGAGAACAATGCAGAGTCAGCGAAGCTTTACGCCGATTTTGACAGAATTGCTTGTGGACATCCTGTCAGCTGGAGATCTGGGGAAAGCCCTCGTGATGCAAACACCATCGGAACGGTGACCAAGCAGAATAGAATGATAAGCACGCCTTGTATGTTTACCTTATAGATGCTGGACCTATTGCTAATCTTTCAGATCCTCTGTTGATGAACGCCTTCAACGGTGTAAACCTTGCCTCTGCTTGTATCGTAACGTCCGTCGAATATGCTACGAAACTAGGAGTTCCTCAAGATAAATGGGTTTACATCACAGGTGGCGCTGGCTCGAACGATAGCTCAAACTGTGAGATAAGGTCTTTCTATCTCTTTTATTCTGATTCTAACACGCTTAACAGTCTGGGAACGAGAAAACTACTTCTCCAGCCCGGCGATCGAGTATTCCATCGACAAGGCGCTGGAGTCAGCTGGAATCACGAAAGATGAAATCGACGTCTTCGACTTCTACTCGTAAGCAAGATTTACTGCATGATAGATTAGCACTAACATACATAGCTGTTTTCCCATCGTCCCCAAAATCGCCTGTAAACACGTCGGGTTGGATGTTCAGAATCCATCAAAACCTATCACGCTTCTCGGCGGCCTTACGTCGTTTGGCGGTGCAGGCAACAATTACTCTCTTCATGTCAGTTGTCCTGCAAATTTAGAGAATAACATTCTAACAACATGCTGTAGGCGATTTCTGAGATGACTAGAGCTATTCGAAGTCGTAAACATCGCAATGGACTTGTGCTCGCGAACGGAGGAGTCCTATCTTGGCAACACGCTATCTGTCTTTCTGCGCAACCGCGAAAGAACCTCGCACCGTATCTCAAACGGGAGGTTCTTGATAACGGCCAAATATCGCAGGGCCCAGACTTCACTGCGCAGGCTCGAGGAGAAGCTATAATTGAGGTGTGTTCATTGCCTTGTCCCGTCGATACCTTCTAACATGACTCCTCAGACATATACTGTGGACTGGGATCGGGACGGACCCAAATTGGGCCATGTAGTTGGGAGACTGATAGATGATGGCAAAAGATTCATCGCGAACCACGGTAATGAACTCACTTTGTCGACGCTTGCCAATACTGAGCTGGAGCCGATTGGTATGGAAGGATTTGTCGATGTTGGACCAGACGGAAGAAATCTCTTTACAATAAGCCCAAGTGCGAAATTGTAGCCACATGGTAGCTTTCCTATATAGGGCCAAAATTTTGCTTCCGCTAATTGGGCTTGTTACATTGTCTTCCTGTTATCAAGTTAAATAGCTAGCAAATTGTGGTAGAGCCGCACAACTTTGAAGTCGATCTGGGTATTGAGCCATATCTATGAGATTAAACACTGTATTATGGGATAGACAACCTGTCAATGCTACCATATCTAAGATACCCGCATCATGGCGCATGTTCAAGTTTGTTCAACCACTTGTCGTAATTTTGAGGTAGCTGCTGTGTCTAGTGATTGAAACTTGCCAACTCTACGGGATAAAGCTCATCACTTTTTCAAAATGCTCCCGTTCCAAATAGCGCTCTGTTGTGTCTTTCTGTTCCACGTAGGCCAGTGAAGTAGCCATCTGGAAAGCCTTGTCAATCTGATGTCCATTCCACCAAGGTTCCCTCCCCCAATGCCCAGAGAATCTCTCAAAGCTCTGTTGCGCGAAAGACAGAATGCCTTCTTCTCTAATAACTTGTACTGATTGTTCCGTGTCTGATGCGCGTTGCCTGGCGATTTCCTTGTAGTGCTTTATCTTCATCTTGAAGAGAGCGAGGGTCTGATCGACGCTGAGGGTATTGAACGCGACTCTGACGTCAGCCTTCGAGGCCAAAGCCTCGATTAAATTTCTATCTTCCTCAGCTTCGACGAAAGCAGTTCCCTGGTATTTGTTCACAGTTCGGAACACAGCTAGAGATGTTAGTGACTAAGTCGCTATGAAAAATGCCTAGACTTACCTGACATCAACGCGTTCCTAGAGAGGCTATGGCCCTGCTCCTGATGAGAAAGAAGATTCTCCGTCTCATTAATTAGGAGAAGACAATTCCATTTCTTCGCCAGGCGAATATTATCAAGTAGCTTGTCTTCAATCATCTCTATATCTGTACCCAGATCGGCACAGGAGATAGTTAGCAAGCCTTTGCTATGCGCAGCTGAAAGCGCCTTAGCAGTGGTTGTCTTGCCCACTCCAGAAGGGCCATGAAGAAGAATTTTCAGTGCTACTCTCGGAGTTCTGGTAGTTCCGGTGCTTTGGGGCTTCTTCTGCATGTCTTGATGGTCGCAATGGTCCTGCATCATGGCACTGATGACGGAAATTTCCGTGAGAGGGATCAAAAGCTTCCCGAGATCATCGGCGTTAGCAGGCAACTCCTTGATGTTCGCGATATCAACATTAACGAAACTTCCATGTCTCAATGAGTAGCCCATCAGCCTCGCTGGGAGAAGCGCAATATCATCCGGCGAGAACTTCTGCTTGGATGGATCCTTCTCGGTGACCCTCACACTTTCGTCAATGGCGAAATCATCTTTGTCGGCCAGTCTGTTCCATTCCAGGGAGCCAACGTCATCGGCTGCAATGACCATCTCGTTTGTCTTCTGCACGACCTTGCTTCGATCTGGGCCGGACCATTGAATGATGGCGAACTTGTCTTCCTGGGTATCTGTATTAAGATTGGACTTGCACCAGGTCGCATACTGAGGCTTCCACGAGGGGTGTGCTTTGTAGGCTTCCTCAAAGTCGATAATTACGTCGCTGTCGATGTACTCGGAGACTTCTCTCCATTTCATGTCCTCGTCATCTTGACTCTTCTCCTCCTCATCCTCATTTGCTTTCTTGTTTTCGTCAGTTAGCCTATCGCGGAGCAGATAGCCGCTTGGTTTGTGGGTCAAAGTCCAGCCGTCGTGTCTGACGGGGACGTACTGCTGAGACAGTAGATTGCGGAATCGCTGTCCTCGCTCGCGACAGTATTGCAGCGTGTTCTCGTAACCACGCTGGAAACGAATGGGAAATATTGGGAGACTGGTAACATCTACCTCGCCCTCGAATTGCGGTATCACAAAGTAGCGCCATACTCCGGCATATGATTTTCCATCGAAGTCAATGTAATAGGATGAGATGGTGATTTCGTCTGGTTCGGGTAAGTCCTCACGGCACAACTTGCCGTTTTCATCTTTTAGGTCGCCCGCTCGCCAGTCTGTGGCTGCTCGCTGTATCCAATATACCCTCCATAACTGTTGGCCCGTTGGCTTTTGCGAGGTCGAAAGGCGGTTGCCAACTTCGGGGTCCTCTCGTTGATGGACAACCTCTCCGTAGCGGAAGAGATACCACAAATCAGAGAAGCGCACCTTCGGTTCATGGGTATAGTCGAGTTTGTCAAACTTGTGATAGATGGGCAGGAGGCGGTCTTTGACAAACTCGATGTATGCTTTGACCTCCTCGTAGGCTCTAACTCCCTCGATTGCGGCAGATGTATGCTTGACGTTTGTGAATCCTGTCGCTAACTCGCCAGGCTGTCCGACCCTGGCTTTCAGGCTTGCAAACCTCTCTTCCATCTTGTCCTGGAAGTGAATCAGGGACTTGAAAGGTCTCAGAAAGGTAAGCGGCTTGGTAACGCAATGGTCATCACCTGTGACTTTTGAAATAAGGGACAAGACGGCTGGGGAGTTGATGCGCACGCGCTTGATCAGACGTTCTTGGTGGTCCTTAGATTGTTGCAATGGCTTCCTCCCTTGGTCGGCAACAAATCTCTTTCTTTGTTTAGCTGAAAGCCGCCTGAGTTGTTCGTGTTCCATTTGCTCATCCAGTTCATCTCCAGCTAAGAGCACATCGATGGCATGGGTCGCTTCTTGGACAGAATAGTGATTCTTGAACTGCTCCCAGTTGCATTCGCGCACCGTCGGCTCCAGTCTTACTCGTGGCAGACGCTTCTTAGCGGGGCGGATAGCAATGCCATCCTTTTGCTGGGTGCCTTTCAGCTCACCGGCTGTTAAATCTCTGCAATGTTCTGATAGAGGTTAGAATAGCAGAAGAACTATTTACTGTAGCTTACTTACCATTCTTGTCCTTTCCAGCCTTCTTATCTCCGGCTAGAGCCTCGGATTTGTCGGTGGGTGTTTCCACAGTCGTGCAGGGCTCGGAAATATTAGCCAGCAAACTCTCCGGCGGGGATGAAGTTGGAGTATAAACAATCTTCTCCCAGACTGCCAGATCGGACTCATTCTGTTCCGACATGATCATGGGATCTGGTTTGATATCAGCTGTTGAGTTTAAAATTTCAGACCAAAATCATGACAAGAAAGATTGCGACGACGGACAACTTATAAATGTTTTGAGCTGCAGTCTCACCACTTCAGGCTCCAGCTGCGGGGATATGCAACTAAGACCAAAATACCAAATCAAGACCCCCGATAGGCCTCCGTAATCGCCCATGTCTTAGTCCTAGATATTGTATCTATCTATAGCCCTGGCCCTTACTACCAACTGCTTATTGGAGCCAGATACATGAACCTTCCAGGATCAGGCTTTTGAATGTTGTAGCCATTCATCGCCTTGGTCGTACTGGAATCTGGACAGAAACTCAATTACAGGGATCTCTACATGATAACATTCGTCGACATACAGTTGTACCAATTAATTGACTTTGAATATCCTTAGGGAAAAGTTGGGTCAAGTGCGGATCGTTTCTCTAGCCATAGCTACATTTCCCAGTTCCCTCATCATCCAGTTCCAGACGTGCACTTCTACATCACAACAGGCTTTTGTAGGTGACCATTATCACCGTGCACCTCCACCTCAAAGCCAACTACTTGGAGGCGGCTTACAAATGGTGTGCCCAAGGTCGATGGCGTCACAATACCGGCCTGCAAATAGCCACTTGCTTCAGTTCTGAGAATATCGTTAATTGCTCCGGCAGCTTCCACGGCAAGGATTGCTGCCATATCCACCAGCGCACCATCGTAATGGAATCTGGCAATTACCACCGGGTCCTTTGTGCCTTTGACATAGCCGGCTGCCTTCCATTCTGCACTCTCAACCTTGCGACTTTCAGTTCGGTCAGGGCCCGTACCGCGATCAAAAGACTTTGTGCGGATGAACGACCTGAACCACGGAATAGCTAGGAGAATGATGCCCAGTTTTGTAAGTGTATAGACCATTACAGCGAAGATGAAGCCTGTAGATGGTACATACTCTCTAAATATGAAGTGTTGCCCGTATGTCTTCTGGTCGAAGGCTGCTGAACGATGGACGACGGATTCATTGCCCCAGGCGACAAAAGACATTGCAAGATGCCCAAGGTATCGATCGTAGCGATGCCCAAATAGCCCATGCCCTACTTTTACTGCGGACTTGGTACCGGGCGACAAAATTGACGAGTCAGAAGCAAGCCATCCGCCAATACCGTAGCTGTCGGCGACATCAAGGACAGTGTGCAACGAACCTCCTTGCATACCAACCATGTTGAGCTTTCCTGAACAGACGACTTCATGCGGTGCTGGCAATCCCTGGTCTCGAATCTGGCGAACAACGAGCCATGCCATAAGATCAGATGGAGCGCTGGATCCTGAGATAGCCGGGATAATAATTGCACCTGATGCCTGAGCCACTACATGGTAGACTCGAATCATCTCGGATATCCACATGGTCTCGGTACTAAAGTCGACATAATGTGTGCCATTCCTAGCACAGGACTCAATCACCGGAGTCCCATATTTGTGATAAGGTCCGATGCCGTTGATGAGAACATTGGTCTTCTTGATGATAGGGTCGAGGCCTTGTGCATCGAGTTGCGGAATAACGTATATGGTTGGCTCCAGTCGGTCTGGGTCAATCGCCCGCAGACTTTGGCGTAAAGCTTGAAGTTTGACAGCCGAACGACCAGCGATGCACCATTTCGCGTCAGCTGGGAATGTTTTGGCTATGTGTTCTGCACACATTGTGGCTGTCCATCCTGTAGCTCCAAGGACGGTTATTTGATAAGGTCTGGTGGCCATTGGAAGCGTTTCATAAGTAAATGATAAGTTGACCAATTGTCTCGGGTGTGAACAAAATGGCAGCTAGGAAAGATGCAGCTTCTATATATACCGTTGTATCATCAACACCTCGTCTGTCAATTTGTCTTGAATGTCTGTGTTGGCAGCGGACTTACAAATCCAAAATCTCTTGATCATTGCTGTCCTCCACTTAACGCGCAACGCTATCCTTTTCTGGAAGTAAGCGGTCGATGGACCATGTCAACGGGCGAAGAACGGACGAAGCTGGGTCATCCCACCCAATCCTGAACAAGTAAGCTTTGCGCATACCGCGATCGTCGTCAGGGTTTCTGCTACTCACAACTTACATGCCAACATGTTTCACCGTGCTTGATTTGACAGCTGCTGCGGCTGGTACCCTAATTTCATTTCTAGGAGCGAGACAAATTCGGATTAATGCTCTGCCAGAGGAGGAGAAAAGAGTCTTAGGTATTTCTAAGCATATTTAACGGTACACGTAGAGTAATCTGAGTCAATATCTACATCCACTGTTTATTTCCATATCGCGACACAAACGCTCCGCTGCTGCCCTTCTCCAGAGACACCTCATGCATAACCGATAGAACCGCCTTGGCCGATTCTTCGGGGGAACTAGGACCCTTGTAATGAGGGGCATAATTCACGAACTTGCTCGCCAATTTCTGAGCCTTCTGGATCTGCTCTTCGGTCACTGCCCACTGTTAGCCGATCAGGCCCGGCGGTGATGAAGTCATTGAAATGATGCACGTACTCTCGCCTTCGAAGCCACTATTTACACTTCCAGGGCAGATGCTCATGAATAGAACTCCGTCTTTTGCATACCGAGAAGCAAACTTCGCCGTTACAACACTTGTACCGGCTTTGCTAATGGCGTACGGGGCAGCGGGTTCAATCTCAAATTCGCGGATGAAGTCAACGTCGGACATTCCAGATGAGATCGCGACCACCTTTTTGCCTCGGCCTTTGAGAACAAGTGGAGTGAAAAGATTGAACAGGTGGAAATTACCAATGACATTCACCTTGAACGACTCGAGAAGGTCTTTCTCGAGAAGTTGAGGGGATTGTGCTCTTGCATTATCAGTTAGTCTTTGGTTAATAGTGAATGTGGCAACGAGTATGACGATATTACTCACAGAATATTAACAGAGTCCCATGCGGACCACAGCGGGATCAAGCCTGCATTCGCAATAACGTAGTCGAGCGACCCTCCGGTGATCTGTGAGACCGCATAAACACAATTCTGAACGAAATGTCAGTCAAAGCCTATCAACTAGATGGTTGACATTCGACCTTCAGGGCTTCGTAATTGGTAATATCTGCCTCCAAGATATGGATGTTGCTCAAAGAGCCAAGCTCTTCTGCAATCTTGGCGTCGGTGGCTGATTTATCACGTACTAACCCGATTACAGTATTATCACGGCTCTTGAAGAGTTCCCTTACAAAAGCGAACTTGAGGATTTTTCCAGTCAGCAAAGTTTTGTGTTAGATACACTCAAAACTCACCCCAAACCACGCGATGCTCCTGTGACGAGATAAGAAGGCATATTCGATTGTGTCAGAGCTAAGCGAGTAGGGAACGGTTACTTGAAGATTGAGATGATTGTGAAAGATAAAGAAACAGTTTCCCAAGGTTACTCCAGCACTTCTTCGCATTATATAACCTACCTCTCGATCTTCACATCCTAGATAGTCACGTCACGCCTGAACATTCGCTGCGTGCGCTCGAAATGTGTAAAAGGTTTGTCAATGTTTCCCTGCGATTCTTTCTTGCGCAAAGCTAGCCGGTTAAAGCATCTAAAGTGGACTATTTGTACAATGCCCACGCGAGTCGTGCATGTCTCATATCAGAGCATGTAACATCAACCCAATCTGAGATGTGGTGAGATGCGCGCAACGCTAACCGCATTCATCCATCTTCCTCAGCATGCAGCATAATAGCAACAGCTGTACCCGCCGAGCATGATAAACGTGGACGGAATTACCAAGCAAGCTGAATAAATACAATTACCAAGCAAGATGAACAATGGAAAGACTATGGGAGAGGAGCGGTATCACGCATCATCCGTAAGACTGAGCCATTCGGTCTAAAAGAAAAGATAAATGTACCCCATTGTCCGCCCTTGATCGAACAGCATTGGAATTCAATCAGTGCAGTTTCATCACTCATCATTTGACCCTTTTCGAACTCAGCATGCGCATCACTGATCCCGCCATCCCCTTCGGCTCCATTGTTGTTGTCATTGGAGCGAATGGTTACATGGGAGTTGAAACTTGCGAAAAGCTTCTCCAGGCAGGTTTCTACGTCCGAGGAACTGTTCGAGATGTTGAGAAGCATGGCCCGTGGATGCATAGTCTGTTCGACAAGAACTGGCCATGTGTATTTGAACTAGTTTCTGTACCCGACTTCGAAGCTGACGGCGCATTTGATGAAGCGTTTCAAGGTATGGCCTTTGCCTAGATTCTAATCATCATTTACTAAACGTATTCATAGGAGCACAAGGAGTAATCTACGTTTCGACCCCAATCATATTTGACCCGGATCCTGTCAAGGTTATTAACCCTGTGATCAAGGGGACTATTAATACCCTTGAAGCAGCAGCTCGTGCAGGAGTCAAGCGCTACGTTCTCAGCTCAAGTTCAAAGGCTGTCGAATCCACTGATTATTATCGACCCCATCACCTTAGCTCCAACATGTTCAATTATGAAGCCGTTATCCAGGCATGCTGTGAGCCATCCATCGACGGGTTCGATAGATGCTTGACTGTTTACAGTGCCGGTCGAACCCTAGCAGAGCTGGCCTTTTGGTCATGGATTGGGAAAAGCCAACCTTCATTTGTTGCCAACTGCGTCGTACCCGACGGTCAGTTTGGGCGGGTACTGGATGTCGAGCATATCTCATCCACTTTTGAAATGTTGAAGAGCGCTATCAAGGGGGACTGGGATAAGGTGGTGGGAGACCTAGGTACGCAACAATCTTGACATACCACGAATCCTTCTGACTAACACTTGAAGCATATTTTACGGACGTTCAGGACAGCGCAAGACTTCTTGTGGCTGCAGTCGCTCTTCCTTCAGTGGAAAACGAGCGCATCTTTGCCTACTGTCACAACTCCACGTGGAACGGGCTGCGACACAAGATTCAGGCGCTTTTCCCGAGAAGAGGGACTTGTGACGGGGCAAGATCAAGATTTGAGTGGAAGGGATTTGTCAAATGCGGACCAGCTTATCAAGCGTGCCGAGGAGATCTTGCAAGAGATCGGTCGACCAGGTTTTGCTACTGAAGAGGATATCCTGCGTGATTTTGTAGGTTGTCTATGACTCCCATGGATCTTAAGCCTTCCCATATAGTATCAGAGCCGATTTTCTGTCATTCCGTGTCGCTACATCTAAGTGAACATGTCCTTCTTCGATAACTTCATATATTCCTTGAAGTACTGGGAGAATGTCGTCGATTCCATCTGGACAAAGATTTCTATACTCTTCAGGTGACAAGGAACAAGTTCTAGCTGTAACATCTGTTCATTAAATCTTGACTCGCATGTAGGAAATTCTTTCGGCTTTAACCGCAGTCTATGACTAAATAAACTCACGGATGATCCTGTTTTCTCTACCGGTGATGCAACCCCAGATCGAAAGTGTTGGGTTCCCCGCATACTCAACCCCCCATTTGTCAATGATCAACATTAACCTTAACTAAAATTCCGCACGCGCACCTATAGCAACATTGCATCCTCGTATATCCTAGAAGCGCTGCAATTACAAAGCTTGGAATAACCGCGCCTATGGAGCCATCTTCGTTGTGTCATAGCCCGACGGTGGAACCGCCGTGTGCTCTGGTCGTATATAAGAGGGGGACAAGGGGTGCTTCTTTTCGAACATCGTACAACGCTGCCTGTACAGTCATCCATGATGTCTCTGTTTGTTTTTTCCACGCTTCTTGCCAGCCTGTCTGGAGTATCTGGCAAGACTGTGAAGTCGCCAACTCCACCTATGGGATGGAACAGCTACAACCACTATAATTGCAGACCTTCAGAGGATATCATCAAGATCAATGCTAAAGGATTGGTCGACCTCGGGTTCCTAGATCTCGGTTATAGCATTGTAACTGTTGACTGCGGTTGGCCATCTAGAGATCGAGACAGCCAGGGAAGGCTTCAGTGGAACGAAACATTGTTTCCATCGGGGCCGAAAGCTTTGGGAGACTACATTCATGATCTGGGGCTAGAGTTTGGCCTTTACTCGGGTGCCGGATATCTTCAATGCGGTTCATCAGACATTCCTGCGTCATTGGGTATGTTTGTCCATCTGTTGCATTTTTCAGGCTTCAGTTGACTAACAGTTTACTGCAGGATACGAGGAGATTGATGCAAAGTCATTTGCCGAATGGGGTGGAGATACTCTCAAGTAAGTTTGAGGAATCTGTTTCGTTGTGGTATCAACTAACCATTTTACAGATATGACAACTGCTATGCAACATCCAAAACTGAGATGGTAGATGCCGATTCGGCCGAGGCAAAGAGCCCTGAACGCTTTGTGAAGATGGCTGCGGCAATCAACGAGACTGATCGTGACATCCAATACTTCCTCTGCCAATGGGGTATTGGTGAAGATATCCCGCAATGGTAAGTTGGTGAAGTCGTATGAACGCTCTTTTCTGACCAAGTACAGGGCTGCCCCATTGGGAAACTCTTGGAGAATGAGCAACGATATTTTCAACGCATGGAGGGCCATCTGGCGCATCACCAACCAGGCGGTAGCGCATTCCAAGTATAACGGACCTGGTGCATTCGCAGACCTGGATATGCTGATGTAAGATTGAACTCGCATTCAACGACACTTCGCTAATAGATGTAGTATCGGACTCGGTGCCCTCTCATACGAAGAGGAACGCTTCCACTTTGGCTTCTGGTCCATGATGAAGTCGCCACTCATCATCGGCGGCGTAATGGACGCCAAACAAATTCCCACAGAGTCGCTTGAAGTTATGTCCAACAAAGAGGCAATCGCCATCAACCAGGACTCTTTAGCAGAGGCCGCCAAATTGATCGTTCGATACACTGAAGAAGAGTGGGACGTATGGGCTGGTAACCTTTCTTCTGATCGCAAGGTTCTTGGCGTCGCCAACTGGAAGAATGAAACTCAGACTGTGAAGGTCGATCTAAGCCTCATTGGTGTCAAGGAGGCAACGGCACGCGATGTCTGGGCTCACAAGGATGTCACCGTCTCTGGCAGCCAACAGTTTGAACTCAAGCCTCACGAGCTGCGACTCCTTGTCCTATCAGACATTACCCAAACTGCACCCCCAGAGTCGGCTGGTTATTACTCAGCTCAAGATGCGGATCTCGATGGCACAGCGTCAGTAGTTGATTGTAAAGAAAGCGAGTGTCTACCAGCCAACAAAAAGGTCAAGTCCATCGGCAAAGATGCAAAGGTCACCTTTGACAAGGTCAATGCACCCAAGGACGGTTCGCTCTATGTCGGCATCGACTACATCAACCATGAATACCACCACACCATTGGTGACTGGGAAACAAACACCCGCAATATGTCAATCTCCGTCAACGGACAGGACGCAAAGCGCTGGGCGTTCCCAAATGCTGGAGGTGATTGGTTTGAGAGCGACCGCATGACAATCCTTCTTGATGGCTTTACCAAGGGAGAAAGCAACGTTGTCACTTTCACAGCTTCTGCTGATGGGAAATGGGCGCCTGATCTGGTAGGCTTTGAGGTATTGGCATGAAACTGATCACTAAGATTCTCGATTCGATATTTGAAAAAGGAAAGTTTCCAAGCTGGACCAGCTATCTCGTGTTAGTGCTGGGCTGTGGACACAACCATTTCAGCATGGACCATGCAGAGATCCCAATTAAGCTCCAATTACCCTAGGACCATACCCCTACAAATCTTGTCCAAATAAAGGATCGTATACCTTTTGATGGCAAGTTTAGGGTTGCATGCAAATTTCTGGCTGCCTGGATTTTGGGCTACATGCTTAGAGCAATCGAAATCCAGACATGTTTATGTGTCAAATCCGTGATGTATTAGTTAGAATCCTCTATCCTCTTAAAGTCTAATTTATCAGACTTGAAAGTTATTGAAGCAAGAAGGCGCCTCTTCTTGTTCTGTGTTCCTCAGTGGTAAAGCCAAATAATACGTCACATAACTACAGAGCTTAAGTCTACTGTCTACCCTACTCCTGTTACTTTGACCCTTTACAGCCCCAGGTAATCATGGAATTAAGCCAATCATCACGTAGATAAGGCAGGCATGTTTCAACTGCCGAATGCCTGCTCTCAGCCTGGCTAGGTCGATTCAGCGGCACAGGACATTGGAAGGATGCGGGAATGACAAAAAGCCCGACCCCATGCTGTTAGCGGTGTAACCTTGGTTGGCTTAGGCTGAGTTTCGTGATGCCATGACAGGTTAGCTTTACGAGCGCCTCTTCCGTCCACAAGCACGAGCCAATCAACAATTAAATCTAATATAAGCGTAATTGTATCTATTCATGCAAATACTACTCTATTTCAGCTCCTATCCACAGTCGCGATAAACGGCCGAGGCTGTGCGAATCCTTCAGATTAGCACGACAATCTTAAATGAGATTATCGCTGTTGCAGATCATCGAAGGAGCCGTATCCACCCATATTAAGCATACCAAACTTTATCTAACCGCCGCTTATCTATACGACCGTCCGATGTAGAGACGTGAACTGTAACCAAAAGCCTCATAATGCACTTGAAGGACCATGTAAGGCAGATTTAGTATGTTTATTGCAGCGTTAGCGTGATTCATGGATCACAGCCATGGGTGAAGGAAATAAATATAAAGCATTCATCTCATCTTGAATAATGATCATCATTCACTCACTCACTCACTCATTCATTCATTCATTCATCCAATTGTCATTCGTTCAAACATATCCTCATTCCCTTCATCCTACATCATGAAATCTACCATCAGTTTCTTGGCCCTCGCGGCAGCCGTGCACTCCTCTCCTCTCCAAAAGAGACAAGACCCGAACGGCCATGTTTGGGACAATGTCGATACTTTCTGCAGTAACCAAGCATATCTTCTTCGGGATCCCGCGGGTGCTGCTCAGGTTTGGGAGAGTACCAGCGCTGGTAATGAACTCGATGTTTTCATCGCTTCACAGTGGGGTACGTATCAACCCTTCCGATGCAGTATTGACACACAGGCTGATAGTAGCAGAGCATGAGCCTAACTGGCTACTCAACCTCGAAGACCGTGTCGTTGGCGGCGTGAGTGGAGGCGCAACTGTCGGTGGCTGTGGCACTATCCAAGGCAGCTGCAATCCTCTGGGTGGTATAGACTGCAAGGAGCAGTTCAATAAGTACGGCGTGGACAAGGATGGCAATGAGAACATCATCGGAAAGACCTCTTACTGGATCTTCCTAGCCGTCAAGGGGATGCAAGCTAAGTTCAGGATGCTCAAAGACAAACTGACTTCCGATACTATGGTCGCTGGATTCCTTATTCCCAGTATGGTCAAGGACTTCGAGGGCAACGAGGATCAGACGTCTGATATCATGAAGTGGCTTGCTGCTGCAATTGGTTTTGGCGGAGCCCTAGGGGGCAATATGCCCGTAGCTGTACGTTGTCTCTCTTGACTTTGAGTTGTGGAGTAAATGCTAACAGTGACAGGGACCTTATCTATCGACTGGTGCTGGTATCTTGGGTGGCATCTTTAGTGCCGTGGCAGACAAGACTGCGCCAGAGGCCATCGATACGTCTACTATCTCCGGTGCCTTGGTCAGCCTATTCGTAGCCACAGCCGGCCAAATCGACTCAACTCTCAACCTTGCTGTAGGCGGTGCCACCAACATTGACGACTTCAAAGCTCTGCCTAACCCGAAGCCCGATGACGATTGGTACAAGTCACCGGTTGCCAAGTTCTTCAGCACCGGATGGTTCCTCCTTAATGACGACAGCCTTGCCGTGGACAACGCAATCAAGTCTATCACCGAGAACATCAAGCCCAAGATCGCAAATAACGTCATGAAGGCTGCCAATCTCCGCCTTGTAGCTGACAAGAGGATCCACAGCCAAGAAGAATGTGGCACTGCAACCGGCCGCCAATGGATGACTCTTAGAGAAGGCGAGGATTACTGCTTCTACATCATGCGCTATAAGCCCTCCGGTGGTAACTACGGCGAATCTTGGACTGAGGCCGAAGAGGATGTCTACACGAACATGGCCAAGTACAACCTTGGAAACCGTGATCCTTACTATCATGCAGTCCTCGACTGTGCTCTCAGCGCCGACAAAGCGCTCCAGGTGGATAACTTGGGCTTTAACAGTATCCCCGTTTGCTACTTCGACCTCGAAGCGTTTTTCATTGACCATAAAGAGTGTAACAGCAACCTTATTAACAAGATCTGCCCCCTGTCGAGGCTACTCCAATTGCATGAGTGCATTGCAAGTATGCTTTGTCTTGTTGTAAATAATCATTCATTACTTTCTTACTTCCACTTCTCTATTGAGTAATAATATTTATTTTCTGATGCACAATCTTGTAAAAACTAGTTACCATGGCGGTTGGGTGATTTCCCTTGTATATATTAGAGAGTGTTATACGGCGACTCATGAATGATCTTACATAGCAAAGTGCGCCATTGAGCCATATGTGCGGTGTAGCCTTCTTTTTAATAAAAAAATTGACATTGGACCACGGTTGGTTTTGTTGTCCCCTTTTGACACTAAGGCTGATACCAAGCGGTGCTGTGGGATAAAATCCAACCTTTCTGCCGCTTCTAATACTACAAGTTCGCTCTTTTGTGTGGGCTGCATGCATCGAGAACGTCAGTGATTCTTTCTTAGCCTAAACGTACAGTCTGGACAACACTTGTAAAGTGGTCTCTTAGACCTCTGCTATGTACTGAGTCGGTCCATGGCCATGACACATCATCGTTGTGGTATCCGTATTCGTTACTTCTTAATCGACCGTTCTCAAAAAACTCCCCTTCGAAGGTCAACAACCCAACTCGTCTGGAGATGCCATTGCTAGACTGAATAACCATGCCGCGATCGTAGCCTATGACTATGCATCGGAGTCTCATGAGATTGAGGTTGATGATGCCGGTGTCAAAAACAAGGTCGGAACTACTAGTCGCACCACCATTCGTAAGATCCAAATACCAGACTAGCCCTCTGCTAGACGCCCCAATGTTCCTTTGAAAAACAAAATGAGTCCAGTGATCTTCGTGAGGGTATTCATCCTTTTTGACCCAGTGCTGACCTTTATATCGGATGGGAAACGAGTCTCTCCTTTTCAAGGTGGGTGTGTGTCTATAGGGCGCGCATTCTATGAAAGGCACATCGAAAACCTCGGTCGTGATTGTCAAGATGTGGGTCAAACCCAAAGCCGCATAAGATTGACCTGAAGCGAGTGACTTGGCAAAGTCTTTGTTGAACTCTACAAGCCCGCCTGTTGTTGTTTCAACAAACAGTGGCACCGTGAAACTCTTTTCCAGGTGCTTGATGTTCTTTAGGTAGCTCCATGTCACTTCGACTTTCCAGCCAGACAAGGACCACGTTGGAAAGCCGCTCCTCTTGGCCAAGCCAGTCTTTGTGGATTGGTCTTCACTCCACGCTGGCTTCCATAGCATCGCCCAGAGAAAAGCACCCACGATATCATCATTCTTCAATCTTGCAGTACGGTGATACTCGCTTGAAATTATACAGCCAACCCATCGCAGTGGGAGACCCCAGTACTGTTCCACTGATGGTTCCAGCTGGGCATAGAAGCCGAAAACGCCGTCCATGGCTCTCAAGACATCGAAATCGTACGTAAGTTCACGCTTAGAGTATGCCTTCAAATCTTGCATGAACCTCCCACCCCTTGGTAGATATGGTTGGGAATCTGAGTCCTCGTCTGCCATTTGCTCAAAGATTGGAAAGTCAAGTTCGCAGTTGGCAAAGTTTTTTATCAATTCCTCTGCACACATCATACATCCACATTGGAAGAAGACTTGGTCGTCAGCAAAGATGACACACCTGCGAGAGAACACTGCTTCCTGGTATGTCCAACCCCTGGTTGACCATTTTGATCTGCCCACTTGATGTTTAATCAGCTCGGGACGGAATTTCCATGTCGTCCCGTTCAAGGTGAACTTATTGGGAATCGTGCGAGGACGCTGGCCAACACCAGGTAAACCATACGACGAGCTATCTCCTGCGGCAGCTACTATAGTGACACTTGCTTGGTTATCTAACAGTATGTTAGCTCATTGCCCGGGCCTTATGTTTCTCGCAGTTTTAATAGCATACAGATAGTGTTCATTTGACTCAACTGGCAGCTCATGTCTTCTGCGTCTCTTTGATCGATGCAAAGTTGATCAACCCATATATATTGAAATCTGAGTTGGAGTGTAACACGCATGACGTCCTTAATCACGGCATTGGACAAGAGGTCCTGATGCTTGTCTTCGACATTAGATGAGGAACCCCACACATAGCTCACTGCAACATATTCAGAAAACTCCATACATTCTACCACAGTTTCGGTTTTGCAATCCAGTAACCTGAATTTTGGTATCCTGAGCGGCTTTGCTGTAAGCATTTGACAGGGTTTCCCGTGAGTACCGCGACAATGGGCAATCCACTCCCTGATCATGTCATAATCAATTTGACTGGGATCAATTTGTCGATACTGCCCAATCCTGTTTGGTTCCTTAAGCGACTCCCCATCGGTCATCTGCAAAATGTATTCGAATTGCTGGTCGTGCTGTATGCAAACGTGATCGACTCCGTTAATAACGTGGCGGCCAAGTCCTACTGTTACCGAATCCTCAGATCCGGCATCTCTGCTCCGAAACTTTGAGGCAAGGAAACGGCATAAAGGGCATTTGGAAGTCTCGGAGACACATAACGAGACGTCAGTTCCGTATCGACTGCCATTCGAACATATCTGAGTGAGATTGACGGATTGACATGGCGTACAAAGATCTCGACTTTGCCACTCGGGGCCACCTGTCCGAGCTGCCAATTGTCAACTGGGCTCGTGAACTAGCAATCGGTCATCATTGACACTCGAAAATACCCTGTTTTATGACAGCAGTAAATCAGTCCGACTGCTGAGGAAATACTGACCTTTACTATTAGCTCGACTCATCTCAAACAACGAAGATCGATCTCCACGGTCTCTTTGTTTTCATCTGCAAACCCTCCTCTTGATGGGCGATACTATTTTACTGGTGTTACTGAAGTAAGATTGCAATGGGCTGACGTGCTTTTTAAGAAGTGAGGCGGGAGTTTGACCCTGTTAGGCAGAAGATCAGCGCAACAGTGAAACTGTGCCAGGACTGCAGTGAAAGGTTAGCAGTCTGCATTCGGATTGAGCTTGTAGTCTCCTCTGGAGGAAGAAGTAAGGCTTTTGAAGAATAAATGTGCCGTCGAGTCCAGCTGCAATCACTCCTGCGGGGTTTCGGGCGGCTATCTTACCAATGGTATCACGCCACGAGTATTACATGACATGTATAGATGCGCATGCACTATATAAATGTACCACCTAGCAGTCATTCCATTAGTTAGAACCGGGTACGAGAAAAGCGGATGTAAACAAAATAAGTGCTCAGCATATTTTGGCAGCCAAGAAAATATCAACTTCTCTTAATAAAACTGGCCATTTCCCCTTTTTTAACTTTTCACTTCTAGGATCTGACTGTTCTAAGGCTGGTATCTTGGGAATATGTCTCAAATTCTCTATTTAAACTCAAGATCGACTACCTTCTCTCTCTCCATTATGGTGTGTGAGTCAACAAGGAAAGTCTAACGACGATTTGATCTCCGATATGACATTTGTGGGTTTCTCAATTTTCATTTACTATCTGCCAATTATCGTTGGCCTATCGTCTTTTGCGTATTTATCTTCGGTGGTTAGCGGTAATCAGTTTGAGCTTTCTGATGATTGGTTTGTCATGCCACTCTTGGCTGCAGCCTGCTTCGTCACTCATTGGGTAGCAGTAAGGGTGCGTTGGGCAGGACTGCCCTTTTATAGAGCCTGATTCTAATAGTGTGATTTTTTGCTTACTTCCCCTCTTTCTTATAATCCTTCATCGACCTCACAACTCAGCTGTCATTAACCAAACATGGAGGGCCTCGGAGTCGCTGCAAGTGTCATTGCCGTTGCGGAACTTTCTTTCAAAGTCATACAAAGTTGTTCACAATACACCAAAGATGTCAAAGGTTCCAGAGCCGAGATTGAAGAATTTCGTGAAGAGGTAGTGGCACTACGCAACATCGCAGAAAAGGTGCGAACGCTACTAGACAGCCCACAAGATACAAAGCTCGAGGCATCTCAGGATCTCTATCAGCATATCAGATCTAGCTATGTTCTCATTTCCGACTTGGAACAGCGTTTACAGCCTCTCCCAAGCCGTAGAAGGCGGATTGGGCTTAGGTCATTGAAATGGCCATTTGAAAGGGAAGAGTTACGGCGCATCATTCAACGCATGAGGAGATGCTCAGATTCGGTCATGCTTGCATTACAGATCGATGGAACGTGTGTATTCTCACTATCCTGACCTACGAACGATTTAACAACTTCACAGTACAATGCTGCAAGATGCCGGGCTCGAGTTAGACAAAGTGCTTAGCAACATGACCATCACCGCGCTACCCGATGCAGCTGGTGCCGTATATAATTCTTTCGCTGACGAGCATAACGGAATGTGTCTTGAACATACCCGTACCGAAATTCTGCAGGAAATCAATAACTGGATCGGTGACGAACAAGCACAAACTATCTTCTGGCTGCAGGGAATGGCTGGGACTGGCAAGTCCACAATCGCACGAACAATAGCCAAATTATGGGACGAATCCCATCATCTTGGTGCAAGCTTCTTCTTCAAAAGAGGAGAAGGAGACCGAGGAAACCTTTCCCGATTCTATACCACTATCGCTCGTCAACTTCTCGTCTCAGTACCGGCTCTTGGTCCATCTATCAAGGCGGTCATTGACCACGATCCTTCAATCACAACAAAACTTGCAGAGGAGCAGTTCAGTAAGCTAATTCTACAACCCATTCTCAGCTTAGACGCAACAGATAAATCCATCATTGTATTCGTCGTCGATGCTTTAGATGAATGCGATGGGGATGAAAGTATTAAGCAGCTTATCAACCTTCTTACTCGGTCTAAGAATGCACGGAATGTTCGACTTAGAATTCTAATCACCAGCCGACCTGAGTTACACGTTCGGCTCGGCTTCAGTGCTATTCATGGCCATTACCAAGATTTCATTCTTCATGAGGTTCACGCTACTATCATTGAACAAGACATAAAAGTCTATCTCAAAGAACGTCTCGGTATTATCCGCGATTCTTATAACTTATCAGTCTATGACAGCCGCAAGCTTGCAGCAGATTGGCCGGGCCTTGAAAATATATCAATTCTTGCTCGAATGGCTAGCCCTCTTTTCATCTACGCGGCCACTGTTTGTCGATTCATCTCTCAGAGGAACTGTTCCAATCCTGAAAGGCAGCTCCAAAAGATTCTAGCATATGAGACAAACAACCAGGATCCAAAGATGGGGGCGACCTACATGCCGCCACTTGAACAGCAATTAGACGGCCTCTCACCAAGTGACCAAAAAGAAGTTCTTAAAGAGTTTCAACAGGTTGTTGGGACTATCATTCTTCTGGAAGACCCTCTCTCGGTATCTGCGTTGTCGCAACTCATCGATATATCTGAAGATATCATCTGGGAGCGACTAGATATTCTCCAGTCTGTACTCAACTTTCCTGGAACAGCCAGAAGTCCCATTAAGCTCCTTCACTTATCCTTTCGGGATTTCTTACTAGAGCCTGAGAACCGTGGCACAAATAGATTTTGGGTTGATAGGAATAAGACTCATGATCGTATAGTCTCAGGTTGTCTTCTTTTAATGGATTCTGGTCTAAGAGAAGACATCTGTGGTCTGGTAGCTCCCGGGGTCAAGGTTTCAATGGTCCCACTCGAGCGCGTCGCCTCTTGCATTTCCATGGAGTTACAGTACGCCTGTCGTTATTGGGTCTTTCACCTTCGAAATTGTGAAAGAGCTCGTTCCCATATTGAGAAAGTTCTAGAGATGCTGGAAAGGCATCTACTTCATTGGCTTGAAGTCCTCAGTCTTCTTCAACGGTCTGAGGAGGCCATCAAGATGATATCAGAGCTTCGATCTATTGAAATGGTATGTAATAGGACTACCCACTCCGGTAAGAGGCTAATCCGGAGGCACATAGGACGGTGCGTGCAAAAGGCTTGACGAGCTGCTTGAGGAAGCTCGTCGTTTTACCTTGATAAGTTTTCCGATATTCGAGCACTATCCCCTTCAGTTGTATTCTTCACTGCTCCTTAGGGTCCCGCCAAACAGCCACATGAGATCTCTCTTCGCTGTTGGTCAACCGCACTGGATAACATATCTTCCGGAGCCGACCTCTGTTTGGGATCCACGCGAACTTGTTTTGGACCACGAGTCTCATGTCGTTGCGATTGCTTTTACGCCCGACGATCTGCACCTTGCATCACTGTCGGACCAGGGCACCATCCGGCTATGGCGCCTTGATACAGGTGGATGTATATGCGAAATACATAGCTACGTAACGCCAGATGAGTCCGAAATGAATACTATTAGAGTCTCCAACGACTTGTCATGGATCGCTACCGGTATGCGGCTCAAAGCATCCCGCAATCTCCTTCTCTGGCGTACGGACACAGGCTTGCTTGTCGCAGAATATCATCTGATAGATTACTATATACCCAACGGTCAATTCTCACCGAACTCAGAGCTCATCGCTTTTATAATGGCTTCAGGCGACGTGTCTATACTACGTTTGAACGTAGCGGGTACCGTCAGCCAAGTTCGGCTAGAAGATTGCAGAGCTGTCTATGGTACAAGGCCAGATCGTCTTGACGATGAAAGAACATGGCTACTAGAGTTTTCCAATGACTCGAAATACTTGGCATCAATATCTATGGAACAAACAGGCCAAACGTTGATCTGGGAAATCAAAACAGGCCACTTCGTCTTGCAACATCGAAATATGGAGCAGGCTATTCATCCCAGTCACACGCATCCTTATATGGGAATTTCAGTTGTCTTAACTCTTGATCTTACCATCATTTTGGCCGGACCTTCTCACTTGGACAAGACCCGAATCACGGTCCAGTGGCTAGGGTCAGAGAAAGGAATTCAAACATTTGATGGCCACAAAGGAGAGATCATCCGCACCAGCTTCTCACCAGATCAAACACAACTGAGATCTATGTGTACCTGCGGCGAAATGAGGATATGGCGCATAAGTACAGGAGAGTGCTTGACTGTATCAAGAATCGAAGGAGACCCATGCAGCATACGTCCATCATTCAGCTACCAGATTCTGGCTTCATTTGACCTCACCAGAATAGTGAGTATATGGAGAAATGAGTCTCATACAAGCCCAAAGCCAACGGGTGTCTGGCATGATACCATCAGTTATGTCACTCTATCCGCAGACCGCACTCTTGTTGCCACACTGTCCTTCTCAAGAGATTTGAAAGTCTGGGGGCTTCCGGCGGGAAACTTCATCCGTCAACTAGAAATGATCTTCCCCATTTCAGAGATAGAAACCCAAAGTATCTTCCCCCGGTTCTTTTCTATCATCCCAGACTCCGATTACTTGTTGCTAGGAGCATATTATCGCTCTCTTGACACTCACGAGTGGAATGTCTGGCATATCGGGGATGGTCAGCATGTCAAACGATTCCAGACTAACTTGCTACACCCAAGCCTTGGCGGCAGCGACCATAACATGAGGATGTACCGTGATCAAGAAGTGAAGTTTTCTACAGATGGAAGTCTTATTTCCATTATCTCCAGTACCATATTGCTCATAGTAGCAGTTGGAACTTTCTCCCCTGTGCATGAGCTGAAGTTCCAAGGGACTATCCATGATTCAATGTTCTCGCCGGACTCCAAGCTAGTCATTATTTTATGCTCAGAATTTGGACCCAAATCAACTGGAAGCCATCCTTCTGGCGGTCTGGTGGTGTCTGTCTACCACTTGAAAGAGGCACGTTACATCAACATTTTCAAACCATCGAGGACGGTTATCGGGATCTCAGGTGCCTCTCTGAACTCTGAGCTCATCATGTTACATACAGGTGACTTGCGCCAAGATTCAGAAGTGTGTGACAGAAGCTGGTTAGAGACATATAGCATCAACAAAAACGAGAAGGCTCGCGAGGTTGAGATTGACGTGAAGCCGCAAGGAAGAATTGTGGTTCGCGATTCCCACTTCTTTCGGTGTCGGGACTTGGACGGTACAGCTATAGGAGATATCGCAACCGGACGGATCGTTATGCGATTGGGTGCTCACATCCCCCCGCGACGCATCGAAGTCAACGCAGCGGCATCATTGGTATCTACAAGCTACGGTGATATTCAACTTCAGAAGCGCTCCAACCAAGCAGGAAGCACAGCGAACCTGGATAGCCTTAATCGATCAGGTTATGGTATTAGCGATGATATGTCTTGGGTGTTGTGGAACAATACCCGGTTTTTCTACCTACCACCAGGTTTTCGGCCATTTTACCAGTCCGTAGAGATCTTCGGGTCAAGGATTATTATGGGTACAGAATCTGGAGAGGTTCTTGTATACCAATTTTCAATCGAAGAGCTACTATAAAGCGCACTACTTCTTACTGAATAGAAATTAATTAGTTTATGTAGGGCGGAAGCCTGAGGCAGGCCGGTCTGGATAGGTTAAGTATAAACCCGTAGATTTTATGGAGGAATATAATAGATTAAGAATATAATTTGATTGAGTCCTGCTAAAAGAGTTTAATAACCCTCAATGTAATAATTTAGAACTAAAATAAGAAAATAGAGGTAGTATAGGTCTGTATAAGGACAGAGTTTAGTTGTCGTGTGTGACTTCTGCTGCCTTGACCATATTGAGTTTTGACCTTAGAAGGGTTATTTTTATTGTTTATATCATTGAGAGATTTGGAAAGCCTGGGCTTGATAAAGTTTAAGGTTAGAGCCTAAAAGAAAAATAGGTCTGTGTAATAGGAAATAAGTAGAGGCCCTCAATTAAATATTTAAGGCTTATTTATATGTTTTTAAAAATAAGCTTAATTTTATAGGTTTATTCAGTAGTAAAGATTAAAAAGCCAGAGTGTATAAGGAAATGAACAAAGAAGAAGAGAGAGAATTTTCATTGAATTAGAAGGCCGGAGAAATATTACAGATGAGACAAAAAGTAATCCCCGAAACCTGGATCGAACAAGTGACCTTTCGATGACATATAACAATTACAGTCGAACGCTCTTCCAGCTGAGCTATTCGGGGAGATCTCCGAAACGGAGGAACAGCTATTGGTGCGTTGCGTGAGAGCAAGTTCAAAGCGTATATATTGATTTTGGAAATTGGAGACACAAATCACATTCCCGGTCGACCATTGTTTACGGTGCAACGAACAAATAACCTGTCCATCTTTAATTGATAGCGCCCCTCCGCCGGTGAAGCTTATCAAAACTTCCGTGTCCTATACGAACCGTCTTTCATAAACACAGCCTCTACTGTCCTTTGTTTGCCCTTTCTTATTCAAGCTGTAAGAAGAATGCGCGAAGATTTTGCTGTGTCTACCCTAGACATGCAAAAAATAAATCCCACAAACCTAAAACACCATTAAGACGTCGCACGAGCCCTCTTCGTAATGCCCACTCTCTTTATCTGTACACTGTAAAATTTTTATCAACAGTGAGTACCAGGGCACATATGACAATTAGGAAAAAGCCTGAGCCTATAACTTCAAGGAAAATGCAAAAAGATTGATTACTAGCAGCTATCAGTTTCGATCTGATGACCTCCGGGTTATGAGCCCGGCTATGGAAATCGTTAGTGTGTATTCAAACGAGAGGATTTCGAATTAACGTACCGCGCTTCCACTGCGCCAAGCTGCTTTCTTGCGATGTTTTGCCGAAATCTTTTTGTTCTTTATCAAGGTCGCCGGAATTTAACGAGCTGCTTCGTTTGGGAGGAAAACACTGGGGAGATGGATTACTGGCAATTTCCGCCCGTGGCGTCGAAGCTGTCATCTGTCAAATGTGGCTTTCTACATTCGAGTCATGGAATACTACTAGAATATATTCTTGCACGCATTTTCCATCAATCAGAAAATTTGCATGGTGAATGAGCATATGTCTCACTCATGAAATCTGTCCATCAAAGTGGTATGTATGTAACTATGTGTTGAACTGTATCATTTTCTTTATTTCACTAGCTTGCACGTGGACGCCGCATCGATCGCTGATCGCGCCGTCAGTTCAAGCGATCGAACCGACGCCCTGGGCTTCACGGCAAGAGGTCTCATCGTCCAGAGTTTAATTCGTGAATGTATCGATGCACCTCTCAACAGCTGCCGTGGGCAACATCCGATGCTCTCCACAGTTAGTCACATCTTGAACTTGGCTTTCATTTCCTAGCTTCTCGGCGTTTAGGGGTCCCGTCCTAGCTCCTTTGCTCCTTAATCTGGTGTACGTCAATTCCGCGTCGGATGCGCATTTGCCGAGTCATGGACAACCTTTTGTGGTGCCTGCCGGAACAGCTTTTGCGGAGGTGGGGTAGAGAGTGCACTAGGACCAGATGATAAGGAGTAGGGGACCAGGGGACGAATTGGTTATTTCCATGGATCATCAATTAGTGAATCGCTTCCAGGGAACCAAGCGTCGAAATGGCCCCATTCTGGAAACTCGATGCGCGTGTGTTTCCTTTATCGGCGCACGGCCAGCGACACGAGTTGCCCGATCTCGCCAGGCTCAGCCTTGAAGCAATTCCGTTTAACTAAAGCCTTATACTTGTCAGGGGGTTTAGTGCTCGGGTTATGCCGACGTCACCTGCACACGGTTAGGATAACGGTCATGATCAACAATGCGACAGGCTTTTGTGACATGTTTCGCGTATGCACCATCAACTCAAATCCTGCAGTCATCGACCAACATATCTGTAATAAGGGGTTACCTCGACAGCCGTGGATAACATGACGAAGAACCCGGACGATCCCAAACAGTGATTGAGCGCGTTCACCACAAAAAGTCCCACTAGAAAGAGATGAGAATCTTTGTAAAAGTCTATGCACTGACTTTATATTGTGGAAACTATTAGCCAGCGATTGGAAAACCGAAGTCAACAGTGATATTTGAGAGCCACTCTATGTCATACCCTGGCTTCGTCTATTGACTGCTAATCCTTTTCCCCAGGGCCCGTCTGCTAACCCAAGCTGAAACCCAAATAATAGAGGCGCAGCCAGCCGGTTCGCGCATCCGCCAAGGACCGTCATCCCAACTACGCCCGCTGTACGTGGACAACCGAGTCATTCGTCACCATGTTCCGCCCCAGGAGAACAACGCCATTGAAATCCTGTTGGCGGAGCGAAAATAGCTTTGTGGAGTTAGCTGCCCTTTAAGAGTTAGTCTAGAAAGAATCCATGCCAGGGGACGAGTCTAGCGCAAACTTAATTGACGAGCCAAAAAGATGTGACAGCCATCGCTTGCAGGATTCCGCTTGGTCGGGGGAGATCAGCGCGATTAGGTAACGATAGAGTAAAAGCCGCGGTCCGTTTCCCCTGTCTTGTGTGTCATGGAGCAAAGGAGCATTACTTGGAGTAGATAATGTAATCCGGGCCATGTCAACAACAGACCATTGCTGAAGAAACTCAATAACCATAAGAAACATGGTCGAGACTGAGACACACATACCAAACAGCTGATTCTACTAGGGACGAGACAATATCTTCCCCGGCAAATAGCCTGGTCCTGATCCTGGCCCCTGTGTTTGGGTGACATTTAGTGGAGGAACCAGCAAGTGTCAGCCCCTAAACCTCTGGGCTTGGCTTGGGGCAGCCTTGGCAGAAACGCCATCCATCACGCTGCCGTCTAGCCGCATCCGTTACACTGGGTTTCCAGACTGCCGGCGCATAAGATCAGCGGTGGTAACGAGGTCGATCCCCCAGGTTTTCTCCCCTCCTTCGCCTCTCATTTGTCCTCTATCCGATTAATCTCGAGTCAACAGATCTCGTCTTGGCAGCATTGACTGTCATTCTTGTTGACTAGCCATGGATTACTTCGAGGTGTGCTGGTCCATCTTCAGCACCATCTGTCTTGTCAATGTTGTCTTCGGTATCCTGGTTTGCGAAATCACCACATTCACTGTCTTAGCTGCCGTGCCAATCTTTTCATCGGCGGCTGGGGCTATTGCGAACGGTCTTTGCTATTATGTGTACTACCTCAAGAATCCCGTCATCAACGAAGTGGTAGCGGCTGTCTTTTCAGACTTCTTCTGGCTGGTACGCTAACCTCTCACCTGGTGGTCTCGCACCCTGACTGACTGGAATATTTAGTTGCAAGAAGCAAGCCTGCTGCTCTACAGTTACATCATTCTTCAACGAGTTCTTCGGCCGAACCAATGGCGCGTCTTCTCCAGCATCTTTTGGGCACTGATGGTCTGCACGGCAATCACTCGTGTTTTTATCGCAATTTACCGAGCAAAGTTTCTCATCGAGGGCGAAGCTCAGTATGAAGTCATCATCAATTACTTCCACATCGGCTACTTCAGTTTCATGGCTATCTCCGAATGCCTCAGCGCATATTTCCTTGTTGTCATCTTCGCCTCCGCAACGTCATCCAGTATGAGTGCCGCCCTTAAAGTCGGTCTTCTGCGATATCTTACTCGCAGCACTGAAATGCGCGTGGCTTTCTTGGCCCTTATCGGAGTTACGAGAACCATTATTCATCCCTTCCAAACACCTGGACAAAAGGCAGTCAATATTGCCAGTCAGCTCGATCGATTCCTCTACGCCCTCTTTTGTCTTTACCCGATCGTTCTATAGTAAGTTGACTGTCAATTGTATCATTTCTAAGCTAATCAATTACCCTTCAGCTTTGATACACTAGCGTCCAAGCTCCGATTCAACGAAGATCGATCGATCTATACCCACAGCGACCAGGCTGGAGCTTCTAACCGCTACGGCTTGAATACTCAAACAAGATGTTATACCACGAGAACCAACTACGCTTCCAAAATGTATGGCAATGAAGATGCACTAGATCGAAATAATTCACAAGACCAAATTGTCCCACCACCTGGCGGATCTACCCGCTCAGGAATTTCGGAGGTTGAAATGGAAGATATGGATGTTGAAGGTCTTGTTATTAGAAAAACGACCGAGGTCACAGTTACATAGATATCATATAGATCATTTCGCGGTGCTGCACATCAAAGATTTCTTAATACATAATTACATATGCATGAACTGATGATCAATCCTGAGCTTACACGTGTGACTTGGATATGAAATCACCTTGAAGTGACATGTTAGTTTTAGTGTTCTTATTTGATACCTACTGCGATTGTGACCATTTTCTTTGACGTTTGCTGTAACTATAAAAACCACAAAAGCAATCATCACTGACATTCATCTGTGATCAAGGGTTCGCCCTGCACATGCGTCCATCACCAGCAACAGTCCAGGCCTCACTACCAACAGCCACAGTGGCGTAGAAAAAGCCCTCGGGATCATACTTCTTCTTGATCTTCAATAGCTTGTCATAGTTCGCACCATAGAAAGTCTCCTGCCAGTTTGGTTGCTGGAAGTCCGCCTCGTTGATGTAGGCTCCACCACCTGGTGTCGCAGCCTCGATCACAGGCTGAATCTCATCCGTGATTCTTCTCTGCCTTGCCAACATCTCTTCCCAAGGTGCTTCGTTGTCCCAAGGAAGGGTGAGAGATACCTGAACTATAGAGCTTCGCCACTGGGGTAGCACCGCGTTGACGTCCTTGCTTCCAAATTTGGATACATTGAGTCCAACGCCGATGTATATAACTCCCATCTCGGCGAGCTTGCGCGCAGTTGGCGAAAAGTCTTTGAGTTTATCCCGGGGTAGTAAGCGTCCTCCGAAGAGCTGTGTGCCGACTTGAATGTTACCCGCAGGAAGTGGCCCCCAGTAGTGGTCGTAATGCTCGTAGTAGCTTGCATATTGAGTAAACGTTGGTTCGAACTTGAGACCGAGAGCAGCCAAAGAATCAGCAAGAGGTTGGAGGATCTTCTTGACCTCTGCCTCGGTCTTGTTGTAGGCGGTGATGGCAGGGATTTGTAGAAACGAGTCGGAGAAGAAATAGATGATCATGACACCAGAGTCAACAATCTTTGGAAGCGCAGCGTGATAAGCGTCGATAGCGTCGTATATCAACTCTGGTTTTCCTTCAGGTGCCGTGACAAGAAACTTGGCACCACTGACTTTGGCCTCGGGATGAGCTCTGACAGTAGCTGAGACGACAACACCATAGTTGCCAGTTCCGCCTCCGCTCAAGGCCCAGTACAAGTCCTTATTGTGGCTTCGATTAGCCTTAACAAGTTTTCCATTAGCAGTCACAACTTCGAACTCGAGTGCGTTGTCTGCTGCAAGACCGAATTTGGTGCTCAATGCTGAGTGACCACCTCCTTGGGTATATCCTCCCGCAAGACCGACGGAAGGGCACTCGCCAGTGACAACGACTAGATCCTCCGCATGAGCAGCTGCAAGTGCCTCGAAACCCTGAACACCAGCTCCAACTTTCAAAGCTTTGCCTTTGTACTCGTCGTCATCCCAGTCAACTACTTTAGTGCCCTTGAGGTAGTGAGTCCACACAGCTAGCGCACCCGCGCCAATTGAACGACCCAGATAATCATGGCCAGTGTTTCGAATCACGAAGCGCAGTTGTTTCTTCTGAGCAAACTTCATAGCAGCTGCAACATGCTCTGCGGATGTGGCATTAACAGTGTAGCGGACATAATTGCCAAGCGTACAGGGCTTTTCTCTCGGCTGGAAGGGATCACAGCTCTGGTTGGCAAATAAAGTGGCCATTATGGACGAAGACGACTTGGAGCTATAATTAATTAGCAGTCAACTCCATTTGGATGGCAGTATCGTTCGGATGAATACAATAGGGCCGTGACAGTATGGAGCACTTACTGAATCGACGAATAGTGCCACTCACTTTGCAAATTCGCGCACTCTTCAGCATCGAAGCTTGGATCATGGCATGGCGAACCCAATGGCACAGTAGCAACCAATCGTCCATCGACGGTACTGTTAAGACGGTCCCATTCAGACGCAGTAGGCCAGCAAGAGTCCCCAGGAAAGCATTTACAGTTGGCCTTTTCGGGTGTTGCGGCGATGCAGCTGCTGCCCAGAAGCAGCAGAGAAAGAAGCTGTGGCGCATTATAGATAAAGACGAGGCCAGACAAAAGAAAAGAGAAGGATTCAGGGTCTCGGCAGCAGTGGGTATATAAGGTCATCTGCCGAACAGCGGTCTGTCGACATGCCCCTCATGATATAAGCACGGAGGACGGAGCAGTGATTCCCGTTGCAGATCTAGCAATGCGAGTAACGTAGTTGAGCCAATTAAACGACCTAGTGGAGCGCGTAAGCTTTATGTTTATCTACAAGGGTCAGCATTCAAGTCGTTACTTGGCGCCGTGATGACAGGTGGAGCGCAGTATTGATGCGAACAATAAATCGTAAAATGACTCGACCGATTTCCTGAGGTAGAAATAGCAAGGAAGAATTCGTATTTATACGACTTGGTTTGGCTCCAAGTAATAGAAAGTCTGTATGTTGGCTGTACTGTAGGTACGGAGTATAGTGATCTGAATATCGACAGGGGGTTAAACCACCTACCTGGAAAAGCACAATCTCCGAAACTAGAGTTTTTATACTCACTAAACCTTTAGAGAATACCACGACATTTTATAAATCTGAGTTTCCAGACAAATCAAACCTAACTATGCGTTTTTCATGCTATTTTGATCAATCCTGTTTGATGTCCCACCAAAAATGCGATATAATGATTCATCCTAGGCTGCTCGAAGTAGCACATCTAGAACTGAGGCTACTTGAATGAGATCTTCGTCTTCAAATGGACGTCCGACAATTTGTATAGTAGACGGCATATTGGAGAAAATGCTTGGATCATCTATTCAGAAACATTTGTTAGCAAAGTTCATCAAAGGTTCTCTGATCCACATACAGATCTCGTGATTAGCCTTATCGTAAGGATTCGCATCTGAAGGTTGATAGTTCACATCGACCGGGTCCAGCCCAGGAGTGATCTTGAAGCCCTTGATCGGAAGGATAACAGAAGGATAGTCAACAAGATTGAACATTGCGGTGTATCCCCAGTAAGTGTTGAAGTCGTGAGGATAACCAACACCAGGTGCTGGAGGACAGATCAATCCATCGATGGGTTGGCTGTTGTCGGCAGTCTTGTTCCAAGCCGCAAGGAATTGGTCTTTGTAAGCTCGTGCTTTGCCATGCAACTGCAATCATGTTAAACAAATGTGTGAAACAGGGATGAGGATCATACCTCAAGTAGCTCTGTGGCGGGAAGCTGTCGAACGTTGAAGACCCGCATCAGATCAGAGATTGCTGGGATGAGTGGTTCGCCCGATTCTTGGAGTGCAGCCAGCGTTTGATCAGCTCCGCCTTGGTAATAAATGTCAAACTGTGATCTCTGTAAGTATATCTCAAAGCTCTGTGGCATGGAAACTGACTGTTGTTTTTAAAGCCTGCCAGCAATCGAAAGGTGGTTCAAAGTCGACCACTGTAGAGAAATTAGCTCTTCTTAAGGGAACCAATCGACCTTAACATACCTTCATGTCCAGCTGTCTCAAGAACATACCTAGTATGCTCCAGCGCTCGAAGAACCGGAGGATGGGGCATCACGACACCGTCCCACTTCATAAGACCAATTCTCAGCTTCTTTTTCAGAGCTTCGGGGTCTTCCATGGAACTGGCGTACAGGTCACATCGTATTTATTGAAAGGGTGTGCATTAACGACGCTCGCGAGTAACTCCATATCCTTGATCGAGTGACAGATCGGCCCAAAAGACACCTGGATCAGACTCTGTCCGAGATCCGGCATTCCGCCCTTTGGTATCCGTACAGCTGTTGGCTTTAGCGCATAAAGTCCGTTGAAAGCAGCTGGGACACGGATGGAGCCACCTATATCAGTAGATGGGGACAAAGGGGTACCTCGCATAGCCACAAGTACACCATCACCTCCAGAACTGCCACCCGCGTTAAGGTCTCGGTTCAATGGGTTCGAAGTACGTCCCCAAAGGTTGCTAACAGTCTCGATAGCCATGGCTGACTGGGGCATCGTGGTCTTACAGAAGAATACAGCGCCTGCATCGCGTAAAGCTGCCACGACGGCAGAATCCTCTTGGGCAAGGCTGTCTCTTCCCGCTATAAAGGCCAGTGTGGTAGCGTGGCCTTTAATTCTGTGAATGTCCTGTCGAGTATGAGATAAGCTCGGTGATATATAAACTCTTGGATTTTCTTACTTTCAGACCTAACGGAACTCCATGCAAGAGGCCCTGGATTCGGTCATCTCTTTGGAACGCCTCGTCAAGTCTCTTGGCTTGTTCAAGGGCCTCATCATAAAACCATTCCGTGAGACAATTGACCTTTGCCATGTGAGCACAGTTTATCAGTTAAGAAGGGAAACAAACCAGTTGATGCGCAATAGCAGCACGGCCAGCGAAAGCCTCTAACACTTGCACCGCTGAAAGCTTTCGAGACTGAAGCTGCTGAACGATCTCTGTAGCAGTAAATTCCGTGATTTTGAGCTGTGCATCTGTGAGCAGACCACAAGTGTACGGCACGCCAGTCACATCCTTAAGTGACTTGTAATCTTCGATATTGAGTCGCCACCGGTTGGGAATTGCCTGCAAGACTTTTGCTTGACATTCTTTCGCAATCGTTTCCCACGACATGTTGAAGAAGTTCTGGGCGAGTTTGATAAGAGATGGGATAAAATATTGCCTCAGTTCCTAACGTCGGGAGACATTCAGTATTAAGTAGGTATTTGATTAACTCTCAGTCTCTCAAAAATGAGCACTTTTGGTATGGAATTGGACTAGCTCTCAATTATTGACACGGCCAAGTGGTGATATTACAAAGAGGACCAACGTTATGAGTTCATTCGGATGAGTGGGCCTTGCAAGAAGTGGAACTGAGCTTGGACTAGATTTGTAAGATCGTTACACTGATCAAAGGACTCCACGTTGAGTCGTGATGACATTCGCAACTAAGAAACGTCTGAATTAGTCATGCGCCTGAGTCTTACCTGAAATCCGTCCTCTTGATTTCACTGTCCACGTTATGCTGAGTTTCGTTTTTCCTTTTGTTCATTACTAGACCCTGGGAAATCTCGCAAGGAAATATTATGTTAGTATCCGTAGCATTGAACCTTTCTACTGTATTTTAAAAGTCAAATATTGAGATTGATGTTGAAGTTGAAAACCATAACCAACATTGAATATGTTCGCGACTCTCTAGCCTCGTGGCAAACTTGAAGTCAACTGGGTGACTTGTTTCTTCATCGACTACAACGGTCGCGTGGCCCAATGGCAAGGCGTCTGACTACGAATCAGAAGATTCTGGGTTCGATCCCCAGCGTGATCATTTCTTTTGCCTTGACTTGCTCAGGTGATGTGTTCTTTTCCTTTTTGTTTTTCCTTTTTGCATCTTACACATGCAAGCAATACGCAAGTGCTCTTCTAAAGTTGATCGGGGATCTCAGTCTTTCACTGAGAATTTCGGGCGAGCTCTTGTGGGCCACTGACTGAACTACAGAACTCTAACATGAGATAAAATAACACTCAAGGCCACGCTTTGGATCTCACACAAGTCATCGCAGATAATCTTCAGAACTGATAACATATATCGAGTGTTGTCGACATCTAAGTCAGGCCGTACGAATATGATACAAAATGTGTTTGCTGACTAATATCCAAATTCCGCTGTGGTGTATCGGTTATCATTCCGCGTTTTCACCGCGGCGAGGAGGGTTCGACTCCCTCCAGCGGAGTTCCTTTTGCTCTTTGTACTAGATGAGTTGTTTTTTTTGTTCTCTTGGTTGAAGGGATAGTCAGTCTGCAGGGCCGAGTTTCTTTCTGGTCCCAGCGTTGCAGCAGAAGCGCCGGACGCCGCGCTCTCAATCGAAAACACCCTTTGACAAGACCGAGCAACTGTTTGTCGTCAAAAAGAAGATCCATCACTCATGAATAGCAAAAGGATAAACCTGGAGACATAGGGATTCGAACCCTAGACCTTTCGCAAGCTGGTTAGTTCCATGCAAAGCGAATGTGATACCCCTACACCATATCCCCTGTTGTGAAATTGTCGTCAACAATAACCATATATGCTTGGATTCTCTGTTGAGGAACACTCCTTTCGCAGTATCGACGCCATATCTGTTCAGAAACTAGGCACTGCTTCTCCCTTTGACCCGGAGCGAGAATGTAATGGCTGCCCTTCATAGTTCCACTATACTGTTCTACCGGGATGCTCATTCTAACTCGACTATCTTGCCGAGCTAATGTGGAGAGCCTCGTAAGGTGGGTGAAAGAATTCAGGTTTTGTCTGTAATGACTAATTCACTTTGTTTAACAGGAACTAATAATCTAGCTCGCCACCAATTCCAATGCTGGTTGAACCAGGATGCGATCGAGATGATTGATACTCATCTTACCAGCGTCGCAACGTCGGTTGAGTAAGTATAGGATCAACGGAACATAGAAGTATAATTGAGAAGGCATGGAGAATGGTGGATAGCACTAGGTTTCTGAATTGAACCGGGATAAGAAGTCAGTGTAAGCTGACAGGAACGGCTATACCCTGACCAGCATGGATCAAATTGAGCTCTTAACTCCCTTATGTCCATCACACAAACTACTACGAGCAACGATAAATTCGGTCCTCGGCGATAATGCCATTATCACCGCGAGGAAGCTACCAATTGTAGTAATGATGTGAACCAAAAATGCACTTTCATGCCCGGTCAAATCCATGCTTTTGTTTGTTTCCCCACGAGCAAACTACGTGGTGATGTATCGTTGGCCAGCGCTGTTAATTAATGTATCGTCCAGCAATGGCCTGATATTTCTCATTGTATTGCGAAATCGGTTTCTTATATATAAGAAGCCTTTGACACCTTCATGGCTACCACTTGACCTTGAAGTTTAACAAGTACACCTTCACCCGGTTAATTAACAACCAGTATCTCATCATGGTTTCATCTCACTCAATCCTGCTGCAGAATGCGACCCTCCTTGTCCCTGAAAGCCGTGGAGGCGATCGCATCGTCCCTCTAAGAAACCACTCGCTGTTGATCGAGGGAAACAAGATCGTTCGTATAGCTGAAAAGATCAATCCGCCTTCTGCTTCCACTGAAGTGATTGACTGTTCATCAAAGCTCATCTCTCCGGGCTTCATCGACACACATCACCATGTGTGGCAGACTCAATTGAAAGGAAGACACTCAGACCACACGCTTTTCGAGTACATGACTTCCGGTATATTATACGCCTTCACTAACCGAATAAGTGTTACTAACTACTCTCGTATCAGGCAATATGGTATCACACAGCTACAAACCGGAAGATGTATTCTGGGGTCAACTCGGGGGTTGCCTTGAAGCTCTCCAGGCTGGGACAACCACGATTGTCGACCATGCCCATATCTCCTACTCTCCTGAGCATAGTAAGATTTATCTGCTGTGATGTATATCTATGATTCTTTAGTTTGCTGAAATGTTATATAGATAACGCTGCTCTTTCGGGAACAATCTCGTCGGGTATAAGATCGATTTACTGTTACTGCCCTACCGCAAGGATCAAGACCTGGAAACCATTCGAAATGGAGAAAACTCTCCTTCCAGACTGGCTTTTCGAGCAATTGACCACTCTGTGCAAAGCTGGACCCTTTGGCAAAGGTCGTGTAACCATGGGCTTTGCATTCGACTTTTACACTCTTCCAAAAGAGGTAATTGTCGACATCTTCCAACGAGTTCGCAGTCTGGGTATCAAGACCATCACTTCTCACTACGCCCCAAGCATTCAAAGTAAGAGGAATGATATTGAATATTTCGACAAGAAACTAATTGCAATGGAAATCAGATGAACTCATTGTAGACTTGCTTGAAAGCTACGGACTCCTCGACAAGGATATTCTACTGTCCCACGTGAATCCCCTAAACGACTCACACGCACAGAAGATCGCCAAGGCTGGAGCAGCCATCTCCTCTACCCCTGATACCGAGCTTCAGACGGGCCTTGGTTGGCCGGTTTGCTTCCAAGAGAATGCCAAGGCGATAAGCTCGCTGGGCATTGATTGTCACAGCAACGGCTCGGGCAGCATTGTTGAGCAGATGCGGGTCGCACTCCAAGCTGAGCGTGGCCGGCGCAACGAGCGAATTCATGATGTGGGAAAATTCCCCGGCAAGATACAGTTGTCGATCCAAGAAGCATTTCAGCTAGGAACGATCCGTGGCGCAAAATCAATCAACATGGAGGATCAGCTTGGGTCTCTGGAAGAAGGCAAGATTGCAGACCTTCTCATCTGGGATATGATGAGCCCCAGCATGATTTGCGCCGCTGAAGAAAACCCCATCGGAGCCATCATTCTGCATTCCTCCCCGTCTGATATTGACGCGGTCATCGTTGATGGTCAGTTCAAGAAGCGAGATGGCCGATTGCTAACAACTAAGCTTGACCTTGAACTGTTCCCCGAGCTGAAACTTGAGAAGTCTGAGATTGGATGGCGTGACATCGCACTTGAGCTACTGAAGAGTCGGGATAGGATACTGGGTGAAGAGAATGCCAGTGGTGCTGATGATAGAGAAGCAGCATTTCAAAGTGTCCTTGACCTCTATGGAATTGATAAGGAGAACCTGGTATTCTAGAATCCTCGACGAAGATGTGGCCGTTGTGTATTTATGATAAGAACTCTAGACAAATCTGCTACTAAACGATAGTTGTTCTTGTTCTTCCAAACCAACCAAAATCCCCACGTTTCTCCCACAGCGAAATAAACGATTGTGTCAGTACATGTAGTTCCTTAAGGTCGAAATGTCAGCTATCCACCACGGCACCTTTGAGTAAGGTTCAGCTCTAGCCCCTCAAGCAAACCTCCAGAAGACCCATTGTGCGAGTACCATGGACTTTGACCACCTCAAGTCGGGAATCCGCTTCTTTGAGAATCTTCTCAAACTGCTTTCTAGATCGTTCCTTGGCACCAGCAACGACAAACATACACATGTCAACCTGGCGAGACAGATACTCCTCATATTTGGACATCTCATTCCTCTCCGGTAGTATAGTGTCGTTGATAAGAAGTCGAGTTCCAGGTTTGCATTTCTCAAGTGCTGGGACCAGAGCACGAATTACCTTGATGCAATCGTCATCGTTCCAGTTGTGCAGACACTGACGCAAGAAAAAGGCATCAGCATCTGTGATTGTCTGCTCACCAAAGAAGTCGTGCTGCATGAATTTGATTCTCGGGGCGATATCAGCTCCCACTTTCGCTCTTCCTTCAGCGAGCGCCGAACTGTTCGAATCCTGGACCACAAATTCAAGGTTGTCAAAGTGAGACGCAAGATGCATAGACACGTGTCCGCTTCCACCGCCCATATCGACAACTTTGCCCGGAGCCCCAAGCTTACCCCAGGGGAAATCATCGCAAAGCATGGCGATAGATTGGTCCATTTGGGTGATGGCGGCCATAGCCTTAGCAAAACGCGCGGCTTTGTCCGGATTCTCAGCATACCAGGCGTATGTTGACTTGCCGTAATATGTTTGGAAAGGACACGAAGTGCCATCCGATACAAATGGAGCATCCTTTATGCATTGAGCCGTAGCAGTGGATGCGTTGTGGAGTTCATCATACTGCATCAGAAGCATGGCCTCCATATCGGTATCCCTTGCAATTAGGGCAGATCCTGCTGTGTGTTCAAACTCGTCCGTCTCGACCTCATTGAAGATATTTTGGGTTGCTAGAAGCCTGATGATTCTTCCACACCGATCTTCATCCATTCCAACTTTGTGGGCTAGGTCAGAAAGACTGATCTTTCCATCTAGTGGTACATGTCTGAAGAATTGAAGTTCCAGCGCAGCTTGGTAGGCTGCGATATCATAATGGACTAAATGTATTCTTCGGAATTCATTTACAGGACCATTGACCAGACGTAAAAGATTGAGCGCGGCTTCGTTCAGCTCAATTCTGTTGGCCTCATAGTCGGCGTTGCCCTGGATGGAAGGACTGTTTTGGTCAAATGTTGGTTCTTCCTGGTTGGTGTCTTGCAGTTGGCGCACGATAGTTGAGGTGGTTTCAAGGATGCTCTGAGCAAGTTGAAGAAGGACTGAGTTTTGTTCTGCACCCATCTTGGCGAAATGGTTATTGAGATATCGAAGTAGGTATGTTGAAAGCGCGATCTTAGAAATGGTGAGAAGGAACTGGTGCAAGAGGTTGAATCGCTTGCTTCCACTAAGATCTGCAATTCTTTGACGGCCACCTGGGAGTATTTATGTTCATTTCTTCAAGCCTGAAATCAGCACGAGGTGTTTCTTCGGTTGCCGAGATGGTTTCTCCTGGTGTAGCTGAAACCAGCAGCTGTCAAAGATGCATCTGAATAGTATCTCAAAGATTGCGCATGTAACCAAAACGGTTACGCCTGAACTGTCACATCTTCCATTGCCATGCAGACTTCGGGAGCCGAGGGGCCTGGTTGTCGCACGGCTGTCAGCCTTGACAGATTATATAACGTCGAGAAAGCATGTAAGATTATGCTTACTGGCTAAGTTGGACCTTATATAACTATAACAAAGATTCTAGCACCGCTGTCCGTTGTTCTTGCTGAAGTGTACTTATCGCTGATCATATTTGTCCGATTGGCAGTTCATGCTGGCGTGCAGCCAGTTGGTGACACAACGGAACGCTGATCAATAACGATTGAGCGCGGCTGACATGAGGGCATCGCGATGGTCAAGACGCGTCAAAACATCGCCCTTGGTGATAAGAAGACTTCTCAAGAATGTACTAACCTTCTTGACATATGAAATTACTAACGGTAAATAGACAGTGGATCAAGGCGGGGGAGGTCGGCAATTATACGCTGGGTGCGCTCCTATTGGTAGCCCGCTATCTAGGCATCATTCAGAGGAAGCAAGATTAACAGCCATGACGTACCCTTATCATGGCTGCACGCAAGATTATGATCGCTTCTAACGTCTCCTCTTCCATCCTTCTCATCTTCCTCACCTAAAATACTACACAAGCTTCCCAATCAGCATGTCCTCTAAACAAGTACCCGTGATCCAAACAGTCCCTCTCAAGTCCGGCTCCTCGGACTATGAGGCTCTCCGAACCTCCATACTCGAAGAATTCGGCAGTAATGTCCCAGATGAACTCCGACTCCCGCGAAGCATCATCGACAACCCCCCGAAAGATGTTACCGGCATTCCCCGATCCTGCGGCATATTGACCGAACAAGAGCTGGATATCACAGAAAACTACGACGCTACCGCACTTGCTGCAGCCATAGCCTCCAGGAAATTCACCTCTGTGGATGTTGTCACTGCCTTCTGCAAGAGGGCCATAATCGCCCATCAGCTTACCTGCTGTTTGACGCAATGGTGGATGGAAAGGGCCGTATTGACTGCTGAATTACTTGATTCGTTCCAGAACGAGACCGGCACGACTTGCGGCCCATTGCATGGTGTGCCTATCAGCATCAAGGAGCATATGCCGGTGAAGAATTCATGGTCTAATGTTGGATTCTTGGCTACACGTAAATTTGACTATGAGGGTTGTCATATGACAGAAATTCTTGGCGAAGCTGGGGCAATCTTCTATTGCAAGACAAATCAGCCACAGGCCATTATGCACCTTGAGACCACCTCTCCTTGGGGGCGCACACTTAATCCTCACAACATCAATCTTTCGGCTGGAGGGTCAACTGGCGGCGAGGCTGCGCTTATCGCCCTTCGAGGATCTGTTTTGGGTGTTGGTACGGATATTGGCGGGAGTGTCCGTGGGCCAGCCGGATTCTGTGGTATTTATGGCTTCAAAACAACTTCCTACCTGTTTCCTCAAAAGGGCTTTCTTCCGGGAGGTTTCGCGGCTGAACTCAATGTTCTATGCTCAGCCGGACCAATGGCCACTTCGCTTCGAGATGTTGACCTACTCATGTCCATCATCTCGAACTCTCGCCCATGGCTGAAAGATCCTCGCCTTGTACCTATTCCCTGGACCGGTTTCTCGACAGAGAAGAACCCTCTGAAGATTGGTATCATGATGGACGATGGTGTTATCGCCCCACAGCCCCCAGTCACCAGAACTCTTCAGTGGGCGGTGGGCGAGTTGCGTGCCAAAGGGTTCGACATAAAACTTTTCCAGCCGTATGGGACTGAAGAAGCCATGAAGGGCATCAGATTAGCGTACTGGCCCGACGGAGGTAAAGCTCTCAAGGGCTACCTCGACGCAAAGCAAGAACCGATGCACGACCTGACAAAGTGGGTCATCAAGGATGCCGAAGGCCCTGGTCTAGACGCCGAAGGGGTTCTCAAACTCCGAACTGCACGCGATGATTTTAGGTGTCGTTTTGCCGAGCATTGGGAGTCCCAAGACGTGGATTTTGTGATTTGCCCAGCTTTCGTTGGACCGGCGTGTTCTCATGAGACGGCGTTCTACTGGAACTACACCGCTTTCTGGAACTATGTTGACTACCCCGGCATTGTTATTCCTACCCCTGTCAAAGCTGGTGCGAAGGGTACAGAAGATTATCCGGCAGGTAGTGTCCCGTTGAGCAAAGAGGAGGAGCACGTGAGACAGCTGTGGTCAGAGGGAGATTTTGAGGGAGCGCCCATCAACTTGCAAATTGTAGGCAGAAAGTACCACGACAACGATTTGTTTGCGACAGTGACAGAGATTGATAATGTAATTAACAAAGGTAGATGATATGGCTATATACTTCCTTAAACTAGCGATGCCAGGTCACTGTAGTCTTTGAAATACATGGCCAGATCTTCGTTGCCAGAAAAATTTGCCTCAACGGTCCTGTTAATCGTGGAGTACCACTTCCAGTGAAAAAATCGATCAAGGTATGATTTCCCATCGGTGTATTCACCCCATGAGTCTCAATTGCAGCCAAAGCATTCTCCAGCGCCGCTGTAATAGGTTTGGCCAATTGGGCCAACTCCTTGACTTCTAAGTTTCTGGCTAGTTTGTAACGTTGTTTCCAGGCGTCAAGCCGGGCAATCTCCCCACTTGGTAAATCTTCCTAATTACACGAGCCTATAACAGCGTCAAATTTGATAAGAGGTGCCATCGATTTCAGTAAGAAGACTCCGGTGGGCAGTCACAAAGTTTTGGTTCTTCGTGCAGATCCATGCTCGTAATGAGATCTTCCAGTGTGAGTAGCGTACAAAAGAAGCTGAATGGTCTCTCCAACTCGCTCCAGCATGGTTCCCCATGAGTCTTGGCCGGTTGTGACTTGTACGAGAGAGAAAGACTCTAAGCTTTGTCAGAGAGTCGCTTCGTATTACCGGGCTGTTGATTATTATGTCCCAGATCTATGTTCCTCCACCCCCTAGAACTGGAGGGCTACAGGAGGGAAAGAGGGAACGAAGGACGTAATCAAGTAAAAGGATAACGAAAAAGGTGTCAGTGTTTAAAGGTTATGTCATCTCGTTCGGTTTGGCCTCAAAGCGTGGAGGCTGCCCGAAGTTAGTGTGATGAAAGAAGAGTACTGGGAAGGGGCTTACTGTTGGTCGCGTATTTTTATTAGGGAAAGATAGGGCGGCCTCGTGATTATAAATGTAATGTAGTCTGTAAGGATCTCAGAGGTTGTGTTTAAAGACCCCAGTACTAAATCTATCTTATACAGTAATACTTGAATAGTAAGCATGCAAGTAGAAAGGCTGGAGATATTCACGGTACCACTACTCTATAGATCCGAGTAATAAATAGTAATCTTTTTTTTTTTACTTTAACCTTTAACTTTATCAAGCCCAGGTTTTCTAAAGCTCTCAGTGATATTAATGATAGTAATACATAGTATAATACTGCCGAATATAAATGAGCAGGTTAAATACCTTTGACTAATTCTTAGTCGCTTATTATTGTTAGGACTTTTCTCTCTTATGATCTCATTTAAAGACTGCTGGTATTTTATCCCTCAGCCTAGTATCTTAATACTCCTTAGTTATAGGTAAGAGTTCTTGAACTTGAGACTAGATTAGCAATTTAGGAAATCTTCCATCAATTATATTAAGGCTCTCCTTTTGCAAAGTGGGGTTAAGTTACTCAATTTCACTACTAAGATGTAGAATGTAACAGTAAAACAACCGTTACAAGGATGACTGGATGGAAAATAACTCTCCACGGCCCGTCGGCTCGTATAGTCGAGATATATAAGCGTATTCTTAATTATTCGTAGTATCGAAAGCCTGGACATAAGTTAAATCCAGCGTATTTAGCGATATAAAATAAGCTTTTCCGCCAAGCTGGCATTTGAATATTAGAAACCTTTATCCAATATTTCCCATCTCATCTATCTCTATTCACCATTGACTACTTAGGCTCTCGATACTCTACCTATCTTAAGCACGAAAATGTATTTTCTATCTACCCTTATCACTCTGGCTGGTTGCCTTTTCAGTTCTTCTACTGCCAACCCTCTTATGCCCCGGGCTGACACTTGGGGTGGCTCTGTATCTCTCGGTCCTACTAAATCGACCATCGTCAAAGCTGTCACTACTATCATCCCTGGCGTCGCGCCCTCGACCCAAAAGGGTATGCTTACTGTCTGGCCCGGAATGTCTAACGGTACTGGCCACCTTGTCCAGACGACCCTTGAGTCCTGGCCTGACAATTCCTGGTGCGGTGCTAAGAAGGGCGAGTGGTGCGTCCGCGCCTCACTTTTCGGATCTTTTGGTCAGCTTGACGGGACTGCCAGCCCAGTCCGTGGCGATCAGAAAGTCAAGATTGCCTACACTCTCCTCTCGGACAATGATACATGGCGCCAGGAAGTCACCGATGCCGACACTGGGAAGCAACTGAGCACCTTCGAATACAAGTCTGGTCCCTATATGCGTGGGTATGGCACTGGCACTGAATGCAATGATAACTGCAGTCCAACTGTAGCCGAGCAGAGGTATATCAATACTGAGATCACGCTTGCCGGTGCTGATACCAGCTTTGGGAAGACTATTTCTACTGCTCAAGGTGCTACCTACTCTGGTCTCACTAGCACCAACGGTGGTAAGGTTTGGAAGATTAGTGAAATCCGGATTCCTAAGATGGTTTAACTATATACATTAAACTGAGTGGGTTTATTGTTTATATTGGTGAGAGATTTGGAAAGCCTGGGCTTGATAAAGTTGAAGATTAAAAAGAAATGCTGACTGGTTCACGTAGGTGCAAAATTTTGTATTTATATTTGCGCTTTATATGTTTTAGTCAAATTAAATCGGATGGCTTCACTTTTAGTTTGTATGGTCTTTATAGGCTTAAATGGTATCATCCACATCACTACCAGCAATGAATCGGTGGTTAACAGACTGTTATCAATAGATAAAAAACCCGCAGATTCTAGGAAATCGTGGTGGTAGGCCTCCATATAGAGGGCTTGGTTACGCATGCTCCAGAGCGACATGGCGCAACACCAGTTGTTCTTGCAGGCTGGCGTCTCGAGGTCCGCTTGATTGAGACTGCAGTTTTAGTGGATACTATGGCATTGTCCCCTTAAAGAAGCAATACTAAAGCATTATTAGGCTAGGTCTGTAAGAGCAGAGGGGAAACTTACATTATAGAACTCATTTCTGTAAATGCGCCCAAACGGGAAGTTTTGTTACGTTACTCTAGTGTCTTCACCCATGGTGGGATGAGATAACGCCTGTTTCTCCCAGTAACTAGGGGATCAGACTAATTCCCTTAGCTCACTTATTAATACAAATGGTAGTTTCACATTTCAGACTAATCGGATCAAAACGACAGTTATTAATGGCCAGTAACTTCCGACACGTGTAGGTAACCGCAGAATGCTTAAAAACTTACTCATGGTAGATGTCTACTAGAAAGAGCAATTACAACGTTGATTATTAGAAAAATGGAATGCAGGGTGTCCTTACAAACCGAATGCTTCGTAAGTTACCTATGTTTTTCCTTGTAAATGTGGCCTTACTCGAGTCCGAACTAAGGCCCTGTCAATACGCGGCACCATTACCGAGCCCACCGTTGCGGTAACATTGATGGCTTCATTAGTAGATAAATAAAAGATTGTGGAACAAGTTAATACGCGGATAGACTGATTCAAGTACCTGACTGTTTTGCGATTCCGAGGCGAGTTAAAACCAGTCAGGTTAGAAGGCTGAGAACCCCTGGATAAAATTAATAAATAAGAAACTCAAATCAGATATCCGATAACCTTAGTTCCTTTTTAAGCACTGACAGACGAAGTTTAATCTGATTGGCATAAAAAGGTTACAATAACAACAAGTCCCGTTCTAAAACGTGCTAGACGGATATTCCGGCTTGTAGTCAGGAGTTCAATCAGGGGTCACTATTGGTGGAAACTAACGCTGGTTATGGCCGACTCGCCGGCCGTGCACACTGAGGCTAAGGCTCTGATCTGGCCGATACGAACATGCCTGAGGGACAAATGGCACCTACTTTGGCAACCAAAGTACCATTTTGGCCTGTACTGATCTTGGTTGAGGTAACCGTACGGATTATCCAATTTACGCTTGTGCATCCCAGACAACACACAAGCGGTAGGCCATTTTCTCATATAAAACGGCACAAATTAGAGTAAGATTTTTAGCAACTTTACCATTTTGAGTTTACAGCCAAGAAGGCGCGGAGTACATCTTGTCAATTAGGCTATCTTTTACCCGTACGAGTCGCACTAGAATCAGGTAGTTCAGGTATAGCCTCTGGCTTTTACTCCATATCCGCTCATTAAAGTGCACGTTATTGGCCAGCTCAGGGCCTAAACTAGTCCATGGTATAAACTCAAACCGCCTTCGGTCGTTCCGAATCATACGAAGTCGGCATATTCAGAAACCCTTTCTGAACTGGCAAATATTAGCGTCAACACCAGGCTCAGGGTCAGACTGTCTAGTATTGGTGCTTGAACATTGCTTTAAACTTTACTGAATCGCGTCATGATCCAAGTTACATACAGGTGTTTTGCCATATATAAGGGACGGGATACCACAGATTAAATTCACAATCATCCTCAGATCAGTGCATCAATAGCAAGACTAAACTCATACTTCCTCCTCTCATCATATCTTGACAATGATAAAGTTATCCTTCGTCCTCCTCGCTACACTAGCAGGCTATGCTGCTGCCGTCCCAGCTGCACCAGCCGTCACTCAAGCCCCCAAGCTCGAGACCCTCGAGAAGCGAGCTGCTTGCACGTTCAGTGGCGTAGCCGGTGCCACTCAGGCAATTGCCAGCAAGAAGCAGTGCGCGACCATTGTCCTGAACAATGTTGTCGTTCCTTCCAACACCCCTCTCGACCTTTCTGGTTTGAATGACAACACCCACGTATGATACGACATAGGTTACCATTGTTCATCATCACTAACAGTACCTACAGGTCATCTTCCAGGGTACTACTACCTGGGGCTACTCCGAGTGGGCCGGTCCTCTTCTCCAGATCGGTGGGAAGGGAATCACAGTCGACGGAGCTGGTGCTACTCTTGATGCTCATGGAGAAAGATGGTGGGATGGTCTGGGTGCCGATCCCAATGGAAAGAAGAAGCCCAAGTTCTTTTATGCCCATGATTTGATCTCGTCCAACATCAACAACCTGAACATTAAGAACACACCCCTTATGGCCGTCAGCATTGTTGACGCGAATGACCTCAAAATTAACTCGATGACTATCGACAACAGTGCTGGTGATAAGCTTGGCGGCCACAACACTGATGGATTCGATATCGGTAATAGTGTTGGTGTTACCATCACTAATGCCAAGGTCTACAACCAGGATGACTGCGTTGCCGTTAACTCAGGAACTGTAAGTATAGCTGCTCACCCAACTGTCTCAAAGCTTAACATCACAACCAGGATATTACCTTTACTGGCGGTCTTTGCTCAGGTGGCCACGGTTTATCTATTGGCAGTGTTGGTGGCCGCGACAACAACAAGGTTATCAGGGCCAAGTTCCTCAACAGCAAGGTTGAGAAGTCCGTTCAAGGTAGATGATCTTTTCCACCTACGCAGTATTCAATCACTAACTTGTCATCAGGTATCCGAATTAAGACCTTTGTAGGCAAGACGGGTGAGGTCACTGACTGCACCTATGACGGTATTACGCTGGCGCAGATCTCAAAGTAAGTGACATGTGCTACAGGATTAATGGGTCTGTGCTAATCTCATAAACAGGTATGGTGTCCTCATTGAACAGAACTACGATGGCGGTGATCTCAAAGGAACACCATCAAGCGGCGTCCCCATTACTGGCCTAACCATGAATAACATCATTGGCGGCGGCTCTGTTGCCTCCAATGGCTACAACATTGTCATTACCTGTGGCTCTACTGGCTGTTCTAAGTGGACTTGGAATAAGGTTAATGTCAATGGTGGCCTAAAGTACCCCAGCTGCTTAGCTGTTCCCAGCCCAGCCTCTTGTTGAGTATAATAAATGACGAGAAAAAATTCCCAGGTCATTATATGGGTGAAGTAGAAGAGGTAGCAATCCGATCGCAATTATCAGGCAATGGCAACGTCCGGTAACATCAACGTTGGATTTTTATAAAGGAAACGCTTATGGGGCTTGCTGTATATTTACTGCTATGTAACTAATGACCAATAGACTTAGATACAGCCTTTCGTTAAAAGGAATGCGAAAAGAATAACGTAATTGAAATTGATAAGATGTGAAGTTGCCTCTCGGTTAAACTGTTATTGTAGGTAGAGTTGAAAAAGGTTGGAAAATAGCGCCCTGTTAGTCATTGTAATATTCTTCAATACTTCTAAAAATTAATCTCGCTTTAATTACTGTTGAATTACTGGTAAATACCGTGCTTATCTTATTATCTTACTATAGGTAAGTAACTCCTTGTGGATGTAATATAGAGGATAATCAGATAGCTAAATATGAGCAGTCCCTGAGCACAGTCTGCCACACCATGTAGCTATAGTCATAGGAAGTATCCGCGGTTAATCGAAATGTATCATGTACTGACCCCCGACGTAACCCAATGATGTTTTGCTCTTCGAAGCCAATACCAATCAGCCGTCCAGCCCTATGGGTCTTCGAAAACGTCCCACCCTTCTACATAGTCGATCACAGCCAGGGCTACACGAGCTGCTGACTTGCTTCGGTCTAAACCAACGGCTCCTACAAATCAAGCGTAACAGACTGTAAAAGCGAAAGATATAATCCAATCTATCGTGCACCAGTCCCAACATAGAAAATTAGCTACAATAAACGAATCAAAGACAAATTCTACCCTTTATCACCGGAATCTCGGCCATTTTTCACAGTTGAAACAAAAGCAGCTATGCAAGTGTCAAGGGTCGTTCAGCGTTGAAGGTCGGAGTGTTCTAGTGCTCGGTAAGCGACGAACCGTTAGCGAGATTAAGGAGAGGCCAAAGGATCTTTGAGCGGCAGGTCGCCATTGGTGAAGCCATGGCCAAGTCTTTTTAGCCAATCGTAAGGTGCCCGGGAAAGCTCAGCCTCAACTAGGTATACCCAGCATTAGCAAGGATTGCAATCCCAGGAGGAGGCTGTGAAGGGAGGCAAAGCATACAATATAAAGGCTTGTGTTTCTTGTTTAGAAATTCACTCGTTGCTAGGTCCATTCCTATAGCTCTGCACGACACTCGGCCACATTCACCAGCTATCAGCAATCATGCAATTCTCTATCTCTACCGTCATCACCGCTCTGGCGACGTTGCACACTGTCGATGCCGGCTGGAAAAGTGAGCTAGTTTAGAACCTACGACTGTGCCAGATACTAACCGTCCGCTAAGTCACCGCTTACAGCACCGAAGGCTGCATCATGAGCGGCGAAGGTGCATTCTCTCGTGAGATCGCCTCGCCCGAAACCGTCCCCGAATGCTTCACTTTCGGTCAGGACATGCCCGGTACTTCCTGCACCGAGCATTATCCTGCCTCCGCTACCACACTACCCTGCCTTTATAACGAGCTTACCCCCAAGTCCATAGATGTGGAGGGTAACTGTGCGTTCTACAACACGCCCAACTGCGAAGGAGACTCGCCTACGCTTACTTCTCCTCACTCTATTGATTGTCTCACCGGGATGGACATTCTGTCTTACAAGTGTGTGAGTACAATGCGCGAAAGATTTACGTTGTTGGTATTAATGCATGTGCTAACATTGCGGTCAGTGGGCGGAGTAGATTTGTTGGTTTTGGCCAGTGTGGAAAGGCAGAAACGTTTTGGAAGAAATAAACTATTCAATTATCACTAGTTGTATTGCTAACTTAACCGTGTAAACTACTTCGATAATAACTTAGTAATGAGAACTAGTTTTGAGAGACTTGTCTTAAACTACAGATAGAATGCCAGGTTTGCTGAACCCTGTAGAGACTTATCAGCGATAGGTCCAGGCAATAGAGCCCTATTTGTAGCCTTTGAGATACTGTAAGGGCCATTGAACCTTCACACTCAAGCTTTTCGCAGCATTCAGCACGAACTCGGTATCTCGCAGAAACCCTTTCCCGACTAGTACCAGGTCTGCTTTTGGTCCACTGTGCTTGTTGTGACCCCCGTTACCATTAGCATCAAACACTCCATCGCCACCAACAATTCTCTCTGCCATTTCAGCATTATCGATAAACCCAACGGCGGCAATCAGTAACTCAATGCCATCGGTCATAATAGCTTCTCGAATTTGGTGAGCAAGATCGACCTGATAATATGAGTGGATGTCAATTTTCTGATGATGATGATTGCCACCGGAAGAGACATCGAGAATATCGACGCCCGCTTTGGGAAGAAGCTTTGCAAGCTTGATTGAATCTGCGATAGTCCAGCACTCTTCGCCGCTCCATTCCATCCACTCAACAGTTGAGATGCGCAGAGATAAGGGCATGGTGTCGGGGATTGACTTCCGAACAGCATCAATAACACGGAAGAGAAATCGCGTTCTGTTCTCAAACGGGCCTCCGTATTCGTCACTTCGATGGTTTGTAAGAGGAGATAGGAAAGCATGGATGAGATATCCATGAGCCCCATGAAGTTCAATGAGATCTGTTCGTGTCAGTTGAGATGGCGCAATCATCAAATGGAAGACTCACCAACTCCAGCCTCAACCGCCCGTTTGGCTGCAGATGCAAACTGATTCACAGCAAGATCGATTTGTTGTTGGCCCATCTCCTTAGGTATAGGATAACCAGGTCCAGCGGGAAAAGCGCTTGGGGCCCAGACATCGTCAGGCCATCCGCCTTCTTCCTCAGTCGCAAGTGGGAACCACTCCATCGGGTTTCCCTTGGCCAACCAAGGTGGAACCATAGAGCCCTTTCTTCCAGAGTGACAGAGTTGAATTCCCACTTTCTGGCCCTGCGAGTGGATGAAGTCAACAACTCTCTTCAAGGGTGGAATCTGACTATCATTCCAGAGGCCAGAGTCCCCGGTTGAGACACGTCCATTAGGGGCGACGGCTGTGGCTTCGATAATGACAAGTGCGGCACCTTTCATGGCAAAAGAGCCATAGTGAACGAGATGAAAGTCTGTCAGGTGGCCTTCGATTGCGCTGAATGTTCCCATAGGTGACACGATAATGCGATGTTGCAGGTGGAGGCCTCGGATTTGGAGAGGGTGAAGAGGGTTGATTTGGGCTCATCTTCCGATATCAGAGTGCCAGGAGATGGTTTGATGTAAGGATACAAGGGAGATGGTTTCTTGGAGAGCATTTTGTAGACCTAGTTAGTGCAGACTTGGCTGTTTAGGTGATTGCAGTGTGGTATTATATGATGTCTTTCACAGGCGACAACCCGACTAATTTATAGGTCATTAAGTTCCCCATCTCTCAGTCTCAAGTCACCAAGCCCGTATTGCTGAATAATTCTGGATCATCTTTCGATTGTCGCTATCACATTTGCTCATCCTCAGCATTCATTCACCAGAACGATGTCGACTATTTCGGAATAGCTCAATAAATTGAACGAGCGAACGAATCAGGCGACACAGAACCACCCCACACCAGCATGATGACTGAATGCCAATTAGTAATTCATCACTGTGCTCGCTCTGTCACAAACAAACCACTAGACCTTTGAAAGAAGTCTACATGTCGACTATGATGGAGATGAAACTGGTTCGCAAGAAGAAATACTATCATAAGGTTAAGACTGGTTGCCTCACCTGTAGGTAAGTGACATGTTTGCCCGGAGTCACTGGTCCTGACCTAACCAAGGATGCCAGGGTCCGAAGGGTGAAATGCGACGAAGACAAACCAAGCTGCCATCGCTGCACATCCACTGGCCGTAAATGCGATGGATATGCACTCACTCCTGTAATTTCTAGTGGTGTCTCACTTTTGCCAGTTCTAACTGGTGGAAGCGATGCCGAAAGCCAGGCAATCTACCAGTTCCGAACCAGGATCGCTTCACTGCTTGCATCCCCCTTCGACGTCAAGTTCTGGACACACGATGTGCTACAGAGCGCAGAATTATTCATACCGGTTCGGCATGCACTGGCGGGTCTGGCATCTGCATATCAAAAGTCCGTCTTACTTGACACACACTCCCCAACCTGCGACCGGTTCATCTTTCGGCAATACGACAAAGCAATAAGAACTCTCTACTTGTGTTTTCAAGACGGCAAGGTTCTTTCCACGTCTCAAAGGTCGGCTGCTCTAGTGGCAAACTTTCTCTTTATGTTTCTCTGCTCGCTGCAGGGTCTTCGGCAAGAGGCGATTATCCATCTGCGGAATGGGCTAGCGCTTATTCAACAATGGGAGATGGACCTTAGTATCTCCAAGGATGATCCGGCGACTGGTATCATGATAGATATATCGAGGCTTTATATCCGTCTTGATACTCAGTCGCGTGTCATTGGCCAGGATGACATCGCCCCACCATTTTCACAGATCCGGCTGATGCCATCACCACGAGAAGAACTGCAGACCTTTTCGATGTGCCAAGCTTTGACACAGCTTGAAAGTATCCACAATCAAATACTACATCTTCCAGACGCCCAAGCTATACAGCACCTGAAGCTGTCTTTTTACAAAGACTTGTGGTTGTGGGATTTGCGCTTCGAACACCTAGCTTCCACTACCGAGTACCACAGCCACATCACCGCTCTCAGGATGCGAAGAGAGGTAGTCAGAGTGACGCTATTTATCAAGTTTGACAACGGCGGTACCGAATGGTGCATGGATACACGTTGTAAAGCCATTCTTGACCTTGCGCATCAGCTCATCAAAGGTCTCGGCCTCAAATCTGACCAAGTGGGTTACCATCTTGCCAGTGGCCTTGTGGAAGCTCTGTGCTTCGTTGCTCTAAATGGTAAGGACTGGGATTTGAGACAACAGGCCATCGATACCCTGCGACGGTATCGGTTCATCGATGGTATTTGGGGGAGTAACGCCGCTGCAGACTTGGCTTCGTGTCGCTTGCAGAGCGACATACATCAGTACCGACTTCTACTTGGGTGAGACCTTTCTCATTTTTCACGAATTAAGTTAGCCAAATTAAAAATAAAAATGTGCATGGTGCTTTACTGCACTCCCTGAGTAGGTGGCTATTGTCGGGAGTAGTCTTTAGGCATCTCGGCATGCTTAATACCGAGCTGTATGAAGGATCTACGAATGGGGGAGTGGGGTACCAGAAATCCTGCATCAACATCATCACTTTCCTGGCATATTGACGATTAAAAATATGACATCAGCTATTGGCGGCACAGTATTGCTTCGAGTATGGTGTGTATCCTGCTCTTCGGCGGGGATATATGTACGAGCCAGGCCCCGGAAAGCTTTCAATGGTCCACGACATGAGCATTCATTATCGACCCTCGCCGCTTACTGTCCAACATGAGACACTTACTTATTCTGACCACATGGATCACGTTATCCCTTGCCTTTGCCCAATGCTGCAGAACAGACGAAGATTGTAGCCTGAACGGCATCTGCATAAAACGCCACCAAACCTGTCGATGCGATGCCGGATGGATTGGTAACGATTGTGGCCGTCTCGATCTTGCCCCTGCCACCCGACACACCGGCTACAATCACACATACGAGCCGCCGGGACCAGGCGACTTCAACATCTGGCCCAATGCATCTTGGGGAGGCCGCATCGTTCAGGACCGCAACGATAAGCGAGTGTTCCACCTCTTCACTGTTCAATTCTCCCATGGCTGTGGTTTGAAAGGCTGGCGTCCTCACTCTTATATCATCCGAGCGGAATCAAATACAGGACCTCAAGGGCCGTACCATTATGCTGATGCTGTGTCCAAGAACTTTGCCCACAACCCTGATATCGTCTATAGTCCTGCCGACAAGAAATATCTTTTGTATAGTATCGGTGTCGAGTATGATAAGCTATTCACCAAATGCGAGAGTATCAGCTACACACGATGGCCCAACAACATCTCCGTCTCTACCGCCAGTGATATTCGTGGCCCTTGGTCACCTTTCAAAATGGTCGTCGATAGTGATCGCCCTGCTGGTATACACGCAACGAACCCATCGGCGTTTCCTCTCTGGACACGCAAAAACCCCACTCGGGAGATCGTGCTCGGGATAAAAGACTACTCAATCTTCACTGCTAAGTGCTGGAAGAGCAAGTATGAGCTCAGATACCAGGCAACCTGGAACGTCACAGAGCAACAAAACCCCGAATGGACGGAAGACCCATTCATTTGGCGCGACAAACGCGGTCATTGGCATTCAATCAACCACTGGATGATAGACTACGTTGAGAATGACAAACAACAATGGCCTCGCGTTGGTTCTCACCTGTTCTCGAGAAAGCTCACAGGGCCATGGCACTTTAAGCTTCAGGAGGCTTTTAGCTCCAACGTTACTTTTACGGATGGATCATGGCAGGTTTTCAAGCGAAGAGAGAGGCCCAAGCTGTTCTTCAGTGATGATGGGCAGATGACACCACTGTATATGACTAACGGGGTTCAAGAGATGAATCAGACTGGTGCTTCGTTTACACTTGTGCAGCCGATTGGTAGAAAATGGAAGGAGTTTGAGAAGAGCTTAGGTTTCTAATCTCCCTAAGTAGATAGGAGAGACCTGACTACCTTTCGTGTAACGCTTTTACAAATCAAGCCATATCCTTTGCGACTAAAGCGTCACAACAAAAGGACTTAGCAAGCTCAACAGGAGGAAGGGATGAGCATTTTTATATCTCATCAAATTAAATTACTCTTTCATTCATTATCATCTTGGTTGCGCATCGCGATACCGTGTACTTCCCTTGATTAGCCAGACAACGGTTTCTCCCAACGCAAATGACATCTACAGGATCGCGACTCGTTCTCCACAGTCACTCGATCCACATTCAACTAGAAAGATTCTCCAAAAAGCATAGCAACCTGAAGGATGGCGTGTCCTTAATTCTCACCGTCAAGGACTGAAGCCCAGTTCTCTTCCTCAGCACTGCGAAACGATTCGATACATGCCAGCTCCATCGTCTGCAATCTCTTCCCGGTCTCATCCACGAGGCTACACAACTCTTTTCGGTAATCCCTCATCTCGTTGCAGCTCTCTTGCATGAGTCTGGCCTTTTCGATATGATCCAGAGCGTTCAATCGTTGCTTCGCATCGCTATACTTCTTGGTGGCTTCTGCATGCCGTGTGCGTAGCTGATCGCTGGAAGCATAATCTAGATTACCCGGATATGCTTCGAGCAAGGAGTCTTTGAGTTGAATGAAAGTGTCGAGAACCGTTTTGTCTCCCCTCACATGCGAATTGAGAAGGCTGTCTTGCGAAACCCGGTCGCTTATCTCGTTTTGTACGTATGTGTCGATGTGCTGTCCAACTTCTCGAATCGTGTCCTCTCTTCCTTTTAAGTTGCCCAGTCCAAAGTCTGCAGCTGCCTTTTCGGCTTCCGCTTCTTTGAGGTTCTTAGCAGCATGGGCACGAAGGCTTTCGAGTTCTTCTAGTGTAAAGGCTGCGACGAGGATTTTGTATCGGTTGTATTGTAAGCCAGGGGCGTCGTTCATGTGCTCTTTGCGATCCGTTGACTCTCTGCATGAGCTTGTAAGTTGGTGAACTGTAGGCTTGACCATGCTTCGTTTGCGTATCTCGGAGATGTTGAAGCGGCGTCTGACAAGCTTCGCAACTTGTTTGTTGATCTCACCGGCGCTCGGCACAAGTGACATTTCTTCGATATCGTCAGTGGAAATACTGTCGCCATGTTCGACCACCCCAGATGGTTGTCGGTGGTTGACATGATTAGTCGTAGGGGGGGGAAGCTCGATGCAATCAGCGACTATCTTGCTTATCTTCCGAGACACACCAGGTACAGACCAGCTGTGACCAGGCATAATCGCTTTCTGCCCGGTTTCAGCAAAGTAAGAGTTGAATGCATATCTCAGATCTCCGAATTCTGTCCAAAGCAAATTTAGGCTGGCGCCATTTGCTTGCGCTGCGTTCGTAACCTTTTTCATTTGGGTGAGAAACTCGGCAGAGGGCTCAAAGGGCGCACCAGGCTGTGAGCGCGCAAGTCGGATATCTTGTGGGAGCCAGTCTGGTCCGCCCCATTGCTTATCCAGCCTGGCGTTTGAGCTTTCGAGAGGAGAGATGATATTTTCCCTAAATTCTGTTGAAGAAGTTTAGTAATATTGCAGCAGAAAGATGATATATACTCCTACCGTACCCTGACTCAATACCTCTTCCTGGGGGCCCTCCATCGGGGATTCAGCAGGCATTGGGTGGCATGATCGTACAAAATCAGCGAAGCGCGATGATCTGTCGGGGGTATGAGGTGGTGGCGGCGGGCGCCATTTGCTCCGAGGTATCGCCCATGGCGGAGGAGACGAAGACGTCGTTGAGATTTGAGGAAACAAAGAACCCAGGAGGAGAATATCTAGTCGTGGCACCACTCTGATGGTGCGAGGTTTTGGCAGAAGGTCCTGTGAAGGTGGCAGGACAGGCTCAGATATGCTCCTTGTTCGCAGCTGGAAGAGAAGAGGGACGAAGCAAGCGATGCACAGCATGCGTTGTAAGGTCATTGCAGGTGGCGAGCAGTGTCACCCTTATTAGTCTTAGAAACACAAATTGCTAGACTCAAGAGGGTGGCAGGTGTGGTGAATGTAGTCCATATATTCAATTTCACATTTAGAGTTTTACACCGGCTATATGAGCTTTGAACTTCAACTGGCGAACATCCTGATGGGATTGTCCACGAGACTTGCGCATATCAACACATATTTTCTGTAATCAATCAGCGATAACCTGGTGGCCGCCAGCTTTTAACGGCGTCAAGGACTTGAATTTAGCACAAGGGCAAAAAACATACACATTGAAACCGGCAAAAACATACAACAGCGGGGATTCGCTGGTCGTCACCGACCCAACTACTAATCCGCCGGTTAGTGGCTTGACTATGGGAGAGCGGACGGGATCCCGTATTTTCCACTACCTTTGGTCGTATGTACTTGTTTTTCGGGTTTGCAGGAATATATGGGACTCCCACCGACACGAACACCGGTTTTCCCTCCAGCGTTCTGGGATTCACCGCAGTCAATCACTAATTAGCTCCATGCACAACTTCTGAAAAAAGCAGCGAACCAGAAATGTCTTCACTGCAATTTTAACCCACCCCGAAGCCCAAATACCCCCCAGTTCAGCCAACCACTCGCAGTATCAATAGGTAACGTGATTAGCCTCACTTGGCCGATCACAAGTCTGCACCTCGCGGCAAATTGAGCTTATCCACACCACCTTGTCAACATTTATATAGATGGCGGTCGAATCTCCAGCAATTGAGATTGGTTAAACGAGCGTAACGACTTCCATTATCTTCTTGTGGTAGTGGGACGTTCGCTATGGTGGCTCAGCAGGAAAGATTACCAGCACGGTATCAAATGGCTTCATCAGTGAAAACTTCCTTGGAATGGACACATCGTGAAGGTTTCGTTTTGGGGCATGACAACGCACCACCGTGGTCGATATCCGTCTTATCATATCACATCAGCTTCTTGACTTTCGTACGATTGTAGAATGAGAGGATCTGGCGGTAGCGGAGGCGATTTAGCTCTTTGTCGTCGAAGGCAGCGAAGTTGATATCCTTTCGTAGATCTTCAGATGGGTCAGCTGTCTAGTAGAAATGCCGACCAAAGTAGGGATGTTAGCGGTATAACTCATAACTATGCGTCGTTGTGTTTTAAAACAACAGATCATCAGTTCGTAGAGTAGACGTCTGAAAATGGTCCGGCTTGACTTGCAGGGTCCAGTTGAGCCTCCTGTGTAATATCATATCACCCCTTGAATCTACTGCAGGTAGTTTGGTAGATATGGTGCTTACTATTGCGGCCGAGAGCTTTCCTATTGTCTGTGAATTACTTACCTCATTCACTTCACTGTTGCAGAAAAGCATCGAATCTGCTGTTTCTGTTGCCGAGTGTCACGCCATCGGATAGGTATGGAACACACTGGCACCTGCCCTGCACTCACAACCCGTGATGGACAGTACACAATCGGCTACCAGCACCTCGGCAGCCTGACTTCGCTCCTTCATCACCAGATCATCTCACATTTCTGCATAATTGTCATCATCACAAAAGCAACAACATCAACACCATATTACCCCTTCTTATTTCTCTACCATGGCCCCCCGCGAGTTTGTCCGGCGCTCTTTAGGGGAGATTTTGCCGTAAAGTCCTGTGCCGGAAATCCTTTTACCGGAAACTCCTCTGTCCGAGGCTTTGAAGGCTGGCAACCAGGCGCTCTTCAAGGAACTGCTGGAGGACCCTGAGAACCGTCGAGACATCAACACCGTTGGGCATGACTACCTGGAGGCCGCCATTCTCCTAAATAGAACAGAGATTGTCAGAGCTCTTGTTTCGCTGCCTTTTTCAGAGTTTGATTTCCCCAGTAAGTCGACTCCTCAGCGCTAAGCTTCTCTCGTTAACGATTTGGTCTCTTTATAGATCGCCCGGGGGCACCGACGGAAGCTAACAGCCCTTTGGACCTATCTATTTCATTTGAGCGCTTCGATATCTTCAAGATCATCGTCGACACCGGAAAAGTCGATATCTCCGAACCTGACTTAGATGGCAGGACTCCGCTACACCTCGCAAGCGCAATAGGGTCTACCCATATTGTCGAGTTGATGCTACAGCATGACAATGTCAAAGCGGATGCAAAGGATAATGAAGGCCGGACACCCCTCTACTTCGCTGCTTATGGGGGTATGAGCAATGTGGTCGAGATCCTTCTTCGCTTGAATACAGTGGACCCCGACTGTAAAGACGTGAAAGGTCGCAGCCCTTTCTGGTGGGCTGTCCGTTATGGCCATGATTCTGTCGCCAAAATGTTGGCCGATACTGGACGTGTCGACTGTAGCGTTGAGGAGGAGGCGACCAGGATACGCAATCGCATACTTGTTCTAGATAGGTATGGACCACCAACTTTTAGGACTCGTCACGGAAGACATGGCTAAGAGTCGGAACCAAATCTGGCCTCAAAGGCCACGATTTCTGGCAGCCAGAGAGTCTTGGCAGATATTGCTACGAGAAACATGACGCCCGTTAGTCGTGTATATCCAATAAAGTCGGTAAATCATTATTAAAAGCACCCCTCACTCCTCCATGTGACATTGTTCTTGTGTCTTTTGTGAACAGTCTTTGAAGTGAGCATTTCTATCGAGCAGCTGCACATGCACGTCACTAACACTCGTCCGTTAGCCAAGAAAACACAAAAATAACTTTCGCTTACCCCGCCGCAGCCTTTGGACATTGAACATTCGTCTATCAAAAAGTGGAAAGATGAGGAATATAGTCAACTGAGAAGGCAAAAATAAAATCAGTTGCGGTTTATGTGGATCGAACACATGACCTTCAGATATCGGATGATAGTGATTGAAGTGAACTTCAGTCTGACGCTCTCCCAACTGAGCTAAACCCGCTGACTAATTGATGAACGAATTCGTCAGTATTTGACATCATGTCGTGATCTTGAAAAGCGACTATTCTTGACTGGCCTGTGTCACATTTTACATGCTTAACGACACTCTCAAATCTGGATGAAGGCTGGAAGCAAATGACTAGCACAGTAATTGTAATACATTTCCTATCTAACAGGGCCGTGGATTAGAGGCCCCATCGGTAACAGTTTCGCTTTACGAAAATGTGCAACAAAGCCAGCCCTCTCAGACATGGCACATCTCACTTAGACATCTGCTTCAATCGTCGCGCCATCCATTCACCAGCAGTATAAACCTTCTCTTCGCCAACCTTCCTACCCACAGCCACGACTTGCTCATGTTTGTACTTCTCCACAGGCTCCATCAGCACTTCATCAGTAGGTCGAAGAAAATACACCAAGCTATACCGATCCAAGCAGCCTTGTGCTCCAGGCAATGGCACAACACGATGTTTCCCAGATTTGAGACGGCCTTTACTAAACTTGACCATGGCATCGCCAAGATTAATGATAGCATGACCCGGTAGTGGTTTTACGTATGCCCATTCCCCTTGTTTCTCTGGGTCGTGGCTCTGGATTTGCAATCCGCCGACCCAGTTGAACAAAACAGTGACGCTGCCGAAGTCGGTGTGAGATGGTAGACCAATTCTGTTGCTCTGCTGAGAAGAGGCATTGGTCATTTTGGTCATTCGTACATGATCCCCCGAAAGTGACGAAATTTTGTTTCTTTCCACAAACTCATCCGGTCCGAGGTCAAGTTGCTCGCCCAAGATGCGGAAGATGAGAAGACCCAGGGAATGGCAATCCGTAGCGAAACTCAAGAGCTCTTTCTGGTGCTCCATGATTTCCTTTGGATACTCTCGTGTCTTGGAGTTTCCCAGTAGATGGTCATTAGCAATGTTGAAGAACTCCGTGGCATCGGGTCGCGAGTCCTTGTCTGTTTTCTTCACCGCCCCAGCAGGCTTGTAACCAAACATTTCGTTTCCCCTTTCTGCAAGAAACTTCATCTTGTAGTCCAAGGGCTGATTGAGAGCTCCCTTCGCGACATCAAGAATACCATAGGCTTCGTCAAGAAGCGCTTGTCCAAAAGGGCCGTCCGTCAGGTCGAGGTAAAAGAACCCATCTGTCTCACAGGCTCTAAGCACCTTTTTCATCTCATTCTGACAAGAACTCGTGAGTTTTCTGTACGAAAGTCGCGCGATGGGCACGATTGAGACATCCTCGGGGAATGAAGGGAAATCGTTTTCAAGGCTGCCCATCATTAGAAGTTTTGGACTCAAATTGAATGTTTTTAAAGGAGAGGTTTGCTGGACTGAAAGATGATCAAACGGCTCAGAATTACTGGCTTAGTTTGAGGATTAAATATTAATCAGTCCATTTTGCGGCACGGCAAGTTCCATCACTAAGTTGGCGCCACTCAGCTTACAGTCAGGACAAGCCTCCAACGACGGGTACTTCCAGACGAGTAGATCAAAATATCGCAGTAGTATTGTTAGTAGATAGTAAGTTTGGGTGCTTAATCTATTCTTCATCTACATATTGTGGTGTTAGAAAAGATACCTGCTTTACGGCGCAGGCACAATGGAATCGATCAGTTCTCTTTTTCTCAAATCTCCTATTCCTCAAGATCTTCCGGTGCTTCGATCGTTATCCCTGTGTCTCATTCTTCTTCGATCTCTGTTTTCGAATGTTTCTGCAAACCTTGCACTCGCCAAACCTGTCAATTTGATTTCTCTTGATACTCGTTGCGCAATCCATTCCGGCTTGTCGTATATCACATGCCTCTATTTTTCGTTTACTGGAATCATATGAGCGTTTACAGTTTATGCAAATCAGGTTGAGTTGGTCTAGCCAGCACATAGTTTTCGGTATGAATTGATGAGTCACTATAATTGACAAATTGCGATCCTTCGTTCTGTGGCTGATGGCTGTAGTAGTCATTGGATTCATGGGCACAGGGCTACGGGAAATCTACTACTCATATACATCTAGCAGCGAGTGATTCATTTCACCTGGCCATTCACGGCAGATGCTTCTTGACGCTCCTCAGATTGGTGATTCGGATCATTTAGATTCCAGTGATAAATGACAACTGCTGGTATATTCGTGACTATCCAAGATTTATTATTCTATTCTTTATAGTTGTTACCCAACCAACTCTGATATTTCCAATCTATCTCACCTGTCTTAATCCCTGTCTTCTTCGCCCCCAATCATACTCAAATGCAACTGCGGCTGTGATCTACAAGCCTCCAAGACCTGTTCAGGAATCTCTGTCTCTTCCACAAGAACAATCAACTCTTTCATCTTCTTGGCCGTGAAAGTCAAAGTCTCGATCGCACTGGCCAGCAGTTCCGTCACTTCTTCGTCGGTTCCGAGTGGATTGAAGAACTCTAATGTCTCTAATTCCGGCGGTAAGCCTACAGAGTTTAGGCGTGGCTTCTTCGTCGTCTTTCCAAAAAGCTGGTAGTCCCAGTTCAGTCGTAGGGTCTTGAGTGAGACGAATTCGCGAAGGGCCAGGGGCCTAGCGCTGGCTAACATCGGGAAGTCGATCGTGATAGTCTCCAGGGAGTGACACTGTTCCTTGAGGGCCATTATGTAGTCTCTTATGCTACTCGAACTTTCCTCCAGGTCGGGCTCTGGCTCTTCTCTTTGTGTAAAGACAAACTCCTTCAAGGCTTCGGGGAACATCAGAACATCCGACAGGGTATCATCGTTAATATCGCATTCGATCAAATGTAGTTTGCTCAAGGCTGTGTTGTGTGGACGCTCGATCAACTCAAAGCCGCGGTCGTCCAGCTTCGCCCTCTTAATGACAAGCGTCTCGAGAGTTGGGTGAGTAAAGATGTGGATATTCTCTTGCAGATCCCAGTACTGATCATCCTCATCCTGGTAGAACAGGGTACAGGACTGCAAACAAGCCAGATCGAACGGGCCGTTGAACAGGTTACCTATACTGTGCAGCAGACTGACAGGTACTGCGATATCGAGTGTTTTTAAATTTGACATTGTGGAAATTGTATGGGAGACGCTATTCATGGGCTCTAGCGTGTCGGAGATGAGACGTGTTAGCTCTGAGGCTGGGTAGGCCAGCTTGACGCCTTCAATAGCCGAGCCACGCCGTGGCCGACGGGTGAGTGATTGACTGAATATGAGGTGAAGTTCCGGTTTGAGCCACTGGACTGTATTGTACAGCACAGCATCTGCGAGGGCGTGGTAGTGCTTGTTGAGCCGCGACACGTTGCAGAGGTCGTGCTTAGGCAAGGTTTCCAAGATGGAGACGAGCAAACTGTCTGGCATGCGAGCAAGAAAGTCGCCATGAGCCCCATGGTCGACTCTATGTATCGCTACCATTTTTAAGTCGTGATGGTATAGGAAAGAAGGGGTTAATCGATACTGGCGACTGAGGGTCTGAGGGTGGTGTGTGCTTGTGGTGTGTTGATGGTTGAAGTGACTAGCGCTGCGAGTGACGTAACGAATTGAGTGATTTATGTGGACCGTATGGGGTAAGCGCATTATGTAAGCCAGCTGGAAGCTTATTTTCGTTTCTGTGTTGGGACAAGCAGATGGAAGCCCAGCCACGACAGCCAGCACCAGCCTAGCAATTGAGCCTCTCTTTGCGATGGCAGGGGATTGGGCTGATTTATACCATGGCATTAGTGATTTTAACCTCTGATTCACTCACAAGGGTTTTGAGTTCTCGCCAAGTACAAGGTTTTAAAATATCGAAAAACAACTGGTTGGTGGGCAGGTAACGGGGTCCCGAAGGTTTCGCAGTATAATTAACTACCCATCGACTCAAAAGTATTAAGTGCTCTCGTAATTTTCGTACAACGATTGAACGCGTATGACTGAACCGAACACTAAGGCTTGGAAAGAGAGTGATGAGGCTCTGCAACGCGATCAACACTGCACAGATAAATTTCGTATTACCCCGCGTTCTGCATACCGTGACTGGAATGAGATTGGAAATTATCACTCTCGTTCTGGTATTATCTTACAGCGCCATGCACACCCAAGCAGTTGCAAATGTGGCTCAAATCTTGCAGCTATGAAACCTAGTCTTAATGAAGCAATCTGTCACGTTCTTTTAGACTGGCTATTTATTTTCTTTCTACTCAAAATTTGTACCAAAAAACAGGTAAGGTATCAAGATCTCACCAATCATCTCACTCAGATTAGCACGTGGATACTTCAAGTCCACTTCTAAAGCTTGGCAGCGGCTTTAATTATCTACTTGTAATGACCCTACGCCCTCAATGAGAATTTCTTCTTCCACTCGAATTTTCCTCCTCAACTTCATTCGGTTTGTTCATTTATCATGGCGGAATTCTTCAACACGATACTGGGATACCTCCAGGCGTCGATGAAACAGTCGCCCTATGTCTGGTGTGCTGCTGGACTCACATTTCTTATCGGCGCTCAACTTGCATTGGCCGTGTCTATCGCCCATGGTGACGAGGAAACTGTTCGCAGGCAACTTCACAACCTGCAAAAGGTCGGCGCCAGCAAAAAAGGTGATTCTCTTGAACAAGCTTCCGAAAAAGCCGTCGCCAGAGAGGCCGAGTCCAAAGATGAGAAGTCGACACAGCTAAACAAAATCTCACCTGTTGCCTCATGCGCACCCATCGAACTCATCTTAGCTGAGCACCCAGACGCTCAAAACAAGTACAACAACTGCTACGCTATTGCCGTCGAAACTGGAAAAGCCGGTAGCCAAGGTTTTCCCATCTGGGCCTCCTTAAATGAGCAAAACAAGCCAGCCTTATCCAAGATCACGACTGAGCTGTGGCTTCCGAAGCCCAACGCGGACAAGAATGATCCATTAGTCCAAAGTGAAGGCTGCATCATCATGTCGTTTCCGGACCCCGTTACTCCAACTTGGCTAGCGTATTTCGCAGGGTACACAGGAGATCGGTTCAGGATGCCCCAGGTCGCTTGTATCTTACCTCTTCGACCGACAGCAGATGAAATCAAGGAGCACAAGATCAAGATGAGACCTTTTCACATTGAGGGAGAGGACGTCAAGGGACTCGATATGGAAAAACTGCCTGCAGTTTCTGATATTTTGTCCAGGCTTAAAGTGTTCCTCAATCACCCGGAGCGTCAAGGCATTACCATCTTCAAGAGAGATTGAGGACAGGAAATCACATCCAGAGCAACGTCTGAACAACTAGAAGATGAACATATAGAACCGAGGATTCATTGTTTAAGAAACCTGGCACGATCAAGATTATACCAGAGAGGGTCTTCTACATTGTGGGATGGATCAATAGAAATGGAACGATAGCTTGGATATTATTGATACTAAAACTCTTTGTAATCTTTGAACACAAGCAGAAACGCTATCATAAACCTATAACTCTTTCATATACATGCTTCTCATTTACAAAGCCCCTCAACCTTTTTCATCTACTAATTGGCAGTCTGAACCTTCTCAGACTCTCGATCTGAAGAAGGGAACTGATCAACCTGGGTCTTGGCAAACTTGCGCGCAGGAACCTTGTGCTCAAAGAGAAGATCCAGTTCACCGTAAGTGCGACCCTTAGGCTCAGGAAGACGGAAGAAAGCCCAGATGAAGATCAAGAGACACCATCCAGCCCAGAAGAGACCTGTCTTGGCACCCCAGTTCCACGAGTTTCGGCCAAGCATGCGAGGCATGAGCGTGTTGGTGACGAGACCGGCGATGTTGCTGAAGTTGCGTGCAAGAACGATGGTCTTGGCCTTGAGACGGGTGGAAGAGATCTCTGCAACAATTGTGTAGGCAATGGGGCCAATGGTCATATCATAGACAAAGGTATACACGACGAGCAAGCTGCCGATGGCCCAGCCAACGCTTTCGGTGTGCTTGACGAAGCCAAGGGATCCGACTGCGATGAGGATACAGAAGAGTGCTGCCATACCGCAGATGTAGATGTCACGGCGACCGAAGCGGGACATCAAGACCCAAGAGAGGACGACACCAATGGCACCGATGGAGTATTGGATGACGTTGAAGTCGAGAGATCGCTCGGGTGAAAGACCAGCCTCGAGATAGAACTGAACGGAGTAACCCATGAGAGAGCTACCACAGAGGGCTTGGGCAGTGTAAGCAACTGAGGCAACTTCTGTTCGTCGCAGATCGCTGCGCATGAAGCAATGCCAGTAGTTGGTTCCAGCAGAGTTCTCAATCTCCATCTGGTTGGTAGCCTTGAGAAGCTCGACCTGGGAGTCGGCGTCGAAGGGAACATCACATTGTGTGACGAGTGCAAGGATGGATCGCTTGGCGTCTTCGTATCGCTCCTTGCGAACAAGCCACCAGGGAGACTCGGGAGCAAAGAGAGTACCGAGCATGATGAAAGGAGGCCAAGCCCACTGGAGAGCAAAGGGGATTCTGTAGGACCAGTCACCTCCCATTGTGCTGAATCCTCGGAGAACGCCAGCACCGATGAGTTGACCGATGACCCAGCACAAGTTGACGTAGGCTGTCAGGTAGGGACGGAGGACAACAGGAGCGACGTCAGAGGCATAGGCGAGGGTAAGGGTCTGGAAGATACCCCACGGGAGACCGAGGAGGATGTTTCCGGCCAAGAGGACGTGGAGGTTGGGTGCAAAGAAGGGGAAGAAGATAAGACCGATCATGAGCATTTGCGAAGCCATCATGGTCTTCTTGTAACCGAAGGCATCTGAGACCCAACCATTGATGTAAAGACCGATGATCTGACCGCACATGCCACCGACTTGGATATATGTTTGCCAGTCGGCAGAGATGATCAGGTTTCCGTTCGCGTCGAGTTCGTTACCAAACTTCTGCTTGAATCTGTACAACAGAACAGTTAGCCTCGAGAGGATTGGATACTGGTGGTAGAGGAAGTGCTACTTACGCATCGTATCCGTAGAAACTTCCCAGAAGACTCAGATCGTAACCCTCCATAATGATAGCCGTGGAGAACAGCAGGGAGAAGGCAATGGCCTTGGGATACAGCCTCAAACTATCGCGAAGAGTGAGGGTATGCTCGCGATCGTTGGCCGCGCGAGCAGCGGGCTTCTCAGCCTCGCCATAGCCCATCTTGGAGTCGGGATCTATGTGCTCAACCTGAGCGAAGTTGTCCTTGGGCGAAGACATGGTGTGATGTCGCTCAAGGCGAGGGAGGATGATGAAGAATAGGACTGTAGAGAGGGAAGGAGATGCTGGATGAGATGCTCTGGGGATGAGAATAAGAATAAAAAGCTGGGGAATCTGGGGATTCTTATGCTAAACTCCACAAACAGGACGTCTCCCCACGGTCGTTAAGGTTTGTCCCCAGGGTTAGGGGGCAAATGCCAAGAGTAGTCTAGAGGGGGAGGTTGTCGGACCGACAGGGCACAGAGACGAATCGACTCAGAACTGAGCTGTTCTCGCCAAGCTCTGGGCCTCGTGATAGCTTCAAAATCTGGCACAACAAGCTGTCGGACCGATAGAATGCTCGATGTTCCCTCAGACCACGATACGTTCTGAGAAGTTCTCGGTGCGGGAACTGGAGAAGAGGGAGTTTAGTTGCTCGACATTGTCGGACCGACAGGATCGAACGCTCCCCCGGATTTTCTCCAGGGCGCATTGACCACTGTGTCGGGACGAGGCTAGGCCACAAATGAATCATCACGCGTTGGAGTTGTTGGTTGGTGATGATCACTGCGTTATTGGGGCTAGGTTGTGCAGACAGGCGAGTCGGACAAAGCCGAGGAGATGCATGGCATTCATTCATCCCTGGTGATTAACTCAGGTAGGATTTTGGGTCGAAAGGACTACCAGACAGTTAAAAGATCTCTCTTCAACTAATTCATCGTTATAACAGCATTATCACAACAGGGCTTTCGATCTTCGAGTAGATGGTAATGAGTTCAATGCAATTTGATAACGCGGTTGTCGAAATAATTTAGGAGAGAAAAATCAGTGTTAACAGTAGATAAATGTTACCCCACCTTGCTTATTATCATTTTGATCTCGTATTACATCTGTACTCTAGGGTATTTTCGCGAACACAGACAGATTAAAGCAAAGCCTTTCTTTTTGGCCCAGCATGGCTGCACCCATCACACTCTGCATCGGTGTGGGGACATAAGGCAGAACTTAACTAATAATATGACCTGCGATTCAAAAATGCTTTCGGGTAGTCATTTCAGTGTTCACAGTCAAATTGCTGCAATCTCTTCGCTTAATCTAATTGACTTTTGCAAGAACATTCCATAAATCAAAACTAATAGCATCCTTTAAGACTGGACCGTGCATAAAGAACTAAGTCAAAAGACTCGTCGTACCATCAAGGTTTAGGAAACAAACAGTCACTAGTGCTAGTCTATGGAGTGGAGAGGCAAACCCAGTTGACCCCATGGGTCATGGATGATACCGCTGAACAATTTTAGGGTCCCACCAGGGGTACCTGTCAAACAGGTAGGTTTAAATGTATAGGATTTTCGTCCCACTGTTCATAGTCCTTGGTGGAGTTTACTAGATCAATTCTTTTGAGGTGATTTCCTTACCGGTATCGGAACAGAGTTTGTACGTGGGGTTCCAGCTGAGCCGTCAATTTCCTTTCCATACTAACTTCAAAAACTTAATCACTCTCATACATAGTCCTCTTAAGTGCAAGCTCGGGCATGGCAAGTTTTTCCGGCATAACTTCAAGAAGAATAACACCTGTCTTGCTGAGCTTGCATTCACTTTGTCAACATGCTTGAGTACGAGGATGATCTTTCCATTGTCTAGTATATATCCCTTACCCCAGATGAACTTCTATGCCACAGCAATATCCATTGCCTCCTTTTCTTCCTACTCGCTAACCTCGATGACTAGTTTCCTACAACTCACGCCTTGGGCCACCTGATCCAACCCAGCGTTGATATACTCCAATCCCTTTCCCACGACACTCGGCTCCGGACTAGGCTTAACAGTGCCTCTGATTAAATTCTCCCTCAGCCAGGTACCTATCCAGTACCTGAACTGCTCCAGCCTTTCCTCTTCATTCGCCATCGAGGGCTTGACGAATATCACTTCCACACCATCTAGATCCTCTGCATCTTGTGGGATTGGCACTGCTGACCCTATCTTTGCCGATTTGGTTCCTTGTTCGACAAAGGCCTTCAACACAGCCTGGCATAGCGCGAGTTGGCCTGTCGCAAGGAAACAGTGCCGTATGGCTAGACCATCAGCCTTGGCTGCAGAGATGATGGAGTCCACGACAGATGGGTCTTTGTAGTCAAAGACACGATCAGCACCTAGTGAGCGGATATACTCGTGGTTTGATGATCCAGCGGTAGCATATACGGCCGCGAAAGGGTAGCTGGGGTCTTGACGCATCAGACGAGCTGTCTGAACACCCATGGTGCCGATACTAGATGAAGCACCCCAAATGAGAAGAGCTTCTTTTTCTCGGAAGTGCCATGGCTCTGGTCTGCGTCAACAGAAGCAGAATTTCCTTCCATCCTCGGAATGCCCATTACATCCCAGGCACTAAGAGGTACCTGAACAGACACAGGTAGTGTTGCAGCGTGATTCCACGACATGTGGTCAGGGAGAGGTGCAACATGTTGCCACGGAACAAGACACTTTTCCTGGAAGGGCCCATAATCCGGATCACAGCCTCTCCAAGCCGAAGCAGAATAAGCAGCAACTCGAGTGACACCTGGCTCAAAGCATATTGTTGTGCCGTCTGCATCACTAGGGACGTTCTCGCCAACCTCCAGAACGAGGCCTGACATGTCGAAGCCGATGACAGCGGGAAACTCCGATATGAAGAGGCCGTGCTCGCGCATGAGGGCATCTGCTGGGTTTATGGCGACGGACTTGACGGCGATGAGGAGTTCATTTGAGCCAGGCTTTGGGGTGGGACGGGATTGTATCTCAAAGGGTTGGCCTTTGCCTGGTAGGACAGCGGCGAGATGTGTAGGCATGGTGATTGTTGGGGAGATGTGGATGAATGCTGGGTTTGATAGGATATGATGAGTAGAATCTCTGGTAGGGAAAACGTCTTCTCTTTATAGCTCATTCCATCATTTAAAACAGGGTGTCTTGCATCTTCAAGATCGCTTGGCATTAATTCCTGAGTCTCAACGAGCCAATCAGAGCTCTCTGCACCCGTGGAGTGGTTAGCGTGAGATACAGTTCCGAAGCGAGGTTAGTGCATCGAGACAAAATACGTGGAGTTTTTAGAAGGATCCAACGTCTCTCCACTTGTTGCGGATATTCTCGGTCAGCATTCACTCTTCATCAAGGAGAGCTTCTCAAAATTCATTCATTGCAGGATTCTACCCAGTCATGGCTTCGAACCCAATGAAGCAAGAGAGGCGGCCTATGCGGAGGTCAAGATACGGCTGCAGAAATTGCAAGCTTAGAAAGCTCAAGGTTGGTGGATCATAAATTACAATGCTTGGCTGGACGATCTGACTCTGGTGGCAGTGCGATGAAAATAAACCAAGCTGCAACAAGTGTGCTTCTTTCGGGGTGTTGTGTAATTTCGGACTAAATATCCCGGACCTGCAGCCAATCACTTCTGACACTGGACGATCGCTTGCTTGTCATAAACCAGCACTTCAACCACCTGTAGCAAGCGTTATATGGACCTCTGATCGATACACAACCTATCAGCTAAACGCCAAGTGTCAGGACTTTATAACCAGATACTATGGACGCAGTCTTCTCACACCAGATGACTCAAACATGTTAAAAGTCAACCGCAAGCTCCTCGACCTTGCCTTTTCCGTAAGTACCGTTAATCGAGCCATCAGCAGCAAAGACCAACACACCTACTTATAGTACCCCTGCTTGATGCACGCCTCTTTAGCCGTGGCATTCACATACGACCGCTATCTGAACTCGTCATCAAACTCGCGTCCAAGTCTGGAAGAGTGCTATCACTGGTCTCAAAGCACAGCTCTATTCAACAAGAGACTAAGAGAGCCTGTCAAAGCAAAAGACAAAGACCCGATATGGGGCACTGCAGCTGCATTGGCTGTTTTGACCTTCTCGTGTCCAGATGCACACAGACCTGAAGACTCCTGGCCTTTGAAGTCGTCGGGCGAGGATGACTTGGACTGGGTGTATATGATAAACGGAAAGATGTCACTTTGGGATATGGTGGATCCTCTACGGCCAGATAGTCTTTTCCAGGTCATGGCTGTGACGTTGGCGCAGATGCATTCACCCTTGCCAGAAGTTGGCATAAACGGAATACCCGAGGCGTTGGCTATTGTCTGCCTTCTCGATGACTCTTCTACGCCAGATAACAACTTATATTTCCACGCCGCGCACGCTGTTTCTCGCATCCTCAATCTTGCGGACAGCGATGTGACCACAGGCCATACTCAACTCTTTACGCATAGACTTGATGGGGCTTTCAAGAAGTTACTCGTCGGAAGGGACCCAGTTGCTCTTGTGTTGCTGTACCTGTGGTATTGCAAGGCAGGGCGCAGTATATGGTGGATTGAGTTGAGGGCCAGAGTCGAATGTCCTGCTATTCGCATGTACCTGGAACTTTATCACCCTGATGATTTTGCGGTACATGCACTGCTTCAGACGGACGATGTTACGATGGGTCAGGAACTAGTTAGGCGTTCCTTGCGCGATGTCTAGCTCGATTGCAAAGTAGGGCCAATATGGCAGGCTCCTGGACTCATGAGTGGACATAGTCACGGTGATAAACTCAATGGGCAATGGCATACGAAGCAAGTGATTGCTTTCTTGAGGCGCGACAAACAACGGCTTATGCTACGGGTATACAGACAGCACGGTAGGGGAAGTACGGAATGGAAAACGCACGGAAACGTGTATATCCCTCGCGCAGCACGTATTACAAGAACAGTCAGTTGTGGTCAATCCATGGTCGCTGAATCGTAGCAGCGTAGACCTTGTCGCGTCGTTCCGGTCGAGAAAAACGGCCAGGACGCAGCTTGCCCATACGGAAGCCTGGGCTCTCGGAGGCAAGTCTGCATCACTCCAACGTCGTAAGTGGAGTGAAAAGGGAGTGGCTGTTGAGCGACAGAGCCCAAGCGTACGCAACCGTGCAATCCACGAGTATGTTGAACCTGACCAGGCGACTCAGAGTTCAGTATGCATACGGCATATTCTCCAGCGGACGTAACGAGGCTTTGATAGCCTACGACCGACGCTGTACCAGGGTGCCAAAGATGGTCAAGCGGCAGATGAATCGCAGCACTCGGTGTTGCGCGAGAGTTGGTCGTATCTGGCCCTAGCCGGTATAGCCAAGCATTCGACCATTCACCGAGCTCAAAGCTAGACTACAACTCTGCGCGATGGAAGCGAGCTTTGAGCCGCAGCAACGGCCCAAGTAATATGCTATTGGAAACCATGTTTCGAGAGCCGTCGCAGAACGCGTCGTCACTCGTCTGCTTTGTCTACTTGTTCTCGACCGATGTCGCGCCGTGGCATTGATAGTTTTAGGGTTTAGTATCGATCGTTGTATCTTGCCCAACTGTCGACTCGGCCGGTTCCATGCCGTGGGGAATGGTTTAACGTGATGAAACCGCATCGGACGAGAGGACGTTGACACTACTGGTCGTTCTTTCGCAATGCAACTTGTTGCTGTCGTTCGACATCACGTGTAAATTGGGTTGCAATGCCACGCGACGCGCCGCACTTCTATGTCGCTGGCTCCCGTATTTGCGGATTGCAACGCGTAGGAGTGGCTGGTTCGAGTGCGAAGTGGTCTTCGTCAAGTGTCCGGCGTGGCTGTGGTGTTTATGATTCGCAGGAGCCTGTTGGATCTGTCGATTCTTTTCTGAGGCTGGGCATATGTACTCGGCGTCGGTTCGTACGCGAGGGGATCTCTTTTTGCTTTACTGAAAGCATGACGTAGGCACAAATTGTCGTTTTGGGAACTGGGCTTAACGCGCCGGTTCCGCTGGGGCTTGCGCAAGATCGGGAACGGGTCTGGGAAGATGCCAATTGCTGGAGCGCAGCAGAGCATTGGATTGAGACAGTAGTCACGTGTCTGCAGTCCCGTACAAAACTAATAATAACGAAAAAATAAAATAGGAATAAAACCATATGAAATGAATAAAATTAACATATTTTTAAATAATTTTGAGAAAGATTTATATAAGAATATATATAAAATAAGAGAGATTATTATATTTTATATTACTTTATACAAAGTTTAGAAGAGAGGAATTTGTCAGAACCTTTACCTACCTATTGTAGCTGGAAGAGATTACCCTATATCAACCTGTCACGAAAACATCAGAACCGGACATTTACAATGTAGATCAAAGAGAAAAGTGAATGATGGTTTATGTTGACTATGCTTACCTATTTTTACAGAGATAGTTTTCTAATTGATGACTACAAAGAGTTGAATAGGCTTCCAAAAGATACTCCCTACATGTTGGCTTGCAGATGCGGTCGACTATGGATGTTTTTGTCACAATTTGAGCCGCTAATCCAGTAGAGTTGCCAAATCGCATGTCGTTTTGTCCTTATGCCTCTTCCCTCCTGGCAGGACCAAGATCAACAGCACGGTACCACATAAGTTCTCGGCTGCATGTGGCACAACGGTGCTCACTTGAAACTGCGCCGTACAGCACGTTGCATTATTGGGCCGCCTAGGATATCCCCACCTCGTTCTGCATGCAACTTGCAAATCCTGTAATTTACGCAACCTTGACTTAAAAGTTGTGTGCCAGTAATTTGCCGTTAAGGATCTCGTTTGCATCTGAGGGGAGACCCTGGCCTAGTAGATCACATATACGTTACTGCATGGCTGACTTCGTTGGCCTCTCAGTGATCGCTGTTTGTTCCACCTTACACTTTAATAGGTTAACAACAGCTGTTGCAAACTTTCGAAGGATTCATCCAAATATTCCAGAGAAGATCCAACAATGACAATGATTGGGCTCTGTCAAACAAAAGCTCGAAGAAGTACTCTGAATCAGAAGCTGCTTGGCCATTTTCAGCAGAATCTCAGCTCGACACGATGTTCCGTTACACGGCAGGTGCAATGTATGTTTGCTAATAAACTGGTCCGTGAACTCGTGCATTACCCCAGGCTGTCAAAACCCTACAATGGCCAGGGGTGTGGATTGCACTGTTTCTGAGGCATGTCGAGGTGACAATCCGCTTTTATTCTTCGTGCCGGGTTATGATCAGCCCGAGCTGCCTGCTGAAGGAAGGAAAGAAACTAGACTGATGAGTCGCTTGTTACAAGAGGTCTACGTAGTATGTCATCGATTCGAGAGTGTCAAGTCCCGGTTTTACTCAGTGGTGACACTTCTTGTAACAGAGCTATGGAGCCGCACTGAGGGATGATGCTAAAGCCAGAAGCATCCCATTTGCTTATAGTTCTGAGAATTGTAGCAATTCTGTGTTATTAACAACTCGCACATGGGATATCATTGCAATCCAGATCCCCGGATTCGCGAATGTTGCATCGCTCGGATGCTACCATTTGAGCCTCCTGAGGCAACAGAAATCAGTCACCAGCATGCGGGGTGTCAAAAACTCCAAGCCCCTGCGCACGATGCAAACCCATGCGAAGAACAGGTTGAACGCGTACCGATCCCGCGGAAAGTTTGAATCAAAACTTTGAACCTGGGTACCGCATGTCTGGGTAATTAATTACTTGGCGGCGCAAGGTGCTGATGGCGGCTTTGCACCCATCAGTGTTAGCTCGAGTGGTTGACCTGAAGATTGGGGGTTGTGACCCCAATGTTATGCAGGGCGCCCATGACTCAGAGCTTGTGATTCGGCAAACAAGCGATGGGAATGCCTGCCATGTTTGGAGAGCGCGTGGATTTCGACCGAGATACCGAGTTTAGGGATGAGCGAAGACAAATACTGAGAAGAGAGATGATGTTTGCACATCGAAGCTTATAGTTGTGGCCACAGACGGTGAGAGCAATTTGATGTAGCTTGCTCACAGCTTCATACGTATACATCTCAGACATATGCCAGATGTGACATAGACCGGCCCGTAGATTGCCGCATCTCCGCACTTGGCCGTAGTCATCGGCAAACTGGACAAGTCACCACGCGGAAACAAGCAATGAGGAGAAAGTCGAATGTCATAGTTTGGCCGTAGCTTGCATGAGCCAAGGACCCCGTCGCCACTTGAGGTGCTTGGACCTTTCCTTTAAAATAAGCTTGTCGCTGAAGAATCGGGGGAGACTAGACTTTGGGGTTAGGAGACTTTCAGCCGTTGTGGGGAAATGGGACGTTGACACGAGCGACGAGCGCGGAGACAGACGAGACGATGAGGAGGGTGGGATGGGGGTTGGTGTCTTGGTGACTCGACCCTTGTAGTTATAGTCTTGGGTTAACGTCTTGGCTTTTCGACCAGGCTTGTTCGTCGGCCGAGAAATACCGATTCATTTGGTAAATTGCAGAAGTTTGGTCGCGTTAAATCATGCTGAGACGATAAGCATCAGTAACTTCTGTGAAGCCAGGAATTTACAGCTGTCACTCTTGACTAGGCTCTTGGATCAAGATGGCGGTCCCATGACTCGACCGGAGAGAAATGCGGGCCCAATCCTGTCTAGAGTCTCGGGCCAAGAGAGTCAGGAGCAGGCAGAGCTGGCCAATGGGATAGAGGAAGACTTCTCCCGCTCTGTCGTGGATTGGAGGTTTAACCGAGGTCCTTTTGCAGTAGAGGGCTGCGGCAAAGCAATCTACCGGTTCAAAATGCATAATCAAGAGCTGCGAATCAAGGATACGGGCAGTAAACAGAGCCATTGCCAATGACATCTATCCGCACTGCGAACACGAAAAAAGGCTTTCCCAGGAAGACGTTCGCATCTTATCTATTGTCCCCATCTCCATCTCCTTCCTCGTACCCCAGAAATGCATCCGAGTCCAGGTGGAACCGCCCTCAAATCCGGGGGCGACCCAGCGTTAGTACCGGCGCTCCAACCTTAATTGGGGTCCCCATAAATCTTTCTTCAGCGCCTAACCACCGCTATTCTCGACACCTAACGGTAGTTTTACAGCACAGGCATGCAGTGGATGACTTTCGGATTTTGATCCACCGAGTCGTCTCCCTGTGTCCTCCAAAAGGCATGGCTCGTCAAGCTCGGGTCAATGCCAGCGAAGCCACAAATCAACCTAATTCGTCGCAGTATGCGGGGAAAACGTCAGCCGTGGGTGTTTAACCTGCGTGGGAGTGGAAAGTGATTCGCGGACCCCGTGGGGAAATTCCGCCGAGATATCCCTGCCCAACTTGGCACAGTTGCGTTGGATAAGGATTCCCCGGGGGGGTTTAGCATGGCAGACCCATCAACAAACTGGGGAATCCATAGATAGTGCGGAGGTTGCTTATATCTATGCCCTCCCCGTTTTCTGTTTCCCCAGATCTGCATCGAGCACTCTCGACAACCTTTTTCTCCCTCTCCTCATCAACTCCACATCCTGCGAGATACCATACTATGGCGCCTCCTGTAGACACCGCCCAGGAGGAATCCGGGCGAAAGGCCCCGGTTCACCACACCGAGTACTCTGGCTACAACTCACAAGTCGAGCTCATCGAGGCCGCTGTCGCTGCCAGTGACGCTGAGGCTCTCATCCCCAAGAAGGAGCTGTTCTCACGATACTGGCCTGCCGTTACATTCAGTATGCTTCTGAGTGTGGCCCTGGTCATGGAGGGTATGGATGTTGGTCTCATCAACAATTTCTTCGCTCATCCTGCGTACCTGAAGAGGTTTGGATGGCCTGATGCGGATGGCACACAGCATATCTCTACAAAGTGGCAGGGTGCCATTGGTGCTGGAAACAACTGTGGTTCTATCCTTGGTCTGCTCCTCAACGGTTGGCTGCAGGCTCGATTTGGTTCGCGACGAGTCTACATGGTATGTCACTCCCCTCCTCACTGACTCGGAGAACACAAAGCTAACGCTCAACTCTAGTTCGCTATGTCGCTCATGGCATGCACCATCTTCGTCCTCTTCTTCGCCGTCAACGTCGAGATGCTCCTTGTCGGTAACCTCCTCTGTGGTATCCCCTGGGGTATCTTCCAGACCCTCACCACCGCCTACGCCGCCGAGATCTGCCCCGCCGCCCTCCGTGGATACCTCACTGCCTGGGTTTCCATGTGCTGGGGAGCCGGAAGTTTCCTGGCCACTGGTGTCCTCCGTGGATCTCTGGACCTCAAGGGTGATGCCGGATGGCGAGTGCCCTACGGTCTGCAGTGGATGTGGATTCCTCCTCTGATCACCGTTGCCTACTTCTCCCCCGAGAGTCCCTGGTATCTCATCCGCCGCGGCAGAGTCGAGGATGCTGAGAATGCCCTTCGCCGTCTTGCTCGCAAGGGTCACTACACTGAGGAGACTATGGCTCAGACTCTGGCTCTCATGAAGCACACCAACGAGATGGAGAAGGTTGAGGCCGAGGCTGCTAGCTTCAGGGATTGTTTCCGCGGCACTAACCTTCGCCGAACTGGAATTGTCTGCATGGCCTGGGTCATCCAGATCCTCAACGGTCAATCCATCACCAGCTTTGCCGCAATCATGCTCAAGTCTGTTGGCATGAGCAACACCATGGCTTTTAACTACAACATGATCATCCAGTCGGTTAACATCCTTGCTACCTCCGTCGCCATCGTCCTCATGGGCCGAATCGGTCGCCGTACCTTCTACCTATGGGGTTCCTCAGGTATCGGCGCATGTATGTTGATCATCGGTATCCTCGGCTTCGTCCCCAAGGTCGACAGTGTTGCCATCATTACCGCCGCCTTCCTGGTTGTCGTACAATGTATCTTCAAGGTCTCCCTCGGTCCTACCACTTACGTCATCGTCGCCGAGACATCCTCCAGCCGTGTCCGAGCCCAGACAATCGTGCTTGGTCGCGCCATCTACGTATGCGGTCAAATTGTCGTGCAACAGCTCAACCCCCGTATGCTCAACTCCAGCAGTGATGCCTGGAACTGGGGAGCCAAGACAGGAATGTTCTACTTCGGCCTTTGCTTTATCTGGGCTGTCTGGATCTTCTTCTTCCTTCCTGAGACCAAGAACCGCAGCTTTGCTGATATCGACTACCTCTTTCAGAAGAAGACCAACGCTCGCAAGTTCGAAACCACTCCGATTGATTGTAAGCTATATCCTCCACTCATCTTGATACGACATCGCTGACCACAAAATAGTGTTTGAGATTGTCGGACCCGACAGGACCGCAGATAAGCTCCAGGGTGTTGATGTTGTCACTCCCGTCAACACCAACACTCAGACAGCTGAGATTCAGAGCGACAAGAAGATCTAAATGGTTTAATCGATTCTATAAATTAGCATAATAGTTAGCACGTTTGCCATTGGCCTTACGTGTAGCATAATACCAGAGCATGTCTACTGCTTCTATACTACGAGTACACCTGTGCCTTCCGAGTTGCGTGTATGTACAGTCCCATGCAAAAATACCGATAACGACCCAAATAGGAATATATATAATCATGAATGTATATAAAATATAGAATATTTAGGATACTTCATACATACTCTTAGGATCGGATTATGTATAATCATGTAAAATAAGAGAATTTATAGTAATTTATACTATCTTACATAAAAAATAGAAGAGAGGAGGTTGTTGGAACTTTTGCCCACCCACTGTATTCGTTCAAGTAAAGATATCTCTGATTCGGGGTTGAGGGCATTGCCGCCGCTTCAAGGCATAGATCTCCTCCAATTACTCCGCAGGCTTTTGACCGTAAACAGCTGTTCTATAACAAATAGTCAGGACGAGCATGTCAAAGAGTTGATGAAGGTAAAAGCGTACACTAAAACATATGAATGAAGCTTCGGGTTCAGCAGCTCTTTGCGCATATCGATAAGAAAGACTTGCGCCTTCTCATATTCCCACTGTCGAACATTAGCTTCGTATACAAAGCACGCGATACAATGTGACGCAACATACTCCCAACATTCCAGTCAAGCCACGAATAGAGAAGCCCTCCAAGCCCTGCAGCAAGAATTGACGGTTCCAAGCACCCCACTTCTGCAGATCCTTGTTCTTTGCCCAAGTACCGATAGGCACTTTGACTTTTCGCTCCGAGATATTCTGCAGACCAGCTTCCTTGAATGCGTCGGCAGGGTTCCAGAAGAAGGGGTTGCCTATCTTTTTCCGATCTCCTCGAAAATCTTAACCCAAGTCTTCAGTGGAGAATCAGGGCTCATGCTATCATCGTCTGCCCTTGCGTCTCCCCAAAGTTCGACGTGCTCGATCCAGCCGCCCGGTTTAAGGTGTCTGTACACTAGTTAGGTTTGTTCGCGAGGATATGGTAAGGGTTGATGTACGTTTGGGCTTTCTTGAGGAGCTCTGGCCAGCTTGGGACAGTACCTGTCATGTAACGGATGTGAATAAAGTCAAATTTGTTCTCTGGATATGTCCACTCCTTGTTGATATCATCGACCTCGAATCTACAATTGGGCGGGATGAAGTTTGGTTGGATCGGTGAGAGGTCAACACCAAGGACTTCAGCAGAAGGGTGCATGTCTGCCATGTCACTGGCCACATTAGCAACCATGAGTTTTGATGGTGAGGATATGACGACTCACATAGCCCAGATACCCGTTCCACAGCCAACATCCAGAACATTCTGTTGCTAACGTGTTAGTAAGCTGCGATCAGCTGAAAGACGAAGAGACTGACTTGTGGACTGTCGCCGATTGGCGCCTCGTAGAGCTTGCCATCTAGAACTATACGGAACAACTCATGGCTGAGGAGCGGTTAGATAGGAATCGGAATTGGCATAGGCAAGGAATCACATTAAGTCTTCAGCTTCCTGCTGTCGGTCATCATTTGGTGCCCTAGAAAATAGGATATGCGTTAACTGCCTGAAGGTATTGTCTTTTAACACAGAGCCACTTACCAATAGGGACCATCTCCGTATGCGTGATAACGTCTACCATTCTCCCACTTGTAGTTCAGGATAGACTCTCTCAGAGATTCAGTGTCGGTAACGCTGGTTCTGGAGTATGTTAGTACATGCCTCGCCAAATGTGGCAGTATATCTTGCGCTACTGAATACGAAGAGTCTGAGTCGGACGCCTGTATACAACAAGCATTAGTGTATTGGAAAGGGCAATTCGACAGAATTTGGTTTAGCCCACAGGTTCAATAGGAGCATTCTCTTGCCGAGCAGTCTCAGGCCTAGGCGACTTGGAAGTCTTGGCGGGTGACTTTGGCGAAGACATCTTCAGCCGTGATTGGTGAGAAGCGATGGTGTTGGTTGACGAGTTGCAGCTTCAGTTTACCGAGCAGACGGAAACGAGAAGTAAAAAAAGAACCCTTCGCTTCCGAGGAAAAAGAGGGAAAAATTAGATGGCGGTCAATCAATTTATCTCGCATTGTGTCTCCACGGTTCCCCCACTCGTATGTGACCTGTTGCGGTGGGGAAGGCATTGCCACGTAGTACTCGGCTGTTCTGGTTGTATCCTTGTATCTTTTGTAGATCTTTGCCAGAGTTAATTAATTCCAACTTACGATTACCGAAGGAGGTGAAGGCTAAAATATTGAGTGTTTGGGCGGGGTGTTCTACAGAAGACCATGATCACATAGACATATCTATGGCCAGTTCGTCGGGAATATTGGCCTAGGTTTCCCTTTGTCGCGAACCACAGGACTTATGGGTCTAATCCCCAGTGCCATTAGCTACTGTCAGTGAATTTGAATAAAGGTTTCTTCTACTTTTGCTGGATAGATTAGTGATATGAGATTGTATGATTCAAATTATGACCAGTACAGTTCCGTGTGAAAGTCCCGACATTGAGCCAACGAGAGATACATGATAAAATAAATTTATAAAATTAAATATTATTAGAAAAGTTAGTTTTTAATCTCAAGATAAGATTATACAAGATTATATAAATTAAAAAGAGCTTATATAAGATTATATAAGATTACATAAATTGAACAGACCTTATTATAATTTATATAATTTTATATAAAATCTGGAAAAGAAAACGCTATCGGAACCATTACACGCCCACTATGGTACCAGGCCCACTGAGATATCAAAGGAGCCAAAGCCGTGGTGAAGATCCATTAGTATATCGATATTCGATTGAAATAAGCTGACATAAGTAATGTATCCGTTTTTCATTCGACTGTGACATCCCTCACCCTTATCTTCAGATCCTGTCCCGGCACAGGTGAGATGATACCCAACGTAGGCACCTTGTCATCCATCTCTGGGAAAGCCTGGCTCTTGCAACCACCAACAACCTCGATATCATACCTCGTCAGAAGAATCGCAAGGTAAGTCAAAGCAGTTTGCTGCGCCAAAAGCCTCCCAGGGCACAGCGTAGCACCGCCGCCGAAGGGCTTGTAGGTCCTTGCGTTCGAGAGCTTGGGGCTCTCAAGGAACTTGTTCATGTCGAACTTCGTCGGCTCTTGACCCCAGTACTCCTCATTAAGATGTAGCTGACGATATGGCATCATAACATCGCTACCGGCTTTAAACTCAAAGCCGGCGATAGTTGTGTCTTGAACGACGCGGCGAAATGTTGAGGCTCCGCCGTGGATGCGCATAGTTTCATAGAACGTTGCGTTTATCATGGGGCATTCTTTGAGATACTCGACATCAGGTTGATTGTGGATGCCGTTTTTGAAAGCTGGTGCCACTTCAGCTTTGAGTTCTTCCTTAAGTCCAGGAGTGTATAGAGTTTGTGCAAGAAGCCAAAAGGCAAGGATGGAGGGGTTTCCATTGATACTTGATCTTGTTAGTTAATGATAGGACTCCAGGAAAGGGTATTACTCACGCCCAATAGAGTTTGAACAAGACAGCAGCGATATCACGAGAGCTAATGCCGTGCTTACGCATCTCTTCTTCTGACCTCAACACAAATGGTGCAGCATCCAGTCTCTTTTCCTGTGGTAGTTCGAAATACCTGGTCAATGCATGGATGCAGGAATCCTTGGCGTCGTGGGCCGTCTTGGATAGTATCTTCGGATATCGAAATAGCAACTTCCAAGCGTGGTGGTTGAACGTGTGGAAGGCGTCTAGCAACTCAGGTGCATGCTCAAAGACAGCAGTGCCAAAGAAGCTATTAGTAGATACAATAACAATGATGTCACCCGTCCATTTGAGCATACCATGTATTTCGCCTTTCCCTGTTGTGGACTCACTCTTTTGTTGCAATACTCTGTCCAACTCTGATAGAAAGTCTTCGTAGAATGATCGCGACGAAGGACCCGGTGCCATATCCTTTCGCACCCAAGAGCGAACAGAGTTGGGGACAGATACAGAGGTGTCAGTGACTATGGTATTCCACATGATATTCCTTGACTGCTGCGAAACGGTCACGTATCCCATGACCTGGTCGACGTATGCATCGAAGAGCATCTCTTTAGTCTTCTTGTAAGTCTCGGCAATATGGCGAGGATCAAGGATGATGTACGTGCGACGGCCACCGACCAACACGCTGAATGGCTGCGAGGGGGTTTTGAAGTAATTTCTCGTCAAATCAGCAATGTATATTCGAGATGAGCCTCTTTGAACTTACCGGGCTGCAACCAAAGTTTTATGAGTATCTCTCAAGAACGAAACATTGTGACCAAGGCCTGAATCATTAACAAACATTCTACCAACTTCTCCAGCTGGGTTACTTACCTGGTATCCAGTAAGGTAGCATGGGAGGCTCAGACTTCGAGTTCCATAGGGCACCCGACCGTAAGAGATATTGCCATGTGACGTATGAAGCTACACAGATTCCGAGAACTCGATAAATGACACCATGGACAAGTGTAAGTGTGGACCATTCAAGTTCCAATGACTGGAAAGTGGCATCATTGCCAGGTGAAATAACAGTTGAGTTCATCGTTTGGTATCGAGATGAGGGAGCATTTATTTACACCTTTCGTGGAGGATTTAGGTCAACTTTTATAAATGAAATATAAGCGCTTGAACGTAACCCTGGCTCCGAGCCTAGGTAATTGTCGTCACTCATAGGCCAACACGGCTATCTGTTCCGCATCTCTGCTTCTCTCCACTAGCCATTGTTAACGATACGGATAAGTGGCGTTCGCGACTATGCTCAATTCAAGTAAGCGAAGGCATGTCGAAAGTCACAATTGGATGATAGATGGATCAGAAAGTGGGACTGATGACAGCCACAACTGCAGGGCTGTGATACGATAACAACAATTGTTGAAGATCGGAGAGAGAACGGCTTTGCCAGATACCACCTCAACCAGAACTATTGACGTAGACTCGTGGAGTTCAAACTTTATATTGCATGAGGGTTGTGCGAAATGCGTTCGCAAGGTCTTTTCAGGTCTGACCAAGCTGTCTGGTGAAGCTATTTTCACATGCTTTCCTGTTCGTCCAAGACACTAAGGTGGTCCAGTGGAACAAATCCTTATCTCGCTGCAGCCATCATTGGTGAGCGGTGCGAGACGGTCAAAAATCTTTCAGCCCCGAGGGCAGGAACCCTTGCACCGCATGAATCCTTTCCTCAAGTAGCAGGTGTAGTAGTTGATAGAGATTTTGATGAGAAAGAGGCGCAGGAAATCAAATCAGGTTTAGCGTCCGAGAAGGAACATTCTTAACAAGTACGACAATTGACTAATCATGAAATGCAGATCGCATCTTCAACCTCACTTGGAGGAAATAAATAAAAACTGGTTCCTCCAGCTTTTCCCGGTTGCCTCAGTAAAGTTTGAGACATAATATGCCGCTTCGATCATTCTAGGCCGGATCTTGTAGATCTGTCTTACTTTTGTCGTATCTACCAATCATAGAATCTGATAAACAAAGTTACACCTCAGCTCGATAAGCGGCTGGGCGTAATGTGCAGAATGTCTCGGTTCTTTCCTTCTCACAGGCTCCTCGAAAGCTTGCGAGTATCCAATTGGACCTTCCTTGTGCGACTTCAGTGAGACATTGTCTTGTGATCGACTTTCCTTCGAGTGAGGGGTTGGTAAAACATTCGTTTTCCTTCCTTTCACAAATCTTTCCGTTAGCACTACACTTTACTTCTGCAGATCTTTACTAATCGAATAACCTCATTCGGTCTCTCGGCGCCATTAAGTAGATCTTTATTATCGTGATTCAGTCTCAACTTGTGCAGCGTACATCTATCCACGCAACTGGGTTATTCGCCTGTTTGGAATATCCGACTTTGTACTTGTACCACCGTCACCAGCCGCCATGTCGCCGAATTCTTCAGATAGCTCCGTCAACAGCGATGCACTTGAACTCGAAGCCGCGGGATACTCCCAGGCGATGCCGCGCCGCTTCTCACTCTGGTCTCTAGGCGCGCTATCCTTCACTCTTACCTGTACATGGCTCGGAACCGGGTCTTCTATCGGCATTAGTCTCACAGAGGCGTCTTCAGCTGGAACGTTGTGGTCGCTTCCTATAGCTGGAGTGATGACTACCATCGTTTCGTTGGGAATGGCAGAACTTGCATCCGCTTATCCAGTGGCCGGTGCACAGTACTATTGGTCATTCATGGTGGCTCGTGATGACTACAAGGCTTTCGCATCTTACTTGTTCGTACCTGATAGTCTAGTCGCTTTGTCACGTACTGACTCGTTGACAGAAATGGCTGGATGAGCGTCATCGGTTGGTGGCTCGCGTCAAGCTCAGTCTCCAACTTTGTGGCATCCATGATCCTTGATATCGTTGGTGCGTGGCACCCAGATTGGGATCAAAAGCGATGGCACCAATACGTGATATATGTTGCTCTGATCTGGATCGCAACCGCAAGCAACATCTTTGCGTCACGATGGATCCCGCTGTTCAACAAGATGGTCTTTGTCTTATCAGTTCTAACTCTTGGCGCTACAACGATTACGCTCTTCGTTGTAACGAAAGATCACGCATCAGCCAAGTTCATCTTCACCGATGCAACTAACAGGACTGGCTGGTCAAGCGACGGCTTCGCCTTCATGCTGGCGGTAGGCAATGCCGTATATGCCTTCTTGGGCAGTGACTGTGGCGCTCACTTGTGCGAAGAAATTCCCAACCCAGCCAAGAACGTGCCCAAGGTTATGATTTACCCGTTGCTTATGGGATTACTCACAGCATTCCCATTTGCGGCTTCTCTCATGTATGCAACAAAGGATATCTCGGCTGTGCTCAACACAACTACTGGATTGCCCTTGTTCGAGATTTACTACCAGGGAACTGGATCTAGGCCTGTCGCGTCGGTGTTAATGGCTTTGTTTGCATTTTGCTTCTTTGCAAATCTGGTTGCTAACGGTAAGAATCAGTCACTGACAAGATGCATCCGCTGACTCCCCTAGCGACGACTTCATCACGCACGTTGTGGGCTGTTTCCCGAGATGGTGCCTTACCATATTCCCACTTTTGGGAGCGCGTACACCCCATATTTGAGGTCCCCGTCAACGCTTTAGTTCTCTCTGCGACATTCATTACGGTTAGTCGGTTTACCTCTCAGCATTGACTTGTTCTTACGGTATTCTTCCTAGATATATGGTCTTATTTTCCTTGGATCATCGACCGCCTTCTCTGCCATGGTCAGCGCGGCCATCATCTTTCTACAAACATCATGTGTGATACCCCAAGCCGTGCTACTTTACAGAGGACGAGAGCGCGTTCTACCGGTTCGATATTTCAGCCTTGGCAAATTCGGCGCCCTCATCAACGGCATATCCGTCGCTTGGGTAGTTTTTCTCGACATCTTGTACTGCTTCCCCACAACCGTACCAATCACCGCACAAAACATGAGCTACGTTTCAGTAGTGTTTACTGGGCTAGTCGGTTTTGTCATTGTCCTCTGGTTCACCACCAAGAAAGGCACCTTTACAGGACCAAGAATTGATCTCGATTCATTGAATGCTAGGCGGCTAGCAGCAGTTGAGACGTTGGAAGGGACTCGATTGACGGCAGAGTATCATCCGTTGCGAAACTCGGAGACGAGAAAAGAGGATTAGGGACTAGGCCAGTATTACTGTGATATCTTGACTTGATATCTACCTGAGCGATAAGTGTCCTTATCTTCGATTGCGGGAGTGAGATCGGGAAATTGAACGCGCTAGTGGTCGATCAAAGGGAAGTCCGCCTTGTGCCTGAAACACGTCCATACGAATTTCTATTTGTAGTTATCAGACTAGGGTTTTCGCATAAGACTTATCAAGACCAGCTATGTTATCAAATCTGCAAGGGTAGTGGCGAAGCAATCATGATGGGACATATCCGCGAAAATATGGCAACATATTGACACAACACCCGGGTGTTTGGCCCGATCGAAGAATATTGTCCTACTGTCATATAAACTCGCATCACCGACGATGGTCCCACACATATAGTGGTTCCCAGGCAGTGGTGGTTGTTGCCCGGAATAGGGCCGTCGTAATTTCCGATAAAAGTAGAGCCTCCAAGGTGTTAAAGAAATTGTTTTCGCTAGGGCCCGGGGAATGAATCATGCAGCCGCTAATAGCGGGGCGTAGAATCCACTTGGCCAGGATTCACTTCCCAAGGTCTGCTTTGTAAATATGTAAGATATTGAGATTATCTATTATTGGTAGACTCAAATAACATATTCCTTTTTGTCAATCGACTTGACGAACTCAGATTGGCTTGATATATCAAATTTCGGCTTGAATCGTGCTGTTGTTCGCATATGTTCCATTCAACCCTGCATGGACAATCCCAGTCATATCCGACGCTAAGTACCAACAACATCGTGAACTTCAACGTCTGGGCGTAGGCAGCAGCGCCTTTTGACTTACAGAAAATTTCCTCAAGGTAAATAAATAATGCTACTATTGTCCCAGTGGCTTTTCCTGATCATCCAATCGACAACACCGGGCAGACACAAAATTCTCAAGCCAAGCTACTTCCCATCATTTTCACACTACGTACAATGTTCAGCTCAATCAGAACTTTTTTCTTTCTTTGGTCAATATTAGGCTTCATCACAAATATCTCCGCCCATCAACAATGGCCACACTCATACCAACAACCCGCCGTTCCTGCGTTGCGGTACACACTCGCAGCACAAGACTATTATACACCACCCCCTTCAAAAACACCACAACCAATGACGCGCTTTGATCGACATGGCATGGACGAAGCTTTGCATGCATGCGCAGAGTATTGCGAGCTTGAGGGCCGGCTGGTCGCCCATATGAGCCATGATGCTTGCTATTGCGCCCTCGCCAGTCTGCCTAAAACATTGATCCAGGATCGAATACAACAGACAATGCCGCAGGCCTTGATCTCGTTATATGGCATCTGGTGGTTCCGCGGCGAAAGAATTTGACAATACCCAGACTACCTTTTACACCACAAATGGCAACTCAACATACCTTTGCTTATCAACTCTTGATGAAAAACGAAATTATTCTCTTTTCCCTTTGTAACATAATGTTTTACTAGATCAGCGAGGATTTATACCAATGCACTTTTGATCAATTATACACAATTCTCGCCGCGCTGATGTGACAACATCGTGACCAATCACTATGCCTCAGAAACGCCAATTGACGTGCTGGAGATGTCGAGATGTTTGATAATGTTTTAGCTTCTCCCAAATCACAATTGGTTTGGCAAGTAAAAGTATTGTTGCGCGTAGATCCTCAGTCCAACTCGGTACTCTTAATCGCCAAGTCAAGCCGTATATATCAACCCCGTCATGTACTGACAGCTGATAAGTCTCAGTTGTCGTTGTAACAAACAACCTACCACCTTCCAAGTAAAAAGAAATACTGTAGGCAGTGTCAAAACGTTCTGAAAAGCAAAAACAAGGTTACGCCCGGGCTCGAACCGGGGACCTTCTCGGTGTGAGCGAGATGCCATAACCAACTAGACCACGAAACCAAGAGTTATGATTGGATGAAGAAGAGTGCTTCAATCTGAGCCTAACATTGGCAGTGTTTTTGCCTCTTGATTTCACAGCCTTTTCGCATGTGTTCAAGGGAACGGGAGGTCCAGATGTAATGTTACCCAAAAGCGTGCCAGCCAGGGCATCGGTGCATCACAATGAACGCCAACGAAATCCACTGACGTCCGCATGCACAACACTAACCTTAGGCGAAGTTGGCTTCTACTCAGTAATTCGGAAGATTAAGTAGCCGCTCAGGGAGACATAGAATCATTGGATACGTAGTCTACTTAGTCCAAGGCATCCCCGGTTTGATCAATAGTGTTGATAATAACCTCCATGCATGCAAATTCCATCATAATTCAAGACCGAGTAATCTCGTTGGTATATATACAATCATAATGCTGCTGGCTATCTACAATTGCCAGGTCAAAGTTACAAGTCCTCCTCCTTTTCAGGCTCAGACTTCTTAAAATCAGGCTTGGTGATCACATTGTTATCCGCATCCTTGATCTTATCCCAGAACAACTTAGCATTCTTGGGATCATTGGCAAACAAGGTATCAACCACCTGCTTCTTTGGGGTCTCTCCCATCCACTGGAACAGGGAAAAGTCTCTAAACTCATCAGCACGGAAGATTTCAAGCATCTCAATAGGCTCGTCGCCGATGTTCTCAACAAAATGGCCCATGTTGCGCGGGACAATGCCGACATCTCCGGGGACATAGTCAAAGGTCCTTGCAGTTCCCTCGGAGGCAAAGATAGTCACCCTGGCGCGACCCTTGATGAAGAAGGACCACTCGTCTGCAGTTGGGTGCCAATGCATCTCCCGGATAGCACCGGGCTCGATGATAGCGTGGGCCGCAGCAATGGTCTTGGAGATGGGGAAATTCTTGGAGTCTGTGATACGGACTTGGCCGCCGTTTGTCTTGAGAGGCTCTTGGTCGAGCATGCGATGGGTAAAATTGTACTTTGACTTCTTGACCTTCTTTCCGCTGGGCTGCTCATCTTTGATGGAGCCGGGTGTTCGGCCCTGGAAGATGTACTTTTCTCCTGCGGGAAGGTGGGCAAAGACTTCAGGGGCCAGGTCAAAGTTCTTGGAGATAACAGATTTTGGGGTGTGTGCTGTAACTGTTAGCAGGGCTATTTTCTGCAGGAGGATGTAACTTACCCAGCCAGTCAGTGAGAACAAATGTGGACTCTTCGGAGAAGTGTCCGTCGTCAAAGATCAGAAGGAATTCAGTGCCATTGGGGCTCAGTCCTTGGAGAGAGTGAGGGACTCCGCTGGGGAAGTACTGCGGAATTGTTAGGTGATTCCTGATCTGCACAGAAACTTACTCACCCATAAATCACCCTTCTTCAGGTCATCAATGAAGTTACCACCCTCGTAGTCAAGCGCAGTTACTCGCACTTCTCCATCGAGCACATAGGCCCACTCGGCCTCCTTGTGCCAGTGAAGCTCACGATACACGCCTTCATCAAGACGCATGTTTACACCAGCCAGCTCAACACTTGTTGGAAGCTCGCGAATGGTGGTTTGACGGGTCCAGCCGCCCTCCTGTTCAGTGTAAGCCAGTTTCCTGATCAAGCAATAGGCGCACATACCTCAATTCGAATGTGGGAGTCAGCAAAACTCCAGCGCATGTTAGCCAGGTTGCCACGGTCAGTGCCTGGCGGCCTAACAAGATCTGGGTTCTGACGAGATCGTGCCTCATTCCAGGGGCCGAGAACAGAAGCTCCGAGACCATTGCGCCAGGGGAGAGGGTCAAGATCGTCCCCGACAGAGTCAACTGGCTTGTCAACTGGGTCTCTATGACCTGGCGTAAACGGGACATTCTTGCCGCCCGTCACACCACGGTAGTTGGAGGGTATCTTGAGACCATTGAGCAGACGTTGACGAGGACTGTCCTGCACTGGAACACCTGCGCAGACGTCCAGAAGGACGGGGAGATAGGCAATGTGACGCAGATGCATGCTTGCAGAACTAGGGCTGATGTGTGTTATTGATTTTGACAACGACGGGGAGATAGAATGGCGATTATGTGTTGCAGAGAGTTTATGTCAACGCTAATGATTGAACGATCAAGAGCTTCAATTGCTAAATTGCCTTTGAGGTTAAGTAGCTTGATTTTCGCGTACACGGAGCATTGCCAAGATCCCCTCAGACGAAATTCATGACGCCGAGAATGCGATCACCGGCGCATCACCGAAGCATTTCTTTTCGGGAATACAAACCCGTCTGGTGTAACAGTGCATGACGATGATGACTGCCGTTGTAAACGCGGGACCCGGCTAACCGGCACTTAGCGTACTGAGGAGAACCTTGCCATGATAGGGACATGTTAGACTGTGGCACAGGGGGATGACTTTGATAGGTACTGGATGAATCCCTCTGGAAAGCAAACTGTGAATTTCAGTGACTCCTTGATGTTCATAGGTTGTTTTACTATACGATTGGTAGGGTATGATTGGGCGGATGCGGGTTACCGAGAGTGGTAAGAAGGAGGGGGTTAATGATGTTGGAAACGATGGTGTGAGACGATGACGCGGTATGACCGTCTAAACTTCATTTTAACAATAAGCTCTTTGTAACATTTCAAGCTTATTACCAAGAGTCTAAGACCAAGACGGCCCGGACGGCTTCTTGATGTGTAAGAGCGGGGAACAGTTCTAGCTCCGGGACTCACCAAGACATCCCCGCTTAGCCAAGGAGAAATAGTCATTGCAGCCGATCTTAGTGCGTTTCTAGTGCAGCTCTTGAAAGCTGGGGTAGAAGTAGACATGGTGTGAAGGTCTTGGGCTTGCTGACCTGCCTCGGTCACTCGGTGAATACGCGGCTTTGAGTGCGATTGAGGCTAGATACGACAGGCAGTTTCACCAATTATCGAGTTGTGGAAATAGCAGAATTACAGCGATCGTCTTGGCGTCTTGTTTATTTATCCCCTCACTAGTAAACCGGTATTTTAATTAAGAACAAACCATCCAGAGGTCTTACCAAGCATTAACAACACCCAACTCACTGTAACTCAAAAACACTTCAACCAACGAAATGTCTCACCAAAACACTCAGCCCTACGGCACAATCTCCAATGGCGAAAGCAGAGCAGAAAACGGCATCTCCTCTCACAGCGATGAGACGCAAGCTCTGCTTGGGCCAAAGCCGGGATCTAGATCGTGGCTGCGCAAGAGATTAGGTGCTGATGTCCGACGGGACTGGGCCGATGTGATGCTTCTGGCGTGTTATATCATAACAGGCATTCTCGACAGCGCGTCTATATCTACATGGGGCGCTTTTGTTTCCATGCAAACTGGTACGACTCTCGCCAAGATAAGCTCTTGTCATACTGACGCTCTGGATAGGAAATACTGTTTATCTTGGTCTTGGTCCAACCGCGGGAACAAACCGGTGGAAAAAGTCTGGATCATCAATCCTGGCCTTTTGCATCGGTTCTTTCTTCTTCAGCCGTCTTCACAGGGTCTTCACGCCAACACCAAGACGCAAATGGGTATTCTGCGTATCTTTCGGCATCCAGACAGCTTTCATCATCGCAGCGGCATCAATCGTGACCTGGGGCCCCAAGGGTGCTGGCCCGGACGACGTACCCTGGTACGTAATTGTACCAATCGCCCTTGTCGCATTCCAAAGCTGCGGACAGGCCGTCGCCAGCAGAGCCCTCAAGTTCAACGCCCTCACGAGCGTCGTGCTGACCAGCATCTACTGCGACCTATTCTCCGACGCAGCACTGTTCGAGAGCGTGTTCGCCAACGCTGAGCGAAACCGTCGAGTTGCAGCACCGGCTCTGCTCCTCATGGGCGCCGTGATTGGAGGAATTATTGCCAAGAGCGAATTTGGAACTTCTGGCGCGCTTTGGTTAGCTGCTGTGTTGAAAGTACTCGTCATGTTTGGTTGGGCCGTGTGGCCTGCAGATGAAGAGGGGTCTTGAGAAACGAATTATCGGTCCTAATAATAGCGATTTAAGCGATCGTTGTAACCGGGAGTTATATCCAAGTCTAGACCTATGAGATCGACGGCACTTGGTCTATTTAGGAAGCTGTCTTAGCTCTACATGAAACTACTACACGTGAAAGCGTATTCTATTATGACTCGTACCAAACACCCGAGACGGTTCACCAAAGCCAAATATTAGTCAGGTTGCAGTATGCCGTATAAACCTAGCCATGTATTGCTTCCCTCAACCGAAGCTGGGAGTGTAATTCGCATTGACCCCTCATCTGGAAGGCCGATCTTGATGTCCATCATGCAGTAAGCGGCCTCGAGCCTTAAGGTTCCTCCTACAACGTAGCAACGCAACCCCCCTCTGCCGATTATGCGGTTTCTGCAGACACCTTGTACGCCAAAAGTCAGCTTACTGGTTGTCTCTACCACACGCAAATCCTCTGTGCACACGATCTGATACAACGAACTGAACTCAATCGCCCTCGAACGGCTCGGAGTAAGAGGATATCTGTCGGTGTTCGGTATCGAGACACATTATTGTCGATGATTCCTTGATGGGGACATGCGCCCGCGCGTGCGAGTGTTGCATTTAAAGTCGTGCCCAATCCGCGATGCAGTGTCGTACTAGAGGGTGTACGACGGCTGGTTGCAGGCTGCAGCAGATAGCTCGGTGTGATACCCTTTCACGATGTGAACTTTTGCGGCATGCCCAATCAGTGGATAAGGCATATGGCACATGATAGCTTGGTGATGTTGTGAATAGTGTAGGATAGACTCGGTATAGTGATGTGATGACTTGTTACAGACTGTGCTGTTTCTAACAATAGCGCGTTTCTATATCAATAGACAGCAAACCAGTCCTCGATCCAAGTTGTCCTTACTCAACATCTTCATCGAATACTGTTTACAATCCTTTTCAAATCAACATGAAGTTGCTCGAAAAAGCCAAATCAGACGTTGTGAACGATGTCACTTGGAACAGAGCAGCTCGACTGGGAGTCAAAGGAGCCAGAGCTCTACCATCGGGAACGGTGCAGTATCTCAGCGACAAAGTCCCCATTGTTGGCTGGCTGCCAAGATACAACTACCGATGGCTCGTGAACGATCTAATCGCTGGACTGACTCTGGGTCTCATGTTGATCCCACAGGGTTTGTCATATGCTAAGATCGCAGACATTCCTGTTGAGTATGGGTTGATGTCCAGTTGGCTACCAGCTGTGATCTATGCCTTCATGGGAACCACCAAAGGTAAGTTATCATGAGCAAGATTGTGAAATAGCCCAGTCTCACAATAGACAGATGTCTCGACAGGTCCAACATCACTCATCGGCCTCCTCACTTCCGAAAACGTCCACGCCCTGCAAGATCGATGGACTCCTTCCGAGATCGCCTCCGCAACAGCTTTCATGATGGGAATCTACGGCATGATTCTCGGCTTTTTGAAACTCGGATTCCTCCTCGAATTTATATCTCTCCCAGTTCTCAGCGGATTCATCACTGCCATTGCTATCACCATCATCCTCAACCAGATGGACTCTCTCCTCGGCGAGGACAACGTCCGCGATGGTGCAGCAAAGCAAATCCACGATATTTTCAATGAGCTGCCCAATGCCAACGGCTGGGCTTGTCTTATTGGGTTTACTGGTATTCTGTTCCTGACTATCCTTGAGAAATCTGGAAAGAGGTGGAGTAAAGACAACAAGATCATCTGGCTACTCTCCACCACAAGAGCGTTCCTGGCGCTGGTCCTTTTCACTGGTATCAGCTACGCAGTGAACAAGAACCGAGAGGATTATCTCTTCGAGGTCGTCAAGGTCAAGTCCACAGGTCAGCAAGCACCGACGATGCCAAGATCCGACCTCATTCCTGAGGTCGCTGGCCGCAGTATTGCCGTGTTTATTGGTTCTGCAGTTGAACACTTGGCTATTGCACGTGCTTTCGCTGTCAAGAATCACTACACCTCTGATCAGAGTCAAGAGCTTTGCTATCTTGGCATTACCAACTTCTTCAACAGTTTCTTCCATGCCATGGGCGTTGGTGGTGCCATGTCTCGTACAGCTGTCAACTCATCGTGTAACGTCAAATCGCCTCTCTCTGGTGTCGTTACCATGGCTGTTGTACTAGTTTGTGTCTACGAACTCGTCGGAGCGCTGTACTGGATTCCAAAGGCCACTCTTGCTGCTATCATCATCACTGCCGTCTGGGGGCTTATCTCACCTCCTTCGACATTCTATCGATACTGGAAGACATCTTTAGCCGACTTCATCGCTTCCATGCTAGCTCTGTGGGTCACGCTCTTCCACTCAAGTGAGGTCGGTATTGGCTGCGCTGTCGGGTTCAACATTGTCTACATCCTGCTTCGCCAGGTCTTTACACGGATATCATCAACTGGAGCCGATGTTGAGTCAAACATCAGATCATCTTGGTCACCTAGAAGTAACGGTCCGTCAATGACCATCTCTGAGGACACCAGAATCTTCACCTTCAATGAGTCTCTCATCTTCCCTAACGCTTTCCATAACACCTCCAAGGTACTTGATGAGATCCAAACCTTCCATGCACCTTTCTACAGTGGCAGTCATGGCCCCGAGACAGAGCGAAACTGGTCTGTCGTAGGAGAAAGAAGGTTGCACGTCTACGCAAGCAGGCCAACATCACCGATCCTTCATCATTGCCAGGAATTGGGCTCGTTATTCTGGACTTCTCTCGCGTCAACATGTTAGACACAACTGCTGTCACATACCTCAAGAACCTGGTAACTAACTTGAAGAACTATGGAGGAGACGGCATAGAGGTTCGATTTGCCAACATGAACGCCGTGTGTCGAGAGCGAGTAACTCGAGCAGGTTGGCGGCTCGTCGAGGTCGGCTCGGAAGAAGAGTTCGATGGTGACTCAGATGATGCCATGTACCTCTACTGGGACACGGGGGCGGCACTAGCGGCTCCGAGGAGGAGAGGTTCAATATTGAGTGATGATGGAAAGGGCCACACGATGCACGAGGAGAAGGTTGAGTAACACGTAGGGCAAGGAGTGAAGGGCGGCGGAATAAGATACCATTGGGAGTTTTTCATTTTTGTTCTCGTAAAGCTATCATGACGTTCTCTAACGAATATACTTTTAATTGCATCTCTCACTGGTCTCACGTACATAAACTGCCACATTGCTTACCTGCCCACTCTTTGCATAGTAATCTAACAAGTCTACACATGTGGTCATGTCTTGCCAAGCTGCATATGATCGGCCAATGACTGTATGATTCTAGATCTACAGTGTGGATATCCATTACTTCCATCGCAAGTTCTGAACTTCGCCTTGCAAGCAGCCATGCATACCTTTTGTTCCGAATTTCATTATTTCGCAAGCACCTTTTCATTTGTTCAAATGTCTTTAAGTATTCCAAGTCAAGTGATGGACCGCTTGTCTACTAATTTAGCCTCGTATCAGAGACAAGACATGATACCTCATCTAGCTTTCTCTGACAAAAGTCCTGTGCTCTCTCACCGCAATTTCTCCCCCTTTGTGGGTCCAGACTTATTCACTTATTCTTCCAATATGTTACATGGCAATCCGTTCTCGTCAGATATCCGTCTCAGAAGCCTGGCAATAAAGGCTTTGTGTTAGCATGCGTGGGTGATCCTCTGTGTTTGGAGACATAAGGCTAAGATCATGAATGAATCCCAGCCATCAGCTATGTCGATGGAATGAAAAAAGTCCGAGTTTGATATGACCCGGAAAGCCCGTTCGTCACAACTTCCAACTTGCGAGTTCAGTCCAAAAGCAAATGGGTCATTATAAGATTCCGTCTTGAAACGATCAATAGAAACTGGATGTTATGAAAGTGAACGAAGTGCTAGAATACGATAGATCATCGCTCGCACGTGAAAGATCAACAATAGTCCGCAGATCATTCGAGCTCTCCGCAGCGGTATAGACTGGGTTATCAGTACGATAACTCGTATCTCGGCAGATACGAGTCCAGGCCCAGGATGTTCCCTTTAGCCGACTGGACCGCTTCTTCAACAGTTATTCTCGGATCATATGCAAAGGTCTAGACTTTTAGTGATCCGCAAAATATGAATACGTATGATGCGCACGGAACATCGCCGCACGCTAGAAGAGGTCTGGAATCGGTCTGGAAGGATATCTCAGATAAAACTCCTGGCAGATGTGAAGAGCCAATTCATCGAATGATGTCCATTGAGCACTGTAGTTGAGCCTCAAATCTTTTAATATGTCCTTTTAACCAATTCTGACCTCATTCTAAGTTCAATTGACCTCTGACATCAGTCCGAGCCCTATCATTTGACGTCCCGTATCCCCCCATCAGTCACGCTTGCACAATACGAGGTCTGCCAAATACGAGCTGCAAGAACCTAAAGACTCCTCAGCCAATCGAAATCGTCGCATCCCCACCATTGACTTTGGGATACGATCATTTCCGGCATTCTTTAGTCTTGTTTGGGGCTAGCAAGTCTCAGCTGATCTGATAGCTCAAACTCTCGGTACTCAAAGAAGAGTATCGTTGCGGACCGGTCCGTGAGATCCAATGTAGACCGCTCTCAACGTGCGGTGAATGAGGGCCAGGATGGGTGTTTGCGCTTGGCTGCGGGGGAATGATGACGGGCTTTTTTGTAACACGAACTTTGACGGATGTTCCGGCTATTTGTGGTAACAGTGGCAGAGCTACAACTATAAAGAGTGAATGCGGTTCATCATCAATTCTCATCAACTCATCGCAAACTTCCTCTTAGATCATCAACCACCCAAATCTTCAACATGCAGCTGACCAACCTCCTCTGCCTCGCTGGCGTTCTGACCTCCGCGTCAGCCATCACTGGTACTTCACTCCAAAAACTCCCACTCACGATTAAAACATCTAACAGATGATAGTCTCCTACGACGCCGGCTACGGCGATGCCAGCCGCGCCATGACAGCCGTTTCATGCTCCGACGGCAAGAACGGTCTCATCACCAAGTACGGCTGGAAGACCCAGGGCAACATCCCCAAGTTCCCCTACGTCGGCGGCGCGCAGGCTATCGCTGGCTGGAACTCGGCCAGCTGCGGTACCTGCTGGAAGCTTACCTACAAGGGAAAGAGCATCAACGTCCTGGCCATCGACCATACTGCTGCTGGTTTCAACATTTCGCCCGCTGCGATGAACGCCCTCACCAACAACCAGGCTGTCAAGCTCGGTCGGGTTGATGCTACCGCTACCCAGGTGCCTGTCAAGAACTGTGGTCTCAAATAAGCGCATATTCGACTATTGGATGACGGATGACAGATGACGGATTTTAATGATTTGGATGACGCATGGCGATGATATTCTCTTCTTGATAAAGTTTTGGGCCAAGTGGGGTTTGAGCGGCCTGTATCTGCTGAGCCTGGACAAGTTGGTACAACCTAGCATACCACGACAACAAGTGGAAACTACTTAATCAACTGAATTATATTTTTTGATCAATTGCATAATAGCCTTTGGATTCTCCCTCGCACCTGTTTTATGACGTGTTGTGCGACATCGAAAAAGATGTTCAACTTTGCACCTAGATCAATGACAACGATCGTCCTCATTGTTTTACGGAAACAAATCATGTTGTCATATGTAAGTTTGCGCATTGGCAATGACGTGACGGGATATATGTCATAGAAGTTTAAGCTCATCGCGTGTTTCATGTTTGCAACCTTATGTCATGCATATAAACACGTCAGCAGAATAAATATACAATGACAAGATAGTAAATGACCACGTCACTTTGTTAGCTCCGTTATTCCGTTGCATGAAAGAGTCTTTAGTTTTCGAGACCTCCAAATTCATCAGCTAGAAAGCATGATCCAAGTTGTGTACAAATGTAGACCTTTTCATCATATGGAGGATACAGAAGCAAAATCCAGCCTGCTGCGGCCATCTCGTGCTAGTTTGTGTGTATCAGGATATTAGAGGTAGGATTGATGTCTTGGAGGAACGACAGCAAACGATAACCTCAGTGTAGTATTATAGTGTAACACCAGGTCAGCCGTTTGGCTTAGTTTACAAATTGAATCGTGCTAAATCTGATGATAGCAAGGCACTTGGAGGGTTTCTTCATTCTTCTACAATTGCAGTATAAAAAGACTGTGGCCTCATAGTAATGAATCTCTGACATAATGCTAGTGTTATAGTCGAGTAAGAGTACCATACAAATGCCGAGGTGACGATTGTAATGCATTCCTTCTGTACCATCTCACACCGAAGTAGCCAATTGCTTACATCCACATTTATGAGGCCGAGCCACTTCCTCCTATGCTAATAATTGAATTTTCCATTGATCCTTTCGGAAACGTCGGACTGATTAGTGCAACGTTGGCATACAGCCATCGAAGACGGCAGGACAAATCACCAGCTTCCAATGACGCTCTGCAACCTTGGAAGTAATTAAGTATGCATCAAGTCAGTTGGTCCAAGTACAGCGACCTTTATGCAGGGGCACCACGCCACATGCGAGAGTCACACGGCCACACCCCATACTGAAACACACCACTGGCCCACGACCATTCAAGGATCACGTCCGGAAATAACCCCACGGCTGTGCGCATCCTTGCAGCGCAAATCATGGAGAATCTTGCTTGCCACGATCTCTCAACCTGTAGAAGACCAGTATTTCCAATGTAACACTCTCCTACCAGGGCGGCAAACTGAGACGTGAAATGACCAGTTAAGAATCCTGCCCTAGCTCGCATAATGCATTTCTGGGCGCGAAAGCTGACTCTTAGCGGTTGCTTGGGGTCATTTTTTGAGCTGTCATGCGCTGGCATATCGAGCATGCTTCGGGGAGTGTCGGTTCGATGCCGGTAGGAGATTAATGGTTAACAGGTGTTGTATAGGAGATGGATTTTAATCATATATAAATCGTAACAAAATCTGGCTAGAAATATCGATATCTTTTGCTCATCTGTTTCAAACACAAGGATTTAAGGTGTATGAAGTTTCAACAATGCGCGCTACTACTATATTCCATCTACTACGCACAGGCCTTTTGGCTTCTCTTACAACAGCCCAAACACCCAGTAACTGGCCAAAGTTCTGGTACAAGGGAGATGTAACCAACAAAGAGACTTTAAAATACAACCCAACCAACGAGTTCATCTTTCCCAGTATATTCCATGCATCAGAATACCTAGATGACCCCCTTGGAGAGTGGTACCTTTACTATGCACCACATGAAAACCCAGGCGGCATCTCACTTGTGTACTCTGATAGTCTTGAGGGACCTTGGCAAGAATACAGCAACAACCCAATCATTGCCAACAAGTGGGACTCACATTATTCTGTCCCTCACGTCTCCAGCCCCGACGCAAGCTGGAACTCTGAAGCTGGTCGAATGTTCCTCTACTTCCATGGCGATAATACACAAACTCGATACGCAGAGTCTAGCAATGGTGTAGATTTTGAGTACGGAGGCGTCGCGGTCAACAACCAAATGGCTGGCTCCAACACCACTGAATCAAGCTATGCACGCGTCTTTCCGCATCCCAACTCGGCTTCCAAGTACAACTATGCTATGTTCTACATGGTTAACGAGAAGGACAACCATCGCAAGATTAGACTTGCTGAGTCCACCGATGGCCGCAAATGGGTTGTTGACCCCGACTATGTTGTTGAGCCAGGTGGTGAGGAGGGTGCTGATGTCTCAGGTGCAAACTATTGGACGTGGGATGGTCAAGGCTATGTCATTTATCATGGCGGTACCGGGAAGATCTATGCTCGGACTGTTGATACAACGCTACGAGATGTTGGGGCCAGCCCTCTTGTTCTTTATCAATCTCGTGGGACTGGTGAGGATGTCGGCCGTGCTGCGGCACCTGATATTGCTACCTCTGGAGGTAACACTTATCTGTTCTATGAGAAGGGCCAGCGTCTGGGGGCGACAATCGCATGGGCGAAGATGCAGAAATAGTAAGACTTGGGCTAGGATGTGGGTATGTCTGGATGGACCTTTTGTGTTATAGTTGATATCCTCTTGTTGATGTTTGTTTAATTGGAAATGATTTCACTTACCCTGTGTACCCAGCGCACGGAAGCTCAATGAGCTTTGACATGAAAAGCTTTTTTTGGCTTCATCCACTTCAGATCTGGCGACCCACTTTGGAATTCCCCGATTTCCAAGGACATGTCACGCAGTAATCCACAATGGACACTTCAGCTGAAGGCCTCCAACAGCTGGAATTACTCACGTCATGTCTTCCCTGTATTTCAATAGAAATGACTCTCTTTGGCCCTTGATACGCGTCCAAGCCATGACACGTTGGGCCGCAACACCAGCTGTCCACCGCTAATTGGCTCCAACCCCTTCGCTTAACCTCGCTAAGACTCGCCAATCCAATCAGACTCATCGCCCCCGGACAAGCCTGTATCCATCTTCAGTTACCGCCTTTTTGGAGGGGGCTACCGTGGTATCCACGACGCTTCTTTGAACCCATCGTCCTCCCAATTCTGCCAGAACCGACACTGAAACCATCTTCCTCTCCATCATGGGCCTCGAAGAGATCTTCACCAAAGCAGTTCGCGACAGAAAGTTTCAACAAGCCGCCCTCGAGGTGGCCAGCAGCTGTGCTTCGGCCACGCCCGTCATAAAAATCGTTCAGGCTGCGAACAAGATCTCCAAGATTGGAGATGTCGTTCAACATGCCAACGACTTTCTCTCTAGCGCGTCGCAGACGGTAAAGGGCGCCCAGACTATCCTACCGCAGATGCACATCATGGGCCAGTCCCTGGTCGACAGCGCAAGGCTATTCAATCAATTTTCTATGGTCGCGACAACGCTGGGCGTGGGCGCGAATATTATCCAGACATACCAGGGCGTTCAAGCTTTGAACCTCATCGCCGCCAAGCTCGGTGACATATCAAATAGCCTCGAGGCGCAGGCAGCCCTCACAGCTCAACGAGATTTCCCACAATACGTCTTCGACATGATCCGAGAACGACTAAGTCAATCAAGTGTCGACACAGAACGCGAGCACTGGTTCTTCCTCTATCACCCTGACACCGACTGGTATCCCAAGTTCTTCCACCTCGTTGAGGAAAAGCCTTTGAGTCCAAGATTCTGCGGCTACACCAACCAACTCGACACCGTCTTCATGTTCATGCTCGCAGCCCGAGAGCGCATCAACAAGCGAGAAGCCTACAAAGCACGAAAAAAGCAGTATTGTCGCCCGATTCAGCTCCATCTCATAGTACCAGCATACCAAACGATCTTAATACCCGAGCCCATCGTGATTCCCGAAGAGATTGGAGATTTCGTTATCGAAGGCCGCATCAACAGCAATAGACCCTTTGTGTGGCTCAACCTCCCCGAAAACCAACAGCATTTCACATTCGATGTCGGCAAGTGGAGCCAACCGCCACCTGGACTATGGGAGAAGACCCTGGAGTGGATGGGGATGTCGGACAAGCCAAAGATCTCGGACATTCCACGCGTTCTGGGAGTCGGAGAGAAGATCGAGATGATCGAGGACGAGAAGGCGGAAATCACCATCCAGGCGATACAGGACGATGGTTCGATGGAGATTGTAAAGAGGGCAGGTACCGAATCAACTCTCGAACTGGCGATGGTGGATAAGCAACAATCGATGCCGCTACATCAAGGCCGTCGAAGTCGTCGCTGGCGCCGTCGCGACAGCAGCCGTTAGTTTTGCGACCGGGAGCCACAGCATTTGAATTTTTTGAACATAGACACCAAGGCGTTCTGGGAATGAGTTAGTAACGACACAGCATGGGATGGAAATGAATATGAATGGGATTTTGTGCACTAGATTGCCAACAGACAGAGCAAAGAACAGAATAAAAAAAGGGAATGACATACCAGAAGAGCGTCCTTACATTTAACTTTTGTTGGAGAGGCCATGCTATCCGATAGTGCAAACTCCTCTAATTCTGCATACGCAGTCTCGAGGTTGTCGTTGATGATGATCAAGTTGTAGGCTCCTTTCTTTTCAGCATACTTCTGATCCAGCTTCGCCTTCGTCATGCGTCTCTGGATATTGGCTTCCGATTCCGTCCCGCGACTTCTTAGACGCGACTCTAGGGCGGTAAAGCTAAGAGGCTTGATAAAAACATATTTTGCATCCAGCCGCTTGATCTTCTTCATCGCTTTAACGCCTTTTATGTCGAGATCGAGTAACGGAATGGCATCTCGACAGAGCACTTGCGAGACAGCCTGCATTGAAGTGCCGTAGTAATGATTGTCGAACACAGTAGCCTCGATGAAGACGCCTTTTCGGTAGAGTCTCTGAAACTCCCTCTTTGACACGAAGGTATAGGAGGAGTCGTCTTCGCCTTGGCGCGGGTCGCGTGTTGTGTGCGATATGACGGTCGAGAACATATCAGGGTGTGCATCGAGGAACCTCTTGATTAAAGTCCCTTTACCAACCCCAGAGGGGCCAGAGATGACGTGGGGACGGCATTTGCGGTAGGGGACTTTGTAGGGCATTTTTGTGATGGATGGTTTGCGTGAGTGAGGAGGTGACGACTGAGTGCAAGAGGAGCAAGAATTGTGTTTCTGCAGCGATGACAAAGTAAAATGGTCGTACTGATAGGTGTTCGCAAACTTGGGCTTGCCGTGTAAGAGCTGGAGGGGTAAGCCACATGCTGAAAAATAGACATTTGTGGTTGACTTTGCTGGCATATCGAATCCATAGCATTGCAGCAAACGAAAAGACTTAGGGTAATTCAAAACTTCATCCGGCTCGCAATTGGCAGGAATAGAGTTATGTGTTGATGTTAATCCTAATATAGTTTGCCGCAAGGTCATGTTCAAGTTCTGGTGGTGGAGTTCTGGTACGTCCGATCAGAAGAGCCTTGATGTCTTTTCACCAAAGGTCCATACATATTGGTCAATATCTCTCATGCTGCTACATACGACCATAGGTACTAGAGAACACGGGATCCCGTCCGCTCTCCCATAGTTAAGCTAGTAACCGGCGGATTAGTAGTTGGGTCGGTGACGACCAGCGAATCCCCGCTGTTGTATGTATCGTTTTGCCTCTCTGCGGGATTCCTCCTTTTTGCTCATCTACCTTATCCTTTGGCACTGTCTGTGGAAATCTGTCATCTTCGCATCAGGTCACGACTATCCGACCTCTCCCAGACTGACCTTTTGGAAGACAATAACCAGACAGGATATAGTAGTGGTGTGAATGGAGCATATACCGTCGCTACGTTTATATCATTGAGGTTTGGTTGGAGGACTTCTATGTGGAGGGCTAAGAGTAAAAAGAATCCTGGATAATGAGCACAATAAGCAAACAATTTCATTTGCTTTTATTTTCTGGTCATGGAACTATTTCTCAATAATCTCCCATCTGCTTAGTGGACCCAATAGTACCTAGACTGAGAATTGCATGAATATGCGTTGTATATAACTAGAAATCATAAAACATTCCAATAACTCTCGCCCACTAGCAAGATCTAATCCGAGTCCGAGCTACTATCCGTCCTGGAACCTCCCTTTGTAAACTTGACGTCCGGGATATAGAGACTCGTCAACTCATGTCGCTGACCCTTCTTCCCGCCATTACAAGTATACCCCTTATCAAAGCACCCCCTGCACGTATCCCAATCCCCATCGTTACAAATACCGCAATGGAAGAACTCGCCCTTGATGAGGTTATCACAGACGTCACAATAACGCTTGGGATACACCTTAGCAAGGTTATGCTTCCCTTTTCCATCGCACGTCAGGCCTTGCGCGAGACAATCACGGCAGATGTCGAAGTCTCCGTCGTCGCACTTACTGCAATGCGCGTAGGGGCCGCTGACCTGCTGGTCGCAGGCGTTGCAGGCGATGTTGACTTCCCATGCTGGATACTCGGCAAAATCAGCGAAGTCACCGGCATTGCGGCCATGGCGCTTCTTTGCTTTGCGTTTATCTGCATATGTGATTTAGTATAGTTGGTATGTCATTTACTGGATTACTTACCAATGCGATCTTTGATAAAATACCCAGCTACACCGCCTGCTGTGAAACCACCGGCTGCGGCGAGCATCGTCTGGGAAGAAGGCTTCCTTCCTTCATTCTGTAAACCAGGTCGTGAGTCTTGCGGGTTGGCATATTGCGGTTGCGGGGGGTGAGTCAAACTCTGGCCTTCATGACCTCTGTTTGCAGCATGAAGACTGCCTGGATATGCTGGCATACTCTCTAGCGGCGGAAGATCAGACGGAGCTTGCCACATGGTACGTCCTGTAGTCTCGACATAGTACCATTGATGGTCCTTTGCCGACCAGTGGGCTATCCAGCGAGGAGGCGTGGGACACGGATGGCCGCTTTGCCCCGGAGCAGCGTAAGGCGGAACCACCACATGAGGTGCATCAACTGGATAACTACCTGGGGGACCTGGGGTTGGAGCAGGTGGTGGTGACCATGGCTGGTGCTGTGGTTCATGTGAAGCCTGGGATGGGGAATTGTAGCCTGGTGGTTGGGGGGAATAGGGTTGATGTCCGGAAAACTGCTGTGACTGCTCCGCGTTATGAGTTTGGTATCCGGAATCATGCTGATTCTGTCCAGGGTAAGACTGCTGTGGTCCTGGATAGGGCGGATGTCCTTCATAGCTTTGGGAGCCCTGATATTGATGCTGATGAGGTGTATTTCCATATGGCTGGTAATTTGGCTGATAATTCTGAGTACTCGCTGGAGGCGGTGGAGGTGCGCCTATTATGTCAACAAAGAAACAAAGCGGATGTACCACAACTTACCAGCTTGCTGCTGGCCCAAACGGTCGCCGAGATTGAGCCCCTCAAACTCCTTCTTGAACTTGTTTAAAAAAGACATGCTGTAAATATCTGAATCTTGGCGTAGTTGATTCTGTGAGTCGTCTGAGATAAGGCCGTGGGGGCGGGTTTTAAGCTGAGAACCCCAGTCGAAAGAAACGCTCTGACCACTCACTAACATCATGGGCCTAATCGGAGGAGCGGTTGTGAGACGGGCACCTTTGCATTGAAGGTGAATTTTGGAGCGAAGGATTCGAGGTGTCTAGCCGTTTATAGGCGGTAATTGGTTAGATCCCGGCTTTGTTGATTTAGTGGACGATAGTTAACAATCTATTTTTGATGGTGCTGACGATCATCGATGAGCGATTGGATACTGTTTACGCGATGACGTATTAAATTGCCTGCTTCCTGGGACTACAGAGTCAAAGACATCATAAACAAAATACCGAGTTCTTTTCAACGTCATGAGGCCTCCGGGGTATTTCCAATCAAGATAGTCGGAGACTTCCAGCCCTGTGAGGCTGTGCCTAACCTTCTGATAACAGAATCCTTGGCAGGGACGGACCATCCAGGCACCATCCAGGCTTAGCGTCGCCATACCGAAATTATGATGGATCTTGCCTCTGGCGATATCGTTACTCTGTAATGGAGAACTACACGGTCTTGAGCATGGCTATGCGGCGCTGTGACCTGGTGCGCGTAAGATTCCCTAATGGATAGATGAAATGCGGAATTGGGACCGCTATTGCAAATTCCATCAATCGGATGGTATTGACATGCCATGATGGGTAGCATCTTGGCGCTCATTGTTCCGTTGAGGACACTAGTAATATCATAAGAAATGGCAGTGCTGAGATTGCTCACAATATTTCGGATGCGGGAACGATGGGGCTTCTCAGTGTAGCCTCGTCAAAAGCCAGGCGGTTCCTATTGTAAAGAATCCAAAGTTCCGCCGAAACCTATTTTCGTACGACCGTACGAGGCATACCGCCAAGTTTGCTGATCAAGAAGTGTTTTTGAATATGAACCCAAAGCAGCGCCATGCGCTCTTCCACAGCGAGCCTCAGCCAATCGATCCGCGCACCATGACCACATTATGGAGCATTGTATCCTATATCTGCGTTTTGTCCTCTGGTCTCTTTCGGCGAGATACCGAAGAAGATTACTCAATTATTATAGGTAGCTTCAAATTTCGCAATAACTTTGAATGCATACCGCCCAACGACCTTCACATTTCTATGACACATACATCTTCGTCAAAAACTATCCACCTTGTGCACTACACGTTGGCTTTAGCTTTCATGCAGAAAGGGGACTTTGCCGTGGGCCTATCTCTGATGGGAATATGAGACTTTCGAACCAAGACACTTTTTGCTCGGAAGTCTAACCAGCGCCCCGACTGCTTGCTTGAGATTGAAGTTGCTACGGGACTGGATCAAAGAAAAGTTATTGTTTGCACAGAATGGACATTACGTTCCGCAACGTGTCTGCAAGCTTTTGCCAGACCAATGAAGACGGTGTCGAAAAATGTGTTAATAAGGCCGGTGACGTATCCAATTGTTGTTTACCCCGCTGTTATGTTCTTTTGAATCTATGTCAAGCTTGAAACTCACACTATATGCCATTGTCCTACCGAATGGATCTGGTGTTCCAATGCCTTCATTGGTTTTTATTTCTTTTGTTATCGGTTTTTTGCGTTTGTAAAGCCTTGGCATGTACCTGTCAAAACCCTTTTTCTTTTCCTGCTAACTCAGTTTTTGTTGACAATAAAGCCCCACTACCGTTGTTTTGTATTCTTGCCTTTTGTGCACCCCAAGCCCTATTCGACAACGGATGTTGGTCAAGATCCTCGCAGCGCGGTCAAGGTAGATAGATGCCATGAAATCCTGTGAACATGCCCTTCTCAACCCTCTCCTGACTTAGACAGACAGATAATTCCATGCATTTCCCCGTCTTAACTCAGATATCCACGATAATATCTGGAAACAACTTCCCATACACAAGCCAATTTTCCACATCGAGATGGAATCTGTTGGTATCCTGAAGATTCAAGAAAAAAGACTCCCACATCCTCCTAGAGTAACGTCTCGCTATCTTATTTGTGTTCTACGCCTACCAGAGTCTAGGTTTATAGGCTAGCGCTTTTACTATGTTCAATTTCCATGTCACTACGTTTGGAACTCCAGGACAGGTCAAGGACACACATCCCATCCCGAGTTAGATATACTACGCGTCGAGATCAACGTGAACTTGGTCAGACTCACACTAAATGCCTATCTCCAGGATCCAAAATTTATAGATGTTCGGAACTTGATCGCGCCGTCCAGTTTCTTACGCCTTGAGATAATTAACCTAGACTTTGCTGGTGTGCTTGGCAGATTGGGAGGTGGCGTGTTTCCAGTTCGCTGGTCACTTCCTATAGCCTTTTAAGAACCTTGACTCACCTGGACCCATTCATGCAAGTCTTACCGAATTCGGGAGTAAAGCAAAATGGCAATTGAGTCAAGTTGATCAAGTGATGTTACTCAAAACCATACGAGTCCGGATCGTCCGGTACTACTCCGTAACTCTTACCACCGACTGACCTAAGAACTGTGTTACAGCCTGATTTGCCCATTAAATTTGGTGATCATCGATGGATTTTTCGAATACGCGCATCCCCGTAAACCGATTCCATGCGGGTAATGTTCGTCGCAGTCAAAATACAGGTCGCATCTAACGTCCAAAAAGGCTAGGATGTTTATTTCCCCGCGTTCTGTTCCCCAGATGATCCACTCTGAGTGCCACAATGCCACACTAAATCATGAATCGGACTAGATGTATGATCGATCTCGGGTTAAATAATAGCGAGAGACCTCAAGGTGGTAAAGATCAGTATCGGCATTGAACGACGGCATTCGCAAAGGACCGATTCACTATGATTTTACCAAGGACTGGGTTATCTACCATGGCGTCTATATAAGAAAGTGGATGATGCCATATTAATTATTCTGAAGCTTCTTAGTATTGCATCTCCCTTCCAAGATGGCTTTGACAATTTCCAGAGTCTCTTTCGAGCACCATCGGACGGCTCTCGGAATTGCCGAGACCAAGCCCCGAATCTCCTGGCGCTTCGACGGCGACGTCCCCGATTGGGAACAAAGCTCTTATGAGATCGAAGTCACTCGGATTGCGAATAAGAATTACAATTCTTTCTCTTTCAACTCATCACAATCCCTCTACGTGCCTTGGCCGGACACTCCGCTTGATGAAGCCGAGGCTGTATCAGTGAGGGTACGAGCGCACGGCCAAAATCAACCTTCAACACCATGGTCCGACTGGGTGTCTGCCGAGACAGGTCTTTTGAGTAAGAGTTGGGAGGGTGTTAGCCCCATCGCTTCAACTATCAAGATCAATGCCAGTGAACCCAAGAGGCCCGTGTACTTTAGGAAAGGATTCGAAGTTCCTGATGATATCGAGTCGGCAAGACTTTACATCACTGCCCTGGGAATCTACGAGGCTGAGATCAATGGCAAACGAGTTGGAGACCATGTCTTAGCGCCGGGATGGCAGTCCTATCATCACCGTCATGTCTACGATACGTATGATGTGAGTGACCTCCTCGAACCTGGTCCCAACGCCATTGGTGCTCTGGTCGGTGAAGGCTGGTATGCTGGCCGTCTAGGATTTGGAGGCGGCGTGCGTAATATTTATGGAAACTCGACTGGACTTCTAGCACAGCTCAGGGTCAAGTTGAACAACGGTACATCAATCAGAATCGACACAGATACCACTTGGAAGTCGAGCTTTGGGCCAGCAGTTGCTGGGGAGATCTACGACGGAGAGACATATGATGCCACTCTAGAGTCTGATATGGAAGGCTGGTCGGCCTCTGATTTTGACAGCTCTTCCTGGCACGACACTCGTCTTCTACCAGCTGTTGAAGGAAAGCTTGTACCTCCAGATCAACCACCAGTGCGACGTATTGAAGAGGTCAAACCACAGAAGTTCTTCAAGTCACCAAAAGGCAAGCAGCTTGTTGATTTTGGCCAGAACTTAGTCGGTTGGCTCCGATTGAAAGTCGATGGTCCTTCCAATACAACCATCACATTGCATCACGCCGAAGTTTTGGAAAACGGCGAGTTGGCAATCCGCCCCCTAAGAAAGGCCAAGGCTGAGGATACCATTAAGCTGAGCGGAAACGGTCCTCTCGAATGGGAACCAAAGTTTACCTTCCATGGCTTTCGCTATGCACAGATTGACGGGTGGCCCGAGGATACGCCTTTAGATGAGCAGAGCGTGACGGCGATTGTCATTCACACGGACATGGAAGAAACCGGCTACTTTAACTGTTCTCACGACCTTTTGAACAAGTTCCATTCCAATGTTCGGTGGTCCATGAAGGGCAACTTTCTGACCATTCCTACTGACTGCCCCCAACGAGACGAGCGTCTCGGCTGGACCGGTGATGCACATGCCTTTGGTCCAACCTCGAACTATTTGTACGACACAGCTTCATTCTGGAAGAGCTGGCACAAGGATGTCTGGTCTGAGATGTCATTGGACAACGCCATGGTTCCTCCTTTTTTTGTCCCTACTCTTCCAACAGCTTTTGGGGAAAAGGCGATGCCAGCTGCCGTTTGGGGTGACGTAGTTGTCGCCAGCCCGTGGAACGTATACGAGGCATTCGGCGACGAGGGATTATTGGAGGAACATCTACCCCAAGCTCAAGGCTGGATAGACACCGGTATCCCACGAAGCGAAAATGGTCTTTGGAATCAGAGTTCGTTCCAGTTCGGAGATTGGCTTGATCCTCTCTCTCCTTCCGACGATCCTGGAGGTGCAACAACTCACAAGGTCCTGGTCGCGGATGCCTACCTCATCAAGATGACGGAAACTCTATCACAGATAGTTGAAGCCCTTGGGAAAGCGGATGTAGCCGAGAAGTACAAGCTTCAACGTGCAGACCTCAAGCGCGAGTTCCAAAGTGCTTGGGCCCCTGGCGGAAAGCTTGCGAATAGGACACAGACTGCTTATGCTCTCTCGCTCGGCTTCGATCTGCTCGAGGAAGAGCAACGAGATGAAGCTGCCGCGACATTGCGCGAGATCGTGAAGGACAATGACTACCTCGTGGGGACAGGCTTTGCGGGGACATCTCCTCTCGGTTTCGCTCTCAAGGGCGTCAATGCGACAGATGACTTTTACCGCATGCTTCTGCAGGAAAAAGTCCCTTCTTGGTTGTACCAAGTCGTCATGGGTGGAACCACGACATGGGAAAGATGGGATAGTCTTCTACCAAACGGCACTGTCAACCCAGGTGAAATGACCAGCTTCAATCATTACTCCTTTGGGTCAGTGGCGAACTGGATGCATCAAGTCATTGGAGGTATTGCACCATTGGAGCCAGGGTACAAGAAGATTGCTATCGCGCCCATCCCCGGGGGCAACATCACTCACGCAAGTGCAAAGCTTGTAAGTGGATATGGAACTATTGCGACGGACTGGACTGTGACGGATGTTGGGTTCCATCTGAGGGTTAGGATTCCACCCAACACTAAGGCGGAGATCACTATGCCAGGCACGGGGAAGAGTGAGACTGTTGGGTCTGGATATCATGAGTTTCTTCATCCAGCTCCAATTTGAGTTGTGGCTTGATAGCATAGTCACCACACAACACGGGTAATACTATCTTTTCTGTAATGGCCCGAGGAAGCCATAGTCTACAAATAGCAGCGACAAAATGCTCTATAGGCAGTCAGTGCAAGATCAGTATGGGATCTTGGTGCCGTCCCACTTCATAAAACCACCACTATCCTGCGATGTCACCGATTCAATGACTTTCATCAAGCCCGCAATGGATGTTTCCATGTCATCTTCACCATCCCAATTCGTCAGCCGTGTCGATAGAAAACCCGGCTCAAAACAGACGATAGTTGTCTTGCGACCTTCCTTTTTCCATTCGCGAGCCAAAGTCACAGACTCTTGGTTGAGAGCAGCTTTGGCGGTGCGATAAGCCATGCAGGTACCGAAGGAGTTTGCTTCAAGTCGCCAAGCTGATTAGTATTCGTTCAAGTATGGGGGTATCGTCGTGGGGATGAGACGGGGGACAGTTTAGTATAGTATCGGTATCTTACTTACTTGAGATGGAACCAAAGGATGACGAGATATTTATCCCCTTGGGCTCTGTGGCTTTCTCCAGACTTGGCAGAAAGTGTCTGATCGCCAGAAATGGTCTCTATAAGGGTAGACTCGGTCAATTTACGGCAGAAAAGATATCAATAGATGATCGGATGTGGCTATCATTTCCAGGGGCTCAATGCATAGAACTTTCCAGGAAACCACTTACCACAGCCATCACACGTAATCTTTCCACCATGAGGTCGCTGGACTGCTCGCTCCATGGCTTTGGGTGAGGAGAAAGCCCTGAGAAGATACGTCAGACTCTGCAGGTTCGAACATCATGACAGGAATGTAAATTGCCCCTTACGTTGATGAGGATATCAAGTGGTTATCACTGTAGGCTCTAGCGGCATTCTCGATAGTCTCTTCAACGAGATAATCTATCTCGAGAATTTTCGCACCAGTCTCCTTCAGCTAAAGAGCATTAATTCAGGTGCTTGGAACGGTCGATATGAGGAGAGGTGAGCTCACATCAGCAATGCTTGGATCATCGCGGCTTTGTGGCCTAATCGACGCTGTAGCATTCCACGACCGAGCCAGAAAGGCTTTCAAAAGGTTGAGGCCAATGCCTCGGTTCGCACCTGCGTCACAAAGGATTAGTTTTTTGTTAGACCGTGGAAATAGTCTGGCTTTACTGATAATTAGAACGTTCTTCGATGTCATTTCTGCCGGTTGATTTTGTTCTGTGATGGCGAAGAGCAATGTGCCGTTCTCTCTGGCCTGAGTGTTGGTTCGGCGGGGCTATACGGATGAGTTTGGAAGGTGCGGGAGGCTTGAGAGCAGGCTTCGAATTGGTAGTCTACTTGCGTGCGCGTTTCTCGGCCGAGACAAATGTTGCGCATTCAGGTTGCAGATACATGCAGATCATGCTAACCGGTGAATGAAGTACGCTGCATATTCTGTGATTCAGTGCAGCCTGATTTCTCAAACGGGGCCTCGTTTTCGGGCTCTGGGAAATGCCCCACAATCCGGAGAGGGCAACATTAATCGACATCCTTTTCGTCTGGCCAGACTCACACTACTTCCTTCACAACGCCGTTTGCTGAACACAAACAACATAACATGTTTCGTACTGTTCCCTGTAGAACTGTGATACATATCCTGATAGCTTCTTTAGCTTTCGCATTTGTCGCAACACAACGTAAGCTGTCGCTCATCTCGTCCCCTTCCTGCCAACCCGCCGACAATCAATACCCTCCACTTGCTCTTCTTTCAAAGCAGGACTGACACATCACTTTCCAGTTCTCAAAGGCAACACAGAGATTGTAATGGAAGACACTTCAAATGCATTCCAAAGCGATAGCGGCAAAGTACTACCGGACGTAGAGGTACTTCGTTTGATCGTTGAAACTCATCGGCCTGATCTCAACGTCTACGCAGAATTCTACAGGAATACCCACCAAGATCCCGAGATCTCAGGTATGGAGATAAATACCGCCCGCATCGTCGCTCAGCATCTTTCCAGAATCGGGTACGAGATTCACACTGGAATTGGTGGTCACGGGGTGGTGGGTGCTCCGTAATGTGAGCAAGAAGCGCATTATAGATCGATACAACAACGAACGGCCGGTTATGCACGCATGTGGCCATGACATGAATATGGCAACGCTCTTGGCAGCTGCTGAGCTTCTTTCATCCTCGGTGAAGCTGTGGAAAGGAACTTTACTCATACTCTTCCAGCCCGATGAAGAGGAGACCGGCGGGGCAAGAGTAATGATTGAAGATGGTCTTTATGAGCGCATTCCTGTTCCGGACCTCATGATAGGCTAACACATCGTGCCCTCTATTGCTGATACAGTTTCGATACGCTCAGGACCAGTTTTGGTTGCTGCCGATTCCGTTCGCGTCCGCGTCATTGGTGGACCCTGCAAGGACAGCATCAATCCGCATCTATGCGTCGATCCCATTCCACTTAGTATGCGCATAATCCAGGGCCTCCAGGATAAAGTCAAAAATGAGGTCGGCAAACACGAAGACGTCACCGTGGCTTGTTGGGGATTTCATGCTGGAGAGCCTGGAAACGACTATGTTGCATATGCTGACATCCTGCTTGACGTAAAGACCGTTAATCCTAGCATTAGCCGACGAGCCCTTGACATAATTGAGAGGCACTTTCGTGATGAATGCAATTCCGAAGGCGTCCCTACAGACCCCATCTTCAACTACACTGTTCGGGCCCCACTGACCTCCAATGACGGAGTCATCGTCGGCCCTATTTCTAAGGTCTTCGAAAGCTATTTTGGGTCTAATGCTGGAGAAATGCCATTCACTCGTGCTTGCGAGGACTTTTCAACCCTCGGGGCTGTGCACAGCGTCCCATACGCATACTGGAATTATGGAGGCACTCCCATTGGAACCAAGAAGCCTTTTGCGACCAACTATTCACCTTTCTTCGCCCCTGCGTTACAGCCTACACTCAAGACTGGAACTGATGCAATGGCACTTGCTGCTTTGGCCTTTCTGGGATCTTAGTATTCTGATCCATCTATCTGTATCCCGGCGAAATGGTAGGTTATCGGCCTGTGATGTACCTTGTATCAGTTTTGGGAAGGGTGGAAAACGTTATAGAAAGGCGAATGCATCGGCAATTTATCCTGAGACCTTCACGGAAGGTAGTGCAAGTTCAGGCAGCTGCAGTGTGAACGCTAAAAGAGCCAGATACGATGAGTGATGGTCTGTAGAGAGAACAAAGACAGTCATAAAAAGCACGACGACGTAGATATTTGTTTTATCACGAATGAATCAATTGCAAGTCTTTGGTGAGAATTGACCGGTGACTCTACTAAGTTAGTCTGTACTCTATCTGTTTGTAAGCTGCACACAATTCCACACGGCATCGAGAGAATTGATACCAATAACGGAGTCTTTGAACGAAACTAGCAATTTGACGTGCCAAGCCCGCGATGTTCAGTGTTTAGTCACTCTCATACACTGTGATTTTCATCGCCTCGTGCCATAGCCGCTTGATGAATATCCCATCAGTCAGCTGACACATCATGCATTCATCCGAATAACTTGGCTGATTGCAATTACGGTATCTACAGTGATGGTCTAGATCGTAATAGTTGTCATTTTCCGAAGATAATGTAAAAAGGACGCTTCAATACCGAGATATACCTATCATAGTGGTGAGCCAGTTGAGACCTCGCAAAGGTCTACTTTTATCTAGTTTCAGCAATTGGGCTTTGGTCGATATAACATTCATTGAACGCTAGTTGAGCTTGCGACAAATTTTAGATTTCGTCGGTAGCATCTTATTTTGGGCGTATGGGTAGTCCTAGGTAAGTTGTGCACTCTGCGCCATAGGTGAGAGCGGTCATGACATGTGGCAGGCACTGCACTATATGAAGAGAGACTGAAGCTCGACAATCACATACGACCATAGCCCTTTGAAAATACGGGATCCCGTCCGCTCTCCCATAGTCAAGCAGAGGAGCGCTTGAGTAGTAGTTGGGTCGGTGACGACCAGCGAATGCCAGGTGTTGTATGTCTCTTTTTTCTTCTTCTTTTTTGTGGGGGAGTCACTCTCAAAATTTGCCCTGTCTCTAAGTTTCTATTTTGGTAGAATGAGTAATGTTACATTTTGTTTGTCCTTTTCGTTGAGTATCCCTTTTGAAGTTCTGTAAATGTCACCTTCCCTCTGGTTTTGGGCACTCTTCCATGCTGTACCGCACACGTCGGAAACTTGCTATTTCAGGGTATCTTATCGCGTTGTTATCACACTAGCAGAGATGAGAAAGTAATGCGCAAGTTGTCGGATCATGTTCCTGTGGCAAAGCGGCTCTTTGTGATGTCGAAAGTATCCACCTAACCACCTCCTTCTAGAAGTGTCTATCAACAAATTCAGCCAAGAAAGACCAAAATTTGGTCAGAAGCGAGACTCGACCACAAACACGGCTCCAGTCTGGCTGAACTTTCCAGAGAGTTTTACCCCATGTGCAGCCACGCATCTTGGTAGAATGAGATAATCCCTTACCCAGCTCGCAGGTTTGAAGAATTATGGGAGATAACTTTGTATAGCATGTTGTCCTCGATTCGATATATCGACCTTCCAAGAACAGTTGGGATGCTTTCAAGATACTGGAGCTCATGAGGTCGACCTACTCTGGCCGGCGAACAACCTGAGTTACTGACGGTTCAATCACCATTACATTTTGCTTCTCAAGAAAGGATGGCACGATAGAGATTAGGATAAGGATGATAAAGATGAGGGGTAAAGAGCACATAACTGTGTTTGGGCTTTTGGGCTGGCGCACGCTCCCAGTAACTTCGGACCTAAGATCCGTTGAGCGAAATTCGACGTGACGTGAGGGCTCAGTAGCCAAATGATCTGTCCGCGTCATCAAGCCTTTCAAAATCTATCTTGAGTTTTGGCAATCCTCTCTTCGGCGAAACTATAAGGGTTTTATTACTAAGTTTAGCCCGAGGCAGAATTGGCCGAACATTGTCTGCCACTGCGTCTAACAAACATGGCAAATTAACGTGGTGGAATTGAAGAACTACCATTGGCTCCTACGCATAACGCCAAAGAATTAAATTTACTTGCCCCTCATGCACCCGCGCTGTAGACGAGTTAAAGGCTTGTAGTTGCAAATCTGAGTTCCCTCAATGTTGTGGTACGGCAGCCTAGCCGGGCAACGATGCGGAGATTTTAGCCAGTGGAACCACTATACTCCCTGTAATCGGGAGTGCTGAAGCCACTGCCGTAGTCTACAGCGTTACGCTACTTATGCACTGGGATCGGCCGAACGAGATAAGCGAGCCTCCGAATGTGACTTCACAAGGCACAAGCACAACCGATACCAAGGCTGCATGTCTCTTCAAGCGGAATTCGTCCCAATATTTGGCAAGATGCCTGGCGGCCCGTGACTTCCTGTGTAAGTGTTAATCACTGCGGGCAGGTGTCGCACCCCAAATGGCCTGTGCGCTCTACACTCTTTTTGTTCTTATGACCAGACTGGCCATCGCTGTTACTTCGAGCCGCAGGAAGTTTGTCAACAAACATTCGAACTTACTCCGCCCACAAAGCTTCTTCCTTCTCGAATAAATACATGGCCATCATCGCCTCCCCTTGTCTCGACTCTTCTCTTTCCCACCTTCTCGTCCCTCAGCTTTTCCCCTTCTAACCCCAACGTCTGTTCTCGACCCCCCAGCACCACCTTGGAGAGATGTCAACTCTCATCCTCCTCGGGCCCCCCGGCCCCGACGAAGGCTCTCCGAAAGTCGAAGAAGGCTGGGCCGTCGATCCAACTCCCGAGGATATCAAAAACACGCTCCAGCCAGCATATCCAAACTCCGACATCAACGTTGAGTTCTTCTCCGCGGGCGCCTACAACAAACTCTACCAAGTCACAATCGACGTACACGAGACCTATCTCCTACGCGTTTCACTGCCCGTCGATCCCGTTTACAAGACCTCGAGTGAAATCGCCACGCTCATATTTGTGGCGGGTATCAGCGACATTCCCATCCCTCTGCCGGTCATGTCTTGCACACACCGAGATACGCCTACCGGGTTGGAGTGGATTATGATGACCAAGCTTGATGGTGTGACACTACACAACGTATGGCCGCGTCTCAACCACTTACAGAAATCACATGCCGTTCATCAGATTGCATCTTTCCAGCTCTCTCTCTTCACAAAGAGATTTCGTCGCATTGGCAACCTCTACCCAGAAACATCTCAGGCACCGCAACGTATCGTCTCAATACCATTTTTTCAGGGGGAAGGACGTGGAAGGTCAACAATCGCGGGCCATTTCCGAATAGTAGCCAGTGGATCTACGCTCGCCTGAATCTCCAGCGACGAGATGCCTGGCATACCTTGACCAAGTACCTTCGACAGAAAGGGGATAAATCTTTGACGCAACAAGACTACGATAGGGCGTTATATACATGCCAGCTCTGCCGTCGGATATTCCCTTTTATCACCAGGTTCTTCCCCGAGAATGGAAATACCCTTGAGCCAACAGTCCTGCACCATGACGATCTCCACGCCAACAATATTCTCGCCAACGACTTGGGAACCGTCACCGGCATCGTCGACTGGGAATGTGTGTCCACTGTGCCGCTCTGGAAAGCCTGTTTCTACCCGAAATTCCTCTACGCACCCCCGCGACACACTCCCGAGGAAAGTTCTTTCCAAGACCCAGAGTCTTTGACAGCGCAGGACAATCTTTTGAGGGCCGTGTTTCTTCAGGAGATGGAGCGTCTGAGCCCAGACTGGATGCAAATTTACAGAACGAGTGCATGCAAGCGTGATCTTAGCTTTGCTGTCGATAAAATCGGCAGTGAGGACAAGCAGCCATACATCGCATCTTGGTTATTAAATCTAGAGAGCAACCAAACAGGGCCCAGTTTGCTTGATTCCATCTTCGAGCTTTGACTGGAAGACATTTTGGCAGATCGATGCGCTGATTCTTGTTTTACTTGGGCTCAGTCTGAAGAGCAAGACGCACGTCACATAGTCAAAACATCGACCATTTACATAACCGCTACCGAGCGTGCAAGTGATCCGAAGGTTGGGTCTTTAGCCTGTCGGACTCCATGTGTATGACGGAAAAGTAGTCTATTCTTCGCGGGGCGTACAGGAGAATAGCGTTGGTTCGGCTGCTTTTTGTGCGTTGGTGTGGCATGAATACTGTTGTCATTCAACCCTGAACTTGCTTATTTTTGTTTCTTTTTATTGCTTCTCGTGACATTATCGGAGGAACTCCTCTCAGAAATATTGCGGGGCTGGGCCACGGACGGTTAGGGGCTTCGGTTTTGGTTGTGACGTTGGGGTGGGAAAGAGTGGGATGGCAAAACATAAAGAGCCAAGGAAAGTAAAGTTCCTAGTAAATATTCAATATAAAAATTCAAGTTTTGTATAAAGATGCCGTGTTTTTTATTATCTAGGAAGTGGTTTGAGTCGCTGAGAAAGTAAATAAGGTCCCGCTCATCTACCAGTCATGGCGACCAAACAGGTCACCCGCACATGCCACTAAAACGACCATAGGGAGCTTTTAAAAACCTGGAAGCTATTTATGGCGGGTGGGTAGAGGTTCTTGAAGCTTTCTCTCTTCTAAAGTTCATATAAGATAATATAAATTATAATAAACTCTCTCATTTTATATAGTACTTTATAGTCTTATTTTATAATTATTTATAAAAAAGTCTTACTCTTATATACAACTTTATAATTATATATAATACTAGTTGGGTCGCTATTGGAATCTTTACATTGGACTGTATGTAGTCTTACGCTTAAGAACGTTAACATACTTCTAGACTACTTTTACATACAACACCATTTAAAGCGTGACATACTTGTTTCAAGATGATATAAGAGCATTGCTAGACAACATGGCTAAGAAACGCCCTTTATGGTAGTGTGCTACGAGGATCTCTGCGCTGATGTAAGATTGTTTCGTTTCAAGTCCACCTTGTGAACATTTCCATCGGAGAAATATCCTCATAACTTACGAAGATTGCATAAGTCTGAGATGAAAATGTCGAATCTTGCTACCAAATTCAGTAAAGTACCCACATTGCTGACCCATAGACATCCGCTTTCTATCGGTGAGGCGTCAGCTTTCATTGTAGCCATTGCACTTTTATTAGCGCCATTGTACTTCATTCATCCATTTTGTGAAACCTCGTATTAGTCCTAGTAAGCCACAACTGCAAACCTGTAAGCAAATGTGTGATTAGGCAAGGTTGAAGAAAGAATACAATTGGATCTCTTCTCATTACTGTGTCTTAGAGCGCCGGAAACATCCGATTGGAGTATAGTGAGCTTTACTCAAGTCAGGTCGTGTGACTGTGGGTGCTGTAGTGCACTTGGCGTAATCATATACTAACGACGATGTCCGTAATTGCAGTTTGGTGCAGCCAAATCACAAGGCATGACGACGCCTCTGCGCTTGTGTTACACGAGGAGGCTGAGACAGGCCCCATTTCTACGGTTCAGCTGACAATGCCAGGCTCCAAAGGGACTTTTGAGACTAAGGACTTGGACGGCATTCCACCAACAAACTTTGTGTTTTCAGCTGCGTATAAACTTGCGAGCATGATTTGATAGAGATAGACAGTGTCAGCCTTAAAAATGGGGATGCGTATGTGACTGGCGTCATGGCTTGCATCCGAGATATGTCGTGCACGGTGATGACTGTGCTCGTGACAGTTCGGAAGTTTTCACTTACCGTTCCTCCTCATATTTAACTCCTGTCAGCAGACAAAATGTTCCAGTTATACGCCAGTACTTACAGATATTTCCAAAATGGCTTTCATTGATCGCGTCTGGCATGCCTGCGTCACTATTGTCGCATGGCTGACCATGTCGCCAACATCCGACTACTCAAACACACACCAGCATCCCCTCGGCCGTCCCGTAAATAACATCAAGCAAGCTGATCCTGACTATCCCATCTTCAAGCCCCCTCCTGGTGAGAGAGGTGATCATGAGTTTGTGTGCGAGTACCCAGAGATGACTGGCTTTGTCCAGTGTTCCATCCCAGAAAACAGAGAGTGCTGGCTTCGTCACCCTGACGGGCGAGAATTTAATATCCATACCAACTATGAAGACTTTGCGCCTGTTGGAATTACCCGGAATTATACTCTTAACATCACCAATGATTCGTTCAATGCCGACGGCCAGAACTTTCCTCAGGCTAAGCTGTTTAATGGCATATACCCTGGTCCTTGGCTTGAGGCTTGTTGGGGAGATGTAAGTTCTTATAGATCTAGACTGTTGAAAGGTTTGCTGATGATGAAAAGACTTTGAACATTACTGTGATCAACAGCATGACCAATAATGGTACAAGTATTCACTGGCATGGAATCAGACAGAATCAAACCATGGATATGGATGGCGTCAATGGCATCACGCAGTGTCCTATTGCACCCGGCGATAGCTTCAACTATGTTTTTAAGACTACTCAGTATGGAACATCTTGGTACCACAGTCACTACTCCGTGCAGTACGCAGATGGTCTGCAAGGCCCTCTGGTATGCCCTCACTATTCTGTGATCGTTGCATAAGCTGATACCTGTCAGACCATCCATGGCCCTCAATCGGCGCCTTACGATGCTACCAAGCGACCCTTGATAATGACGGACTGGTGTAAGTATCAAAGTTGAGATGTACTTACTCGGACAGGCTAACACTTTCTTTAGCTCACGAAAGTGCCTTCCGGTTATTGTTCCCCGGATCTACATTCGCGAACAAGACCATTCTTATGAACGGCGCCGGTAACGTCTCGAACTTCAGGTTTAACGATGCATCTCCAAACTACGTCCCTAGCTTGGACATACCGGAGACCTACGAGCTACACTTCAACAAAACTCCAACAGATAGGCCCAGGAGACCAAAGAGATACCTGCTCCGTCTTATTAATACTTCATTTGAATCGACGTTTGTCTTTTCAATCGATAACCATTGGCTACAGATCGTCACTTCTGACTTTGTGCCCATTGAGCCGTACTTTAATACTTCGGTCTTGATAGGAATCGGTCAGCGATACAACGTTATCGTGGAAGCTAATCCTTTGGCTGGTGATGTGAATCCTGTTCCAGAGGATGGGAACTTCTGGATCAGGACCTGGGTCACATGTGTTAGAGCGCCCGGGGGTGTCGGCTACGAGAGAACTGGTATCTTAAGATACAATCACTCCGACACCGCACTGCCGACTACCCAGCCATGGGTGAACATCAGTCTGGACTGCTCCGACGAGACCTACACGTCACTAAGGCCAAAGCTACCGTGGTACGTAGGTCCTGCTGCAAACGGCATAACTACAGAGGCTGGTGAACAGTTCAATGTCACTTTTGACCGAGACGCCAAGAACAGACCAGAGTTCAAGACGGAGTATCCACTAGCGACATTTGGTCTTCAAAGGCCTGGAGAGCCTGGCTTCAGGCCTCTCCAGATTAATTACTCTGATCCAGTGATGATGCACTTGGATGAGTCCCATGATTCGTATCCGCCGAAGTGGGTGGTTATTCCGGAGGATTTCACTGAGGACGAATGGGTATGGATCAATCATTGTTCACACTTCCTGCCCGATGTTGATCGTTTTAGGTCTATCTTGTTCTCACTATGGATGTCGCTAGCAGTATAACCAATGCCCACCCTGTAAGTATCTTTCCCAACCTTCCCCGTGGCCTGTGATTTAACAATCATCAGATCCATCTCCACGGCCACGACTTTGCGATTCTACAACAGCAAGGCGGCCAGCTCTACGACCCCAGTAAGCTCAACCTTAAACTCGACAATCCACCAAGAAGAGATGTCGTGCTACTTCCCGCAGGTGGCTTCGTTGTGATCGCTTTCAAGGCCGATAACCCAGGTATCTGGCTCATGCATTGCCACATTGCTCGGCATGCATCCGAGGGCTTGGCATTGCAGGTTCTTGAGCGACAGCCTGATGCAAATAGACTCTTTCCCGTGGGTTCTCCGAATATGATCGAGGCGGAGAGAGTCTGTCAAAAGTGGAAGACTTGGGAGCACAGTCAGGCGAACTTCTTTGACGGTGATTCTGGCATCTGAGCTTTCCGTGTGATAGGAGGATGAAAGAGGAATTGCTTGTCAGATAGCTTTCGCGTGGGATAAAGCTGGTCAGTCAATTGGAAGCCGTAGATCCAGACTAGTCAGAAATAAGATGTGACTTCATGATTTTGACACAAGGATAGGGCTGATGTTCGCAAGGCACAATCTCACCCAAATGTAACCCTGCACCCCAGTTTACTTATCGAAACGCTTATCGTACCGCCAGCGCAACGCTGATCTGGCAGATCCCAAGCACAGCCTCTGTACTCCCCACTTAGAACCCCGGGTTGACGTCGATCGCCCAGAACCTCCGCCTCTATTTCCAGGTTGCAATGAAACATAGAGGCGGCTGTGAAGTCAAAATCGTCTTTTCATTTGCTGATCTCTCGAATGAAAGGCCTGTTGGGATTAAGTGATATGCCCTGCTTCAGCGGTGAAAGATTATTGATTGGAAGAAGGATTGGTATTTTTATCCCAAAGATAAACCACTTTCCTCATGTATAAGAAAAGCATCGATCCCTCCTTTGTTGCAATTCATCTCATCCTCATTCACTACCTCTATCAGAATCTCTTTACAATGAAGGCCACACTCTTTGAGCTCATTTCATCCTTAGCTGCCCTTTCTTTGGCGGCTCCATGCCCCGATGATGGAAGCCAGGAGGCACTTTCTTTTGCATACATGGTACGATCTTGATCTTCTTACCAAACAGGAAAATGCTAACTCACCAAGTACGGCTTCCCTCTCTACGCGTTTGGCGATGTTACCAAACCGTTACTTGCAAAAGGGATCGACTTGAAGCCCAACATCATCATTGCCTCTCCGGAGCCAAACGAGCCCGGCGCAGTTGGAGTTGTGCGACCCAATGCCGATACAATTTATTCTATTATGTTTATAGACCTGTCTTCGCAAGACCTTCGTATCACTATCCCAGAGATACCAAGTGACCGATACTGGGTTTTCCCTTTCTGCACTCCGTAAGTCTGTCGTTATGTCTATGGGTACCATTCTTACGGTCTTTAGGTATGGTGACAACCTGGTCAACCTTGGCAATCTCGGCGCGAGTGAGTCTAGAGACTATCTCCTCAAATACAATCCTAACAAATACGGTCTTGAGACTACGAATGTGCCAGAGGGGTATATCAGTGTCATCAATTTCCCCATGGCATACGGTCTCGTAAACTCAAGGATCGTCACCGATCGATCAGAGGAAGACGTTGCTATCATTGCAGAGCTACAGAAGGGCTTCCGCATCCAAGAAGTAACGAGGACAGAAAAACCTATCGCTCCGACATTAGATCTCGCCATGTTTATTCAGCCAGAGTTTTCAGACAAGAACCAATCTTATCATGAGGCAGTCATGAAAACTGCTGCAGCTCTTGTCCCGTACAACCCAACTTACATCGTGTCAGATCGAAAGAAGGTGGCATCCGAATTGCAGAAAGCCGGCTTGAGCGAGGGGAAGTTTATCCAGCCTCCTCAGACAAACCTCACTGCCGCTGTTGAATCTGCAAACACGATCTCGACACTATTCGCGGCGAAGCCTGGCGTTCGAAAGGACGTCGGAAACGATTGGTACTTGGTCTCCGACGAGTACATTGGTCGCTTCGGCTCTTTCTACGCTATACGATACCAAATCGGTGTCACAGCATACCTTGCGCTCGTCCAGTCTGAGAGCGCATATCCTTTCTACGGAAAGGATATCTCCATTGAAGTGGGACAATCTGTTTTGTGCACCTTTACAAAGCCACCAAAGATTCAGGAAGGTGGCTTTTGGAGTCTCACTGCTTATGGACCTAACCAGGATCTCATCGTGAATGACCTGGAGAAGTACATGGTAGGCGATAGAAGTAACTTGACGTTCCCTGATGGTACACCTGTGGAGGAGAATGATGAGCGGCCGTTCCAGGTTTTGCTTCAGGCTGATGATGTTGCGCCTCCTTCTAACTGGACCAACAAGTAAATACATCCTCTTTCTCCTGCTAACACCGCTCTAACCTATTCTTAGCTGGCTTCCTATTAACTCAGGAGGAGGCAACATCTCGGTCACTTGTAAGTTTTCCTTCTCCCAACTGTTTCCCATGTTCTAACATTACTCAAAGTGCGCTGGTATGGTGCAGAGGACGAGATGGTTGATGGCACATATGTTCATCCTAAGATTGAGTTTATTGATGCCATCAAGGCTTGAACTCGGGTAATCTCTTAGGTTGCAGTCATCTGGGTATAGGCATACAGTGCAGACCACTGTCGCAGATTATGTATGGGGAGCGGGATATAGTTATGTGCCTTGGCGAATGGGATTACTAGAATATATAGCTTATTGTTTTATGACTTCGCATCAGAACATTCGGTCTCTTCAGAACATTTTGGTTCTTGACAACCAACGTCGCTGTTTATCTACTCATGACTAAATAGACCCCTGTGCCCAGAAAACACCACGGCCGTTCGTTCCAACATAAACCAACCCAGCTTCATTGCCACTACCAGCCAGTTTGCAAGAGTCAATCGCACTAAATCCTTGCGATCCCTGAATATCCACCCAAGTCTTGCCAACGTCAGAACTACCGTACAGCTTGCGTCCAGCAGAGCCTGCACCAAAAGCGTACACGTTCCAGTTGCTTCCAGAGCCACGACCAAGCGCAATTTGCTCGGCAGTGGTCAGGCTGCCGAGTTTGGTGAATGTGCTACCGTAATCGGTGCTGCGGAAAACTCCAACGTCGGTTGATGCCCAGACTTCGCCGGTTTTCGCTGGGTGCGCTGCAATGTCGCGGATCTTGTTGGCGGAACCTAGAGAGCCGGCCTTGGTAAAGCTGGAAGCTGTGTCGTTAGACACGAAAAATGTTGACCCAGAGGCAGCGTAGAAGTAGTTATTGTCGCGCTTGTCACTGGCAATCACGGCACCTGAAGATAGACCCTTCACTGTAGAAAAGGCCGCTTCCTTCGCCGATCTTAAAACACCTTTGCTGTCGGATGACCAGAGAACGACATCTCCATCAGCAGAGTATGCCACGGAGCCACCCTTCTGGCCAGCTTCGGCGGCACCGTGAAGTTTCCATGACTTGCCCCCATCGGTAGACAGAGCAAGCTGTGCCGGTGTATCAGAGTTACCCGCTCGAACAACATTGCCGACCTTGTTGCCAGCATAGTCAACGCTGACTGAACTCGTGAACATGGGGTTATCCCACGCAGACTGGGGTGACTTGCCGAGATCGTTCTTGCTAGCAAACGTGAATCCACTGTCGTCAGCGACACCAGCCAAGAGCTCGCTTCCTCCAGGTGCGGACTTGAGATCGAGAACTGCAAACTCTTCAATGCCGTCGGCTAGCGATTCGATGGTGATGTTGTGAGTGCTGTCCCACTTGGTAAGGTCATGGCCTCCGTAGAGGGTCAGGCCTGTACCGTAGAGCCAGTGGTTGCTGTCCAACGGGTCGATGGAAAGGGCTTCGATCATCCAACCCAAACGCTTGGTATCGACGGAAATGAAGTTCTTGTAGATCCATGGAGCTTTGGGAGTGGAGATGCCATAGTGATAATCAAGGTTACCGGCCGCGTTGTAGTTCCACAGCGTAGACCATGTCTTACCCGAATCCGTAGATCGGAAGATCTGTGCATCGGGGTACCAAGAGTTAAGAGAAGCGACGATAAGGGTTCCAGACTTCTGCTTATCAAGAGCCAAGCCGCCAAAGCCGAAGTAGATATCTCCAGGTGGTGTGATATTTGCCCAAGTGCCCTTAGCAACATCGTAGCGGTATACAGCACCCTTGCTGCCATCGTAGGGACCAGAGCCATTACTGTAAGACAAGTACAGCGCTTTTTCTTTGGCTGAAAACTGACCCTTGTGGGGTAGGTAGTCCTTTGGCTGATCAGCAACAGGGTTCCAAGTCTTACCCGCGTCAGTTGTCACGTAGACCGAAGCGGTCTTGGTATCAGCGACACCAACAAAGATTCTTGAAGTAGCGCCGTTGACAAGTGACGAAGTAGAATCAAAGGTGACGAATGCCAGGCCCTGGATATCACTGTTGTATCCGGAACTGTCGCTAGCATCGGGGATGAAAGTGCCGACGTTGGTGAAGGAGGTGACCTTGGAAAAGCTCTTTCCGCCATCAGTGCTCTTCCACAGACCGTTTCCGCTTCGTGCTCCGAAGTAGATGATATTCGAGTTCTTTGGGTCAACGGCGAGACGCTCGCCCATTCCTCTACCGGGCATGTTGCCGCCTACTTTGAAGGGGAGTTCGGTGAAGCTCCAGGTAGCTCCCTTGTCATTACTGATACCGATGGCACCTTTGTTGGGGTCCCTGTTACAGACGTTACCAAGTTGAACTTTAACGGTATTGAGAGCTTACTCACCAATCGTTGGTGTACAGGCCAACAGCTGTGAGAACCTTGTTAGGGTTGGCAGGGTCAAGAGCCAATGCGTCAATGCCCCATCGGTTCCTGCATACAGATCAGCATTGTCACATCATTTGGAATCTATTTATGCATACCATGTCGAGTCAGTGGCAGTGTTGTCAGTCACTGGCGTCCAAGAGTCATCCGAGTTGAGGCGGTAAAGCCCTCCAATATCGGTCCGGGCGTATGCAACACCCTTGGCAGTTGGGTGGAATTCAATACCGGAAACAAAGCCACCACCGCCGCCTAGGCGGACATTTTGCCACTTCAAAGCGGCTTGAACGACATTTGCCGAAGCAACGAGGAGTGAAAGCAACTTCATCGCGATTGACAAATGAGTGAAAGATCTCCCTTAGCACAAAGTCAATATAGGTTCTATCTAAATATCCGATCGCCCCTTTTTATACAAATTACAGTGGCGGAAGCCGAAGGTTTGTCGTCATTTGCAGTGTTTCGGATATATAGGCTCCGTGACAGAACAGGCACAATGCAGGGGTAGAAAGCTTAATAGCTCATGTGATACACCAATGGGGCTTTCGGCAAACGTCCCGAAATTATAATTACCATAATTGAGACGGATGAGCGCGAGTTTAGATTCTCCACCTACCAAAGGGCAGTACAGTGGAAGATGGTGTTGACGTATGGGCATTGGGAGGGGGGCCAGTTTGGAGACCCTGACAAATTTGTGGACTTGCGCACCTTAGATCATGCTGTTTCAGGCTTGGCCTGTCGGATGCCCGGAAAGGTGGCATCTGATTCATTGAGATATTATTTACAGCCCCATATTGTCGTCTGAAGTTTAGAGTAGTTTGAAAGGATGGTATGAGGAATACAAGGGAAGCCGGCACGTCATGGCCAAAACCTTGCGCAAAAGCTCAACATCTTACACAAAATAGAAGAGGGAGTCATCGGAACCTTCGGCCACCCACTGTAGTCAGTAGTTTTTCCTATGGACTTTGATGTTTGTTCTTTGACAAAGGCTATTTTCAGAGCCGATGCATCCGATATTAGTGGCAAACCAATAGCTCACGCCCTTTGAGAATCACTGCCGTTGCCTACATTCAGAAATGTGTTCCCAGAATAATGCGATTTAACAGTAAACTAAATGCAAGATAATACAATGGACTATGGCAAATGGAGAACTGACGAACAACCGTTTTGTTCGCGCACGACTCCACTGACCACCACTTGTGGTTCTCAAGAGCGGTAGCGTCTTCCTTTGTTACACCTTCGTCTCCCGTCTTTTGTTCCGTTCCGACTGCAGATACTTAGCTAGTGACTTTGTATTATGTGTTGAACAATCAGCGAGTTTCCTTTGTGCGATATAAATGTCTCTACCGAGCATGTGAACACGATTTTACAGAAGAGAAGCTTGGTATAAGTAAAGCATATCTCTCCCCTTTGATCTCAACTCTACCAGCTCATTCCTCTCAGTCTCAGACAGTCCAAAAGATAAGTAACATCCCCTCAACGTCTAGCTAACCTTTTGTTCTTTAGGTCCCCTACTTCAAGTTTCTTTTCACAAATCCCCAGCGAAGCATTTATCATGTCATCTCGAGTTGAAGACGCTGAAACTTTGGAGAGGCTGAATATAAAGATCATCCGTCTCCAAAATAAACTGGCCAAGCGGAATGATGAGTACAATGCGCTGGTCGAACAAGTACGACAAGCTCGTGAAAGGTGGATGTCTCGGGAGGAAGAGCGTCGGTACATCCAAAAGATGCGCATGGTAAGCTACCAAATTCGAACCATTGAGCGTCGCTTTGATCATCTCTGGGACAAGAAGCTCTACTTTCTACAGCTTTGCAGCAGGGAGGGTGGCATTTAGACCCCGGTAACTTAGACTTGGGGTCTTAGAAATGGGAGTAGGGTCGGTAGATCATTTGGACGGGTAAGTGCGCGGCTGGGAACGAAGCATCTATAGTTATATAAGATGCTCGTAACTTCAGATTTCACTGGCATCGGCAGATAAATTGCATTGTAGGAGAAGGAGTAGAAGGCCTATCTAAATTTGTTTGACCATAGTTGATGATTATAAATATGTACAAGATAAAGCTTAAGTGCATGGTGCATAATTCGTCCAACTGCTCAACGTGAATACCATCTCAGTCTATTACATAACTCTGTATACAGGGTACTCATCACCCACATTAACAGGGAAGATATTGAAAGTAGCATAAGAATCAATATTCTCGGGCTCAAGCACAGTAAAAGCATAAGCCGCAGCCTGCTGCCGGGTAGACACCCAGAAGCTTCCCGCCGGCATCTTGATCTCTTTGCGCTTCGTCTCGGTAGTAACAGTGTTCAGGACAGTTCCTTGGTAAACAGTGCTAGCCAGGGTGATGCCGGTGACGTTGTAAGCTTCAACCTCGCCCTTGAACTCGGATCGTATGTTCTCGACCTTGACACCGTTGAGTCGCAGGCGCTCGGCGGCTTCTTTCCACGCTTGAGGGAAGATGTAGGCCTCGGGACGAGTTCGTGTGAGGTTGGCCTTGACGGGCGTGGAGCTGAGGAATTTGACAGGGACTTTGATCAGTTTGCCTGTTTTGAGCTCAATCATATCCCAGGTTCTGTTGGTGGGCTGGAAGCTGTCATTGACGACAATCTCGTCGACTCCATCGATAGCTTTCTGGCGAGCTCCCTCGATCACTTCGTATACGTCCTCAGCCTTGTCAGCGGCTGTCTGGACAATAGCCTCGACCATGGTCAATCCCGACGCGACACGGCGCTGGAAGTGCTGGCTTCCCAACATGATACCTCTCGTTTCAGTGAGGAATACCATGGTCTGGGTCAAGGCCAGCGAGACATCACCAGCTCGCGCCTGGGTGTCAAGCTGGGTGAGAACCACAGGCTCCTCCCTGAGATTGCCAGTGACGTAGGGGCTCCATCGTAGCTTGCGCTTCTCCATTGCACCAGCGATTCGAGGCGCGAAGAACTTCTCCGAGTAGTCACGGATATCCTTATGAATGTTCAAGTTCTTCATAGCGTCAAACTGGCCGTCCACGGCTTGTACCCACTGCTCTTTAGCGCCGTAACCTCTATTGGCGCTGTACTCATGACAGTCTACAGCGATATGGGGGGAGAAGTCGATGATCATCGCTTTCACGTCGCGTGTCTGCTGGCTCGCGAATCTTATATGGTCTCTATTAGGGTCATATCCCGTGGCGAGGAAGCGCTGGAAGTTTGCGACACCGTCAGGGTTGTAGCGAGGAAGGATGAGGATGTCCATCTTCTCCAGGATTGACGCTGCCCAGGTGGAGTTGGCATCGAATTTTCCTAGCAGAGCAAGCAGAGCTTCATCACCGCCAGGTTCATTTCCATGTACGCCACCTTGGAGGTAGACGCGCAGTTTCTCTGAGGATGAATTGGCTGCGATGGTGGGCTGGTTCGATGTGGATAGGAAGACGTGGGGAAGAGAACGTCCTTCGTCGGATTTGTAAGACGGGTTGGTGTATGTCATCCAGTCGTTGCGCAATGCAAGACTCTGGAGGAAATATTCTATTTGAGTTAGCGATCTGTATCATTACATGATCTTTTGTACACACCCATTGTTGCATCGTCAGTCGGTCCGCTGGTGCCGTTGTCGAAGCCTGCGGGAATACCCTTGGGGTTGGCGAAGGCGGGAGACTTGAGCTCAATTCCCTTCACGCTGGGAAAATTCTTAGCGGCCTCATCGCTATCCTTGATGAGGGCTACTTGGTTGTCATTGTAACGAACAGCCGTGGCCAAGCCAGCACACAGAAGCCCAGTGAGGGCAGTACGAAGCGACATTGTTTAACGATGCAGAGCAGCTCCAGTCAACAAGCAACAAAAGCACCTCAATGAGGGCTTTTACTCATTTTAAAGCTACCCAGCCAAGCCCAACCCATGACGATCATCGTAATTTGCATATTTATCGGGCATAGAATGACCAAATTTCTGAACGTTTTTACCCCGCCGATCAGCAGGTAAGCTTATCAGTTGAGTTTGCCGATGATAAGCTTAAACCGTTTAAAGCAGGTCCTTTTGTGGTTTTAGTTTATTTTGCTCCGCTAGGTTGCAATCTTCGGGGCGGGGAACGAGAAGAATGGATTCGCCAAGGCTTGGAGGATTGGACATGGTGTACCACCGGTTCGCTATCGGACTTTTGCTGGGGCTGGAAATCGGTTCTTGTTTTGACCCCGGACAGAAGATGGTAGGCAAAGTGATAAGATGCATTAGCTTGTTAGCGGGTGTTTGGCGTTAGGTAACAGGAAAGATAGTGAGTGCTTATGACGTTGATGAATATTCTTCTTCTACCGTTTCATTAGCTACATGGGTAATCATCCAGGTCCAGTGTACGGGGATAGTGTTTTGCTAACTAGACCGTACCCTATAGTTTGGGCTCGGCTCGCGCGCAGACCTCATTCGAGATGATGCCGGAACAAGACAATGGAGTGCAAAAAAGGCACCCGGTCCACGAGACTGAAATCTATTCTGGATGCATCTTCGATTGACTCTGTATATCTGGCTAGTAAATGTGTCCCTTTAGCTAGCCTATCTGATTCGGTTGATCTTCAAGGGCCATCTTTCTCAAAGAGAATACGTAGAAGCACTACGAAATCTGCTCCAAGCATCTGTCTTGGACCCTCTATCAACGGCGGTCACTTCCCCAATGCAACTTACACAAGAGAGTCCATTGGTCAGCTCCTACTAGTGTTTCGGGCATCTATGCAAGAGCTGTAACTAGAAGCTGTTACTAGATTGGCTTACCAAGACCCGTGGTCTTGGTTTCAATCCACCTTGAGATCGTCCTCATTAAATGAGCAATGGACGGAAGATTCAGAACTTACCCTAGAATAAAATTGACAGTCTTCCTCTCCGCTTGATCTTTGTGAGCCTTGGATGATTGATCTAAGACAGGTGGCGTAGATTTTAATTCTGGTTTCATAGTTGCATTTCTTGTAACGCCACTTCAAGCAGTATAAATTCCATGAATTTTCCCTTGATGGGCGTTCCGATTCTTCACTTACTTCTCTCCAGGATCTTCGGCGATTGCTTTGACGAAGGCTTCAAACCGGCTCCTATCTCTATTGCTGGCAAGTTTCTCCATTGTTACTCACGCGTTTCAAAACCTAGATAGATTGCCTGAGACGTATTCCATCCCTTGTCTACCATTCTCGTCCCTTTGCCAGCGGTTTCTTCGGCCTTTTCTTGACATTTGAAAGAAAACATATAGAGATGAAAATGGTCAGCTGTTGCTAGTTGGCTGGGTGGCCTACAAAACTGCTTCAACCACAATTTGCCATGCGATAGGTTTATATACGTTGTATGCAAAGCCTATGACATAATCAACACAAGACAACGTGGCCGAGTGGTTAAGGCGATGCCCTGCTATCTCTTACGAGACATCATAGGCATTGTGTTCGCACGCGTAGGTTCGAATCCTGCCGTTGTCGACATGTTTTTGATCTTTTGACGAAACTCTCTCTATTTCTAGGTTGATGAGTCTTGAACTTTAACGAAGCCACGGTGTGGATCTTTTGATCATACTCACTGATGGTCTTTTCATTGTGTGGACCATTCCTCCCACCCTCGGCCATGTCCTGTGTGACATCAAGAGGTAGCAGTGGGGCTAGTCAATGTTTTTATACTTCATTAAGCCTACGCTTTCTAAATCTCTTCATGATAATAATAACATCCACCTTCTTGAGGTCAAAACTCGATATGTTCAAGACGGAGTTGCACAAAACTAAACTCACACGTATAACAGCCGTACGTGTAAAAGCTCGCTTTTCCTCCCCCCACAATCTGATCCCCTACCCTTCGGCCCACACCGCTAATTTCTTTCGCAGCTACCACGATGACAAACTCAAGTTCGACATACAAAATGAACCTTGGTTCTTTGCCCGATGAGATACTCACAACTCTTGGTGGCGTCTGCGGCTATACTGAACTCGTCTCTTTAGCCCGCGCCAATCACACCTTCCACGCCATCTTCAACCCGATTCTCTACAAGCTCAACGCTGCAGATATCCCCCGGAAATCATGCCTCCACTGGGCTGTAGAGCATAATCGCCTGTCAACGCTGAAAAAAGCTATCGCTCATGGAGCCGATATCAATAATACTGGTGCCGAGGATGAGTCTTACGTCTTGCGGCTCTCGGATGGACCGCAGTCGAACAATTGTCCCGACGAAGACATTGTCTACGCTTCTCCTTTACATATCTCAGTCATGAAAAAGCGTCCTGAGATGGTACGATGGCTTCTAGATAACAACGCGCGTCTGGATGTTCCTTCGTTTAAACTCTGCTCCTGTGATGTTTATTATTGGAGGCTGTGGTATCCGCTACACTTTGCTATCTGCCATAGTAACGACGAAATCCTATGCTTGTTGCTTGAGCGCGGTGCTTTTTACGCAGCAAAAGACTGCTCAGGGCTCTATTGTGCCATCACATCGGGTGCAGTATTTGCTGTCGACATTTTAACTCAACAGGACAGCTTCGACCCGGACTACGTTTCGTCGGGTCACACGACGGCCCTGCACTGGGTGCGTAGATGTGTAGGGATGGAGGCTGTTGGTGCTATTACCAAAATACTAGTCCAGCGTGGCGTTCCAGTCAACGTGCAGGACGAAGATGGTACAACAGCCCTATTCTGCTTTGTCACCCGTGTCATGTTGGAACCGGCCATCATCCTGCTGCGCCACGGCGCTGATCCTACTCTTTCTCCTTACAACGACCGGGGAACGGCCATGCTGAGATACTGCTTTGGCCAACTTGGCACAAAAGAGACCCAGAGACACTGGGGGTTCGAACAAAGCAATCAGGAAGCTTTCACTAAGAGGCGACTTGAACTTGCAGAGCTAATAATCAAAGGCGGTGTCGATGTCAACGGACATCACGGCCACGGAGGGGTGCCCTTCTCACGGCCTCTATTCTGGGCACTCACTGAGACTCAAGATGTGCGCTGGGTACAGCTAGTTCTCGATGCAGGAGCTGATATCCGTAGCGCAGTTGTTGAAGATTACGATACTGAGTCAGAGAGCCTTCTGCGGTATTTCCTTGACCTTTTCGACGAGAACACACAGAGCGATGAATGGGTATCGGTGCCATTCGACACAGACCTAAGAAAGTACGAAGAGTCTGTGTGTTTGTTATTGGAAAAGGGAGCCCGGATTGATGCGGTCGGAGATGAGTATTCTGCTTTGAGCAAGGCCTGTGAGCTCGAACGGAAGAAGGGCGCCTTGACGTTGTTAGTTGAGAATGCTACTTGCCGCAACACTGAGTTGGGTCACGTTGGGAAGTTGAGGGGGCGCCATAAGGCGGATGAGCTTATCTACAAGTTGCTGGACGGATTCTATTGTCAATTGGAGGTGGAAATGAGAATGGAGGAACAAGAAAAAGTTTCACCTGTAGCATAGAATGCAAATTAGGGCTCAAATGTCATATTCGTGGCTTTACTCACGGTTACTATGCGATACGATACAGTATAGCCAGGGAGAAGTCCTGAATAGATCACATTTTAGATTCCTCTTTTCAACAAATCCCATTCCGGGCGAATGGTTTAGTGGTATAATACTCCCTTAGCATGATTCAATTGAAGAATAATATCATCGACAGCTATCCTCATCGACAGCTATCCTCACCGACAGCTATCCTCACCGACAGCTATCCTCACCGACATAGAAAGTGGAACGGAACGTGAGATCGATGTCCGTCTCCTTCAATACGGCGACAGGATTAATCAACATTGCTTCTGAGTTCCTTCCAATCCCGCCATCTCGCCCGACGCAAGCCGACGTTGTGATCACACAGAACTGAGCTAATGAACCATAAAGTCATGTATAATCGATCCAAAGAATTGACGACAGGATTCCAAAACCGATAGACTCTCAAGGTTGAGATTCGGTGGTGTTTGCCACTGATGCTTTAATCTCATCGTCGGAATCTAGAATAATATCTCTACGGCGACCAGGAGTCTTAGGAAAGGCATGGGATCTGGTACGTCGAGGTGTACCGATCTGCGTAGACTGGCTTCCACCATTATCGTTGCCGACCTGGGTGTCAAAGCTCTCCGTCACTGTTGCAACATTCTTGCCACTGGACTGGTTCGACCGATATCGTTTACTTAACGCAATAAAGATATCTGCCATCTCGGAGTCATCAAGCTGGGCAAGATACCCATTAATAGCCACTATTAAAGATTAGTATTAATAAACGATCAATGAAGTAACCTACCAGTATTTTCATCGTCGAGGGCCTCACTAAGACCTTCCTTCGCCGCGTTGATAAACCCAATACCGGATGCTTTGGCATTCTTGGTTCGTTTCACCAGGGGCTTGAAAGATGGGTTTTCCTGAATGAAACTTTCAAAGAACTCATCGAGTAATTCCAGCTTTTCCATAATGTTGTCGAACGGAGTGGCTTGAGCTGAAATTTCATCGGCGGTTATCTCTCCAGCGGAGGATCGACGACCGACACTACCCATTGATGAACGACGGCTCGTATTTCCCGACACTCCAGCACCAAGAACATCCTTGATGACAGCAACATCGGTAGTAAGCTTACTAAAAATAATGTTAGCTAAGCTTAGTATTGTGCTTCAAGGTAGATTCTTACTTGATCTTCTTACTCTGATCAACCAGCATGCCTGTCATTGCTTGGATCATTGATGCTAGCTTTTTATTGCATGAGTTAGATACATTAATTAAAGTGATATTGATTGAAACTACTAACCGTCTGGTGGTTCTGGTGGGTAACAGCGGTACCGGCATTGAGCACGTTGGGATTGACGGATGCCCACACTTTAACCCGTGTGATATCGACGGTGGGATCAGGAACGTCTTTAGCAGCAATTATCGATTTCGATCGGTCCTCTTCCTTTGGAGCCGCGCGCGACGAATCGCCTTCCATGATGGGTAGATTGAAAAAGACGATAGGTGGCTGATATGAAGTGGTGAGAAGTGGTTGATGAAAAACGAAGATGGTGGATGGTGAACAGAGAGGAGGATGGATTGAGCAGAGACGAAGGTGGCAACAAAGCATTGCCCATTAGTAATCAATAGCTATCAATAATTGCCTATAATCATCAGCTATCATTAAGTGCCAGTGATTAACAGCTGTCAACAAGTGCCAGTGATTAGCAGCTGTCAATAAGCCCTAGCACGACCAATAACGAACAATAGCAGCTAGCAATCTGTAAAATTTCTCTCCGTTCGCTTGTTTTAAATCTGCGGGTTTCTTTCTGCTTCCACCCTCGTTTGTTGTTCTCTCCAACCTCGAGCGATCTGTCGATGATATTTGAGCATTTCTCTCCCACAACCATTCCCAACACATCTACCTATCTAGGTAGCCGTTAAGCAGTGAGTTCCACATTGCTTATCCATTTCTGTTAGCTAATTTGTCGTAGACATGTCAAAACCACGTATTGGCCGCAAAAAAGAAGGATTCAAAGAGTTTCTCCAACGCGTATCTGATATCGACCCAGACGCCCCGGGTTCTGAGTTGTTCGAACTTAACCAACGATCGAAAGACCTAGATATCCTATCACGTGGCTTTCGACATCACTCTTTGCGAACTCAGCTACGACAGGATGCCCATTTGAGCCTTTATCGACAGTGGGCTAGCATCGTCCTCACAGAAAGTCAGACGGACGGTGAGCTCGGAGATGACGATCTTGATCGTCTATGCTTCCCCGACCCATCGAGCGATAGCTCACAACCGTGGGATCAATTACAATCTCAGCTTCGCCGTTTCCTTGTCTTCGCGTTTGAAAAGTGTGTACCACGATCGGTTAGCGACGACTCCATCAGTTATCAAGTTCTCGTGCAGTACCGTCACAGTATGATTTTCTGGGTGCTTCGGAAGTACCCCGAGCGATCTATCGAACCTCCGAAGAGAGTCTGGCTAGAGGCGATGATGTTAGAAATGACACGCTCTTTACAGGCCCGATTCAAAATTCGCACTCACCGAACATCAGCCATAAGCAGCACCCGCGTAGGAACCTGGGAAATCTTACAAATGATGGATTTCGACCTTCGGGAGACACCCTGTATCGAACTAGCCGAATGCCATCATCTTGCTTGGGTTCTAGCTCGCCTTGCTGCTCTACGTCCGGGATCGCTGGGTAGCCCTGGGAAAGTGGGTGATCGTCATCTACCATTTCTTGTGTGGGGTGATGTCCAAATCGAACGAACGACTACCGTAGGTGTTTTCTACGTGCAGCTGACTATTCGCAACCTCAAAACGAGGTCGAATGATCCTGAGGATGGACACACGTACAACCCCTTAATACTGTAAGTTAAACACGATGAGCTATTTAGAGTGGTGATCATCAACTGACCATCGACCTAGATCTCTACATAGCCCGAAAGGAAAAATCGCATTCGAACTTTCTGCCCCTCACCGGCTATTGACGATTGCCCTCCGCCGAGGAGTACTTGTTGGCATTGAGACCTTGGACGACTTGTTTACCCAGCCCCAAAGATACATCCTTATCAAGGACGAATTCAAGGATCAACCTATCCTTCTACAGGGCGGCCACCGTGGATTAACTGTACAGAACAAGCCGATAACAGCTCTCGCTCTCACAGATTACCTCCAGCTACGAGGGAAGAAAATCGGTCTGACAAAATCGATCACTTTTTACAGTATTAGACGCAATACTGCTATGGATCTCTCTACTAAATTGGGAAGCGAAATGGCCCGCGCAATCATGGCCCACGATCCAGACTCGACCACCATGGAAACTTACTACACAGCAGGCCGAACAGCGATCCCCGATCTCACATCTGTGGCCCTTGGTACCATGTCTGGTGATACAGACAATCAACCTATTGAAGGGAGCTTGGCGTTTTCTCGCTTAGACAACGAACAGATGCGTAAATTCGGCCCCCTACTTAATAGCATGTTTCTTGAGCTACGGGAAACGGATGACGATTATCCTCATGACGGAGATAAACGGACTCAAAAGAACCGAGACAGAGTTTTACGTCGAGCAGCTCTCCGTGCCACAATGCAGCAACTTTACGAGGAGCAGCGGAAATCGGCCACCGTGGATGCAACTCAATTGAAAATCGATGACCTCAAGTCAATGTGTAATGAGTTCAATCACCGCGTTCTTGACGCAGCCAAGAAGTCCATTTCCAATGGCCATTCGTCAATGGCAGTCGATGATGGACTGGCAGATGGCAATGAAAGCTCGCTAGATCCATCTGGCATCGATCTCAGCGTTGACTTCCCTGAGGATAACTTGGAAACTCCAGAGCAGGACGCTGAGGACCAGTTCCAGACACAGATCGAGCAGAACCAGGCGGTCAACACCTTCCCCGAAGAACTTCCTAGTGGCATTGACCAACAACTCTCCGACGTCGATTACGCTACAGTTGCACGGGCAGCGATGGAAATTTGGTTGAACGTGGGTATGGAAGGTTCAGCTTTTGGTCATCAGACAGGTGCTCAAGTTATTTGTCACCGATGTCAAGATGATGATACCGTCGATGCGAATGTCAAGGCCAAAACATGGGCACCGAGCAGACTCCCCCGACACTTAACTAGCTCATTTCACTCGAACTATGAACGATTCCTGCGACGAGCGGTAAACAAGGCGAAAGAAGAAAACCTCGATGGTCTTCGGTGCGAGATTTGCGTCGCCATCGCCCCTCCTGGCACGTTCATTCCATACCACTCCACAAAAAGGACATTGACAAGACACATCGAAGAATCTCACTCAACGCGACTATTTACTGCGGAAGGCACCGTTGATGCTTGGTGGTCGGCGAAGAGTGAAAAGGACAAGCAGGAGATTTTCGCTGCTCATGATCGGATCAAGACAGAAATCGGGTGGTACAAGCCCGACTTCCGTGGAAACATTGAACACAAAGCGAAAGCAAAAGCCGAATCTCGACGACGAGATCACCGACAACTATCCTTTGAGTTCTCTGGCCATCAGGAGCTTCCTCGTCCAATTCCTATCGGTCATGGACTTCAACGTGGTTCGACTCCGGGGTGGTTTGGCGAATTCCTCGATTCGAACCCAACGGCTGCATCTCTGGTGACTATGGGCGATATTCCCACCCCCGGCGATGTTACTGGAATGAAGGATGAAATTCTTCAAACGCCATCGTTGGCTTCCAACATCACTTTCCACGAAGTCACCCAGCCCCCCCTACAGAATTCTCTCCTCTTTTTGCGCATTTAATTCAGTCTGGGCCCATCCCTGGATCTCCAGATTACCCTCCCAATGCAGAGAACATACTGGACCAGTGGGAAGGAGAGTCTAAGAAGGATGGATCCAGTGGTCGTCGACTGTAGCTGGTTGGTTGTAGCTGGTTGGCTGTTATTGCGGTTTGTTTTTACGGTTTACACAGGGTTGGTCTCCAACACAATATCCCCGTCGAGGACAGTTAGTACCTGGGTGGTTCTTTCTAGTGTATAGTAATTGAAAATGGTATTGGTCACCAACGGTTATGATCCCTGTCCTCTGGTTATGTCAGGCTTATAGAAGGGAAGTAGTAATATGAGCGTGATTAAAGGCCAGACGCAAGCCGACCTTGTGATTACATGGTCCAGGGTTCGATTCCCTGTTCGTCCATCATTGGTGGTTCAATCCCACTGTTATCCTCATCATTTTTCTTGGTGTTGTGACTTTTTGCCGTTGGACGTCATTCTATATCGCGATATCCTCAATCAACTCACTTCGTTTTCTGCTCCTATTACCTTGTTACAATTGATCCTGACTCTCCTCTTGTCCGCTCAGTTCAAATACAGTCAGCTTCGTGTTCATATCAGAAGACCTAGATACGAAGCCAACAGTGAGTCAGGGAAGCTGGTCATCCGATGTCCATACGCTCCATGCATGGACCCTTGATCTCTCGTACGTCGCAGCTCGCACTCGCAATAGATCTTTGCTAATCAATACAAGCGCGATTCAGGGAATATCCAAAAGCTTACACCCACCACCAGTATAGCCGAAGCCGAAACAGTCTTTCATGCGGCTCAGAGGCGACTAGCGCTGATTTTGTCGTGTAAACTATCCGTACCATCGACGTTACGGCTTTCCAGCCACAATCATAGAGTCTTAATTGAGTAGTCTCCGAACTTCTAATTTTTCTCCAACCTTCGAAACAACGTTGCAAATTCCCATGCACCAAGCTATTGTGTTGGTATGGGAGCAGTAAGTGTGTCCAAGCCTTCAGATGGTGACTGAAAGTGCGTGCTGTGATGACCCATACGTATATCATGAGCGGCAAAGTACAGGGTAGTTTTGAGGAAGTCTGTTCACAGCCAATGATATTTCTGGACATGGGCATGTTGTACATGAACAGGAGATGGATGAACGGCACTGATTATGTAGACAAATTATTGAGTTGATTTCCACTAAATGAAATTGACGCTGGGTTATCATCCGTACTTCGTGATGCATTCGATAGCGTAGTGGATCCCTGCTGCAATGATGGCATGGAGCAAGCCCACCGTCTGGCAGCATTGAATTCTCGTACAACAACCCAAGCCACTCCAACCACCTCGATCACGATTGATTTTGACTTTCAACATCGTGTGTGCAAGTAGATTAGGCGCGTTGCATCCCGTGTCGGTCACATTACGCCAACGCACCAACAAAAAATGCCCCTGTTTGTTCCTCAAGCCTTCCGTGCGCCCAGTTTCCAAGGTTTCATGAGTCAAGGCAAGATCGTCTCACCATCGCCAATGTGCGACCGTGTGTTGCACGCAATCAAGGGGCAGGCATGCAATCTACCAACGGTAAAATCGGCAAACCTTCTCCAAGGGGACGCGTAGAACGGCAGTGGTGGAGGATTCTTGTAATTACTTTTAAGGTAACGCGTGGACCTGTTCCCCTCAATTTGCACGGCTCAACGTGCCGAGGGCATTGTTTCAACAGTGCTGCTTGCGCGGCTTTTTGACTGGTGCCCAGTGAGTTTGCTCAGCCCTCTTGAAGTGGACCTGGAAAGATCGATGCGACGCTCAGCTTGCCATTTCCTGGTTTGTCCCTGTTAAGCTTTGTGGCGTGTCGTCATGGAGATACCGGGGAAATAGCGCAATACGTCAACGTTACATATGGCTGTTCTTTACTGATCGAAGGCGCTGTAGCGGGGTTCTATTTTCAGCTTCCAGGGCCGGGACGTTCCACGAGGCCCTGACTACCTGTGTATCAAAGATTCGAAACTATAGAAGCCTCAGCGCCAATAAATCCATCATTGACAGCCGCCAGCCAGTGATCAGCACCAGGATGCCGCTCAGCCGAGGGTAATAGAAGCAGAACCTATAGAACCAGTCATAAACATGTTTCAGATAAATCACGTCCATCTGCGGATGGATACACACTGTCTCATCCTGGCCCTCAGGAGCCAGGACCCTTTACGGTTTCACACTTTACGGCATACCCAGTGGGCAGTGGCATAAAAACCGGGGGGCCTCGTCGACACACGGTTAGATCGGATGGTATTTCTTGTCTGGGTATATTGTGGGAACCGCCGACACGGACGGTCACAAACTTGCAGGCTTGGCAAAAGCTTGTAAATGCGGTCCCTATGACGATAAATGCGGCAACATGTGGACCATCGTCTCGTATAGCATTTTCATTGCTATATCATTCCACTGTCGCCCACAATAACTTAGGGTCAGACATTTTCGAGTCTTGACTCTCGCTTCTTCACAGATCGGATGCCAGAATGCGGTCTCACAACACATTACTGCGCGGCGTGCTAATGCTCGTCGCTGTCGCATCCTTCTCCATCATCCTCTTAACCGTCTTCCATATAAAGCTAGCAGATGGCCTTTCCCTTATACCAGTCCAAGAACGACCCTTCTTCTACGATCAACAACCCCAGCAACAGTCTCCTACACAAATCGACGACTCCGAAGAGTTCCTCGAACAAGAAGACACAGTCGTCGAGAATGACCGCGACTTCCGCCTCTTGACAAGCCTAAGAAACAACATGGGCTTTCACAACAAGATCGATGCGCGACAGTCAGGCCACCGCCTCATGAACCCGACGATACTCGAACTCCCCCGCGGCGGCAACAGCAGCCATGAATTCCTCATCATCGCCCGCGCACCCCATGTCTGGAAGGAGATCAAGGGTAAACGCTACAAGCTTGCCCGACAAGTCGCCACCTTCGCAAACATGACGTACAACAACCTCGGCCGACCGATCCTCACGACCGGCAAGTGGTCCAAACTCCTCATTGAGGACTTTGGCGGACCTGAGCATCACTGCCAGCGACAGCCTGATATGGATCGATACATCGGCCCGGAGGATATGAAGCTGTTCTGGACTCGCACTGGTGAACCACTTCTTATCTTTACACATCAAGTCGACGATGAGGTTCTATGCCAAGGACAGTTCCTCATCGACGTCCGCGCTGCATTACCCGAGCTCGAACAAGCCCTTGGCCACGAAGCATCATCTCAACTACCCCAATCCGCTTCAACATACCCACTGGTCTATACCGCCAACCAGCAGAAGGTCAAGAATCGCATCCTCGATACCAGCGCGAAAAGAACTGGGCGCTCGCACAATCGCTTTTCAGCTCGGATTCGGAGCTCCTTCTAATGGTGGAGCCTGGCCAACTTTACCGCTATAATTCTAGCGACGCTCCTGTGGAATCGGTAGTCGACGTCCACGATCAGCGCTCAGCTGTCGAGGAGCCGTATCCATCGACTGCCAAACGAGATGGTACTTGGCATAGCAAAAGCATGACCTGTATGCATGACGTTATGCTTGACGACAAACATGTTCACCAGAGCACGCCTATGATCAGCGTCACGCTCTGCAATAGAGGGACCTGCGAACCCAACGAGCAGAACACTGTCATGGTGGGCATGGTGCAGCGGCGCCTTGACCCTCCCCTGTCCCCTTTTACATGGTATGATCGCAGAATAGCCGTATACGAGGCTACGGCGCCGTATCGGATGATTAGCGTGAGCAAAAAGCTCACGTACCACGGTGAATCCGACGGCAGATACGTCTGGACGGGTTCCATGTCGTACTACAACAATCACACGAACTTCCCACCGTCAAATCACGGTTTTCTCAATGATGAGGTCTGGCTGAGTTTTGGCATCAAAGATTCAGCTGCCGGGTGGCTGGATATTCGGGCTAGGGATCTAGTCGCAGATCACTATATGTGCCAGGGCGCTTCGGCAGGTTACAGGCATTATAGACAGGGCATTTCTACATAAGCTGTGCAGGGCATGGTCAGGAGCGTGCATTGAACGGCGTTGGGGCATATGGTATAGAATACACTAGCATTTGTTATCGTGTTTGCTTTCACTTCTCGAATATTACTTTCATCCTTCTCATCATCATCATTATTATTTTATTTACGAGAATCATAAGATGTGTGCGGTTGGTTGTGTGATCTGCAGTGCTTTCCGCCGTGTTGCCGTGTGCGAGTGTCGTTTAGCTGCCGTAATTAGCTTAGCTAGGGCCTTCAATGGGCGGCAGTTGGCTGACACTGACAGATGGAGGCTATGAGCACGCGACCAAATGATATGACGGGTCTCACCATGCGCTAGCGCCGGCTTTTCTTCCATGAGCAGTTCTACGCTATTTGCGTCCAACTTTTAGAATACGAATATTGTTTGGGTTTAGTCTGCTCATTCAACACGAGCTTCATCTCAAGCCCTGAAGTTACACATTCGATGAAGTAGGCAAAATAGCAACATCACTTGCTGTTTCAACGTCCAGGACCACTATTGTCTGGCGAACCCACCATTGATATTAGCCCTCGAAGCGTGGTACAATGCAAAGGTAACAAAACCATGGAACAGCATGAATTTCGCCTTGGTGCCGAGTCCCGACATGATTAGCAGCTTTCGCTGATCCGGCATTTATTTCCGAAAATGGAGAAATTACTGATTGACACACGGATCGCACGGCGACCACTTGTCGTATGCTCAATTTCCTGTGATAAGTATAGGCGGAGACTCGGGCCAACCCTAGTCTCCACGATGACCATTGTCACGGAAATGGGGCACTCTCTTCAGTGTTTCAGGACGTACTAACTTGGAGGCGAGGGGGCGAGACCTTGAAGAATGGATGAGCCAAGACCATAATTAGGTTTAAGATTTTAAAAAAAGAATTCGTTTTTAAGGAGCGATAAATCCTCACACACCGAGCAGTATCAACTTCTTCATTTATGGGGTTCTCGATTGAGAGACGGAGTAACCTGGTTATTAAACGATTTTTTTCTTCAGAAACTGTGTCTCGTATCCCTCCCCAGACAGGCATACCAGATATTCAAGACTTGCTGCTGTTGATCTGCACATCTTCTACATCCTCATCATCAATTCTCTTTGCCCGCCGAGCGGCAATACCAACGTCCTCAACATTAGAAAAGTCTGCAGTACCAAACACTTCGTCCATACGCTCCAGAGAAATCTGTGGGTCGAACAGGTTAGAGATTGTATGAAACTGTTTCGGAAAATAACACTTACACCCTTGGTCTCGGGAATCCACCATGCAGCGATTGCCATAAAAAGGTTGAATGATCCAAAGATGAAGTAGGCTCGGTAGGGATCATGCAGTAGCATCACAGGAGTTGACTTTGATACGGCGAGGTTGTGTACCCAGTGGGTGAATGATGCAAGAGCAACATTATATGCACGTAGTCGGTTCGTTGGGATCTCAGAGACATAAATCCACGCTATCTTCATGAGAACCTTTTCACAGATCTGGAGAGGAACTCAACTCACAAACAGGACCCCAGCTCATATTGAAAGCAGCAGCGAAGATGTAAACCATAGCCAGAGCTGCAATACCCGCTGGCGGGGGATGATTGTCCTTTACAGGCGGAGGACCAAATCGAAGGTACTGCCCGAATTAGTAAGAGTTCGATAACCAGCGAAAGTATCTTACAAAGCCAATGAAGAACATGCAGAATGCTTGGATTGCACCGCCGAACATGAACGACTTGCGACGACCCAACGAGTCAGCCAGGAAGAAGATGAAGATTAAACATGTAACAACTTTCACAACACCGTAGATCTAAATCTGATCAGTGGCTTCTCAAATATGAGAGATAGTGGTGATACTTACACCCTGGGCGAACAAGGCGGTAGTAGTGCTGCTAAGACCTAAACCTTGGAAGATCTATCACGCAATTAGCTATAACTCCTTCACTTGCGTTTGGGAACCTTACTGTTGGGGCATAATAGTTGATAGCACCAGTCTGGACTATGTCAGTAGTTGATTCTTATGAGTGGCACATATGAAAATGACTTACTCCTGTCCATTGCCCGAGTGTGACTATACCAATAGTAAGAAAGGCACGCTTCCGATTCTGCGGCACCGCCCAGCACTCCTTCTGGAGAGCCCAAAATCCCGTGTCTTTCATGATCGCCCGCTCCTGATCAATCTGCGTTCGCAACTCAAGCAACTCCTGCTGAATATACGCATGCTCTACAGGAAGTTTCCGCACGTCCGATAACACTGCTCCAGCCTTCTCCCACTGATCTCGAGAGGCTAGCCACCGCGGTGACTCGGGACAGAAGAGCATGCTGAAGAACAAGAGAGCTGGACAGATCGACTGACATCCTAATGGGACCATCCAGGTCGCTTTCCCAGGGAGGTGAAGTAGGGAACCGTAGTTGATGAAGTACGCTGTCATGCCGCCGAGTACGAGAAGAAGTTGGAAGAAGCCGACCAGGAATCCACGGATAGCGCGGGGAGAATTTTCAGACACGTAAGTTGGTGCAAGCATTGTTCCTGCGCCCAGGCCAAGACCTTCTATGAATCTGGTTGTTGATCAGCGAAGAGTCATATACTCAGCACAATGATGCGACTTACCGTCCGATGTAAAAAGCAGATAGATGACCATAGGAAAACGCCTGCATGATTCCTCCAACAAATCCAGTAATAGCGACGAGGAGAAGTGCAGGTTTTCTTCCCTTGCGATCAGCGAAAGGACTTGATAGAAGTGCACCCGCTATAGCGCCTGCTTGCATCGTTGTGACAAGATTGCCCGACAGATCAGCAGCTGCTTTTGGTGGACGGGTGTCAAGGCCAAATTCTCTTTTGAAAAGGCGTCAGTCGAGGATCTGGAGTTGGATGATAAGTGACGAACCGCTTGAAGTCTGGCATTGCGAGGACGCCTCCAATGATACCAGCATCTACCCCGAATAGCGCTCCAGCAAAACATGCCTTTCGAAGTCAGTAAGATATGTTAGGTCCAAGCTTGAAGAGCTTACCGAGGCAGTCAAGGCAATTACTCGCCAGTTGTAAATCTCCGGCGGGTCGACGTGAATAGCTTCATTGCGCACAATGCGCCGAAACATACCGTGTATTGTCATTTTGTCACGGTCCAATTCGATCTTCAAATAAAGCAAGATCTAGATTTACTGAAGGAACAGAACGAGCTTACGAGATATAAGTAGTGGAGCACAAACAACATGGGACCTTGCTCCGGTTTGATAATGTTTGCTTTATTCGCCGGGGGTGCGGGGAGTGTCGATCAAAACCTGGGGTAGATGGCCCCGGGGAGTATCGGTTGCGCCTTTGGGTGCGTTGATTGTTTGGTAATAGGGTGCGTGATTTGGTAATGGCCTTGGCAAATGATATCGGGGACTGTCGGGCTTGTTCCGAATTGTGTTGATTTGGGTTATATCCTGGGTGTTATTGGGGGCTGGGAGTGTGATGACTGGCTTTAGTGGCCTTTTTACCTGCGAGTCGGAATTTATGACATAATGGTCACATAAAGCCGAAAACTCGCAGGTTGATGCGACCAACAGACAGCCACAATGCAGCCGACTTTATGCGATTGTCTCTGAATATTAGAAATACATGGGTTATCAGATAAGGCACAGCTGAGGTTTAGGGTCTTTTAGAAGAAGTCTTATTTGTCATCGACTTAACAGCCATCTATCTATTGTGACTATCCCACAGCGCATCTGGATTTTCCCAGATCTGTTCCAACTCCGATCCGAGTGAAGGCGTTGGCCACCCACATCTCTTCTGACACGAATCTAGCATTTCCAATAGAAACTGCTTTTCACGTGGGCGTTGCATAAACATGCCAGCTAAAATACTGTAAGAAAGAGTCCAGATATTTTGGGGATGAGCTTTACCAATAAAGAGACACTGCGAGGATAGCATACTGGACGCATCCTCTGTAAGAGTCATACCGATCCCACAAACCATCTCTATATCTTGTTGGATGTCTTTCTGACGCTTCAAAAGGCCATGTATACCATCGAGATGTGGTTCATGAGCGGTGAGTAGAATTCGAGAGCAATGATGAAGCTGCACTGCTAATCCTGTTACTCAGATTAGCTGAAAACTTGCCAGCCAATGCAGATGATGATTACCAAAGCATTGGGGATGTATCAGACGCGGTTTAAACACGTTGTTCCCCTGACTTCCCATGGTTGGTAGTGCCGAAAATTCAACAGTCAGATGGGACAGCCATTCATCAAGCATCTTTCTCAATGCCTTTGCCCAGCCCATTCTACCGGCCAAGCCACCTTCACTCTCCGTAGAAGAGTCAACAGCACAGAAATTAATCACCTGTGCCATAATCCATACAGCTCGTGAAGCCAATTCATGGTTGTCCAACTCCGCGTACCCTTTCTTAGGCATCCACGTACTATACGTCCTCCGCTTCTCCCGAAACGCCACCCAAATATCTTGCCTTAGCCAGGCCCACCAGGTCGTGCTCTCGAGACTAGAAGTCTCGACTTCAATCTGGCGGGATCTCAGTATCCAAAAGACTCCTTGTAGATGCTGCTGCCAGTCCTTTCGTGAACCGCGAAGCATTTCGTAGGTTGATACCATGAGTGTTGTCGCCATTAGCTCTTGGCTATTTTGGTACGTGGAGTAGCGCATGGCTTTTTGGACATAGTGGAGTGTTTGGTAGTAGTACTGCAGAGCAGTGTTTTGGTCCGGACGTTGATTGGAGGGGATTGTTTCGTCAAGGGACTGGTGGTAGCATGAGAGTGCTAGGATGGAGTTCAGCAGACCTGCATTTCGGACTGCCAGATGTGGAACTCGTGTGGAAAATGTTCGAGCAGGGTCAAACAGGTCAAGCTTTTGGTTGTTAGGAAAGTTTCAGTCAACATGGAGTATGCCTGCAAACTTACCCATGAGCATATGCGGTGTAGGAAGTTCTGGAACAAAGCTTGCTCTTGATCTAGAAGTGATATACTCTCCGATGCCTTCCACAGTCTCTCTTCGGATGACTCGCGAATATGAGCCTTGACAGATAGATCCTGTTTCGAAGGTTGAGTATCGATGATCCTGGTTGCTTTCTGCAACGGTGTGGTGTCGCTCTCAGCTTGCCCCTCTGGCGAGGTATCAAGAAGTTCACCATCAAGACCCAGGGCCGCGTCTGCTTCGGGAAATGCTTCATTGGATGCGTCATTGGCAAGGATGCCGAACCATCTCACTGCTGCGACACTTGCAGATGCAGCTGGTGTCGTCGAGGCTGAATCTGATTGCCCCCGAACCAGTCCGTCACATATGGGAGTTGCTGCGCCTCTATTGTTGGATCCCAATGAAGACTATTATCTATACTCAGATGGCTATGGTCTTGTCCCAGGCTTGAAGTTGGATGCGAATGAGACGCAGCAATCGAGCGCACTGTCTGGGCAAGCTCATCCTGCGAGCTGATGATCTGGCCCAACTGCCGAAGGATCTCCAGACTAGCTGGATCAAATCTGCAGAAGCGGCATCAGTATTGCCATTTAAATCAGGGATGAAACTCACGAAGAACGATCCTTCTCGGAATTGTCGTACGAGCAGGGGATATTCAGCGACGCGCAGAAACCACACGTAGGCTGCGCATTATCGCACTTGGTCTTGCGCGCTCTACATACATGACACGCCTTAAGACTTCTCTTTCTCGGATATCGCGTGTCCGAAGTGGGTTGACGCGCCCGCTTGCGTCCGTTGTTGGACTCTGTCGCATCTGTCATTGTTTGTCGCTTGAGGTGAGTATCAGGGATCGGGGAGAATTTGGACAAGTACCCGAAAGTGAGGAGAAGAGGGCGGGCAGATGCAGGGAAGTTGTCAGATAATCTCTTGGCGGTTTTTGGTCCAATGGTCACAAGATGCATGATGTCGACATGCATTAATTGCTGTGACATGGTGTAACCCCTCACGGGGAATCTCGGGGCAGGGACATGAAATGCAGATCAACAGAAGTAGCTATGGGGAGTCAATTACATTCTCTGTGTAAGAGAATCCAAGAGAGATGGATTGAAATAGAGCGAATTCCCTCCCAAATATTGGTTGTAACTCTTGCTACTTTTGTGGCTGAACTTACGCTGTCGATCATTTTCAGCACCAACAGCATGGGCGACCTCGATAACCCTCAGCCCTCAGCGGCGTCAACCAACGGCCACGTCAGCAAAAACAGTCAAACTCCGTCATGGCAAACAGTTCATCTCAAAACCCTCCCGGACTTCTTTTTAACGGACATCCTCGTCACAGGCGGTGGCCTAGGCGGTGTCGCTGCAGCTCTGGGGGCTCTCCGCCGAGGCCGCCGTGTCTTACTTACAGAGGAATACGACTGGTTAGGCGGCCAATTGACCAGCCAGGCTGTACCTCCAGACGAACACACTTGGGTCGAGCAGTTTGGCGTGACGCGATCTTATCGCACGCTGCGTGATGGTATTAGGCAGTTTTATCGCGATAATTATCCGCTTACGGAGGAAGCGAGGAGACGACCGCAGTTGAACCCTGGTGCCGGACATGTCAGCAAGCTCTGCCATGAGCCAAGAGTCGCTGTGGCTGTTATTGAGGCAATGTTGATGCCTTATATCGGTAGTGGACTTCTGGTTATCAAGAAACGCGTCAAAGCTGTTTCCTGCGAGATGGTGGGACAGGTAGTTCGATCTGTGAAGTTTAGAAAGCTGGATTCTGGTGATAACTTCACCGTTGGTGCGAAGTATGTCATCGATGCGACGGAGCTAGGCGATCTGCTACCGTTGACAAAAACTCCCTACGTCACAGGCTTTGAGTCTCGCAAGGATACTGGAGAGCCGAGTGCGCCGGAGGAAGCCCAGCCTCAAAACTCCCAAGCAGTCTCAATTTGCTTTGCAGTGGATCACATCGAAGGTGAGGACAACACTATTCCCAAGCCAGAGAAATACGACTACTGGCGGACATATCACCCAGACTTCTGGGGCGCACCGTTACTCGGGCTCAAAGCACCACATCCGAGGACTCTCGAGATTGTTGAGAGAGAATTTACTCCCAACCCCAATGATGACCCAGCCTCAGTGATTTCTGATCAGCGCAAGTCCGGGGGAGATATGAACCTTTGGACGTTCCGACGAATCGCTGCAAAAGATAACTTTACAGCCGGAGCATACCGATCGGATATCTGCTTGGTCAACTGGCCAATGATCGATTACTTCGAGAAACCCATCATCGATGTTTCAGAGGATGAGTTACAAGAGCGTCTTGCAGAGGCTGCTTCGCTATCATATAGCATGCTGTATTATCTACAGACCGACTGTCCCCGGGCCGATGGAAATGGCAGAGGCTATCCTGGACTACGTCTAAGAGGAGATATCACCGGCACAGAACATGGTCTCGCAATGGCGCCATATGTCCGAGAGTCACGCCGTATCAAAGCCATCACTACTATTGTCGAACAAGATCTCAGCCTCGAAGTGCGTGGTTCGAAGGGCGCAGTGCAATACCCCGATAGTGTGGGCGTAGGAATGTACCGCATCGATCTACATCCCTCGACGGGTGGCGACAACTACATTGATGTGGCATGCTGTCCTTTCGAGATTCCACTTGGAGCTTTGATTCCGGTTGAGAGGCCAAACCTGCTGGCGGCGTCGAAGAATATCGGAACGACACATATTACTAACGGATGTTATCGGCTGCATCCTGTTGAGTGGAATATTGGAGAAGCGGCTGGCTTGCTAGCAGCGCATTGTTTGGATAAGGGTTTGTCGCCGCATGAGGTTCAGGGACAGAAGGAGGTGTTCAAGGAGTTTCAAGACATGATTGTCAAAGAGGGTATTGAGACGGAATGGCCTGATGTGTCGGGCTACTAATTTGGCCGCTAGATACGATCACTCAGAGCTAGACTTTGTCTGCTTTCCATTTAGCAAATAAGGCATAAGGTCGTAATCTTAACGTAGCTATCATCTACAGACAATGAACTCCAGCCTGTCATCTTGGTCATGATGTTCCAGTAACACTGTTTTCAATGGATCTGTTTGCGACGCAGACCCTTCAACCTAATCTGGGTATCTCATTCATATGGCTTTTGCAGCTCGTTGCCCTCAACCTGCTCAGCAAACCTAGGGATGTGGGTAGTATGACACCACGGCTTAAGACTCTCCTCCTTGCGAATAACCGCGGCAAAGCATCCCAACCAACCCTCACGAGGAGAAGCAGCATTTACTTCCTCACGGGTTTTGGCATCGATGATCTCGTCAAAGTTCTTGACAGACGGGTGTCCACCGACGTTGTCGTAGATGGTAGCCAACTGGATCAATTGCCCGAGAAAAGTGATGTTTCCTTCGGTTCCGAGGTCCTGGTGCCGGATGATTGTCTCGCACACTGCTTCGGCTTGGTCCTTGCTGGAACCATAGTCGCGGAGGATAGCGAGTGCTTGGATACCGCCTTTGAACTCGAACGAGAGGCGGGTGGAGGCCATGTTCTCGTCGGTAGTGCCGATGTCGTGGAGAAGACATGCCAGGGCAAGGGTTGAGGGGGACAGGGTGTTGACGTGCTCGGGGAACTGCTGTCGTAAGATAATAGTGGCTTGCAAATAACAGCGTTAGTATGATATCACATGACGGTTCTCATACTCAAAGGCTACTTACACCAATAGTAAACTCGCACGGAATGGTTGTAAGCCTGCTTTAGCAGATTATCTTTAGCATGTTGCTGGGTCTTGGCAACAAGATCTTCAGTTGGAAATTGAATGGTTTTGACATCCACATACTCCGGCATGTTGATATATGGCCCGTTATCGAAGATCTTGCCAGCATCGACAGGAACAGCTGTCCATCCATTCTGTGCTACTTCGTTGTTGCTCATGTTGAACGTAGAAGTGGTATTTGAGAGATGAGAGTTGAGAAAGGATGAAATTGATTAAAGTTATCAAGCCAACTGATTTCTACACGAAAAAGAGAAGAGAGAAGAAAAGCCAACAGAGCAGAGTTTTCAACGATTAAATACGTGATATGGATTTCTAATCATCACTACTAACCTGAGGACGTCGTTTGAGGGGTAACGTGTGACTATCAACCTAAAGCTGGCGTTTTTGGAGTTTTGATTTCAAGCTTGCATGTTCGGCATTTCGGAATCGCAGTCTTATGTCATCCGCTAGGTACACTTGGGTCATTATCACGGAGTTCTCAATTAAATACGTATTTGATTCGTCAATTATTTCTGGCTACTTGATCGGACTACCGCTTTCCAGCTGCGAGTTCGTATGAAGGTGGTGGCACTTCAGATGCGGGCACCTCGGATGCGAACATTCCAGATCCAGGCACCTCGGATGGAAACGTTTCAGAGGCGGGCATCTCAGCAGTGTAGTCAGGGACATTTGAAACATTTCTCTCCGTCCTTGACGTCTCGCTTGTCGCGCTTCCCGCAGTCTGAAACAACTCAAGGAAGTCATTGCGTTTGATGGCTTTGATGAACTTGACAGCTTCCTCATTCGCCTTGGCTGTCGGGTCAGCCCCATGGTCTACAAACATCTTGGCTAGGTTGTAGTCGAGCCGTAAGAGAGACAACATGAGCGGAGTCCTGTTCAATCCATCTACCTCGTTCACATCGACGCCATAGTCAAGGAGCGCTTTGATGTGCTTGCGTCGGTTGACGTCGATCGAGTATGTAAGAAGTGTCTGGCCAGCGAGCATGCGAACTTTTGTCTTCGCGCCGCGACGTAGCATCTCCTCAACTACAGGCGCTTTTGACAACTCCACGGCGTGGCAGATGGCCGGAAGGCCCCATATGGCATCAGCCGTATCAGGATCTACACCGTTGTCGAGAAGAAGTCTGATCACTTCCATCTTGTCCCCGGTCTTCAGAAGTCCATCTCTGAGAATCTTGATAATAATGGGCTGAGAATGGATAGTTGTTCCGGGGTTGGCACCACCGACGAGAAGTCTTTTAGCAATGTCGAATTTCCTCTTTTCTATCGCGAGTCCGAGAACAGTCATGCCCAGGTTAGTACGAGCTTCGGTATCGGCACCCTTGTCGAGGAGCAGTTCGAGCATGTTTATATCGCCTTTTTCGACAGCTGTAACAAGGACAGTGTTACCAATGATATCAGTGGCGTTTATATCGGCACCATTGTCAATCAAGACGCGCATCAGCTCGACGCTACCTTTCTTGGCAGCCATCACAATGATTTGTTGACCTGTTATGTCCTTGGTATCTGCAGCGGCGCCACTGGCCAAGAGAAACCCAACTCCAGCCGCATTCCCTTTATTAACAACATCCACGAGATGCGACTGTCCTGACACAGCTTTGCTGTGAACATCTGCTCCAAACTCAAGTAACACTTGGGCGACTTTCAGACTCCCTGCAGAAGCAGCCTGAAATAGAGGCGGTAGTTCTGACCAACCCTTGCTAGAGGTATTGACTCCCGCGGATAACAGAAGACGAGCTGCCCCGGCTTGGTCGGACTTGATGGCACACCGAAGAGGAGTACGTCCATCTTCGTTACTACCGTTGATATTGGCACCTTGTGAAATGAGACCCGAGATTTGCTGCTCGTTGCCCTGAACAACTGCTTGGCATAAAGCTGAGACCAGGGGATCTGGCTTGGAGCGAAGCGCGGAGGTTAGTGCCCTGAAGAACGAGGATCCTTTGGGGCGCTCGGGGCTCTGAGCGACGGCTGGCGAGGTAGGTGAGGAAGCCGAAGACATGTACGGTGGTGGTGCATCGTTGTTGCTTGTGATAGGCGGTTGATGTTTCTCTGAAAGAGGAGTGCTCTTCATGCTATCGGCATTGGGTTGGAGAATTTTCAAGTTGTCTGTTAAGTGCGAGGAGGTCTCTGCCTGCTTAATGAGGTCCCTCACTGCTGTTGAATCGAGACTCTGTTCTTGCTTGGTCTGCTCATATCTACACCGTTATCAGTAAAGGGCCGTTCACAAAGACGAGACAACATACTGGCTTAGAACATTCGTGAGAAAGGCAAAGGTCTGTGCATGAATCATTGTAAACCCGGAATACGCTGTTAAGAAAGACCCGTTCAACGAAGAGAGGTCAGAAGGATGTAAGTACATGACATCTGTGTACACATCATTCATCCGACCTGCACAAGCAGCAAGCAAGTTGAATAATTGGTCGTGCAATTGTGTTGAGACCAGTGGTGCAGCATTAAGAGCCAGCTCGAGTTGTTCCATACTGCGATGAAGCTGGCCGAGTGATGCAGCCATCAAATTGAGTTGCAAGGCATTCTGATCGTCTTTTTCCAGAGCGCTGGCTAGCTTATTAGCTACGGCTGTGATCGAGGTTGCATTTGATGAGATTGAGGTGCAGAACGTGGTGAGGTTAATGAGATCCATGATGAGTCTACTGTGCTGCTGGAACTTGGTATGTTCTTGGGATGAGGCAGTAAAAGAGATGAGGTGTCGGTCAGAAGATAAAGAGTTATACGATTCTGGAGGGAGGGAGCCAAGACTTTCAGCTGCTTTGCCTTGTGACCCTTTTGTGCCGTAAGACGTACGTTGGTGACGCAGCTCTACAGGGGACGGACCACACATTAGGGAACAGCCTACCCGATTCTGGCCAACACTAACAGCCCTACGACAGGCCTCACAGACCTCAGTAGGCTTCCCTCTTTCTCGCAACAAATATTCTCCACTCGATTTAGATTGCGAAATCTTTAGAGTTACAGCTATTCTCTAACGTGAGTCTTCTGGCTCATCCATAATAAGAGGGAGTGACTCAAGTCTAACATTGTCTCAAAATGCCCTGTTGAACGCCTCGCGCACACCCCCAGAGTAAGCTACTTCATCCGGCCTAGCTTTGATCCTTCACCCAAGGACGTTTCGGGAAGTCCTTTCGAGCTTCTGGTTTGACCTGCATGTCACTGCACCCAATACAGAAGTTCTTACCATCCTTTGTGCATTTAGAGTCAGCACAGCTTCGCTGTTTGCTAGGACTTTTCAAGGCGCCTGCATCAACCTGGAACGGTATGGATTTGAAGGCTGATTTCTCGGCATTGTGACGCGTCATGGGCAGTTCAAGTAAGCTTTACAGCATTTTGAAATTATCAACAACTACAAGATGCTCCGATGTATGGTAAAGTCAATCAGGCTATCTGTGATTGGCTACCCGTAGCCACTCATCTATCGTCGAAAGTCCTCGCCGCGGTAATCCTTTCCATCTCCTCACATCATATGTCTCATTGAGAGCTTGGCGAAGCATCTTCGCCTTCCTCACCACGATCCCACTCGCCCCGACTGGATTGTTACTCTTAGCAAATTGATTCACCTTATCTTCCGCCTGGACTCTCCTCTTCCGTATATCCTCGCTTTCTGCTTCTTCTACCACACAAAGCTGGCAGCGACATTCAAAGTTCCACGATCGTCGAATGGCTGCTTTTCGTACTTCATAGGAACTCGACTCATCATAGCTATGCGTAATCTCTTCACCGGCTGCAATTCTGCGAGTCGCGCGGAAAATGACCAGGTCGCCGATGAAATCCTTCTTGGAATTAGGGACACAAGAATGATTGATGTAAGATGCACGGATCCATAGACCAGTGCTGGCGTTGCTGATATCCTCGTCTTCAGTTTGTTGCCCAAGTCCAAAAGCGTTCCGCTGAACAATGTCGTGTATCTGAAAGGTATCTATGATGGGCTCGCCATCAGCTTGCTCCAGTTTGTTGCCAGTCCCTTTGTAGTCTCCGCAAAGCTTCAGTACTTCCTCAATACGTGAAGGGTTATCAAGTAGCGTTTGGACAACTGCTTTGTGTAGTCCAGCAGGGAAGACTTTCAGGGTAGCCTTTTCTCGCGTATCACACACCAACGAACTGAACGTTTCGGGCTCATGGCTCCATGCCACACAAAAGGCCTTTTCGCACATGATGATCGCATTTGGTTGAATATCCCGAGTCGCAAAAAGACCACGACCGGCCCCAGGGCTATCATTGATCTCGGTGGGGCCGTTGAAGTTGGCAACATCAGGCCTGCCTCCAGTTTTGGACAACGAGCTGACAACACTCTTCATATTATAAGCTCCATCGGTCTGCTCCCGAAGCCTGGCATTTATCTTCAGAAGATATGCCTGGGGATACCGCTCTCCGGGCTGAAGAGCTGCTTGTCGTTCAAAAAATTGCCTTGCTTCCAGAAATATCCTCTGGGCATATGCAGCCAAACCAGCTCGGTTATAGGCCTTGGCATCAAGACCTCGAAGCTCCTCACTTTGACCATTCGTGACAGAAGATAGGGCATCATCTTTTGCTTCTTCGAACCGGTGAAGCTGAAGGTTGACATGTGCTCGATTTCTACAGAGATCTTTACGCAGAGTGTTGTTCCCGTCTCGCTGCGCAAGGAGATTGAGCCCTCTTGTATAATGGAAATGGGCTTGTGTCAGGTTCTTCTTCTTGAGAAGGGCGTTGTTTCCTGTCTTCTTGCATATTTCGGCCGAGATTATCTCTCCACACGGCCGGCATTCCTTTTTTCGCCAACTTTCAGGGTCCTGGCTGATCTCCGTCACAATAAGATCTGACGGGTGATCGATCCGGATGGTGTGTTCCCCCTGGTTATTCAACGTGAAGTAGGGTTCTTTGACAACAAGTTCGGAGGCCATGTCTAGAATATCGCCTCCATGCCGAGTTCTATGAAGGAAAACTTCCAATCGCTCAACATCGTTAGATAAGTCTCCTTGAACAACTGTCCATGACGATGCTTCGAGGATTGTAACTGGTGATACACGTTGCAAGTGAATGAAATAACCTCGGTGGTGCGTTTCCATTCGTAACTCTGACAGTTCCATAGGCCGAAGTTCTGTGATTCCGACCACACAAGGTGGATATGGTTGACCAATACCATATGCGACCATAGTTTCCTTAGTTTTCTTTGTAACGCTTAAACCAAACGCTGCAAATGAAAGATCTTGCATTAAAGCAGCTGATATAGCATGCTCGATCAAATGTTTGGAATCTCTCTGCTTCCTTGGCTGGCCTTTTTGTTCATCTCGTTGTTGTATCTGATCCTGAACCGTCTTGCAGATACGCTCCGACTCTGCAGGGACCATGAAAAGGGTGGAATTGGCCATTGTGAATGGGTGGCGTGGTTGTAATTCTGGTTTAGACTAGGACTAAAGGCCATATATGCAGTGTTCCAGGAACAGGTGTGAAAGGCATGAGGGTGTTGTACAGCCTCACATCTTATATACCCTGCTTCGCAATGCACACAGCTCCATCTCATCCACTTGTGGAGGATCAAACCCTTACCACTAACCTCCTCTAATGATTCATGCCGAAATGTTTGTCCCAATCAATAAATATTGTAATCAGAAAACATGTTCCAGTTGCATCAAGCAGCGGGAGGACATAATCCGATAGGACAATTTTGGAAGCCCCAAACCAAGGCTCAATTCCCCTTGTTCAGCCTAATCCCATCAATCACATTACTTGGAGTCCGAGGGTTGGATTACAATTTTTCCCCGACTCACGAATATTTTGTGTTGGATCCGATCCTGATCCTGTCTCCGGCACGCTCCACGGGATAGGCCAACAGCTATGACTCCGCCGGCGCATCTCTATCCAATAGCGAAGCTCCCTTTCCGAATGGACCAATCCCGATGCGGTCGTAGAAAATACAATTACAACAAGAACCCTACTAGCAGTCTTACAGTATCAGTGATGTGTGACAGTCTGTGGTGCCAGGACAAGAAAGGAAGCTACATAACTGATAACATTGTACGCGTTATAGGCATCAATGTTAGACATGCTGTTATACGGATACAGAATCGGCAAGGCTACCAAGCCCATGAAGATGATGCATGCGTCTCAAACGATCCCAACAGCTGGCTATCACATGTGAATCCCTCAATACTGAAGTGGGTAGACATACAATGCATCGTGAAGAAATTTATTGGTGGGCATCACATGTTGTCAAGTGCCGTTACTTCCGGTGACGAGATGTTAACTTAAGATAAAGCTCAGTATATCCCATGTACCCCAATGCTAAATCGCAAAAAGGAAACACTGGCTTCCCGCCCCATGATACCTTTTCATGGTGATTCGTAACAGCTTCTCAGGTGGCCTCGGCCTTGCGACCGTAAACATATCGGACAGTCATGTAAGGGTGAACCTTGCGGTTGCGGAGGAACTTGCGCATCTCCATGAGGAAGACCTGATACTCATCGTCAGGCCATTGGAGGATGGTCTTCCAGAGGAGCAGAGTGTATCCTGAAATATGTCAGTACTCTAGAGGGATAGTGTGTCGACGGACTACTCTTTCTTACCTTCCAGATCGTTTTCGAGAGTGGCGCGGACGAAGTTACCGACCTCACGAAGCTCGGGGTCCCTGGCCCAACCACCAATGGGGAACTATGTCAAAGTCAGTCACCCGTCGACTTTCAATCGCAAGATGAACTCACCTTGTACTCAATGCTCTTGATATCAGTGAAGCCAGCCTCGTGAATACCCTTCTCTTGCAAATCGTCCTCCTGCACGAAGAAAGGGTTTCCAAGCTTGGCACCACCCTCGGAGAAGAGCTTAGCCCAGATCTTCAAACAGTCGATATCGTCGGTAGTTCCGTCATCGCTGCGAATGTGGACGTCGGCCTCGCCGGACTGGATCCAGCCGTCTTGCGCGCAGCAGCGGTAGGCTTCCTTGAAGATAGCGGACCAATCCTTGATGGCGCCGAAGAGGTAGCGGATGTGAATGAAGTCGAAGGTGTTGTCGTCCCATGTCCAGCGGAGCGAGGCGTCGTCAATCTCGAACTTAACATTTGGAGGGACCCAGCTGTAGATGGTGAGTGTGGTGGTTTGTAAGGTCTGGAAGGGAAGCGCTTACGTAGGTTGAATGGGAGAGAGGTCGGAGCCGATGACTTCGGCCTCGGGGTACTCGTCCGCAAAGTCACTGACGAGATGAGTATTGGTCGCAGGAAATGTCACAAGAGGGAATCTTCTTACATGGCCCAGATACCTTAAAAATATTAGCTATGTTGAGGTGCAAGACATGTGGTCAAAACTTACCGGTTCCAGTTCCGACATCAAGTACTTTCTAATAGGTGTGAGCAAATCAAATGATCAAAACCGCATGCACTTACCTGCACGTTGGGCTTCACGGGGGCAAGGAACAGCTTTCCACCGAGAAGCAGAGTCAGGGCCTGATGGCTGAGTGTCGTGTCAGCAATGTACCAGAACCTGGTCATGAAAGCCTGCACTTACTTGATGTCAATCGAGGCAGACTGCTGCTCGTCATTGGGAGTAAAGTACTCAGTAGGATGCCTATCACTGTGGAACGTCCTGCCCTGGATGGTACGGTATTCAAGAATGCTGGATGTGATTGAAGCAGTGGAGCTTGCCCTGTAGGATCTCATCAGCAACGGCAGCCGGGGTGCGTCAGCAGGGAGTGAGGATCTTACGCATCATCACCAACAGCAGAGTCGGTCTCGCTCTCGTCGTCCTAAGCCCCGTTAGATCACGCACTTGGCTATATACGAGAAACAAGATTGTCTTTTCTTACCTGTGGATCAGCAGCGGGAACTAACTCTGGCTGCGGCGCCGGAGCCGACTCAACGGCCGCCGCTAGATCGGACCGGGCCGTATCCGCAGCGGCGGTGGGAGACGGAGGCTGCTCAAACATGATCTACAGGGGGAGAGGGAGCAAGGTAAGCAAGTGTCTATGGCAGAGGTCCGAACGCGGGAAACGCTGGGTCCCTTTTGCTTGTGTTGGTGACGGGAAAAACGGGGTGTGTGTTTGTTTGCGCTGCGGAAATTGGCTCAAACCAACACCGGAAGGGGGATCTTGGTGAGGGGAAACCGTTCGGCAAAGCTGCAAGCGAGAGCGATAGTGATACGACAAAGAGACAAAGAGTTTGTGGGGCTCGGCGTTGGACTTGGACGCATTTGGTTGGTCGTGTTTTACTTCTCGGCGGCAAAAGTTGAGGTCGTAGTGGGATTGGAGATTAGCGTCATCTATGGGCCTGGTTTATCAATCGAATTTTGAAAAGATAATTCTGATTTGACTGTATTCTAGACAGATGCTGGACCTCGCAAACTATTAGCCATGCTTTTGCCAAATTCTGAGTGAGGATTTGAATGTTTTTGAGCGTACATATTGGCTACCAGCTTCTTGAACCCTCCTAATAACTCTTCCCTTCGTCCGATGCACACGAGCTTTGTGACTGTGACAATTGACGACTGCCCTGCATGATGCTCGGCCAAACATAGCCACCTTTCAAGGCATCATTCATTATGCAATGCGAGAACTGAGTCACGGTGTCACACAAAGTCAAAGATAAGTAACGGTTGCGAACCCAACCCAATCGGATCGTGCGCAGACGACTCTTGAACGGCAAACTCCAATGCAAAACCGTTGTACCTCGCCGCGCCCGTTACACCTACACAAAGCGATTCGTATGTATCTCCATTGAATCTCAGAACCTTTCCACAGAGATACTATGATTGAGTGTATTGGATAAAATAAAATCATCACAGGCCTCTTCTTAATTCTTGCGAAACGAAAAGGTCAGACCCCATCAAACAAGAATAATATCCGTCCATCAATTCTTTCCATCTCCATCCTCAGCTGCGCAGGCTGCACAAAGCCAGTTGTAACCGGACCACTACTCCTCGGGCTTTTGTCCCATCCAAAAGTAATACTTCTCATAAGAATGAATCTTGACATTTTCCAGATCTTTTCTCGCATGAGCCAAGAAAATCTCAATCTCCTCTGGCTCAAGGATTTTACGCAGGGGCTTGGCGGCCATGGCCCCAAACATGTCGTTAACGGCAGTCTTCAAGTAGAGACCAACGAGACGGAGTTTCTTATCCTGTAAAAGGTTAGCACGCCGATATTAACTTTGCGGGTAGTTAATCTTACCTTCGCCCACGTTCCGATGGGGACTTTGAGGACTTTGCAGCTCACATTGGTGAAGCCGGCTTTCTCAAGAGGTTCGCGAAGATTCTCACCCGCCCGAAATTTCATGCCAAAGCTGGCAACGGCCTTCTCTGCAGTGTCAAAGAATTTGGCGAGCGGTGCATCCGGCGCAAGAGATTCATCGTCGCAATTTGCGCGTGCGTCAAGCTCTTGAATCTCGATCCAAGCGCCAGGTTTCATGTGCCTATATCGCGATGAGTCTCATCTATTTTACAGAGCGGGTAGGGCTGATTACTCATGAGCCTGACGAAGTACTCTTACTTCATCCTTTAGCCAAGGACTGATACAGCGCATGTGCACAAAGTCAAAGTCGTTGCCGTGCATCCACTCGTCCTCGATGTCGTCGACCATGAACTTGAGGTTCGGTGGGACCCAAGAGGGCTGGATAGGACTGAGGTCAACTCCAATGACAGAAGCGCTGGGGAATTTATCGGCGACTTGAACGGTTAGTTAAAGACGTAGACGATGCGAAGGATATGTTTACTGTCAATTGCCCAAATGCCAGTTCCGGTGGCCAAATCGATAATCTTTTGAGGATTATCCCCGATGGGCGAGAAGAACAAATTGCCACTAATCACGTCAGATCAATTATCTTATAACACTATGTTGTGTTTACCTAGTTAGCTCCAGCATCATTGCGTGCTTCATATCGTCTCGGTTCTGCTCAGCATCATCATTTGGAATGGGATATCTACGTTAATCAGTCAAACATCCGACGTAGATGGAATCATTTCTCACGTTCCATGGCGGTACTGGTGATACTACATCTTTATTAGCCTTGCATGCAGGATCCTATAAGTATTGCGACATACCCGTCTTCCATTCTCAAACGCATGCTGATAAATACTCGTATTTAAACTCGTCGCGCTAGAGGATAAGGTCTCCGAATCAAAATCTGACGTCTCAAACTCATCCTCCTCCGAGCCATGTTGATCATGAGCGATCGGCTCAATAGAACCCTGCGCAAAGGTTGTTGGTGAGGCCATGATGATCGGTGTTAAATTTCGCTCAACCAACCGAGTGAGCCGAGAAGAGTAGCGGTGTTGAATATGGAATGGGAATGGAATAAGTCATGGCTAGCCCCGCATGTCGGGCGAAAATGACTCAAGACCCTGGCCTGAAGAAGGTTTGCCAGGGTTCAAGAGGACTACAACATAGAGGCATCTGCTTCCCGCTAAACAAAGTCAACAAAGCTGTTCTTTGAAGTTGGAGATCTTGAAGTTGGACTCTGATGTCCCCTAGGAAATTTCTCCTGCTGCAATTGATTGCCGATCACTAAGTTCGAGTATTGCTTCGCTTTCCGGCGTTTTGATGGGGTCGTACTGCTATTGTACATACTCCAGGGTTTAATGAACATAGCGGGAATATACAAGAAACCAGGAACAGGGCACCTCGGGCCGGGCGACATGTGATACAAATTACTGAGGGTCATTGAAGAAAGTGATATTAAACCTAACATAAACGGATGGCCAGCATTTCTACCCTAATTATCTATCCCCTACTCTAGGTATTCTAGGTATCTCGAAACATAGGAAAAAACAAGGAATGTCGTAATAACCAGTCGTAATAATCAGTCCAAATCATTATGCATACTCAATAGTAAACTCCATACTCTGGCCTGGAACACATCTTGTTCCTGGTGCTACTGCCATCGCGACGGACCATGTTCCGGAGGCACATCGCTGAAATGCTGTACCAGTTTTGATGCAGTTCCAGTACCCTTCTGGCTTGCAAGGCGTGCCAGGAGTGATGACACCAGCAGCGGGCTTGGTCGGGGCAGGCTTGATGGGCGTAGTCGTCGTCTTGAGAGTGGTCCTCTTTGACGTAGTTGTCGTCTTTTTAGTGGTGGTAGGGACAGTAATAAACACACCACCAGGCCTGAAAGAATAAGTTAGAAATGTCAAATCTGGAGCTGGGGTATCAACGTACACTGAGGTTACTTTAACAGGTGCTTTGGTAGTGGTCGCCTTCTTCGTAGTCGTGGGGATCTGGACTCCAGGACCAGCTGGACACTGACCGACCGGCGGTCCAGTGTTGGAAGACGTCAAAGACACGTTGGGACCAGGGTTAGGAAACATGACGTCCTTGGTTTCAGTCGTTCCGCATCCATTTCCTACATTGGCGACAAACATGGCAGGTCGGTTTCTCAGAGCTACCTTGGGCGTGCCCGTTGCAGCTTTGACGGTAATGGCAGCGCAGTTCATGTACATCTCGCGGTTACCGATCTTGTTGAACCAAGTCCAAGCAAAAATAGCGTTGCCGCCTGGTGTGTCGACTGGGAGGGCGAATTTGAAGTTGCCTGAGGGTGAAGTAGGACAGTTGCCGATCCAGGACTGAATGACGATCCACGTCTTACCGCGATCAAAAGAGAGTGAAGCCTGACAACTGCCTCCGCCATGGTCCGCCCCGCCCTCGATGGTAATGCTGTATGAACCGCCCGCAGTCCAAGTCGCAGTGGGTGCACCAGCAGCGGTGCCAAAAAGAGTGTGATATCCCTTGCAGGGAAAGTTGCTGCCGCTTCCTGAAAGAGGCGAAGTCATGCTGTAGTCGATATCCCCGTTGGCGTAGGGGTTCTTCTTGCTCTTGAATGGAGCAGGATAAGTCATCTCCATGTGAGCCTGGGCTAGACCGGCTAGACCCAGAGCTGTAGCGAAAGCGCTGAGAAGCTTCATGTTGCTAAGGAAAGTATGAAGTTTGGGTGAAGGGAGGGGAACAAAAGGAAAGCCTTGAAGCGGAGGGAGATGGATATGGAAGAGAAGTATGATGAGAATAAAAGGGATTTAGCTCGAGGCTTTCAATAGGTTTTATACATTTTTTGTTTGTTCAATTATCGATTTTCGCGTGCCAAGTGTGTCGTTGCGTCTCGACTTACACAGGATTGCGGGTTCGATCTAGCGGCGGACTAGACCACGACCCTGGAGGTCCCTGGGATAGAAGGGGTCATGGCCATCGAGTCAGCCTCAACGACTGCCGGGAAAATGTCACAACATCAAGCAATTGCTTGATGCCTGAGAATACAAGCCAGAGGGTGGTTGGAAACAGTCATGGGATGTGCAATTGAGACATCTCGTCGATTTTAAATGCTCGTGACCAAGGAACTACGATCTCAAAATGCAGCAGGCATAATGTATGTGGCAGGAAAGGGAGCTGTCAGACTTGAGATTAGAGAACAAGGCGCTCACAAGGCTATTGTGTATGGTATGCAAGCTTTTCCTCCATGGTTGTCGGAGGCAGAACTAAAACCACGTTCACCCATGAGACCAGGCTGGGTCCGAGACATTCGCTTGCGACAATGTCTACCAAGGTTGGGAATACCACGGGATGACCGTAAGCCCCTTCTTTCGTTTCTAGAAACAGACAGGCATATTTCAAAGCAGCTGATAATTGGATGTAGGGTAGTATACGTGCTGTAGAGAGACTTGTGTACGACGTGCGATGGTAATCGCAGCCAATAACGATTAAATACGATAGTCACAACGCACAACATGAGATCCTGCAAATACTCAGGTTGGATTGGTTTTTAGTTTGGTCAATAGGCGCTAAAGTCCAAGTAATTATTATAGCTAACTTTGATCAGGTTCGAGGCAATAAAGTGAAGCATCGTCGACCGGTAACATTAACCGTTAAGCCATAGCGCGACTCGCCCAGGTCCCTGCACGAGAGCACATGTTACGAAAAGACCCAAACTGCAAGGGATAAGTGTCAAAGTATGTAAAACATTCGCTATTATGGCATTCCTCAATTCCCGGTTTTGGGAAAAGATCAGAGCTTTAATGTGGCTGGACAGGTGGTAGTGCGCTACCCAGGAATGCGCCAGGGGTCAAAACGTCTGAAGCGGGCGGGATCAGAGATGGTTTCGGTCTCCGCCACGGTCAAGACTGGTCTAGATGGAGTTGGCATCGATGTTTCTGAAGGGACTTTAAATCTGGATCTTTATTGTTGGATTGCTAAAATTGTGCCTTGAGACTGGGTTTCTTTTAATAGAAACCATGATCTGGCCTGTCCTTAGTAATGATCTTCCAGCTACCTGTCACCAAGCCACGATTTGGTTCCAACCAAAGTCCCTTCAGTGCATAGATAATGCAAAGGTTTAAACCTCCTTGCTAAATTCTATTTAGCCAAAACGCAGATGGATATCGTGCGTAAATGATGTTTGATGTCGGCGTCAATCATGGGTAGCATTCACCGGGTCAAAACCAGTTTCAAATTCAAGAAAATCGTTAATGCCGAAATATCAACGACGTCAATGACTCTGCAACTGGGTCGCACCCCATTTGTCAGCCGAAATATCTTGAAAAGGCCCATCAAGCGTTACATCGTTGCATAATGTGATGGCTATATCCGTATTCCCACCAGTAGAGTCCACTTCACTGTGGGTTTGGTAATGCTCGATAAAGTGATGACTTTTTCTTGGCGTCACTATGATCTACCAGCACTGGCCTGCATGACAAGCAACACATAGTTGCCATGGCGTTTTTGATAAGTACGGCATAGCGAAACTGAGCGCTAATTTTGAGCTCTTTTTTATTTATTCTTTTATTCGAAATCATATCGTATTTGCACCAGCGTTTATCACCCGAGTTTGTCATCATGCAGCAGGATCTTCCACATCGGGGCTCCCAATCCCGCGTACAAGTCAGTAACACGTATAAAAGCTCCATGGAAAAGTAATAACATCGTCAAGGGCCCAGATGAATGGAAGCTGGAGCAAGGTCTTGAAGCAGCTCGCCTCGGCATCCGCAATCAGAGCAGCATCCAAGTCAACACCGATGCACACAAACTGAATCCCTCCGACTCTGAAGTACTTGCTGGAACGGATATCCCGGAGGACCCGGACCTTGACGTGCAAGATGAGAGACCGGGTTGGACAGGTTACGTCGAGTGGGAAGACTACCCCGAGAAGAAAGCAAAAGCACACCAGCGCTTTTCCCGCTTCACGTTTCCTCCTCCGCCAGAGTTCCAGCTAGAGCCTCTGCCTGCCACTAACCCCGTTCTTGAAGGCAAGCGATGGAAGTTGTGGCACAAGGCAATCGGAGGCGTGTTGACAAAAGTCCCTGAAATCAGCTGGGAAATAGTCCTCAAGGTAGGTTCTCACTCTTGATGTTGGTGGTTCAAGCTTACTGATTCTTGCAGGAAAAACATCCTGATATGCTCCATCTGCTAGAGTTTCCCTATAACGGAGAAGCGCCCAAGAGTCTCCTCACAAAAGATTACATCATGCCAAACGAGCTTCATTTTGTTCGTAACCATGGTGGTATTCCAGACATCAATCCAAGTGCATACGATATCCGTCTGGATGGGCTGGTCAACGACCCAAAGACACTTACACTAGCTGATCTCCAAGACGAAAGTCGGTTCCCGCGTGTCTCCAAACTTGTCACTCTTCAATGCAGTGGTACTAGGCGACTCGAACAGATCGTCGAGTATCCTGGTGAGGGCGATGAGATGATCAATGCCCCTTGGGCTGAAGGTGCTATTGGCACTGCCAAGTGGACGGGTGTGAGTCTGAAGAAGGTCATCAAGTATTGTGGCGGCCTCAAAGACGGTGCCAAGCATCTTGAGCTGTATGGTGCAGACACATATTTCAAGGGAGGACAGTGCATGAACTATGTTGTTTCAGTGCCATGGTCAAAGGTCAAGGCCAACGAAGTCCTTCTGGCTTGGGAGATGAACGACAAGCCATTACCGAAGATTCATGGATTCCCCTTACGTGCAGTAGTCATGGGATATATCGGAGCGAGAAGTTGCAAGTGGTTGTATAGAATCAAGGGGATCGAGACACCTAGCATGGCACCGGTGCAGAGTAGGGAGTATTTGTACTTTCAGCAGCAGACTGGAAAGCATAATCAGTCACCTACAAGTAAGTCCCCTACTGCTTAGCCGTTAAGTTTGTTGTTGACACTTTTGCAGTGGGTATTCAGATCCAGGAGATGCCTGTCAGTAGTGCGATCATGTCTCCCTGGAACAAAGAGGTCGTGATCCACGATGGTGAAATCGAAGTCAAAGGTAAGCCTTATCCCATTTACAACAAAAACAACCACTAATGCTTCCAGGTTGGGCATACTCGGGTGGTGGTCGCTGGCCAGAACGCGTAGAAATCTCATCAGACGGCGGATATGTATGGTATGCCGTACCTATCGAGAACCTCTCCCCGAAGCACAAGTTCGCCTGGCGTACTTTCTCGGGCAAAGTGCCTTGTGACCATGAAGGCTGGATCGAGCTCGTTGTTCGGTGCTGGGACAACAGTCTCAACACGCAACCGATGGAAGTCAGACACAGCTGGAACTGGGGTCTCCACGTGACGAGCAGTTGTCACCACGTCAAGATTTATAGCGTAAATGCGAGTCGAGAGGCAACGAGGAAGAGACTGCAGCTGTTTAATGAGCATGGGGAGGGCTTTACGCCGATTACGAGACCGACTGGGTTTGTCCCGATGAGTACGGAGGAGTATGAGAAGGTAACGGCGGGGGCAGAGCCTCGGGATGTTGATGATTAGTTGCGCCAGATATATCCTGTCAGTGGAGATCTATTGGATGGCCCGCAAGTCTTTCATGCGTTGAACTGGAGAAATGATAAAAACCATTCTACTCGTACAATTATGATCAATTGAGGGACAGACCTGATTCTGAAAATAGCAACTCCACTGCAGCTATCTCGTAGAATACCCCATCAGTTCACACGGAAGTCAACCTTGGTTAAGTCTTGTGTCGGCCGCAATGCAACAAATTGACTACCAAGGTCACCGCCGCTAAGATTATGTAGAAGCTTGGGAGATTTACCTTGCATGTTGGTCCAATCCCACCGTTCCTATGGCGAGCTTTCTTGCTTAGACCGGAGCATTACATCCCGCTGCATGTTAGTGGTGACATCTATGGTGACGTCTTGTGGATTAATCATTATGGGCCGCATTAGAGTGGGATGGTATGGAGACTTCAGGTCAAAGTTTATGGGGCCTCTACGATGCTTGACACTGTTTTACTGGCAAAATAGTACGTATTTACTTGACGTTCAGAAACTGATCTGTCGCTTATCTAGGTGATCAATTGAGTAGCTTCTTCGCCCGCTTCTTTATCTCCTTATTGAATCGAAAGTTGATTGGGCTCTCGCTTCCAACAAACACAAATCCATCATATAACGTACAGCCCAACACAGATCCTAACAATGTCGCAGCCCATGGGCCGTAGAACCACCATCCGCTTTGGAACACGTTCGACTCTCGATATCCAACTGCATACGCTATAACTCGCGGCCCAAAGTCCGAGGCTGGGTTCAGCGCAGATCCGATGTTGTAGCCAAGTGTGAACTTGAGAGTGGTTACCAGGAATCCCAGTACCAGGGCATGCATTCCAGCACCTGGTGGGTTGTTCTGGTCGTCACCAAGCGCGAACACGGCGATCATCATGATGGCGCTGCCGACTACTTGGTTGAAGAAGGCAGATGACAATGACACCCACTCGCGCGGCGTGGAGAAGAACGTCATGGACATTCCCGTCATGTCAGGGTCGACAAAGTGAATGGAATCAGCATAAATTCCGTATGCTAACGCTCCAGCGACTATACTTGCGAGGAACTGCGCAATGATGTAGATAAGACATTGCTTCCAGGGGAACCCACGGAAGAGCGACAAAGAGATGGAGATAGCAGGATTCATATGCGCTCCTGAGACACCACCTCCGAGGTAGATGCCAAACATCCATGCAAAGCCCCACGCCCAGCACGAAGTTTCGTAAGTGCCGTAGCCCTGCGATTGCTTGGCGGAGAGATTTACAGATAGAGTAGCTGTAAGACCCAAAAAGATTGCAACGCAAGTTGCGAGGAACTCGGCTAGTGGCTCCGGATGTTTCGCCCGTAGTCTGGCCCACCAGTTCCTCATCTCGTTTGGGTCCTTCTCGCCGGCTTCTACAGAGGACCTCTCTTGCTGTCCCAGGGGTTCACCGTCGACCTTGAAATCAGGCTGCGAATGCTCATTCTGCTGGTGAGACTGGACTCTTGATGCAGGTTGATCGCGGTGCGTAGGTGTTGCGGGCGTTGCTTGGCCGGGGACGTAGTCATATACTGGTTGGCCTGCATCATTGCGCTTTTCGTTGTGCGCAACTCCTGCTGCTGTGGTCCGACTTTGTTGGTTTTGTGTATCTCGTGTTGTAAGACTGCTCTGGGTTTCCGCCCGGTATGGCTGTCCTGCTGTAGTGTACGAGTTGTATCGTGATGGAAATTCATTGGCAGTGTCTTCTTTGACAACAGCCATTTCCTCGTCGACTGTTCCATCCGGCCTGATTGGCTTGATAACCTTGCGGCGAACTTTGTGAGGAAGGGGCTTTCCCAGGCTGAAGATGGGTTTCTTTTCCGACTCGCCAAACCATGGGTTCTCTTCATAGTATCCTTCTTCCGCAGGGGCATATTCACGGAACTGAGAAGGGTGTTGCGGCGCTACAGGTCGAGCTGCGCTCCCTGAACTGGACATTCTTGTGAAGCGTCTAGAGCTGGCCGGTCGCTTGCTCATGCGCGACACGAAGCTGGGTAGACCATGGATAGCACGATGACGCTTGGAGTGTGTTGACTTGGTACGGTCGATATGTCCTGTTTCTCGGTCCGAGATGGTGCTCGGGATGCGACTTGCAACGTTACCGAGATGGGCTGGGCCTGGGGTTGAGGGTGTAGTTGGTTTTGAGAAGTAATCATGGTTTTGCTCGTGAGGGCCAGGCATGATGAGCTGAGGATAAAACAGTAGTTTGCTTGACCTCCCTATTATGAAAGCTGGGCCCAAAATGTTTTATATCTTTTTCAGAACAAAAGAAAAGACCCTTACAATAATGACGTTGTGGTGACCGTTAACCTCCACTATAACGTCAACCGGAGGTTTCTCTCCCGGTGTGGACTCAGGAGCCGCAATTCTTAGACATGGTTATGGATACTAAAATCTCTTACAGTGGAACCTGTCAGCCAGCGCAATAGATCGCGATCTTGAGGTCTAATAAATTCGCCCTTTCAGGCGGCGATTTACAATTCAGTTACTGTTTGGGCTGTGGCTGACTCAATTTGGTGCCTGATGCTAGCCTCTCAATGACTTTTAACAGGGGGCAAAGATGAAAACTCTAGTTTATTCCCGGCACGGAAGCTCCCTGACCGTTGCGATAGGCTAACGCACTGATAAACTACGTGGAACCCGTGGACCACTTGCTCCCTGAACTTTTCCATGTTGCCAAGAAGGGTTTTTCAATGGTTCCTTGTTTCAATTGCCATTTTCCTGTCCTTCTCGATAGTTCTGGGTTTCAACGTTGTAGTGCTAGAATATCCAACCAGAAGAACCAGATTAGTGCCAAGATCTCGGGCCGTGTGCGGGAAAGATCCCGACAGTTGACGTGACATCTGAGTAGCGGTGCAGATGAAAAGCACAAATGGAGAGAAGGCACTCAAGATTGCTCGTAATAGAACACACCGTCTAACAATACAAGAATAGATCTTATCGAGTACCTACATGCTTGCCGCCTGTAATAATATGTGCTTATTTCTATAGCTTTCATCCTTGTACCCGTGAGTCTGAAGATACTATGCGCCCCAGTATTACGAAACCATCACAGAACGCCAACCCTCGGCTCGTGGCACATCGACTTGTTCCATCTGTCAGGCTCGAATCCTCCGGCTAGTCCAAATAGTGCCATAACGAAGCCCGGATGTGCACTTGGTTGACGCTGCCATGAATGAGATACTAGTATAGGAGGTAAAACCACAATCTCTTATCGAGTGTCATCAAGTTAGGTCATTACTTTCGTGCAGGGCCTCTTCCACGTGGTCTTGCAAACTGCTGAACCGTTGTGCTGTGTTATTCAACGCTCAAGGGTAGATTGATCCGTGAACCACTGCAATTATTGCGATATAACTTGCTTCTATCAGAAGTGCATCAAAAGTTTCTTTGCCGAGATTCAAGAATAAAGGCATGCAGACAAGAACACGTCGGAAAACGCGAAAGATACACCATAACTTGGGGACTGTAGAACACAAATCTACTATCCACACTGACACTCGACTCGTCGAGTTAAACGACTCTAGTATGCTTCACCCGTCGAATGGGTATGCAGTTCGCACAGGTTTGTACTTACTCCCGTCATGTCGATCGATAGTTGTCATGTTCTATTTATATATATAGCCACTTTCTAAACAGCCATATTCGAATTACAGGCTACTTTGTTTGACTCCTTCGGTTTCTCTGGTTTGCCGAGCGCTCATCTGGCACTATCAAGTATACGAGATGTCTAATCCAGCCCCCTACTTGGATTATACCGTAGTTTTAACGTGCCCGACCGCAAGGGGTGGATAATATTTTCCCGCCAGGACATATACAAGACTCTGATGCGGACAGCACGCTATCATCCGCGGCAAGGCAAATTCCTTCACCCAGCTCTTGGTCTTTCTTTTCCTCTTGGGTCTATTCTCCCTCTTGTTAGGTCTTTTCTCAATACTATGTTCGATCTTGAGGGTGCTAAGTTTATAACTACCCTTAGCGAAGACCTGTAGCCGGTTTGCCTCCAGCCGAGGGCAACCCAATCTCTCACCTATGGCCCCGGAAAGGATCAAAATGATGAAGAGCCCTGAGGCTTAGCGATTATAATAACTAGCCATATGGAATAAATTTACAGAGTAGTCGATCGGTCAAATAGGCCACCAAATACTAAGGTCTTCACTTCAAAGAGGCAAGGCCGGAAGTTATATCTTCTTTACTACATTCATAGATATAGCTCTTCGAAGGTGGCTTTACGTAGCAAGAATGGCTACAAGATTTAACTTATACATACCCTCCGTGCTTCTTCTCAACCAAGCAGCCTAATTTTCTCAAAGCTCTGCTTAAATAGTTATAGATTCGTGATCCACCACAGTTTTGACATAGTATTGGGAACTTCGCTGCGTTGGTAACAGCTGGGGCTGTGTGTTACACATGAGCTGATGACAGCTAATTCTACGTGTTTTTTTTTAAGTGCAGCGATCAAGAATCCCTATTTACTGAGTCTCATGCCTTTTGGTACTGCAAAATATCCCGATTTTCAGGTTCAACATGATGGTGAGCATGCAATATCATGGTTTGAGTTGTGGACATGAAAGGTTACAATTCGTCATGCTGAAAAGACACATTGGCTTGCAGGTCGCAAACCTTACAGAGATTAATACAAAGCAATCACACCCGCTATCCACTTAAAGTGTCGGTTTATTCATCGATGAGTATCCTCTTCCAGCCTGAAGGTCAACATGACGAATCGGCTGGGAGGTGCGTGTCTTGGTCTCTTCCAGTTAATCACATCATATATATACTGTGATCAGTCATCGACCTGGTACATACGACCAAAGGTAGTGGAAAATACGGGATCCCGTCCGCTCTCCCATAGTCAAGCCACTAACCGGCGGATTAGTAGTTGGGTCGGTGACGACCAGCGAATCCCCGCTGTTGTATGTTTTTGCCTGTCTTGGCTACATCTGGGCTGGTATCTTCACCTTTTCTTTGTGAAGATACTATCATTGTTGGTGGAGTTTCAGACATCATTTATCTTTTTCTTCCAGGGGCCGGGTGATATTTGATCGAATAGGCGAAAGCAGAAATGAGATTTCAAGCGCGTTTTGGCTGACACAATGATCTATTCAGGTTAACGGCCGAATGAGCTTAATTAAACCACTAATAGAAGTTTACATTTCATTTAATATTCGTCATTGTCACCTTGTTTTCAAATATTACTTGATCAACTTAGTGTGGCATAGCTGGAAGACAGAAGGCTGACCGCTAATGCATTACCAGTACGTCTTATTCTACATGTAACAGTCTACATTCAACAAACATATATCATTCGACGGCAGTCACTAGGTACAATCGTCTCACTTCGTCTCGTCTTCAACCTCTATACCATCGTTCCATCAATTTTACCGTCCCCCACAAGGATCATCCTCCAACAACTCCCTCACCCTCCTCAACGCCTCCTTCTGCACATCCTCGACTTTCTGGTCAACACTGACCGTCAGAACATCTTTCTCATCCTTCTGCGGCTTCTCCAGCACCTCAAACTGACTATGCACCAGCGCAGCACCCGCGAAATGGCCCTTTCTCGCCGCGGCGCGCTCCTTCAAGACCTCCTCCGGCGCATCAAGTTGCAGGAAGTGCACGCGCAAATCCCCCGCGTTCTCAGTGCCCTCGCGAAGAATGTCGCGGTACTCTCGCTTTAGTGCTGAACATGTCACAACGAGGTGCTCGGTACCGGGGCCGATGGGGTGGTGTGTCGCGTGTTCGTGGAGGGCTTGTAGCCAGCCGTAGCGGTCTTCGTCGGTGAGAGGTTGGCTGTGGCTCATTTTCTCGATGTTTGTTTTTGGGTGGAACTGACTTTATGAGTTAGTATGTTGCACTTGAGAAATCATTAAAAGAACGCACATCATCGCCTTCGACAAACTTAAGGTCGAGCTCCTTCGCTATGAATTTGGCGACTGACGTCTTGCCTGATGCCGTAGGGCCCGAGACGAAGAGAATCCATCGGTGGCCTTCAGGCGCGGGTTTGACGGCCGGATCTTTCAAGTTGCCCATTTCGTAATTCCGTTGATTACAAATTTGCTGAAAGTGTTTTACTTTTGACACAAGAGTGTTGTGATTCTGCGCGCTGGTCGGATTCGAGCAAGTTTGAAAGCTTGACGTCATAGTGATCCTCAACTATGTAAGAATCCCATTGACTCATTACGTGTTTGCACCAGTTTTTTATGGCATTCTAATCAATTCCCATAGCCTAAATCCATCATATTCTCACTGATTTGGATCGACAGTTGAGTTTAACAGTGAGGCATAGGCTAGAGCTGTCATTGAAGATGTGCAGCAGTTGCTCCGGATTTCTGACCATGTTTAATCATTGTTTTGGCTACAGGGCAGTACTGAGATTGCATTTCTTGTTTGTTTCCATGTATGCTTTACCAAATTCCATGCGGTTGCGTTGGTTTCCGAAATAGCCAGGATTGGCAGAGAGGAACCTCTGCGTCATGGTAAGTCTTCAATGGAAGCACAGTAATCCACAGTCAAATCACTTGGGATTCTGAAATACTATACGTGCACTTTCAATTCTCAATCAGATTATTCTTACTAGCCCATAGTGACTCCAAATGGAATTGAAGGATTCCGGGTCATCCGATCAAAGTCCAAGACGTTAGGCGTTGAGAAAACCGATACTTCTTACGAAATGTATATCACTATCTCATGACACCTTGTCCTGACCGAGGCTTATCTCCGAAATATTTATTATCTCAAACTCGCGTTCCCCTCGTCTATGGAGAAAAGGGGAGACTGTTGGATTGACCCTCATGGCCCAGGCTCACGGGCGCAATGTGGAGAACTCAAATCGGCCCATTTGTTAGCGATATCTATATAGCGGACGTAAAAACTGCCAACAGCGGTCTAGATCTTAGCATTTATCCATCTGATTACAAAACGTTGGTCAATGGTCCCTGAGAGTCTCTGTCTCCCCACAGTCTGCATATTAGTCCTTACGGATTCAATCACTGATAAGCACTAGTAATGGCCAGATAGCTAACGTTAGACGAGTGGACAGGATGGGTAATTGTCCTTTTGAGCCTTTGTCGGGTTTGGCCAAGCAATTAGCTTGGTTGGTTCAGCCTTATAATGGGCGAGTTTTATTGGTGCATGAAAAGTGATCATCACAAGCTATAACACTGGCTTCCTTTGGCCCGTAGCTGTCCGTAGAATGGAAATATTTCGGTATTGTATGGTAGTGAGCACATGTACATTCCTCTTCCCAGAAATGAGAAACTGTTCCCCGAGCCACATGCAAAGCCGGCACGCCACTGCAACAGTCACAATTAAGAATGTAACCGGCAGACACATGACAACTGGAAAGCAGAAAATGCTAATGCCGATCCTTTCCATGCGTCTGTAGGGTAGCGTTCGTAAAGCCGAAGGTAGGATATGATGGTTGATTCTGCGCCCTTGCATTGATGACGTGAAGCGCCCTTGTCCCTCCCACCATCATTCCCGTTAGCAGCACGGGGGCAATTCCCGGTATCACCAAAACAGCCAATCACGGCCTTTTCCACGCCTTCTAGAAGGTAGCCGCCGTGCATCACTAGTGCACATGAAAATTTTGTTGGAGAAAAAAGGTCGCTGTTGCGTGAGTGTGGCTGCGGACCCGAGGTTGCAGGCAGAAATGGGATGGTTCGTGCCTTTCGGTAAGACCGACAACAATCAGGCGATGAGGCACTTATTTCCCTCTCAATTGCTGGCATATGTCGCCTGGGTCTGGGACTTTGCTGTGTTGGGCAGGTCGGTGGGCGGAAAGGCAATCGAAGCCTGGATTTAAGGGGTGATCTAACACGGCGGGTGAGCAGATCCTTTTAGTTTCACACGAGGTTATTCTTGTTTATTTCCAAGCTTAAGCTACACGCGGTTAGAGTAAGCAGCATCAGCCCCATCGTCACCGAGAAAAACTTATAATGCTCGAGGTCAACATACTGTCGTCATGGACATCACGACGGGTCATACGGGCAGCCCATGCATAACGAACGCATCGCGAGACAATCTGGACAAGATGGAGTCTCTCCATTGTTTTCCCCATGGGGGCTCTTTATCGCGATACTCTGCCAAGAAAACATGTGGTCAAAGTTATTATGTTTCTGAGGGTTTCTTTTACGTACAAACCCCAATGTTTGCTGCCATGATCCCGGGCCGCCGTTGGTCTAGAAGTGCCTGCGTTGACCTGTGCAATGATGATTCCACTCGAGGGGCTCCACCGGTGAAGGGAGATTGAACATGTGGTTGAGACAAAGCTTTTATGGGTTTTGGGTAGGGATGTGTCGTAGTAGATGGATGATGGAATATGATGTGAGGGTTGTTTGGTGGATAGTGATACTACCAGCGATAACGGAGTGATACATTGTTGGTGATAATGATAGCGATAGTGACAGAGGATGATCACCCGTCTGTGGCCGTGATATTTTCACTATCGCTATCAAAATCCTCCATCAATTCACTCGGGCCGACCGCCTGGTAGTGGAGACTGCAACAAGTGCCGTACCTCCCATGTCGAGCCGAACCCAGCCAGGCTCAGCGAAGCGGATATGGCGTCAAATTGGAGACAGTGGCACAGCAGCTGAGATTTCTCCGCACGAGGCGGTTGTTGGGGAAAACAAGCAAAAAAACAGAAAATCACCAGATTATTGCTAATGTTGCTATCTTCTCCAGACTCTTGACCACGATCCCATGCTGCTTCTTACGTACTGGAAACCCCGTCGCCACCCGGGGCCCCGAGATTTCCATTTCCAAACCCCAGGAACAAAATGTGCCCTGGCTCCATTCGCATCGCAAGCTTAAACCACTATCCAAAGAACTTTGGGGTTCACGACAATTGTTTGGAGCGAGAATAGCCGCGAGCTGAGTTGGAGAAGAGGAGCCGGTGGATGGCCGCTAGACCGCAAGCATGTGCTGCGCGTTGCCACAAGGGGAAAAGTGCGGTCAAACTCTGCAGGAAAAATTTGATTGCTTCCGGCATTCGACGGCTCAGCCTTCAATCACAGTCCAACACGATAAGACACTCGTAACACTAGCAGACCCCGTTACGAGATAAGCTACTTCGCTTCAGCGAACAAGCATTGGGAGTCTCTGTGCGTATACTCGCTTTCCCTTCTTTCGCTGGCCTACTCCCCCCCATGGGGGCGTCAACAGACACTGGGCCGTGTACATACTGACTTTGTCTTGGCACACCTCTTCCTCACTAACTTATCTTTTTTCCTGTGATCCACATTCTAGTGCTGGGCCCCATAAACGGAGATGCGAGTCAGTTTGGGGTATGGACTGGGGAGCGCGACGCCGAAAGATCGTCCAGAGACCCAAAGGGCACCAGACTCGACTCTTTTTCTGAGTGGGACATACCCCAGACCCAGACCGGGAGCTAGAAAGCCATTATATAACGAGTGTCCCCAGGAATCAAACCTTCTTGTCTTGTTTTGTGTCTCTCCATCTCTGACTTCACATCAATCCAAACTCGGACATCATGAGCCACTACGACTCTGAGAACCAGGCCCCCGAGCCTAAGAAGCAGCACAACGAGGAGGGTGCTGTCACCAACGATGCTGTCTTTGGAACCATCACAGAAGATGGCCCCAACTACCGTAACGTATGCTCTCCACGTCTTCTCTTGAACAAGAGCCTCGACTAACATGCTCAGGTTGGCTGGCTCGGAACATCAGTCCTCATGATGAAGTCCCAGATCGGTCTGGGTGTCCTGTCCATCCCCGCCTCCTTCGACGCCCTCGGTCTCATCCCCGGTATCATCTGCATGTTGGTCGTCGCCGTTATCACCACCTGGTCCGACTACGTCGTCGGCAACTTCAAGCGACGCCACCCTGAGGTCTACGGCATTGACGACGCAGCTGGTCTTGTCTTCGGCCGAGTCGGCAAGGAGATCTACGGTATCTCCTACTCGCTCCTCACCATCTGTATCGCTGGTTCCGCCATGCTCGGTATCTCCATCGCCTTGAACAGTCTGTCCCTGCACGGAACCTGCACTGCTGTCTTCGTCGCTGTTGCTTGCCTCATTGCTTTCGTCACTGCCAGTATCCGAACCCTCGACAAGGTCTCTTGGCTTGCCTGGGTCGGTCTCGTGGCCCTTGTTACATCCAGTAAGTCCTCAACAGTCAAACACCAAGACAAGCCATTCCTAACAACGTTTTAGTCTTCGTCGTCACTGTCGCTGTTGGCGTTCAGGAGCGCCCCGATCTTGCCCCTAAGGATGGTGTCTGGAAGTCCGACTACAAGCTCTTCAACACTCCCACCTTCGCCGAGGCCATGTCTGCCATCGCCGCCTTCATCTTTGCCTACTGCGGAACTCCCGTCTTCTTCCCCATTGCTGCCGAGATGCGTGAGCCCAAGCACTACAAGAAGGCTCTGATCCTTTGCCAGAGTGTCGTCACCATCGTCTACGTTGTCGTCGGTATTGTTGTCTACTACTACTGCGGTACCTACGTTGCTTCTCCCGCTCTGGGATCTGCTGGTAAGACCATCAAGAGAGTCGCCTACGGACTGGCTCTTCCCGGTCTTATTGTCTCTGCCACTCTCTATACTCACGTAAGTACAGTCATATCTGTTGTATTCAAAAACAGCTGTCTAACAATTATCAATAGGTCCCTGCCAAGTACGTCTTTGTCCGTATGCTCCGAGGCTCCAAGCACCTGAGCGCCAACACTTTCACTCACTGGGCTGTCTGGCTTAGCTGCACACTCGGCATGGCCATTATCGCCTATGTCATCGCCAGTGGTATCCCCGTCTTCGGTGGTCTCGTTTCCCTCGTCGGTGCTCTTCTCGGAACTCTGCAGTGCATGCAGCTTTTCGGCTGCCTCTGGCTCTATGACCACTGGGCTGAGGGCAAGGACAAGTCTCAGCGCACCACTCGCTGGACCGCCATGGTCAGCTGGTCCATCTTCGTCATCGTTCTCGGCACCTTCCTCATGATTGGTGGTACTTACGGAGCCATCAAGGGCATCATCGACTCATACGCCATCAGCGGTGGATCTGCTGCCTGGTCTTGTGCTGACAATTCCAACTCTACTTAAATATGAGTTGGACGGATATAAAGATGTATAGATGCATGAATGTATTCATAGATGATAGATGATTTAGAAATGTTATTTGCAAGCGTTGTTACAATTCATACCCATGGCCAAGCACGTCTAGTGAAGTGAACATGCGATGTCTCGTATCATTCCCCGTTTCATTATTCAGTCAATCTGCCTCGGGAATATGCTTGGATCACAGCTTCTCTTTTGGCAGACTGACACTCCACTTGCCCTGCAGGTCAGTCTCAATCCTCTTAAACACACCTGGTCCTTGTTTGCCCAGGCCTGTCCCCACTGCCACAGCAGAAGCTCCAACTGTTCTCATCCTTCGGTACCCTTCTCCATCTCGAACTCCACCGACCCCGATGATCTGTATATGACCTAGCTCAGGCACCTGATCCAGCATCTTTCGCAACGTGGCCACATTCCCTACTGCAAGAGGATGCAGAGGTGGACCAGCCATCCCGCCGATCCCGGTACCTGGTAACTGAGGGCCCAGCGAATTGCTCCCATCGCCTTGCAGTATCAGACACGAGCCTAGGGTGTTGGTCGCAGTGATGAAGCTGAGAGATGATGCCGCCATTCGCAAGGATTGAATCAACGTCGCAAACTGCCCGTGGTGGGTGTAAGGAGGTGTCTTTATACCCACGGGGAGGGAAGGATGTTTCGGTAGCAGGACAAGATACTTCTCCAATGCAGCGCCATCATACGCAGGCGGTGGAGCACCCGCAATGTTGGGACAACTGAGATTGACCTCCATAGCAAGTGGGAAACGGAGACTCTTTGACGCAGCCTCGATGCGCGCATAGCTCTCTTGAATATCCTGTGGTGAACCTGTCACACTGACTATGAAGGTCTTCCGTAGGTGTGGTAGCAAACGCGCGATCTCTGATAAGAAGCCAATGTATCCATCGAGCGGGACGGGGCTGTAGCCCAGATTGTTCAGGCTAGCCGAAGCATCTGCTGTGTGGGCCTTTGGTGGTTCCTGTACAGAGGAATTGCCTTTGTTTGGAGTTGTGGAGGCAGGATTGAAGAACAAGTATTGATGCTGCTCATGCTGGTGATCGAAGCCGTTGATAAGCGATGTACGGGTCGTGATAGCGCCTGTGGAGGGAGATGAAGCGATCGCCAAGAGATCTTGCAGATCGGTCGCCCAGGGAGTTGCTGAGTTGAGAAGCGGAGGATCTATAGTCAGAGTTGGAGGCGCCATTACTGTGTGCTCTATTTCATGAACTGTTGTTGAATGTAGAAGAAAATGAGGGGCTGGATTGGAGTTCTGGATTGGAGTTCTGGATGATAAGAATCGTATTATGTAAGCACAAATTTGATCAACCTCAGAATGCCACTTGGGAAGGCCATTCATAAATCTTATATCTCGCGCTGCTATGGGCATCCCTTTCTTGGCAGACCGGTAAGAAGAGCCTGTGCCCTGATGGAGAGCAAGGTAATTCGAAGTATTCGAACGTGCTATCCAAGAAGCTACGGTGGTTGTGCAAAAGTTCAGAGGATTTCCTCCATTCTAGATTTTATATGAGATTACATAAATTACTATAAACCTTTCTCTATTTATATAATCTAATATCATGTTATTCTAAAATTATGTATAAAGTCTTCTAACTATTATATATTCCGTATAATCTATTCTAATATTGTCATATTAGCTCGTTGTCGGAACTTATGCACGGCTCTATTGCCAGCGTATCCAATCATTTTCTGACATTTCACGGAGCGTTTGGCGTAGCTTTTCTGATGCAGAACTCAACTCTCCGTACCTTCTTAATCCGCAGACGATGTTGGTGTTTGCCAGCCAGTGCGGCAGTGGGGCAAGATACCGTGCTTGCCATAACTATAGATTGCCCCAATTCTGGGTTGGTACGCGGATCTGCCATCAACATCAACATCAGGCATCGAAAGATTACAAACAAACAGTCAACAAAACAACACTGATACAATCTTACGATACCGCTCATCTTCACACGACGTAAGCTTTCTTCTCAACTTGGACTACCTTAGTGCCTCCATATGCTGATCTTGACTTGTTTACCTAGTCCACGCGTTGCGACCGGAAGTTTCAACATCATTGTTGGATTCCAGAAATCGTAAGTGCCTCAATTTTCTATCTCCCAAAGGTACTTTCTCAGCTAACACGTGTCTTGCGAAGGTCCCTCAAATGTTCACCATGACTCGCGTAAGTTACTGTTCATCCAGTCTTTGGTTTGCTTCCGATGCTAACTCGTCTTAAGGGGAACTTCAACGGGTTCGTAAGTTGTTCTGATCTCTCCGAATTGTACCCATCCACCCTAAAGGAAACTCGTGCTCGCTCAACACACTACGGTAACCCCTCCCCTTCTGCTAGGGTTTTGCGGCCTAGCCACCGTTGTTCGACTCACGGAACCCGATTCTCAAAGCTTTAGACTTTGCTTTTTCCACCGCTGTCTGCCAAACCCACCGTCTGACAACGTCAATATCTCAACGTCCTGGTCGGCATGCCCTCACCAGCAGTATTTGCGACCGGGAAATCACCTACTACATAATCAAGGAATATGTGCATGAGGCTAATTTGTGATACAGAACTATAGCAACCCCCGTCCTGCTGGACGTGGCGGCTTTGGCCGCGGACCCCCTCAGGGGCCAGGACAGGTAGTGCACTGGCGCCAGCATGCCGAAGTAAGCCCTGCACCGCTGCCCTTGCCGTAATCATGCTATGATAGTGGCTGAATAAGTCACAACGAATAGATTCATCTCAAGAAACGAGAAGAGCAGGACCAGCTCTTCAAGGTAAGCCTCAATATATATGCCCTATCGCGCCAAGCTAACAGTCTTGATTTAGGAGGCATGCGCCCAGATGGTTGTGAGTTCTGTCGATTCTTAGTGTGAAACCATGTCCTGACTTATTGTGACATAAAGCACTGGGAAGAACAAGAGGCCGTAAGTAATGCTCTCTCCATTGGAAGATCTACTGACTGACCGTTACAGCTGCGCCCTGAAGCCGCTGTAAGCACACATCTGCTTTCAACAGGATCCGAAGACCCAGATCGACGTGAGTTAACCTGATATAACACCAAACTCATCATACTAACACAGATCATTAGGCTGAGATGGAGAAAGTCCGAGCGGTGAATGCATAACCAATATTTTCATCATGAGGGTCTCAGATGCGAAGCACGCAGTGAGTACTTGTCCGTCAGGACAACTGAAATACCAATACCTATGGATTGTGAGAAAGGATGTAGCAGCGCAATTGAAGATTCCCCAGGACAATGTTTCCAACTCTCCTCATCATCAAATGTCATTATCGACATTTCACCTGTCTCCGGGACTCCCACTAGAGGTGCAGCTGCCTGATTGTACAGTGTACATCAGATCACCCGCAACTACAATGTTCCTTCAAGGAAATACGTTTTCGTGGTGGAAATTCCCCAGGCAGTTTCCATGCCCTTATCAGTCTTATTTGCGTGCGGTTCTCCTGAACTAGTCAATATGTTCTGTCAAGATTTCAAAGTCAAAGTGGCTTTCCCTAAGTCCATCCGTAAATCTAAGCCAGGAATTCCCAATGACCCAATTGTCTAGTTCTCCTTAGTGTTTTGCGAAGTCCACTGATTCTGTCTCTCATAGTATTTAGGGCATCTTATTGATAATCTTATCCTGAGATTATATAAGATTTATGAAGGGTAGTAGAGTTTATAATAATTCATATCATCTTATATCAAGTCTAGAAGAGAGAAAACTACCAGAATCTTGGCCCACCCGTTATAGCCAGCTTAGTATTTCACAAAATTATCTAAGTTAGGTAACATCTGTCTCATCCCCTATTCTCCCATCCCATAATTACTGTCGCTCTGTTCGTCGGAGTGGTCTTCATCCGTGAACTGCTTCACTCCGTTATCCCGACGAACCAGAAGCTTAACGACGTCCTTTGCGACAAACTCTGTGGCATTTGAATAGTACACGCAGTTCTCCCAAGGGCTCAGCTCTTCACGGAAGCGATAGGAATTATAGTCGTATTGGCCCAGATAGCTCAAATCTTCTATAAACTCCTTGGCAAGTCCCTGGCTTGCTTGTCTCATGGTGTCGCTACGCGTATCTTCCCAAGCAATCTCAACATACGCGTCCTCACAGTCGTGATAAACCTTATGGATATCTTGGTCGGGTCTTCTCAACCACGGGGTATTGTTATCAATAATCCGTAGTTGAGGTGACCTATTGCCGTCAGCTGTATGATAAAGCGCCTTTGCTAACATCCCACGTGGCGAATTCTCCTCAATCATCTTACTTAGACGATAAGGCAAACTGGTGTTCCAGCTTGGGTCAAACTCGAATGCCACATTTGACACGTCAAGGAAACACCAATCTTTAGTGACAAGTGGCATCCACATGTCGAGAAATCCGTACGACCACTCGGGGGATTGCCAGTTGTTCCCACAAATGCAAAATATATCTTGAGACGGGCGGACGACCAACTTGTGTTCCTGGCTACTGTCGTGACTGTAGAGATATCCAAGCTGAACATCGTTTCCATTATTTTCGCGCGAGACCGGCTGAGAACTGTCCTCTTGGAAGTCTATCCGAACCTTGATCGGATCATCAATTTTCAGATGACAGTGAACAACCTCTCTGGACTCTTTGCAGGCCGTCCATAGACCCACATCCCAGATGTAAGCAGATGGATTGGTGCTGTGATACTTGATTTGGCACATTTTCGTGTGATGGTCGTCTGCATCAAATAGCTCAACATAGTGAAGACCTTTGCGATGTTGCTGAAATGGAAAGCACGCTGCCTCCCAAATCTTGAGGCGAAGCTCGGTTGGTAACCTTGAGAAAGGGTGGAAAGTAGAAGATGCCACGATGAAACTTGGGAGTAGATGGCGTCGAGGCTGTAGGAGAAGAGTAGGATGTGGTCAAGGAAAAGACTGTACACTTTGGTGTTCGAAGACGGAAGAAATAAAATGGTCGTTGAGCGGGATTCGGTCCCTCTTTATAGCACTGAGAAGTTGAAATTATGCTTTCGTGCATTCCCGCAGACTAAGTTTATGGATGACTGTGTGGGTATGTAGAACTGAAAGGGACTTTTTGAAACAGCCAGTTGTCTACTAATACAGTAACAAAGAACGGATTGCATTGTCCATATTTTAAGCGCATCATCGCTTGACTCGCACAAATCCTAACATAGAATGTGAAGTTAAAGTATGGCAAAAAGGTTTATTTCGACCATAGGGTGCGGGTTATCTCAATTGTCATGTACATTGGGTTCCCTATTTTGGATTTCTCATCGAAGGGAGAGATCTTTCAATTTAAATCATCTTTAATAGATTTTAGAAGAGCGGAAAATGTCGGAATCTTTGTACATCCACTGGCCACATCGTATTTGAGATCTTGGTCAACTTCATCTTTTCTTCTCGGGCCCATCTTCATATTCCAATAACAAGCTCTCATCAATTCATAACGCTACATAAGAATTTCCGTTCTCAATCCTGAATTCGTCTAGTAAAATACCAAGCATCGCACCTCAATGCTCTGCCGACCAGGCGCATCCGCCGGTGTCGCAGGGTCCACAAACGCAGTATGTGGAGTATAGCCTGCGATTCCATGCTGTCCACCTTCATGAACCTCACTCTTCGAGTCGAAGCACTTGATCAACATAACCTCTTCGGGCGTCATGTCCTTTGCGTAGTAAAACTTGTGGTTGTCGTTTGGCGCAACGGAGTACGTTTCGCCCTTGACTGAGTAACCTTCTGTAGAAGCAAGGGTTGCCTCATCGGGGAGAACTTCCTTGCCACGGTCATCGTCATCATTATCGTTACGGTTGGGGTAAAGAAGATCGACTTTGATCATGTCTTCTGGCTTGGTTGTTCGCCAGTCGATCACGGCTAGAGGGAAGTCTGATGCGGGGTGGCCGATAGGGCGCCAGACGTTGATGATCTGGTATCGGCCCTTGAGAAGCTCCTCTGTCTCTGAGGGATCTGTGTGTCGCCTCACTCGGGCTTCAGCCGCGCCAGGTGTTTGATCAACGTGGACTTGCTGCACTGGCTGTCGAGGGCTGGACTTCTCGCGCCTGCGGATGGTATGATCAAAGATGACAACTTTCTTGATCGCAGGGATCCTTTCTTTGAGCAGTGCCTCGACTTCAGCATAATAGCCATTCCTTACAGCCGCGTCGTCGGTAAACTCGGTTTCTTTGGCGGGAGTTTTGAAGACGTCGAAACCAGAGAGGTCCACGTCGAAGGCAGTGATGGCGGCGGCGTTGCGGATGTCGATAACATCGCGCTTCTTGTGGCTGCGTTCAAAGGAAGTTCGGTCCACATCTACTTTGGCCCAGGGCTTGATTCTGTTACCGTTGGAGTCGACGCTCGATGTCGGGTCAATGTAGTTGAAGACTCCGGTAGTCATTTTGGTGGTTGTGAAGTGAAAAGATCTTAGCTGAGTTGGGTTGAGAAGTGGTTTGAGAATAGATCGTGTTTTAATAAGTCTTGACATGCAGTGTTGAAGTTGATGAGAAGGGAATGAAGCTGAGGTTAGCCTCTAGTTATATCCAAGTACTGAGGAAATACTTCGGTCTGTTGCGTAAGAATTCCGTCTTTATTTATCCCACCGTCGTTCATTTGTCATCGATTGAGGTCCCCACAATTTGTCAGCTGTGGCAATGACGTCTGCGGGGAAGTCGAGACGTGCTAGTACACTAACAGATCACGCCTTCTTAAAGTGGCAGAGCAGCGATTCCAGTTACTGTCTTAACCGAGCAAGATTATCAACAGGTTATCAGTCATATCGCGTTGATAATCAATTTCACTTTTGGTGTTTTAACGTTGAAGTTTATCTCTGGCTTACGATACTTCGTTAACTCGTCTGCTTTGTCCTCGAACAAGAGGTTGGAAAATATTCTTAAAGAATTGTATAACGTCATATGCTGGTCGCAATCCCTCAAAATGTAGCCAAGTCCAGTTTGCACATGGATTTCAAGTATTAGGGGGAAAGCACGCAGTTGACTAAGGAAGACAATCAATTCATCTAAGCAGGTAATCGCATTGATCGATCTTATGATAAAAGCACAATTAAAGATTTACTATCAGCAAGGAGCCCCTGGGATTGTCTAAAAGATTTGAGATTGGTCATCGAAGCCAACCGACCACCACACTTCGCTATACGATAAGTATCAAACTATTATTACATATTAAAAGGAAATTACGTTCGCATCATGGTCCTTCAAAACGCCTTTACCTCTTCAGTTCCCACCCAAGGAACTGTGCCAACAAATCTCTCCGGGCCCTCGACGCATGTCAACCTTGGTGACTTGGCCATCTTGGGTGCTCCCAATCCAATCAACATATTCTGAATAGCTGAGATACCAATGACATACTTGTCAACGAATTTGAAAACTCCAGTCTGCCAAGTCGCGCTTGACGTTGCGCGGCCTGCGCCGTCGCAGGCTTCCACTACAGTAGCCATTCGTGAAGCCTGGTAGGATTGGAAGGCTGAGGCGAGTTGGGTCGCAGTGGGTGATGGTGTGTTCTGACAGAGGCTGTAAAGTTGGTTGACCAGTGCCACGACATCGATCAAGCCGTTGTTGCAACCAGCCCCTGTGCTGGGCGTGAATTTATGCGCCGAGTCGCCGGCGAGAACAACCCGACCGCCCCAGCTCCAGTGGTTGACGACACCTTCTTCAAGACTGACCAGGCCAGATTGCGTTCGGGCGCTGAATGCCTCTTTGAGGGTGAGCTTTCCGCCAGGCGTAAGAGGGATGTGTCCCCATCGCTCGACAAGGGCTTCTTGGTCCGCCTCAGTGTATCTTACTCGATCGCGTGTAGGTGTGTCCAACTTCTCGTAAAGTCCCATGACTGCAGAGTCCTCGCCAGAAAAGAGCTGTGTTGCCGCACCAGGACCGTGAGTCTCGCATGTTGTACCAGGTCCAATACCCGCAAGCTTTGTCGGCATGCGCAACCAGAGAGCACGGAAAGTGGTGAGGAAAGGCTTCTCGTCGTTGACCTGCTCAGAGCCCTCAGCCAATGCAAGAGCACGCATCTTCTCACGGACAAAGCTATGGGCACCGTCGGTTCCGATGACAATGGAACCTTCGTAGGATGTTCCGTCGTGGCATGATACTTTGACGCCGTCTGCGCTGGGGATGATGTCGGAGACCTTTTTGTTGGTGAGGATCTTGCTCTTTTGGTCGAGAGTGAGAGATTCGTAAAGGACATAAGTAAGGTCATGGCGGCTAACCACACTGGGGGCCTTTCCGAGTCTGTACTTGTCAGAAGTGCAAGTGTAAAAGGGCTGAAGAAACTCACAGCTTTTTGATCAGAAGGAACCAGTTCACATCGCCGAGATCGCTGCCCTTGTGATCTTGACGGTGAATGACGCCTAGAGGAGAGCTAACTTTCTCAAGAGACTCGCCGAGGTCGAGTTGGCTGAGAGCGCGAATGCCCGTGGGGCTGAGGACGAGGTTAGAGCCTGCATCGATAACAGCGCTAGGGCGACGCTCGAGGAGGATAAAGTCGATGTTGGCACGCGAGAGGGCGTGAGCGGCTGTGAGACCAACAGGACCGCCTCCAACGATGATAGCTTTGAAGCCTTGAGAGGGCATGCTTTGGTGTAGAGATAAGGGGTACTGAGGGGGTATTGATGTTGGGTTATAAGAATGATGATAAGAGATGATAGTTTGAAGATGGAAGAGTCGGGAAGACTGCAAATAAATACTGTGACCAGGAGAGGGATGATTAAGTTGTTGTGTGTCGGGGTTTATGTTTTGACAGTGACATGGCGCTGATATATATCATATTCTCCGGGCGGACTTTATCGCATTGACATTGAGTCGCTGTCCTGTCTTGGTGAAATGACGCTAATGGCAGTAGCTTCGCACTCGCATACGACTGAAATGCCCGATTGAGGAAGGGATCGTCAATTCAAAGATCCATGTCAATGGCTTCAATTTTGTTAAGATTCCTCCAAGGAATAGTGAAGCCTGATATCAGAATGTTTTTATTGATGCGTAGGCCAATGTGGTCGTTTGTCTTGACCAGAGCTACGACTTGCAACTCAGTATGATGAGGATGAGCAATAAATGTCCGTCACTTACTGCTCCTTGGTCGCGTAAACAGTAAACTGTAGCTATTGGCACCTAAAATGACTCAATACATAATTAATTGGAGGTCTATCCCCAACAATAACGGATGGAACAAATTACGCACTCTACTTTCGCACTCGCAATTTTTGCATCTTCCAAGAGGACCGCCCTTAGTGCCGATGCCGTTAACAGCCATCAACGGCTCGGGATCGAAAATCATTTGATTGGTTCGCATTTCGAGGTAAGCTTCGCATTCGGCAAACCCATCAGCCCTATCATCTATGACGACGCCATTTTGCGTCAGCACATGCCAGCTGGTTGGATGCAATTGAGCATATTTGGCATTGAGTTATTTGGATCTTGACATTTGAATGTCAAACGGAGAGTTTTATATCTCCTTTTCCTGAATAACCTGTCAATACTTCTGCCATTCACTTCTTGAGGTCAAATGGCACACCAGGGGGAACGAAAGATGCTTGTAAATAATCATTCTGTATATTGGGGTATTGTATGCAATATCGCTATTCTATCGAATGAAACTCCTCGTTCCTATCATTATTGGGGTGCCTTCTTCTTAAACCACATACTCTTAACGAAGTAAACGATGCTGATAGCCAGTCCCAGCCCGGCAAAGCCAACACCCATGTAGAACGCTGAGCGGTACCCAACCAGTAGATCGTGCTTTGACTCTCCGCCTGGGCTGGTATTCACCTCTACTGTAGCAGCAAATCCGAGGCCTAGGCTGATACTGTAGTTGACGATTGTGCTGACTAGACTTGCTGCAATGCCCTGATGCTCCCGCTTGACCGAGTTGGAGAGAATCAGCGTCGCGGCAGGGAAGGACATATCCATGCCAAAGGTCATGACCACTAAGCCAAAGAAAGACTGGTACCAGTAAGACTGCTCAGCAGGAGCGGTCATCATCAGAATAGTGCCAGTTGTGAAGGCTCCGAGAGCGAGCAGCATGACAAGGGCAGGATGCGCCACATGCAACAGCCATGCAGTTGTCAAAGCAGCGCAGGCACCAGAAATCGCCACAGGGCTCATCCACGCGGTGGTGAGCAGGGGGACGCTCCTCGCACAAGCTGGAAGAACTGCCAGGTGTAATACACCCAGATACCAAAGGTTGCCCAACCGCACACGATGCAACCTAGGATATACGCCACATCGCTCGTCAAGGCGTCGAAGGGAATGAGAGGATACGATGCGACACGGAGTTCGATGTAAAAGAAAACAGGGACCAGGAGAACTCCGATGATGAGGAGTACATAAACCCAGGGCTTGTCCCAGCCGTCAATGGGGGCTTGGTTCCAGGCGAAGTTGAAGAGAACGAGAGCAGTGATACCAGTAAAAGCGCCAAGAAGGTCGAGCTGGCTAAGAAGCTCTCTCCATGTTCGATCGGCAGATGATAGCTTGGCAGGTGGGTCCGGAATGATGAAGAATGCAAGGACGGCGATGAAAAGAAGTCCAAGGGCGAATGAGTAGTAAGTCCAGGGCCACCAACTTGGGTCGCCGTGGACAAAGAGTCCAGCAAACAGAGCACCGAAAACACAACCACCCGGTGCACAGGCTCCAAAAAGGGCAAAAGCAACAGCCTTTCTCAGGCCAGGCTTGTAAGAGGCGCCCAGAATGGCGAGTCCATTAGGCATAACGAGAGCTGGTCCAATTCCTTGGAACACTCTGGCGAAGATGAAAAGGACATGGTTGGAGTAGCTTGCTAGACCACAGATCATAGACCAAACGGCGAACCAGACGAAACCAATGAGGAAAAGGCGCTTGTAGCCAAACAGATCACCAAGACGTCCAGAAAAGAGAATAAAAGTTCCGACTGTGAGACTGAACCCGGCGATTAACCAACTTAGCTCGGCGGGATTGGTGAGGTTAAATGAATCGCCGATGATGTGGATAATGTTGAGGCAGTTTCCCAGCGCAGCTTGTGTCATGAACTGGGCCATACATATAATCGACACGAAGAGGATTTCACGCGGGAGTGAAAATGTCTCTGCGATCGAGACGGTTGACTTTGTGCGTGTGAGTTCCTCCTCATCACGGCCCATCAGCGTGTTATCATCTGAAGGTGCGTCTCTTTCGGAACCAGGCTGGAAGCCTTGTTCTAATCTAGTTAGCCATGTCTCTTTGACAGCTTGAGAGATGTACTCACCCTTTTCGCCTTCTCTCATCATCGTAAAATGTTGTATGAGGGGTACGATGAGGTGCTGAGCTTGCGATAAGGGAGGATCTAAGATTGTATATAAAACCCGGGGAGAAATCCGGCAGAGTCTGTATATCCGGTTATCCGTAGTTCCGGGCCAATAAGCATGACATCAGAGATACTTTACCATTCCACCGGATGTAGCGAGATGGTTTCAACATTATTAATCCATGGATCTGTTAGATTATCTAAGATTAGTGTCGGATATGGGCACAACTGCCGTAGTCTTGTATATCCGATCTGACATTATACGTTCCTCGGATGGAATCAATTTTTAAGTTTAGCATGCAGTGGAGTTGTTTGTTCTAGAACACGTAGTGTTGTCGAATCTACAGTAATCGCGGCGGAATGCTAGCAGGGGGGTCATTACGTTGAGGACGGACAGACATTCCTTCGTATTACAAAGATCCCTGCATTACAAAGAAATCCTACTGTTCTTATGAAGCCAGTGCGTAGCTAAGTCAGCCTGAACGGTCAGCCAGTGGAGCATCTTGGACTGTTCATGAATACCCGACTCAGAACCCATGACATTAAGATTTTAGAGGTCGGCTTAATATCACGGGAATCATTTGTTGACATAGTATTTATGCCGGGTACCAGTTTGGAATCCTGCCTTTGGTTCCATATGTTTCTGCATGCTCAGCTGAAAGCTACTTCGCTTTCTATTTCTCACGCTTTCAAGATGAACTTTCTTAGTGGAACTCGACTCTTTTTCCAGCTGACATTACCAAACCGCCCAGTTTGAAGTGGCTGGTCTTTTCGTATTCTGAACTCCAGTACTGTACCTTGTCAAAGTACGTGATGAGGCACCGCCTCTCTCAAAGTCAAGAGTCTTAGTTTTGCGAGTTTCTACCAAAGTGCTAAATTACGACAAAATACCATTCATGGTAAGTAAACACATAAAAGACGTAAGACTTGCCTAGGTACTCTGCTATATCGAACAAGTATTTTAACAACAGTTGTGGTGCTGATCCGGATCTTTAGCACCTTACCCTGTAGTGGCGAGGGATGGGGCTCCACCTGAGGTTCTGCCACTCCAGACCGTTTTGCCACTACTCGCCAAGCTCAATGGCCTGTTCTTGTGAATGTCACCCCACGTAAATTTACCATCCCCCACCAACTTCTCTTTATCAGATCAGTTCATCATGGCTAAGACAAAGTCCAAGAAGCGCAAGCAAAACGCTCAAACTCAAGCGCAAGTTGAGAACCCTTCAAAGATTGCAAAGACGACACCCGCCTCGATCCCGACGCCGCCTCCCGATGGCCACTTCGAGCCCAAGAACCTCCATACAGTCGTTTCCGAAGAAGAACTCGAGATCACCATCGACACGCTCAATTCGCTAGCTCAATACCCTGGCTTGATCAAGTCAAAACTCTGCAAGGACCTAAGGGTTGCGGTTTACGACTTTCGACAAGCATGCACGACAGGCGTTAACAATGCTGCTGGAGCAAACCTCACGGCGCAGGTTACTGCTGCTCTTGCCGATCGCAAATACACCGAAGCTCGAATTCTCCTCGCTGAGATGAAGATACGTGGCGAGCAGCCGAAGCTTGGTGCTCTTTGCCGATGGGTTCGGGACCTCGATGTTATCAGTGGTCTGTCTACCGTGCCAGACCAGCAAGGACTCGTCAAGCGCTCCGAAAGGGAAGAAACACTCATTCGGGTCATTGATGCCGTCCTTCGGGTTTGTGGCCACGAAGATCGAAACCCCAATGCCGTAGTGCAGCCATCATCAATTGCTCTCCAAGAGATTTGGGACCTTCGCGCGGATACACCCACAGAGCAAGTCTACGCTTCGGTGCTCGATGGAAGCCTCGTCGCAACAGCGCCCGAATCTCTAAAGAAGAACCTCCGAATCATCGAAGTCACACCAGGCCCTAGCCGCAAGCCTCCGAACCACCACGACGCCATCCTATATGCCTCTACTCCAGACGCCGTTCCACTGTCGACCACCCCACCCCCGACTACACACCAGCCACATCCTGTTGTACAAGGCCTGAGTGCTGCCACCAACCTGCTCTATCCCGAAGAGTGCAAGGCCATTATCGCTGCAGGCGAATGCGTCAACTTTGTCCCTGATGCGCCGCTTCGTGAGGATGGAGATATCAGCATCTTGGCCCACAACTTCTACTGGGTTGTCGACACGAAGTTCCACGATACCCTTTGGTCGCGCATCCGACCTTTTGTACCGCTTTCAATGAGTGGCCGCTTAGCCAGGGGTATCAACCGTCGCTTCAGAGTGTACCGCTAGTAAGTTCTGAGAACTCGGCTGTCATTCCGTCAACTAACAAGAGCAGTGTCCCAGGAGCCGAGTATCGAGCACATATCGACGGCGCGTGGCCCCCGAGCGGCATCACGAAGGACGATAAATACGTATACGACGACTCGCCCGCCGAGAAGAAGCAGAGCTCTCTTTTCACCCTCCTGATCTATCTCAACCAGGATTTCGAGGGCGGCGAAACCACCTACTTCCTGCCAGCTGCACGAGAGGGTATCCTCAATGCATACCCCGTTCGTCCAGTCATGGGTGGCGCGGCCATCTTCCCGCACGGCGAGATCAACGCGACATTACACGAGGGTACCGGCGTGAGGAAGGGAGCGAAATACGTGATTCGCACCGAAATTGAATATGATATAGAACCAACGGAAGAGCTCCAGGTTTGAGAAACCAACAAAATTGTATACATGAACGGAACGGCTGGACCGGGGAAAAGTTGATACGTTTATTTATGTCTAATGAACAAAAACATTATCGCTACTTAAGCAGATATTGGAGTCTCACCCTCGGCTGGCTTGCGTCCCCAAACAATGCGCTGAAGGTAGTAGGCATGTGCCGGCGACTTCCTGGTCTTCAACTCCTTTCGCAGCTGCGCGCAGTACAGCACAACCTGCTCGGGCGACCATCCCTCAAGTAGAGTAGCCATGAAGGAAATATGACCCTCAACGTCGGACAAAATGCTCATTGTGGTGAACCTGCCGATCTCCTTCAATCGCTCTTCCTGAGGCCAGTCTCCGACGGGGACCTTGATCGTCTTGGACTGGATATCCACGAAGCCAGCGGCCTTGAGGCCCTTCTCCTGCAAATTGTCCGGCAGAGGTGAAAAGACACGACCGAGCTTGCGACCGCCTTCGTGGAAGAACTTGCCCCACTCAGCAATTGCGCTGCCATCCTTCAGACTGCCGTCGTCGCTGCAGCCCATGGGGTCTCCTTCGTGGCTCTCGATCCAGCCGCCGGGCTTGGTCACTTGGAATGCACGCTCGTACAGAGCGTACCAGTCGGGGACGCTGCCGTAGAGGAAGCGCATGTGTACAAAGTCGGCCGAGTTTGGAGGGAACGTCCAGTCGAGGGTAAAGTCTTCGATCTCGAACTTGACGTTTGGGGGAACCCAGCTAGAGACCGTTAGTCGTTGGGAGAGTCGTAGAGTAGCCGGGTACTTACGAAGGCTGGATGGGCGAGATGTCAGTGCCAATGACCTCGGCCTCGGGGAACTCATCACCAAGGTCCATAGCCCAAATTCCAGTTCCGGTGCCAATGTCCAGCACCTTACTAGGCGCCTCAATCGGCGCGAAGTGAAGCTTGCCGTCCATGATCAACGTAGCAGTATGGTGAATTATATCCAGCGCCTCAGAGGCCTGGTTATCGTTAGAGGCCCAGTACTGAGCCTCGCCTCTATCGGCATGGTATGTTCGGCCATTGATGGTGCGGTACTGGAGGATGCTGGAGTTGATGGAGGCGGTCGAACTAGCGGCGTCGTCGCCTAGCGTTGAATCGGTATCTGAGTTATCTGTATCCTCAGTATTCTACTTTGAGTTAATTAAATGAAGCTACTCCATATTCGTTCGGTAAATGGGTTAAAGTACCTCCCAGTGTGTAGGCGCGAGCATTTCCTGAGCTGGCGCATTGTCGGCCGGCGCATTCACCTTGGCCTCTTGGGCAGCTTCAGCAGGTGCAGTACTCATGGCGAAATAACTTTAAACAAAGAATGATTCGGGAGAAAAGCAAAGAAGAGCCCGCAAGAAAAGGACAAACCCCCCTCTTTCAGTTGTGTTGGCCCCTGCTTCAATGCATTGTCCTTTGCTACTGTCTCGCTACGGGCTTCCCATTTCAAGGGTCTGGAGCGCTAGCGAAGACGGGGAACGACGGAACGATCCACTCTGATGGATTGTTCTTGATCGCGAAGGGGAATTGGACCGGAAAAGGGCAGGTATGATCTGATCTTGTTTCGCAGTGGGTGGTTTGTTCGGTTTTTGGTGGGTTTGTGGGACGGACATGTGGCCTGTGGAGATGCCGACCAAGGAATTTGTTTGTGGACATGGTTGGCCTATCGTTATCAATCACATGTTTTGAATGCATAAAAGATCTACATGTAACGAAATGGACTTAGAAGCTTACAAGAGTTCGTCGATTTATAGCTACCTATTTAGCCGAATAGAACTAGATATAATTGGCAATGATTAGGAAAGTCTTGGACTTTTATGTATCTTTTCCCAACGTTCTACATTAACATACTTTTCCCGATGTTTATAGTAGCGAACAGCTGAGCTCTTGGTTAATGACTTCGAAATCGATAAATAAAGTTGCAGATGGTATTATAATCAAGGTCTCGGCCTTGAGAACTCACGCAATCACCTATATCCTAGGACACAACTATGACCTACAGGGACAGCAAGATTACATGTGTTGTTTTTGAGCCACCCTTATTGTAGCCTTCCTACCATCAAAACCGGAAGCATACAATACAACACTCGCCTCGTCCTTCTACTCTCCGTTTAAATACTTACGAAATTCTCACCCAATACCCCCCTTTAACTTGTTAACATTTGCTTGAATGTCGTGTCCGGTGGACTCTATTTAAGCTAGACATCTCATACCTTAGCATAGTCTCTCAACTCTTTGATTTGTCTCGCTTATTGTTTTCAGTAGCCGACAAGGTCTACAACTATCGCTTGGTACATCGTTGAGGTCAAAAAGATTGCAAAACTAGAAGAAGGATCATGGAACACAAAAAGAGAGACATGAGGACCGAGCGTGGATCGAACACGCGACCTAGGGATCTGCAATCCCTCGCTCGTACCACTGAGCTATCGATCCTTTTGAGTCTCGTTGGATGAGAATAGAGTTTCAGAATGAAGATATATATAGATTTGTGTCTTGAATAGCGACTATGCAATCATTGGGCATTATAGTTTCCATCACCTATAGGTTGAGAGCCATTGATCATTGCCCCTTGTTTTACAGCCTAGTACCCAATTGCAGCTCTTCCGGCTCGGAGGATTACTTCTACCGTATTACTAGACTACGCCATAGACCACGCAAGCTAGAAATGGCACAACTCTTTGATAAGCTATCTTGGTGGCTATTTCCACATCTTTTCTCGGTTATTCGAGAACTTTTGACGAAGCCGTTTCATGAGCTTCCCTATCAAGACTAGAGCTTATTGCGTACGAAATGAGAAGCGGGGTAATCGATAAGTGCGTCGCAGCACGCAACAGCTCTCTGTTTGCTTTCGCAAATGCTCGTCGTCATCATTCCGGGGCTTACATAAGTGCCTTGGCGTTTATATCTAGTGTTGTTGAAGATCTCGCAACCTTCACCAACTTACACCTGCAATTACTCGCCACGAACAATTGCGGCGATGGGTTTCTTCAAAACAGCACTACTCCTTGCAGGAGCCTCGATTCAGACTCTGGCGTCTCAGATTCCTCTCAGCGACGCAGACTCACCGCAAGTATCGGCCTTTCAGGTCCACCAAAGCTCGTTATTCCCGGATCATGCTATCCGCATCAAGGAGCAGGTAGACAACTCGATATGCGACGCCCGCGTTAAGCAATACACCGGCTGGCTGGATGTCGGAAATCAGCATCTCTTCTTCTGGTACTTCGAGAGCAAAAAGGCGCCAGCTACGGACCCTCTTGTGCTTTGGTTGACTGGAGGCCCTGGAGGCTCTTCAATGCTGGGACTGCTTCAAGAGCTTGGCCCTTGTTTGATCAATGAGCATGGCAATGGAACAGTTCACAATCCTTATGGTTGGAATGAGAATGCGAACTACATCTTTGTTGACCAACCTGCTGGCGTTGGATTCTCTTACTTGGATGAAGGGGAGCCAGTCCCTGGAAACTCATTTGTCGCTGCAGATAGTATGCACAAATTCTTACAGCTTTTCACGAGCAAGGTTTTCCCCGATCTCAAGGATCGACCATTCCACATCTCTGGAGAAAGTTATGGAGTAAGCAATGACATTTGACGCGATCACGATCCGCGACAATAGCTGACCTTTGCAGGGTCACTATATCCCCATCCTGGGAGCCACAATTGTCGCACAGAACAATCTCTACCCTAAGCGTCCTCAGGTGAACCTCGAGTCTGTCCTCATCGGCAATGGCTACGTCTCACCTCTGGATACCGCATTTGGATATTGGGAAACCCTCTGCACTACCAACCCAGGCATTGACAAACCCATCTTCAACAGCACACGCTGCGACATCATGGCCACTAACCTCCCAAGATGTCTCGACTTGTCTCGCGTGTGCTACGAGCATCCTGACCACGCCATCTGCTCTGCCGCGGCTGAGGTGTGCTGGGACGGTGTCATTAAATTCTATGACAGCGAATCCGGATCCGGCGGCAACAGAAACAGGTTCGACATCACCTTCCCTTGCGAATCTGGGGATGATTTGTGCTACAAGGAGTCAGCTCTTATTGACAAGTACCTCAACCTCCCACATGTTTTCAAAGCCTTGGGAGTACCAAAGGCCTTGACGAAATACTCCATCTATTCGATGAACGTGTCCGACGCTTTTGATGCGGGATTTGATGTTGGAATCAGCACTCAGACACAAGTCCTGTACCTGCTGAACAACGACGTTGATGTACTGATGTACCAAGGCAATCTCGATCTCGCGTGCAACACAGCTGGAAACTTGAAATGGAGCAACAACATGCCGTGGAAGGGACAGCCTGCTTATGTTGCACAACGGCCAAGGACGTGGGGTGCCTGGGGCGAGGAGATCGGCTGGTACAAGGAAGTTAAGATTCAGATGGGCAGCACTGACAAAAAGACGACGTTTTCTTTCGCCACAGTTGATGGTGCTGGACATATGGTAAGTCTCAGCATTCTTCAGCATTTGGAGCTACTAACGGTCATAATAGGTTCCTCAGAGCAAGCCGAAGCAGGGATTGGAGTTGATTAACAGGTGGTTGAAGAAGCGTAGCTTTGACGGTTGAGTGCTTTGTTTGAAGCCTATGTCAGAGATGAATAGTCCAAGCATAAGGAAAAGGAGTAAGATGGTCAAGAAAGCCAATTGAATGATGAAGCTTTCTTCTGGCAGCTTCTTTATAGTTCAACCATGGCACTCTCGGAATTTGGCGACGCTTCGTAGAAAGATATACTCTCGTCATGTAATCTCAATGAAGAAAAGAACTTATTTGACATTTCGTGGCAACCCAGTGAGTCTGGAAATAGCGATTGCAGCCGTCAGCAATTCCACGGCAGGGATCGACACACCGCACATTAGCAAAGCATGCAACAGCCCCTCATCTATCTTCAATCTCTTCTTCTTCCAGTCAACGTCTCAAACATGACAGAACACATAACTCTTGATCAGATTCCATCGCTCCATAATCCCAGTCTGACCGAAAACACTGCGCCCGTTCAAATTGAACAATATGCTGCCGCCGAGCCAGACAATCAAGCGGCGGAAGCCCAATATCCAACAGGCCTCAAGCTATGGCTAATCATGCTTTCCGTCGCCGCCGTTCTTGTCCTCAGCAGCATAGACATGAACATAGTCGCGACCGCAGTCCCAAGCATCACAGACCACTTTCACACGGTAGCCCACATCGGATGGTACTCATCTGCCTTCAGACTCTGTGTATGCGCCTTTCAATTTGTCTTTGGAAAAGCATACAAGCTCTTCTCCACAAAGCGCGTCTTTCTCCTTGCCAACGCCATATCGATTGCAGGCTCTTTGCTCTCAGGCGCTGCTACCACGTCCACTATGCTGGTCGCCGGAAGAGCTGTTGCTGGACTCGGATCCGCTGGTCTATTCGCTGGGTGCTTTATCATTGTTGTGCAGACAACTCCACTTCATCGACGGCCGATGTTTCTTGGGTTCATGGGTGCTGTTGAAGGACTGGCTACTATTGCTGCGCCTCTGCTCGGCGGCGCCCTTCAAACTCTGAGTTGGCGTTGGTGCTTTTACATCAGTGCACCGACTGGACTTCTCACATTTCTTCTCATCATGTTATGCTTCACGGATAGTACAGAATCTCATGACACTGTGCACATGACGTTCAAAGAGCAGGTGGCTCAGCTTGACCTCTTGAGCAATATGCTTCTTCTCCCTGCACTGACCAGCCTCTTCCTCGCCTTTTCGTGGGCTGGTACAACGTACTCCTGGCACAGTGGCCAAGTGATTGGTCCTCTAGCCACTTTCACCGTCCTTCTTGTGGCATTCATACTACAGCAGATTCGTCGAGGCGATGCAGCTGCTCTTCCTCCCCGTCTGATGAAACATCGCAGCGTGATCGCTGGCTTCATCTTCATATTCTGCGTCAACAGCACCGGTGTGGTACTTGAATATTACCTGCCTACATACTATCAGCTCGTTCGCGGTTACACACCTGTTAAGAGCGGCTACATGATGCTTCCCATAATCATCGCTGCGACCATCGGCTCGCTCATTCATGGGACCGGTGCAAGTGTGTTTGGATACTACGCTCCCTTTATGTTGTTCGCCTCCATAATCATGCCAGTTGCTGCAGGGCTCATAACCACGTTCAAGATCGATACCAGCTTCGAGCGTCTCATCTTGTACACTGGGTTGTCTGGCTTAGCTTACGGGATAGGGTTCATTGGGCCCCAAACAGCTGTCCAGACAGTGCTACCCGAAGAAGACGTCCCTCTTGGCTTGTCGATCATGCTCTTTGCGCAATCGTTCGGTCCAGCTGTGTCTGTCCCTGTAGCGCAAGTACTCTTTACAAACCGCTTGTCAGTTAACCTTGAATCCCTCATACCGGACATGAACCAAACGAATATTAGCAATAGTGGACTTACGGAGATGGTGGCGAGTGTTCCACCGTCTGAGTCAAGAGATGTACTTACGGCGATTAACAAGAGTCTCGGACAGACATGGTATTTGGTCGTTGGACTTGCTTCAACGGCTATAGTTGGAAGTTTGATGACCGAATGGCGATCGGTAAAACAAAAGCGGGAATGAATGTCAGACTGATCAAAGACTGCGGAATTTTCGCTCGTGGCAGTAAGAAGGTGGTTGAATCCCAAATGTGTATATAATTAGAAAGGAGTGTTCTATATAAGTAGTATGATAAACTCTGGCTATATCAAGCCAGTCAGAAGAAGAGAACAAGGAATGTGTCTAAACCAAGAAATGTAAACGCTATGCCCCAAAAGGTTCCAATGCCAAACTCCAAGTGTATCAGCCCAATAGTCAAAAGCCCTCTTACTCCTTGCCAGGGTACTTTCCGGGGTACCATTTTCCGTCATCGTAGTCAGTTTGAGGCTTTCCCTCATACTTTCCAGGATACCATTTGCCGTCATCCTCACGCTTCTCCTTCTTGCTGTCCTTCTCGGGGTGGTATTGACCATCGTCGAAACCAGTGTCTCCGCCCTCATATTTGCCTGAGATGTGTTAGTATGATGACTCAAAGAGATTGTGATGGAGACTTACCAGCTTCCCACTTGCCATCATCACGGCCGGTGTCACCACCCTCGTATTTTCCAGGAGACCAGCTGCCATCATCCTCACGCTTCTCCTTTCCACCAGGGTACTTGCCAGGGTACCATTTGCCGTCATCATACTCAGTCTGAGGCTTGCCCTCATACTTTCCAGGATACCACTTTCCATCGTCTTCTCGCTTCTCCTTCTTATCGCCGGGGTACTTTCCAGGGTACCATTTGCCGTCGTCGAAGTCAGTTTGAGGCTTTCCCTCATACTTTCCGGGGTACCATTTTCCATCGTCCTCACGCTTCACCTTGTCGCCAGGGTATTTTCCAGGATACCACTTTCCATCGTCGTACTTAGTCTGAGGCTTGCCTTCGTATTTGCCGGGGTACCATTTGCCATCATCTTCGCGCTTCTCCTTCTTATCACCGGGGTACTTTCCGGGATACCATTTGCCATCATCATACTCGGTCTGAGGCTTTCCTTCGTATTTGCCAGGGTACCACTTTCCATCATCGCGCTTGTCCTTGGCATGGTATTGACCGTCATCGAAGCCGGTTCCAGGACCCTCATACTTTCCTGTAACCTGTTAGTATATTGTCTGAAGCCTGGGTTATATATGCTTACCAGGAGCCCACTTTCCGTCATCCTTGCCGGTATCACCGCCCTCGTATTTGCCTTATTGGTTAGCATTTGAAAGTGTTGGTGCAAGTCAAACATACCAGGATGCCAAGAGCCATCATCTGCAGGCTTGGCAGTGGGAAGAGCCAGAGCCGTAGCGGCAAAGGCAATGAGAGTGTAAGAGTAACGCATATTGAAGGGTAGTAGAGGGTGATGTATGAGATAAGATGTTTATGAGATGTAGAAAGAGATAAGAAACTTGAATATTTAAGCGATTGAAGTTGTAGCTGAGATGTTCAAGCGATAGTGGGAGTGTTTGCAGCGAAGGTGATTGGAACTGTTGGAGAGATGAAGATGTTGAGAGTGATGATTTAGATCGATGAAGGGAAGCACCTGTATCTTATATACTCAATAAATTGCTACTGAAATCAAGATGAGTGGCATTGTTCTTGACTTTGAACTCGACCTCTTGGTGGCCGGCGCAGCAAACACCACCGACGACATGGCTGAACAGCACCATGCCAAAGTACGCAAAGGTCGAAAGTGGCAGTCAGTAAGGCTGAGCCATAGCTTAGGGAGCCGCATGGCCCTGTCACACCCGACATCAGTTCAGGTAGGTTACTATTTTCGGGTGCTCCGAGCTCTGGCATCCTCGCACAGTTCCACAGGACATCCCATCCCAAGCTGCTGCGCCTGGTCACAAATAGTGTCGATTAGCACTACAGTAGCTGCGGACACCCACTCTGGACTTGGCGGACTGGGCTACCATGGGACCTTCGATCGCGGGACCCTCCTCTCCGAAGTGGTGGAAACTAATGCCGGAAGAGGGTTGCGCCCAACGGAGCTTCGAAGAAGCACTCTACCCGCAGGGTGATGGCTCCGAAAAGTCGGCTCTAGGGCTGAGGGACTAAAGGTGTCGTCCATGTCAGCTGTGCCACCGCCGTGGTTTGTGTGCTGACAGTCAAAAGTCTTGGCTTGAGTAAGCAGTCAGAGAAGAATGGATCCTTCTCGTATGTGCTGACAAGAGAGAAGAAAACGTGTTACTGCGTAGAACTTGGACTGAAGATTGCGTGATATGTTGGTCCAAACTGCAAATTTCAAGCCCCAAAGTTCAGCTTCAAGGCAGGCTCGCATTCTCATCTACGCGGGGCCGTTCGATGGCGGAGACTTAGACCAAGCCAAAAATAAGCTCAGCTGACCCCATGATCTAATTGTCCAGTCCATTTTGTTACTAAGCCTGAACCATCCAATTGCATCACCAAATTCTAGTCTCACAAACAAAGTCAAAAGACAAGCTGGTGTTTCTTAGCTCATTCTGGGGAGGCACAAGAGGCCTCGAGATGGGAAAACGCCTTGCTGCTTGAAATGGCGGAGACGGAAGCAGCGAAAACGAAAGCCCCAAAAGAGATGAGGGTGTTGATGATCAAGACATACAGAAATGGTGCCAGCAATACGAGATATCGCGCACTGCACATTAAGAAGTGCAAGAGCAAACAGGATCTGGGACTTACATACAGTCTGCAGGATACTTTACTTTGACTACGTAGTAACAGCCAACCAGACTTGATGATGGTTTAGTTTATCCTTTTTTGTTCCTTCGAGCTGTGTCTGCATCATGATTTTGAGAGGGATTGATAATGTTCATCATGATACCTTCAATTGTCCCCCCAGGTTGGTCTGGCCGACATGACACCATCTGCAGGGTTGACAGCTCATCGATCGGGCTCAGCCACAGCGCCATCAGCCCCCAAATCTGCCCAGAATACAACGTGCCATGTGCCTCATTCCACTGTTAGACATAGAAGCTTGTATTTTGTACACTCAACTGCCAGTACCCAATGCATCCTCATACCTGCCTTGATGATGCGCTTTCAAGAGTAGCACAGTTCTCGGGATGTATCAAATGATCGTAAATTACTTAGGCTCGGGGTTTCTGTAGATTCTCAGGTAGTCCCTCATTTTATCACTGGAAACAGCCTAGCAGTGGCTACCCGGTAAGCCGGAGTGTTTAACCTTATTGGTGCTTGTCACTGGTAGGGCTGCTCAACGGTTCTAAAATAAGCACGAGCTGAGATGTGACGTTGTAGCAGGATGAACGCAATCACGTTTCGGGATTACTGAGAATGGCATAGATTGATATGCCGTACCTTTGCGGTTCTGCCTCTCATGATCTCATCAACATCGACGAGCACATCCTGAATCTATCATCAATATCACGGGACTGTCTCTCAAACGGCTTCGTTCATCATCTGAACTTGAGACTTGGCATTCATAGTCTTCTTGAAACTTTGGGTGACTGTGTACTTTGCCACGCGCGGGTATAGTTTTCTGCGCACGATTACTACGGTAGTCTAAGCAAGGTGTTCGAGCACTACACTGAGGAATTGTTGATGGAGGAAGTGAATTACTGCCATTGACATACACATTCATCGTTCATCTTAGAATGAGCTTGTCATCTTATCCATCGACGATCAGACTTGAAGCTTACAACATTCATGGCAATCGTATTGATCCACTTTGAGCACCGAGGGCGGTTCTTCGCGGATGTTTAGCCCGGTTACAATCCTTGTGTCCTAATCTTGAGCACCTTTCATCTCGTACAAAATTTGAATCACGTTGTTCAAGACCTTTGACGACATCGAATCCAGGTAACACCGTGTCGTGCATTGTTTGCAAGTTGGTGATTCAAGGTAACATGAATATTATAAATAAAGAGACAACACGGCGCGTTATGAAACTCAACCACAAACACACCCATAAACTCTTTGGCATAGATCGACGAGACCCAATCCCACGGACTCACGATGTGTATAATTCTCCAAATTATTTACGTATGCTCCTTTTGCAACTTTGCCATCACGAACCGAACCCATTACAGATACTGCGATCAACCGGGAAGAGAGAACGTATGCGTCATAAGCAGGCGCCAGCTTGTAAGAACGTTGAGCTGGCAGTATTGCCGACGGTGCAATCGCGCCTACTCGGACGATCCGATGTTGCTGGATTTACCACATTGAGAATATGTTTTTACGGAATATACTAGGAGAATACGGCAAATGGTTATGATAGGGTGGTGGATATAGTGTTGATTGCGTCGTATTTGTTTGGCTTGGCTGCGGTAACTCTATGAGATATGAGCTCAGTGGTTGTTGAGACCTATATCTTAGCAAAGTCGGTGGAAGAGACCACAAAATCAGCCAATGTAGCTGCTAAGTTTGTTATTTTGTAGAAACGGTCCAGGTACCAAAGTAGCTATATAATAATGCAAAACCTATTCACCTTAGGCTACAAACTGCGTACATGAAACAGACTCAACCTTTTCGCCAACTCACTGCATAACTCTCAAAGGGTCCTTTTTTGAAATATCTGTTTCAGTATCTCAAGTAATGATCGAACTTATGATATCTGCCAACTTCTCAGTCTGGCTTAGTTGAACCATATGACCACCGTCAAGCCTGACAATCTCACTCCCTGCCAGCTTGGCGCCGGGTTCTTGGAAAGAAACAGGTAGTAACTTATCCCCTTCACAAATGATATAGACACTTGGTACGTCCCTCCAGCCACAGTACTGCAACTTTGTTGGGTATCCTGTGAAAGGCTGATGCTGAAGTCCGGGAAGCCACTTGTCAACTTGCTCGTCTGGAAGATCGCTAAAAAGTAGACTTTTGGGGTCTTTGCATGATTGTGTACCATTCGCTTCCTGAGTCAAAGGTCAGCAGGTGAGTTCTGTCGGGGTTTGGAGATTTGTACGTTAATGTCGAAGAAAGGTAGTTGACTCAGTTCAAACCCCTCCGGCTGAACGCCAGCGGTGAAGAAAATGATCTTTCGCACTCCACCAGGTTTTCCATTGGCATCTCGGGCTTTCCGAGTAAGATCCTCGAGAGCAGCGCTCCCGATAAATCCAGCCGCAGAGTGCATAACAGCAATGACACCATCATCTCCCGCCTGTTCTACTACAGGAACAAGGTCTTGTCTGACACCAGCGATATCATCATCCATAGTCGGATTATTCGGAGGCGTGGTACCTGTGCTCCTGATGCTTGACGTCACAGTTCTGAAGCCGCGAGTAGCGAGAGCATCGGCCAGAGGTTTGAAGACGGCCGGGCCTTCGTAGAACCCGGGGATGATGAAGATCACAGGTGGCATATTGATTCTGGTGTAGAGGGGAAATTACTCGAGTCCCTGAGACTTGGCTAAGCGGTGGTGTAGGTTGCTTTCTTATACATTTATCTTATTGGACTGGACCCTATCATAAGCAGTGTCTTGTCTTGGGGTAAGCCCTAGGCCTCTTTCGATAAACTGTAACTATGTTTGGAGCAGTGATACCCAATTACCCATTGACTGCTGCCTATCCTCGAACCAGTCAAGTTGGCGGCATTCTGTTGTACAAGACAACAAGATGATAATCGACCCCCCAATGCATGAGTTGGACAACTTTTAGTGGTCCGTGTGCGATCGCCCCACCATTTCCCGGCCTCAACCACTGAGTGTTAGGCTGTTTTTAGGTAAAATTAGCGGACCTGCAGGCATCTTAAGCTTGAGGCCAGCCCCTCATATTTCATTATCGCCTTACCGCGACGCGACGCGACGCCATAACCACTTAACCTCCTAAAATTTCGACTCGAATAAGGCAGACATGGCTTTTCACGACAGCTCTCCCACCGGGATAGAAGAGACCGACTCTATCTACCTCGCTCTTCAAACCCCAGCACAACGTTCCTTGGCTCTAAAAATCAAACGATACGCGGGTCAATTTCCCTGGGAGATTGTACCGCTCTGCGATGAAACAACGTGGACTCAGGGGCTCCTCGACAAGTTCATCGAGCTCATCGCCAAAAACTTCTCAGGACAACTTAGCAACTTGGATACGAGAAGGCTGCGATCTGTCTTGATGAACAGCGTTGAACGAAAGGATTCTGATAAGCGACGTACTCTCGTGCAAAGCGATGTCGCCTTTGCTCTTAGCGAAATGAAGAAATCAGAGTCGCAGCATGAGAACAGAACACCCAAGTCGACTAGGAAGACGCGCGTTTCCTCCATAAGTCAGACAGCGCGCGGCTCTGCAAAGCGTGCTCGAGTCGAAGAAGAAAGCCCTCGCGCTACTGTGACGCGTTCATCCAAACGATTGAGAGGAGAGGATTCAACCCACGTGCCTCGACTCTCTCCCGAGACGCCAGTCACCAGACGGAATACACGCCGAAGCCAAGCTGTTGCGGTGGTCGATGACACGGCTGTGAAGGACAATGCCGCAGAGGACGCTCAGCAGGACGACGATCAGACGGATGAAGAACCACAGGCTGATCCAGTTGATGAAGAGCTTCAGGAATCTGCAAGGCAGTATGATTCATCTACCGAGTATCACGACGTCGAGGAGAGCATCCTTGACACCGCCCCAACACCAACGCCGGGTCCCGATGAACTTGACCAACCCTCGGCGAGAAAGATTCAGGTAGCGGAACTCAAAATGACCGATGAGGAGATCGGTAACCGTTTCCGCCACAACCTCTCTCTCATTGCCACTAGACTGCAAAATGCCAGAGACCGAAAGTTAGCTGAACTCGACGCCATCTGTGACAGCGCAAGCCGTGTTTATGAAGAAGCTTGCAAGACAGTTGACGACCAACTAGCAAGACTCGAGGATCTTCGTACGGTTCACAGCAGGGCTACAGAAACCTTTGAAAAAGCGCGCATGAAATTCGATAACACCGCTGCGGCAATCAAACTGCTTGAGGAGGCCGAGACCGATGGCGACAGCATGGCTGAAGTCACAGGGCCGCTAGAGCAAGTTCTCGAAAAGACTCTCATAAGCTACCAGGAGGCCGAAGCCGAGCAAGATTCTGCTGTTGAAGAGATGGCAAAAAGTCTAAAGACTATTGAAGAAGGCAAGGAATCAATCGACGATGCAAACGCCAAACTTGAGGAGGCGGATAAATTGAGAACCATGTTCAAGCAAGACCAGCTTCGAGAACGCAAAATCAAGTGTACTATAACCATGGAGACGGATGTGCGGGACGATGATGGAAACCTATTTGGAGACTTGACTTTTGAATTTATTGCTGCCGTGCGCCAGCGAAGGGATGATGAAGAGTCGGAGTAATGGAGTGGAGGGTACAGTTTGGACATGATGATATCAGCGAGTTATTTCGAGTGTGGGATTTTTGATTTTACATTAACTCTGGTGGCTATCTCGTTTCTCAAAAAGCTCATATTTGATTTGATATTTATATTCGATATAGTCTTGGTAATATTATATCCCCTGTTCGAAACACTGCTGTGCAGCGATCAACACGTGGCTTGCCCACCGTGGCAACTTGGTCAGCACTAAACCCCTCCTTCACCGACCCTCCAGTCTTCAACATTCAACACAGTTCAATACCAGGCAAAATGATCAAACTCGTCGCATTCGATCTCGATGGCACCCTCGCGGAGAGCAAGCAGCCGCTGCTCGACTCCATGGGCGAGGCTCTAGCCGATCTCTTGAGCGTCGCACACGTCGCGGTCATCTCAGGCGGCGATTGGCCACAATTTCAGAAGCAAGTCGCGAGTCGCCTGCCGCCGCGGGCAGATCTTTCCAAGCTATGGCTCATGCCAACTACGGGCACCAAGCTCTACACCCACAAGGGCGACGACTGGAAGGTTGAATACGCCGAGTTGTTTAGCGAGGAGCAGAGGAAGAATATCATCGAGGCTTTCAACGCTTCGCTCGACGCCACTGGGTTTCAACCTGAACAGACTTGGGGTGAGCGAATTGAAGATCGAGGTAGCCAGATCACCTTCTCTGCTCTTGGTCAGCAAGCGCCCGTGTCGGCCAAGGAGGTCTGGGATCCAGACTTTGCCAAGCGAAAGATCATCCAAGCCGACTTGTACAAGCGTCTTCCTGACCTATCTATCAACATGGGCGGAGCAACCTCTATCGACATTACGCAAAAGGGTGTTGATAAGGGGTATGGGTTGAAAAAGCTCTCTGCGGCGAGTGGTATTCCTCTGGAACAAATCATGTTTATTGGAGATGCTATCTTCCCTGGTGGAAATGACTATCCTGCCAAGGAGTTGGGGTTGCATACTGTGCGTGTGAAGAATCCGGATGGGACATTGGCTGCCATTGCTGGTATTGTTGCATGCCTCAGCGAGACGGGTCCTCTTAATTGAATCGGTTCGGGACTCGTGGATCGCTCACAAAAGACACAATGGGGGTAGACATGCGGAGGGTCATAAGTGCAAAAGGGTTGTGAACGTCGCTATCCTACGTAGACCTGGCCAAGGATAGGATCACATCCATCAATCAATACAACATCTCGGAAAGAGAGACAGTCACCCGCCGAGATCTACTCGCTGTCGAACAAGTATATTTCATCGCCACCCATTATCATGATGCACGACATTGAACCAGCCTTTGGGCTACTGCAAGATATAACTCCACCTTTGGTGAACGTCAAGAAGAAATAGGTAACGTTATAGAGAACAGAGTAAAATTAACAATCGCTAATAGAATATCATATTTGTAAACGCTGCCACCATGTAACCCTACCCCCTCGCCCGCGTATGCATCGTTCCATATTCGAAGTCTTTAGTTCTCCCTGTGCACCTGGTTAGTATGGCTGTTACCTATTTCCTTTGCGTTCAATGGACCTACAAGATGGCTAGTTCGAGGTCTCCTTTAATCTTCGCTTTGAGCTCTAGCTCAACGTCGAGGTCCATATCCAATTTCACACGCGGTGCACTGCTTTTCTTGCCAGTCTCTTGGTTGACCGGCTGAACAGGCTGCTGAGTCTGTGGTTGGGTCGGAGTTTGCTGAGATTCTGCACCATGTCGGTTGAGCTCGTTGTTTGTCGAAGTTTTGGTCATTTGCTTTGACTCATTTTCGCTAGAAGAATCAGTTTGCTGATCGGCAGTGGGCGATTGTTCGTTTTGAGTTGTCTTTGATGTAGCCATTGCGGATTAAATTTGTCCAGAATAGTGTTGTATTTAGGCTGTATTCAGGTCTCTTTAGTGAGATGTATAAGCGCAAAGTCAAGAAATTGATCGAGAGATGGTGAACTTGCCTGCTCAGCCTGGCTGGTTATGAACCTCGTTGAAGTGGCGATGGCCAAAAGTGGACACTATGACGACAATGCTCCATAATCCCAGCAAGGAACCTGGCTGCATGATTGCACCGTACGTCAATATCGCTCTATCCATTCGCTCGTAGCTAGGTGACGAGTATGCATATGGCACTCTTGTGGTAGGCAATCAAACTTCTAGAATCCCTCAGAAGCAGCTCCAGCCTTGACGCGTTTGTCGCGTGGACAGTGTGAGTAGCTATATACACGCGCGGTAGAGCAGCTACACGAAGTGTAATCAATCCGTGCAAAATGATTTTACTGAATGAGAAATCGTTGATCCATCTCACCCTCAAATCCCAAACATGACGTCCCCAACCCTGAATCAACTGCCTCCGGAGATAATATTGGATATCAGCGACTGCCTCACATCGGTCGACATAAAGTCACTAAGCCTCGTCGACAAGACTATCCGCCAGCACATGGTACCACAACTGTTCAATGTCAAAGTTCATTGCCCACTTCCACGAGATCACGTCCTTCGCTCCGTGGTTGCGAAGTATGGCACATACGTTTCGAGTTTGTCCCTGCAAGTGACCTTCTACCCTAACCCTCCCAACTTAAGCTACGATGGTACCAAAGTCAATGCAACATGCGCCAAAGAAGGATGGTACTGGAATGCCTACCCGCAGTCTGTCTGGGCTCGAAATGTAGACGATGTTCCAGCCATGTACGATATCATCCAGTTTAAAGGACTACCCAATTGCACCAGTCTCACTGTCTCCGCCGATGGTGAAGATGATTTTGCCAGCCCTGGTGAGTGGACTGAGAGCAGATCTCGAGACACAAGCTTCTATTTGTTTGCCGAGCCTGAAACCTACGATCAGGTTAGGAGAGCCGAGGGAAAATATGCTTGGCGGCAAGCCCATGCTGAAATGTGGCGCGACATCGCCAGACACTCTCAGGTAGAACGGCTCGAGCTCACCAACTTCTTACCGTACAAGGCGTCGAGTTGGTTGGAACCAGAATGGGCCGAATTTCTAGGAAGGCTAAAAGAACTATCCGTACAATCTTATGGTGAGGAACCAGTTATAATTCATCGTCATTAGCTGACAGGCGACAGGCCGCGTTATAAGAGATTCCTGGCTACCATATGTGGCTCCTGGGTACAACGCCTTCTATAGAGAAATTCCAACGTTTCTCTTCGCACATGCTAAGCGGTTGGAATGTTTGCAAATCGCGTCGCACGAGAGTGGATTTCTGGGCGCCAATGCACTACAATTTGTACCCCACACGCTGCCTCGTCTACGAACCTTACGTCTAAGGGATGTATACATCACAGAAAGTTTGGAGGAATTCTTGGGCGAGCACTCTCCGAGTCTGGAGAGTCTATGTATTGACAATTGTGTGGCGGTGGGCTGCGACGCCTACAGCCCTGGAACTCCGAGTGACCCGAATTGGGGAGGTTTCTGGAAAGCTGTTCGAAAGGGCTCTCCTGTGCTGAGAGAGTTCATCTGCGAGCACATCGATAATCGTGAACTGGGTGGTGAGGGCATCGCAGACGAGGATGACAGTTTGTTTGTCTGGTCTTACGTCGATATGGAGGATCCATACGACTCTGCAAGCGACTGCCTTGAGGTAAACGAAGAGGAGCTGGCGTTAGCTAACGATAATCAGGAGTATAGACTATTGATGGAGGAGCTAGCTAGGCGGCAACAGTCTTCCTTGCACCAATCTTTGCCCTAGTCTCAAGGTCTATCAAAGCCTCCAGCTCCCGGACCTTGTTTTTCAAGCGGGTGGAACTCAAAGCTTCCTACAAATATTCCCGAATCAAGATATTTCTTCGCCCATTCTCTCACATGGTCTGAGTGAACATGTGCTGCATATGCGTCTCTGCTGGTAAACCTGGGGCAGTTAGCAATCGTACTAAGCCCATTTCCCTGGGTATACTTACTTCTCCATGCAGACGAACTCATCTTTGCCCTCGGTTTTGTAGAACCTGTATATCTTTGCGCCTTCCTCCTTAGCAGTGGCTTCGGCCACTTCAGCGAGGCATGCGTGAGCCTGTGTATGATTAGCGGTGGTTTGTCGACTTTGAAATAACTTGTCGGTGATGATACCTCCTTGATTCTATCCGGATTGACGGCAATGGTAGAGACGGAGAAATACTCTCCAGATTTGTTGGAAGCCATGCTGTATAGTTGAGGGAGTCTGTTATTGATCCAGAAAAAGATGATTATATTCTTTCTTAATGTGCGTTTGAGCATTTAGTGTCCAGAGGCGATGTCTCCAAATCCTGCTGTGTCAATGGGCTCCGTATGGTTATAGCTGAGTTGAAGAAGATGGGGGCGTAAGCACTAGGCGAAAGCTGACTCCTCCAAATTCCATCAGACTCCAACTCCCAAATAGCAAGGGATCGCTTTGCTGACTGTGGTTTCTACGTGAATTGCAGCCTACACATGCGTCCAAGGCACTGAAGAGCCGGTCTGATGGGCGACGGTTATAAACGAACCTACCAATCGCTGGTCATAACTTCGTGTACTCTATTAACCATTATGTAGTAATTACGCTAAGTGTATTCCTCCTCTTCCGTCGCTTCCGTCAACGTGAGACTCAGGTCACGATAATCTCCCTTCCAGACATGCTGCTCACTTGGAACCTTTGCCTCTTTGCCTCGCGGCTTATTTTGTGCGTTCAGCCTCTGAAACTCCCCTGCCAACGCCTCCATACCAATGTCTTCGATGTTCTCGCTTACTGAGTCAAGGCTGATCGGATAAAGACTACTGTAGCTGCCGTCTTGCAACAATGCCCGGGTCGTTGACCGAATGTCCTCTACCAAGCTGTTATCGACCCAACCCTCGCGCTTGAAAGTACCGTTGCGCCATCCCATCGTCATCAAGCCTTCTGTGATTCCGCGAAGGCTTTTGCACCAGGATGCTATGGAAAGGCACCCTCGAGCAGTGAGGATGAACCAGAACTGGGCGTCGGATGCGTCAGGTTTTCGAAAGATCTCGTTGATCAATGTAATTAGTCCAGGTGTGATGAACATGGTCTGGTGTGTCGATTCGAATCTCGTTCGATATAAGTATACAAGTCGTTTTAACTGTTTCGCAGAGGCCTCGTACGCAGCATATTCTTCGGAGTCCTGTGCTGCGTACTCGTCGCTTCGAGCTTCCAGGTACGGCCGCCAGATGTCAATGATCGCAGTATGATACCAAATGCTACTCCATGGTTAGTTGGTCATCTCAAAAGAAGAGTATGCCTTGCTCACTGCAGTACCAAAACATGATGCGGACAATTATTACTCCTCTTGGCATCGTCTGCTAGATTGTCAGCCCAGTCAAGTAGCAACTGATACATTCGATGTGCGTTGGACATGGGCTGCTGGCTGAAGCTGTTGTAACCATCTTTGAAGGTTTCGTGTATGATCAGCCAGAATTTAGAGATCCATGTGAATGTGCTTCCCATTGAGTAGTCCAGTGGTGGCCCGGCCGCATCTCCCGGTATTGGCAAAGATGGAAGGTGACGAATTCGATGTTCTACTCGAAAATTGATTGAGTGCGAGCTGCTTTCCTTCAGTATAGATGCAATGCTACAGTCATTTTGACACTTACCTATGCCATCCAAAAACACCCCAAGCTGCAAATGACGCTGCAGACCATGATTCTGCGTCATCGAGACCAGATATCGGAGTATCTTTGTCACCGAATAGCCCAAGACGAAGGCCTATTTCAGCGCTGGCATTAAGATATTTCAGACCCACTCGATCTTGTCCATGTTGATTACACGTCAAAACGAGAAGCATTGCAGATGAGAGTGTGGTGACACTGCTGTGGTCTGGCAACTCCTTCCAGCGCACCTCCGCCTCTTTGAGAAACTCAAGAGAGAGCGATCGTGCCCTTGGATCAAACTGTGAGTACGAGGCCTTATACTGTTAGCAAAGATCCCAGTAGAGTTTGGGCAGATCGTCTTACGCAAGCCCAAGCAAGTAGTGAATTAACGAAGAGTGGCGAGCAGAACCGCCCTCCACCCGATATGAGATCTCTTATCATCAAATCTGCGTCGAAAAATGCAAGAACAGGGTGCTCGTTAATAAGATAAAAGGATATTGCCTGCGCTGCAAGTAAGTCGGGAACAGGTACAGAAGTCCATTTCCATATTTTGAGAAACTCCAGTCTTGGGTCCACACGCTGGCCACCGTCTCCCGTGGAATCACTTGGCGTCGACCATGATTCGGAAGTGGTTGGCGTTCCGGATCTTCGGCTCGCTAGATCTGACGGAGAGTAAGGCGATAACGGCAAGGTCGTTTGCTGGTTTGTTAGCCCGGGCCGTCTGTGAGCAGCCAAGAGGCCTAAGTCGACATCCGTAATCTGAAGTGCCCCTAAGGAAGGGAAAGCTCCGGAATAGCGCATGTTGAGGTCCAGTTCTATCCTCGAGTCGGCCAGAGCTTCTGCAAGACTTGCGGCTAGAGGGTTGACCGGTGAAGATGTTGCCACCGTGCCAGAACTGACAGATTGCAGAAACTCAGACACGGAGGCTTTACTGCGCAAGTCCTGCAGCATAGCATCGACGCTGTCCTCCGGTGCAGTCCTCAACAGCTCGAGGGCCTGCAGAAGATCTTTGGAGCCCTGTCGAAGCTCTAGCATCTTCTCCTGCGACAGCTCGGCGCGATAGGTGCATTGTTGCCGGCGGCTGGCGCATGCAGAACATGTTGGTTTGTAGCCATCACACTATACGGACAAAACTGTTACTCATACATGAAAACGATGAGACAGTTGAGGCAGGCAGGCAAACCTTTGATTTTCTACCGCGGCAGTTGTTGCACGCCACCGATGTCAAGGCTGGCCGGGGTGCGTCGGAGACGTCGAGTGGCGTGTATTGCTGATCATGCTTGCCCTTGGGCGATTTCTTAGGAAGCAATTGCCGTTTAGATTTCTGATGTTCCTGTGCCCGCGTGAGCTTGTTTGGATTGTTCATGAAAATCGATGCAAAATGAGTGAATGCCGATCATCGACGGTGAAAATGAAGTTTGAGTTGAGTTGACGGTGGCAACTCCCGAAATCGAACGGGATTTCCGCTTGGGGGTCACTTGCAGGGTCTGAGATGCAATAGGAAATGATAGGCGCCGATCTGTGCTGCAACGAGAATCGTGGCTGATGGGCGGCTGATGGGCGGCTGATGGGATGCTGAGTCGGGGAGGCAGGAGAAAGGAAAAGATGGCGTCTGTTTGGTACTGTGCAAATATGTGTCCAAATGTGACTGAAAGGGGCTGTGCGTGCTTGTTGACTCGTCTTTTTCTCTTGTTCCATTTCTTCGGAAACAGCACAACCCCGCTTTGCTTTTCGGTCTCTCCGCTTCCGCCTGATTGGACTGCGCTGACAGACACTGCTTACAGCAATAACGCTCTTAGCGTACTATCTCGTCCCAGCACATCTCAACGCGCTATAACAATTCCAGACATGTACTATTTTATCACGATTCCACAAAGTTGCTATTCAATGAAGGTCTATTTCCAGGCGCAAGATCAAACCCACATCTGATGCCAGAAAGTATCACTCAGACTAATAATAGGTCATAGGGCTGATTCTATCCCCCACATCCGCCCCAATAAATTCCCCTATTGGCTGGCTGTTGGGTTCCTTACGACACCTAAAATTCTAAAGAGGCAGGGGACTCAAAGCGCGATCTAGTATCCGTAACGAGACAACACTTACCTAGACCAATCACACAAAATACCTTGCTTACTCTTGGATATACAACTCTTTTTCGCGATAAATATTACCATAACTACCATAACTACCATTAACAAACAACGAGATAATAACGAGATAAGTAACAATTAACATCCGATCATAATTCCAAAACTCCCAAATCCTACACCAACTAGAATCCATTCTGTCGCATGAATACCTTATTGATGTTGCGACCTTTTTCCTCTTCAGTCAAGGGCTTCCGCTGCTTTCTCCGCTTACTGGGACGCCTGCTCTCCTTTGTAGGCTCATCCGGCTCATCAAAGTGTAAATCCACAAGTGAGTTTATGGTTAGCTGAAAGTCCTTATGTCGTGGATCTTGAATAGCGTCAATCAAAGCAGAACCGGAGCTACTATGGCCTGTTGAAGAGCTGCTGTGTGCTTGCAACGAGCTAAGGTGAACAGCAGACTCATCATGAAGACGTTCATAATAGACTTTCACGATCTCGTTCTCAACAGCTTCTATGTCATTCTGTAGCGCTTGGTATCTACGCAACAAACCATCGAACTCGCTGTGTTTCAGTGGAGCCTCATCTGTGGTCTCATGCATTTTTGTCTGCTTGGGCGATAAACTTTCTATGTTGCGCATTGCCGAGTCGATATCCCTCATCCAATTTTTGATCGAGTTAGGCTGACAGACAGAGCCATGCGTAGCGACTACGTCGGAATAAGCTGTCATGATTACTGAGATCCCCGTATTGGCTCGTTTGGAATAACGTGGTAAGGTAGGTACTAATTGAAAGTGTCGACGAAAATACTGCAGGCGATGAAGAACATTGACGTTTGCTTTATATACTTTTCGTGTATTGTTCACTTGAGAATTGCCCCAGTTGAATTAAAGTCCATGCTCACGAACAGCTACCCGGTAACAAAAAGATGTTAATTCAGCAGAACATAGTTTTGAACGAACGTTTGTTTCAAAGTACTTCGAGGCGGGTCTGTGAGAAAGAATTCGATTTCTTCACAGAACAGACATCGCTGTCACAAACACTTTCCGTGCTTTCACGCTGAGCATAAATCTAGCTTTTTTTGTTTGGAAACAAAGTGAGGTTCACCGACAAGTCCTTTGTCTATATCTGCAAGAATGATTGTGGCTTTTAAAAAGCAAAGCAAACTAACCCTTCAACCTGCAAAATAGGGAAGTGATGCTGATGCTGAACATGGCAAAGCGTTAGAGCAGGATTCTTTGTCCACCATCCATCGTGGAGGTAATTACGAAGCAAACTGACCATCAGCACTAGCTTGGGTGAGATGGCCGAGTTGGTTATGGCGCCAGGTTAAGGTTAACCTTAACACCAATTTCCTGGTGGAGCAATCCTCCTGGGTTCGAGTCCCAGTCTCATCATAAATTTATTTTTGCCCATACATACTATAAGGCATCGCGTTCTTTTTGCAATTCCCGTTCTTATAGGGGTTTGTTCTATCTTCCAGAAGCCCTACTGTGGTGAGTTGTAACGTTTGAGCATCGAGACCAACCGCGATCCGGTTTACCAATGCATTGAAAAAAACATACGCAGAAACAAGAAGGAAACAGGCGATAGAATGTGTGTACAATTCGCATCTCTGGGTATATCTCGAAATATCTATATGCGCTAATCTATGGATGGATATCTAACGTGAACCTAAATCATAACCCAAGCAATAACGCCTGCAAAAACGACAAGTGGTGAAGTGAATGCTGTTTGCAGTCCAAAATGAACAGCCAATGAAACCGGTCTCGTGGAAGGCGTCGGCGAAGAGTAGCTCGCATCGCTGAGGAACGTCTTTTGGTTCGGTGTGGCTTCATAGCGGTCTTGGTTGTAAGTCGAGTTCAGAGAGATTCTTCCCACGACTTCATCAGACTCAAGCCGAATGTGAGAGTCAATTTCGTAGTTCTTGAGACCTTCCTGCGTCACGACAATTTGACGACCACCTCGAATCCAGTCGCCGTATCCGCCATATCCAGTATGTTGGCCATAGCAGAGGTTGATGCCGTTTCCAGTAATGTCCATGTCGCCGGCTTTGGAGTCCCACTTGAAACACCAAGAATTGGCATGATCGTGGCCGGAGAAGAGGCCGATAACTCCCGGTGTTGCGACCAGTGCTTGCATCAACGGCAAATCCTGATCGCTGTAAGAACAGCCACCTTTCTTGTCCGCGCACCATCCCGCACCTTGTTGGATCACAGTTTCGTCATTGATTCCAGGGTGTTTGTTCTCGTCAATGCCGCTGTCTTTTTGAAGTTGAAGAGAAGCGTAAACCGGGATGTGAACAAAAGCCAAAGAAGGAATGTTCTTGCCATGTTCCTCGACCAGATCGGCATTGGTCTCGTTGAACCACTTCACGACGCTGCTGTCAACCCAGTTCGGTTGAGCACTGCCTTGATAGTAGAAGCCGCCACGGCTGTCAAAAAACCAAAGGATGAGCTCCGGTGTGCAGTTGCTGCTGCAATCGGACGCGTAAACGGGAAGGTAATAATTTGTCGTTCCAGCGTCGCGCCCTGGAACCATCGAGTCTGTTCGAGATCCCGGCCAGGTATGTTCGCGCTCCAGCATTGCGGAACCGTTGAGGTTACGATTATGATCGTGGTTTCCATAAGTCGAGGCCCATGTAAGATTTCGGTCGACCATCGGAGCGACGATTTGATCGATGTAGACCGTGCTGTTCGAAATGAATGTGGATTCGCCATTGATAAGGTCGCCATTAAGAACGACTAGGTCTGGTGATTCTGCGTCGATAACGTCGCCCATGACCTTTGCCGTCCTGGCATCTTTTTCGGGGCCTATTGAGGAAGCATCTGCTGGTCTTTAGTTTCATGTCGTTGACACAGGTAAAACTGTTCACATACCTTCGGCAAAATGAAGGTCTGAAAATACGGATATTTGGAATGTCCCATCGTCCTTGAATTTTAGAGGATCGAGGTTGCTGTTATCGACTTCGTCACGTTGTGCTATCGCTCGTAACGATTGTCCTGTAAGGAGGCTTGTGATTGCCAGTGTGCGCAACATGGCCAGAAGGAACTGAATATGATGATTATAAGAAATAAAAAGATTATTGTGTAATAGGAAACTTGGCACACGTGCGCGGGTGTTGTGCTTGGTGGATGTTCCTGGTTCCTGGATCGAAGGCTTGACGACGAGCAGCCACCGAGACAGGCGACATGATGGGTTTTGATAGCTCGAGGAATGCCAGCATTGATTCTACTACTACGTAGTATGACGCGTTGAGGCTCGTCGCCAAGCAAACCAGGTGGGGAGTGCATCACATTGGTTTGTACTACGTCGACGATAGATTTCGGCGTCCGAAAGAATGAATTACGCGGTCACTAGCTGTTGATTCGCCGTCTCTACTTGCCGTGAGGCTTGGAAACCTAAACTCTAACCTTAGATCTCTTGGCGCTTGGCAAAGGGGGAAAACTCAGCTTGGAGAGCTTTATTCGGCCAATGAGCGGCCTGGATAATTGTCACAGCGGGCTTGGCAAGTCGGAAAACCTGTCTCGCGATTTGCCGAGATAGCAGTAGCAGTGTGCGGTAACGGAATTAGAGAGCTGCTCACCATAAGTCCGATCCCCACGTTGAGGGATCATCCACGGATCTGATTACTCTATATCCGAACCTGTACTCAGTCAGGTAAGCATATTCGGCTTCCCCAAACTTGGTGGCGTTTCATGCACGTCGGGGAATTTTAACTAAAAATCTTCTGAAGGAAGTTCCATAAACTCTGTCGACTGTGCGACAATGGGCGACGCCTTCAGACTTGCGCATAACTCGTCGCGTACACAAAAGCTCAGTAGAAAAAGGCTGAGAAACAAAGATACAAGCCAGCAAGCAAGCAAGCAAGCAAATGTTACCGCCTTCATTGATGCCAATTCATGAGGCCTCTCCCGAAAGATCCGAGTCGACAGGATAATTGGGGCTATAAGCATGACGACATCATCCGCCAAGCCTCATATCACCATGCTCATCCCACTCAAGATAACTGCTCTAGCAAACTGCAATCTAACGTAAAATAAGCCGAAAAAGTCGGACCACTATGTTGGTTAGTTTATCGTACTGTAGTACAAAGATTACCAATCAGTGGCTCAGAAATACGAAGCGATTACAAGGAAGCCCTGCGCACCGCAAACCTTCGTTACGCGGTTTCGTTTACCCCATGATGACCCCATCTCATATGCGGAGAAGCGCCGAGAAATTCGCCAAGCTCGGCCAAGAGGTGGGAGAAATCATGACGCCGATATCGCCTTTAAGCCATCCCACAATTTGCCCATGAGATTTATCAGCCATGATTCGCTCATTCGCTCAAAGTTGTATGATTTGTTCTTTGAACCAATGGACGTAATTTCGCGAGGTGTCACATCGATGCTCTTAAAAAGACTTGCTTTCCCATGCATAGCCTAGACACGTATCAAGTTTCTATCATCGTCTTATATACTGACGTTCTGTTGCATATCTATACCAAAAAGCCGACATATTATCATCCAGTTGTGATAGACACGGTTGGATGTTGTTTTTAGCGGTGCTTGGCACGAGGAACCTACACAACAGACGTTGAAATCTGAACGGCAACGGTCATTGCACGACCCCGTTTGGCTTTCGCGTATTCCGTACGGTTGTACTTATAGAATTTAAGCATAACAGCCTCCAAACGACAGCCTTAATCACTCAAGCCACCGGTCATGTGTACTGAGAGATGCGACAACTGAAATGAGACCCAGCAGAAAGGAGCCGTCAAATTGCAGCTCAATTAAAACCGTTGTAATTCAAAGTCCTCAGACCTTCAATTCAACATTAAACAATATGTCGTTTGAAATATTTACAAGAAACAACTCTCACCCGCATCACTCCTCTGACTCCTCCTCGCCTTGAACATCGTAGGGGAACAACCAGCCGTTGTCCTCATCATACTCGTCCGCGAACGTTGTTCCGTGGAGCTCCTCGTATCGCTCCATATCAAACTCATCATCGCCAGCCTTTCCGTTAAGGATTCTTCCAACCCTGTGGCCAATGTCTCGTCCCTCGGTAAAAGCGCCGTGCAAGAAGCCGAAGAATTCAGCTGAGTTGGCTTCACCGGCGAACCACAGTCGCTGAAGGTTGGCGCGCATGTTTTGGTGCTTCTCGAGAGTCATGCCTACGGGCCAATTGCTGTAGGATCCGTATGCCCAGCTAGATATTGTTAGTCCGTGATTAAAGAATAGGTATATTGTTGGTGGAAAACTTACGGCTCAGTGCTCCAACGAGGATAAGTAAAGGCGGTTGGCTTGTGGACCTTCTTGTCGGGGAACATAGATTGCAGGACCTCAACCATCTGCTCTTCCGTCTCCTCGTCAGTCTGACGCTCCACGCGCCAGGCCTGCTCTCCAGTAACGGTTCCGAAGAGGATGTTAGAACCCTCAGCAAAGCCCTTGGCGTTGAGTGATTGGAAAAGAGGGAATCGGCCACGCTCGATAGGATCAGCGTAGAGCAAGAATTGGGTCTCGTCGTCCCAGAATGACTCGTTGAACTGCATGAAGATCTTGGTGTATGTGCCCATGGCAAACTGGTCGATAGCGGTCTGCTTCCAGTCGGGTAGCTTGGGCTCGAAGTCGATAGTACCGCTTTGCAGCACTCCCAGGGAAAAGGTGCAAATGGCGTACTCGGCCTCAATGCACTCACCATCCTTCGTCGTGATCTTCACACCGTCCTTGCTGTACTTGATGCCCTTAACGGTGGTGTTAAGCATAAGTCGCTCATCGTCATCCTTGAGGAACGTCTTTGCCTCCTGCTGAATGATGGTGTTGAAGCCACGCTGGTCGAAGACAAGGTTGCTGATATCACTGAAGTAGCCAAATGTAGCATTACCACCGGCTACACCGAAGATGAGACCACTCTCATCGGGGGTCCAGGCAGATTCAAAATCCCATCCCCACCAGTCTGCTGCTTGAGCGTACATATCGTCCTTCGCAGGTCGCCATCCTGCTGTGCGGAGGGCAGCACGAGCAGATGTGTCCTGTAGGTTATCGAGCAGTAGGCGGCCAGATTCGACCTCAGCCTTTCCAATGGCAGCATCCAGTTCCTCAATCTTGTCAGTCCAGTCGGCCTCTCCCTTGTGGTCGAAGGTCTTAATGGAGGAGTAATTGGAGAAAGTAGATACAAGATCGTACTTTTCTGCTAGCTTCCAGATAGGGTTCTCGTGTGTCTCTAGAGATCCAATTCCTTCCACCCAGTTGGCTCCGAGCTCGATGGTGTAAGGCTTGCCCTCAGCATTCTTGCCGAATGATTGTTTTCGTAGACGGCCACCGATATAGTCGTTGTGTTCGACGATGACGAAATCTTTGATTCCTGCATCTGTCAAATTTTGAGCTGCTGAAATGCCTGCGACACCGGCTCCAAGAATAACGACCTTGGCTTTTGTGCAAGATCCTTCTTTGGCGCGGGGCAGGACGGCCGACTGAGCTGTTGTGGAGAGTGCTGTGAGCACAGCGGAAAGCTGTGTAATTGAATGCCTCATTTTGAAGGTTCTTGGTTACGTGAGTGATACAAGAAGATCTCTCAAAAAGTCCAAGATAAACCAATTATTAGTCAGGCGATTGAAGAAGTGAAGGAAGGTTATCATCAAGAATGGTGGCGTCTCGCCCTTTATGCTACGGAGTAATTTACTGTTGCTTTACTAGGAAGCACATGCCCCTGACTCGTAGACCAGATTAATGAGCGACTTTACCATACCAGGCACATTTATCGCCCCAGCAATACCAGGTAACCTAAGCTATCGCATGTCTTGCTTAGCCTAGCGTCTCCTAACCTCACTCAGCAGAACAACCGGGGAAGAAAAGTCGCGATGAATTGACGGCGATCGGCGAACAGCTTCCTGAATAGGCAGCTAGTAACTGTTCTAGTTCCCAGATTGATTGGCGACTCCACCGAGAGAAAGTTCCGGGGCACATATTAGCATCAACGTAGTATAGCGCATGGTCAATTCCTCGGGCGAGACTCGGTCCCCTGTGCGCATTGAAGAAGCGCGGCGGGCTAGGCCAAGGGGCAACGCGGCATGATCTGCTCGGAAAGCTTAAGCAACGGAGTTGTCCCCTGATTTCATACAGGGTTCATCAGCGCGATTGACATGTCTGTCAATTGACTTTTGAAGACTTTATTTAATTAACGTTGCATTGCCTTTGAACGTGGAGTGGCGATCTCAGTCTGTGTTTTGTCGAACAGGCCATCTAGCTTGTACGCAGTACGGAGTAACACATTAATCTTAATTGTTTTACCTTCGACCAACACACATTTCTCGTGTTGGTTATGCTTACATATATATGGTCCATGTGTAATCTTTAATTTCCTTCTTATTTGACATCCATGCTAGACACTCAGCCGCGGTTTCAATGGTGCATCGGAAGACAAGGCCTGGGGTGAGTTAGGCCAAGTCACGGCGCAATGTACCTTGTCTAGGAATGCCCAGACAAGGTTAGCCCCGGGTTCTCCAAAGCCAATCGGGTGGCGATGGAGGTGGACGCGCATCTTCAAAACCACGAGCAGTTGGCTGCAGAACACATAAAAGCAATCTCGAATCTCGGCATGGAAACGCCACGCAGGCATCTCGCATTACTAGGCTAGGCTGTTTATTGCTAAAAGATAGCAACTTTCTGAAACACTGACAAGTGACATTTTCTCGGCACGGCAAAAGCACTTTGCAGATGCCAATGGCGCGGCGCATTGGAAGCACAGATGGAATTTGTATATTTAGAAATGGCCTCATTTTTCTCCTTGCATCATCTTCATGAAGACCTAGCGAAGTGGTTAGTACAATGGCTACAGGCGAGGGTGGCGTACCAACATCAGGATTGATCTCAACACCAGCATTCTGCATTTCGGTTGTCAACTGCACTCATCATCAGCTCATGTACCTAAACATCGGACAGTGAGCGTACTGTAGTCGCTGCGTCGCGGAACTCAGAATCCATCATCAGCTTCATAATATCCATCTTACTGGGGGGCTGAGTAGTGTCAAGGCCTGTGCCTAACAGTCAGCTGCGGTCTCAGGTCAGATGGAGTCAAGCTACGGTACCCTTGCTCTTGATAACCTCTCCCATCTTTTGCATGGCGGCAATGGCGGGTGGGTGGCGGCTCAGCTTCTCGAACGTGTCGCGAATCTGAGGATCATTCATCATCGATTCGATCTGGTTCATGTTGGGGGGCTGGTCTGCAGAGGCGAAGCGACGGGGCGTCACGTGGATCTGGCGCGTAGCGACGCGCAGAAGCGGTCGCGCAATGAGTCTTCGTACAGCAAACATGGTGACAATGGGAGATGCTGGTGTTGATGTTGATTGAAGCAGCTGAGGGCGAGATTGAGGGCCAAAATTTGCTCGTTCGGGATGTCGCGCCAAATGACATCACGAGAACAGCAGAAATTAGTGGGGATTGGATTATATTAGCGGCTTATCTTATCTCTTAGTTCTTATTCTCCCTGACAACTGATTACCCTGTATAGAGAATCATTGACCCTCTTGCATTCATAGATTGATGATAGTGTAATGGAAGAGGATAAAACTTAATACCTAACGATTGGGTCCATATGTTTTGGATCAAAACAATGCATTTAATTGTAGTACATAAATCTAAAAGCGACGTGAAGGTATCTGACGCACAAATCTCCCCCTCTGAGAAATGTGCCTCAGATGTGGGCAAAACATTTCTTTCTTCATAGGCTCAAACAGTTGCATCTCCAGACTCGTTTCCAGATCCCATCAAGCACGATATTCAGGGTATGGTTGTAGATGAACATGATCTTCTTCCTGCTCTTGAACTTGTCCCCTCCATTTCATGCCTATGCCGTTTTTAACAAGTCGTCCCGGATGGATGATTAAAAACAAAAGCATAACCAAGAACATAAGAGATGCGTCAAACAGATAGATGAAAACCTCGTGGCCAAGGACATAACCGTCCGGCCCCTGAAGATACTCCACGGCACGGACAATGCTTCTTATGATCATGATGGTAGTGACAGCCTCGATGGTTCTGAAGTATCGTCTCCAACGAACCAAAGACGAGTCCAAGAAAGGTCCCGTTTCTTGCCTGACTCGCATGTAGAGATACAGCGATGTGAGGATGAAAATACTCAGTGCGCAAAGTTGCACTACCAAGCCCGCGATGAGAATGGTCCGGCCTTTCGTAATGGCATCGGCATCTCCCGAAGCCGGTATAATAGCACCGATGAATTGACTGACAATACATCCGATGTCTATCAGCACGTACAGCTTCGTCAACCAGCGAAAGCTAATGAACGAGAGATGTTGAGAATCTAGCGCCGTTGCGATTCGTCCGAGGCTCATGTATATCGTTGCAGCTAGAAAAGGTGTTCCAGCAAGGAGGAGGACATTTTGTAGAATGAAGGGGCCTGCTTCGTCCGGTTTGTCATGGGCTTGGGCTCGACCAAAGTAACCAAATATTTCGCCTGGAGTAGGATGTTAGCTCTAGTCAGCAGAAGATCGAGGTTGAGGGCTTACTTACAGATTCCGCCAAGAATAAAGGGGATGAAGAACCAGGCCCGATAGATGAAGAGAAACACTAGATGAGCTAATGTGACAATGCCGAAGAGAGCCACGAACGATATCGCTGCGGGTTTGTTTGGCAGGTATTCGAAAAAGACTATTTGTGTCCCATTGACAACTGGTCCGAAAGGCCCATCGTGGCTCATCTTTGATGTCTGTACGGGTTTTCAGGAGGGTTGACCTGAGTAGCGAGCTGGGTGATTTTCGCTGGAGAATCAGGGAGGGGAAAATAAGAGGCTCGTTCGCTCGAGAATAGACAAAGAGAGAGAATGAAAGAAGAGGTTGTTTAACTTGGAAAAAAATTGAGGGATAGGGGCAGACATTCTATAGTTGTTCGAAACCCGAAGGGGATATTTTCGTATTCTGAATGCGAATATTCGCGAGCTAGCGTTGATGGCCCCATGGCAAACCCACCCAGGTGACGCGGTCGGTGGAACTGGCTCGGATTTTATGCCATTTGGAGATTAAGAACGACTTGGATCCGAGAATGCTCGGATTTGAACGTGGAAAACATATGAATAGCTTTTGGTAGGTTGTAAAGTGGTGGCTGTGCTGTGCTGTGGGAGGTTGTTGGTAACCGTCGTGGCAAGGGGCCGACCTGCAGTTGGATTGAATGGAACATTCAGAGCACTTCACCACGCAACCATCACTCTTCTTCATGGGTTCCAGCTCATTTTATAAAACAGTTCTACGCCAGAATATAATGAAGTTCAAAAGCAAACGAGTTCGCACATCTCATCTCCTAATTGCATGAGTAAGTAAAAAAGGCAGTCCTGATATAGGACGGCAGATTAGACCAGCATTATGATGCAAGAGATATTTCTTAGCTTCCGAATTATATAACAAAACGACAAAAAAGAGATGCCTCGCTATTGCTCGCAATCGTTTTATAGGAACAGCCCGATGCGGGGGTCGAACCCGCAACCTTGAGATCGCGTACTCGTAAGAGTCTCACGCTCTACCGATTGAGCTAACCGGGCGTGGCTCTGATTGGTTGGAATCCGAGTGCCAATTCAAACATCATGTACCTCATGACAGAGAGTATTATCTACTCCTTCAGGCAGCCCAATCATGTGTCAGTGATCGGTTCGAAGTCTTATTATAACCATAAATTTGCATTAATCGCCTTCAACCCTCTATACGGTTCTACCGTTGTCTTTGGTAGGGGTCCCTTTTCGAGATATATCTACTCGACTAAGAGCGTTATGTCTTTCAGTCTCGCTTGCACGCCATCACTCCCAGCGATCGCTCATCGACCGTATATGCCAATCTGATCTCGAATGCTTCAGAACCGATCACGCACTTAGCCTGTGAGAATGGTACTATTTATTATATAAGGCGACTTAATAGAAAATTTCTTCTTTATTCCTTAGAAGAAAGATATAGCCTCTTTCCTATAGTCCTATATAGAAAGATTCTAATAATAACTAAATTAGGGATAAATAAAATAAATAAAATAAATAAAATAAATAAAATAAATAAAATAAATAAAATAAATAAAATAAATAAAATAAATAAAATAAATAAAATAAATAAAATAAATAAAATAAATAAAATAAATAAATAAATAAAATAAATAAAATAAATAAAATAAATAAAATAAATAAATAAATAAAATAAATAAAATAAATAAAATAAATAAAATAAATAAAATAAATAAATAAATAAAATAAATAAATAAATAAAATAAATAAAATAAATAAAATAAATAAATAAATAAATAAATAAAATAAATAAAATAAATAAAATAAATAAAATAAATAAAATAAATAAAATAAATAAAATAAATAAAATAAATAAAATAAATAAAATAAATAAATAAATAAAATAAATAAAATAAATAAATAAATAAAATAAATAAAATAAATAAAATAAATAAAATAAATAAAATAAATAAAGTAGAAAGGTTTATTATAATTCTTACTATTTAATATAAAGCTTAGAAGAGTGGAAGTTATTAGGACCTTTAGCCACCCACTTACTGTAACCATCGGTAAGTAAGATCTCAAGCCCTATGTGCCCCAATCCTCGATTCCATTGACTTCCAGACCTCTGGTGGATAGCTTCCGTCGATCCAATAATCACCATTAGGTGTTCTCGAAATGACGGATATGTTTCTTCCCAGGGCATTGTTCGGACTAATTCCTAGGGAATGGTAGTAGACTGGATGGCCTCGAGTGAGGTCAGAACTTTGCCATGAAGATGAAGTCTTTTGGGCAGTGCCAAAGTTCGGGTTTTCAGTAATTGCTGCTGAAAAGTCGACGGCTCCGAAGAAATTGCACTTCGACCAATTGGTAAACTGAAGGTAGAACAAGTTGGCATCTCCGAATATGGGTGGTATACCAGCGAAGTCCAGCGATTCTCGAGTAAGCCGTGCTTGAGCATGAATCGAGTCTTCTGTTGTTTGTTGCTGAATAGTGGTTCGAAGTGCCAGAGCAATGTTGCCAAGGCTGTCAGCTTTGCGGTGGTGCATAGAATCTGCAGGTATAATACTCCAGCAAGGGAATATCGCGTTTTGTACATATGCGCCCTGATCACTCCCGGCAGGAAAAATAGAGGGTGCACGTCCTCGCAGATCATATGCGTTGCCAATAGTAAATGGTCGGTTTGAGCCTCGCGGGAAGAGAGCTGATGCTACGAATATTGAAAGCCAAGAGCTTATGGTGTCACCCTCGCTGATGAACGGAGACGAACCGTTCTTGCTGAGAGATTCCATAGCCTCGTTGCGAAGCCGCTCAACATTCCTTCGCGGCAAAAATATAGTTTTACTCTCCATTTTTCGCCACCATATTAAATCAAAAACATAAAAAAGGGCAAATACGTACATCCGCCACCCGTTAACCTGGTTTTGTGCGAGAGAATAAGGCTTCGTGAAAGCAGGGTTGTTTCCTGCCTGGCCCATGGGATCATCACCTGAAGATAACATAGGCAAGATCTCCGAAGCCCTCCCGGATAGTGCAAGACTCCAAGCAATGCCGAGCTCGCGGAGGCTCATGGCATCGACAGCAATATGAGGCCAGCAGATCGATACCAGAGTTGCATCTGTAAACGACACGACATGAAGTGTCAATTGAGGGTGATCAGACTTGAGGTAATCATTGAGGCAGAGTGGAGTTCCTGGAGGGACACCCAAGGGTGTAAAGTCCGACCTGTCCTGGATAGATGGTCGGTCTGGCGTGGGCTTTGGTAGCTTTGAAGCCAGAGGATGCTCGTCTATGCCGAATTTGTACTCTTCATGGTGGAATTTGAGTGCGGGCCGCGCTGAAGTAAATTCCTGAGGAATGTGAATTTCCAACCTTCCTTTTCCCTGGTAAATGTCAGTAGTCATACCGAACAAAGAACTATATCAAATCGAACATTCATGCGAATACGCCCTCCTAGCTTCCGCCACCCTGGCCGATCAAGAACATCAGAGAGAGCGCGACACAGCATTCCCGCATCGAGTGGCTCGTTGAATCTGAGTGTCCAGCATTGTACACAATTGCGCAAGAGTGGCGTGTCATCGAAATAGTAGACAGGTAGTATGGTATCAGTCGGGTTGGATGGATAGTTGGACGGCTGAGGAGTCTGCCCCAGAACCGCTCGCCGAATAGTTTGTAATGCCATGTCTAGTTTTATGGTTACTCCGGGTGGGGTTTTGTGCAATGATTGTGAAAGAGAAGCTCTTAAAACTTAATGAGAAATGGCCTTACGATGTGTGATGGCTTATCTTACCTACCTTTGAAATTGCTGTCAGCCCCCGCTCTTGTGATTGCACATGCAGAGCCAATTGTGATATGTTCTAGGCTCGATCTTGCCTAAGTCAATCAGTCAGATTGGTGCTATGCTTCCATGTTTAGCGGACAGCCGCAGTCAGCACGGCTAAATCGAAGTACCTTGCCACACTTGACATACACAGATCGGTGGGATGAAAGGCATTGCACAAAGTCGGTATCCCACCTCTAGACCTTATGGCTACATCTAACTACGATGCTGAGCAGCATTAACGACTAATCACGATACCAGACCTCTTTATTTCTTATGGACTATTGATCCAGAAGATTTGATGAAAATTGAGTTCACTACTTGATATATGTATGGTTGAGCTTTAGTATTTGTCGTTTGGATGGTTAGTGAACACTCTTACCAGTCACACTGTGGCTGCCATCTGAGTTGATAATAGTCAGATGCAAATCGCAAGCGGTTGGCACCTAAAGTTGTTCTAGATAATTTATTGCGTTGTACAGTCTATTGAATGCTTGATTGATCTGGCATGTGCATTGTTATCTGCGTAAAGGTCCTTTGTTCATGTCTTGTTCAACTATCTAACCAACTTGAAGCGGGAATATTTCCAACATCAATAGGGAACATTAAGAGCACAGTCCATACATCAGCGAACAGACATATTAAAGTCTCAGATGCAAATCGATGACTTCTGAAGCTTATATACTCCCATCATCATCCATGTTGGAATCTCGTCGAACTCTACCAACCATCCGGAACTTCAGCTTACTCACACCCCAAACATTATTTCCACAAACTACCGTCATCTCCTGGACGCATTCAAAATGAGTGCTCTCATTGAAAAGTATGAACATAACGCCACTCTTGTCCTCCGAGCATTTGCCATCACAAAACGCACCAACAGACAATTGCAAGCAAGGGAGTTAACGATCTTGAAACAAGCTGTTGATGTCGTTGTCCCTCATCTTACAGATACATGCGGTATGTCATTTATTGAGTTCGAAATTTTGTTGCTTCACGCCGCGGTAATTAATCCGGAAAAGACGCTCGGTTTTCTCAATACTGCTGTTGAGTTCATCACGGTTTTACGCCCTGAAAGCTGGTTAACAGATTACGACATGTGGTTTTTGAAGTTTGTTTTCCAGCTGCATAATGCACTCGATGTTGCCAAAAAAGGCCATCAAGGGGAGAGTAGTGCATCGGTATCTTTCACCGCTGATTCTACGCTGCAGGCCAGTGTACCAGTATTGGCTTCATTCAACAATGTATTCCAGGCTTGGTCCGGCAACACTTCTCAGATGGCAAATCCTGCCGCATCAATCCTCAGCGAGTCAAGTGTAGCGTCTTGCTGGAACATGTCTTCTTCGCCTCTGTTTCTCACTAACACTTCAGCAGCTGCCTATATGGTAAGTTCTAGGGAAGGTCAAACGTCTTCCAACATGTCGACCTCTGCTAGTACACCCGGCGCTGTTGATAATTTCACAGGAACCCAGTTTCAAAACTGGCTCATGGCACCTCCAGAGGCAAACTTGGCGATGGGTTTTGAGGTACAGCCTACTCTCACTGAAAATCCCTACTTGGATTCGTCCATGGGACTCCTTGAGACACAGGCTCCTAGCTGCCTTGACGAATCTCAAAATGATAATACTCCTGATTGGTTGGCAAATTCTCTGGACTATGACCTTGCGGCATTGATTGCTTCGATCAACGAAACCAATACGGGTTAGGAAGCTAGTAATTAGGGCTCTGGTGATGAAACGTGGAGGTAGAGTGTGGTCTGGACCCGAGGGTACCTGGAGTGGGCAAGTATAGTGACCTGGAGTTAAATTGATTTTGGATTTGTATAACCCGAGCCGTCCTTCTAAAATCTTAATTCCATATGAAGTATAATCCATGATCAAGCTGCATAATTTAGACAGACTAAGCTTTTGAACAACAAACAGCGTCCGTTGCCAGAGTAACTTGTGAGGCAGCTAAGTAACATTTCAACAGATCACTGCAAGCAATATCTTGGCTGGTATTGTTAAGCTACGCATTTGTGTTTGTTATTGGCTAGCGTCTTCATCATACCTAGTCTTCATCCATTGTCTGCATGCATCACTGGCCAAGACATTCCAACCCGCGTGGTTACGACTGGTCCAGAATACCAACGACGCAAACGTACATCAAGAGAATAATATCTTTGCCCCCACTCACACAATAATACATAAAACGAATATAGATTCTGGGATTGCGAGGCTACTCAAGATGTAGCGGAGTGTTCTTGAAGTAGGATATAAGTATCTCCATTGTTCCCCCTACAGTACACAGACAGCCACTTTGCGACACTAAAGCGTTTCCCATATTCCATATTTGCTTTACTCACTACTATTTCAATTGGTGTCATTATGAAGGTCACTTTCCTTACAACCACTGCCGTTCTGATCGTCCCAGCCTTTTCATACCTGCACAGGCGCGATGAATGCGCAACTCGCTGTACTGATGCATACAATGCATGCACAGTCAAGCCCGATGCGAGCCAGGCCTTTTGTGCGACCGAGTTCTCAAACTGTGTGGGATTTAATGTCTTCTTGGGCAAGAACTCTGTCCCAGCTCTCACTGCATGCTCTGCAGGTGCTACAGGTCTCTCGGCAATAGGAGCATCAGTGGCTAGTACTGGACTCAGCACAACCTCTACTGCCGCGGTTCCAACGAGTACCGCAGCTAAAGAGGTGTCTACAACTACGGCTGCTTCAACTGCCGACACTGTTAGAACTACCGCGATAGCTACAAGTTCATCTTCTGCAACCAACACAGCAGACTCAATCCCTGAAACATATGATTGCGTTACAGAATGTAACGATAACTACAACATCTGCCGTACAGCACCCAATGCCAACATGGCAAGTTGCGCTGCCCAGTACGCTCAGTGTCTTGGATATAATCCTTTCGGCGGAAATGGCTCGCTCGTCACACCAACTGCTTGCTCAGACGCCGACCTCAGCAAAACTCAATCCACTCAACCAGTCACAACTTCCCAACCAGCAACAATGGTCTCAAGCACTGTATCTATATCCAGTCCACAATCCGTATCAATTTTACCAGTTACAAGTCTTGAGCAGCCGATAGCCACTTGTGCGGACCTGTGTATGGGGGGTACTACTACTACTACCGAGGGTGAAGTACCACCGGTGGCCACAGGGACACCCGTCGTAATTGTCGATGGTGCAGGGAACGTTCGACCTTTTATGGCCTTTGCTGCATTAGTTGCCCTTGCTGCAGTCTAAGCTCATGGACGAAACTGAACGGCAAGCTGGATGCAGAATTTGGGATTCAAAGTCGGTACAATTATCATGGTGCCGTGGTGTCAAATCTTCGGAGGTGGTCATTGCTTGGAATATGACTCAGTCAACATTATTATTCGTGTGTAATGATGTAGCCTGTTCTTTTCAGTCATATGTACGTTTCAAAGATAAAGAGCTAAATAGCCCACCCATTCTATTCGCATGATATGATGCTCCCAGATCTCGGCTCTGGCAGGATGGCAAGCTGGGGTCACGGCACGGACATTAATAATATTGGTCGCATGGATGATAAACTCTAACATCTCATACCTCCCTATATGGTTCGAGTGTATGATTCAATATGACAAATTCAACGAACTGCCTCGCACAAATTGCTTTGCGGGAAACGGGGGCAGCGGGTTGCTTTGAAATGGTGTTCCGCACACACCCGCAACTTTCCGCAGACTGGGCCAAACCCGCAGCATTAAATGAATCTACGAAAACTTATAAATTGTCTTTGGATTGCATACGTTCTGCACAAATACTCCAACATTGCAGATCATAAGAGCATTTGCTAACCTGAATTGAACACTCCCTCCAGTTCCAACTGCAACCATGGCCAGGCGATGGATCCTCGACGACCAGCAAGGTTATGACGTATCTCTTCGATATGAGGACAATATTCCGCTACCGTCCAAAGAATCACTAGGATCAAATGAAGTTCTAGTCAAACTGTACGCAGCTAGTCTCAATTATCGGGACGTCGTTATTGCTGGATCATCTGTAGGTCAAGGAAACCCGAACTGAGTAGCATTCGCTGACTCGGCACAGAATATTGGTTCAATCAAGCCGCCTATGACCCCCCTCTGTGATGGAGCTGGCTCAATTGAGGCTGTTGGATCCCAAGTTAAGACCTTCAAGCCTGGCGATCGAGTCATCACTTTCCCGGCACCAGATGTTGTGGACCAGAGAGGAAGCGAAGGCCAATCAGGTATGGCTGACGTCCCAACCATGCTTGGCTTGGGAACTCAGGGAACTCTTCGAAGCCATGGCGTGTTCTCTGAAAGTGCTCTTGTTCATGCACCAAAGTCACTCAACTGGCTTCAAGCCGCTACCCTTCCAGTCACATGGCTGACAGCTTGGAACGCGCTCTCAGATCTGAAGAGTGGCCAGGTCGGACCGAAAACCTGGATTCTCGTACAAGGTACCGGAGGTGTTAGCGTTGCAGTGCTTCAACTCGCTTCGGCCCTTGGCCTGACAGTTGTGGCCACGACTTCGTCCGAAGAGAAAGCGGCAAAACTGAAGGACCTTGGCGCAGCCCATGTCATCAACTACCGCGAGAACCCTACCGACTGGGGCAAGCAGGCAAGGGCATTGACACCAAATGGGAGAGGGTTTGACATGATTGTCGATATCGGAGGTAATGCGACCCTGGGTCACTCCCTTGCAGCCGTACGCCCTTACGGGTCCATTCAGATCGTTGGAGCTGTTGGCCAGGACACCGAACCAGTTTCTATGATGGAGGCCTTGATGTGTACTTGTACTATTCGGGGTTTCTTGATGGGAAGCCAAGACCAGTTCAACGAGCTCGTTGAGTTCATCGATCAGAAGAAGCTTCAACCTTGTTTTGACAACGTGGTGTTTGAGTTGGCGGAAGCCAAAAGCGCTTACAAGAGGCTGGATGAACGCAAGCACTTTGCCAAAATTGTCGTTCTCATTGATCACCCAAAGAACTAGGGCTGTTGTTGATATAAGGGACCCTTTTCGTCAAAGAGCCTGCTATTTATCACATGTCCAAACCTATAAGCTTTTGAAATCTCTATATTGAATTGGTGCGATAGTCGCTACGAATATTTATTAAAATCGAACAGCTGTTTCATCAAAGTGTACGGTGAAATCGTGGTGAAATGGAGGATCTTCTAATCTTCGAATCGTTGATTTCCACGCCCTTGACTTTTGAGATCGATCTCTTCAAGAAGAAGGAAGTCAGTAATCCAAGACCACTAAGACCCGTCATGGTGTAGAAGATGACCCGGAAGCTGGTGAGGTATGCGACTAGAACTTCAACGAGGGTATTTTTAGAGACCTCCTTCGCCAGCGGCCTAAGCTCCTTGATGAAAGCGATCGCATTCGAAGTGTCCTCCAAAGGGGCCAGTGGTCCTTCTAGCTGTACTGAGGTAGACACGATACTACTCGAAAAGGCAGTATTAAAAATTGCAGATGCAATAGTTAACCCAAATAGGCCCCCGAACATACGAATGGTGAAATATTGACCGATAGCAACGCCGGTATCGTCGACGTCCTTGACACTTGCTTGCATAGGTAACAGATTAAGGCGTAACAGTGCAACACCTACACCCCATATCACCGGAAGTCCAAATAACGCCGAAGATGGCGAGTCCACGCGGAAAAGAGCCATAATGCCAGTTCCCAACGTTAACAATACCCATGACAGCCTCAGGAGCCAAGTATAGCCGCCAAATAATGGAACCATCATCATAGAAAACACTGCGATGACTACACTGACAATTGAAGTAGGTAAAAGAAGGACAGCCGATTTGATTGCAGTTTCCAGGTAAACCGCTTGGTAAATCAACGGAAGGTACTGCAGCAGGGAAACAAGAACAGCACCATGGATGAAACCACCCAGTAACGTCATGTTGGCAGTGATGGAATGAAACAGTCGATGAGGCATGATTGGTGCCGCAGGCTTGGCCTCATAAAAGACAAAGGTCACGATCACCATGACTCCCAGAAGCATGGGGACCAGGGTTTGCCAAGACGCCCAGGGGAACAGCGACCCAGCCCAGCTGAGCGGCAGCACAAATATCGTGATGCCGGAGACAACCAAACCCATACCGATCCAGTCGAGACGTTCGATATTGCGAGCCAGCGAAGCGTCGTGGGTAACTGATCGGAGTTTGAGGAAGAACACCAACAGAGGCGTGCCCACTCCAAGAATTGGGAGATTCACCCATCCAATCCACCGCCAGCTGGCATAGGATGCAAATAGTGCACCAACCGAAGGCCCCAGAATGTTACCAACTGCGTTCGGGATGCCCATCAAGCCCAGGTAAGTTGAGCGCTCTTCCAGCGTTGTCATATCGGCCAGAATTACTTGGACGAGTACATCAATGCCTCCACCGCCAAAGCCCTGGAGCACCCGGCCCACGATGACTGTTTTCATATTCTGCGCCACTGCGAAGACGATTGAGCCAATGAAGAAAAGAGCAATGCATACGTAGAGTGGCGGTTTGCGACCGAATGCGTCCGATATGCTCGCCCAGACAGGTTGCATCACCAGGCCACACAGAGTGTAGGATAAATTGGCCCAGAAAGACTCCAGACTCGAGCCTCCGAGGTCGTTCGCTATGGACTAGGGAATCAAATTAGTAAGAGGACCTTACTTGCTGATGTTGAACCTCATAAACAACTTACTGGAAGAGCAATGCCAAGTGCTGTCGCATCCATCTGAAACACGAAGAGTGTGGCTGCGAGCCCTGTAAATGCGAGCTTGAAGGCAAGCGATTTCTTCTGTTTGGGCTCATCGATCTGAAGTTCCAGTGGTCCTGTACCTTCCAATGGTGGTTTAGGCTCAATTCTCCTTTTCGACTGGAGTTCTGAACCGGCGCTTTGTTGCGCAATCGATGTAGATACTTCCGCATTGCTGCTTTGCAAAGTTGGGCCGTCCATTTTGAAAAGATCCCACACTTCAGGCGTTAATAAATGTGAGAAAAATTGGCACTAATTTGTATGACTGTTTAAGGAACATCAATAGCAAAGTTCAAGAGGAAGCTTGATTGATTGGCTTCAGAGGCCTCCCTAGAATTCAATCTTAGTCAGTCCACAGAAGGATTCCAATGGCTGTTTCGGCATTGATAAGATAACGTCCACTATCCATTTGGACTAGAAGTTGCGCGGTGAAAAGACTTATGCAGGACCCACAGATATTAGTTATGTACAGTGGAAGACACGATTTCGCTTACTTTCCTTCACAAGCCAGCTTCTTGTGCTGATTAACTTCTGTTCCTGTTCATAATTTGAGCATAATCTGTGGGTAAGATTATGTATAGCCTAGCCTCTTGTCATTGGCTGTTCAGATAGCCTGATTTTTAGCGCTTACTAGCCATTCCCCAGCGCCTTCATCAACCCCAGACGGAAAATGCTCATCATGCCACCAACAAATATGGCTTCAGGTCCCAAGGGTATTAGATCCAGTGTTCCTAGGAGACAAACTGGTTGTAAAACCTGTCGGTGCGTTAAACATGTTTCTCTTATCATCGCCACTTTGCTGGCTTCAGGCAGGCGACTAACAAAGCATCAGCAAAAGGCGGATCAAGTGCGATGAGACAAAGCCAGCATGCGAGAGATGTGTGCGATCGGGTTGGAAGTGCGATGGATACCCGGCAGATGTAGTCTTAAAAACGTCTGCCAACAACAGAAACACTTCAAACCTGTCATTACTGTCACGGTTGCCATCCATCGCCAGCTATTCCATTCCTTTTAAGGTCCCAGGAAGTCAAACAGACCGCCAACTACTCCACTATTTCTGCGTGCAAGGCTCAAACGACATTGCAGGTTTTCTGACCTCAGACTTTTGGTCTCAGACTGTTCTGCAAGAAAGCCATCAAGACCCAACCGTCCGCCAGGCCCTTGTGGCAATGAGCTGGCTTCACCTGGACTATTCAACATCGGAGTGCGTCGGAAACTCTGTAACGAGAGCCGATGCACTCACACAATATGGAAGGGCTTTGCGATCCATGAGAAAGCGGCTTTCTCGGCCGTCAGAAAGTGCTACCAAGATCGCCCTCATCTGTTGCATCTTATTCTATTGCTGTGAAGGTGCCTTGGGTGACCGAAATGCAGCTCTACAACATTTGAGCAACGGCCTCAATCTGCTGATCTCTACTCAGCACGAGCACAATGGGGTCGTATCTCAAGATATACAAAATCTTTCAGACGTCTTTGAACGACTAGATATGCAAGCTAGCTTCTTTGAAGATGATCGTTCTCCAATTCTCGTTATTCCAAGTTGGCAACCGAGTGGAGAAAATAATTACACACTTCTCTTGGAAGATAAATTTACAGGTCTTCAAAAAGCCCAGCAAAGCCTCGTCAGACTCCAGGCTTGGTTATACCACTTCGTTAACAAAAACGCCGATCACCATAACGAACCAAAGGAGCCACTCCCAGTGGACATATTACAAGAAAAAGACGCTCTGATGAAAGGTTACACTTCTTGGATCACTGCGATCAACAACTTCGAAAAGGAGACCGAATGTGACAATGAAACATTATATGGAATTCGAACACTTCTTGTTCACTTCCACGTTTGTCGGATGATCGTAGAGTCTAAATTCCCCAACGATCCTGAAGTGTTTGGCGCCTCGCCTAATCCAGCTGCCCATAGAATCCTCGACTTGGCTGAGACGCTTCTCCAGTACACTACCCTTCTAAACGGATCACCAAATGCGACCAAATCTCCTCGTCGTAACTTCTCATTGGAGACTGGGGTTGTGGCACCTTTGTTTGCATTAGCCATCAAGTGCTCGGACGAGTCTGTGGCCACGAGAGCTGCCCAGATGCTTGCCTCGTCGCAAAGACGAGAGGGCTTGTACGATTCGCAGACGATGGCACAAATCATCACCGTGCTTAAGGACACAAGAGACCTTGGGATGAGCATTAAGCAAGAGGACAGTAGTGAAAGCGCGCCCTTGAGCGCCTTGGAATATCATCTACCAGACAGCTATTCGGGTGGTGGGATCGACAAGCTGCTTTCATCGATGGACCTATCACGACTTGTGATCTAAGTATGTATCTATCTAGTTTGCGAAAACGAAGATTGCCGTTGAATGAGGACGTTATGTCGTTGAAGGTTGTTACGAAGCTGTTTCTCATGCACAGAGTGCTTTCATCCTTCGCCGTAAAGTATCGCACCTAAGTAGAAATAACAACCCTCTCTTTAGGGACTGTTTATTGAACTGTTATATACAAACTATAGGGCTAGTGCCGGTGCTGAACAAGTGTCTCTGTTCTTTTGCGAGGGGATCATCAACTTCCCCGCTTCAGCACGTGTTACGGCCCCAAAGTTCCTTTTCGGGATGTGTAGGACTAAAAGCAGTGAAATCAGGAAGCGGCGTGGTTGTCAGCATTGCCGCCTAAATTCACATCGTCCTGTTTCCCCCAGCTTTTGGGTTTCTAATCTTTCAAAACCTCCATTTTCCATCTTCTCTCAGGCATTAACAATGGAGGCCAGCAGACGTTCTGACCAAGATTCGGAAGCGATTATTCGCGCCTGTACATACCATAGGCATGAATTTGACAGGCTTCTAGTACAAATACCCAAAACCAAACTCAAAGCGCCCTTTCTGCAAACCTCTTTCAAAGCGTCTTCTCCTTCGGGGCTTGGAATTCTAGGACGTTTACCCGACGAGTTGATGCTGATGATACTTCGCGAACTCGATATTGTCTCTTATCTCCGATTCAGAGGAGTTAACAACCGTGCCAGAAGCATCGCAACCAACTCTAAGGACTACAAAACTGTCGTGAAATATGGAATGCGAGGACTGAAAGCGCTGCTCAAGGTTCGACTGGGGCATGTCTTCACCATCACTGGGCTTCAACAAGTCGTCGTCAGTCACGAATGCGAATTCTGTGGAAAGTTTGCAACCTTCCTATACCTCATCACATGCCAACGCTGCTGCTTTACATGCTTGCAAATCTCATCTGAGCTCCGCACTATACCAATACCGGTTCCGAAAGAGTTTGTTAAAGCTGTGAAGAAAACAGCAGGAGACATTGAAGGAGTCTGTGAGCCGAAATCAATCGTTGTTCACGGCAAATACTCTCTCGAAACCTGGCCCAGAGTCATCAGACCGAAGCGGCTGGCTCAGGCAAGGCCGGCTATTGAGAAACTGCAGTCACTCGATGGCTCCCGCAAAATGCCCAAACGGGTTTTAGATCATCTACCGGAACATCAGGTCCGTAACGAGGCGACTCATCATTACTGCTACCGATACATGGCGGCTACCGCTTTCCCATCTTATGATGCAAATCGGGACCAGCTCGAGCACGGCGTCAGCTGTAAAGGCTGTCAGTTTCGTCTTGAGGAATATGTCCGTGAGACCAACACCTCATTAGAGCCACCATGGGGGCTTAATGACCGAGATCGAGTTTATTCGACAGAAGAGTTCATGTGTCACTTCAGATCTTGCAAACACGCCCGGAAGGTATGGGCCGGCACCTTGGAGACTGGTGAGGCCCCGTCGTCCAAATTCATACAAGATGGTGGTACCGTTATTTCACACGAGAGGCATGAGCTTCATTGATTTCCTTTATTACATGATGAGTTGGGCATGCTGCTATTTGGAATATGTGCTAGCTAGTCCTGGAGTTGTAAATAGGAGTGTGTTTGAAACTCGACTAATGACCCGGACAAATTAATATTTCACTATATTTTTCATTTCTTAATTTTGCCTCTTGATAATGAGAAAAACCTGAAAATCACGTTATGAGGGCTTGCTGTCAAAGTCAGCATGTTCGTAGCGATAAGGAATAGACACACTTGGAATCCTCAAATACTATCATCTGACGAATAAATGTGGCATACAAGCGATGTCTGACGCCTGTGTGTAACCTCAGAGGTATTGACAGGTCCAATTGATCAGCATTCTCAACATTGTTGATTTAAGTACTGGAAATAGTTGAACGTCCTTGAGCAGAAGTGTGACGTAAAACAAATTAATACAGGCCCTGATTATACCATCGAAACAAACACACGTAGTAAATATCATACATCCCAACCAGTTGAAAATCTGCCACCCCAATAAATTCCTACATATACAAACGGAAACATACTCCCTCTTTCAGGCATCCTTGAGAGCTTCCTGTATTTCCTTCTTGTATCTGGAATTGATTGCACGACGGTTAAGCTTCTGAGTAGCAGTAACAAGACCCTATTCGTTGAAGACATGTTAGCGAGATTCCGACAGGTAGAAGAGGAGAAGACATACGCTTGGGGGTGTCCATTCTTCTGGAGTGATTACTACACCAGCAACAATCTCCATGCTCGATAAACCAGCCCGTTTACCAGCGGCTTGCAAGTCTTTGAGCATGACTTGCAGTACTTTATTGTCGGTGTACATCTTATCCTCGTCAACACCCAAATCCTGAGCAATGCCTCTGAGGGAGGCTTCGTTTGGCATGACAACAGCGATAGGCCGGGAATGTTCAGAATCAGCATATACCATGGCATTCATGACACCTTGCACACCACGGTAAATCGACTCCAACTTCTCGAGAGCAACGTACTCACCGCTGAGCAGTTTCACAAGGTTCTTGATACGATCAATGACCCGGAGGTGACCATCAGCATCAAACTCTCCCACATCTCCAGTTTTGAACCACCCATCATCGGTAAAGGATGTCTTTGTTTCTTCGTCGTTGTTGAAGTACCCAATCATGACCGCAGCGCCCTTGATCAGGATTTCGCCTTGGGGGATCTTGGCATCAGCAGAGTATCCGAATTCTGGAACGGAGACTAGCTTGACTTCGACCGAGCCGGGAACGGTGCCGATAGAGTGTAAGGTGAATTCGAGGGGTGATCCCAATGCACCAACTGCTGAAGTTTCGGTAAGGCCATATCCTGTGAACATGGGCGCCAGGACCAGTGAGAGAAAGAGTTTCGTTGAGAGAGAGATAGGGCTACCACCGTTGAACAGGAATCTGATCTTGCCACCAGTCATCTCGCGGACTTTACCGAAAACGGCGTTGTCTAACAAGCAAGCGCCAGGCAGATTGTGCTTTACCATAAACTTCTTGTAGTTAAAAGCACCCCAGAAGAGATTCCTCAAGACTACGCTGGACTCGAGACGTGTCATGATGCCCTTCCTGATGGTCTCATAGACTTGCGGCACACCGGGCATGACAGTGGGCTCCAGCTCACGCATGTCGCCGGCGCAGTTTCTCACTGATGTATCAGATAGTGTCTTGGGATTGCCGTATCCTACAGTACCGCCGATAAACATCCCAAGATTCTCAAGGGCCATTTCTAGAACATGGGCCAGTGGAAGATAGGCGAGAAGGACATCTTTATCCGTGACGCAGTCGGCGACACAAGTGTGAAGACCGGCGACTATAAATATTAGCTTTTGGAGAATTTTTGTCTGCGCTAGATTTTCTTACCTGCTGCAACAAGATTCTTGTGAGCAATTTGTACGCCTTTGGGAACGCCGCCTGATCCCGAGGTGTACATCACACAGTAAAGATCATCCGGCTTCGCATGCACTGAATCGACCATTGCGTTGCGCCCTGATGTATGGAGTTCTTCGAAGCTAATTATTTTGAACCTGGGATTGGCTGACTTGAACTCTTCGACAAGTTCGCTCCCGCCGAAAATGGATGCCTCATTCACAATTAATGTATGGACCTTTGACTTCTTCAGAGGCTCGGTTGCTGTTTTGAGTAGGTAAGGATCGATATACATAATCTCCGCCTCGGTCTGGAGGAGACTGTGCTCTAGTCCGCTTGCTCCAAGAGAGTCGTAAGCTGTTATGATTGAGATGGACTGGGTAGCACAGCCATGAGAAGTAGCAATCCATTGCGCACTTGAAAAGTTAGCTCGTCCATATAGTCATCTCTCAGTCAAGGTTTAAATTACCTTGTAGATCCAAAGAGAAACAGTTTTCCCCAGGCGCGAGCCCGAGCTGTCGCAAGCCTGATCCCACCTCCAGGCAGTGTGCCTCGTATTCCTTGTAGGTAAAGAAGGAAAATTTGGATAGTTCGAAATATGTCCATTCCTTGTCGACTTTCTGCACCTTGCCGTCGATTTTCTTTTCGACCTGAGTTATCTCCTTGTGTAGGCGGATAACCCTTCGCGAACCCACAGCGTTATTGTTGGGCCATAGCCGTGCGCTTCGGCGGATGATATCGAAGACAGTATGAACATCTTCGGAAGGTCGGACAATGAGGCCGTCGCGAGCACGTGGATGACGTCGAGGAATGGTCTCATCAGGAATCTTCTCGTGACCGGGAGAGTCGACTGTGAAAGGTGGTTTTAATACCTGATACAAGGGAGTTATTCCTGAGGTGTGAGACATGTTGATAGCACAAGCCGCCGAAGGCAATGAATTCTGCTATTAAATTGGAGAAAAAAGAAATATCGCAGAGATAAGAAAGTTGTAGAAGCTAGATTACACGTTGGATGTTTTACAAGGTCAGCTTACATGATATTCAGGGCATAGACGTGATGCCCAACAAATACAAACACAGCAGAGTTTGTTGGCACGGCTCCAGCTTATCCTATTTGTCCGACCCAGTTTTCTCATCTTAAACAGTGGATCACCCTTAGTTTGCAACGCGCGGCCAAGACGCCTCATGTACCTACCCGCGACGTGTTAGCAGAGAATGAACATATTTCACGAAGTGTAGCTTTGGCTAATCCCAAGTGGGTCATCTTTATGCAGGTATCTCATAATCTGACATCAACCAAAACGTCCTCCTGACCAGTAAAGCCGGAATACATGGTGCAGACGTAAGCTGACGGGCAGTCATTTTGTAGCATCGGAGTCTCGAGCTATAATTCGAACACTACAGGGATTACCCGACTCAACAAAAAGAAAGGCCGAAACAACAGACAAAGGTCAGCTCACCGGCGAGAACGGTCTACACTCCTTCGCAAAAGGTTTAACAACTTCCTCTCTTCTAAACTTATAGAAGATTAAATAAACTACAAGAATCTATGATAATTTAAATCATATTATATAATCTTAGGATAATATCATAGGTAAAATATTCTAACCATTACATATTTTCATTATTCCATATATCCCTTATTCGTCATCTCGTTATCGGAACTTGCACGGGACTGTAACACATGCACAAGTACTGTATAAGCCTCGCATTTATTCAACTAAAGGTCGTCTCAGATACATGCCATAATTCAATACGTAAAAGAGACTGAGGACGGCTGTAACAGGTTGAAATCAAGTATTAATACCACCACATATAATAGGGTCATTATAGCTGGTGTGACATCCATCGCTGACGGCTTAGGTGAGATATAAATATTCACGGGCGGCTCATCATCAAGAAACAAACCCAACTCTGCTAGGGAAGTAATAAAGATACCCAAGATTTCTATATTCACGAGCTATTCAGTTACTATCTGCCTAATTTGCTGGAACTCGATAAACCTGGTACTCATCGCCTGTACTAACAGGAAGGAGGTTGAACGTCACAAAACCGTCAGGATGCTCCGGCTCCAGTCGCACAAAAGCTTGCGCCGCATATTGTTGTCTTGTGCTGACCCAGTAAGCACCCTTGGGAAACTTTACCTTCTTCGTAAACATTTCCGTATTGACTGTCGTTAATGCAATGCCCTCGTACTTCTGTGGCGCTAGAGTGGCTTCGGTGATGTTGTATGCTTCCACCTCACCCTCAAAGTCAACGGCGAGCTCGTTAACCTCAAGACCGACTGCTCGGAGACGCTCCGCTACCCCTGACCAAGCCCGACTAAAGATGTATGCTTCCGGTCGAGCGCGAGTGAGATTGCTTGCAGGAGGAGTGTTGTTTCCAAAGAGGACAGGCACGTCTGTCACCTCGCCCGTCTCGGCGTTGATGAAGGGCCATGTGGTGTTCTCCCAGCGAGGTTGATCGCGAACGATGATCTCTTGGTCATTTGTAATGAAGTCAGCTCGCGCAGCTTCCACTGTCTCGTAGACAAGATCGGCGTTATCCGCAGCGATCTGGAGGACGTTGATGGTGGCGGTCATTCCAGCTGTCGTACGGCGTTTGAAGTTCTCATCTCCAATGCCAATTCCACGTGTCTCCGACAGAAATGCGATACCTTGCCCCATGAATACAGTCACTTCACCACGTGTGTCAGTGACAAAATCTTGCAGACGGATGCCATTGCCATCCTCAGTCTGCGAGGCAACAACGTAGCCGTTTGTGGTCAGGTTCTTTTCCTCCAGCGCTTTAACAACCTTAGGAACGAAAAGGGTCTCCGCCATGGATCGGATATCGGCATGGACATTTGGGTTCTTGAACGCTGAGAACTGGTTGTCTTGCGAGGGGACGTATGTGGTGTTCTCGTGGACTAGCGCGCGGTTGGCGCCGTACTCGTGACAGTCAAGATGAACATGAGCGTTGAATTTGAGGTTCAGGGCCTTAACATCAATGGTTTGCTTCGAGGCCATCTTTGTGTGGTCCCGATTAGGGTCGAAGCTAGTGGCCAATAGCCGCTGGAAGTAAGCGGACCCATCCGGGTTGTACCGCGGCAACACCATGATATCAAGTTTCTCCAAGATAGAAAGCGCCCACTCTGGCTCATTATCCATTTTCCCAAGAAGAGCCAACAGGCCCTCCTCTCCTGCAGGTTCATTTCCATGTACGCCGCCCTGAATCCACACGCGGACCTTGTTGGTGCCATTGCCGTTCATGGGAGTTGTCTGAAGAAGCGATTTGGAGGAGGACAGAACAACGTATGGAATCGAGCGGCCTTCCTCGGACTTGAAGACCGGATTGTGGTACGTCATCCAATCATTGCGTGAGGCTAATGTCCATAGAAACTGCTCTAGTGACTGCTGAGATACTGGTGAAGAAGTGCCGTTGGCAAAACCCTTGGCGACATCCTCGGGTCTCAGGAACGAGGGCGAGTAGAGCTCTCCCTCAACATCGGGGAAGTTCGCAGCTACAACCTTGGAGTTTGGGTTGAAGGGCACCGCATTGCCGGCATAGGATAACTGCGCGGCTGCGCTTCCAAAAAGGATTGGGATGGCCAAAAGATGCATTTTGCGTGTTGCTTGCTTCCATCACGGATGTGTACCTTTGAGTGTTTTATAGACGGATGTAGCTGTCGATCGACACACGTTCGCCGACGCCAAGCACCATCGCCTAACTGCCAGCTTCCTATCCAGACCTTAGCACCTCGTTCATGCGTGGTATTAGATAACCTTTTTTTCGTGCCGGATGGAAATTGTCGAATGAGACATGGCGATGTCCCAACCCCGCGATTAATCCTCGTCATGCCAAGAGATGTTGACCCACATTTGTTATCTGGTCTCATACTGCTTGACTCTCCGATGACGGATATGGTGATTGCCGCGGGAAGGGGAAGGAGACGGGTATCGGATATGGTTTGCGGATGTGAAGTTAGTCAACGGACTTTGATTGTTATCATCGGAACTACGGATGGCTGTCGAGGTTATCAGCGGAACGTCTGTCCAGCAACACATAGTTAGTAGGTCAGTTTCTTTTTCCAACACAACTATCGAGGTCAAGTAATTTGAGCAAAGATAGGGGCTACGGCCTGTAAGGGTCATAAAAAAGGTCGACAAGGAGAGTTGTGTCGGATCTGCTGGAGCAGGTCATCATCAATAATAAGCTTAAATTTAAGCACCGTGCCCAACGAAGTGCGCCATCGGAAAACTTCCACAGACAGGGGTTCTTTTTAGCGCATCGATCTGATATTAGTGTCACTCGAGTGCTACCCATTTTCTCTCTTCTATAGTTCATGTAAAACAATATAAGTAAAGTCCTCTAGTTTTAGAAGTTCATATAATCTTAGGTCAAGAATGTGTAAAATATGTTCTAATTATTGTGTATCTACATATCTGTTTTATTACGTACCTCCATTACGTATCTTGACGAGTGAACTGCGTCTGGCCTCTTTGTTGAGAAATAATGTTCTAACAGAGCGGAACAGCTACCAACGTCAATCAAGTTTCCTGCTGGCACTCTGGACGTGTGTAAGTGGAAACAGTATTCGATCTGCTGTATCATGATACTTACGTGTGCGGGATGCAAGAGAGTATTTTCATGACTAGCTGTTGATATCCAATTCCAAATTTCTTTAACAGCGAATTTAGCCTCTAATTGGGCATGACCTCCAATCAACGAGTTCCAAAGCTTCCGTGGTGCGCTTTAACGGGGTTTGAGAATAGTCCAGTGGCGCGGAAGTCTTTAGACTTATTGATGAGCTATTGAAATTGGTGAAGCTAACAGTACCAGCATGGCCCACTGATTAACCAAGACCAAGAATGCACCTTGCAACTTCAACATCTAGCATGTTCATTAAAACCGAGGACTGGCAGTTGTCCTGGGAGACAAATCAGGACATTTGGATGCTGAGATAATGTGAAATACAAGTCAATTACTCCTGGCGCCTATGGAAACTCTTCCCGATTTATCTAGTATGAGACTCAAGAACTCTGATATCAAAAAAGAACTCAAGAGTCAAAAATGGCTCCGTAAGCTACTACCCCCCGGCTTCGCATCCCGAAAACTACTTTCTCAGTAACCTTGGGGTTCGAAATGATGTAAACTGCCTCCGCATATGACTCTACCACTAGCTTGTAAGTCTCGAGAACAATATCTGGATATCCTCGAGTCGTAGTGTTCCAGATGACTGCATTTGGGTCTGCTCGCTGTACCGCGCTTACTACAGTTGGCCCATATGTCTTTTCGGGGTCGCGAGTAGACCAAAGGACACGACGCGGTGTCACGTCGGCGTATAGCAGAGATAGACAGGGTCCGATACCAGATCCGGTAGCGACGACGACAATTCTTTGGAATAGTCTTGTGGTGTAAAGCAGCCCATGGAGAGGTGCTCCACGAACCCAGAGCTTTCGCTCATCCGCGTTCAATATCTGCTTCTTGGTGAAGTCTCCAGCATTGGAAACGACAACACTGAAGCCGTTGACTTTACCAGACTCAGGCTCGATGTCGGGGATGGTAGCAAAGGCGTGCCACTCCGTCAAAGGCTTATCACTGATCTTGAGGCCGTAGAATGGCTTCATGCCTCGGTATTTGAAGTGAAGGCGTGTGGCGTGGTCGCTCAGCTTCTCGGGATATACCACGCGGCGGCGCAATCGGGACCAAGAGGCTACTGTGCACGAAGTTGTGACGCAGAGGCACCAGAAGTTGGGAGACCGGACCAAAGCGTAAGAGATGGACTTGTCCCACTCGTGTGCGGAAACTCGAGCAGAGACAATGTTGTGCACCCAGAATGAGAGCAAGGAGATCCAACCCGCGAAGCGGTGAAAAGCCTCAAAATGGTCATGGAACTTCCTTCGGATGCTCGGGTAGGCTGCGATAAGAATGATGAAGAACATGGTGACCACAACCCAACCTGTGATCATGTTCACAAGTCTGTACTCTTTCCTGTCCTCAGCCCACTCTTGCGTTGCCAGGACGGTGTAAGTCAGATACCAAGCGGTAGCAGCAACTCCGGCACCACTGTGAAAGCCACCGTAGTGAAACACCTTGGCCAGGCGTTTCCGGATGCTCAACGGCCAAGAATGTGGAGCGAGTATGGCGATTTCGTAGCAAAGATTGACAAATTCTTCCTGGCGAAATAGGATGCATACCATGAGGTTTGCCGAGGCCGCACTAGCAGCGTCCCTGGACAAAGGCATCGCTCGAGATGTTACCATGAGCGCAATGAACACGGATGCATTGGCGATGAAGATAAACGCAAAGATCTTGCGGTATGTCGACGCGTGTTTGTCTTGTACCTGTTAGTATTGGAGTCTAGGAACGTACTACGGCAGGATTATCCTTACACTGGAATTCGCGTATCATCTCTGTACCGCGCTGTTCCGGAAGTTTGATTTCTTTGGGAGAGATCATGATGGCCTCATCTTTCCTCTCCGCCAATTCAATCGAGGGTGGGCTTTGGTTATGGGTCATTGCGTTCGACACCTGTGCTTCTCCAATAGTTATTACGTCGGAACTTGATGCAGCCCCTAGTTCTGGCTTCACAACTTTTGGGTGTAGAGGCATGGCTGAGAATCGTTTGAGGAAGAGGCGATAGAAAGATGAGAATGATGGACTGGTTGATGGTTCTTTCAACTACTGATGTGCCCAGGTGCGGCATTGTTTATATATCAATCATTGATACCAAACCGTCAGCCTCACTTCTCTGTTGTCAAGAAGGGTTTGGCTAAGTGATTGTTACATTTGGTCCAGGATCCTGGGGCCTCTGCCACTGACTTGAAGGTGAACGTCATAACTCCCACGATGGTCGAACTCGATGCCATGAGAGCTTCTGGCGCGAATAAACGGTCGACTGTTTTCTCAGCGCAGCCACGAGAGCTAGCGAGTTAACGACTACGTACAATGTAATTTTCCTAGACTAATGGACGGCATCTAAGATGTAACAATGATTAGTGCCAACATTGGAGTCGTTGCCGCTGGCTCTGCTTGCGAAGTGGCTGGCGCAAGTCGCTTTTGTGGCGCCTTCTAAACTCGCATTCGTTTTAACTATCGTATCGTTTTCCGAATTTGGCTACGCCGGATTGTTCAACGAGTGCTCGTGTTTGAATTGAAGCTTTCTTTAGTGCGAGTGGCTTGCCCTACACGTACCGTCCAGCCTTCATTGAAAATTCAGCTAATCAGAGTCCCCAAAGTTGGAGAAGTCGTGTCCGCAAGGCGTAGGGCTTTGCATTAGTCAATACGTAATTGGCCTCAGCTGTCGCAAATTAGTATAGACTCATGTAACCTTTGAAGTCCCGCTCGATGGATGAGATGTCAGCTTGGTTACAACGAAGAATAAGCGATTCATCAATCGCCGGGAACTATATTAAGCCACGCTAAGAAAGGTTTTGGGTACGTTGCTTTAACATGCAAGACACCAGATTACCTTTCCTGTCACCAGTGGTGAGGGCTTTTCAATGTAGAATCCAGTGGGAACATCCGTGGCTGTGTAAGGTCTTACATCAAACAAAGTAGGGTCTAGCGTAATGTCATGCAATACGGGATCCCCGAACAGGGTTTCCTTCCTGCACTTCGAATCATCTGGAGAATGGTATAATTTCACGCTATGATAATAATCTACGTTGTTGTCTGGCTACCACCAACCAGAACGAGACAACGGCTTGAAGCGAACATGGTGAAGTGAAATTGACAAGCGGAGACTCCCTAGATTGAGTAATTACTGCCATGCTCTATTCTAGCGAGGTCAGTCGACATATGCATTCTACAAGTATTTGCTGCTTTCTTTCCAGCTGCACTCACTTAAAAGGCAGAATCTGGGGGAGGTACAAAAAAATGCAAAAGATAGATTACATGCAACAGCGGGGATTCGCTGGTCGTCACCGACCCAACTACTAATCCGCCGGTTAGCGGCTTGACTATGGGAGAGCGGACGGGATCCCGTATTTTCCGCTACCTTTGGTCGCATGTACCAACAACGAAGAACTTCTAGACTATATTCTTGAGATCTTAAGGCTCCCCACCCTCTTTACTAATTGTTACCGCCTGAGCTGTAGGGTATCGAAGGAGCAGCAAATGGGTAATTGACTTTACCTTATGCTTAGCTTTTAAAAGCTCAGTTGTACCCATTTATAAACGTCTTGGTTTTAAATCCAATATTGGCAGTGTTGCAGCGTACAAAAAATTTGAATAAAATTTGAAGTGCCTCAATGCCAGCATCTTTGTCTGAGCGAAAGCTCAAAGGATCTTCCAGTGAAACAGTTTATGGAAAGTATTTGGCTTGTGCAGACATGTTTATTATTAGGTTATGAACTGTAGTGTATTTGCTATGTTACTATAAGCTATCAACGAACGTAGGCAGTGGTTGTAGCACTTCGCCTCATGTACTTGGGTGTAATATTTGCAAACACCGTCCTGATCCAGGAAGCCAGCGCCTCCTCCTGGTGGTTACCGTATTACTTGCCCAACCTGGCAACACACCGTCTAGATAATGAAATGATCAATGAGTGATCTTATTCTCTTGGCTTGTTCCTCCGTCGATTGGGGTTAAGGCTTTCTTTCAGTATGGCAATTGGACCAGAGCCGGAGAAAGATCGACCCGATGGGACATAATCTGGTGGAGGCTTCTCGAAGGACGACCGAGGGGTGAGCGATGGAGAGATTGATCGCGGCGGAGCACTAGGAGTTGAAAGTGACCGAGGCTGAGGGTAGTAAATAAGAACTGCTGCATTGACCGACTCATGGTGTTCTTTTGCATGGCGGACAATCAAGGCCCAAACCTCTTTGCCCTTACTTTTGGCAGTCTCCATCGTTTCAAGAACCCTGATAATAACTCCAGTGTAGTGTGTGGTGCGTGGGAAACTGAATAGACCTTTTTTCAGTGTTCAAACTCTTCAGTGGATGTTTTGCTCGAGGGAGTGGTGCTGGACTTGAACGTGTGGTGAGGTAAAAGTAAAGTGATGATGTTGGGTGCTTTTCCTTAACTTTAGCAAGTGAAGGGCGTGCAACGTGGTATGTTTGAAGATAGTGAGTCTTTGTTCACATGGTTTAAGATGTCTGGTGTGGAATATTCTCGTAATCGAGGACTCTTCACCCTCTTATATCAACGATACACTACAGCCTTGTGATACTGAAGCAGTGTCGATTGACCATTAACCTTTTCTTCACCCCAATTAGTTAACTTGTCGTTCAATCTTTCCTGTTACGGTTTATTTAGCCGACGCTTGATCAGCCACAATCTAACTTCACGCTGGGTATCAGCCTTCAGGGGCGGTGGTGTCTTTGCCGGAGGTGTGGCCTGTTTTCACTAGAAACAGTTCAGAATATTTCCCATTAATCATCATGTAGAACATACTGGTTCATCGTGGCCCTTGTACGATACTCGAAATGGTAACACGACGCGAGGAGGACAAACTAGCTTCGAAGGCTGACATGTTCTTCTGGCTTAAGAACCTTGTAGATCTTTCTGTCTGAACCTAATCAATCTCTACAAAATCAATACTCCATCCTCGCTTCCCTTTGGAGTATATCTCAACACAAAAGCTTTGAGGTATGCCATCTTCACCATCTGGGGCTGAATCATCCTGATCCTCTTCATCGTCCAAATCTACCATACGGGTTTTAATGACTGTCCAACCTGCCTTCGAACCTCGCCCAGAATACTCTCTGTCTAGATATGCTATCAACCTCTGCACGCGTTCTATATCCCAGATACCCTCCCGCATGTTAGGCCGTGACGCTATCCAGTTTTTGATCCAATTCGCCATGGTCTCATCTGCCAAGTGATATGCATTCAACACTGCGGGAAGCATACCATGTCCGTAATTATTGACACTAACACAGAGGGTGTACGGCAGCCCAATTGCAAGACGACAAATCTTACGTACTATGGTACTAGACTCAGCTGCAGTCAGCCTTTGACTCTTGAATGGAGAATACATCATGTCGAGTCGCAAGATTGACATTAAATAATGTGCGAAATTCGTCGCCGCCCTGACAGGCTCATGAGATGAGAGGATTGTTAGTGGCTCGATATTGATGCCTGAATTCTGCGCGGACTGCGTGTCGTCGGCTTCTAGTTGGTCGTCGAAGGAAGGGACTTCTTCGGGCGGTAACCTATCACGCCATTGGTCCAGCTCGGTTCTTAATCTGTCAACTCGCTCGTCCCATTGCGCATCAGGCCGAAGGTTCGCCCTCCATTCGTCCTCTAATATGTTTACCCTCGGCATGATGTATAGAAGCTGATCATAATGCACTGTTGACGTAGCAAGAAATTCGACAAGAGTACTCGAAACCTCTGGTGATATAGCCTGCTTTTGGATCGAATGGGTGCGGTCATAGATCTCCAACAGAGCCGCAATCCTTGAAAAGGCACGAACCAAAGACTCGCCATTTTTCGTTGATAGCACAAGACTCAAATGTGATGATAAGAAGTTGACTGCAGCATGCCCATGGACACACCACAGTCTCAATTGCCCACGCTTGAGTTCAAAATGTGCCAGCAACAAGACTGTACCCAACCAACATACAGCCTTTTCCCGCTTTTCCAGGTCTTGTGAGCCATGGAACGTAGGGGTGCCCGCATCGGTATCCCGTATCTGCATCTTGCCGATATCTCCCAGCGCCACCACAAAGTGTTCAAGGGCATGTATTGCTGCTACATTCCGTACCCGGAGTTGGGCATCAGACTTCCATATCTTGAGAGCGGACAGGCCCAATGCAGCATGGTAGAACGACCCATTGAGGTATTCTGCATCGAGAATATCGTTGAGATATAACACGGACAGTACTCCGTAGGGAGACGTGTCACGTAAATGGTGATAGTATAGCATATCTTCCGGAAACTTCATGCTCTCAAGGAGACCTTGTGGTATAGTCGGCGCTGTCTTGATCCCAAAGAAATTTTCACTTCTGATAGAGCCAGATCTACTCTGCGATGAGGTTACTTGGCTAGGCAATGGGTTTGGTGCAACTGAAGGGCTGTAAAGCGGGATACCAATGGGAGATATCACTGAAGAACGAGGCTCATGGCCTACGGTGACTGGCGCAGGGGTATCCACCGTACCTTGAGGTAGCGATCCGAAATCCCAGTCACCCGGGGTATTTGAACCTGACAGTAAAGTCGCAGCCTGATTGGCAACGTTTGAATGGCCATGGTGACAGAACGTGCTCTGCGACTCCACTGTATCGCTGTCGAAGTTCGCCACTGGGGTGGAATACGGTGACAGATAGTTCCGGGCCGGGCTACGGTCCTCCGGATTGGCCGAAACATTATCAAGGGTATCTTGTGGTGCAGGATTGGTTGAGTCGTCGTCCAGCTTTTGGCCTGATCTTGTTCGTTGAGGAGAGCCTTGGTTGAACAGCTTTGTCTGATCCTTAAAGACAATCTGCCTCGCGTACCCACCACACGGGATGCTGAGTCTTGTGCACTAAACATCTAGCGCGTTAGTAATCGGGATTATGTCTGCATAGTAGGAGGCAAGCTACATTACCGCACTCCGGCTTGGTTTCATCACATTTCAATCGCCGAGCTCGACACGTCACGCAGCCATTGCGGTTGCGAGTTTTGACATTGCGCCGACGGATAACACGGTCTGACATGACTTTGTCTGGCAATACGAGCGTTTTCTCCGCAGAATCTGTCAAAGGGAGGCGAGGCGCATGTATGTCGTCAAGACTCCTGATTGAATTAGTCAGGAAAAGAAGAACTCCGTATAGAAATTCCGCATTGGGGAGAACGAACCATGGAGCGAGCGGGGAAAATCGTAGTCCGATGATCGGTGTGGGTCCAAATTCTCACCTTCTTTTGCCATGATGATTTCCCCTTGCATTAGGTGAGTTTTGGTGTTCGGGAACTGTGTCAGCACCTAAAAGTGATTCTTAGGAACTAACTGAGATACACTAAATATTTGATTTTGTAAAAGAGCTGGACTCCATTAACTAGCTATCAATATGCCTCTGCTGCACCCGCGAGGTACTTGTGGCGCCGAGTCGCCAGCAGAAATGATCCGAGTTGTTCTGTGACAAAACGAATGAGACAAGCCCACGGGTCATCACACTTCATAAAAGCAGAAGTCTTCGTGTCATACCGTGAAATGAGGAGGTGTATATCATGCAGTGGTGGAGACTATCCCCGCAAAAGCTTGTCGTTTGGAACATCTCTAAAGGGAAACATTAAACGAGCCCAGCGCCATTGCCAGGTGGCAAGGTTGTTTGAGTCCTCAACCTTTCTTTATCCTACACTATTGGCAGATTGCTATAAACATGGTATAATAGGCTTTTGAACTATAAGAGATATTAGAGCCAATTTTCAGAATTCATGAACAGACTACGCGAACATGGAAGTCGCAAAGCCAGTATTGTCTATTGCACCAGATTTAACAATGGCTGAAAAGCGGTCACCAGTCGAGTCGCAGCAACCGACTCAAGTTATCATCACATTCGACAGCAATGACCCCGAAAACCCCTATAACTGGTCAACGGTAGGTTTGAGAGCATCTGAGCCCTAGATGTCAGAATCAGGAGAGTTACTAACAGGTCAAAATTAGAGGAAGAAGGTTTTCGTGGTCTTCACCACGACATTGACATTGTTCAACAGTACACTTGCATCCTCGCTTCCAGGAAACGCAATGCACCCTATGAGCGTCGAGTTCGGCATCGATAATACACAAGGCAATCCAGAACTGGCCCTTCCTATATCCCTTTTCCTAGTGGGATACGTATTTGGGCCATTACTCTTCGGGCCCCTCTCGGAACTTCACGGTCGAAAGTACGTCATCCAGGGCGCCTTTGTTAGCTATACCATATTTACCCTGGCATGTGCTTTGGCGCCGAATTGGGCTGCGATGCTGGCCTTCCGTCTTCTCAGTGGCATCTTTGCCAGTGCACCCGGCACGATAGGAGGCGGTATCATAGCCGACCTCTACAGTGATCTTCATTCGCGAGGTAGAGCTGTCGCCTACTTCTTCGCGGCCAGCGTCTGCGCGCCGCTCATTGCCCCAACGATAGCAGGTTATGTATCGCAGACCTCATGGCGATGGGCTTATTGGGTTGGTGTTATCCTTGCCGGTGCAACTATGCTACCGTTAGCATTCTTACCAGAAACATATGGATCTGCCATCCTTGCACGACGGGCGAAGGGAATACGCCAAGCAGTGCATAAATCTGGACATGGGAATCCGGAGACTTATGCCGCCATCGAACTCGAAACGAAAGGCTGGCGAAACCTACTTGGGGTTGTGCTCGTACGTCCCTTACACATGCTCTTCACGGAGCTTATCGTAGCTGCATCAAGCACCTACATAGCACTGGCATATAGTATCTACTACATGTTCTTCCAAACGTATCCCATAGTCTTCAAAGGCATATACAATATGTCAACTACGACTAGCGGCTTCATGTATTTTCCAGTTGCAGCAGGAATTTGTCTCGGACTAGTGGTGTCCCTGTTATGGGATGGATACTACAACCGATCGAAGACCTCAGGTCGATCATGGGCACAGAAGAACGAGTACAGTAGGCTGCCTCTCGCATGCATGGGTGGCCCTCTCTTGGTCCTCTCACTCTTCTGGCTCGGCTGGACTGCACGTTCTGATATCACTTGGGTTTCCCCAATGCTAGCCGGAATCCCTTTCGGGGCTGCCCAATTTCTACTGAGCATCGCCTTGACTAACTACCTTGCGGATTCTTATGGTGTATTCTCGGCCTCTGCAATGGCCGCGGGTGCATGTCTACGCAACCTTGCAGGCGCGGGCCTTTCGCTGGCTGCTGCGCCCATGTATACCTCACTTGGCGTTGGTTGGGCCACAACTGTGCTTGGGTCTACGAGCGTTGTTATGTGCGCAATCCCATTTATTTTTATCCGATATGGGAATACGATTAGGGAGCGAAGTGCGTTCTACCAGAAACTGAAAGCAGACCTTGACATGTCTCGGGGTGCGGTGGAAAGCGACTGAGATGCTCAAGAAAACCGTAACACAATGTAGAACTAGTAAGAAATGAGCGATAGAACGTGAATTCTGCTCTTTCATGAAGATTGATAGTCGCAAAGCGATCCAAGAGGGTAGGCAAACCAGATACAGGACCTATCATGACAGCTTCGACTATCTTATAGAATTTGATGGATATAATTCTCGATGAACTTCTATTGAGGAAAACGATGTCCCCATGAAGGCCTATTTTACAACGTCAGTTGAGTTGAAGGAGAGGTGGAATCTTCAAGTCCGACACAACTAATCAAGATATTCATACTGGAGAGAAATTGATAATTCATGTCTTGACAGATTCCCTGGAGCAAAAGATTACTGGCAGCTATCAAATTGCGAGTGGTGCAAGCCAATTGCTACTGTGCCTTGAGCAATATTTGAGTGTGGAGAGTGTAGAGGTGTCCACCGCCTCGGCGGTGGGACCCTACGGATACCACGAGGTGCAAAAAGACCAAATGCGGTTTATGTGGATCGAACACATGACCTTCAGATATCGAATGATAATGATTGAAGTTTAACTTCAGTCTGACGCTCTCCCAACTGAGCTAAACCCGCTCGGTGATTGATGCAGCCTGATATTGGCCGCTGTCACTGTCGCTGCTCGTCACTGTTTGTGGTTGGAGTCTCATCAGCTTTCATGTTGAGAATTGGATTGGTCAATCCCACACGATGTGGTAATCACATACTTGCAATAAGATCAAATAAAATGAGGGTAGGCGAGTGACTGCGATGAGATATGAGCTCTTTGGTTCTTAGGGTTTTGACGCAGACAGCCTTTGGTTGTGTAGATACCCTGTAGAAACAAAGTTCAGGGACCAGTTGGGGGTTTATGATACTGTCAACATTGTCGATTGCGTACCAGAATCGCACGAAAGAGTTTTTGCTTTGAAAAGGTTCCATTTCTTGACCTTGTACTCTAACCTTTACAACCCACCGACCGCAAGCTATTAATCCCGCACCTATTGTTGATCGTGCCAACATTCATAACGCAACGTAGCGTTACGCATCGAAGATCATGAGTAGCATCGAATAATGGAGGGAAATTACTATTCTCACTGAGCGGAGAGGGAGTCAGATGCTAATACTAATTGAACAAGTATAAACAGACGAGAGGTTTAGATCAAAAATCTTTCGCCAAGTAGAGGAAGAAACTAAACTACGACACTCAAAGAATATAGCTCAAATACCGAGCACTAATAATCACATACGACCAAAGATAGTGGAAAATACGGGATCCCGTCCGCTCTCCCATAGTCAAGCCACTAATCGGCGGATTAGTAGTTGGGTCGGTGACGACCAGCGAATCCCCGCTGTTGTATGTTTTGCCCGGATAACTACCTTTTTGCTACTTGGAGAGAACAGCTTTGCTCTTGTAACTTCCTCTAGGACACTGATGAGTGAAGGATACTCTTGAATTCATTGTGATGTGTTTGTTGCAAATTACGTGGCAGCATCGAGGCCAGTGTAGCAGTACCACAGTCTGCGCGGGTAGTCCTAATGTGCCCCCGTACATCTTGCTCTGGCTATCCTAGCTATCGTCTTCAAATGGTTAGTGAGTCTCGGCTACTCCACTTCTAATCGTGAATAACAAATTCGCGTTTCATAAGACCGCTTTACGAATCGGTTTACAACGGATAAAATCCATAAAATAGTCTATTTGGTAGTGTAGCAAAGCTATGTCGAAAGCCCTGCCATCAAGGGCTCTCCTGTTCAGAAGCCTCAAGCGTACACCATTGCCAGATCGGAAAACCAACCCGACCATGTGCTCTATGCCCTGCAGCGTGCAATATCTGGCAAAAGTGGCGGTCTAGCTATGCAGATATGAAGCCCATGTCGCGATTTTCTGAGTACCATGAAATGTGTAGAGTTTTTAGCCAACTGATCGATCAGGGAGGCGCTCTGGCTGAGACACTGAGTTACCTGCTAATCTCCCGCTGCTATCTCAATGGACGTTCGGAGCTACATTGCCCACAACTACCAGATGAGCAAGCAGAGACACGGCCGGTTACACGGCCCGCTGCTGCACCGATCAACTTCAGCTGCTTACCTGCTGCTGATCCAAGCCCGAATTGTCAGCTTTGCAGTGAGACAACAGGCGCACAGACTGATCATAAGCATTACGCCAAGGCGGTTGAAAGTGTTGTTGTCCAACCATTGCGTCGCAAGCACTCAGGTACCATCAAGATCGCTCTGACAGTGCAAATGTCTGAAGTTGAAAACTCAGGAGCGGTCAGCTTTCCCGCCTCGCGATAGGCCTTCTGGCCTTACATCGCATATTTATTGCACAAAAGAGCGTTTGTTACATGTTACCCAACGCCGCGCTACATTTGAAGTATGATATACAATTCGGTAGTTACATTACGCTGTCATAGGGCTGCACTGGTCGACCACGTCCGTTCTCAACGACTTTGTGATACTTGGCTCTAGTACTTGGATTGACAAATATGCAGATTATGTTCAGCCCACGTATCAGTTATATAGCCGTGGCCATATATGCTACGTTGTCCCTGCCGTGCCTCACAATGTCTGCAGGAGAAACCGTAAGAGGATATCGCCTGAGTCTGTAAAACCACCATTTCTTGATTCTCGACAGGCACACGGAGTTGATTCAATGGCCGATTGGTGAAAACGACTGGGAGGAAGGCCTTTGCGGACTATTACAGGACTCATTTCAAGTACAAAAAGGCCCTCGATTCCACCCAAAGCTTTACTGTCTCTCTGCTCTTTATCCAACCACTACAACAAATTTCCAACACTTACTCACTTTCAAATACCAAACCTCAATCAACCAAACATAATGCCTGGCGACACACTCAACAACGGCGAGTGGCTTCTCACCGGCAACAGCCTCTTCAGTAAGGATGGCTCTGTAGAGCTTCGCATGCAGAAGGACGGAAAGCTCGCTGTCTACCACGGTGAAACCTGCGTCTGGCAGAACACTGCTGAGCAGGACTGGAAGATCCACGGCGTCAAGATGCAAGAGGATGGCAACCTTGTCATCTAGTGAGTCTCAATCTAATTCTTCCCCAACTAAGTCTTGACCGACTAACCTGTGACAGCGATGACTCTGGTAGCGGAAAGGCCACATGGCACACCAATACTTCCGCAGGCAAGGGTAATAGCTCAACTACCCTCCGCGTGCAGAATGATGGCAACGTTGTGTTGTACAACACTGGTGAAGTTCCTATCTGGGCCACAGCTAGTAACAAATAGAGGGGTATGATTGTGTAACAGATTGAGATCGGTAGTTAGTAGAGTTTCCCTGGTCTTAGAGGGTTATCTATGATCTACATATATATCAATACACTCGTACAACAAAGACTGTGATATGACCACATTGTGAACTACGGCAGTTAAATAAGTGGCCAGATTGTGTGGATGTAACGGTATAGCTCCGACAGTGAGACCTGTGGGCCACTCCATGTGACAACCCTTCTCAATTGAACTTGTATACGTAGCTCATGCGTAACATCGATTTAACGTTTGGAGCAACAGAGTGGTGAAGATGTTATCGGATTAGGTTCCTGAGACAAGATGAACCACTGGCCCATTTTGATCACAGTTTCGAAAACCAGAGATATGTACAGAGATTTCTTATAAGATATGTATTGAGACCTTGCAAAATATACCAATAACACGACCGTCTTCTCATTCGTTCATTAAGCTGGGGACAATAGTGCATCAACATCTGGAGCCCAGCCATCGCCGTTGGAAACAGTGATTGTGTTGTCTGATCCCTCATCCAGATGGAAGAAACCACGGCTAAGTCCAGTCTCGGAGAGATGCCTAGTTGACAAGAAGGCAAGCTTCTGAGACTCTCCGTTGACGGAAACAGTAGCGAATCGAGACCCGACGTCGCCGTTGCGGTACTTGATGTTGATTGTGCTGAGACCACCAGAGCTCTTGATACCCTTGAAGGTTACAGTTCCCTTCTGATCTCCACCGATATATCCAACGGCCTTATCGCCACTGCACTCGTTGCAAGAGATGACTCGAGCTCCATTAGCTAACACGGCACCTTCACCCTCTCGACTTGTGGACTTGGTATCAGACCAGGTTCCCTTTGCGACATCGGGCGTCCAGGAATCGTGCCACTCGAGTGTGACTTTGGTACCGTCAACCTTGAGAGGAAGCCAGACGTAGGTACTGGCAGCAAGGTTTGTGGAAACCCAGCGATCGCCGATATAAATAGCGTTGTTGGTACCTAATGGCTGGATGTAGCTGACCTGGCTGCTGAAGGTCTTTGATCCAATAGGTGCAAACTCAGTCCACTCCGACCATGGCCCAGAGAGAGATTTGGCATAGCTGTAGACCTGCTCAGAAGTCAGTAAAGGGGAGCTCGCTGCGGGATACCAGAGTCTCTTACGTTGTCGTTGGCATTCCAGCCTGTCAAATGAGAGCCGAAGATAAAATAGTAACCATTCTGCTTCAGCATGGCTGGGGATTCAGCAAAGTATTTCCATTCGTAAGTGATGTCGGTAACATTGAGATAGTCATCTGACAAGGACATAATCCGTGTTCCATATTCGCGCTGTAGATTGCTTTAGCTTCTAAACCCAGAATGTAATGTGTTTTGATCAACTTACGTCCTCGGTCATGAGATATGCAGATCCATCATCATCCTTGAAGAGACCCATATCCCGACTCTGCTTGCCAAGAGGCCTGAAGCTTCGGTGGTAGGTATACTTTCCGCAAACAGTATCACCGGTAGCGATACCAACCTTGGCTTCCTTATAGTCGGGGCTGTCGATATGAAGGTACAGGACATACTTGCCTGTGTCGTCGTTGTAGATCACCTTTGGCCTTTCGACAATGCGGTTGGGTCCAAGATCACCTGCTTCAGTAGTGCGGGATAGCAGAGCACCTCGGTATGTCCATTCCACTAAGTCGGTGGAGGAATAACAATTGACGTTTTGAAAGTACGTTCCGTCTGTCTTGTCTTCGCCAATCATGTAATAAGTGCCATCAACCTCGCTGTATATACGTCAATTGGCTGATAACCCAGAGGCGGAGGCCACTTACATCAACCCATGGCCATGAGCTTGTACGTGCTCGCCAGTGTTGGTCTACTAAGGTCAGTATTGGTCCGAAATATACGAGGTGCATCCGAATGACATACGGCGGTCCATGTTGCGCCAGATACAACATCTACAGAAGCGTAGACCTTGCTGGCAGCGAGCACGGCAAGAAAAGCCGAGAATAATCGAGACATTGCAAAACGAGGAATCGAATGATACTTGACACTATCTGCCGTTGCCTATAGGATATTATCATGGGCATAGTTGACTTCTTATACTTGCAGACCGAGAAGCGATTCTCAATTGGGCATCATCACACGCGTCCGAGCAGTGTCCAAAAGAGCACCCGAAGCAGTACAGGAAAGGAAAGTGCTTTGAACCATGTCCCGAATACCTCTTCTCTGATCATTAAGTCATATCATAAGAGGTATCTAATACTATGCAAGACCAGCAATAAGGTTATGTGATCGGCAGCGGCCTTTCCTCCACCAATGGCGCCCGGTAGGCGCACCAATTTCACGACCATGTTTCTTGCCGAGGAAGGTTGCCTCGTATGTTTCCACATGATCTACTGAGCTAGGAGCGGGGTAGGATGGAGATGCAATTATAGTGTCTGGGGTATACAAGAGGTGAACACGACCAATGGTTCGGGGATACAGGAGCCGAAGACGAACCCTGCTTAACCCCTGCACAAGCCAAGGTCATATCGGCTGGGCCCCTTCTATGAGATGCGTCATAACACCATAGCGTAAGTTCAAATTGATCAGTTTACCATGTGAGTCCTACGCAGAAACATCAACAGTGCACGCTGGATCTTACGATTGGACTCTAATGAGAAATTACATCCCACGAATAAACAGCAGGCCCAGGGAAAGTGAGCATTTGTGATCGTCTCTAAATACTAAGATATATCTTTGCATTGATACTATGTTTGACTATTTACGCGGCCCATCTTGGGATCTCTTAAGCATCAAAGATCTTCTCATCCTTCTGATTCATAGTTGCCCGAACTGTCTCAGCCGTCCTAGGTTCCAAAGACTTTTTCACAGGATTGGGTGCATCGAACACCTCGCTCAGCTCCTCAAGAGTACGATCCTTGGTTTCAGGGAAGAAGAAGAAAATGAAGGCTGCTTCAAGCAAATCCCAGAAAACAAAGACCAGATAGAAGTAATATCCGATCTTCTCAAATGCAGGGCCAGATGAGTATGCAAGGACAAGGGAGATGCAGCTGGACGCAAAGTTTCCGAGGGCGGTTCCCTTGGCTCGGGTGGAGGTTGAAAGAGTCTCAGCAATGTACATGCTCTGCTGAGCTGTCCATCCGAGTGAAAATACGATACCAAAAAGGAAGACGAAGGCGATCGTCGTGTTGGCGGCGTTGGTGTTGGACGGGTCGTCGACAGCCATTTTCGACGTTCCGGTAATGACCGCAAAGATAACCGAGCAGCAGAGAATGCTGTAAATGAGAAGTGGACGTCGACCGACGCGGTCAGTCAAACGCGCGCCAATGAGGGAGCCAATAAGCCCAAGAACACTGTTGGTGGCATTGAGGGCAAGAACCAGCCTCTGCTCCGTGATTCCGGCTGTGTTCATCATGGTCACAAGGTAGTAACTAGAGAGTGAGTTACCCGATGCCTGTCCCATAATGGCCATTCCGAGAACGCAGATGAGACGTCTTCGGTCGCTGTGGGTATTCCAGAGCTCACGATAATCCCACCACCTCTGGTCCGAGACTTCACTGGAGATCTGTGCCATCATCTCTTTCATCTGCAGTTGAACAATAGGATGGTCAACGGAGCCTTCGCCGTGAAGCCTAGCTAGAACAGCAGCGGCTTCATCATGTTTGTCGTGGGCAATTAGCCATCGAGGCTGATATGATGATTAGTAAAAGTCATCAAGATTTGATATCACTCTCTTACCGATTCTGGGAGGAAGTACACGAGGCTAGCCACAATACCAGAGGTGACTAACTGGCTCCACACGGGGATCCTCCAACTATCGTTTCCTTCGACAAAAGAGCTGCCGTATGTGACCCAGCCAGCAATGATGGCTCCAACAGGCCTGTATAAGGTCAGAAAGGTCATAGATGAAGTATTCACGAGTACATACCACATGCAATTGTAGAAGCCCGTAAGAGTACCTCTCCACTAAACGAACATTAGTGACCTTTCGCATGGTCATGATCATGTTCCTCACCTTCGGATGGGCGAGCTCGCTGACGTAAGTCGGAGCAGCAATACAACAGTATGAAACTCCGAAACCGAGTAAGAATCGACCTCCCATGAACTGGGGCATCGCATTTGCTGTGGCCCTTTTCACTCTGTTAGCGGTGGTCTTACGTGAGGAGATTCTACTCACTGAACACAAGTGCCGATGATGATTATGACGGCGCCGGTAATCATACCCACTCGTCTTCCAAAGCGATCGGTGGCGTAAGGAACAGTAGGGGCTGCAGCAACACTGCCGACGTTGTAGATCATGAAGACAATACCCGTGGATGAGCCTGCAGTTGTCCTGAAAGATATGATTAGTGGGTTGATGCATTGGCTTGTGAAATCGAATCTTACATGTTGAACGTATTCTGGTAGGAGGTCATGCCGTTCAAACCGCCCATCAAGCTGCCTATCCAAGCCGTGGTCAGTATGTCACAGCAAAATATCAGAAAGGTCAACGAACCATCATATCCATTGAGACATCCACAGCAATACGCAACGAAGAGTACACCATAAAGCTTAAACATGGATGCCGTCCACGGAGAATACTCGTTAGTGTCTACCTCATGAGCAATCTCGGTAGCAAGGTCTTCTGGTGCCAGTTCATTGCTGAGATCTTGATGAAGTGCACTGGGCTTCTCAGGCTCTGAGAGAGCATCATTCGGTTTCGCCGACATCGTGCTAATCACTCGAAGTTGTCTTTGATCGAATTTGAGTGTCTTCAAGGTCGAATGGGGATATCAAAGAGGGGAAAGACGTTCTGGGGCCAACGTCTCTTTCGACAAGATTTGTACCGCTGTTTTATATCTGATTAACCTTGGCAAAGGCATGCATGATCACTAGGGAAACTTTAGCATTGGCTAGTAACACGTAACGTTCCCAACGTTGTGGCTCCATCAGTCGGTGCCGGACCCGAGGGGCGGCATTTTTTTCATGGAGATGAGCTGTGAGTTGTGGGGTTCAAGAATAAACTCATCCAGGTGAATCCGGGGAAGAACAAGGAACAGCGTTAGTGCAAGCAGGGAACTTGCGGGGAAATGCTCGAAAAGTGAAGGGATCGACAAGTCTCTTCCATGTTGTCGAACCCGGCTCCGACATCCCCGATTATGAAGCGCGCCAATGAAAATACCAGTATGGAGTGTTTCCTCCCGAACGATCACACTGAAAGTCGCCCCAACCTCCTTGTTGGAAGAATAAGATACTACACTAATATTTAGTGAAGTATCTTGCTATACTCAATGAAGGCTATTGAAGAGCGACCGAAAACCAGGCCAGGTCCTATTGACGTTACCGTCAATACTCAAGCAAGACACAGTCCACATTTGGACTGATGCTATTGAAGCTGAAAAAACCCAACACTTGGCCACATCATCCTCGTCCAGTTCCACAATGTATAGTCGATACAACAAAATAGATGGAACAATTTCTTCACAAGTCCATTTTACAACCAGCAAGATGTCTATCTAGCTAGCTAGCTAGGTGGTCTAAGACACAAAAAGATTGCTGACAAGACTGGGATTCGAACCCAGGCCCCTTTCGAGACTGCGAATCGTCACTAGTTCTAATCGAACCTGAACACAGCGCCTTAGACCGCTCGGCCATCTTGCCTTATGATTGGATGAGAGTTTAGCCTCAGTATGGTCAATATGTTCGATATGCCATCTTGGAGACGCTGTAACTCGGTCTTCTCAAGTGATATTTTCCTCAAAGTCCACCTAGCTAAGCCACCAGTATTCGACAACAAGATGAGGAGCTACTGAACTTGTATGAGCTTCTTCAGAGATAATCACGCACATGGAATGTGTTAGTGAGAAATGTTACTCATAGTTGTCGATACTGCCTGGATTCCTTTTTCTCGTGGATCTACTTCATACATGTAAAGTGAAAGCGGCCCTTTATCCTATTTTATCATACAGTCCACTGCTGAAATCCACATCTATATGTATGCTTGTTGCAAGAGCCCATCCATATCTTGGTCGGAGGTGTACGTTATTTGGAATTCTGGGTTTGGCTGCTCGACGCAATACCTCGAAGTGACTCCCATTCGTACTCTGTCATTCCAAACATCACCAAATCATGCCATCCACGATTTTGCCAGATAGTGTCCCTTCTTTTGCCCTCCAATTTGAATCCTATACTCTGATAGAGATATTCAGCTCGTGAGTTGTACGAGGCAGTACTGATGCCGATGGAATGCAAACCACCATGTCGAAACCCCCAATCCAGCATCCAGTTGATGGCCTCTTTCCCATAACCCTTGCCTTGATATGGTTTTGCAAGGGATATGCCTATTTCAGCATTTCGATGGTGGGCGGTCGACAGCGAGATGCCACCCCACCCGATACATATTATGCCAATGATAGTTGGTGTCTTTTCCTTCTCTGTGTCATTTCCCTCTCCGGCCGTCGTACTGGGTTCATCTTTGAGACATATAGCAACGCCCAATAAAGAATCGGCGACAGACTGGATGTAAGAGTCGAACTCCTTATGGCCCGTGGGTAGTAACAGCCCGGGCGAGTTCATGGCTGTGATAACAGGATCCTGTAAGATCAGAGGGACGAACTTTTGCACGTTTGTATCTTGTTTTTCGACTTTTATATACTCTAGCCGATCGGACTTGAACGCGTTGACAAGCTCTGGTGTGTTGTAATCCATTGTGGAAGAGGTGTTTAAAGCTTTGAAGAAATATTGGCTTGATGTGGGAAACCGTATTCTTGATTTAGATTTAGGGATGTCTATAATGAACATCCGAGACTTAGCAATGCTTTAATAGTAATGGCTGGTCGAAAAGTGCAAACTTCACAATCTGAGAACTTTCAGACTATTCCAAACTGGGTTGGCCGCTCAGTGAGTCACGCCGGAAGACTGACTCTGGAAACTTCAAATTCTCTCGTACATACCACCTCGCTAATAGTTAGTCCATAGAAAATATTTAGGCGCGGCTTCTAGAGGGTGAGAAAACAAATATCACGGGTTTCCACTTTCGTGTCACTACGTGTAGTTCAAAGACGGTTTACTAAGCTTCTACTGCCGACACGACAACACAAAATACTCGAAACAATTTTTGCTTATCAGACTTAAACAAATTCAACATAAATAGAGCGGTAACCAAGAAAAAAGAATCAAACGAAGACTTTATAGGAACTTAGAAATGATACCAGGACGGAGTATTCTTGATGGTATCGAGGATTTATCAAAACTTATTTGCCTATATTACTCCCTCTTGTTTACATCCTAGTCACCCACTGGGTAGTATCTTGTTATCTTACAGCGCTGGAACCGATTCAAAGAGTGGAATTCAATACTAAGTAGAGTATAGAATTAAGTAGAGTATAGAATTGAGTGCAGTATAAAGCTCTTGGCGATAAGATGTTTGCTCAGGCATAGTAATGTCAAAACGCTCAAATGGCCACCGACTCCTTTCAAGTTCAAACCGAAATCCATCTTCTCTAGGTTTAGCACTGTTCTTCAAGACGCTAGCAAACAGTCCTCTAGACCCTACCCCAAATTCCTTCTTTTGTCTTCACTTTCGCAGTGGCCGCAAGACACCCCCCAAATAAACACACCACGCCACTAAAAACAGAAACCTGAAAGAAACCACCATAGTGATCGACAAGAGCGCCGTTCACCGGCGGGCCGATCAAAGCTGCAAAAGAGCTGACAGCCAATCCCATTCCCATGTACGTTCCATTATTCCGAGGGTCCTTGGAAACAAGTGCAAAGGCAGCCGAAACCCCAGAGATGATTGTGCCAGATGTGAAGCCAAAGACAAGAGCATACACAACTAAGGCTGCTGTGGTCTTGGCTTCGTTCATGCAAAGTATGACAAGACCAGTGCTGAGTCCGCCCAGGGAATACATGTTGAGGCGGCCGTATTTATCTGCGAGTATCCCTGGGATAATGCGACCGAACGTTGATGCAGCATTGGTAATGGCTAAGAAGTAGGACGCCAGGGTTGGGTCAATGCCTCGCGAGACGGCATAGGAGGGAAGGAAGAACAAGGGAGCAAACATTCCGATGAAGAGAAAGAAGAGTGAACCGATGATAAGTAAATACAACGGATCTTTGAAAGCAGCCCCAAGAAAGAGGGAAGTCTTTCTGCTCGGCAATCGTGGTCTAACTGCGATACTGGAGAACGCCATTAGCGGTATCATGACAAAGCCCATGACCCGAATAGACCATCCAAATCCTAGTGATGAGTCGTTCAACATCTTGGATAGTGCAATAGGGAATATGACGCCGCCAATAGAAGAGCCGGAGACTGCGATTCCAAAGGCAGCTGCTCTCCTTTTGTCGAAATATTGTGATAGAGCAGCAAAAGCTGGTATCTGGAGGAACGCCACGGAGGTACCCATGAGAACACCCTGGGCAAGCATGAAATGCCAGTACTCAGTACACAAACTGGTCATCATAGTTGCGAAAACGTATACAACAGCTGCTGGCTGGATAACCTTCATCGATGCATTAGCACATAGCACTCGATCGTTCTGTAAGAACATACCCAGGAACCATAGCGATCGAACATGGGCCCAGCTAAAGCCCCACCAGCGAATTGAATGAAGGTCGACATGGAGCCGATCCAAGCTATCTTGTCTGCTGAATGTCCTTGGAGTTGATGGCTCATGTAATACTCTTGCATTACGCCAAATGAGTTGGCGAAGCCGAGGCACGAGAAGAAGATACAGGCTGCTCCAGCTGCAACGAGCCAAGCCTGTGTTCCACCATCGGGTGCCTGTGTGTCATCAAGTTGATCTCCACTAGTATCCTTCTCCTGCAAGCCAAGCGATTGGTTAAAGTCCAATGACGGTTTAGCATCATGATTTATAGTGTTAGGTTTCGAGTTCGATAGTGTAGACATCTTGGAGGAGTATGATGGTCGGTAATATGAGGCGCGATGAGTAGACTCAAATCTTGAGTATGATTGCATTACATGGCCAAAGTTTCAATAAGTTCAGAGGGGTTCTTAGGCCATATTATATGATCATTCATGTTACCATTAGTTGGTAGTCTCGATAATTCGTATCAACAGAAACATAGTGACTGGCCAATGACGATTGAGCGGAGTCGGGATCAGAATCGGATTTAAGAGGCGGAATCGGCAAATGGATAACCATAAACACCACTAACGCATTTATTCACCCATCCCATTCCATACCAATTTCCCACACCTTCATTCTTCACTCAAATCTATTCCCATTGCATAATTCCAACGCTATGGAACCACTACGTAGGCGTCGCAGACCAGCAATGTATGTCAATCTCTTTGAGCTCAATACACCGGGTCAACTAATCCTTGTAGTGCGTGCACTCTGTGCAGGAAGCGCAAAACACGGTGCAATCGGGGAACGCCGTGTAGCAATTGCATCCGATCAAGAATGGGCGAATGCATCTACGATAACCCACCTACAGCGACTTCAGGTAGGAGGAGTGAGACTACTTATGCAGTTCGTATAGCAACGAGTGGTGATCGCCATGGGATGTCACTACCAACACCTGAGGATCAAGTATCCAATGTAGGAACGCAGCACGGTCAACTGTCAACTATCGGTGGTTCAACCCCAATCGCCACACCATCGAGTCAAGCATCAAGACATGAGATGGAAACTCTAAGAAGTAGAATCATACTTCTTGAAGGCCAGGTCTCACATAACACCTCAGGCCCAGCACAATCACTCATCTCGACACCCGCTTCAAACACAGAGACATCTTCGTCGCAATTGGGCGGAACATTTCATATACATAGCCAGCTCCAGCCGGACGGGGCGATACGGCTTCCCCGCGTCATCTCTCACAAGACTCGCATGTTTGGGCAAAGCCACTTTGTCACCGGATTGCCGCTGGTATGAATTACCAAACTGTCCATCACGCTTGCAAGTAGAACTAATGTGGATCTAGCTAAGCGATGTTATGGGAATGATTGACCAGGGAGTTAATAAGAACGCCGATCTTATCACCTGCATGCAAAAGTGTAAGGTCGTTGCAAGGCGTATCAAGGCTCAACGTGCACCAGAATGGCCAACGTCGTTTGTTACTCAACTACTAGACAAGGCTCTCTCAGACGACCTTGTCGACCGTTATCTTGGTACCGTCGAGAAGATTTACCGTATACTACATATTCCTACTTTCAAGAAGAAGTATGACGCGCTATGGACTTCCGAGAGCGAGCCCGATCGGGATTTTCTGGCCCAGCTTAAGTTAGTACACGCTTTGGGCGCGACAACGTACGGGGACAAATTCCCTCTACGATCCTCCGCTATTCGATGGATTTACGAAGTGCAAACCTGGATCTCTGAACCAGAATTCAAGTCGAGACTTGGTATTCAATTCCTGCAAACCAATATCTTGCTTGTCCTCGCTCGAGAGATTGTCGCCATAGGTGGAGAATCTCCCTGGATTGCCTTCGGTTCCCTACTCCGAACTGCCGTGTCGATGGGTCTGCATCGGGATCCGACGCTTCTGTCAACAACCACCACTTTTCCTACTGAGATGCGCCGGCGACTGTGGAATACCATACTTGAGCTTTGTCTCCAATCGAGTTTGTCCACTGGAGGACCACCAATGATCTTAATGGGAGACTTTGATACTGAACCCCCGGGAAACTTTGACGACGACCAAATCATGGTTGACAAGGGTACTCCAAGGCCTGAAAACATCTTCACAGAGATGTCGGCTTCGCGAGCACTACGGAAGACATTCTCCACCCGGCTCAAAGTTGCCCAATTACTGAACGATCTGCGAACGGGCGACTCGTACAAAGACACTTTGAGCCTTGATGCCGAATTGAAGTCTTCATACAAAGAGGCAATCCGGATGTTACAAGCCACCAAAAAGACTGAAACATCATCCACGAGGTTTGAGCTGAACGCAGTGGATTTTATCATGCGTCGCTATCTCTGCGCGCTACATTTTCCTTTTTCGCATTGTCGCTACAGGATCCTCGCTACGCATTTTCCCGAAAGATGACATTCGAGACCGCCTTCAAGATGTGGTCTGCAGTTTCTCCAACACCAATTGTCAACTCAGGTGATCCAACAGACGCTACCGAATTCTCGCGATTTGTCACATACAGTGCTGGGATGTTCCGAACAGCTGCTTGGCAGGCGAATTTCATCTTGGTCTGCGAGCTAAGAAACCAGATCCAAGAAGATGACAGCTTATCTCCACCGGCGATACGCTCTGACTTGATGGGTGTGATGGAGAATGCTAGGGCCTGGAATCTCCAGTGTATTGAGGCCGGGGAGACTAGTGTCAAGGGAGTTCTTACACTCAGCATTGTTCTGGGGCATATCAAGAGTATCATGCAAAATGCGTCAAAAGAAGAAACAGCTCAGGGGGTGATTAAGGCCGGTGAAGAGGCTGAGAATGAGGCTTTGGTGATTTTGGAGTCGATTCTGGCCCAGTTGGAGCCCCAGAGCGCTGAACAGGAGTCCTTGGATCAAGGATTCGACTTTATGGGCGATTGGGATATGACGGTAAGTGACAGCTTATACTGTTGTCAGTCTTGGAGCATACACTAATTATCCACAGATAACTGATGGTTTCTTTGATGACGGGGCTTTCAATCCTCTGGAATGGATGTTTTGATATGACTGAGGAGAGGGAAAATGGTAATTCTTCATCCTCAGTCATTCAATTAATTACTCATACTCAGTATTTTTTTTTCTGGCTATCAGAATGGGTTTTAAATCCGACCATGTCAAGACAGACAACAGTGGCGCCTCCCAAAGAATAGCGGGAAGACATGGGTTTTTACCTCATTTGATTTATCATTATCACATTCATTTAGGAATTAGTAGGCAGATCCATGAATTAAGATTTATTTATTATCAACCTTCAGGAGGCTGTAAAGCTGTTATGTTTTTCTGGTTAGACTCTAGCTTATCGAGGCGTGCATGGAATAGAAGTTAGAGTACATATGATGATGAAATTGGACTTATTATGTGAGAAAATGTCCTACGTAAGGGGCGCTTGTACTATATATCGCTATACCGCATTAAGTATATGAAATACGACAAGCTCAGCTCAGTCCAGTCGAACCAGGATGTAACAAGTCATATTTCTTATCCAAAGCAGGAAGGTTCAGAGCGATCTGAAGGCCCCCACCTGATGTCATTAAAACTCGAGAATCGTCCAAGGCCTATATATAGGATAGGCATTTGCGGTTGACCGCTACTTGATTCTCTACCTGTCTTGTCTAGGTACTCTAAATAATATTTGCCCTATCCGCTATGCCCCATTAATGCTTAAACACCAACAGCTCAACGCAGAGTGAATGATTAAGTTGAAAATGAGACGCTACTCTCTTCTCCTGCTTTTTCGATCCATTCTCCTGCTTTGCTTTTGCCGCTTTTCCCACTCGTTACATTCCCAGCAGCTGCAGAAACATCATCAACAACAACAACAAATCTTAGCTATTGAGACTAATGACAATCCTTTGATGATTATTGGCGCCCGTGGATACTGCCGGTGGCGGATCTGGGGCTTTTGTTTTGTCATTTCCCATCCCAAGAGTGTCATCGTACAGAACACCAAAAGCCATGTCAAGTGGAAATGGAACTTGAACAGTATCAAGCAGGAATATATCGCCCCAAAAGTAAAAGGCTGCATCGAGGACTCGGAGTCTATTACCGAGGTCAAACAGGTGGCGAATGGCAGTAAGGTCGTCGCTATTATTGGCAATGCAGCTATGGTCTTTGATGTGCCGTCTGCCTTGAACCACTACACACCTCTTATCCGTTTCGCGATCTGTGTCACACACACTCACACGCTGGAATTACTCCCAAATGATTTCCTTGCTGTTGCGACGTCTGGGGGAACTCAATCAGACGGCATTGAAATCTACGACCTTAGCACCTCAGCTCCTGCCGTCGACAGACCCGATCCACCCCCTGTACAGATTATTCAAGGATTCCCCGCAGTTCATGGACTCTTATGGGATGAGAAGGATCGAAAGCTGTGGGCTGTTGGTAACGATAAGTCTCCAGAAGGTGATGAACTTAGCAGGGGAGTTTTACGTGGTTTCTCTTTTGCTCCCAGCTCGGACCGGAGAACTGTACTACAGACTTCAAAAGGAGACGAATTTATTATCCGTCCCACAGTTCGATTGACAGCTGAGTGGGGATCGACAACCAAGTGGTGGAACGGTCCTCATGATCTGATTGGTATTCCCAATACTCGAAAACTCCTAATTACCAGCGATACGGGAGTCGTTGGAGTTGATCTCAAATCGCGGGATTACTTGGATGGGTCCGAGGTGGACAAGATTTTGGCAGGCTTCACCCCTGTTGATGAACGGCATGGCCTCCCACGGTCTGATATCAAGTGTATGAGCCTTAATGGACAGGGTCACGTCATGTACGTCCAAGCGGCATGGAAAGGCGTTTTTGGCGATGCCGTGAACGTGATAGAAGGCGGTGATGGTGTTACCAAGGTGACAACGGAGAACGGCGTGTATAAAGCACGTTGGTTTATGAGTATACCAGGATGGCCTACTGCTTGAGGATGGCTTAGTTTTCAATGATGAAGTTAAATGCTGCGAAATCAACATACAATGAGGAAAGTAGAAAGAGATGTTATTTTAATATACTGCGATCATTAAATAAACCCCAGATTCTAGTAATATCCAAACTATCGCTTAACTTCCACGTACTGATTACTCGGTATGAATTATTAGTACGACTCTAGCCAACTGAGCTACGGAAGCCGTCCAATTTGATGAGTCACCACCGACAGTTGACTCAACGGAGAATACTGAGATCTGAAGGTATTCAGAGAACCACAAGCACCCTATAACCCGACTCGCTTGGCGTTGACCAGCTAATCATCGTCTGCTAACAATTGCAATGTGATACAACGACCAAACCTGTGCCTATTGTTATCAAACCTCTATCTCGGATACCTCCCCTCAAGTTTCTCTGAGGCGACCTGTCGCAATGACGCCTCACTGGAGCCTGGTGAACTTGATTATTGCCAATGAAGTAGATCAGAGCGTATAGTTGGGCCAATCACCGGTTCCAACCGCGCGTTCCCACGACGGCAAATTTTGTGATTGATTGGCTTACTGCATGCAAGGGAAAAGCCTAGCCAATGTTTCTGCAATTATAAATAGTCCAACAATGCCATTTCAAGTTGAACCGGCTTTTCTTCGTCAGAATCCAACAAAAAGATCATTGTCTGCCCAACTCGAATATTCATTATGCCCTCCAAGACAGATAAGACCAGAAAGTCACCAAGCCCTGACGAGACCCCCAACATAATTCCTCCCCGTCAGCTTACCAGCAAGGAAGCCGAAGAAGACTATCAGAAGCAGCTTGCCATGCTCGATCAACAGAATAAGGAATATCGCCAGGGTCAGAAAAGCCAAGTCTCAGGCGACAAGAAGACCAGTGAACATGGTGGCTAGGTAGAGACCAAATGCCGATAGGGAAGAAGTTTGAATTCGGATGAACCAACAACCTCAACCTATCCGGACGGGGAACAAGCATTTTTGTCTGATCATGCGGCTAGTGACCAGCGTGTCTGAGCGGCAGTATGGTCAAGATGACATTACTGCAAAGCTGGACGGCGTTTGGGGGCATAACAAAAGATTAGACTAGATAGAAATGGCGTCCTTCAGATGCTATAATTCTTGATCATTTGAATCCAAGTTTGTTCTCTATTGCTTCCTCAAATTCATCTTCACTGCAAACGGTCTTCAGTGAGGAAGCCGTGAGTTCTCTCTGTCCAACATCTTCCCGAGGCTGTCCTACATAATAACTCAATTTCAATCTCAGCTAATTACTTCCTGCCCGATTTGTGCATTCACGACAGTCAAGCAGCGACTATGCAAGGTTATGCTTCTTTTGCTTCCATCGTTATATGTCGCTCGGGTTTGGCTTTAGCTACAGCAGCTAATTTGCCCCTAGTCGAGGTCTCGAAGGCAACAGAGACTGGACAACAGCTTTTAAGATCAAAATCCAGTCGCGGAGATCGTATTGCGCTTTTCTATTAGTCGCTGTCATGTTTATCTGTATCTGAAACCCTTAACCTATATCTCCAGTATGGGCCACTAAGGCTATGACAATCAAATATCCTTGAACACAAGATGAAAAGTCTACGGAAGATGATAGTTGTGGGTAACTACTGTAGCGGAATTCGATTTCCGGTGAATGGTTGATCATGCCTAAGTACCTAGGTAGTACTGGCATGAAACTACCAATGATAATGACAAGAAATATCATGTACGACCCTACTATTCAGAAGCCAACTAGGGAGAGTAGTTGTCTTTGATCAAAGAAAAGCCGATGCAGAGTCCGTTGTGGCTGAGGGCGCGTCTTCATTTCCCACACCGTGCTTGCACAGGACTGGACTGAAACATTATGTGAAATGTGACTGGATTTCGTTTGCCACGAACGCCACGGCATCTGCACTTTGTTCAGCTTTCAACCTCCTGAGAACGTAAGCGCCCAGTACGCCAATAAACAGTAATGTCGTCTCCACTGAAAGTCAGGCTGCGATGAAAAGGTGCAGGTTATTGGTAAGAAAATGCAAAAAGAATGGCTGGTGCAACATAAAGGTGATTATATATAGAAGTGAAAGTCATCCTCGGGTCCCATGACCAAGCCTTCTTAATTTATAATCGAAAGAACTCAGAGGAAACTCGATATATGTGCTCTATAAGTAGGGGCTTCCCGTCTGGCTTGAATCTGATGCAAGGCGCTCCTTGCAAAGTGTCGCCACGATCCAGCACCTGCGCACCAAGACCCATCGATCCAAAATCAACATAGGTTACCGACCATGGACTGCTCGTTATCAAGGCTATCAAGCCTTGTGGAGAACGAAAAAGTGGAGATCGACGCAGACATAGCAGGGATAGGAGTAGGTCATCACCCGTGGACCCGATCTGCTCAAGTCTAACGTTACTAAGGTTCTGATCGCTTTTCTTGCGACGTCTTTGGTTGCATTTATCACTCTGCTCGCAGCCTATATCACGCTCTCAGTTCCACCTCGGCTTTTTAACGCAGGGGACACCGTCCTGTCCACTCATTTGCGGGACTGCCTCCGTAGACTACGGAGAAAACTGCCCAGGCTAAAGCGTGTGAAGGTAGTCGACAGCCAGAGCGAGCGGATTGATGCTTTCATGGCCTTTATGCTTTCCATCAGCGATCAGATTCTCGTTTCTCAAGTCGCCATTCTTATTGCCGCCTTCATCATCCACGTGGAGATCACAATCTATTCAGTCAACATCGTCATAGCCCTTGGGTGCCTGGCTTCCACCGTGCACTTGGGTAGCTTCCCCTTCTACATAGACCGCCTGAGAGACCACGGGACTGCTAAGATGGTCCGAGTCATTGCTATGGCGGCTGGGTCAGGGATGCTGGCTTTCGTGTTAATTATTCAGTTGTCCTATACTTGGGACATGGAGACGCGCGTTTATTTCACTTGTGTTCTGCACGATTTTCAAATCAGAGGCGATGATATTGCCAATCGTGTTATCGGACTTTTCGTGCCGATTTCCGTGCTTTATGGCACATACGAAATTGTTCAGCTGCTGTATACGAAGCAACCGCCTAGAAGTGAGTTTAGAAAGCGGGGAATATTTTTCTAAAATCACGTTTGTTAACTAGTACCAGGTAAAGCTGATCCGTCATCGGTGGCGCAGTTGTCTGAACAGCCAAAAAATGCAGCTTTGCAGCGGTCAGACGTATTACGCATTGAAGGAGTTGGAGCAGACCTCAGTGGTATCAAACGCGAAACAGAGTTGCTGGAAAGGTTACTACGACTAATCAATCAGAAGGAATCCAATAGTATTACAAACTCGGCAGACACCTCAGATATACCCCTACAGGAGATCGTGCAAGGATCCGACAACCGCGAGGTGCAGCCTGACTTTGGCCAGTACACTTACGCCGAGTTAAAGTCCAACTTATTAAAGCCTCATCTCTCGAAAATGTCTTTCAAAGACATCTGGCGACGAACCCGGGAGAGCGAGAGACATGCTCTTCTCAGCAAGTGGCTGCAATTGCAATCGCTAAATCTTCTGGTCTCAGACTCAAAGTCCAACTTTCGTCTGAGAGCTCGAGTGTACTGGGTCGCCGAACAGTGGGCGTTCCACCAGTGTCGCGGATCTTTCATGTGGAGACTTCTGTGGCTCTGGTCTGGTAATGTTTATGGTATTGTAACTGTTTTCTTGTCCCGGTCAGACAGGACAGGGTTGTCAGGAGACCCTGATCATTGGGGCTTTGGGCAAGTTGTCCCTCTAGCTCTGCTCGCGCTGCCAATTTTTGCAGCTATGGAGAGTCACGCAGGTAAGAGATTGTTGTAAGAGTCTGAGAAACTGACATGTGCTGATGTAACATCCAGACTATAAGAGGAACATCAAGTCAATCACTGTCAAAAGTCATGCATCGCCCTCGGGCTCTGTGCTAGTGCCTGGAGTGTTCGTTCATATGAACCACTCAGATGGCTTATCGAGAGACGATCGTGAAGCTACCAACTACGTGAGAAAGGTTGATGAAGCATTGCAAAAGCGTGCCAAGGATATGGGTCATCCAGAACTTTACAAGTGGGCCAAAGGACAAGAGCTAAAGCATTCATCAAGCATCTGGAATGCTGTTGTTTATCATACTTTATTCATGGTCTCCTTCACCACTGCAATGGGTGGGTTCATGGCCCTTGGGACTTTATGGGTCATGGTCACACTGGTATCGATAATGCTCATTCTCACTATTCGCAGGGCTGCTGATCTCGTATGGATGGCCAAGCGTACTAGAACAGGACCCGCAGTTTTAAAATATCTCGGTCGCATAACTTCGAGCGAATTCCAACAGGGCGGCGGTCATGGCGAGCGAATGATGGCGGCTCAAGCGGCTGGAGAAGTGGAGGAGGACGTACAGGATGAGGAACCAAGAGAGGGAGAGATATAAGCAGTGTGTTGTAATTGGTTTTCTTGATAGATGAATTCATTAAGATAGAGGGGTTTTTAAACTCACGTAAGATACACAGTAGTTAGTCATTGCGTTGGTCACGTTTGATTGTGAGTGTAAGTTAGGAGAATGCAGCAATCAGTGGAAGTCGAAACACAGTGCATATTGATCATGGATCGTGATGACCGACTCTGAACGATGGTAGAATACAGTTTCAACCGGCCTAAAATCTCGTGTCTTACGGCAAAGCCCATAGGTATGGTTGAAATTCGGTCCTAATACTATGCTTCCAATCCTGAAGGATGAACGGAGTAGGCACGCACAGACGTGATCAGACTTCTACGTCATCCCGACCCTAACGCGACAAGAGATCGTCGTTCTTGGATACTCAGCCTCAACATTTAGATCCTACAGTGGAGCATCTGATAAGGGAATCCAAGGAAACACTCTGGAATAACTTTCCGAAATTGTGATGATAAGGTTAAAACATTCCTACGTGATCCTTCTGTGGACTGCCGGGCCCATATATCTTCCTTCCGGCCCGCTGTTTGCGCGAAACTACCAACGACGTTGAATCAAAGCTTTTGATGCGACATACTAAAATCTCATTTGGTCGTAGTTTGATTCAGATTGGCAAGATATGACGAATATCGTAGAAGCAGCAGAGGTTTTATGGTTACACCGCCAGAATATCAGTGTATATATATCTAGATATTGACGACCGAAAACAGTATCATCTCAATTCAACACATCATTCTTTCAAACCTCAACCAATATCATTGGCACCCTCTCACATACATCAAAACCAGGCCGAAACATTCAGTATGAAATCAACTCTCGCCTCAACCGTCCTCTTTTTCGGCCTCGCCCTCGCCCAATATGGCGGCCAAATCAAAGTCAAAGACGACGGATGCCCCCAATTCACAGCCGGCGAGAAGTCACAGACCCTAAGCTGGACCAAGGGCAACAACATCTGCGCCGACCTCTCCAATATCTGCCCCGACGGCAAATGCTTCATGGCCTTCCAGGCACTTGTCACCGGAACCGACAGCCGCACACCCGCCAAGATGGGAGCTTGTCCATCGGATGACTGCTCCAGAGACTGCCAGACTTGGGATGTTGAATCACAGAGCAACAGCATCTCCGTTGACTGTGCTGAGTTTACCGGCCAGCACTACTTTTATTTGGGTGATTAAGGGACACACCGAATGTCAAGGAGCGCGCAGGCATATGCTTGTTCATGATGTCAAAAGCAAGAAGGACTGTTGCACCACCACGATAGACAACTATAAAATACACAAACCTTCCCTATACTTGAGTAAATGTCTCCGTTCAGACTATACCATGACCAATGTTACTGGGACCTTTCAATGTCTAAGATTCAATCTCATCGTTGATTTAACATGTCCCGAGTCAGAAGAAAAAAGTGACAGGTAGCTTACCCAGCGCTACTTTCTAGTTCAAAGTACGGCATGAAAACCTGTCCATGGATTATGAATAAGAATCTTTGGTAAGATACCTGAGATCGACATCGCAGTGAGAGGCTCGGCTATACATACTCTCAAAATGATAGCGCACTTTTCATCAAAAAAGTTATGATTTAGATATTTTAATGAAATAATAAAAATCCACTGATCTAGTAAGTCTGGATGACCTAACTAACAGACTGATATCTCAGGCAGGAAAAGAGGAAACACCCGGCAGTCCTTTTTCGAGGCGCATCATAGGCCGCTTATCTTTCCGAGCAAGCGGGCAAGTCACTCTTAAATCACGATCGTGAAAATGTTCGGAAAATTCTACTGGGGCTCTGACTTCATTGTTGATTGCAACGTGATAATTGCATACACTCAATCCAACTTTATTGAAGCTCTCCTTTGTCCCTATCACTCGGTCTTTTTCGTACTATCAGACAACTGTATTCAAACCCAGAGGAGCGAAAATGGCCGAGCTCCAGCCATTTACGAAGCGAGAAAATATTTCCAGAGGTAATTTCGGAAAATTAATCCAAATGGGTTCAAATTTTCCACTCAACCTGGCACATCCCGGACTCCGCTATTTTCGCTAAATGTTCTGCTACATCCGTGCCCCGCTGATGCTCACAGGCATAATTACCAGAGATATTCCATGGAGATGGAGCTGTGCGAGCCTCATTTTTCATCAATCAGAAAAGAATCACCAAATAGGCTAGATCTTAACCCTTGAGGTCGTGGGGCGGCAATTTTACCGATAGTGCCGGCGCTCGATCCTTAGTATACACCTTGATCTATCTTGATCAGATGTCATGAGACTGGTAAAGATGGTTACTCGATGACTTTGATGAACTTGTCCTTCCAAGCGATTCTGTGAATAGGCTAAATCTTATAACTTCTCCCTGGAATAGTGCGCTGGTGGCAAATGAGAAGGTTCGCAGGAATCCCTAACAGAGCCAATGAGGACAGGCTTAAATGATCCTTCACGTCTCGTGTTAGCTTGAAACGAGAACCAAGTCCGTGGCAATGCATGAACAAGGGAACCGCACCATAGAGGTCGGCCCATGCCGTCTGGAGAAAAATAATGGACAAGGTCCAGTATAGGAGGATGATACGATGGTGGCTACAGGGACTTGACGCGCACATTGGATATTATATCATCAAGTTCAACATTTTCTTCTTTTTTCTTTACTTCCTTTAACTACTAGTCCACACTCATCGAATCTCGAGATGGTCAACTCAGCATTCGTTGGCGAGCCGCCTGCGACGGAAGATGATCTCAATATTGTCCGGGGCATACTTCGCATGTACGGCCTCGGTAATGTCGACCCTAGCCTTGGATTGACATTTTCCATCCAAAGACCAAAGAACCCACCTGACGAATCGAAGCAACCTGGAATTTTGGCAGGCATGATCATTGTTATTCTTGCCATTGTGGTGCCCACGGTCGCGAGAATTATCATCCGTCTCAGAGGATCGAGAACGCAATTCGGTCCTGATGATTGGGCCATCATCTGTGCTGCTGTAAGTTGATACGCGACGATCAAGATCGATTGCTGACGGGTCATTAGTCTTTGGCAGTTTCCTACCCATGCATCTGTATAGCAATGCTCGCTAATACGGGCGCCGGTCGACATACGTACGAAAGCACATACGAAGAATACAACCTCTACATGTACTACCTGACGGTGTGCAAAATAATATTCTACGTTGCTGTCGGGCTCATCAAGGTGTCGATCACCCTTTTCGTCCGACGACTGGCAGACAGGGCATCAAAAGCTTGGAAGCTCTTTGCCGATATATTCCTTGGGACTGTAGTGATATACATACTCCTCGCGATATTCTGTAAGTTAAGGAGCTGACAGAATGCGTCGCTATGATACTGATAAGAATTAGGGTTCATCTTTGCTTGTAGACCTATTGGATCAATGTGGAATAAGAAGTACGCTGGATCTTTGAAGGACCCTCCAGTATGTGTCGATTCAATGTTTCAGAATAAGTTCTTGAGTAGTATGCATGTTGCACAGGTAAGTACAAATATCACTTCGGTCCGGCGACAACACTGACAGCGTACCGGCAGAGCATCGTGCTTCTTCTGGCACCAATTATCATCCTGTGGTACGTGAAGATTAACAAAGGTAAGAAAGCGCGCCTGTTCTTCATATGGCTTGTTGGAGGCACCACGGTATTAGGCGGCCTGCTACAGCAAACCATGATCACCATCAGTAACGACTCTTGCTGGCAATACACATCAGCATTACGATGGACAGTGATGGACCTTACATTCGGCACATTAGCCGCCTCACTACCTGTTCTCGACGCAGCGATCATGGGTACATGGAGTTCCATCAAGACCAAGATTGGCGCATCAGGCTCACACTCACGATCTCGGACCCAAGGATGGACAGACCTGGAGAACGATACAAGACATACAACAACGATCCGTCGCGGTAGCGAGGTGGATTCCGACTCGATTGAGAATATCATGAGTAAAGACAAGGGTGGCGGAATGGAGATGGGCATTCTACGGACTCACGAGGTTCAGTTGAGTTATGATTCGGATCAGGAGCCGAAGAACCCTCGTGTAATAGGCATGGGAAATTAGCGACAAGCCTCAAAAGAACCTTTTTTTCTTGTTCATATCAAGCGGTAGTTACATGGGTACATAACATGAAGCCACAATGCCTGCATCACACCAAAATCCAACGGGCGCAAGGTAGACCATGCTATAATTCGAAGGATCGAACTAGTGTTGTGTCAGATATAATCTTCCTTCCCATGACAACGGCCATTCATTGCACATTTTACGCTGTGTGTCCGAAAATGGGCTGATCAGATGCACAGAAGCATCCACCCAAGCCCACACTTATCCAGGATCATCGTCCTTGGACGTTTACGGGCTCCAGTTGTGTGGTTCGCATCGGATCCGAGGGTTCGGACACCCCAGAAGAGGCAATAAAGCCTTACGTGCCAAGAGATGTGTTCCCGCACACCGATGGCACAGTAATTATTCCGCCTTCCAAGATGATACCATCCTAGTTTTTAACAAACAGCTTTATGATTTGCTGAGTCAAAGTTATCCAGCCATTGACGGTCGAAGCCGTTTCGCCACGTTAAGATCCAAGTTTGGTGTGAATTTCCGATTCAACTAAGAATATAATCGCTGCACTCTACGTATATTGAGTATCTTTCCCTCGTAGTATCCTGTCTCACCGTCGAGTCTTCAGATGTAAGGTCATTTACCCTCCTTCGGATCGGGCAACCTGTTCATGCTCATCTATTCCCGTTACACGAGCCATGGTAATTACTCCTTTCAGGGATCCCCTGTTCTTCTCCACACCCTAACCTGACTGGTGCAAGAGACAATCCACGCACTCGATCCAGCGAGGGAAGGGACTACAACGGTGGAATAAACCCTGGACATTGTATAAACACCTTCTGTACTCCATACCCAAGGTTTGCCAGTGTGTCGAGAATTCATTCTTTAGATCCTAACCACACGTCGCTCTTTTACACAAGCCCGGTATTGTTTGCTGGCAGCCACTCATTCGCATATACGTATAATTAATCAATCAATCAACATGGCTCGCTTTTTTCTCAACTCATTGTTATTCCTCGGCGCTCTTGCGCAGCCTGTGGAGGAGAAGCATGTCAAGGACTGCACCGGAACTAATGCTATCAGTATGTTCTGCAACTCGGCCCAGGCAGCGTACAAGCGAGACTTCTTCTACATAGGCGGCCGTCCCGCCAAAGGCTCGTCTGGAACCATTACAGTCGACCAGATCTATGTTGAGAAGCTAACACCGACCACGCGGTATCTGCAGGAGAATCCTCTTGTTTTCTTCCATGGCGGTGGTCTTTCGGGTAGCACATGGCTCAACACGCCTGATGACCGCGAGGGCTGGGCAAGCTACTTCACCAAGAGAGGCTATGTTGTCTATCTAGTAGATAACAATGGTATCGGTCGTAGCGCTGAGAATGCTATCGCCAGCTTCCCTATGGCCGCTGGCTCCGCTAGCGAGACTGTCATGAAGTTCTTCACTTCTCCCCAGAACTACGACACTTATCCCCAGGCGAAGCTGCACACTCAGTGGCCTGGTACGGGAGCTGACGGCGACCCTGTCTACGACCAGTTCAAGAAGTCTCTCATTCCTCTTACCACCAATTTTATCGGTCAAGAGAATGCCCTCCGTGCTGGAGGCTGTGAGCTTCTCTCCCTGCTCGGCGAGAAGGCTTTCCTCATCTCACACTCGCTTGGTAGCAGAAACCCTCTTCTGCTTTCTAACGATTGCCCCGAGTACATCGCCGGTAGCATCAACCTTGAAGCCGCCACTTCGCCTTTCTGGTCCTATGCTGAGGGTCTTGGTGGATATGCTGGTTCCCCTTGGGGTCTTACCAACACGCCCGTGACCTATGACCCTCCTGTCAGCGACCCCTCCGGTAAGTTAACCCATCGACCATTTACCCCGACCTCTTCAACTAACATTCTCTCACAGAACTTGAAAGCGTATCCGTTGGTAACGAGACTTTGGCTCACCGTAACTGCTACCTTCAAGTTGAACCCGCCCGCAAGCTTCCTCAGATCAACAAGGTCCCCTACCTTCTTCTGACTGGCGAGGCCTCCGTTCACGTCACATACGACCACTGTGTTATCGACTTCCTCAAGCAAGCAGGTGGCAAACCTGAGTGGATCAAGCTCGCTAATTGGGGCATTAAGGGCAACGGTCATTTCTTGCACGTGGAGAAGAACAACCTAAAGATCGCTGGCCTTGTGGAAGCCTGGATTCAAGGCAAGGCATACAATGGTCGCCAGTTCTCCTCTAAGTAATGGTAGAGGATTTTACCTACTTTAGATATCTTGAATATAGGTTTTGACAATGGACATGTGATTATGGACCAAGCCGTGGTGCAGCTGCTTACAAAACTCTCGAGTGACATATACTGGTGTAACGTGTAAAAATAACTCAAGTCTTACTCGAAACTAAAAACTTCTTATTCACGCTTCATGAAGCTCGTAACAGAGTGGACAAAGAACGACGATCTTAATTTATTAAAGAGAGTGCCTATTCTACCGCACCAGAAGATAGTGCTGCGAATTCCAACACGTCTAGACCAGTAAGACTCATCAAGATCGCTTGATCGTCGTCGTTATCAGTTGCGTGATGGCTGAAATTCGGCAAATCCAATTGGAGAACAGGTAAATGGTGCTGCACTGCTGGCCTTGTCATGAGTGAATCTAGCATTCCCAACGCTCTTAGGCTCGGTCCACCGTCATTTGCAAGACTTGTAGCAGGCTCTGACTCCATCAGCGAACTCGATAGCATCATCGACGATACAAAAGGCTGTACTGCGGCTGCGCTTTGCATGAACACGTCGTCATCCGCTTGTGGCTGCCCCTGATTAGCGAGCCACTCGGTCCAGTCATTGTATTTGGAAGACGACAATAGCTCCTCATTATGAGGTTGTCCAAATGGTTGTCTTGAAAGACTCAGCTTGCGGGAAGCCTCATCTGAAATGGATTGGAGAGATTCAACAAGTTTGACGCCCATCTCAGCTGTCGGATTTCCTGCTGCCATGCCTCGTAGAAAACCCAGCCCCAGATCAACTCGCCGTTGGTATCCAAATCCGCGTTCCAGGATGCCTGCGATAAGTGTAACAATAGTCGCAATACTGCAAGCCTGGAAATAAGGGAAGGCTGATCGTGTCATACCACTAGTTTCGTCTAGGCCTTCGAACAGATAAAGGAGCTTTTTGGATGCTCTTTTGCACGATCTCGCCAACTTTTCAGTCGAGTCATCTATGATCCATGGCTGTGCATCCTGCCCCAGGTGGTATCGCAAGGTCATTCTCACTATTCTGATGAGAGATGCCTTGCCCATTATGATACGAGTATAGTAGTAGTTCAGGTAGAGATGAAAGACAGCACGGTATCGTGAGTCTGAAGGAGGGATGGCGTCGAGACTGAACCCTTCAGGCAAAGAGTTCTTCCATTCTTTCAAATTGTCCTCCAGACTGGTAACCCTTTCGTTTATGCCATCATCCGCTGCCGTTGACCTTGTAATGTTAGTATAAATCCCAGTGGATTGTCCTGTCTGACGTACTCTGGATCTACGGCCATATCCATGATGGTTATCAATCGAGCGTATGCTATTTGTAGTAGAATATTGTTGAACTTTTGACCTCTATCAAGATCTTGTAACGGAGCTGGTAATGGAACTTCGATAGAGGTTGATAGTACAGAGCGAGGCCTGTTCAATTTGATAGCCGTACATCTAGGTACTGTTAGTATGAGAATATGACTGGTTCTCGATCAACAGACCTTTCCGATGAATAAATAGACCACCAGAGACGACCTCGACTTTCGCGCTCTCGTTCCTCTAGCGTTTCGTCTGGATTCTGATGTAGGCCAAGAGACAGGGCTTTTCTCAAAGCCATGCTCATATAGAGATAAGAAGTGCCTACCACGTTCATGGGCATGAGATACACGCTCAAGATGAAACATGCTTGAATGGATCTTATGCTATCGTCTTCAAGAATATCCGGTATGAGAGAGCTAGCTTGCTGAAAGAATATCTGCCCGGGATCCCCTTCCGGCACAGTTGGGGGGTTCCCTCGCCGCTCAAGGGATGTCAATTGGCTACCAAGCGCAAATATTGTCAATACGAGACAAACAAAGCTGGGATCAGATCTCAGCTGGCAGGAAGGGTCGTTATAGAACTTATCCAGTTCATCACTGATCTGCGTCTGATCAAAATAAAAAAAGACGTCTGTGCCATATTTGATGCAAACATTGACAAGAAACTCGGCCACAGACTGCGGAGGAAATGAATCCACGACATTCGTCAACCTTACGCGTTCTGAAGACGACGGTCGCGTTGGAGGATCGACAGGCTTGCGAATTCTGTTAGAAAATAGTATTGGTAACACTAGACCGAGAACTTACGATTTGGGGGCGCCAATGTCCTGTCCTTCGACGCCAGGTATAGAGTCCAGAGAGAAAGCTTCTCGTAGCTTGTTTAAGAAACGTGGCCACACTATGTTTTCTGTTTGTCATACAATGATTAGCTCATGAACTCCCACGGGTAAAAGAAGGCATACCGCTACTAATGGAAGTTTTTGTTTGCAAAGTTGCTGGACTTTGACCAGTCGATCCAGTGGCACCCTTAGCGAGCATCGATCGAGATGATCTATTCCTGCGCAACGTAAGCTTTGGATGAGAGACAGATCTATATTCATTTGTGACATACCTTCCGTAGCGACAGTGTGCATTGTTTACTTGACATCTTTGGCACAACCCGGGTCTCGACTCAATGCACACAAGCTTTCGGACCCTACATCTGTCGCAACTGAAAACCCAAATTCATGTTACTTTAATTCTCGTGAAAGTCGCTGAAAGATACTTACGCTCCAGACGCACTTTTGCGATTATTTTCAGCGATACGTCTGCGGCGGCGGCGAATTGCAGCGATTGTATTCATGATCTCAACACAATATAGGGGTTTAAGGATTGATTGATTAGGGACGTTTACGCGTCGGTGTTTCTTCGCGGGTAGTGTGCGATGTCACATGACTCGTTACTTGGTTAGCGTGTTATAGCCCGTTAACAATGCTTGGCGATAAGGACATAATCTTTTGTTAGTGCACAATCGCTGGGCAACCGACATCAATTCTTGTGGAGCTACCAACCCTATAGGCCAGTTAATTGGTAAAACAAGCAACAAACTGCAGACGAAACATTTTATTCTTTCTTATCCTATATTTTCAACATGATCGAATATTAGTTCCTTATTAATGCCAGTATTTTGTAAAATTCGACCGAGCAGAAACAACAATGGACCTTCACAAGGTTTTCGCGCCAGGATGATCTACTCAACGACAACCTAATCAAATTAATACAAAAAGTTAAGAATAGATGTTGTTCTTGTGACAAAGTTTCAGGGACTTGAACTCTGCGCGATTCTTATAAATTGATTTGTTATAAAGATGGAGAACAAAGCATGCTCTTTGCCACATTAGAAAACAGTACTCAAGCATACTAAATGGTTCAGTCAGAGAACCATCGCCCTTTGCCCTGGTCAACCAGCTTTTGATGATGAACAAATATGAGTCCAGCCGACCAACCTGCCCTGCCACCACAGTTACTCTTGATCATAGACATGTTGGAACTGAAGGCGTCTACAACTCGTGTCATCCTCAGTGACTGAAACGATAGCACAATTCAGCCCATGCAAATCATCACCCTCCTGCAGTAATCCCAGTGAAGTCAACTCGCGAAGCGGCTTTGAGCTGACTTCGTTCAAGCGGTACCACATGCCTAGCTCCGCTTCTCTGACGAAGCTATACATGCGCTGAGCAGATTCGGGTTGATCAAGCGCCGTGACAAGGAATGCGACGGTGATGCTGTCGAAATTCCCATCTTCGACGCATTGGAGTCGAGCGCTAACATCGGCGACTCGGTCGAGGTAAAGGGCGATGGCGCTGCGAGCCTCTGGGACCTCCGTATCGTGATTTTCGGGTTCCTCATGATGGACAAGAGTGTTTGGAGTTGATGAAGACTCGGTAGGGATTTCGGTAGAAAGGGATTCGGCGGTGCTCGGTTGGTGTGTGAGCGCCAAAAGAAGTGACGTTTGGGAATTCAACTCGCCGAGGAGGAAGCGCCGAAGACCCTGGTGTCTCAAAAGATGGTCGCTAAAGAACTGATATCGAGGTCCGTTATAGTCCCATGGATATTGGGGAGTGGGAGAAATATCCTTGACTAGCACGACAGATCAGTCGAGACACATCATCGCTATAATACGTAGAAAACATACGCCAGACATGCCAGAGCCTCAGATTACGTATATAAACAACATGAGCTCGATGGGGTCGTTCACCAGGGTGGTTACGCGGGAAGTGGTACGCAAACTAAGCTGATACCTCATCTTCGCACTCGACCTCGACCTCCTGGACCTCCCCAATTGTAGTGCCGGGTCGCATCCAGAGGAGGAATGCGTACATATACTCGCGCCTCTGCAGCGCAGGCGCATCTTCGCCGACCCAGAGCATGGGAAAACCAGTTGTGACAAGGTCACTGTGGTGGACGAAGGAGCGCTGAGTCATGGCGTAATGCGGATGAGCGGGAGGAAAAGTATGGCTTAAAGTGCGTTGATAAAAGAGAGATTCCTTTTGGGAAAGCAGAGAGTGAATGAACACAGAAAATGGAGAGGATCATTGAGTGACGCGACGGGATGCGGTTGTGGAACGTTAATCATTCACTGCCGTGTGACAGCTGCGTGCCACTGCCACAGCAATTCCGACGACCAGAGCTAGAGATAAGTGACGCTGTGTTACAGCAATCCAGTTACTAAGCTTCTCTTAAAGATCAGCATCGTGGCCCGCTACAAACACTTCGACAAAGAACTTGAGTATGTAAATTACCAATAACCTTCTAGTGTCTGGTTCTCGAGATATTCTGGGCAGGCTCCTCCACTAAGCAACGGAACGATGACTCGCCATGTCAGAGTTGTTTTTCTTTCGTCTTGTGTAGCCTGGAGCAGGTTCACTCCATGGAGTACCCGGAGACTGTAACTTCACATCCTGTATTATCCGGCTGTTAGAAAGTGTACCATCAGCCATCTGTCACAGACAACTATTTAAAGACCAAACTATGCATCTTGAGAACTTGTCCAGCTTTCCAGGAAGTGGGAGCCATCACGTTGTTCTTGAGATTTCCCTCTATTCATTTCTAGGAAGGCTCCGGTCAATCTTCAAATCCAGGTACCATTAATTTCATAGCTAGATGGCTCTGTTTACATGACATACCTTTCTGCATATCCAAGCTGTTGGTTGGTTCTTTTGCAAACCAACAATCAGAGATCTTGGCATTAGTAATGCGTGGGCTGGCCCGATAACCAACAGCGCAAAGCGGAGATTGCACTCCACTATTGGAAAATCTCACCGAATATTTAGGCAGAAGGGTCGCGCTAACAAATCAGCCGCAATCAGGCCTGTGAGTTGGCAACAACAGTTTATGTCAAATAAGACAGTTAAACCTGGAGTATCTCCATCGAATTCTCCAACTATTTGGCAACAGAGGGTTTGTTGGCAGTATGGGTTTGCCGGTTATCATCTCCCACTACCTACGCTATGGCTGGGAAATCATCAAGCTCGTCTTGCGTACTATCAAAAGTGTTTTCTTTCTCACGCTACCATTGACAGTACTCACTATCATCCTCTCGATAATCCAAGGCCTCGTTCTTGGTGCATGGCGCCATGAAAAATCAGTCAACCACCCTGCCTTGTTGATGAATAACATGATGACAGTCAAGACATATGAATGGTTCAAAGAGCCTGGAGGCCAAAACCCTCTTCGAATACCGCGAGCACCTTACCACATCCAGCAACTGTATAACCCTCTAGAATGGACGAAGGAACTGGATCTTGTCAGACCTCGCGATTGGAATACCGACAATGTTGGAGTCTTGGCAAGTTTTGGAGACTTGCGTCGCAGACGACCTCGGTCTGTGAGACACATGAATTGGCATCACTGGATCTACCTCTCAGCCAATGCACAGCCTCTGAACGAGACTTGGAATGCCGATCCCTGGGATAAAGCTTTTCTCGACTTACTCGAGCACAGAGATAGGCATGAGTATTGGGGTCGTTCGAATTTCCACTATATCACCTGCCCGGGAAGCTTCCTTTGCGATATCTGGAGTGTCTCAGCCCCGGCATTGATTCACTTCACTAACGAACCGATACAACGAAATGCAACCCAGGGTAGATCTATGAAGCCAATTCTGGATCCCGTTTCTGTGCGAGTTTTTGAGCTTCCTCTCAAGAAAGTAGTTATCCCTGGCATCTTTCCCAGTCAATTCGAACAGATGCGGTCTATCACAGCTAGTAACTCAACTTATTGGCGAACAAGAGACAAGTATTCCAACTCCAATCAGATCCACGGTCAAGGACTCAAAGTATTGGAGAAGATGGAAAAGAAATACCCCTCGACATATGGCAGGCTCGTTTGGCTGGAGGACAAGTGGGTCAATCTCTGGGGTTCAGAAGACGTGGCTCTCGTCGCCATGTCTCGTTATGGTACATTCATTGCAGCAGCTAGTTCATCCTATTTCGGTGCGCGAACATGGAAAAATGTGGAGAACTGGTGGAAGAGTAGAGAAAACCGCCAGACAAAAGGAGACAGCAGCACTCCCCAACTAGCGACTGACAAGGCGGCGGATGATCCAGTGGCCCGTCAACTTCAGAAGTTTCTGGACAGCTTGAGTGAGGAGGACAAGGAGAAGTTTGGAAAAACACGACGAGGAGAGATACTCTTGAACAGGATACAGAACGGCCTCGAGAAAAATGATTGGAATTCTAGGGAGGATTTAATGTTGAACATTGAGGATGCCCTAAGGGTGAAGGGGGATGGCAAGGTGGGTCGTGGTTGACCACGGTTCTTCCATCTATCACGTATATATGCCGGAAGAAATGAGTGTGAATACTCCGTAGTTTCCACTCTACTTTAGTCTGTGATAGTCGTCTTGCAGCAGTTGTGGGCGTCCTCTGCTGTGATCCAAAATCATGATGATGTTTCAAGTTATTCGTGATGGTTCCATCACGGTGATTAAATAGGGCGCATTTGATACTTCGGCGAGACAAATCAGGGATACATAGAAGGTATCCATTGGCATCGACACAGAAGTCAAAGCTCACACATTCTTCCCAATACCTCAAGAGACATTACCCACCTTACGCATCTAGCACAAGGTGTATCTTGACTCTCACACAGTTCATCCTACTATCTTGGGGCCAATGTCGACCAGAGAAATATCGTCGAGTCCCGCAGCTAACGTAACTCTAGAGCCTATGGTGCATTTAAGTTTGAACACGACGGAGATGCCAGTACTCAATGGCGAAAAGTCGATTTTGTACTCCGTGTACTGTTCGAGATTATTGAAGTTGAAAACCCACTGCGCGAGCCTCATTTCGAACGACGGGGTGGCCTGGGCGACTTCAATGACACAAATGTCAGATGCGCCCCTGACAGGCACCGGGTCACTGAAGAGAATGGCGTATGCACTGAGTCGGTATGTTCGTTCAGTGTTGAGCCCGGAAACGGCCTGGGAAATCCGCTTGGATCCATCTGCAACCTCGTTGTTGAGTGCAAATTCCCTGTGTTCCGTTAGTAACGCGGGTTAGAAAGATCGAGTTGTTTTTGGCTTACACGTATCTCCTGCCGAGACGAGCTTTTGTGCTGTGCTCTTGAATAGTGGCAGCGTTCAAGGCCCAGTCGGTGTTGACGATATCCTCGAAATTACCGTTCATGATGAATTCGGTGATCACAGGTGCCTCGGAGACAGTAGTTGAGGCCTCGGTAGTGGAAGGCGCCTCGGTAGCGCTGCTTGTACCAACTGTCGTGATGTCTGTCGTGGCAGTAGCAGGTTGAGTCTCGGCGATGGTGGTATCCGAGGCGTCAGTGATCTCCAAGGTAGCCGAGGTTTCAATTGAAGTCGCGGTTGTTGCAGCATCAGTGCTCAATGTCTCGAAAGTAGTCGCTGTCTGGATAGAAGATGAAGCGGTAGTTGTAGTTGATCGATCAGGACGACAGAGGGCGCGGGCACTGGCCACAGGGAGCAGCGCAGCACCGAGAACAGTGACAAAGGATGACCAACGCATTGTGGATATAAATGAGAGTAATCGCAGCGTTGATGCAAAAGGAGTGACGAACGGTAAACGTTGGGGAAGAGAGTCAATAGCAGAAGGAAAGGAACCACTCCTACTATTATAGACTGATGGACCCTGAGCAGCCTAGCGGGAGCACAGTAGCGTCAAATGCTTAGCCCAGCGCATTTCAATCCTATCTCAATCTAATAATTCTCAGCGCGCATATTTTTTGAGCTATGTCCACGGAGCAGCTGAATATGGCCAAGATAGTACGGAGTACAGCTTGATTCAGTAAATCCAGCAGGGTCCAGGGATACTGACCGCTAAGGCACAACGGCTAGGTTCAAGTGCCGGGTGTAAGACCTGACTATTGATAAACTATCGGCCGCCAATTTCCACACAAAGTGGAGATACTTGTTCGCTGAACCTGCGATTATTACTCAAGACAACGATCTGCAAAGGGTCTTTTCTGTCAATTAGAGACTAAAACATTGATTCTTAGTATACCTTACTATGACATCATCTCTTCAACGTACAGAACTGTATTCTTATCTTTATTTTCTTCTGTTTAACCCAGTGAATTGAGTTGAACATTGATGACTGGTATTGTTATGGCGGGCCCCTTCAAGGTGGATTCGCCAAGAGCTGCAATGATCAATATTCCAGGGACAAGGATATTTATTGCTTCTTGCGACGGAGCTCAGCTCCGTGAAGTGAAATCCACATCACCTGTTGACATATATTCTCGCTCTGTCCAGTGTTTCTCCTCCCTTTTCCCCTACGGCATTTCCAACTAACTCACCTTCATTGAGCCGCAGCCAAATCACTCGCTCAAAATGTCCTCCATCAGGTCCCTGATCGCTCTTGTTGCGATAGGACTCTTCTCGACTGGAGCCAGCGCTGGTCCTTGTAAGCCCAGCGTGTCGGCCTCCATCTCAGCTGAAGCAACAACCCACACCGGGACTGCCATCGACAACACCAGTATATTTCCCACTCAGGGTAGTGCCTCGTCGAGTATCATGATTGAGGAGTCTTCCACGGCTATTGCGCACCCGACAACAACATCCGAGGCCCTCGTAGTATCCACAACAGCTCAGCCAACAACATCGATCAGTGTTTGTCATATAGAAAACCCCACAAACTACATTCGAAACCCCAGCTTCGAAAGTCCAACCCCATCTTCCGAGGACAGTGCAATTCCCTGGACGGTTCGATCGAACGCTGAATTCAAGCACCAGTCTGACGGCAAGCCCGCACATAGTGGGAACTACATGGTGTAAGTCCACATTGCTCGACAGACATGCGATCGCTCCTAACGCGGTATCACAGTACTGTTGGACTCCAAAACCCTCGATTCGATGACTCAGGAGAGGTCAGTCAACAGGTCACTGGACTGACAGTGGGATCTTGGTATCGAGCTTCATACTACTGGACCCCTACATACATCTCAAACCCTACATGGAATAATCGTTGCTACATCAGTGTCACAGCTGGCGCCTCGCATTCGTCATACAAGGACAATTACGTATCGTATACCAACCCCGGCGAGTTTTCTCAGAGGTCGTTTGACTTTAAGGCCAGTAGCTCAGATCTGAAACTCCTGTTCTATGTTTGGTGCGATTATGATGATATCCGTGTGGATTATTTCATTCTCGATGATTTCGAACTGGTTGAGATTTGTCCACCTCTTGAGAGCCAGGCACCGATATAAATACTTTGGCTACACTGATCCACTTTGAAACATATCAGTCATAGTACCTCGAGTTAGTAGTAGGTCTAGAAGTTGAGGAGATTTTTGGACGAATTTAAGAAAGGGTTTCAACTATATAGTCGGGGAAGAGTTATCTTGCTAGCTATACAAGTATGTTTACACGGCACCAGCTCGCTCTTCTGGTACAACTACATAATGCAAGGTACCCTTCTTATCTCCAATATTATAACCAACATTGTAATCATTTTTGTCGCGGCCTTTCACACTAGAGGCTTTCTTCCATAGACAGAACAGCTATGGATCGGTTAGCTCATGTACTAGATTGACCAAGAGGCGCACTCACATAGGCCAATACCCATGAATCCTTGGATTGTTAAGATCCTTCCTAACCTCCGTAAGGAAAACTTGGATGTCTTCGATTGACCAACCATGTGCTCTCGTAAACGGAGCTATGGTCAGTGACTCCAGAGCAATCGCGATATTCTCGTTGTTCCACACACCGAGCTCCTTAAACTTCTTATCTTTGGGCCAGTGATTCGACGGCCACTTGAAGCGGGTATCGACGATCTCAGTAAACCCTGCTTTCGACATTATATCTTTAAATCCATTTATCTTTTGGTAAGCTTGTTGTAGCTTGATAGAGGATTCATTCAACAGCTTGCTCCATGTCATGATTGGTCCGTCGTCCGGAAGTGTGCCGTCGTCGGATTTCATCATGACGTCGATTTCCTGGATCTCGATGTAACCGCCCGGGGCGAGATTCCTTTATGGTTAGACTATAAATGGAGACAGTATCGAGGCACAATTTAACTTACTCGTAGATTTTGCAAAAGTATTCCGGCCAGTCGGGGATGCTGAAATTCATCATCCTACTATGAATGTAGTCAAAGGGCTCAGAAAAGCCCCAGTCCTCATGGATATCGTCAATGATAAACCTTACATTAGGCGGAACACTTGCTAATTATCAGTGCCCATGCCGAGAACAAATCATCTCCATAGACTTACAAGGTGGGCTGAATGGGGGATAGATCGACGCCAATGACCTATGCCAGTTAACCCTTGTTCATCACTTCAAATGCTGTGTCACTTCTTTTTGGAAAGGTCCTACCTCGGCTTCAGGATGATCATCACCAAAGTCAATTGCCCATATCCCTGTGCCTGTGCCCAAGTCTAAAACGCGCTTGACTTTGGAATCAGGCAGGTTTGGGGTGAAAGACCAAGCTTGTTGTCGAAAGTGAGAAGGAATAGATTGTGCTGTAGGTCTAGGCGTCGTCAGTGCCGATGCGGCCATATGCTTACGAGGTCAGTACCTAGCCTGTCATTCTCGCGGTCGTCGTTGGGAAGATGATATTCTTCACGTGTTTGAGGTTAGCACTATACTTGCTGGGGTATTCTTTCGATAACTGACTTCCATCCTTGTAGCCGTGGTATGTTCTCCCATTCTCCTGGCGGAAGTCGAGAATAGAGCTGCTCAAACTCGCGGTTGATGGTGTTGCATCCTTTGATTGTTACTAAGCTCATCCTTACATCTGTATCACGACTGCTAGGTTTATCATACCTCTCCAATCGACGAATCTAGATCGCCTTGAACCTACGTCATGAAATCAGTCGACCAATTTGCGATATGAACAGAGAAGGGACTCGCATCTTCATCAGCTACAATAGGATCTTCAACGTGTGCAGCCATGTTTTCAACCGAATGTATTCTTTTTCAGTCGTGTAGCATTTGTGTGATTTTCACAGGACAGACCAGCCTTTAATACCTCATCGGCATTTTTGGAACTGAGAAAACAGCCAATTGAATTTGTCAGAGACCGCATTGTTCTCTCTCTTCTCACCTGATATTTTACAGGCATGACAACCAACAACGCAAGTTAATCCCTGACCTCAGTTGGCACTTTCAATTGATGTATCAATTCAGGACAAGGTTCAATTCAAGCAGGAAGAGTTCAGACCAATAGAATGCTCCTTGGCGTGATACAACCCCAAACCCAGAATCCACTTAGGTCCATAACAGTTGGCATGTTGGTTTCCCAATATGATATGACATGAGGTGCAGACGTTTATGGTTTCGCTTCGCCTTTTGATGGCCGTTATTAGGTTTGTTGGTGGACACACCTGTGCCTTGGCTGAGCGCTTGCCATGGGATGAATATCGACACTTTGGGTCCCGTTAGAGGCAAGAAGACGACCAGAAAGGAGCGTCTCCAGGTGATTGACTTCGTGATGGGAAGTCGTGAAGGCCAGATCGAAGTCTCCATGTTCGCCCGCAGGTTGCCTGTCAAGGCAGGAGGGGCCGGTGGAAATATGTCGCCGACCACCCAAAGAACCGTCTGCAAATACAGATGCCAAATTTGCACAAAACAAAAACAACATGTTATCCGACAGCATTCATGAGAAGTCCAACCGGGCTATAGCTACAGCATCTGATAACTTTCCCCCACCACTGGTGGTCAACGGCAGTATCAACCAACAGGGCTTGGTCCTTACTCGGACCTCCAACCAAGAACAAGCTCGCGAGCCACCGGCAGACAGAGAATGCAGCGCATGCAACGACAATTTCTCGGCCTCTGATATTCTTACCGCACCCTGCTCACATGAGTACTGCCGCCATTGCATCACCACACTTGTCACCCTTTCGATCCAAGACGAGTCTCGTTTCCCTCCACGATGCTGTGGTCAACCCATTCCTGTTGAATATGGACATGTCTTCTCTCGACAACTTGTTGACCAGTTTCAAGCCAAAGAGCTAGAGTTTGGCACCCCAGATCGTACATACTGCAGCGAACCGTCCTGCGCGATATTTATACCGCCTACTTCTATCCTTCACAATCTAGCACGATGTCCCACATGCGATCGAGCGACCTGCGCGCTGTGCAAAACGCCGTGGCATGAGGGGGTTTGCCCTCGAGAAACGCCATCACCAACCCTCTTGCGTTTGGCAGAGGATTTTGGCTGGCGACGCTGCCACAGCTGCGGACACTTTATTGAGTTAGAATATGGATGCTATCATATGAGTGAGTCTATATACCTCCCAACAGTAAATCCCACTAACATCAAACCTACGTTAGCCTGTGTGTGTGGGACCGACTTCTGCTATCTTTGCGGCAGCCCCTGGAAGACTTGTGATTGCATTGCATGGCCAGAAGAAGTTGCCCGGCCGGGCGAAGAGAGGGGTGGTCCACTCGAATACCATGAATGTGAACATCGGGAGTGGGAGGGACTGCCTGGGCCCCAACTATGTGCGGAGTGCTTGGAGGTTCTCATGCTTTACATTTTTCGGTGCCGCGGATGCCAAACCCTGGCTTGCAGACGATGTAGATTCGCTTGGCTTCAGACGCTTTGATGCCGTCAGCCAATGATTGGTAACCCAGTTAATAATATTGATACCATTGTGCGTTACATCACGGCGTAGTGGGATTTTGATGAGGGTCCTCGGCCCGAAGCTACCTGTGATTTCAGGGCTGCCTTGACCTTAACTTTGACTACAGCCATCTGAAATATATAATTATTAGAAGGCTTAGTATGCATTCTTAGGATAAGCTTATGTAAAATTGCACAAGCTAAAAAAGTCTTATTATGTTTAGGATAAATTTATATAAAATTATAGAAGTTAAAATAATCGTATCATAATTAGGGTAAGATTATAAAATATTATATAAAATTGTATAAATTGTATAAAATTATATAAGTTAAAAGAATCATATTATAGTTAGGATAATTTCTTATAGAATTTAGAATGGAGGAAACTGTGAGAGCTTTTACACGCCCACTGTAGTTTAGTAGATATTTACATTATACACCATGATGGACATATGGAATCCAATGCGGCCAAACCACCTCTTCGTCACATGCCACAACATCTCTCGTATCCACAGTAGTCCTCTCCCCGTCGCCGATTCCCCCATCAACACTCCTTTGAAGGAGCCCAGTATCAACTCGCCTAGCAGTAACATTATAGCCTGTTTTACTCGCATCCAACCAATCGTCCCGAAGCTTCCTCGTAGCTGTGTGCAAACCTTCAGCGACCGCTCTGTCTGTTTTTCCCTTGTCCCTGATCTCTTCATAAACAAGTCTCGCCATCTGTACGCACAACTCATCCATCACAGCCCAGAGGGTACCAATGACATGTCGGAATCCCAGCAACTGGAATCCGCTTATGAGATGAATGCCTTCGTCCGCTAGGTGATTGTTTTGCATCTCGCCGGTCCCGCAAGCGGAAAGATAAGCGAGGAACGGAGACTGCCTCTGCAGATTAATGTCCAAAAGGTTTGAAACAGTGATGCAGTCAGCCTTGTCGACCTCTAGACATAAATAGCTCTCTGCTGGATCGTTGCTGTCGGTGTATGCGTGACCAGCGTAGTGAAAGATTTCAGACTCAAGCAGCTGCGACATGATGTCCTTCTTTCGAGGTTTCAGCTCGATGGGGTCGATCGACATCGTCTCGCAGACCCTCCTCACAGCATCAATTTCTTTTGATGCGTTAGGGAGACTAGAGCTGCCAGGAGTTGTTCCCATACCCACCAATAGTGCTTGGTGCAATGGCCTTGTCGGGGCAGGGCGCTTGCGACCACGGACAATCGACTGGACTGAAGTGTGATAGGAGGATACAACTCTGTCTAGGACGCTATCAGCGCAGCCTTTGGCATGTAAACCCGCTGCATGAATGGGGAACCTCGTCAATAGTCCAGTCATGATCCACCACACATGAGGCCAATCTCCAGTTGGGGTTTTGGTAAAGCCCAAAGCATCGAGAACAGGCCGTGCAATGCAGTTCCATAGCCATTCAAGAGCAAGAGAGCTCTTTAGGGTACCTCCTATACCGAACCTAATCATAGTGTGACGGTCGAAGTCTGGCAAAGATACAGATCGGATTTGATGTTGCTCGATTATGATTGCGTCGCATCGTACAAGACAGGTGTTTACCACGACTATTGGACCAGGGATCGCTGCTAACATGATCTGGGACTCTGTTGGAGGAAGTAGGAAATCTTCAAAGCCAGACTGAGCACGAATTTGGTTCAAAAGCTTGTCGAATTCTTCGCCAGCTTCATGTCGTTGATTCGAGCCTTGATTCCAGGCCAGATCACTGCTTGCCTGCGGTTTCTCACCTTGGCCAAGCTTATTGCGCAGCGCAACGAACTTGGTTGCCAGATCCGGGCGCTTATCCTTCAAGGCGTCAATATCGGTATGCAGGTCATCCAAGGCTGCGGCGAGCATTCCGCGGCCTCTCTCAAGCATACTAAGCGCGATGACCGGACCTTTCCCAATTTCAAGAGCTAACCCAGCGGCATCTGAGGACAAACCACTAAGACCTGGTAAGAGCTCTTCCTTGTCAGCATTCTGAAGGGATCTTAGTATCAATTTCGGCATAAGCTCAATGGCTATCTCTGCAATTTCGTATGCTTGTTTCCAATCCTCATGTAACATGTACAGAGTGATAGCACGACGTGCGACCTCTATGCGAGTCTTGACAGATGACTGAGTCTGGAGAATTGCTTCTCGGTAAAACTCGATAGCTTCCAATTGGTAGTCTTTACTTTTAGTGAAATCAGATCGTTTCTCGAGATAGCATCCGACATTGTGCAGAGACTCGGCTCGATAGCGATACGTTTCATCTTCAGCATTGACTGCCCTCTTGGAAAATCCGATAGCCTCGTCGAGGTCTGCGATGTCCTTCGTATGCATGTGCTTTCTTACAAAGCTTGTTCCAAGCTGATGAAGACGCACTGCAAAATCCACATGATCCTCTGTAGTTGCTTCCAATGCCTCGTATTCTAACTTGATAGCGGCTTCAAGATCCCAAATCGACCGTTCTCGATCATAGCGATCTTTCAAACAATTCGCGAGTCTAGAAAGGTAGAGGTGTCTACTGGCATTTCCAACGTTACACTTGCCGACTGTCTCCCGAGCCAATTGAACAGCCCTTTCCAAGTCGGAAGCGTTCCCTAATCTTGTATACCGAGTTTGATATCTGCCCCCAAGATTGTAAACAAACCCTAGCCATGTCAAGTGTGTTTCGGGCGTTTCGGTAACCACTCTTTCCATGATTCTGATAGCTTCGTCAAGATCGGCCATGGCGCCAGTTCTGTCGTACCTATCGGCGAAATTCGCGGCAAGACTCTGCAGAAAGTTTAAATATTCCACGTCTGTCGTAGGAGTTGCCTCAACTGCATACTGTGCAAGCTTGATAGCTTCATCCAGATCGGGCATTGACCCTGAGATAGAAAACCTATCGCCAATGGCGTTTCCAAGGATGTGAAAGGCGTGTCCGCGGTTTGGATTGTCCTCAGGAGTAGCCTCGAGATTGCTGTTGATCACCTGAATAGCTTCTTCAAGATCGGAAGATAAACGACTCCGCATGTAACGTTCTTTCAGTCGGCTTGCGAGACGAAGAGCTCGACTCAGACGGCAGTTTGGATCTTCTAGCGATGCGTCGAGAGCTTCACGTGCTATTTCAATAGCCTCATCTAGGTCTGAAAGTGATCCCGTAGCAGCAGAACGAGCTTCTAGGGCATGTCCCAATTCGATTGACCTGGAAATCCAAGACATATCGTCCTCATAATACTCCTTGGTAGACGCTTTGAGCAAACGAACAGACTCATTAATGTCACACCTATCCTTCCCAAAATGGAACTTGTCCGCCAATAGATGACCAAGTTTGTATTGATATGTCGCTCTCTCCAGGTTGTCCTCGGGGACAGAATAGACCGCTTCTCTTGCAAGTTGGATGGCTTCAGTAGGGTCTGTTCTGCCTTCATGAAGACCATATTGCTCTTGAAGCATTTCTGCAAGCGTGGAGAGGCAGTGTGTTTTGTGTTGGCAATCATCCGGCAGCCTCCTTACTGACTCTCTCACTTGATGGATGCCTTTCTCCAACTCGTCGACAGATTTAGTGATGGATGCCAAGTCCATAAAGACGCGGCCGAGATGATCCACATATTCCGATCGATACGTGTGGCTTTCAGGACAGTCTTCAACAATTTGCTGCTGAACTTTGACAGATTCCTCCAAACTGCTCTGATCATTTGACATCTCAAACTGATCATAAAGCATATAAGCTAGATTATCCATGTACCGCAACCGCTCGAGGCAGCTCCTGGGTGATAGATCTATTGCTTGACGAACTGTGTCGATGGCTTGGTCAAGTGCTTCAGAGCGCCATGTATGTCCATACCTATCCCATAGTATGAGAGCAAGGTTGTTATAATAAGCTGGGAGGTTGGGGTCGGTCGTTGAAGTGACAAGCGTAGCCTTTTCAGCCATCTCAATCGCCTCGTCAAGTATCTGTTCGTCTCCCGTATCATAGCAGTAGTCTCTCAGCTCAAGGGCAACACTATTCATGTACATCGCAAGACCAATTTGTTGAACGTCGTTTGGGTCGTCGTCTTTTGGCTCAGGGCTTGCCCCAGCGTCAGTGGGTTCAAATGAAGCTCCATTCATTTTGAGGAGTTTATGCGAAGAGAGCTTGTGAATATTGCAAAACTTTATGAATTGTTGAGGACCTGTACATAACTAACCTCTTCATGGAGGATGACCCGAACGCGGGGTTCAGTCAGCATAGCATACAGCTGGTTGCCTAAAGACTTCCTATATACGTCACGTGCATTTGCACTTTCGCAATATGCATTGTGAGATCAGGCTCCTTGAAACAAAAGAATGCAGCTTGTACTGGTGCACTTCAAATAAGTAGTGGGTTAAGCAATGTAGTCGGAAATTGAAGACTACTTATCACTATGAACTGTTTCAGCACAGTGTCTAGCCTCTTACAATTTGGCCTGTATCATTCCGCAAAAGACAACCCGGGTAAAACTGACTCAGCTCCTAGCGACGTACGTTCCTTAGTATCCTTGTTCGCCAAAGCTTCTAGTGAATTCCTGAGCCACGGCCTTGAGCTACAAAGAGACGCATTGTTAGCGCACATGATCTCAATCAGCTGAAGAGTATGCAGCAGAAAGATGAAAGGAATACAGGATAAAATCATTTTGCGCAGATTCTTTTACTTACTTCTCTGAGCTTGTTGGCGCAAGTTTCTACATGGTACTGAATGAACATTTTGCGGGACTTCAGGGCCTCCAGGTCTTGGCTGGGTTGTATCCGGTGCACAAGCTGAGAAATCCTCTCGTAGCATTCAGATTGATGGCGGAAAAGGGAGCTGAGCTCCATCATGGCAGAGATGGTGTCTGCTAGCTTCTTGTCGATTCCGCTGCGTTGAGCTAGCACTTCACTCATAAAAATGATAAGGTCAGTTTCTTCTTGTGCTTCCTGTCGATGTCTGAAGACTTGGCTTTGCAGGGTTTCGTGCGCACCGCGCAACGCCCCGGAATTGGCCGATTCGAGGCTGATGGCGACCCTTCCAAGACCAACGTATTTGTAGGTACCAATTGCAGTAGCAGTGTTCTTCTCCTACAATGATGTCACTTGGTTAGTTTCTCGAAATGTGACGGAGAGGCCGTAGACAAATACTACTTGCCAAATCGACGTGTTCAACCTCGTTTTTCACCACGTTACTGAAGGTGGCAAGGCTTGCGGCGAGGTCCTTGTTGAGATATTCGAGGTAAGGAGTTCTCTTATCTGCAGCCTGGTTCACAACCGGTCCAGTCTTAAACTGCCTGTTGAGATACTCAAACTGAGACTGGCTGCGGCGAGTATCGTTCGAGAACTAAGTAAATGGAAAAGAAGATCTGTCAGTCGTGTACCACATTGAGCTTTCAGAAACAGGCATATCCTACCACAATAAGACTCTGCGTGATGTTTTCTGTTCGCCTATGTGTGTCTCTGGCTTCTTGCTTAAGCATGCTTAGAACCATCTGGGCTGCCTCCTTGGCTTCGCGGTATGCCTCGTCAACTCTATCAGATGCAGTGTACTTCTCATCCGTAAGGATGCTAAGATGGTGAAGTAGACTGATTTCTTCCTGATTCACCAGCAAGTCGAAGGTGGTATCACCGAATTGTACAGCAGCTTGACCAGCCATTACTACACATTGATACACAGTCAGCCCAAATAGCTACAGACATGTGGTTCCAGATCGTTGGACGGACGTGCGGATATGTCTCACGTACCAAGCTCGGCAAGGTGGTTTTGATAAAAAGTCGAACAAGTAACGCCTGTCGCAATCATCAGCTCCTGTGTAAGCTTTTGAGGCAAAGCAAGATTAGCAAGATTCAAGACTCGACAGATACCGCCCTTTCTACTCGAGACATACATGCTGGACCTCGGGATCGAAGTCAGAGAGCTTTCGGAAAGCGGTTCTAGAGAGTCTGGCTTCGAACATCTGGTGGTTCGCGGGGATGTCTCTTCCGCTCAAGACATAGGCCTGAAAGTCTATCCAGCCGGATGATTAGTTGGATATAAATTCAGCTGCTCGTACACCGCTCCTGAGATGATCTACCATATAGGCTCTTGGATCGCAAGATGAAGCGATTAGATTGGCCTGGCGCGGCGGATGGAAGAACGACCTTGTCTGTCACACGGCTCAATGCCGCAAAAGCTTCCTTGATCTGCTGCTCATCGGGGTTGGTCGGGTTCCAGGTAGGTGTCATGATGAAAGGTTCGATAATAAAGAGGTTTTTGAAATTTGCAGCGTTTTTCTAGCTCTTTGCCCGAAAGAAATGACTTGCTAAATTCTTCTGAACAGATGGTGTTCTACGAGTGATCCGCGAGTTGGATGTGTTTGTTTAACAGTACGCGAAATTATTTGGCCAGAAACATTGTGCTGGATCAATTGTGCCATATGTATCTCTTCTTGAAACCAGTAGATAAAATGCCACAATCACTTGTTTCAATAGCGGCTCTTTCAGCTCGCCTTCATCAGGCCTCGGCCTGGTCTCGACTTTGAAGCCCTGCCCAAATACGTTAGATCAAATGCATGTCTTAAAGTAGAAGCCAATAGACACTTTCGACATCGACATGCTGCAGCTATTCCTGTGAATAAATACCCAACTATAAAGATACTATCTCATACTATTTGTTTCCTATCGGCAATCTTTGTAAAAGGTCAAGATCGAGACCGATGTTGTCTACTAGAAGTGGGGTGATCACGCTCCCGTTTATTCTGTTGTGTGTGCGCCTCCGGAAATGGTACCTACTCAACCATAGACGCTACTGATCACACTAAGTTCATCTGTCTGCAGGTGCCGTAACCCGCGAGTGGCGCTTCTGGACAGGCACGATATACCTACCAAGGTTTGGACACTACCTAAATTAGCTGCTAAACGTGCTGTGCCGACGCCCGCATTCCACATGTGTAATCTAATGCTTTGAGTTTGAGACTGCCGAGTGGCGTTGGAAGCCCCCATGTTGCAAGATAATTGGTTAAAATAGTTCTTCATGCCGCTCTGAAAGCTTCCCACGGTCAGTTGTCTGAGTTTTAAGTTCTAATCTATTTGATATTACTATAACCAACCTTGCTACCCTCCAATATGGAGAAGCTATATTCATCCAAAGTACCATTCCAAGCGATGCCCAATGTTAAATTACTTAAAGCGTTTCTATATTTCTCACAGGAAGTGCTTGCCTCTACTGTTGTAACTAGTCAAGTTCCGATTCCATACAAATCTAACCACATCGATGGCTTTGATGCACTGCGGACGTTTTCGGTAGAGAGATGATGTGAGTTAGGGCAAGTGTCTTTATCTGAGTGATCATGGACAAATTTGCATATAGGTGACTTTTGCGAAAATTCAGAAGACATTCTGATAATGTCGCATGAGTCCTTTCTGGCTATGGCATTGGTGAAAGTCTCTTGAGCTTTGAACCTTTCGTTAGTACCTAGCCATGATTACGACAAGGATGGATGACGTTTATCGTTAATAAATTCTTACAGTTAAATATCCTTATGTAATCACTTTGTTGCGAGCTGGGTCACAGTCGAATGTTCAATGAAAAGGCGGAAGAATTATATGTCCTTTGACTACAACAGTGCACTCGTATGCTCTGGTGATACATGTTCATTTCGTGCCTGGGGCCGATATTACATAGCTGTAACGGAGCCGAATTACCAGATTCAGGCCTGAAGTCCATCATTGGGCACTTCTAATACATGAACAGATATATGTGAAAGTGCCTCAAATGACGAATAGCAAGATTTGACAATAAAGAGGGTGGATAATTATGAGGCACCATAGCAGACTTGTAATACATTAGCAAAACGACCAATATCTCTCGCTTTTCAGTTCCACACCCGAGGTAAATCAGAGCAAAGTATCATTTCTGCAAGGTCTCGAGGAACAGCCAGAACTTGTAATAATGCGTGTAAAGGTGACGACGTATGCCTAACACATAAACAGGTTTAGAGCTGTCTTCCATGCAGGTAAAATTCATGAAAAAACTGCAAGTATTTCATTGTCATGTTCAAATGACGTTTGAGATTAAAGATTAACATAATTCATATTAGTGACTCTATACTAAACTTCTAGTGTCATGTCTCGACGTTAGAGTTGATAGCTCTACCAAATCCGCCGTACTTGAGGAAGGCTCATCCTCTCCATGTCTTTGGATTGGCTTAGATTTATATACATTCTCATTCGTGTGAAACGATGAGTTGTTGCCAGATCTTCCCTGCTGTCGTGACATCGGGTCGGATCCCAGGGGTGGGTTGCTCGAGCCGATGGAGCTCCTCAGTTTGGGGAAGAGTTTTCGTATTACCATACGAAGGTCAGGCATACAGACACACCATATCGCAACATTGATCTCGATGTCGGACCAATATACGGTATTAAAACTGTCCCCTGCGAGAATGTTAGAATACATCAAAGAGAACCGCCATGGAAATACTTACAGAGGGGGTTTGAGGATTTGCCAAAAGCTACCAAGTATCGAAGTCTTAAAATACTGACGATGGTAACACTGTTCCCAGTTAGCTGATCAAGCATATAATAAGAAAACCAAAATAACTCACAAAGTACCGACAGTGAACATTAAGCCAACTGCTACCTTTCTTTTCCACTTCATCTGCAGTTGCACCAGCTGAGAGAGTGGTATGGCGAGCATCCAAACATCCAGGATGATCGAAGCCGCAGCAATAGCCCAGCCAAGAGCGTTGACTCCAATACATTTCCCTTCGCCTTTATGGAGCTGATCCCAACTTATCCAGAAAAAGCTAATCGGTCTGCACTGCGCAATTGCCAAAATATCGAAAACAATCATGCACAGAGTGCATAAACCGATGGTCCCCCAGATCACTCGTTGAACCGAGACAACGGGGAAGATTCGAAGGTAAAATAGTAACACGCAAATCTTGGTGACGAAAATATCCGAGGCGTAGATCGTTTGGCCTATATATAGGAACTAGATATTTGTATCGTTAGAAGGTTGTTCCAGAAAGGTGCATGAGGTTTTGCGGCCTCCAATCGCTCGAATGTACTAACCATGAGAAAGTCCGTGACAGTGTCGGGGCTGACTTTCCAAGTATCTCTTCCTAGACCGTTTCCAGAAACTGCCATTGCTTGTTAGTATTCAGGTTTTGGACAGGGTCGTGATATACTTACGTCCGTAGATACAGAGAACGGTGTTGGCCACGTTGAGCACCTTTCTTGCGATTAGTTGATGTTTGGTCGTCCATGTCTGAATACTTACAAAGCAAAACACAACAAGGTAATCATCCAGCCGGAATCTGCGCTCATAATGGAGTTTTGAAAAGAATCTTAGGGCTACCACAATTACCGTTATCGATCCCATAACAATAGCCAAGATTTCAAAGTCCATGTGCTTGTCCCTGATGGGAAAATCACAGGCGATAGAAGTAACATTCAAGGTTGCTGTTTCACCCAGTCAGTCATCATATTCTATGCCTCCAAAGCCTGCAACCAACTTCTTCATGGCGGATCTTTGAAGGGGATATTGTTACTCACATAATGCTTCGCGAGGCAGACAGTTGCTTTGAACACAGCTTGCAACATCCGTCTTGAGCTTGGGGTCTGCGCAAAGGCATTCCACGTCTATGCCACACGTGGAATTTGACACCAGGTCCAAGAGGCAGCTCCCCTACAGTCAGTCAGCTTGCTGCTCCGTTGATCTTGGGCAGGTATAGGGACAGCGGATAACGTACCGCGCATTCGGGAAGCTGGGTGAGGAGCTGAGTCGCATCGAAACAGGACACCTGCGATGTGAAAAAGCCCCAGGTCAGCACCAACAACCACAGCACATGCATATCTTGGCTATTATGTTTGCATGATATAAAACTGCAGACAGGAGAGTAGTTGCAGTGTTTGCTTGTTTCCCGTTCTGGTGCTTCACCAAGCTCAAACAGGCAGTATGCAAGCCTCAGAATTTCACGTGGAATCCCTGGGATGTTTTGGAGAAAACGGGAACCCAGATCTACCCGACGTTCGGTACTAACTCGCGTTTATGCGAGCCCAATGGATCAAGAAATTGGGCATTGTGGTGCAGACAGTACCGTACTTGATTCATGCGAGTATCCACCTGTTGCAGACTTTGTGGGGAGATCAGTATGATCTACGCTGGCCCCCCGATCCTGGTATTGGCCTTCATTGGTGAGCTATTTACACTAGGACAAACTGACTTTCCATAGTCGATGGACAGAAACATCCTTGGGAGCACCAGACCTAGCAAGGCGAATGAGCTGCAAGGTTAGGATCGCTAATCTCGTTGCTTGTGGGGCGACTGACCACTCTTTTTGTCCATCACCTGTAACGCTACTTAACGCTACTTAGTCACACGTCAAAGCGCGCGCGACCTTACGGTAATTCAAGCCGAGTCATGATCGATCTTCGGCCAACTACGGAGTCGCTCTCCTGCCGCCACTAGACTCGAACAAGTCAAAATTTGAGCAGCTTGGGATAGGGTTTCGGATATTTATCAGCCCCTTTCCCTGGATTTCGGCATTTGCAGTTTGTCTCTCTTGGACTGTCGGCAGAAGCGCGGGAAGGTGACACAGTTCATCAATATGTCTTAAGACTGCATACTCTCCCGCAGCCACTAAATACACTTTCGTGCCTGTATCATTCGCAATCTGTAATAGAGCATTTTATTCTTCGATTCATATTTCTGCTCCACTGTTCTTGGCGGCTTGGACATTTCCGCTCTGTCGCACATAAAATGTCCCAAGCGGTAGCATGAAACAAAGCTTGGGTGCCGGGTTGGTACACTGACGGTTCAGCACTAACAACTTCCATGACGCCTCGTCACTTTAAAAGGACAGACCTCGTCATACATTGTCTCAAACCAATTCCGGATAAGAGATTCATCACACTCCCGCAACGGGCCTAAAAATGCTACCCTGCTTCGCCCTCTCAATAATTCTTTTCTGTCCAATCAATTCTCATCGCTGGCTGATTTGTATGGTAGCATTCCACCTGATACCAGCCTCTTGCTATGTCAATTCCGTACCCTACACCATTTTCCAGAGCTTTCCGGTGGAATGTGCTTCGGCTCGTCATGATCTCTATTTAGCAGCAGATTTTTTTTCGTGTATTTGTATTTTAAAATGCTCTTTCTGCCCCGTCCGACAAGACTCGGATCGGATCACATCGCTGATGTTCCGGAACTGCTAGCGACTTTCTGCATGGAAATTGAGATGTTGCCAATTGCAAGCATTACTAATCCGGAAGGTTGCAGTTAATGTATTATGTACTTTCTAATTTTTCATCTTCACCGGTGGTATAGTTCCACGCTTGGGCCAATTCAACGGCGTCTTTTTGTCGCTGTTATTCGTTCTTGATATTAACTGAGGTAAGCGCTTGCGAGCACAAAACAATTGGGTACGACGAGCACCAACAATGCGTTCAGGCAATGCCAATAGATAAATAATTATACTACAATAAGAAAGAGATTTAAACTTATCCATATAATGTAGAAATTCTTGGTTTTATTGCTCTTAAGTATTATGCAAATGTGGTATGCAGGACAGCCCAGGGTAGCAGGAATAAAAGATGATACAAGGGGTTTCAGTTGGAGCACAATTCAGTATATAGATCAAATGATGACCACTGCTAGCACATACGACCAAAGGTAGTGGAAAATACGGGATCCCGTCCGCTCTCCCATAGTCAAGCCACTAACCGGCGGATTAGTAGTTGGGTCGGTGACGACCAGCGAATCCCCGCTGTTGTATGTTTTTGCATTTTTCACTAAATCTGGGCGCCCTAACTAACCCCCTGAAACTACAGCGCAATGGTGAACCACTCCACTGTGTTCTGTTTTCGCCAGGGTGTTGCTTGTAGACGGTCGGTCATCCTGCGATTAAAGTTCCAAAAGGGCTGTCACAGTGCTTGAAAACCTCATGTCGTTTTAATATATCTATCAAGAAGCGTATTCGAATCTCACTATCAACCTGTTCCGTGATTCTCAAGCACATAATCTACATCTTTGTCTCCACGACCCGACAGATTGACTAGAATCTTTTCAGATGCAGGTCGCTGCGCTGCCAAGCGCATCGCAAACGCCACTGCATGCGCACTCTCTAATGCGATGATAATCCCTTCCTTCTTCGCCATGCGGAAAAACGTCTCGACGACCTCATCATCCCGTACGGTTGTCACAGATATACGTCCGGCTTGGTGAAGCATCGCCATCTCAGGTCCGATGCCTGGGTAGACTAGACCAGATGCTATAGATGAGACCGGAGCAGGTGTGTTTTCATCCTGTTGCAGTACGAGTGTCTTTGCACCGTGCAATGTTCCTGGCTTGCCATATGATAATGTAGCCGCATGGTCGCCAAGTTTTCCAGATGTTCCCAGCGGTTCAACCGCGTGCAATACGACGTTCGTATCGTCGATGAAGGCCGAGTACATGCCCATGGCGTTGGATCCCCCTGCAACACATGCAACGACATGATCTGGCAAGATGCCGTCAGTCATAGTAAGAAACTGCTCTCGCGCTTCTTGACCAATGACAGACTGGAAGTCTCGCACAATCAATGGGAAGGGATGAGGTCCAATAGCTGATCCAATAGCATACAGAGCATGCTCTCTTTGCTCGACGTAAGCGTTAAAGGCAGAGTCACTGGCCTCCTTCAGAGCTGATTGCCCTGCTGTAGCCGCCACGACTTTCGCCCCGAGGATTTGCATGCGGCCAACGTTGGACTTTTGCTTCTCAGTATCAACAGCGCCCATATGGATCTCGCATTCGAGGCCAAAGTAGGCTGCTGCAGTCGCAAGAGCAACGCCATGCTGACCAGCTCCTGTCTCGGCGATGAGCTTTTTCTTGCCCATCGCCTTCGCGAGCAGTGCAAAGCCGACGCAATGGTTGATCTTGTGGGCGCCCGTGTGATTCAGATCTTCTCGCTTGACATAGATCTGAGCACCTCCGATCTCCCGGGAGATATTTTCAAGGTGATGAATGGGTGTAGGACGGCCTTGTAGGCCGATGCGCACTTTGTTGAGGGTGTGTTGAAAGTCTGGCAAGTCACGGATCTCTTTGTACTTGTCGGCGAGTTCCTTCAATGCTTCGTGGGTCTCGGGTGGGTAGTAGTTACCCCCGAACTGGCCGTAGTAGCCATTAAGGTCGGGGTAGGTCTTAGAATGAGATTGATGAACACTTCCCATGATTGATACAAGGATTGGTGGGGTGGCAATGTAATACAAAATGTTGGGTTTTCTGAATTTTATTATAAGTTGATGATCAAAGAATACCGACGCTTACAAAATCTCTGCAAATTTGTGTTGAAAACATGGTATATATAAAGAGAGACTGGCCGTAGGATCCATGAAATCACTGGTAGGGCGCAGTTTGACAAGCAGGGTGCAATCTGACATTCCATGCTGGCGATTATCAGCGCCCTTGTGGTGCTCATTTACAAGATTATCAACAGAATATCAACATTGGACTTTCACGCCTCGAAAAAACATCAACGGCCAGAGTTATGAGTGAGAAATATCGTCCCAGTATTCAAGTGAAGGTTATTTGTGACGTAGTCCAGTGTCCAACTTCCGGAAGTTTGATCGGAGTGTAACTCCAAAGTTCCGGCTCTTAGTGGGGTCTTTTCCGAACCCCATCTCCACATCCGGATTGCCCAGTCCCGGTCCAGGTAAAGTAAGCTTCTCCGCATTACCTACCGCGGAGGCACCGCGGGGTCTTGAAGCATATAAATCTCCTGCTCGAAACATATTTGAGCTGTCAAAACCAAACAACCAGATCTCTTGATAAAGAAAGATAGATCATATATCATGGCCGCGCCCGTCAGCTTGAAGGATCTCACGATCGACAACATCACAGAGAACGTGCACGCTATCAACTCCCAATGCAGCAATCTGCGATTGAAGTACATATTGGAACGGGTGGTTACACACTTGCATGACCTGGCCAGGGAAACCAGACTTACCACTGACGAATGGATGACTGCCATTCAATTTCTGACCCAAGTCGGTCAGATCTCATCCGACGTTCGACAAGTATGTACGCAGTTTACCTGGATGTTATATGTGGCTGACCTTTGCAGGAATTCATCCTTCTCTCTGACATTCTCGGTCTTTCTCTCTTGGTAGACTCGATCGATCACCCCAAACCCCAAGGCAGCACCGAAGGTACCGTTTTGGGGCCCTTCCACACTCTGGAAGCTGAGAACATGGCGGAGGGTGACCTGATCTCCCACGACCCAGACGGTGAACCTCTTCTCGTCCTGTGCACTGTTAAGGATATCCACGGATCCCCAATCTCAGGATCCAAAATCGATGTTTGGGAGACTGACTCGAAAGGGTTTTATGACGTTCAACACGCTGACAGAGACGGTCCCGATGGCAGAGCAGTGTTGACAAGCGATGACGATGGTAACTTCTGGTTCAAAGCCATCGTCCCAGTGCCATATCCTATTCCCCACGATGGGCCGGTAGGAAAGCTTCTTCAAGTCCTTGGTCGCCATCCATACAGGCCTAGTCACATGCACTTTATGTTCAAGAAAGATGGATACGATCCTCTGATCACGTCAGTCTCCTCCCAAGTTCCACAACGAACCACGACTGACATATCACAGCGCGCTTTACCTCAAAGACGATCCTTATGAGTCTACCGATGCCGTGTTTGGTGTTAAGGATTCTCTTGTCGTCAAAATCCAGAAGGTCACCGACGAGGAGATGGCTAGGAAATATGGTGTTGAATTGGGCTCTGCATTGCTTACATATGACTTTGTTCTCGTCACCGATACAGCAGCGGCAAAGCTCCGCAGAGAGAAGGCCGAGGAAGCCATGGCTGGTTTGGGTCGCAAGTTCAGGTTTATCGATGACTTGCCTGTTCCAGATGTGGATTGAGGCAAACACATAGATCTATTTCAGCGTGTATAAAACATATCAGTGTACCGGGCGGGGTAATTAGGATGTGCTCACGTCCCGATTATTCATTACTGCATATCTATTTATTGAAGCATTGACAAGGAATCTCCATCTAGCCCCTCACCATAGAGACTATCCAGAGAAGGGAAAGAAAATTGCATGTCAAAATCATCTTGATCAGCTGCCATGAAGTCCTGCAGCAGATTGGGGTCAATGATCGACGCCAACAGTCCAGGTTCTTGTTCTGGCACAACGTGTGATACCTGGTTCGAGATCTCGTCTGGATTCGACTGAACTTGAGATCCAGCATCGTTTTGCCGCTGACTAGTCCTCTCGGCATCATTCTGCCGTCTCTGAACACAAGCCTGAGCTACTTGTAAACCTTCTTGAATCAAGTTCGCACTTCTCCGAGCAACGATAGCCTCTTCCATCGAATGTAGTATTTCGTATGCCCTCGCAGCATCTGCTAGCAACTCTTCATGTGACACAGCAGTAGGGCCAAGCATGATGATGTATAGCACAATCATTCCAGCATACAAAGTGTACGTCGCATTATACCACCAACTGCGAAAGTAGTGTCGGTTGGTGTAAGCATCATACATAACGCGAATAGTTTCTCGGGCTGCGTCCAGGCAGATATCGACATGGGTTAGCATGTCTCCTTCGACACTTCGTATGGGCTCCCCAATGAATGGCCGGTGAACCAGTATTCTAGCGTTGAGATACCGCAGTTGCAACACGAGCTTTTGTTTGGCCGCCCATTCCGGCTCTCGGAAGGATACTGTATTGAAGTCGAGGTAGCTCGGTAGTCGGGATTTCCAATCGTGAAGTTGCGCGTCGAGCCCTTTTGCAACAATCGACTTTTGGAGAAGTGTCAATCCCTTAGAATCATAGTACAGCCCTTTTGAAATACGCCGTAAGATAGCAGCGAAATGAACCATTTCGTTTATCATCATCACACTGCGTTTTTCGAGGTTCTTTTCGGGTAAAGTATTGTCACTTTGATCAGTAATATGCGGGAGGTCAATTTGGTAGTTTCGGGGCTTTCCAAGACTATCCCGACGGCCTGCACTGCAGCTCATGTCTATCTCATGGGAGTAGATACACCACCATGTCCGTCGTGCTGCTTTACGCTCTTCAGCTGAGATTGAAGAGACTTCTCGAGCAATGCCAATAGCAAGAGCAGTACGGACCGCATGGCCGCAATACATGTAGCATGCATGTGGCTTAAGAGCGTTTTGGCAGTATAACGACTGTGTGGTGTTAATGTACAATATGCTGAAGTTGCGTGGGAGAGTGTGGCCTACCATTAAAAAAAGCGTTTGAGCGCTTTCCAACGAGCAAACTTCAAATACGTCTCCAAGTAAGACCCTGGACCTTCGGAAATATTTTTTGGACAGTTCCTGACTTGACGGAGGCTGACTACATGATTGAACGCCTGCTGCTCCATCCATATCAAGGTCGGTGGATTGTGGGACATTGGATCCAGAGGTAAGCGCGCCTACTGCCACTACGATATGATATAGAGCAAGAAAATGTCGATGGTTCTTACTGGTCTCGGATATACCAGGCGAAGCCCACACAAGCTTTTCGCACCGTGTAGTGAATGCTGAGGGATCGAGCATGGGGTGAAGATGATGCAGGTTGTTAATGAATTGGCGGACGTACTCCCGCTCAAGTCTATGTTTGGAAGTGTCTACGGGACTGCTCGTTGCAATAGTTCCGTTTAGATTAGTATTAGTTGAAGGACCGTGCTGGATGGACTCTCTCAGACTGTCGCCTCTTGTCAGATGGCCGTCATTATCCTCTTGGGTCGGTTCAGGCGTTTTCGCCCGTGAGTTGGGCTCCAGGACTTGTTTATCGGACAAGATGTTGACGATTGAAAGTGGTAGCCGCGTTGTAACACCTGACTCCGGACGCGTCCCCTGTGTATCATGACCAACGGGAAATAAATATGGTGTCGACGGGTTATTGGCGGGATCAGTCGAGTTCGGCTGCAGATTCTTCTGGGCATATACGAAGAATTGATTGAGTAAGACAAAGTTAGACGAGGTTCCATAGAACTCTGTTCCTTGAGTGTGCTGATTGATATCGCCCACAGCATCATCTTCTTCTAATCAGGAAGGGGATCAGCAGGTTGTACATTGAACGAGCAGACCACTGTAGGACACAATACCTATGCGACCGGACTGTTGAGCCTGCTCAAGGGGCTCACTCTCACGCCACGGCTCATCTCGGCCAGTCAGACAAGATACAGACGAAGCATCATGGGACAGTCCATCATTTGGAGTAGAAAGATTCCTATCCCGCCCATTTCTCCTTCGAAGCCCATATGCGCATTGATGCGAATGCTTGACACAGTTTCCACACGGCTGTTGCTGGTCACACTTGGCCTTCTTGGCCCGACATCGTTGACATGCGTGAGACGCACGTGGTAGGTTTCGCCGACTGGGTAAAGTCTTAGATCGGTCTGCCATATTTCGTGTGTCGATAAAGTCAGGATTTCCGGTCTTCCGGCGTTGAGAAAATAAAATGGCGGATTGCCCCGCATGAAAAGGTAGCGGCAGTTGACGACAGAACTGCCGGAGCCGGAAGTTCGGAGATATCGCCGGAAAAGACCTTCACCGACAAGGTTATCCACATTGACCTGGCTCACTAAGTATTACCAATCTGTGTGAAATCCACTATCATTTGGTGATCGTCATAGGATAAAACCGTTCGTTCTCCGGTCAGCGAATGTTGTCAAGCGACTAATAGAGTTTATCACACACTCACAACATGCCTGTCTTTCAAGAAACCTCAAACGCGGCGAGGGATCTTCGAATTCTGCCTTCACGCGCGCTGCCGCTACCCAGACTATCACCTCTTCCAAATCTCACATCAACTGCTGATGAACATCGTGAAATCGTGGTTATCGGCGTAAGCTATAACACTCTATACTACGATTGTATACATGACTCACAGACTCTCTAGGCAGGACCCAGTGGTCTTTTCCTTACCTTACTTCTAGCCAGGTATGGCCTGCAAAACTCCTCACTTCTATGTCTCGACTCCAAGCCAGGAACTCTGAAGGCAGGTCAAGCAGATGGACTCCAACCACGAACTCTCGAGGTTTTTCAGAGCCTGGGGATAGCGAGCGAGATTATCAGCGAGGGCTGTCATATGGAAGAAGTCGCATTTTGGAACCCCTCCCCTACTAAGGGCATAGAGCGAAGTAGCTTCGCGCCTGATGTCAACGTACCTGCCCGCTTTCCCTTCGAGGTCACGATTCACCAAGGACGCATTGAGCGTATTCTGGAAGAAAATCTCCATCTTTACGCCGGGAAGGACACGATTCGAAGGTCCAGTCGTTTCCTGGAATACACAGTCGACGAGACCAATTCTGAGTTTCCTATCCTTGTTAAATTTGAACACGATCTTGCCGACGGGACGACTCAACAAAGCACCGTTCGGACAAAGTACTTGGTGGGGGCAGATGGCGCACGCTCCAAGGTTCGAAAGTGCATGGGTCTCGAACTACAAGGCGAAACGAGCGATCACATCTGGGGCGTATGCGATTTCGTCGCCGACACCGACTTCCCAGATATTCGAAAACGCTCTGCCGTTCATTCTGACGCAGGGTCGGTCATGATCATTCCCAGAGAGCAGATCTCTACTGGCGAGTATCTCACACGACTTTATGTACAAGTCCCTGGTGAGGTTGACACGACCCAGGATACTGGTACGGATAAGAAATCGGCGGATAAGAAGAGGCGTGGTGCTGTTACCTTGGATTATGTCTTTGAACAAGCAAAGGCTGTGTTTGCGCCGTATGAGATCAAGATCAAAGAGGGCACCGAGCCTGATTGGTGGGCTGCGTATCAGATTGGTCAACGCATGGCTCCTAAGTTTTCTGCAAAGACTTTTGATGGTTTGGAAAGAGTATTCATCGTTGGAGATGGTAAGACGTCCCCCGCCTTTTCTTTCTCATGGGAAGCTGCTAACACTTTATGTAAAGCCTGCCACACCCATAGCCCCAAAGCCGGACAGGGCATGAACGTGTCAATGATGGACTCATACAACCTTTCATGGAAGCTCGTTCACAGCCTCCACGGTATTACTCCCCCAAAGTCTCCTGGCTCCGCAGATTCTGTCCTCGAAACATTTGATCAGGAACGTGTTGACGTAGCTCGTCAGCTCATCGAGTTCGATGCCAAGTTCTCACACATGTTCTCTGGTAAAATCGGTACAGGCGATGCAGAGACGTCAGGTTTGACTCATGAGGAGTTTCTTAGCGTGTTCAGCGAAGGTAGTGGATTTACGAGTGGTTGCGGACTCCAGTACAAGCCGAGCCAACTTGTGAAAATAGCTGAAGAGGGCTTACAAGGTGATATGTCTCAGAGGGACCCACTGGCTGGTGCTTTAACCCCCGGCAGGAGACTTCTCGACGTTGAGGTCAAGCGTTATGCTGATGCTACCAGACGTCACCTCCAAGACGGTATGTTTGTCTTTGGAAATCGTGATCGCAAGTCTCTGTACGTTGACTGACGTAACTTATAGAATTGCCACCAACCGGTCGATACTACGTCCTTGTGTTCGCTAGCAACGATTTACTCGAGCCCTCTGGCGCTTCGCAATCAGCTCTGACATCATCCGTCGAGATCGTCAAAGGCTTCCCCAAAGGGACTGTAGATCTTGCCGTTGTTCATCCGCTTGGCAAGCGCTTTGAGTGGCCCGACTTACCTCGAGGGATCAGGGAGCTTGCCGAAATGCGGGTGTATGGACTAGCAAAGAAGGAAGATATATATGAGGTACTAGGCGTATCGAAGGATAATGGGGTGGTAGCTGTTGTCAGGCCTGACGGTTACGTTGGTATGCTTGCACCACTTGCTGGTATAGATGGTGTCAGGGAGTACCTTGACGGTTGCTTGGTCCGGGCTTGAACCATAACAGGACATCTAAAACCAAATTTACTTCTCAGCAGAATTCGAATTGACTTGGTTGCTCCCAGTACGTGAGCTTGGGCAAGTGTTGATAGGCATCTTCATGTTGACCTCCGTGCTAGATAAACGAACGAGCCCGTTGCGGGATGACCAGTGCCATAAACACAGGAGCCAATGGAAGCATCTAGATAGATATATATGGTCAGCTCTTAGCTTTGCAGGGTCAATACTTACAGTGATGTCCTAAGAGCCGACGAATCACAAGCCGTTGATATCTGGCCTCATGGTGTGCATCGATAGTCAGTGGAAGGATTCGTCAGCTTACCCTCCTTACCATAGTCTTTCACATCATAGTATAAGTGTCCGAGAGACACTCTCCGTCTCATAAGTGTCCGAAAGAGAACCGGTTTAACCGGTTCTCAATGTCTCTCCTTAAAAATGAGAGGTTCCTCCCGTCACATGCCCTATCACCTACAGTTCAAACAAAATGGCTTTTCCTCTGAGTACCATTCAGTGCGTAGAACTTTCTACGGGCCGCAAAATATCATATAGCATTGACAAGAACATCCCGGAAAGCCCTTGGATTATTTTGTCCAACACCTTTGGTGCTGACCTCACGCTGTACCAGCCCGTCGCACAACGATTCGTCACTTCAGGTTTCAATGTTCTCAGTTATGATCACCCAGGTCATGGGCAAAGCAGTCCGCTCAAGGATGTCGACAATGTGGAGTTCAAAGAAATGATAGACGGCGTGGATGAATTGCTCAAGGTCTTGGACATTGACAGTATTCGAGCCTGGGTCGGCGTATCACTCGGGGCTGCCAGCGGTGTTTATATGGCATGTCGTCGTCCAAAGCTGATCCAACATTTGATCTACTGCGGTTGTCCACCCGCGTCGATGGGTGCTCTTGGCGTCATGCCTCCCGAGCGATTTGACCAGATGCGTGCCAAAGCCGAACAGGACGGGACCACAGGAAATGTTATACGACAGATGCACTACGGTTGGGCAAGCAAAGAATGGCTCGATTCGCATCCGGATCAAGACGAAAGACTCAAAGTTGCTAGCTCAACCTTGAGCTTGGACGCTTTTCGTGCGATGATGACGCTACAAAAGAGTACTCGGTTTGACATGCGCCCGTTAATTCCTGAATTGGTAAAAAGCTGTGGGAAGATACTATTCGTGAAAGGGGATCACGATATCATGATTAATTCATTCGTTGATATGATGAGGGATTTGGTGATCAAGGCGGCAGAGGAGAAGAGTATCGAAGGCGATTTCAAGCTTATTACTGTGCCAGATTCGGGACACGTCATGTTCCTGCAGAACGAGACTTTCTTTTGTAACACCATCGCTGACCTTATTTCTTGAACGTTCCAAGGTGCCGGCCGATGAGGAGACACAAGATATACAAACATCTAAACTCAATTTATTTCCTTTTGCTGTTACAAGACAAGCCTACAAACCAATGTTACTCGACTTCTCCTACACTTATGGTTTATCATAAACTTAATGGCGGGAGCATTCGAATCGCTGAATATCTCTGTGACTGATCTCTCATAATAAGATTTAACCTTTTCTTCGCACCCTGTGCCTTAGACTTGCTTGCATAAGCTTCATAACAATAGAGTAAGACCTTATCGGAGCCCCTTGTAGTTTCTAAATAACCTGTGTCTGATAACGATTGACTGAAGTCGGTTGACGAGGGTGTAAGGAATTGGAAAATCCATTTCACTCCGGATCATACGCTAATTTTTTTCTTTACCTGATAATCGGCGCCTGGTCGGTCGTAAGGTAATCTATCCACTTGACTATTGACGCGCTATTGAAAGAAAGCGTTGTTATATCCGTGGGGCTGTAATTACCTAAGGAGCTGTCAGCCGCAGTCAGTAATGGTCTAGAGCGCCCACCAAGCCTTACAGAACCCCTGAGTATAACTTCGGTCTGTACTGTAATTGAGAGCATGGGAGAGAAGCCCCAATCTTAGCTGTTGTTGGATCGCAAAATGTGCTATGAAGGCATACGACGGCGGGTAAAAATCGCACTACTTTCAGAGTTTTAACGAGAAGCGAAACGACCAAAATGATTGAATCAATACAGAGAGACGCACAGATATCAACGTAACGGCAATACAAGCTCCTGAGCGAGTGCTCCACATAATTTTAAATCCGCCCATTATCACAACAAACCCTCCGATCATTTGACACTGACGGCCCGCGCATTTAGCGTTTTCATTTTGTTAGCTTAACCGTCTTTCCCTTTAGCATTCTACACAAGTACACCATCATGTATCGCGGTGTTTCCGGTGATTTCCACTTACGCACCATAAATATCATTGAGAGGACACCATCTCCTACGATGGAGGGCGTAGCGCTACGTGGTCCTACCCTGTATCATAGATAATTGTTACCCCATGATGCTTCTATATCCTGTTTCTGACAGAACACATAAATACGACCTCGAAGATTTACATTAGGCTTATCTTCAATGAAAGTACCAAGAAAATACCGAGAAAATTATAGTTCGAGGTATCATTTCAGTAACGAAAATACGTTTATGTAGATGGATAACTTGGACCAGCATTCTTGTTACGTTTAATTTGTTTTGAAGCGACACCGGTGATAAAACGTCGACTGCGGAGTTTCCATGAAAATTAATTAGGATTAATAAGATATGCTACATAAAAAACATTAAGCAAAGCTGTCAAGCCTGGCCTGAGATGCCCTCGCTTGGCTCTCGGCACTATGCTGCAGAATGGTGGTGTTCACCGTGATACCGGGACTCTTGTCACCAGCGGCGCTTCTTCCACCTACACCCTGAATAGTCTCCTTGAACAGCTCATCCTGCGAGTCGTTGTTCTCCGTACCACCCATGACATTGGTGGTGATTCGGCTGTGGTTTGTTCGTCGAGTTCGGTTCTGGCCCGTTGAGGAGAGTTCGTAATGCTGGTAGTTGGAGTTGGATCGTGCAGAGGACATTTGGCCAAGGAAGAGTGTTCGTAGAGCTGCGGGAGAAGATGTTAGTACCTTGGATGTCTGGGAACTGAGAGTGGGGGGACATACGAGGTAGACAAGTGGCAATGATAGCGACAGCTGTCTCGATCATGGAGACGGTGCATGTCAACATGGTTTCGTTTCGTTTGGAGTAGTAAGCTCGGATGACTGGCGCGGTCAGTGACATTCATAGTCCGGAGGCGAGGATACCTACTGCTTGTAACAACGACCAAGAAACCAAGCGCAAAGATAGCTGCGACACCGATCTTCTGCTTCATCTTCATCTGAAGCTGAAGGACCATGTAAATTGGCAAGCAGATGGCTTCGGAATGTTAATATAAAAGCAGCAAACACATAATAGGTGTACTCACTAAAGACATCGGTACCAATGTTCACTATTTAAAACGTCAGTCAGCATTGTTCTTTTGAACCTGGTACGGATCATAATCGCTTACAGAGGATGGTCAGCCAGTAGTTGATCTCTGCCTGTTTCGGATCACATTGATCTGTGCGGTGTTAGCTATAGCTCCACTGTAGAGGATCATGTAACCAACAGGCTGGGTCTTGCGACCATCTCTTATCATGAGGGAAGCACTGGAAGATGATGTGGAAGAAGATGGCAGTCCAGAAAGCCACCAATAAGCATAGTGTAACATTGTAAATGATCTGCAGTTTGGTTCCGGGCGCCGCAAGTCGTTTGTAGAATATAACCAATGCGATTTTGATGGCCCAAAGGGATGTGACGTAGAGGATCGATCCAGGAACAATCATCTTGGTGGTAATGTCAGTACAATCGTCTTGTTGCTTGGGGGCAAATGTGCTGCTTACCTGCATCAACTGCTTGAACTGCTCAGGCGTAGCACCCGGGATATTGGCCATTCCCAAATTCCACATGTGTTGCTGAATGATCAAGTCACCCCAAAGACAAGCCGTCGCCAGAATAATGAGGCCATCGTCGAGAGCAAGAGAACCGAATTTGCGGACGCGGATCCATAGGCGAAGAATGAGAAAGATGGTCGCGACGACGGTACAGATGTACCACGACACCTAAAATAGTGTTAGCAGGTACATGGCCTGTTCTCTTTTGGTGTTGGTCCAAACTTTACCACTTGACCAAGACCCTCTGACATTGCGACGTAGATCTGCAAGGCAAGGGAATATCCAAACAACCCGGCAAAGTCAAACCATAAAATCGGGAGGCGATGCACGTCAACTTATTGCTACCGAAAACCAGGTACGGAGTCCCCCTGAGGTCATGGGCGTTACCTGTTCGGAGAAATGCAGGCGAAACGCACGGCTTCGGGGGCTTTATGATACATCAGCCCATTGGCAGTCACGGAATTGGTTTCGAGCTTCGAGAAAATGGCGATAGCGTCGTGGAATGCGACAAATCTGCATCTAGCTCCGAAGTCTATTCAACGCTACGGGGAACTTGATCGGGAATACACCAATTGAATCATCAAGGCACTGTGTTTGCACCTGAGCTAGTTAGTCAGTGACAGACATCAGGCCTCGGTTGCAAATCTTAGCTCCGTGTGCGTAAAGAGTGCGAATCGAAGCCGTTGCTGCTAATTCAAATGGTAACATTGGCTACCAAGTCTGGCCTTTGAGCTTGTAGTCTAGACTTCGACATCAATATCTCAAACATTACATGTAAGGATATGTGTTCTAGATTGAGCAGCTCGCAGCTTGATGTAACGCAACAGGAGACAGTTCAAGTTACGCTGCAGGTCTAAAAGTCTTGGTAACGAACCGCACTGCGGTTCCCACATAGTTGATATGAATTTTCTCGGCGGGACTGACCCTTGCTCCTTCAATCCTTGACACCTGCTCTGTGTGGAATGCACCACGCACGTGGAGATCAACCGTAAGGGTTCCAATCCTGTTGTGTCGCGGAACCGATTTGTGCCAAGGGTCTCAGTACGCCGAACCTAATGATCCTAGAAAAAGCAACAAAAACCCTCCCCAGTCCACAATTTCCTTCGTCTCGACTCTGGAAGCGAGATATGGAATCGCTTCCGACCTGTTGGGTTCCGATCTGTGACCTGTCGTTCGCATTGACAAAAGCAAAACCCCTTGTCGGATTTAAAGGCACATGCTTTGAAGCCATTCCATGCCAAGTCCGCCCCCAGTTCAACCACCGCATCTTCGCCTACGACGCTGGCCCACGGGATGTCCACCTTGACAGATCAATAGTTCAGAGGGGCCGTGGCACGCACAGATCTCTCCCGTTTCCGCCCTTCCCGTTCCGTTTTCAATAGTTTCCCACGTATTTTCTTTCCGCAGCCACCGTCTCCTGAGATTCTCACAGATATTTTCCCACGCATGACTCGTCCTCACGCCAAAATCCATCGGGTCGCTGGATCCGCCAAACTCCGTCGTCTCCGCCACAGGGCCAGCTATTCCTGGCTAGCAGCCACCCGTGTAATGGCGCGCTCAGGGTGTGTTAGTGCCCCAAACCCCCTGTTTCACTCCACTGCTGGACCCGCTATAGCGCGCCCCAAGGCCCTGCTTCGAGCCAGAGGCCGCCACTCCGGAGATTCCATTTGCTTGGTCAATGCTGACGATGGGTCCTGACTCGGCCTCTGCTCGTCCATTGATAAAGCCACTTCAGAAGAACGGATTTGCTTCTGAATATTTCCCAGCCAGAGACGATCTTCACCTTTTCTCGTATATTACAGTTTCACTATCTCGCAATGGGTCTTAACGATATGCTCACTACAGGATTGATCCTGGCCGCCACATGTCTCGCTCCCGTCACGGCACGACCTCCTCCTCCTCCTCCTGGATGCGCGGATCCTCTCCCGCGTGCCGCAGTTCCACAGGGAACTGTTGAAGGCTTCCGCGATGAGCACTGTAACGCTGTCTATCTTGGTGTTCCCTTCGCCGCCTCCACTGGTGGTCAGAACAGGTATGGCGACGTCAAGTTTGCATATGAAACAATGCAGGAGTGACGAACTAACACTTGAACAGATGGAAAGCGCCTCAGGACCTTCCTAAATCTCGTAATGTCTTCCGGGCCAAGGCTTACGGCCCAACCTGTCCCCAGGCTATCGGTAGAGATCCCTTCACTCGCCAGGATGAGGACTGTTTGAACCTCAACATCTGGGCTCCCACACGTGGCAAGAACCTGCCTGTGAGTGCTTTAACCCTGCATATGTATGTCATATGATGATTGACTAATATGAACTAGGTATTCGTTTACATGTATGGTGGTGCTATGGTCACTGGTTCCAACAGCAACTCCCAGATTCAAGGCACAAACTTTGCCCGCAATGGAGTCGTCTACGTCAACTTCAACACCCGTGAGAGCATCTTTGCCTCACCTCATTCTTCCGAGTTGAAGAGTGCCCACCCCGAGGAGTCTCAGAACTTCAGCATCCTCGATGTTGAGAAGGCTCTGGACTGGGTTCACAAGAACATTGGAGGTTAGTATCATACTGCATCACTTGGCTCTATTGCACCGCTAACGTCGCACAGCTTTCGGTGGCGACCCCAACCACATCGTCTTTGGTGGTCACTCTTCAGGTGGAGTGCAGGTCGACCACTATCTGTGGAACAACCCTGATACCTTCCTCAAGGGTGCCGTCGAGATGAGTGCCAATGCAATCTCTGGCCCCGCCTACGCCCCTGTTGATGAAGCCCTCAACGCTGTCGCTGCCGAGGTTGGCTGCCCTAAGGGTGGCAACAGCCAGCTCGAGTGTCTCCGCAAGGTCGATATCCTTGACATCGAGACCAAGAACTTCAACTCCACCTTCAACACCTGGTTCACTCCTGTCGTTGACGACATCACCCGCTTCTCTGATTACTCCGCTCGCCTTGCCTCCGGTGGCTATGCTTCTCACGTGCCCCTGTTGACCGGAACATCAAACGGAGAGGGAACCATCTTCAGCCTGGTTTACGGCGCCGAGAACAGTGACTTCAGCTCATGGATCAACACCTTCGATGCTGATAGTGCTCACATTCCTGACGATGCTCTAATCAGCGCTTACAACCCTGCTGACTTCGCCAGTGAGGCCCTCCGCAGCGGCACTCAGTACGGCGATGCCCGTTTCAACTGCCCCGTTGACTACCTCCTTGACCTCCGCAGCGAGGAGCAGAAGACTTGGGTGTACCGCTTCTTCGGTGCCTACGACAACGTTGTCGGAGTCCCTGGTACTGCTCCCACTCACGGTACCGAGGTCCCCTTCTTCCACGGAGGAAACGAGTGCTTCAAGTCCCTCGAAGGCGTCACCAAGGCACAGCAGGCCCTTGCCGACTCTATCCACAAGTGGTTTGTCGCCTGGATCAAGAACCCCACCGCTGGACCTGGCTGGAACAGTGTTGAGCAGGCTGGCGAGTTGGTCAAGCTTGGAGTTCCTGGTGATGAGCTTGCTCGTGGCGTTGCCTCGCGAAGCGAGTTTAACGCTGTGTGCCAGTCGGTAAGTGATATTCGCCCTCCATATTCGAGAATGCAACATGCTAACAGTACCCAGGTCTACAAGCCCAACCTTCCCAAGTACCCCGTTGTCCAGTCTGTTGCAGACTTGGTCAAGGAGCTCTCGGGCTAAAGCATAGACGAAGTTGACGTAGTATTATGACGAGCTGCCACCGAGAAATGATTACGGATAGGCTTAACGACAAACCCATACAGTACCATTCTTGTTGATGATTACAAAATCATGATGATATTCTAGATACTTAATTCTTAATGAAACAACCAAAATTATCGCCACTGCTTTGTTTCTGGATCGAGTGACTCTTCTTCAGCCTTCTTCCAATTGTCAATAACCATGGCCTCTCTCTCCTTAGACCTTGCGGTGATTTTAGCTGGGAACTCCTCTGGCATACACACAAATCCCTGTGTCAACTTATCTGGGTCTGGCAAAATTGGCCTCCCCTCTCCGTCAAGTGCAGGCTCTATGTTAAATGCCCACAATATCCTGGACATGCCCAGGAAGAGACTTCGCTCAGCGACGTGGATTCCAGGGCAGATACGACGACCTGCTCCGAAGGTAAACTGATCTCTTTTGAAAGCATCTGGATTTGCTGCAGCGTCCCCGAGACTCTGTAAGTCATCTCGGTACCTCTCTGGGTCGAACTGGCGAGGGTTGGGAAAGCGCTCAGGATCCATGTGAATTCCCCAGACGTTGTTCAGGACGCCAGCTCCCTTTGGGATAAGGTAACCGTTGTAAGTATCATCCTGAGTGACGGCATGAGGTACGGCTCCGAGGATAGTGGTTGGCATCCATCGAAGTGTTTCTTTCATGCATGCACGGATGTATTGTAGGCTTTGCTCATCGTCCATGGTTGGCATCCGTTCACTACCAACCACTTTATCAAGCTCATCCTGTGCTTTTCTTTGGATATCTGGATACAGGAGCATTGCTTGGACAAATGCATAAAGCGTGCTGGACGTCGTATCCGATCCAGCTTCGAGAAGTGTCCCAGAGATATAAGCGGCCTGAGCATCGTCAAAGTTGCCCTTCCCCTGCGCCTCCGCTAAACCCACGCAAAAGCATGGTTTGATGGTGCCGTTCGCTGTGTCTTGCTTTGCCTTCAGCCAGTGGCTGACATATAAGTCCTTCTCTTTTTGGTGAAGCTCTTTGGCCTTTCGCTGCACTGGTACCAAAAAGTCGGGTAGCTTTCTCAGAAGTGGGAATGACTCAAGGAGAGCAGCAATACCCGTCTGGTTAAGATCGGCAAACTCAGAGAAGCCATCGAACAACTGCATGAGCTTGGGGTCGTGATAAATGGGGGATCGCCAGCCAAAGACCATTGTAGTTGTGAGTGCGTTTGAGTAGCGTCGAATGCTTTGGAGGAATTGGTCAGGCTGGATAATCATCTCATAGAGCATTTGCTTGTTCTCGAGATCTTGATATGGAACGTAGCTTTTGGCTGCGGTCACATTGAGAAGCGAGTGCACCAATTTACGGAACTATATCATCGCGTTAGTAGTCTGGATAAGGGTGCTAATGTATTAGCGAACGTACTGATCTCCAAGTTGGGCCATAACCCTGCATGGGAAGTAAATGTTAGTCGCGGCACCTCATAAAAACAAGAATGACATACCATCATCAGAAGTCGCAGGCCTCCGCTACCGAGTGTTTGACCGACATACATCTCCTGCCGATCAGAGTATAGTGCACTCTTTTTATCTAGCAGATCCTTGACGGCCTGAGCACTCGAAAGAACAATAAACGGTTTGGTGCCCAGGATCAAGCTATAAATAGGACCATACTCATCTGCCCATTTACGGAATTGCAAGTGAGCATCTCGCTTGGGCATCTGGTCTTATTAGCCTGAGTATATTACTTTTGAATTCATGGTACTTACCAGGTGGATGTTACCGAGGATAGGTACTGTGGGTGGTCCCGGAGGATAGTTCTTGGGTCTTCTGCCAGTGAATAGAAGACGTACAAAGATGGCAGCGAGTGCGACCCAAAGTAGTTGGAAGGTGAACATGGCTACTGATTTCGCTGTGGTGGATGGATTCCAAAGCACAATCTGAAGATACTCAAAGTTCTTTATATGACTCGCATTTCTGCTCTTTACCATCTGGGAGCGGAGAGATGTGGGATGAAGCTTGGAAGCTAAACTCTATATCCCGCATTGATGATCCGGGGAGGATGTTCACATAAGACCGTGATGCGGTTCTCGGGTACCTGGCTTAATAGCCTGCCTATGGTTGATACTGGAAGTACTTCTCCAACTTGTCCGGTTTGTGACTAGTGACCATCTCCGAGGTTCTGATTCGTCTCCCACAAGAGCTCCGTGATGAGCCAGTCTCTCCATGGATGTTGGCCCCACTTCCCCGCGATCTGAAGATCCGGGACGGAATGCGGGATTGCGGAGGCATTCTCAAACTGCACTGTCTTTGATACCGTACATAGCTACTCTACTCTCACTTTAACAATACATCACCCTTGAAAACACCCACATGATCCCCCGACATCATGTCTGACGCTTCGTCCACGTCAGGGTCCACTTATCCATGCTCACTATGTCCGAGGACCTACAAGCGACGCGAACACCTACATCGCCACGTCGCATCCCACAGTAGCGTCCGCCCCTACCGATGCACGTTGTGCAACCAGTCATACCAGAGAGCAGATATTCTGAGACGGCATGTTCAGACTTGCCAGACCAAGCCTCGGGTTGGGGGGATGGTTGTGGCGTCCAACCGACGGGCATGTGACCTCTGCGTTCGGCAGAAGAAGGCTTGTAGCATGGGGCAACCATGCAATCACTGTCGCCAACGATCAGTCGAGTGTATCTACTCTTTTGGTCTCGGGGCTGTTGAGTCTTCCGGGCGTGATGCCATTCGAGATGAAGAGCTCGGGTCTTTGATTGAGATTCAGCCTTTCACTGTGGCCGGAGGCAATGCCGACCCCCCACCTGTGGTATTCGGAGATGACTCACTATTCGGATACCTTGGAAGCTACACGTCAGTTTCTGATATGCTAGAAGGTTCAGATAATAACCAAGATTGGTTGGACTTCGTTGGTCTAGCTACTGGTACCTTCCAACCGAGCTCAACAAATGCTAAAACGAGGCTCGATAACTACACATTCCACTTCCTTGATAACTTTACCAAAAGAAGCGGACTGGTGGAGTCTTTCGACTGCGGAACATTTGATCAGCGAGTTCAAGTCGTGTCAAACTTCCTAGAGACAGAAGGGTATGACTCAACGCTGGCACATATTGATTCAGCCATGCATCAGAAACTGCTGCCCATAGCCGATCTTCCAGACCCTCTCATAATACAAACACATCAAATTCTTCTGGACGTGAAAGAGGTCGTCACTGTGAAACCTCGCAACAGTGTCGTTTCATTAGAATGGTCCAGTATCTTGGAGCAGACTTGTATGCAATTCTTCTCACCACCAAATTTGCGCAGATTCCTTGAGCTATTCTGGCAGATATGGCATCCGAATGTCAACTTTGTACATCGACCTACCTTTGAACCGGCAAATTCCAAGTCTATACTCGTTGCTGCAATGGCATTGATCGGTTCGTACTCTTCTCCTTTTACCCTTCTCATCCGGTTTGCCCAAAACCCCGCCACCAGCCTACCGAAACAGGATGGTCTGACAAAGCCTAGGGGCCAGCGTGTCACCCAGTAAGGCAGAGAACGAGCAAGCTAAGATGTGGTTCAACTGTGTGGAGGAAATGGTCTTTACGGATGATGATTTCTGTCACGATCCTCTGACCGATCAAAACACCATGGCCTCGAACCAGATTACAAATACTTCTAAAATTCAGGCACTCCAGGCAGCATACATCGTATGCCTCTATCAAGGCTGGGAGGGTACTGAGGCGAGTAAGCAAAGAATTCGTCGATACCGGTTTAGTACTGTTATATCTGTACGCCACTTCTCTCCTTCAAAGACCACAGACAATGACTTTAGTTTCCTAGATGGCTAGAGATTTTGGGATAATGTCTGCACAACATCCGGACTACTCTACTATAATTTATCATGGATTCAACTGGAAAGACTTTGCTGCAAGAGAGCAACTTATCCGGTATGAAGCAATCCTCAAATGGTGAACATAAAGCCTACTAATGTCATTGCAAGCATTTTCCTATGGATATATCTTCTCGACCATGCGTTTGTGATATTCAACAATCTCCCACCAAGAATGGTTATCAAGGAGATGAGTATGCACATGGCGTTTCCAGAGGCATTATTTCAAGCTACCACTGCCGCGGAGTGTGCTCAAGAGATTTATAACTGGCATCTCCGCTCCGCACCAGTACAAAACATCACCTTTCATGAGGTTGTTGAGAGCTTTTGTAAAAACTCGATTCCGGAAAAGAAGCGACGGTGTTTCTCAGATCTCGGCCCTCTCAATCTATTCGCAGTTGTGTCAGGTAATATTCACCCTGTATCCCTATCAAGTATTGATTAGTATTGACTCAATGCTTAGCCTTCCATGCTTTAATATTTCAGCATCAAAACTCTTTTGGTGGGCATGATCAGCTTCGGGCTGTTCGCAATGGACTTGATAACTGGAAGTCGGTATGGGAAACCTACTCTGACGAATTTTCCTTTTCTCCTCCACATGTTCTGGTGAACAGGGATAATTTGTCTCCGAATGAGTTGTGGAAGAGAGTTGGGTTTATGCGCCATTCTCCCGAGTACTGGCTTCTTGCAAAACTGCTGGTTGATCGTCTGGCCAGTTCAGATGGTGTGATGTCGAGTTCTGACCCTGCTACCATTGACGGGGGTGCGACCCATGAGCCCATTTTGACAAGATACGATCAAACAAGTATGCTTCAAGTAAATGATCTGATCACAGGGTTTCAAAATGTACATATTGACTAGCGACTTACTGACGGTGACTATTAATTCTACTCATTCAACAAGGCTCCTGAAATATTGTCTTTCAATGATTCTTCTTTTATTATGATGCAATTGCTCTGTTTCGTATCAATAGTAAAGTCTGATACATCAAATCTTTGCTTCTATCTACGAATCATGGATATGCAGGAGGTCCAAAGCATCCACATGTCGCCGTTCCGGCCCCCCACATCGCCTCCGAGCGGCATTTTAAGCGGCAATTGTACCGGCTACATGCTGCGGGCAACCAAAAAATCATCTTAAACTATTAAAAAGCGCAAGAAATGCGCTCCAGTAGTTAGGTCGTCTGCTATAACTGACCTGTATTACTTACAAGATGATTCAGACAACTACAGCCCTTGTGGCACCCAAGCTTGATGGTCGGTTTGCGCTCCAGGAAGTACACCTGGACTCGCTTCAGCCAGATGAGGCTCTTGTCGAGATACATGCATCAGGTATCTGCCATACAGATCTTGGGTGTGCCAGTGGCAAGTTCACATGCGTACCGGGCGCGGTTCTTGGCCATGAAGGTTAGTCTATCGATCAATCACAAGTCAACTTGCTAACAATCTTCGTCACTGCAGGAGGAGGTGTGGTACTCGAGACCGGTTCGAATGTCACTTCCGTTACTAAAGGTGACAAAGTTCTTCTTTCATTTTCCTCTTGCGGCTCTTGCCCGGGCTGTGCATCAGATCACCCGGCATACTGCTATAGCTTCAATGATTACAATTTCGGCGGAAAGCGCCCGGATGGCTCTACTGCCATGTTCACCATGAAAGAGGGAGAGAAGCAGCCAGTCTACAGCACGTTCTTCGGCCAGAGCTCCTTCGCACGGCACACGATAGTCCATCGCTCGAGTATTGTCAAGGTACCACAGGAGACGCCGCTCAGCCTCTTTGCACCACTGGGTTGTGGCATACAAACGGGTGTTGGTGCTATCTTCAACACTCTCGCTGTCAAACCTGGGAGTTCTGTGGCAGTGTTTGGTGTCGGCTCAGTGGGCTTGGCTGCTGTTATGGCTGCAAAAGCGCGAAAGGCTGGTACCATCATCGCCATAGATCTACAGCCAGGCCGACTTGACCTCGCCAAAGAATTAGGTTCTACCCATGGCGTGCTAGGTCCAGATCAAGAGGCTATCATCAAGTCGATTCGGGACATCTGTCCCCCTCTTGGTGTTGACTTTGCTGTGGACTGTACTGGTGTACCCTCTATAATCGAGACTATGGTCTCGGCACTAGGAATGAGAGGAAGGGCTGCAACAGTCGGTGCGCCTGGTGGAAATGCCAAAGCCAAGATAGATATCATGAGTCACCTCACTTATGGCAAGGAATATGTGGGCTGTTCTGAGGGTGACAGTAACCCAACAGTTGTGAGTACCCACTTGCAGCAAAGCATGGAAGTGAACAAGATATGAAAAACTTGCCCATCACACATATCGACTTCAAACGTCTGTTTATGGCCGTGTTCGCTGACTACTACTAATATTAGCTCATCCCACAACTAATAAAGATGCATTCGCAAGGCCTTCTACCCCTTGAAAAGCTAATCTCTTATTACGAAATAAAGAACTACGAAACAGCTGTCGAGGATATGGAGAGTGGAAAGGTGGTCAAAGCTGTCTTAACATGGACTTGATTCAGAGAAACGAGACGAGTTCCCGTGGGCTGTTTTCAAAATGCTGACAAGAGTTCTGTCAATCTTCCGGCAAGAATTACTCGCCAGTCTACCTCCATGAGCAGGCCATAGACTGTACAAGATTTGGTGATGTATACATCTATATCTACGATTTACAACTTTCCGTCAGACTACTTTACTCTTTCTATCGTTGCTCACGTAGTAGACTATGGTGGTTTCCATCGATCGAGGTCGTAAATTGACATGTTTTGATCTTTCTAAACAGGTATCACTGTCTACTTCTTTTGACTTTCCATCAAAATCAAGCGAGAGGGATCATGCTGTCCAGCTTTCGTCGCTCTTGACTCCCCAGATGGGTCTTCTCAAGATACCGATACACAGCGGGAGAGTGAGGAAAACCACCAATTGTCGTCTCGCCATCAACAGCAAAGTCAATGTTTGCGTTAACCGGTCTGGTGGTCTAGTGGTATGATTCTCGCTTAGGGAAAACCCTATAGCATAGCTTGCGAGAGGTCCCGGGTTCAATCCCCGGCCAGACCCTTCCCTTTTGCTGAACTGATCTATGGTCATTCACAATTGTCTTCCTTTTCATGGTGGCTTCAAGAAATAAGATAGCGAGCGGCAGTTCGTGGAGAAACAGGTCCGTGTGAGCGTTGCCCCTCGCTGCTATGATCGGCGAGTTACCGAATACCGAAGTTTGTTTAGCATATTTCAGCAATCAAGTAATGACAAACGTAAATAACTTTGGACGAGCGATGATGTAACAGTATTTTGGACGATCTGCAGAAGTAACCCACGCATCGCTGGTTGTGATTAGAAGGCCAACCTCCACGGGGATTTCCCGCGGACGCTTGGCGAAGGTAACCTGCCTACCTTGAGATCATCGCCGAGACATGGATCTGCCCGTCCGGAAGCCAAGTACGATGCGGGTTTAGACAATCTGGGGTAGTCACTCGCATAAGAAGTTGATAAGTCTAAGTCGTATTATAATTTGCTGTACAAGTCACACTACGGAGGCGCCCTCCTTCTTTGGGCTGAGTTTAGGGTCACTCTACTTGCAAGCGCTACATGACTAGGGTGTGTTTGCAAGTCCCGCTCTATCATCCATTTTAGGTTCTAGATCAAGTATAGCACTGCAAGGACTTTTGACAAGGAATTAACCTCAGCTGCAAAAGGACTGAGGACGTTACACTGCATCGTACTCTGGTTGCGGATGCCGCTCTAACCGTGGAAGCGTGCAAGATGGTACTATTGCAGATCTTTCTGTGAGTTCGTGAGTTGTTACCACATTAGGGGCAAGAAAACGTGTATAAATATTCCATCATGCTGCTCTTACTGTATAAAGAATACAGACCACAATCTCACACCTCGAGAAACAGTCAAGCAACAAACAATGGCGACAAAGACTCTAGCCACATGGGCTTTAGCCCTCCAATTCGGTAACCTCACCGAGCCAGTTGTTGACATGGCTGTTAAGAGTGTCTACAACTGGGCCGGCTGCGCTATCGGCGGGTATGCTTCACCACCTGCTGATATTGCCCTGAAGGCCATGACGCCCTTCGGATCTGAGGGCAACTCTACCATCTTCGGAATTGGCAAACACGTCGACGTTAGGACAGCAGCCCTCGTCAATGGCATCGCTTCCCATGCCGATGACTATGACGATACTCACGTGGACACCCAGTTCACCCCTCTGGGCCTGTTGCGTCTGCTCTGTTCGCCATAGCCGAGTGGTTGGGTCCCGTCACGGGCGAGGACTTCCTCGCTGCATTCGTCGCAGGCGTTGAAACTGAGTGTAAACTTGGCGTTGCTGTCTATCCTGAGCACTACGATATTGGATGGCGTAGGTCATCTCCACAACAAATCCTAAAATGGTGCATGCAGCTAACACTTGGCAGATATTACCAGTACCACAGGATCCATTGGCGCTGCCGTAGCCGTCGGAAAGCTCCTGGGCCTCGACACGAAGCAGATGCAGAGGGCTATTAGTATCGCCTCTGTGCAAGTCATCGGTATGCACGAATCATTCGGCACAGACACCAAGCCTTTCCACGTTGGCGCTGCCGCACAAGCTGGTCTGACCTCAGCAATGCTTGCTAAGCACGACTTTGGAGGTTCTCTGGAGGGACTTGAAGCTAAAAGAGGATGGTCTCATGTCGTCTCCACCTTTGAGAATGTGACAGAAGAGTTCAAAACTTTCGGCAAGGTCTGGGAGGTTACCAAGAACACCTTTAAGCCCTTCCCCTGCGACAGAATTATCCACGCCCCCATCGATGGCTGGATTCAGATCCATGAGCAGGCAAAGAAGAAGAACCTTGAACCCTCCAAAATTGTTAATGTTACTGCTCGATGTCATCCCAAGGTGCTGTTCCTTACAGACGACCCCAAGCCGGAAACAGGCCTCGCAAGCAAGTTCAGCGTCTATCATGCCGCAGCAGTGGCACTCTTGTACGGGGAGGCAACTCCCACACAGTTCACCAATGAAGCTGCAAAGGACAAAAAGGCCATTGAGCTACGACAAAAGGTCCATGTCACCACTGACAAGAAGGTCGCCGACCACGAGGCATACGTCGATGTTGAATGGGAGGATGGAACCAAGCTTGAGGTTCACGTAAAACATGCTATTGGTAGCTACGAGAACCCTCTCGATGAGAAGTTCCTTCACACCAAGTTCTTGGAGCACGTTGGGGCTCAAATCGGAGAGGATAGGGCGAAGAAGGCGCTTAAGGCATTCGCTGGAATTGCAAACTCGACAGACGTCAGTAAGATCTCAAAAGCGTTTGAGGAGGAGGATTAAGTGGTGGAAAGTTTGGCAGATGGACGAAGTAAACCCTCCATAGTTTGTTAGATACGTTGAGATAGAGATGTATCACGAGACCTAACTTCAGCATTCTCAGACACACCGATTGCCACCTGTGAAATACGATGAGGATTTAGCGACATGATTATTACGCCATCCTCTATTCAAAAAAGTCCATGTCACTTCATGTGTTGACAGAACTGGCATTAAGGACAAGAAGCACTTTGCACAATGATAAGTGTTCACAATACAAATAGTTCCGGAACGGCATGATTGTTAACTAGGGTGGCGAGATTCTAAATCATTACCATTGAACGTTTACAAAGCTTATTTCTTTTATGTACTGTGATGCTCAGACAGCCAGATTCTGACGGTATTTCATTTCTACTGTCTTAATGTAACGTTCTTTTTTGGTAAAAGAGGCTCGATGATCCCGATCCACGGGGTATTTGTTTCTTCATTCGTCCTATTGAGAGTTTTGAGTATCCCCAATCTTGGTTACTTCGCCAATAGCTGTCCTCAGCGTGGGCGAACCTCGAAGTCTTACCATGCTTCCTTCTATATAGACATTGGCAGTTCTTCAGGAGTGGTGTGGTTTCTTTCGCCAACTGATTGAAGATGTTAGACAATTCTTTTTCAATGCATAGTCAAGTATCGGCGAGGGGTGTAACAATAGGTATTATAAAAATGAAAACCCTTACCATCGAGGGCGACAAGAAACCTGCTCACGCAATTATAGCACGCGACCTGGATAACGATTAGCATAGATGGTTCAAATGTAGTTCAGCTCAGGATACCATACAGTTGCAACAATTTCCACCACCTCCTGATGACCGAAAAGAGACTTTAGCCAATCAAACGTATTATCAGCAACCTGCACACTCCTCGTCATTTCATCAGTGGCCACACAAACAGCCCATTGCTTATCCGTGAAGCCTTCAGGGCGTTGACTCCGCGCTAGAGGACCATCTTTCCGGATCTCCTCCATTGAAGCAGCCGAGATACCGCCCTTGATGGCCAGTGGCGCGTGGTGCATCCATTCGTACCAGGCTCTATTGACAACCGCAATGCGGCAGATGGCAAGCTCACGTAGATCGTCAGAGAGCGACGTCTTTGTGCGGACGGCTCCGACAAATGAGTTCCAACCGGCGGCTACGTGTGGGGAGTGGAGGAGTGCAAGGTCGAGAGGCTGTATAGGGCGGGGATAACGGCGGGCCGCAATTGCGGCGACTATGGACTCCTCCTCTGGGGAAGAAGTTGGAGGGGGACTGGGCACGTAGGGGATTCTCATGGTGGCTGTTGATGATTGGTAATCGATTTGAATGTCAAGTTCGATGTACTGAGTCCATTGTGCCACAGTCTTCCATTTTAAGAGCAATCCTTCATTGTAACTAGAAGCCATCTCCTCTTATTCCCAATACCTCTCTCCCGCGGAGACTTACCGCGGAGATCGACCGAACCAATCACACCAATGCGCATCACACGCGACAGACCCTGACGACATTCCACCACCATTTACCGACGCCGTGGGTGAGAGCTGTGACACTTCCCCCAGTGATCCAAGCTTATCTGCATATCTCCCCCTATCCTCTCCTTCATTACCCCAGAAAACATGGAGACCAATGATGGGCAAACATCCGAGGCGCAGGGATCTGCCGGGGCCGACCGCTCAAAGAGGCGTCTATCTCGCAAGTATCGCGGCTTGACCTGCGCCAACTGCCGTGCCAAGAAGGTAAACGATCTACTCCATCTCAGCTTTTTTGGGCGCAATTCCTCGTGAGGTTCGTCCTTTACTTACTCGTTTTCATCTTGTCAAGGTTCGATGTGAAGGCAGTCAGCCAACATGCAAAACATGCGAGATCTACCATGTCGAGTGTCGCTACGACAAACCACCACCCCTATCCCAGGTCGTTGCCATGGCCAAAAAGTTACAAGAGGCGGAAGAGACAATCCAACGTCTTCAGGGAGGTGAATCATCTACTCAAAGACCAGTGGCTAATGTACCTGCTGCCGATACTACGGTTCAACCTCCGACCTCTTTTACAAATGAAGACCTATCTACACGAATGCATTTACCTCCAGGACCTTCCATGGAACGAAACGTATTTGAAGTGTCACCTACCGACCACCAGACTCACTCGAACGACTCACAAGACCCCCATCGTCCAGAGCCTGTCAACACCGACGCAACACAGGATGCGCTGGCCATAGATCTGAGCGTAGATGAGCACGGCAAGATATGCTATTACGGTCCAACCTCTGCTGTCCATGAGCCTCTGGGTTTAGCTTCGCCTTCTACAAACTCGCTAGGTCGCGGTGAGGGCTCAAAAAGGACTGATCTACGATCTTATCTCGTGTCTCGGGCTAAAGAATCAGCTATCTGGGAGGAATTTGCGCTGGGGAACGCGTCTCTCCAGCTTGGACTACCTCGTCAGGTTATGGCGAAGCTTCTCCATCTACATTGGACCTGGGTCGCTCCCATGTTTATGTGGGTTTATCGCCCAGCCTTTATGCATATGTACCATCAAAACATCCCTATCAGCCCTATATCCAAGACTAATAGTTACATGTTTAGGTGATATGACGACGGGCGGTCGATACTACTCCGAGCTTCTTCTCCTGGTTCTATGTGCTCACGCATCCAAATACTACGACAGCAACCACGCGCAATTATTGTCCTCCCGTGTTCGACTTCTCCTTGGCGACGAGATACAGAAACCCAGTTCCATCCCTACGATCCAGGCCCTCCTACAACTCAGCGCTCGAGAGCTAGCCCAAGGAGCCATTTCTCAAGCGTGGCTATATAGTGGAATGGCGTTCAGGATGTCCGCCGATCTTGGTCTGCAGCATAATGGGCCTGATATTGCTGATCTCAAGGGATTGGACCCTGTGGACTTGGAAATCAGAAAGAGGCTGTTTTGGAGCTGCTATTTCTGGGATAAGTGAGTTGGACCTCCTGCACTTACCTGTATCTCAGCTTACTTATACGGATGGTTTCATAGGGCCATTAGCCTATACACCGGAAGACTGCCAGCAGTGACCGAGCTACCGCGGAGTCCCATCGACTTTAGTAAGCACACCAACTTACCATCAATCGTCGCGAGTCTCACTAACTCCGTACAGTGGATGACTCTGCAGAGTCCGAAACCTGGTCACCTTATTTCGAGGATACATCACCACTTACTCGACTGGCGCCCGGCCAATATCCCATAATGCAGAGTCACGCTGTGTCTTGCTTCGCAAACTCGTGTAAACTCTCTGTCATTATAAACGATATAATAGTTCAGCTCTACTCAAAGCGCAGCAGAGCAATCACCGAGTCGTCTCTTAATGACATCACGACCCGGTTGGATAATTGGCGCGCAGCATCGCCAATTCATTTGCGATGCAATCCAGAATTTCTACCTACAATTTGTCCCCCACCCCATATCATTTCCCAAAAGTAAGCTGCTCTCCTCCCTAACCTTTTACAACATGGCTAACGATTTCGATTTGTTCAGTTTGCTTTATTTCACCACCGTTATTCTCGCGCACCGCCCGTTCTGGTCTGCTCCAGCCTATTACCAGGTGTGCATGACCGCAGCCTTGAGTATGGAGAAACTCCTACTGCTACTCGAGTCATCCTTTGGCTTCGAAAACATTACCTATCTTATGGGATACTGCATCTACACTGGTGCTTCAGCGGTTCTGGAAGATGCCAAGAACAACGACGGCTCGACACATCCAACCATGCAGACCTTCTTGAGAGCTCTCAATCGAGGCATGGCGAAATGTCCTTTACTCGAAAGAAGCCTGCACATCATCATCAAGGGACTTAAGCGGGGCCCTGTATATTGAGCACCGCCTGATCAGTCATTGTCTGATAACGCTGCCTCGGCCACCATAAACAGCTACATTCCGGCTTTTCCTTATCTGAACCCAGTGAGCCCTAATGATTTCGATATGGATTCATACCTCAATAGTATGAGTATGGATGCTATGGCGTCTTTGGACTGTTATCCGGAACTTCAAATTGACTTGGATGAGATGATGAGGCATGCACCGGCGTAGATACGACTTGCTTTAATAAAACTGTTCTTATGAGCTTGTTTACGATTGTTTCTATGTGTTATATCCAGAGCACGAAAGAAGATGAGCAGGAACAAGAAGCGGTGGCGTGGCGAAAGGAACAATTTCGTGAAAATGCAATGTCACAATAGAACAAGCTTCGCTGGAATTGCAAAGTTTATAGCTAGTGACGCTATCTGTAATTATTGTACATACACTCGCTTTGGTCTATTGTTCTATCAATTTTGGATACCGGTATTCGCCTCTGCTAACGTGTCGGCCTTCAGGGCTGGTCTGTCGGCCTTACCAGCAGTAGTCTGTAAAGTTATGTTAGCCACTTGTTCGAGTGTGCAAAGATCAAAAGACTTACTCCTCCGTCAACAGGCATGATGAGACCAGTAATCCAGCCAGCTTCCTTGCTAGCCAGGAAAAGAATGGCTACAGATAACGCCATTAGTCTTGTCACTCATGATTGGGAGCAACGAATTGGCTTACCGTATCCGACATCCCAACCAGTACCCTCCTTCTTCATCAAGTTCTGGTTAATCCTCGCCTGTCTCATCTCATCTGTCATCCCGCGTCCCCTTGTCATGGGGGTGTAGACCATTCCAGGGGCGACACAGTTTACGCGGATGTTTTCTTTGCCATGGTGTGCGGCCATGGCACGAGTCATCTGAATAATGGCTCCCTTAGTCGTAGGGTATAGCAGACTTGGGTTTCCACCGAGCACTGCAATAATTGGTTAGTTCTTTTGGTAGTCTTTTTACTACACGCATGTTGATTTTACTCACAGCCGCTCACGGACGACATGTTAATGATGGATCCACGACCCTGCTTTCTCATCTCGGGGATAGCGAAGCGGCTCATCATAACCATGCTAGTGACGTTAATGCGGAAGTCTCGCTCCCACGCATCCAGGTTAATGGTTGTAGCGTCTCCAATTGCGCCGCCCACACCAACTATTTCCCCACAGGTCAGTAGGCGAACCGGGCGAGACAAGCAGGGTGAGTGAGTAGACGTACCAATATTGACCAGGATATGCACAGCTCCCCACAACTCAACAGTTTTATCGATGGCATTCTTGCATGAATCCTCTTTTGTGACATCGGCCTGGATGACCTCAGAAACACCTCCTTCCTCGTCAATCATCCTCTTGGTCTCCTTAGCCCAGTCCACGTTGAAGTCGACAAGGGCGACCTTTGCACCGTGGCGTGCAAGTAGAATGGCAGCTGCTCTACCGTTGCCGATTTCGCCTTGGCAAACGTGTTAGTCTGGTTGTGTGCCATGCAATCGGTAAATCCTCACCATCCATTCGGGAGCCTGCGCCAGTAACAATGGCAACATCTCCAGTGAAGTCAAATCCTCGTGCAGGGGTCATAGTGAATGGTGTGTATGAGGTGTGATGGTAGTAATGTCCGTGTAGATAGTTCAGAAATGGATGTTTTGAGCTGAGAACTTAGGGTCAAATTAATGCCATATATATCTGTGACTGAGCTTAATGAAGTTTAGACCCCATCCCCATTTCCCCCAATTTCCTTCTCCCACCGCGGTCAACCGCCACCTCGTCGTGGTCCAGAATGCGGGGAGTCGGCGCGGACAATGGCCGGGACGGCGAAGAGTCGCCTTGTGCGGGGAAATACTGGGGGATACCAAGGAAATATGCTTGCACTGTTGCTTTGTTGGTCGGTGGCAAATCAGCTCCATCCCGTTGATGCTTTTAGTTCATCTGTGGTTTATTAGATTTGTGGGTTTACTGAGCGTTGAAAATACATGACTGAATTTCCCTGTGGTTGCTTGGCCATACGCAGAACTCAGGATCTGCTCCAGTTTGACGTCCTGGGGGTCCACTTGGAGAATCCCCACGCGATGATTGAGACGCTCTAGGGTGGCCGATTGGGCTAAAATTGCAGTGCAGTTCAACGGCCGTAGTAGAGGTAACGGCCGTAGTAGAGGTAACGGCCGTAGTAGAGGTAACGGCCGTAGTAGAGGTAACGGCCGTAATAGAGGTAACGGCCATAGTAGAGGCATGTGTGAGGTGGTCATGGTGCCTGGACGAGGCTGCACCATAATAGAACTCTCCCACACACACTGTTGCCTCTATTTGATCTAATCTTAGTTCACCCCACAAGAGCCTCCAAGTGGTTCGGCGGTTCCTCATGTCAAAACAAATAATGCATCTTGATAACATGGCTCTTCTCACTTCAATCTCAGATCATCTCAGTACGTAAAAGCTTCCGTTGTGTAGTACTTAACAAAGCTCATGGTGTGACTTTGTTGTCTTGTGTAGTAGACAGTCTTATTAATGTTGAAGTCTTTATACTTTGTTTTCTCTAGAATACCCATGATCTAATTCTATCAATGTCATTTTGACAACCAGTAGTCAAACCATGACACAATACCCTTGAGACTTTCCTCCTTGACCCATCCTGTTCCGTGTTAGCATATCTTCACTTCCATAACAGGGCTGAACACTCACGTTGGTAGGGGTCATTTGGATCGCCTCTTAGAGCAAAGCCATGCTCAACCCCAGAAAAGACTTGGTAATGATATGTCTTCTTTTGTGACTGTAGGATGTCTAGCGCCCGGCGCCGTGAAGGGACATCAAAGGTGTGGTCGATCTCCGAGCAAGACAGAAAGAGAGGTTCTAGACAAACAATAGCATGTAAGCTTTATGAAAATATGTACGGGTTTGGGCCGTGGAGGCTTACTCTTCAGCTGCTCAAAATGGTGTTTCTTTAGAAAGGCGGGGTGAGCGAAGGCCCCGACAGTGACTGTGTCGCCCTTGAGCTCGTTGCATACGTATGGAGCCCCAAAGCAGTAGCCAACACAAGCGAACTTGGTAGTGCTAGTACCATAGCTCTTCTTAACTGCATTGACCCATTTAGGAACTGCTACGTCAGCAAAGGCTGTGTGCTTCTGCTTCCAGGCCTCGTAGTCAAAATTGGGGTCCTGTGTGTCATGGCGGTTCTTGCGGTGCTTCCACACGGGGTCCTAGGACAGGCTGTTAGTTCCCAGAAGTGTCCAGATCGGTGCTAGGATTTGATTGGTGAGTTACTTACCCCGCGGAAGTAGTCCAGGCCCAGAACAAGGTAGCCTGCATCGGCAAAGGCATCCATGACCAGCAAACCATTAGGGAACATGCCCCATACGTCGGGGAAGTAGAGCAGAATGTTTCCATTTGCTTTCCCCTCAGGTGGCCTGGAGATGTAGGTCTCAACCTCTGCGATTGTTTTCCATGTGCCTCTGGACTCGCCCTCGTGAATCGTGCCCTTGAGACAGCAGGCACCGCTTGGCTTTGCAAGATACTTCTCGCTGGTGGTGGGTTGTCTTGAAGCTGACTGGCCCATGATGTGGAATATAGAAAATATGGCAAATATGATGGGGAAAGAAATAAATACAAAGTGAACAAACGATTAATTGACGTATCTCTTTGCGAATTTCGAACGTTGTTTGAACTTCGAGGGCGCAAATGAGATGGCCGTTAATAACTACAGAGGTTCTTCAGGCTGAGCGAAAGCGGATAGCTAGAGGCCTTACACGACGCCACTGTAGCGTAGGTAGCGTTCATTTCGCTCGGTTCAAATCCGCGGGTTTCGTCCGTGGTAACGCTCCAGAAATTTACTAGTCCAGTGACCATCATCTTTATTGGAGCATCTCGTGCGGAGGACAGCCCCACGGGGTAAATGCGGAGGAGCGATTGTCAAGCAGATTCACTAAACTACCCCAGACAATGTGACTTCAGAAAAGAAAAAGTCCAAGCCATTGCATGCTAGTGAAGGCGCGTTTTGTTAAATACAACTCCAGCTTCCGCTCTCTCTTTGCTGCCGATCTTGTTTCCAGAAACATCCCAAACCTGTCTTTTCATCTTTGCACTGAAACATCATATCAGCAACAATGACGGACAACAGTAAGCCCATCACCGAGTCGCCTCCCAGTGTCGAGGCAGTTGAGGATTCAGAGCTCAAGGGCGGCCGGGCAGAACTCGACATGACCAATAGGGATAACGCGGTCGGTTACGAGGAGTATCTCGAGGCTCGCGACATTGAATTCTCAGACGCAGAGGTATGTTGTGCTTATCGCACCCCAATTGCTCCCTTTGACACTTTAGCAGGCCAAAAGGCTCCGCTGGAAGCTCGATCTCGTCATTCTCCCTATGTTCCTGATTACCCAGGCCCTGCAGTTTATGGACAAGACGTCTCTGAACTATGCCAATCTTTTTGGATACCAGGAGGCATTGGGCCTCAAGGGCAAGCAGTTCAATTACCTTTCTGCCAGTAAGTTCCCTTGCGACTTTGCGACCATTTATTCCGTCGCCACCTGCTAACTTCGCGACTTTAGTGGTTTATGCTGGCTACTTCTTCGGTCAATACCCCTGCGGTTGGCTCATTGGCCGCTTTCCTGCGCAAAAGGTCATGGCCATCAGTGTTTTCCTCTGGGGCCTTATGGTCATCATCATGACCCAGAGCCGAGATTACTCCAGTGCCTTGGCTGTGCGCTTCATCATGGGCGTCTTTGAGGCTGCTGTAACTCCCGGTCTGACCCTCATGACTGGTTTCTGGTACACCCGACGCGAAATTCCCCTCCGCCAGTGTATTTGGTATTCATCTCTTGGTTGGGGCGGCATCGTAAGTTGCACCATTCACGTCTCTGACATCCAAGCTAACCAGTGGTCAATTAGGTTGGCTCTTACATCTCCATGGGTGTCTCTAAGCTTCCCGTCGACATGAAGCCCGAACGTTGGGAGCTCATCTTCTACATTGTACGTCTACCCTTCCTCGAGACCCCTCCAAGTTATAACCACCAGACTAACAAAGATACTTTCCAGCTCGGTGGTGCTACCTGTCTCTGGGCCTTCGTCATATGGTTCCTCCTCCCCGATTCGCCTTCGAACGCTAGATTCCTCAACCACCGCGAGCGCCTCATCGCCGTCAAGCGAGTTGCCTCCAACGACTCCGGTATCAAGAACAAGGCCTTCGACAAGAGCCAAGTTGCCCTCGGTTTCACCGATCCCAAAACATTGTTGATCTTCACCTCCGTCTTCGCAGCCGCTATTCCCAACGGTGTCGTCAACTCTTTCTCTACCATCATTATCCGCGACATGGGCTTCAGCACCACTATGACCACCCAGTTAAAGTCAGTTGGCGATGCCATCCAGATCGTCGGTCTCATCATCGGTGGAGCTATCATTCTCAACATTCCCAACTCTCGTCTCGTGACTGCTACTGTTGCCAACATGATCTGCACCATCTCCGCGGCATGCATGGCTTATCTTCCTCGAGACAATACCTGGGGGCGACTGGTATGCTTCTGGCTCGTCAACACACAGTCGGTCGGCTTCACTGTATCTTTGACTACCATCTCTTCCAACATGGCTGGTTACACCCATCGATCTTTGGCTAGTGCCCTGGTCTTGTAAGTTCACCTCAACCGACCATTGCGAGCTCAGCTAACCATATTACAGTACCGCGTACTGCTGGGGTAACTTTGCAGGCCCCTTCGTTGTGAAGCAATCCGAGGCCCCTCACTTCACTGGCGCCACTATTGGACTGTTGGTCGGATATGCCATAAAGTTCTGCTGCCATCTCGGCCTTCTCCGTAAGTCGATTGTTCGCGGCACATCCATTCATAGCTAATCATCAAACTTACAGTGTACATGTTTCTTATCAACAAGCACCGCAACAAGACCTATGGATCTCCCAACAAGGAGCGAAGTCACGAGGCAGGAATGCGGGATCAGACCGAGTTCGAGAACAAGGACTTCCGATATGTGCTATAATTTCTTTCTCAATATGGGGATAAGAATAATATGTCGGGATGTGTCAGGCCTTATGTATGGAAGATCTACCATAAGATATGTTGAATGTGCAAGAACATACCTGAACATTGCTGTCGCCTGACCTTTCTTTCCAAATGAGCTAAAGTATTTACCACCAAAACACCCAACACTTCAGGTTGAACTGCCTACCAAGAGTGGCTCCTGGCGAAGAAAACTACACGGTTTCTGGCTTGGCAACTCTGGGGTCAAGGTTTTGAGAATAAACAGTAGTACAAAGCTTAAGTTCCATGCCATTCGCCTAATTCATCACATGATTACAAGCAGTTGTACTCATCTCACATTTCATGTCTATCAACGCAGTCTACTTGTGCACAGGACGACTATTCTTATCATAATGTATCACTAGCAGCTTAGATTCCTGGTGGAGTGTTGACCACCAGTCTCTTGAGCCTAGCTCCACAGCACCCCAGTCGAGCTGGGAAAGTCCGTTGCTTTCTCTGCATCATTGACATACTCAACTAACTGAATGAACAACTCCCACACCTATGGACTCCAGTTGGCAGCCTCGAGGCCATGGTTCCTCTAAGTGCACCTAGATCACAACTTTAACATTGCATCCAAGTCTGGTTTTTCTTGCATACTCTCAATTTTGGGAGATGTACTCTATCCTATCGAACCTCGCATTCCCGTATCGGTAAAATAGGTATCCCAAAAGCTTTTTAAAGACAAGCAGTCAAGATGCGCAGATACGGACGACATCAATCACTCGCAAATTTCACCTCTTGTAATGCATAGCGTGAGAAAGGTATTGTGTTGTGGTTCTTAGCAACATACTACCGAGATCGTCATTCAATCGGAAACTTTCCGTATATGTCCCAATGCTAACATAATAGTCGTCTAAAGACTGATGAATTTTAAGCTTCCCGTTGAGCTCCTTAGTCGAGCCAGGTGGCTTCATAAGGCGTTGTGTTGTCAGGGTAGTGCAGTGAAGCCACAACATCAAGAATGTGGTTCGAAGGAATCCAACCCAAAATAAACATCCAACCTTCAGAAGTGTCGGTGAGGTACATGTAATCAGTGATACCATTAGGATCCTTGCTTGACTCATCCTCCCAGGGTGCAACTCGTAGGCCACCAGCTGAGCCAAGAGTCACGGGTGCCTCGTAGAAAGTCAAAGCCTTCTCAGACTTAAGCAATCCTTCGTCATTCAAAGCGAAAGCTGCTACATATCCGTTTGCTTCAGTGTTGTTCCAGCTGCGGGTGCTGGTGAAGAGATATTTGCCATCACGAGACATCTGAACGGTGTTGCTGCGGAATGTGTAGGCTCCTCTCATGGCTAATTGGTGTTGTTAGCCATAAACACTTGCGAATGAGAGTTTGATTTGGTTGCTTACCATCGGGGATGACACTTCCTCGCTGGACATGCTCAAGACGGGTATCCAGAATTCTATAAACGTCGAGCCATTGGTCTTGATGGGTTAGTAAAAGGGAAGCTAAGATTTAGATGAACAATTACTCACTATGCTCAGTCATCTGTGGCCGCTTTGTTAGCTTGTCTTCATTCAAAGGAGATACGGGCTCACTTACCACGTAGAGAAGCTTTCCATCCTTGCTGGGATAAGAGTTTCGAGGGCCATCGCCTTCAGTGGGGCTAAGATTGATTGACAGAGGTGTAGCAGTACCGTTTTCCGCGATGTCGTACATAAAGATGGAGTTTGTGCCCCTGTGAATCGACGATTAGTTTCAGTCTGGGTAGTCAATATTTGTAACTTACAAGTGAGGGACAAATCCCTTTCGGTTCACATTGATGTCGAAAGCATGAGCGCCGTAAAGTACGGCCGCCCTTGTCTTGTTGACATTCTTGATCTCTTCTTTAGGAACCATGTAGACCTCATCAACCTGTTCGCCAATACCACCGTCCTCTGTAAGGGCGTGGATTGCGGCAGTGGAGCCACCAGACGAAAAGGCCAAGTTGCCGTCATCGGAGAAGTAACAAGATGAAGAAGCTTGAGTGACGTCAGAATAGTACCTGGGAAGCTTTTGCAAGTGACTTACTGATATTGACGGTATCAAGGTGGGTGAACTTGTACTGCTCATCAACTGACCACGCAAACAGCTGAGGGGGCTCGCTCATGGCAGTGGCATAAACACGGTTCTTGGCAGCATTACTGGTGACGAACTGATGAAGCCCAAAGCCAGGGACTGTAGAATTGAGAGTAAGAGTCTTTGCAAGGGTATCAAAGGCAAGGAGGAAGAGGGTTGTGTTGGTGTAAGAGCCTGACACAAGATGGTGTAGGGAGCTTCCCACGGAACTGGCAAACTCGATAGCAGGCATGATGAAGATGATTTCTTGACTAAATATTGCTTCAAATTTAATGAATATGCCCTACTGATCCAATTTCGTCCCGGCAAAGCCTTGCTTCCACTGGCATATATATACCCCAAAGGTTCATGACTCTTTACCCCGGATCTTGGGGCTCCCAGGCCGTTGACTAGTGAATAGCTCGTCGAGCTTTCCCCGCGTAGGCCTTGCAGGGAATACAGCTCAAGATTCTACTAGTCTGCGGTTAGCCCGAATTAGGTTGCACGTACAGGGCTCAAGATATGGGGTTCCTGATTAGTGCCGGACATTGAGCGCGGGACTTGGCCGCGGAGGCTCTGGGATCATCTAGCCAGCGCTCGTCAAGGTTTGAGTACATGACAGTTATACCTTGTATCCTATGCTTTTTTTTTCCCTGCAGGTGGTCATGCAGGCAAGGGTAAAGGACATGAATGATTATTGAGATGAGCGTTGCGGTCTGGGTCCATTGCGGGGGAAATGGTGTGAGGAAACGAAGTTGGGGAAAATGCAAATGGGAGGTTTCTGAATTGACGCCATTCGGATATGGGTGAAATTAATCGACTCTGTAACATGAAACCGTCTTAATGATTGCTAATGTGGCTTCTTAGGACGTCCTCATCTGGGGTACATGGCATCTTTCTGAACAAGGGCTTCATCGTACATTGACCAATCTCACTTATAAAGTAAGGGTATTGTAATTTTAAAACTATATCAATTCATTCGCATCACTCTACTCAGATTCAATCAAGGTCCATCTGTCTTCCTCTTATTAACACCCCATAATTCCAGAGCATTTTCTCTGAACAATCTCTCTCGCAGCCACTGGTTTCCTTCTGTCAAATCAAGCAGATGGGATACCCAGGGCTTGACATCCAACCCTTCAAATCGAGTGTGAGGCCAATCTGAACCAAAGACGACTCTTTCTGGCGCTTGTTCAAAGAGCTCTAGTGTCACAGGGTCAAGATCCTCCCACTTATTGGACTCAAGATGACTGAGACGGTAGGCGCCCGAGATCTTGACATAGGTTCTCCTATTCTTCAGGAGACGCACAAGAGACTCGAAGCCTTTGATCTTATAGGGGTCAACGGGTTTCCTGGACTTTGGTAGTGTGGGATCGCCGTAGTGGTCAAAGACAACACGAACGCCAAGCGTGGGCAGAAAGTCCTCCATCTCAACGATGCGCTCCATCTTTGTATATAGCTGGAGAACCCAGTCAAATGGCTTGATGAGCTCGACATATTTGCTGATAGTCTCTTTCAGCTCATCAATCGGCGTGTCGTCGCCATAAGTAACCAGGTTAACTCTCACAGCTCGAACGCCCTCGCCGTCCCACCTACGAATATGCTCCTGGTTCGTGGTGTTGGGGTCAAACAGTGCGAGTCCCAGAGCGCGGTTGTTCCCCACAGCACGCATGGAATCCAGCATCAAGGTCAAATCGTATCCATGAGTGGCAGTTTGCACGTAAAAGACGTGTTGGCAGCCAATTCTATGCTCAAAGATGGCATTGTCCCAGGCGTTGTGGACAGCAGGTGTATAGGGAATAGCCTCCACTGGGGGATAGCGCACAGGATCCATGATGTGAAGATGCGAGTCCCAAGCTCCTTCGGGCATACGTGGATCAGCACCAGATGATACATTGGCAGTTCTCTTGGTGATGGACTCATGGCTGCGGCGTTGGCGATGGTCTGGTAGTGTAATAATGTTAAAAGGACTGAGATAAGGAACTTCATGATAAAGATTATGTAGGCAGCTCTGCGTAATATGTCAAGGACAAGAGATGGAAATAATCCGGGGCGTAAGGAGGCGTTGTAGATGTCACTCAAACGAGAGACCTACAGCAGCATCCGGCATCGCACCTTACAAGGGTGATCCGAATTTCGACGGCTCTCTTTAACGTTACTTCAATGCGTGGGGTAACTCGATGTCTTCCCAGTTCGAAGAAGCTCCGCGGGAAATGCCCGGCAGGTTGTGGGGGAATGAGATCATCGCACAAATTGTTTGCGGGGAAGGATAGCAGTGGGATTGATGTTGATCAAAAGTCCGTAGTTGAACATTGAACGTTTTACCAGGACGCAGCTTGCTCTTCATTTCCGGTAGTCATCCGCGGAGCTCTTGGGCTGATGAAATCGATTCCAGTACAAGACAATCTTGACTGCCACCGTGCTTGAAGGAAAGTATTCTCTTTGAACGTCAATCCATGTATCATTAGGAATTCACTAGTAGTGTCAGGCAAAACACTGTTTAGGCACAAGGGAATGATGATATAAATAGGATGAATCAATCTTAAACTATCAAACTATGACAAACAAAGGAACAATTTAACTCCCAATTTCACAATCTTCCATCGCTAGCACATTACAATCTCCATCAATTACCATCAACTAATCCAATTAGCTCTGAGCAGCTGGCTCCTCTGACGTGGTAGTCGTGCTATCAGACTTGACCACCGTCGACATCGTGGTAGGCTCTGGGTCCGCCGTAGATGTTGTCGCGGGGTCAGAAGTGGACGCCTCTGCAGCAGCGGATGTGGTTGTTGGCTTACTCTCTGAGGTGGAGGGGGCCTCAGATGTTGTCTCCTCTGCAGCTGAGCTTGTGGTGGTCTCACTGGACCTGACTACGGTTGAGAGAGTAGTGGCTGTGGTCTCCTCTGCAGCAGATGAAGTGGTAGAGGCAGCAGCAGCAGAAGATGTAGAAGATTCTTCGGCAGCAGTAGATGAGGTAGTTGAAGCAGCGGCAGCAGCTGATGAAGAAGACTCTTCGGCAGCGGCAGATGAGGTGGTTGAAGCAACGGCAGCAGCAGATGTGGAAGACTCAGCCTCAGCGGCAGATGATGTAGTCTTATCAGCAGCAGCTGAAGATGTAGAAGCCTCCTCTTCGGCGACAGATGAGGTAGTTGATACTGCAGCAGCGGCTGATGTGGTGGAATCAGCAGCTGAAGGCGTGGAAGATTGCTCATCAGCAGTAGATGATGTAGTTTTGTCAGCAGCAGCCGAAGTAGTAGAAGGCTCATCAGCAGCGGAGCTGGTAGCAGCCTTACTCTCAGAGGCGGAGGATGTTTCCTCGTCAGCGACAGATGAAGTGGTGGAAGCAGCAGCAGATGTAGAAGACTCTTCCTCAGCAGTAGATGAAGTGGTGGAGGCCGCAGCCGAGGGTGTAGAGGTCTCCTCATCGGCAGCAGATGTAGTCTTGTCAGCGGCGGGGCTGGTAGCAGCCTTGCTCTCAGAGGTGGAAGAGGTTTCCTCGTCGGCGACAGATGAAGTAGTCTTATCAGCAGCAGCTGAAGTGGTAGAAGACTCCTCCTCAGCAGTGGTAGAAGAGGCCTTGACCTCAGAGGATGTAGATGTCTCTTCAGCAGCAGCGGATGTGGAGGCACCAGCAGCTGAGGGGTAGAAGAAGGCTCCTCGGCAGCAGAGCTAGAAGCAGCCTTACTCTCTGATGCAGTAGAGGTCTCCTCGTCAGCAGAAGAAGTAGTCTTACCAACAGCAGCTGAAGTCGTGGAAGACTCCTCATCGGCAGAGGTGGAAGAGGCCTTGGCCTCGGAAGTGGTAGATGTCTCCTCGTCAGCAACAGAAGAAGTAGTCTTCTCAGCAGCAGCCGAAGGGGTAGACGAAGGCTCATCAGCAGCAGAGGTGGAAGCAGCCTTACTCTCTGAGGTAGTGGAAGTCTCCTCATCAACAACTTCAGAAGATGTTGACTTCTCCTCGGTAGCCTTGGAAGTAGTAGTCTCCTCATCCGCGGCAGCAGAGGTCGAAGTAGACTTGGTATCAACATCAGCTGAGGTAGTCTTCTCATCCGCGACCTGAGATGTTGTCTTGGTTAGTGTCACAAGGGTTGTGGGGGCGCTGGCTTCACTGGAGGTCTCCTCATCTGCAGATGTAGTAGACTCAGCGGCTGACTTGGCAGTAGTGGTAGGCTCGTCGACCACATCAGCAGAAGTTGTAGTCTTCTCCTCGGGTGTCTCTGATGAAGTAGTAGACTCTTCAACAGTATCCTTAGAGGTAGTCTTCTCCTCTGCTGCCTTGGAAGTAGTAGACGGCTCATCAGCCTCAGAGGTGGTAGTAGGCTCATCCGCATCGGAAGAAGTAGATACAACCTTGGTAGCGGGCTCATCAATGGTCACATCAGATGTGGTCTTCTCGTCAGCCTTTGAAGTTGTAGTAGGCTCGTCAACATCCTCAGTAGTCGTTGACTTCTCGCTAGCCTTGGAGCTGGTTGTTGGCTCATCAACATCCTCAGAGGTCGTTGTCTTTGCATCGGCCTTGGAAGTTGTAGTGGGCTCGTCAACAGGCTCCTCAGAAGTGGTCTTCTCGTCAGCTTTGGAGCTAGTAGTGGGCTCGTCATCAACGTCAGAGGTAGTGGTGGGCTCATCAACGGGGTCAGATGTAGTCTTATCACTGCCAGCCTTGGAGGTGGTAGTAGGCTCGTCAATAGGATCCTCAGAGGTGGTCTTTTCATCAGCTTTAGAAGTTGTAGTAGGCTCATCGACATCCTCAGAAGTAGTTGTCTTCTCACTGGCTTTGGAGCTAGTAGTGGGCTCGTCATCAACGTCAGAAGTTGTAGTAGGCTCGTCGACGGGGTCAGATGTAGTCTTGTCACTGCCAGCCTTGGAGGTGGTAGTGGGCTCGTCAACATCTGCTGAAGTGGTCTCGTCATCGACAGCCTCAGACGTGGTTGTCTTCTCGGCAGCCTTTGAGGTTGTGGTGGGCTCATCGTCAGTCTCAGTGGTGGTAGGCTCATCAACGGGGTCCTCCGTTGTAGAAGCGTTCTTGGTGACAGGTTCGATGAAGGTGGTAGTCTCATCATCGGGCTCATCGGCGGTGGTGGTGGGCTCATCGACATCTGCAGATGTAGTCTTGTCACTGCCAGCCTTGGAAGTGGTAGTGGGCTCGTCAACATCTGCTGAAGTGGTCTCATCATCAACGGTCTCAGACGTAGTAGTGGGCTCATCGTCGACAGCCTCAGATGTGGTTGTCTTCTCTACAGCCTTGGCGGTTGTGGTAGGCTCGTCTATATCTGCTGATGTAGTCTCTTCGTCAACGGTCTCAGAGGTGGTTGACTTGTCAGCAGCCTTTGAGGTTGTTGTTGGCTCTTCGACATCAGCTGAAGTAGTCTCATCGTCGACGGCCTCAGAGGTAGTAGTGGACTCATCAACGTCTTCAGAGGTAGTTGTCTTCTCAGCCGCCTTGGAGGTTGTGGTAGGCTCATCAACTGCTGAAGTAGTCTCATCATCGACAGCCTCAGAAGTGGTCGACTTGTCAGCAGCCTTTGAAGTTGTGGTTGGCTCGTCTATGTCTGCTGATGTAGTCTCATCATCAATAGCCTCAGAGGTAGTTGACTTCTCGACAGCCTTAGAGGTTGTAGTGGGCTCGTCAACTGCTGAAGTGGTCTCATCATCGATAGCCTCCGAGGTTGTTGTAGGCTCTTCGACAGTCTCAGAGGTGGTCGACTTATCAGCAGCCTTTGAGGTTGTGGTTGGCTCGTCAACTGCTGAAGTAGTCTCATCATCAACGGTCTCAGAAGTGGTTGTCTTCTCGACGGCCTTGGATGTTGTAGTAGACTCTTCATCATCAACAGCAGTCGTGGTCTTGCTATCTGCCTTCGATGTTGTAGTTGTCTCCTCATCCACATCCTCAGATGTTGAAGCGGGCTTGGTGGAAGACTCAGATACCTCCTTAGCAGAAGTAGTGGTGGTAGCATCACCAGTTGTCTCACTGTCTTCAGCACTGGTGGAGACCTCAGTGGGCTTACTGGTAGACTCCTCGTCGTCATCAGTTGGCTCAGCATCGGAAGTGGCCTGGGTAGTAGTGGAAACACCAGCGGGGTCAACCACGGCCTTTGTTGTAGAGCTGTCATCAGCCTTGGAAGTGGACTTCTCAGAGGAATCTGACTTTCCGGATGAGGTAGAGGCAGAGGAGGAGGTGCTGGAGGGTTTCTGGGATGAGGTGGAGCTGGCTGAAGTAGTGTCCTTCTGGGCTGAAGCTACGCTTGAGGTAGTCGACGCCTTGGAGGATGAAGCGGAGCTGGTTGAAGTGGAAGCCTTGGACGAGGCGGAGGAAGTGGAGGAGGTGGAGGATGCCTTGGAGGTAGTGGTACCAGCCTTGGATGTAGTGGTGCTGGTAGTGCCGGCTTTAGAGGTAGTTGTGGTGCCAGCCTTAGAAGTAGTTGTTCCGGCTTTAGAGGTAGTAGTACCAGCCTTCGAAGTGGTACCAGCCTTGGACGTGGTACCAGCCTTGGATGTAGTACCAGCCTTTGAGGTGGTACCGGCCTTTGAGGTGGTGGCAGCCTTGGATGTGGTGCCGGCCTTTGAGGTGGTACCGGCCTTTGAGGTGGTGGCAGCCTTGGATGTGGTGCCGGCCTTTGAGGTGGTACCGGCCTTTGAGGTGGTACCGGCCTTCGAAGTGGTAGCAGCCTTAGATGTACCAGCCTTGGAGGTTGTAGCAGCCTTAGATGTGCCTGCCTTTGATGTGGTAGCGGCCTTGGATGTACCAGCCTTAGAAGTAGTACCAGCCTTGGATGTTGTAGCAGCCTTTGAGGTGCCAGCCTTGGTAGTAGCAGCCTTCGAAGTGGTGGCAGCCTTCGAGGTTGTGGCAGCCTTGGTAGTAGCAGCTTTGGTAGTAGCGGCCTTCGATGTAGCAGCCTTGGAGGTTGCAGCAGCGGCCTTGCTGGTAGTGGTCTTACCTTTCTGTCTCTTCAGGAGTTTCTTGAGCGAGTCCGACAAAGAAGAACCTGAACACTTGCACTCACTATCAAAGGTTAGCCACAAACCTAAGGGGATCGTCAAAGACTGAGACTTACGGTGCACAAGACTGAAACTTTTGGCCCTTTTCAGCGCACTGATTCTATTGTTAGTCCTGACTAGAGCGGTAGTTGTTTGAGATGGTGTTGTCCTTACATGAGCTGCACAGGCCGGATCACCAGCGGGGAATTCGCAGGTCAAGCCCGATGTCTCAGTATCATCTGTGGGCAAAGCCGCCGCGGTGACGGTGGCAATGGAAATGCCCCAGATAAGAGCCTTGGAGAAATGCATGGCGAAAAAGAAGAACAAAGTACTAATCAGAGACTGTGCTTGTTGTTTGGGATGGTGAGTGAGTTGTTTGAATTGATCTTTGACATGATTCTTCTCGTTCTTTATAATAGAGAATTATCAAACTCTGGCCGCATAGCAAATTCATCGATTACCTATTTCGTCGACGTCGGAAGCTTATTTGGTCGAGGTATTCTGAATGAACTCAATCCTCCAGTTCTCGGGGACTAGCCACACCAGACTTTCCTAGGGTCCAGAGCTTGTTCGTGCCGTTTCCGAACCTACTTTACCGATCTGCTTCCTTCGGCCAAGTATTCTCAGTATCACAGATGGCAGCACTGGCTTAATGGGATTATCAGCCTCATCGCGTAGTTCAACTGAGTGTTGAGCGATATGGCCGAAAGCAGAAACATGGCGTCTGTCGTGCATGGACACTCAACACCATGAATATAACCTTAATCATTAGTCAGACCAACGCAGGAACACGCAATTCATGGCGCTCTATCGCAAAAACACTCATATTTTATCAGTTTGCCTCGTCAAGCACAACATTTAGTCTAGAACAACACTAAGATGAGCTCATACCATATTGGATTCGAAAAGCGGGCCTTTCCGCCACGCCACATGCGAGCACATTCCTCACTTATAAGACAGATCCCTTCCATTCTTGACGCAGACTCGACCCTTTCCCCTTGCAGAGCCACGCGAGAAGGCTTATCCGTGCTTACCAGCTGCCCGGCTCCCAAGCCTCATGCCAGTCTGGGCCTAGTCTCGCGTCTCACTCGCATAGCGTCACGTCTAGAGTCTAGACGACTTAGCTGTCAACACTACGGCACTGTCCCGTGCGTCCATACACTTTCAGCTTTACGACCTGTCATGATAATGAAAAGCTTGAACAGGGAAGCTAGTACCTCAGTCCCCTGTCGTTCCGGCAGGCTAGAGCCTGGGCCATTCGAGGCTCGCCGCTTATGTCTCCAAGCTGGCATTTCTCTACATCGCCAAGATTTCTCGATATCGAAATGCATCCGGCCGGTCTTACGGATCGTTCTCTCTTACTCTACTACGGCGTAAAAGAGTTTTTGAATCGTAAGATGCGATTCAGAAAGAGTGCCATGACTGGATCGCTTGGAGATCGGGACCGAAGATAACATCCACAAACAGAAATGACAGCCAAACAAGGTTTAATGATTTTGAGGCTCTTTTCTCTAAGATTCTGTCCATTTGCAATACATGGCTTCTTGTGGATATATCGCAGCAGATTTCTTCTCAAGTAAACCCTAGCTTGTGCATGACTTATGCTTGGGAATCGGGCCATACAAGTGAATTCACGGCCTGGAAAACAGTATGATCAATGACGTAAATCTCTTGAATCTTCCATATTCATATTATCCATAAGATATATTTCTGCACTGGTAAATTTTGCTTGTCCGCACTGGTATGCTATACACTGGGGAGTTGGCACTATCCAAACCCTGTGTGGGTTCACTACCCTTTTTCACTATAGCGTCGCGCCGTTCGCCACCTAGTCTTGTTCCCGTTCATGGCAACCACTCAGACTGGAATTTCACCCTCGTATTCCACGCCCAGGAACAAAACCGCCAGACTAACCCAATGCCTCTGTTCCGCCAGCCTGGAACCTGCAGGCGTCGCCCGTTCTTATCGATAGCATCAACGCACGACTCAGCAAACACAGTGGCGGCGCCCCAGCTTTCCTTCCCCTGCGGCTTAAAATTCCACGGCTTGCAGGGCTTTTCGCCTCGCTTACTCTCAATCATAAGCAAGCCCTGTCTCCATCCAGCTAAGATTTTGTGATGGAATCTACCCGCACGGGATATATCCTGGCCTGAGCTGAAAACCTGGTGGCTCGGTCCAACCTCACGGAGGACAGCGCTCTAGCTCTTCGCGGTTGAGGGCTTAACACACAATACCAGAGTGCCTGCACGGGTGTTATGACTTAAATCGACTGGACTCGACTGGATTTAACTAAACTTTGCTAAATTCTACTAACCTCAACTCAGCTCACCTAAGGTCTACTCAACACATTGAAATCGGCTTGCGGCATCGAGACCTGTTATTCACAGTCGTTAGGCCTAAGTGTTACTCGAGGCGGCCACTGAGAATCCATACTTAGCGAGGCCATTCACAAAGAGAGTATGCCACCCTTCCGTCTTCGTCAGGCTATCGCCCAATTTAACGTGCATTACATGTGGTCCAACAGTTGGCCGATATTCACAACCACTGCCGTTTGCAGCAGTTGCGAGCTATTTACTCGGGGCCAGGCTTCAAGCAAAGATATTTCTGTTATAGTGCAGCCCTAGCTAAGACATTGTTGTGTCTCGACCCCTCCAAAACGATGAGATGCCGTTGAATCCGCGACATGTTTCTGCTAATCAATCTCCAGCAATTATTACGGACATAGTGGCGCATACAAACAAATTCCAAGCAAAGTCTCGGTCATACGGCATGGTTGCCGTAGGTACTCCTTGTCACACTTTAGATAAACTACCCGATAGGGCTGTAACTCCCATTATTCGATCAACATTGGCGGGAAACTAGAGATAGCACAATTGCATAAACAATGAAATCGGGAAAGGCTTTCCCATTAGTAAACAAACTATATTGTCTTTGCAAGCTGGGCACGAGAGATGCCCATTGTACATTTTGTCGCCGTATCTATGCTTGTTAGATTATCGAGGAAATACAACGACCTTGCCTCAGACTGGTTAGCTTCAAAGAGGCTTCGGAGTTGAATAATTCGTCATTCTCACATCATTCTCATTAACAGAACTGCACTAAGCCTATTCAGTAGCTGCTCATTCTTACCAATACTATCATATCTTATCTAAGGCCTCCACGAGAAACCAGGGTGCTTCCAGTCCAAATCGCGAATCTCTTCTGTCGTGTGTCCAGCCAGAGCTTGATCAACATCGATCCTGGCTCGTCTCTTGTTGTCCCAACTCATGAAAATATGAAGCACAATAGTGAGCAGGAAGATAGACAAGCAAGCTCCCAAGTTGAGACCATTTCCAATTGGGTAATCGGGCCCATCGGAAGCTAGAAAGCACCATGTCGAGATCAGCCCTCCAACATTGCCAAGCATAACGTTCAACCCAATACCGGAAGCACGGGCTGTGTCTGTCACCAAATTGGCGGACAATTGCGCGTTGGAGAGAGCACCATTGGCGAATGTCCCCGCGCAGATGAGGAATGTTCCAGCATAGCGGACATACGCTAAGATTAGATTAGTGAGACATCACAGACGATCAACTAGAGGGGGAGGCTCACGGTTTGCGGTACTAAGAAACATGATATAACCGGCGATGACAGGAAGCTGTGAAACGTTGATAAAGATGTTACGCCGGTCGAGACGAGTCGATAGCCAACTGATAGCCAGAGTACAGAAAGTACCCACGATGTAAGGCGGCACAGTTCGTAGTTGCTTTTGCACGACAGTTTCATCTGGATAAATCGTCCCCACAATAGTTGGCGCAAAGAAAGCGAGGCCCTGGACTGTGATGTTGGTGAAAAGGAAAATGGTCGAGGTTCCAATGGTCACTGGCGAACTGATACCTCGACGCGCCAGCTTCCACGAGAATTTCTCAAGCACTTCAGTGACTCCAACTCTCTCAGACTTGATACGTGCGATAGCAAGGTCCTTTTCTTCTTGCGTAAGCCACTTTGCAGTGCTCGGACGGTCGGTCATGGTAAAGAAAGCAATAATTGCCAGCCCAATTGTGCAGATACCTTCGATTGCAAAGATCATACGCCACTTAGTGAGTGAACCAAAATTATCGAGGGTCAGTATCCCAGAGGCAAGCAGACCACCGAAGGCACCGCCAAATGAGCCCATGGCGACGTATATAGCGAGTCGGAAGGCAAGCTCGCTGCGTCGGTACCAGCGGCTCAGATAATAGGCGATGCCTGGTAACATGCCTGCTTCAAATATTCCCAGGATGAATCGCACAGCGCATGCTTGACCCATTGTGTTGACAAAGGCTGTACCGAGGGAGGCGACGCCGAAGCATACTGATGTAGCGGGGATAAACCAGCCTGGTCCCATCCACTTGCAGGTCATGTTCAAAGGAAGTTCAAAAATGATGTACGACTATTTGAGGTCAATTGGGTCAGTTCGATCAGGATTTTGAGGAGGTCAAAAGGATGGTTCTTACAATGTAGAAGCACGTCAATAGTATGTTGTAGTCGTAGCCCATCAGACCGAGATCGGCCTCAAGGCCAGCCAATCGGGCATTACCAATATTTGCACGGTCGACAAAGCACATCAGGTACAAGATCGTAACTGTTGGCATGACGCACCAGTCTATCTTCCTTCGCAGCCGTTTTTCAGCCGCCTCGTCGAAGGTGGCAATTGGGTTGCCATGCCTAAAGAACGGTCAGCATAGCTTGTGAGAGACCGAGGTATACTGACGCGTCAGTTGCTAAATGCCCTCTGGCAGCGGCATCATGAGCTGCGGCGTGTTCGACTTCTTCTCTATCTCCATCTGATAAGGGTTTTCCATTATAACTAGCTCCTTTCTCTGCGTCAGAGTTTCTGGTAGCCATTTCGAAGATAATACAGTGTTGCGTATGCCGAAGGTTGGCATTTCGAGGTTTCAAAGGAACCTGTAGGCTGGAAGCCGACCTTAATATTGAATTAAGCTTAACGGGTAATGTGACGAATCATGTTCGGTTCGAGAGTGCCAAGAGTGAGGGGGCTGATGGTGCATCGAATAACGGGCCGACACATTGTCGGGTACCGGGTTCATATGCGTACACTGCCCAGAATAGGCAAATAAGGAGGGCATCAATAGATTACAACCCTCCATGGGTAGCAAATGGTACCAATCGTACACAAGACGCAAGATTTGATGTAACTTGCCACATGTACACTTACAGTTATCTGTGAGTAAGGACCTGCGGGGCATACATGGGCCGCTGCGGAAAGTGACGTTTGTAAACGCTGAGGGCCGAAAGTGATATAGTTTCAGTAAATAAAGTTATCTATAGCAGGGATTTGAGTTACAGTCAGAGATAAGCTATCTTGGCTGTGCAAGCCGGGAAAGAGTCTGGGGAAGAGGGGCAGCGGGTCCTTAACCGCCAGGCGGCTACGGGATCATCACTTTAGTCGTAGCTACTTACCGCAATGGATGTGCATAGTACAATTGACGTGAATTAGTGCCCTTCTGAAACTTTTTTGGAAGTAAAATCAACAAGTACTTGGGCGCATCAAGTTCTAGAGTGGTTCGTTTCAGGCACGAAGTATAATTACCTGCTAGTTAGAGATCCCTGAACCATGATGACCTGGATGTCTATATTTTTATCAACTTCGCTCTTGAGCCCGGCGGATAAGCTGCTTTTAGCTCTACTTGATAACAACGAAGTGAATTATAGCACCCAGATTTTAACTTGATGAGCTGCTGCGAACTTATTTGAACCTAAATTGCCCTTACCTGGTGGAATGCAGCAATGTGACATGGTTGATAAGATAAGATGTGGCTAACGGATAAAGGGTGGAGCCACAACTAGACATGATCGGTCAAACATTCATCCATTACCGTCGCGTGGCGTCCGATAAATCTAAATTCTTCCACTGACATCATCATTATCGTCATTTGTGAGTTATCGTTTGAAAATTCCTCCGACGTTGCAACCTGTAATACTGCCCTAGGAACATAAACTGACTCTAGGTGTCGCCTGACGCATAGAATCAATACTGGAGGAAATTGACCCTGGATCTTGATAAATAATTGTGAGATATGACGTCATTCAGACCCCAATCGAAGAGGCATAAGAAAAACCGTAAGTGATCTTCAATTATATCTAGAGTCATACGATGTAAATATGCAGTCGTAGGAAGTTGAAGTTCGGGTTACGAAGTGTGTTGTTTCAAAACATTAGAGCTCAAAAAGCACGCTTCTACGTTGTCAAGTTTAATACCCCGGCTGCCAAGATTCACGTTGCATCATAAATCATTTCTTGTTCCCGAGAGTACAGCAATGTCAGGCCCGCGACTTTTAAACACAAGCTTTAGAAATAAGTAATATTATGAAATGTATATTGATGAAATCAAATCTTTACGCGAGATGACTAAACTTCTTGAGACGTTATTTAGATATCAATTATCTATGTATAGGGTAACCAAAACGCATCACGACACAAAGACTACAGGGTCCACAACAGCCCAACACGCAACAATCACGAGCGCAAAACTTAGCCTCATCAACAAATAGAACCATCCTAGGCTCATGTTTCTCCAACAGATCTATAATTCTCCGCACGAACCTCTTTACCTGTATACGAAATCTAGACCTCAGACTCCAACACCCATTAAAAAATTAGATGCTGCTGGCGCAAGTGTACCGCTACTTAGGGAGCCACTAGAGCTAATAGCGTGATGGAAGTACCCATACTCCCCAGGCTACATGGTTTCCCGGTTTTCGCGACCCACTGGTTTGGGGAACACGCGACAGCCAGAATTTTACGCGGGGCCCCAGGTTCGTGAGGGACAACTTAAGAGAAGGCGGGAGCGCATAACTCCCCCTTTTGGGTAAAAGCATGACAAGCGAGTGCTTCTAGAATCCACTTGCTTTCTCTGTGAGTGCGCCATCATGCAATTGAAGCTATCTCGTGTTTTTAACAGCTAACAAGCTTGGCTTGCTTGTGATTGTGATCCAATGTCGTGTTGTTGGATGTCTGTCTATGACGGTTTATCGCAATAGCTTCCGCCCGCTAGGCAATTGGGCATGTATAATAAATTGTTGTTCAACTTGCCGAGCACGAATAAATGAACATCAGTACAACAAAATAAGTTCTTCATCATCCAACAATTTGCCCATTTGTAACTGTCATCAAACCCGTCTAGTCAGTCTCTAGCGACTCGTGAGGCTCTACGGCAATGAACGGGGTGGTCAGACGAAAGGACCACGCTATCCCCAAACAAGGGGTCATAGCCTACAACTCATGGCGCGTGCACGTTCTTCCAAAACCCCAGGAACTTAAGTCGGCGAATCGAAAAAATAAAAGTGACCGGGGGCGGAGGACCCATGGGGGAAAATGTTTAAAAGACTCGACAGCTCCATACCCCAGATTTTGCGAACATCCCTCTCCACAGCTTGATGAGTTTGAACTTGTTGTAGAATACCTTCACAACTTTTCTTTTTCAGCCATGTCGACCTCGTCCGCTCAGGACCGACCTTACACCATGGAGCCTGGCGTTACGGCACCCAAGAAGACCATCTGGCAGTCGATTCGCGAGAACCCCAAGGTTATCTTTATTGCTTTCTTTGCCTCGTAAGTACCATGTCTAAAATCAATCAAGAAGTCGTTTAACAGTCGATGTGTGATAGATTGGGAGGATTCGAGTATGGATACCAACAGGGTGTCCTTGGACAATCCCTCGTCATGACCCGATTCACACAGAACTTCCCCTCTGTTGTCGAATCCTCATCAGCCACAGGATGGCTCACATCCATCCTCCAGCTAGGAGGTATTCTGGGCTCCCTATCCGCCGGAGTTTCCAGCGAGATCATCTCCCGAAAATACACCATGTTTATCGCCTGCCTCTGGGTTGTTCTCGGCAGCTACCTCTATGTTGGCGCCACAGCCGGCAACCCTTCTCTTCTGTACGCCGGCAGATTTTTCACTGGTGTCGGTGTTGGTCTTTTCAGCGGTGTAGGACCTTTGTACAACGCCGAGCTCTCTGCGCCTGAGATGCGAGGTCTGCTCGTCTCCTTCTATCAGCTCGCTACCATTCTGGGCATTATGCTTTCTTTCTGGGTTGGTTACGGCTGCAACTACATCGGCGGAACCGGCGATGGACAGTCCGATCTCGCCTGGCGTCTACCTTCTATCATCCAGGGAATCCCCGCTGCGATCCTCGCGGTCGGCATCTGGTGGATGCCCTTCTCTCCCCGATGGCTCGTCAAGGTTGATAGAGATGAGGAGGCCAAGTCCACATTGGCATGGATGCGAAAGCTCCCCGTCGACCACGACCTCATCCAGATTGAGTACCTCGAGATCAAGGCCGAGGCCGTTTTCGAGCAAAAGGTCTTCGCCCGGGATTTCCCTCATCTTGCCGAGAAGAACAAGAACCGATTCATGCAGCAGGTTGCTCAATACGTCATGTGCTTCAAGTCGATGGACAACCTCAAGCGAGTCTGCACTGCTTGGCTCATTATGTTCTTCCAGCAGTGGTCTGGTATTGACGCTATTATCTACTACGCTTCCAACGTCTTTATCAGCCTGGGTCTTACTGGTGGAACCATCGCCCTGCTCGCAACAGGTGTCACAGGTGTCGTTTTCCTTATCAGCACCATTCCCGCTATGGTAAGTAACCAAAATTTCGCGATTGCAATTGCCCCTGACTAACATTCTCTACAGTTGATTATTGATCGTGTTGGTCGCAAGCCCCTCCTTCAGATTGGATCCATCGTCATGGGCGCTAGTATGGTCACAGTCGGAATTATCGTCGCCAAGTACCGCCACGATTGGCCTAACCACGTCGCTGCCGGTTGGTCTGCAGTTGGTAAGTCAACCTACCTCAATTTACAAATTAACTTATACTAACACCCACATAAGCTCTCATTTGGGTATACATCGCTGGCTTCGGTGCTACATGGGGCCCCGTCTCCTGGACTCTCGTCTCCGAAATCTTCCCCCTATCGATCCGCGCCAAGGGAGCTTCCATCGGAGCATCCAGCAACTGGGTCAACAACTTCGCCATCGCCTTTTTCGTTCCTCCCATGCTCGAGGCTTGGGAGTGGGGAACCTACATCTTCTTTGCCGGTTTCCTGTTTGTTGGTATCCTTTGGGTGTGGTTCTTCCTGCCTGAGACCAAGAATGCTTCTCTTGAGGAGATGGACCGTGTTTTCAAGAGCCGCGCCGGAGAGCAAGATGCTGAACTTCTTCGAGAGGCCCAGGCCGAGGTTGGCCTACTTGGTGCCCCCGGACGACGACCTTCTTACGAGAAGGAGGGAGAGAAGCACGTTGAGAAGTTGTGATGGGTTAATGAGTATATGTCTGTGAAGATCCAGTAGTAGTTTGACTGTACGCAATAGCATTTCTGTTCTGACTAAATTTTAATTGCCGATGATAACAGTTAACCCCCTCGAAAGTGATGCACCAGTAACATGAACTACAATCTTTCCTCAGATTGCAACAGATCAACAGAGTTATCCTGATAGGAATAGACCTTATTGGCTAGTCACTTCAAGCTACGCTTAGGGATAGTGTTCCGATCGGCTGGTTCGATCACTTGTGCTGCGGGATGTAAAGTAATTGCATTGCATTATTTCGGGATAGACCCATATTTTAAGGATGCATCAAGGTAATACCTAGAACATATCGGGCCCGAGGAGGGATAATTCACCATCTATAAGAGGTCGGCGCGGTTTTATCATCGTTAGCTACCAGACTGCCAGACTGTCTTACATAAAACTGCATACCTAAACTGGTAGTCTTATATAAGTTCCACATGGATTCGCTACCTTGAAGTTGATAGTAAATTGTGATGAGGACTATCAGGACATTGAAATGCTCCAATTGAAGGTTTTGGCAAGCAATCCAACCTTGATGACGAAGGCTCATTCACACGACCATGGTCATGAAACAGTTTATTCCTCCTAACGTTAGTCCAACCAATCTGACAAAGCACATCGATCGGTCTATGGCAACAACACGTTGGATGTTACGGATATCCAACTGAATTTCCCTGCAATGCGGGGAAATTTAAGACTGCCATTGCGTGCCTGAGCTTTTCCGGGGCAATATCCATGAAGGAAAACTCGCCTCCCATGCCGGTTGCCGAGTCATGATATGAGAACGTCGCCTAAAGCCCCCCAAAATGGTCTAGTCAGTTTTGCAGCCAAATCCACACGTTTTCTCAAGCAAACCAATTGCAGTTCTGAGTACCCCCGCTAACAAGGTCATCCGGGGATCCTCGGGTTCTCCAAATTTACCTTGTTTCATCAACAGGAAAAGAAGTTGGAGAAGACGAGGCTACGCTTCCTTTTCGGGATGCTTCTGTCATCGATACAACACTCTTACTTGACAATCTCTCACAACGTGCCATTAATCAAGCGCGCAACCTTGCTCCATACCCCACTCCCCCAGGTTTCCCTCGGCTCACAATGGCCTTTTTCCCATCCGAAGACTTCTCGCTAGACCCGCGCTTCATAGAGCTCCAAGAGGAACTTCGATCCGTGCTCTTCGCAGGCCTTTCCGGCCTATCGCCCAGCGCGTCGTGTACTCCAGAAGCAGACGCGACACCGACGCAATCACCGCAGACTCTTAATTTCTCTAGTGTCACTGTCAATGTCCCCAAGGACAGGTTAATATGCTACCTCCAGAACTGGGTCACCGAGTGTGCACCCTACCTGGACAAGTTTGACCAGCAGAAGCATTTTCAGATCCATGTGCCGCTTATGGCGCAGAAGTCTCCTGCTTTGTTGTACGCAATGCTTGCTTTCTCGTCCAGACAAATGGAGAGAAGAGGGCTTACGCAAGAGGGTGGCTGTGATAGTCTTGAGCTTTACCAGGAGAGCATCAGGCTGCTAAGCCCTGGCTTGCAGGCTAAAGATCCCAATATGTTGGTGACAGCTTGTATCTTGGCGGTATTCGAATTGATGTCGGGCGGATCCAAGAACTGGAAGCGCCACGTTGAGGGATGCGCCTCACTTTTCGAGTTCTTTGGAGTCGATGGCTTCTCTGGTGGTCTGCCACAGGCAGTCTTCTGGTGCTACGCCAGGATGGAGTTGTGCGGGGCGATAATCTCAGATGGGACAGAAACCGCAGTCCTTCCTCTAGAAAGATGGGCACCGCCTGCGCCGGATTCACTGGTTTCTTGCGAGCAGGTTGAAAGATACGTGCGGGACATGTTCCACCGACGAAGTCGCGAATCGCCCGATATGCAGGCAAACTGGGCCATATATCTGTGTACCAAAGTATGCGACCTCAGGTTCCGCAGGACCCAGAGCTTGGAGCTCGGACGAGCAGACACCCAAGATGACAGGCCGTTCTCGGAGCAGTGGCAGCAGCTTTGGAATGAACTTCAATATTGGCTAGATGAACGACCTCCAACAATGAAGCCCATCAGCATGGTCGAAACTGGCGACAAGCAGATCTTCCCAGCCATGTTGTTCCCCCATTGGGCAGCCATATCAAGTAACCAGATCTACCACACTGCTTGCATTCTGATGTTAGAAATGCGCCATCTTGGCCATGATCTGGACTCGCAATGCTTGGCTCTATGGCACGCGCGCCAGGTCTGTGGCATCTCGTGTGCCAATCTTCATCCCGGTAGTCTAGTCAACTCTATCCAACCGCTTTATATAGCGGGGAAGTTGTTTTCGCATGTGAATGAGAGGAAACAGATAGCTCGACTGCTCAAATCGATTGACCGCACAACAGGCTGGGGAGCTTTGTGGAGGTTGACTGATCTTGAGGCTGAATGGGGGTACGATGCGGGAGCACTGCTGAAGTCTTTATAGTAGGGAATTGAAAGTTGAAATATTGTTCAATTTGAATATAATTACATGCATACTAATATGGCAGTTCGAATGGGTAGTAAGTAGTATGATGTAGCACAATGGCACTTATGCACCCACCATAATCTTGGCATTTTTTGCTCTGCACCTAGGCGCCATCGCATAGGACACCCATTTGCAGTATAGCGTCTTCAGATTGGAGTGGAGTCAGCTTATCTCAGTCCTTTAGTGACCTTATAAACCCTTCACCAGCTTACACAAAGGAGATTTGCACAAAACATCTGAAACTCACAGCCCACTTGACCTCTCACCACAACAACAACAATGTCGTCACCAAGACCCGTAATCAGCGTACTGGGTTCATTGAACATCGACCTCGTTTCATACGTGCCCCATCACCCTCTTCCCGGCGAGACAATAACTTCGAATCGCTTCGATGTCTTCCCTGGTGGAAAAGGCGCCAACCAAGCTGTTGCGTGCGCGAAACTCTCCAGGACCTCTGATCTTAAGGACCCGTCCGTTGATGTTGCCATGATTGGCGCTATTGGAGCAGACGCCTACGGGTCTGTTCTTCTTGATAGCCTTAAGTCATACGATGTTGGAACAGACTCCATCTTTGTGAATCAAGATGGCGATATTGGGTCGAAAAGTGGTATTGCCATGATCATTGTGGATGAACCGACTGGTCAGAACCGCATCATCTTATCACCAGGCGCAAACAACTCTCTTCAACCAGACCAATTCAGCAAGATTCCCGGAGCGACACCCTCGCTGCTCATCATGCAGTTGGAAATCCCCTTGGACACTGTCATCCAGGCATTTAAAGCTGCCAAGGACCTGGGAACACCCGTGCTCCTCAACCCTGCACCTGCCCAGATTCTACCGACGGAAATCTACCAGGGCCTAGCGCACCTCATTCTGAATGAGACCGAAGCAGCCTTGCTATCAGGAAAAGACGAATCCGAGTTTGAAGACATGTCAGTTGTGGAACAGGCTGCCTCCGACTTCCTTTCAAAAGGTGTCCGAAATGTCGTGATCACTCTGGGCGGAAAGGGTGCCTACTATGCCAACGAGAGCGGCTCCAAGGGTCTAATCCCAGCCCAAAAAGTCAACGTTGTGGATACTACTGCTGCTGGTGATACATTCATCGGTGCTTATGCAGTTGAACTTGCAGGGGCTGATCAACGAGGTGAAAAGTTCGATATTAGTAAAGCGGTACAGTCAGGAATTTCGGCAGCATCACGGACGGTTTCCAGAAGAGGAGCACAGGTTTCTATACCGTGGAAGGATGAGTTGGAATGAGCACGATGGCATCAGAGTAGATATTATTAGAATGTTGTTAATCACACAAATCTAGAGCTCGGTCTCAACAAGTGCTACGTGTGGTTATGTGTGGGCGCATTAGTATGCCTAGATGACGACCAAAACTGTTGTAGGTCCGCAATCTCACTCTGCAGAGGAATCCTCGTCGCATCCCCAATTCGCTGGAAGCACGAGAGCAGAGCCTCCTGCTGGGACGGATAAGTCATATCCCTAGCAACGCGGACAACCGTTGCCACCACGACAGGATCCCACTGATCCGAAAAGTTATTCCACAAAGCTAGCTTGGCGAGCTTCTGAGCATGCCAGCTTTTCGACACCAGCCGATGAGGGTTTGAAGATAACTTGACCAGTCGCGGCTTGTATGATAAGAGCAGAAGTGAGGAGAAGTGGACAGCTAGGTTTGCCTGCACTGCTGCGGCGCTGGAGTAGACGTCGGCTGCGAAGGGGGAGTTGGTGGCCGCTGTGTGGGCGTCGACTTCGGGGCTTTCCAGGAGAGGAATCATATCTGGGGGACGATCTCGGAACCATTGCATGCACCTTGCCCATAGCTTGGACCATGTTGCCCAAGCAAGAGAGGGGGAGTCGTGGTTGGGGGATTGTGTAGTGAAGATACCGTTGAATAACGGGATGAGCTCGCAATGGATCAGACGGCAGCATGCGCTGAGATGTGTTAAACATGCGTCGTAAATTTGAAGTGGCGACATGTTTGGAATTATGAAAGACTCATTCATCGCTGGCAATGGTTGTAGTGTCGGTGCCTTGAAGGTTATGATGCCAGCAGCGAGCTCTATGACCTCCAGTTAGCAAAGGTCGGGCGTATATCAAGGTATGTCATACCTGTCTTGTAGTGGAAGCGCTCAAGGGTTTTGAGGGGTTCTTCTTGGTTTTCAAAGAAATGATATCGGCCGCCTCCATTGAGGTAATCAGTGTAGAGAGTGGTCCACTCAGAGGGGCTTGTGTAGAAGAAATTGCCCAGAGCAAGCAAGGACCTCCCAATATCACCAGTCAAAGCATCCTCTAGAGATAATCGATGATGAAATTGTTGAACAATATGAGGATCGCTTTCGTGACCGTCCAAGCTTGTGATCTTTCTACTCCGGCGCATAGCGACCCAGATGATGACATCCATAATGATGGACTTCTCGGCGGCCAACGTCATGATCTTTGGTCCGAATGAAGATCCCGGGGCATTGGAATCTAACCAGGGTACTATCTGATACCGGAAGCGAAGCATTGCTGTTTGTCTCTCTGAAGAATTCTGCTCTGACAGAACGGTTTCGTTCCACCGCGATGGTGTGGGAATTTGGTTTCCATCGTTCTGTTGATGGTGGTTGCTAACTGATACAACTGGCCGCGGAACATCTGGTGAAGGGTTTTGAGTAGGCTCTACTATGTCTGCCCCTACTATAGTGGTTACTGGGCTCTCAAATACTTGATCAGGAGCAGGGGGGCTGGACTCGACGAAAGATAGTAAGCTGTCCTGCATTTGCTAGTATACCAGTTAGATGCAGGTCCTATAGGTGGCGAAGAATACGTACCATTGACCCAGGCTCATTCATTGTATCATCCTGTGCACAATCGTCCTTCCGTAGTGAAGAACGCATCCCTGACACAAAAGTCCACTCTTTGAACTCGCACGTTACATTCCTCCCCTGGCAGCTCCCGCACTGGGGTCTTCGTTCATCACCTTCAAGTTACGGTTAGCTCAGACCAAAGTCGCAATCGACAACCTTAAGGTTTTAACCACAGCGAAGTGCAGTGAGGCGCCTTGACTAACATTTTCTTCGGCGTCTTCGACAAGGTATACAGCCTGTGCGGGACCGTCTTTTGTTATCGGGTATTCGTCTGATGACTGGCATTGCGATAAGCTACATGTTTTGCTGTGGAAACTGGAGTGGCAGAAAAAGAGGAGTCCAGAAGGCGGTGAATGACAGCAGATCCAAAGGACATTCGTAGACCGGTCTAGACTTTCCATGACAGTAATGACTCCACCATGCACTGTGCATGTCGATACTTCGTGGAGACTGGGTCTGTTCCTTTTTACAACATAGAACTATCACCATACATTCTTTTGCTAAACTGATAGAAAGTAGATATTGTAGAAGCCCTGCCGAAGTCTATTTAGAATTTGCCTATATAGTGGTTAGAATAGTAGATATCCACGCACTTATCTTCAACCCCATAATCGATCAGATATATAAAGGAAACATTTGACACCATGTTATGCTTACGCCGCCGAAACAAAAAGTTCCATTGCGGTCCAACCATCGGGACTACCTCTCGAAATATACCAGGCATCATCACCTCCTATGTCTTTATAAAAGAACTGATTGTATGCCTCGTTTTCCGGCTCTGACGCACAGATATAGTCGCGCGAGGCATCGTCGTAGTAGCATAAGGCGGTCGAGGGAGTTGTACAAGAGAGCCTGCTACCAATGACTCTGCAATCCAAGTATTTGTAAATCTTGTCAGGGCCAGTACTGGCGGGGTCGCAGTTAGCGACGTAGGGTGGCACGGTGGTCTTGTCCACGTCTCCGTAATACGCGCATATATAGTGGCCGCTTATTGCATCCTGCAACCGGCCGGTAGTGGTTTCAATGTTGTAATGTCTAATTTCGAAGTCACTAGAGGCGGAGTTGAAGAAGATGATACTTCCAGGTTGGTCAGAGCCTTGAGGCTGTGCATTAGTGACCGAGCCGCCGGCTCCTCTAAGAGCAAAGGTTCCCTGAGGGGCCGGAGCTGTGGTGGTGGTCGCAGCAGTCGCGGACGACTCGGCATCGGACGACAGGGCAGTGGTATCTATGGACACCAAGGTGGTTGTGGTTGCATCAGAGCCTGTCGTAGTGAGTGCGTCAGAGCCTGTGATCGTGGTTGCATCAGAACTTGTGGTCGTAAGTGCGTCAGAGCTTGTTATCGTTTCGGACAAGGGCAAGGCGGTCGATTCCAAGACAGTGGCGGTTGTTGTGCCATAGCTAATCGATGCCTGTCCTGAAGCCGAAAAGCAGTTTCAATCAGCATGCAGTCCAGGGTCATTCTAAGTAACTTTGGATTGACACTCACTTCAACCTTGGGGCTTACAAGGGCCAGCAAGGACATTACCCGTAGAAAAAAGGCTCACGGCCAATAACAGGGCGTTGGATCGCATGTTGCGGTATTGAATGACTTTTCTCAAACGACTGACTTGGGTGAGACACAAAGACGGTGGATACGCAACAGGAGAACGAAAAGGAAGGAAAGTAAGTATCCGTAAGTATGTTTGTAACCCCTTTTCAACCGGAAAGAAAGGGCAGCTCATTTCAACGAATCGATAGTTTAGTCTCTAGCTGAGCGTTGCACAAATCACAATTGAGGTTGATGACTAACTATGAGCACTAGTGCGGAGGTAAGCGACCTTTAGCTGTTGTCAAAAAAGGAAGCACTACTATAAATGTTCCAGCTCATTGGTTTGGAACCTTGAATCGAAGTTTTACATTCACATAACACCGATCTTCTAGCTCAATTTTACTCGGGCAGCTATCCGTGCACTAATTGGATTTTAAAGAACTTCAGTTTAGTGAGACCAGGGTTAAGAATGTAGTTTATTATAAGTAAATGCAAAAAGGAAATCTTTGATGAGACTGGGACTTGAACCCAGGAGGATTGCTCCACCAGGAAATTGGTGTTAAGGTTAACCTTAACCTGGCGCCATAACCAACTCGGCCATCTCACCCAAGCTAGTGCTTATGTACCACAGCTCCAAACTACAACAAATATGGCGTGATCCAAACTGAGCAGGGCGATTTAAGGTGCAAGCTTACTTCCCTGACCACTGTGAAATGAAATTTTGCCTATGTCTCTTTACAAATTTTTTTGTTATTCTCTGGAAAGTCGTTCACTAACACAAACGAACGGGTGCTGCTTATTCCTGAAACGGCCTCGAGGCAGAAATGCTGGGTTTGATACAACTACGACTGTATCTCCTTGATCTTGATAGGTTTAAAATTCCTCTAATACCTGACTTAATAATCACAAGAAAAAATTCGATTTACTGCTGTCCTTGACCGTCCAGCAGCGACCTATTCATCCCAAATGGTAGCAACAACAGGTCCTGTGAGTGTAACCTCTGCCAACTTTCCACCCTTATCCTCAGAAATAATCTTTCCAGTCTGGACATCTCGTTTCCAGATTACCACAGTCTGATTAACCTGATGGCCAACGGCAATTTTATCGCCGGACTTGTTGAACGAGAACTGGCGGGGAAGCCAGCCACCAGATGGAGCCGCCTGTACGGGCTTCAGACTACCGTCCTCGTTGATCAAGAAAGTCGTAAGTGTATCTGAAGGCCCTGATCCAGCCTGAAGGGAAGTAGCGAAAGATTTCTCCCTGTTCGACACAACCAAGAAACGATTGTCGGGCTGGAAGGAGAAGTTAATAATTGCAGTAACGGGTCAAGGGCAGTACCTACACTCATTGCAATTTCGCTGATAGGAGCGGTATTAGAAGGAAACGTGGCGTTCAGCGACGTGATTTCAAAAGCCTTTGTGAACGAGAGACCAGCACGTTCGTACTTGACACGGTAGGAGTAAATCTTCTGATCGAGCTCGCCGTTGAAGAAGAAAAAAGTGTCCCCATTCCTCATTTTCCTAAAGAATCCGTGGCGAGGTCCAGCGCCAGCAGGCGCTTTCAATGTGCCCGCCTCGGCGATGGGCGCAATGTTCTTCTTATCGAAGGACCATACCCTGCAGACATCACCACCGAGATCTGGAGTGACAACATACTTTCCGGTGGGGTCGATAATCACATGGTGAAGATGGCTAGCCTCCTGTCGCGATGGGATTGGACCAATCTGTGTGATATTTGTAAAGATCTGTTTCAGTGGCTCAGTCCCTGGGAGAGCGCCATTGGCACCAAGGGCGTATGCAGCTGCTACACCGGGAGTGCTACATTATATTAGAAGGAAATCGGTTGAGATTCGGTTTATTACTCACTATGAGGCACTGAAATAACCACGTCGTCCTCTTGCGCCGCTGACTATCTCGCCAGCCACGCCACTCGCAGGCGCCTTTACCCGCGCGATGTGTTTCAGAGCACCACCTTCTCCGATCGAGAACGAATTCAGTGAACCAGACGTTGCACCATTACCACCGCGATCGAGGCAGTAAAGCACTCTGCTCGATTTGTCAAGTGTCAGCCAAGACGGACTAGCCTGGCATTCGGATGATTTTGAGGTGACTGAAAGATCGAAGCCTTTTTGCGACTCGGTAAGTGCCAGCGTGGTCAAAGTACCAGCTGAGTCTGCCACAAATAAGCTTACGGCATTGCCGGTTGCTGCGAACACGGCAGCGGTCAGGAACGATCCAAGTGTTGTGGGATGCATGGCGGATTACTCTGTCGAATAAAGAGTGAGACAACCAAAAGAGGATGGAAACAAGGGCATCAAGCTTGTTGATGAGGGAGCTCATAGATGTAGGTATTTTGAGTGCTATTAATTGCAAGGACCATCAATGCGTGGCATACGGGATACTGAGTTCTACCCCAGCTTCCCCAGGTAGGATAATCTATATCCTCCAATAAAAGCATCTCATTTTAAGTTCATGGCGAAGCATGTTCCGCGTATTGTCGGATTGAGCTAGATGAAACGTTTTCTTAATTAACTTTCATGGATTTGAGACCAATGGAACACCGCTAATCGCTGAATAGCATGTTTTCCGTGCTCATCTTTTCCGTTACTGGGTTTTCCGTTGTTGGGTTTAGCCTAAAACATCCTCCACGAAAGCTTGGCAGGGGTTTTGAATTACTGATCCAGGACAGGTATGGTGCATACATGATATTGATATAAACCCTCAGAGCGATGAGTATATAAAAGGTGTAGAAGATGGCAAGTTTTCTATTTCTTTCGTTAGTAACAGTCGCCTTACTCGATCTAATACCCATTGCTATGAGGATCTAAACGGTGTATCACAGTCTGACACCGAACACGACTTGACATTTCGACTCAGGAGAACGACTAAAAAAGTCCTGGGTATCGCAGTCAAGAACACTGACGCGATATCTGCAAAAAGATATGATCACGCTGGGGATCGAACCCAGAATCTTCTGATTCGTAGTCAGACGCCTTGCCATTGGGCCACGCGACCAAGCTGCTTTTGCTGACTAATGATCTTTCATCGTTTGAAAATGACTATATCGTGAGATGATTGAGAGAGAGTTGTTTCTTGTAACACAAAGGATGCTCTATACAAGCTATGTCATGGCGTTTACAAAGTGGATCTCTACTGGGAGTCGACATCAGTATTGGGAATGCTACTCTACAAACATTCTGCCAAGTCTATAAGGGTTGCTTCTTATTCGGAGACGACATACTAAAATCCTGGAAGGTCTGCGTAGTGAGATTTCTATATCTTGCCATCCTATAACGCTTGAAACATAGCACGTCCTTGATGGAACTGAGGTGCGTTGTTGTTTTAAAGTTGAGTTTTAAGTTTCACCGTGCAGGAGGCTTGGTTATTCGGTGACTTATTTGACCAAAGAGAAATAACAAGGGTTTAGTGCCGATCTGCCCCGTGCTCGAACTTTTCTTATTAGGCAAAGCTGCACGCAAGATCATGACGTTGAACGAAGTAGTTGGAGGCAGCTTCCCATACTGTTCTTCCCAAAGTTGTAATATGCGTATACCAATAGGCAAAGGGGTACGCATCGAAGTACCTTTATGGGACACACCACCAGTCCAGTCTCGCCGGAGCCATAGTCGATGTCTTGGGTTGAATTCCGCTTGAGGAGGCGCCTGGATTGTAGTCATGAAACATCCTCTTTCTGAAGATAAAAGAAAAAGCCCCAAAAGAGGCCCTATAGGAAGAAACCCAAGAGGAAAGAGAAGCCGTGTGCCCAGGCAGAAGCTTTGCCTTGCCTAGGATGACGGATTAAGCACCAAGGGCTTGTTATTAACTCTTATAGCTACCAGCGTTTCACAATGCCAGACATCCCGATGACAGGTGCTGCGCTCACCATATCCGACATAGTCCAAGCCATGGAGGACAAGTTTGGCACCGTCATCACCCAACCAGGACTGACATCGCCGAAAGCCATGCGTAACTCACGTAGAAAATTAGCGAACTTACCAAAACTGTGGATATCCAGACCGAGCTTCTTAAAAACACATTCTACGCCCAGGAATCTCACAAGGTTGTCATGAAGAACTTATTCACCCGTGTCAAGGAGATCGAGTCGGTCTTGGGAATATAGAGATTGGTACGAAAGCCATGGGAGAGAAAATCGAGGCAAACCGGGTTGATATCACTACAACAACAAAGAGAAGGAACATAAGTAAATGGTGCCTTGGGACGTAGGTGGCAGAATGGGTTGCTTATTTTCTCTTACCTATCTAATTGATAGGAGCCAATAGACACTTTACCCAGCCTCTATACAACCTTTATCCGCTTCAGTAAACCTTTTTAGATGTTGCGAAAGAGTATTATCCATTAACCAAATACATCCAGGTATTTTGATGCCTTATATCCTACTTTGATATTGCCGCCCTAAGTAATAAATCAGTCAATCTTAGTTTTCTTGTGGTGTAGAACAGGTCGAGGGACAGGGGAGAAGCTTTAATACGTGCGGCTGTACGCGTGACAGTATGTGTTCCTTAATTAGAGAGTCCAGTTGCCGTATACAATTTCTATTATTCTGAATCTATTAAATGGTGACCCTAAAGAGGACGTTATATTACTAATATGATTGAATGGTTCATCAAGAACAGGTTTAATAAAGTCCAAGGTTAAAGTAAAAAATGAATGAAAGAAAAAGGTGAATGCCAACACCAGAGCTATCTCTATTTTAGAACTCTACTCTAATAGTCGCTTTAGACTCTTCCTAATTATAATAGATATGCTTACCAGTAAAACCTCTAGATTTAAAGTAACATTGCTTGGTTTCGTGTCCTGAAGTGGTCCCACAGGCATTGTTAACAATGTGTTAGAATCATACAGAAACACCATTCTATCCCCATCTAATGATCTGAAGTCGGCATAACCTTGTCTCGGGGTACAATCACTCTATCAAATATACCATAATGTAGTCCTCATAAGAAGGCAACTAGATATTTCCCTATTGTAGGAGTGTGCTCATAGCAACGGGGCCGTTCATATATTCTATGTTCGCCGGTTGCTTTTGTACCACTTATTCAGACGAATATGGTCATTTCAAAAGGGATGAGCATGTTCAATCGTGAGTGAGCGGACTGAAAAAAAGCTCGTGGATAGTTCACCCATCCATCGGTAGGAAAAGGTGGAAGATTGACATCTAGAATGTTCAAACAATGGAGAAGGTTTATTTTTCTCAAATCACATAGAAACGATTGTAATTTCTGCGTGTGTGGGCTTTGGGGATCCGCCCGGAGTCTTGGGACATGATATATATAGTAGAAAGGTTGGACTATGACATAGTCGACGAGATCTGCTGTCGTATTGTTGGCAAATAATTGATGAATCCGTAACCGGAACTTGGACCAGATCACATGTGAGGGAAGAGACAACCTAAACGAGGTGAGTTCCAACAGATGTAAATGTTTGAACGGATCAAACTTTTTTTACACATGGGTCTGTTATATCTTAAGAGTTCTTTAGCTAGGAAGAGGCATTGTCACTGGGAAGGCTCATCGTTCCGCGAGAATGATTAGCACACTGCCTATGAGAGAATCCGAGTTACTGGTAGATCTGGGGTAAGTTCTATCAGGCCCAACTGGGGCATGTGGGTTTGACCCTTTCGCATGCTAACCTTGCAGTTCTTATCTACTGCTGCCCATGTCATTGCGCAATATCCCTAAGAGCACTGAAGTGCTACGCGCCCCAGCAAAGGTATCTCATATTTCGCTGGTATTTTCAGTCTAGATATTTCTTCCATAGTTGTCTCATAGGACAGCGAGAACATATTTGACAGTAACCAGCAGGCATTATGTAACAACCAAATACAATATTAGCAACTCTCGCAGACGCAAATATCTAGTGCCTGATGAGGATCTCCAATCACATCATTTGACAAGGGAACCAACATCAATCCTGCGCCGCTGGAACGTGTCGCCCCGCACTAATTGCGGAACCGGCTAAATGTACAAACCCAAGTACATTATCGACTCACAGACCCAACAACTAGCTCATCTTGGGCGTTATGTCTGGCGTGAAAGTGTCAACTCCCTTTCAATAGATTAGCCAGTCGCAATAAGTCAGTTTGCGGCTGCGGTGAGGGATCAAAATGATTTATCGATCCTAATTAGAAGATCGTGTGCCATGCCACTTTCGAGCTACAATCTCCCCCTCTCGATGCAATACAACCCGATTGGGTGGATAAATACATCAGCTCTCAAACAATGCAGCTCGCACAACATGGCCTGTTATGAGTAAACTTCACAATGCATTGGTCCACATATTCCCGAAGATAAGTATCACTTCAGCTGCCGTAGCTAATTGCCAGCAAGCCAGGAAAGGTCAAGCTTGCACCAAACCAACCCTTCTCCAACAAAGACCACGTTCCACGCCAGAGCCACTGCAGCCACCATGTCGTCCCAGCCCTCCAACCCCATCATCCCTGGCTTCTCGCCCGATCCGTCCATTGTCAAGGTTGGCGAGTGGTACTTTCTCGTTAACTCCACCTTTCACATGTTTCCTGGTATCCCGGTATACGCATCTAAGGACTTGATATCGTGGAAGCATATCGGTAAGCTACCTTTGACCCTTCGCGGGGACTATTTGCTAACAAAAGGCAGGAAATGTTATTCACCGGCGGGAGCAGATTAGTCTGAAAAAGTCAGACACTGAAGTCAACCGTCTGCCAGGCGTCGGAGAAGTGATGCTGGCTACGGGTGGTCTCTATGCTCCAACTATTCGCTACCACAATGGTACTTTCTACGTCGTCTGTACCAACGTTGTTAGAGTCATCCCCAAGGCCGAAGGAGAGAGCGATATAAATGAGAATTTCATTGCCTCGACAAAAGACATCTGGTCAGGCCAGTGGAGTGACCTGGTCAAGTTCGACTTCGATGGCATCGACCCCAGCATGTTATTCGACGGCGATGGCAAGACGTACATCCAGGGATCCAAGTCGCCGGGTCCATATACCAAGATCGCCCAGTTCGAGGTGGACATCGAGACAGGCCGCAAGCTCTCTGAGGAAAAGATCCTGTGGGAGGGCACAGGCGGGGTCTACCCCGAGGGACCGCACATCTACAAACGCAACGGCTGGTACTGTCTCATGATATCTGAGGGCGGAACCCATGATGAACATATGATCACCATGGCCCGGTCCCGCAACGTTTGGGGTCCTTATGAGCCATGCCCCAATAACCCCATCTTGGTCCCCGCCAGCACCGACTTCTACGTGCGCCACACTGGCCACTGCGATGCATTCGAGGATGAGAAGGGTCAGTGGTGGGGAGTCTGTCTTGGAGTACGCAGGGATAAGGGTGATAGATACAATATGGGCCGGGAGTCTTTCCTCACAACAGCCAAGTGGACTGATGATTGGCTCCGTCTCGACTCGGTTCAAGCTGTCATTGATACATCCCGGCTAGCGAGCGCAGACGCAGTCCAGGGGCTATCAGCTGTGGACAACGTGGACTACCTCTACATTCGAGACCCAGCTTTGGAGAACTACAAGTTCGCCGACGGGAAAAAGAGCCTGACTTTGACTTCATCCGTCGTCGATCTATCACACCCTCGCGAATCTCCCACGTTCGTGGGTAAAAGACAGCGCATGCACAAGGGACAAAGCAGCGCTACTCTACAAATCAACCCTTCCTGGGCCAACACCCAGCTCAAGACTGGTCTCGCCTGCTATAAAGACGAGCACCGCTACTTGCGGGTGTACTACGACGCCGGCGAAAAGGCCGTGGTGTACGAAGCCATCAACGCCGCCAAGGATATCAGCAAGACTGAGCGACGCGCCCTGGACAAGGATGTTGACAGCCTGCGGTTCCGCATGGAGTACACCGAGGCGGAATATCGTATCGAGTATGCAGTTGGTCAGCAGGCGTGGGAGCACATTGCTACGCTCGACACGATTGACATGACAGGGCCTGACTTTGTTGGGCCTGTGATCGGCGTGTTTGCCTTGGATACGCAGGGAGGCTTGACGGTTGAAGTGGCCGATCTTGAAGTGGAGTAGATTGGTATATTGGTAGATTGCGGCTGCGACATGCCAAGTCGAATTAATAGATCAACCTTGGTATTTAGCCAAATGATTAACTTAGTTTGGTCCTCATATCTAGCCAAGCCGTTCGCTCGCTGGCGCACAAATCAACGTACAAGCTATTGCATTCCGCCCAACTGCGTGCACCACAAACCAGTCAATAAATACCGGTGTACTAAACTACTTCCGATGCACGCACATGACAGGCCGTTGTTGTTGGTCCTCGATTAAGCTTTCAGCCTAGAATTTAACCGGTCACGAAAATCTACAGGCTAATATGCAACCTGAGACTTTGCGCCCGTGTCTGAGTCGCCACATTAACCGGTCGCTACCCAATTGGTCACCAGCCCAACCCCACGGGGATGTTTTTCGTTCTTCGTAGCTCGGTAGCTCGGATAAAGAAGATTGCGGGGAAATAAACCTTTAATTTGGGGTTGAAGGTTGCATAGCGGAACCTGTCCCGATCCGTGGGGCCTCAGTGATGATGCATGCAAGGAGAGTCATGTTGGCTTGTACGCTCGGAATCTTAGGCTGAGTAAACTATATCATATCATCCTAGTCCTTCCCTGGGCTGATATAAAGACAGCAGCTGTTTCCCAGAGTGTTGATCCATTCCCGCCAGTATCCTCAGAGTTGTCTGGTGAAACACAGCTTGCACTCGGCATTTGTTCACTACCGTCTTTGCCAATATGGGTGTCCTCACACCGCCCAAGCGGACCCAAAAGGTCGTCCCTGTCAAGCCTGCCCATGGTCACTTCTTCTTTGCGAACAAGGAGTTCGCTCGTGTTTCCTGGTGGAAGAGGAGGAACATGCGCACTCTGTACCTCTACATTGTTATCCTCATTCTCACAAACACTGCCAATGGATTCGATGGTACGTCTTAACCCTCCCACAAACTTTACAGGCACCCAAGGACTATGCTAAATATGTTTCAGGGTCCATGATGAACGGTCTCCAGACCCTCTCCTACTGGCAAGAGTACTTCAACCACCCCAAAGGATCCATTCTTGGTCTTTTCAACGCATCTATGAGTCTTGGTTCTCTCATTGGTCTCTTCGTTGTGCCCTACCTCATCGATTGGGCCGGCCGAAGGGCTGGTGTTGCGCTTGGTTGTGCTGTGATGCTTCTCGCTGTCGGCTTACAAACTGGAGCTCAGAACTTTGGCATGTTTGTGGCGGCGCGTATCCTTCTCGGTTTCGGCGACTGCATTGTCCTTGGCTCTGCGCCTCTTCTCATCGCTGAGATTGCTCACCCCCAAGATCGTGCTATTCTCGTGACCCTTAGTGGTGCGTCTTATCACTCCGGTGCATTTATCTCCAGTTGGGTCACTTACGGTACCCTCCAGATCGAGGTTTGTTCTCACCAAAACTATCTTAATTGTGGTTACGCTAACTCTCAAACCAGAGCAACTGGTCCTGGAGACTTCCTAGTCTTCTTCAGTCCATCTGCAGTGTCATCATCCTCGTCGCTCTCTACTGGATGCCAGAGAGTCCTCGTTGGCTCCTAAGCAAGGACCGACATGAAGAAGCCCTGAAGGTCCTGACTCACTACCACGCCGAGGACGACGCCGAGGATGAATTCGTCCAGCTCGAGTTCAGCGAAATCAAGGCAGCCATTGCCCTCGACAAGCAGATCGGACAGACCGGCTGGGCAGACTTCCTCAGGACCAAGGGCAACCGCAAGAGGATCGGTCTCATCACTGCCCTTGGTTTCTTCAGTCAGTGGAGTGGCAATGGTCTTATCTCTTACTACCTCAAGCAGATCATGGACAACGTCGGTATTACCAAGGCGGAAACTCAACTTGGCATCAATGCAGGCATGAAGACACAGGGTCTGATTATCAACACTGCTTTTGCCTTCTTCATTGACAAGCTTGGACGTCGCCCCATGTACCTGGCTTCTACTATCGGAACATGCGTTATTTTCAACTTCTGGACCATTGTTTCAGCTCGCTACGACATCGAGCCCAATAAGGCTCTGGGCTATGCCTTTGTTGCACTAACATTTATCTACGGCTTGTTCTACGATCTCAAGTAAGTATCCCTAGGTCAACACAGCGAACTCACAGAGACTAATCAATGCGCAGGTCCGGTCTCATGGCCAACTACACCACCGAGATTCTTCCCTACGGTCTCCGAGCCAAGGGTTTCACCTGGCTCAACTTCTGTGTTACTGCAGCGCTCTTCTTCAACCAGTACATCAACGGCATTGCCCTCGAGGCCATGGGCTGGAAGTACTACATCATCTACTGCGTTTTCCTTGGCTTCGAGGTCTACATCATCTACTTCTTCCTCATCGAGACCCGTTACACTCCCATGGAAGAAATTGCCAAGTACTTCGATGGCGACGACGTGGTCGATGTTGGAGAGGTCGCTCGTGCTGATATGAAGGAGAGAGGTGTTGCTGTCAATGAGGTGGAGACGAAGGGAGCTCGTGCTGTTGAGGTCGAGACGACAAATTAGTGATGCATAAGTATAAGTACTGGTGCGTAGAACACAGACAGGAAGAGACAGTTATATAGCAAGTATGCCAAACATGACATGGAATAGTCTATTCCTATAATGAAATCCATTCTTCATATTCGCCTGCCTTTTGCCTCTCTTTATAGTCTCTTTCCGTCAAAGGCGTTTCATGACGAAAGCAGAGTGATGTCTGCAGTATGTTTTTACACGATGTCGCCTATTCAGCACAGTTCTGTAGCAGATCTAACAACGAGGCAACAAAGAATGTTTATTATACGAGTATAGAATATAGAGCACTAAGAGACTTTATACATTCTTAGGATAAGATTATATAATGTTGTCTATATTAAGAAGAGTTTATTATCCTTTATATCATTTGGAATAAAGTATAGCAGAATTAGGTATAACTTGTAGAATCTTATATAAATTATGAGGAATTTGTCAAAACCTCTACACGCTCACTATGCATTGGTGGGAACATTTCAGATATAGCTGACAGGTCATCCAGAACCTTGCCGCAGAATAATATTTACACTAGAATTTGCTATCAACCATAAAAGCCAGCTTGGGAGACTATCAACACACAGAAAAGCAAATTACCCAAGAGTATCAAGCTCTAACTCCACCGCGAACCAACATGACCGCCCCAGCGTTCACTGCTTAAAAGTTGGAGGTACCCTTGGTGACCTGGCCGGACTTGAGGACAACGTTCTTGACGATGACCTGCTTGTTGTTGACGCTGGTGACGCGGACCCAGGCGGTGTTGGTGGGCAGAGTTCCCTTGAGGACATACATGTTGGGGTCCTTGAGGGTGGTGCTGCGCCATGTCTTGCCGCTGTCGCTGCTCACATCGACGGCCTTGGTGCGGTGGGTGGCGTTCTCGATGGTAGCGGCGAACCAGTACTGGGAAGCTCCACCGTGCATGTGGACTTGGAGAGGAGTGGAAGCAGGGAGAGGGCATGCAATCCACTTCCACTTGATGCCATCGACACCGCCGCCGGTCATACCGTTGGTCAGTTTGGACCAGGTAGCAGGGGTCATATCAAGGTGATTCTTGTCTCCGCCAGTCTTGTTCGTGACCTGTTCATTTAATTAGATATAATAACATCCTCCTATCGTTGTTTAACGTACCATTATCTTCAAGGTTTTAGATTTATAAGAAACCTGGATGCAGCCACCGCAGTTGGCGCCATTGTTCCAGATATCCTCAGAGACACAAGTGGATCCGTCAATACCAGCAGGCAGCTCATAACCGACAAAGCTGCAGGCACCGTTCTGCCAGCAGTTCTCCTCGGTGCAGCCGTCAGCGTCGCCGTAGCGGGTTCCGAGGCCGGTGAAGGTCGGGTTGGCGGAGACGGCCGCGGCGGAGACAACCGTCGAGGCTGCGGCCAGAAGGGTCACGAGAGAGGCGGAAAGGCTACCGAAGATCATGGTTGCGGTTGATGGAACGAATGAATGTAAAAAGTAGGGGCTGTTTAAATGAATGGAAGATGAAAATACGACTCTGAAAAGAATGTGATGCTGTGTGAATAAAAGTGCTGATATTGGAGTTTGGTGGTGTGCACCCACAGCCTTATATATCTGCCAAGCAATTTCCTAACTGACGAAGTTGCGGCACTGTCATTGTCCCCTCCAATTTCCAGATGCAGAACCACAATCACCCGAGGACATGCCATCCTGTGATTCCTGTCCCGTATCCTTTGTCAATCTGGAACATCATGCCTGATTTACCAGTCTAGGATTGGTCGTCTGGGTTCCCCAGCTACGGCTTTCAAAACGGAAAAATAATCTCCTAATGTTTCTCGCCTAGTGGTTTCATTCTAGAACTCTCTCCCTTAATAACTGCTAATGCCGATTTCCCGTGAAAGTTTGCGCTACCCGTTTCAGAAGTGACAGGACCCTCCCGGTCGTCTTGAGTGGGGTTTCCCGATTTGGTGGGAATCAAACCAAAACGAGCTCAACCTTGTCGTCGAGAACATTCGGCGGTCGATTTTTGTATTTTATAACGAGATGAGCAAGTTCAACAACACGAGATTATGTTACATCGCTGTAAACTGTTGTATTCTCCATATTTAACCAAGATTGAATCGTGGTTCTGGACTTGGCTTCCTTGCTTCATTCGATCAATGAGAGTGTATAGCTAGGAATAATTCTTGCATAACTACAGGACTATTCTCCTTGAATTTTAGTGAATATACGGATAGTTGTTCTCAACCCAAACTTCATATTACATGATCTCTATCGTTTCCTAAATGAACATTCAACGTCTTCATTGCTCTGGCTTTCTACCAGTAACAACCAGCAGGTCAAACAAAGGATGAACTGATCTCTGCCGCGATGCGTCCCTAACTCGAACATTGAAAAGCTCAACTTCCTCACGTGACCATCCTAGAACCTCCGTAAACAACACCGCGGTGAAAGCAGCAACGCCCTCTTTCATGTTGACACCCATCAGCGTACCAATCTCCTTCAGTCGTTCGTCTTTTGGCCAAGGACCGACAGGAAGCTTGAATTTCTCCTCTTTGACATCATCGAATCCTGATTCCTCTAACCATTGTCGAAATGACGGTGCCGGGTCCATAGTTCTGCCAATCTTCTCACAGGCCAACTTGAGGTGGTCCATCATTTCTACCAAGGCGTTGTCAGGCTTGAGCGTGTCATCTTCTGAGTAAAGTGTGTTTGCTGTTTCTTGGAGCTCGATGTAACCTCCAGGCTTGAGGTTGGCGTACGCTTGTTTCAACAGGCGGGGCCAGTCTTTGATAGAGCCCGCCATGTAGCGACAGTGGATGTAATCATAGGGTTCTGGCTCCACCCAGTCAGCCTCCACGTCGTCGATGATGAACTTGACATTCGGAGGAACCCAGTCTGGTTGGATCGGACTAAGGTCGTTTCCAACAACAGTGGAAGAAGGGTGATCATCTCCAAATTGAATAGCCCAGATACCAGTGCCTGTGCCAATATCAAGGACGTTCAGGCCTTCGGGCTCAACAGGGGCAATAAACAGACGGTCGTCGATCGTGCGAGTGAAAACATGGTGAATCATATCAAGGCGATCCTGCTCCTGATCATCGTTAGGGAAGCTGTATTGGCCTGCCCGGTCGCTGTGATAGCGTCTTCCGTGTTTCCATTTGTACTTGAGCACACTACTTCCAATAGAGGTGCTCCCGGCGGCAGAGTCGGAAGTATAGGTGGAGTCTGCAGAGGATGCGACATCGTCGTCCACCTGCACTCCAGGTGTGATTGGGGTTTCTGACATTGTGGTGGCTTGCAGCAACAAATCTCAACAATGTCGAAGTGTCACGATGAAGTGCGTGCCATCATATCATCAGAGCGGGGCTAGCCGAGGTTTTGGAAAAACTCGCACTCGGTTGGAGTTGTGGATTACAGGGGTCACTGATCTTCAGTGCTAATGGACCCTTGTGGTTATCGCGATGACAAGGCGCAAGTCACGATAGCTGAACTGCACATCATAAATAGTGTATTTAGATCTAGACGTCCAGGTCCAAGAACTCTCAGCAATGACACACGTAAAAAATGGTTCAGATGGAAAAATTGCGACAGTCTCTATTTTCGTCTCGTTCGTCCTTGTTGACTCATGCTTTTCTTGATCTGTATATGGAGAATTGTGCGGGATGGGTGTATGAACCAATCAAACCAGACAACGTGGCCGAGTGGTTAAGGCGATGCCCTGCTATCTCTCTGAGACATCATAGGCATTGTGTTCGCACGCGTAGGTTCGAATCCTGCCGTTGTCGGTTAATTTTTGCATCGTGGCTCTAATTTGAGTGTGATTGAGTGATGTGTGTTTTTAACGTCGACGGCCATAAGCTCTCTTTTTAACAACTGCCATTATCCGTATCTACATCAACTTTCTATCTTCGTCTCTATAACTCGAGATCGCAACATGCGAAGACAGAGGTCACTATAAAGAGATAACCCCAGAAGCACGGTATTAAAGTCAGTGAGAACTTTCAGCTCAATCTCAGTTTGAAGGAAATAAGTTGTATTGGATAGTCCCAGTTAAGAAGCGCTTGGCTAACTGCGGTGCTAACATATCAACAAAGCAGGCATTGTAAATTACCGAAACAGATTGCACAACAGAAGAACAGTTATTAGAGAACTTCAAGTCTCAGATGCCTGTATTTTGTATTGACAGTTCACGTTAAATGATGTACACAGAGCCCTTAAACGAAGATGCGTACCCTTGTGTTTAATAGATTGCTCAAATGGACGTTTTCAAAGCATGTTATGAAGGAACTCTAAAAAGAAGCCAAGATAGCCAGAACTTATTAATGTTAGTTACTAGCAGTATTTCAATTTCTACTTGCTAATCGGCAGCACTTCATTGCATTTAATCAAGAAGACGGTGCAAGGTGGCACGGTTGGTGGAAATGGATACTCCGGCTCTGTGGCTGTTTCGAACCCACGTGACCCAGAACCTTGCTAGTGACCTCAGCTCTGTCCACTCTGCAGCCACTAAACTAGATTGGGAAGCTCCGCGGCACAGAGCACTGACTCGAAGTACTCCGTACATTGCGCTGGGAATACGGAGTAGGTCCTAGCGACCAGTGCTGGCCCCGAAAAACAGAGCACAACCCGTTGCGGACTACGAAGTACCATAGGCCCCAATCTTCTGCGGAATGGAGCCGGACTTGGCCGGCCCCAAGTATCTCCCACACACTGTACAGTGATGGCTGGGGGAAAATGACTGTGCTCCACTGTCGAGTCGCGTCACCACACGAGCAGAACGCGAGACGCGTAAGACATGATGTACCTACCATCAATGACAGCCGTGAGCTCACGGCCAGCCTCGCTTGAGAATGAGGATCTTTTCCAAGCGCAGTGTACGGAGTAAGCTAACGAAATTTTTCCGTACAGACTTGGCATATAAACATGATATGCTTTTGGGAAACATGCCACACGCAACCATGCATTGGACGAGAACAACTGTTCAGACCAAGGAGTTGGCGTTCATTAAAGGTATTCTTTCAAGTGCGAATAGTATCAGTGGGTCAGCATTCTGTAGTCTCAAAGTTTGACGGTATGGCACAGATGAAAGGGATGTTAGTGATTTGGCCATGTTGTAGTGCGCTTCTCTAGCAGAAGGAAGGTGCTAAGAAATTTTGGAATGAGGGCGGTATAGGGTAATTATGTCGCGTTCCAATTTCTTTTAACCTGCCACCTCATGAGCATTCAAAAACATGATGATCCATGATCCGAGCGTATCATTGACACAGAGTCAGGTTTCCGGTAACTTCACCCTCGATCTAACAAAGTGTGATGTTCTTCCGGTAATCTAGAAGCTAAACGCGTGGCATCACCAAGTTCTACAGGCATTGTAAAAACAAATAGTAAAGAAGGAACACAAGGATCTGGCAGCAGCGACGCGCTTTGTTCATTACAAGCTTCCCATTAAAAGGACAAAAAAGCCATTAGGCCTCAGCATTAAATACAGCAAAAAATGAATTGCCTGCGTGTCGCAGGTGGCTGGATCTCTCCCGCCGGGAATTGAACCCGGGTCTCAAGCGTGACAAGCTTGCATACTGACCACTATACTACGGAAGATAATTGGCTAGGCCAATTGTAGCTGGGGAATTGTTGAAACTCAGGCTGCAGTTAAGTTATATATATCCCAGTCATGATGGAACTAGAATGAGTGTACCACAAAGCTATGTATTACTACGATGTTCTTTATTCATCTATACTTAAATTGGTCTTACTATTTACTTGTTACTTCCAACCTTAATGCATTGTTTATCTATTCAGTCCAACACTGCAATCAAGCATGATACTGTAGCAGTCAACATGGTCTCTCTGGGCTTCCACTGCAGCTATCGCGCTGTCAGATATAGCTTGAGGCGCTTCTGTCTGGGAGGCTCCCGTTTAAAAACACGATTTCTCATTTAAAACATGTATGCTTCGAGTATGTATTTACTGCATTGGATAGTGTTATTATACCCAAACGTCTCGCATTGTTTACGCTAAGTATTATCATACATGAAAAGGCCAAAAGCAACCCCTCTCCTTATCTACTGTCCAAACACAGACCACATAAGACAGTCTTTGGCCAAGACGCCGCCCATGACCTGAAAGTCCTTGTTGAATTTGGCCCAGGACTCGCCGATATTGCAGGTCACGCTGAAGCTCTGCGAGAGTAAGGACACGCAGTCTTCGAGTTTCATGTTGCCAAAGTCGTTCTCGGTCATGGACTTGTCCTCAGGGCAGCCAGGCTTATGATACATGATGGACAGGGCCATGGAAGCTCCGTTCTCCGCGACTCCGGTCACGACCCCCGGGCTGGGGTTGGGGGCGCCCTCCTTGAAGAGCCATCGCTTGTCGATGAGGTTCTGACAGTAGGTCGTGGCGGCCTTCTGGAGCTCCTGCTCGTTGAGGCGGGGCTTCGAGCCCTCCTCTCCGTCGGCCTTCATGCAAATGGGGCCGTACTGGCCGGCAAAATCTCCTCTGTTTGGGAGCTTGCCGGTGACGCAGTCACCCCAGACCTGGTTACCCTGGCAGACAGGCTTGCCGTTAATCGTATCCTTTTCGATGGGTGAATCTGATGGGTTGTCAGAGCTAGGCTCCTCCTCGGGGACTGAATCGTCCTCGAACTCCGCCTGGGCAGGCTCAGTATCGACACCAGGGTTGCTGGTATCAAGTTTGAACTCCTGTACGGCAACGGCAGCGATGTCGTCGTTGGCATCCTCGTCAATAATCTCGGTAGTCTTCCAGAAGTCGCTCTCGGGGAACTTGATGGCCTGGCCGTTGCCGACATCGACTTGCAGTCCGCTATCTTGCCTCTTACGGAAGACATCAAGGGGGGCCATGAAACGATCGAGATCCTTGGATGGACCGGTGTAGGGCTGCTCATTGACGTTTCTGGATCCGGCGCCCGTCTGCGCGAAGAAGTTGTTTTCCTTCTCACCAAAGAACCATGGGTTGCTGAGCTTGCCTACGACGTCCGAGAGCTGGTTGGCCTTGACACGGTCGTAGACAAGACGAGCATTGTCCGAGATCCCCTCATAACCAACGACTAGAGGTTGAAAGTCAGTCCTGCGTTTTTAACGCTTACCGAAATGTCATTAAGGAAGACTTACTGAGAGCCATAATGCCGGCGACTTGACCTGAAGACATGCTGCTACCCGTCCTCATCATGGTTCCACCGTCGAGAGCAAGAGAGACAATTTCACTTCCGGGAGCCCAGACGTCAATGAACTTGCCGTCACGACTGAACTAGTAACCCGATCCATGTTAGTTATGCTAGCCCGCTGCTGTTAGAGATATTGAGGAAACCTACCCAGCCCTTGTTGTAATCCTTGTCTACACCACCGACACAGATTGTGTTCTGAGACTCGCATAATGTTCCCGTGGCCTTAGTCTTGTCATCGGCAGGCTTGTTGCCTCCAGCGACGGCGAACGGGATACCCGCATCATATGCCCTGTCGATGGCCTTGTTGAGCACGTTACTTTTCGCAGTGGCGACAAAGGACATGTTGATGACCGAGCCCTTCCAATTTCCCGGCTTGTTGGCCTTGTTCTCGTTGTGCTTCTTCGTCACGGCGTTGATGGCCTCGACGATGCCGCCTGTGTGTCCCTTGCAGCCGCCCTTGTAGCAGCCGACCTTGACGCTGACGAGATTGGACCAGGGAGCCACGCCTGCGTAGCTGCCGCCGGCCAGACCCGCGACGTGGGTGCCGTGGCCGTCGGTGTCATCGAGGGGTGAATCGCTCTTGGTGTAAGGGGAGTGGCCGAGGCTCTGCGAAAAATGATATGCTCGTCCGCCAAAGAATTTGTGCGTGATCCTGATGCCCGAGTCAAGGACGTAGATATCCACGCCTTCACCGGCGCCGTGCAGAACCTTATACTTCTCGTTCTGGTTGGTGAGCGAAATCTTGTTGCCGGCAGCCAGCTGTTGCAAGTGGTGCGGTCCAATGCGCTCGTCAAATGCCCACTTGGGGATGAAGCGCTTGGAGAGACCCTGGTTCTCGAGCTCTACAGGCTCGGCCACCTCGGTATCGTTGATCGAGTGAGCCAGGTCGACGGTGACGCTGCGCTCGACTGACTTGACACCTGGGTCGTACCGCACAAAGTTGTGGACAAACTCCTCAGTCAACGCGGCACGGTACATGTGCAACATATCTAGGTAGCCGAAGCGGTGAACCTTGGGTTCGTGGCGGAGATCTTTGCCGATGGTCTTAAAGTGGTCCTCAAGGGTGTGGTCATCGTGGAACTCGACGATATACTCGTCCAGAAGCTCGCCCTCGGGCTCGTAGTGCGGGCATGGTTGCTGGGAACGGGGAGCACGGCCGCGGAGATGCCAGTGGCGAGCAACCCGAGCCCCGTGAGGCTCACTAGACGAGAACCAAGAACCATGGCCTGCAATATTGCGTACTGCAAGTAAATAAAGAAAAAGTCGATTGCCGAACAAGAAAAGCCAGGTACAGCTAAAGAATGAGCCAACTTAGGGTTTGTAACGAGAGAATGCTAGAGGCTTGGGGAACTCGTAGAATATAGAGTCGTACAACGAGACTTTATATGATGGCTTGAAGGATCCCTCGGGGGTCATGGAGTCTACTCTTTTGCATTGTAATTATGCCCTCTTCCTTCGGGCTATGCTGAGAGTGCCTACGGCCTACGGAGTACGATGCTGCCGACCCATTCAGCCTTGCCAACCTGTACTTTTAAGTTCGCTATTCAAATGCAGCAGCAAGTATATCTCGTCTAAAAATAGATAGGGCAGCGTCACTAGCCAATGTATGGGGGAGGGAACAAACGCAGGACCCCGAAGAAGGATTCTAGCACGGAGCAGGGCCAGAATCCTGCCCGTTAAATTCTAAGCATGAAATAAGCCCATGGGATTATGTTCATTTCCCATTCATTAGGGATATAGACAGATCCAGCAGAGAGCCAATAGCTCAATCGCTCATCCTGCACATAGAATACGAGGAAGCGCCGTCGCCGATGCTGCAAATCCGTCGCATTTTCAATGGGTGAGGCAGGGTTCTAGTTCTTCAGTTTTAATAAGATCGCAACAGAGAACGTATAGAGCGTCCCAATGCCGTCCCCGTCATCTAGCGACTAGGCGCATCTCATGGAGGCTCAGTCATTAGGGAACACAATGCATCTATAAACCTTATTTAGAGGATTCACTAAATGCTACGTTTTCCTGTCGAAGGATCTACTTCGCCTGTCTAACCCTTGCAACGAGCCCCTGCATTTCTTTTCCAGCGAAGGCGCAGCGCAGTCTGAAACTCTTAATACCTAGGTACGTTGGATTTATCCGGATTAGTGCGCAACGCCTTTTCGCGCAGCTGTAACAGGGCCTGAAAACGGGCTATCGCACCGTTTCTCAAGTCCGGCACGTAACTAAACGGTCATAATGTTGGGCTAAACGGTTCAATTAATATCTCCGATATGCGCGCCATACTGTTATTATTGCTTGGTTCTTTGAATTGCGTTTTTGAGCCACTCAAAGGCTGGATTTAAGATCAAAGGTCACGCATCTGAGGATATGCCCTGTCTATCCCAAGTTCTAATATACATTTAGTCAATTTTTAGGTGATGCGAGTACATTTATGTATATCACTACTGATAGTAAATTGTATCCAACACCTCATTTGCCAATATCATGTTCAGTTTTGCCCAAGATCGGTGCCCTATACCTCCAATCTCGGAGACACTTGAACAGAGGACAAGATCGCTACGGAAGACGAAACAGGCTAGGGCCCGCTGTTGCTGGGGTTGCGCAGGGCAGTTTTTGGCAATATGTACCAGTACTAAGCTTGGAATGTGCTTGACTTACCCTAGAGCAACATCATGAAACCTCCTCCGGGAATCTGGCAAATGTGCCTCTCAGTCCTTGGTGCAGATTGTAATAAAAGAAAGAAACTAGGTATTGAACAACCTGTTTTTTCTAATGTCATAGTTACGGTGAAAGCAGTCATTGCCAACACTCAAGGCATGAAGGTAGTCATTGACAACGCATAGATCTTTGAAGGCACCAACACATCTTCTCCCCTGCGATTGGGCTTTCTTGCATCGTTTCAGCCACGTCCACCCGACCGTTGAATCTTGCTCAATCTTGTATCAGGAAATTCCTCAGTAACTTAACCTATACAATTACCCCGAAGGCAGACTAATAGACAGAGTACTCCGTATCCGTACTTCGTACTCCGTACATTCCCATTAATTAACGTTCCTCTCTGAATGATCAAGGTGAGGGATATTCTTACATGCACAAGCCTCGGTTCGGAGGGTCTCGGGACCAGGGACCTTGTTACCCGTTGCACGCCGAGCTCCACTCGCACCGGGTCAAGGACTCAAGGTCGATCTGGTATTAGCCTATCGTAGATCGAGATGGCGGCTTTAAAGGTCGCTTGATGTGCTTGTCGCTTGACACGTACATACGCCAAAACTCCATTGACGCATGACCTAATATGAGTCACAAAGCAGCATTAGCGACTCCATCTGCAGAGTTGTATATAACCTCGTGGTCCAAAAGAGAATTGTCTCTCTTTTTCGCCTCGACACACTTGAATACCAGGCCAAGAATTCGATAAACACGTCGGGACAGAGAGTAAAATTGCGCAATTTCCCCAGCCACACTCACACTCACCCATAGCACCAGCCACACACCCCTTCCCTCGACAGTCAACCATATGACCGGTTTAGCCACACCCCATGACTTATCTACGCTCACCGCTCTTCGCAAAACCTCGATACTTGAAGCTGCCTACTTGCCAGATTGAATCTGCTGAAGAGTCTGGGAACTGAAACTGATTTTTGGGATAATTTCTATCTCGATAAAATATACTCCGTATAAAACAGACTCTGTTGACGTCTCAGTTCGCGTCGCGCCATTGGAACGCCGAGAAATTAGTGGTGACGATATTTACATAGACCCCTGCAAAAAAGCACAAACACAAGCACAAAAGCACAAAACGCCCCACGTGGCTAACCAGTAATCTCCGGGTCCTTGTCGTGTCGCGTCAGTGACCAAAACTTCACGCTCACCCGCAACGGCCGGCATCAAGCCCCCTTGAATCTTCATCTCTGCACACTATTTACTACCTCTACCGGGTTGTCTAGGTAATAGAAACCCCCACTCTCCGTATATATGGCTTGAAATCGTATCATTAACGCTTGTGTCGTCTCATAGAAAGCTTCGCTTCAAGGACATGCCTCTTCAGAGCCGATTCAAATCTACAGGGGTTCCAACAGCCAAAGCGTCATCCTCAACTCCAGCTCCTCCAGCACCCGTCGATCGTGACGTGTCTGACTGGGAGGTATTTACAGACGAGGAGTCTGATAGTGACGCTTCTCAAAACACTGTTGACTTCATTGAACCCCCGCCTCCTCCCTACAAGGTCGACGATCCCAGGCTGGTGGTCAACAGACCTACGCTGGGCCGACCTCCCTTGGACAGGCCTGCTGCGCTAGACAGGCCTGCTCCAGAAAAGCGTCACTCATCATGGCGGTCATGGCTCAATAGGGACAAAGCTGTCCCTGAGATACCGGATGAGCAAGCTCTGCGCGCTGAGCGAAAGGCCAAGCGCCATCGCTCCGAGGTTGAGGCACCCGATGAGCGTGATGCTCGTAGATCGGAACGCCGTCGTCGACATAAAGAGCACGAGGAGCGTGGCCGTTCTGACAGAGAACGTCATACTCGTGAGAGAAGTCGGGAGGGAAGCCCCAGCACCCGGCAAAGACGACAGAAACGACGTGAGGGCGAAGAGAGAGAAGTGAGAAGTGACGAGAAGGAATCTCGACGAGCCTCACGAAGGCCGGATGGGCGTGCCGAGGATGTAGAGAGGGAGGCTCGTGAGAGACGTAGAGCTGAAAGAGAACGCCCTACCCTTGACAAGAGACACTCAACCTCAGCTTCCATTAGGTATCGTGAGTCCGACCACGGTGAGAGGGAAAGGAGATCTGGACGTGGCGAGAGTGAGCGACGACATCACAAGAGCAGAGAACATTCACGAGTCTCGCCAAAAGATATTCCTCGATCACCCGATGACGACAAGAGGCGGGAGGAGGATAGAGAGGCCCGCAGAGCAGAGCGAGAGCGTCGCAAACTTCACAGTGAACGAAGGCCTACCCCTCGCATGAAAAGCAGTGACTCCGACCGTCCAGAGAAGGAAAGATCCCACACAAGGAGTGTCGACCCTGAGCGAGAGCGCGCACACAAAGAGAGACGCCACAGCCGACACCTGAGCATGGACCAGGAGATCCGAAAGGATCGATCCAAGGACTATGAGATACCACGAGTGTCAAGCAAGATGAAGAGCCCGGATCCCGAGAAGGAGAAGTTGAGGATGCAAGAACGAGAGAGACAGAAAGAGGAGGAGAGAGCGAGAGAACGAGAAAGAGACAAGGAAAACGAAAGAGAGAGGCAGAGACTGGAGGAAAAGAGAAGAGCGGAGGAGAAGAAGAGGATAGAAGAAATGGAGAAAGAGCGAGAACAGGAGAGGATGGAAGAGCTGAAGAGAAATGAGGAAAAGAAGAGAGCCGAGGATAAGAGACGAGCTGAGGAGAGAAAGAGAGCCGAAGAGAAGAAGAGGTTAGAGGAAAAGAAGAGATTGGTTGAAGAGAAGCGAAAGTTGGAAGAGAAGAAGAGGCGTGCCGAGAGCAAGAGGAGAGCAGAGGAGAGAGAACGCGAGAAGCTCGAGGAGAAGAAGAGACTTGAGAATGAGAAGCGCCTGGAGGAGGAGAGACTTATTGAAGAGGAGAGAAAGCTCGAAGAGATGAAGCGCCTCGAGGAAAAGCGCAAGGCGGACGAGAAGAAGAGACTCGAGCTCCAAGAGAGGGAGCGAAAGCTCACAGAGGCCAGGAAGCGCGCTGAAGAGAAGGCTCTCGAGCGAGAGAAGCGCGCTGCCGAGCGCAAGGAGAAGGACGCCCGCCGTGCTCTCCGCAAGCAGCAGAAGGAAGACCAGAAGAAGAAGGAAGAGGAGCTAGCGTACGTATTGCCGTCCCCAACACGCCTGCAAACATCACTGACACACGAGAATAGTAACAAGCCCGCGATTCTGGGACCCAACAAGTGGCCCACTGCTGGAACACACAGACTTGCACCTGGTCTGGGACCCTTGAGGCTTTCCACAGCTGCGGAGAAGAAGCCAGTGCCTCAGGAGGTTTCCGACGACGACAGCGGCGTTGACTAAGCGTGGGAAACAGGAAGGAAAGGAACCAGTCCGATTTTATCACAGTACATGACAAACATGAACGGCGTTTTTTTGGGGTTTACGGTTTACGAATTAACATCTCAACTCTAACAACAACAACGGCACAACAACAAACAAAGAAACAACTCAGTATCAACAACTACCTACCGACTCAACATAAGCAACAACAACAACCTCACCTGTATAACAACATCCTCAACTGTACAACAAACACCACTGATTAAGCAGGTTGAATTCCTGTCAGATTTACCACGCCTAATATGGCTTTTAACGAAGCTACCTATACCCCTGACTGCCTGCTGGGCTAGTCGACAACTCCACTCAAGACTTACGCTCAGATATGAGTATAATATGAAACCATGAATGACTTCAATTACTTGTGCCTTTTTATTGTGTGAAAATCGTGATTGAAATATAGAGTGGGTTGAGTGATGTGACGTTTCAAAACGGCTTCGCTCGCCTCTGCTCATTGTGTGTAAGATAAATTTCAAAAGATAAATTAGTTTATACCGTGTTTTTGTCTATTTGATCGCCATCGCTCCTCCATCGACAATGACATCCTGACCCGTGACAAAGCCCGCGTTGGCCAAATATTCCACAGCCTGCGCAATATCAAGAGGTCGTCCAGCCCGATTCGTAAGATGGTCCTTGACATCCTTCTCCTCGTTCAAATCTGCCCACGCAATACCCATTTCGTCTCCCTGTTTTGATTCGTGTGCGGCCTTGATACGTCCAGGAGCGACTAGGTTCACACGAATGCCAAAGGGTTGTAGACTGACAGCCATGCTGTGCGTGAGACCCAGAAGGCCAGCTTTTGCAGATGCGTATCCCTCTTGATTGGGATCGCTTTGCATGGCGCGGAAAGATCCGATGTTGACGATGCTCGGTCCTGCGGTGCTGTGGTGATCTTCGGTGACTGCCTCTGTGTCCTTCTCATTCTTCATGAATGGCAGACAAGCTTGTGATACGGCGAAAGGCGCGGTGAGATTGGTGTCGATGTAGGCTCGCCACTCAGCTAGTGTTTCGCGGTCCATGACAGTCTTGCCACCTCTCCAGTGAGGGGCTGCGATACCGCCATTGTTGATCACCAAGTGAATCCGGCCTCCCAAAAACTCAGCTGCTTCCTGGATCTTGTCGTGGATCGCATCCGTATCGCGCAGGTCGCATATAGCAGAGCCGACAGCATTCTTTTCGAAATAGGACTTGAGGTGTGTCTCTATAGTGTATTTCAGTTCCTCCTCATCGATATCGAGGACGAACACGCGATAGCCCTGCTCAAGGAAGTACCGCGTAAGAGTGCGGCCAATGCCTCTGGCACCACCACTGACGACAGCTGTTTTGTTCATTTCGGCGGTGTTTGTTGATTGTTGTTATTGGAGTGTTGCAAGGGAGATGAGTTTGACTCTGCGTTGGAATTGAAGAGTACTGTGACATACCATGGCGTTTGAGGCGTCGGGCGTCATTGGCACGCACCGATACGTCACTTACTACGTCATTGAGTTTAGTTTTGTGAAAAGCCATGAGTTGCGATAAGAACTTATCGAGATGGAAGATAACAACGTGTGGTGTTTACGATTGCGGTGTATGGAAAAAAGGACCATTTTCGCCGGCGTGCATACACTAACGCGGGTTCCTACAGGAAATGACCACATTGAACAGAAATAAGCTTCTGACAACTTCCCCGCCTGGATATAGGCATAATTTGACCCATGTAGATAAAGATTAGTAGAAACTCGAGTATGCGCTTAGTAAACTGGCAAGGTCTAGTGCTGTGTAGAGATTCGAATAATAAGAGATATAAATTTATGATAAATACAGTAAGTTCACATAAAACATGCTACATTTAACAAATTTTAATAGATTCATAACCTAAGATTTATTAAAAGTGTAAAGTTTAGAGTAGCTTATTAAAATTCAGCATGCGAAGACAATGTAAAAAGTGGTAATTATTAAAAGCGTTATCAACCTCTAAAAAAAACAATTCAGGGACACAAAGACAAGAGTGGGGTCGTCATAACGTAGAGGAACACCCAATACACTGGGTAGGTAGGTAGTGGAAAGTGATGGAGACTTCTAACACGATAAAGGCAAAATACGCCCTTATTTGACAACGCATTCAGAGTGTAATGACCGGAATTTACCGGCTTATATGTATAATCTATTGCTAGACAACTAAAATGGACAGTGTGAAATTGTACATGGAAACTAATGATGCATCGTGACCGTGGATCATCCACCTAGTGCACTTAGACCTGCACGTAACGGCGAACTCGGCTGTTAGATCCGATGCACTGGGAGTAGTACTCGTTGAACTTCGTGCAGGTGGCACCAGACGCACACTTGGTAGATCCGGTGAAGTTCTTTCCGCCACATTGACCGTACATCTGAACGGAAGAAGAGCCACTGGAGGAAGAATCCTTGGTGGGAATGGCAGGAGAAGAAGACTCGCTGGCGGAAGGCTTGGGGGTGTCCTCCTCAACATCATCCTCACAGTCTCCGGTGGCAACGGGCTCAGTCTCTGCCTGTGCAACGGGCTCGACCTGCTCATCGTCATCAACTTCGGGAACGCTCTGCTCTTGCTCCGGGGCAGTTTCGGGAGTGGTCTGAGGGGTGGTGGTCTCGGGGACAGCATCAGATGTAGTCTGGGGAGTAGTCTCGGGTGTAGTCTCAGGAGCTGTGGGTGTAGTCTCGGTGGCATCATCGCCGGACTCGGAGTCACCAGCAGGGGCAGAACCGGAGCCGGAGCCAACGTTGGCGGGGCCGGCGTTGGAAACAACAAGCGCAGCAACCTCGCTGGCGGAAACAGGAGTGATGATGTTGTCCTTGTGCTCAGCAAGAGCGTTCAGGCCGCTCTTATCGCTCATGATGGGGAGGTCACCGCTGCTAGTAGCAGAGTTAGGCTCACAAGCACGGCCGAGAGCAGATTGGCAAGCAGCAGCAGCACTCTCATCAGGAATGAAAAGGGTGCTGACGGCAGCACCCTCCTTGGTGACAGGAGTGTCAACGCCATCGAAGACGTTACCCTCGATGATAGCATTGGCGCCTTGGTAAGCGTCGAAAGCGTGGCCCTTCATGTTCTGGAAGTAGTTGTTGGTAGCGTGGAAGTAACCGTTGGTGCCAGGCTCGCCAAGCTTGGGGGCTCGGCCGGCAACGTCGTGGAGGTGGTTGCGGTCGAGAGTAACCTTGTCGCCCTCACCGTAGAACATCATGGTCCAGTAGTGGTTGCCGTTGCAGGACGCAGAGGTGTCGGTGACGCCATCGAACTCGGAGTTGGAGATGGTAAGACGGGAGCCATCGTAGTGACTGACGATGAACATGCGGCCGACCTTGGAGAACTTGCAGTGATCAATCCACACACCATCATTAAGGCCCTTTAATTCGAGTCCGTCGCCGCCCCAAACAACGCCAGGGTTCAAGTTGGTGATCTCTATGCCCTGGATGATAACGTTGCTGGATCCCTTCTTGAGGGAAAGACCCTTTCCGTTCAGGACAGCCTTACCGTTACCAATGATACTCTTGTTGCTACCAACAGGGAGGGGCTCAGTACCAGCAACATCGTAGGAGATAGAGCTGACAGCGACGTTATCACTGCCACCGCAAGACAAGTCTCCCAGGTAGAGTTGACCGCCGTTGGAAGCACTGCAGCTCTTGCGGTCACAGCCGGAGCCGGTCTTAACGTCTCCAGTGAAGTCAAACTCCTTGTCGATGTAGACAACACGGGGCGTATCGTCGGCGAGAAGCTTGGCGAGCTCTTCGGCGGTAGCAGGAGTGACAGCTTCACCCTCACCACCAGTGACTCCGGCGGCGAAACCGTACGCCTTGCCAGAGACGGATTGAGCAGAGGCCGAGGCGGCAGCGGCCAGAAGAGCAGCGAGAGATTGCAGACGCATGTTGAAGAAAAGAATATGTGATTGAGAAAGAGGATAAATGAATGGACTTAGGCCGGCCTAAGACGTAACGAATGAATAAAGCTGGATAACGAATGAAAGTGACAAAGAGCAGTGCCAGAAGGAGTAACATCTGTAAAAGAATGTGATGATATCTCGTCTTTATAGAGAAAGGGGAATTTGATCCGAACTATACCAGGATGGTGTGGTCAGCCGAATGTCCGACGTGAAGTGTCTCAGCCCCATGCCCTGACAGCTCAAAAGGTGGATGCTTAGATATCTTGAAACGAGGCCAGGAAATCATGCTTAACGACCATGCTTATTTTGTTTCCAAGCCCTGGTGAAAGACGGTATATTACACTCAAAATATAAACATAAATGAAGCGACCGCGATGTGAATGTTTTACACTGGATTCTTGCTTAATTGCAATCGCTGAAGACAAAAGGTGAATATTAAATGCATGTACAGTCATACAGAATCTGTAGTGTTTCTCCGAATACGCGGTTAACATGTTCAAATACGCGGTTAACATATTCAAATACGCGTTTGTTTCGGTGATTTTCGTATATCATTGGTTAACCTACGAAAACCCAGTTAATTGACTTGGCGTCTATTCTAGATTCGTTTCTTTGCCGAAGCAAGCCTGTATGTTTCAGGTCTCTGGCGCAGCAGTCCCTTGACTTAATTTGGGGAATTTTATTTTCCGAAATCAAGATGGCGTTTTGTTACCCAATCTATCGTAGGCTATTTATAATGCATGTACACGGATTACTGCGTATAATTCTGAAAAGCATGGTATAGCAGGCGTCCACGCACTTTTGTAACCTTTTAATCACCTAATACGAAATGCAAAAATCTTACCAAGTCTTGCCGTAAATACATATTTATGATTCTTTTATTTATTGTCCTTCTTATTCGAAAGAACTTGGTGCAATCCTGTTGATCGAACACCTTGCACGAATTTGCACCTAGTATGCGCGAGGCAAGAAACGTGATACTGACACAGTATGAAATTCAGCATGACAAATATGCATTTCGAGGTATTGCTGAACCTCTCGATGCATTGACCATCGCCTGGTTACTGGTTAAAGCCGATCTGTGGCACAAAGCACTTAGACTGCGACTCTCGCTCCTTGCCGGAAGTCATCCAGGATAAAGCATTTTCTAGAGTCCAACTTGCCTTGCTGGTATCTCACCTCGATGACTTTGACAACTGATCAAAATCTCGACTCTATGCCGTTAATGAATTGATATCACTTTTACTTCTGCAATAGTTATCGTGTTTAACCTTTAGCCCAGCTCGTTGATTCAAAGTCCGACAAGTGCGTAGTAGTAGACTGCTTCATTGACAACAGCATGTGAGACCTCGTGATTAGCCAGCTAAAGAGTGTGGAAATTTCAAATATGTCTGGTATGTCTGTCGTAACTCAGGCACAGAGTTGGATACGACTCTCCAACAATAAACTCATCTTTGAAGCGCACAATCCCTGCACGATTGACTGTTCTGCGGACCAGTACCTTGATCGTCGGAAGAGAGGTGTCAAATCTTGTTACAGGGCTCAAACGAATCTCAATACAAAGTATATAAAGTTATACTGGGGCTTTTTTTGGTACAATAGACCTTCAAGAACAGTATGAGGAAATTGTGGAAAGCAATGGCGGCTGGTAGGTTCTAGTCCATTTTATACTGACCGGGAAAATTTCCGGGAGCATATCCAACAGCGAAGAGCAGAGAGGGATGTGCTGGGAGTCCGAAGAACAAATGGTGATGAAGTGTTCGATGTTCATGATGAGACTTTTGTTATGTACTGAATTATGTAGGAAAATAAATATAAAACCAGTCCAATACAGAATATACATATCGATTCACAGTATTTCCCTTCTCGCCCACCATCTTGAGCAGTTGCTACTTTAATCTGAGCAGACCCTGAGCCTATCCCCAGTTGTGGGCAAGTCGACAAATCAGAGACCGGCATGTATGGTTCAAGGTTTAGGCCCCAGTACCCTGGTGAAGGTTGAAAATCACAAAATAAACGTTATCGGCAAGATGCTGAAAAGTCATGGCAATCATCTAGCGCCTGGTCCTGTCGCTTGTCTCGCCTGTCGAGGAAAGTGAAGATCTTATCTTCATTCCGGCAAGTACTGAAGCGAGTGCGTTTATCGTCGCATTTGATCGAGAAGTCGCCTACTACGATAGCCCGCAGGGAAGCAATACCTCCAGCGCCGAATGCCCACTTAACGAAGGCGCAGAACTTATCCTGGAGCCGATACCTTGCGCCCTTAACAGTCACATAAGGCCACAACGCTCCACGGTCAGCGCCACTATAACTCCTACTCTATCTTTTTATCCTACATTCTAATTCTATAAAACCTTTCTAGACCTAGTTCTATTCCTAACAGCTTCTTACATAGATTGACTCGGCCGGAGCCTGCATACTGGATACAACGTGCCCATAGACTTTATAGGATTATAGCAGAGCAGTCATGAATGGACTGTGTTGTCGACTTATTGGTAAATGTGGGCAACCAGAGAATCACGTGTCTGGCTTTCTGAATTACGAATTTCCGTCTTAGTGGTTCGGTTTGTGTTGCATCGGCCCAGGGCATTTGTAAATCCGGCTTAGTATTGCTACGTCCTGATATCTTTTCGATTGGCTTACAAGACAGCTCACTAGCCATAACCGGATTATACTGGTGACCTTCTAGTAATTGTCCTCAATCCAGAAGTGAAATACAAGGGGAATGCTAGGTGCCTCGTAGCCAGCACCAATGGCATTGCTGATATCACTAGACTTTGACCACGAGATATATATAATTGCGTAAGTGAGGATGGAGTTATAGCTGGTTAACCTTGTCCACGGTTTTTCTGACCCCAGTTAGACCTACTCGACCTCCCTCTTTCCTGTCATCTATTTGAAACCCACTACTCCGTACCTAAGGGTCTTTCCACCCAACTCAAGTCTCTCAATGCAACGCCAGTTTTTGATTGTCTTGATATAAAAGGAGCACACCTGCTTCACAAAATCGAGACATTGCATTTGTTTTCCAAGAAAATTTCAGTTTCTCCTGTGTATACATTTCCACCCAGCAGTAAGCCGCCCATTGTGTGAACATATTTATGGTTTGACGCTGATTATAAAGCAGACAACAAAGAAACTACCGTTTTTATCATCATGAGGCCATCTGTATTCCTTCATCCTATCATGATCTTTTCCGCCGCAGTGGTTGGGTCAGAGAGTAACCCAACTTGCTTTGAGAAATGTGTTCTCAAATGTGGCGGCTATTGGTTCGATTCCAACGCAGGCAGAGCGCTGGCGAATCCAGGCAGCATTATAAGTGGTGAGACGAAAGACGGGGTCTGCATGTGCAAGCCATACAAACATGCGGACCCGGCCAAGCCGCTTGACCAGACTTGTACCTAGAACCATGAGTGGATTGAATCTGTAGCCACAACATACGCAGTCTTACAATATGGGAAGTGGAAGAAGAATTTAGTTCATTAGCTGAAATTGAATAAAACCTGTCAGATATGCTCTAGTTGCGGCGGCCTCAAAGCTAAAGAAAAGCCGTACATTCTCCATGCACTTCTGAAACCCCAGGTACACTTAGAATTCATCAAATTGCACCGTAGCACCCTCAGTCTTTTCATTCACATACTTACCCAACTCCAGTATTGGCTAATTATTATCTAGAAACAAATAAAAAAGACAGCCTTGTCTCTAGGGATATTCCGATGTTCCTTAAAGCAATCCGCTTACCATAGCAAAGAGGATCGGGAACTGGTATGCAACCTAACTCAACTCTCTAAGTGAGCAGGTAATAAATTCAAGCACCCCTAATTGTACAGGCAGGGTGCTCTATAGCAGCTTAGGTAGGTTGTTTATAATTAAGGTAAGTAAAGCCTTAACTATAACTAAGCTAATATCCATAAAGCGGCGATGTTTCTTCGTCGATATTCACATGGCAAAACAACAGAAAAGACCTAACAGTATGAATTCTGCCAATTGCTAATTGTGATATGTTCTCTATAAATAATACTGTACCGGCATTCTCCTAATGGAGAAAAGCCATTACCTTAAGGTTACCAGACAGAGAAGGGTAGTTGGTTTAAATTGATATAAACCTAGTGGACAATATGTTGTTTTGGCACACACTAAACAACCTTATTAGTTGGAAACACATGCTCCAATAGCTGCTATTCATCTCATTTTGATCAAAAATAAACGTTTAGATCTTTTCGATGAAAAGGTTGACACCAAACGCCAAGTTATCGTAACGCTGATCTTCAGGCCCCCCCATGTAGAGGGTCCAGAACTGGCTGAGAATATAAAGACCATAGAACTGTGTACTTTCCCTCTCTGTACTCTGACAGGACTTAGCCCCGTTTTCTAGAGTGCAAAATAGTACAGGGGCCTTGCATTGTAACACATCCCCAGGCTTTGAGCCCCGATCACAAGTAATGTAAGTATTGTCTCGACCTGGCGACAGGCCACACGCACGGACCCGACCGCTTTTGCGATTGTATTCATACTGCACGCAGATTTGCGTACCGTCACTTAGCATGAGCTGGCCTGTGGTAGGATCGATTGTCAAAATGGCGAGTTTGTGAGCAATGGGGCTTGTAAGTTTGTCCCAAAATGTGCCGATGCTGAAGATTCTTTCTCCTGCGGGCGCGAGGCGAGCTGGCGTGAGGGCAGCGGGACCATCCTGGACAATGGCTTTGAACAGCAGAGGGGCTGCAGATGATGTTGAAGCAGGAGAAGAAGTTGTTGTGTCCGAGGAGGTCGGAACTGTCGTAGTAAGGGTGGTCGAGTCAATTACAGAAACCGAAAGAGATTCTGTAGGGGAACTGATTGTATGGCTAGACATAGAAGGAATAGAAGAAATTGATAGCGTTGATAGTATATCAGTTGTGGATGTTGCGATTGATTCAATTAATGGATCTGATGATGATGGAGCGCTGGTTGAGGTAATTGTCGTCGATGTTGTGTCGGTTGACATAGTTTCGCTTGTTGCTGTGTCAGTTGATGTTGTGTCGGTTGATGTTGTCAGTGTGGTTGACAGATGTGATGTAGAAAGCATTTCGACGCTAGACACTGAGATCATAGCCGTCTCTGATGTTGTTGATGGCTCCCATATCGAAGACCCAGATTCGGTGGAAGCTGTCGAGCTTGGTTCTGAAAGACTGGTCAAAGCTGATGTCGATAGCGATTCGGTTGAAGACGCGGTTGTGGCCGACAACAGGGATTCTAGATCACTCTTGATACTAGCGCTCGTCGAGTCTGAGGAAAGAGATGTGAGAATTGTAGAGCTGCCCGCAGTCTCTTCGAACGTCGATGTTGTGCTAGCTAAGGTTGACCCTGTGGCCGAAGACGTCGATCCACCTAATTGGTAAGATGTGACAGTGGTACTCGGCAAGTCTTGTAAAGTCAGAAGGACCACAATTTAGACAGCGAGACAGTCACATACTTGGATTGCTGGGTTTGCAGGGGCTTGCCAATGCGCCGCAGCAGCTCATCCCGAGCGATAACAGGAGGTGGCGACGCATATTGCTGAAATAATATAGTGTTTATCTTCTGGTTAGGTGACAGAAGGCGAGACAAAGGGAAGCGGTAACACAAGGCTTGGGTGTCCTGTAATATATCGCCGTGAAAAGGAGTATGCAGGGCCAGAGTCTCGTAAACTTAAGCCAGACTATTGGGTCACTAGCTACAGCCCTGTGGCATATTTCTCCACAACCAACAATGCTTCTCCAGTAAACAATTGTCTATGCTTGAATTAACACAATGTCACAGGCAGTCTAAGACCCAATTGAGCAAAAGTTTAGGCTCATTCATTGACTATGATGGAGTCTAGATTTTTCTGTGGCGTTGAAAACAGTCGCCATGGTCCGCTGAAGTCAGGGATTATCACCGTTAGTTCAGGTACTATTGGATCATTATTGGACTACGACACGGCCTAAAATTCTGGCCTGGGTCCTTACAACAGGGGCTGGGCTCCCACTTCAACCTATAAAATGAGTGTGTTAGTAGTTAATTTGTTATCAACTCGTGCTAAACTAAAACACAACCCTAATAAACCAACATCCTGGCAGCACGTCTTTTTTCCTTCCTTTTTCGTAGCTGGCATTATATTCGTATCCTTAAGCTCATTCTAAAACGATCGTTGAGCTCTTTACATTGCCTGAGCACCACAAAACAGCAACTTAGGTCGCCAGTGGTGAACGAGAAGAGAATAAATGACAACATATGACACCTACCACCGTTGGAAAATTAGGGAATGAACAAGAGATGAAAAAACAGTGGCAAGTGGGATACTTCGTGGCAGTCTTGTATATCTTTGCATCTTTCGTCGTATTGATTATTATTAGCCTTTTGGAGTCCCGGTGGGTTGATGCTACAGCATCAGACTGGAATCGCGGTTCGTTCTTTGGCAAATGACCAAGCTGAATACAGACGTCGAGCTTGTGGTTGTACCGGTATTTCAAATCAGAAAGAGTCTGGACACGTCCTGTACCGTAATGGGGAGAAAAGGTCCATGCCATGGCTCTCCATCACTGGCACCCACAGGCCGTAAGTCTGACTAACAGACAAGTGTTGACTGTAGATACCGAATGAGCTGTACGATTTGCTTTGTGATAGCCTTCTAAGTGTTTTTACTTGGGGTGGGCCACACTGTCTTCAGAGTCTCTCCTGGCACGAAAACTATGAGAATGAGCAAACACTCTTCATCCTGGTCCCAGTAACCTGGGAAGGTGTGGGGAAGTACGTGATGAACAGTCAGTAAGAGAAAGCCTAGGTCTTTGGCTAGCTTTTGTGTCTCGGCTTCACCGCATGTCGTGGAACCACCGCCTTTAATGATAAGTTCCTTTGGAAGCGAAAGCTTCACAACCTTGCTGCGTCCAGACTCAAAGATGGACGGCCTTAACTTAAGTCAATTCCGGGTTGGACGGTAGTTGCATAGTTGAAGGGTGACCTTCTTGCACAAGGAACTCCCCTTTCTTGTACCTGCCCACTCCGACTATCCCTTGGTACTATCCCTTGGTGGCTCGTTTCACGCGGAGACCGAAGCGAGGCTGAGCTTAGATCCGTCAATGGAGCATCGTCGGGCGTAATTGAGGCTTACTTGCGGGGTAAGCTGAGAGACTGAGGTCACTCACTTGATCATGGCGTTCATCAAATGGTCGGTGTGCTTGTCGGTGAGCTGGCATGCATACAATATTGCCCCAAGAACGCCATATTTAACTCGGTTTTCGATGGTTGATGTTACACACACGGAAGCTTTGCGCCACTAAATATTGACATGGTGTCCTCGACTTTACAATTGTAAATATAGGATACTGCTAGGGCTATATGATATCTGAGTATACAAAGAGAATAAATACTGTCCCTGGAAATGGAGTCTCGCTCTCTTGATAAATAATGGAATATTAATCCATTCAGGCAAAGCAATACGTAGTAAAGTTGTTTATGAAAAACGTTCAGCGTAGTTAAATATTCTAAGAAGTTCGGTAGTTATGAAAATCATCAACAGTTGGAATGTGACCTTGATGCTAAAGTTCAAGTTCCTGTGTAGTGTGTCTGTGGTGAGTAGGTGTGGAATAGTGTGACAATTTCTCTCTTTTACATGTCTTCTACGTTTATATAAATATGTTAAACTCTCGCTAACTTCTATAATATTGCGCAATATTATCATAAGACTTTATATAAAGAGTTCGAGCTGTTACATATCTATATGTTTACATGTGTGCTCAGTTGACTCTTTTGTGAGAGTCTTGACGTGAAACTGTACTGGGAGTCAGATTTGGTTCAAAGGAGCAAACTGTCCATAAGCCTAATTCGGTATTGGAGAGGAGGGTTGGTACCAAAAACCCCAAACTAAGGAGCTAGCTAAATCTTATCATGATTTATAAATGTCCCTTTATTTCTTCTCTGAAACACCAAAGGTGCTCAGATGCGGCCAATCTGCCTTTCGTTAGTAACTTTAACTCTCTACACTCCCCGAATAACTTACCGAAAGTTGTTCTCTGTTCATTAATGCCAGTGACATCAACTCGTTGCCCAACGGTTAAGGACCTATTTATGTCGCTACCATAGCAGAATCCATATCGCCCAAAAACTGGGCTGTATTTGGCACCCTTGTCCACTCTTCGATCCTTGTTGAGCTTCTTCCACACCTTGCCGCGATCATCGGTAGCTGTCTTTCCGGTCTCGTAGTCAACGGTTATGCTCTGACACCGGAAGCAGTTTGCTGTCAATTCCATCGTAACTCCGCCTTCAAAGGTAAGTTCTCCCCAGAAATCTTCGGCGAAGGGCCGAGAAGCGCCGCGGACAACGATGTTTGGTCGGAACTTGGTGATGTCCATGGAAAGACCATCGTCAAGCCGAGAAGATACTTCATCGTTAGACTCCTCCGTGACGACTAGATAGTGGGCGAGATCGTTAAAGGCGATCCGCTCTGGTGGATATGCGAAAAGTGGAATAAAGTTCATGATCCGCCGCATGAAAAACCCCGTCTTCAAGGCACCAGAGCTGTGAGGAGCCAATGATCCAAGGACGTCCCTCGACTGGTTGCCGATGTAGACTAGTCGAACGTCTTGACTGAGCCGGTCTGAAAACCATTTCGACAGCTCATCTCCCATATCATAAGCTTTCGTCTTACTCATGTGAAGATTGGTATCTATCGTTTTACGGCCGACGATTGATGGTTTCATTGGGAATTGAATGGTATCGTCAGTCTTATCCCCAGTCCATTTGACAACCACTTGTCCATTGTCGTAGTCGATGGACGCTGCGAAAAGAGCTAGTTTCAGGTCGTATCCAATCAACATTGTCTCATAGGAAGGTTCCGAACTTTCATTCCGACGGACTTTCTGTAGGCAAAAGGTTCTGTCGCCTTCAAAGCCGTACGGACTCAGGCGGGCTTCACTCATAGCACATCCTCTAATACCTTTTACAGGATACACGTAGAGCTGGAAAGGATGTTAATTTGGCTTGAGTGGCGTGGATAGGTGCTTACTTGAGTAATTTGTAATCCGGCCTCGCGAGCTCTACCGTTTCGCTTCTGCTCTGCAAGCAGGGATAGCCTAAGGCTAATATTGGAAAGCACAAGGCCAAGAATGCCGAGGACTAATCCCCAGAACGCGAGACTGTCCATGCTGTATATGTATCCCATAATGTATACCTATCACTATAATCTCTAAGAAAAACAGGTTGAAAAGTCAAGGCAAGAATGGATGCAAAGAGCACGGATGAATTGGATGTGAAGAGAGGTGGAGGTTCGGGATCATCAAAAGATGACGTAACACTGGGTAACAACTAACCGTGATCGGTAAAAAGATAACCCACTAGACGTGAACCCTCACAGCCGAACTCGTACTCCGTAGGACTTTTGCGCGAGGACCAAAGGAATTAAATCACGGGGCGCATTTCTTTCTTACATCAGAATTTGACTCAATTTTATTTTTCCGTTGGACCGATTTCCTGAGGACTCCTCAGTCCTAGAAAAGAAGTTCTCGGGCACTTCTACAGTGAGCTGGAGTACGGTGGTAGTTCAAGATGGCGGCCAAGTAAAATTTCAAGATTTATGAATAGGTAAAATTAATCTTCAACAAAGAATTTGGATGATGAAGAAATACAAACTAATTATGCAGTCCCAGCATTATGTCGAAAGGCTGGCGTCTCAAAGTCCAAGATCTTTCTTCAGAGCGGGAATAATCACATCATTGTTCCAGTTCCAGATCAAGCCGCTGTTGTGTCCAGCAAACACCGCACCAGTCCAGTAGGTGTTACGTTGTCCCTCAAGCTTGAGCAGGTCTGCATAGAAGCCCTTTCTAATATTTTGGCTCGTCACGCGTAGGTCGAAGGGAGCATGGTTCGAAAGAATAGGGAACTTCACCTTCTTGGCCGAATCAGCAGGTACTGCACCAACAGCCGCGAGAGTAGCAAGTTCCTTGCGCATGACAGCTTCACTATCGGCGAGTGTGTAGTCGGCGTTGTCGAAGCCCACACCAATTAGAAACTGGTTGGGAGGCCCTGTTAGGGAGTAGGCATTGCTTCCAGGAATGATAGGAGTGTTGGCGGGAGTGAAAGCGCCGACGTTTTGAAGGCTGGTCTTCAGACCGGGGATTTCGGCAACGCCACAGACGTAACCGACAGCGGAGAACTTGGAGAAGACATCTCGCTCCGACTGTGATAGGTCGAGGTGCTTGACGTTCTTGAGAGTTTGGGGAATAGCGACCAGAAGCTTGCGAGCCTTGAATGTGAGAGTCTTGCCACCCTGCTTCACAATCACAACAACGCCAGCCTTGTTTCGCTCAACACGGACGACATTGGAATTGAGGTAGACGCTATTGCCAAGCTCGCTAGCGGCAGCATCGTAAAGACTACGGGTGTTGCCTGACTTGGGAACAATAAAGCCGTTGTTGGCGCTCTGCATCAACCCAGGTCCGAACTTCTTGAGTCCGTAAAGAGCGGGAATGGTGGTGATGTTGCCCGGGTACCAGTTCAGCTGGGCGATAAGAGGAAGGATGGCGCTGAAGTTGTTCTGCTGAGCGAACTGTCCAAAAGGCTGGAGGAGCTCTGCAGGGACCGGCTCTGGAACGAAGGTGTATCCTTGGTCAATCCAAGGGTATTTGGGGAGGACATTCTGAGCATAGGCTTGCATGGCAGAAGCCATAGCTTGCTTTGTAGCAGCAGCCACCTCCGCAGTCTGAGGAATGGGGATACCCAGAGAGAAGTCGTACTGCTTGGCTGCTGCAGTTGTCTGGAGAAGGTTGTTGATGACTCTAGGGACACCCAGACGATCAAAGTAGGTCTTCACACTTGGGGTATCCTCGAACACGACGACGCCAATATTGGTTGGAATCTTAGTCTTCGGGTCGACATACGTCTCGGCGTGGCCTCCGATCTGAGACTTCTTCTCAATCACAGCGACTTTTGCGCCTGCATCCTTGAGGTTGATCGCTGCATGGATGCCTGACGACCCACCGCCAATGATGGCTACATCAACGTCGATGCATCCGGGGTAGGGCTTGTGGGCTGCAGCAGAGGCAGTAGAAAGGTATGATGCCAAAGCAATGGCAGAAATGTAGAACTTCATGACGAAATAGTAAGGGATGGATAAAAGAGTGAATAGTGATGGAAGATGAAACTGGCAGTAGGCTCGGGCAGGTCGTCTAGCTTATATCTTCGACGCCATGGCCGCTTCTTACCCACACCTCCAGTCGGGTTTGCTTATTCTAGCGTGTGGAATTAATTGATACATCGCTTGAGGGGACGCGGAGGTGGGTAGCACAAAGCCGGGACCTCTAAAAGTTGTCATTGAATGCTCAATGTCTGAGGGTATTCCATAGCTCAACGGGCGCATGCAATTATTCCACGCTACAGTGAACTATCCGTGATTAAAACTTCCTATTCTGGTATCAAGTCTGCCCATAGAGCTCAAACCATGTCATCGGCAAATGTATGACTGCGATACTCCTTGAATTTTAATACTAGTTCGGCACTAGCCTCTCATGAGGGTTTGACTTAGATGGTATCGCCTGCGGCGTAGTTATCCAAGTCAAAAGCAAAACCAATATTGGAAGAATTACCATTAATAATACCCTCATTTATCACATAGTATCCAAGTTTGGCCAGAGGCTCTCGCCCGAAGAACTAAATGGTTGAGAGGTTTGATGTCAAGATTCCGGGGATGTGGACCCGATGATCTTGTTAAGGTTTGATTACATGCAGGCGATGCCAACCCTAAGTCATGACTGCCGAACTGCCGAGCATGGTCTTAGACCTTGGTCGGGAGATTCCATGGCAAGTTTCTGAAAGAGGCGTTCTGGAAAGATTGAGTTTAATGAGATGTAACAGCTTGCGGGCGCCACGGAAGCCGAACCACCGGTACAGCATATGCCCAGCAGGGTAATGGACCCAATACTCTGGTTAAAAAGTGACAGATTAACCGTTTACGTAGTGACATTCCAACATGTGGCAGACGTCGCTCCGCCCTAGAGATTAAGTCTAAGATTGATAAATGGATGGCATTTTAGGCGCGCTTGTTGCATAACATGTGGCTCATGTTACATGGCCGGTATATTTAGGTTCGAGACTGCCTGCCTTCCTATCAATCGAATTTTCTTCCACACGTCTCACATAACATTTAATGTAATGCTACTATCCCGATGGCGACTAATGCAGTACAACAACAATCCAAAAGAAAAGCGTTAGAGCCATGAAAAGGTGTCCAAGGCCTTTGACCGTGTTATTCCCATCGCCGATGATGAAAACGAGAGAAGCATCGCCAAGTTTCATCATCCCCATCACGGCCAATAGAGTAGCCACAGCGGTGGGATTGTCTTCCTTTTGGTGAGCTATAAGGAACATGCCGATGGAGATGTCTCTGAATCCAAGCATGAAGATGGGCGAGAAGCTGGCGATGTCGTCTGAGGATCGCATATCCTTGATTCCAATGTTGCGGAATTCGTGCTGGGGGAAGCAAAGGGCCATGAACCCTCGTACCGTCCAGGCGAGGCCGAGTAAGTAGACGCCAAGAGCGGCTGAAGGAGTCATTTTGGTGATTGATTTGGAGGGTGATTTTGGATTGGTAAAGTTCAAATCTGCCGCATGTGGGGAACGAGGTTCGTTTAATAACTAGATGACTGAATTGAAAAATGGGCCGTTGGACAAAAATCTCGTCACCAGTGAGGCTCAGTGCGCAAGTAGGATCACTGCGCCACGTTGAGACCTAATCTGTCGCCCATTTAACTACGGATAGAGTCAGCCGGATCTCGGCATTTGGCTATGGATCTAATTCGTCCTTGACAAGGGAGCATCCTTGTAACTGTCACTGTCCTTGGGCCAAAATACCAATCAGCAGTATTTCACGCTTCATGATCCTGTGATTCGAAAATGGCGGCTAGTGCGTTGACTTCATAATCTACTCAAGACGGCGGCTTTTGTGCTAAGATATTGTAAAATACTGAGGAATTATCTGCTTATATAGCATTGCCCTGGAAGAGTAAAAATGGTTTCTGATTTGCTACTGGAAGTTATGGACTCGAGTTCTAGAGTTGGGGTAAAAGTAAAGGTTATGAAAGCCTGCATAGTGTTTAGGCGCGAACATACCGGCCATTATTAATTACTTGCCTTTATTACAATATAGCATTGCTTTCTTACTTGGAATATTGGTACCGAGCCTTTGGCAAGGCAGAGTCTTTAACAAATCTGTACACAGAGCACGTTTGAGACAATCGATACAAACGACACCACTACGATAAACTCAGTACATAGTCAGTTTTGGGAAACATTCTAAGCACATACGACCATACCCACCGGAGAATACGGGATCCCGTCCGCTCTCCCATAGTCAAGCCGGTGAGGGGCGGATTAGTAGTTGGGTCGGTGACGACCAGCGAATCCCCGCTGTTGTATGTAATTTTTGCTTGCGGAGCTGAAGAGTACTTATGATCTCCCCTTTTCTACTTTTGTCGGTCGTTAGAGGGTGATTATTTCTACGCTGTATACATACCTCATGGTGGGGAACTAATCGCATGACCAGGACATAAAATGCGTTTGTACTAAGTTTAGCCAGTTTCCTGAATGAGAACAAGGACATGTATTAAGAGGGAATAGAGAAAGTGATATTCGTAGCCACTACTACCTCCTAAGAACTCAAAGTTTACTCCAAGAACTTCAATATGTGCCTGTGCATCATGTGCGCAGCTGCGTCCTCATCCAGCTCCGTGACGTCCAACTCCATCCTAAAGAAGTCATCTGGCGACTGACGTATCGCGCTGTTTTCACGTATCCGTGCCACCAACTCCACATTGGTTAACTTTTCATGCTGGGATCTTTCCATGGAGGTAAGCCGGCGTAGGTTCTCTTCCTTGCTGCAAGTAACGACGATGGGTATAACAGCGGAGCCACGACGGGCTGCCATGGCGCGGTACTCTGCCATGACAGCGCTACCAATATCGTCATCAGATTGGAAGTCGGTGAAGACAAAGACCGAGTCAAAAGTATCTTGTGAGGTAGCTAATGTGTCGAAAATGGCTGTTCGGATTGCGCGTCGTAAGGGTTGGTAGTCGGCGCTGGCGCGCGACAGAATGGCGCCAGCAGGATCGATGAGAAGGTGGTTATGGACAAGTTTGCCATTGTATGGCGCTAGTAGGGCGACGAGCTTTCGGGCGATGGTAAGCTTCCCTATACCAGGGAAGCCGTTAATGTGGACGATTGGGAGAGGCATGGCGTTGGATCCTGATCTGTTGTCTGAGGAGAGGAGAGAAGGAGCCTGTTATTCGCGAGTGAGTCATGATGCTACCGCCAGAGTAGAGGGGTAGAGGTGCTTTACCTAGTGCGTTTGTAGATGTATGGGCGATTTCGATAAGTAGGTTGAGGCACCTGGTATGTTGAACGCTGCTGGAAGCTTGCGAGCTTTCACTTCTCAAGACCAAAAGGAAGTGGTACTTTGGACCTAACGCAAGCCACGAAGAGTCAAATGGTAATTTCTTTTGACAATTTATCCAGTGTTAGGAGAGTACAGTGCGTTTGTGGAAACCCACATAAGGCGAGAACCTTAAATTATTCTACAATGTGGTCTCAATTACAAGCATCAGTTGTACATAGTTCGAACAGCTTGTGTGAATTTCGAATCAGTGCTTGAGTCGGTTATGGAATTTTGAACAAACCGAACATAAATCGAAATTGCTTATTGCCACGACCTCTAAGGCTCCTTCACAAAACCTGGTGCGTAAGTCAGGTAGGGACCAGCACAGTGCTTCTTGAAGTGAAAAGACTTGGAGGTAAGTTTGATGTCTTGAATTTTGGTATGGCCATCTAAACGACTAGGAGGCATTAAGTGGGCATAGGGGTGTTTCTATGTCGAGCTGTTTGCGACACCTGCCAGCTCCCTTGCGTGATCCCATGGCCCGTCACCATTGAATCCATCATGAGACTAAAATTGTAGTGTGGCTACATTGGGTAGTGACTTGCCCTTACTGATCGCTATCCAGCTGTGCTTTGCCTCCAAAAAACGAGTCCAATTCACTCTGCTCAATCTGGTCGACGAGGGACATCGCCAACTTATCTTGTTCCAAAGAACTGGTTTCGGCCTCGCTGAGTGCCCGTTTGGCTTGGTTCTTGCCCTTTACAGCTTTGTGAGCATCTTTCATCTTATTGGCCAGAGCCAAGGACTGCCACGCTTCATCTCTGTTCTCCCTGGCGTGTTGAGCGTCTGCTCAGCATCTCCAAGTTCCTTCCTAGCACCTTCCAGTGCCCTTTTGGCATCTTCATACGACAACTTTATAGCGTCGCGCGACTTTTCTGCTGAATAGGAAAGGTCATGGAGTTTCCGGTAATTATCTTGGGCATGCATAACTCGGTTTTCGACCTCGAACGAGTTTGCGTCTGCGAGTCTGTTGATGAGTTCGAGCTTTCGTCGTTCATTCTTTCGTGGTTTCTTTGAAACAGTAGCTCGCTTTTTGGGTCTGTGTACGGAACTAGATGCTGGAGGCATGGTGTCTTGTTGTAGGGGCTGCCTGGAACTGTCGATACAGAACACACACTCCTACGTCGGAGGCTCGCAGTAAAAGCTTTTGTCTGATAAATTAAGGTAGGTAAGCAGAAGAAGGAAAATTGCGCAAACGTGAACAGGAGCTTACCGAAAGGGAAGCAATGATCCAAATATTGCTGCGGAAGAAAGAGATTGATTGGCACCAAAGATAATTTGATCAGGAGATTTGATGCACACCTGATGGATAAGAAGTGACAGAGGTGAGAGAGGTCAGAGTGTAGACGAAGAAATGAGGAGAGTTAATAAAGCAATTGGGTCCATGATTCAGAGACCATCAGATTCTGTGTTCAAAGCCACAACTGCTCGAGCTAAGTTCTGCAATCGACAACTGTCTTGTAGCAGTCTAATACAAAACCCATTCCAAAACTGATCGCCCGCCCAAATTACTAAAATCTTGGACTTCAATTCAACCTGTAACGAGATCATAGGCCATCTGGGTGTAGGTGGTTAGAGACGAAACTCTTTTGCAAATTCCAGGTCCCTACCCTTGGGTCTACATCGCAAACCTCTTTCGCAACTACCACAAAACACGATGAATGCTGACGAAACAGCAAGCCTTTGCTACAACAGAGCAACACTATCTATAGCATACAAAGGAATTGTTTTTCAGTTGGCAATCAACTAATATAGAATCAGCTACAGTCAGCCTTTGACCATTAGCTGTGATTGAAGTTAATCACGGTTCATAATCACAAGGTTCGAGTTGCTCAGCCTCACGTCAAAAGGCCAATGGCTCCTGAGCCCCAATTAACCGCCTCTGATATTTGTCGGCCGTGATCGGCGTGCCTGATATATGCATGGTCCATAAGAACCTCCGTTCAAACATCCTTAAACAGTTCCTCTCCTACACTGGGTGTTAACTTCATATAGATATTGAAAAAGAAGTTAAGCCCTTCTTTCCTTTTGGCAATGATCATCGCAGGTTTGGCACTATTAATTCTACAAGACAGAATTTGAGTGGGCGTTAAAAATGCAAAAATGAATCCCCGAAACCTGGATCGAACAAGTGACCTTTCGATGACATATAACAATTACAGTCGAACGCTCTTCCAGCTGAGCTATTCGGGGAGATCTCCGAATCGGAGGAATAGCTATTGATGCCGGACTGTATCAGACTTTTGGTACAAGTAGTCTACACAACAGAATTGCTCGGAGCCACCATCGGCCTTCGTTCTTGCCACTCCTGCTCACCACCTTGCATACTTCATTTTGCAACGAGATTATGATATTGATCGGGCGGGTGGTGAAGAGCTTTACCTATGTGTTTCCTCCTTTTATTCTTTTCTACTAGTCATGCCATCCTGGCCAATATAATGACTTCATCCAGCACTTATCTATTGTTTCAACGCCGGCTGTTGGAGTTACCCCATGATAGACGCCGGGCTTGGAACTCTATTTATCAGACTTTAATGGCTGGCAACGTATTAGACACAGAAGTTACTGGTGCAATCCATCCCATGTCCTCTGCCGGCCTCAAGATCCAAGATCTGTGCTCCTCATCAAGCTGCTGGTGGATCTTGCGCATGATGCAATCCGCCCAACTTTGCAACCACCACTGTGTCTCTGCCTTCTTCAGCTGCGGGCAAAAGTGAGCCAGGACAACCCAAGCTTCTTGATCACGCGCTTTGACAAGAGGTAGAAATCCATCGATACCTCCAGAAAGCCAGAAGAACAAGTCGCTTGCCTCCCAGTAGAAAGCTTGGCAAGATGCCCATCGTAAACTATTGATCCGTTCGATCAAGATTTCCAACTTCTCAGCGTCAATAACACGGGATCTGATTCGACTTTCCAGCTCGTACAATATTTCGTCGCTACGTTCATATGTTAAGTGGAAGGAATGATGTATGGTCCACCTATGTTGGGAGTACGCGAAGAGTGATGCTAGGGATGTTTGAGATGGATCTTGTCCCATCGCTGCTCGGAGTTCTCTGGTACCCTGGACCAGATATATCCAGTCTTCGAAGTCGCCATCCTCTGGGACGATTCCACTTAGCCTCGATCGCTTCGGCGTGGCTAATGCTATCGACCGTTAGCCATACAGACCAGAGCATCTGGGCTTGCTTGACCTACTAACGACAGTTGTCAAACTTGAGAATAAAAACAGAGCCTCAGCATTTTCCGGATTGATATCTTTGAGTAATTCCATAGCCTTCTGGGAAGCAGCTTGGTGGTGTGTTAGAGCAACTGACAGATACTGTTGTCGCTGGTCTGGGCGGTGATGTGCAAGATGCAATGCTGCAAGCGCAAGTATCTCTCCCATCAGGTAGTCATCTTGGATGGCCAAGCGCGGCACATTTATCCTCCAAAAGTCTCGGAGTGCTGAACACGTGAAGAGGGTCGCGTACGTTGAGGTTGAGTAAGTATGAAATAACTCGAGATCGACGAGATTGATGCCGCCACTACCACTAACTGCCATACTTGGAGACTCGGTTCGTCTCAAAGGTTCGGCCGGCTTTTGAGAGTTGGCGATCTTTGAAGGAGAGGCTCGCCTTGTGGGGCTCTTTTTGGGGGTACGAGCAGATATTGGCAATGTTCCTGTAGTCTATCACAGTTGAAACAAGCAGGGCGCTGCTCGTCGCACTATCTTTTTATTAGCACACGACTTGCAGAAGATGCGTGGTAGTAAATGAACTGACTTTAACCTTTCTCTTCTTGCAGTTTACACAACCTTTGCGAGTCTTCGAATGAGAAACTCTCGTGTGCCTCTTGAAACTATGAGAGACTGGTGATGCACTTCCAGTGTCCACACACGAAGCAGGACTAGGGAGAAGTTCTATCTCACTTAAATCCATTGGTTCTAGATGGTGAGAAATGGATGGTTGGTAGCGTGAGGAATTGGAGTTCAGTCAATTCTCCGCTCAGAGGGAATGACAGGTCTATCACTTTAAGGGTCTGTACCGGATGTCAAGTGGTCCCATAGTTGCTTCGCGTACCTGGTCGTAATGCATATGATCTAACCATTTCTAGGTTTGCCCGATAGAGTGGGTTTTAGTCAGGGCGGACCATGTTTGAAACATCGGGGGTCCGGCCATTAGGGAACGAAGTTGTGCGAGGCTAAACGAGGTCATCGCGGGTGCGAGAGGGACTAAAAATTCACGAATAAACGCTTGGTGGGGCTTGGATGCGATCTGAGTTCGTAAAGATCGTTTAGATATCGTACACATTCTGTGTGGACTTCCATTCCTAATAATATCATCCGCAAGGCAGATTCGCATTACTGAGCTAAACGTTTCGGTTGTTCTGTGCTTTTTTAAGCATGCGCAGTCTGTCAATCCATTCATATAAAGACTCTGTATCCTTCTCAACTCCTTGCCAAGTCTACAATCTCAATTCAACGCCCCTCGTTTCTTTAATTCCTTTCCCCACCTTCTTTCAGATCTTGCGATTAATGACAGCATTCCTTATACCTGACTATTTTCACGCTCTTTACTTTTCGCCATCGCCGAACCCAACCCCTAAACATGAATATTCTTCAACGAGCTGCAGCCGACGCTGAAGATGCAGGAGGTTTTCAGCTTTATCACTATCACCCAACAGTTGTCGGAGGCGTTATATTCACGCTACTGTTTATATGTACAACCCTACTGCATGGCTGGCAGTTGTACCGAGGAAGATCTTGGTTTCTCATCCCACTAACCGCTGGCGGTTTTTGTAAGATACCTACTTCAGATTTACGGACCTCCCGACTAACAACGATACTTTAGTTGAGCTTATCGGATATGCAGCGAGATGCAAGTCCGGAAACGAATCTCCCGATTGGACCCTCGGGCCTTATATCATCCAGAGCATCCTCCTTCTGGTAGCGCCAGCACTTTTCGCCGCAACGATCTACATGGAGCTTGGCAGAATTGTTTTAATGATTGACGGCGAAGATCGCATCTTGATTCCAAAGAAGTGGATGACTAAGATCTTTGTTATTGGCGACGTCTTATCATTTATCCTTCAAGGTGGAGGTAAGGCTAAGACCCGAACCCCTCCCATGATCTGTATGCTAAACCTTTTTGTTAGGTGGTGGTTATCAGGCTTCTGGCACTCTAGAAGCCTTGGAAGGTGGTGCCAAAGTTATCATTGGAGGACTTTTTGTACAGCTCCTCTTTTTCGGCGTCTTTATCGTCATTGCCATTGCTTTCCACCGAGCTATCCTGCAGAAGCCGACAGGTCGTTCGGACAGTGGTCTGCCTTGGAAGAAGCACATGTTCGCTCTGTACGTTGGTAGTCTGCTGATCATGGTGCGTTCCGTGTTCAGAGCAGTCGAGTATCTCCAGGGCTTTGACGGATACCTTCTACGCAACGAAGCATACTTGTACATCTTTGATGCAACACTTATGTTCTTGGTCATGGTCCTGTTTAACTGGTTTCATCCGGCAGAGATCACTAGAATCCTGGAGGGAAGGGGAGCAACTAAGGGCTACAGCATGCAAGCTTTCGGCGAACAACCTTGAAGGGTATGATGGAGGTGTCCGTTGCTGAGTTGTGATGGTTTTTAACTTTTGGGAAGGCAAAGGGATACAAGTGACGCATTTGTGGATAAAATCTATGGACTTGATTCGGGTGGCCGGTGATCTTATATCATGGACATTTATCATCTCTATTACAGCGGTAGACCTTGGTTAATTTGACATTATTTCTTTGAAGCGGCTCCTAATTCTTTGTGTGTAAACCTACAACCTCAATTGGCCATAATATCCATTGTTTCCAGTAGGGGCCTAATAAATCATCAATAAGCTCAACTATATCATAGCCCCAGCCTTCCAAGAGCCACGAATCATTGAGTGCATGCAACAAGGCACCGTAGAAAGCGTACAAGATCAATGCCGGTGGCTGTCTTTGCTGCAGGAGAGTAAAGTATTCCTCAGGAGCAAAAGGCACAAGGAGAAAAGCCCCTTGCCATGCCCTATTGATGATCGCCTCCTCGGGTTCGTCGGTGTTAAATTGTGCCATAAACATCCGACATTTCCTAAGAACCTGCAACGTCTTTTCGTATGTTGGTGCATCGGGACTGTTCTTCCACGCCTCCCTCGTGAGGCAAAACCTCTGGTCATTGGCCTCAATGACTTTGTCCGGGTCTATGTCATCCCAGTTCCCAATACTCAAAAGCTCACCCAAAGGGCCGTCTCTTAGAGTATAAAAGGACGGAGTCAACACAGTTTGGACGCCTCGAAGCATTGGAACCCAGCCCATGCCCAGTATGCGGTCTTTGCGGTTGCCCCAGCCTGAGTCGTCCCAAAGGCCTTCACCTAGTCGGCCAGAGATGCCAAACACGTAAAGAAGATTGAGAGAAGACCACACGAACAATGAATCCGCCGTTTCGTCATTACTAAACTGTATGGCTTTGTTGAAACCCTGCAAGCCTTCGCTATGGTAGCGAGCTGCGTCTGCTGTACGTCTCAGCCTTTCTTGAGGCTCAAGATATGCCATATGCAGGGCAGCCACGCCCAGCAGAGCTTGCATCACAAATGGATATTTGAAAGCTACTTGCGGAAAAAGGACTTGGCCAGATTTCGATAAGCTCGAATTCTTATACATGCCGAGACTGGTTGAGACCGTCCAGTGGTGAAGCAGTGCCATATCCTCCATGCCATATCTGGCAGACGAGGGCTCGCGCGACGTCGCACTTGGAATGACTAAACCGGGAATAGGAGAAACGTGGTGGTTATGGGCCAACGGCTGCGTTGAAGATGAATATGGGGAAGTCTCGTCGGTGGCTGGTGAGTGCGCCGCAGACAGGGATGTGGTTTGCAATTGGAACGGGTATTGGCACTGGACCCCTCGACGACAACACGCACGACACGCAGGCTTCTCCTCGCTACACTGTCCGGTGTCAGCTGGCCTGGAACGAACAATTGTAACTGTGAAACACCGCCACATTCGGAGCCACTTACCTTGACGCGGCGCTTCCTGCAGTCAGCGCATCCTGTCTTGGCCTTCTTGTGTGCTCGACGAGGTTTGGCACCACTGCTCCTGATGGCGATTGCGTCATGGGGCTCGGCATCCATGACTGTGGTACTAGAGTGTGCAGATTGAACGAAAGTAGTTGAACGAGAGAATTAAGGTTACTAAAGGTTGAAATTTCGGTTCAGTGCAACGCAGAACAATGGACAGTGAGCAAAAGGGAACATATGGTTGACGACTGGCGAGGCGGAGCAGCGACAAAGCTGAACGACGATGAACGACAATAAACGAAGATGAACGAGGTTAAACGAGGTCTGAACGAAGTGTCTGACTTAAGAGCCCACTAAAGGATCCGAAGCCTAGCCAAACGTGGTTACTGTCGGCAAGCCCCGAGACTAGAGACGTAAATCCTTGTTAGTCAAATTTCTCGTCCTCGGTCAAAGCCATATTCGAGAAAGATGAGCAATCGTGGTGCTGAAAATATCAGCACTCATGACTAAAATAGATGAGGAAACGCAACATGGTTAAGCTTGATTGCAACGGCGTATTCAATTGATATCTGGTGTGGAGCGTAACAGATTTTGTTTTGCCTTTTGGTACATTTGTTTGCGCAACTTGGATCCTGCTCACTTGTTTCGTGATTATCTAAATTGACATCACCATGAGACGTTCTCCTTTGTCCATACTCGGTTGCATTTAATGTTCATAGACAGTAGATAACTTACTGTGCGATCATCGTCTCTTGCATCAGGTGGAAATACGAAAAGTTTCAGGCTAAAGCCCGTCAATTATACCTGCTGGTCTATAACTCGACATAAAGAAAAGCTAAATTCCAAATAACCCAAACTGTCTATGTATTGATTTTAACCATGCTTCCTTCCTTGGGTCTCAGGGCCAGGGCTTTCGTAAGATGACAGCTCCCTTTCTTCAATATCTTGCGATTTGCGCCCATCCTGCAAAGAGTCCACGTACCATACCAGAAGAACGGCCATGACAAGTGCCATCAGGATAGCGTCAAATACATACAGGTATACCTCGTGCGAGATGAGATATCCCTTGTTCCCCTGGAGATATTCAATGACCCTGAAGATGCTACGCACGAGGATAAGGAAACTCGATGCGTAGAGAACGTATAAATATCTGGCCCAAGGGACATCGCCTCGTAACGACTCGGTGGTGGGACTTTTGCGCAGGCGAAAGTGGAATAGGACTGAAGTCAAGACGAAGAATCCAAAGACCACGATTTGAACGAACAGGCCAGCGACGATGACCTTTTCTCCCAGCTCGTAGAGGTCCAATGTGCCGGCGGATTGGATGCCTCCGCCTCCCGCTTGTAAGCTAAAGGCGATAACATCTCCGGTAACAAAGATGCGTGTCACCCATCGAACGGGTACTAGAGATAGATGCGAGGCTCCGACAGTTCGAATTAATCGGCCTAGGATCATGTAAATCGAGGCGGCGAAGAGTGCGGGGGCGACGAGGATCGGGATAGCCTGCATGACAAAACCGCCGACCGAGAGCTTGTCAAAGTGGCCCCATATTCTACCACAGTAACCAACAGTTTCGACTATGAAAAGGAAATATTAGCAAAGGCCTGACTACAGTGACATCAAGAGCTGTGGCAGAGATGGAAGGAAGACTTACAGATGCCGCCAATTGTAAAAGCAGTAAAATAATAGGCGCGCACTCGGAATAACCGCCAGGTGTGTAAGACTGTGAGAATCGCGAAGATAACAACGCTGACGATTGCGGCTGGTAGTGAGGGATCGTAGCGATAAAGCTTAAAGTCGAATGTGTCGGGGTTTGTAGCGTCGGCCATTGTCGGAAGTAGACGTTGTGAAGGTTGGATGTCGAGTTATTGCGATTGAGAGAAGGGGAAAAGATGGCCATTAAAACTACTTATACATGTTTGCATTGCCATAAATAAATTGCCTGGCTCGATTACCGTGCTTGTTGACCGAGAATGCGTTTGCGAGTTGGCCATTCCAGGTAAACGAATCTAAACGAGGAACGAAGAACGAGGCTAAACGAGCAAACCCAAGATTAGATGGAATTTGACCGATGACGAATCGGCTGAGCCCCCTTGATCGCGAATCAATGGACCGATAAGGTTAATATCCCGAGTCCGATATTATCCACAGCAAATACGACGAATCCGAGTTTCTTGATAGACCAATCCAGTTGTTGAGGTTGGTTACACAAAGCGAGGTTGGTTTCATGCATGTTGTTCCACAGAATGAGATTTACGAGTACTCGTATCTTGTTCACTTGACATGGGAGAAGGAGAACAGTCTTTTTCATCTTGTGAGCTCTACTAGCGCAATTCACAGTGTATAATTATAGTGTTCTATGAGCGTTAAAGGGTAGACTTGCAGGAGATGAACAGAGAGCTGAGCACCCAGCGGAGTGGTGTAGGAACTAGTTAGCGGCTCCCACGGTTTCTCACCAGAATTTCAGTTATTTTTTAAGTTTATAATAAACTAGCGGGTATTACGAGAAACACACAATAAGCCAGAACAGAGTATTATGGGGCTTGTAATAGTTAACTGGGCGCTTTCAAATGAAATAAATAATATGCTTAATGTTTTGAAACTAGACCTCAAGATTTGCTTATGTGATGGCTAATCCATAGGCTTCCCTTTTAAGCTTTTCTAATAGCACTGGTAACGAATACAAAATGAATGAGACAAGGATTCTGTAGAAATAGGACATATGTAGTTCAAAAATAAAGGGAATAAAATGTCCAAAACTTGCTATTCCTTGCACAATCTGGGACACTTTTTGACAGCTTGGTAACAATTCAGTTCACACCGCAACTTAACGTGGATGAACAGGATCCCAAGATAAGATTAATGGGAAAGAAGAATCTTTGGGAACGAGATTGGGATCTACGTGAGATATCATATACTTTTTCTCATTGAGAAATCACAACCTCTACCAATAGCATCTTTTTAGGCCAACCTTGCGTGAGTCTTCCTTGTGTCTCTAGGGTAGGCTGACTTACAATAAGTCTGACATACGCCACACACATCCTTGACGTTCTTTTTGCCAACGCGTGTCATGTATTTCCGTTTGACGGTATGCTTAGCCACCAAATAAATATAACGAGAATAGGATATAATTGACGTAGAAGCAAGAACAGCTCTGAGATCGATGGTGCTGATACTCCCTGCCCTATTACCACTAAATGAGATGTTCCGGTCGAAACGGAACTGTACCATTTGACTCAATGAAGCGACGATGGCTCAAATTTATAACAGTTCAAACGACAGTCAAATGTTACATAGTTGAAAGATGTTTATTGTCACTTCTATCAACATAATCTTCACTCATGAAATCATCCACCCGTCAAAAACATTCTGTCTATCAATCTTTGCACGACACTTAGATAGCTCCAAGCGCAGCAACAACACCGGCCCAGGTCTCCCGAACAGTGGGCTGGATCTGGCTGGCGGGCAGGCTGAAGCCGTAAGTGCCCTTGTCCCGAAGTTCGATGGTGTAAGAGTACTTGGCCTTGGCGACACCCTGGATGTAGTCGAGACTGTCACCGGTGGTGGCGTACAGAGCGCGGCACGAGTTGCCAGTGGTGTAAGAGTTTCCAGACTGGGCCTTGATGCCGTTGTTGAGACGGGTGGCAAGGGCGGAGAGAGCAGCCTCCTCAGGAGAAACGACGCTGCAGTCGTAACCGTAAGCTATGGAGGAGTGTGTTAGAGAAAGGTAACTTCAGAGTGAATAGGAGAGTAAACTTACGCCAGAGAATGTACTGTCCGTAGGAGTGGAAGTCAACGTAGAAGCTGATACCCTTGCTAGCAGACAAAGAGTCGATCTGAGCCTTGAGAGCCTTGTTCTCGGGACTGTCGCCTGCAGCGAGTCCCTTGTAGGTCTCGTCACAAGGGTTGGTGGAAGCACCACCGGTGAGCTCCCACTTGTAGGGCCAGTTGCGGTTGATGTCTCGGCCAACGCAAGAGTTTCCGGAAACAGTTTGACGGTTCTTGCGCCAGAGACGGTTGGTGGACTGGGTGTAAACGAAACCTGTAGATATTGGTTAGAAGGTGAGAGGAGGTTGATAGGGGCGAGTGAGGCTTACCATCGGGGTTGACAACGGGAGTGATGTAGAAGTCGAACTTGTCGACGACAGCCTTGACAGCAGCGTCGGAGGCGTACTTGGTCAGAAGCTGGTAGGCCATGTACTCGGTAGTCTGTGAAAATGATCAGCCGTTGAATCCCATCAAGACTGTATTGTCCAATGACTTACCATGGTGGAAATCCACTCGCGAGCATGGACTGTGCCGTGGAAGACAACGGCAGGCTTTGAACCCTTGCCTCCGCTTCCCCAGATGTGAATACCAGTCAGAGGACGACCCTGGAAAGAGTTTCCAAGGGTATAGAGCTCAGACTTGGTGGGGAAGCTAGTCTGAAGGTCAGTGAGAAACTGAAGGTGATCAGCGTAGCTGTGGTAGGCGGTGAACCACGAATCACTTGGCACTGGCAAATTGTTAGCACGCGCTTCTCTCAACTTTAAAAGATGTGTTTGGACTTACCCGCATACACAGTAGAGGTCTTTTCCTCAGCGAGGGCAGCGCCAACATCCTCAACCAGGACGGTTGTGTCGGATGCAAGCTTCTTCACCTTGCTGATGTTCTCGGGAGAAACGACAAGGTCGATCTTCTCAGTGGCACCAGGGTTGAGAATGGTGGCAGCGAGCTTGTTGATCTCGGCAAGAGAATCCTCAGCTCCCTCGGGGAGGGTGATACGCAGGCTCTTGAAGCCATTGTAGTCAACCTTCTTGGAGCTGGGAACAGCAGTGGCCAAGGCCAGGGGAGAAGAGCGAGAATGAGAGACGACCGCATCTTGGCAATGAACTGTCAATTGCTTCCTGGAGAATCAATTGCGCACAAGAGATGAGAAGAAGTGATTGAAGTGCGGGGTTGAATAGTTTCACAGAAGAGCGGCTGCTACCTCGAATTTATAGCTGTCTCGAACTGAGTGGCTAGGACGTTATCTTGATGATGCATTGCGCAACTATCAATGCGATCAGCAGACCTCTCCGCGATAGTGCTTGTCGATCAGAGAACTTCTGTCGAATGATGCCATCTTGGCCCAGGCCGGGCCATGTCTCGAAAGAGGTAGGTGATATATGTGATACAACAACAAAGATCCCACCAAGCACGGAAAGCTCCCATATCTCCGCAAAGTTAGCTTTCCCAAAGCGGAAGCTGCCCTGGAAACCCCTGTCGATTGCCGCATTATCGCTATGATCTTATGCTGGGATGCCTGGGGGTCGGCAATTGCAAAGGTTCCTCTTTACGCGCCCGCTCTCAGCGAATCAGCGACGCAAGTCGGTCGGATCTCGTGGACGGGAAAGGAAAGTGACGCTGGGCTTCGGCAGTCTAGTAGACTCAGCGATATGCTTAAGTCCTAGTTTGTGTAGGATCCCGAGTCCAGACTTAAGCGATGCGGGATCTACGACCGCCGATGGCCGTCTGCATGGCTGTCGGGTTTATTATAACTAGAAGGTGATGTTTTCTGATAGATAAGAATGATTATGACTATTTCCAGAAGGGTAAAAGAATGAAATGATGCATGTCGTTGATGGTGATTATGAGTAATATTATCACGATGGTAGGGCGAATTTAACAAATTGTTATTTCGTACTGCAGGATGGAAAAGCATCAATAGCTTAATTTTTTAGAGAATGTAAAGACAAAGGAGTGATATTATAGTAGAATGAAAGAAATACATCTTTGCAATATTCTTCTAGAAGCACGAGGTGAGAGTAACCCGAATTAGGCAAGAATGCTGACAGCGGGTTTTCCCCCGCAGCTCAGTGCAGTGAGCAATATTGTGCTTATCAAATACTGCCATTTCCAAGAATTCTCCCAGAAACAAAACTACTATCGTACCATCTCGATCTGATCGATAGTCAAGGGCCAAGTATAGGGCAGACAATCGTATCGTTCTCACGCCAAACGCCAAGGCCTTACCCCACTAAACGCCACCTGCAAGGCTCGAGCCCAGGAGGGGACCATGTCTGAAGGGTCACCATCCCAATCGCCACAAGTGCCTTCAAGCTCCGAGTCAGACTTAGGCCTCCTCTCTGTCTTCTCGTGTCAGCTCTGTAGGTCACGGAAATTGAAATGCGACAAAGTTCTTCCCATTTGTGGCCGCTGCGCCAAGGTGGGGGAAACATGCGAGTATCCGTCCGGTCGGAAAAAGCCTGTCATTAACCCTGCCATGAGGCCACGATTGCGCGATATGCAAAGCCGGATTCGTAAGTTGAAACCATCGCGACAAACTCCATTAGTTTACTGATTGTTTGGTAGGCGATCTGGAGGCTAGACTAGAAGCTCAGAGTAGTCCGCCCGAGCTCAACCCTCTGGACTTTAGTACAGAACTCATTGACACTGGCCGCTTTGAAGGCTTACCACCTCCGTACCTGGTCGATGAGCTGTAAGTAACCAAATCAGAGATTTGATAGGAATATAAATGGAGACTGACGTGATTCTAGAACGACGATATACTTCACCAAACTCCAATCTGACTCTTTCATGATCCATGGGGAGAGGTATATCGCGTCTCTATATAGGCCCGCACATATGCAACCACCCATGTGCCTGCAGTACTCTATCCTGGCGGCTGGAGCAAGTGCATCTCCTGCCTACAAGCACATGGCCGAAACTTTTTACGTTCGTGCACGGCAGTATATCCAGGCCGATGAGATGAAGGTATGTACACGCCAGTCCTTGTTAATATCGGTGTTAACACACACATAGAGCGACGCAGATCAGATCTCACTAGCCCACTGTCAAGCTTGGGTTCTGATTAGCCATTTTGAAGCGCAGCACCTCTGGTTCTCAAGAGCTTCCATGAGCATAGCCAGAGCCATTCGCTTGGCGCAAATCCTTGGTCTTCACCGTCTGGACGGTAAGAATGCTGCTGGCCTCACGCTACCACTGGCGCTAGACTTTACAGAAGAGGAAGAAAGAAGGCAAACTTTCTGGGTCGTATTCACTACTGATAGAATTACCAGTAGCACGGGGGGCTGGCCTACAATGATGGACTGGCGCAGCGTGAGTGTCAACCCCACCCCTTGACAACCTTCAGCATTTTCTGACTCGAACAGATACAAACGAGACTGCCAACATCTATAGATTACTTCCTGTCGAGTACCCCAATCGCTACTTTGACTCTCAAACAAGCGCTCAAACAAGACATGTACGAACTCTCTACTAACGCTTGTAGGGTGGTGGCTGTCCATCTCTTCAACGAGTGCTTCACCTTCTCCAGAGCTATCGAGGAGGATGAAGATAACGATGATTGGGAGCAACTTCAACAGCTCGACAGAGGTGTGACAAATGCTTTCGCCACGCTGCCCTTGCACCTACGATGTCCCGAGAACATGGAAAGCCCTGAGGCTGTTCTCATTAACCTGCAGTTACACACAGCCATGATTTGTATCCACCGCTCGGCCATGGCACGGTCGCAGATGGACATGGCGGCACTGCCGCACATCAACTCTCGAGTAAAGGAGTCAGCTCTGCAAATAATGATGACAGTGGCGCTGGTTACGGATCTCAGCACAAGGTTTCGCAACCCGCTCGTCTCGTTCGCTACATTCATTGCCGCTTCGTACTTCTTGACGGACTTCTTGACGTCCGGTATGCGCCAGAGTGAGGAGAACTTTACTGCTTTAATGAGTGTCATGACCGAGGTAGGGAAGAATAACATGTTCGCGGCTTCATTGGCAGTTCGGTTGGCGCAGAATTTGAGGGCGTCTGGAATGGATGTTGGAACTGTGGGAAAGGTGAGTTATTTGTCCAACGGTTGGTCTTAGGCGTTCATACTAATTCGCTGTTAGGTTGGTGGACTGATGGCTGATCTCAACATCGATGCTCCAATACCTGGACAAGAAGATGCAGAGAACGGTATTGTGATACTGTGTCCTACGGTAACCACGCCTGAACAGATAAACTTGGGACAAGAATTCTTCATCATGTGAGAGGTTTAGGTTCAATGGGCGACAAGATTTGGCGAAGTCCAAACAAGGCAAGGGCTGCATGAAGCCTGGTCACGGCAAGTTCGACACAAGTGAGTCAAACGATGGGAGCAAATGTAAGGCAGAACAAGAAGAACGTTCAAATACCGTGAATTGGCCATCTTGGACCTTTCCACGTAGTTCGTCATGATGGGCTCAATCTCATTCTAGAGAAGTCACGAAGGGTTACATATACACACCACAGGTTCAGAGCGAATATGACGGCGTCAGAAATTAATTCTATTTGCGCTCATGGCGCGGTATTATGTATGCTCTATTTTGATGAAAGACAGGCTTGAAAGTCAAATCTATAGGTTGAAATGCTGATAATCCCCCAATACAAACACTTTTTAGTTCAAGTCAGACATAAGGCGTTGTGAATGTGTTTGTACATTCCTAAACAGCTTCTCTGTCGGATTCTTGTCCTGAAATCTCGCCTTCTGTGAGGCGACCAGACCACAGGTCGATGTCCTTAGCTCGGATGAACTGTAGGAAATAAGTCAGTAAAATGAAATGTAAAGCGTCAAAGATCTTGTGGAGACTTACCTTGGTGCGGTACACGAGCTTCCAGCCAATGATAGGAATGATGAAGATAGGAATGCCGATATACGAGGCAATGAAGTCTGCAGTTGACCAGTTGCCTTTGAGGAACACGGGGAATCCAGCAACGAGGGTGATGATGACGGAACCAATGCCTCCGAACCAGGCTGTGTAAGGCATGAAGGGTGCTGCCCAAGGAAGAGTATCACGGCTAATACCCTGAACCTTGAGAGCGCGGTAGAAACGAAGGTAGCAGAAGCAGAGCGTTGCCCATGCGATGAGGCCTGCGACAGTGCTGAGGTTAAGAAGCCAGGTGAAAGCCTGAGCAGCACCACCAGAGCCGAGACCTGAAACAATTAGTCGATGGGCAGTAAATTATGGATTTGTTTAACTTACTCAGATATGCCAGGGGACCGAAAAGCCAGGCAGCGATAACAGCAACCCACGGCACACCCTTTGATGTTGTACGACCGAAGATCTGCGGAAGTTGACGATCTGTGGTCATGGCCACAATAATACGAGAACCGACCCAGCAGTACGAACTACCAGCAGACCAAGCAGATACCAGGATACACGCGTTCACGATCGAGGGAAGGACCTTGATACCTGCCGCCTGGATTGCGATAACCCAAGGAGAGCTGTTTGCGTTGCCGGTGTCGGATACCAGGTTGGTGTTTCTTGGGTCAACAATCAGGCCGATCAAGAAGGCTCCGAGGATGTAGAAGAAACCAATACGGTAGGTGACACGGTTGGCAGCCTTGGGAATAGCTCGGTGCGGGTTGACGGATTCGGCGGCGGTGATGACAACGGTCTCGACACCGACGAAGGAGAAAGACGCGTTGACAAAGGCTGAAAGGAAACCGAGGAAATGTCCAGTTGAGCCGGTGATGCCATTGTAGTCGACCCAAGCGCCAGGGTTGTTCCAGTATCGGAAGCCAATGGCTTCGTGGTTAGGACCGCCTCCAGCGGTGATGATGATGGCGACAATGACAAGTCCGATGAAGCAGAGGACCTTGATGGCACCCGTGACAACTTCAGTCTCGCCGAAGAATCTGACGTTCATCAAGTTGATCCATAGCATGAGCACAAGACTGACGGTGATGACAACTGCTGGGGTGATGTCTGTCCAGTAACCGACGAGGACAGCCGCTGCTGAAGCTTCGGATGCAATGGCGATGGTGTAGCAGTAGCCGTATGAGATGGCGAGTGAGAAGCCGACTGAAGGGTCAATGAAACGGGTGGCCCAATGGGGGAATGAACCCGCTGTGGGGAGCTATCGAGCTGATGTTAGCAACTTGGTTAGGGGGTGAATCGCGAGTTAGGAACATACCAATGTCGCAAGCTCTGAGATACTCTGCATCACACACCAGAGAACAGCTCCGACAATGAGATAGGCCAACAGCAAACCGGCCGGTCCAGCTGTGGCATACGCGGAACCGGTTCCGATAAACAGTCCCGTACCAATACCACTGCAGAGACCGATCCAGGTGATGTGATAGTCCTTCAGACGTCGCTGTGTAGTGCCATGGCCACCTTTGTTGAGAACAGGCTTCTCATCGTCCGTGTCGTGCTGCGCGCCGTGGGCCACAGCAGCGGGAGCGCTCTCGATAACATCAACATCATGATTAGGCGCCATAATTGCAAGAATCAGAACAACAAACAGCAAGTGGATAGAGAAGCACAGGATGGATCTCAATTGAGAGGCCAATGACAAGTTTTAAGGTAAGAGAAAGGCCTGGTTATTCTATCCTTTTTGCAACGTTTGACGCTCCGATTGCGCAATTCGAAGTTTTCACTGCTAGCGCACGGTGACCCCTAGAGCTACGGGAGAATGGGGAAGATAATGGGGCGCTTGTGGTCGCTGAGAGGATAAAAGTCAGGGGCGAGTCACGTAAGAAAAACTCTATTCTCCGCTTGTCGGCTTCTGGACCCATCGTGGCCACAGCCAGTGGAGAAGAGCTGAGTGAACTGGGCTGTTTCTTGTTTCTGGGACAATATCAGCTGAAGCTTGGCTGTTGGTGCAGTAATACACTTTTTGACTTTTCACTGTGCTTTGATGTGACGGCAATCGCCGTACTTGCATCCATTGCGTATACAAACTTAATGCAGATAACTTCTCACAATATCTCGGTAGCTTGGGTCACTTATGGTTCGAAATGTGGGCTCGACCCATAGGCTAGCCCAGGACGCTTGTTTGAACAAATTGGGGAAATAGCGTTGTGGCGATACAAGTCAAATCGGAAATAAGGCTGCGTCAAAACTCAATATCGATCAAGCTCTCCCGCCCGTTCTTGGCAAAAGCCATTAGTTATTCGTGGGGTGTGGACCATTAAATGAGGCCCGTCAACACCAAGGCGTGTAAGTGCTGCAACAGAATCTCTTGTCACACTTCCTGTTACTTAGAGTCGTCCAGTAACCCACTGCTCCGATGCAAGCATTCAAATCAGCTGAAAGGAGTGAGGAACGCAACTTGCCGATTGCTGGCCTATTGATAACGAATTCTTTGCTTCGGTGCGGTTTGGTGACACTCTGATGCTTTGCTCGAGATCAAGATATGAGTTGGGGGCCAAATGACATGATTCGCTGATGCACTCAGTCAAAGGTGTGCAGCCATCTTCCAGCTGTTGCATCATGGTCCGGCTCACAAGAAGCGGCACAATTTGCCTGATCCATTGTGTCCTGATTCAAATATCAAATCGTTGTATGCCATCACCTGTGTATTGCGGTCTCATTTCACCTCATCGGAAGCTGCAATTGTATTCAATTTGACTCGAGGTCAGCCTGTATATCTGGCTCGGAGGAAGTTGTCTCGCTGCAGAGGCAACACAACAGTGTCTTGTGCCAATCGCTGCTATGATGGCTTATGCATGACACGTAGTTGTTTCTGATATGTAGCTCAAGCCAGGCAGAAGTGCAGTCGCTGAGTTCATGATTGGTTCAACAATCTCACTGCAGTTACTGAGGGGTATCTGTGAGACAATGCCAACAATCTTGAAGCACATGGTAGTCCTCATAAAGAGACTCAGGCAGCCTCAGGTCGTCCCTTTTCACTTTACATCAAGTTCTCTTGAGCTATCTAAACCATGGATGCAAACGACATTGGCTCTGTCGCCAAGTTGGGCGCCGGTCTCTCGAGCTGCCTCGTGATTCATTCCGAGGTTGATCGCAAGCCCCGCCGGCTATTGCCTAAGCTGGTTGCGGTGGTAAACTCAACTGCATCGACGCTCGGCATGATTCATCATCTCATCCAGGAAAACGGCCAGGTCTTTACCGAAGCCGGGATGAACGACATTGAAAGTCTGACTACGACTTGTCGGAAGATCTACACCGGCATCATCATCATGCTGGTACGGCAAACACGAAGCGTCAAAAAAGACAAGGATGCTTCCAGCCTCTTGAAAGAGCAGGCAGAAGCACTTCTATCCTACGTTACCAATAACGTTATCTGGAGCTACGATTCCTGGAACTGGCTAGAGCTCCGGCTCAAATACTGCCAACATCTGTTGACACAGGTGAAGTTCGAGCTCCTGATGAGATACTTACTGGGCTGTATCGCCAACCACCAGCTTATGTCGGTTGATCTCCATTATATCATATAAACAAGCGAGTACTGACTAAAGAATGTCTAGGACGAAGACTCGAGCCCCAGGCGATTTGAATACCGAGTGCTCACTGGTGGTACACGCGGACCACGTCGCCTCTAGGTGGAGAGGTCATCACAAGCATATCTCGAAGAAGATGGCCATCTGGGATAAGGTTGATTCGCCTGTTCCTTCTGCCAACAGCTCAGTCGAAGATCTCGGCGTGGCAGGCTTCTTGTTTGGGTATGTTATTGTCTTTCATTTTCTCATCCGTTGTCTGTAGGGGTGAGATATTTGGCTGATGCGAATGCGTACTGTAGTAAGCCTGGAAAGGCTACAAGCAAGCCTCCCTCTATTGCTACGACTGTTTGGTAAGTCAACTGCCCAAGCATGGGTTAAAGGTACCCATTGTGGGCACTACTTGTGGAAAGTCTAACAACGAGTAGTGACGCGAAACCAGTAGAGGTTGTCACCCCCACTGAGGTCAAAACGCCGGAACCAGCCACGGACATTGAAGTAGCCGTCGAGGCCAATGACGACGAACAGGTTGACAACAAACCTGTAGGAAAAGATGAACAAAGTCTGACAAATGCTTTCAAGAGCTGGCTGAAACGGCTATTCCTTGCTGACAAAGAAGAGTGGAAGGACCAAGATCTTGAGGTTTGGCAAGTTGATATAAGCCTGCAACACAGTGGTTCCTCAAGCAAGGGACATAGGAAACTTGACATCGATGATCGACAAATTCGGTCCAGTCTCGCCCAAGTAACTTCCCACCGCAGGTGGAGAAAGCGTCCGGAACTCATTGAGCAGTACGGTTCGCTCGATAAGCGGGTGCGCCAGCGAATCGACAAAGCCATCGATACAGCCAAGCAATCTAGCTCTAGGGAAAGGACCTGGATAGCCATGTCTGTCACTAACGAGCCATTCAAGATTCGGGAAACTATCCAGGCTGAAGCGTCAATCTCGCTCTTCTTTCGTCTCGGCCAGGAAGTAGAGCCTATTTACATACTCGATATGGGCGGGAGAAAGGTTCCTTTCCCGTATGAATCGTTTGCAACATTTGAGGTAGGAAAGAGAACGAGATGTCTTGATACGCTGAAACCTACTGATGCAATATAACTATAGATGATGAAGGAAATTGTGGTCAAGAACTACGCGCACAAGTACTATTGTGTCCAGACAGGGAATTATATTATCTGCACAGAAGATCATGCTGTGATGGTTTCCGAATCATGGGAATCGATTCGTCGCCCAGGCATGGTTTTGAAGGTGATGCCCAGGACTGGTCCTATCCCTGTCAGTCCACAGCCGCCATGCATGTTTCCACCAATTCCCAATGTGGTCACGGTGTCATCTCCAGCTAGGCCCTCGAAGCCCTTTCAGCCTCGTCCCCCTAAGATGAAGCCGATCCATCTTGAGATGAAAGACACGCTGCAAGTTTCGTATCCCCTGTTGCCTGAGGAAACCTTCAAGCTTGGGCTGAGAGAGCTGCTTGGATTGTGGACAAATGCCATTGACTGTTTTGTTGAGCTGGAAAATGATGACTCGTCGGTATATTGGACAAGCTCTTCGTCGTCGGCATCTTGCTCGACTGGGTCTGGGTCTGGGTCTGACAGCGACAGTGATAGGAGTATTGCTGATTAGTCAGGGATGAATGCGACGAAGAGAAGGGTATTTATGGCAGATTGAACTCTAGTTACGAAAGGTATGGGATTTTACTACTAGTCGATCGATTCTTGCAGTCATTTATATACTTTTGTAACACGATGTTTTAAAAAGGGGGAGCTCCACGCTCTACTGACTCAGTCAGGCTCGGTCATCCAAGCTGGCCTCGTGTGAAGCAGGACTAGTATTGGCATACAGTGATGCGTATAGTTCTGGAGGAAGGGAAGTAGCCTTTTTGTAGATTGATTCTATACGCGAGCCCAAGAAACACATGGGTAGGGAGCTTTCGTCGTGATATCATTATTGCTGCTTCTATTTCCCTCAGTTGTTCTCCAGGATACAACCTTGAGGAGATGTATCTTCAACTTTGCAGCTTCGAACACGAATCTTCTCGATGAATGATATAACCAGGCTCCTTCTCTACGAATTATAGTGAAAGTTCATTAACCCAAGTAACACTGTTCATATGAACATACCTGCTCAAGCTTGCAAACGATAGCAGTGCTCGCGTTGACCGCGTTCTAGCGTGGTACAACCGAACAGCAACGTGGATACTCGATCATTCACGAATATCAGAACAACCGGAGCACTGATATAAAATTAAAGATCGTACCCCTCTCAAACGATTTACTGTTTCCAATACACCACACATCCTTCCCACCAACTCCGTCAACACTTCAAGCCTTCAATATCACCAGCATCACAACCAAAGCACCAACAAAAAACGCCGCAGACCCTATCTTCAAGATGGATGAAATGAACGAGCGAATGAAGAAGCTAGAGGCTGAGATATCGGATATCCGTATTAGCATGTGGGCTCGTGAGGTTGTAGGCGGAAAGCCGGAACCCGCGAGCAAACCCTCTTCCGTCTCCTCCTACACCATGATGCAAGCTCCGGTATCTGACCACGGAAACACTGTCATTTCTCTCTCTGATCAACCCATCGAAGAAGATCAGCACGACTCTGCCACTACCAAGGATGGTGGCCCCGAGTCCACTGTTACACTCGGCCGTACAGCCCATTCGGAGAACTCTGAGATTGCTCAGTCCTCAGTTAGTCTTGCACCGTCTAACAACAACTTCTCTGACTCCAAGACTAACATCTTGTCCACTTCTGATGATGAAACCGAAGTCCCAGAGTCTCAGGGTAGCTCCATCGTCAATGACCCTACTTCACCCTTCAATACCACAAACCCGCACCCAACCTTCTGCATCAACATTGACATCATTGGCTACGCCATCAAGGACTGTCACAGACCTAGAAGCCGCTTCGAACGATCCATCCTCCAACGTGAGCGGATCGACAAACCGGAGGTCGCCGATCCTGACAGCGTCTTGAACGGCGTGTACACAGATTGGAGCTGGATTCCTTTCATCGTATCCGGGGCTGCTGCCGACCTCGTGCCTACCAACATCTGCGAGGGCAACATCGAACTAATCTGCATCAAGAACGATATCTTCGTTGAACTTGTCGAGGACACTATGGAAAGGGACACAATAAAAATGTTTGAGCATCCTTCCATCCCCACTGAGCCCTCGTATCTTCTTCATAAGTTCGCGCCAGATTTCAGCGAACCCGAGGCTTGCGGTCTTCGTGTTCTGGCTTGGAGAGTCCACGGCCTAGAAGAGTGCTACTACATGAATCGCGCTGGACATCGTATTCGTGATGTACTATAAGGGCTCAATACGAGATATACAGGACATCAAATGATCTCGAGTTTGGAGGTTTGGCATGTAGCAATTGTCTAGGTTTTGTGGCCGCGAAGAGGTTTATTCCCTACCAAGTATGTATCCATACCATGGCACATTTGATGAAGGGTAGGAAGAGTGTTAAGATCAGGATTTGTGCGAATAAAGAGCAAGCGAGTCGGGATCAAGGATTGGACTATCGATTCTTAGATATTTAGGTCAGTTGGCTCAATTGATATTTCTCGCGTAAACACAGTATGTCCCCATTCCAGTGAAGTAAGTACCTTGTTTTTAGCATATACCCCGTTCTCGAAAGACTTAGGATAAGATGAGATATTAAAGGACAAGACGTTCACTTTGACAAGGTTCGACACTGCATGCTCAACCGGATGAAATTGATACGGGGGAGTGATCACTGATCATTATGGAGAGTTTGCGGGGTAACGCGGGGTCTGCTCATAATGCCGGTCTGGTTGTATTGCTACGCGTGTAAGGTTAGTGGCAAGGTTGTATCAATGTAACTGACGATCCCGGCTAATATGAAGCTTTAGTCTGTGCAACATGCTTTTTGTGTTCTTTAGTATCCAGGGGTATATGCGCGCGAATCTGATGAGTGCAGATCGCCTGTTCAGGACATGGTGTAGCGGAGCGGCAGTATTGAATCGCTGGATGACTTCATGTCCATAGCAATTGCAGGGAACTTGAAGTATATGAGGTTACATCCGTCCTCTTGAGTAGTTATGTCCCGGCTTAATTATTGCAACTTGCTATGTCCAGATTTGTAGTTTCTTTTCTGTTGATCACTTCAGTTCACTACGCTTATGCTGGAGGGCGATTTGGATGGGGGTTTTAAAGGCCACCGAAAACCCCGATATCATCACACCAGACGACCTTGGCCTCCTACTACAAATTCATCTGACATCCCCTTCTTGCACAGACCACTACCAAAGTAGTTTAGGACAGACCACCTGGGGCAGCAATGATTAACTTACCAACTGGGGTTACCGCAGTAGCGGCTATCGCCTGCGCTTTATCACCCATCGGCGCTTCTGCGAAGGCTACAGGCCCATACAAAGCTACATGGGAATCAACCGACAAGCACAACCCCTCGCCAGAATGGTTCCGTGATGCCAAGTTTGGTGTTTACTGGCATTGGGGCGCCTTCACCACAGCCCAGTATGCCAGCGAGTGGTACCCACGCAACATGTACGAGCCCAGTTCAGACCAGCGCAAACACCATACAGAGGTGTATGGACCCCCTGAGGAATGGGGCTATGAGAACTTCATCAAGGGTGCCAAGGACCGCAAGGGGAACTTTGTCCAATTCAAGCCTGTTCTCAAGTCGAAGGGCGGCGAGTTCGACCCTGAGGCTTTGATCCAGGCCGTCAAGGCATCTGGTGCACGCTTCGCAGGGCCTGTCGGCGAGCATCACGATGGCTACTCTATGTGGGACAGTAAAGTCAACGAGTGGAACTCTGTCAAGACGGGTCCCAAGATAGACCTTGTCAAGCTCTGGGCCGACCTTGTTCGCAAGAACGGGATGAAGCTCGTTGTCGCCATGCATCAGGCCTACAACTACAACGGGTTTTACCAATGGGCTCCCCAAACCAATGACACGAGCTTGCAAAAGTTGCTTGGTCAACTGCCTCGCAAACAATCTGATAAGCTATGGTTCGACAAGCACCGCGAGATGCTGGATCATGTGCAGCCCGATATTATCTGGAACGACTTTTCCCTCAACAGCCCCGGCGAGTGCGGTAGTTTTGAGGGACCATGCGCCGTTGATGAGCAGACGCGTCTTGACTTCCTGGCATACTACTTCAACCGCGGCGTTGAGTGGGGGAAGGAAGTTGTCACCACCTACAAGCATCACGACTTCGGGTTCCGCCTCACCTCAGCTGTGAATGATTATGAGCGTGGCGGACCAGCCAATATCACACGACCATACTGGTTGACTGATGACGCTATCAGTGCTTCAAGCTGGAGCTATACTGTTGGCATCAAGTATTACACATCCAAGGCCATGGTACACTCCCTGCTCGACCGCGTTAGCAAGGGCGGCAACATGCTACTCAACATCTCGCCTACAGCAGCTGGTGTCTTGCCCGCTGAACAGGTCAAGGTCCTAAACGATATTGGAGACTTCCTTGGTCGTTTTGGCGAGGCTGTTTACAGCACACGAGCTTGGGATGTGTACGGCGAAGGCCCCAATCAGGTGACTGGCGGTTCTTTCACGGCTCCTCTGCTAGGCAACAGTAGCGACATCCGCTTCACTCGTAACAAAGAAGGCAATACTCTCTACGTCTCGGTTCTCGGTTGGCCCGAAGATAACAACGTCTCAATCGATATTCTTGGTTCTGACGCTGTCGCCAATTTGAAAACACTCAAATCCATCGAACTTCTCGGTGACAAGCCTGGGCAATACGAGGCAGCCAAGTGGGAGCAGACCAAGGACAGCCTTGATATCTCGCTACCTGCCCAGCCCAGCGAATCCTTCGCCTATGTCCTCAAGTTGAAGTTCGACAAGATGATCCCTGTTCCTCAGCCTAAGCACGGTGCTGCCGTGTTTTCTGCTAAGAGCGCCACTGGTCACGGTGTTACTCTTGGTTTAGGGAGTTTCAATAATGTCTTCTTGACAGAGGCTGGCCTTAAGCCTGAAGATATTCGCTTCATTCGTGTGTCTGATGGTACGAAGATAACCGTGTACTCGAAAGGCGACCTTTCTGGCAATGGAAAACAGCTTGAGGCCGGAGAGCACTCAGTCAAGAAAGGTTCTGTAGGATCAATTGCTATTGCGAAGGCTTGAAGGATGTAAATGAGGATTTGATAGCACCGCGATACCATTTCAATAATTCCTACTGAGATTGATATTGATTGCCTCCCTAAAAAAGAATGAAGTCTTGTGTATATGTATGTGGCAGTGATGATAAGGGTGTTGATCTAGATCTCTTCGAGTGAACGTAGATCCTTCATACTCTTATAGACCAGGTTTGACTGATGAAAAATGTAAAAATAATTCTAGACTTCCTTACTCATGGAGCCAAAAGATAAACCAATCGACGCAGGCCTGATTCGAACAGACGCCTCCGAGGAGAATAGATTTCTAGTCTATCGCATTAGACCACTCTGCCACTGCGCCTTTCCTGATTGGGTGAAAAGATGGGACAATTTGAACATAAGATTGTTAAATCACTCAAGACTGAGTCTCAGCATCCAGTCTGTCACATCAAATCTTGACTACTTTTTTAATCCGTGATGTGTCTTAAGCCCTCAATAATAAATCCGAGACTTCGTCACGAACGACAGCCAAATTTTGGTACAAATCACGAACCCCCGATGCGTGGAGTTCGAACAGGACATGCATCGGGATATCGGGGTATCTCAGCCGACCAACAGTCCGAGCCCGAGGAAGTCCAGAATGTGAAAATGATCGTTCAGGCCAAGAGGAGAACAAACCCGATACGTCAAAAAGGTATCATTCCCCGTGGCGAGAAAAGCTGTCTAGTGATGATTAGGAAGGTGAATAGTGATACTTTTATCCTTGTTAACAACCCAGTCCCGCCAAGACTCAAACCGGGTTTCCCCACACATTGCCAGGTTCGACGGTGTAGTAGCTTGTTATAAGTAAAAGCCCCCATTGCATAACCTGTATGTTCACCCAGTGATTTTTTACTGCCCTTCTACCCCCTCAGCCAAAATGCGTATAGACAAGATTTCACTCACGCTGACCATTGCAAGCCTAATGTCGGCCGTCTCAGCCCTCACTGTCAAATCCACTAAACAGTGGACCATTGGTACTGATATCCAAGGTTCCGAACGACTCAACGGTGTGAGCTATCAGGAAGACGCCCTCATCACATATGGGGACTATCAATATGTTACCTTCTACGAAACTGCTCCGGCAGGCTATCTCAACCACTTCGTGCGGCTGGGACGGAGAAAGGTCTCTCCCAATGTTCAAGACTGGGAGTATCTCACGTTTGATGATTACACGCAAAAGACGATGGATGGGCACAATATGATTTCTATGGGTATTTCTGGAGATGGCAAAATCCACCTGAGTTTTGACCACCACGTAAGTTTGTATTAACTTGAGCACGAGCATATGAGAAGTTAACGACGGGTACAAGGATGTTCCTATCAACTATCGAGTCTCAAATGCGGGAATAGCCAAGAATGTTCCTGTTAAATGGACGTCAGACTTGTTTGGGCCGGTTGTACACAGCCTGGCAGGGTCTACAGGGCCTTATTCACCACTGACATATCCTCGTTTCGAACCTTTAAACAATGGCGATCTCCTCCTTGAATTCCGCATCGGGCAGTAAGTCATCTGGTCCTGGAGTTGTGAGATTACTCTGACAGTTATAGATCCGGATCTGGCGATAGCTACATTCATCGCTACAGCTCATCCACTGGAAAATGGCAGGCCCAAGGCATGTACATCCAGGGAGACGACAACAATGCCTACATCAACGGACTAGACTATCTCGATGGGAAGCTTTACACTTCGTGGACGGTCAGAGAGACACCAAACGCTGACACGAACCATGGAGTCTACTTCGCGTACTCCAACGATGATGGCAAAACCTGGTTCAACACCAATAACACCAAGCTCAAGAAGCCAATCTCGACTTCTGATAGCAGCACTTTGATCTGGGATATTCCACAAAACAGTCGCATGGTCAACCAGGAAGGACAGCTTATCGATACCAAAGGCCGATTCCACGTACTTATGAGAGATGTGTTATCTGGGAAACATTTGTATCAGCATTATCTTCGAAGCACCGATGGTACAGACCTCATCCTTTCCATATGATTTTGTTGCTAACATGGACTAGGCAAATGGACCAAGAATGCAATTAACCCGACCGGTCTGAACGGCCCTGACCTGTACGACCCGCGCGGTAAGCTTGCTGGAGATGCCACTGGTGAACACCTCTTTGGTCTTCTTCCCGACCCCGTGAAGCAATCAACGGGTATCTATGTCGCCACAGCGGCTAAAGGCTTCAAAGACTGGACGTCTCTTGCTGAGATACCCAACACTGCCACTGAGCCGCTGTTCGATAGAACCCGCCTTCATGAACATGGAATCTTGAGCGTTTTTATTAGACAGGCTGGTGGTTTTCCCGACCGAAAGTTGCAAGTGTGGGATTTTGAGCTTGATCTCTAAATACTGAGAGAGGATAGGAGCAGGACATTCTGGTAGACTACCTATGAATATGGTACTTGTATTTTGCTTATCTGGAAACTCTTCTGGCATTGCGCCTGCTTTGTGGTAAAGCGCCTGAAGACTGGGGTGGATCATCCAATGCAGATCGCGATTGAGAAGAAACATGCCTCCCTCGTGCCCAAATTCTGCTTGTCAATCCAACATATCGCGAAATGAGACATCATATACTTGCGTAAGTGCAAGGCGTTCCATATGACTTCATGGTAAGTGACACAATGCAAACTCGTGCAACAGCTGTCCTGATGCTGCCTGGACTCTTACGTGAGACAGGGTCTACCCCGCCTTAAAATTACACGTTGTCAACGCACTTTCGCTCGACGTTCGCTCCACCTCTTGCTTTCATCATATCACTCACATGATGGAACAAATTGTGCAGAAGTCGATACGAAGCGCGAGGGTGCTGCGAAAATCATTTTCCTCAGTAGCTTGGCGGGCAGATCAACCATGGAAGCAGCCTTTCTACAAATGGAGCCTCGACTCAGATGAGTGGCAGCCGCTTCAAACAGCCCAACCATTTTCCCCCAAGCCAAAAACGACGAAGCTGGCGATATACAGCTGGAACATTGACTTTATGCTTCCACATGGAGATGTTCGGATGAACGCTGCGTTAGCGTATCTGGAAGAGTTGACTCGCCGCCATCGATCAGACGAGAACACAGCGGTTGTCATCAATTTGCAAGAGTGTGTACCTTCCGACCTCATCAATATCGGCCAGAAGCCTTGGGTTCGAGAGAGCTTTTACTGCACAGACATAGATACCTCAACCTGGGGTTCAGACCTATACGGTACAACGACGCTTGTGGATCGCCGGCTCGAATTATCCTCGTGCTTTCGCGTGCACTACTTGGCCACTCAAATGGAACGAGATGCTCTGTTTGTTGACATATCTTTCAACTCTGACAAGACCATTCGACTATGCAACACCCATCTCGAATCCCTAGCCTTAGAACCACCCCTGCGTCCAGCGCAAATGGGCATTATCGCAACACACATGCGTGATGAGAGCGTCTCAGGCGCTGTTGTTACTGGCGACTTCAACGCGATTCAGCCTTTCGATAGAACGCTCCACACCGACAATGCCCTCGAAGATGCTTACCTGACTCTTAGAGGTGAAGAGGACGACGAGGATGGTTATACATGGGGACAGCAGGCTTTGTCACAGCTACGTCGACTTTATGGCTGCTCTCGCATGGACAAGGTGTTTTTTTGTGGTGATAGCCTCAAGGTCTCAGAGTTTGAGCGATTTGGTGCTGATGTGGAACCGGACCATGGTGAAGAAGATGCTCGAAAGGAGTTGCTCTCGATCGGTTTCGAGAAGCCATGGATTACTGATCATCTGGGCGTTAAAGCAGTCTTTGATATCATTCATTGAGACTACAGTTGATAGAGTAAATATGATAAGACCATGGGTTGACATTTCTATCAAGAGTATATGCAACCAAGAATGGATAAGGATTGCACAGCTCATAGGGTTATATATGATTATAAACAGTAAACCGCATGAAGTTACTAGTATTCTTCAGGAACTACTTTGCGGCACAGGTAGTTCACTTCACTAGCAATGAATCCTTCTGATCTTACATAGCAGCGAATGGATATAATCTGACCTTGGCCGTCAGCACTTGTGCCAGTTATGGTAAGATCAACTGAGCTTACCAATCGAAGCTGTTTTTAATGAGATTGTCATCGTCATTTAAACTCCGTGGACCCTCGGTATATAAAACATCGCGTACATAAAAACGGCGCCGTTTCCCATACCTCAACATACGCTTTCCTGCTTCTTCTCACCGAAAACGAGTCGATTGCGCTGCATTACTTCGACATGGCCGGATTAGCCCTCCGTATGGCCTCGCGGCCGACAATTGCAGCACAGCTCATTCTACTGGTGTCATATGTCGTATACCGCCTATTTTTCAAGCCATCTGGTTTACCCAATCTTCCTATTATTGGTGCTCGAAAGAGTGATTGGTTCCCAATCTTGCAAGCCAAGATCCGAAATTCCTTCGATGTCAAGGCAGCGCTAAATTCAGCAAAGGTCCAGTACAAGGATCAAGCTGTCATTGTTCCCTTGATTGATGGCGGAAATATTGTTTATTTACCAAGACCGGATACCAAATTTGCTAGCGAGCAACCAGTTAATGTCCTCAGTATGCACGAGTCTGCGCAAAAGGATTTGCAGACAGATTACACCACCATGGACCCGTCGCTGACGCATGACCCGATTCATCTTGAGCTGGTGGCTACTACTCTCACCAAGGAAGTCGGAAACCTCATTCCAGATCTCGCTGATGAAATTGAGTACTGCTTCAACAAGCACTGGGAAAACGACGGCGATTGGAAGGAAGTCTGTGTTTTCGAGACAATGCAACAAATGCTGAGCGGAGTTACCAATCGCGTATTTGTCGGATTTCCCTTATGTCGAAACGATGAGATGCTTAAGTTGGGCGTTGCATTTGCACAAGACATCCCCCTGTCTTCCACCATCATCAAGGCTTTCCCATCTTTCATCAAGCCCCTTGTGGCCCCATTGATTACCCTGCCAAACAGGATTCATACTCGCGAATTTGAGAAGATGCTTGCACCTGAGATCAAAGCACGGATAAAGGAGTACGATGTTCAAGAGCGTGGAGAGAGTGGCAAGAAGTCTAAGCGAAACGACTTCTTACAGTGGTCCGTAGAACAAGCGAAAGAAATAGGAAACCCCAAGAACTGGCAAACCAGCGCCATTGCTCAGCGCATTTTGCTCCTGAACTTCGCTGCCATTCACACCACCACTTTCGCCGCTACCCACGCTCTCTTGGATATTGCATCATCAGCTCCCGAGCTAATCACAGAGCTGCGTGACGAGATCGAAAGTGTACTTCAGCAACACGACTACCACTGGAACAAACGAGTCGTCGCGCAGCTAGAAAAGCTCGACTCCGCCATCCGCGAAAGCCAGCGCAAGAATTCCATCGTTGTCATCGGCGTACTCAGGGAAGTCGTAGCCAAGGACGGCGTAACATTCCCATCGGGAACACATGTCCCCAAGGGCCTCAGAATAGGTGTCCCCGGATACTCAGTGCACCAGGACAGCGAAGTCTACACGGATCCCAGCGCTTACGTTCCCCTTCGCTTCTACGAAGCTCGACAGAATGAGTCAGATGAATATATTAAAAGCGCACGGAATGCTCTTCCAACGGCGACGAAGGATTTCTTGGCATGGGGTCTCGGGCGGAATGCGTGTCCGGGGAGGTTTTTTGCTTCTAATGAAGTCAAGATGATGATTGCTTATGCACTTCTGCATTATGATATTGAACATTTGGCGGAGCGACCTAGGAATACCTGGATCGCTCAGAACCGAATTCCTCCCATGAAGGCAACACTGAAGATCAGGAAGAGGGTCTGAAACAGGTTAGACCCGACAAGATCAGAGTCAAGCAGGAAGGGTTTTATCTCGAGAATAGCTTGCCATATCTAGATATGAAGCTTATCTATAGACATGGTTATTGTTGGTGTAGTCGGGCCAGGTTTCCAAGACTTTTTCGGAGGCTGTAGTATCCTTGATTGTCACACATACGTATTCACGAGATGTCGCTTTACTTACTATGGTCTGGTTGTCACGCACCTTCAAGACCGTTGATACGAGTTAAAGTCCTATGAATTGTTTCAGCAACGAAACGCCACTCTTTGACGTCCTGAGTTTTTATTTCACCAAGTCTAAGCAGGACTCACCACGCCACACCGCAATGACTGAACCCTTGGCAAACAAAAGCGAATTCTGACATGGGCAGGTGTTTGATGTCGTATGATCTGATTTATCATATCTACAATCACTGCCCTCGCCTATATCCAGAAGAACCCTGCAGGATTGCTATGACAGCTTGTTGGTATCCACAGCACACGCTGGATAATTGAAAAAAAGCAGGTTATCATTTTGTTTCGTGGTTGACCCCGCTCGGTCAACTTAAAAGTATCACCAAAGTCCATATTTCGTTCGCCCTTTGTTGTTCACCCTACAAGTCATTTTTGGGCATCAACATGGCAGGAACAGAACCAATCGGGAAGTCAGATCAATTGCCTGAACAGCTGACCTCCCACCCACAAGGGGAGTTCTCCGACGGTATCCTGCCTGGCGATCATTGGACGCAGACCGCCAATGTGAGATTACAATTCCCAACACACCATATAGTGTAGTTTCATCTACTAAAGATCCTTCTCTCATAAAGGACCGTCAACAAGATGATGATGATGCCGACTCTACGCTTTCGGATAATGCCAGTTCAACCGCGTCTCTAACATCCGAGATCCTGAAGTACCGTGAGATAAATGGAAGGCACTATCACAGTGAACAAGGTGATGCACAATATTGGTGAATTAAAATGCCTAGTCAGAAGGGAGAGCTGCTGATCGGTTGAGTAGGATCTCTAACGACAATCAGTCCAACGAGGCCTTGGACATCAAGTGGGTGTCTAGCTCCATCTAAATGATCGTTGTTGATACCTATAGCCATCATGTTCTGATACTCTTGTACAACGGAAAGCTCTGCAAAGCTCCAGTGAAGGATGATATACAGGTGCTCTACCCATTGCTCAGGGTCCCATGCTTTGGTTAACAAATATCGTGAAGACTGCAGTGGATATAGGAACTGGCACTGGTAAGATGAAGGCTAAACAGGCATTCTGACCATACACCACTAACTTCAAATCATTAGGTATTTGGGCAATGTGAGATTTTTTGATATCCTGGTCCACGCGGAAATTCTGATATTCACAGGGACTTCGCAGACGAGTTCCCAAATGCAAAGGTCATTGGAACCGATATCTCTCCAATTCAGCCGAGTTGGCTACCCCCAAATCTTGAGTTGTATGTCAACATCTAATCAAACATGAATTCCAAGCCTAACTCGACCTCTCACAGTCAAATCGATGATTGTACCCAAGAGTGGACCTTCCAAGAAAATTCTCTCGACTACGTGCACATGCGCTTTTTAGTTGGCAGTATCGTTGACTGGACTGCCCTTTATAAGCAAGCATACAAGTGTCTTAAGCCCGGCGGCTGGATTGAAAGCCACGAGGCTGGCCCAACCATCAAAAGTGACGATGACTCTATTCCCGCGGAGAGCGCTTTGGGGCAATGGGGAAAGCTCTTCTTGGAAGGTGGTCGACGACTTCGAAGGCCATTCTCTATTCTTGAAGACGATGTCCAGCGTCAAGGAATGAAGGAGGCCGGGTTCACGAGCATACACGAAGAAGAAGTTAAGGTAAGCACTCTTGGGGATTTCAACGAGATAAGCATTAATCATGGAACGGCATAACAGCTTCCAATTGGTGGTTGGTCGAGCGACCCCAAGACGAAGGAAGCCGGTCAATATTTCCAAGCGGCTATCCTCCAGGATATCGAGGGTACTCTGATGTTCATTGCGAACTTGTTAGGTTGGGCTAAGGAAGAGATTCATGTCTTTGCTGCTCGTTATCGCAAGGAGATCAAGTCCAAAAACCATCACGGATACTTTTTGGGCAAGGTAGTATGGGCACAGAAACCATGTGATGCATAGTGCTACAAGGCTGTAACGCCTCGTACATCAGTTCACTACATCGAATCTCTATATATCTCTGGAGGGGAAGTACAATTGCTCTTGAGACTGCCTATCATATAAATCGAAACAATAAATAGCGATACAGTAAATAGGAAACAGACGATAGTGCCACTAGTCCCTACTCCTCGCCAGTCGCGAATTCGCCTTTCTTGATCTTGTCGCTGAGTGCCTCATTGGAAGTGAAATACTGCGAGAAATCGTCTCGTTTCTCAAGTAGCAAGTCGAGAACCATGCGCCCGAAAACAACCTCACCGGGAGGGTTGAGATGTGTCCTGTCGCCGGGTCCCCAATTGTAATATTGTGAATCCGTCTCTCCGATGGAATTGACATAATCTGTGCTTGCTTTGTTCAGCTCGAGATAATCGGCGCCGACATCTCCAGCGGCAGAGATAGTCTCCGCTGCCCAATCTTTGAGATTCTGGACAACCTCTCCATTTTGGAATGTGCGGCGGGTCAATGACGTGATAAAGATCTTCAGGTATTAGTTGTTGAAGGCGTTTGAGTGTCATTCTAAAAGCTTACTGGTGTACCTCCTGCTTCCTTGATCTGATTACCAATATCTACCAAATTGGTATGGAAATCATCCAAACCCATCACTTTCTGGTCATTGTGGCCAAACTGGATGGTAACTACCGGCTCAAAATCAGTCTTGGCTGCACCAATATCTTGGATGAGCTTGTCCCAGCGGCCACTGGATTTCCACGATACTGTGGTAGAGCCGCTAACGCCTCTGTTGTCCCCTTCTGCAGGCGAGTTAAGATAAGACAGAAATCCGTCACCCCAACCGCCATTGACCGCGACGGTAGAGTCTCCGATCAGGAAGAATTGAGGAGGTTTCGCAGCCCTGACAAGAGGAGTCGACTGGACTAAGCCTACTGCACTAAATAAAATTGAAGTGAAGGAGAATCGCATTTTGTAGAGTGCTAAGATGAGTCGAGAAAGAAATGTGTAACGGGTAACCGAGTTTTGCAAGAGATAGTTTAGAAACAAGGAAGAAAACCGAGACCACTCTTTATTCACCAAGACCAGACCGGATACTTTAATGAACGATGCTATACATGAAATTGCCACTCTGACAGACGCAGGTGGTCAAACATGGAAGCCTCGGGTTATCATTCGGGACTGCAGTTCACTTTCCGGGGTAAGTGCAGGGTTCCTGAGGTGGTGTCCTCGGTAGAAGATAGCACGAAGCAGCTTTAAGCGCTCGGCATGACCCTTGCGAAGAATCCTTGTCTGCAACCTAGAGCAATGACAGAGCAATGCATATACGTCCGGCTGATCGTTAGCATGATCCACAACGACTTGGATCTCAGTAGTGGAATTTGAGATTCTCCAGTGGACGAACTGCAGTTTTACTCCGACTTGCCGATCATAGACTATTTCGACACAGTTACAGGTGATGATGACATCCAGCCACAAATATCGATATTTATTAAATCTGGAAGGTGAAAAAACACTCTTCAAGTGGTTTTACCCGGGATCGTCACCAGTGGCACACAATGAAAAGTCTTGCGACAGTAGCAACTACAGATTTATGATGTTGGGAGTTTGACTACTAGCCTGTTCATTGGGTGTACTATTTCTTCCACAAGTAACTGTTCATCATGACCAAAGTCCATCTGTTATTTCCTCGAACAGATTAGCCGCCCAAATCGTATCGTATTCAAAAAACGGCCGAGAAAGTGTCTCGAGCTCTTCTCGTCGGGTAACAACCTGCACATCGGGTACCATCGAATCATCGAAAGATCCGTTAGTACCAGTTTCCATCACATCGCCAGGATCTTCGTCAAGTTCTATGACCCGCGGTAGACCAGCGACACTTTCAGACGCCCGACGCTTTCGTGGCGTGTGAAGCGTCACTGAAGATAGACTATGAATAGGGCTCATCGCAACCCTTTTTACACCGGCATCGCGAAGAAGATTCAATGGAAGGTCTTCCTGGGTGGGAGGTCTCCCGGTGATCAGGGCATAATCTAGTGAAAGACGAAGCTGCATGTAATGTCGTGTGACAAAGAGCTCGTCCCAGTATGCTGTCATGTTCCTAGATGACTTCCATGACTGTTCCTCTGCCCCTAATCTCTCAGATCTTGGGGTTACTGGTTGTTTGGTTCGAAGTGGTAACTGGATGGGTGTAGATTGAACAATCTGCGTGATCATTCTACTGATATCCACGGCCCCCTCGAAGCGCTGACTACAGAGATGCATCGCTTGTGCATTGTATCTCGTCAGTAGCTGATTATTGTCATTTGCCGCATCCTGAGATGATAACCTTTCGTCTAGGGAGCTTAGCATGAGGGGAAATGCTATATAAGCAATACTAAATATTGGTTAGACGTAGAAAATACCGAGAAGATAAGCGACTCACGCAGATATAGGAAGATGCTGTGTCAAGCCCTCCTGCACGATAAATCGCACCAACTTTGTTGTCTTTGTTGTCGCACGGCTTATGTCTTTACCGATAGTTCGGAGGACAGCGTCGTCAATCACGCTCAAGCCCTTTTCTCGTTGTTCTATCATCATCGCCTCATGGTTTCCCAAGGCAATCTGAGCAGCACTACAGGCTGTTAGTCTTATATCAACGAATCCGTCGATGTGGCTCACTATGCATAGATATAGACGACATTCGAAATGAGTGTTGTGGATCGATGTGCTTCCGGCCCCATCAAGACCGCGTTGAGGGTCTCGTCTGCTTCCTTTTTCCAACGACAAAGGGCTTTCTTGGCTGAACGGATGCGGGACAAAGTTCTATCGAAATTATCGAGAGAGTAAGTTGGATCGAATGCACCTGGCCCGTAACAGATTGAGAGTGTCTCCGTCAGAATAACAGCTAATCTGCACTGATAGTTGAGTATTTGCGCAAGGTGGCGCTTGGTGATGAGATTGTAAACAGCCGAGTGATCCGCTTCATCTACTAGATCATCCAGGGTGATGGGGTCTAGTCTAACGTTGAAGCTAGACGGAGTGATCTGGAGTGGTTTACGGAGTCCCAGGGTCAAGACTCTGTCTCTCCAGAACAATGACCACCAAAGCCTCTTGTTGTCCTTCTTGCGAGCCGAACATGACCCAGGAGCTTGAAAGGTATGTGCTTGTGCCACTATAGCATTCTGTATACCGATGGCGAGCCAAGTACTCCCTGCATGTGGCTCGACGGCGGAAAATTGGAAAGTCAGAAGAAGTGCTGCCTGAGCTTTGGTGAATGCATCACTTTCAACTCCAAAATCGAAAAGCAGCTGTACGGACCGTTAGATGGAAACAAAGCCCGGGGAAGCAGTCTCACATACCTTGGCCCTTCTGTAGAAGATGTTCCGTGCGACTTTGACATTTGTATATCCGGCATTCTTAAGGACTGCAGGAGAAACGAACTAGATTTTTTTAGTCGCTAGCAGGGGCTAGAGCGATTGATTGCATCATACCGAAGAAGCTGCAAACAGCATTGCTTGGAAGACAAGTAGAGACATTGTCGGAGTTTTCTCAGTGCCGGTCTCCCGACCCAGAAACATATCCCAAAAGTCCTTCTCGTGTATCAGTGGATAGTAAGGGTGTAAATACAGGAAATATTGGTTGATGAATTCTTCCTGTATAGAGGGCAGTGGCAGGTGAAAGCACCTGTTATGGTCAAGAAAGTCGACATCTTGTTCTGGAAGCGCACGAAGATGCTTGAGTATTAAGAAATTTTGGGTTGAGTATGATACTTCAGATTGCGAGTATGGCACTGACATCGCTTCGAATTTTTACCAAGAGAATAAATATGTCAACGTATATATGCAATTTCAGGGTGGGGAGTCCCTGTTTGGAGTTTATGCCGACGTGAGTAGAGGGTCAAAGGGCGAATGGATACCGGGAATCAAGTTTCCGTCTCCGTTTTTCAATGCCGAGGATAGGTTAGTAAGCAGTAAGCTGTGGATATACGCCGGATATTAGGTGCGTTGAAGCTTGTAACGTCAACTCCAACTAATTCGTGATGCGGTTGAAGAAGGTTACTATGATAATCACTTGTGTAGAATAATTGACAATTAAATAGCATTTGCGACAAGTACTATTCTTACCGATTTTTTGTGAGCCAGTAACGACACATGGGGAAACCCCGATAGCCCAGGGTATGATTTATCGTGTAGGGTAAGGTCAGAGTCAAAGCAGTGCGCAACTTGCAATAGGGAGCAAAGAATAGCCATAAAAAGACAATATACGCAGACAAAGTGACATAAGATTAGATAGAAGCCCTTTAAAGAGAAAGATATAAAACGTACAAGTCTTCTGTGCTGGTAAGGACAGTTTTGCGAAAATATTGAACCTTGGTTGTGTGTTGTCAAATGCGAATATCGAAAACTATGGTGTTGAGCTTCAAGTCGTTAACTGTTAGGACAACCTGCTTCTATACAACACCCTACGTCAAAACGGCGATTGTGACAGCACAAAGGCTCAAGCATTGTTTGGTTTTGTTTTCTTAGCTGATCTTGAGAGAATGCCGCTGTCGCAGGATGCCTGAATGCCAAAAGCCCGAATGCGGTTAAACTCTACCCGGAACATTTTCTCCGGGCCAGTTTCCCGCACTCTTTCGGCCCCTCACGTGTCCAAAAACATTGGCTGATGAGATCAAGCTGTTAAGGGTGAGGTAGCAGTAAGAAAAAGAGGCATCTTGGTATAGTATCAAGCAATTGGCTTCTCTCAAACACGAAATTTGCACTCTTGAGCAATATTGCAAGAGTGTCTATTTATAGGATGTGCATGCCCCGTCGAGACAGTTCATTGGATGTAATTTTGGCCTTGTGGGTATCCCGAGATATTTTTCCATTACTTCACCAGAACCCTACACTGTCATGATCGCTCATGATAGCTCGGATATGTCGCTATTGACCGGAAACTCTGAGTCGCATAATGGAGGAGACAGGCTTCTTATATGAGCTGAAAGAAACAGCCGACGGCCATGGTTTATTCGCTCGCGACTTGATCAAAGCAGGCACGCGCATCATCCATGAAAGATCAATTCTGTCAGTCTCCAAGATCGAGACGCAAAACAAGACCGAATACAGATGTGTAATTGATCAAGCTTCTAAGTTGCAACCTCTCGATCAGGAGCGGCTCATGGACTTATATCACAACCCAAAGAAGCTTCGAGAGTTCTCCTTTCTCAAAGGGCAGCAGTGTCCAAGCACAGACCTTGACTGCAGTCTTGTTCTGGCCAAATTCTACACCAACGCTGCAAGCATACAATCAGGCGGCCTGGAATGTGGCTTGTTTACCACATTCTGTCGAATGAATCATTCGTGCACGCCCAACACATGTTGGATATACGATGAGCCTTCTGGCTTCATTCAAGTCTACACCGTAAGGGATATCGGCCAAGATGAGGAAATCACCAATTCATACATCGAAGTCGCGTGTTCGCATCAAACTAGACTAAGAGAATTGTCGAACTGGGGATTCATATGCCAGTGTCCCGCCTGTGAGGGTCCCGATGCCGCTAAACATGACGAGCGAAGACGCAAGATTGCCCAGACCAAAGGCATCCTTGATATCTATCAGGACGTTGGGAAGGATGGCGACAAGCCCAGATTTGCCGAGGTTCCCAAAACAGACTTTGAAGCTTTGCAGCTTGGACAAGAAAATATTCCTCTGCTCAAGGAAGAAGGACTTGTTGAGCAGTTGGGTGTTGCGTATGGACTGTGTGCCAAATTTGCCAAAGGGGCTGGGTTGCATAAGCTCGCGGATGACTATGAGGAGAAGGAGTATGAAATACTTGTTATAACAACGGGAGAGTACGTAGAATAAAGGATATTTGTGAAATCACAGATTATAAATCCAACCTCATACTGAATGCACTGCCTTTGTCATGAAAAACACTATTATCATCATATTAATAATTAGAAGAAAAAGAGTACCGGTGGGTGATGAATAAAGAAAGATTGTTGTCAGGTAAGGGAATACAAAAAGGAAGGGGAAGGCAAACAAAAGATGCCCGATTGAAAAGAAAGTATATGCAACAGTAAAGTGAAGAAGATTGTCTAATCGCTACACCCAGGGCAGGTAAAGCACAAAGGATCATCCCACACCGAGTTCCACGACGGATCTCTATCAGTCTCCAGTGGCACTGGCATACCGGACAAAGCAAGTTTGTAGCCAGTCCACTTGCAACGGCCATCTTTATACGCAAAGCCTCCGCAGTCCGCCATCGCATAACAACTAGCAGCGCATTCTTCAGAGGATGCTTGGTGGGGATACTCTTTGATCCATTGATCTCCAGTCCAGTACATACCCGCCATCCAAGCGCTGTAATTGCAGACAACACCTTCGGGGGCAGCATTGCGAGTGCAGCGGTCGCCTTGGGTATACGAGCACTTCTTGGATGGTGGAATAGGAACAGACTCTGGGATGCATTCTTCGCAGTCGGCATAGCAGTGAATGTCACCCCAAATCTGTTTCTCCCAATCCTCAAGACCGTCAAGGTTGAAGTCCTCCTCGACGAGCGCCTTCGAGGAGAATCTACAGCGATTATCGACATGCCACCAGCCCGCCGAACGACAACCCTCAAGCGTATGGCATATGGCAAGACACTGCTCCCAGGAGTTTTGGTGTTGGTACTCCGTGCGCGTCACTGTCCATGATTCACCTTTGAAGGTGCCGGCATACGAGCAAAGAACGTCTTTGGGATAGTTAAAGCGGTCGAAATCGCATCTCTCACCATGCTTGTATACACAGGTATCGGTTGGGGTGGCGGAAGCACTCAGAGTCTGAGAAGCTGTGGTGGACTCTTCGATTATTGTCGACGAAGCTGTTTCCATGGGCTCAGTACTCTGGATTGTAGTGCTCTCAATTGAGCTGTGCTCGACTGAAGTGCTCTCAATCATGGTGCTCTGGAACGGTGTGCTTTGAGCCGGAGTCTCGATAGGAGTGTTTCCGATGTTACCAAAGTCTAGTTGAGCCTGGTCAATGGTATCAGGTGTTATTTCGTTTGACATGAAGATGGAGTCAATGTATATCATGGCTTGCCCAGTGCCCGTACAGCTCAGGGTGATACGGAGGCCGGCATCTCGAGCATCTGCCCTGACCATAGTAAGGACCCTATTCCATGATACACCGACGCCACCACCAGAGAAGAGCCCCTGGGAGTAGAACTGCTGACTTCCAAGGTACGCGTCGACAGTGCATGACTGACTGCGCCCAACTGTGATAGCAATATAGTAGAACTGCACCGTGTAAAGAACAGTCCTGCTGGGGCTGAGAGATCCGACCATCTGATACATGCCTGCAAAGGACCCGAAACTTCGTTTGCCGCCTTCAGCTACCGCTAGTGCAGCGCAGCCATCATCAGAACTGCCATCCTCGGTATAGCAGTCTCCTGTATGATGCGAGACGTCGCCTTTAGACTCATAGCCCATCATGCCACTCGCCGAGTTTGGGTCTCTCATGGCGAATCTGCCATTCAGTACTCTATTGGTGATGATGACTGGAGCAAAAGTTGTCGTTGTCTCTGCGGTTGTTGTGGTAGTGGGTATGTCTGTTGTAGACACCAAAGGCGTAGTAAGTATAGTGGAAGTCTCGGAAGTCGTTGCTAGAGACGAGGTATCCTCAATGTTAGAAGTCTCTGGGACATCTACAGATGAAATGACATCTAGTGTGGATATGGGCAAGTCAGAAGAAGACAAGATAACTGTAGACGAAAGAAATTCATCATCGGAGGGTGTGGCTACACCTGAAGCACCTTGTTCCACTGAAGAGGTGAAAACAAGGGTGGGTAGCAATGTCTCTGTCGCAAACGAGCTTTCCTCGACAGGGCTCGAAGGCGGAATAGAAGGAAGCAATATTCCACTGGTCAAAGGATCTCGTTCTGCTGTTGTTTGACGAGAGGTTATGTTGCTGAAGGATAGTGGCTTGGAAGGATCAATCGTCAAGGTAGGAAAGACCGTCTCATCCATTGTGGGCTCAAGCGGAGGTATCTCTGTGGTGTCTGGTATGTTTTCGGCAGGATTCGTAGATCGGGGACCTTGGGTGGAAACTTGGTCGGTAACCTGCACACTTTCGCTGGCAATGGTTGAAGTATCCAAGCCATCGATTCTACCGTTGATGCATCGTTCAGCTATTGACAGATGTTAGAGGTGGGTGACACGAGCTTTCGAGAATACACATACCTCCATAGATAGTCAGTGTCACAGGCTGACAGCCAGAGGGCCGAGATGTAAAAGTCAGGTATACCTGGCCATCTGAAGGAGTCTGACAGAAGGATGCTCGACCTCCCGGCAAAGAAGGAGTCGAAAAACTGAGGACGCCACCATTATTGCTGAAGGTAGTGGTGATGGCATCACCAGAAGGTACTGATGAGGATCGAAGGGGCTGAAAGGCTTCACCATTGTATGCAATTGGTAGACCTCTGTCGAAAAGCCGGCCTTGCCCAAGTGTATACACTGTGGCAAATGTACAGATGTCCGGGCCACCATTACCGACGAAGCCCCCGAGGTCACGCTTCCTGGTATCTTGCGATGGCGTGACGCCAAATATGACGGCCTGGCCAGTGGGGTCGAAGTCTATAGGTGTAGAGGCACTCGGAGGTGCCGATGGAGACTGCTCGGTAACTGAAGCATCGAGTGTCGTTACCACTTCTAGGCTTTCAGATGGTGAAAGCGACGAAAAACCATTCGGCTCTGTGGTAAAAATTGGGTCAAAGTCTGAAGAGCTCGAGACTACCAGTGGGAGCTCGGTTCCGATCGACACTGGGGCAAGGTATGTCGACAGGTACGTAATGCAGTATGTTCCCGGTGCCAAATTCTTGTACTCGATATCCCCTATATTCGCAGAAGCAAATGTCGGGCTCACAACGCTGCTGAGCAGTCCAAAAGCTGCAGCGTGACGCTTCATTTTGTCGTATTATCAAGAGATACTGTGCGGCAGTGGAACGCGGCACCTCAAGTGACCATTTGTACAAAATCGAAGAGAGCGCATTGACCTTCAAGTTATGAGAAGTGTTGGTGGCGGTTCAGCTAAGGATAGGATTTGATTTAGTAAATACCGTGGTAAGCAAGGGCGATTGAGGTAGAATACGCCATATTTGACTGTTGGGGGTCTCGATCTTGTTATGTCTTCCGACTACTCAGGCTTCGTCTAAGACAACTAGTTCATATTAGTATGAAAACCCACCACGCGAATTCCAGGGATATTAGATCCCTTGCATAAAGAGGAAGACTATATCTTCTCAGCCAGCCACGGTTGGAGAAAGGAGTTTTCTTATTGACTAAAATGAAGGGTCTCAGCCTTGTGGCAAAAAGAAGATGTCTGGATCGTCTTGTCCGCCAGCTAGTTTTCATGTCTTGGTCCAATGAGGATAATCTGCATTACTGGTGCTCTACACGTGGTATGGTACATAATCATTTACTTGTCTCAGGGAGCATATAAACGCATAACTTTGACCAACAGCTTCTTAATAAATTCAATGGTATCTAGTTGGATTCAAGACCTTAAATCGATGTAGATTATCCGGGTGTTCAGCTCGCATCGCTTTTTGGTATTGGCTAGCCCTTCGCTCAACCAAACACCAAAGTTGCAATTTCCATTGTAATCATAGCTGAATAGGCCAGATCATCCATGAGGAACCTCCCTTGTTTGTGTAGACCAAGTATCAGACTACTCGCAAGGTGACTGATGCCTTAGAAATAATTACACTTAAAAGACGTTACCCTTCGTCTGTTTCATCTCCGATACCTTGAGATTTCTGATGAGTGCAACCCAAACAAATGACAAAGCCATGATCGCCGTTCCAGCTGCCAACATCCGGGTCTGAGCATACCCATAGGCCTTTTGAATACCAATGCGTTCAGGAGTACCTTTAGCGTAGCTCAGCTGAGTAGGAAGATTTCCGTAAATATCTGCAAGACTGTCTAATGCACTTGAAGGGAGGTACCTAATCAGAGCCTTCTCGAATGTATTGGTCCAGATCGCCCCCGAAATCGTGTATCCAATACTACCGCCCGCTGTGCCTGTCACGTTCAACATGGCCAAGGCGGCGGCGACGTGTTGGTGATCAACAGCTGCCAGAACAGCGAGCTGCATACAGATAGTGAAGACACTTCCGCCGATGGAAATGAATATCTGGGTCATCACCAGATAACCTACATAGCCGGTTGGGTTTCGGAAGTAGATCATCAAGCCTTGGGCAAATATGTAGAGCGGCACACCAATCCATAGAAGCCATTTGAAGTATCCTGTCCTACGGATACCCCAACCAACTATGAATAAAAGGATTCCAGAGACGACGTTGAAGGTGTTGCTGACATAACCGGCCTCTGCGACTGTCAGATAGTTGACAACTTGAAGGAATGACGTGAAGTAGTTATTCCAGCAGTAGTAAGAGATCTGATAGGTTAGATCCAACAAACAGGCGCCAACCAAAGTTCTATCGGTAAGAAAATGCACCTTGAGGAATGGAACGGGCGCGACGTAGACTTCGTTGATGGCGAATCCGACAAGAAGGAAAAATCCGACTACGATCATTGCGATGATATATCCGGTAGCCCAGCCATTGGGTGCTGAGGCAGCGATATTGAATGGAAGAAGGAAGATAATAAGGCCAGTGGCGAAGAGAAATACACCGAGGACTGCACACAAGATCTTGTTAATTGCGTCAAAAAAAAAAAAAAAAAAAGAAGTGGAAGCCAAACTTACCATCAAACTCAATGACATAGTGCCAAACACTCTCTTTGAATGTTCGTCCGCTTGCCTTCTTTGGCAAGATGTTCTTCCTAGCTTTGCGCAAGTTGACCTTGAGAAGAATGTACAAAGGCGCGCACACGACAGGTGTCAAAAACGCGAAGGTGCCGAAGCCCCATGGCCACCCGATATCCACCAGCATCCTGTCGGAGGCATAGGATCCAGCAAAGGCGGAGATCATGTAGGGCGACGATGTGAAGGCGAATGCCAAAGCTCGATTCTTGAGGTTGGTTGCGTCAGCTGTCATGACGTCGATGCTGTAGATAAGGCCTGTGAAGCCAACTTGGTAAAAGACCTGTCGACCAGAACCTATTAGCTCATGGCATGGTAGAATTAAATATGACACGTACGTTGGCAGCACAGTAAATTGGCAGGTTCGTGCTCGTAGCCATGAGAATAAGACCCAGCTCGGCAAAAGCAACCATCAGTAGATATCCCTCAGCTCGACCCCAAAGATCAAGAAGTTTAGCAAGAGGAATGAAAACTGCGGCTGTCATCGAACTGGCGACAACATCAATGACATTGAGGAGTGAATGGTCGCCCCATGAGCTCGTCACGTATGGCACTAAGCTACCAACTGTCGAGCTCTGAAAGGCGTTGAGTAGATACACAAACCAGATGCAGATGAACAAGCCGATCAAAGATGATTTGGACCATACGAGGGTGATGGCTTCCATGTTCCTGACACCTTCGGTGACATCTTCGGCTGGCATGGCATCCTCGGCGACGGAGGAGTTGCCGTCTGTTGGCGACTCGATGTTTGGACTTTTCTCATGATCGGTGGTGGTCGTTGTTTCTTGAGGAGCGACATTGACATCTGAGCTCTTAGAGCCTAGATGAGGCCTCATCCTATTCCAAACTCCCATGGTTGCAAGTTCTAGTGGAATAGCAGATGGGTTGAGTCAAGTAGCCGAACAGGACCTGGAGACAGGGTTACATTAAATGGAAAAGACAGAGAAGTACTCCAACAGTTGGGGAGTATCCCAAATACAAAAACCCTGAACCATAATTCCGAGACCGGTGGACCGATCAGTAAAGCACGCATCTGATAAGATCATCTTTTCGTGTTGGTCCGGAATAATACTGGGCCCCTGGTCCAGTTCGGCAGGATCGGCGTAGCAAAGTGGGAATTTTAGTCAATAGTTGCCAATTATGAACGAGGTCGAAACGGAAGAGGACCGATTTCACGGTAATACGGCACGATTAGCTCCACCGCGTACGTCAGTGAGATTATCTAGGAGGGAGCACGGAGATGTCGGTACATGCGCAGAGGGCATTGCAGGACGTTGATGGGTGAAGCTGAGTGATAAAACAGCTTGGCAATCTAATCTAATCTGATGGATGAAAGACAATTGGATCTAATCGGACCGTCGGAGATGAGGGTAAAATGCTACATTGTATCCTAAGCTCTGATCGGAACACTGCAGAGAATATTATGCGGGTTCGGTACACGCGGCATTTCTTCCAAGTTGCCAGCGTGGGCATTGAGGTAAATGATGCGAAAGCTCTGACATTCTATAGCAGCCATTCGTCTCCCTTCGCCTCGAGTGAAGCGTTTGTTTACCCAGGTGTAATTGAATACTGGTTTTTGACCTCTCAGGAGCGATGACAGGATCTTTGCAGTAGTATTAAGAGTGATTGGCAATACTTTTACTCCATACCATTTGCGGCTTTCAATTGTGGCAGTGGCATCAGGGACTGGCCTGCTGGACCAATTTGTCCAGCACATATTCATGCAAATTTTCATCAGCAAAGAAACATAATACCCCTTCTTACGAAAATACTGTTAAAGCCGCCTATCTTTATCCAAGCTACCTCTACCGTCTGCCCGTATGTTGTCGCTTACGCTGGCACAGCTTGCTTCGCCGCTGGTTCGCCGCCACTGGGGCGAGACACGTCCACTCTAACAATATACCAAAGCTCCGGCTATCTAGCAGACCCTGGTACTCTTACATACGCTATGATCGGCTGCTTGATGTATTAACTTTTGCGTTTCTAATGTTTCGTCACCTGCTCTTGGTTCAGCAGGCAATCTCATCAAGATCGCTAGTCATAGCGTAGCGATACCAGAGTTGGTCTTCACCATAACTCTGGCAACACATGTAAGATAGAGACAACTCTACCCATAGAGTATCAACAGATAACATGCTTTTTTACGACTCATGAGAAATACACGGCGCGAAATATCCAACTCTGCGATTCACTGAGCCATCCCATAATCTATAGTTACCACTATTCAAATGGAGGCTTAAGGTAGCCCTCATCAGATGAATATTCCCCTCTTGTCGTTCATATACCCGAGTTTGCGTAATCTTACTTGCACTGCAGTCTCTGCGTGTTAGCGCTGATATTTTTTGGCACCTGCTTACCTGCTATTCTTAGCGGCAATTAACCACGTGACTGGTATCACAAAATCGACCCCTCGCGACTCGGCGCTGCCCCGTACATTTCATCTATACAAGGTCATCCACGATGAGCTCGCCGAAACAAATGGAGTCTGAGTTAGACTGGCTCTCATTAGTGATGAACCCAACACCATATGAGGAGCTCACACGAGAGGTTACGTCTGAGTTGGCCCAGCTCGCCCAGCTATCAAGAACTGTCGCAAGTAAAAAGCCTGGCGATCAGCATGCACAACGACGAGCACAGGCTGCAACGGCGTTTGTTAAGGACTTGGGACACTACGATCCCAATACAGGAGATGGAGAGACTCCTTCCGTTCATAGTCCCGGCGAAATTAACTTGCTTTCACCAGTTTTGCCTCTTGAACTCTATCGGTTAATCATCAACTATGTTGCCAACTTCGATTACAAACTTCGACAAAATACGCTGGTGGCACTCTCATCTACCTGTCGACTTTTCACGGGCTTAGCTGAGGAGTATATCTACGAGCATCCCCGGGATCTGGACGATATCAAACAGCAGTGGTTGTTTCTCTACAGTCTCAGGATGGAGCCCAGTCGTGCGACTCTAGTAAAATCACTTCGACTTCTTTGGCTTTGCGACGGTGCCAACAGCAAATTGTTGATCGACATTGTGGCTTCTTGTCGCGATTCACAATCCCTGCTGATACAACGAGGCGATGACTTACAAGACTCGTGCAAGATCTCACACAACGATATGCTTACTTTGGGTGCTCTAATTCGCGCGTGCCCGGAACTCACCTCGTTTTATTACTCTACGATGGTTGACTGGGCACCCGAAGGAGATCGGTACACTGATACTGTCGATGTCACGTTAGATGGGGTAGTCAATCCGCTATCAGTTGATGGACATCTTAAGCAAGCAATGCGACAGCTATCAGAATTGACCCTTTGCGGGCAAGCAGAATGGGCTGTAAATGGCCTGTTTCCACATCTTGCATCAAGTCTTACTTCTCTTCGCCTTAGCCAGGACGTCTCTCTTGGAAACTGGGAGGATCCTCTCACGCAGCTATCACAACAATGTCCGTTTCTGGAAAGGATTGAGATCAGACAGACATTAGATACTGCAAATGATCTAGAGAAGGCATGCAAAGCTTGGGGCAAAACTTTAAAGAGTCTAAAGATTTCCAGCGTCGCGGAAACCGATTCTTGGGTTGCGCGCATCATGCCATACATGGTCAGTCTGGAAGAACTGTTCCTGGGGTATGGCTGCTTTGTGCAGACTGAAGATATTGGAGCTATTGCTCTCTCAAAATCGCCCCTGGAGAAGATTGGACTTGGAGATATGCAGTACTCGGATGAACATATTGCCTCCGATGCGTTAAATGCTGTGATTGTAGCAATGATTGAGGCTCACTCGTCAACTCTACAATACCTAGGTATGACTGCTGACCCCTCAGTAGATATTACTGTGTTGCAGGCTTGTAGAAAAGCAAAAGGCTTGAGACACCTAGGCATATGGCTTCATGCTACCCCCGAACCAACTGATATTGATATTCTCCTGGACGAGTGCGTCTATTTGGATGATTATCCAATATGGTTCTGGAGATATTCATTAAGGTTGGACGAATGGCAAGCTCGGAGGTTTGCAAGGGAGATGGCAGAAGAGGAGGAGCTCAATCGAGGTCCGCCAACTAATGGACTGGGAAGCTGAAGATACGTTTGTGAGAGCCCTGGACCTTTTCTAAGAATGATATATAATCTATAAATCTATTTAACTACAAAATCAGATGATGAAGACAGAAGATGGAAATAGCCAGAAGCCAACGAAGACATGGTTTTAGTCTTGTTGACAGAGAATCCAGAACCTGAGTATCATCTGACAACCTGTCCGCCAGCTTCTTGCGGTCGACATCTTGTACACTAACGTTGTCCTCAATCGCAAGAACAGCCGCTGTTGCCGCACTCTGCCCAAGGATCATATAGACTGGCTCCATGCGTATAGCAGACAGTGCTATGTGCGAGGCACTCATGGTTACAGGATTGAGGAAGTTGGTGGCGTCCTCTTTCTTGGGAATAATCGATCCATATGGAACACTGAACGGGCCAGGGTTTGGAACGTGTATGAGGCCTTCGTCAAAAATGCGATCATCTATGATAACGCGTTCCACCTGGTGCACGTCAAGAGTGTAGTAGCCCACTGCAACGACCGTGTCATTGTCGTAGGGCTTGGGCGTTTGAATGTCGGCTTGTGTCATGGTATACACACCGTCCATGCGTCTAGCCTCACGTATGTAGATTTCATACGGCCAGTGGTCATTGCTCTTCCACTCATCTTTAGCATAGCCCCAAGCACTGACTTCTTCGCGAATGACTTCTGGTATGTCTTTGTGATTTGCCAGTGTCCAGAGCAGCCCCTGCGCCCAGACTTTATGCCTATGAGCAGTATTTTTTCGTTCTTCGTAGGAATACTCGGCGTAATTAGACGTCTTGTTGTAGCTCCCGCTAATGAGATCGGTACTGACTTGGCCGGCTGCGTTGGTATCGGTTTTGCAATTTGGCATGAGTTGTTTGGTGAAGAAGGGTCCGGTATAGCCTGCGTCGATGTAGCGGAAGAGAATCTTGTAGTCGGATGCGTTGTAGCCGGTTGGTTTGGTGAAGTTGACTTTGTTGTCCTCCTGTTTTGTCAAAGATAGTCGGTAGTTGAAGGCCTGCAGACGATGATCTTTCTTTCCGCGAGAGTCTTCAGCGATCGACCGACTGAGATCCCGTCCCACGCCTGAGATAAAGCCGCTGTCGCGATTCTCTTTTTTGATATATGGATCGATGGTGGTAAGCAAGTTCGGTCCATTAAGATGGAACCCAGCTGCCCATTCGTCATATTCCTGCTTATCTTCACGCCCCACACGATTCGAGATGCCTGCTGTCTCCATTAAATCGCCCTCATACCCAGCATCGATAAACATCTTTCCGGAGAAATTCGACCCGGAAAGTGTTTGGAAGGATTTGATCTCGGCTCCTTCTTTGGATACACCGCTGCTGGTACGGACGATGGCTTCTTCTCGGAAGACGGGTATTTTCTCCTCCTTGATCCAAGACTCCCATATCTCCTCTGCGACTTTGGGCTCAAACGTCCATTGGACTTTGTCGTCAATGGCCGGACCAGGTTGTGCCCGTATGTTTTTGGCGATGTAGTCGTCGCGGGTCTCGAGTGTCCAGGCATCGTCGTTATCATAGTAGTCGTAAACTTTACTGTAAAATTCCCTCGCAATGCCGCCAATCGTGCTGCCATCTTTCGAGTCGGTCCAGCCCAGGCCCGATGTGGTGAGACCGCCAATTCGTTTTCCGGGAAAGACCAAGGCCACTGTTTTGTTCATGCGAACTGTCTGAATGGCAGCTGCCAAAGCAGCGACTGTGTTGCCATAAATAACCAGGTCGGATTCGTTAGAGATAGCGTCCGAATCAGACGCAGATAAAGCGCCAATAGTCAACAAGGTAATCAAGCACTGCAATGAAAGAATGACATGAAATGATGAAGCCATGACTGAGTAGGTGAAGCCTGGCTGCTTACCGCAGCTCAGGTAAGGAGAGTGAGATGACGAGAATTAAAGGTGAAAAGAGTGCAAAACTCTGAGGCAGAACCAACATAATTATTTAATTAATTAACGTTAGTCTAGTCAAACGTAGATCCTGGGATGATGTGCTGCGCCCTGTTTAATTATGTGGGGTCCGCGGACGGCGATTCCTTGATTGGGTGCATTGTCTGATGAAGTCACCAATCCGCGGTGGCCGAGCCGCATAATGGCATATCGATTGGTTCTAGAATCTCACACCGGGTCCTCAGCTAAGGCCAACAACGATCTGCGTTATCTGGCAAATTAGACCAAGCGTAGCGTTGGCTGTTGGGCCTCGAGCAGCTGCGATAAGGCACAGGTAATCTGTGGTTCTGGACGGATACTTGAAAAGGGATAAAGAAGGTTGACGCTAGGGTTTTAACGGCACACTGGAGATTAAAATGTGACGTAGCTGCAGCGTAAGTTTGCGAAAACAACTTCTTTCTTCTTGAAACAATGCCACAGCGTTCAATAGCTACTAAATCTGGAAATCCACAAGACCTTTTTCTTTTCCTTATCGCTAAGCTCCGGGCAGTTAAACCACAAGAACGCCTTGAGCTTTAACAGCCCATGATTGTCACCCTCCTTAGTTCCAGCGATTTCCTTTCTCACCCAGTGATGCGTGAACCCACCAGCCATGTCAATTAGCCAAGCATTATCGTCCGGGTCGATGCAGATATTGTCTGCTTTTCCATCGGCCCAGAACAGCCCAAGTTCGTGCAGAGCTTTGACCGTCTCAGTAACTCACCTGAACCATTTGCTTCGTATTGGTACCGGGATTGTAGCCATATGTCGGCCCGCGTCTTGTATGGTATTTCCATACTTGCTTGGCGGGATCCAAGCGCGTAGGAGTCCGATGATAGCACCCGTCACAGCATGAGTGACGTATCAGGAATATGCGGAGTGGGACGTCAAAGTCGGAGGTGGCTTCAGCAATATCCTGGAGGTTGATAAGTTCTTGCTTTAGATTGTCAAACTCGAGACCTCTGGCATAAGCTTTGCAGATCATGGTTTCTGATCCTATTTTAACCTGTCTGACCCAGAGACCCGTATTGAACTCTTTCTCGATAATGATGTCTTTCGATGAATACCTCGGCATCAATAGGTCTGCTTTGAAGTTGGTCTTGAGATTTGGCTTAGGTCCGGAGTCATCACGCGGTTTTGCAGCTTCTTTCGAACTTATTGGAATCATGAATGCCGTATCATGAATTGTTTCGAGGCGAAAGTCAAACATCTCTGGATAGAGTGCATGATGTAAGTCCTGAGGGGGTTCGAAGCGTTCCTTGAGTGGCGGTGCAATAAAGGAGAAAGGAATTTCGCCAACGTCCATTATAATATTCGCGGCCTCATCAACATGTTTTTCGAATAGTTCTTTGTCCTCCGGCTCATATAAGTCAAGCTCAGGGTCTGTAGCTGCTTCCAAAAGATCGATCAGGTGATTCTCGATATATTTCTTCTCTTCCTCGTCGCCAGACTGATCGTTTCTTTCGAAAATTGAAACGACGATACGGGTGCCATTGTGGTGAAGATGAATTGAGCCTTTGTCGACTCGTCTAGAACTTCCATGCTCTCGACGACAAATTCGGTAAACGTCACATTGTTGCCCATCATGAAGATCCCGTCTGAATCAACCCCGATATCAGATTGGTATGGGCCTAAATTCAAATTATATCTGAGAAAATGAGTAAATGTAATTGTAGTCATTCAATTAACGTGAATATTTCGCGATTCTCCCAGCCTCCAACCAAGAGTAGGCTGGATTAGGTTAGTGCAAGTTTGTTCTGCTTTGGGAGATCACGGAAAATCTTTCTTCCATTCTCGCGCTAGGAATGGTTTGTGATGCGTGGGGTGGGATCCGATCATTTTTCGGTCTCAGACGGGGCACTGAGTAACGACCAAAACTTCGACGTACTACATGCAGGTGTCACACTTACTTCAATAGTAGTCAATTGCATACTAAAAGACGAGCAATTCTTTCCGTTATCTACGTTAAAAATCGCTTCTGTTTGTCTCTCAGCATTAAGCTTGAATCGTATTCCAAAACTGTTCGACTTTTAACACCATTTTCCAAACACCTACCCTGGGATCATCGCTGACTGGCAACTGTACTCAGCTTTGCTGTCATTGGTTGATTCCTCAGACGATGCTGTAATCACATGCAACATATCGCATCGGTCTGGTGGTCTAGTGGTATGATTCTCGCTTAGGGAAAACCCTACAGCTCAGCTTGCGAGAGGTCCCGGGTTCAATCCCCGGCCAGACCCTTATCTTTTGTCCCTTGGAAAGAACAGGTTTGTCTTTCTTTTTTCGTCCTTCTTGATCTTGGGGATTTTGGAACCTCTTGAAGATTCTCAGTACATCTTTAATTGTGATATTACCCCATTACTGTAAGGACGTGTCTGTTTCCAAAGTTGCCGTTTCGCCAGATTTACTCACGTCATTGTACAACACACACCATTCAATTTTGCCATCTATTTTATAGACTCGTCCAAAATAATTACTCGTTCAAATATTACTCTTTAACCCCTGGTGCTGGTTCTTCCAGTATTTGTTAATCCCACCATTCTGGCCAGTAAGAGGATCAGCAGCTGGGTTATCAATCCTCCATACCGACTCAAAGTCCCCTGCACTATCACCACCCTCATCCCAAGTCCATGAGAACCCTCGTGGGTAAGCCCCCATCATACAGAAACCTTCCAACGGTACCTCGGCAACAGCAATCCTTGGATTCTCAGCTTCAATACCTCGAGCAGCGCCAGTCAAGCATCCAAACTCAGCTGAAGTAGCATCTGGGTCGTAAGATTTGTGCGCAACACCCGCTGGGATGACAAAAAGATCTCCAACATTGACCTCTATCTCAAGGCCACCGTCTTCATAGCCCTTTCCGTAAGTGTGCTCTCTCCAGTCGTCACTTAGATCTGCTACACCCCAACGGATTCGGCCGGGCCCTGAGACTACCACCATAACTTCGTGAGACTGAGAGTGATAATGTGACCGTTGGTATTGACCGTATCTTACTACCCATTGAACGTCCCATTGATTCGAGTGGAAGGTGTCAAACGCAGCAGTACGGTCAACTTGGCCATCTCGCACAAATGCGTTCTTGTAGAGGAGTAAGGGTTTGGGGGAGTTGGGGATGAGATTTGTTGACTTGAGATAGTAAACAATGGGCTCTGGTAATGTTGTCATATTGGAGAGAAGGATAGCAGGAATTGAAAATAGTTTGATCAGGTCAAAGAATTCAGATATAAGTATATTACCGGAACGAAAAGGGAGTCGGCAGGCTGGAGGAGTAGATCTGTCTGGCTCATCTATGTTGAGATAAGCAGGTCACCAAAACTTATGGCTTTGTTTTATAAATGCTTATCCGCCAAGGTCGAAGTAACATGCATCGGTAAATATTTCCGTGTGCCGCCTGCTGAAATGACCGAACCTTTCACGCTCGTGTCCTTGAAAGCGCTGTTACAAGATGTGTGACTACGGTTAGCCATTCCGAGATGTGGGGAGCGCGCCAAGAGATAACGATCGGGGTCAGTAACCGTCACCCACCGGCAACTTCTACCGTGACTTTCTGAGCCACTTCCAGCTAAATGATGTGAGGATCTAACTAGAATGCGGGGAAGTTTTTTGTAATCTTTGGACCCTTGATGTTTAGACCAATGAGAAATATGGATGTCATGATAACGATGCTCTTTTGACGGGTTCGAGGCTCAATTTCACTATCGATAGCGCGAGTAATGTTTCTAGCATTGGGCAAATGTGTATCTTACAGTAACCGTATGGTCACCCTCATTACTATCAGTTAGAATACCCCTGGCCTTTGTATATAAGCCCCTTGTTTCCCTTAAAAAGTCCTGCTTAAAACAAGAACCCGACCTTAATAGTTATTTCGATCGTAGCAGAGGTCAAAATGCCTTATTCTCACTCTGATATCTGTGGGAAACAGCCTGCCTTTCTTTCGAACACCAACCTCACCGGTGACACCTCTCGCGTCACCAAAATTGAAGAGTATCCAGGCGCGGGCGCAACAGAAGCCGCGCAGACGTCACAGCAGAGAAAGACCAAGCCGCTAATCTCGCAGCGATGCACAGATCAGGCTCGGCCGCTCAAAGTCATCTACATTGGCGCGGGTATTTCTGGTATTTGTGGCGCTATTGAGTTTTTGAAGCAGGTGCCTGAGCTGGACCTGGTCATCTACGAGAAGAACCCTGAGCTTGGCGGGACTTGGTTTGAGAACAGGTAAGCCTATATGAGTACTTATAATACTTGGTGACTAATCTACTTCTTCAATAGATACCCAGGGTGTGCATGTGGTGAGTAATTACCATCTGATTACGGAAACTAGAGCGATGAAGACTGATACATCCATTGTAGATGTCCCGGCGCATGCCTACCAATTGACATATGAGTCCTCCCCAGGTGGAGTTCATTCTTTGCCCAGGCACCTGAGATCTTACAGTATTGGAAGGATGTCGCTGCAAAGTATAATATCAGAAAGAACATACGTTTCGAGACGAAATGTATTGGCGCTCGATGGAACGAGGAAACCAAAAAATGGCACGTGCAGGTCAAGAACCTCAAGACAGGCATTGAGTCCGAAGACTCTGCCGACGTCCTTGTCACAGGAGAGGGAGTTTTGAATGAGTGGAGATGGCCTGATATAGCCGGAATAGACTCCTTCAAAGGCACCCTTCTCCATAGCGCCAACTGGGACTCCCAAGTTAGCTTGAAGGTAACTGTCTGTTGCCCTCTTACGGATGACAATCTGCTAATCAGGATGAAACAGGATAAGTCTGTCGCTGTCATAGGAGCCGGAAGTAGCGGACTCCAGATCGTGCCCGCCATATTGCCGGATGTCAAGCACATGGACCACTATGTTCGAGGGCGTTCTTGGATCGCAGGACTTTTCGGAGATCCAAAGACCAGAGATCGCATCAAAGAAGCCGGTGGAAACTTTGCATATACGGCAGAGGAGATCAGTAACTGGGAAACAAACCGTGAATCGTACTTGGATTACCGGCGGGCCATCGAATTCGACATCAACAAGAAATTCGGCGTCCTATTTAGCGGATCCAAAGAGCAAGCTAACCTTCGCCAACTAGCACAAGAGTCCATGATTCAAAGACTTAAAGACAAGCCGGAGATCTACAATCATCTGCAGCCCGACTTCTCCCCTTATTGCAAGCGTATGTCACCCGGGCCTGGCTATCTCGAGGCTTTATCGTCTCCCAAGGTGGACACCATCACCACCGGTATCACCAAGATCGACGAGACTGGAATATTCACTGCAGACGGTCAACACCACCCTGTTGATGCTATCGTCTGTGCCACTGGTTTCCAAACTTCTCCCGCGAATAGAAGCTTTCCTATATACGGTGTTGGTGGTGTCAACCTGCGAGAGCGTTTTCAGAAACGTCCTGAGACGTATCTCAGCGTTTGTACAGATGGCTTCCCCAACTTCTTCCAATCCATGGGCCCAAACTCAATGCCTGGCGCGGGCAGTCTTCTTCTAGTCATAGAGAAAACAAATCTCTACATTGGAAAGATCATAGCTCGAATGGCATATGACAACATCGTGCGAATAGAACCCAAGCGCAAGATGGTTCAAGCCTTCACAAATTACTGCGACGAGTTTTTTAAAAGCACTGTATTCGCCGAGGAGTGTAACTCTTGGTACAAGACTTATGAGGTGGGTGCTTCTCGTGAGGAGCAGAAGCGAGGCCGTGTGTCAGCTTTGTGGCCTGGTAGCAGTTTGCATGCTGTGCGCACAATGAGTAATCCGCGCTGGGAGGATTTTGACTACAAGTACTTTGATGATGATGAGTTCGGATGGTTCGGAAATGGGTGGACTTTGGCAGAGAAGTTTGTGACGGACGAGTTGGAGTCGTTGACGTGGTATCTCAATGATACAAAGATTTTGGATAAGGTGACGGGAACTGGAGGTTGAGCCTATTTGTTTTAGAAATGGTCTTGAAATGAATATAGTTAAATTCCTGTTTCGACCTTCCCTCTGCTTCGTGTTGCCAATATTGTGATACCTGGCTCAGGGAGGATTCGATATGAGCGGGGGCTTACACCGACTGTCGCCCTGTGTAAGAGTCTATGAGACATAATGAGACTTGAGTGACGACATAATCGTCTACGGAACTCGACGTTCCTTGTTGAAGTTTTCGGAGCCTTATGGCCCGATGTAGATTGGGTCGACTTTATCAATTTCTGCTTGCAATATGCACAAGAAACTGCCAACACCATGGATCTGACCGTATGCATGCATTTTGCTGCCAGTGACATTGTGATATCGATCCAAGGCGCTTCTGAGTCGGCTGTTCCTCCTATGCAAAGTCGGCCGAGACCCGGCTATTTCCCATTCTGATTTGCACATGTCCACTGTGGCAACTGCATATCTCCAAGAACCTGGCACACCGGTAACCGGTGAGTCTGGACGATGAGCAAGGCCAACCACCTCTTTCCTCCAGACCGGGGTGCTGCGGTGGGGGAGAGATAAGGGGAATGAGACAACAGCGCTAGCCGAGGCCACTCACTGACTGTGAAAGAGGCCCAGAGGGCTGTGGCCTGTACACATCTGATCAGCTGAGATCAGCTCGCAGGGTTGGATCGGCGTGACTTGAAAGTGTTTGGCAAAATCGTTTCTATGCTTCAACCCCTGCAACCGCCCCCACTAAGGAGATAAAAAGATAGTTACTGTTGCTCCCCGGGATGGCCAAGACACGCGGGGAAGGTGGACCATACACAAAACAGTTGCCTCTCGGCGAAGATCTTTAGGTCGGCTAATACCGGATTTCAGAATCGGCTCACTGGTACTGGCGGTCGAATAACGGTGAATATGCAAAGCAGCTGGTTGGTGCCATGTAAGACGGAGCTGGCCTTGGAAGTAGCTGAGACAATGTCTGCTGAGGGCGATTTGGTATAACGGCTAGGTATGCGCTACTTGGTCTGTACATGTGAACTCGGTGTATCTTTCAACGTTCTGATACGCGGATTGAACGAATATAATACCAGCAGTTTATCCTGGCTGGCCTCAATGCCAGCACTTCTTTGACCATATATAAGCTTTTCCGATCATAAGAGTAAGACCATATCATTCGGCACAATTCTCACACAGTTCCATCTCAGACTTTCACAACTCTTCGCAGCAATCTACTCACTTCAGACCTCCATGATGACGGTGTCGCAGGTGATTTCAGCTGTAAGCCTTCCAAATACCTCTCTCACATGAAAAGCCATACTCATACAATCTTATAGACACTTCCTGTTGAGCCCTCGCAGACAGGCGTACATATAGGAACAATCAGCATAGAAAGCAAGCGGCTCGAGAAAGACAGCCTTGGCCAACTCGAGATCCCAGCTGAGGTGCTCTACGGCATCAACACATTACGCGCCATAGAAAACTTCCCTCTATCAGGACGAACCATCGCTGCCTGGCCAGACTTCATTCATGCTTTCGCCATCATCAAACAAGCAGCAGCACGTGCAAACTGCGATGTCGGCAGTATCACGTCAGACCAGGGACATGCCATTTCTAATGCCTGCGAAGAGATCAAGACTGGACAGCACAACAAACACTTTGCTGTCGATATGATGGAGGGCTCTGGTGGCACTTCAACCAACATGAACGTCAACGAAGTCATCGCCAATATTGTCGCCAAAAACTCGGGTCGAGCACTTTCTGACTACAGTTTCGTGCATCCAAATGATCATGTAAACATGGGGCAGTCAACCAACGATGCTGTCCCGTCAGCCATGAAGCTAGCTGTCTATCGGGCGATGGATAGCGTCTTGGATACGCTTGAAGAGCTCGCTAATGCATTCGCCGTTAAACAACAAGAGTATGCGATACTGCTGCGTCTAGGAAGGACCTGTCTCCAGGATGCCCAGCCCATGACTTATGGCCAGTCTCTTGGCGCTCACGAAGCTGTAGTCAGAAGACACAGAGAGTATCTTAGCGCGATACGGAATTCATTCTTAGTGCTTCCTTTGGGAGGCACAGCTATTGGCACTGGTTTCGGGTCTGAATCAGGATACAAAACAGCTGTCTTTAAATATCTCTCCTCTACATTGGGGGTCTGCGTGCAGCCAGCCAGCAATGCCTTTGACGGCATGCAAAATATGGATACTTGCGCTCGCCTGTCAGCTGAGCTACGCAATACTGCCAACAGCTTGTGGAAGATTGCAAATGACATGATCCTGCTGTCTTCAGGCCCCAATGGCGGAATCGGCGAAATAACTCTGCCTCCTGTTCAAGCAGGGTCTTCAATCATGCCCGGCAAGGTTAACCCGGTTATTCCTATTGCAGTTTGCCAAGTAGCCTTTGCCATTTCTGGCAACGATGCTGCCATCTCCATGGCTTGTCAGCAAGGCATGCTAGAGATTAATCACTATGAGCTACTCGTTTGCGACAGATTACTGGATAGCATTCAGCTCTTGTCGGGCGTGTCAAAGACTTTCGCAAGGCGTTGTGTGGAAGGTCTGGTCGCCAACAAAGAGATCTCGCTGAAGCACCTCCTCGAGGCTAGTGCACTTGCTACCGCTCTCGTTCCAAGCCTCGGATACGCGAAGGTATCCAGTATCGTAAGGTCTGCCCTTGCCGAAGAGCGATCATTTTTGGAAGTTGTTATTGAAAGAGGTTTCCTGAAGCAAGATGATGTTTTAACTGTATTGGAGAGCTCAGTTTGACTCAAGGGCTAAGCCGCGATTTTGATAATTTTGTTTCTGGAGCAATAATAGAAATGTGGAACAGAAATTTGTTCCTTTGTTTTGATTCATTGGCTGATCAAGTTATTGAGACTCCTCGCCCAGCCGATGTTCATCTTCGTAAACACAAAACGCTCAGGTAAAAACCTCGATGGTGACGTTAGTGTTCATTGTCAATTGCCTACTGAGGACGTAGCAAGTAATTGAAGTAACAGTGAAATCCCGCCCACAACGCGATATCGAGGACATTTTAATTTCCAGATTAGGCAGTATGTTTCTTATTTCTAGTCCTTTGCACTATTCAGCAATGATGATTGCCATTTGAAGCCCTAGGGCCACTTGATATCGAGGTGAACGCTAATCCCATTTGGATCTTAGACCATATCCCACTATGATGAACTTCAATTTCAACAATTGCAATACTATCTTAGGGTAAGAGAATACTAATGACTTTGGGCGGACCTAGTCGTATAGTTTTCTAAGATAGTACGGATAGATACCAAGACGTGAAACAGCGGATTATTCTATCTCCGTCTTACTCTCAGAGTAAATTGGCGGTCTTTCGGACTCCCGAGATGCCGACACTCTGTCAAAAGGCGGGTTGCGCGGAGTGCGGAGAAGCAGACCCAGCGGGCGCTTGCAAAAGCGTCTTTGCGCTTTTGGGTAAACCTTGATGAGCTTTTGGCAACTCCGGGGTTTTTATTTATTTCTCTAGATATCATCCAATACGACGACAGAACGAGAATGAACTATGGATGCCATCGAAATTGATACCGAGGATGCTAGTGCCTCCACGCGCCGGATTCCCGAGCAGAGACTCTCAGTAAGTCACTTCCCGGCACAGGCTGCGCCGTTTTGCCGACATTAATGCATTGCGTGTATTTGCAAGAATTGTTGTTAATATATTATATTTTCACCTAGTGTGATCAATGCAGAGCCCGAAAGGTAAGTTATTAATTATCTTCATCTAAACTTGTTCACTGAATTTTGCCAGGTCAAATGTGATCGAGCATATCCTTGCGGGCCGTGTCATCGAAAAGAGATCAACTGCTCATTCCCCGCCGGCTTCAAGCCCCGGACAAAACGCCAACACGCTCTGGTATCTAGTGACTAGTAAGTACCATATAATTATTCTTTTAAAAATATCCAGGTTCTTAAACCAAGTCAGCGAATCTAAGTTAGATGCAATATCCCAAAAGCTAGACCGCATCAGCCTCGCTGTTGATAGTATCACTTCTCCGTCCCCATACATACCTACAAGCTCAAACTCAACGGGGCCCGTCAGATTTCACGCCACCCCAACTTCACATACTGGCTCTACATCAGAGAGCAATGAAGCAAGTGGAGATGCACTGCACTCAGAGCTCGACGCCGACGTCACGTTGACCACTCAAGCAACCTTTGCAACCAATTTCTTGCAGCGAGCTATCGACAGCGATCAGCTCTCAGATGCGATACCTGAAATTAGAAACAGCTTGGACGCCTTGAGACATGGCTTAAAGAATCGAGATGTGGGCGGCGATGAGCCTCGTCTTGTTGATACGCAGCGCATACTCTCGCCCTCAAAGCAGGGAGGTTATGACCTACCCCCAGTTCACTTAGCCATGATGGCAGTGCAAAGATTGAAAGGTAAGTAATTGAAATCTGGGATAGTTCAGAAACCTTACCAGATTTAGAATCCCCTAAATTACGATTTCTCTGGCGGGCGGATTTTCATAGCACTGGCCAGTTTGTCGAGTATTTGATGATAGTTTACTTCAGTAAACCCACTCTTGCAGATCTTATCGTGACACATATTGGCTTGCAGAGCCTGTTACTAGAATGTGGAAATTTGGAGGCTGATGAGATGCTCAAGAGCGAACTTATGTCACAATCGATGCTTTGCCAACGAAACTTGGAGAACATCCTCGCGGGACTTCCGTTCAATCTGCCCTGCACCCCAGACTATGCGCTGGCCTTGTTGATGGTCGTGAGTCTCAACTCACCACACTAAAAACGTAGAAGCAGCACTAACTTATATGTAGTCAAACTACTACCTCCAAAAATGTCGCATATCCATGTCATGGAACACCCTCGCCGCAGCCGCCCAAATGTGTCAAACACTCGGCTTCACCCGTGATATCCTTCCTCGACCAGAAACACAAGAGGCAAAGCAGCGACGTGCAAAGTTGGTTTGGTATATTCACTTGAACGACACGATGCTCGCACTGCGACTTAGCCGGCCAACCTTAATACGAGATGGAGAAATCACGCTCAATTTCGAGGCATTGGAAGGAGATGGGAGCGATGGGCCAATTCCTATTATTGGGAAATGGGCACGAATCTGCGACTTACAGGGGAGAATCTACGACAATCTTTACTCTCCGACGGCATTGCTCCAATCAGACTCTCAGAGAGAAGCGCAGGCTAGAAATCTTGCAGCCAACCTGCATACACTCTTCCACAGCAAGAGTATAGCGGAGGTAAGCCATTTCCAAATTTGTCAGAATTTGATCTTATTGGAGGCTGACACTGACAAACTTGCAGGAACACCTCTTCAAATCAATCGCAATAAGCATCGGTCAAAGACAACGGGAGATTTTCCAGCGGACTGACAGGGTGGCGTACTTCTCTATGCGCTGCTTAATATTTAGAGCTGTCACGCCAGGCTCTTCAGCCTCGACTGCATTTTGCGATGAATGCCTTACAGCCGCGAAAGAAGGTCTCGAAGAGCACAAACGCTGCTTGTCGATGCTCCAGGAAGTAGAAAACAACATTTTTGAGTTCTATGTATACTGGTAAGTGACCCGATCCGCTTATCACCACCCAACTAAGAGGAGCCAGGGGCCTTTTAGCTGTACCATTGACACCATTCATCGTACTATTCTGCCACGCAGTCGAAACTTGCGATCCAGCTCACCTGGAGTACCTCTCGGCAGTCGTTGAAACACTGGATAGGATACCTCCCGAGTGCCCGGATGTTTACAAGAAACAACTTCGTCTTTTCAAGTTGATGTACGATGTAGCCTGCAAATACGTTGGGTCAAAACCGCGTAACCCTCCGGTGCCGCCAGGAAGGATTCCTAGCACGCCATTTGAGATGCTGTTCGTCGAGGCTGGGGTTCCTCTTCCTAACCAGGTGGGCGTACAGGCAGCTGGGAATGCATTTCAAAACACTTCAAATGGAGAATTTGCGTTGGGGTTCGGTAATGGCATGATTGATGGTGGGGGCTTCAGTCATAGCATAGAGCTGGGAAATTGGTTTGAGCAAAACCAGGAGATATTCATGATGCTTGATAATAATCTATAGCATCCCGAGACACCTAGCGCCCATAAAACTTGCATTTGTCTAGACTTATAAAAATAACATTAACTGATGGCTGGTTTTCTACTGCCGGTTGACTTTCTCTCGTTGTGAACTACAAAAAATGGTGTTTAGTGTATCACTTCTCATCAAGAGTGCACGCAATTGATTTGCCGAGCAAATAAGCCATGATACGAAGTGCCGACGTAGCGCAATTTAGCACTTATTGTTCTCTCAGACCCCAAAGTTTAACTTCGTAAACCACATCTGAAGCATACTAGTCTGGTCCTGTGCATCCTTGCATCCCTGCGTCCTCGCATGCTCGCACTCCGCGGACAGCTCCACCCGCCCATACAGCCTCGTAACGGCGCATGAGACATTGCATTTTAGGACGTACCGCGTATCAAAGAATTAGGGGTATGCCAAGCTTTGATCAATGATGCTGCCAAGTCTGGGCCAGTATGGGCTTATCCCCAAGGTTGATCGAGATACTGCATACCACTGGAGCTCGGACTGTCCGAAGTGCCGTAAAGGCCCCACTTTCCCGGTGGCCGTCCGGCCCGTTGTTGACGAATGTACAAGCCTTCGCGCCGGTAAATATAGACCATGGCTGTCCGCGGCATACGTAAGTTGACATCTACAAGTATTCTATCCGAATGCGATATTGAAAAGCAATGCAACGGCGGTGTCAGGGGTCCAAAACCTAATCTACTAAGATCTTATGAATCCCTAAACCCTTATATATCTGTTCGAGTCCAACCCACCATCCTACTTTCAAACCAAATATCCTAGACTCCCTTCACCCCAGGTGAACCACACAGCAACATGAATCACCACAACGGGGTCAATTCATCGTCCTCCTCCACCCTTCAGGACCAGATGCACACTTCTGATCAAAACGACACCGACGGCGACCACGAATACGATGCCGAAATCCATCAATTAGCCAGGAGGTTCACGACTCAATCAGCAGCGTCTGGCCACGGACCTCTCTTCCCCCAAGTGAAGATGGCCATTTGGACCCTGCAAGCCCTCACTTCAGCTCCAAGAAGTGGGCAAAAGCCTACCTGAAGACCCGCACCACAGCTGCTGATGGCAATACTCCTCGAACCGCTGGCATAGCCTTCAAGAATCTCGATGTCTATGGCTTTGGTCAGGCAACCGACTTCCAAAATACCTTGACTAACATCTTCCTCAACGCCACAAGTCTTGTGAGGAAGGCTTTTGGTGATAAGGGCCAGCGCATAGACATCCTTCGCAATCTCGATGGCCTTGTTGAAGCTGGAGAGATGCTCTGTGTTCTGGGTCCTCCTGGCTCGGGATGTTCTACCCTGCTTCGCAGCATCGCAGGCGAGACCCACGGGTTTCATATCAGCGACAACGCAACACTCAATTACCAAGGCATCCGACCGAAACAAATGAAGAAGGCGTATCGGGGAGAAGCCATTTATACAGCTGAAGTCGATCGCCATTTCCCTCACCTGACAGTCGGCGACACTCTGTACTTCGCGGCCCGCTGCCGCTGCCCGCCAAAGGACAAGCTTCCCGCTGGGGTAACACCACGAGAGTATGCCGAGCATCTTCGAGATGTCATCATGGCTATGTTTGGTATCTCGCATACGAAGAACACTCGAGTTGGTGACGATTACGTCCGCGGTGTTAGCGGTGGCGAACGCAAACGAGTCACCATTGCCGAGGCTGCACTTGGATACTCACCTCTCCAGTGCTGGGACAACAGTACTCGAGGTCTTGATAGTGCTAATGCTGTTGAGTTCTGTCGTGTTTTGCGGACTCAAGCAGACGTTCTAGGTATATCATCTTGTGTCGCGATCTATCAAGCACCCCAAAGTGCATATGATGTATGTTACTGCCTTACCTTTCTTAAGATTATCTGGATACTAACTCGATCGCCAGCTCTTTGATAAGGTCATTGTTCTGTATGAAGGCCGACAGATCTACTTTGGAAAGACAGGTGAAGCTCAAGAATATTTCGAGAGCCTCGGTTTCATTTGCCCGGAGCAACAAAGCACCGCAGACTTCCTTACATCAATGACAAACCCTCGCGAGAGAATTGTCCGCCCCGGAGCCAACCCACCTCGCACCTCAGACGAATTTGCTCAAGTATGGAAGCAGAGCCAGCAGCGCTCCCTACTCATCGATAACATTGACTACTACATTGAACAACACCCTTTCGACGGACCAGACCTGCAACGTTTCTCCCAGTCCCGAAGACTTGATCAGGCTAGCGCTCAGAGAGAAAAGTCGCCGTTTAATCTCTCTTACTGGCAACAATATACCATCAACCTCTGGAGAGGAGTCAAGATGCTTATCGGCGACCCCTCCATCACCCTCACCATGCTTATCACGAACATCTTTCAGAGCTTGATCGTTTCTAGCATTTTCTACAACCTGCCCGCCAACACAACTAGTTTCAACCGCCGCACATACCTGCTCTTTTTTATCGTCCTCATGAATGCTTTTGGTAGTATCCTCGAGATCATGACGCTCTACGCAAAACGAAAGGTCGTTGAGAAGCAAGCGCGATACGCCTTTTACCACCCTAGCACGGAATCATTGTCGGCAATGGTCACTGATCTTCCCTACAAGGTGGTCAATGCCATTCTCATGAACACTACACTCTACTTTATGTGTCACCTGCGTCGGGAGCCGGGTGCGTTCTTCCAGTTTCTGCTAGCCTCGTTCGCACTTATGATGTGCATGTCCATGCTGTTCCGATTCATCGGATCTGTTACAAAATCTATCTCTCAGGCTCTGGCGCCTGCTTGTATTATCCTGTTAGGATTGGTGCTCTACTCAGGCTTTTCGCTTCCTGTTGCCTATATGCAAAGCTGGCTTGGTTGGATTAGATGGATCAACCCCGTCTATTACGGACTAGAGTTCGTCTTTCTGAATGAGTTCGTTGGGCAGGAGTTTACTTGCAGCGACTTTGTTCCAAAAGGACCGGGCTACGAGGCACTTGGAAATGGCCAGTTTGTCTGCAATGTGGCTGGATCTGTGGCTGGACAATCCTTCGTCAGAGGCGAAGACTACTTGCAGGCCTCATTCGGCTTCACCAACAGTCACAAGTGGAGAAACTTTGGCATCATCATTGTCTGGACTGTGTTCTTCATGGCGCTTCATTTATTCACCACCGAGTACGTCGCTTCGGAGCGTTCCAAGGGCGAGGTCTTGGTCTTCCTTCGGGAGTCCATAAACAAAGCTTCCATCAAGGGTGCCAGCGATGAGGAGTCCGGTGCCTCCCTCCCAGCTGGGAGGCAAGAGGTTTCCGGAGATACTAGCGAGAAGGTTGAGGTTGAGAGACAAACATCTGTCTTTCACTGGAAGGAAGTCTGCTATGACATCAATATCAAGGGTGAAGCCCGAAGGATTCTCGATAACGTTGATGGTTGGGTCAAGCCCGGTACCTTGACCGCTCTCATGGTAAGTTCACATCTTTTCTTACAGTGGCTATTTCTCATAGAGAGATACTACATGCCATTACCGTGACTGACCTTTTGTTTCTAGGGTGTCTCGGGTGCTGGCAAAACAACACTTCTCGACGTTCTTGCTAGCCGCGTTACAATGGGCGTTGTTTCTGGCGAGATGCTTGTCAACGGACACCAGCGCGACTCTTCATTCCAGCGAAAGACCGGCTATGTGACTCAACAGGATCTACATCAGGCAAGTTCAACAGTGCGAGAGGCTTTGCGTTTCAGCGCAATTCTTCGACAGCCAGCCAAATATTCCAGGCAAGAGAGAATCGACTACGTCGAGACAGTCATTGCTCTACTTGGCATGGAGGCTTATGCAGACGCTATTATTGGTGTTCCTGGAGAGGGTCTCAACGTTGAACAACGCAAGAGGCTCACTATTGGCGTCGAGCTTGTCGCGCGACCACAGTTGCTTCTGTTTCTCGATGAACCTACTTCTGGTCTTGATAGTCAAACCTCGTGGTCAATCTGTGACCTCATGGAAACGCTGACTAAAAGTGGCCAAGCCATTCTTTGCACTATCCACCAACCTTCCGCCATGCTTTTCCAACGGTTTGACCGACTCTTGCTCCTGGCGAAGGGAGGCAAAACTGTCTATTTTGGCGAGATCGGAAAGAATTCTGCTACATTGATGGACTATTTCACTCGGAACGGCGGTCCCTCGCTGCCACCCAAGGCCAACCCTGCCGAGCATATGCTCGAGGTCATTGGAGCGGCACCTGGAGTCACCACGGACATCGATTGGCCTGCTGTTTGGAGACAGTCTCATGAGTACAAGGCAGTACAACAGGAGCTTGAATCACTAAAGTCTGGTAGCCAAGAAACCCCAACACCATCAGACGCCGATGCTTCCGAGTTCAAAGAGTTTGCATCTTCCTACACAACTCAGATCAAGGAAGTGACCAACCGTCTTTTCCGACAGTACTGGAGAAGTCCGCAGTATATGTACTCCAAGGTTGCTCTGTCTGTTGGCGCTGTAAGTTATACCCTCTCACTTTACTTCCTTGTGTCAAGTAATTCTAACAATTTACCAGGCCTTGTTTATTGGAATCTCCGTGATGAACGGAGACAATACCCTTCGAGGCCTCCAGAATCAGATGTTTGGCGTCTTTCTTTTCTTGACCATCTTTTCTCAGGTGGCTGAACAGATGATGCCAATCTTTGTAGAACAGAGGACTCTGTATGAGGCTCGTGAGCGTCCTTCGAAGACTTATTCTTGGCAATCCTTCATGTTTGCTAATATCACTGTTGAACTTGTTTGGAACTCGGTATGTCGCACCATGCCTTGAGACTACGCCTCTTTACTAACATACCACCCAGTTTATCGGTGTCTTCGCCTTTCTCTGCTGGTATTACCCTATGGGTCTCTATCGCAACGCCGAGTGGACCGATCAGGTTGATTCTCGTGGAATCACCATCTTCCTCCATGTCTGGATGTTCTTCCTCCTCACATCAAGCTTCACCCACATGATAATTGCCGGCCTTCCCGATTCCGACACTGCGGCTGGTATCCTGAACCTGATATTTATCATGATGTTCGCTTTCTGCGGAGTGCTTGCTGGCCCTGATACGCTGCCTGGCTTTTGGATCTTTATGTACCGCGTCAACCCTTTCACCTACGTGGTTGAAGGTTTCCTTGGCACGACAATCGCCAACGCTCCTGTTACATGCGCCACGAATGAGATTCTGAAATTCAAGCCCGCCAATGGATCCACCTGCAAGGAATTCCTCTCCGACTACATATCCAGCAGCGGTGGTTATCTTTCTGGTGATAGTGGAAGCAGCACTCAGGAGTGTTTGTACTGTCCCATGGCGAGTACCAATGAGTTTCTGAAGAAGGTCAATGTGAGCTACGACAATCGCTGGAGAGACTTTGGACTCCTTTGGGCCTACGTCGTCTTCAATTGCGCGGCTGCAGTTGCCATTTATTGGCTTGTGCGAGTGCCTCGAAAGAGCAAGAGTAAAAAGGCGTAGAGCATCGCTATAATTCTCGAGTCTGGGTACATTTGTTATTTTTCGTTTTAGAGTCATGGCGGGGTGTTGTCTGCTCTTGCAACTTCAATAATTTAGCTTTTCCTGTAGACCTTTACTACAAATCATAGAAATTAGAATCTCAATTTAAATCTTATGATGAGCCTGATTTCACTTGTTTAATATTTTGATCTTTCTCTTTAGATGGATGACTGAGCCAGTCCACTTACTATGCTGAAAGGACCCATCCTGTTGCCTAAAGCGTATATGTGCTGTCGCACAATGGTCTTAGCAGAGAGCTGTTATGATCGACGAGATACACTCTTTTACCAGCATCGCTGACCCAGAATACGGCTATGAAGCATCGCTCTTACAATTTACGCCTGACATCTTCTTGAATGAGATTGGCGATGGGGATCAAATGCGCGAGCGTTACGCTGAAAAAAGATGCTCGGACATGAAAGTGTAAAAGCAATACCATCTCGATACTGAAAAGTCTAACTAGTTGCATCCAGTGCTTGGGGGTCGAATGCTAGAAAGAGCCGTTAACAAGCCGTGTCAGTTAGGAAGTATCGGTCCTAAATCTATGACTTATAGCAGTTGCTAGTATGCATCGTAAGCTTGATAGTGATGTAGTGTAGTTGTTTGTAGTGCTCAGTAAGCAAATCACGGAAACCATAAATTGGATTAAAGCTATCATACATGGCCTTTCGAGCTACCACCCATCCCCAACATTTCATAGAGTGCGGTCGTGTCTGACTCACAGCGACTCAGAAAGTATAAATAATGGCGAGAATGACAGACGCCATAAAGCGAAATTTATTCTGGTCAAGATAACCAAGCGGAAAGGAAGTCGTATCCAAGTAGTGAAGCTTGATCCAACCTTGAAGAACCAAAGAATATGGTATCCTCGACAGAAACTAAGCAAACTGACAATAAGAAGTCCACCGATTTTAAAATGACACAAGTGACCGGCGATGCAGCTTCTGCTGCCAAGAAAGACACCGAATACAGCTCGAAAACTGCTGCTTCAAAGCCCAAGACTGATACAGCTATGTCTTACTGTCCTTGTCGATGCATTTGTGAGACCATGGTCATGAATTACGGCTACTGTGATATATGCCGATATGGGGACTGTGGTCATGTTGGCCAGTGATTGAAAGAGGTAGCGGGGCGACCAGAGAGGTACTTGGAACAATACTGTGAGAGAAAGAAGTATACTAGCCATGATAGATAAATAACGAATGCGTCAATCGTTTTATATACATCAACGAAGAGGTGTCCTCTGTTTGAATCTGCCACGATATGTTTATAGTAAGAGGCTGACCACTTTTTGTTGCTGCACAGCATCTAGCAAACCCAGCCACCATCGACGTTGTACACGGCCCCAGTCACAAAAGACGCCTCATCACTTAGGAGAAAAGCGATGACACGAGCGACCTCGATAGGCTCTGCCCTTCTCTTCTGTACAGTGCCCGACAGGCTGTTTGCGATATGCTCCGGAGTATCGTGCTGATTCATAGGCGTGCTTACCGAACCTAAACCAGTTAAGACCCTGCTATATCTCAAAGATTATTGACATACCTGGAGAGACGCAATTAATACGAACGTGAGAATTCTCCTTCGCCGCTGTTCTTGAAAGTCCGATAACAGCCGCCTTACTTGCACAATATGCGACATGGCCGGGCGCGCCGAATTGGCCAAAGACGCTTGCAGCTGAGACCTAAAAGCTCAATCAATGTGAGTTCGTAGAACGAGTATTTATGGCTTACAATGCTAGCTCCAGCAGACATGACGTTCAGCTCTGCACGTATACAGTTGAACACCCCCCGTACATTAACCGCAAACATCCTGTCCCAAACCTCATCGTCGTAGTCTTTGAGTGGCGTTGGTTCAGCAATAATGCCAGCCATGTTGACAGCACCATCGAGTCTGCCGAATGTTCGCATAGTATCTTGGATCCAGGCGTTTACCGAATCACTTTTGCTGACATCTACTACGTGATAAATGTGCCTGCCTCCTGATAGCGAATCCGTGGCTTCGCATAGGGCATCTTCGTTGATATCTGCCATGGAGATAATAGCACCTCTGGAGGCGAGGAGTTGCGCAGTGGCCAAGCCCATTCCAGAAGCAGCGCCAGTCACGGCAATCTAGCATGTTAGCAGTTGATAAATGCAGAAGTGAGAGGAGTGCGTTACGTACCACTTTCTCATTAAACGAAGCCATGATTAAAATTTACGAAGAAGCCTGTTGACAGATTGATGACAGACCAGCAACATTCAGAGTGGACAGGCTTTCGTCAAGGTTCCGACATCTTATTGTCATAAGTATCGTAACATAGGTAGGTGTTGTGAATTTCCCCGCATCACATGAAAGCCAGATCTACGAAAGAGGCAACTGAGCCCATGATATTGACTGCTCGTTTCGTAAGGAAGATCTGACATACCCGTGCAACATTTATGACTGGACAACGCCGACAAGCGTAAACAATACTAGCAAGGTACTCGCCAAAAAAGACCGGGACTTTGACAGCAAGCACACTCTTGTAAGCATATTTTAACAGGTGCTATCTCAAAATACCATTGGAAGTTTTGCGGCATCCCTTTCATTCCAAATCCGGCCAATACGATCATTGGTTTCTGTAAAGATATGCAAGCCGCTGCGCTTTGCCGAATCTTCGAACCATTTTGCAAAGAAAACGCGAACATCAGCATCATCGGTCTCACAGGCCGCAATAAATGCAGGCCATATTAATCTCAGCGATCCGTACCCCACCCCTGCATCTAACGCATCAAAGTCAAGCAGGCGGTCCCGGACACCAATGACATGCTTCTCCAGTATCCCTGGATCCAAGTCATAGATCCTACGGTAAAAATACACAGCAAGTGCATGCTGCATGGTTTCGGCCAGGTTAGCCAACAGGTCGACGGACTGCTGTTGTTCTTCATCAACAGAAGCTTCGGTCATCCAGATGGCCTGTCGGACAACAGGAAGTTGCTTTATCCAACGTTCGACAGCTTTCGCGCGAATCATAAAATCTCTTAAGCTCAGCCCAGAACCCACTGTATCACACTGGTCCTTCTCTCGAGCAAGTCGGATGACCAGAGAAAGCATGAATAGATGAAGCTCTGGCACGCCGAATATCTCAGGATACAATGTTGCCGACCAGATGCCAGGATGCTGGAGATGTAAATCATTCTCTCCATCGACTTGATCTTTGACTTTGAGCATCTCTTGATCTAAGTTTCTCCATGAAGTGAGGCCAAATGACAGGCTATCACGACTATGTGCACCAGCTCCACTTGCTTCTATAGCCTCTCTGACTCTGTTGCGATGGTCCGCATTAAGCCTGCTCTCGGTAAAGGTGCTCTCGTGAGACAGCCTCTCAAAGGCATAGCAGTGATGTAGTAAACGGACCTTGCGGGACTTTCTCCTATTCAGTCCTCTCAGGCGGATAAACTTCTCGGTTTCGAGAAAGTAATACTCCGCTTCATCTTTATCGCCAGTGAGTATCGATAGTTGAATCATGGTCAAAAGGGCCATGAGTATAGACTTATATCTGGCCTTCTTCGGTATATCATATGCCGTGATTAACATAGATCGGCAATGAAAGCAGGCCTTTTGTTTGTATGTGTTGCCCTGTTCCAGCCACTTGATGGAGTTGTGTATTCCACCCATACTAGAGGCACTGATGGAAAGCGTTCCGTAAAATGCACACAGACTTGCATGGTCCATATCCTCACCTAATGTAAGGGCTGCCAAGCAGCCCTTCAAGAATGGCAGGAAAAGGATGTGCCATGGTGTCTTGCTGTGACGATAGGGTGTCATGCCACGAAGAATCGTAGTCGCATAGTGCTTCATCAATAATACAGCGTCCTGAGGAACATCATTTCTGGTAGGGGTTGATACCATCTCAGAAGTGTTTGGGTGAGATATGAACTTTGTTTGAGCATCTAACGGTTGTAGGAATGGTGATGATGACCTCCGTATTGATATTGTGGTATCAGACCAGGGGATAACTGAGTCAAGGCCCATGGAATCCCACCAGCCGGGTATCTCGAAGTACTCATGGTCGATACATCCGCTCAAAGGAATATCCTCAGTAATATCAATCCAGTCAGCGCGTGTTGCAACTGCATTATTCTTTGTTTGTGTAACTTGGTTTGGTTGAGCAATTTCTTCGGCGATGGTGTCTCCAAAATCCAATGACGGTGCCACGGCCTCATCATTACCGTCGAGATGTTCAAGTATTTGACAGTCTTGTCCTTCATCACCAGCATTGCGGGTATTCGACTGGTCTATGCCATTCTCATTGAATGTCTGCAAGGTAGACTCGTGGTGTTGATAAAATTGGTGAGTTATTCGGAACGCCCCAAACGGACCTCGTGATATCTGAACATCTGACACTGAATTTTCGCATTCCTCTTCAATTTGACAAAGGTGCCTGTTGGCCGAGCTCGGAGGGATCTGTTGCAGGATACTGTCGCTCATGCACTTGCGCTCTCGGTCGGTAAGCAAAGGTCGCCGGAATCGAGCAACTCCCATTGAAGGATCATCAAGATCGAAGAAGATATCCTTGCTATACCCGCCGCATTCCGTACCTTGAAGCTTACACATGGAACATTCTGGACGGCTTTCATCGCATTTCACGCGACGGCTTCGACACTGAAAATGGTTAGCTTGAGGATGATAGGGCGGCAGGGAATTCTTACCGTGACGCAGCCCCCGAAAGAACGAGTACGCCTTCCTTGACCATTTTTGAGACGAGATGTGGGCTTCTTCTTACAGATGGACATGATGTGACAATTTCGTTCAGGAGAAACATTCTTTGAAGAGAGAAACTACCTCGTGACAGTTTGACGATACCATTGCCACTATCCTCTCCGTAGTGGGGAGGCAAGATAAGGTCGTCACACTAACGACCACCCCGCGTCGGTTGTCGGGACCAACTCCCGTAGTCTTGGGGAAAGTTTCCTATTTCAAAATAAGGGTGCCACAGGTCTCATGTTATCGCTGTAGTCTCCTCCTAGCGATACTCTGATTGTCTCTCCTCGGAATGCCAGACCACGATAGACACATGGCAGGGCGTTGAAGATTGCGCCCTTTGTCGCCCACTCAATCTCTGCCCCGTGTATCGCCAAACATTGGTCATGATGTCGGCATGTGATCATACATCCTCCAATTACAGTGCCCCAGACGCATAAGGAAAGTTATTTCTGAGGATACCGTACTGTATCACGTTTTCTCCACTCAGAGCACAGTAGCGGGGAGCCCTGGGGTTCTAGCGGCACTTTCTCCTCGCGACCTGCAAGCAGAGTAATGTCAAGGCTTGAAGCGATTTGAGTATTTCCTTCGGGCACTCAATTGACATTGATATATAGTTGCTTATATCGAATAACTCGTCAGAGAGCGAACGCCGTCAGACAGAAAATCTTCAAACATTCTCTTACCACATCACTCCCATTTTAACCACAATGGGCTCCGTGCCACAGTCCACCAACACTTTCGACGTCCTCATTTTGGGCGCAGGCCTGTCGGGTCTATGCTCATTATACCAACTTAAGAAACGCTTCCCTGACTGGCGCATCAAAGTCCTCGATGCCGCACCTGACGTCGGTGGTACGTGGTATTGGAACTCGTACCCAGGCTGTCGCTTTGACTCCGAGTCCTTGTCCTACTGCTTCTCTTTTGACAAGGAGCTGCTTGATGAATGGCACTGGAAAGAAGCCTTTTCGCCCCAGCCAGAGACTCACAAATATATCGCCTACTTTGCCAAAAAGCACAACCTCTACAACAGTATTCAGTTCAATACCACGGTCAAGAAGGCATCCTGGAACGATACCAACCATACTTGGACTTTCGTGGATGAGGCTGGCAATGATTATACCACTACCTTCTTCGTCAGTTGCATGGGGTTCTTGTCAGCGCCAACCCTACCTGCCATTGAAGGAATTGAAGATTTTGGTGGGAAGCTGTTTCACACTTCTCGGTGGCCGAAAGATCTCAACCTATCTCGCGATTTTGCCGGCAAAAGAATTGGAGTGATCGGTACTGGAGCTACTGGCATCCAAACCATCACCGAGTTATCAAAGGAGCCAAACATCGAGTCAATCAGCGTCTTCCAGCGCACCGCCAATTGGTCCGCTCCTCTCCGCAACTCTAAGATCTCTGTTGAAGACATGGCGAAGCACAAGAAAAACTACGATCAACTGTTCCAAACTTGCGCCGAAAGTTCCTCAGGCTTCATTCATAAAGGCGATCCTCGAAAGTCGCTCGAAGTGTCTGCTGAAGAACGCCTTGAACTTTGGGAGAAGCTCTATAACGCACCTGGATTTGGAAAGTGGTTGAGTGTTTTCTCCGACACATACACGGATCGCTACGCAAACAGCTTGTACTCCGACTTCATGGCAGGGAAGATTAGGCAACGAGTGAACGACCCTGCGGTGGCGGAGAGCTTGATTCCCAAGAACCATGGATTTGGAACTCGCAGGGTTCCATTGGAAAGTGGCTACTTTGAGGCTTACAACAAGGCAAATGTTCATCTCGTTGACTTGCAAAAGACACCGATTGATCGCGTCACTCCACGGGGTATACTGACCACTGACGGCGAGGAACATACCCTTGACATTCTGATCTGCGCCACTGGTTTCAACGCAATTACTGGTGCCTTCAGTGCCATCGAGTGGCATGGTGCGAATGGCCGCCCGTTGATTACTACCAGCGACATGCCCGATGGCGATCAAGCAATCTGGGTTGACCATAGGCCCAGAACATTCCTTGGACTCACTGTGCCCTCAATGCCAAACATGTTTATGGTTCTTGGCCCTCATCAGCCTTTTGGCAATGCCACTCGCAACATTGAATACGCTGTGCAGGCAGTCTCTGATCTGCTACAGTACTGCAAGGACAATAGCTTCACTTCCGTTGAGCCGACAGAACAAGCTGTTGAGGATTGGACCAAGCATGTGGTTCAGTGCAGTGAGAGTCAGACGCTGATGAACGAGATTGACAGCTGGATGACTGGTGTTAACAAGAACGTCAAGGGAAAGACTGTGCGGAGTGTCGCGCGGTATAGTGGAAATATCACTGAGTATCGAAGGCGATGCGATGAAGTGAAGAAGACGGGCTACAAGGGATTAGTCTTCTCATAGGGATACGGTTTTTGTCTTCTCATCTTTCCGGGAAATATCTGATAGGGATGGACCTGAAGATTCCACAAAAGCTCGCATTGATATCATAGTAATGTGGAAGACACCAGGCTGGAATCCATCGCTATGCATTACGTGATTAGGTTACTCATCTCATCGTTGTCTCAAATTTCAAGCAATCTATTCAGACCGGCAATAAACTGGTATCAGAGGGCCGTTCAAATATATCAAAATTCGTGTTTCTGTAACTAAGCCCTTGTCTTGTAAGCTCATGTTGGTTTTGGTGGGTGTTAACCCTGGTCCCTCGACGTATAAGTGATGCACTTGAGATAACTCTAAGTCGGAATTACATGAACCCCGAGCTCAACTTGCTGCTTGCTCTGCAATTCCACCGTGGGTTGCGGCTTTCCACACCGTACACGTCATTATCCATATCATCTCTCGGGCCGTGTGACATGTGTGTTATCATGCATCCCCCGCTTTCTAAATAGGCAAGTTATATCTGGTGGCTGATCAATGTGGGGATCCCAACAACCCCAATCAACCAAGGAGGCAAGCCTCTCCAAGTTATCTTCGGGTGTCGGCCTCTGCTTCGGGATACGACTGTAGTGTTTTTAGAAGGTAATAGTTGTTAAACAATAGAAGAATGTGCTTAATAACACCATCATGTAGCCTTTGACATACTCCCCGAACAATCACTCATCATTAATCACCACCAAACATCCTTGATCTTATACACCAATATGGACGTCCCAGGCTTTGCGTTGATCACAGGCGGTGCCTCTGGAATCGGCCGCGCCTGTGCCAAAGCATTCGCACGCGAAGGTTCCGCCGGAATCGCACTCATAGACCTCAACCTCGAAGCCCTGCAGGCCGTCAAGTCGGAAATAGAGAATGAACAACTATCGCCAAACAAAGACTTCCAAATTGAGCTTTATCCATCGGACGTTACTGATGAGGAAAGAATCAATCATGTTGTCGGGGAAGCTGCACAGAAATTTGGCCGAATCGACTACGTTGTCAACGCAGCTGGCATCGCAATGAAACATCAAGGCGGAGTAGCATTTGCTCAAACCGCTGATTGGAACCGTGTCGTCAACATTAACCTAAATGGAACATTTTTTGTTCTTAGGGCCGCCGCAAAAGTCATGTTGAAGCAAGATCCAATTCGCTCCGCTATCAACGGCAGAGAATTGCAACGCGGATCCATTATCAACTTCTCCTCCATCCAGGGCGTCGTTGGTATCCCGCTCTCCACTTCCTACACGGCTGCTAAACACGCCATCATCGGCCTCACCCGGTCGGCCTCAGAGGACTACGCGAAAGAGGGCCTTCGTATAAACGCCATATGCCCGGGATATACAGAGACGCCAATGACGACCAAGAATCCGGAGGTTTTGAAGGCAATGCAGGAGCGCATCGGGACAGCTGTTCCAATGCAGCGGATGGGACAGCCCGAAGAGATTGCTGACGGGGTGTTGTATCTTGCTGGTGGAAGAAGTTCGTTTGTCACTGGGTCGGCTTTGGTAGTTGATGGTGGGTATACCCAGAGGTAGTGATAGTCACTGCTGCAGGACCCGTTTTGACGAGAATATATGTATGACATGATAAACCGCAACGTTGATGTTGGTCTTCAATTTTAACTAGTTAGTTATATGTAGTTCAGCGAGCCGTATTAAGCACTTTACAAATCCCTATTCGCGCCTCGCTCACTTGTTCGAGCTGTCGTATAAATGTTACGAGAAAACAAACCATCCATCCTTGAAGAAGTCCCACATCTATAGTTCATACTTCGAATCCTCACCGTCACTTCATTAGTCAGCGGGTTTAGCTCAGTTGGGAGAGCGTCAGACTGAAGTCAAACTTCAATCCTCACATTGTGATATCTGAAGGTCATGTGTTCGATCCACATAAACCGCATTTCTTCTTTTTGCATTGCATTTCTCGCATGTTCATTTACCATTTTGTAGCATATGAGTGTCCACATAACCACAATCAACCAAGAGATAGATATACAATACAAGTACGTGTTTTTATGATGAAGACATGTTTTTCGTTCCACAGGACACGGTTACTTTGAAACCCCATTTGAAACCACATGTCTTCCTATTTTTGGTGGCACTTCATGATCCTGGTCATGGCTTACTCATGGTGGTGAGATCTGACACTCATGGTAAAAGATAGCGTCGAACTTCGCCCCCTCTTCGTACTTCCAATTGCCTTCACAATCTGTTCCTTGTCACATTCCGGCACCCACAAGTGGGCGAAGCCGATTGCCATCCTTATCAATCTTCATCCAGTTTTGTAGAATCCAACATGTCAGTCCCAGTCGAAGGTGAGCCTGGCCGTTGCTTGCCTAATATCGAAGCTTCAAAGAAGATCTACGAGCCTTTGGACACTCAACGCCAAGAGATTCGCTTGTTAACTCTGCATCCGTCTTCAGACGGCGATGAGGGAATCCGTTGCACTCTCTCTCACCTAGCACTCAACCCCTCGAGTCCATCGGGCATACCGGCTTATGAAGCGCTCTCTTACGTGTGGGGAGAGCCTGACTTCACGGAATGCATCACTCTCAATGATCGTCCTTTCTTCATAACACCAAGTCTGCGGTATATCCTGGCGTCACTTCGATTGGAAACCCGAACTCGACTTCTCTGGGCAGATGCCATCTGTATCAACCAGCTAGACGTTAAAGAGCGCAACACTCAGGTTGCTGCCATGCGGCAAATCTACTCGAACTGTGCAAGGGACATAGCTTGGCTAGACCCGATGATTGGCAAAGAATATAAATCGAGCGAAATATACGGCAACCCAAAGCTCCATAAGAGAGAACGGAGGATGAAGAGGGGAATGGATTTGATGTGCGATATCACCCAGAAGAATCCCCAAACTCTCAAGGCCATCCAGGATAAATACAGAGAGGGTCAATTTGCTCTCGACACCATGGCACAAACTTCTCTGCGATCCCTCTTCGAAAGGCCGACACTCTGGAAGCGACTCTGGGTCATGCAGGAGCTTTCTCTAGCTCCTCGTGTGACCTTGATGTGCAAAGGAGCAGAGCTGCAGTGGGACCAACTGACAGCTCTATTTAGAGATGAGCCCTACTTCGACGCGTTTCACATGCATACAATTTCTCACATGATTCCGTACTACGCGGAATTTACTGACGTTTTCGTCCCCATCAAACTCATCGAGGATCAACGTCGACTGTTAAGCCAAGTGTCCAAATTGATGGACGTGTTGGTGCGGTTTCGCGCAACTAAATCCACTAATCCAAAGGACAAAATATATGGACTACTTGGGATTGTCACTGAAGACCATGGCATCCAAGTCGACTACTCAAAGTCGATACGCGATTTGTACAAGCAAACTACAGTCTCGCTGATCAACATGTCTGGGAATCTTGACATTCTCTGCCAAAACCCTTTTGAGCGTAAGGGAGAACCCAGTGCGCTTCAGCAAGACCCTGGAACACCTGCCATGCCTTCCTGGGTTGCTGAGTTCGACGCCAAACGTGAGGACTGTGTACCACTTATCTTCGCCCAGCGAAATATTTTCAACGCCAGCGCCAAACGATGCGAAAGGCCTTGCCGGCTTCTGGGATCTGGCGAGGATATCCTGGTTTTGAAAGGCACCATCCTGGGCACCGTGGGCCAAATTCATAAAAAGACAACACAGGATGAGACAAAACCACAGGAAACTATGAGACTGTACTTGGACGACAAGGCTCTTTCGCATCCGCAAGACCATCTTTACAGGACAAAGTTTGGGGATAAGAGTATATCGACAGGCGAGACGTCTATTCGTGCCTTCTGGCGAACACTAGTCAAAGACTGCACTTTACCCCCAAGAATGCGACGGTTACGCCCAGCAGAAATTGAGACTCTTGATATCCACAACCAGGAGGCCTTAGCCAAGGAAGAGGAGCAGGTCCAAACGTATCAGCTTCATCTCGGCGGCCTCTTCTCGCGATCTGCCTTTAGCTACGATCCAGGTGATGACTTTGACTATAGCAATGTCGACTCTAAAACAGTCATTGTGCCTGCACGGATGATACATGAGACGCATGACCTTATGTTTGCTACGACGGATAATGGGCTGTACTTGTTGGCACGTCCGCATGTTCGGCAGGGTGATGTTGTCGTTGTTCTCGATGGTGGCAGACTCCCTATGGTTTTGCGCAAGGCTGAGCACGAAGGTTTGGAGGATACTTTCAAGGTTGTTTGTTCTCTGTATGTGCATGGTTTTATGGATGGGGAGGCAGATGCCGGGGTGGATGAGGGGTGGTTAAAGAAACAGGACATTCTGCTGGTGTAAATGAGCTTCGATATTTACCACAACTTGAGATTATACAAGAGATCAGAATACACAAAACCAAGTCTGTAAACCACGGTTTCAAAAGTGGATAAATAGTAGGTTGTCATGCTTTGCCCAAAATCTTCTTGTGATAGTATGTATTGTGTGTATATACAAGAGCTTATGAAACGAGGTAGATACAGACATCATGGCTACATCTGTCTCCTTCAAATGTATCTAGATCGAATACTTTAGGAACCGAGCCAACTCAAGAGTCCAGTTCCGCATAGGGTCATTCAGACCTAAGCCTATACCATGGTTCCCATCAGGCAGTACCATAACTTGAGCTAATCTGCCGTGTGCTGCCATAGCCTCGGCAAAGAGATACGTGTTTTGAACAGGAACCAGACCGTCGTTGGAAGTATGGAAAAGGAACGTCGGTGGCGTCTTATCAGTCACCCGGTTCTGAGCCGAGAGCTCTTTGATCTTCTTGGCGCTTGGCTTGTCTCCGAGAAGGTTATACCGCGAGTTCTCATGTGTGTAATCGTCCTCGAGAGTAATGACTGGATACCCCAGAATGCCGAAATCGAGCTTGGCCGAAGGTGTGGTGAGTGTTGTGGCGGCCAGATGTCCGCCGGCTGAGAAGCCCCAAATACCGAGCTTCTTCGTACCGGGACTTTCCTTTCGGATGAGGTCCACTGCAGCAAGAGCTTCCTTCATGGGTGTGGGATACAGTGGTGGTGTTTTGTTGGTAGCTGTTGTGTAGTCGAGAACCCACGCATCGATACCAAGCGTGTTGAGGTATTCTGCAGGCTGAATTCCCTCGTGGCCCATGGCCATCATACTGTATCCACCACCTGGGCATACGAGAACACCAACGCCGGTCGAGTTGGCGGCCAAGAATGCTGTGAGCTGTCCTGGATTGAGCCTATAGACGGTAAGTTCATGTTCAGATATATGTATGAAACCCCTAAGGGATGGCAACTGACTTCATGATGGCGGTTTTATGACACAGATAATATCAACTGGATGACAGTAACAGAAATAATACATACACATGACACGCAGCCAGATCAGCAGAGTCCATCATGATATATCCAAATGTTGTGGGTAATATGGAGGCGGGGAAGCCTGAACGTCGGTCGATCACCCCACACAATCCAAATCGATCACATTTACCCGGGAAGAAATCGCAATTGCCGCCGGGTAACATCCTTCTCTTGGTGGCAATGCCGAGATAAATACATTTCCACCAATGGAGTCAACATGTCTTGACTAAGTAGTTCAAGAGGCAGAAAGGCTATAAGGTTTATTGCAGTGGATAATTAGGTGACTAAACTGCCTAAATCAACCACGACCATATGATCAGTGGCGGAATAAGGCCGTTCAATATGGACGGAGACTTTGATGCAACATTTCTGTATTAAGATTAAACCGGCCACGCTCTGCCGCTCCTATATGTACAAGTAAAATACAAAGATCGCCTCAAAACCTCTCCCATCAACATGTACTTAGCCAAACAGTTTTCGCGCATTAGTAGCCCTGACAGCATTTGCCTGGCTAGGATCCTTGAGCACCTCACTAACATCCTTGTCGAAAGCTGTTGCAAGCTTCGCAGCTGAAGCCATGGGTGTAAAGACAGTATCGGAACCCCAGACAATTTTGGTGTAATCAACCCATCGGAGCAGAGCCGGGATGGCGAAGTTGACGGGCCAAGGACCGGCCAGATCGAAGTAGAAATTCTTGGCGAGCGTCTCCTTCATAGATGCCTCGGTCAGGTTCAGGCCGGGGTAGAGCGCGCTGTACGTGACAATTCGGTCGAGGGTGGGAATGAGACCGCCGCCAGCGTGCGACATGATCCACTTGAGGTTTGGGAACTTGGTGGGCATTCGAGTGTAGAACAAGTCGGCGAACGCTCGAGCTGTGTCGAAGGGGAAGTCAAGTGTAGGCGCAGCGAATTGCCTGACAGCGACAGGTCGGTTAAGAGCCTGCCACTGCTGCTGCGAAATAGCAGGTGCCGTCTTGTCGATGTCGAATCTCAACTCGTTGAACTGGGTGCATGGAGTTGTGGGGTGTTCGAAGATCGTCACATTAAGCTCATTGAGGGCCTCGTAAACGGGCTCGAGGTCACGGTCGCCGAGGTACAGACCGTAGTAGTTGGACATCATGACAATTCCATCGGGCTTCGGGTTGAGCTTGGTGAAAAGATAGTCGATCTCTTTGAGAGAGGCCTTGACGTCCGGGAGAGGAAGAGAGGCGAAAAAGCCGAACTGTTTGGGGTATTTGGCCTTGAGTTCAGATCCATATGTGTTGACCTTGCGGGCTAACTTGATGGCTTTCTTGGTGGCATCCTTGGACGGAACATTGAGGTAGACTCCAGGGCTTGAAATTGACAGAATCGATTTCTCGATGTTGTTCTCTTTCATGAATTGAAGATGAGACTTGGCGTCCCAGCTCTAGATATTCTAGTTAGTTTCAAGACTATTACAATCAATGTTTGTGTACTTACAGGAATGCCTGGCATACCATCGGGTCCTGGTGTGTGGCCCGCCGCTCTCAACGCATCCGCATAGAAACCAGGAACAAAATGCGCATGGACATCAATTTTGGCTGACTTGGTGTTGGCGGGTGGCGGGGTGCTTTTGCAAGCATGCACCAAGAAAGAGAAACTAAGAAGCGATAAAAGCTTCATGTTGAGTTTTCAGGATTAAATTAAGAAGAACGAAGGAGCGTGAGGAGCGTGAGGAGCTTGAGGAGCGTGGTGAGAAGGATTATAAGACCACCATCTGTCGCCGCCCGTGGGATGGTTACATTTATGCATGTCCGTCAGTGGCTCAGTACCAAGGTGGAATCTTACGAGGTAACCTGGGAGATTTGCAATCTGCATGCCAAGCAGGGGTTTTTTTGATGCCTCCATGGTCTGCCAACTCAGATATGGGAAGTGCCTAAGCACTAAAATGCTGAATTAATGCGATTATGGTGTTCATCAACGGATTAACAGGGCGGTTGTTGGGCTGTGCTTGATCGTCACTACAGACTTGAGGGTTTTTGGACTAAAAGAGGGGCTTTCATGCCTATCTAAACGATTTTCCTTATCTAAGCGGTGCAATAGCGTTGGCGATCAATGGGGTAGCGTCGCAGCTGTCAAGGCAGATTACAGTACAGCCTTATAGTCTACAATAGCGCGTCGAAATGCAGGACGCAAATCCACAAGACATTTGATCATGGTTTCAGACATTACGGAGGTGGCTTTTCAACTGTCAACCGTTGAGACTTATTCCCGGCTTCAATGGCCCTTGTTCTTATCCTTGTCATCGGTGTCCAGGGTCATCATCGATCCCAGTAAAAGCCAGCCGTTGATGACCCAACAGAGAGTCTGGAGATAAGAATGAAAGGTCCTTTTATTCGCGCGCCGGGTACTCGGCTACCTCCATGTTCAATTGAGCTCTCCCCATGTGTTGCCCATATCTATTTAGCGTTCGGGTACAGGTGATGCACCTTTGTTTCGGCAATTCGGCCATCCTCTGAGTGCAGAAACCTCACTAGCACAGACAGAAGATCATCAGTATCCATGAGCTCCAAGACACATGTCCAAACATGATTCATTTTGTTATATCCCGTTCAATTACATCAATATTCATCTGTCCAACAAATATACATTGGCTTTTCTGTTGTTGAAAGATTATAACTGCTGTATCCCGGAACCCTCGGTTCCGTCTGTACGACATCCAATTCCTGTAGGATCAAGATTTTAAATTTGAAGGATTCGCATCCACACCCCGCATGTGCATCATCCTGCTCAATTGATGGTCGTTCGGCGAAACTTGAGACACCAAGCAAGCCCCAACCTCACTAGAACGCCAGATAAGGGCAGGGGCGGCCTCGAATGATCTGACGAACCGTTTTTGACTTCATCCCTACTTGAAGTTTTGGAGTGGTGTGGTTTCACCCTGTGGAAAGCGTTCATCCTACGGCACGCATCCCTTATATTAAATATGACCGAACGCCAACCGGAACTGCTCCTTGTCCGCCACATTATATGCAACCTGACAGCCATAATAACTAGGAAGGTGGTAGGTTGTCATGCGGCGTAAAATGTGTTGGATGTTCGGAGAGAAAAACAGGAAGGATTTTGCATGCAAGGTACAAAGTCAAGCTTTCGCCAGAGGAATTGTTGTGGATCAATTGTAATAGTTCAGATATCTTTCATCGACCATGTACGTTGCTGATATTCTTGTGCCTGAGCAATGCCATAAGTTGGTTGTGGTTGGTTTTCTCTTCACATGCCTTGCTACTGTTTTTGTGCTTCTAAGAGTCATCACCCGAGTTTGGTTTGTGAGGAGCGTTGGTATTGACGATGGCTTTATTGTTCTGTCAAATGTGTGTTTGCGCCATGTCCTTTGCCTTCTCTCGCTAACACACTCAGCTTGGTACTTTGGGATTCCTGGTTGCTGCGATGGAGCGTATGTACTGGAATTCAACACAATACCTGCAGAATTATTGATTTGTTTTAGAGGTTCGATATGGCCTTGGACTACCTCCCGACCCGAAACGACTCTCACCATTCATCCAAGCGACAACAGCCAGCGTTATATCATACACAATATGTCATCTTGCGGTCAAGCTGTCGATATCGTTCCAATGCCTACGCATTTTCATAACGCCAACCGCGCGCAATCTCTTCATCAGCCTGATCGTGTTCTTTTCAGTCTATGGAACGTTGTGTTTGATGTTGACCATCTTCACTTGTTACCCCGTGGCAAAGTACTGGGACGACTCGATACCTGGAAAGTGCCTTGACAACCGAGCGATGCGATATGCCTTTGCGGGGATCAACATTATCAACGACATTACACTTTTGGTGGCTCCTATGCCATTCTTGAGAAACTTGCAGATTGCAAGGAGGATCAAGTTCATCTTGATGGGAGTCTTTGCAGCTGGTGGAGTGTAGGTTCATTATCTTCCTTATTCTTGCAGGATTGATGTTGACGGACGGCAGTGCTTGTATCGTCGCAATCATTAGACTGTACTCGCTCTGGGCGTACAGCTCGGTGCCCATTTCAGAACGGCCAGGTAAGCACCCCATCCGGTTGCGAGGGATAAAATCTCTAAGATCATCGCAGTCAAAGGCATCGACATCGCGATATGGTCCGGTCTTGAATGTAACATCGCCATCATATGCGCATGCGTCCCTTCCCTCAAACCTCTATTCTCAAGAGTCTTCCCCAGCTTTATCGCTTCTCTTCACTCGTCCAAAACCCATCCCACAAACAACCAATACGCAAACGGGGGTTCGCACACCTACAATAACATCTCGAACTATCCTCATGACCGGAGTCGCTCGCATCGAGGTGTCGATACAAAGATCACAGTGCAGCAATCTTTTGAGATGAGAGCGACAATCACCAGTGACGATACTACAAGCGAGAAGAACTTGGTGACTGTGAACACGTCACAGTACCGTACAAAAAGATCATCACACCAGACGCCAGGCTAGGTGTGTTCGGAAGCATATGAATCATTTGTAGTGTACGCGGGTTAAGTTATGATATTACGAAGGAAATAGCAACGGCAGGTGCTTGTTGTGAATATGATCACGCATACTCACATTCTCAAACCTTTTTGATTACAAACATGCGTACTCGAGTTACGCCGTTGATTTAAGAGTTGCGTCGGTTTAGAGAATCCTGATTCTTCGTATGCAATGTCGCCTCCCACATATGGGCCTTTGCAGCTTGTTAAGGATATAGTGAGGAGAGCCAGCGGTATCGGTCCTCAGGTGGAGCATCTCTGAATAATTGCTAGTATCTCTTCCTAGCTTTCCAGGGGAGTGTGGAATATCTGTTCCAACTTCTACTTCGTCATCGTTCAAGTATGCCATGCTTGGTATAACATTCTGGAGACGATTGGCTATTGAAACTTTTGAGATCATGATACTGTTTCCGAAACGAGGTGAATAACATTGTCAAGACGGACTGTGAACTGAGGCGACGATACTCAAAGATTTCACTGGCTACTGGGTAGTCACTGAGTATGACGATGTGAATCCTTCTTGCCACAAGAGATCTGGGGGACTTGCAAAGGCTGACTTGTATCCCAGGTGGAAGCTTGGCAAGCGAGATTCGGTTGGAGGAAGGTAGGGGATGGAAGTGGGAGTAACGCTGCCAGATGAAAGATGCAGTACCTAGTGGTTGGGCAAAAGAAATTCTAGTTTCACGGGGCCTGTTTGCTCTAAAGAGAAATGTTGTCAACTAAAATCCTTTGGTCTTAACAAACTACCTAGTATTACAGCGGGTTTTCTTTGTTGTTTTTATAACGCAAAGGCAACCTGAGGTTCTTCTGCTACACACAGCAACCAGCTGCAGTATCATAGAGAAACTACCTCTATTGTGAGAGTCCTTCGCGTTTGAAGTCTGGCTACTACGAAAGCTCAACGTGTTGGACAGTAAAATCCTGCGGTGCAGGCTTGTTCACTCCTGCAAACTTAGCAACAGTGTATTGGCACTGACCGCTCCCGTCGTTGTCCACGCATCACCTGTGAATCATTCTGTCGCTAGCCGAGTTTTTCTCAGGCAGCCACAGCCTGTGAAACGACACCGTCACCGCTGGAAAACATATCGGCTGTTAGTAGCCACAAGTGACAAATATCCCGGTGCAGCAGCCCGCCTTAAAGAACAACCCACCACCCTAGCCCAAACGTTAACATCAGAGAGAGATCTTACACAACGTGCAATCCCTCTTCTCGTAAGTCATTATGTTGTTTCTTTTTCTTTTCATCTCGTTTCCGTCCTATTGCAATCAAGTTGACAATAAATCTAGTTCTCTGTATCTAACCATGGCATCACCACTTGGGCCGCGACGTTCCACACGAACCTCAGCCTTGCAAACACCTTCCAGCACCGATCAAACAATGTCATCCACAGCCCTTCCCACTGAATCAAACATCATCGACCACCCCAGCGGCGGTCCGTCACGAGATCCTAAGATGAAGACCCTTAAATCCAGAAGTGCTCGATCGAGAGCCGCCGAAGCAGTTCGTTACAAACACAAACTCAAAGAGTTCTGGCCCAATGAAGATTGGTATCCTAGCAAGCATAAGCCCAAGAATCCTGATTGCCCTAAAATACTATCCGGCATGTACAATGTCGTGCGAAGATGGGTCAAGCTAGGCCACAATGTCGATGACCTTTGGGCAGAAAATGGTCTTATGGAGCAATCTATTAATCTGACCAGTAAGAAGATTCTGGGCCAGATATCGATCTCAAGAGCGAGAGAACTCCTGTGGGTGATTGAACGTGATATGGCGCAAAAAGAAGAGGGTAGGGACTTTCTACCCCTCTCGAGAAAAAGCGTTCCACGACCAGATCTCAATCTCAGGTGGACTCCTCCAACATTCCTGCTCTTGATTCGCCCTCCAATATGCCCGATCATGATATCAACAGCGCATCAGAATCCTCTTTCGGGTTTGACATCACTTTGTGCGCTAACGAAAGCATTGGAGGCATCTTGCCACCTCGCGATCCCGCAACAAACAAATCACCACCTGCCAATTCGCCCAAGCGAACCAGTCATGATCACAATAGCTCACCCATCTGCGGCACTCCCTCTCAACCTCGCGGCCTTGAAACTTCGACGGTCGACGTCCTCCGACAGGGAGGAATGCTCTGGAGCAACCATATCTGGGATTGTGTTCAAAGCTTTACTCTTCCTCCAGGCTGGAAGGTGTTTGATCCGGGCTTCCCCTTCTCCAACGAAAACCACATCGGTAACAGGGACCGTATAATAACGAGTCCACGACATCTGGTCTTCTTCTGTCACACGGAAGGTCATTGGTCACTTTGCTATGTTGACACTCAAGGCGACGAGATATGCCACTACAACTCATCCCAGAGCATTCCGATGCCTCTCGATAGTCTTCAGACTTGGCTAAACGCAAACAAGATTGGGTTTGACATGAAGATCACCGAGAAGGTAAGGTTGAACAAACATTGGCTTATTAATTCGATGAATTAACATACTATAGAAATGCCCCCAGCAAAAGGACAGTCAAAGCTGTGGTCTTTATGCACTCGTTTTCCTCAGGGCTCTACTCGAAGGAAAGGAAATGCCACTGGAAGTCGACCTCAGCCTAGAGCGCTCCTACTTTGCCGAAATGGTCGACTCACATGGCTCGAAAAGGGACTCCACTCAAACTGACAGCTCACCAATTCAAGCACCCGCTCCTGATGAGTCCGATTCTCCAACGACTGTACGGGTTGAGCACGAACTTTCCCCTGCAGAAGAACCCAGTCCAGCTATGACTTTGGACTCTCCCGAACCCGAAGGACCCCCTCACCCATCAACTTCCCAGCCTTGGCCAATTCCCAGGCCCCAGTTTGTTTCTCCATCACCAACTCCATCACCCCCGAGTGCAACTGCACGGTCTTCGCCAGGTCTTGACCTTGGTACCAGTATCACCGTCCAGGAAGCCATACGGGATTTGGACAATCATCGCAACAAGTATCAAACTTTCAAAGGAGAAGTTAGACGAATGGAGTCAACAAAAGCAGAAAAGGATGAGGAATTGATACGTGCAAAGACGGACCTCGAGCATCGACGAGGTGAGCTAGAGTTGAAAAGGCAGCAGGTGGAGGACATGGAGAATGCCACTATGGATCTTGACTCACTTGAGGAGTCTGACCTCCAAGTTCGCCAGTGGATTAACGCTCACCCTCCATTGGCGAATGAATCTTGGCGAGCTGTGATGGAGGGGATTGTGGCACTTGCTGATGCCAGGCGTGCCAATGCGTTCGCGGAGGACACCGAACGCATCTCTCAACTGGACGAGCTGCACAAATCTCTGTATGCTACACATACCGAAATGAAGATTCTTGAGGAAGAAGTCACAGCTCGCGAGCTTTCTCTGCGAGAGCTGGAGATCGAGCTCAACGCAAACAAGACTGGTCTGGCACTTTTGAAACGGCAGAGAGCTAAAGCTTTTGAGGACAGCGATGTCGATATGCCCGACAGAGAAGAATGAGAGCAAGACTGAGGAACTCTAAATTGCCGATGGTATGGTGGTCAAAAAAGGAAAGCAGCAGTAAGGGTGGCTTCTAGATCACATCATATTCCAGAATCACATGTATTCCAGGTTCTCAGAACAGGAGAATGGAAGATGTTCCCAGAGATACTCTAATAAAGTGTTTTAAGCAATAGTTTCGTGAAACTTGCGTGATGCCTGTTAGAAGACATTGAAATGAAGATCTTTGCAACTCGTAGCTGCAGGAGAGCGCAGCAACATGAACAAAATTTGAAAGCACATACATCCTACAGTATAAGTACGGGAAACATCCTGCAGTGATAAAATCAATGCATTGATTTACAGCCGAGCACTAATAAAGTGCCAATGAGCGTGCAAGAGATGTGACAATTGTCTTTACTTGGTTGGTTGGTCCAGGACTAATCCAAAGTCATCACAAGCCGTCCAGTCTTCCTGCAATCCAAAAGAACAGAAGCTAAGGGACGAACTTTTACCTCCGAGGCCGTATAATACAGCTTGTCTCCCATCTTTTCACTGGTTTGCGGCCTAAGCCCTTTTGCTACCAGTACTGCATGAACGATGATTCTATCGCCGGACAACCCCTCCAGAACATCAACGTGTGGGAACTTCAATAATCAGGATATAAATATCAGGGCAACACTTGGTAAATTGTGTAAAGGTTTAGAGGAGATTGTTCAAAATCTTGCAAGTCCACTATACTACATAAAAAGTGTTACGCGAATGGCAAGATGCGCTATGTGGTTCAGATGATTAAGGCCAGGTTTTCGGTAATCCTTTTCTTTGCAATAGAGAATCGAGTCGGATCTGGTAATATCATCGCCGACTTCCCTCCAATTGGAGTCCATACACAGGCCCCCAACGCTTGGTCGGAAGCTGGCTCGGTAGACATCGAGGAAGGTCGCTTCTCACAAAGCAATATTGTTCAACAGCAGGCATCGTTGAGTTTGACTAGTCAATATTGCGCTATCAATCGCAATACCATCTTTGACAGATTGGTCCCTCGCAGCCGGCAAACAGCGAACTATCGTCTTTATTTTTATCTTACCGGCGAAGGAACGCAGCAAGGACGAGGGAATTCTTGGGCACAAAACAAACCAACAGTGTCTTCGCTTTGTCAAGTTGTGTTCGCATAAGGCAACGGCAATGCCAAAACGTGCAGTAGTGAAGCAAAGGTGTTCAAATCTCTGAAGGCTAGAGGGTATCATTGGGAGGATTACACGCTAATGGGTATGTGTATGTTTGTTTGTGAATCGAAGGATTACATTAGGTAGTTGAGGGTATATACGAAGCATGAGCTAAATACACATCGACCAAATATTTGACAGAGATTTGCCAGTCTGTCGCGCTGGATGGTATAAGGGATGGGGTGATCCACGAATCACGCGCGGTCGGTAGCGTGCTGTTCGCTAAAACTGCGGCGCCGAAAGAAGCGAGTGTCAACACAAGGTCAGGTTGACGAGCGCAGAGCGTCGGGCGATCCTTCATGACCCGCGTTGCGCGAAAGATAATGTAAGGTTGTAGCAAGGCTTGCTATGGACTAGAGCGACAGGAACTTGAATGATACAGGCCACCTAGTCGACGATTGAGATGTTTCGAACTGGGCTACAAGCATATCCAGTAGACTGCCGCCGATCCGGAGCGAGCGTCTGTTAGGTAGCTTCGAACGATCGGGTGGTATTGGCCATGTAGGTAAGATGAAGTACTAGTGCAAGAGTCCTTGGACAGGACACTACTGGATCTAATGTCGTGACTCGCCTCGGCGCTGAAAGCCGTGCTGCTCTGTTTGCCGAGTCTGTAACAGTTTGATGCAGAGCACGTGGGTGCTTAAAGCCACATCGGCCTTTGCTGCACGACACAGTGGAGACCGTCTAGCACGCTTATGATGCTGGTAATGTTGTCGGTAGCCATAACGAGATGCGATTCCAGTTTCGGGAGGCACCTTCGCGCTGGCACATTTCTTTGATCAACTCTTGTGACCAGTCGAGACTCAGCCCGTTAGGCGCGTGACGATATCGTCGTACACATCACTCCTGACTTTATCGAGAAACGACTGGGCTACACCATTCTCGTCTCTATGTTCTTGGATGGAATCGACCTTTGCATCCAGATCCTCTAGGTCGTCGCGCAACTCGACCAGCCTGGTGTCGTATCCCTCCAAGACAACAGAGTTCTGTGTGTCTTGGCCCTGGAGCTGTTCCACGTCTCGTTGTAGGATGCTGAAGTCGTTGCGAAAGGTTGTGACTTGTTGGCAGAGCTGGTCAAGGTCTTCTTTAAGGCTTCGGTTCTCCTGTCTCAGCATTGAGAGCTCCTGCTGAACAAGCCGGTCCTGCTCATTTCTTGCTTTGAGCTCAGCCCAAATCCGCGCGATCTCGTTGTCTCCGTCTTGACTATCGACTCGTCGCCGTTTTCTCTCGTTGATCGGTGGGGCGGGCGGTGGAGGTTCGGTCTCGTCGTAGGATGGCGGTGCGTCTTGGACATGTGGCGATAGGTTGACGATCTTGGCTCCAGAGCCACGATACATGCTTGCAAGATCATGGTGGTCATGAGATAATGTCAGGCGAGACTGACTCACAGCGTCGCTGATACACTGGAGCTGGGCTTTGGACAGCTTGGACGCCTCAATGTAGACACCGAAAGATGTTACATCAGAGAGTATACGAAGAGCGTCGAGAACTGTGCCCGACTGTGATCGAGTTGGTGCCAGCGGTTCTTTGACGGCGATAGGAGCGAGAAGCTGAAGACTTTTATTCACTTGGAAACTCAAGCGAGTAACCGGACTATGGAACTTTTCTTGGACTGCATCGGGAACTATGGTGACAGAGGTAGAGTCAAAGGACGTGATCGAGGAGGGCGTGATGGAAATAATGATGGTTGAAAGACTGTTGACGCCTTTGAGGTTGATAGGGAAAGATAGTTCGACAAGAGCGCGAGACTCGTTCATGCGGAGTTTGAGTGTGATGTTGTCGATCTTGGGGTCGGGCCTGGCTAACCAGTGCGTCGCCTTGTCGTAATCCCACTCAACGACAGCGGGCACAGTCTCGTCAATGTTAAGACATGATGAGGTAGAAGCGGACATTCCTGCGATTTATCAGTCAATAACCATGGAACATACCTTCTAAAGCCAAGCGATACAGCACGAACAAAGAGAGCCAGTTCCGCTAACAGGCAACCAAATCAGCCTCCCGAAACTCGGCAAGTCCAAGAAGGTCCCTTCTGCAAATCCCGGTCCTTCCAACGAAGGAGGCTAAGCACTCGTTCGAGGGGTAGGAGTCGGCAATTAATGATGTGCAGCGCGGTGTACCGGGTCTTTGAGCGCGTGTGAAGCGAGGCGGAAACGTCGTGATGGGATGGATATTGCGAAAAGGGCGAAAACCGATGACACGAGCAAAGAAAAACCAGTTTCGCTAACAGGCAACCAACTCAGTCTCCCGAAACTCGGCAAGCCCAAGATGGTCCCTTCTACAAGCCCCGGTTGTTCCAGCGAAGGAGGCAGCGCACTCGTTCGATGGGTACAATTCGGAATTTTATAACGGCTGTAGCGCGAGGTGCCGGATTCTTTGAACGCGTGGATACGGTCGGGAGTCGAATGTCGAAATAAGGAGTGACGTACGATGAGAGAATCGTGAGTAGTGGCTTGTCTGATCTCCAGAACTCTGCAAGAACAGTCACGTCGCTTCTCGTGATTCGAGGTCGTGGTGTCAAAGAGCAGGGGAGGAGGTTGGTAGTGATGGTGATGATACTGGGCCTGCATCAGAGCGGAGAGCGTGAGCGTGGAATGATTTCTGGAGCTAAGATCACGTGACCTTGCCTGCTTGGCGTAGAGACGCAAGGTTGGCGGCAAAGAAGAGAAACAAGTACTAAAGAGGGCTGACGTTACAAGTGAATTCTCAGGTAATATCTTATTGTTGAATTCTATTAAAAACAGAATCAGTTAGGCAAAGAATAACACATCGTGAAGAGGATTATCCCGTCATTCGCAGACTTCGGGGATACACTGATCCGCTCCGCGTTCTCCAGACAGTGCGCACGGGCGCAAATGGATGATAGCACTGTGTCTGCCGGTTTCTACCAAGATACCCTACACAAACCAATACCTACGTAGTATGATTCGAGATTCTTTCATGACCATTGGCATTTGGTATTCGTTACGACAATGTTGAGTTCATTTGTTTACCTATATCATAATACAGCTATACAATCAAAACATATCTGCTTTTTTCTTCCTTCTTTTTCCTAATTCGCATCACAAAGTCACCAGCGTATAGACATATATACAAATTGACTAGAAAGTAAAAACATGACATAACTCAACAAGCCGGAAACGATAAACACCTAGGTAACAACCAAAATTCGCGCAAATGATTCCAAAACGTACATGCATATCTCAACAGTTAGTAAATACACATGCCGTTTGTGTTTACCCATTTTCGTCCATTAATCTAAATATTACAGTTCTCTGGTTCTGATGTCGGATTAACCTTACTCCGACATCCAGACGCGATTTGACGCGACTTCCTCAGCGCGCAGGGAGTGTTAGACTCATACGTCAAGGCATTTTCATGATTTTGACCAATAAGGGGATAGAGATCAACGTCGAGTCGGCGCATAGTTGGAGCATATGAAGGTATGCAGCCGCACCTGTTGAACCAGCCAAGGCCAAAAATGCCTTCTCATTTCTCCCACAATATAATGGATGTCGTAGATGATATCGTATGTATACAAGGGAGTGAGCAATAGGCTCCAGGCTGGAGCCTATTGAATATAAACTCTAAAAACACAGCCCGAATTAACCTTTCCTGACGAAGGATCATAAGATCAACGGGGGCTTCTGCGACATCGGAACTGACGTGACAGGTATGGCCGATACTCGGCCGTCCTTGGAATGTTCGACAGATGTGGGTCTGGTGTCCTCGGAGGCGACTTAGGCTATCAAGGCTGATTTCCTGTCACGGATAGAAACAAAATTGAACAGGCATTGACTCCGCCATTATAATGCCATACGATTCCAGCGGAGAAAAGTCATTGTAGTCAAAGTGACGAAGCCAGTAGTCGAAGAAAATGCTACGAATATGAGTTAGAAAAATCCACGAATGCGAAACGTGACTCAATTTCAAACCTTTGGAATTCCTCTTCGCTGAGATCATCAGGCAGTTTTCCCACAGTTTCTGGAGACTGTCCAACGTCAGGAGGGCTAAGGCCTGCGTGTTGATCTGCAAGCTTTCGGAGCCTTTTTACGGCCTTGAAAGCTTTATTGTGCACAATAGATAATCGTCCCCCGTGTTCGCTGTGCTCAGTCAAGATCTCGATAAGTTCAGATTGCATTCGGCGTGTATCATCGGCACCAGATTCTTCTGTTATAAGACCTAGGAGTAATGCCGACGAAAGTCCGTAGTGGACGAGCGCCCAAGTGCGAATGGCCATGCTCGACATCGATTGTAGCTTGATAAAGGCACGTACACTTCGTTTTAAAGCGGTTATGAAGCGCCTCATCGTCCTTACATAGTCGCTACCAGGAAATATCTGAGCTGCGTCTTTCCGTAGGATCGACCGGGAGAAAGTAGAGACGACAAAGTTCTGATGAAGTTTGAAGCTATAGTGCTGTTGAAGCTGTTGGATTGAGGTGCAGGCCTTTATATTTTGCAACTGGTCGACAACAGTGATTTTATCTAGATCATGGAACACAGCAGGAAGGCTGGTTACGTCCGAGGACCCTGCCCCGGATTTTGCATGTTGAAGCGCCAAATGGGACAGCGAGTTCATGGCTTGCTGATACTCCAGAAATCCCACGAAATCTTTTGGAGGAAATAATGATGGTAGATTCGACTGCAGGCCCATTTCCTGAGAGGCTGGCGATTGACCAAGGGCCAGAGAGTGAAAGGCATCTTGTCGGACAATGGAAAGCCTGCAGTTGATGTAGAACGTAAGTACTATGCTTGTAAGAACGGATGAAAACTTACCTGAGCCTACACTGCTCCAATTCAGTAAGATCGGCTGTCTTGGAATAATCATCATCGCCGAGACCAAGAGCTAGTGCCAGTCGAATAGTAGTACCGCCCAAGACCCAAGCTGCGCGAGGGTTCATGCCATTCTGCAACACATGGCCGAGAACAATCAACGCTTGTAGCATTTGCTTGGATGGATCCCACAGTAGTGTGGATGAGCCGAGATAATTTAATGCCATCTTCACTGGAAAGGGTGAGTCAATTGTATCAGAACATCAGAGACTGCGACTTACTCTCTCTTTGAGACTTGAGCATTCGGCTTGCAGGTGCTAGATCGGAGAATTGCGCACCGGCGGCGAAAACAGCATGAAGCAAACAAAGGGTATGATTGTCCAATTTTACTACTTCTTGCTCACCACTAACAAGCTCAGATATAAGCTCCTCGAGCTCATCAAGATCGTCAATGGCATATTGAAAGGGGTGGGCTTGATTGCGATAAAAACGAAAGAATGAAATCATGTCCTGCTCAACAGGAAGTGTAGAAACAGAAAGCTCGTGTTTGGGAACTTCTTCATCATCAGAGGCATCGTCCATCCCGTAGTAAGGCAAAAATCCTAGTTCGCAGGCCGTAGGATGCTGGTACTGGGCCCAGGTGCTGTCAGGTTGTGCTACTAAATTAATGGAGTTTCCACCAGATCGGGAGGGTGTTGGCAGCGAAACTTTGGTGTATCGGCTGGTTTGGACTCCTGACATTGTTTGATTGCCATTATCATGGCGAGGATTTCTAGAGATAGTTTCCGGCTGGCTGACTTGACGCTTCGGGCCTCGTGGGTTTGGAGTTTGTTTATAGGAGCATAGATCGGAATGGCCACGCTTGACACAAGTTTGGCAGGGCTGTTGGTGATTGCAGCGGACTTTCTCTCTCTACAAGGTAAACAAGCCTTACGATTGCGTGATAATTGTCTTTCGCGCAACAGCTTCTTCAGGTCTATCGGAGGAGTGTCCATGTTCGCGTCCCGCGGGCAGCTCGGAGTCCTCGGGTTACTTAGAGTATGTTGTATGTAGTGTTTCATAGCAGATTCGATTTAATTGAGATTTAATTGAGATCTTTCGATGTCGTATATTCTGTTTACCTGACCCCGAGTTTCTATCTAAGGATAGGAGATTGCGAAACTAGTAAAACTCGCTTCTGGTATCCGTGGACCCAGATACCATAGCGCTAAAGCCACAGCCTCATCTCCTATGTTCAACTCTAGGAGGCATGTCGAGTTTGTGGTTACCAAAGAAACTCGTTATTGTCAAGTTGGACCTATATTTTCGGAAATAAAATTTACTATATAACGTTCAGAATGTTGAAACATGTGAATTTATTTATAGTTCAGTGTTTAGGACCTGGAGTAGTCAGCAATTGCCGTTTTCCCGGCCAACGCATAGCAGGATGTGGTCAGTGCCTGGAAGGCTTTCAAAGAAAAGACACAGAGTGTTTAGAGCTCGGCACTTACTCCGATAAATTTGGAGACACAACGTCAGAGGATGACCAGAATATGTTTTCTCAAGTCTGGACCCTGAAAATTGTCATAAAACTGAACTGTAGCGGCTGTGCTTAGCCCCGGTACCCCATCAGGCTAGGTTACCGCGAGAGACGGCTAGGCCCGTTTCGAATTCTCGCATGTTGCCGAAGAACCGCTGTAACGTTGGCAGCCACGTAATCTACGTAACCTGGAGAAATGACTGCGGAATACGGCATCGTGGGTGGAGAAAAGTCGATGCTTCGCCTCACTTGAATCTACCGCATCGCATCACGGCACGGCACATCTCATTTCGCTCTATATTACTTCGTTACCACTGGCCCCGTTCCAGTACGAATGGACCACTGACAACAGCAAGCGCAACGAATGCCGTGCATTAGACTGGGAGCTAGTCCGGAACCAGGACTCAGGTACAGAAGCAGCAGCCTACGATGGAACCAATCCTTTAGTCCCTGGCACTTGACTGACCAAAGGAGTCCTTCTTTCGCACTGACTGTAGTTGGTTTTCTCGTATTGCTATACGTTATTGGCAACCTCCCCAAAGCGGTTATAGCCGAAGCATAATGAACGCGTAGTTGGGCCAAGCCTCACAAGAGCTGTAAATACCCACAATCATAAATAATGTATAATGGGCTCGTAGGTGTTGTTTGAGCAATTTCATTCCAGCCTGTCTCTACATTCCGTTCACTTTAGCATATCAGGATGGCTGAGTCTACACATCACAAAGAGTTTCGACCCAAGATCCAGACCTTGGAGAACAACCCCCTTTCACATTTACTTCCATATGGCTCCTTAATACTTGCGTCCAGCATCATCTGCATAGTTCTTCTTACCAACTGTCTTGAAAGATGGATTCTACCTCGGATTTACAAGAACGTCTATCACACCCTCGAGAGCACTAAAGATGAAAGACGACGACGTTCCTTTGTCTACTTCCACGTTGGCACCATTCTCCTTATTGGCATTCTTTGCTCAGGAATTTATCCCATAATTTGCTTCCTCGTCGGCAGTGCCAAGTTCTCAACACTCCTCAGTAAAGGTAGTGCTGTTACAATTGGAGACTTTCTGCTTGTCCTTTCCGAGATCTACTGCGGTTATTATATCTTTGAGATGTGTTTCCGAACAAAGTTTGCTAGCCCCATCAGTATTGCACACCATACTGGGCTCCTTATTATCACTCAGACGGCACTGAGTCTCTTCGCCGACCCAGACAAGCATCGCGAAGCGACGTTGGAATTTTACATGTGCATGGTTTGGGGTTAGTCAAAGCCCCTACTGGATGAATTGTTCGAACCTTTACTGATAAATCCTGTTTCAGGAACCTTCGATGTCGTAGTCGAGTTGCCCATCTTCCTTTCAATGATAATTTGGCGAGTCAAACGCGACAACTCAGCCTTGCTATCTCGACTAGCCTACGGATGCTGCATTTGGGCAATTGTAGCCGCCATAACCGAAAGTGTCGTTACTATATATCTTCTCCACATGTCCTGGCACCGCTGGGGCATCGAATGGCGCATCATTACTCCTTTGGTGTTCTCGTTGTGGATAACCACACAGTTCTACGGGGCGTCTCGATTGTATGCGATGGGTCGTGCTGAGCGGCGAAAGCTGCACTTCAAAACAGAACGGCCGTTTTCAGCGTAACCTGTAAGCAAGGCGCTGTGAATTGATTGCAATATTTCCATATTTTGTTTGTTGTTTTAGATAAATAGACTAGCAATAGAATGATATCCATCTCTCAGAAATAAGATCCCCATCTGTCTGCACAAGCTCGACTTCTTTCTTTAATGATACTGGAATTGGAAACCCGTTGCCATGAATTGAATTGTTCTCTAACTCGATTCAATTGGCATGAAGTGACTTCTTCTTCTCCATGGCCCTACCAACTGCGACTACGATATATGCTGTGGCCTTGCTATCCAAGAACTCGAGCACATGCTCGATCTTCTCCCCGCTCTCACCCATAGTCATCAAGAACATGTATTCTTTGTCGCCGTGTTTCAAGCGATCAAGGAACCTGGTTTCAGATTGTGCCCACACGAGGACTTGACGCAAGTATGTGTTCGGCCAAATATTCTTAGCCTTGACAGGGAAGCTGGACATGACCCTAATGGAGTCGATGCGAGCAACCTGTGCGTCTGGTCGAGCGGACCGGGCAGATTCATTGAGGCGGGTGCGAATTCGAGTACGTAGTTGTCACTCAAGATTTTGGAAAGAGCTTCTGTGTTCAATGTGGTGTAAATTTGTAGAAACGCTGATGCTGTTGCAACCAGGCTTGAGACAGCTGGTGCCACATCGATGGGTGGGATTGGGACATGTTGGTGACTGATCTGTTACCATTTGAGATAAGGTAGAAGGGAAATATTGATATGTTATTTCAACGATTTACAGGAATTATATAGCAAGATATCTTGTCAAGGCGAGATAGTTCTGGTTGTGCGATTCCGCCGGATTTAGGACCGGTTGCTTCAAAGCGCCAGGCCATGAACCCTGCTGAAGACATCTCGGCTTTTTCAACGGACGGAAAATGTCCGACAGGAATGAGAGACGTCCTTGGTTACATAGAATATGTGACGTAATTTATTCACATCGAATTTATAGTCCATAAATAACTAGGCTAGTGCTTTATGTCGCAGAATGATGAGTGCCTAAATTGAAAAAGGTGCGGTGCCCCGTTCCCATTCCTACTACCAGTACCTAGCAGATTACGGCAAGCCGATAGCAGAAGTACAAGTTTCTGCATCGAGGACTTGAACTTCCACAGGCGCTCTTAAGGCATTCAATAGGATGAAAGAGAACATATCTAAGACTCCTTAGTGCCGTAATGAGAGATCAGTTTTCATGGGTTTTAGGTACTGCCCTTGACTATGGCGGGTGCAGGTTTAGGCTAATTAGATATATTATCTTTACGTTTATAACACGATTTTCGGTCAGCTTAGTCTAAAGTCATCGATTTAGCATTTAGGTAGGTGATACAACAGTCAATTCCCCAAAAGCAGTTAGATCCTAATCATACACAGCTATATCTGCGGCATTCATAGTCGGATTCGGATTTCAAGCTGACATGGCACTGATGGTAGCTGACTGATTGTATCTCAGTCAGATCAGAGGATTTTAGTGCTTACCTGATAAGACAGAGTATATTGTGGCATTGGGTACAATGTGGTGATTTATAGAAGAGACTACCAAGACAGGAAGGTAATAGAGCTTGACAACACCATCCTGTATCTTGCGCATACTTTGCCGCTGACGAGCGGAACTCCGCGTCGAGATTATAAGACCCAGCTTTGCCTGCATGCTATTGACCGGAACACAACTCTTTATAACTTCTTCTTATTGTTCTTCACTATGACCATGGAAATACTTGCCCAAACGGTCAGTTCGGACCCAACAAAACTTCTGAATGACTTTCTGGACAAGAATCCTGCAGTTCAGATTATCATTCTACAATGGGTTGATATCTGTGGCGTTGTAAAATCCAGACTTTTGCCTATTGCAGCTTTTAAGAAGCTCATCAGCTCGGACAGTCATTTGGACTGTGCTCCTCTCGATACATGTGTGCCAACAACATCCGAGTTCATCCCCATGCTTATGCCGACCTTTACAGAGAAAGGAAAAATTTGGCCTGATATTTCCACTTTGAGAGTTGCGCATGACAGTTCTGGCCTCGGCAATGCAGCAGTTTGCTTCGCTAGGTTGGACTTCCGAAACACTGATGCTCGGTCAATCCTGATATCCTCAGTCGACAGGGCTAAGAAGGACCATGGGATGGAGTTCCTAGTCGGGATGGAGTTGGAGTTTTGTTTGCTTGTTCCAGGAACGCTCGAACCTGCTGAGCCTGCACCGCCTGGCGTTTCGGTCACGGTTCGCACGCTCCGGTCCAAGGTTTGGCCGGTCCTGAACGAGATTATCATTGCACTTGAGGAAGTCGGTGTCCGCGTTGAACAGACCATTAAGGAGTATGGCATATCTGCTTATGAGGTTGCACTCGCCCCACTGCCCCCAGTTGAGGCTGTCGACGCATATGTGTACGCCAGCGAGTTGATCAGAAATGTGGCATACAAGCATGGTCTACTTGCTACATTCTATCCCACACCTTACGAGGGAGACCAAGGCCAAAAGAATGGAGAACATATCCATATCTCTACAACCAGCAAAGACGAGAGCTGGGACCCAGATACCACCATGGCTGGAATCCTGAGCCATATCCCGGCCTTAATGGCACTCGGTTTGACTCAGGTCGATTCTTATGAAAGGGTCAACGTTGGGAGAATGTGTGCTGGTGGTCTAGTTGGCTGGGGCGATAACAATCGTGACATGCCCGTCAGGAGAGTCACCAAGAACCACTGGGAGATCCGTGTGAATGATGGCACCTCGAATTCATATGCTATGGTGGCTGGTATCATTGGCGCTGCTCTTGATCCAAAACCGCTCGAAATCCAGAAGGCTAGCAGTACGTACCGCTTAAAGTCTGTTATATATGCATTTACTAATGTTTGCCTAGAATTCACTCTGTTCTACACCGAAGAGGAGAAAGAAAAGCTAGGAATGACGAAGCTTTTGCCCAAATCGCTCGACACCGCGCTGGAAGAACTTGAGAAGGACAGAGCTTGGGCTGACAAGGCTCTCGGCACGGAATATGTTGACTGGTTTCTCGCTTTGAAGAGGGCAGAGATGAAGACAGTGTCTGAAATGGAGTCCAAGCAGAGAAGACTTCATATGCTTAACTTCTTTTAGTAGGGTTCGGACTTAGCCACCAATAGTCTTGGGTTTAATATAGTTTGGTACTTGTCTTTGATCATATGTCTCGTGGTGAAAATAAGCCGAGGGCTTCGCGCCATACTTTGTCCTGCCCTTATTATATGACCATTCTGAACTTGAGCAAATCTCGCTGCTGAATGCTCTCAAACTTGTCTTGCAACTCATCCACATCCCATTTGCAAGATAACCATCGTCCATTCAATGCATCTTTTCGTGCCTCGAAACCAGATGACTTCAACAACCACACAGAAAATGCGCCCACGAGGTCGGGACTGTCGTTCAACACTACGTATAATCAGCTTTCATGAGATTGTAGGGGGCACTGTAGGCTACTCACAATGTTGAATATCCTCTGATGCCGCTCGCGCAAACTCACTCTTCATTCCGCCTGGGTGGACACTGGCAACGAAGACCCCCTTATCGGCATATTGCGCATGAAGTATCTCAATCATGCGAGCTTGAGCAAGCTTACTTGCGCAATAGTGAGATGTGGTTCCGAAGCCAGTGATGCCTAGTGCCGAGATTGAACTAATGACAATAAAACTACCTTTGCTAGTGAGAAGAAAGGGCAAGAGATGATGAGCTGCCAGCCATGTGCCCAAACAATGAGTAGCAAAAGCCTTCTGTACGTCTTCAAACTCCTCTTCAAGGACTGTAGCCTTAGAGAGTGGTCCTGAGAACCCACAGTTGACAAATACAGCATCAAGCTTCCCATTGAACTTATCCTTGACGGCGGTAGCAATCTTGGCCACGTCGTCATTGGAACTGATGTCGCACGATATAGAGACTACCTTGGCGGACTGGTTGATAGTACTGATTTCATTGGCTGTTGTTTCCAAGGAATTTTGCGTGCGGGCTGCAAGTATGATACCTGATGCGCCTGCTTTAACGAACGATCGTGCTAACCCTGCTCCTGCGGCTCCTCCAGCGCCGATGATGCACACAACATAGTCTTTTGGAAGTTCAGCGGTTTTAGGATCGATGGCTGTGTACGGACTGTTGTGAGTCTTCGAGATGAAATCTCTAACTTGTTGAGCGTTGGTGAGACTTGGTGTTGACATAGTTGGTGATATTCTCAAGCGACAGGATTTGACAAAAGCCAGTTTTCAGATGTTCCAAAGAATAGGATTTTGATATCAGTAGATTGTGTAAGTCTTTAGCTATTATCAACAGTGCTAGGTCTAATATATATATGTGTTGTTTTCGGACTTTGTCACTAATGCCGACATCTGACGCACGGCTTGTCAGCCACACAATGAAGTGTGATACGCCTGGCATGGATTGCCAAACTTGGTTATTGTGGCCCGGACATAATAATTCCATAGTGTTAAGTCCGCCATCGACTTCTCTCTTTAACTGGCGTCCCATCACAATAAAATATACCTATGTCGTTTGCAAGGGAGTCTTATAAGACGAACAATCCAGTATAGGTTCATTATAGTGTTCGCGGTCAACGCATGTAAGAGTAAGAGCTTGCGAAATTGGCCATTCAATTATTTCACTTCAAAGACCGTTTGGTAGTTGAAGTCCGGATATCCTGCGCCCAATGCTAGCACAGTGCAGTCTTACTCAACGGTGTATGTCAATGCTTCCCAGTACGACAATTTGGATCTAACAGTGAATAGAAGTACAAAAGATCGACGTGCGGCAGCCTGTATCGCAGCGAATCACTTGATCAAGTATCTGGAGGGTGCAGAAATGATGACCAAACCACAGCGTACTTAGTCGTGACTCTGAAGCTCTGTATTTGCCGGGACACTGATTGGGGCTTACTTTGTTCGGAAACTTTCGCATTTTAACTATTCAAGCCATGACAAGGACCATGTGATCATGATCTAATCGCTTCTAAACGAGGTCAGTCAACCAATTGAGTACGCGGTAGTTATATTATAGCGTGGACCGTGTTCACTATGTTATCTCCTGGCCTCCAGAAGTAGATTCTCAGCACAAATGCAACAGTGCATTGCCATGGGCGTATCAGGAAGCCACTGTCACTCAACAAAGAGACTGTGATGCGCGGGTCAGGTTGAGCCAATGCCTAAATATATTATGCTGCTTATCCACAAAGGACTTTACTTGAAGTATTTTTCTTTGTGACTCTGCTTAGTTATGTGGACTATGTCGAAGAGATTGCCTCTATCATCAATTCTCCAAATAGAGTGTTATCCTAAAGAAACTGCATCACTATGGCCAATTCTCCAACAAGCGAAGAATGCAAATTTAAGGGGTCCTATGCTCTGAGCCTTGAGGATCTCCATTTCGATGCCCGACACCACATCTTGCTTGCTATAGATACCATCGCGGACCTCTTCACTTTGATACGTGCCTCGCCTAACTTCTTCCAGCAGTATCGGCTCAACAGGACATTTTGGCTTTCGCATTGCTTGCAACTCGAACTGGGTTCCTTGGTCATAGATGCACATACTGTTCACTTAAGCACAAATTCCAAGTTTCGAAGTGAACGCACCGCAGAACAAACCAAGGAGTTCATCAAAGCTTACGAGGTGCGACGATCGACGAGCATAGGGACACGATTGGACTTGCAAGAAAACGAAGATATCGCTCCCGTTGTTGCATTCTACTCTTCTACTATCAAGCCCCTGGTTTCCCATTACGTGGGATGGACCCAGGGTAATCAGCGCCATCTATCGGCTGCAGGTCAGCTAAGCAAGACCGAGAAAACAAGAATTGTTCGCGGTTTCTACCGCTTTCAGATTATATGCAGCCTTTTCGGCCCCGATGTTTTGATCGGAAGATTTTCTTGTGGACATTAGCAAATGCTTGGGCATTTTCTGGATATGTTCGAACCTTGGGAGCTAGAAGAAATCATATGTATCTATTGGTTTATTAATGACAAACACCTTAGTGTATTGGAAGACGTTGCGTGGGATTTTGATGAGGACAACCCCAGATTTGACAGTAAAAAGAGGGATCCATACATGCCAGAAGGCGCCTACCACCTTGAGATCTTTGGTATGTCTTTACTCCCCTACCCTGACCAGTGGGAGTATTCTGACTATGTTTTGTCGCAGGTGATTTCTACAGGAACGGTCTCAACTCTTTAGGACTGACAGTATTGTCGTCAATATTTGAAGCTCGGGATCACGATGAACTGGTGGAAGCAGTCGCGAAACACATCATCTCGGGAGATGGTCAATGGATCGATACGACAATTGACGAAATCTCTCAAAGACAAAGACGCGATCGCTTGTTCTCAAATCGCGACAGGGCTCAGCAACGCCGCTATGCAATACCTTTCAAAGGTGACAAAGAGAACCTACCTCCATTGGCCTGGGTGACGCTTTGGAATGGGACATCTAGCAATCTCTTTGGGTCGTACATACCAGACAGCCTTCGTGACTGGGGTTATGTCATGTGGGATACTGGACGTTTAGTAGATTCGGGTGCTATTGCTACTCTGAACGATGATGCATAAAACAATGGCTACACTGGATGGAGTGGTGAATTCAAAGACCCCAGAGACTACATTTGACGCACATGCTCATAGCATAACGCGATAGGTTCTTCTCAGACACGAACCGTTGACTGATAATGGAGGGTTGTCCAGTCGGACGCTTGTTCGGCAGCACAGTTTGCTCGGACATGTGAGCATAGTGAATGTACAAGAAGTGCCTTTCAAGTGAATAAAATGCTACACATTAGTCACCATAGAGGAAATCTGAATGAATATATCATGAACAATGAAATACGGTGACAGTGGCCAGTACATGACTGAATCAAAACCTTATGGTCTGTAACAACTGAACACGGGACGAGAACAACCGACATATTCACTTGTTCAGGCCACCAACGGGATGAAACTGCAACAAAAGAATGTGGTGATGCGCAAAATACGAAACTGAAGTAAATGGAACATTATACCTGTCGTGGGTAAAAGACAGATACATGATGTTTTCCTTGCATATGCAGCCCTGCTTTGACTTTGAAGAAAGTGAACAACAGGATTATCGTGGAAGGATGGTAACACACATGAATACAGAACATAATCAGAGCTTCGAACAAGGCCCCCCAGAATTTGTATAAATTACGGCTTTCCCGCCAGTAATCCAGGAAATCTAACAAGCTCAACAAGCACTCACGTTTTTGACACTATCTTGACAAGGTTCTATCCACTCAGACCATCTGCAACATCCACTACATCTCCACAACTTCACACCACCTACAGCGCAGAACCGTCAAGATGGAATCTCCTACTGTTTCCACCCCATTTTCCGTTTCCGTTCCTGCGTCTCCCGTCGAGGAAAAGCAGGAATTCTTCCCTCCCACCATCTCTGCTGGCGAGGCCCCCAAGCCTCTTGAGTGCCGCGGCACCAAGCCTCGCTGTGCTTGTACTGGCTGCACCGGCTGCACTGGCAAAATCTACTGCATCTCTTCTCAACAGTGCTACGAATGTTACAACAACTGCCTCGTCTAAGAGATCCTCATAAACGGCGTGGGCAGTTGTGGCGATGAAATTGGCTGGGCATAGGAGTTTTGTTGGGGAAAAGGTCCGTCTAAATCCACGAGATAGTTAACTTGGACTATTCTGCAGTTAAGACGTTGACAGGGCTTGTTTTATCTTTCTGATTGCCCGGGTTGTTATTTCTTGGGATTAGGTAACATGGTGCTGATAAGCTTGTTTAGTCAATAAAAAAAGAGTTCGTTCTCATTAAAAATCTCCACATATGACTTAAGTGGTCGTGATTATTCGTATAAATTGTAGCGAAATTGGAAGGCAAGTCTTTGTGTGCTTGGATAACTAGCCTCGCCAATTCTTCACGCCGATCGCTGCTACAGGCAATGCTCGATTTGAAGAAGGCTTCTAAAGACTCCAGGACGCAATCAGCCTTAAATGTTTAATTTTAGCATGAACCAAATCGTGTCTAAGCCATGCTCTCCATTTTAGGGCAGAGGTCCCTGGAGGATAACATGTCACTGCCACTGTTGCAATCAAATTGCTGACATCTGAGACGGCTTAGCTTGCTACGGACCAATCAAGAGGTGGATGAATGCTGCGCTGTGCTTACTCGGGCAGGGGTCATTCCCTGGGGACTCCCTGTAGCCGTGTCGGTGAGGATTAACGATCTGAATGAAAATCCGCCTGTCAACAAGCAGAAAGAACATAAAGGAGAACATTGTATCGTCCATAAATATATCTATGCAATTGAAAAGTCCTGAGCGTATCACGTATTCATATAAAGAATCTCTATATTATCTTTGAGGTATGAATAATGATTTACAGACGATTTCTCAGTGCCCCCGCAAGTGGATTCATCGGGCTGACAGAGCCGCTCAGAAGAATTCTTTGGCCCGTCTGACAGGATTCAATCTGCTGGGATAGAGTAAGAGCTGCGGCCAGAGAAGCGGGACGATATTGTGATGATCCCGGCGTTAAAGCCTTTCCAATTCTTATGTTAAAATCATCTTCGCCAATGCCGATGACAACTTTATTTTCTGGTCATTTACCACGAACACTCCTTGATGCACTGAAACCTCCTTCTACGAATATAGCCCTCTAGTTATTGTACACCAGAAACTATCCATTGCCCATCATGGCTCCTGGTCTTCCCGATCTTTCCCAATACCCAACTGGGTTCACGATTCTACGAATTTTTCAAGCTGTTCACAGTATCATCACTATCGTGGTGACCTCCTTCACGATCAATGCTATCGTTATGCCAAGCAATTGCTTGCTGATTGCTACCGTACGTTATCTCAAGTCCTTGGTAGAATGTGGAGATTCTTAGTCAATGCTGACCATCCTCTCAAATTCAGAGCTCAATGGCGGTTTTGTTTTCATTATGGATGGCCTTTGCCCATCTCTCTTTCAGCCGCTTGTACAACTTCTGGGCGGCTTTCATCCTTGACACTTCCCTTACTGTATTTTGGGTCGTCTCGATGGCTGTCCTTGGATCTCAGACTGCAGTTCTATGGATCCACGGCCAAGACTATTGCAAGGAGAACAAGTGTCCTGATAACTTGACAACTATCAGCACCTTCTACGGATACGTCTTTGCTACTTGTTTCGGCCTTGCTGCCATTGGCTTGTAAGTCCCCTTATAACATGTGAAGACCCTCGTACTGACCAACCGTAGTTTATTCTCGTGCGCCGCACTCATATTTCACGGTGTAGTCAGTTGTCGCCAGCATAGATACAACAAGATTGGCGTGAACAGGGACTCTGTACCGATTGATATCGCCTCCAAACATCCACCGGAGTCCACTGCGTACAACGTCTGAGTACCACTTAGTTTTTCTTTCGCAGTAGACTTTGCCGTTTTAATGATACCCCGAATTATTTTGAATCCCTAGCAGACATTATTGACATATATAATCTTGTGAATCATTCAGGTGAAAACTCTGGTCTACGGTTTAGCGATTGGTTCCGAGACTATAGCACAGTCGACGCTAACCCACAGGGCAAGCCTTCTCATCATGAGTTTGCAAGAAATACACTGAGTTTGCCATCTCTAATCGAAGCCCAAAGAATTACTGGTCATTTATAATCAGATCATTTGTCAAAACACAAATTCCGACACCAAAAAATCCTTGTCGCATGAATCTCTCACGTTAAGTCATTCAATCGGCGACTCAAGTCCACACTTTTCGGGGTCCGAAGGCGCCAACTAAACAAGTCCCCGAACCTTAACGGATTCTTAAAGACATGCCTTTTGGCAAGTAATGGAGTCGGGCACTAGACTTGGACTCATAGCAATTAATCATTCCAACAACCTTTATCGCCCTCAGGATATAAGACACCATGTTCAAGTGCCGCAGAACAGTGGCATCAGCCTTATCCACCTCCAGCATAAAAACGGGACGCCTGACACCTTCTGCAGCGACTCGATCTCGATATCACAGCCAAACTTACAGGACTTTGAAAAACTCTCGACCACAACATAAAGACGGCATCATAGCAAGACAAACCCACACTTCCCAGCACAGAGACTTCTCAAGAAAAGATTACGTCATGGTCGGTAACGATTCTACTGGCAGCACATTAGAGATGGCAGAGCCAGCTATTCACCCTCTATTCGAGCCAGTCACTGGAACATGGCAATATATTGTTGCCGACCCCACCAGTAAAAGCGCAGTGATTATCGATCCTGTGTTGGACTACGATCCTGTCAAGGCTACAGTGTCGACAGACTCTGCCGACGCAATTGTCAAGACTATTCGCGACATGAGGTATAAGGTCGACATGATCTTAGAAACTCATGCCCATGCCGACCACTTAACTGCAGCGTCCTATCTTCAATCTACACTAGCCAAGAGTCAAGGATCAAAGCCTCTCATCGGTATCGGTAGCCGTATTCGACAGGTGCAGAGCTTGTTCGGAGAACGATATGGTATCTCACCTGAAGAGTATCAGACAGTCTTTGATAAATTATGGGAAGACAACGATGAGTTCAAGATTGGCAACCTAACAGCTCGTGCTGTTCATTTGCCCGGACATACACCAGATCACATGGGCTATCACGTCGGAAGTAAGTTTCTACCCATACAGCTCTTCAGGTCTCATACTCACAGGAATTTTAGGCAACGTCTTTGTCGGCGACTCTATCTTCCACGTTGACATTGGCTCCGCCCGTGCAGACTTCCCTGGTGGTAGCGCCGAAGCAATTTTTAACTCAGGTCGCAAGCTTCTCGCTTTGCCAGGTGAGACAAAGATATGGGTAGGGCACGATTACCCTCCGCCAGGCCGAAGTGCTCCTGTACCATTCGCCACTGTTCAGGAACATAGGATGAACAACAAGCATCTCAAGGACGGCACGCTGGAGGAAGAGTTTGTTGAGATGCGGCACAAGCGTGATGAAACTCTGGCGGCGCCGCGGTTGATTCATCCTTCGCTGCAGGTTAATATCAGGGGAGGAAGGCAGCCAGCTCCTTTAGCCTCTGGCCATAGAATGGTTCATTTGCCGCTCACAGGACCATCCTGGTAGATTGTTCCAGATATTCGGCGAACTTCTAGGAGTTTACTTCGCGTGGTTGTTTTTTTACATCATGCTTGTGTATTTTACAAAATAGCGAGGTTTAGCAGGCAGAAATATTCATCTCACTTCCACTTGAGTTGCATAGACGTTCACCATGATCCTTACGTTGAGCCTACAGCGATAGATGTGATGTCCCAATGATAGGTATGATGTGTCTAGGCACGGGTAAAGGATTTGACAAGAGATTCATGACATATGCATCGCATCCTATATCATAAACTAGGTTTTGACGAAGAATGTTAGGAATTTATCGGTGACGCTAGTCCTGCACTGTATGACTGAGAATCTCGGGGTTTGATCTATGTAGCCGAATTGAATAGCGGGATCTCTGACCACTTATCAACCCACAGAAGACAGGTAAGACACGGCGATGAACAGTAAAGACAAGATATTATGTACTGGTCTTGGACTCTATCTTAGACTTCCACTTCTAACTCTAAATCTATAAAAATTACAAATTGATTCTTAACTCCTTGTATTAGGACAACAGCATTCCTGCCACTATTCCAGTACCAAACATTGAAATGATAGTGATGAAGGAGCTTAATCCCATACTGGCCATACCACTAATACCGTGACCACTCGTACATCCACCAGCGATACGAGCCCCGAAAGTCAGGAACAGCCCGCCTACAAGAGTGATCGGCAATGATGGTGTTTCACTGCGAATCATAGCCTCCCGAATCGCCGGGACATTGAACATAGTCAGCCAAGACCCCATCATTAATCCACCCGCGAACAGAATGCTATCAGGGATTGCCTTGGGCAGTGTGCCGTTGAGGATGCTCCAAAAGACGCTCCCAAAATCTTGATATACGGCGCTAACACCGACAGGCTTCTTTGCCAAGCTAACAGAAGCAAATTGTCCAAGGCCGATAACAAGACCGCCGACAACCGGATGGAGCAGTGTGACGCTCCGGGGTGCATAAACCAGTATTGCGGTGAGGATGGAAAGCATGGCCATTTCGTAAACGATGACAACCCTGCTGGTTGACCACCCGGTAACAGCCATAACGGATTCATTCCCGGCTCGGCTCGGCGGCTGCTGGCGTGTGACAAGCGGCTTCAACTTGATCCAGACAGCGCCCGCTAATAGACAGCTGCAAGCGAGCACCCTGCTGTTCCCAATATTCGCCGTCGCTTGGACGAGGACCGTGCCGGGACAAGCCCCTGTTAAGCTTATCCCCAGCCCGATCATGGCACCGCCAATGACGTTGCCGTCGTAAGCTCCTATCCAACCATGGCTGCTGGCGGATTTGGCTGGGATCTTTTTGTTGGTGTTCCTGGTGTTGTAGGCTGCGAAGATGGCGGCACTCGTGGCAGACGCAGTGAGAAAGGTGGCGATCATGTGGAAATCGGAGAGGTTAAATTGGTTCCTGATGACTTGGGGGCTTGCTACCCCTGAGAGTGTCAGACCTGTGCCGAATACGGCGCCTGTCAGCAAGTTTGTCATGGTGGTGGCTGACTGCATATTATGAAGAGGCTGAAACAACAAAAATATAGATATCTATAACGGATACAGAAAAATAAATGACGAGAATTCATTATTTATTAATTAGATTTAGAGTTCGCCCTATTCCTCTATCCTCTATACTATCGGTAGTGAACCTTTAATCTAGTGCCCGACAAACGCGCTCGCTTTTAATTCAAGTCCCCGGTACGTACCAACCAACACAGACCCTCCCCGGCTTGTGTCCGCGGCCTCGGGGCAGACGGAGTGGAGACGACGGGAGTTCGGCCGGTAGTCGGACTCTCACCCGCTTTTCCGCCCGATGGTGGATCATGGATCAGTCAGTTTCGGTCTCGGTGTCAGTGTGTAGACGGCAGTCGCTTCTGCTCGCGTGAGCCAAAGCTGCGCTCACCGCCTCACCGAGGTCGGCGTGGAAGAAGGGCCTGTCTATCGCAAAAACAGGCTGATGTGTTTGCTTTCCAGCGCCCGATTCCCGGTGTGCAACCTGATCGCCTGTCTTCGGGGTCTCTTCTGGCCCTGACCTTCTGACATCACCATTTTGCGCGCCGATCGAACTCTCGTCATCTGCAAAGGTCTTCTGTTTCCTGATTTTACCGTTTGCTTCTTCGCTTGCTAAGGGAAGGACTGGCGCCCAGCTTCCAATCGTGTGGTAGTCTTCTGCCGCACTGCGACCAAAGCCTGCAGCTGCTAGAGCTCTTCGAGCCCATCTATTGTGTAATCCGCCGAAGTGCCATTCGATAGTAGATGGACTTGCCCATCTGTCCAAGGCATTTCTGACATCGACCAAGCCTTGAACACTTGTGATGTCGATATTGTGAATTGTTGAGCAATCGATAACAATCGCTCTTAACAAGGGCACTTCGTCATCCTGCTTGTATACAGTCGGTTTGTCGCACCAGAGTGCTTCTGATCTGTCCGCGGATGACTCTTCTGCTGGGCGTTTTGTGTGAGTGTAGACATAATCCGTCAACGTTTTGAGATGCTGTGCCTGGTTGAGGTAGTTGAGACCCTCTGGGAAATGGTATATCAGAACACCGCCATGAGGAGTTTCCAGTACAATGTCCCTGTTGGAAGCATCGTTCCTGGCCAGGTCCAAATAAAGCTCGCGCACGGCTGCTTGGCCCTTAGGTTGCGCAGAAGAGTGCTGATTATGACTAGAGTCCATATCCTGAACAGTAACTTTGCCCAGAAACTGACCCTTGGTTCGCGCAATACGAACGAGTAAGAGCAAGAAGGAGAGTCCAGTGGTAACGTATATCGCGGTCTCAAGTCCTGTAAAGACAGCTATCACGACACCAGCCACCCATATCATGCATTCGAATGGTGATAGACGCCAATATTTGAGGACTGTAGAAGGTGGTGCAATGAGACCAAACACAGCATGAATAATAAGTCCTGCTAGTGATGCCCTTGGAATGAAGTAGAACACTCCTGTTAGAGCATAGAGTGCTAGAAGCAACATGAATGCGCTGAAGAGACCAGCCAATGGGGTTCTGACACCCGCTTTTGACAGTACAGCTGATGCGCCGAACGATCCAGTACAAGAGTAGCCACCAAGGAAGGGTCCCAAGATGTTTGCTGTACCTTGAGCCATAATCTCTTGCGATGGGGCTACCTCGTATCCCACCTTCTTGCCAAAGCTCTTGGCAATGGCAATATGCTCGACGATAAGGATGATGAGAATGATGGGACTCTGAGGCAGAATGGCTCCGATAAGGCTGCCGTTGAAAGATGGGGGGCCAACGTGAACAAATCCTGAGACGGTCAGTACGGAACATTTGTGCATCACATAGCTGTAATGCTATTAGGAGATCGACGTACCTTGTTCTATGTGACCCACGATTCTGAACTTGCTTTCATCCGCAGGTAGATTGCGATTGACTAAGAAGCTCACCAGTGTATATAGTAGCATGGCAAATGTCAATCGCAGGGATGACATGATCGACCACAGACGCTTCCTTGCAGGCTGACGAGCCTCTAGTTTGGCAAACACAAACTTGGCCAACTCCAGTAGGACTAAGCAGGTGATACCGATAGCAGCATCAAGCTTTGTATCGCCAAGCTTGCGGAATGTGGATATTAACACCCTGTAAGGCTCATCTCGTGTGTTGACACCTGGAATTCCTAGTAATACGGGTAGTTGGGTGCACATAATGATGATGCTGGCGGCTGTGATGAAGGCTGAGACGGGGATGTAGGGAATAACCTCCACAATCCATCCCAGTCGAAGTAGACCGATTGTGAATAGTATCAATCCCGTGATGAACGATAGTGTTTTGGCGATTTCGACACTTGAGTATGTGTTTGGGTGTGCTTCGTGGACGTGGGAGATGACTTCACCAACAAGGAGAGATCCCACCGCGGTAGTCTGAGAGATTGGAGGTTAGTAGTGACCTCATTTAGGTTTGGATAAGACATACACCAATAACGATATCTTTTGACGTTCCAAACAGCCAATATGTCGCTGCTCCAGCGAAAGATGTGTATAGTCCAAAGTCAGGCGGGAGTGTCGCCAATAGGGCATAGGCCATTGCTTGTGGAATAACAACTAGCCCAACGGTAAAGCCGGCGATACTATCACCAACGAGCCATCGCCAATTATATCGTGGTAGCCAATTGAGACAAGGAAACAGAGATTTCATGAATCGAACGGTGCCATCTGCTGTCGGGATACACTCGCCAAGTGCTTCTCGCACCGTTGGCTCGGCCTCGTAAAATGGATGTTGTGTCGATTCCTTCATGGTGAAGCTATGAATGAATGCTTAGTGGAAATGCCCCAGAATGAGAAATTGCTTGTTTTGTGGGCCGATAGCTTTAACTTATAAGTATCAAGGGTGAGGCCGACAGCCGTCGCTTTGGACGGTATCCTCGGCGGGTCGCTGCGTGTAACTAGTCGCCGATCAGCCCAGGCCGCTCTGGTCCCCGGCTCCGGCAGCGGTGGCCCCGATACCCTCTGCCGCTTAAAATCAGGCGGATGTAACTGAGGTCTACTTTGCGGTGATCTTGATCTATTCCCCTGTGAGTTATTCGAGTCGGACGGTGAGAAAAATTCAGTTCGGTCTCTTGATGATCTTCAATCGCCAAGCTTTTTGGTGTATTGTGGAAGCAGTGTGCGAAAAGTTCCAAAAAGAGTAGGGGCAGATTTCTACATGATTCGTTATGCCTAGAAAAGGTCAATATAAACTTTGCGGTACAAATTCAAATTCACTTCGGTCTGTTTTTAGTTTGGCTGTGGGTTACTCTAGCGGCGATGGATGATACCGGCTCATAGAGCTTCAACAATGTAATGATGAGGAGATACATTTGAATTTGACACTTGCCGTGTTCATAAAGTAAAGATTGAGTTTAATTTTGTATTAATGTATTTGCTCGTGACTATGTACCCAAAGAAGACGCCTGGTCATTAACTTTAAAAGTTAAGACTAAAACAAAGCTGGCTAAAGTAACTAAAGAAAACGCCTAGATGGTCAAATATACCAACTTCTAAGAATCCAAAATGGGACCATACGCTGGAATACCACGAGCCTCGAGCTGATAGACAACCTTGGCTGTTGTGGATCGGTTGGAAATGATGCAAACACACTCGGCACCGCTCTCTTTGTAGGCCTGGTACGCGAGCTTCACCATGTCGGGCCGTCCTTTCTTGTCTGTATCCCAAATGATGGCTTCGGAGTCACAGGCAGTAATGGTGTCGAGGATTCCTTGTCCGTATGTTGATAGCGGATTCTTTGTTGACCAAACCACATGGCAAGGCACGCGCCTTTCCATAATGACTGGCATGCAAGGTCCGATACCAGAGCCGGTTGCAACGAGAACGACCTTCTTGAAGAGGGGTGCGATGGCCAACACACCAGACGCTGGTGTTCCTCTTGTCCAGATGGATGTCGGCGGCTTCTCAATGATACGTTTGGTCCAGTCGCCGGCTTTTGACACGATGATGGAAAAGCCCTTGCCGTTGGCCTCGGGAATAGCAGCGAATGCATGCCACTCAATCATGGGACGATCGGTGATACGGACACCTCTTGAAGTACATGGGCCAGGTGTACAGAAGTCGAAGTGAAGACGGACGGCATGGCCCGAGAGAGGTTCGGGCACGACATTGACGCGGCGTAGTCTCGCCCATGGCAAAGCAATGCTGAGTGTGATGAGGGAGAGCAGGTAGATGGTTGGAGACTTGCCAAGTGCAGGGCCCAAAGGACCGGTGGTCGAGGCCGCTGTTGATACGACAACGTGTGCCCATACGAGAGCTACAGAGAACCATCCGACGAAACGATGAGCCCACTCAAACTGATCGTGCATCTTCATTCGAATCGTAGGATACGCCATGACCAGAATGAAAATGAGGAGAACCAGGATGACATAAGTCAGCGCGAGGACAACACACTTGATAGCCGGTTGATCTTCTGCCAAAAGAAAGTCCCGGCTGACTGACACACTGTACATGGCCCACCATGTAGTGGCAGAGATAGCACAACCGGAGTGAACGCCGCCGTTATGGTAGACACGCGCAAAGTGTCTTCGGATAGACAGGGGGTAAGATGTGGGAACTCTGGAGCAGACGAAGAATATCGCGTTAACGACATACTCTTGGCGGATGAGGACTGCACAGAGAAGGTTCGATGCTACAGCCGTGGCCAGGTGGGAGGGCGATGGGAAGAAGTTGTTGTCGCGACTGGCCCATAGAAGAATGATAAGAACAGCAAGATTGACAATGAAGATAAAGCCAAAGAGCTTGCGATATGCGGAGAAGGCAGTGTGTCGAACCCAGCGCCAGCCGTGAAAGCCGTTCTTCTCGGGTAGTGGGTACTCATCCTCGAGAAGCTCCTCTTCATCCGTAGACAAAGACTTGGAATGCTTCTCCAAGTCTCCCAGGGTACCATACTTCTCAGCCAGGCTTCCACCACTTGAGGTGTCCATTGACATGAGGCGATCAGCAGAGGGCCACAATGTCTGAGGACGGGGTTTGATGCTCAGGCCCAGAGGCTCAGGCTCCAAGCTCTCGGGTGTCTTGGCGATCTGGTAAAGAGCCCTCTTGTCGACCTTGCCGTTGGGGGTAAGTTCAAGGACTGGTAGATGACGCCATATCTTGGGGACGGCGTAAAAGGGCTGACCCTTGCTGACGGCTCGCTTCAGCTCTGCTTCATCGATCTTTACGTGGGATGAGTAGAAGCCCCACAGAGTTTCGTCGATCTTCAATGCGCAGCCTTTGATGACGCCTGGTGTTGTTTCGATGGAGCGTGAGACACCGTCAAGCTCGACTCGGAAACCTTGGATTTTGACCTGGTCGTCTTTTCGGCCGAGAGGTAGCAGGCTACCATCCTCAAGCCATTGCGCAAGATCGCCGGTGTTGAACATCATGTTTCTGGATAAAGTCAGTATGGGTTAACAGACTCGTACTGAATGAAACTACTTACCCGTCGTTGGTGAACTTGTCGAGCTTATAACGTGTGGCAGTCAGCTCAGGAAGGTTGATGTAGCCCGCGGAGACACCTGGACCTCCTGCCCACATCACACCTGGTTGGCCAACAGGAACGGGGTTCTCATCGTCATCCAGGATGTAGACGTTGGTGTTGGGGTTAGGCTTGCCGATAGACAATGGGATCCCGGGCCTGTGAAGATGTCCAGTGTTGAGCATGCTGATCTCAGTTGGGCCACAGACATTCCAGAAGTTGACATGCGGAGCCCACTTCTCAGCCAGAGCGAGAGGACAAGGCTCGCCACCGACGGCGATGGTGTCAACGTTGGGGAAGTCTGCAACATTAGGCATGTACTTGAGGACCACAGAAGGGGTGGCGATGACAACATCGACTCGCTGGAGACAATCTGTCCAGGGCTCGAGGCCGCTTCCCCTGATGTGGAGGGTGCCACCGTTCATCATGGTACCCAGAATCTCCCATGCACCTATTCGATCGTCTGATTAGTCGCTTTCACACTATCTGGTATGGTGCATCCACTTACACATGTCGAAAGCAACATTGAGTTGCTGTGCCACGTTCCTGCCGATGGTGATGCCGAGTTTAGAAGGTTCTGCCAAGAGGGTGTTGGTCACGCCTCTGTGCCGCACATCAACACCCTTTGGTCGTCCGGTAGTACCAGATGTGTAGATGACATATGCACCATCCTCTGTACGGACATCCACCATAGGATCGGCAGGGTTTCCCAGGCGCCAGAATGCCGAGGTGCTGTCAAGGTCAAGGACATTGACCATGTCCCGTCTGTCGCTAGGGATACTTCGGATCACCTTATCGAAGAACTTGGGAAGGCAGAGCACGACAGGAGCGTTGGAGTCGGCGATGTCGAAACCAAGGGTATCGTCGGTGACGATGCCACCATCCAATGGCACGTATTGACCACCAGCTTTCAGGACGGCCAGAATGAAGACAACCATCTCAATGCAGCGTGAGTACACCAGCACCACACGCTCACCAATCTGCAGGCCGTAGGTTTGTATCAGCTCATTAGCCAACATATTGGCTCGTCGGTCGAGCTCGCCATATGTGATGGTGGTCCCATCGTAGTTCCGAACCGCAGTGATATCGGGGTGCGCCAGCGCAACCGCCTCGAATGCGTGATGGGCTACATCGTAGGGAATACGACACTCGGGTCCCTTACTGAACTTGTTGAATAACACTCGATCCGCCAGGGAGAGGTTCTCAAGGGAGCTGAAGGAGAAAGAAGAAGACGTCATGATGACAATTGGGATTAACGAGTTCCAGCTGCCACGCTGGGAAAAGCCCTTTTCTGTGCCAGGCTCACATGCTTAAGTATTTGTAGTCAGGAAGGACATCACGGAGAAACTTGATACAACAGAAAACATTTACCAAAATGGAACAAATTTCCGCCCGGCTACCTTCCGAACTAGTTTCGGAGGATGAATCAAAGGTTTGTCACATCAAGTCGAAATCGGTGATGGGGAGGGGGGACCCTTGACAAGCAACCCTTTTCTTTTACCTCGTGGGTCGTGCATGATAAGGTTGCAGTAGTTTATTGTATTGGTGCAGATGCATGCACCGTCCGTTGGAACCTGCTCCAAATGGTAAACACGCCGCCGTATAAACCAAGGCACAGCTGTCGTAAACATACTTTGCACAGCCTCGTCTTGTTTATTACGGAAAGTCAATTTGGCAAAAGTTTGCTTCGTTGTAACTCAAGCCCAAAACGAAACGGAGTGTTCGGTTTGTTCTGTTGTTGGCGGCTATATGCTACGAAAGAGGTTTACCGTTCGGAGCGGGTCGATCTGCAGGCACGCTGAAACGTGCCCTGTGGTATAGGTTACAGGGCATGGATTTGACAGGTTTTGCTGGAACAACCTGCATTCACAGTGGAAAGCTTGGACTTACTCAGAGAATTGTAATCAAGTGCTTTACTAAAAGAGTGGAAAACCGTTGAGACGAGCTTGGATCGACGCTTGGCCTTCCTCAATTGCCGAAACCACCACTGCGTGATCTGTGACATCCCACTCCACAAGCTTGAAACAGCGTCAGTTGCTCTTCATACGATGAACTAAGGGGTTAATTCATATATCGGAACGTCTGCGATTGAACGTTTGGCATGTGAAGCAGATGATTTAAAGTGATCAATGTCGTCAATTTTGGGGTGACGTTTTGTTTCTTCTTTCCCATACAATCAACGTTCCAAGTTCCAACTGCTTCATCCTGCAACGCATTTTCGTCATCACCCATTACATCACAATGGACAACCTCCAGGACCTCAAACTCAATATCGACGCCGACAAGGGCGTTGCCTTGATCCAGTTCAACCGACCAGCAAAGCGTAATGCCTTTTCTCTCAAGACAATAGATGAATTCGTTGCCACATTGGCCTATCTTGACTCCGTGGAGACGGTGCGTGCTGTGGTTTTGACTGGTGGACCAGAGGGGCACTTTTGCGGTAAGTTTTTCCCCGCGGACTAATTTCCAAGCACCCGGAGAATAAGCAATTATTTAGGGCCGAATTAGTGGCTGCTAATAATGTTTCTTAATTATAGCTGGGATGGATCTAAACGAGCTCGTGGAGCTGTCAACCTCCAAAGCGCATCAAATCGCCTTTCTCAAGGATTTGACTGACGCACTGGATCACTTTACTAAGCCCATCATTGCAGCCGTTGTGGGCTTTGCTGTGAGTGGCGCTCGCTACTTAGTATCTCTTATCTGCTGGTGCTAACCTGTGCCGCAATAGCTGGGCGGTGGTTTTGAAATCGCTCTCGCTGTAAGTCCAAAGTCAGCAGGTATTATTAGAATAGGCTCTAATCCATCTAGTGCGACATCATCTACGCTGCTGAAGATGCCATGTTCGGTCTTCCCGAGGTCAAGATTGGAACCATCCCCGGAGCTGGTGGTACGCAACGCCTGGCACGTGCTCTCGGAAAGCATAAGGTATGAGCTTTTGTTCTCGAATATCCCACTTTTGCCACAATCTGCTGACTACCGCACAGGCGATGGAGTTTATTTTGACAGGCGACTCAGCTAGCGGGGCTGAGTTTGAGCGCCTCGGCGTTGTCACTAAGGTGTTCCCCAGGGCGGACGTCGTTCAATCTGCGACGGCCCTGGCGGAGAGGATCGCAAAGCTCTCGGCTCCCGTAGTAAAGACGGCGAAACAGGCTGTTTTGACAGGTATGCTTATTAACTACCGAGTGGGAGGATGTGGGATCCCTGTTTCATCCAATACTGACTCCTGTTATAGTCGAAAACTCCACCCTCGGAGCTGGGATGACACACGAGAAGGCCCTCTACTATTCGACGTTTGGCCTGGATGACTTCCAGGAGGGAATTAGTTCGTTCCTGCAGAAGAGGGCGCCTACGTTCAAGCACTCTTGATTCAACGATACGAGATGTGGTAGGCTAGGGCATTATACTTAGACAATCAGATATAGAATACTAGTTATTGAGCTCCGTGGCGTTGTTAATCTCCGATTTATGATTCTTTAAGATGCTATCTCATGCGTGCTCTGTATCCATCTCGTATCCCAAAACCTTGATTCAACACACTCCGTACTCCGTCCTGGCTTCACAAAGCTGTCCACGGATGGGGTTAATTTTAGGCTATTGATTGACGTTGTTCAAAAACCAAGAACAAGGCTTGGCGTTCCATCTACCAACCTCTTTGGGCACTCAAGCCGACCCTGCCCTGCCTGCCAACCCGGTAACTCAATCTGTAGTGCAACGTTAGGGGTGTCGTCTGTAACGGTCCATCCAGGCCTAACGGTCATCCCCGGGCGTATCGATTGGTTGGCCGATCTCGACCACAGCCTGCAATCCACTCGTCCGAAACCCCCCTGCCCTTATCTCGGCCGAATTTTGCCTCACATTTTGAGCAATACGGAGGAGTCTCTTCCACACTTGCAATTTATTACGAGTTACGGTAGGTGGCAGGTATCTCTGGGAATGGATGGACAACGGCAGTTGGAAATTGTTATTCTTTCGCCTCATTAAGCGACGGCCAAGAACAAACATTGGTGCACAAGCCAATGGCCAGGGCCTACATGATGACCTTGCAGATGTTGTTTTTCACTGGTGGGATAGTTATTCTGTGTCGACGTTGCTCCACTGCGGATCCGTTCGCTGACGGACTTTATGAAAACGTGTGCGATGCCGGAATTTTGGAAAACATTTAAAAGATTGGTCGTAACTCTATCACAGGAAATCCCACGATTGCTTCAAAATTCAGATTTCCCTTTTATCGACAGGCACGAATCTCGTCACGTTTTAGCTTGGACTGACTTGCAGGTGTTTTTAAATGCGGGCCGCCCCCTGCTCGGCGATCTGGTGTTTGCTGGAAATTTCATCATCCGACAGATTGAGTTCACCTAGACGAACTTTAATATTTAAAATTAACATACAGTAGTTTGTCGTAAGCCCTGAATTTAGCGGATTTGTACCCAGTGCTAGCATATCTGAATTGTTCTTTCGTTGCTTGCATTCAAACTATGGGCTGAACAACAATAAGCAATTGGCAATTTACGTGAAAATCTCAAATGTCGTTTCTCGACGATGCGGAACTTGCTTACATGATTTCTCATGAGTATGCCTCATCTGGGTTGAATGAGCTGCCCCTCGAGAGTGCGTTCAAGACTCTGACTGTTCCAAAAACGAAATCTGACTTTCAACAAAATATGAAGAGAGTTATTTGCCTTCCTATTGATGTTGACCAATTTTCTATTGATTTGGCTTGTTTTGGGACAATCTTTGCAATACAAATTCTCGAATGCTCTTTTTACCAAATCAAGTTGAAATAATGTTTCGCCTTTTGAAATCTACGCTCCCCCATCTCACAACGAAACATCAGTGAATTGACGAGTAAGATAAGTGACCGAATCTTCTGACATCTCCTGTCCTTTTGTGCCGCCATCGTCTTCCATATTTAGTGCCCATGACAAGCATTTTTCGATACTCACGTTCAGATAACACTCAGAATGCTGTAGGGTACCTTGCCTTGCACGAAACACTAAGCATAGATCACCTCCAAGCGGAAACGTGGTCGATGACTTCTTGGTATTGACGTAAATAAAGTCGGTATCAGGAATGGCGATTGTATCAGTCCAGCTCTCAATTGAATGCCCCATCAAACAACCAACCCTAGTTTCTTCACTGTGTGACTTTACTTTCATTTTATCAACGCGTATCAGAAAAGGCGGCAGATTCGTGTCGGGTTGGGTTCGTCGAAAGGCAACGAATAGCACTGACACATCTCTGATTGTTTTGTTTATTCTTGCAACGGCCTCAGCATGAGAACGAGTCTCAGAGAGCGGCAGTACACAGCCTGCTGGATAGTCGCTGTGTATGTAGTAATTGTATTTGTCGATCGGCAGTGATCGAAACCATATCGATGGACTGCTGCCCTTGATCGGCCGTGGAGGTGTGTCTGTAGATGCCACCTCCATTGGGACATAAGCTCGGATAAGGACAGTTTCGGGAGGATCTGCAGGCGGGCCTTTTACTTTGTTGTCGGAATCAAATTGCCTCAGTCTGTAGTTGGATTCTCCCTCTGCTATTTCGTCCTCATCTTTTAGACATAAACGCAAGGGCATTAATCGTACCCGGAACCAACGACATCGACGTCCATTCTCGACCCTCTGGAAAGCACCAGTAGCCAAGCTTTTGATAGGTATAGCAATATACCCATCCTTGTTCCAGCACCGTAGAATCGCGAGTAGACACATTACTTTCATCCCCTTGGCATCGTGTCTTGCAGGCGTTATGACCAGGCCATGATCCACAGCTTTCACAGGTTCAACGTTCTTGGAGAATCTTAGTGTGCCAACAACGTCTACCTGATCTAAGCCCACTCTTAACTGTGTATGATCTGTGGGTAGCGAACATAGTCGCACTAGGACTGCTGAGAGACTTATATTTTGTTTGACCATGTCGTATGGTGCGTGGCTTATAGAGACTTCCTTTGGTGCCACAATGTCGTGTGAGTCCCTGAAACAAGCAACTGACGGTGCCAATAGACCGAGAAACCTGAAGCCGCGAGCAGACGTTCCTTCGCTGGTCGAATAGCCATGATCGTCTAACGGTTCGGTCGACCAGGCGAACAAAGAATCGTCATTTGTAAACTTCATAATCTCCACTTGTAATCGGTAGAATGCTTTTTGGCCCTCTCCATATATAAGAGGCATATTGACATCGAAAAGCCCCAAGAGAGAATATGCTTGATCCTCCAGCCTGGTGGTTTGTCTCATCGATGCCCACGACATGATCATAGCAATACTGACGTGTGACCAGGTATGCTTCGTGAGGGTGACCACGTCGATATTCGTAATTTGAGAAATGACTGTGCTCAGACTTGTTTTTGTACCAATCTCACACCAGTCATCCGCCAGAAATATGACTTCATGCGGTGCAAGTAGTTCCTGAAGAGTCCATCCACGCGTGAACCATCGACTGCGCCGAAAACTTGAGCCTGAAGAGACTGGATTTTCTGCAGAAGTGACATCGCTGAGATACACATAACAAGCTTCTGACTTTCTGTACCACTGAAACATGGAGTTGATAGCTTCGGACAGCTCTGCACTGGACGTCTTGTCAATACAGCAAGTATCTATCCAGGCGTACTCAAATCCCTCGTTTTTGGCCCTAGCGCAGAAATCCACGATCTTTCTGTAACCTAGAGACTCCTCTGGTAGTGGTTGTATACCCGTCATCTGCTGGAATGAAACCTCCTCAGTCGTCCATACGTGGGAGAGAATGGCATAGGGTGGTGTTGGCTGACCCTTTTCGCCTATGAAAGATCCCAGCTCAAGGGTCTCAACATTGATGAGGCGCATGGTTCCTGGTATTCGAACAGTTGGTCTCTCTATGCTAAGCGAGTGGATCAAATACTTCTGTTATTCTTTGAAAATGAAACGGCAGGAGCCAATTGCTATGGCGTCGTAAATGATGCTTCAATACAGATCTGTCTTATTTGTGGAGATGAGGTTCAAAATCATCGTCATGCACGTGGTTTCTCAAAGTGCTCTAGTCTATGGTTAACCACCCCTCTTTGCTTACACCCAGCACCCAATGGCTTCTATTTTGTTTTAGAAGCATTTTAAAACTTTAACGGATATTCGGCTACTCAATGGACAGTATAAAAAAGGGAATCTTTGCTGTAGGCAATAACAGCCGATCATAGGTATCAACGGTTTAGACACTTATCCACATAGCCGATTATTTACGCTGAAGAACAGGGCGAACGAGGCTCGAAATCAGTGTAATCCGTTGGTGCGTAGTGCTCTATAATCATTATTACCGCTTACGGACAGGGCTGAGCATCGTCACTGCGCCCACTCCGATCAAGCAGGCCAATCTCCCGCACGTCAGTCAAAGCCACGCCATCAGCTTACAAGCAAATACCTCCATGCCGACATCCGCAGCTTACCAGCACCTAACTTTAACATGTTGACTCAACAAGGCAGTGCTCAATTAGGTATAGTTTCGAGCACACCCCCATACCTGCGTCGAGCGCGACGAAACAATTCGTTCGAGAACACATTGAATGCTGAGTTTTCTTTTTGATCTACATGTTTAGTCAGCACTTGTACGGATCGTCTCGGCAACTTGCATGTCGGCGCTCCATAAATGCTGTTTCTAGTCGATGGAAGCTTCCACGGAAGTTGAAAATGATTGAGCAGAGCATAGCCATGACGGTGAAATGAGCATATATAAGACCAGTGCCAAACCATCGAAAAATAGAACATCTATATCATCAAGCAATCCAACTTCTCACCTAAACACTATCCACTGTTGATTTCCAATTGATCTCTACATATCACACCATGAAGTTCATCAGCACTCTCGCTTTTGCGGCCTCGTTAGCCCACGCATATCCCAAGCCCAGCATCTCCAATGGAGCATTGTACTTTCTCGACAGTCATCCTCAAGGAGCCTCAGTAGTTTCATTCAGTATCGATGAGATTGGCATACCACGCGATCCGCAGAGAACCTCAACTGGTGGAAGTGGTCTCATTGGCATGAACGTGAACGGCACTGTCAAGATGGGTCAGTTTCGTACAGATTGAGGAAAGCGACAAGCACTAACGAATATTACCAGATCCGCTGTTCTCTCAAAGCTCCATCATCGTTAACGACAACCTCCTGTTCACTGTCAACGCCGGCTCAAACACCCTGGCCGCTTTCCACATCCCCAAGCACGACCCAGTCCATCCCATACTCCTCGGAAAGCCCGCCAACACGGTCGGTACTACGCCTAGCACGGTGGCTTATTCCCCAAAAAACAAAATCGCCTGTGTAGCTAACACTGGAACCAATCCCGGGGTGCAGTGCTTCACTGTGTCTAGAAAAAGTGGCCTTAAACCCACGGGCAGCCTCAAACCACTTCCAATTCAGGGACAGACGAATCCCATCACGGGACCGCCCAATACTGTGTCAGACATCCTCTTCAACCCTTCCGAGACGGCCCTCTTCGTCACTATCAAGGGGGATGGTATCAGTGATGGATATGTATATGCTTACAAGGTCCATGGTGGCACTGTAAGCGAAGAAGGTGTTGTTTCGCGACCAATCAATTTGCCTGTGGCTTTCGGTATGAGCTTTTACTCTGACGAAGCTGCCGTCATCGTTACGCCTGCCTATGGCGCTGCGTTTGTCTCCGTCACCGAGAATCTCAGCGTTGTAACTGAGTACAACATCACCGTCCCCGGCCAAGTCGCAACCTGCTGGTCTGTCGCTTCTGCAGACAACGGCTCGGTTTATCTGCTCGATGCTGGCGTTACAAACATCACATCCCTCAACACCGAGACCATGGCTATTGGAGATACTCTCCCTGGTTACGAGACGGGTATGGGCAATTTCGATGGCATTATCGCAGGTTCTAAGCTGTATGTTCTACAAGCTGCTCCTGCCATTGCTACGTTCGATTTGGAGGATTCGACTTGTGGCCCTGAAGTGACAGATTTAAGCGGACTTGGGGAACGTGTCTCTTGGATTGGAATGGCGGTATACACTTAAGGTTCGCTGGGGATTTAGGAAGCATATGGGGCGACTCCAGGGCTTTTCTGAATAGACGAAAACCTACGTTGTTCGATGGCAAGTGTATCCAGGTGAACTTGCCTTTGTTCTTCGGCTTTGCTTTGAGCAGGTTGTAGGTTTCCGAAGCCTGTCCAGATGAGATCTTGGGATTAAATTCAAAACGCTTTAGCCTTTGCACATCGTCCTGGATATGTTGCATCCAGTCGGATTCGTACAAGACTTCCCGTATCGTACGAAATTTGACAAAGTTGCTCTGTACGATAGCTGCGCGGAAATCTTCCAATGTCTCCTGCATGCTCTGATCAGGTTTCAATATTTCCAAGAAGTTGCTGGGTTTCTCAGGCTCCTTTGGGTAGAGGTAATACAAAATGTCCGCTAAGTCTCTCAGGACCTGACTATCTTCTCCGCTCGGCGGCGAACGCTCCCTCTTGTTTCTTTTGCCTTCTGCCTCTGGGGAGGATGACTTTTTCGCTTGTTCTTTTAAGTCTGGAATTAGCTTTCGTCCATTTTCAATACTTTCGTGAATATCTCCGTCCTCTTTGGCCCTCTTTTCCAGGCCAAATGCTCGCAGGTAGGTCATGAGTACTCGCGGCAGGCGTGTATAAATCGCCCACTCCACTATTGACCATTTATCTTCATCTTGTTTTTGAAGATCCTAAAGAATCTCTGGAATACATTTCTTCTGGAAAAGCTGTTGAGCAATTGTATGTCGCTCCCATCGGTATGTGGCCCAGCAAAGAGATTCCTCAATGTCACCACTTTTAGTGACACGATCAACCAATAATTCTAACAATTACTGGAAAGCAGGCCTGGGACCCTTTTTCCCTCTTCGAACAAAAGGTCAAATGTAGTCCTCCAAACTTATCGAACTTCAGGAGTCTGTCGGCTGGTAACGACCGGACCAATCGGTATACCAGAGCGGTGGGGGGTAGTTCCTCCATCAAGGATTTGGAGGCGGCCGTAGCATAGTGTAAAACAGTCTTTGCATCTCGATCGACGACATCAAGATGTGGTTCGAACTTAAGAAGGTGTTCGGTGGCGTCCGTGACGAGCTGTTCAGGCTCGTAAGAAACTAATTGCATCAGAGGTGTCATGTCATCGCTGTCTGGCTCATTAACAACATCCAGACTGATCCGAGTTTCGTCCAGATGGTTTAGCAACTTGTCAAAGGCGACGAATTGGCGCTCTTTGACCGCTGTTATCAAGGGTGTCCATCCGTCTGCATCTTTGATGTCAAGGCGTGCTCCGCCCTGTAACAGTACATCAACCAAGCCCTCGTGCTCGTAATATATAGCCTTGTTGAGTGCAGTCCACTGTGCGCTACCGACAGCTTTGTTAATGATAAAGTTTCTCGGGCCAAGCAATTTCTGGATCACTTCGGCCTCGAAGTCTTGTGCAATAGCGGAGTGAAGAGGATAGAGCCCATCCTCGTCCTCAAGCTCAGGGTCGGCGCCTTTCGCCAGCAATTTCTTCACAAGCTGCTGGCGCCCGTAAAGGCAGGCCAAATGCAATGGTGATTCTCCCTTACTATTGCGGGTATTGGTTCTAGCTCCAGCTGCGAGAAGTTGACTTGCTGTCTTCAAGAAACCTTTCCGAACTGCCATGTGGAGCGCTGTTTCCTTGTCTCCTGGGGAGCGAGAATCAATAATTTCTTTCCATTGATCCCGGCTATTTTCAAGCTTGTGTGAGCCTTCATCGTCATTCTCTATATTCTGTAGTAGCTTGTGTAATGGGGTCAATTCAGAGCCCTCGCACAAGCCATCGTCCTTCGCGTCGTCGTCTTCAGCTGTGTCTTTGTGGTCATCCGGTCCCTCAATATCCGCCTGCCAAAGATTTACTTGTTGGCTAGTGGTCAAAGGGGGCTGGTCTCCAATTATGGCATCGTGATTGTCTTTTGTTAGTTTTGGGTTGCTCTGCATCCCTCGAGCGTTGCCCGGACCGTGTCTTTCGGACTGGCCGGTAGGTGGGTTTGGCGAAGCTGATTCAGGCATTGATGTCATGGTAAAGAAGAAGAGGCGATGGTCTTTGATAAGAGAATGATCTGAAATGAAGGCAATGCTGTCTGGCCGCTTTCATTATGGTGAAGAGTGAAGATCAGCCTACCGAATCCATGGAAGCTGTATTTAAGGAAGGAACGGCGGAGTTAGATTGCCTTGTCACAGCCCGATTCATGCTGGCTTCCCAATACGAGGAAAAGTGCAGACGCCATGCATGCAAAAAGCTGGTCAGACCAACATCTTGTTGTCTCTTCACACAACGAGGCTGCAGATCACCCCACATATCAATGATCTATGAGGGAAATATGCGATTAGAGAAAGGCCAAACGGGGCTGAATGATGTCTGAAGGCGTCTTTCAATATTATTCCGAATATCAATGTTGTCCTGCGACCAACCTGCTTTTTTACGTGTTCTGCGCTGGCGATTGCTTATTGGAGATGCCTTCAGGTGCTGTTGGACAGTGTGGCCCGGCTGAATGTCAGCTTCGGGTGACGTGCAGCGTCACAGGATAAAATAAGGCGTGATCTGCAGATCTGAACATGTACCCTGACGCCTATCCCATCTCAGCCGTCAATGTTTCACAGAAAGCCGTCAGACTTATTGCCTAGCTTCAAACTGAAGACTGGCGACTCTCAGGTGGACTAGAGGAGGGCTCGGATTGGCGAGTGAGAGTTCAGATCGATGTTCATGTCGCGTATCAGGATGCTTCATCTCAATCGGGCACTACCCCCAAGAGCCTTGCCAAAGATTCGATCTACTTTCCCTCAATGGGTTAGATGGTTTTACAAGAAGAGTTCGCAAATACTACCTAGGAGGATAAGTGGTTCTTCACGGCCAAGTCGGCCTGATCATTCAAGGCTTCAACGGAGATCTAGGTGGCCGGGAATGGGCGTGCCTGCTTATTTCTCACACACATCTTCACTATAGGTGGTACTCAAGAATGAGTTACTTTGATCTATCTCTGACTTGGGCAGTACTGCTCTGGGCCTGGACCATAGGTACTTCAGCACACTGCCAAGTCTTACATTTGCAACATTTCGGGTTCAGCCGTTGATCAAGATGGGGGTGGGCTACTGTGGTTCTGACAGAATTGATCGATGAACGTATAAACATCATTGTTGGGTCTAATATACATCCTACTGTCTCAGGCCTGGCTTCCTTCGGCTTTCTGAGATTTAGATAGGCTTTAGATTTAAATACATGCCGTTCTCAGGCTTAATCGTAATCACTCCCCTGGGCATAACAAGCCCATCATCCATCGCCAGCGTCCACTCAAAAGACCGAACCATGGTCGCCATCAAACATCGCATCTCGGCCTTCGCAAACCCTTGACCAATGCAACTTCTTGGTCCATGAAGGAAGGTCAAGAAGTTGTAGTTACTATTGGCCCCGCCATTCTGGTTTGGCTTCCCGTCACTCGTGATCCATCGCTCAGGACGGAACTCTGCTGCGTCGGGCCCCCAAATGACAGGCGAGCGGTTGATGTACCAGATCGACACGATGATGTCTGTGCCTTCTGGAATGAACTGGTCGCCGATTCGAGTATCGCGGATGGCCTGACGCATGGTCATTGGTACGGTTGGGTAGAGTCGAAATGTCTCGTGCATAACTCCGTTGAGGTAGGGGAGCTGCTCCAGGATCCCAGCAAGATTTGCCATGTTATTCTCTAAGTCTTCCGGTATCGCATTCATGACCTCCTCTCTGACCTTGGCTTGGATCTCTGGGTTCTTTGTAAGTAGGTAGCATGCCCAAGTAAGCGCGGATGCTGTAGTCTCATGTCTGTATTCTGTCAGATGCGTCCGTCAAATGCCCAGTTTAATGCTTACCCTGCTGCGAGGAACGTCAGAAGCTGGTCCTTCAGTGCCTCGTCCGAGAAGTTATTTGTCTTAATCAGGAGTGACAATACATCGAAGTGGTCGTCGCCCTTCTCGATGATGGCAGCCTTTTTCTCCTTGATCATCGGATAACACAGATCGTTCAAAGAGCCAGTCAAATAATTGAACACGTTGTTCATCTTCCATGGGAGCAGGCGAACATACTTCAAGCCAACAGCGAGAGCTAACATGGAGAAGATGAGTTTCTCTCGGCTAGGTTCCAAAAGCTGTTCGAATATGTCGGCAAGGGGGTCTTGCTGTTTCTCAACAGTGTCGAGCTTGCGTCCCAAGCCAGCAATGCCAATAATGTCCAGTGTTACCTTACTTGCCCAGCCGTTTAGTTCAATCACAGACGTTCCAGAGGCAGACATGTCATTTTTCAACGCCTTGGCAAGTATCTCTCCCTTCGTCCACATCATAGGATATAGCTCCTTGATATGTCGGAAGTGAAATGCTGGCGTTGTGTTCTTGCGCAGAAACTTGTGTGTTTCGCCTTCCACAATGATAAGACCATCTCCAAGGATATGCCGTAAGAAAGAGCTGATTCTCTTGGGCTTTGTGAAGTCGTAACAGTTGTGAACGAGGAGGTCAGCTAGTAGCTGTGGGTTCATGAGGGAAACTTGGTCTCGGAGTGAGTTGAGCATGATCAAATCTTCTCCAGGATATTGCTTGGCCAGTTCGAGGAAGAGCTCGCCGGCAGGCTTGTCCTTTACCGCCAGTGACCGATGGGCAATGCTCACATAGTCCTGGCGAAAATATCCGAATTAGTGCTCTGATACCGACAATGCAATGGCTTAAAGCGATAGGATTGAAGCATTGGCTTACCTTTGGGCCCGGTATCCTTCTAAGTGGACTGAAAAGGATGGGATATAATACCACCCAGAATAAAGCTCCGAAGGCATAGTTGATGGCTAAGATAGTAGCCACGGCAGCTAAGTGACTTTGATTGCTGTAGTATTCTGGAAATAGTTTGATGGCAATACAAGATTCGACAACAGCGGCGAGTGCAAGGCTGGGAAAGCCCAGTATCTTTGAGACGACAGCCATATTGAGTTACTTGCAGCGGTCAAATCGTGCAGGGTCGATTTTGAATTCGAGAAGAAGCACGATAACCCAAGTATAATAATGGGCCCTGATTTTAACCCCGATCGGAAGAAACGGAGCTGGTATTTAAGATACGCACTAAGACCAAATCTGGTTTATAGTGTCAGATCAGTGTCACAGTCAGTCAGTCTTGCAGGATCTAAGTCGATAGTCACATCTATTCCATCAGGGTTAGGCTCGCAAGGTGTGGGTGTGAAGCCGTCGTTAAGATCCCCAGCATGTCGGGCTCAGCTGCAAATGAGGGTGGTGCAGAGTATCTAACTGAATGGAGCAAGCAATTCATGGTGCCAGGGCCCTAGAGTTTAGCGTAAATGACCGCTCGCAACCGACTTTTAGGCCCATGGGGTGATCAGCGTTCAGGCTGAACCCTCCGCGATATCGCAAGGGGGACCCAATCGGGCTTAGCATGCGAGCTCATTGACATTTGTCTCCAGTTGCTTCACCGTAGAACGGCTGATGAAGCGAAGCACGTGAAAACTAGTCAGTCAGTTCAGAAGCGAATTCTTTCGTCAGAATGGCGATCATCCTTTCATGTGTCCCGTTCTGTTCTGTTCATCTCAACATCTTCGTCCGTCGGCAAGTTGACGATTTCGCAACCTAGGCCGAAACTAGATGCCTTCACTTTCGTCCCAACAAACCGCTGGCATGCTGTCTCCATCGCCGCTCGAGCTTTATCCTTCAGGCGGAGACAGCGAGAAAAGGCGGGCAATTTAGATGAAAAGACGCGAGATGAGAAATCATCGACCAAGTTGAAAAGATGCAGGTTTATTATACTATCGCACGCCACGCAGGATAGGACGTTTCCCAGAGACCATCGTCATATTCACAATGGCTTCGACATTCATCATCGCTCTCGTCCTGAGCTGTGCCCTTCTTGGGGGTTATGCCAGCATGGGCACGTCCCATATGCACGGATTCTTCGACGCTCTTAAAGTTTGCATTACCGATCGATCATCTTCTACAAACTTATGTCCGCTTGACATGTCAGATTCAATCGCTCGAAGCATCACAGGCCACGAAACGGTTGACTCTTTGATCAACCTGCTTCTCGAGTTCTTCGCGAATGGACTCAAGAAACATCCTGATTCTAAGGGAATGGACCTTGAGGCGCTTCTAGCATTTGTGTATCTGGCTGCTCAGTTTGGCGGTGCGTGGTATCTGATTGCTCTTGAGGGGCTGAGATTTGGTAATCGAGGCACAATCCTAAGCTGGTAAGCTTCCAGAATCTTCACTTCATGCATGCACGAAACTCACCATTCTAGGACTGGGACTTTTGGTATCGTGTTCCAATCTGTCACCATCACCATCATCGCTCCGATTTATCTCACTCTTCAACTCCTCTTCTCGCCTTCCATTCCGCGACAGGCATCCTTGCTCGTCGATCCAAGCGACTTGAACTTCTTGCCGGTAGCAACTATCATATCATATGTCCTACCGAGCATTGGCCTCTGTTTGCCACTGATCTTCGATATCTCACAAGAGAACAAATTTATCGCCGTTGCCCTCTGGCAACCCTTTCCTCTATACCAAACAGCTTTGCAGAACGCCTATCGCTTTTTGACCGGCTCAGGACAGAGCAAGGCCAATATCAAAGCACATGTCGATCTCCGAAAATGTAGAGAGGCCATGAGACGCGCCTATATCTTCATCACGGTACTCACTGCGGGTGTTCACCTATCCGTCATGGCAACTATCCTTGCGTCCTGGATGAACCTTGTACAGACAGTGTCTGGACACCACATCCTCGCCCTCACGTCGCTCACAGACCCTCCGACCCTGGCTCTGCTAAATCCACCCGTCTCTGCGATGGAGTCACGGGAAATCGTTGTGGCGTTCCTACGCTGGGATGTCTACTGCACGTGCCTCGCTATGGCGATTTGGTCCGCCTATCAACTCGCCTCAGCACAGAGAGTCGCCACCGTTGTGGCGATTGGAATTGAATCAGTTTGTTGGGCATTATTGGGTGGACCGATCTTCCCAGCGTTGATGTTACTCTGGGAGCGCGATGAGCTGGTTATGGGTGAAAATGAGATTTTCGACTCGTTCCGGAAGTCTGAGTGAACTTGACAGGCACAGGGCTGGATTATCGAGATAATTCATGCTCAAATTTGAAGGGAAGGACTGACTAAATCGTATTAAAACCCAAGTAAGTAAAACTACACGTACATTGATATCAAGAAAATAGCAATTCCACCTCACTCGCTACACCAGAATTCTTTCTCTCAGGACTATCGATGCCCAATCCTGGGTCGGTCAAACTTGTTGGTGAACCTGCAATCGACGACGGACCGAGGTGTAATCCAGAGATGTCCCCAGCCAGCATTCCGACGGCGGATCTCAAGCCTATAGCTGAGTTCAATCTGGTCAAGATTATCTCAGCTCTCTCATTTTGTGAAGGTGTCGTGTAGATGCAATGTGTAACAAGCCTTATAGAATGCACAATAATGAGAGCGGCAGCCCCATCGTATGTCATTGTAGCAGGCATACCCTTCGAGTTAATGTCTCCTAGAGCATATGGCACGCCGGCCAGCATATCATCAATAGTTTTACGCACGTCAGACTCCAGAAGCGGGACTGTTTCCGCCCACATAGCCCCATAACCGGGTTCGCCATCCTCGTCCAGTGTTTGTAAAGTAGTCTGGTACAGAAGCAAGCTTTGAAGGAGAATGAGGCGCGCTGAGCGGATCAAGATGATGATGCATGCTGTCTCGGAATCGTAATGTATCGTTCCCGAGCCCATTTCGCCGAGAGCCGTGGGGACACCGCGACCTTCAAAGGTGCTCTGCCAGTACGATGCCGCCTCATAATCCCAAGTGTTGAAGCTGTCAAGCATATCGAAGCACTCCTGTATTAATTGTCTCTCTTGTTCAGATCCTGCACTACTTTGTGATGCTGTCGAAGGGCTTTGGCCGTCTTGCTGGAACAGCTCTGAATGTATGAGCCAGCCTAACCGATGACGGAGAGACAGTGTTCGCGACATCATTCCTAAGGCCCGGAGCAGGGGGTCGAAAATACCGATAACAGTGGCTATGGCGCCGGGATCGGTGTAGCTGTCGTCGCCGTGCAGGAAAGAATAGATTTGCTGGAGGAAAAGTCAGTGCCATGGTCAATAGATCTAAAGTTCGATTTGACTCACCAGTCGCAAATGAGCCAGCATAAACAGCTCCGATCCTCGTCTTGTTCCAATCTGACTCGGCCCTCGTTTCTCCAACAGATAGAAAAGACCTGAAGCATGTTCATTCGGATCACCCAACCCTTCGCCACTAAAATCCTGCCAATTTATTAGCGATGTCAATTGAACGAGCATCAATCCACTTACCTTGTATGTACAGAGAAGCAAAATCGTCGCAATCGTCTTGTCATCCATCGCCTGGTCGTCCGACCGAATACTCTGCTGCAGACCCCTAATAACACGCCCGTAATTCTTCAACGATTCCGTCCGAAGCTCCTCCTTGCCCAGGTGATTATACGCCGCCAGTTGAGCCACGCTGAGCGTCGCGGTCTCGATGAGTCCATTCTTGTGGTGATCGTACAGACCCGGCAAAAAGGTGAAATGGCCGGGGAATCCGTCATCTTCGTCGGGTGAGACAAAACGACGTACGAAGTAGCAGAGCGACATATTCTCGTATGATTCCGTTGGGTGTCGAACCATGGCCATGGCCATGGACCTCCGTCGGTTCGCGGCCTCTATGAGTCGTGTGTTGGGCTTCGGCGACGTGTCGGGCTTCTTCTTGTTCTGTACCGGCGGCGGGCTCGTTTTGGTGACGGTGGTTGCCGTGGTTGATGCTGTCGATGTTGTTGACGATACGCTCTGCGAGCGATTCTTCTGCGAGGCATGTCGGAATTGAAACTCATCGGTATATCCAAGGCACGGCTTCCCGTAGTTGTAGCATCGTCGACACGTCGGTTTTCCCTCATCACACTGAAGTCATTAGAATACAGCTCCCATCGGTTTTGTTTGACATGTAAATGCTCACCTTGACTTTTCGCTGACGACAGCGCAAGCAGCCTGAGCTAAATCGACCTGGGAAGACCATAATTATTCTGTTGTTTACTCAATCTCGTTATCTCGAATTGACGTGGTTAGAGTCTAGGGAAGATTGCCAATTGCCAGATTACGAACAGGCGCCCGCGGACTGACCCAAAATGGGGCCGGGGGAGACCTGTTTAGCAGGCGCACAGACTTCATGGGTGCCCGGGCGAAACCCCGCAGGCACCTGAACTAAAACGCCTGGAAAACGCTCAAACAGGGTGGATTAGCGGGGGCTAGAATGGTCTCTGCCAGCCTCTGGTAGGGGGGCTTTATTCGTTTGATAGGGGCCGAGGACGGGGTACAAGTGCCGTGTTGGTGGAGAAAGGAGAAAAGAGAAATGATGGGCATGATCATCCTCTTTGACTTATTCAGGTCAAGCTTGCGACAAGACTGTGTGTTCCAACTTCTGAACGTTGGAGAAAGACCTCGGCTTCAGCATTTGCAATAGCTTCACGTTAAGGAACTCGTGATATCCACAGAGGGTCCTCAAGATCATAATACTATTGCTGATTGTATAAGATGGATTGACCTCTGCGTGGATGTTGTTGTAGCCATCTTGAGTGCTGTTTAATACCCTTCACACAACCTCAATTCAAGCTCACACTACCATTCACAATGTCGTCCATACTCTATTCGCCAGTCTTGGATTATATCACCAAACTGAATGACATCACTTTCTCCCCATTTCTTTCTGGCCCAGTTCTTCTTGCAACGATCTACGCTCCAGATGCCGTGAACAATGCCTTGGCCTCAATTGCCGAACGGCTCCCTGAGCAGATCCCAGTTACCCTAGACCTTGTTGTCGTCAGAAAGATTGCCATCGCTTGGTTTGCCTTGGGTGTTATCCGAACCATCAACAGGTTTCTCAATACCATGGCACATAATTCTTGGCGCATGAGGCCTGCTGGGGATTGGGATTGGAAGAATGAAATAGCCGTTGTTACTGGCGGTTCAAGTGGAATTGGACTCAGCATTACACAAAAGCTTACGGCGATGGGTATTTCCGTAGCCGTTTTGGACGTTCAAGATCTGCCCAAAGAACTCCAGGCCAACCCACGTGTTAAGTATTACCACTGCGATGTTACAACGACAGAATCTGTTGCCGAAGCAGCGGATGCTGTTCGCCGCGAGCTTGGTCACCCAACTATTCTCATCAACAATGCCGGCATTACTTCTCCCATGCCAATCCTCAAGATGCCCGAATCCTTCCTCCGAAAGATCATGGGTGTTAATCTGATGGCTCTGTGGTACACCACCCAACAATTCCTCCCTCGCATGATTCAGCTCAACAAGGGTCACGTCATCACGGTTGCAAGCATCGCGTCTTTCGTCGCCCTGGCCACTGCAGCAGATTACTCTGCGACAAAGGCTGGAGCCCTGGCTTTCCACGAGTCTCTAGCCAGTGAGATCAAGCACTTTTACAAGGCTCCCAACGTCCTCACCACCGTCGTCCATCCCAACTTTGTCAAGACACCATTGGTAGAAGGGTTCATGGACCGTCTGGAGCGCGGCGGTGTTCGGCTGTTGACTCCTGATGATATTGCCAGGGAAGTTGTTGCTCAGATTAAGAGTAGACGGGGTGGTCAACTCATTGTTCCAAGGTCAGCAGCTGCGATTTCTGGTATCCGAGGCTGGCCTACTTGGATCCAGGAGCTCATTCGCGATACAATTGGCAAGGTCTCTGGGTAGGAGAAAGGTTCATAATGGCTCGAATGAATTCTAGTTTGTAGTTGTTAGATATCTAAAATTAGAAATGAGAGAGCAAACAATTGATCTATACCGTTTCATCTGTGGAGTCGCATTACGGTTGACATTAGACAAAGCTGGACCGCTCGATTGACACTAAATAATATTTTGTAGAGACCAAACTGATGATAATGACATTCAATCCCTGCTCGTGAGGACTTTTATTAAGATGAAGCTAACGTTTTTGAGTTCCTAATTGTGAAGCTCTGTGGGTGCGTGAAATATTTAAGACTCGCACGTCCGCCCTGTTGTTGTAAAATGAGCGCAAGCTATTCTCATTCTCAGCTCTTGCACGCCAGAAAGAAACAACCAAGGCTTGACGCCAACACAGCAAAATGGCTCTAATTAACTCGCTACGATCACTCTTTGGATACTTTCACGCTTTAATATTTACGCCATGGTTTTTATTCCGCTTCTTCTTCGACATCACCATCTGCCTCATCCCGCTCCTGCGACCCTCAAGAAAATGGTCCCTAAACCAGGCCGTCCGCGTGCGAGTTGTCAGATTACTGCTTCTATACTGGTCACTCACCAAGTCCGGAGATCGATTGAGACTTGACCCAAAACGAGAGAAGAATCGGTTCGAAGTCGCTGCTCCCAGATCGCCCAAGTTATACAGAGGGATCTTGTCGGACTACGTGGTGCAGCCTGCGGAGGTGGGCATGACCTGGACGCCAGCACGACCACCACCCGCGGGGCTGGTTCATGCTGGTATGACTGTGGTTTTGCACTTTCACGGCGGCGGATATGTGATTGGAAATGGCCGTGATGAAGATACTGGGTATCTGTCAAAGACGCTTATCAGGCGTATGGGCTGCACTCACGTTTGCACGCCTCAGTATCGTCTTTCCAGCAGCGATAAGGGTCATTTCCCAGCACCACTTCAAGATGCTCTTACGGCTTATCTCTATCTGATCAAAGCAAAGGGCGTTCCAGCAAACCAGATTGTCCTTTCCGGTGATTCTGCTGGAGCCAACTTGGCGCTTGCTTTGGTGCGATACATTCACGAGCATGGCCAATCCGACGACATACCATTCCCGAGAGCGATGACTCTTTGGTCTCCCTGGGTAGACGTCGCTGGTGCTCTGGAGCAGGATGCCACAAAGTCACCCAACTACAAGACAGACTATCTCAACATGCAATTTGCGCGCTGGGGCGCCTCAACAATCTCTGCCTTTGGCGCATCCGATCCCGCCGGTCCATACCTGTCGCCTCTACGCCACCCTTTCGAGTTGGAACAAGCCTTGCCAGTCTACGTCAATGCCGGTGGAGGGGAAGTGCTATGCGATGATATCAAGAACTTCTGTCAGCTCTATGGCAAGCACGGCTGGCAGATCGATTTGGATGTCTCAGAGGCTTGTCCTCATGACATCCTCCTGCTGGGTGACAGAATCGACTTCACTGCCGAGGCGGAGCTGGCAGCTGAGAATGCCAGAACGTTCTTGAACCAGAATGCGGGGTTAGCTCTCAAGGCCTGGGCTTGAAGTCGACGTCTGCCTCGGGGATGTGTCAAAGCGTGGGGGAGATTCGTGCGAGGTGCTTCGTTTCGTCATCTGCGAGGAATCGTCATAGCTCAACAAGTAGTCTATCACATGTAATTCGAGTTCAACTGTGCCGCGTTTCGTTTAAAGTGATCTGCAAGTTGACATCAACCCCTCCAACACCAAGGCGCCATGCAGCTTTGACAAGTCCGTCGCGTGATGCCATGTGTCTCCCCAGTCTCAACAAGAACAAGAATGGGCCAAAGTGTCAATCCCCTGCTAGTCTTGCGAGCTGTTGTATGCATGTCCTTAAAAGAAGATCATTTGGCTTTGCCGAGGCTACCCCACACTCTTTGAATCTGGTGTCTTCACTGGCTTCGTCCACGTCTGGTTTCCGGTTACAGTTTAGCTTGCGATCTACCTTTCGCGTCCGCGGACCCCCGATTTTAATTAAATGTGTTGATGGCGATCCGGAGCTCGCAACGTCATTGTTGAGTGCGCTAATAGCTCGGGAATGGAGCAGTATTGGTGGCCCAAATCTCGGAAACCATGCCATATCTAAGCTATCCATTCGAGATAGAATGGCGTGAGGCTCTGATAACAGTGACGGGTTACCGAGGCCTTGACGTTAATCTTCATTAGTCACTGAAAATCCATCCGATCAATTTAATTTCACAAGCAAAAAGTTGACATCCATCTGCCACATTCATCCTTTGTTTTATAGTACAAAGTCAACCCAACGTCCATCATTCGAGAAAGGACCGACAACAACACAGACTGATCAACCGACACCATGGAGAACCACTCAGACGAAACCAAATCTCTCGATGTTATCATCATCGGCGCTGGAATATCCGGCATCAACGCCGCCTACCGCCTACAAACCGAAGGTCCAGCCAACCTGACCTACGCCATCCTCGAAGGACGAGACACCATCGGCGGCACGTGGGACTTGTTCAAATATCCTGGCATCCGTTCTGACTCGGATATCTTTACCTTTGGCTTCCCTTGGAGTCCATGGAAACATGACGAGTCTCTGGCGCCAGGAGCGAAGATCAAGGACTACATGATCGAATCGGCTAGGTCCGCCGGCATCGATCACCATATCTGCTACAACCATTCCGTTTCGGAAGCAAACTGGTCTAGCAAGGAGAAGAAATGGAAACTTAAAGTTACGCGACGCGGTGAGGATAAACCTATCACCTTTAAAGCTGGATTTATACTCCTCGGCACCGGATACTACGACTACCAGACCCCGCTCAAAGCAGTCATTCCTGGCATTGAGCGCTTCCAGGGCAAGATCATCCATCCTCAGTTTTGGCCTGAAGACTATGACTACACCAACAAGAACGTAGTCATCATTGGCAGCGGTGCCACAGCCGTTACCATTCTCCCGTCAATGTCCGACAAAGCGAAGCGTGTCACCATGCTGCAAAGGAGCCCAGGATACATCTTCCCTCTTCCGTCAAGCAGCTTTTTCTCGCGTCTTCTCTTTACCGTTCTTCCGGCCAGCATCGCGCTCTTCATTAACAGACTTATGTGGCTTGTCAGAAGCTATCTCACGACTTTCTTCTGCAAATCCTGTCCGGGGCTGGCCAAGAAGCTCATCAAATATGTCACCATCCAGCAACTGCCACCCGATGTTAGCTGGGACCCCCACTTCAAGCCAAGATACAACCCCTGGGAGCAGAGATTCTGCGCCTGCATGAATGGCGATTTCTTTGCTGCGATCCGCTCAAGCAAAGCAGATGTCGTCACCGACAGGATCAAGACCGTCACTGAAAATAGCATTGAGCTCGAGTCTGGAGCAACGCTGAACCCAGATCTGATCGTCACCGCCACTGGTCTCAAGCTGAAATTCGGCGGTGGTATCAAGTTCAGCATCGACAGCAACACGTTCAATGTGGCAGACAGATTTGCATGGAAGGCTGCCATGCTTGAGGACGTGCCTAATCTGCTGTTCATGACAGGATACGAGAACGCATCTTGGACACTAGGTGCGGATGTGAGTGCCCGACTTTTCATCCGTGTTCTTCACAAGATGTCGGAAAGGAAGGCTACTACTGTGGTACCACGTATGACTACGGAGAAGAATATGCCGGTGAAGCCAATGATGAGTCTGTCTTCAACGTACTTGAAGAATGCTGGCTCTGTGTTCCCCAAGGGTGGTACAGGTCTATGGAGTCCCAAGTCGAATTACTTTGCTGATATGGCGGGGGCGAAGTGGGGAGATATCACTAACGGGTTGAATTATTCCTAGTTGAAGTGTACTTGAGGAGGATTTCATTATAGCTCATACTTGTTGTATCTATTTAGCATCTTTGTGATTATATCAAAATAAGTATACTTGAAATATCTACCACTCTCCAGCTTCCTTATGTGACGTCGTCTAGCCTAAGCTGTCAGACAGGTCGCTTATCGGTTGACTGTATCGTAGTATTGTTGGAGTACGATTGAATGGAGTAGAGTGATTGGACTAGTAAAGCTCTTAGTAATTCAAGACCCATCGGGTATGGTATCCGCTGAAACCAACCTCTCAGCGATTCGTTGTATATTGAGGTAGCTTGTAGGTTAAAGTTAGATTCAACCTCCTGCGCCGAACACTCGGAGTTCTTTCGCTGAAGCAAGCTGATCAAATAAGCTTATTCTAGAAATATTCACTCTCAGAGAGTGCTGTCTGAATATTTTCGATTGTCTTATTGGAACTATCAATACTACTTCCAATTCTTCATTACACCTCTTAATGGTTTCTGGCATAGTGAAGACAACAATATGATAGAAGTGGTAAAATGAAGTGGACACCAATATTGTATATAACCGTTTTAGACGAACAAGACGCAGTAGAAGACCGACTACACCGAGTCACGGTGCTCGAGGCCTTACTCTCACTTACCCTCCGGACCAAAAGGACAACACATGGTGGGTCGGTTGTAAGTGTTGGGCCTCATGACATGATTAGTACCCGAATAAGTGACCGATGTGGTTCATGTCCTGATTGAAGCTGGAAAGAGAGCTGAGAATACCCGGAATGAATGTGTTTGAGAATAAGTTAAGTGCCGTCTAGTGGGAGGAATAACGTTGAATTACCCAAGATGTAACCCCGATCGGTTCAATCGATTAAGATTAATAGATCAATTAAGATCAGGGGTTATATTGCACATCCAGGCCAATTGGGTAAATGGATTCGTTCAATCCCCGCATTCTCCGATATACTATCACCAAAATGTCAGCGGAAAGCTGGGCCATCGTGCTGAATGGGGAATTAACTATTGGTAAAACCCCAAGAAGTGATTCTTTTCGCCTTACCCCATAGCTGATCTGGACCGAAACGTAAATTATCCGCTGCAAGTCTTGACTATCGAGCCACAGTTGCGGGGGAATTAGATGTCACTTACTGTTTGAGTGCCAATTTGAAGCTTGGCGATGCTCCGGTGTTTCCTGAAACGGCCTTACTCGGAGCTTAGTACTCCGCCCATAGGGCTCTTCATCTCGAGATGGACCGTTTTCCGGCAAAATGACTTGGCAGTAATTGGTTCGCGTAACATGACGTTACTCCAGACTATTGTAAGTTGAATATGATCTTCCCGTACGATAATTGGTATATTCGATATGAATCGAGTATATAAGGACTTAAAATGTGCCCTTAGTATCGCTTGTATTGCTGATCAGGATCTACAACTCCCAAGCATCACTCTACTTCACGATCAGCTACAATGCAGACCCTTTCTCTCCTCCTCGCTCTCGCCCCTGTGGCTGCTGTAGCCCAGTCCGCTGTCTGGGGCCAATGTATGTAACTTGGATGAATCAGCCACTGTTGCCGTTTAGAAACGCTAACTCTTATCTTAGGTGGTGGAATCGGATGGGGTGGTGCCACAACTTGCGCCTCTGGCCTGAAGTGTGAGAAGATCAACGACTACTACTTCCAGTGTATCCCCGGAACAGGCGGCTCCGACCCTGACCCTGAGCCAACCCAGCCTACCACTCCCTCTCCTACTGGAGGTAACAATGCTGCAACTGGTCTCGACGGAAAGTTCAAGGCCAAGGGCAAGCTCTACTTCGGCACTGAGATCGACCACTACCATCTCAACAACAACCCTCTCATCACTATCGTGAAGAGGGAGTTCGGTCAGGTTACCGCTGAGAACAGCATGAAGTGGGATGCTATTGAGCGTAAGTCCTCCAGATTCAAGATTCAAGGAACTGTGTATCTAACCTATAACAGCCAGCCGCAACCAGTTCAGCTTCTCCAACGCTGACCAGGTCGTCAACTTCGCCCAGACCAACGGCAAGTTGATCCGAGGACACACCCTGCTCTGGCACTCTCAGCTGCCCCAATGGGTCCAGAACATCGGTGACCGATCTACCCTGACCGCCGTCATCGAGAACCACGTCAAGACCATGGTCACCCGCTACAAGGGCAAAATCCTCCAGTGGGACGTCGTCAACGAGATTTTTGCTGAGGACGGCTCTCTCCGCGATAGTGTTTTCAGCCGAGTCCTCGGCGAGGACTTCGTTGGTATTGCCTTCCGCGCTGCTCGCGCCGCCGATCCCGCCGCCAAGTTGTACATCAACGACTACAACCTCGACAACGCCAACTACGCTAAGGTTACCCGCGGAATGGTCGAGAAGGTCAACAAGTGGGTGTCTCAGGGAATCCCCATCGATGGTATCGGTTCTCAGGCCCATCTTGCTGCTCCCGGTGGCTGGAACCCTGCCTCTGCTTTCCCCGCTGCCCTCAAGGCCCTCGCTGCTGCCAACGTCAAGGAGGTTGCCATCACCGAGCTTGACATTGCTGGTGCCGCTGCCAGTGATTACGTCACTGTCATGAACGCTTGTCTCCAGGTCTCCAAGTGTGTCGGCATTACTGTCTGGGGTGTCTCTGACAAGGACTCATGGAGAGCTTCTGACAACCCTCTTCTCTACGACCGCAACTACCAGGCCAAGGCTGCTTACAACGCTCTCATCGCTGCTCTGTAAGCGATTCTCGTCTAGGTTGTACTACCATGACCGGCTCAAAAGAGTCTAAACGCTTTCTTCCGACGAGTTACGTGGACTTAAGTTTCTTGAAGTTGTGCTTGATCAAGTCAGGGGTTTAAGATTGAACAGGAATTGGGTACAAGTGGTTCAATCGAACGTATATATTTATTTTCAAATACAAGCAACTTGGATATACATACTCCTTTCAACCTCTCGTTATGCAGTGATAAATCTGTGTGATACAGGCTCCTCCACCCATGAAGTCGACGACTGGGATGGTTGATGTTGTTCTGGAAACCTGCAACTAGTCAACTTCAAAATACCCAAAGTTGCAACGGAATGACCTCATATGACACCCTCTGATACCTTTTACGCCTCCAGCCACAGTACCTGACAATCATTCTGTGAGAAATACATCATCTTGGGCTTGTTGGATCCGATTTTGTATTTATGATTCCAGTGTGCACAACTCTTACTGTCTTTCAGATTAACAACTGAAGCTTAATTTGTCGGTACCATTCTCTATTGTTCGATAATGGTCTTCAGTCTCGAGAAGGAACCTTGATATCAGAGGTATCTTCTTAGCTGTTTTCTCTATTCCTCTTCCTTCGTCTTTGAATTACAAGTGTGGTTCTCTCCAAGTTCTTCAAATCTTTTATTAAAACATGTGCATTATAGTGTTGATACACCGCCCAAGACAGGACGCAGTCTCTTGAGAACATATGACTTGATGTGCCATACTGCTTACCCGGTAGCTGTGGATTATGTACTTCTCAACTACATTCTTTACTTGTAGGACTGTGATTTTTTACCACAATCGTTTTTCATACTTCTGACCTTAGTGGTGTTGAGGTATCACTGTCGTCGATGTAAATATGAGGGCATATATCATCTCTTTGAGAGTAAAAGAAATGTTGAAGTATTCCCAGAAGTCGCTGACCTTCCCATGACACTACATCTTTCAACTATCTGACAATTGATTACTAAATTCCATTTGGTTAAAAAACCGGGGAAATTATCTTGAGATCTGATCTTGAGGATTAATCTCAAATAAGTCTCTCAATCATCATTTACTTCAACAAAGGTACGGTAGCCTCTTGTTCGGGTGTTTGGAATTGTCCCATTACCCTACACAGCATCTGTCAACTAACCACATCTTTCCTTCTCACTCTCAAACACGTATCTGCTACTTACCTAGGCGTATCTACAGACTGATTCACTAGGCAGATTGGTACTGAGCATGTGACTCGGCCATAATCCGCCATGTCATTTTGTACGAACTGTGGAGATTGCAACGATACGTCAATGGCCCTCGAAGTTCGCCATGTCGCCATGACAGTCCGTGATCCAATCATCATCTAACAAACCAGACTGACCGTGCCACCCGCAAAACGTTAGGCCTAGACTCGATCGACACCGCAGCGATCTTGAGCTTGACTCGCCATGCTCGGCTACCCCAAAAAGGAGAATCCATTTCCCCTGCAATTCCAATTCCTCAAATCTTGTTTGTGACGTTCTGTTTCATGCGGGGTGCATTAGCTAGCTTTGGCGGACCGGGCTTGCGAGCATCGCATTGCCGAGATGGCTTGGCCGTTGATGGGAACATCGCTTTGGGTCGACGTCGCATGGTGCTTTGGCGCGTTTTTCCTATTTCAGGGCCACCTTCCGACGTGGGGACAACCTAGACGATGTCAAAGTGATCGACATGAAACTAGTGCGCTCGGATTGGTCCACGAGGGATGCCGAGGAAGATCGTGATAGAAGATAACGATGGTTACCAGCTGTGAATGTCTCGCAGGTGGCTTGACCTATAGGAGCACAAATACCTAGTCGAATTCCTGTCGCAACGCCAAAAGAGGCATTGTAGTGAATTATCAATTATTCTATGAGCAAACTTTTTACCTACTTTGCAAACACATCATTTTCATCAGTCAGCACTCTCGAACTCACAATGTCTGCATCCACTGAGCCAGGCACTCGCGGAAACCTTACGGTTGAGCAACAGAAGAGTCTTCAAGAGGCTTGGGTGCATCTTCTTAGACTCGGCGGAGACCAGGACATCCCCCATGATGCCCCCGACAAAACCAATGACTTCTTGCAACACTTCAAGAACAAGTCCCCTGAGCACTTCAAAAAGAACCTATGGGAGACCTTTCTTGCTGATCACCCTGATACCTCGATTCTTCGCTTCCTTCGAGCTCGTGATTGGGATGTCCCCAAAGCTATGGACATGTTTGTGTCTTCACTCAACTGGCGTGATGAGCGACAAGTGCAGAAGACCATCATCGGCGGAGGTGAAGCTGTTAGTCTGAAGAAGTCGCTCACACCTGATGAAGAGGCTTTCATGGCACAGTATCGCTCCGGGAAGTGCTATGTCCGGGGAACTGATAATGATAACCATCCAATCCTTGCCATCAAGGTCCGGCTTCATGATCCCCACAAGCAGACTGCAGAAGCTATGGAGACATTTGTTTTACATAACATTGAGACGCTTAGGATGATGTCCAGGGAGCCCAATGACAAAGTATGCCTCATCTTTGACCTCACTGGCTTTGGACTGCGCAATATGGACTTCCATGTTGTGAAGTTCCTCGTCGACATTCTGGAGACGAGATATCCTGAGACCCTGGGAGTAGTCCTTGTTCACAATGCTCCGTTTGTATTCTGGGGTAAGTCTCGTTCTCCGTCTCCGCAAATGCTGTGACTAACATTTTGAATAGGTGTATGGACCGTCATTAAGCACTGGCTAGACCCAGTTGTTGCTTCCAAGATCCACTTCACAAGTGGCACAAAGGGACTGCTCAAGTTTATCCCCAAGGCCAATCTGCAAAAGTCTTATGGTGGTGAAGACCCTTGGGAATACAAATATGTAGAGGCCGTCCCCTCAGAAAATGAGAGAATGGGGTCGGAGGAGAAGAAGACCAAGATACAGATTGAGCGACAGGAGTTGATTGATCAGTTTGAACAATTGACCGTTGAATGGGCTACTAGTCAGGACTCTGAGGCCAGCCTGGAGGCGAAGGAAAGGAGGGACGAGTTGGCTCAATTGCTTGAGCTGAACTACTGGAAGCTGGACCCGTACATTAGATCTGGCACCTACTACCATCGCGCTGGAGTAGTTAACAGGCAAGGTGGCGTAGACTTCAAAGCTGCTAGGTAGGGGTATGCTGGACATAACTGCTAGGTAGCTAGGTAGGGTAGGCTGTATTGTAGGATTTAGTTAGTGTTTTTCATTCAAGTGTTTTTCGTTTACAAACAAATATCTGTCATTTACTTCGGGTAACTCAATTCAATCGGATTAAACTTCACCAAACATGAGCTACATGAGCTGTAACTCAATTCAATCAGATTAAACTTCATCAAACATGAGCTACATGAGCTGCCCAGGTGCTTTCTCACAGTTTGACACAAATTGAAACACAGCTACAGCGAGAGTCCGGGCGCCTCCTTACGGTTTGACACAAATAGAGGGACAGGTATAGCGAAAGTCTGGGCTCTACGCGATCAGACTATTGTGTCAGTCACCGCTGAGAGCTTTGATGGTATCCCTATTTTACTGTACCCACCAGCTGCTTATCCGTAACTGGGCAGCCTAGTAACGTGTGGCAACGACTACCGGGAGCAACGCTGTCGTTTGAATCCCCTGACCTTGCAAACCTTCGCGATAGCGCAATTGCAACTCCACTGCGCTTTGACGTGCGCCGCCCAAGTCACACTGACCATCACACGCCGTTGCCTCACCTAAACAAAAAATCCTTGCCAGAATTTGGCAGCCGTGGCCTAGATCGGCCAGACTCTAGTCCACGGGACCTTTCCTTGGCAGATAAAGTTGGTGGGTGATGCAAAGCAAAGTAAAGTGATGCGCGAGAGACGTGCCCAAAGCGCGATAGTTTGCGAGATGCAGGGGTGTAGGCCAGCTCTCGGCGACAAACGGAAAAGATCGACGGCTGGGTCCATCCGAGGTCAATTTCCCTCAGCGCTCGGCCTTCAAACCCGTGCTAGGCATGCCATCACTTCTGGGGTAATTGTGGATTTGGCTGCCAACCCCTGTCTTGGTCGACGAAAAGCAAATTCGTGTGTATTGACTGGTCGAGGTAGATAACCTCCTTTAAAGCACCCTTGGCAGATAAGGCTTTGCTTCTTCCACAGCTGTTGTCTCTCAGTCGTGTACACAATTGAGGCAGGCCAAAATCTCAACTTTGCAACTCCGAGATTCTCTCAGTTGCCATCATGAGGTTCTCAACGGTGTTACTCACTGTCCTCGCGCCCTTCAGTCTTGCGGCTCCTGAGGGACCCAAGACTGTTTCTGCACCTGAACTATCTGGACAATTGGTAGAGCTTCTGGAAAAGCACAACCTCGCTCTTGTTCCTCGGTCTGAACTCACAGATGCGCTGAAGGAGCTCAACACACTTCTCAAGAGCAACCAATTTCCTCGCGCACCTGTTCTCATCAAACGACAAAACAACACCGCCAAAGCAGGCTCAGGCTCAAAGGGCTCCGGCTCAGACTCGTCATCAGATGATTCTGATTCTGACTCTAGTGGCAGTAGTGGAATCCTTGCAATTCCTGGACTAGATGGACTTGCAGACCTCGGCGATGGCCTCAAGGGCTTGACCGGTGCTCTCGGCGACCTCGGCGACCTTGTCAAGGCTCTCGGGGGTCTCTTAACCCCCGAATTCCTCCAGGCCTTCCATGATGCTATGGTCTATCTCGCGGCTACTCTGAAGCCTCCAGCTCCCAACCAGGTCAGAAACCTTCTCGCCAAAGCCGGTCCTCTCTTGGACCTGGTTGGCGAGCTCAACCTCAAAGACCTGGTCGACCAGATCAAGGATGTCGACATCGCTGGTATTGTTGGCAAGGTGCTCAAGCTCCTTACAGACGACAACCTCAAGAACATCAATGGCCTACTCGCAAACGGCGCATCTTTGTTGACACCCGATTTCGTCAAGCAAACCAAGGGACTCATCGGCGACGTCTCGCCTCTTCTTGATGAACTCTCTCCTCTCCTCAAGAAACTTACCGGTCTCGACCTCGAGGGCATACTTTCAGCCCTTGACCCTCTTCTCAAGAAGGAGTCCATCCAGGGCATTGTCACGCTACTCAAGAATGCTGGCGATCTTCTGACCGCCAAGACCGTGGATGAGATCCAAGGTCTCCTTGGCGAAGTCGCACCCATCATCAAAGACATCGCTCCTCTGTTGGAAGAGTTGACGAAGCTCAACCTTGAAGAGGTCCTGAAATCGCTGCAGCCGCTGCTCAAGGACGACTCCATCAAGGGCATTTTGGGCCTATTGAAGAATGCAGAGACTCTGCTCACACCCAAGTTTGTGGACCAGACGCAAGATCTGATCGGCGCAGCTTCACCATTGATCGACAAGCTGAACGACGTGGACCTAAAGGGCGTTCTCGACGCTTTGAGCCCCATTCTCAAGAAGGAGGCTATCCAGGGACTAGTCGGCCTATTGAACAACGCAGAAGACTTGTTGTCCAAGGAGACCGTCAAGAGCATAAAGACACTTCTCAACGAAGCATCTCCTCTTATTGAGAAGCTATCAGATATCGATCTTAAGGGTGTACTAGATGCATTGAGTCCTATCCTCAAGAAGGAGGCTATTCAGGGTCTTGTGGGACTTTTGAACAACGCCGAGGATCTCCTATCTAAGGAGACCGTCAAGAGTATTAAGACTCTTCTCAACGAGGCATCCCCACTCATCGAGAAACTATCGGATATTGATCTCAAGGGTGTACTGGAGGCACTAAGCCCCATTCTCAAGAAGGAGGCCATCCAAGGTCTTGTTGGACTCTTGGGTAATGCCGAGGACCTTCTATCGAAGGAGACTGTGAAGAGCATCAAGACGCTCCTCAATGAGGCATCTCCGCTCATCGAGAAGATCTCCGACATTGACCTCAAGGGCGTCTTAGATGCTTTGAGCCCTATTCTGAAGAAGGAGGCCATTCAAGGTCTTGTGGGTCTCTTGGGCAACGCCGAGGATCTGCTATCTAAGGAAACCGTCAAGAGCATCAAGACCTTGTTGTCTAGCGCCTCGCCCTTGATTGACAAGCTGTCCGATCTTGACTTGAAGGGTATTCTTGACGCCTTGAGCCCAATCCTGAAGAAGGAGGCCATTCAAGGTCTTGTGGGTCTTCTGAACAACGCCGAAGACTTGCTTTCGAAGGAGACCGTCAAGAACATCAAGTCGCTACTTTCCAGCGCTGGTCCACTCATCACCAGCTTAGGCAAGATTGATCTTGCAGGTGTGCTTGATTCGCTTGCCCCTCTATTGACTAAGGAATCTATGAAGGGTATCGTTGGTCTTTTGGGCAACGCCGAGGACCTTCTCACCAAGGATTTCGTGGTAGACACCAAGAAGCTCATCTCCAATGCTAGTCCCCTGTTGATGGCCTTGGGCAAGATTGATCTCGAGGGTCTTCTGGATGCGCTTTCACCTCTGCTTACCAAGGATTCAATCAAGGGCATTGTCGGTCTTCTCGGCAACGCTGAGAACCTTCTTACCAAGGACTTTGTGTCGCAGACTAAGTCTTTGATCTCCAAGGCCTCGCCTCTCCTGGATAGCTTGGCCGACGCTGATCTGAAGGGATTGTTGGATCAGGTCGGACCTCTTCTGAAGGCGGTCGGCAAGCTGAAGCTTGAAGATATCCTGAATGCTGTACAGCCACTCCTCACCAAGGATTCTATCAAGGGTATCGTTGGTCTGTTGGGCAATGCCGAGAATCTGCTCACCAAAGACTTCGTTTCCCAGACCAAGTCTCTCATCTCCAAGGCTTCGCCTCTGCTCGACAGTCTCGACAAAGCAGATCTCAGTGGCTTGCTTGATCAAGTCGGTCCCTTACTGAAGCAGGTCAGCAAGCTCAAGCTGGAAGAAATTCTCAGTGCTGTCCAGCCGCTCCTCACCAAGGACTCTATTAAGGGTATAATCGGGCTGCTCGATAATGCCGAGGACCTCTTGACAAAGGACTTTGTGTCACAAACGAAGGGACTCATTTCCAAGGCAGCACCTCTTCTCAACAGCTTGGCCAAGGCCAACCTCGAAGATTTGCTTGATCAGGTTGGCCCACTCTTGAAGATGCTCGGCAAGCTTGACCTTGAGGGACTCCTCAGTGCTGTTGCACCACTGCTCACCAAAGACTCAGTCAAGGGTATCGTGGGACTGCTGGACAACGCTGAAGACCTATTGACCTCCAAGTTTGTCAACGAGACTCAGACGCTGATCACTGGTGCTGTTCCACTGATATCCTCACTGGGTGAGCTCGATCTTCCCGATTTGATCGATCAAATTTCGCCTCTGCTGAAGGAGATTGGAAAGCTTGATCTTGCGAAGATCGTTAAGAAGGTTCTGCCACTGCTTGATGAGATCAGCGACTTGGATATTAAGGGTCTGTTTGACGCCATTGCGCCGCTACTCTCACCAAAGGGTGTCAAGGGCATCATTGACCTGCTTGGTAACGCTGAGGACCTTCTCACACCCAAGTTCGTCAATCAAACACAGTCACTCATTGATGAAGCTCTACCGTTGGTATCCGCTCTTGGCGACCTTGATCTCAAGAAGCTCATCAAGCAGCTACAACCTCTTCTTGAAGCCTTGGGAGAGATCGATTTCCAAGACCTCATCAAGAAGGTCAAGCCACTCCTCAATGCACTCATGAAGATTGATCTCGTTAAGCTTATTGGCAAGATCGTCCCATTGCTCGATACCTTGGACGATATCGATCTCGAGGGCTTGATCAATGCTATCAAGCCTTTGTTGACGCCCAAGTCTATCAAGGGAATAATAGGTCTTGTTGACAATGCCGAGGATCTTCTCAGTGACAAGTTCGTCAACCAAACGCAAACACTTATATCAGGCGCAGTACCTTTGATTGAGGTCCTGAACAAGGTTGACATTGAGGGTCTGTTCGAGATCATCGAGCCTCTGTTGGAGGAACTGGATGGCATCGATCTTTCCGGACTCATTGACGCTGTGAAGCCTCTCCTCTACGCACTCAAGAAGATTGATGTCAAGGGTATTGTGGACCAGGTCTTGCCATTCCTTACGCCCAAGTCCATTAAGGGCCTTCTGTCACTGGTGGGCAACGCCGAGGACCTTCTCAGCAAGACATTTGTGAGCCAAGTTAACGAGCTCATTGGAGATGCGACACCGGTAAGTGACGCCTTACGATTTGACAAAATGCACTTTAACTAACTGAATATTTCTAGCTTGTTGCGACAGTGGCAGATTTAGTGCACGCAATTCTGAAGGAGCTTATGGGCCGCTCATAATGTGGGATTGATTGATGGTTGGAGTTTGGGAATGCTTGTAATTACCATTTTGATGTATCTAATGAGCTTGGACGTCTATGTACACGATACCCAGCATGAGGGCTTATGTCGAAATCAGTATTATGTTTTGTGGAATGCCTTTGTTGAGTTTGTTTGAACATGTCAATTGGATTTGTGGTGTGCAAAATGTCGCAAACACTGGTAGTCTCTGCTCTGTAAAAATCAAGGTGGACGTAGTAAAGCCACTGGAACTTTACAGGGGCCTCCCGGAGTATCTTTGGAGTAGCGTCACCAAAGCAAGTAAGCCTGCCACGCGATTTGTTGCCAAAGGTCTTGATGGATTCCTGTGGAAATTAACGCGACCTTGGGGAAACGCGGTATTATCCCTACCTCTCACGTAAAGTCTAGACCTGGCTCCTCTTACGATTAATTGTTCTGCCCGTAGCCGTTGAACTGTCTAGACTCAGCGCCAACTTCCCCAGAAAGATGCGCATCACCACATGCAAAACACGATCGATCTTGGTCGGCTTCAGTTCAGCGGTGATGCCCTCACTTTGCGGGGAATCGCAAGCTAAGCTCTTTGCGACGCGATCAGAACCGGTCGCGCACACACACGCACACACACACTTAATCCCACACTCCACGAACGGGTGAGGGGAAAGATGCCCGGTCATGCGCCCAATTTCCGCTCATCACTTATCAGATTGTACTACGTAGAGTGGCCAGTGATCACCAGCGCACTACCTCGTATTAGCATCCCTTGCACCCCTAAGCAAAAAGCAAGGCACTCTAGGCACCCTGTTAGCGTTCAACACCTTGACCTCTAGCGCACTGAACCCCGCTTGCCGATCCAAATTTCTCTGCCGTTGCGAGCTGGGATGGGCCTGGCTAGCGAAATCGTTAGTTCGCTGACCCTGGGCTGGTATAACTTTCTTCACAGGGCGCCTTATCGCTGCCATGAGCGCCCATCCTTGGCCTGGGACCTTCTATTGTATGTACTCCGTACTCTGCCTCCAACCCAACTGGCCATTGATCCGCTGTTTGTAAGACACTGGTGTTAGTTACATTGTCATCAGCAATTGCGAGTCTCGATAATGGCTTCACAAAGAGAACATACTGCCGCAGGTGCTGTCACCTCGCCTGAGGAAACATCCAACGCGCCGGCGCGTGACGACCAGAGCGACAATGTGTCTTCCAACGACCATGTTCGCGATGAGAAGGTCGCTCCAGGGCCAACCAAATGGCAAAAGGTCAAGAGTCATCTTGCGCGGTTCAAGTGGTGGTATCTGCTTGGTCTTGTCATTTTTCTCGCTATTTTACTACCAATAATGTAAGTTCATCTCTTTGGTCGAGAAACCCGTTCCAAAAACACCCATCTGACACTCATCAGGTTTGTATATATTATTCCAGCAATCGTCCAAAACATCCTCAATGGCCAGAAACTACCGATAGAAGGCGGCGCTTTGCAGGTCATGTCGCCCACAGAGGTCAACATGAGTATCATCACATCGCTGGATACACCGATCGCCGCAACTCTCAAGCCCGTCGACCTCTATCTATACAACAAAGAGACAAAGGCGTATTCTTCATTCTTGAAACTTCACCTACCGGAGCAACACCTTAATCACAAAAAAGAAGTCACCGTCACAAACCAGACATTGAAGGTGACCAACGAGACGGAGCTGACCAAATGGTTCAACCTATTCTTCGATAAGCCGGATGTAGAGCTGTCCCTAAAGGGTAAACCCGAAGTTCACCTCGGCGCTTTGAAATACCATCGCAAGCTTGAAAAGACGGTCGAGATTCTGTCTCTCAATTACCTGGATGGCTTCGCTCTGAAAGATTTGACATTCGATCTGGCTACCAACAGGACATCAAAGTACAACATGAAGGGAAATCTTAACATCCCAAACTCTGGAGTGCTAAGACTTGGACTTGGAGACATGCAGTTCAACGTCATGACCGGCGATATAAGGGTAGGCTTGATCAACTTGCCAGACCTCCAGCTCTGGCCTGGTAATAACTCAGTACCTTTTGAAGGCAACTTTTTCTTCGACCAGCTGGTTCCCAATCTTTCGGAAATCCTCAATAGCCAGCAAGGAGCTTTGAATAATGGCTATATGGAGTTCAATGCAACAGGCAACTCTACCACGGTCAATGGGGAGCATATCAAGTACATGGAAGGCGTCTTGAACTACAAGCACATTAGGTTCACCTTCCCTGTCATTTCGCTGGTCGGTGATGTCCTCGGTGGCTTGTTAGACGCAGACCAGGGCTCTCTCCTGAACATCTTTGGCGGAGCCGTTGGCAACTCTACCTTGATTGAACATGTCTTGAGTCACTGGGATGGTGAGAGTGGGGGTTCCTCAAGCAACAAGACAACACGGGGATTGTTAGCCAGAGGCAAGAACGTAAAGCCCAAGTCATGGATGTGGAGTCTTCTCAAGTTGGGATTAACAAGGAAGGGTCTGTGATTCCTGATTTGAGTTATTTAATAGTTTTGATACGATTTATGCAATATCCCATCTTTTCACTTAGCCCCATCCGAATGATACCAATCATTCAGTTTTATTAGCTTGTGAAGTCTGTCCTATGCGTATGCTCGTATGCAACTATGGTCGTTGTGGCTATGGATGTGAAAACACGATATAAATTTCGCCATTGACATATGAGTAGCCGACGTCTCCTTTGACATAACTTACGCTTGTCCGGAGTAGATGGATCCATGAGTACTGTTTGTCGCGACATGTAGGCCCCGAATCCCAGGACATATGGGATGTAGGTCGAAGCCCGGGCTGAGAGGTGTTTCGGCTTTCGACCTTCCCCCAGTCCAAGTCCCAACACATATGGGAAACCGAAAGCAACCTCCCACTGTCAGTGTCATTCATGATTGTAAATCATTCTTAAAGATGTTAGTTTGGGCTTTGACATCCATGAACACAGTGTATTGATTCCTTGGATGTTTGTGACCGAAGGTTGCAGGACTGCCAACACGCGGAGAACCCATCATGCAATACAATTATTTTACGCTACAAGATCAAATAAAGTGGCTCTTGACCATATTTTTGGTTACATCTTGCAACTTGATGCAAGATTTAAGCTTTCATATATTTTCTTTCTCAAGGCTTTCACCGGTGAAAACGTTTCAGGTCAATGAGCCGGTGCAGCAAGCTATCCCATGTGGCACTCTGGGTACGTTAATCACGCCGCTGATACAGAATTGCTTAAACTATGAACTCGATGCATCAAGTTGCACAGAATAGCTCTCTCACATCTTAGACTGCTGCAAACGACACATTGATGATGTCAAATTTTATGTCCACAGTTACTTAACTGCATGCCTACAGATGCTCTTAGACTTTGGGTGCTTTCTGTGTAATTATGCGAACACTGCTTTCCCAGAAAGCCTTTTAGACTAACTTGCCTCGTTCTTAAGTTCACCACTGCCACTCGGAAGTATGATTCATTTTCTTGCTCATGTGGCGGGCCTTGACCTCAACGCCGGTTAACCAGGCATGAATCGCATATAATTAAGATCTTATAACACCTCGCGGCGTATGACTAGCACGCGCTGTTAATATCACATCATCAATAAGACACAGTGGGTATTTACTGACCTTGGACTATGCCTGGGGACAGCGTAATGTGGAGGGATAATATCACAGGTGTAATGAGTATACTTGTTTGCAACGATGTTGACGGACGAGAAACTCGTACACTGAGCAGCTTATAGTATCGCCTACGATAATACACTACTAAAATTGGTATAAATCAATAGTAAAACTCATGTTGTGACATCTACAACAGTACCCTGATGAGCACTTCGGTATTATCCGTTGACACGACCGGCATGGTGTTATCGACCTTTGGCTTGATATGTGTAGTATTGAGTAGACAAAAAGACCACAGACTGTATCTATGAAGATTCCGCCTACGATGGGTTTCTCCAACACGCATAACTTTATCTCAAAACTATCCTACGATGACCGTCACAATTGCAGCCAACATATAATCTTTTCCCTGACACTAGACATCTTCTGGTCTATGGTATCAGATCAGTGTTTGCAACGAAGTCCTGTGAGAGCCGTTGTGAAAAGCGGAAGTACATATTGACATTTTATCAACATCTGACAATTTACTAGCTACAAGAGATCGAATGACAAGTCAGGGGGTGCTCGTAGGCCTTCTTTAACATTGCCCCGACTGATCGTGAGATCGATGTCTATGCAATCTCATTATGGTACGCACTTGATATCAAGACTTCTCCGGCTTTCGGATCCCATCAATCTGCTCAAACTGTGAGCCACATGTGCCCTGAACGAGAAATTCTGGAGGGAAAGGAGCATCAACAGCTTGTTGAGCCATTTAGCCACCAGTGTCATCGAGTGTATGGTTGAATCTTTTTCATCCTCAGGCGACTGAGCTGGCTCTTCGACTACCTCTCAGCCGACGACACACGAAAAAATGCTCTACTTCCGGCAATTGGAAGAAAACGGGCACTGTGGAGGAAAGTCTTTACTGCGCATACATCTTTGCCATAGTGTTCATGCCGTTGACGATAGCCACGATCCTGGTCAACAAAGTTTTACGACACAATAGGCTCCTCGCCTCTGCAAGTACGTGCTGAACACAATATTCAACATAAATTCATGATAGTCATCATGATCTTGGTATATGAGTAAACAGCAGGAGGGAAAAAAGGATATAACCTGAGTTCCCGATGTATTTTCGTTGAGAATGTGGCAATGAGGAGGTTGCCGACAGCATCAGAACGTCGAAAGCATCGAGGGTCCACGTTAGGCGATATGCAAAAGGTTACACTCAGCTAGTGCATTTCCATCAGTAGAACTTATTGTTGCGCAATTCTGTATGCACGAGTCTAGATAAATATTGCTGTGTCACCTTCACGTCGTGTCGTATCGGCCAAACCCCTTCTGCTAAGCCAATTTCGACACGACATCAACTCTGTTACACCAAATCGAAGACCATGAATGCGAGGTTATGTGACCTTCTCATGTGTTTTTCATATATTCTTACAAAAAAAAGTCGCGGCTCAATCCCTACTATTCCAAGTTCCACAACACACAGAATGTATCAACGTCACAAACTGGCTGAAAATGTTGCGTGCCCCAAAGCCAATATCATCAATCTTACCCCATTACCCTCATCGGGGTAAATCCGAGAGTGACAAAATTGTATTGACGTGACGGGTATCGGTAGAATACCACTATAGGTTGGTTTAAAGAGATCTACGAAATGACAAGATGCACGTTGTGGCTGGTACAATGTCCATTGCGAGGCATACTTGGCTCCGACGCGACATTATCTGTCACTGTTGAGTGAATGGCGAAATCAATTGGACTGGAACCTTAAATCATCATCGCCACGACATCATTCCCCCAGAGTGAGGAGAGCTCGACCTTAGTTGATTGTGATACACGATCCCAAACCGGATACCAGGAGTTAGCTCATCAAACCACTTCAACGTGTGAGATATTCATGTACGATATGAGCAGATTTTCTCGAAACTAAGTAGCAAATTCCAAATTCAGTGTATTGATTCTCGATCTTCAGTGACTAAGGTGCGATCATGTACCTGTTGATGGGGAGGGCGTGATCATGTACTGAGCTCACAGTGAAGCAGTTGATTCAACACTGAAGGCTACATCAACTTGATTGCGTCGTGATAAAAGATCTCGATAGGCGAAATCATCTCGGCTCCTGTGTACTTCTCGGTTTACTGTTCCTCTCCTGAGTAAACTGTTCAGGCAGATCCTATTTCTGTCCCGGCTCATCTATGTTTGGCAGTCATATGACCCTGGCGGAATCGCTCAACAGTAGAGTAGGTAAAATTTGACTCTTATTAGAAGTGGTATACTGCAATCATCAAGCTTGATAACTGACAGTCGCTGACACGGCGTTATACTGAAAGTCAAGATAGATCCAACCCGCTGATCGAGAGCTGATGCTTTACCTCGAGTCTGCATCGACAACTCTGCGTTTAGAAACTGAGAAAGCTTTTACCGGGCCCAAGCTTCAGATCTTACTGCTGTGCATGCTCTCTACACTCATTCATGTTATGGGTCTTGCATCTGCTTCCATGGTGGCGAGCACTCTCACACTATACACTGGGATAAATGACGGCACAAGATATTTCCGAACCTACTTGAGTGCTGGTTGTCTCGACCCGGAACCGACGACATGGTAAACGCTGGCGCGGTTGCATTTCCCCTTCTTTGCCGGTTATATTGTGACGAATGCCTTCTCGCGCAATGGAAGTCCCGAAGCCTTGATCCTGTACCGCATTGTCTTTAGCCTCACGGCATTAATCGGACCTGCGATCTTCACCCTTATCACCGCTATGCAGATAGGAGTACAAGATGTCGCACCGAGCCCGAGAGCTATTGGAGCTCTCACTGTGATTGGTTCCCGCATTCACATAACGGGTTTTGCAATCAGTGCTCGTAAGCAGATACCACAAGGATATCTGAATTGTGTTATCTTGGTAGTTATTGGGGGTTGCCTCGGCCTCGGGGGTTTGCTTTGTTGAAGTAGATGCCATGACGCCTCCGTAACAATGTAAAGTCCACTTGGACGTGTCCGATTCGTAGCCTGCTGTTTAGCTCTATAGGAACATCTACTTGAGTAGGTATTATAAGTTTTCTATTTCCTGGGGAGAGTTGATCCGGAATGAGAAAAGGACTGCAGAACAGGGCAATCACTCGGGTGGCAAATACAATGCGATAGCATCACCCCTTCCTAACCAGGCCATTACTGAAGTAACTGAAACTATAACGTAATTGTCTGGCAAGTCTTAACAAGTCGTTACTTCGATAGAGAATCAACAGATATTACGTTCTTGTGGATACTGATAACTAGATTGTCTTTGACAAATAGATAGTGAATTTTGAGAGTGCGAGGACTCCATTATTATAAAATTATGGTAGGGTATGTTATGTTATTTTTCCTTTTCCTTTCAAGCATCCCATTGACTGACAGGCTTCGACCTCCAAGTGTTGGGCGAACGGAGCTCCTCTTGGCTTTCACTTCTCGCCGTGTGCGATATTTTCACCTCCCATTTTGTCTCTTTTGTGATACCATTCTCAAGATCGTTTGCGAAACTTGATCCAAACTTGCCCCCTCGGCTCTCAGTAGCCTCGGGGCGGCTAACGGAGGAGAGAGTGTACGCATCGCGACCGGGGAAACCGCTTCCAGTTCCAGGTCCGGGCGTACGCGGTGACGAAAGATAGCCAGACGGGCCAACGGATACTGGCTTGCTGGTGAAGCCCATACGGAAACCGGCCAACTTCAAGAGGGGTCGTAAAGTGGCTAAGCTACTGGCAGCGATAGCCAGTCCTTGTTCGATCGTTGACCAGATGGCAATGTCCAGGGTGTTCCCTACAAACAGTTAGCAAAAATATTGTACGGCTGTAGCGTACACATACAGAGGAAGTCGGGTTTTCTGAAGTAGGCAAGATATGGGAAGCGAGCAATGACAGCTGCACTGGCACTATTCTCAGGATTAGTATCATCATCCAACACAACTGACTCTCGGGAACATCAACAGGATCAAACTTACACGCAACCCATTGCAAGAAGTGGGATCAAAGAGTACTTTGTCTTCTTATGAAGCTGTAGGTTCCACACAATAATTCCTGGGAGTAGCGCGAAAATGAAATCGGAAATGACAGCAAAAACACTGTATAGAGTCGCAAGAGCGATGATTATATCGGGTTTGACGCATGTACCATCTTGTTCCTTATCCCAGAAGAATGATATAGGATGGCATTGAAAGAGAGTGACGAAAAAGAAAATTGCTCCAGAAAGGGCGGTAGAGAACATCGCGATGTAGATGGTCCATCTTTGTAGTTTGTTGTTGCTGACGCGAAGCAAAAAGTAGCCGATAGACAATTTGCAGCAAATCATAGTGAGACTGTAGAATAAGTAGCAAAACCACCAGGACTGTTTGCATGCATGTTAGAATTGAGCCATGATTCTAGGATTTAATATCTCACCATCATAGCCGTACGGATTTGATATGTTTCGAGGTCGGCATGATGTCGACCAGTTCCGAAGCCGACACCGATAGTGGAGAATGTGGCATATGTCGTAAAAAAGACCTGCAGACGTCAATTAGCTTTGCCAACAGTAAGCGAGACTCGGGAGAGTCTTGGCAGGTATTGTGTAAACATACTGTCGCAATAACCATAAGCCAGTCATCTTTTCTGAATGCCTTCACAAGAAAGCATCGAACATAAGTGCGCAGCAAACAAGTGATGATAGCCAATGTCCAAAATGTGATATTGACCGCAAGCAGCTCTGGCCCTCTCGTCGGAACCTGGGACGCCATGGTAGAATGAGTTAGTAACTGGAGGTCAGGATCGAAATCCTGTCAAATGGGCCGGTTGCAGGGAGCTCACTTTATATGAAACTCTAATCCATATTGCCTGTACGTTATTATGATTGATCTTAGTGGCGATACCGACGGAATTATGCGCTACTCTGCGGTGTCAAGGTATCGTTACTGCTACTCTAACGGTGCAGTAAAACGACGCCCAGATAAGATGCTTGTCAACTGCATGACCTCGACTTGGCGACGCTTCTTTCGACTGACGATATAGGAACAGATCTTCGCTTGAGTATTGGCGTCTGAAGACTTGCCCCATACGGGTCATAGCCGGCGTACCATCGCGTGGCTCTGTGTTTTAACTAGTCAGACTGAGGATTTTCTCCGGGTCTGGACCCTGGTCAAAAGGCAAGGATGATAAACACCTGCATGAACTATCCCGGTAGGTCTCCATCCGCCATCGCGCTGATAGGCTGGACCCCCTGAGTTTAAGACGGAAGTCTGGTCTATAATGCACCCCTTTCAAGCATTGTACCAGTGCGCAACCTGAGTTGTTTCTAAACTTACCTTCTACCGGTCGACTTGCCACAGGGATGGACTTTCGGTGCGATTGCGTGCCCCTGGGGAGACCCATCAGATGACAAGTTGACAGGCTGCCGGAGAGAAATTACCTCTCTAAGTTGCGTATATGCGACGGACCCATCTGTGTTCAAGATTCTCGGGAGGGGAATGTAACCTGTCAAGACAATGGGTGTTTCTCAGTCAGTTCAAGGTGGCAATCAATCGATCTAGCGAAAGATAAGTCACGTTAATTGACACGTGCGCTCCGCTCAGTTGTTATAAAAGAGTTTCATATAGGAGCAGCGATGACTGGTTGGTGACCAACCGTATGCGGAATATGTTTTCCACATCCATCCACATCGAAAAGATCCCTTGTCACATTCCTTCTCAGATCATACATCCGATTGACTGCAACCCCACACATAATAATATTTCCGCACCCTGTCAGGACTAAGCTCTGTTGTCAGCATCGACTCCGTTCGTTCCATCATGAATCTCCAAGACTCGTTCATTCCCCTCCGCCCGAACTCCTTTCTCAGTTTGGTCAGCCCCCGATCCACTGACCAGATAATTGATATGGTAAAGGTTATGCATCAAGACTGTTCTCAGTGGAGAAGATAAGATCAAACCTGTCGGATCCGTCGAAGGGAAGGCCAACAGTCAGGTTGATGCTGTCAAGACCTCACCAACCCCACCTTCAATTCTCAAACTCTTCAACCAACTCTCAACAAAACAAAAACCTCTCTCTGCATTGGGATGTTTCAAACCAAGATCGTTAAATGGGGCCTGTTCAGGAAACTGCTTAGGTACGTCGGCGGCAAGGTGCATGCCGACAAGAATTAGTCCCCTGCCTTGGGAACCATCCTCTCAGAGCTGCGGGGGACAAAAACCTGCTGTGGCCTAAGGTCGTCATTGGGGCAAACTTCCCTCGGCAAGTCCATGTCGCAATCAGCGTGAGTGTGGCAAGCAAGGGCAAGGCCGTAGCTTGTGCCACTGCCGGTGAAGGAAATTGGTAACGGCATTAGAAGTACCTAGCCTCTTCAAAGCGGGAAGCGGCGGGATCGACCAAGTAAACACGCCCGACAAGCCATGTGCCGCGAAGAACAGCGCCGTACAAACGCATGAGCTTACAGCCCCACCTCTCAAGACAGCGATAGCATTGTCAGTATTGGGCTAGATTTGAAGGATGTATATCAGAAAAGTAGAATATGAACTATTGTTCAGGGCTATCTCTACAATCAACGCTGAGAGGGGATTTGGCTAGCAATGGCCTCGGCAAAGGGACTCGGTCTTCCTCGGCGAGATACCCGTTAGCTCTGCTATCTTAAACAGTAAGTCGGGCTTTCACTGAGTTCAAGGATAAAAGAGTCACCCGTTATCAAGCTGCACTATCGGCTAATCGGCTGTAGGACATCTGAGCTATAGCAGCAAGTTTTCATCGCCAGGGAAGCACATAACAATGGCGTGATTACCAGGCTGGAGATTATCTAAAGCATCTCTGAGTACCCCCATGACAGTGACAATCTCGGGACCTCTCTCAGACTTTCTACCACTTGATGGTTTAGATTTGCATGACTTGTACTCATAAGCACAAGCATAACAGTCGAGGAATGCATCCCCAGAAGCTCACCTTCCCACGCTGCGGTAAAGATATAGTCAATGGGGATAACGATTATCACTTTGTTAAGTTTTCAATTTATGCACGGAGATACAGCGCACCCGATACTGCACAGATTGTGATATAGATGTACATGGATCGATGAGCCCAAGAGTTTATTGTACTTGCTTATTCTGGTCCATCATCACCGGCTCGACCAATACACTATCTGCCAACTGCGCTACTTGGCATCGCGTTAATTACTTGCCTTTACCCATAATTATGTGACATAACATTGTGGTATCAATAGAGAGATTTGATTTGAGATGTAACATAGAAATGACACAGCTAAGTCAATGTGGTAGGATGATAAATATATTGGCTATACTCTTTCATCATTGTCACGATAGAATCTCAGAATAAGATAGAAATCAAAAGCAGTAAATTGGGGATGTAAATTCCATGAGTTCTTTTGTTTCTCAGACGGCCAAACCCTGGAGATATCTCCTCTATCTCCTAACCCTTTGTATACATAGAACTGAAAGCAAAATGGTAGACAAATCTCTTTACCTAGGTAGACCCAGAGAATTTCGAGGCCACACTACCCTACACCAGCCGTCAAGCTAGGATCCAAGGAAACCCTGTCTATCAGGGAGCAAAACTTTTGCTATATACTCCTTTTCTCTGGGTTTGTGCGAATGTATTAGCTGCCCTCACTATTGACGATTTCATACATGAATGACAAAAGAACCTGTCATGTCCTCGTGATGTTCATAACAAGACATCCAAAGGTTCTCAGAATACATTATCTACGTCACGACAGTGCAGGGAAGTCCTTGGTGCGTATCGGACGTGCCACATGAAACAATCGAGGCCTTTCCACGCCCTTGTGCAGAACATGCTTGGCAGTAAACATGTTTCCAGTTTGCATTCATAAAATATCAAATCCTTTGCCCTGTTCGGAACAATCATAGACACGGTCAGTAATAAATGTCAAGATTCCTACTCTTCCAACTTGGAAGCTCAGAAATCCTTCTTTTGCTATGTCTACCATTTTGTTGCGGAGTTCTTGCCGAGTGATCTGAAGAAGAAAAGTGAATATGAGGACTGAAGTAGTTCTCTAGCTCTCTACCGGGCTTGGTGGAGATCCTAAGCTTTTTTGGTAAGGAGTACTTAGTTTGCAACCCTACGAGACATAAAATCGACATCATACCACCTTCCTGACGTGGATAAGTCTGAAGATCAAAACTGAACTTTGATACCCTGTTGAGACCACTCAGAGACCAATCGATTGAGATACCGAGTGTTACCGACCAAACGCGGGGGTTTTAAGCTTTTCGTGTTTGGTGCGGCAGTTGGAAAGAGGCCGAACCTTTTTTGAGAAATTGGTCCCAAAGCTTCGGCAGGGAAGCTGGATTGCAAACAAGATAAACACGGATCAACCACTCCGGCTTTGGCTACTTGGCAATAATTGGCCAAAGAGGTGCCCCACTGAGGTCTCGCTTGGACCTTCTCAGTTAACCCATATCTTGTGTGGGATCAGATGAGTAGGCCCTGGGGGAAACTGAGATACTGGTTGACTGAGAAGACCATAACCGATGCTGTCTGTGAATCAAGGTGTTCTCAGCGAGTTACGAAACAACTCTGCACCAGTCAAAGAACATTCACCGCTCCATAAATAATCACGATTGGTCGATATATCCGGTTTAGAAGTGCCGAAGGCCCGAGCAATAGACTTCAACCAATAGCTAAGCCATGATAAGTAATTCACGATAACGTCTTCATGCCCCCGCCTCTTCCGTCGGACTGGGAGGTAGCTTTCGACCTGCCCCATGTAAGACAATGGTACTATGTCTACAGTCTTTGCTTTTCCATTGCAAAACCGCAAGAAGGAAACACAACTACCCAGACGCTCCAAAGGCTGCTTGACCTGCAGGAGACGCAAGGTGAAGTGTGGTGGGTTGTTCCTTGTCTCAATCGCGTAGTCACCCAACTGACGTCATAAGCAGACGAGCAACGGCCGATATGTGAGCGATGCCGCAAAGGCTTTCATCCTTGCGAATTTGGGGAGAGCTTTGTTTTTGTCAGGGAGTCGAAGGTCTTTACACACGAAGTTCAACCTCCAGCGAAAAAATGTCATACTCTGACTGTCTCCAAGACACCCACAGTTCCGATCAAATATGACTATGTTCCGCCAAGCCTCGATTTACATGGCTTTCAGCATGAGATTATGATATCTTTCTTAGTCCAGCAACTATTTGTCGAGGTTCAATCACCACCAGGCGACGAACACTCTATCTCGAGACTGCTTCTATGGGATCGGGACTCGACGGCGTATTTATCGGGCTTGTGTTTAGCAGAAGCTTTCTTCTCTAGCATTCATCGCCTGGCTGAACTAAAGAGTCACGCCTCAGTTCTCTATGGTCAAGTAGTGCAGAGGCTGAAGACTGATCTGGTGGATAAAGACAATATGCAAACATCACCTTCCCGTGCGACGATATGGAGCGCCTTATTTCTTGGCGTGTACGAGATGATTTCTTCGGACTCGATGTCGAACTGGCTCAAGCATTGCCATGGCGTTGCTGCGATTGTAAGATTATGCGAGCGTGCTATAGTGAAACGGTATGGAAATACTGACAATCGGAAGACGCACATGATAGGCCCTCACGGCTTCGAGATGAATGAGGCAAAGCCTATCTTTCAGATCAATAGATCTTTCATTGTATGCCTTTCTGATTACTTCTCTCAACATTGCTAATCTCCTTCGCAGTCGATTGGAGCTATTGCTGATCGTAAACGCACGTTCCTGGAGCAAACTGCTTGGAAGCAAATACCTTGGTCCTTAGAGCCCATGTCCAAGACCATCGCTGAAAGCTTGCAGGACATCCAATGTGATGTTCCAGGATTGATGGAAGACGTGGATGTTCTTTTGAAGTTACAGCAATGTGGAATGCCAGTGCGTCAGGTTGCCTGCAGATTACAATCTTGCTTTCAAGAGCTAGATGTGCTACGCATCTCATGGAATTACATCTATGCGGATTCATGCTGGGAAGTTGCAAATATTTCCATATCATGTACCGAGGTATTCGAATATCGCGACCCCCATTTCGAAACGATGCTGGTGTTCTCTAGCCTCGAACGAGCCATCGAGTTTGTGTACTTTAACACATCATATCTACTGCTTCATTCGATCTTGCGCCAACTGCGATCTGCGAAGGACCCAGATGCGTTGAGTATGGACCTGGTCTCATTTCCAGACGACACAGGCTGTGGCAAATACACCCTCACATTTAGAAGTCACGATGATCGCCATGAGAATGCTTTGGCGGTATGCAGATGCGTTAGCTACATGATCAACAGCGAACGCGGAGCATCGGGAGCATTCAACTTATTATTCCCTCTCAAGGTAGCTTATAACCACTTGGCCCAATTCCCAAATACTCAGAAATGGATCGCGGATGTCATGGAAAGAATTTCATCCACGAAAGGGTTGTTCATAGGTACCCAAATACTAAGTCACTATTAATCAAGCTTTCCCTCCCTGCAAAACTATTCATCATCATGCCGTTGTCTCCAGTGACGATTCCTGGTCACTGAACCTCAGAAGGCAAGCAAGCCTTACCTGATAAACTTACGTCACTGCCTAATTTCTGGTTTATCGGCTGAAATCTGATCATTATGTCGAACTATCGCCGGGTGCTTGCCGGTCAATCCGGATCATCAAAAGTATTTCTGATTCGGCATCCCCTGCGGGTCCTGGATCGCGAGGTGCGCTCTAGCGTGGGCTTGATGATAGGCGTCGACTTACCCGTTTAGGAGATGGAGCGCGAGGTGCAATGTTAGTCAAACATCGACTTGCAAGCTCATACTGTCAGCAAGCTAGAAAATGGCAGCTTCAAGTGTAACCCAGTATCATACAAATACCATGACTTTGAGCTTCATTTTATTCGAATCTCTACCTCTTCATCGATTATCACCATGCGTCTACAAAACATCATCTTCCTCTTTGCAGCCCAAGAGGCTATTGCTAGCCACGTCAAGTGGGCAGGGTATGTCCAGAAGCTGATTAATAGCTGAAGTACAATTATCTAACTTGTAAAGTGTCAATCTGTTTGGTCTCGCCAACGACATCAACATCCTCGGTTCGGCATACAATACCTTCCTCAGCCTGTCCTGTGGACCGTCATACAACAGCTACCCCTACATCGACAGCATCGAAAACTATGAATCTTGGCATAACAAGGGCTTCAATCTGTTTCGAATCGCCGTAGCCTGGCAGCATATTCAGACGTCTCTTGGCGGTAACTTGAACGAAACAAATATGGAAACTGTCGATAGGATGGTCAAGAGGATCACAGATGATGGTGGACAAGCCATCTTGGACATTGTAAGTGCGGCACCAAGATGCGGTCGAATATGACACAGCTGACTGACACGATTAGCACAACTATGCGCGCTGGTATTGCGCTGTAATCGGTCAGCCGGAATTATCTTTTCTTAATCCCAATATCACCGTCACCAACGACGACTTCGCCGCCCTTTGGACTAGACTTGCTCATAGATACAAGTCCAATCCCAGAGTAATATTCCAGCTAATGAATGAGCGTAAGTCTATGCCTAAGTCGCCCTTCCTAACTATACATCTGACATCATGACGCTAGCTCACGATCTCGACATTGCCAAATGGGGAGCCACAAACCAGGCCGTGATACTTGCGATTCGAAATATTACTAGCGAACATAAAATTCTCATATCAGGAACCCAATTTGCACGTCTTGTCGACTGGGAAGCTTTTTCTTCTCCAGGAATTGGCCCCGGGCTTATCCAGGACCCGGCAAATAACACTCTATACGACTTCCATCAGTACTTCGATGATCTGGGTGGAGCCTACGGCCTTTGTGAGCCTTGGAGTGGGTTCGTGAGGAGCTTTGAAGCTGTCACCCAAATCCTTCGAAGCAATAACGTCCGAGGAATGATCACTGAATTTGGCGGTGGACCTTTTCCCCAGTGTGTCGGTACTATTCGATCTATGCTGGCATTTCTCGATCGTAATAGCGATGTCTGGTACGGGTGGACTGCATGGGGAAGTTTCAACGGGGACTCGGATTTGTACTTGAGCTTGAATGGGAACTCCACTCATAACCTCATCACACGGACACTGGAAGAGTTTCTGCCCTAGAAGACAAGAACACCTCAATAGCAACGGGACTTTGGTTTTTGAGAAGGGGATTCCTGATCAGATTTGCTCCTAGATATAATAAATAACTATAGAGAAAATTGGTGCAAGACTTCTTGATAGTTTTCTGTCAGTATCATCATACAGTAGGCACAGAGGCTTTCAGACGTCCACACATCCCACTGGCCGCTCATTTCTCAGGCTTTTGTCCATAGACAACGTATCTATCAAATGGTTATTAGCCAGTCTAGCATAGAAATGTACATTTACTCACATAGGCCAGTACGCGTGGATGCTCTTGTCTTTCAATTCGTGTCGGACCTTGGCCAGTAGAACGTCAAGTTCTTCCTTAGACCACCCGAGCACGCGAGTATAGACAGCGGAACTAAGTCCATCGAGCCCAGAAGAAATGTTCTCAAGGTTCCATGCACCTAGATTTAATCAGCACTAATCATCTCAACTCTGGTGTTCTGCTTCACAGCTTACCAAGCTCTTTGTGTTTAGCATCCTTGGGCCAAGTGTTCTGAGGCCATTTGAAGACAACTTGCTGAACGTTTTGGAAACCCTGGGCTTCAAGCTGCTCTTTATATTTATCGGCTCCGTCAAAAGGCCTTCCAATGACCTTCGTGCCCTCCAGCAATTTTGTTACCCATTCGTGAGTAGCTGAACCTTCCTTGAGGGTACCATCATCACTGGTAATGGGGAAGATATCTGCTAATTCTATCCAGCCACCTGGTGCCAAGCTGTCGTAGGCTTTCTTGAAGAAGCCAGGCCAATCAGCGAGTGAGGCTGTCATCATACGGCTATAGATGAAATCAAACTTAACATTGAACGTCCAGGGCTCTTCGATATCGTCGACCTGGAAAGTCAAGTTCGGTGGGACGAAAGGACTCTGAATGGGGCTTAGGTCAATCCCGATTACAGACGCATTTGGATTTTCGTCTGCAAAGTCCATAGCCCAAAGGCCAGTACCAGTTCCAACGTCAAGGACATTGTGGAGTTTGTGGCCGTCTCGACCAGCAGGGCAGAGATACATCTTGTCTTCAAATGTAATTAGGAAAAGGTGATGCTGCAAGTCCAACCTGTCTTGCTCTCTTTCGTCATTCGGCATCACATATTGGCCGTCTTTGTAGGCATGGTATGTCCGGCCATTCTCTTGTCGATATTTGAGGATACTGGAGGTGATTGACGAAGTGGAGCTGCCATCTTCTGAGCCGAAAGCGGAGTCGGTGTCGGTGTCATTTGCGGCAGATTCGTCAATTTCTAGCGACGTGAACAGTACAGGGGGAGCAGGATCGGCCATTGTGTTGATGTTGAGCCAGTCAGTAGCACAGGCGATGGATGAGAGGGATTAACTAAAATGAGGGGGCAGAGTCACATGTTTTGTGCAATGGAGCACGATAGTTGAACAGGGGCTACAACGACCAGCATGCAAATATAGCGCACTAAGCATACCATAGAGGTGTTGGTCATTAGCTCTGCGCCGCTCGGTTAAATCCGTCAACGTTTGTTGCCACAGGAGAACGGGTACAACGGGAGAGAAGCGAATTGAGAATATCCCGCCCACATCCCGTAAAATGAATCAAGAATTTAGCAAGGTAATTTTACCGCTTCTCTTCATAATTCCCTATCTAACTCAATTCGTTCAAAAAGTGAAAACATTGCTAATACCCTTAACAAAGTTCTTGGCAAGCGCCTTATGAATGGCAGTACCAGCGTGATAAGTGTCCGTCCACAGACAATCGTTGCCTCCCAAACAGGTAGCGTCCTTAGCCCCATACGATTTGAAGTTCTTAACGGCATCGTCGAAAGTAGGCTTAGTATCAAACACTACAACCTTTGTGCCAGCGTTACTAGAAGCAAATGCCGTTGCGCGTTCAGTCAATGCCTTGTTGTACGCAGCAATGCTCGAGCGGAGGTTCTTAAGGTCTGCTTCTGGTTGGTTAATCATAGCTGGGATTTGGTCGGAGAATGCTGGACGAATGATTAGTTAAAAGCTCCACAGCTGTATCTTGAGAACTTACGCGGAACAGTGAGCAGGGCAAACTTCTTGAGTCCGGTTTCGGACAAAGTCTTCAGCAGTTCAAAATAGCGATCGAGAGTCTTCTCAACGGGTGGGCTAGTCTTCTTCCAGAAAGGCTCGCCAAGGTCATTGATGCCGATCCAAACAGCCACAAGCGTGTCGGCAGTGCTTATTTTCTTCGAGACGTACTCCTTGTACTGAGCAACTTGATCATCGACGCAAAATTGTGCGTATGTGTCGACAATCTTTTTGGAAACAGTCGCGCCGGTCACGGCAAAATCGTATGTGAGGACCTGGGAAGTGTTCAAAGTGCTGGTCAAATGGCCGACCCAGTTCAGTCCGTTTGCAGTTGTCTGTCCTGGTAAGGCAGGGTTTCCCAAAGGACTTCCTGGGGTGGGCAAATCGCCACCAGGCCAAAATCCAACAGTAGAGTAAGAGTCACCACTGGAATGAATAGTCAGCACGGTATTGAACACGCCTTTAAATTTAGAGAAAAGCTCACAATACAACCAGGTTCTTGGCAGAGCTGGGAGCTCTTGGCTGAACTGGGGTAGCCAAAGCCTGAGACAGACCAGCTGTCATACCCAAAAGGTGCAAGCAGAATTTCATGATGAATATAGACGGAAGAAAAGAAAAATGAATATCTAGTAGAAAATGTGATAATTGATAGCAAATGGCAAATGGTAAAGGCGTCCTCCATTTAAAGGAGATCCGGCGTCTACGGTAGCTGGGTGCGTTTCACAATCTAGTTAGTACCCACCCGATTGGTGGAAACATGTAGACTTTTGGAGCCTTTGCGATTTCGCCGAATTGGCATTGACGTAATACTCGGATATATGTTTCGTTTACCTCGTATAGGTACGAAGTACCGCTATCAAGCATCAAATATTATAGTTGTATCAAACAACTGGTAGGGAACTAGAGGCGAGTGAGCCAAGGCCTTGTTAAAGAATCACAATGAGGATGACGAGTTTACTTTACTTAAGTTCTGGGTGGGATACATCAAGGCTGTAAGACATATCAAAGTAGGAATTTTGTTCTACATATCATGACATTACGTACCTGTTGTACATTGCTCTCATGCAAACTCTTTCTCCCATTATCAACACAGCATTACGGACTACACGGAAGTAGATACTTCATCATCACTTCTACTCTATGCAAGCTCGGGAAACAATCCCTATCCATCCAGGTTCATGTAGCCCCACAATACTATGGCATACGATCAGATGAAACGACTTGTTGGGTATGGGGGAGGGGGGGGGGGGGGGGGGGACCTTGCATAGAGAATCTGGGCTTGTATGCATGGCATGTGCTCTAATTAGCCGCTTGATAGATTGAGGACCTGATCTCGAGCTGGAGGCGTTATGAGGGGGCAGTTGTGCTTTGATCATAGGCCTTGAAAGCGTTACGAGCTATGTCCTGGAAACAGAGCGGCTTTCCTCGCGAACATAAGGTAGATCTCGTTGTACAGAATGAAGGAACTCAGGAATGATTGATTTTCTATTGTGTTTTGATGATGACTAATAAGACCTGGCTATGCTCCAAGGGTATGTGATTCGTCGGATCTGTCTGACGTGAGCGTAGGAATCTTTAGGAAGCAACACGCTATTTGCTTGACTTCTTCCTCACCCCATTTACCAACCGTTAAAATTACGAAAGAAATCATGAGCCAGGGACAAGATTCTGTTGAGCACCCCACGTCACCGACTGTGTTCAATAATCGAGAGAAGGAATGGTGGACATTTCTCACGCCCGAGAAGAGACAAAAGATGGGATTGTCATGTCCAGTCGATGATGGCGATGTTTCCGGTCCGGGTTGGTTTTGCACCGATCGACTTAGTTTCAACGCGTTCAAGCTACTGTGTAACTCCCCGGAAAAGGTCATACCCAAAGTGGATAGAGACATTGGGTTGGAGTCACGTCAGATGCTGTCGCTGCATGTAGACGTGCTCACTCCACTGGAGAGGCTGCCTGCAGAGCTTTGGCTAACTATTGTCACGTTATTGCAACCTGAAGAACTCATAGCCCTTGGACTTTGCTCCCGGACTCTTTGGAGCCAAGCAGTCACTTATGTGCAGGGCGGCTACTCCCGGTGGAAAGATGTCTACTCCTGGGTCAACACTCCACTCATCTGTGCGGGATCGAAACTTCATGCCCTTCCGAGATCCATATACAACATTGGTGCAGCAGAAGTCAAAGGCAAAGTGCCGTTTTGGGGTGTCCCTGTCGCGGAGCAACACGAGGGCATAAATTACTGGTACCATAAGGCTATTGCACCATACCAGGAAACTCCCTGTCCATTTGATTGTCTCTATTCAAGAGCTTTTTCAGAGCAGATTCGATCAGCCGGTATCCCAGATAACCTGCATAGTTCGATGGAAGCATCTCTGCCGACTTTGAACGTTGAAATTGGTAGCAAGTGGTATTTCTGCAATTTAAGCCAGAAAGAGTACATATGCATGGAAGGAGTGGTCGCACGCAAAGGGGAAGCCACAGTGTGTCTGAGAGAAACACATTGGCTTACTCTAGATATACTGCTCTTATGGTTGATCACTTGGAAAGGCGAGGAGGGTACACAAGATGTTTGGTCTTGGAAGGAGCTTGAGACCTTCGTGGGATTTCCAGATGAAAATTTGGAAGACACCTTGATGGATCCAACCTACGGTCCCCTCGACGACAAATTCTGGCCCATGTGGGCTGGCGCTTGGGCTGGCCATCGTCTAGAGGTTGTCACCGAGAAGATACTCGATGAAGGCTGGGCCGATCGAACCAGTAATATTGACTCACTGGCCAACAAAATGATGCGACTTTTCTATGGACTGTCAATTGCAGAGGGGTCCCAGTGGAATCGGAAGTACTGGGCAAAGGTTTTCAAGGAAAGTGGAGGAGTTATTTGGCTTCATATCACTGATCACTCCTCCGGAACCGCAAAAGTCAATGTTGTTAAATATGATTACACAGAGCATGACTTATGGTAAACTCAAATCGACGGAAGAGTTGTACATAGGTAGAGATTACAAAGGCTCTGTATTAGGTAGCTGGAACTAGAGGCCCAGGAGCCGAAGGAGGAGGTAAAAGACCATGGCATCCACCGACTCGAAGGTGCACTGTTTCTTCCTTATCACATTCACATCAGCCTGCAGGTTGGGCCAGTGCGATATGACTTGGCGCATAAGCATGTGGCGTCTGCGTTAGCGGCGCATATTGGCTGTCGTTGGTCGCATTGTTAAGAGCCAAAAAACGTCACCGAACTAGATGGTCGGCCTCCTGCATCAATACTGCCCAGGTAGACAAACAAGTGAGGTTTGCATTAAAAGTAGACTTAGACAGACTCACTTTCATATTCATGGTTCAAAGTGAAATGATTTGTCATGGCATAAAGCGGGAGCCTGGTATCGGCTACCAAACGGTTGAAAGCGGATTGATATGTAAGATACTGGCTGGAAAGGCACTCGCTAATTTTTGGAGCCTATCCAACAACCTTCACTTCGCTACTAGACTTGCATGTTTAACTAGTACAGAAATATAAGAATATGCAAAAGCATGGCGAGGAACACATATACTTTCGGTAGGTAACTTGTCACAGCCTGATAGGCTCTGGGACAGTAAGCTGCAGTTCCAATTGGCTGGGTATTTGAGGCCAGACACTCCAACCAACATGTATTGATCTAGGCGCTGCAAGAGGTTGTTCTGGGTGGTCCCATGCTTAGAACCAGCATACTCTACTCCATGCAGGAGCACGTAAAAGGTTGTCGCCGTAGCTTATAAAGCTTCAGCCCTTATCACATCTCTTGGGGTCCTTTTACAACTCTTTCATAACAGTGAACATTGCTGAACATACCCGGCTTTGGCTAGCTTGAGTGATCAATTATTCCGGCCATATTTTGCAGTGCATCAGCGCGACACTCCTACAGCATCTCCGCCATACATCCCTGAAACTGCACGGAAGGTGTTCAGCAAAAAGATGAAGAAAAAGAACAAGGCCAAAGGTGCACTATGGGGAGAAGAGTATACCAGTAAGAATATCAGCGAATTTGGTGATCTCAATGGTGTTGAAACAAATGTGCCTAAATTGGACGTTACATCTGAGCCCGAGGCTGAACCTGTACCAGAGGAAGAGGCTGAACCTGTACCAGAGGAAGAGGCTGAACCTGTACCGGAGGAAGAGGCTGAACCTGTACCAGAGGAAGAGGCTGAACCCGTTCTAGAGGAAGAGGCTGTGCCTCAAGAACAACAGCACTTTGGACAGGGATATCAGTATACAATAAGGCAGAACAATGGTAAGACAGCCTCGAATCGTTTAAGACATGGGACTGATTCAATCCTCCCAACAGAGGTAGCGGAAAATACAATCAACGGTGACCAAGATACAACGCCGCCGCCACTATATCTTCCCTTCAGCACCCAGCACAGACTCATGACACATCTCCAGCACAAGCTTGAGGTACTCTGCTTCTCGTTCGGCCAGCAACACATTCCAGAGAAGCTTCGGGCTGAGGGTTGGGATTGTCCTGAAGCAGTGGAGCTGAATGTTTGGACAGAGGAGTTTCGTTTCAAACGCTTTTTAAGAGAACGTCTACCCAAAGTAGCACAGCGCAATACGTTGTTGGACTCTGTTGCCAATATTCGCAATTATGCTGTCAGTCGCACTCGGATCGACACTGCAGAGCTGGAAAACGTCTTGGCCTCCGCTGCACAGTTGGCTATAGTTCTCGGGGAGGAGGGTTCCATGTTTGAGAAACTTCGAGAAGATGTTATCAGCACTAACAACTGGCTTGGGGAGGAAACAGACCAGCTCCAGAACACACTCGAAGCGAAACTAGCTGTCATCGCAGCTGCTCGTGCCAAGGTCGATGCCCTGGAGGAAGGTACGAGAGCAGCTTTCGACAAAAGATTGCTGAAACGTCAGAACGCAGCGCATGCAAAGGTTTTGATGGCAATCGAAAGGGCTGAGGCGGATCAACCGGCAGAGGTCACAGATCGCTCTGTGGCACCCTCGAGCCTTGACTGGGTCAATGGTTTGGAGAATAGTCTGATGTTAGGGGACGATAGCCAAGAAGAGAGCTGGACTTGACAGTTTATCGGACATGGGCTAAATTGCAAGCTTCTATGTGGCTCTTATCCGGGCGAAGCACCTGTCGGGTCAGCCTGAGGTGTTCATGTCGATTTCTTTTTTCAATTTACTATCTTTACTATCAGTTTCTTCACTGTGCTGAGAGACATCGAAGCCTACTGGAAACATAGCTTGCATAATCGAGTGGTTTCAAAGAAAGCTTTGGCAAGTGAACAATTGATATACAGCCATGTCATTTGCTATTATTCGCTTGGACTGGTACCATCTTCTTACTAGCATTTGTGATTGACACGCTTATTCATTACTGTGATATTGGGATTATTTCGACACTCTTTTTCTAGAGAACTGCAAAGAACTGCGCCTTGCCACATCTCGTCGAGTCTAACGGACGTTTCCGTTTTGAGTAACACACGCCGGAGCTACCACTTCTTACTGGTCCGTGACGTGATGACAAATTGAGTTTTATGGAACTTACTGCTACTAACAGAAAGCGGTGTACAAATGATGTCGACGATCGTGCAACCTCCCCATCTCAGCCCTCGGTTATTGCAGACCTAGAACACGCCGGTGAGGGCGAGATATGCAAACATTGCCCCTCGAAGAGTAATCCGAAGGCTAGAACATGGTACTCACTACAGTGAAATGCAATTGGAGTTCTACAGAGCGACTTTGACTCTAGTCTCGAGGTCGCCGTGAATGAATTGCCGGTCCCTCCGCTGTGGAGTAAAACTGAGGTCAACGGCCTGACAGGCGTCCCGTGCATGGTGGATACCTCAGATTCTTCATGCCTCGGCTGATGTAATTGAGTCTTTGTCATCCGGTAAAGAAGCTCAAATGTCCATTTAATGATCGACTGCACCCTCAGTGATTCTCCATTCATCCAACATATACAAAATCAATCAAAAACTTTTTACAAGTTGTACTTCTAACTTCATCGACACAATGACTACTACCATTATCATCCAGTACCCCGCCGGTCACGAGTTCAACGTTGACTACTATGTCAACACACATATGCCGCTGGCTGAGAAGTGAGTACACTGATGAGCCACTCACTCTTAGTATGTATCTGACTCAACTTGGCAATAGGACCTGGGCATCTCACGGCCTCATCAGCGCAGAGGTCGTTAAGCTGGGAGGAGACAGCCCTCACCAGCTTTACTCTATCATGAAGTGGGAGAGCTTGGCTGCCTTCCAGAAGGCTGCTGCTATGGAGGAGGCAAAGGCCGTCCACGAGGATGTGAAGAACTTCACCACAGCTAAGCCTACAGTAGTTGTTGGCGAAACTGTTGGTTCACCTAAGCTCTAAATTACCAACAGCCAGAATTTTGGTTCAATTAGCCGAGGAAGAACATTATTTCGGCAGGATATACTCGTCAAAGAATACATGAATAAAGAAATATCAGGTCCATCATATTGGAAAACAAGACTTGGTTGTGGACATATTATATGATGCTCCAATGTTTAGAAGTAGACCTGGATCTCTAGGTCGATTTTGCGTTGAGCTGCCATCTCATTTTGCCAACGTTCAAATCGGCATCTGTCTTGTTCATCTCCTTCAACCATTCGTAATCCCCTTTTTGCAAATACATGACACCCAGCTTCTATTCTGTGTTAGCCTAAATTCATACCCAGCCCAGATAGCTACTTACGGTTCCCAAAGTAAGCTGCAGTGTGTTCTCAAAATACTGAGGCACGTACAATTTTTTGGCCGAGTTGTCTTTGATCAGGCTAAGGATATTTTGGACGGCAACCTCAACCTGTATCATTGCAGCGCGAGCCTGCTTGGGGCCACCTGACAGTGCAACATCGCCTACGGCGAAAACGTTTTGTCGAGTCGACGGCAAATTGTCGACCTGCAGAGTCTGCTTGACCTTGATCTCTCCGCTCGAAGCAATGCTCTTCGGAGAGTAGGTGGCAAGCAGGTTCGAATGCGGGCGAAAGCCAGTGCAAGGTATCTAAGGCAATCACATCAGTTACCAGGTAGGCCAACGAACAATTTCAGATAATATTTTACTTACCACCAGATCAAAGGTCTTCATCTCTCCATTTGTAAACTTAAGGTTAGTTTCTCGGACAGTCTGGCCAGCATCGTCAGGCAACGTGGGCTTTTCGCCCAGCAGGACTTCGATGCCTTGTTCTCCTAGCTTAGCCAAGACATGATCATGGAGTTTCGGTCCAAAGCGTGGCAGCAGCTGCTTTCTGGAGTGGATGAGGGTAACATGCTTATCGGGGTATCTATCTTTCATGTCTGTAGCCAGCTCAACGCCAACCGCTCCACCACCGACAACTGCAACTCTGGGGGCCTTTTCGATACGCTGCTGGAGTTCCTGCAACTCGACAATTGAATCATCTTTTTCACTGGCGCGTAATCGGGCTGGAGGAGGCTGGCTTGCACCAGTGGCTACCACAAGGTAGTCGTAGTCTAGAGACACACCCCCTCTGGTGGTGATGGTCTTCTCCCCACCTCGGTGACCTCGTCGCAGATTTGACGGAAGATGCCATCGGGAGCCCCAGCAGCGAGGCCGTCATATGCAACAAAAGCGTTGTGCTCCCGCCCAGAGAACACGGCGTTACGCGGAAAGCTAAAGGTGTAATGAAAATGGGAGTGCTTCTCAACAAGAATGACCCGATAACCAGTGGGAAGTGTGTGTGCAAGTCGTTGAGCGGCCAAGCAGCCTGCAAATGAGCCTCCGACGACAATCACATTGAGTGGGTCGGGCGATGGACGGTAGGTGAATTTGTGGACAATTGACTGCGCTTTCTCGACTATCAATCTGGCCAGAAATGAAGCGATGATTTTGACAAAGTCGAGGTAAATGCTAAGTTGCTGCATACTCACGATTGTGCGGGGAATTTGCTGTGCCTAGAAGGTGGTGGTGGGTGGAAAGGTTACCCAGCAAAGAGGAGATGCAAGATGATCAGATAAGATCTGTTTTAAATGAGGGGATCACCGTGGATTTTGGTCCACGGGGCCTGGCCGCGGGGCGCATCCGCGGACTTGTCGTTGGACCCGAACCGCCGAAGTCCGAGGCCGACCGGAATATTACGAATAAGCCGAATATAATTTCGGTGTTTTGCAATGGTCTTTTGATCGTCTTTACACTATGCAAACCTCCCTGACTGGCACAAACTGGACTCGACGTCGCCAATAAAGTCCATCACCAACTCACCTAACGTTAGTTGTATGCCATCGTTTGAGCTGGCTTGCCGGCCCTGTGCGTGGACTTGAGAACAGGGCTCCTAACAAATGAAGTCTTGAATCTCTTTGTTCGGAATGACCTCAAAGGCCTCTGGAAGGTCAGAATCAGCCTAATTTCGATGGACTTCAGCAGTAACTGGAAATAAAATTTCAACTAATGATGAGATAAGATAGGAAAAGAAAGAATGGGACATCTCCCATTTTTCTTCGTGAGAACTTCACCTACCCTAAAGAAATAGAGATGTCCCTTCATAAAACCCTACTACAAAGTTGGAGCAAAGAAAAAAGAATACAAAATCAAATTAACTTAAATAGAAAAGTCTCTAATTTGAATGGATTTGATTCACCAGAAGCGCTGAACAAGAGAACAATACCTCTCACAGTGAAATGGCTTCGTTGTGCATGTCGTCTCAAATGGGGAACATGCGGCTACCAGCCACGCGACCAATGTGAGAAGAAACCCAGTTCAGGTGGCTTTTTTAGCCACCACCTTTACACCTCAGCAAGGCAATCGTTACTGGTCAATTCGTAAACACCTGGACAACTGAACTACTAACGCTGAAATCTACATGAAGAAATGCTCGTATCAAGTGTTGCGCATTTTATGAGGAAAATGGAATTAAGAGACCCTTACGTTTCAAGTCTACTTGTCCGGCATGGTCACACTGCGAGCTTCACCTGAGCTGCATTGATATCGTTGTGCCCTCACTTCCTGACATAATTTAGTAAGCTGCAGCGGCGTCCAAGGCTAGTGGCGCATCTCAACCTACATGCTATGCACTGCTCTCGTGAGTGGCGAGGAGCGGAAACATTTATTTTCGCTATGGCTGGTCACAGTTTGGCGGACTCATCTGAGTTGACAATAATTCACGACCCAAGCATCTCTCTAAGTATTAGAACACCCATGGAACCCCTCAGCCCCTTCTGTGGTGACAGCCAGTCAATGAGGTGGTCAAGAGATTGAGAAAGGGGTATGTCTCACAACTCGGCGAAAACTCACCATTCAGAGCATTCTGAGAGACGAATGGAATGTGATGGGAGGAGATTTGATGTATGACTGGGGTCTGTGATGTGACATGTCACATGTGTGTCAGCACGTTGATCGTTCCAACACCCTTTCTCAGCTCAGCCCACAGATTTAATTCAGTATCGTCCTTATCATCCTCATCGCAATGAAAGATCTTGGGTACGAGAACGCCCTCGCCGGCTATTTCCAGGAATGTGTCAAAGCGATTGAAGCGACACGGCCTTATTACCACATCGGTCCTCACTCTCGCCGTTTGGCCACACGATTCCAGGCTGCTAAGGACCTCTTCAAACAGTGGGTCAACCACCTTGGCCTGGCCCCGAAAATGAAAGGAAGAGGAATCTGAAATGGATGTTTCAAGACAAGGAAAACCAATCAGATCATGTTGAACTCTTCGAGATGATCGTTCAACGCCTACACGAGTTGGCCCTGGTTCAACAACAAACGCAGCAAATTCTCCGCGAACACTGCCATCGTCGAAATGGAACGGATCATGGCACGAATCGAAAGTAAAGTTCAAGGTAGGAACCCAAGAATCCTCCACCCTTCTGAGTATTTTAACAATATCAATATCACAATGACATAAGAATCAGTCGGGTTGGCCGCGAATTAGGATTGGACGAAGCGGCTGAGAGCTTGCTCAAAGACGGTAATCTCGACCCCGACGACGAATACGTTCTGGAGGACGAGCCCGCAGGAACTTTGCAACCAAAACGACAGGAACTGCTGGGGATGCTTATTGACCGGGGGCTTGACGTACGAGAAACTGACCATAACAATTGGACAATGCTGCATCATGCAGTATGGCTTGATGCCACCGAGTCAATCGAACTTCTCATCGAAAGGGGGGCTGACGTGAAAGCAAAGACTAGATTAGGAAATACGGTGTTGCATCTTGCCCAGAGTTCAGAGGCGGTGGAGATATTGGTCAAACTGGGAGCCGACCTTGATGCTCGCAACTGCAAGGACGAGACGCCACTGATTTCCGCCTGCATTAACGGTTTCGAATATGCCGCCGAGCAGTTAGTGAATGAGGGGATAACCTTGACTCCCCAAGATCGACACCAAAGAACTGCTCTGCATCTTTATTAGCCTCCAGGGGGAAGCGGAGGTCGAAGTCTACGATGAAGATGAGGAAACTCCAATGCATCTTGCATGCTTTGGAGGGCGCGAAGACATAGTCGAATCTCTCATTGAAGCGGCAGCCGACATTGAAATGAAAGACAGCTACGGCCGCGCACCTCTGAACAGAGCATGCTATGATGGCTTTGAAGATATTGTCAAGGTACTTGTTGAGGCAGACTGCGACATCGATACCACAGGGCCAGGTCACAGAACAGATCTAAATGTCGCAGCTCGCAAGGGGCATATTGGACTTGTCAAACTTCTTGTTGAACGCGGCGCAAATCTGGATTCGCTCGATAATAAGGGACTCACACCACTAGATGCGGCTGCTAGTTGTGGACATGTCGAGATGGTAAAAGTGCTTCTGGATGGAGGGGCGGAAGTCAACATCATGACGCACAACCAGGCGACACCACTTCACCATAATATGAAAGCCGATGCCCCTAATCTCTGGCAATTGCTTGTTGACCGCGGTGCTGATATCGTGCGCGAGAACCAAGAAGGCTACACGCCGCTGCACTGGGCTTCAAGGACGGGGAACGCCAAAGCAGTATCATTCCTTCTAGAAAAAGGAGTTGATGCCTTGGCTGTTACACTTTTCGAAGAAAGCACCTTGCACTGTGCAGCACGCGGTGGATCGATAGAGGTTGTGAAATTGTTGCTTGGGAAGGGAGTTAAGCTCGATCAAGGTGATAACTCCGGGCAGATGCCTTTGGACGAAGCAGTGACAGCGGGAACAGCCGACTTTGTGAAATTCCTCTTGCAACAGAGTCCGGAGGGAAGGATCAATGCTGCTAATTCTCTGACGGGATTTACTCTACTCCACGATGCCTCCGTCGCAGGAAATGTGGACGTGGTCAGGATGTTACTGGAAGAACATGACATCCAACCCGATCGTGTGGACACGCATGGCCGCACATCACTGTTGCTCGCTTCCGTATAAGGAAATGAAGAGATTGTTCGAATGCTGCTTGCCGATGGACGAACTAAGCCAGATGTTCAAGATTGGTGCGAGTCAACAGCCTTGTACGCCGCCGTGAGGAACTCCCACACAGAAGTGGTCAGAACCTTCCTGAAGTCGTTGGGGGTAAAGATGGACGATGAAGCGGGATTCAGGTGTGATCTCTTGTTGTTCGCACAACGCACTGGAGACGTAAAGATATTGGTGTTTCTGACACCACAGCACTTAGGAAATAGTGTAGCCTACCAGCCGACAAGGGTTGACGCAGAGGTACCTTATTGCAATGCGTGCTTGGTATGTACATCCGAGCTCGAGAAATGTCTATCTTGTCACAATGCGGTGTTCAGTCTATGCCAGGAATGTCATGCTACGGTCAAATTCAAGTGCTCTGAGGGTATTCATACCAGAGTATAAGATAGCTCTAGCGACAAGTCCGAGTTGAGCAGTCAATTACAGCAACATATCTAGAATGAGGATTCCGTACCCAAATTAGCTTTCCCTCTATCCAGTACTTTAATGAATAAGATGAAGTAGGTAGTATAGATTGCCTCAAGAGCTAAGTGATTACCGGCCCGTCTAATGCGGGACTGCCGTGATAGATGCATCCAAGGCCAAATGCCTGAGTCTTAAGTCCAATGACTTGGTTTCGTCTCATGTAAGACCTGGAAAAAGAGTAGGTGACCTTCGTTTAGACCTACTATATACATCAATCCATTCCTTTCTCATACCATCGATATCCAACTACCTATCCGCAAATCGCGTCTAATGCACGGAATAGCACATCCGCAATTGGTAAAGTAATACCAAAGGTCAACCATAACCCTGCGTAGGTAAAGATCCCAGCATGGGAGTCTTAGTATGCCTGTCACAAGTAGGCAATGACATCGGGCTGGATGGTGTTAGCATTAAACTCTTGATTATCTGTTGTGATAAGGATTGACTAGACTCCAGACTACCATAGATATCTTAATCGGGCAATGCTGCCCTGCTGATTATTCCACACCAACTAACATCTCGACTAGCGACTATTGGGCGGAGTTAAAGATCCGAGTATGTACGATAATCCTTCAACCTATACGTTCGTGATAGCTGAAACTTGAGCTGTGAAGCTCAAAGAACCATAGGGATTGGATGTCTGTTAGTCGATGGCGGGCAAGAGTCGAGCTGAGTGAGTTGGAAACTCACTGATTCTTGCAGCTGAGAAATAATGATCACAGTCCAAGCTGGCAATATCGAGAGCCTCCCCGCTCATTAGGAGTTCGGCGTTTACGCTACTATGGGAGGTTGGCCGTCTGAGAACCTCGTTCGCCAGCCAGATCCAGAGTTCCGACGTGCTGCTATTAGCCTGAAATGATCCAGAGCGTTTCGTTCAGAAACTAGCAACCTATGGGATCTTTATAAGTCATGATGGTTGCTTGTAACCGTTTCTTTTTGGGACGCATTAAGACTTTACTAAGTCTCGACTGCCCAATAACTATAAGCCACCAAGTTTCTCGCATGATTTAGACGCCAGTTCTAGTTCCATTAGTTTTGTGAGCATTTCAACCATACTTTTAGACTTAACTCGACCATCCGTTCTGGTGGTCTCAGCCAGCCTCTTTAACACGCGGGTTTGGAATGCGGTAGTCACAAGGCTTTCGGGGATCAGCGCTATTGAAACTTTACAGCCCCGATCGGGTCTATGGAGTCCAGAACCGGTATCAAGGGACCAACGGGAGCCAATGAAGCATGCAGCTGTTGACCATTCTAGCTGGAGAAACTAAATGCCATAGCCTAATCGGTAGCTTATCGCCTGGTTCAGGACCTCGAGGGAGGGTCGGAGGACTAACGCAGGGGATGCTGACCTGCAGATTGACCGATAACCTTTCTTTCCCATCCTCAAACCAAAGCCGCATTTCCAAAAACGGGTGCAGAGATGTTAGCTCGATTGGTGTTTTCAGCTGCTGACGAGCGAAAGGAACACCAACATTCAGCTCCTCAGTTCTTCATGTTGGTGGTAGAGAATGATAGGCTGCACCAAGCGAAAGGATATCTTTGCAAATCATAAGGACAGTTTGACGGAAGTTGTAGGCTCGCTCGATAGGTATCACCATCAAACCCTCGACTTCGAGTTAAGGTAAACTTAAATGTGTAAATCACACAATCAACCCTCGCAGTTGTACCTCGCTAGCAATATCTCTCTTGAAGGCCAGGCAGTGTCCCCTGGCAGGATTACTGCCCCTCGTTATATGAAACATGGCGCGATCGGTCTTCTACTCTATTGTTTTCAAGGTTTAGAGTGACTTTCCAACTAGACCAAACATGGTCAGCATGGTGTCTTAGATGCGGACCCTCCCTCCGAAACAACAATAGTGTCCCATGGCACTGGAATTCAAGACCCTCCATGCCCAGTTCAGCCAGATCTAGACCAGCCCTAGACCACTCAAAGATACAATTTTTACTTTTAGTTTGAGGTCTCGCCAACCAGAGTCAAGAACTACGCGCTTTCAGGTACGCCCAAACGGGTGGAGAACAATCTAACTCCAGATGCAGATCACAATCCCTCATGGCGTTCGTGGCCCCTGTCAGCGTGATTGACGAGATTTGTTCGAGGAAATAACCCAAATATTGACAATCTTCATTCCGGTTCTGCCTTTCATAAGTTCAGCTATAAATATCAAGGGTCGTACCGCTTTGATCTATCACATGGAACTTCATCAATCGACACTTCTCGGCCAACAACTTTTACACAATGGTCAACCTTAAGAACATCTTTCTCACAGCAACCGTCTTCTTCGGATGCGGTTTTGCTGTCCCTGCACCTGCTGCTCCCCAAGCTGAGGCCGGTGCAATTATCCCTGGTAGCTACATCATCACTCTGAAGCCCGATATCGATGCCATCAAGGTCAAGAGCCACATCCGTTGGGTAAAGGATGTCCACAAAAGGAGCCTCACCAAGCGTGAGACTGAAGTGGGCGTAGAGAAGATTTACGACAGCAAGACAGGCTTTCAAGGGTATGCTGGAACCTTTGATACTACTACCATCAAGGAAATCAAGAAGAGTTCAGACGTAAGCAAACAGAGCCCCTCATGACGATCACGAAACTAACTTGAGACGCACAGGTTGTAGCCGTTGAACCCAACCGCGTGTGGAAGGTCAAGCGCGTCCAGTCCAAGCGCAACATCGAGAAGAGAGATGAAATCACACAGAAAAAGGCCACATGGGGTCTCGGTACGATTTCACACCGAAAGAAGGGCTCCAAAGAATACATCTACGATGACTATGCCGGCACCGACATGTACGCTTACGTGATCGACACTGGTGTCAGGATTTCACACAAAGAGTTTGGTGGACGTGCTAAGGCTGCATGGACAAACTGGAAAGGTGATAATTCAGATACCGATGGTCACGGAACCCATGTCGCTGGAACAATTGGTGGCAAGACCTACGGTGTCGTAAAGGAGGCCACCATCTTGGCTCTAAAGGTCTTCCAGGGCGACGAGTCTGATACATCTATTGTTCTTGACGCATTTAACTGGGCTGTCAATGACATCATCAAGAAGGATCGCACCTGGCGGGCTGTTATCAATATGTCCCTTGGAGGAGAGAAATCCACTGCCTTTAACAAGGCCGTTGACGCTGCTTCCAAGAAGGGCGTGGTCAGTGTGGTCGCGTCCGGTAATGATGGCATTGACTCAGCTAAGGAATCACCTGGCTCTGCCTCTAGCGCCATCACTGTTGGCGCAGTTGACTCGAACTGGGCTGTTGCCGACTTCTCCAACTGGGGCAAGACCGTCGACATCTTGGCTCCGGGCGTCGACATCATTTCGACTGGCCACAAGAGCAACACTGCTACTGCAAGTTTAGATGGAACTTCAATGGCCTGCCCTCATGTCGCTGGCCTAGTACTGTATGCCATGAGTGTGGAGGAAGTTGAGGGTGTGGCTGATATCACTGCGTGGTTGAAGGAGTTGGCTACTCCCAAGAAGATCACAGGAAACCTGCGTGGTGCTCCGAATCTGATTGCCAATAATGGAAACTATGTGCAGTGAAGATATCGCTTATTTAAATAATCTATATTTTTATCGGACGGTTTATGTTTTATCTTTTTCTTACTTTTATTTTTTACCTGCGTGTCCTTTTGAACTCGGGCGACGCACGGCAAACAAAACCACTGTGATTTATTTCCATCTTAATTGTCTTCGATTCTTCCTCGATGTTCGTTGATGATGAACTCAGACAACTCAGACAATCCCGTGTTGAATCAGATTAACGGCTTGGCCGGCAAAAGTGTCGGCTTCCTCACACAGACTACTGTTGTGGGCCCGGGTATAATAAGCCGCAAATAATTATTATTGATATCGTATCAATACCCTGCCGCCTTCACTCAGTTTCATCTTGTCTACTCGCTTTCTTTCGACACTGTGAAGTGTACAAATTTCAATTGGATCGCTTCATTGCGCTTAGACCTGCTTATGATCTGTCGGCTGCCAAATCCAGGAAATAACAGCTGCGGAATATGTCCGGTTGTGAGAGATGATATCTCGTGTTGAAGCAATCAAAATTAAGCCACCAGAGAAGACGATCAGAGTCCGAGCGCTTGGAATGCTGGCGAAAATGTTACCCATAGGCTAGGCTGACGGTACCATAGCGTAAGGCTTGACCATTTGCGTTTAGCTTTTCAATATTGGCGTCACAGCCGGACATTCCGCGCTACGGGGGGAATAAGCAACGAGTGTCGCAATTTCAACGAAGCAGAATCATCAAAGCCCCTCACTTTTCCTTCACTCATTTCTCGATAGTAGGAATAACTTTACAAGATATCAAACTCCTCACCATGACCAGTCAAGTGTCGGAAACTCCTGGGCTGACTCTGCCGCCGGCTCCCACGCCAGCATGGGAAGTTATGGAAAGCCTTCAGCAAGCTCAAGCGGTCAGCTACCCGCATCCTCAAGCACGTGAAGATTTTCTGACTTCTTTCACAGAACCAAAACGAGACGCAGGATGGGCAAACCGACGATGACACTGATGATCCCGAATTTGATGATCACAGCGATTCTGATCTTGACTCTGCTTTAGGTTCCAACCTGGCAGATTCCACCCACTCACTCAACTCCAGCATCTTTGAGTATAGGACGCTTCATGGCCGAACCTACCACTCTGACATGGGGACTGCCCAGTACTGGTACAGATCGCTGTTACTCTATTCAAAACCTATCTAACACAATCACTCTAGGGCTTCCAATGATGATCAAGCAAGTGAGTCATTGGACATTGCGTGAGTCTGCATTTCAAGACATGATGAAGGTGTTCTTACGTGTCTTTAGTCATCATTTTACACTTTTACTACTGGAAGATAAGCTTCACCTGACGCCTCTGGCTACAAATATCCAGGTTCGCTATAACTTGTCGCGCCATGGTGTATTCTTGTTAGACTGACAGCTCCGCAGCGCGTTTTGGATATTGGAACAGGCACTGGTAAGACTACACATGTTGCATGTTCAGAATTATGTACTAATAGTAATTAGCAATTTGGGCTATGTGAGTCCCACCTGGACAATGTGGAGTTGAGACTCACGGTTATGTAGTGACTTTGCCGATGAACATCCAAATGTCGAGGTTGTGGGTACCGAGATTAGTCCCATCCAGCCCAGCTGGATTCCTTCAAACCTGCAATTGTAGGTCATCTCACTGGAAAAATAGTACATGAAATTGACATCCCACAGAGAAATCGAAGACTGCAACGACGCCTGGACTTTTCGCCCTAGCAGCTTTGACTTTATCCATATGCGCTTCATGTTGGGTAGTATCACTGATTGGCAGGCTACTTTCAAGGAAGCTTTCACTGCGTGCGCTCCTGGTGGATGGGTCGAGAGCTATGAAGTTTCATCCACCATGGAAAGTGATGATGATTCTATCCCAGATGGAAGCGCAATGCAACGATGGGGTCAAGTCTTTGAAGAAGGCGGTCAGCGCGCTGGCAGAAGATTTGCAATCATCAAGGAAGATGTACAGAAGAGCTCCTTGGAGGCAGCAGGGTTTGTTAACATTCATGTTGAGGATCTCAAGGTACGTCAGCTCATCAAATTTTACGCGAAAATGCGAAGTACTGACAATAACAGGCGCCTGTTGGAGGTTGGCACCCAGAGCCGAGACTTAGACAAGTCGGTCAGTATATGCAAGCAGCGCTGGAGAGAGACTATGAGGGCTACATGCTTTTCCTAGCTTGTGAAATGCTGGGTTGGACGGAGGATCATGTGAGGGCACTTTGTGCGCAGCTTCGTCGGGAGATCAGATCCGGACAACATCATCCTTACTTCAGACAAAGGATTGTGTATGGACAGAAGCCTGTAGTATAGCGCCTGTCGCCTGCCGAAGGTAGACGAACATTGTGTGAATTGTAGAGGAGAGCATCGGTCTACTCCTAGTCCAATAATTACTGAATACACATGAGATGCGATGTTTACTACACAGTCTTTAATAGTCCCTTGTGACCGCACATTTCGCATGACTCAATAATCCAACTTACAAATCCAATGACCAGGGCAATGCTGCGTGGGAGCTTATTGCTGATATGTGAGAACCATCTCTACATGGCAACGATGATATCTCAAATACGGAAGATAACTGTATGCAGGGCCATCGAACTTGTTCATGCCATCACCCCGACAGTGGAGCATCTGCCATGGTTATGTAGGAAGACTCTATAACGTGTCAGATTCAACAGATCATTTCAGATATTTTAAACCCAGCTAAGAATGATCTGATCATGAAGTAAGTCTGCTTGTGTCCTGTCTGCCTGTATCCTTAAATGGCAGGTCAAATGCAGTCGCTGCAGACTTTTTGACGTGCGCACTGCCTATTTGTGGATGCACATCATTCAGTTATGCAGAATACGCCCAACAGAGTGCCATTTCGTGTCTCGTTTAGGAATTGATCGACGAGATGTTTCTATTATCGATCTAATAGGCCCTGCCATGAGGTGCCATTCAGTTACCACAGAGGTACGGCACTGGGATCATGAATATGTTTTAAGGCGGCACCACGCTGCGGCATTTACTTAAGATGTTACCATAGCCTGGAAGTCAAGAATACTCTCCAATATCACAACTATGGCAACTGAAGAACCCACGCCGACCACACAGGCAGACGAAGCCCCCTCGGCCCCTCGGCCGTTGCATCCAGTGACACACTGGGAGAATCTCGCCGCAGTAAGCCAAATTATCCTCTAGACCCGCACTCTCACCTGCTCACATTCTGGAGACAGCTGATATCGACGGCAATGATCGTGACTCTGTAATCACCTCAAATACGGTTGAATCCACAGCCTCAATGACGTCGAGCATCTTGTCCTACCGCACTATTCAAGGAAGGACATTTCATTCAGAGAGAGGAAATGCTCATTACTGGTATTTACAAACTTGGTCCATATCGTGAGCTCACAGCTGACCTCCAATATGTTAGGGCATCTAACGACGAGCAGCAAAATGAATCGATGGACATTGTGTCAGTGTTTCATCTCATACTTAATCCTATTTGAGCTCACACCAATCAGTCATCATTTCCTGTGCCTCTTGCTAGACGATAAGCTCTATCTCTCGCCGCTGAAAGATGACATGCAGGTTTGAGATCTGATGACCCAATCTGGAAATGCTCACAACTGACTAAAAAAAGAAAGCGTTGGATATTGGAACAGGAACAGGTAAGATAATAGTCAAAGACAAAACTTGGTAGGTTATTGCTCACCATTCATAGGGATCTGGGCTATGTATGTTCACTCCATAGCCTGTCTCCTTAGCTGAATAGTGGTAATTGAACGCTGTAGTGACTTCGCCGACAAATTCCCCGGCACAAAGGTTATTGGTACCGATATATCGCCAATTCAACCCTCTTGGGTCCCCTCCAACCTTGAATTGTGAGTAGCCTTATCGCAACTTCGTGATTACATTATCTCATGCTTTGTTCAGTCAAATTGACGATTGTACCCTACCATGGACCTTCGAGCCCAACTCTATCGACTTTGTCCATATTCGCTATCTATACGGGAGTATCAAAGACTGGACAGCATTGTTCAAAGAGTCGTTCCGGGCCTGCAGACCGGGCGGCTGGGTTGAAAGCCACGAAGCCTCACCCATGATTGAGAGTGATGACGGTACGGTCACTAACACCAGCGCAATGCACGAATGGGGAAGGTTCTTCATTGAAGGAGGAAAGAAAATAGGCCAAACATTTACTGTTATCGATGACGACTTGCAGCGAAAGGGGATGGAAGACGCGGGTTTCGTTGACATTCAGGTTGTCGACCACAAGGTCGGTTGGAAGTGGCAATGTGCGAGAACATAGCTGACTGATCTACAGATTCCGGTCACTGGTTGGCCTCAGGACCCAAAGTTGAAAGAAATTGGGCAATATGTCCAGGCGGCTCTGGAGCAAGACTTTGAAGGCTACATCTTATACATGGCAAGCCAGCTTCTAGGGTGGTCTATGCAAGAGGTCACCGTGTACTGCGCACAACTAAGACGGGAACTGCGATCGAGTGCCAACCATCCTTTCTTTCGCTACAGGGCGGTCTATGGGCGCAAACCAGAAGAAACCTGATGTTTAACTAGACAGCTACTCAGAACTTTCATCTCAATTTGACAATAACTCCCAAGCAGCAATTCTCAGCGCTGTTCAGAATTCAAAACACTATGGATTGGTGAAGCGATCAAGGCGAAAGCGGTTCAATGCCGGATCCGTCTCCCCCGTCAAGATCTGTTTACTGAGTAACTCTCCAACGATGGCAGCGTTCGTTACACCAGAGTGCATAACAGCCACACTCATAGCATCAAGACCTGTAGGACCGATGATGGGCAGGCCTCCTTCTGGAGTTGGCTTGTAGCCAATGGTGTAGTAATCGAAATCAAGCTTGTTCCCACCAACAAGTGACTCCTGGACCAGAGAAAAGACATCGTGAGCTGTTTTCTCCGGATCATCGCCCGGTGCATCTCCGGGTTCTCGCAACCTGCTCGAATGACGCCATCCTGTGTTTGGCGCATATACAGGTACTTGGAGTTGATAAGTTGTTTTAGAAGTCTCTCTTGCGTCGGTTTTGAATTCACAATCAGGGCGGGAACAGCTGTGACAGGGACTGTGATGCCCTGGGTTGCCAGGAGAGGCACGGTACCCAAGCCAGCAGCCACAACAACGTGATCGCCATGTATTTCTTGTCCAGTTGACAAAACAACTCCAGTAATCCGCCCGTTATTCTTGCAGAAGCTCTTTGCTGTAGCGTTGATTACTTTCGTATTGCCTTTGGCTTCAGCGGCGGCTATGAATTGTCTCGCAGCGATGTGGGCCTCAATAGCACCCTCATCAGGATAACCAAGAGCCCATTCTGGGAGGATACCGGTGTTGATGCAAGGCTCGCTGCGTGTAATCTGACCATTGTCCATACGGATAACGTCATAGCCCCAGGAATTGAGGTTATCTTCATTCTTCACTCTCGCCTTAATCGGCTTATGCCAATTTAACGAACCACTCCATGAGATCGGAATATCTGGAAGCTCTTGATGAATCTGCTTCCACCTTTGAAGAGAACGACAGCGAAAGTCGTAGTAAAATCTTTGACTGGTAGAGCTCGCGTTAAGCCAAGCGAACGAGGCTGCAGTAGCAGGTCCTCCAACGTCTTCGGCGATGACGGTTACGGTAGTTTCGCGAGAGAGATGCCAGGCGATGGATGCGCCGACGATACCGCCTCCAATGACGATGACATGGGGATAGGCGGGTTTCTCCATCATGGCAACTGCGGTGATGATGACAGATTGAAAATAGAAATGATGATGAAATAGGTGCGGGGAGCGAAAAGTCGAGAATAACGTGGTTACACAGACCCCGCCTTTGCTTCGTAATAATGATCAACTCAACAGCCGATCAGCTTGCGACCAAAGTCGTGGCAAGAAAAGTTTGAGATGTAGTGTAAAAACGCAAATTTACAAAAGGTAAAGTTTCGTAGCGTGTCTCCGCAGCATAGTTTATGTCCTTTGTATATCCGTGGTCCTCGCTGGCTATTGTTTCAACGCAAGGCGTGGTAGAAATGCCGCAAAAACTTCTCAAAATTGGGGTCATTGGGTGACTGAAACTTGTTCAGTTCTCGATGGTCGGTGTCGAGAAGCACGTCTTCAGCGTAATGTAGGGTCCCGGATTTTATATTCACCGTCTGGTGTATGGTCAGTGAGCACAAGAAACGCGCAAGCCATTGTGCAAAACCTACAGGATTCAGTGAGAGCCTGCCTAATCTCTCGGGCCTCATTTCCAAGAAGTTGCACACATAGGGTGCATTATACTCACGGATCTGGCTGGGCCGTGCATAGGCCTCGTAGAACTCCTTGTCCAAGGCTGCTACGGCTGGATTGCTCTCCGACATGTACTCCAACATGGTTGTTGACGAGCCTCGCCAATATGCTGTGCAAGCGAGTAAAGATGCGGGAAAGCTGGCCTTGGTGCCGTGATGAGGGACTCCAAGGAAGTAGATGCCTTTTGTCATTTGCGGGATGTGCTTCGAACGCGTCGTCGCAAGAACTAGACTCTTAGGGGTGGAAGAATGTGAGCCTCATACTCAACATTGAGCGTTGGAACAGATCTAGGGAGGAATTAGTTTACCTTTTTGAGTAGTAGACCTCCGAAGCTGTGGGCAATGAAAATGATGGGCCTGTTCTTCTGCACGAGTGTTAGATATGGACCAAAGCATCGGAGAAAAGTGCTCAAACTTGGTGAAGATGCTCAATATCATCCAACATCATCTTGGCAAACACGTCATAATCGACCTCAGGCGAGTGAGAATCCCATCTCGTCTGGTGGTTAAGCATGGTGATTTTGATGTTCTCGAGACCCTTTTGCTTGGGTAGTAAATCTGTTAGCCAGTGCACTTGCGAGCCGTTGCCGCCATATCCCCAAGCGCTGGAGGGATTGGACCCAAGCCCGTGTATAGCAAATATTCTACACGAAATACGATCAGAACCACGAAATAAAGAGATGTAGAATTAACTAACTTATTCCACAATGGTGGATTTGCCAGGGTCGTTCAGAACCTCGAACGAGCGAAATGTGGGATGCTCAACGTATCGCGTCCAGGCGTCCATGGGAGTAGGGACGAAGATATGGATAGGGCTGATGATGAGACACCACAAGATCAACACGAGTAATCCAGCAGTTTTTGCAAAGTCCAGTACCTATATGCGAAAGGGCTTCCTCAAATTACGTGACTCTTGCCTACCGGACGAAAGCACATAGTCTTCCGAGAACATAACCGTGTAATAGATCCAGACGACTAGAATGCTGACCTAAAGCACTCTATAGTAGAAGGTCCCCCCGACACATATTGCTGTGAGGATGACGAGGATAGATAGGGTGAGTGGGGTCCATACGCTCTCCCTGGTATCGCGCAGGGCCTCTTGGGCGGAAATGAAGGACATGGCTTCTCGAGCGGTGCGATTCCAGGGCGGTTGAGAGTCGGATATGTCTACAGACTCAGTGGAAGAGGACTCGGATGAAGCATGATTCTTGTTGACATCATATAGTCCTCGGGAGGGTTTGGTGACTCGTTTACGTCGCTTGGTAGAGAAAGCTGGGTTGCGCGAAGGGTAGGTGAGAGGCCTAGAGTGAGACTTAGGCTTCTTCTTAACTTCGGCGGCGTCGTTTTTCGAGGATACCCCTCTCTTAGTCGACTCTAGGCTCTCATCATCGGAAGCTACCTCAGATACGGCTCCCTCGTGCACCGCGCGCGGCCGAGGGGTGGTAAAGCTTCGGTTGCGAAAGGGAGTCCTAAGATCGGTAAAAGGATTTGGGCGGAATGCACTCTTCTCGTTCTTCCGAGGTGCCCAAGCAAACGGGCTATTCGGATCGACGGGGCCTGGACCCTGGAACTCCCATTCCATGGGACCTTCGGTGCTTCGATTCATGATGGTTGAAGTGTTCAAAGTGTCGAGCTCCTGTGCGTCGCAAGATGCGGAGAAGTATTTTGCCAAAGGCCGCATACACCGGTTCTCCGAAAGCTACAGCAAGCAGTCATGCAGTATTTCATGCAGTACTATGCAGTCGCGGCCAATGAGCAAGGCTTAGGGAGCAGTCTATGTAATTGATTTGACAGTTGTCAACTTCAGCTGAGAACAGGGGAGTGCGGCAAGGACTAATCACAATGCAGACACTCCACTGTGGCTGATTACTCTTGGTTTCGAGTTTGCCTCAATCCTGACTTCTATAACATGACCTGGGCTATCTAGGCTGGGTATTGTTTTGTCGGGTATGGTATCTGGCGTCGGGCCAGTGAGTGTGTGAGAGCATGGTGCAGCAATCTACGTCGCCCTTCCCCAAGGAGGATAGCATCCTCGACAGGCTGACAGACCAGGCCATCCCGGATAATACTGCTCTCTTGCTGGCTGATGAACTTTCCTGCGCAATGCTGGACACACTACATCCGCACCTCGATCTCATCTCCCGAAAATCCAGCTCACATATCGATGCTCTCCACGTGCACCTTCGTAAGCGACGCGCCGTCACGATTTCTGAACACGCCCGCCTCCACCTCGTCTGGAATTCCGATACGGTCTACCTAAAGCCACTCCCGGTTTGCCTCCTTAGCTCCGACTTCTGGGAACTCCATCTCCCGCCCGGTAGCCCCACCCGGCCCCGGGCACTCGGCTTCATGCGGACCTACGCTTCCCTCATCCGCCACCAATCCGACTTCCAAATCGCCCAGAGGGATGATCTGATCCCGCCATCTGAAAAGCTTCTGCACGGGGAATTCGAGGCCTTTATTCGACATTTCCGCAGCATCCCGGATGATCAGGTGTCACCTCGGTGGGAGTTTGGCCAGCTCCGTCTGAGGTGGTTGGACTGGGCGGTCAGAATCTTCCAGCCGAGAGTCCCGGGGATTCAGGGACCCATGTTGAGAAGACTATTCTATGAGGAGCCTTACCAGCAGACGGGGCAGTTCGTCAGGGAATTCGGAGCTCCGCTGCTCTTCATCTTTGCGGGGTTGTCTTTAATTCTGTCAGCGATGCAGGTCATCCTGGCGGCACGGCCCGACTACCCTTGGCCAGGGTTTGCATCGGTCAGTGCTGGGTTCTCGGTGGCTATCATTATCTTGCTGGTTGCTATCATCTTTGTTTTGCTAGTCGTGGTGGTAGTGGTGTTAACCCTTCAGTTGGGGTTTGCACTGAGAGCTCGAAGGAAACGAAAGAATCAGGCACTTGAGTAAAATGGTCATAATTATCTCCAAACTTCTAGTTGTGTCTTGAAACGATCCATAATTAATCGTTTATAATCAAAAGATGTAGAATGTAAGATAATAAAAAAAGACAAAATTGCAAAAACGAAAGTTGGTAGCGTTTCTCCCCGGGAAGGCTCGAACTTCCGATCTCCCGATTGTCTATGAATAACAGTCGGACGCTTTAGCCAACTAAGCCACAGGGGATAGCTGATTGGATGGTGGCGAAAGTGATTTTACCGTCTATGAACAAATTTGCAAATTTCGACAAATCGGCATCGCTCACGTCTGTCAACCTGTGCTTTGGTAGCTACTCTAGACGCGCCCCCATACGCTTATTCATGAATATCTTGTTTTTCTGCTGACAATACTCTATCACATATTTCGAACGTTGTGAGATTGCAGCTGCCGTTGCCCAGGAAGACAGTGAGCATTACAAGGCTATGGTGACATGAGCCCAAGCCAGCTGATATCGCTGAACGATGACAAGGTACCTGAACATAGACAAACAGAGGGAGATGGACATCTGGAGGAGAAATTTGAGCTTGTGGAGAGATAACGCATGCTGACAGAACAGAGAGGCTAATATTGGATGTAGAAATCTCAGAAGCAGTTCTGAGAATGTCAAATATGGCAATGGTTCGGACATCTTCTATAATCTACGGTGGAGGGGAAGGGGTCACTTTATATGAGGGGCTTTGGGATGATGGTCAATCTCAATTCCGTAATCTCACTGTTCTAATCTTACCTTTCCGACATTCCAATCTGAATATCCTTTTGTATACCAACGCCAACTTACCCGGGTTACCTTTGTTCATGGTCATCGTTCAATCATTCGGTGTTGGTTCATCGCACCTTCAAGCCCTGTCGCCACAGCATCTTCTCCCGGCGACACACTCGCCAGCAAGTGGCCGCCCATGGAAGAGCAGAGCTGTAGAATTACCGCTAGATTTACAGGTACAGATCGTTGATCTTTCTCTTCTTAAATATCTTTCGAAGGCTCTGGTCATGCCAGAAGAACATGACATAGTACTCCCAGTAGTCAGTGAACAGGATCACTTGGTTAGCCTCTTCGACGATAGATTCCGGGACCTGCGCGAGGCGCGGGACCACGTTGGCTAGAATCCAGTTATAGAGGTACTCCGGGTCCTTCCATTCCGCAGGCTTGGTGGTATTGCAGTATTTGACCCAGCTTGCTTTGTAGCAAATCGCAGAGACTGTCTCAATCATTTTGAAACCAGGGTCGTGCTTCTCCAACAGCTTGTATGCCTTGCTCTTCCCATCAGGGTCATGTTTCTTAAAATGCTTCATGAGCTGTGTCATCATGAAACACGCGTCCAGCTGGTTTGGTTCAATGTACTTAGCCAACTCAGTATTTTTATCCTTGAGAAACTCGACAGCGAGGCTGCCTTTGGTGAAGACCAGGTTCTTAAAGGCGATAAGTGGCAAAACACCAATTACCCACTCTAAACTAGCCTCTCGCTCTGCCTTAGAAGTGGTGAGCTTCCAGAACGCATACTTGAGGCGTGGGAACATCATGACGACTTTTCTTTTGATGATCGACAGTTGTTGTTCTTATTTGTATCGAGTATGTTGGTTGAGGTTGTGATATCGTGGTAGCAAATGTTCTTAGCAGAGGTACAACTGAACGATGGAGTGCAGTGGAAAGGAACAAGTTCGAGATACTGGGTACAGCTTGTGGAAGAAGGTTCTGTAGGGAGTTCCAGTATAAAACTGCGGTAGTGGCCTTCTTATATACTAATGGTACAAGCTACCTTGCTTTTTACCATACATTCATATACAAAGTGACATCCGGGGAACAGTTCAAGTAACACGCGAACGCGGCGCGGTTGGTAAGCAGGAACATGCGCTTCGTCGACATGTCCCGGGTTTTTATCCTTTGCTGATGTTCCAGTGCGTCTAAAAACGGAACACAGCGAATGTTCCATGAACGGCCGCCGGTTCACTACACATTTTTTCTTTGTTCTCTCGATCATATGATCGGTGGTCTGTTCAGACCAATCATAAGCACGTTTCTTTTCATACCCAAATATTGCATAGCTCAGCCGCGCCTAGTAAAGAGTCACGTAACTACACCTCCCATCCAGCTAGAATCTAAATTCCAATTATTGTTCGGTAGAACAAAGCCTTTCTAGTCTTCTCCCGCCACAGTTCGGCGTGTATAAAGCCCGAGCTTTCCGTCGCATTGATCATCAACCGTCTAAGCGCCTCGTCTTCCGAAAAAGAAATGATCTTGCCTGCCTATTTCATTTCATAAACCATGATTAAAAGAACCTATCGAAAGTAAGTTGAAATCATGTGTACAGAAGAGTCGCTACCCTGACCATTGTTTGAAGTGGCTTAAGAATGAAACTACATATATGAGGCAATTCAAGTCCACACCGCATCTTACTATCCCTCACTGGCACCCACAAACAGCTAGCGAGTTATTCGTAGTCGCCCAAGACACATGGAAGTTTTTCCAGCACTGTTCAGGGGTTTGAAATGTCACTTGTTCCGTATTACGCGAGTTTGTCACGGCGCGCTACCTTTCTTCCGAACACACAGCAGGTTAGTTGCAGCCATGATGCCTAGCAGCAAAAGATCGCTTAGCAGTAGTCAAAACACTGGCTATTTCCGGATGGTTCGGTGACACTATGAGCGATAAAGACAATCGTGGTGAGGGGAACTACAATACATCGATACGATTTCGAAAGGTGTTACCGAATACTGCCCAGTACAACCCAGAATATGATGATGATTGTGCAGGAATCATATATTTAATTATACACACTCATCGATGGCTGTAGCCGCGATGCTGGTACTTTGCGTACCATAATGTCAACTCGTCTCCTCTGATTATGCCCGACCTTCTTTCTGCTCCTCAACCAGACATCTTCCAACCAAAACGTTCAATTCTTCTATTTCCTTGGGCGACAGCAATACAAGATCGGCGGTGCGAAGACGGTCTAGGTTGCGTCGAAGGATCACAATTTGTGTAGGGTATCCCTCCTTGTCGATCCTCTCCTGACAATCTCTGATCCACCTTTCATATTTTCTAAGGTCTGTTTGTAGAGTACGAAGCCGGTTATCAGCTCTTAGGAGATCCTCTGCTGATAACACCAGGCCGTAGGGCTCTTCCTCCTCCCAATTTGTACTTTGCCCCAGGGCTTGCTGTCCGGCAGGTGAAACTTCGACAGTCGGCTCATTGTTTCTCTCAGAAGCAGCATTGCGCTGCTCTTGAATCTGTTCGAGACATGTCGGAACAAATACATGGGTGTTGAAGTCGATCTCTTGCAAGGTTTTGTTTTTCCCCAAGTTATGAATCTCTAGGGCTTTCATATTACGCATCAGGCGTTGCTCAATTTGTTTTGAAAGTGGGTTTATAGGTGGTAACGGGTTGTCGAGTGGTGTGTCAGACATCATTGTGCCGCTGTCAACATAGCCTCTGGGGATTACATTGTCTTCGGCGATTTCGTCATCTGGGGTGGAGAGCATACTGTGGCTCCGCCTGCGGTTTCTAAAAGTTGTCTCTGCTTCGTCACTGCTGTATGCTGATAGGTCGGAGTCAGTAAAGTCACAGCGTTAGATGTGTGTAATACGTGCATAATGGTGTAGGGATAAAGTTCAAACATGGCGGATGAGGGCGGACTTACCTGAATCTTCAATTGTCAAAGTTGTCAAAAGAAGTGATCCGCTTTCACCCCCACGCGAGGGACTTGTGGTGAGCCCGTGGTCGCCTCTAGAATTCATGAAGGCCTCAGCCTGTTCGCAGTGAAGTGGCACATCTTCTGGTTCCTCCTGGAGAGTACTAATTGCTGGAAGTGAATTATCGTGGACCTCCTGGGTCTGGTCTGGATTCCAAGACATGGTTCAGGCTTGAGAGATTTGAAGAAATGGAGAAGAAATAAAAATGACAGAGTGGAAGAGTAGAAGAGTAGAAGGGGCGTTTGTAGACCAGAGCTTGATCGCTGTACCTGAGGCAGGTGCCATGCCCAAGATTTGGTAAAGACGGCAAGAACAGAGCAAGAACTGACTACTTTGGTTCGTTTAGTAAAGAACGCTGAGAATGGAAATTGCTATCAAACTTAGGACAAGGTTGTGAAGTGTGGGTAGGTAGGTTTGGAGCTCAGACATTATCTCAACATTCCGCCTCTACTATGGTTTCGTTAACTAAATCCCATTTGACATGCAACCAACACCAAATCATCCATCAGCTTTAATCAAAAAGCAAGTGTTGGAGCATATGACCTGATTTAGTGACCCTTCTGGCCCGACTTTACAAGCACGTAAAGCATTGGCTTTTTCCACCTGTGACATCCTATCGCTTAACTATCCACTAAATCTGGCGCAATAAATAGCTCTATATGGACTAAGACACTTGATAGTACAAGTAAAAGGATCATTTCCGTTCAATGAAGCAGAGCATCGTTGCTGCAGCCTTAAAATTGCCATTCGCGTCCATTTCGAACAGAAGTGTGAAAGGGTCCAATTTTTGTATCATTGAGCTCCACCATACTGGTCGTCAGTCCCATTCAATTGACGGCAACCACCAGAAGATGGGAAAACATATTTAAGTTGAATTACTTTCTACTATCCTGTTCTTTCCACTTTCATTTGGCAATTGTGATTTGGGAAGAGGTAACGAGGACTCAACCATATTTTCTGCCGATAGTATAAAGTGTCAAAAAATAAGATATTGCCCAATCGGCAAAAGAAGATCCCCGAAACCTGGATCGAACAAGTGACCTTTCGATGACATATAACAATTACAGTCGAACGCTCTTCCAGCTGAGCTATTCGGGGACAAGATCAATTTGTGTTTGACAGCGGAACATAATTCCGATTATATCGTGGGATGACTTTCTACGAAGACCTTCCTCACATAAGCAATTCTATTGCGGGGAGCTTTGCACAAGCTACCAGAAGCTTACTTGAGCGATATTCATGCCTTTATAGGACTTTCCATACGTGCGCACGAATCTGTTTATAGATGCACTCAACTACTGATGAGTGGTAGAGGGCCAGTGGCAGAGTACTGAGAGGTGAGGATTGTTGTGATACTATCGGACTTGGATGGCAGAACAAGCTTGTACTTCCAGGTCGAGACGGTAGAGCTTTATTGGCTGCTACTCTTTTCAGATATCCTTTACGCGGTCCTAGATTGAGTTCAGTAACGGGAACGACAAGACTTCAAATCTATTTACACTACAAATATTGTAAAAGGATGATGTGAGGCAGAGTTGGAAATAAGTCGACTCGTGAGATGTAAAAGCTTGTACATAAGAAGAATTAAGAAATTATAATTAGGCTTTTATAGTAACCCACCCACTCATTTTCTGCCTCAGTCTTCCTAGACTCTCTCATCATTCTAACTCAGCCCTAAACTCATAAGTGCGCTCTCCAGGACGTTCCTCAGATGGGAAACACCTGATCTTCGTCTCTCTTCTGTCAACATCATCCACGCTGACCTTCTTGGTCGCTCCCGCAATAGCAGAGAACGTCATCACACGCTGAGCATAAGTACCATCGCTCGTCATAGCGTCAATGCCAAAGTACACACCGATCGATGCAATAACAAAGGAAACAATGTAGACAGCCGCGAGAACAGGCCATCCGTAGTCAAAGAAGTTGGCTTTGCGACGGCGTTCACACTTGTAATTGGTGTCTTCGCCGCCAATGCCTGTGCCAGACAGCTTGGATGGGTCTGATGCCCATGCAACCGCAAGCAACTGGGGGTCAGAAAGTAGAGAGATGAGAAGGTCTTCATAGACTCGTCGCACTTCTTGCTGGAAGTTGTGCACAGGCAAACTCTCGTGTCGGTCAAGCAGGTTTGTTGTTGTGATGGCGCCGTCTGCTAGAACTGTGCCTTGAACCTTGACGTTGCCAAATAGTTTTTCTCGAAGTCGCAATCCAAGACTGTGGTATGCGGCGATACGGCGGTATCTGGCGTAGTCTTTGCGTGGACTGATGTAGTTATCCTCTGGCTCGGCGTAGTTGCCGTCAGCTGTACCATCAGTGGACTCATTGGTCCAGCTTGTCCAGGTAGTGTCAATAATCTTTCGCTTATAGTCGCGTTCCGTAATGTCGTATTTCTGGTTTCCAGCTGTAAAGTTGAAGGTCACTGTGTAGTTAATCTCCCAGTGATCGCATGCAAATATGATGGGGGTATAGTCGTCGTTCCATCCATCCGTCTCCTTGTCCTTCGCATGTTCCTTGGTATGATCGTCGACGGCGGCGTAACCGATCCAGATAGCGGGCTCGGTTCGGAAGACGCCAAGGTTCTTTGGAAAATTCGGACCATCTTCTTCAGAAGGTATACCACCAATGGACACATTCTCCATCTGGGGTCGCATGTACTCTCCTAGGTCGGTGTTGGCGAGGTAGGTATAGTTTGCAGCTGGAACGAGATAACTAAGGTTAAAGGGAGCCTCGGCGTCTCCAAAGCTCTTCATCTCGGATCCAACACCATTGGCAAGCTCCTCACATTTGTATCCAGGTCCGACGAAGTGGATCGTTGTCGAGCAGTCCCAACCTTCTCCACAGATCTCGTTCGACATGTTGGGTTTTTGAGTCGTCTGTCCACTTGAGAAGACACCAGCGGCGATGCGATCAAGCGAGGATGAGGGGCCATTGTAGTACTCGAAGATGTTATCGTTATCCTTGGCGTCTTCAGCGAGGTTTCCATCAGGTGCCGTCCAGTTGTATCCGGAAAGTGATCGCCCGTTCATGACTTCACCTTCAGCTTTCTTAGGCGTCTGGAAGCTCTCCTTTGCCTCGTTGCTGAAGTTTAATGTGCGGACAGAAGGACAAAACGTGTCTTCGACCATCTCACCGGGTACGACAAACAATTGAGCCGAGGTCAAGATGACAACAAGAGGGCTGAACCACATGTAAAGGGCAAGAAACATGACAAACCAAGACTTGGCCCATGCTTCCCTGTTGAAAAGCTCAATAAGGTTATGTGTAGCTCCGAAGAGAGAGTCCACAGCATGGATGGAGAACCCCTTCTGCCCGACGGCTCGCCATGCAACCTGCTGATGGGCCATGACCGCTGCCAGAATAAAGTTGGCGTTGGCGATGAAGGAAATTAACTGACCCAGACGGAGCCACCATTGCTGGTTCTTTGCTTCGCGACCATTGAGATGAGTGTAGAGGAAATGATGGCTGATAGCCGCAGCGACACCAATGGCCAAGCAAGCGATCATCGACCATTTACTCTTCATTACTCTCAGAAGAAAGGGCGCCGAGTCCACAGGGGGCGAGGCGGTGGGGCGACTGACAATATGAGTCTCAGGACCTTTGGTGTATGTATCAGGGCCCATGAGGCCTCTGCTGCTGTCATGAATGCGATCGTAACCAGGGCTTTCTCTAAGATGAGGGCTCGATGGGTCAAGCCATGGTGAGTGTTGTTGTGTAAAGACGCCGGGTGAGACGGTCTCGGGCGATACGGCCTGTGGTGGAGGGAACTGACCAAACGATGGCTGAGGCGAGAGGTGCTGAGGCTGAAAGGTCTGTTCTGGAACAACGGGAGAATAGGCGTATGCCTGCCGTTCGTGGTCTTGTTGGTCGCTTAAGATCTTGCCGTCCATTGTGGCTCACTGCTATCTGGATATTGGGTTGGCTGCAGGTGGCCAGGTGGTCGCATATGTGATCCAAGTGTCTCCAGGTGGATAACAAAAAGAACCTCGACGGAAAGTCTTCGACACTTAAGCTTACTGTCCCAAAGATTATAAGAGGTAAAAACGTGGCGAAGTTAACCTTAACCTGGTATTATTACAGGACTACTGAGCTCTCAGCTACTGCAGCTAGACAATAAGCTGCATATTGAAAGTCAACGGCCCCCAACGCCCAGCGTCCATCCACGCTGCAACCTGCCATTTGTGGAAGCCCAGCCGAATACAGAATTGGAACAAAGCTAGCCAGAGTAAATCCTTCTCATGCAATCTGCCATCTGGGTACCGAACCCGTTCGACGGTGATTTGGGCATCGTCTGATCGAGACCTTCATGGGTGGATCTGCCAGGGTCGGTAAGGCTGTTGACATTGAAGAATCGCCGGGATAACGCGGCAAAATTTGGGACGAGACAGGGTGTGCATCACCTGAGTCGAAAAAGTAAGTTTAAGCACCATGGTTAGTTCTTGTCAACTGAAACGCGTGTCATGAAAGACACTGATCGGGCGATAGTTCTGGCCCGGTAAAATGGATTTCCATGCCAAGATCCTCATGGAGCTAGACTATAGATCAGCCTGAGTAGATACGTATCCGCATTTTGACAACGATTGCCCTCCATCTATCTACAATCCGTCCAGTAACTTGACATTTCTGTGTCGATATGTCACTCATGAGACTAGATACATACTGGCAAAATTTCTGCACTCTTGCTTTCCATCATCAGCAGGTCCACCCCAGACTCGTCGAGTTCGGTCTTGAGGGCTGTCTGGAGAACCAACGCACAAATGGTCACATCCATGTTCTTATCCCCAGTTGTTCCCCACCTAAGAGGCTTTTTCCAGACATCTGAACCCTTAGCGAGTCTATCATGGCTAGTCTCGCAAGGGTGCAAGGGAAATTACTGCTTACTCTTTGCTCCTTGGCGACTTTGCTGGTTGCTCGCAAAGGTTCCCAGATCAGCTACAAGCAAGGGATGGCCTCAGCCCCCAAATCAGTGTAGGGTGGCAGGGTGGATTCAATTATTTGTTGTTCAGTACGGATACAGCTCTAAACGACAAGTAAGCGAGTGAAAGAACTCGCCATACCGGTCGTTAAAAGGCTTCTGATCCTTCGATCGTTCTCCAGTCTATCCAGTATAGATATTGAAAACACAGTTCCCGTTGAATTGGACACAATTGTTGTGATGAGGAGGTCAAAGCTCGGCAGGGCTGGATTTAGTAGTGAGAATTTTGGAATGGATGGCACACGAGCTTAGGGAAAGACCCGTAGTTCCTAACTTGTATTGGACAAGCGGCTCTCTCTTTTAACATCTCGTATGTCAGACGAATCAAGTTGCTTTTTTAGTGTGTGTAGTCACCTGAAGTTGACATTCCACCTCCAATTCTATCCGTTTTCGGTGACTCGGCAACGGCCCGCTGGATGCAAGATATTTCCCTGTGTACCTGTGTATACTATAGGCGGTGGGCTCATTAGCAGTTCATTCAAGGTTGAAATCGTAGTCGCCAGGTCGATGAAGTGGCCCTAGCGAAGTGAACATCGAGTCCGCAGTAGCATAACGACCAGATGATACCTTACACAGTTATTAAACCAAAATATAGGCAAATATACCGCCCCTGTTGAACTCTGTTGGAGCAGTGGCTCGTAGCACTCCTCCTTCCCATACACAATCTACGAGACACTAGCATACCCGATCCGATTAAAAGCGTAGGGTTATTAGAAGACTTGCTACCATATCATCCTTACCATACTTAGAGTAAGACCTTCTCGTGGGAGGAAGAGTGTGAGTACAGCGTACCCCACATTTCCATGCGTGAGTTCCCCGACATAGGTATTCTACGATAGTTCTCTAAAGGTTTAGAAAGCCAGTTGTTAGTATTGATGCCTCTCAACCAAAGTTCACAGTAGCCACGTGGCTTTGACTTTGATAAGGCCAAGATAATATACATACTTTACACAGAGAAAGGGTCCTTCACAATAAATTCCCAGCCAATCGCCTTATTTTCCACCTGCAGAAATTTTTGCGATTGATTTATTTTGCCCACTCCAACATCAACTCCACTCTTTCTTTCTCCTTCCACGCGCAGTATGCCATTCGCGGCGTAATATGAATACCACCATGGAACCAACCCGAACCAGGGTTATCTTCTTTGATCTAGACGGCACGCTTTTCGACCACTACCACTCACTACGCCTTGCTATATCCGCCGTACAGAGAAAATATACGGGCCTTGCGGGGAAAAGTATTAAGGAATTGATCGACAAGTACAACATCGCCCTTCAACAAGCCTACACAAGGTGGTTACGTACAAAGAGGCAGACGTTAGGAAGATTCACCTATTCTTCGCAGCACTTGATCTGCCCGAACCTGGCCTTGACGAGGTTCGGGAGTTCCGTGATGCGTACAAGGCAGTATATAGAGCGAATCGGAGAGCAACCCCAGGAAGTATCGAGACTCTGACTCGGCTTCGTGAGCATGGATATCGCATTGCCATCATCACCAATGGGCAGATCGAAGACCAGATAGCCAAGGCTGAGGCTATTGGCATACGGCATTTGATCGAGCGTATCATTACTTCTGAAGAAGCTGGCCATCGCAAGTTTGACCCGCGTATCTTCCAATACGCCATCGAACAGCTTGGCGCTTCTCTCCACACGACATATATGGTAGGGGATTCCGCCGACTCGGATATCAAGGGTGCCTTGGATGCACAGATGGCAGCCATCATGTACTCTCCCACGGCCCGAGACTCCCAACAGCTTCTGTTTGGGCAGCAAATACCAATCATCCGTCACATGGCCCAGCTAACTAGCTACTTCGGCATCACTAGCCACCCATTCGAGTCGCAGTTCACCTCCGCTCCGGTCTCATCGACAAGAAAATGATCTAGATCTCATTCCTGGGTAAAGGGCAGGGAGTGAGATTAGATAGCCGATCTAAGTATTCAGATATCATGAAATTGCCCAAATGCAACATTATTCTGATGCATGTAGCACCGGAAAGCGGAGACCTTACTAATCAAACAAGACATCTATCAAGACGCAAAATTATATACCATTCGGACCATGGAAAGATGCTCCTAGCTAGATGAGGGTATGAACACAATTATAGATACCCCTGAGAATAATACGGAATTCTGACTTAAATGAAACGCAATTTTGAAGATAACCTGGTGAATATATATCTCTACAAGAAAGAAAGGGAAAAAGGAGGAGGCGAGTACGAATCAAGCTCAGCAGAGGCTTTGAAGGTGCGAAGCATTGGAACGCGGATGGCACGCTTAACGGTCCAAAAGCTATGACCCCAAACTCATTCCAGGACCTGGGGCCAAGATCTTAGCGCTAGACAAACCTCTATTGTCAGCAGCACCCTGCCAGATGTAGCATTCCTGCTGCAATTTGCGATCCGACAAATAAAATCCGTCTGATCCCCAAGACCCCGGCTTCCAAACACACCCACAGTATGCATGTTAAACCGACAACATGACAATTTCAAGATTAGCCAGGACCCTCAGCGTATTGGCCCTCTTGTTCGATGTCATAACGGCGCAGTTGCCTGCAGGCTTGCCAGAATGTGGTGTAGGTCATCCTCTTTTATGAGAAGCCGGATCGAAGTAGACTGATGTGTAGCAAGATGAAATGTCTTCTCGCAACCGTTGTCCAGCCGGCATTTTCGAACGCAACACAGGAACAGCTATGCCATGATTCAAATTTTACTGTTGTGATGGGCGGGTGCTTGCAGGAGAATTGTCACCTTTGCGGTAGAGGTCGTCAACATTTCAGCAACTCAGTGTGACCTGCTCACTCGAAACGATGGTCCGACGTTACGCATTTCGAGCTCGACGGTATTCAGCTTAGCCACCGCAAGTTTTGTTACGAGGTTCATCTCAAAGTACCTTGAGAGATCGCATTGGGGGGTTGATGATTCTTTCATGGTGCTCGCTGTTGTGAGTTTTTGAATTACCACAGCATATGCAAAGACCACATGCTAACTCTCAAGAAGGTCTTCCTAGTGGCACAATTTACTCTCATACAGTGCAGTCAGTTACTCTCTAAAAGTCCTGGAAATATTTCGTTGACATAGAATCACTGTTAGTGATTGATGATGGCGTGGGCCGAGATGTATGGACCTTGACCGAAAAGGAAACCGTATCGCTATTCAAAGTAAGCATTATTTCACTTCTGGGTACTAAATCTCATCCGATTATCTCACCTAACCCATCCCTAGTTCTTTTACTTCCAGCAGCTCGATTATTTCCTTGTCCTCGGACTGGTAAAAGCTTCTGTCCTTTCCTTTTATCTCCGAATCTTCCCTGACCACAAGTTCCGAATTGCTGTGTGGGTCACGCAGTCTTTCAACCTTCTCTCTACCGCAGTCTGCCTCATTCTCATGCTCACAATACGAAGGCCAATATCAGTGAACTGGAACGGGTGGGCAGATATATACCCTCAAGGCAAAATTCGAAGCCAAAAGATACTATACGCATGTCATGCTGTCATGAATATCGCACTAGACGTGTGGATGGTGATACTTCCTTTCACACAGCTGTACCATCTAGGCCTGAAACTACGGAAAAAGGCTGGAGTGATAGCCATGTTCAGTGTGGGTATATTGTAGGTCTTCTCGAATGGCAGGCCTACGAAGTTGCATGGCTAACAAGCATGTAGTCTCACGGCTGCCTGTGTTTTGAGATTCTACTTCTTGACATCATTCCAATCTGGGAAGAAGGGTGCAGGTAAACCATTCTACAAATCACTTCCTGAGTGTTTCTCTGACTATCACAGAATCTGATGCTGTCAGAGCTATGATGTGGGCCTTCATTGAGCTGTGCGTGGGAGTCATGGTCGGTTGCATGCCTAACATACGCCAACTTACACGTAAGATTTGGAAGGTCGTGCTGGTTCGGGCCAAAGTCGACAAACAGAATTGCGAAGCATCAACTGGTATCTTCATACACCGATCATTAGAGGCAATCTCGGATGCCACTACTACAGTGGACGGAGAAAAGGGAAGGAAGGGGTTATCGTCTAATAGCTCGTAACTAAGAATCTTATCACGATAACATGAAAGAAACATTGTATCCAATGACACAGCAGCTACTTATCTTACATGAATCAATACCGTAAATTTGCCACATCACTTGTAGTCAGCGCATATTACTCCAGCCCAGATTATCAGTCTGTTGTAACCATAGCGGCTCACTAGCTACTTCAAGGGCTTCCTACCATACACCGAGATACTACCAGACTGTTAGCTCAATGTAAAACATGGATCGGACTACAGTGAACTTACATTGGCCAGTATGCATGAATCTTAGTGTCGTTCAACTCTTTCCGAGCTTGGGCAATAAACACAGCGACTTCCTCCCTCGACCAGCCCAGGGCCCTCGTAAGTGGTGCGATAGCCACTGCCTCGAGAAAGAAGTTTGCGTTCTCGTTGTTCCAAATTCCAAGTTCTTTGTACTTGTTGTCTTTGGGCCATTTGTTTGTAGGCCACTTGAACTTGGCCTCTGTCACATCTTCGAATCCAACTTTCATTAACACGTCCTTGATATTCCCTGGGTCGAAATATGGCCGGCCTAGTTTGACAGATGCATCGTGTAGTAGTTGGGCCCAGCAAGCTAGATTATGCTGCTCTTTGAGTGTCCCGTCGTCGGATCTTACAAAGATATCAATCTCTTGTAATTCGACGTAACCTCCCGGTTCCAGGTTGCTTTATACGTCAGCCTATCAGTATCACTGCTTAACTTCTCAATAGCTTACTCGAAAATTCTGGTGGCATAGCTTTCCCAGTCAGCGACAGAAGAGTTCATCATCCGGCTATGAATATAATCAAACAAAGACGAGTATTGCCACTCCTCCTCCATATCATCAATGATAAATCGAACGTTTGGTGGAACACTATGACTATCAGACCATGTTCGTTGCAAAAACATGTAGCAGCGCTTTGACTCACAAACTCGGTTGAATGGGAGATAGGTCGACTCCGGTGACCTGCAACAATTCGTTAGAAAGATTCGCACGACATCGTGAAGCGGTAGATTAAGCAAACCTCGGCGCCTGGGTGTTCGTCGGCGTAGTCCATGGCCCAGATCCCCGTGCCAGTGCCTACATCGAGGACGTGCTTGACATCAGCTCCAGGGTCATTCGGGGGTGCGAAGCCCAGATTGTCGTCAAAGGTTCGAAGAAAGAGGGCATGTTGTAGATCTGGGCTCTTTAGCTTAGAACAATTGGCCATGTCGATGAACTTTACACACCTAGTCTCTCATTTTCTTGATCATCGTTGGGAACGTTGTATTCTAGAATGTCAGCTGGAGTCGATTGTGAGAGATGCTGTACTCACTTCCGTCTTTGTAGCCGTGATAAGTCCTCCCGTTCTCTTGTCTGTATTGGAGAATGGTGCTGCTTATGCTCTGCGTGGATGATTCACTATCCTAACAAACGGAAGAAATGAAGTGTCAGCTTGCCATTTGGATTGAAGGTGTCACTTCAGTGGAGTCGAGTGGCTTTCCGTACCTCATTCCCGGAATCTTGGTCATCAGGATCCTAGAAAGGAGAAGTCAGATCATTCATATGAACATACATTCAAGGACCCACGTGCTCATCAGCGACAAGTGGCTGATTATCTATCGTCGACATCATCGTCAATAATATGAAGAATAATTGAGAAAGATTACCGCAACTTTCGGGAGAAAAAAAAACAGGAATGCAAGAAAACCCAACGTGCGTGATTAATATGATATATGAGATTTAAATTGTTACTAACGCCAGGATGCCCTGCCATCTTCAGACACGTCAACACGAGAGCCACTGGAAGTGGAGAATTGATGATCTCTGCTCTATTCGATTCGCGGACGGGTATGGCTGTTGGATGCCGACGGCCCAAGGTCGTATTCTGACGAACGCTCCTGGTGCGGAAATAGGCGAGTCGCATAACAAACGGGAAGTTAATGTTACCCGCCTCGGCACTGGAGGGCGGGGAGCACTGCATGTGTATCATATCATGAGTCAGTTCGGTTTTGAGTTTGCTGATTGGAAGACGCCTTTTATCAACCCAGTATTGAAGGCTATCTTGCGGAAGTTGTTTTTCATTGCCGAGAAGGGCGATGGGTAATGAGTTATTGAGAGTGTATTTACACACTTGATTTCTAGGTTTTACAAACTACTAAGGCTACAGATAAATCTACTTACACGTTCTAGAACTAGCGGTGAAATTATCCATCCTCGGCATACTGTAGCCGAGACTTCGTATACATGGTAAGGGTGGCGCAGTAAGAAATAAGCGGAAAGAGCAAAAAGAAATGATCTTGATGAGACTGGGACTCGAACCCAGGAGGATTGCTCCACCAGGAATTGGTGTTAAGGTTAACCTTAACCTGGCGCCATAACCAACTCGGCCATCTCACCGCTTATCGGATGATTCTGACGACGACAAACAAAGCTCTACATTCACGGCGGTTCAGAGAGAGTGTCGTGGGTGACAGATGATAGAAGGCGAAGGAAATCTATGGGTATTGGCAAAGCCAACATTTTTGAACGTCCTAGCGTAAATTGCTACCGTTCATATGTTACAACCAAGGCAAGTTTGCCAGGTCCTATTTTTTGATCTGTCTCGACGAGAAAGCAACAAGGGTACCGGATCCTCGGAAGTAATAATCGAATAGTTTCGATTTTCCTTGAATCACTTCAATTGACAACCATTGCCAAGCGCCATTTCAATTGGGAAGATGTCCAAATACGGTATCGTCTTCAGTTATATGATTCACCCATCCTCCTCAAGCCTGGAACCGTAATACATGCATCAAGAGAATGTCTACAGTACCAGATATGCTAATCGTTTTGGCAGAACCTCCACCAACACAAATGGAAGATTGATCGAGAGACCACCCTCATATGTCTCAACAAAGACAAAAAGTGAAATTGTTGTCCTAGGACCATGTTTGCGACCGAGGGAATCGAACCCCTCTCTAACGCTTGGAAGGCGTTAATGCTAACCACTACACCACGGTCGCTGTTGGATGCTGTTTCGAGCTCAAATTGAAGAACATGAATGGAACAAACCATTTCCTAAACACCCATGGATGAACGGACAGTGAGTGCTGTCATGCGATATAGTCACCGTTTCTCAAGTCAACGTGTCTCTATCAGACACCGTATTGTGTCTCAGTTGGACACTAGCGTTACATCGTTGGTTGGTTGGTGATTGATGCACAGCTAAAGAATAAGACTTGTCGGTTGATGAAACTGCCTGTACACAGAGGTTGAATTCAAGATTGCACCTTGATGATGGCAAGATTTCTACGGGACTTGACGATATGACCGAATATTCAGAAAGATAAGCACCTCTACATTATTCAGTAGTCGGGCAGTCATTCAAAAGGACGCGGCTCGTTTCTCAAATGATCAGTCACACGCGTTGCCAAGCTGTAGGGTACGCGCCAACGCTAACACAATGATGGCCACGGGAGATTTTCAAAGCCAAGTCAGACTCACAGACTGAGATGTCTTAAAGCAACCGCTTTTTGCCTTAAATTGTCTTTAATACATTGTTACGGAATCATTTCACGTTTAGTCCATAACCTTCCCTTCTACAAAGACAGAACCCTCTACTGATGTTCCCGCGACATGAGCCCAAGTACGGACACCCAAAACAGCAAGGTCGCGTGGCCCAATGGCAAGGCGTCTGACTACGAATCAGAAGATTCTGGGTTCGATCCCCAGCGTGATCAGCTTTTTGATGTTTTGTCTCGAAAATTAGAGCAGTCAAAGTTTTCAACAATTTGCAATCTCGGTTACTTCATTCGCCAATCAAACCACTCCATCTTGCGACTATTCATTGGCCGCTCTAATCTTGACTCTTACTGGCATACCCTTACTGGGATGCGCGGTAAGCTCACCAGGCATATGCGCCTGGTAAGCTTGGTATCCGTACAAGCTCACATCTCCCTTCTTGTATGCTGGAACAATTTCAAGATCTCTGACTGTCATTGCGAGGAGCAGACGTAGCTCCGTCAATGCAAGCTCCTGTCCGATACAACCTCGAGGCCCCAACTCAAACGGACGGTAAGCGTTTCTGTGAATATCCTGTTCGAGCCAGCGCTCGGGCAGAAATTTATCGGGGTCGGACCAGAACTTAGGGTTACGGTGAATTGCTTCACTGGCTGCGAAAAGAATGAAGCCGTCGGTGGGAAGCTGCTGACCTGTCTCAGGATGTTTCAGGAAGAATGTAGGCGAACCCTCACGACAACTACCAATTGGTGGTTCTAGTCGCAGAGTCTCTTTGATGATTGCCGTAGTATACGTCAGTTGGTTTAGCAATGTCGGGGTCTCTGAGATCTTCCTGGTAGCATTAGTGGTATCGGGACCAAGAACTTTATTGTGTTCCTGTCGTAGTTTCTCTAACACGTCTGGATGCTGGTATAGATAATGGTAAGCAAAGCAGAGCGTAGATGCAGTTGTATCGTGGCCAGCGAAGAGGAAGATCTTGAGGTTCTCGACAGTGACATCCAAAAATTCAGGATCGATCTTAGAACTCGAAGTATTTTCTGACCCATATGTCTTCATGTAGTTTCGGATAACAAGGCCGTTGACTGTCCTGGGTCCTTCGATGCGCTCGTGATTTTCAAGCTGGCGCTCTATCAACGGCTGCAATTGATCTCGCAAGGCTTGATTCAACCGTCTAAGCCGACCATGTCGAAATGGATTCAAAAGACGACCCCACTGAGCTGGTGACCAGTCTGTTACGAGAAGTCCAATGGCGCCTTTAAGCGTGGGAAAGATCTTATCGTCAACACCACTCTGGATGCCCAGACTGATCCCCAGGACAGATCGACAAATGATATCGCATGTGGCTCTCATAACGCAGTCCTCGAGTGGCACAATCCGATCGTCCTTTGCGATTTGTTCCAGTTGTTTCTTCCAAATCGAAGCCTCCTCAATGAACTTGGGAACAAGGGCGGATATATTCTGTGTGGAGAAGCCTGGGTTGAAAGTTGCTCGCCACTTTTTCCACAATGATCCTTCGGCTAGGACGAGATCTTTGAGGCCTGTTAGTGGTCTAAACTGGTTTCTGATAATCTCGTGTTTCGGCATCGATGTTTCTTGTGTATATTGTTATGCAATGTTGGGATCAAATGTCGCCAGCATAGGCCAGGAGATGGGCCACAGATCAATGTAGCATGCACCGAATTCGGCAATCTCAGGATAGTCTCGCGCAAGAAAATCTGGCATCAATTGGCCGTGTACATCTCCTGGGTACTTTGCCATGATCTTTCCTACAGCGATTAAGTTGCCGAGGAGCCAAGAGTGGTTAGGCAAAGTGGGCTGGGAGGTGTTAGGTATACTGGCAACATCCAGACTATTAGATCGGCCACTACTTACAAGGTTATACTTTTCGACAGTTCGGCGAAAGAACGACCTTTGTTGGTATAGCTTGATAATGAAGTATCCAACTGCGGTAAGAAGAAAGATTCCGCCCCATTTCAGGGCGAAGCCTGTTTGAGCCATGCCTCTGTCGCTTTATGTTGGTCTAATGGTGCGATTTCAACCCTTTATGTTTTGAATACCTCGGATTGAAGTTGATGATAGAAGTCTGGAGTGTTGGGGCGCATAGACACATACCCCGCCGATAAGAATAGGGGAGAATCCTTCGTCACCGATAAGGTCGAAGTTCACGTAGGTAAAACATCTTGCACTGTGAAGGAACAGGAAGACTTTTCGAGTTGTGCTATCCACATGACTACCGTAAGCACTAGCCAAGCGACTGAGAGTTACACTACGAAACCGTCTATGTTGATGGGAATATGCTGGTTTTAAAGGCCACGCTAAACAGATGGATTAATGCCGATGAAGTTAGACTGTCGATGAACAATATCCAAGACATTTGAAATAAGGCTGTTCTTAGGCATTTGCCTACCCTGGAGCTGACAGTAACACTGCTTAAATCAGTGTATCTTGACAGAGTATTAATGGTACGTTGAGTTATCCTTTGATCAGTTGCCAAGAACTGAATCCATCGGCTGAATGATTGTTAAAACCACTTCTAGTAACAAACCAACGCTTTGCAAAGTTATTGAGTGCCTTCTCTTCGTTCATTATGGTTGTGTTTCGCGACCTCTGGAACGGTTTTAAGATCATGTCACCGACACGTCACTTGCGCGCAACCTGCCAAGGAAACATACCTATTATAGTATAAATGAACGAAATATACTGTAGTCAGAGCATTTTGAATATGTATCCTAGGATTATTTAAAAATAGAACACATGAACTAAAAATGTTATTATGATTTGTAATATTTTATATAAACTTTAAAAGACAAGCCGGCATGGTAGTATCTTAGGAGTGACCCTGTTCATAAACATAACAATATATCGCCCCGCGCCATGTCGCACAATGGTTGTATTGTACTTAAGCTTGAATAATGGAAGCTTTCTCAGTGTGATGGGTTCACAATAGATTCAGTTAGGGTTTGGCCAAGGTTCAGATCGACTGTGTTCAGTGATATTCTCAAAAAGTGATTCATTGGGTGGCATACACACGCATCTGGTAATAACTACCCGAGATATTCGTCGAGCTGTCATTCCTTCCTTCCTGATTGAGTAACGCACCACGAGATGTGCGGCAGCCGTCCTCAGGTTGCGTGTTAGACTACATAAGCCGCAATGGGTGTCTAGACACTCAAGATTTAGTCTAGATAGCTTCAAGAACATCCATATATACAGCGCCGTCTGTTTCGCGTCTAGTTTGAATCTCACTCGTGTCCTGTTTCGTTAACTCTGTCTCTTTAATTTTCTTTTCAATTTTTAAAACATGTCTCATGCCCTCCCCCGAACAATCACCGCCGCCACTGGTGATTAAACACCAGTGTTACTTTTTTCTTTCCCAGGGCCTGATGATGAGACTATCTCGCCCCTCGAATTTTTCTCCGACCGGCTCAATGAGCCTTAACTGACTGCTGAGCCAGCCACTTCTTTCTATGTAACTCATCATCTTGGTTCCATCTGAGCTTTAGAACATTCTTCCGCAAACGCGGCACGAGCGAGGTGCAAATTACCCAGCAGGAACTCTCATCTTCTTGTACTCAGCGAGTAAATTAGGCCAATGGGCGTATATGGCGTACTCATTAGCTTGGAAAATGTCCTCGGTGGTGGCGGGGATACTACTCTTGCGATGCCCCTAGATATCGTCGAAACTTGCATTATCCCTGCTCATTGGTGGAAACATACGCGACGCGAAAAGATAGAAGACGCGCCTGAGAATCTCTACGTCATAAGTCACCGCACAATTTCACAATGTCTACGTGTCATTGTCTCTGAAGAAATTCCGAATGCACCAGTATCTCCACTCTCAGAAATGAGGCTTGTTGCTCACCAATGCTTCCCGCAGTGACAGGGCAAAACTTGTGGGAATTCTCTTTTAATCGTTACATAAGATAATATAAGTTATAACAAACTCTCTTATTGTTCATAATCTTACATAATCCTATCCTAAACCGTTTATAGAATAGGTATTCTAATTATCATCTAATTTATACGTCCTTATGATTATATATTCCTAGTTGGGTTGTTATTGGAATCTTCACAAGGGACTGTTTTACTCAGTTGCTAGGAGCAGCATGCAATTAATATTATCAGCATAAGAACTCTGTTTCTATCTACCTACACTACCTAATCTAGTTCGTGCCCAATTCCTGAGCAATCTTCTTCAAAACATCTTCAAACCTAACAAGCCACTCTCCAATTTCCTCCTGACGCGATAACTTCTTACTATATAGGACCGATACAAGAAGTCTACCTCTGGTCACGCCAGCCACAAATTCAAACAATGAAGAAAGCTGCGGCTCGGCAGATGAGGGAGGATCAATATTGAACATGCCTGCTTCCTTGGGGGCTTGGACATCCTGTGATTCCAAACCATCAGTGACACCGTTAGCCATTTCCTCCAAAGATGTGATCTTGAAGAACGAGTCATCGCGCTCAAGCTGCTGGTAAACACCACCGTAGTTGAAGACGATCTCAGCAGGAAGTTGCTTTTGCACGAAGGATTGCGCAGACTCTGGGGTCGCGAATTGGGATGTGAACCACGCAGTACTCTTATCTGAAGAGAAGTCGATCGACATGGCGTTATGCGTTTGAGCTATGGTATCGAGTAACTCATCTCTTGGCTTTGTGACGTGGGACGACGTGGTAGTGATGGGGGTCTTGGTTGGATCAAGTTGAACCGGATACAGCGTGGTGAACCAACCCACTGTCCTTGACAGGTCTAGATCCAGTGACTCATCCCAAGCCTCACGACCATGGCCTTCGTTCAGAACTGTAGGCAGTGCTCTATCCTTGAAAGTCTGTCCGAAGGAGAAAAGCAGTGCAGATATCATCAGTTCAATTGGTCTTGTGCCCATGGCTTCATTGCATGCCCCCAGAATGGCGGTTGTTGTAGAGTCGTCCACAGAGAACGATAAGGTGGTTGTATCAGCACCTAGACTCGTTGTTGTGGCCTCATTGCCCCAGTATGAGATCTGTGGTGTTGGAATAGTCATTTGTTGCCGAGGGGGTTTGACTAGATCTCTAGCATGTTGAGCTTGGAGCGTAGACCAGGCTTGGAAAGATGTTGTTGGTGGTGCCAGAGAGACCTCATCGATGGACCTTGATACCAGTAGAGTTTCGAGATCGCCAAGAATGATACGCCAAGAGACAAGGTCAACGACAAGATGGTGAATCACTATGAAGAGCGTCTGTTCACCGTTCACCTCAAACAGAACGGCCACAACTAGCGGGCCAGCTGTGGGATCAAGGCTACCTCGCTGGTCTTGGATGACTGAGGCGACCTGCTGATAGTCAGAGCAGGTGTGTGATATGCATCGGACTGATTCCTGTACAGATCTCGTGATGAACTGCTCCCAGTTCCCAGAACTGTTCTGCTTGTAATTCGCACGGAGGATGGGATGGGCATCGACGATTCTGTGAAGGGCGGACAGGAGATGAGTCTGCGCGATGGGTGTCTTGGGTCGAAGATAGAAGAACTGATCGTAGCAGACTTTAGGGTCTGTTTGTTGTAGGAAAAACATCTGCTGGATCGGTGTCAGAGCGACCGCGCTGTCATTGTGTGTTTCTGTATGAATGCCGTTGACATGTGCCACTGCACTGTGGTCGCCGGAGGTGCTGGCTTCCAATAACCGACCGAGTGTCTTGAGTCTTGTTATCCTTGCAACCGAGATATCCAGTCCTTGGAGACGTGCAGCAGACGATAGCTGCATAGCGGTGATGGAGTCACCACCAAGACGGAAAAAGCTATCATCAAGTCCAACACTGGCCACATAGAGGTTGAGAACCTTCGCCACAATCCCACACAATAGCTTCTCAGTATCTGTTGATGGCCGTCGTTTCCCAGCGTCCCCTGTCCTTTGAAGCGAAGCGAGCTCTTTTGTTCAGAAGGATAACCCGATGTCTCTCAACTTCTTTCGATCCGTCTTGCCTGCTATGTTCCGTGGCAAGTCATCAACGACGAAGCATACAGATGGTATCATGTAACTTGGCACCACCTCAGAAATTCTGGCTTCGAAAGTAGTATTGAGAGGGAGAACACCAACTTGCACCCCATTGTGAGTTTTGTTGAATGAAGCAGGCGCATCACGATTGTTGAGAACCACAAACGCCGCTAGTATTGGGTTCACACCCTGACCTGTCGGATTGATGATCTCAGCAACGACCTGAACTACACCAGAAAAGGATTGCAGAACAGCGGCTTCGACTCCTGCGAGTTCGACCCGCTGTCCTCTGATCTTAACCTGTGTATCTTTTCTACCCATGAAGTTGAGACTACCGTCAGGATTATAGGACACCAAATCGCCGGTCTTGTACAGGCGACCGTGACGTCTAGTGCTGTCATCTTGCCCACCGAGTCCTTAAGAAAGCCAAGTGGGCGTATCGATAAATGCGGCCTCGGTCTTGGCTTGGTCGTGGAAGTAACCTCTTGCGAGGATATGCCCCTCAATGAGAAGCTCACCGATGGCTCCAATCGGAAGGAGTTTGTTGTGATCATCCTGGTCAACAACCCAGCTAGTTCCACCTGTAGCAGTACCGATGCAGGCGGGTTGTATCTCAGCCGAGTCTACATTGATAGTCGCTACGGAACAGAGCACCGCACACTCGGTTGGGCCGTATCCATGAAGTAGTCTCTGCTGTGGTCGGGACCATCGTCTGAGATCCTGAGTAGTTGATGCCTCGCCCGCCAACATAAGCGTCGTTAGTTCGGGGACGGCAGTAGGGTTGATGAGATTAGCGACAGATGGGGTGAGGTAGGCAGTGTTGATTGACATGGCTTGGATGCTCTCCTGTGGGTTGTTTTGCAGGTCATGCGTGGAGGGAATACAAACGGTACCTCCGTAAACCAAAGTCGTGATGATTTCCTGGATAGATGCGTCAAAGGCATAAGAGGCAAACTGTAGCACCCTCGAAGTCGTCTGTAGCCCAAGCGCCAGACCATGGTGAGAGCAACTTGTTGCCACGGCTTGATGTTCGAGAACAACGCCCTTCGGCTGGCCGGTTGAGCCACTTGTGAAGATGATGTATGCTGCGGAACTGAGAGAGCTGGGACTTGCCACCTCGTCATCCCTATCATATTCTCTATTAAGGCTTGTGAGAAGTTAAGGACCCACAGGGACAACGCTTGCTGAGGCCCTCTCTGATTGCAAATCACCTGCGAGATGCTCTGACGTCAGTATCTTGCTCACACACAGCTGTGTCAAGCTTGTTTCCCGGTTGTTCCTTGTGCGCGTAGGATCAAGCGGGACAAACGCGGCACCGGCCTTTAGAACCGCTAGCATTGACACAACCGCAAAGACGGACTTTTCGAAATACAAGGGTACCATTTCTCGAGCCTTAATGCCACACTCGTTGACGAGGTGGACTGCAAGCTTGGAAGATGCGATGTCTAGCTCGATGTAGGTCATCTCACCATCCCAGGCGCTGATCGCGGTGGCACCAGGCTGTGTCTTGGTGCGCCGAAGGATTAAGTCATGGACAGAACGGTTCGCAGGATCCGGGACCTTCTTGTTCCATGCCCACAGCAATTCCCTATCTGAGGGAGTCAAGTTGTCGACTTCACCTATCTGCTTGTTGAGATCTATGCTTGACAGTTGTCGAATCAAAAATCCGAATTGGTTGAGCATTCTTTCTGCTCGCCATTGCGGAACGATACGGGAATCGAAGTAACAGCCCAGATACATGCCTCCCGAGGCTGAGACGCGACATACAATGGTTAGGGGATATGTACTGAACTCCCCACTTTGAGCGATTGCTTCACGCCAGACCCCAAGCTGTGCACGGGATGGTGTTTGAGCGTTAAGCTCATCCTCTTCGTGAGGCTGAATGACTAGTAGTGTTCTGAAGCCACATGCTTTCTGGGCATCTGGGCTAAGCTTTGAGATATTATGTAGACCGAATTGTTTATGGGGGATCATGGATGTTGACTGAGCTTGCACGTCGAGGAGGAAATCTGACACCGTCGAATGGGAGTCTCGCTGGGGAGTATTGACTCAGACTGGTACAGTAGCTATAGTGGGACCGATGATATCCTCAATCCCTGGGACAGGGGCACCACGCCCTGAGAGTGTAGCGCCGAAGACCACGTCTGGTGAGCCAGTGTTGTAGTACACAGCCAGCGCCCATGCAGCCCTGATGGTTGGGGCAAGCGTTACGCTTGATTCTTTCATGGTAGGCATTTCAGAAGATATACCAATTGAAGTATCTGCCATAACTTCGTCTGTAAGTGTTGGTGGAAGCGGTGGGAATGCGGATGAGTTGTATCCAGATAGGTTTTTGTCCCAGAATGCCGTACAGTCGTCTTGATCCTGTGTCAAAAGATAGTTGACAAATGTGTTCCATCCCGGATGGTTTGGAATCATGTCTGACTGATGGTGATAGATGTGGTGAACCATGTTTTGGATTGCAGGAAGGGATTGTCCGTCGTATACTGCGTGGTGGATTGTCCATACGATATAGTAATGGCCGAGAGCACCCTCTCGAATGATAGCAAGACGCACAAGTGGCCCCCCGAGATCCATGGACATGATTTTGTCAATCTTTAGGTAAGCCTCGAGGTCGTCACCATAGTTCCACTGGATGGTGCTATCCTTGATCACTACTTGCAGTACAGCATCACTAGAGGGGTGTTGTATAATTCGGGTGCGCAGTGTCGACGTACGTCGGACTGCTTCCTCCCACGAACGCTGCAGTCGGTCGCAGTCCGTGTTAGTATCAATATGCATGACATTCTGAAGGACATAATCTCCTGGCCTTTTCGTAGTCAGAGCCATGAGCCCTTGTTGCAGAGGTGTGGTCGGATATATGTCCTCTACATCCTCAACATCGACAGAACACAGCCTAGCTGCCTCGTTGATAAGTTCATCCTGAATTTGCTGTGTAGAGGAGACAAGTGAAAATGGCTTGATCTCTTTCGCCTCAATGATCGAGTTCTGCGAAGCATCTTTGGTCTTTAGCTCCCTTGCAAGATCTTCCAGCTTCGGATATTGGAAGATCTGCGCAACGGAGAGACCAAAGCCGGTCTTTCTAGCGGCAGAGACTAGGCTCATAGCCCTCAAAGAATCTCCACCAAGGCGGAAGAAAGTATCATCGAGTCCTATGACATTTGTGTCAATACCTAGGAGCTGACTCCACAGTGATTGCAGAGTTCTCTCGACCTCGTTCGTCGGCTTGCGCTTGTCCTGGGCTCCTTGCTGATCGAGTTGCAGGATGGAGTATGAGGATCCAATATCTTGTAGCTTTCTTCGGTCTCTCTTACCAGAAATTGTTAATGGCATTGCGTCGACTCTGAACCAGGCCGTCGGCACCATATAGCCTGGTACCCGCTTGGAAAGCGCTCCTTCGATGGCCGCAGTTCCAGGGAGTGAAGCAACTCCAATACCAGGATAGCGGATTGGTTCTTTGACATCAACTGTCTTTTCATCATCCAAAAGAACAAAGGCAGCAAGGGTTTGTTGGTCTCCATCTTTGCCTGACGGGCGAATCACCTCGACGACAACTTCTTTGGCTGTGCTAGACATGCAGTCCAGTATGTGATGCTCAATATCGCCAAGCTCTACACGCTGTCCTCGGAGTTTTATCTGAGTGTCTTTTCTTCCGAGATATATGAGACTTCCATCAGATTGGTATCTGACCAGATCTCCTGTCTTGTAAAGACGCCCAGATCGGCCTGCGTACGAGGCGGAGCCCTTACGCAGAAATTCTGGATCATGGATGAAGGACGCTGCTGTACGGACAGGATCATTTAGGTATCCTTTCCCAACAATCGGGCCTTCGATGAGAAGCTCGCCAACTGTGCCCGGAGGAGCCAAAGCATTATAGTTTGTTGGGTTGACAACCCAAGTCACTGCACCGAAGCTCTTTCCGATACCAGTGATGGCTGGACCTTGTACGTCATTGATCGTTGAGGTAGGTGTGCATTCAGATGGACCGTAGCAGTTCACAATCCTCACATGCCCTGGCCAATGCGCAACGTCCGTGACCTTTAGTGTCTCACCTCCCAGGAATATGGTGTGTACTAATGGCATCTCCTCAGGATTTAGCAGATGACACACCGAAGGCGTCACATCAATAGTGTTGACGCCAAATCGGACAATAGTTTCTGTTAAGCGATTCTTGCGATCCTCTTCAGAGGGTACACAGACGCAACCGCCCTCTACCAATGCCATCATCAACGTGTTGAGGGAGACGTCAAAGCTGTAAGAGGAAAAGTCCAATATCCTGATATCGGAGTTGAAGCCAACCCGTTGTGCCTGGTGCTTGATGGCAGAAGCAAAGGAGCGGTGGTTTATCATTGTGCCCTTTGGCTCTCCTGTAGTTCCTGATGTGAAGACGATGTACATCAGAGATGAGGGGCTTCCCCTGCTTTGATCTCTGGGCAAGACAGGGCACTGCAGGTGTGGCGAGGTCTCACTGACAATGACGACATCTTCAATCATAGTGGATAGAAGGTGATGAGTTGACTGCGATGATAATCCGACCTTCGCATCGATCTGCTTGATGATACTGCGAAGACGGACCTCAGGCTATGCGGGATCGAGAAGGACAAAGGCACATCCAGCTCGCAACACAGCAAGCATTGCGATAACAGTGAATTTTGACTTCTCAAAACACAGTGGGACGATGCTATCCGGAGCCAGGCCATTTTGGATGAGGGAACTCGCAAGTCGTCCCGCGTGATCAGTGATTTGTCGGTAACTCAACTCTCCATCCCAGCTGTCAACACAAACTTTGCCGGGACATGTGAGCGCTCTATCTTCGGTAATGTCATGAACACAAACGTCGTAGGCTTCTGGGACGATATTGTTCCATTCCCAGATCTGATTGAGTGCTTCAGTGTTCAAGGAATCGAGATCTTTGACAGCCACTTCACTGTTGGATATGATTGAATGAACTGTTGCACTGAAGCATTGGCCAATTCGAGCTGCTTCAGAGTTGTCGAGGACCCATTTAGAGTCAATCATGACTAAGAGCTCGTCCTGGGTATCTATGACCCTGACTCCGATACTGTGCTGTATGGTTTATTTGTGTCAGTCAAATTAAACCTGGGGAAAGGAAACTGTCATTTACCTCAGCAGGATCATGTCCTCCGACGAATGAAACATCATCATCACCCCTGTAGTCTCCAGATCCATCCTCCTTTTGATCCGCTCCACCAGCCTTCTGGTAAGAGGTTACACTATTAAACAAAGCCTCGGATCCCAGCTTCAATGCGTTATGTACCGCTGCCAGCGAGACAGTTTGATACGGGAGACTCTCAACGTAGCTCGCTTGTAGTCCTTGTAACACCTCGGAGATACTGGCCGCATCATTTAGGTCCACTCGACAAGTCAACATGCCGATCAAAGGTCCGAATATCCTATCTACGCCGTCGATCGGAAGATCCCGCCCGGAGCATAGGATACCAAAGGATGGGTCTAGTGAGCCAGTGTACCATCTTAGGACAATGGCCCATGCTAGTTGAATGATGATGGCGGAAGTGATTTCTTGAGTTTTGCAGAACTCGCGGATCTCGGCAGTGTTCAGACCGAGAACAGGAATGGTAGTCCCTTCAGTGTGGTTAATCTCACAGTTGTCTTCCGAGTTGGTATGGTGGCCCGTAGATGATAAGTCTGGGAAGTGGCATGGCTCAGCCCCAGCCAGTCGATCTGACCAGTATTTAACACCCTCTTCTTGTGGTTGTCCATCAGTGAAGGCAATAAACTCTCCATATGATGGTGCCGGCGGAGTCATATTTGAACCTCTGTAAGCTGCTTGTAAGTCTTTTGCGAGGACGGCAGTGGAGTATCCATCAACAATAGCGTGGTTGATCTCAAGGACGAGATGACATTCCCCCTGGGTCTGTGTCGTTTGCTTCAATGTGTGGCATTGTACTATAGTAGTTCAAAACTTTACTCGAAGCAAGATGGTAGGTTATTCGTCTTAGCGTTTGCCTTGGTGAATACCTGTCTCTGTGTATTGACTAACAGCCAAGTAAATGCTATGCCACGAAAGGTTTTCCAGTATTAGCTAAGAATTTCCGTCCAAATAGCCAAGTCGTCAATTAAGCATATCTGGTGGTGGACGCTTGACTGTCATTCCTAGTCTAAGCTACAAGGACCCTTGTTTCTAGTCTAGCGCCGCACGCACAATATCTAGAGTCCTTCCATCGTCGGCCTATCTCTTACTGTATTGTTTATCTGCATAATCCTCCTGAATAATAGTGCTGACAGGAACCCCTGCGGTGCAACAATACTCCATCACAGTTTTACCGCCAGGGCTTGTCAGCGGAGACCAGCGGAAATCACATCTATGATCCGATGAAAGAAAAGCCCTGATGAGGCAGGTCCTCATTCTTGAGGCTTGAAAACTAATTCTTGGCAGAATCGAGGGATTCTGTACCCTGAAATGCCGATGTTAGTGTCACCTTAGCCGCCGAGGCATTTACAGTTTTACCTATCGCGCAAGACAAACCAATCACTGATGGATCGAAGCGAGCGGGACAATACCGGTTGGCCGTTGCGAGATGCCTGTCAGGTTCGGCGATGTCTGCGGTCCGCTCAGTAGGGGTTGGACATGCAGATGCACATCGACCTTCCGTTCTTGGCGAGGTGAGATATCGAGATCCCAGACGGATCGAGACTGTTGAGGTGGATCTCTTGGCTAAATTCCTTCAGTTGCGTGCAATCGTGTACTCTGCCTTGGGTGTGCAACTCGCCACTCCGTACCAAATTATGCGTTGACAGGAGGACCGGGGTTGAAACAGGTTGCAATCCAATGTCACCCCCATTGCAAGACTTCATCGCTACGCAGACAGCTGAGAATTATAATATCATGCAGATCAACACGACAATGCGGTAGAATTAACCTTCTGGAGCCGACACATTAGAATCAACGCACTGCTACCTCGGGACCGACAGATTGGAACCAACGTGCGCACATCTCAATGCAAGATCAAAATGACAGCTTGCAACCACCCCCCAGTCCAGCCTGTGCCGACCATGGCAAAGACGAAGCTGAAGTCGACGCCGCTGTCACAAATTCTACCAATCTCGCTTTCCAACAGAATCCACAACATCAAGTCGCCAGAAACGTGCTTGGAACCAACTCCACCAGAATCTCCTACTTCTGAGAGCAGGCTTGAGCTTGGAGATGTTCAGTCGCAGTTGGAGCTCATGATCGGATATACGGATCAACTCTCTGAGACGGTTCAGCAGGCCAGCGAAGAGGATGTGAATGACCACCGAGAATCACTTCGACTTCTGATCAATTACTTGGATCAAACTGTTTTGTCTGGCAGAAACATTCACTCCGTTCTGGGTACCCTTCCTATTCCAGAGGCACAAAGGTCAAAGCTGTTGCGCTCTTATTATGAGGCCCTACACGGCGCAGACATCAGCCCTCCTCTGCAGAAGAATGGTCTTTTCGGCAGCCAGGTTCAGGGTGGCACAACTCAGATATACACCATTTTTGGTGGTCAAGGCTTGAGGGGCAACACCATCGACGAGCTTCGTGATCTCGTAAACACATATCCTTCTCTTACCAGAGACTTGCTTCACGATTCATCCTCGCTTCTCCTCGAGCTCTCAAACACAGACGGCACGATTCTCAAACTGCTGCCCAAGGGCCTCGACGTTCTTAAGTGGCTAGAAAGCCCTTCCCAAGCCCCAGACTCAACGTATCTGACTCCTGTACCTGTTAGTGCTCCCTTGATCGGACTCGTTCAACTCGCGCACTACGAAGTGACTTGCAAGACGTTAGGTCTTACACCAGGCCAGTTTCGTAGCCGAATCTCTGGAACAACAGGACACTCTCAGGGTATCATCACGGCTGCGGCTGTAGCATTGGCAGATGATTGGGTTTCCTGGCGAGAGGCTACTCGTACTGCAATCACAACACTCTTCTGGATCGGCATCCGTACCCAGCAGGTCTGGGATGCTCAACATCGGTACAACAGCATCTCCGACGCCATGGAGCAGGACTCAATTGATCACGGCGAACGCAAACCGTCCCCAATGCTGAGTATTCGGGGACTTACGAGGGAGCAGCTACAGGTTTGCATCAAGGCAGCAAACCGATATCTCAAGGGCGGACCACACTGCCTATCGATCTCAATGGCGAATGGACCGCAACATTTTGTTGTTTCTGGGCCGCCCAAATACCTTTATGGGCTGAGTCTTCAAATCCGGAAGAGAAAGCAGCTTTTCTTTCAAGGCGACTTGACAGATGGCGTGGGCAGCAACTTTCTCGACGTGAGCGTACCGTTTCATACTCACTGGCTTAACGACGCCGTTCCCATGATCCATACCGACCTCAAACACATATCCATGTCCTCAAGCTCCATGGTAATTCCAGTCTTTAGCACTGAGAACGGACGAGACCTCCGCTGTGAACGCAATTATGGGACGAATGGGCCGGACTTGGTGAGCCTGATAGTCAACCAGGGTCTGGATTGGGTCAGCGCCACATCGCACATCTACCCCGAAACTATCCCAGAGGGTAAAACGCAGACAGTTTTAGACTTTGGGCCTGGTGGTGTTCATGGAATAAGTTCCATCTCTTCCGGCAGTGCATCACGGATTATCTTGGCAGGGACGCCAAGTGGCAAAAAGGCTGGTGTAGGGTATAGACGGGATTTATTTGATTAGATGCAAGACTGTTTAGAGCGAATAGAATTTGTTGATCTGCACGACAAATCGGTTTCTGACACTTTACTCACGTCATCGAGCAGTATAAATTCAAGTATATTATTTAGTTGAATAATGTTGCTTTCGATGACCTACGCCAAGTCTTAGTAATTTCTCAATTAATCCAGCAGCCGTCACAACGACCGTACATGGTGGTAGTGGAAGTATCTCCTAGAGAATTTCTAGAAAATGTTCACATCATCAAAGTCCAAGAATGGAAGGAAGAGAGAACTCAAGCGCCAAGTATTAGATCAGATCCCTCACTACCACATACCCCATCAAGCTTAGCCGAAGGATCACCATCCCTCCCGTGGGTGTACCATCAACCCCATCTCTCCTAAGCTGACAAAGGCATGCCTTGCATCTCGCTCTAGCTGTACATAGAAGGTTGCACTGGTAGGATCGTGCATATTGGCACATACCTTATCAGGTAGTTAAGTGAGTGGGGGCTATAGGAAAACCGAAACCGTTTATGCTGGTGACGGAGATCTGACATAGTCCGTACAGTAACCATTGTTCAGAGTACCGCAGTATACCCATTTTCTTTGGCTGCCGAGCGGTGTGTAGTTCACTGAGTTTGGTGGCGTCAGTGGATGTCAGTCAGTCAGTCTTTGTGACTCCCAGGCTTGAGAAACACCACAACTCGGGACTCATGGCGTGTCGCAACGACGATTCTTTTGGTCCCATAGTCCAAGGATGTCGGGGTAATTTTGACTTTACTCTTCACTTCGAAGAAATCTTTTTCTCCATCCTGCCCTCCTGTGCTTTTCTCATCTCAACTTTGGGTCGTCTCCTTTGGCTGTTCAGAAAGCCGAGTATCGCCTCGGCGACTATTTTCCTATACGCAAAACTGGTAAGTTCAACTTCTCGAATTTGGCTAGGAAAAGTTTAGGTGGGAATCATGATAAACTAATGCAAAATCACAGTTTGCCATTGTTGTATTCGCTGCCCTTCAGTTGGCGCAGCTTGTACTTACCGCTCAACAGGGATCCAATCTTGTGACACTGTCGGTACCTGCTGAAATTCTGCGATTTGCCGCGATAATTTCAATATTCTTATTATCATTTATTGAGCATAAGAAAAGTCCCAGACCTTCTATACTGCTAGGATGCTTTCTCAGTTCAACTCTCCTGCTTGATATTGTAAGAACTCGTACTGTCTGGCTTTTGAGTAGAAACAATGTCACTTCTACTTCCACTCTCGCTGGAGTAGTTATTACGACAACAGTTTTCAAAGGCGTGGTCCTTATTTTTGAAGCACAACATAAGGCCTACCCTCAAAAATGGAAAGAGAGCCACAGTCCCGAGGAGATAAGTGGCATCTTCAGCTTGTCTACCTATACATGGGTAGATCGGTTACTTCTCTCAGGCTTCCGGTCTATTCTCTCAATAGGTGACCTGTATGCGCTCGACCAAACTATGTCTGCATCGACTTTACAGACAAAGATCAACGATACCGGTTCCAAGACGGTTGCAAGTTCCCCGGCCAAACCTCTCAGCCGACAAATGTTGAAGACTTTGATGGGCCCGCTATTGTTACCAGTACTCCCCAGGATAGCCATCATCGGCTTCACATTCTGCCAGCCGTTTCTAATCAAAACGATTCTCACATACCTAGAGTCCCCCAGTGAGCCGAAACACGGCTATGGTTTGATTGGCGCTACTGTTATTGTCTACACCGGCATAGCAATCTCCAATGCACTCTACTTCTACTGGCAAGAGAGGTTTACCTGCATGGTGCGAGGCTTACTCTTCACTGCTGTTTATGAGAAGACAATCTCGTTGCACACCGCCGTGGCCAACGACTCAGCAGCACTTACGCTGATGAACAGCGATATTGAGCGCATTAAAATGGGGTTGATGCCTATTCACGAATATTGGGCCAACGCCATTGAAGTCATCCTCGCTTCTTGGCTTCTCGAGCGTCAACTTGGCGCTGCTTTCGCTGCCCCTATCGTTGTTGTCGTTCTCTGCATCGTGGTTTCTGGTGGAGTGGCTTCAATCACAGGTCGTCGCCAGGTTGCTTGGATGAAGGCTATCGAAGTGCGAGTTGCTGCAACTGCTACCACCATCTCAAACATGAAGTCACTCCGGATTTCAGGCATGCTTGGCGCCGTCGAGAAGCTTATCCAGGGACTACGTGAACACGAGCTTATGATTGGAGGCAAGTGGCGTTTGATGCTTGTTGTAGCCGTCACTCTCTCGTTTACACCTACCACAATTGGTCCACTGATGGCTTTCGCTGTCACGTCAAGGTCACTTGAAGTCACGCGCATCTTTCCATCTCTGGCCTTTATGACTTTGGTGGCTGGGCCTCTTTCAAGCTTGTTCCAAAATATCCCTGCCCTAATGTCGGCGATAGCCTGCTTAGGCCGGATCGACGCGTATGTGAACCAAGACAGTCGCGAAGATCCTCGATTGATGCTTCAACAAGATTCCTTTATAATCGAAAAAGGGGATACCCCTAAAACTTCACCTGCTGTGGAAGTGAAGGGAGGGGAGTTTGGATGGACTGCAGATAGGCCTGTATTGAGGGACGTTAACATGAAAGTGTTTGCATCTTCTCTCACGATCATTTCGGGCACAGTCGCCTCAGGAAAATCTACTCTCCTCAAAGCGCTACTTGGTGAAACGACATTTTCTTCCGGGGTTGTTACACTCAGTTCCACTTTCCGGAAGATAGGTTACTGCGACCAGACACCTTTCTTGTTCAACGACAGCATACGAGGCAATATCATCGGTCATGCTCCCTTCGACGCAGCCAGATACCAGCAAGTTCTGCACTCCACCGCTCTGGAAGCTGATCTAAGGCAACTACCAATGGGTGACCGTACTGCCATCGGTGGAAATGGTGTCTCACTCAGCGGTGGACAGAAACAGCGTCTGGCACTAGCACGAGCTCTCTATCTTGATGCAGACCTTTATCTTCTTGACGATATCATGAGCGGTCTCGATGCTTCCACATCAGCTCTGGTCTTTCAAAGAACTATGGGGCATGACGGACTTCTTACTCGCAGAAATGCTACAGTTGTTCTTTGTACCCACGACGAGCGGTGCCTTAAATCTGCTGATAGCGTGTTCACTATTAACGACGGCACCGTTAAAGAGGTCATCGTTGAGGGTCACCTGAAGAGTGGTACAAAATCCACCAAGCACGAATCATCATTGAACGGAGATGCTGAAGCGACTCTTGAACCTGAATCCGAGGCCGGTGTCCCAACCAACTCTGACGATATCCCCGCTACAACACAACAAGATCAAGCGCGTCAACTGGGAGACTTCTCAGTTTACCGACACTATTTCGCCGCCATGGCGAACTGGGTGATCTTCATGCTTGTCCTATCCTGCTGTTGTTACGGTTTCACCTCCAGCTTCCCCACGATATGGCTCAAGTACTGGTCTGCCGACATCGTCCGCCAAGTCATGCTGGGGCCAACGGAGGCGTTCTTCTCCTGGACGAAGCATTGTCCAGCGTTGACTCTGAAACCAACGACGTGATGTGGAAGATAATTGCAAACGAGTTTGTGGGATATAGCATTATCATGGTTGTACACCGCCTCGATCTGGCTATGAAATGTGATCGGGTGGTTGTAATGGAGGCTGGCAGGGTGCTGGAAAGCGGCCAACCGGGGATCTTGAGACACCAGCAAAATGGAGCTTTCAGGACCCTGATGGAAACGATGGAATCTGGCAACGGTGAAAAAAGAAGTACGGATAGACTAGAATAGTTAGTGGTGACCATTTACTTTGCTCCAGCAGACAAAATGTCCACGCGATGAATTTGTCGAACATAACGAGTCGCATACGATTACGCACCTCAAAGGCTCAGTTACAGAAATAGCTTAAGACTAGTGATATTACCAGGGTTTGGCATTCTAGAACCTATCTTCTTGTTTGATCAGTATAACGCTCCGACACTAGTAATCCGCGCCTAAATCCTTCGCTCTAGAAGAGTTTTTGCATGAACTCCTACGGCTACTGTTCTCCGCCAGGAATCATACCCTTGGCAAGCTGCCTAGGGCTGCAGCTTGCTGACAGTATTTCGTCTTCGTCTAACCATACCTGATTAGGTGGGTGGTAGACGTAGGATGCGGCTTACACTAGACGTCACTGCCTTCAACGGGCGCTAAGAAGTCCTATGGAGGTGATTCTTCTAAGAGAGAGGGTGTTCGTGAACATCCTTATAACCAGAAATCCTTCAGATGAGGCACAGTACATGCTTAGCTGAGCTATCATCTCACCTTCCTAATACTCAGTAGGCTGATCTTAGATACAGATGTGACCACTCTACCAAGACTAAGCTTATTCGGTGTGCTCTTTTCTAAGCAATCGATCACGACAATCCATCACGTATCGAGATTTACTGAACTTAGACCTCTGGCACTCCTTTCCACTTTTTCTTCCATATACTTCCAAAATGTTATCTCGCACGTCAAGGGGCCTGAGGTCTATTACTCGACAGTGCAGATGCGTATCAACCTCAAGTCAAGCATCTGCTGCGCCAGTGGAGAGACTCGTTATCCTTCCCGACATGCCTAATGTTGTGAGTATCCTTCTACTACGGAAAAAGTCTAAAAAGAAATACTCACTATCCAACAGCTTGCCCGTCGCGTCGAAATAAGGCCTCGCCATTCCCCAAACTTCTTGAGATTACATAACGAGGGCTATGTCTCGTGGGCTGGTATGAAATCCAACTCTTCTCGAAGCATATTCATTGACAGTCGTACCAGGACCAATTTTCGATAAGTATGTCGATGCGGATATCACTAAGCGGCCTTTCAAAGGTTCCGTCATGGTTGTGAACGAGAAAAGCTGGGATGGGTTCATGGAAAAAGTGCAAACATATATGTATATCAAGGAACGTATCTGGGATTTGGAAAAGACGAAGTTCATTCCATTTCGCACTCTTGCGCCATTCCGTTAGAATGAATCTTGAACAGATATGTCATAAGCAAAAGCAGAGTTAGGGCGACAGCAATTTTTGTCATCTCTTGCACCAAAGCCGATCCTGTAATTGTAAGAGCTTCTAGGTCCATTAGCAGATGGATTTGAATTGTCAGCAATTATTGATCTTCGTTCTTTTATCTTGTAAAGCGGTTGTAAACAGAACCTCGAGCCTTCTTGTCGGTATACTTGCAGATTTCAGTTTACCTGTTCGTTGTCAAGATAATGCTTGGTATCGATTGACGGAAGCCTTGTCATTCGGAAGTTTGAGTGAGATGATGACAGTCTACCAAACCGTGCTATCAGTTGAATTAAGCTTAGTTGATATCACTTGCTAATCCATCTTTCCTACTTTGGAAGGTGCATTAGAACCTGCCAATGTCTCACATGAAGCATAAATACAAAGGCAGACCTGACCAACTCTGAGCGGTACAAAATCTCCATAATCTTATAGCGAACCTTCACAATTTCAGTAATATTCCAACGCAAACATGTTGAATTTCTCCCGCATCGGTCGTTTGTCCGCCCTCAAAAGGACTTCACAATATACTAGACGGTTCCAGTCTACGCATGCTCTTCAAGAATAGTATGACACCACACATTATCATTTGAATTCTTTCTTTAATCCACAATACTAGTGCCTTACACTATAGCTTCGTTGTTGTTTGGGATCGACCTGGAGCTGATCGAAGTAAGGCTGTCAAGTGCGATCTTTCGCCGCCGATACACACATACGCGGGAGAATGCTTGAGTGAGGCCGCCTCAGGGAAGCCGCCGGCAGTAATCGGGAACGGCTTCGCCTGTCTTAGTAGTAGTGTTCAAGACGTAAAGAACATGATGGAATCTTCGGTATATGCTAAGCAGGTAAGTCACTCCTTTCTACACTGTATTATCACTGCTGACAGGCTTTAGGGTATCTGGGACACGTCATCGGCGGAAATCTCTCCTCTCCTCACAGTGCATTCCACCTATGACAGCAACACAACTAGGAACTAGTAAGGTATTTCAACCACAGTGAATTAAGACTTGGAGAAAATCCTAGGGTTCTGTATTTTATAGCCTATGTATGTATGTAATTGAGCCATGATCTAGCGACAAGGGCGCCAATGACATTTTGCTCCACAATGCTTAATCCGCCACTCCGCTCAACTTCAGTGTTGCGAACCTTGTATTTTAGAAACTCACCGCAACATTGTAGCCTTTACCTTTTTTCTAGTTCCATCCCCAACATGACAATCCGGTTAGTCAAAGCAGTTGAGGACGACCTCCCAGCCATTGCTCGTATTGCCACTGCTGCTTTCCACCCAAACACCGACGCCTTGTCGCGACGCCTGTTTCCCCCTCATCTACAGCCGAAGGACCTCCCCGACGGCGAAGCAGCTTACGACTGGCGCGCCGCGCGCAAAGCCTCCAGTCTTGCATCTTCAGAGTCACATCTTGTTGTCGCAGTCGACGACGAGAAAGAGGGCGATGAGCGAATTGTCGGATTCTCACTCTGGGATGCACCACCTGCTACAGAGGGTGAGCCTAGCCCTAGCCAGGAGATAAAATGCGCAGCTCTCGACAAGGAAGCATTCAATGAAATGAAGAAGGCTGTGAATCAGGATGCGATCGACACTTTTGGGGAAAAGGGAATTGCTGGTGTCTGGCGTGCGACTCCCACTGCTTTCCCATGCCATAAATGCTGACTTGGATAGATCTTGATTATATTGGAGTCAGTCCTGACAACCAGAGACGCGGCATAGGCAAGATGCTGTTGCAATGGGGCCTTGAACGTGCCGCGAACGAGGGCAAGGATTGCTACTTAGTCGCTACACTGGCGGGAAAACCTTTGTATCTGGCTGTGGGATTTGAACCTCTTCGTACTGTGTCGATTCTGGGGATTCCTCACTACTCTATGATTCTTAGACATCGGGTATCTTGACACTGGCCTTCGGCAAATGTATTATCACGATATGGAAGGCAAGCATTACCGTTCTCTCCTCAAGTACTTAGACACACCGAGAAGCACAAGGTTCCTATATTTGTCTAACGATGATTGATCCTCTGGTCCGCGTGTACGATGTTGCCCCCACCGTACACTCACAGACGGTACATAGGTTATTAATGACTGACTTGGTATGAAAAACGACAAAAAGGAAAGCCTCGCTAACGCTCGCAATCGAATTTATAGGAACAGCCCGATGCGGGGGTCGAACCCGCAACCTTGAGATCGCGTACTCGTAAGAGTCTCACGCTCTACCGATTGAGCTAACCGGGCGTGACTCTTAATTGTTGTGGTGGCCGCTTTCAATTGGAAACTCTAGGCGCTTGAGTAGTGCAATGGCTGATTTACCAGGAACTAGTCTCAAGTAATAGGGAGAATTAATGAAGACGACCTACAGTTTATCACCATATGTCTATCGGCAGAGGTTCAGATCTAATGTAGCTTATATATATCTAGATCTTTGAGTATTGGGCTCATGTAGTACTCTATGTTGCTACAACTTTAGCCTAGTGGTGTTTATGGACACGGAATATGTTGTTAAAGTTTAACAGGTAACTGAAATGGTAGCGGATCTCTGGCTAGTTAGTGAGTTTCCACCCTGTACTTTCGAGATGATTTACTAACGTAAGTCATCGGTGCTCTTCCACAGTAATGTCGCATGTATTTTCGAGTTTGTTACAGCTAAAGTCTCAGGGTCTATGCCACGATCAATGCAGGTGGGAAACAATAGCTTCATTGCCCTGTATCTAACTAAATCTCATCCAGTTGCCGAATTTTGAAGGTAAGACATCTGTCTCAGGCAATGCGTGATTTGTCATCTTTTAGAGTTTAGGAAGCTCCTTGGACGCATGACTTACTCGACACTCTTGTTACCTTCGATATGAATTCTCGGCGCTTGATTTCTTTTCATTCTCTAGGTACTTACCCAATCGCCTAACCATAGATACCACACCACTAATTTAGTACCTAGCTAAGGCAAGCCTAAGTCATTTACCTTTGACATTTCGAAGCAGAACAAATGGACGGATGACCTACCAATATCAGCACACTTTCATAAAAAATTCTCATATATTACTTTGCTCTTTAATTCAAATACTGTGGCCGGTCTGTAGGTACTCCGCGGTGTTGACCCAATTCTGGGACATCCGTATTACTGGCAATTTAGTAAAAAACACTATTCATGTTTGTGGTCGGTTAGCGTATTGAATAACAACGCGGTCAAAAACTCGAATGCCGAAGCACCATTAATGAGATTAGAAACGAAAGGATTTCATTTTGCCCCTACGAGTTACGCATTGTTAGGTCTTCCGCCTTTTCATTTGTGTAACATGGAGGAGGTCACACCAGCCTGCAGGGTCGTAGCGCTCACCTTGGCAAACAGGCCCTATGAGTATTTGGAATGCACCAGACTGGCGATAGCCCTGTATTGTATGAAATACCAGAATATGAAACGATTGATGAAAACCGTTGACCAGATGGCCATGACTAGCCATAGTGCGAAGTGGTTTTGCAGTTTCTGTCCTAGTGTACATCACTCAGTCCATATAAGTGATTATATGAGAGCTTTGAGCACCAATAGACTTGCATTTCGAAGGATTGCGATTGGTTTGTTGTCCGTCCTCTTCAAACAAGTAAGCGCCCGGTGTTGAGGTTGGTCATGCTCCAGGTACAACGATTCTGGCAGAATGGCTATCGAAGTGGATAAGGCAAAAAAACTGTGATCACCGATTAAATAGACAGTTTCCATATTCACATTTTCAATAAATCCCTATTCATCCTATTTAATTATCAATCCCTTCCAGATGAAAGCGAGGACGACATTCCAGGCCAGTATGTGGCGGCGGAGCTGGTTTTCATTTTTCCGACTCGCCTCAGCTCACCGTGACGTACGGCGCGAAAACACGTGCCATAGATTTTCACTATTTACCAATCAAACACATGACCCCTAGTACAGCGCATCAAACGTCTTCACCACAGCCAAGCTTTATCCAGGGCCTGGTGCTCTCAAAATCAGATGCTTGAATAGTCTCCTTACTCATCAATTACTCATGCCTCATAAATCACCCGCCCAGAGAAGCGGCAAGGTGCCTGCCCCGTCACCGATAGACTACCCGACTGAGCGTGCCCAACGAGCGGCACAGCGCATTTACAAAGACTGCGGCTTATGGCCGGCTGACTTCGCAAGAGGTTTCGGACCGGATTCTTGGAGTGTTCAACTGACGACCGAACTCTCAGTTTTGATTCAGCTCACTATCGCTGCGAAAAACGTCCAGCTTGATGATGTGCGGCAGAGATTGAAGGCGCTGACTGCCAAGCATATACGCGCTGACCATCAGCGACTTCTTCGGTCCGACATCGCCAAGGTGCGGGATTGGCTCAGAGACAGCAAAGGAGTAGATACTAAACGGCCGCGGCCATCAACTGGCAATCTCGTCAAAAGCGATCTTATTGATGATGACGAAGACGACGATGATGATGATGATGCCAATGAGACTGAGGAAGAACTCGAGATCGTTGCAAAAGGAATCGAAGTTGATGGAGGAGAATACGATGAGGATGACGACTTGACCGAGGAAGAAGAGAGCGAGCAGAGTGCAGAGGAGCACAACACCCCAAGCCAAGGCAGGGAGACTCATGAGATAAGTTCAGTTGATGATGATGACATCGTGGAAGTCGCACCACCTACATCAACATCTCTCTCCAAGTCCGACAGTCACTTCAGGGTTAGCTCCAACAACGTCAACGCTACACCAAGGCCTGCTATACGTGAGCCATATACCACCGCAACCTTCGCGAAGCCCAGCAGTGTCAGCTCTAACGCGACTTCAAACACGGCTCTTCACCCCAAACCAAATCGCAATGTTGTCCTCGGTAGATCGCATGGTGCTACCCGAGCTATTTCTAAGAGCGCCTCCTCAAATTCAGGCAACCTCGCTCCCTTACCGCCAAAGGCCACTGCCACTTCTTCGGGAACTATTCGTGCGCCTGTTGGCATGCCTCGAAACAACTCTGTCAGCTCTACCGCAACGCCAGACAGCCCTGCTGCGCTGTCTCCACAAAGCTCAGTTAAACCTCGTGGTGTCATTTCCGCGCCTGTCGGTAGACTCGACAAACGGCCCGGCACCAGCCCAGCCAGCCCTAAAACACCGGTTGAGTCCTCGCAAAGAACTGTGGCATCAGCCGTCGGACCCAGCACCCAAGTGAACAATAACAGTGCAGGGTCCCAGCCAACCTCTACCAACCCTGTTCAAGCTTCTACCAAATCTCCAGCATTACTCACTCGGCGTGGCGAAACACCTCGGACTAGGCCCTCCAACCCCAACACAGCGACAAACAGTGCAGTTCAACCCAGTCCCAACGATCCATCGTCTCTGACTAGGCCTAACGGGCCACCAAAGACAAACTTTGCCAACCGCAACCTTACCCCAAGCACTATTATCCAACCTACATCAACTACACCCACACCCACTGTCAGACCTAGCAGCCAAGCTAGATCTATCCTTAGCACAACACCAAATCTGTCTGCTCAGCCCTCGCCAAAACGGGGTGGCGTTCTTGGCCCTACCCAGGCTGCCAATGAGACCCGTGTCGCGAACACGAAACCAGCTTCAAACACCATTGTTCAACCTAGTCTGGCGATCAAAGCTGTTGCTACTCCGACCATTGCCAAGTCTAGTACTCAACATATTGTCGGACCAAACGCCTCTGATTCAGCCACAAACAATGTCATCAATCAGACCAATACTATGAGCCCCGGGGTTGCCCCGAGCAACTCCATCAGCCGAACGAGCTCTACGAGCTCTAACATAGCACCTAATAGCACCGCCCAGCCAAAGGCAGCCACTGCTCCATCTCTCGTCAGATCTAATACCCAATCCACAGCCAGTCCAAGCCACTCTGATCAGGGCCCGAGCAACATCGCCCTACCGGTATCAGATACTGCATTGACAATTACTAGATCCAACAGCCAGCCTGAGATCAATCCTAGTAGCTCCTCATCGACGCCCACCATTTCCCGCCCTCGGCGTAATATCCAGCCACCCATACGACGGATCTACGACACCCCTCAAAGTTCCGTACGCCTGAACGAGGCTGGGCAGTCACGCAAGAGGCCAGCGGAATCTCCAACACAAGTTTCTCCGAGGACTCCCAATCCGCCCTTGCCTCAACCTATTACAGCCACGGCCACAACTGCCAGTAATGTGCCCAGTTCCCGGGCACAGGTTGTGCCCACTGTTGTGACCTCATCACGGACAGCCCCCAGCCAGAACAACCAATCACGCAATCTGATAGCGGGAAGTCATACAAATGGGATGAACCCTCCAGCGAAGAGGCAGAAAACCAGTGATCTGGGTGCACCACGTCCCTTGGCAGGTGCCACGTTGGATTGGAGATCAATGCTGGTAAGCAAGCCCACCAGCCGTCGTTGCCGTTATCTCCTACTGACTTCATGATAGCCTTCTGGAGACGAGTTCAAAGAAAGCTTAAAGATCGCCACCATTATCCTATCACCAACAATCGAGCGGTTCGAAGAGCTTTTATATGCCATTGATGCAGAAATTCGTGCTCTTACGAGCATTCAACGCACTCTCCAACTCAGGGGGACGAACTCGCGCAAAACAAGGCCTCGGCTACAGACGCTCTCAAGGACGTTGACACAGAAACGTCCTCTGAGAAAAAGATGTTACAAGATCTGGAAGACCTTTCCAAGAAACATCCTGGTGATGGCGAGTTTCGTGCATTCATTGACAAGCGCAAGAAATCAATCGTCGAGCACGACGAAGTACGGACGATTGTCAAAGACCAGCTTGACAGGAGTGCGAGTGGTCTTGCGAAGGTTGAGCAAGAGCTGAACGTTGTTTTTAAGCGACTCAAGCAGCTCGATGAGGAGAGGGTAGCGGTGGCGAAAGAGAAGGAGGGCGCTGATATCGCAGCAAAACGGTTGAACTTAATGTCCCGCTTCATGGAACCTGGTTGGCAAACCAGGTTGGAGATGCTTGAAAGTATGATGGGAGACGAACGTGGCCCGTCGCAGCCCTGAGGGAGTAGCTCGTTTGTGTAAGCATGGCGTTTGTGGAACACGGATACCCTGTATCTTTACTACTGAGCTAATATTACCAGCATCTTTTTTTCTGTTTTTAGGTAGTAGCTTTTAAACTTGTTACTGGTATGCCTTTATTCCAGCTGACCACCAACCAAACAGGGAGTTGGCCTAGACTTTGATTGCCAGCTATGAAACATCGAAAGCTGGAAAGCAATTACGCAGTGTGTTAATATAAAGTGCCCTGACCAAAGTGCAAGGGACACGTATTTTAGGGCAACACGTAGGCATCAGTGGCCATAGCGAGATGGCAACGATTGTATATCAAAGATCCCGCAATTTTTTAATTGATCTTGAGCTGCAAATTCGAAAAATGCCGTCTTTCCGCAGAATTGACATTATTCTATGGCTCGGTCAAATGCTTCCCACACTGAACTAGCATGAAAGGTTTATGTTGATATTCAAATACCATAGCTGTCAATCTGCCGGACTTTCAAGCATCCTTTGTTTCATAAATCGTTGAATTACGTGATTAAGCTTGTCCCTTTATTCATTCAATCTCCTAATACAATCACTCGCTGCTGCGTAAAATATCTTGTCCCTCTGTTGTCCTGCCTGAGATTCCCCTGGACTGTGTGATAACTAATCCAAGTGCTGTCTGACAAGTACTAGTCATTGCAGGAATCAACTTATTGGAACACAGCTGGAGCCTCTTCGAGCCGGCCTTGGCTTTTCGAAATCTTCTCCAGCAATTTTATGCTTCTCTGGGTGACGGGGTGCCCCTTGCCTAATACCTTCTTCTGCAATGCCACTGATGGTGCTAGGATATCCTCTGCCGCGCTCAAACGGCCCTGGCGCTCATAAATCTTTGCGAGGCGCATCGTTGATAGTAAGGTCACATAATGCTCTTTGCCATAAATTCGCGCGTACACTTCCAGCACTTGAACACCGATATCTTCTGCCTCGTCATAAAGACCTTGTTCCTCGTATGACGCTGCAAGCTGTGTCATGCTTTCCAAGGTATCAAGATCCTCATCTCCAAACACCTTCTTCTGCATTGCCAGTACCGGTACCAGAATATCTTCTGCGTCGTTTGCTCGGTCCTGCTCTATCAATGTTGATGCTAGGCCAGCCAGACACCGTAGTGTATCAGGATGTTCCGTGCCCGAAATCCTAGTCAGTGTTTCAACCAGTTGTGTATAGATTGCCTCAGCTTCTTTCATTCGACCTTGGGCCTCATATGCCAATGCTAAACAATACATACTCGGCCAAGTTTCCGAGTCTTCCTCTTGCGGTACCAGCATCTTCTTGTCTCGTAGCGTTTTAAGGATCTCCTGTGTCTCTATGTACCGGCCTTGGCCGAAATACGTTAATCCTAAATGATGCCTCAATACAAGTGTGTGTCTGTGGTCCTCACCCAGCGTTTTGCTGTACACGCTCACTGAGCGTTTAAAAAGCCTCTCTGCTTCTGTCAAGTTGCCTTATTCCCTCATAAAACATCCGCAATTTGTCAGTAGGTAGGCCCAATTCTGTAAATCCTCCTGTGGTGGCTCGACTTCAGTCACTACCTCAATATGAGGTAATAGCAGCTGGCAATTGGGCCAAGTCTCAAGATCTCCATTCGGAAAATTGTTGCACATGGATTGCAGAAACAACCGCTTCCAGCGTTCGACGCCATCCGACGCCGAGACCCAGATTCTGGTACAAGCCTGGACCATGGCGTGCATTTCACATAGGTCTGTGGATGCCGTTACTGTGACGAGAGAGTAGCCACGAAGCACGTCGAGATCATCTTCAAAGCTGGCAGTTTCGACGTCGGCTTCTGGTGCTGATGTTGTGCTGTAGTCACGGACCACGAATATCGGGATACCATGAGGATTGAAAAAGCTCATGAATGAGAGCAGCTTTGCTGCGGATGGTTTCTCCCGACGAATGTGTTCAAAGGTAACTTGCCATGTTGTGATGACAGAATTGGAACCGGTTTCGTCGCGCCGAAGATCCCCTGCGTCTCTATTCGAAAGGTTTCTCTTACTTTGATCACTCTCCAGGAAAGTAGTCAAATATGTCTCTGCCGATTCTCGTGGAGAACGTCGGTTGATGTACGCTGCGGCTTGTGTGATTGCCAATGGTATAAAGTCCAGATTCCGAAGAAGCTCAATAGCAACGCTGTCATCGCATTTCCTTATGAGCTTGCTGTGAAGAAGTTGAAGACCCTGGTCGTCATCCATGACTGAGACCTGGAAGATAGTTTTATGACTCCCTGTCAGCTTCTCAGCAACATTCAGGCTTCGGGATGTAACAAGAATACTGCCGTTTCGGTGTTTTGGTAGGCATGCAGCCAATGGTCGCTGGTCTGTCGTTGCAGTGGTACTTCCACCCACTACACTGGCGACTGCGGATTCTCCATTATCCTCGTTTGGATAAAAGAGGTTAATATCATCAGCGTTGTCCAGTATCATCAGCCATGAGCCGGCTTCTTCAGTCTGCAGCCAGTCACGGACTAGTGTAAGTACGTCAACTTGAGGATCATTTCGCCTTGGTAAGTCATTTCTTTCAGCAATATAGCCATAGCCTTCTTCAAACCTCGGTTTCGAACTTGCATGCACCCAGTAAACGCTGGTCTCTGGTGTCTGCTCTTGGATCTGATGCGCAAAATGTATGGCAACCTGTGATCTGCTACACTGCATCAGCCGAGTGCTCTTGAATTCGAATCATACAAAGTGCTTACCCAAGCCCGCCCAAGCCCACAAGCGCCATACGATTTGAGGGGCCTTTGTGTTTCTCTTTGAGCCAGTCAGTGATATTGGGCCGGGGGACAAAATCAGTGTCTCGATCGAATGGCACGTTGAAACATGGTTTGCGACTAGTGGATCGCTGATCGCTGTGGTTGAGCGACATGCCTTCGACTTTCTGCGACATGTTAAGCAAGATTGTACTATGGTGGATAGAGTCGGCAACTGTTGTCAGGTCTTCCTTGAGATCTCGACATACGTTTGGTCGACTTGCAAACATAGTGTGATTGTCTGTTTGTATTGCTCAAGACTGTCGATGAGCTCACTGACTTCCTTGCTGTCAAATGGCCATTTGAGGGCTCGGAATCTAAATCGACGAATAACCTTTCGAGCACTGCCCGGGTCCAGCTTATCCTGAACTCGTGCCAATTCTGCTTGGCACTTGTCAAGAGAGTCAATCAGCGATCTCGATGTCGCAAGAGCGTGATTCCTTGGTTCATTGATGAGGCGCTGAGCAGCTTTCAGGCTGATATCCAGGCTCCCCAGCTGGCTCTGGAGGCGGCTGATATCACCTCTTGCACTTCCCACTGCATTGGAGTATGTCGCAAGCTTGGCAGATAGTTCCACAATGGCGATGCTTGCGGTTAGCCCTACTATCTCGGCCATGACGAGCGATGATTTTTTGATGTGATAGGGAGTGTTCGATGGATCTGAATATGTCACAGTAAGAAGATATTGCCGTCAGCAAGTCAGCCTGGTCTTTCAGCTATATATGCCCAACGAGGCTGTAGCGTACACAGCCCCGCTTGACTCATATTCTGGCATTAATACTGCATCCTCAAAGTACCCAATGCTAGGTTACAGCAGTCAATAGAGGGAATTTAGAGAAAGGGTTCGGCGACACTTGTTATGTCCTTCGTTTGAAACGTACTACAAGATATTGGTGATATTACTTATTGCTTGTTTGGACCTGCTATTCGAAGTCAACAATTAGTTTTGCGCGTTTTACTTCCTCGGATTCTACCACTCTACTACCTACTTGCAGCCGATCTAATTTGCACGTTTGTTGAATATATGAGTCCGGAACTACACACTTGCGATTGTACGAAGTAATATTGTCTTTTTATAGAACACACTCGCAGATTTGACAGGGATTCTATGCAGATTTGTGATGAGCTTGTGAAGCCCAATATTCTTAGTATTGTCGAATTTGTCGGGATATGTCAAGCCTCAAAATTGAAGCGCGTGGTGTATTTGCTGTCAAACTGGTTGGCTTTGAGATGCCTTTTCAATCTTTCTGAAGCACTCTAGTAGCTAAATAAAGCCTCGTGTAGACACAGACAGAATGGCTATTGAAATTTTTACATTATTCTTCCATGAACATACTCTAGTGTGAATAGAAATCGTTAAATAATTCAGTTTGATTAACGATGCAAGTTCGAAGAACCACTTGATCCTGGCAATACAGTAGGTGGGTAAAGATCCTGATCACTTCTTTATTCTATACTTTATCTAAGATAACTTAATTTCTAACCATCTCTCACATTTTATACTAACTTAGATAATCTTACCCTAAGATTATTTATAGAGTCTTCTAATTATTATTTATTCTTACGATGATACATTCCTAGTTGGGTCGTTATCGCTATTTTTGCACGGGACTGCACAACCCACGATATCGGAGTGGCGGGCATTCTTCTAACCATATCTGGGGTAGCATAGTGGAATGTACATAATTATCCCAAGCTCCGATTGGTCACATAGAACATAAAGAGGGCGACGGGCTTTCCCTCCGAAGCGCTATGCGGGGTATTTAAGGGTATTGAGCTGTTTCTGGTGTCCAGAAATGGTCAATTTATAACTCCCAATATCACCAAACATCAGACAAACTCAGTCACTACGGCCATCATGAGTAACAATAAAACCATGGGTGCTTACTACGCACCGAAGGGTGGCTTGCCCCCTCAAACTCAGGTCCTCACGGACCGCGCCATGTTCACCGAATCATATGCCGTCATCCCCAAGGGCTGTTTCAGCGATATCGTCACCAGCTTCCTCCCCTTTTGGGAGCAGACAAGGCTATGGGTTATTGCCCGCCCGCTGTCGGGCTTTGCTGAGACATTTTCTCAATACATCATGGAGGTCCAGCCTGGTGGAGGCAGCGACCGCGCTGAGATGGACGACGGTGCCGAGGGTGTCTTGTTTGTTGTCGAGGGAGAGATAACCGTCACATTGGCCGGCGAGGCACATACCCTCACCGAAGGTGGCTACGCTTTCTTGCCTCCCAAGAGCGGCTGGACTCTACGCAACAACTCTGCCGAAGCTGCCCGTTTCCACTGGGTCCGTAAGGCCTACGAATATGTCCCTGGCCTTGATGCTCCCGAGGCATTCTTCCACAACGAGAAGGATGTCGAGCCAAGGCAAATGCCCGATACCAACGGCGCCTGGGCCACTACACGCTTCGTCGATCCCAGCGACGTGCGACACGATATGCATGTCAACATTGTTACTTTCGAGCCCGGCGGTGTTATTCCATTTGCTGAGACTCATGTTATGGAGCACGGTCTCTATGTCCTCGAGGGCAAGGCTGTGTATCGCCTGAACCAGGATTGGGTGGAGGTGGAAGCGGGAGATTTTATGTGGCTGCGTGCTTTCTGTCCTCAGGCTTGTTACGCTGGTGGTCCTGGGAAATTCCGATACCTACTTTACAAGGACGTTAACCGTCACGCGAAGCTCACTAGATAAACGCAATAAATTAAAAGTTTTCATAAGGCATTCCATAACATATTTATCATCTTTTAATCTGGTACTTGGATGCTCGATGACGCCGGTCTAAGAACCAGTGCTTCCGAAACATGGGCTCTTGTGGGCTGGACCAGTTTCCAATGAGGCTTCTGGTGTGGAAGCTCACCGGATTACGACCCAAACATCTGATATATTCCATCTTTTCAGCCCAACAAGTACATACGACCAAAGGTAGTGGAAAATACGGGATCCCGTCCGCTCTCCCATAGTCAAGCCACTAACCGGCGGATTAGTAGTTGGGTCGGTGACGACCAGCGAATCCCCGCTGTTGTATGTTTTTGAACTTTTTGACCAATTTTAGAGGTAGACCAATCAAGACAGAAGAAACGAGGCACACCTGATTTTAATTCCCTTGTATACCGGATTGAAACCCATCAATCTCTCCATCAACATTGAAATTTTTACAAGTGGATGATAGAAGGAACAACGAATGATTTGTTCTCCCTTGAGTCCACTAAATCTTTCGAGCCGCTGCCACTGCTCATCTAAAACCTCAACCCAAGGTTTACTAGGAACTACTTATCTAGATTTCAACTCTAACAGGTAGCTAGTATCAAGAGATATCGATTTATCAACATCATCCAGTACATATTTAGCACCATTCATCGACACGATTCGACTAATTAAAAAGTCAGAAATAACTACTCCAACTCGTGGCCACCAGGAAGTCCAAGTCGGCGAGCTGTCCCGCTGAGTTAACCACGACATTACTACCGGGTTGATGGATTTTGCTATTCGAAGGGAATCATTGTCTGTGGGAGGCTGCTGAGAGCCAGTCACCACATTGAAAGGTTGAGGGGTATATACTGCTGGGTTCTTCTTGGGATTAAGAGTTGCTGTCTCATGTGGCTGTTGAAGCATGCTACTTACCAAAACAATTTTGGTTTGAACATCGGTATTCAGTTGGGAGGATGTACTAGCTTCAATACTTACAATCGAGTAGTCCTGAACAGTAAACTGAATGCCAGATTCTGGCTTCAAACTCGCTATTTGGTTGCTGATTGGGAATCAAATGTAGTCTAGTTGATTCGCCTAACCTGGAGGTGGCATTTTCTTTTTGCAATCGGGTCTCAGCCGGATTACCGTGTGACAAGTAACCTGAACACTATTGTAGTACGCATTAGCACATAAAAGAAAAGGCTCTAAACAAACTATCTCGCTATATAAGAAACGACCGGGGTCCAAAAAATGCTGTGGCTCGTTAACAACAAGTTTCTTGGATTCTTCTGTAAATCCGTCAATATATTATGCAGGTGTGTAATCTTTCGCGCAATTGAGGCATCCATTACGAGAAACTCAAAAATTGTTCCTTTGACGAAAAAGAACTCTATCAGTATATTCTATAGCTCTACTACTAGTACAAGACTACATCAAGCTTCTCAGACTGTTCTAGACTAATTACGCCGTCTATGATATTGAATTACTTTTAGAACTGCTTCCATCGCTATCCCTCGAGAGACATGTAATCAAGACAACTACTTTACACCACGACGCCACGGAACTGGATCTCACTCTTCCTCAAGGTCCACGGGCCTTGGATTAGTTATTAACGTGCCAGTCCAGCGCACAAGATTCCCTTCTCGGCCTTCCCGCGTGTCGATGCTCTCGAAACCACCCTCGGCGCCGACTGGGGCTTGGGCAAGGACCTTGGCGAAAAAGGAGCGCGCTGCATCATTGCCATCTTCCCACTGGAAGACAGCGCCCTCTGGGACTGGATCACCTGGCTCCAATGTAGGTGCAACGGCGGGGATAAGTTGATGTCTTCTTTTTTCGCGAGGCAGATCCCACCAAGAATCCATCACGGCGTTGAAAAATTCTGTACCGTAACCTTGTCGCCAATATTCGGGTTTGATAAAAAATTCGGCCTCTGGCCATCCAGAGGCGGATGTAAACATGTGCTGGCAATCCGGCAGGCCACCCTCTCCTATCAGCTCGCCTGTGGATTGGAGAAACGCGCCGAAGTACCAGTGGCCCTGGTCATCTTGTTCGAATGCGGTAATGTGTTGGCTCGTTTCGTCCTTGCTCTTATCTGGCCGACCCCGGATTTTTGAATGTCGCTGCACTTCGGCCACACTACGCAGCTGGAAAAACCCTTCTAGGTCGTCGGATATTATCGGTCGGACAATAAGGCGTGGTGTCTTGATATGCGGTCGGTCGGAGAGGGAAGGAATCGGGCGCTCAGGTAGAGTAACAGTGTAGCTAAACCAAGGGGTCACGCCTAAATTCTGGAAATCCTCGACAGCTAGCTGGAGTTTGAGAGTAGCCAACGATTGACCAAGCTGTGATACTGTCCCCATGGTTGCGGCGTGCTTGGAATTTGGGGGGAAATAGGGTAAGAATTCAATCAGGCTATAAAAAGAAAGAATACTCCGTAATAATTGAAGTTTGGAAGCCAATCAACATGGAAGTAAGAACTGAAAATAAGGGTTTCTTCCCCAATCCTGCCAAGGGTTGCTTGCGTGTGTCAAAATGAAAGAGGTAAAATTGGCGAGAAGTGGCGGTGAGTCTCCCTCCTCGGTTGCCGCTCGTGACGACAACCGAGCACGTGGTATTGAATTCCTCAACCGTTCAAGCGAGCCGTGTCGACCAATTTCGCGGTTCCATGGTTGCTTTTGTCTCACATCTCCACGCTCAGGGGTCAGTGCCTCCAGGAACGCTTACTGGACCAGGGATCCCAGAAATAATTCGCCCCCTGTCCGCTCACCTGCGTCCATCCGCAGTCTCAACGGCCACTACCGGAGCGGGTCTCCCGTCAGTAGTTGACTACTCCATATTCTGATCTTATTGCCTCAAAATAGACTAACCACGGCGCTGCTCAGTATGCTGTTGGTACTACGGGGTAGAACTGTGCCTGCCGATGGCAGTGTCAATTTCGGCTCTTGTCGTCTTGGCAGTGGGCCTGCCCTTCACTGTAACGTACTCAGGGATTAAAAACTTTAGGACGCTGGCGTGTTGCACCATGGATGGAATACCATGGACACTTACAACCAACAGATGTTACTAGCGCCAACGTATAGACGAAAGAATGCGTCTAACCCATCTGAGAGTGATTTTAGACAATCTTGTAACGGTAGAAGGACAACCAGACGATTTTGACCCACCATGATATGACTTGCGGCCGCGAACTGATGCGAGCCGGTCGACTTGAAGTCATGAATTCTAACGCGGATGCACTAATCTAGCGCTTCCGACTTGATAACATGGTTCACGAACCTTGCCCCCCGTCTAGAGCAACAGAAACCGAGTGCAACTGAGTGTTGGTTGCCAGACTAAAAAATGACGCTATACACTAGACCCGGACTGAGGACCCTGCTTTGGCTATTATTCTGACTGGCGTTTTGAGCAGCAGTCAGGGCTTTACTCGGTTCCTCGCTCCCTGCTTATGCAAAATAGCCAGTGACGGATCAAGATATTGGTTAAAACGGGGAAAACAGGGAACATAACTCCACTGGGAAAAGTGCAGGGATTCAGGTGTCATAAGGTAGTAAGGCCGGGTTCTGTTGAACACGCCATCGTAGGTACGGGATCTGGGCCTTATCTACTCCATATTCACATGGCCTTGTATTAATACGCGCAAATCCTTTAGGATTTCATGATATCTTTCTGTCACACATCGATCATCTATCAAAGGCCCGGCCATCAATAGTCAGCAGCAATAGTAAGTTGACTGGTTATCCTCCTTGGACTGTTCCTCATCCCGAACATTCCCTTCTGGTGAGTTGCTTGAAGCATACGGCCACGGTACTAACGCCATTGCTTTCTGAAGCCGTCAAGATCTGCCTACCCCGCGGCCGTTCGTGTGGCAGCTGAATCATTCTTACCAAGGCCTACGTAGCAAGTCTTGAAACCTTCAACACCATGCTTGTCACATCAAGCCCCATGCCACACAAGTTGGCAAACGGAGTTCTTCAGCCCCATAATCCCCCATTGTCAAATGGAGTTGACGCACTCGCCCTGGCAGCTCGCTTGCGACCGCTATACACCAAGTTCTTCAAGGACCTTGATTTAAAGCCAGCGTTCGAGCGTTTCGAAAGTGAAAAGCTTATGGAGGCGGTGCTGGAACATGCCAAAGAGACTGGAGTTCCCCACGCCACCAATTCCTATTCCTATCAAAGTCTCATGGTTGGATATACATATGCCGATGTACGCTCCTCAATTCCTGCAATACTCACCCAGATGCTTACACCAGTCGCAGGCCTGCCTCCCCCATCATGACTTGGAAGTCAAGGTTTTTGTTGCCGTCTATACCTGGTTGGCAACGCTATGTGATAATGCGGAGCAACTTAACATGGTTCCCGAGGTCGAGATGTTCCAGCAACGCTATCTTAGCGGAGAAGAGCAACCCACGGTACGTTGATCTTGGGCTGTTTCCCATGCACGTTTTGGCTTTGTGGATGTATTGCAGGCAAACTTGCAATACGTGCATCGTTTGCATTCCCAGTAACTTGCAAAGTTGCCTATCCTTCCCTCACAAACATCTCTATACTGTTAACGGAACGCTGACCAAGGTTTCTTTCGCTGCCTCTTTAGACTCTTTTGAGAGCTTTTGCCCGCCAACTGCGGTTGGCTTACAAGCTGTATCAACCACTTGTGGCCAATCTCATAGTTAACTCCTCTTTTAACCTGCTTACCTCCACAGCCCTTGTGGCTCGCGAGGGTATCAAAGAAAAGAGATTCTACCCTTCAAAGGGCGGCAACTATTTTCCCTGGTACATCCGGGAACGCGATGGAGTTGGTGAAGCCTATGCGTGGTTTACCTTCTCCAAGAGGCAATTCCCCAACCTAGACATCCCTATAGAGGCTATTGAAGATATGACGCGATTCATTGCCTTTGCCAATGATGTTTTATCGTAAGTTACCTAGCCAGACCTACCTCGAAAACTTCCCATCTAACATCCTTCAGCTTTTACAAAGAGACACTAGGAGGTGAGACAAGCAACTATATCAACACTACGGCTGCATATGAAGGGACCGATCCGATTACTGCGCTCCAACAGACTGCACATGACGCTATTAGCTGTGCTCGTCGGATTGAAAGCGTTCTTGCAGGGAAGGGGGAGTATGAGAGAGCATGGCGGCTTCACGCAGCTGGATACATACAAATGCATGTCATGAGAGGACGCTACAGACTTTGGGAATTGGGTGTTGGAATAAGGCCAGATGTAAAGGAAGTTTTGAAGAAGGACTGAGGGCTATCATAGCGTGTTTCAATGATCATTTCATAAGTAGTCAAGTCGGTCTTAATTTCAACAAGTGAACAATAGTAGATATTCTTATCAGCTTTCCTAGACCCGTCATGATTTGATGTTGGGTATTCTCTTTCTCATGCTTGAGGTCATGCCGAACTATGTTCAAGCCAGGGATTGAATATTCTTTAGAAGAATGGGTAACATTCTGAACTTCTTCTGGAAGTTCATGAAACACCCTCGTTGTCAAACCCAATAGAAGTAGTGTAAAGGTACTATCATAATTAAGATTTATAATAATTTCAGGTAGGATAGTACTAAAACACTAAGCCTAAGAACCTCAGTTTTGATTAACTCTAGCCTCTAGATGTTTAGACTGTTATCTTTGGATTAGAGAGGATAGAATGATTGGGATTCATGATGTCTATGACGTTCCTTAACTGGTTTTTAGGTACAGTTCTGTGTTAAGGTTTTGACAATGAGTCAACTACAGATATATAGAAGCCTTTATATATAATCCGAAGACAAGGTTATACAATATTATATAAAATAAAAAAGAGTTTCTTATAATTTATAAATAATTTTATGTAAAACTTAGAATAGAGGAAACTATCGGAACTCTTACACATACACTGTGGTGACGTCTGTTGAATCAATGTCCATCATGACTTGGAGGTTCTATTCATACCAAGTGGGGGACCAAATGAGAAGATACGTCAGGCTACGCTTGGACAAGAAGGTAGCGATAAACATGTAACCGACTGAGTAAGGAAGAGTCACTGCATCACACTTGTCCATGCCATTCATGCATGGTCTACAAATATCACATGAATTTCTAAGCAAAAGAACGACTCGAAATACGCACCTCAGTCGACGGTAATCACTATTATTTCAATGGTGAGACGCTGAGCATATTCTGAATGTTAAACCTGCACAACAAACCAACTACACGTCTTCATACAGAGAGTTTGGGACATTAGTTAGCCACAGCTGCACCACTGAGTTCATTTTACCCCAAAAAGGTTGACGGACCCGGCTAACCGTAAAGGTCGTCAACCCAACAGGCAAACAGGAGGCATATCTGGACTAACGACAAATTACTTGCAATTGGATTACAGTTATTTCTCATCACCTTCATCATCTTAGCATATTTGATCTTGTTACCAAACTTCCCCCACCTAGGCACTGGACTAACTGAGCCTTCAGTGCCAAATAACACAATGGGTTTGCCATTGAAGCATCGTGAGCAAATAGAACATTAGAACAGGCTGGCAATGTTAAGCCCACTCTGTCCACTGATGGTAGAAGGATCCTGTAGAGCTGTAGTATTATACATCATCACGTCAGCCTAAAACAAGAGAACTGTACTAGTGCACTCCAATTGATTTATCTTTATATCTTACAAAGCTCAAGTCGTCCAGCATATATTACTGAAAATTGTAGAATATACAGAATCTCGTGCGCTCTCCCACAGTCAAGCCACCATGTCTCTTTTTGTCCTAGCTCCTTCTCTTCCAAACACCCGCTACCCAGCCCTTTTTTGGCATGGTCCTCTCGCTGGGGTTTTCAAGTCCGTGTTGACCACAAGACCCTTATCCGTTATCTGCCCTGTTCGACTGGAATTTTCTTCGCCCTGTAAAACTGACTATCAATATGTTGCGTGCTGCGACACCCAAGCGCAACCCCCCACTACAGCAGGTTTAAACCTGTTTCATCTTCCGTAGTATAGTGGTCAGTATGCAAGCTTGTCACGCTTGAGACCCGGGTTCAATTCCCGGCGGGAGAGATCCAGCCACCTGCGATACGCAGGTCTTTTTTTTTCCATGTTCAAAAAGCGTTTGATCTCATAGTTTGCTTTCTATCCTCTGAATCTGGATGTTCTTGTTGTGCTACAGTTGTGCTGTTGCTTGGTCGAAGACCCAGTGCAGGAAAAGAAAGGAAGCCTTTTTTGCAGAATCTTGTGATACGCATCAAGATGAACAGTACTATACTTCACCTTTGCTTGTATTGCTTATTACTCCTACATAATAGTAAATAGTATCTGCTCAAAGCTATCCTACTTTCGCATTCCCACTTCTTCCAATTGCTTAGCCAGCTTTTCCTCCTCCTGGTAGAGACCGTCATGCGATCCCTCCGCGATAACAGTGGGATAGAGTAACTCCAATGGCACTTCACGCACATTCACGGAATTGTTCTCCCTGTTGCCAATAAGCATAGTCTCAATGATGTTTCCATCTCCGTATTGTTCTTCAGTGAGGACACGGAACATAACAGAAGCGCACTGCTCTGGAGTAAGCGATAACGTATCAGGGCGAACCCGATCGCGACAGTATTCAGGGTGGAAGATGGGTGTCTGAGGTACGCAAAATAATTAGTGGACTGTAAATGGATGGGAAATGGTAACACTGTGACTGACATAGACCGCCCCAGGGCAAACGGCTGCGTTCCTGATGCCATAACGTTTTCGCATAGTCCCTAGGGACTTCACGAAACTGACGATAGCCGCCTTGCTAGCAAAGTACAGAGGCGTTTGCAAGGAGTGAGCATATCCACCGACACTTGCAATCCATAGCAAGTTGCCTTCGATACTGCGGTTCTGTAGCCAGTAGTCAACAGCGAGCTGTGCCAACCTGATAGGACCCAGAGTGTTAACAGCAAACGTCTTGTAGACACCAGGGTTACCATCAGCCCTGTCCTCTGATAAAGGTGACACGCCAGGCGCATTCCAGAAGGTGCTCGAGGGAAGTTCGTAGATCCCAGCGCCGTTGCAGACAATATCAATTTGTCCCAGTTTCTCAAGCGCTGTGTCCCACAGAGACGAAAGTTGGGCCCAATCACTAACGTCTGTTTTGTGATAACAAGCACAAGCTTTGCTACTGTCTTTCACCGTCCAACTGTTGACAAGTTCTTCGGCTTCCGGCAATAGCTTGATGTCAGCTATCATAACAGAGCATCCGCTTTCGAGAAGCTGTCTAGCGAAAGAAAGACAAATTCCTAGTTTTCAATTAGTCGTTGAAGTATAACAAAGGTACTATTCAGCCACACCTGATCCTGCGCCAGTCACGATGGCTTTCTTGTCTTTAACATTGTACATAGACATGATGCTGGAGTTGTACTTGTCAAACCGACTAGAAAGGGCTTTGAGCGAGGAGGTAAGGAATATGATTAAGCTGAACAAGAAACAAGAGACTTGCTATTATTTTTATACCTCTGTACCCCGCAGTATCCTTTCTGGTGTTGGATACAATGCCAGACCCTTGAACGGCATGTTGGTGGTCTCCCGCGGACGATCAGGCCACTTTCAGCTTGTTATCAACCCTGCTCCTTGTATACGTTATAATTCGTGCACAAATCTGCAGGTCTTGCGGCGAGGCAAAAGTTCTCCACAATGGATGGTCTCCTTTGTTGGTTGTGAAGCTTCATATCCCGGCATGGACGTATACACCCATGACGATGCTTGGCGAAAGTTCTTTTTGTACTTTTTTCATCTCTGCCGAGTTAAACGCCTTCAAACCCGATCATGGAATAGAGAGTTGGGTGAACTATAGGCTAAACCGTGTTTTCTCTACGTGGGGGCCCATCAATATGTTCTGTGCAGAAACTGCACACACTGCAGTTACTGATGCAGGAACCGAATGAAGATCTACAGTTTCCCTTACCATACTCGGGATTGCACGGCCATGTCTTAGTTATCCCGTGCTTTTAGCTGTGTTGAACCTGAACAATAGCATTGAACAAGCTTACCATGCCGTCAGGCATTTGTGAAACCCCGGCCCTCCTTTTCCAGGCAAGTGATCAGGTAAGTGATGAGTGTCGGTTGGTCGTGCCGAAAAAGGAAAAAGCACCCTTGCAACTTTGCTGTCTAGTTCCCTTACAACCAACAAGCGTTGAGCGGTACCTTGCACGGGCGACGAGTCCAAAGTGATCATGAGAATATAGCCTCCTTCTTTATGTCATCCTCTTCATTCTAAGTCACACGCAATTTTTGACATGACAGATGCTTCAGAACTATGGCACGCGGTCCAGCCCTCTGGGCTTTCCGCAGCACTGCTCGCTATTACCATCATTTTCACTCCACTCTGCGCCTCTGTTGTTACTTTGAGGATCTGGGTCAGGCTGACTTCTCACGGCTTTGGACTCGAAGATTGGCTAATGTGCATCGGCGCCGTATGTTCTGACGTATCTTGAGTAATGCCAAAGCCACTAATTCACAGTCACAGACATTCAATTTGGTGCATAATGGGGTCGTCATCTGGGGAACATTTACAGGTGTTGGCACTCCAGATTCAAAATTGAACACAGCGATAATGATTGAAGGTGCGAAGGTGAGTGACATTCATTTAAGTTTCTTCTTCCAAGCGATAAGTCCCTGACATCAGACCAGAGTGTAACATTTTGGCAAATCTTTTATGTCAGTGGCTCTCTTTTCATCAAAACATCGATTTGTGTCCAGCTCTTGCGCATAACAAGCAATAAGCTATGCAAGATATTCCTGTGGTGCCTCATAGCTCTCACCGTTCTTATTACATTGGCAGCGATGATAGTGGGCTTAATTAGATGTCAGCCTCTGGCAGCACCATGGGATCCAAGCTTGGGAACTTGCATGGACCAAAGCAGTCTGGTGATGTTAACATATGTTGTCTCTGGAATGAACATTCTCATTGACTGGTCAGTGGCCATTATGCCAGTGATCATTCTATGGGATGTCCAGATGCACAGAACTTTGAAATCATGGCAAACTTGGTTATGGGAATTGGAGCGCTGTAAGCCACCAGGTCTGAACTACGTTGAGATTTCACTAACCCACGTGTTTTAGAGCTTCAGTGGCAACAATCGTTCGACTCCCCTACTCTGCTGCGTATTCCAAACCAGCCAACCAACTCTGTATGTGCCCCAAGCGCCATTGTACCGACGTCTCTGACATTCTCCAGATAGCATTGGCAATATTATCCTCTGGACCGTTGTTGAGTGTAGTCTGGGAATCATAGCCGGTTCAATGCCTATGCTCCGAAAAACTATTCAAATCTCTGCGCAAAGATGATAGTTCTTATAATGCAGATTCTAACGATATCAATCTTGTAACTATTGGAAGAATTCGGGGCAAGCATTATCCTATCTATGATGAGGATCTTAGAGCGACCATTGCAGCTGGAGAAGATAGAGAGAGTGATAGAGATGATGAGAGTACGAGGCGGATAATCAGAGTAACCAGGACAGTAGACCAGACGTCGGTGATAGAGATAAAGCCAGCTAAATGAGATATGCGGGATGGAAGTACTCTCACGCCAAATTCATTGGCATAACAAAGTTTTGTTGCCGTATCAAAATGCTAGAAATGAGCTGGTAGACTTGGCTGGCTGACAAGTGCCTGTATACCACAGGCGGCTAGATATTAACCCTTTGACCAGATATTCTCATGCAATCTCCCTTTCTCAAGCCTTCCTTTCTCGAGCCTTTTTCTGAGATAGCTGATTTACCAGGTCGGTTCAGAAACACCAAGGAACAACACAAAATATCTTGGAGGAAAAGGTCATAAATGTCCCAATGGGTATCTTACTTCGCGCCATATATCTGTATAACTAACCATATTATTCTCTTCGCAGCCACAACGCCTTGCTGCTATTACATAGTCATTTTTTATTCTTGTCTAATTAGAAGATAAGAATCCGCATTGGTGACAAAGGTCCGAAAAGAAGGCCCCACAGACCAACAGTCTAACGTCCATACATGCTGCTACAGTATAGTTAGTATAGCCTAATCAACGGAATATATGAGTTAAATACCTTGGCTAGATCAGCAAGATCTACGTTTCCAGACACTGGATCTCTATGCAACGCGTGCTCAAGCTCATATGGCCATTCGCATCTAATGAAGGTCGACATGTCCGCAAGCCACGCCATGCGTTCTTGTAATTGCGGAAGCTGCACCACGAGATCGCGAAAAGCAGGCCAGAGGACGAAGTCGGCCATACTGATGTGAGGTGTGAAGAGTTGATTGGATCTGATAGGCATTAGTATCCGTAGCTTATCCTTCATGGGGGAAAGATCTCACGTTGGTCTAATCCATTCTGGCATGGCGGCATATGTATCTGGCGAAGGATAGATCATCCACCGCATCACGTACCAAAAGACGTTCATGGACGCAAAACAGGTGAAGTCATATCCTGAGGTTCACATTCAGTTTGGTAGAAGCATTTTAAACATATGAGACTCACCTTGACGCTTCACACTATGCACCATACGCGCCGCCCATTGAGATAAAAGGCACGACTTGTCAAACTGCTCTTGATCATACAGCGCCGCAATATTCGGGTGATGTCCCACAATGTGGTGGATGGGTTCACCTTTCTTGAGAAGACCTGTCGCTTTCTTGAAAATGTCGCCGAACGCGTCTTCAAGACCACCTGGGTCTGGCTCTGTATTAAGCGAAGTGACAGCCCAGTTGGGTGCAAAGATGTTTCTGATTTGGGCATCTTGGATGTAACGAGGATAGCCATTCGTTCTGATGCTGCTTGAAAGCGCAAGATTGTTGAAATGGTTTCTGTAGTTGGGGTGTACTTGGGGAGAAGTCGCGGGTATATCCTCCGCGGCTTGTTTTGAGCTGACTGGCTCGCTTGGAGGATAGGTATTGAATTTTGGGATGAATGTCCCTGTGGATTCCAATAGCTGTCCTTGAGGTATGTTTGTGGGGATGTTCTGCGAAACCATTCCTTCGCCGGGGCCAATATGTGCATTTTGCTGCATCGGACTCACAACGGAGGTTGCGAGATAAAAGTCGGTGTGGTCGAACAACGGCTCACAAAACAGACTTTGGTTTCCTGTCGGGTATGCGATGATTGTCTGTAGGGAATTTGCAAGGCCTGGATTTGTGAAACCCTTCGTCGACGTAGCTATTTGAGGTTGCGAATGTATGATTTGTGACGAAGCAAGGGTATGATTCCCAGAGATCTCGTCCGATATCTATGCATAGTCAGATTTGATTGCCTAATTAGCCAACTACTTACCGCAGTATACTCTTGAACAGATCCATTCAAACTGCCAGATGAGCACGAAACAGATGGATAGAGCTGTTCGAAACTGGAGTTCATTGTCATCGGCTCTTTCATGCTGTAGTATCCACTCTCTCGTAATGACCCCTGTGCTTGGGATGATTGGACATAACTTCCGGAGGACTCGGTTCCCAATACATCAAAAGTCTGGGAAGAAGAGGTACTGTTCGAACTTTCTCCTGCAATACTGGGTCAGTCTCGGAAGTCTACATACTTCAAAAATTGGACGCTATACCCCCGTATCTTGTCTCCTTTTCCTTGGAAGACTGCGCGTCCAGTTCTTCGCTATTGCTTAGTGCCTGGACAATGTCTAATGGCTGTTTCCCAGCATCCATATACTGCAATACGAGACTTCTCAACCCATCAGGTCCACTGGCTACCTTCCTCAACAAAATGTTTGCAGCCTCCAACTCATTCTCGAGTTTCTCATTGGCGTTCTGCAGACTTCTGACTCTTGATTCCCTTACATCAGAATCGTAAACACATTCTGTATCAAATTTGATGCAGGTACTGCAAAGTGGTCTCTGCCCATTGCACTGCGTACCGCGTTAGCTGACGCGAATAAAGGGTCACCTATTCCTTTCGTTTATCACCTTGGCTTTTCGTTTTCGACACTCCCAGCAGGCTGACTTGACTGTATCATTCCGCTTCAGAACTTTCACATCCTGTAGCGTCCTACGAAAGAGTGGATCCTTCGTAGGGGCTGGCTTAAGAGTTCGATAGCTCAAAGCCATCAATGGCTTCGGATGTGGACGAATAGAAGATAATTAAAGACCCAGGCAGTATGCAGTTTACGGCTGAGTGTTGAAAGGATTTATTGATCCCCCTTTTTAGCCGAGGGAGGACAACAAATCATTAACGTTATTATGACGTGAGTGGCAAATCATGCTGGTATATCCGTCAAAGGAGAGCAAAGGAGCCACTAGACTAAAAGCAAGGTAACATCCTTAGGATGCGTATGTAGCCTCTTAGCGGGCGACATCCACCACCTCTTACAGACTTTTAACTGGCCAACGAAGAGTGGGAAATAAAACTTAATCCAGGGTGGCTGTTAAACCCGTTCTAGACCCGATAACCAAATTATAAACCCGAAGACGTTGATTGGAATGGTCGCTGGTGCTATACCTGGAGCGTGAGGGAGTGTACGAGATATAAAAATATGTCTAAAGAATTAGGACATTATAGTAGATATCGATCTGTTCATGAAACGAATGATCAATAGTGTAATCTGGATAATAATAGATAAATTTGAATGATTTCTGGATGCTGGCAGAGTACTAGAGTGTGATGAAAACAAGAGAACGGAGGAGCTCCTGCTAGAGCATTATCAGCCACTTGTGGCGCGTCGCGCGATAGAGAGTGATAACCTCCATTTGGGGCCGCCAAGTTTCTACGATCTCTTCTTTTTGATTGACTTGCGCTCCATAGCCACCGACCCAATGATTGTGAGCAGCGCCAAAGCCAACGGTATATAAAGTGTCTGCACGACCGCATTCTCATACCCAGCCAACACGCTCTTCAACCTGTCAGACCCTATCGACTCCCTGAGCTTGGAAAGCCCCGCCTCTTGAAGCTTCGCGATGTCTGTTCCTGGGGAAGCGTCCCGGATCTCGTTAGTCAGCCTATCTTGGAATAGTGTCGCCGAGGCACAAATCCACAGCGCGGAGCCCATTCCAGAACCAAAGGACAGGACTGCACCACCAAGAGACATCTTCGATGGGCAAAACCGCCTGTAGAGCTACTTGCGGGCCTTGTAAGCCAAGACCAACTGCCAAACCGAGGAAGGTAAGGAGAGCAACAGCCTTGGCGATCTGTTCTTCGAGATTTAGTGTGGTGAGAAGGCCTGACGCGACAGGTGTCAAAACACTCGTTGCCAGCATGAATGCTAAGGATATGTCAGTTTTGATTCAGTAATTTTCAGTTCACTTACGGTAGTAATATCCAGTCCATGTGGTACCGAGACCCGAGATGATCAAAGCAATCGCCAAACCTCCAACCATCGGAAGGGCAAGCAACCCAGCTTTCGTGGGCGAATATCCTCTCACACCTTGGAAATAAATAGACATGTAAAACTCTGTGACGGCAAGGACTCCCTCACAGCAAGCTCCATACCACATGCCTGCAATAATGCTCCTCTGCTTAAGAATCCGGGGTGGCAAGAGAGCGTTGTCGCCTTGATAGTATTGTAGATACCCGAAGCCCGCAAAGAGAATCCCGCAGATCACAAGGGGCACGATGATTTGCCAAGTGCCCCAGCCAAACTTGCTGCCTCCCCATTGCAGTGACATAAGCAGACAAGTGATAGCAGGCACAGCTAACAAGGTGCCAATCAAGTCAACCTTTTTGAACTTTTCTTTCAAGGTGAGAGTCGGTGCATCGGCTCTATTGAAAGGCTGTTCATGTACCCCATAAGCCGTCAACGCGAAACAGACAACACCAAGCGGCACATTCACACCAAAACACGCCCTCCATGAGAACGCATCAATCAGTGCACCTCCAATAGTAGGGGCAGTAATGAGTCCAATACTTTGCACGGCGCCGAAGAAGCTGGTGCTGATAGCCTGCTTGGAAAGCGGAAAGCACTGCCGAAGGAGCTTGAACAGACCTCCGTTGATAGCTCCCCGACCTAGGCCGCTGATGGCACGGCCGAGGATGAAGACTGCTGAGGAGGGTGCGAGAGTGCAGATCAGGGCGCCTATCTCGAATGTTGCGATGCCGATAAGGAAGACGGCCTTGATGGAGAAGAGAGTGTAGATTTGGCCGAAGCTGCTGGGAGTTAGTAAGAATCTTCATATCGTTGGAAGTGGATATATACAAGAAAACGAAAGCACTGAGCGTCATGCCGCTAGAATAATCAGGTTAGATTTCTGGTAAAGCTGTGCGAGTGACTACGGTTCTTACTATGCAGCAGAATACCATCCAATATCTGCTATCGTCTGAAACTCGTCGGTGATACTTGGTACAGCCACGGCTACAATAGTGAGGTCCTGTTGGAGTTGGTTAAAATACTTCTTGCGCGACGGATGAAAGGGTCCAGGTTTGACTTACAAGTCCACTAAGGAAGCATGTGATTGCCATTGATGCCATCGTAGACCAAAGCTTCGGCCCAGTGGGAAAGACCATGTTATCTTCATCATTGCGAGGTTCTTCCACCTCTAGTGCTTCAATTGGTCTGGGTGGTTCAGCGCTTGCAGTTATTTGCACCGCTGAGCTATTAAGTGATTGTTGAGTTAGCGTTTCGGAGGCCATTTTGAAACGTTCTGTGATGAAATTGCCCTAAACTTTGGCTTGGGGGATGAGCGTTTTAATCACAGGAGTAGTGCAATATTTGCATTTCGTAATCCAAGAAACTTGTTATGCAGCGACATGCAATGCTGACAGGCAGACGCGTTTAAGCTTACAACATCTGGTCCGGCTAATTGACCAAATGACGTGGTTGAGTCCTGGTGGAGGGTTGTTTGGTGCTGCTATTGAAGGAATTTCAGTCCTTTAAGCAATCTAGTAGTGATTGACCACTGCGTACGTCAAAGATTCGCGTTCATTGAGGGGGCTACAAATTGGCGACGCAGCATATGCACTATTTGGGTCAAGAGCTTATCGAAAACACGATCGACTCATTAGAACTTGTGCCTTAAGGGTCCCGACCTTCTAACTAATCGATGTGATGGGGAATAGAACTTGCCATCATGTTGACTGATGGCTATAGAAGCGGCGGGGTACATGATCATGCGCTTGCGATGAACAACAAGAATCGAACGCTGGCAGCATCCAGGATATTTAAAGGCAGTACCTTCTTTACATCGCCAACACATTTGGTACGACAAATTGATCCTAAAACGATTCTCTGTGCTCCGTACTCCGTATCACTCCATTAATAACGGACCCCGCAGCCATCAGTAAATACGGAGGCTGGGGGCCAGGGACCAAGGGTATTAAAACCAATTAACCCCCGGTCACAAGCGGAGATACGCTGACCCGAGGTAAGCTGACAGCCGATCCTAACCAAACCACCACGAGACGGCGACATGGCCACTCAGCAATGCCATCAACCATGACCCAGCATCGTCGAGATGGCTCTCGATCAACGGATACGCAATTGGCTCGGGAGTATATCGGATACTTTCGAACCTTTGGCGCCACTTGAGAAAAAGCGACCGTACGACGATGCGCCGTCGGTTCTTCAGAAGCGATGCCGGACAGACTCGCCGACTCGCGAAATCTCGTCTAACCAGGACTCGCAGCTTCGACAGCTCGGCGCGAAGCGACAACGAACTCTATTAAACTATGGCGTAACACCTCAGGCCATATCAGGGGAGAGAGCCGTCTCAGCGCCCTCGTTTCCACGGCCATACAGCCCGGATCTTTCACCCAACGCGTGCACCCAAATCGACTACTTCTCTCTACATGTCCCTCCCAACAGTCTTCCCCCGTCACTGCAACTGTTTATGAACAAAGTCAATGAGATATGCCGAGGCGATGGTATACTCCTTAACTCGGATCGCAAGTTCATCAAAGACACGAGGGGAACCGAGGAATACAAGGACTGGGGATGGGCCCGAGGTCCCCAGGGCGAGCGATATTTCCATGCCGACCGCGAATTGCTTGGAATGACGCCGCCCCCTAATGTCGTCAGTAGGATTCTGTACCAAGCGCAGTTTTGCCATGCGTCGGGTGCGTCGCAGGCGGATTGGAACATTGAGGTGATACAGCGGATTCTTGAGGCTTCGCTGAGGCCTTCTGTAGGCCCAGCATCTAGTCAACCCATTGACTTTAGATCAAGGTTTGTTCTGCCTCGTGCGCTCTACTTGCCGCTATTGTACTGACTTCTCTTAGCACCACCGCTACCGTCATCCCCGAGTATGACACCGACTCTCTACACCCTCGACAGACCCAGTTCTCCATCTACATCGAACCCGCCTGCGATCCCGACTCTCGAATCTCCCGCCAAGTCCATAATTTCTGCCAGAGCCTCCCCTGCGGCACATTCAACCACCTCGACCTCCCAACTCTGCGCGCGCGACCGATCGCCTTCAGTATCGAAACCCTACAAGACAACACGGTGGGCTACCCCGGTCTACGCAAGGGCGCATCGATGCTGCCGCATTGGAAGTTCCTCGATGACCTGCTTGCCAGCAGAGACCAGGCGTACCAGGCGCGACGCAAATGGGAGTGGCAGAATGACCCCGAAAGTCATGCCAACTCAGAGGCCCTGGCCAGGGCAGTCGGCTTTCCTGAATTCCTGCCAGGCATCGTCATCCAGGGCCATAAATGGCATCTTGTAATTGCCATCCCCAAGGGTGGAAAGATGGCCTTTTGCGAGAAGATTTCCTTTGGGAATACAGCTAGCTCAAAGGGCATCTACCAAATAATTTGCGTACTGCAGCTGCTGAAACACTGGGTTCGGGAATTTTACTGGCCGTGGTTGCGCAGGCTGCTTCTGAACTGGCCACGTCCACCTGGTGGTAGGTAATGAGGACTGATGAATGACGAGTGATGATCACTGGAATAATAATAGCCTATACCTTCTGGATACAAATTGATTAACTGTATTTTTTCTTGCCTTCTGCATCATGTCACTGAACTTGTTGGATGTTCATTTCTATCGCCCATCCCAACTGAAGCGCACCCTACCTTGTAGAGTACACGATCTCAGAAACCTCCTCCCTTGTGAGAACCTTGCCCGACGAGAACATAACATCTGTCATGGTCTTATCGATGATCTGTTCAATCTGCTCATCACTCGTAACCCCAACCTCCTCTAGACTGCCAGGAAGCCCTGTGAACTTAACCAACCTTGCGACACAATCCCCTGCCTCTGTCTCTTCCCAATGCAAGCTCTCATTGAATATCTTCACGATCCTTGCCTGCGCCTCGGGGTTCTTCGTCTTGGTGTATCGCAGCACTGCAGGAAGCATTATACAGCTCGTAATACCGTGCATCACTTTTCCCACGCTGCCGAGCTGATGACCAATAGCGTGGCTGGCGCCCATATTGACTCCGTAGACGATGTATGCCATGAGTGCCATTCGACTTCCTGCCTGACATTTACTCACACCGTGAACAAGCTCATCCTGGCCATTTTGTCCACGATCCATGCCCTCCTTGTACTCTACCAAACCCTTGGTTAAATCCCGCAATGCTTTTTCGCACCAATCTTGAACATCCGGATACTTGGCACTGTCTGGATTGCAAAGTGTCTCGACGCAATGATCCACCGCACGTATCCCAGAACTCAACCAGAGCTTCTGTGGCGCTGTCCTAGCCACCCATGGATCCATCAATATCAGATCTGGCGCTCCTCCGTCCGATAGGGCGAAGTGCTGTTTTTTGCCGCTGCTATTTGTGCAGCTCGCTTTGTAGTTCCATTCTCCTGCTGACAGACTGGTAGGAACTAGAATGAGCTTCACGCCATCAGCTTTCCTCATCTTATCCTCAGGCGCGACGCCCTTCTCTTGATCGATGAGTGCCTCCATGTCGCTTTCTTGAAACCCTTTGGGCAGAGTAGCTGATAGAAGACGCGCGACTTTACAGGCGTCGGAGTATGAGCCACTACCAACGCAAATAACGCAATCTATCTTGTGATGCGTGATTCGATGTGCAATATCGATGACATCTTCGTATGGTGAATGCGATCCGACGCCTTCCTTGGCATTGATGAGCCTTTCGCCGAGTGCTTTTTTCAGATCGCTAATGGTGGAGGTGTTTTCTGCGAGAGCTTTGCTATGAACGAGTAAGATGCGTTGGGAACTCCATTCTTGGAGAGCGGCAAGAATGTCGTTCTTGCTGCGCGAGTTGAAGATTGCCTCAGAGCCTGGACGGTGTCCACTTTCAAGCTGGGGTATGCGATACGACTTTAGTGAAGAGTCTGTCATGTTGACAGACAACAAGACGTAATTAATTTGAGGTTTAACGGCTTCGATTGCCAGAGCTCTTTAATGATATGAACAAGATTCTAGTCAAGCTTGAACTCAGTGGATAGTGAGTGGATTTATTAAAGAGCATGTAGGGCCAAAGTGGGCTGGTGACGTCTTGCTTATGACGCTTTGCCGAAGTGCCGAGTAACTAACTATTCTTTTTAGCAAGGTCAACTATCATCACAAGGTTTTACGAATAAGCCGAAATAATGACGTGAAATTCGCCGGGTAGTTTTACAGTTCAATAGAGACTCAATACTTTATGTCATAACTCCGTCCGGTTCGGACTACCAAGTTTCTCTATTGGCTTCTGTCTTGGCAAGTTGTTGATATGAAGCCGTGGGCAGTCTGCCATTACATCTTTTAACAACCCAGAAGGGTCTTGTCATTGTATCATTCGCCGAGACAATGAGAGCTTGTCTAGTACCCGTCCATATGAACTACCACTCTAAAATTGCATTATTTGGGCTTCGTATAAACCAAGTCTATTAGATAGTTTTATTCCAAGTAAAACTGCAAATCTAGTTTTCCGTTCATATCTTTGTCCATTTCCAAGCGTCGAGTGAGTTTACTCGTATAACGGGATATGCCTAGATGTAACTCCAAGTTACAAAATAGGATCCATCTGACAAGCTACCAATCCGCCTGAACGCCTCTTCAGACAGATCCAGCGAATTCGCATTCAAGCATGTTGGACAAGTTTCGACAACAGTGACGTCGACAGTTTGACCATTCATGCCGTTGGTAACACGGAGCTTTCGGCCGCAAAGGCTCATGTCGAACCTTCGATAGTCAAGAGCCACGACAAGCTCATCATCCGTGTGTCTTCCTCCGCACTGGGCAAAGTTTCCGTTTTGAGAATACCACGTAGCCTGTCCGCCGGCAAAGACCTCGGGTGCAGCGACTGTGGTCGTCACTGCTGGAAGACTTGTTGATTCTTGGCTTGTTGTGGTGGGAACTGAGCTCAACAATGTGGTTGTAATGTCGAGAGCACGACTTGTCGCGGTGGCTGTTGAGGTTTGTTCGTCGAGTGATTGAGTCGATCCTGGCTTACAAGGACCAGCTGCGACATTAGGGATGCTGACTACCAAGCCGAGGAAAACCGTAGATAGTGTGGAGAAGATCATTGTGACTTTGGAAAGAAAGACTTTAACGATAAAATTGTTGGACAAGAAAGAGAGAGAGTTTGCTCGTTGATTTTTCTTGCTGTTTTGCCAACTAGCAGTCCCAATATCAGGGGTCGCCAAGACGAGGCTATTGAAAACTATTGCTTTTAGGTTGTGGTGTGGAGTGAAGGATGGTGGTCTAACTGGTTGGGTACAGCATCTAATTTCCGAAGCTGAGTGATGCTGGAGAAATTGATGACTGTTCCCTCAGCTGAAGAAAAAGAATAGAAAAAGAAAGAAATGTAAAAACATTCGACGGGACCTACCAGTCTCCGAAATTTGGGTGTGATCCAGAACTCTATGGTCGTATCAGTATTGGCGTATATACAGAGTACCAAATCACCAGTAGCTTAGAGCACCTTCCAGTCGTCCGCGAAGGCGCTTTCAAACCAATAACCTACTCGAGAGAGAGATGAATTCGTAGAATACATTGAAATGAATCGTTCGCATTTAATACCAGCCGACCATGATACCGAATTTCACCCGTCATTCCAACGGGCTTTCTTTTGCCTAAATCCTTTTCGGCTTCGTTGATTCGCTTCTGGATCTCTCTTTGTCCCTGATACCCTTATCACAACATCTTTCCTATGGCAGTTCCTTCTTATGACCAATTGCCTCTTATCTAAGTTGTCCGGAATATCATTACCATCAATTGTCTAATGTAGTATAGTATTATACCTCGACGGTGCCCTTGAGCTGACTTTTTCTGTTTTAATTATTGTGAGAGTTTTACAAAGCCTGGAGCAATGATCCTGCCCTAGCAGTCGATGATAAGGATTCATTTTTGTAACTCATCTATTCTTTTGCTAACATCGACTACCCGGCTGTTCTCAATCAAGAGGTTCGTGTTTCTCAGAGCAATAACTCTCTCAATGTGTATCGTGGTGCAAGATTGTGGCGTTCTCCAAAAGTGGTTTGTCACTTCATCAGCCACAGTGCGGTCATCTGTCGATAATTCGGCTTCGGGCTTTTCGGCGATCTAAAGTTCGGTGATAATTGGTGGCTGGTCAGAAAAGACCGAACAACGAACCCACCTAATAAGGCCTAGGGTGTGGAGATACCCTACATCGAAGCAAACCATTTTAAAAGCAATACGTAGGGACGATAAATACAGATCTAAACAGATCCAGCTTGTTGTTAAAGTAAACTTAAAATATAAGATTGTCTTTAAGCCAGTTGGCAATAAGAATTGACAGCTTGACCGCACATGTCGCCTTGAGGGAACTGGTAATACTACGTTGAATATACTTTGGATTGACTGTGGTCATTACTTCAGAAGAGCTCATCAAATATGTCGTCATGATCACCAATTCCACAATCAGATATACTGATATTTGTGCAAATTATGCATCCAACATCTAGTCAATGAAACAATGCCAAGGAGTATTAACATTTCTCGGCACACCTTGTGCTGGGGTCTTTCATGAAGGGTCGACAGTCAACCAGGAGTCATGAAAGTTAATCCCGATCATTGCCGCTCGATTAATCACCTCGCCTTTGAAGGATTCCTTGTAAAACAATGATTGGCTGGCTTCTTGAAGGTTCACAAAGACTGCCCTTGTAAAGCTCGTTGTACTGCGGGAATAACCGCTTGTAACGTCCAAAGCCCAAGCGTTAAGCCAAGAACCGTCAGACTCGACTGACCAGTACAGGTATGAGGGTAAACAGTTATCCACAGACGATAAGCAGTGTCCAATAAGATGGAGTCGCGCACGTGCGGTCGAACCACACAATAGACACATCTAGATGTAAAGTCGTGCATCGCAAAACGGCAATTTACATGACGATCTCAAGAAGCTTCATGCGATTCGAGTTTGTTTTCGGGTCTTGCCGTGCCAGATTATAGTTAAATGGGAATGGCTCACCAATTTTCGCAACCCTCACGTGTCGGTTAAGCCCGGCTGCAGACTACTTCTGCACATCGTGACCGACTAGGTAAGAATTGGCCAAGCAGCCGGACTTCGCATGGACGCTAGAAGGGTGAGAATCGCCCGTGGAAGCTTTTAGCGGCAGCCCAGCAGAAGTACAGTTAGATCCGATCTCTTATCATGCCTGTGACTGAACTCATCACACGAGGCGATTTGATTAGTGCATTCCGGACTCTTTTCTCCAAGTCTACCTTTTTTTCCCTTCACCCACACAACCAAACCCCGTGGGGGGGACCAAGCTGAGACAAAGACCAGGGCGAGATCCCACAAGTTTCTTTCCCCTCAAATGCAGTTTGCGCGCATTGGGGTAAGATGGACAGCGCTTGCAGAGGCCTAATTGCGTCAAACGGGCCGGATGCAACAGATGTTGGGCTCTTCGAGTCAGTCTACCCCAGCTAATTGCGTATGCTGACTGCCAAGTGGTAGTCGAAACGTGTGAGCCAGGGAGCTACCCTTGTCATAGCATGCGTGACATTCGTAAACAAGCACAATGCTCGATCCAACAAGAAATTAAAAGGCCTCACGCAAAGTTTCTGTAGCGTAGCATCAGATCTTGAAATCATCTCATAGTTTGACTCGCACTTCATATAGCTCGAGACATTGTGGACCAATGGACTGATGTAGAGGGTCACACTTGTTTACTCAACACCATCTACAAGAAGCAATTTTGGTAGAGAGCTCCTCAACAGCTCCATCACCAACATCAGCCTTGCCTTGCTAAAACAGGGTGATAACGCCGATGCCGGTCGATAGTGTGGTCTTGGGTCTTGGTGCACTTGTAAAGGCCCGAATGCCACGAAGCCATGCGAACCCGTACCCGTTGGGTAGAGAGAACGCAGCGAATCGAGAGGCCTGTCGGGAGATCGACGCAGGTGCCTCTTGGCATGCTAAGCTTGATGAGTGAAGCCATTAACGGCCGTATTGTCGGTCCGACCTCCACGCGCTCTCCACAGCTGCCTCCACGTTTCTATGCCCGTTGGGGTATAATCCTTGAACAAGCCTCCTTAGCACCGAAGACAAGGGCTGTGAGTGGTCAAGTAGGTTCATAGCTTGTTTTATGGTCCTTCCCCAGACAGGTCTCGATTCCCCTCTGTCCGGCCTAGGCGGCGCTAGGTATCCCACATGGAGAGGGCCCGGGCCAGCGAGAAAGTTTTCGCTCTTGGCTTGGGGGGGCCTGGGGCGGCCTGGGGGACACTTGGGGTTATGGAGAAGCGGAGTAAGAGCCCAGGTAAGCTTGTTTTTTTGCTCATCCTCCACATCGTCTCCAAGTCTGGGGGATCTGGAGTGTTGGGGAAGTGGGTAGTGTCTCTTAGTGTCGGCGCGATAAACTCGAGCTATTCAAGGTGAGTCCGGGGGCGAGGGAGGGGAGGAGAGGAGAGAGGAGAGGAGCGAAAATTGCAGCTACTCGAGCTAAATCTCAAGGTGCGAGATTGGTATAAAGATCTACGACAATCACACTCGATAACTTCTTTTCCTCATCAGCTCTCATCTCATCTCCTCATCCATCTCATCATCCTTCAATTGATAGATATCTTTCATCCTATCTCATCATTTATCACAATGGCTGGTGGTGCTATTCCTACTGCTGCCCCTCAGCTGGCAGGCGGCTACTTGACTGGTCGCGCTCTCATCTTCCCCCTCTCCCTCATCATCTCTCTCTTCTTCCTCTGGGGTTTCTCCTACGGTCTTCTCGATGTCCTCAACAAGCATTTCCAGACCGTTCTCGGCATCACTCGTCTCGAGTCTACTGGTCTCCAGGTCATGTACTTTGGTGGTGGTTACCTCCTCTTCTCTCCCATTGCCGCCGAAGTCCTTAAGCGCCGCGGTTACAAGCAGACCATCCTGATGGGTCTTTCTCTCTACTCTCTTGGCGCTATTCTCTTCTGGCCTGTCGCACACGCTGCCGACTCCAACTCCAACGGACGCGCTGTCTTTGGTGGTTTCTGCGCTTGCACTCTTGTCATCGCTTGTGGTCTCGCTACCCTCGAAACCGCCGCCAACTCTTACGCCGTTGTCATCGGAAAGCCTGAGAGCGCCTCAGCCCGTCTCCAGTTCTGCCAGTCTTGGAACGGTGTCGCCTCTTTCATTGGACCCTTGATCGCTTCCAAGTTCTTCTTCTCTGGTGCCAACGCCAACAGCCTCACCAACGTCCAGTATGTCTACCTCGCTGTATCCTGCGCTGGTGCCGCTGTCGCTATCCTCTTCTTCTTCGCCAAGCTCCCTGAGGTCTCCGAGGCCGTCATTGAGGACGAGGCTGGCCATGCTAGCCAGGGCTCCATCTGGAAGCAGTACAACATGTGGTTCGCCTTCGTTGCCCAGTTCTGCTACGTCGGTGCCCAGGTCACTGTTGCTACCTTTTTCATCAACTACGCCCACGAGAACGGTGGCATCTCTACCAGCAAGGCCAGCACCATGCTGAGCTACGCCCTCATCACCTTCACTGTCGGCCGATTCGTCGCTACTGGCCTTGCCGTGATCTTCCGCCCCGACTTCATCATGGTTGTCTACTCTTGCTGCGCTATTGCTCTCACTGCTTACTGCAGCGCCGGTAGTGGTGTCGCCAGTGTCGGTGTCCTGATTGCCATCTTCTTCTTCGAGGCTCCCATGTACCCTACCATCTTCGCCATGGGTACTGCCAACCTTGGCCGCCACACTCGCCGCGCTGCTGGTATCCTTGTCATGGGTGTTTCCGGCGGAGCAGTTTTCCCTCCTATCCAGGGTGCAATTGCCGATGCCAAGGGCACTCGCATCAGCTACATCGTCCCTACTATCGGATTCGTCTACGTTCTCGGCTACGTTACCGTCTGCTGGGTCCGCAGCGGCATGAAGATCATGGTCGCCAAGAGCACTGATGAGACTACTGTTGATGAGATCACCGACAACGAGAAGGGTGATGTTCATGTTGAGCAGCACGAGAAGAAGAACGCTGGTGACTTTGCTTAGAAAACGAAATGGATTACAGGCTATAGAACGAATCTACGGGGTTTATGGCGCTTTACGATAAATAGTACCGGATACACTACTAGAACCAGAATTTAATGTTTATGTTTTATGATCAACAAATCATCTTTTTAAATCACCTACTTCGTGCAAAAGTGTCTACTGCTCAATTACAATCTGGTCGAGTCTAGCTCACGACGCGTAAGGATCGGCAATTCTGACTCGGATAGCTCCGCGATTGCCACCAATCATATACAGCCAGATTCCCCATCTCGCAACTGCCGTAATTCTCTTCGTTCGAGCTACTAAAGCCACTAAGTACAATTACGTGCAAAAGTCCGATAATAGGACAACTCGGCATGTATTTAGTTCTCTTCTAATCTTAGCGATGAAGTGATGCACAGTTTCTAATCACTAGCAGAACTTTAATAAAATTATATAACTCAGGTAGAATTGAATATAGAGGAAACTATCGGGCTTTAACCTGGAATGGCATCGCACGATCAAAACTTCTAACCACCAGATGAGTCAGGGCCTTTCCCTCATTGTGAGAGGTATATGTGGTATGGATATGTAGAGGTGCTAGGGTTATGGTAACAAAGCAATATTTAGCCATGAAAAACACCACGTATGTACATAACTTAAATGGAGTAAACGATAAAAGGCCAGACTAGGTTCCTTGAACATTCATAAAGGCTCTTAACTAACATTTATGTTTATTTATCTTGGACTAGTCTAAGAAGGTGGAATGCAGGTCTTCTAATTTCCGCTCTATATGACAGTTCCGAACATTGCACAAGACATCCCCCGTCTTAAGCTTGCTGGGCTAGATTCTCTATGGTCGCCCAAGGCTGGCACCGCCTTTGCCACACTTCCTACATCGACATTGCTGGGCTTCCACCGGGACCATGTTCCTGGGACCACTGCACTGACAGTAGCCCAATAGTGGAGACTGCAGGGCAGAATACAAAAGCTCTTTGACAAACTCTGGACATTCAATAACCAGCTCATCAAACGCCTCTCGGACAATAGACAAGGTCGTTGGCCCGTCACCGCTCAGAACGTTCCTTGCGAATGCCAGAGCGGGATCTCGGAGGTCTCGAGATGTCCCTGGTGTCAAGTCGTAGACATATGGTATGGAAGAGAAAAAGTCGTTGATATACAAGTCCCCCTGTAGGACTTCACAGTATTTCTTTGTGGACAGATGCCTGAGACCTTCGATATCGTACTTGTCTCCTATAGAATACATGATGGCATGTATTGAGAGACTCGAATCGCCGTAAGTGTCTGGTTCTTCATCCGCCTCACCTGTTTCTAATGAGTAGTCGCCCGTATAAAGATAGTCCACCATAAGCTGCACCATATCGGATTCATCAGAAGTCAGGTCATATGTACCAGACAATGCTTCCTGGTGGTCATTAGTCGTGATGAATGTGATCCCAAGAGAGTTGATACCTTAAATTGACCAGTACATGCTGCACGAAAAACTGGTGACTGGCTACATATGATAATCTTGTGGACTCGAATATCTCGCCCTTGACAAGTAAAAGTGAAGTCGGTGGACTCGCCATCTTTGCGTGCTCTGTCGAGCTAGTAAGTAACTGTAATCTCTTTATGAGGGGACATGCACCACATACTGGCCATTGCTTGCTCTGGTCTCCTGTACGCCCATGTCTGGTTATATGGGCAACTGACGAGTTTGTATTTATTCCGCGTAACTCAACCAACTAGAAGGAAGACGGGCGAAGGAAGAGAAGAAGCCACAATCGATACGCCCGAACTTTATCTAAGGTGGAAAATAAAAGAAATAAAAATCCAATCAACAGCGTTCCAACGATTCATTGTTCTTTAAGTACTGGCCGCTAGCATGGGGACTGATTCATGCGCTGACCTCACCGACTCGGAATTTAGTGCTCAATTTGGTTAATTGACAGGCCTAGCGGCACAACCATTGCGCCAATGGCAATAAAGTTCACAAGCATCTCATGGGACCACCCGAAATCCATCACGCTGTCATCTATTTCGCCTGCAATTTTTACCGGTATTGTAGGCTACATTATGGCTGTTCGTTCTGGCAGTGTAGTTAACTTCATCCATGTTTTTGGAATGCGAAACGAAACTCACAGGTTCTCATGAGACCTCTCTATATCTGACTCTAGGTACTGGCTGGGTATGCGATATTCTCGGTGGTAATTCTACTCTCCTGATGCTCGTCGCGGTGGAAAGGATTGTTAAATATGAGAAAGAGAAACAACAAGCCAATGAACTTTACAGCGATAGCGATGTCAGCACAGAACTTCGTCACAGATTAAAGTGCAAGTGTACTAATGATGGGAAGGTATTGGACCATTTCATATCATTGAAATCTCGCTGAGTAGGATAAGAGGCAAATGCTTGTAATCTTGGTATGCGTACGGAGTAGTGGGTCCAAAATCCTAACCAATATTCTGGCAGCCACCCGTTGCCCAAGCCATGACAGACCATATGCTCTTCGTCTTACTGCTGGATTTGATCAGGATCTTACCTGTATGACGAAATAACTTGGCACACAGTCAGCACTTATTTCATTGCGGTCTGAATTGGGATCCATACCCGGTAATTGCGTCAGCTGACACCGCTGAGACTGTTTATAAAGGACAACAGATCCGCCAGATAAAGGCTACCCTCTTGAGTAATTAATATATTGAGCAAACTTAAACTCCTGCAAACGCAACAATGCCTTCTTCACATGAACTCCGAAGCGCTATCGAACACACAACGCGACAATTCCTGGGCGCTTACAAAGACGCCGGAGAGAAGAACGACCCAGCTATCATCAACCGCGACGTGACCGACTCATGCAAGCGTTACTTCCTACCTGCCGGCGTTCTTGAACTATATGGAGCTCCTGCGGACTCCGCCTTGGACAACGCTGCATATGAACAAGGGATGGCAAAGGATCTCGAGAAGGGTCGGGTCACACGGACTCAAGTCTTCAACCTAGCAGTAGATACTGAGTCACGCAAGTCGGCGGCAACTACCATCACGGATATGACGTTCAAAGATGGTGACACAGTGGTGATGGAGCATTCTTGGGTGCTGGACTTCAATGAGGATGGGTCTAAAGTTAGCAACGTTGTCGAGTTCTGTGATATGGACGGGCTGCGCAAGATGTTTGCCAAGGTATACACTGCGACATAAAAGCGGATTATGTGTTTGTATGAAGCTTAAAACCTAGGATTGGTTGGCATTTGTTTGCGTTATGTGACAGAATGGACTTCCCACGTGTGCAGATGAACTTCTCCAGATGAGCCACTTCCAAGCAGAAACGCAAAGTTTGAAATATGTCCAGTTTTATGAAAACTACTTCAAATGATATGGGTAATGCCATTGATGTAGGACGGAGATCCAACAGATACGAGCATTAGCTTCAATGGTTGCCACGATAGTGAGCTCATTCCGTCTTGCGATTCAAATGCTGACAAGCGGGGCGAAGGCAGCACTTTTAAGCACAGGCAACCACATTACAATAACCACTATAAAAGACCATTGAGAAATACCACTTAAGCCTTCCGACATTGCAAATAAAACAAGCTCATTTCCGAGTATTAGTCTGTTGCTAGTCATTGACCCATAAATTGTTGTCCGAGTCTGCATTTCCCACCAAAAACACACAATGGCGGTCAGCGAGATCGCTCGTGTTGCTGTCAAACCCGGCATAAATATCATCAACCCAGAAACACCAGATGGCCGCATTCTAGCCAGCATTTTGGGAGGGGCGACTACACTGGTGGGAGGCCCTCGAAAGGTCTTTTGGGGTTTAGAAGTTCTCAACCCCTCAATGCTATGGATTTTGTTCGACTGGGAATCTGTTGAGCAACAGCAAGACTTTAAACTGTGAGCAGAATATTTTCTTTTGGCTTAATTCCGTCCCTAATGCTGACTCACGCTATAGGTCTGCACCGGACGCTCTAAAAGAATTCTCGAAAATATGTCTGTACTCAGAGTTCATCACCAACATAAATCTCTCGCCCTCCTCGGATGTCCTCTGTGGTCCCATCACTGAGCTCATGATGATTCACGTCTCCAAGAACTTGTCACAAAGCGAGAAGGAAGAAGCATCAGAAAAGATTATTCACATTACAAGTGAATGTTTTGGAAATTCCCAGCATATTAACAAATTGGCTCATGGGTGGATAGTACAAAAGAACGTGCCTGGGCAGCGACTGATAGTGGATGCTGGCGGTGTCTTTATGGTCTTCATTGGCTGGGCAGGGTATATGAAGCAAAAGACGTTCCATGAGACTCCAGACTATCAGGAAACTGTCAGGGCTATACGTACTCTGAAAGGGATAATTGGTTTCCAAAGTCAGAGTGTTAACTTTTCCTCTAAACGATCAGAGGAACAGGGCCAGTAATTAGATGAATGTCAAATTATCCTGACAATTAAATACCACGGGCCTAATCAACCTGATTTTAAATGTGAACCCCAGGCAAAAGTGCAGCCTAGTTCAGGCGCGATATAAAGAATTCCACACGTGGAGTTGATATTGTTTTATGGAACTAAAAAGGAAGGTCTCGGAGGGAGTCGAACCCTCGCTGGCGGAATCAGAATCCGCAGTCATAACCGTTAGACCACGAAACCAATGAGCAACGTCGAAATAAAGTGCACGGTCACGGGATCATGAATCGTTTGTGCAAAATTTTGACCAACTCTCCCAGCAGCCCTCATATCTAATCTTTGCTACTGGGTATCACGCTCTTTGACAAGAAACAGGTAGTACGGTTATGGTAAGTTGTATACATTCTAAACTATCTATAGGTAATAAACATGGTAGAAAAAGCGTTCAGTATCAAAAAGCCGAGAAGAACATGGAGAGCCCAAGTTGTTCTCGGAGGGATAAAAACACACACAGTACTATACATATAAGAAGAAGAAATGGGGTGAATCATCGAAATCCTCGTACAGATATTAGATCCAGACTGAAAAGCCAGACAGGTGATGGAGTATTCAGAGTTGAATACTCTAGTTGGAATAATGGGCGACGTATCCGACTTCCATCATACTTCCGTAGCCATCACAAGTGTTGCCGTTCGGGTATCCGGGCTATATGTTGTTAGTTTACGGATACAAGTATGTATATGCAAGTAACTTACCCAAGTGCCACCAACAGCAACGTTCAGGATGAAGTACATAGGGCTATGGCACAAAGTATTCCAAACTCCTTCGTTGTTGATCCTGGAGCCTGAGATCTGGTGGAACTGCTGCCCATCCAGGAACCAAGTAATAGTCTCGTCGCGCCAGCTGCTCTTGTTTCGGTTGAACTCGATCCTCCATGTGTGCCAACTCTGATCTGGGATCGGGATGGTGCCACCGATACCAGTGCCCTCGTTGCAGATACCACCTGGGTAGACATCACAGTGAGCAGTCCCGTAACCAGTGAGTTGACCGTTGACGGTCTCCATAGCGTCGAGTTCGCCACATGCAGGCCAGCTACCGCCATTGCGCAGGGAATTTCCCAGCATCCAGAAAGCAGGCCAGATGCCTTGCTTGTTGGCAGTGGAGCATGTACCGAATCGAATGGCAGCCTCGACTCTGGTGATCTTGCCGGCCTGGGGCGTGAGAACGTACTTGCTCTCGACACGGCCAGAAGTCCAGCCTTGGGCAGCTGAAGAGTCTCGCCACGGGACAAGTTGAAGGGTATTGCCCCCACTTCGCTGAAGGTTACGAGTGGATGCGGTATAAACCTCAAGCTCTGCGTTGACATTCAGATAACCCTGGATGATGTTCCAGTTTCCAGTATCAGGGAGTGTTCCGCTTGAGCCAGCAAAGTTGTCCTGCCAGTTTCTGTTGAACCCGCTGTAGGCTGGAGCATCCCAAGCGAGGGTCTTGGCTGCGAGAAAGAACAAAGAAATGAATACTGGCTTTGAAAACATGATGATATGAATAGTTCTAGTAATACTCTGTCAGTGGGTTGGAGATGATGATGAGAATAATCTTGGGAATATTACGCTACTGCCTCTACTTTATAGGATGAGGGATGGAAAATTCCATCATCTCTTTCTAATCATGGTTTACTTCTGATCATCTTTTCGGCATGGTATGTGAGAACCATGAGCGGTAGGCAAGGGCATGCCTCAGGGAGTTACGGTTGTCTGATCTATTGTTTGAACCCGGGTGATGTTGTCAGTTCGCAGGGTGGAACTCGTGGATTAATGTCCACTGTTCATCCAAACCCTTTTTTGGATGCAAATGGGATTTGGTGTCTTAATATTTACTCAAACTGACTGGAGTCGCTGTCCAGACGAGTTGAGAAACATAGTCATTATTCACCATAAATGATCTAATGTACATGGAGCCCTTATTCCCTTTTGAAAGTGACTTAATGGTGTGACCAAGCATAGCGTTACATTATTATCATTATGGAAAGTGTCCGTCACTTTCATTCTTCCCTAAGGCAATATAGCCTGAATGCAATGTTGGCTATTCTGACCTATCTTCCTTTTCTTTACCCCAACCTTACTGCTTTGCGCTTCTTACTAATATAGTTACTGTGCTAATAGAATGAGCAATAAGAATAGAGAAATGTTTGAGAACTTTGCAATGAGAAGATTTATTTCTGCTGATGATTTCAATCCCATCAGCTCAGGATTTGGAGATTCTGAGTAGCGCTGGATTAGAGTTTGATGATTTTTCTCATCATTTTGTCTCAACTGATCATGTGCTTGGTGTGGAAAACTCCCCGATCACATGGCAGAACTTGGGGAATGACTTGTTCATGAGCCGGGACGGAACGGGCACGAGGCAAGCAAATCCTCTTCTGTGTAGATCGAAAGTGAAAAAGCTTGCTCTGATAGTTAGTCTACTCGATGGGTACTGATGTATCCTTCGTACTTGTCATCATGGACAACGACAATCAATATGATAATATCTACTTGGAGCAACGGGGCAGAAAGTGTGGCTCGTTAGCGGCTACCCACGCGGCTTGGGCCGCAGCATTATGACAGCAGCTCTTACTCGCGGCGATGAGGTGATAGCCGCAAGCCGTAGAAGCGTTGATCTGGATCATATCAAGAACACTGCAAATGTCAACGTGCTTTCGCTTGAGGCTAGCTCAACGAAAGAAGTGCTTGATCAAATGGCCCAAGATGCTTTTTTTGCCTTCGCTTCTATTGATGTTCTGATCATCAGCGCAGGCTATGCTCCCAGGGCTGAGGGAGTAATTTAGCTGGATGTGCAGCAATTTCATAAATTAGAATAGTATCATATATGAAACCCTCACTTGTCCGCTTCAAAAATCACCTTGGTCACCTCCATCGCATCAAACATCCTGTAGCCTTCCACAGCCTCACTCAAAGGCATGATGGTTTCTGTCATGAAGCTATTCACACTTATCAGCGGTGTCACATAGGTGGGAAGGGAATGCTTACCCTAGCAGATGCTGCTTTTTCTCAAGTAGACTCAATGCTTCCGGAAAGATGCCTGTTGAATCTCGATTAGCCAACCGGTCTTATAAATCGTAACACTGTCCCTACTTCGAACTGGACATCGGCCCATCTTGACTGTGAGATTCTTGCCATAGGCTTGGTTTCCAGTCCAAGGAATATCTCCATTGTGGACACCAACACTCGATATGGTGCCCCAGGGTCGCAAAAGCTGGAAACCAGTCTCGAGCGCTGAGCTGTGCCCAACAACTTCGATAACAACATCTGCACCTCGGCCGTTGGTGAGTTCCTTGACTCTCTGGGCTAGCCCATCACTCTGTGTTTGGTAGTTCCATGGCTCCGCTCCCAGATCTTTGGCAGTTTCGAGTCTCGATGCGATGCTATCCACAGCTAGCAGAGCCTTGGGCTTGTACTCCAAAGCAGCAATGATGGCACAAAGTCCCACAGGTCCACATCCGATGGTAACCACAACGCTTTCCCGAGCTACCTTGGGCTCGAGTGCACCAAGCGCGTTATGGGCGGCAAAATATCCTGTCGGAAAAATATCTGCCATCAAGCAAAGCTTGACTTCGTCGATTTCCTTTGGGGCTTTGATGACGGTCGAGTCTGCCAGCGGGACCCTGACATACTCTGCCTGGGCGCCGTCGAGGAGTGGACATCCAAACAGCAGACATTTATCACATCGCGAAGAGAAGCCGCGTTTGCAGTAAAAACATTCTCCACAGCTGACAGTAAAGGGACACACAATCGCATCACCTTTGGCGAATCCTTGTACCGCCGAACCAACCTCGGAGATAACGCCAGTGAATTCATGGCCCATGATAAAGCCAGGCTTAGACGCCTGGTGGCCACGAAATACATGTAACTCGCTGAGACAATGCTTTAGTAATTTTTCATGGACTCGACTGAAAATCTTACCTGCCACATAGCGCGGTATATCGCACCTTGACGATGACGTCCCGAGGATCCTGGATGGTGGGGACAGGGCGATCCTCCACGACGACACTCTTAACTCCCTTGAGAACAAGGGCACGCATGGTTGAGAATGATAAGTGAGAGAGTTATTCCGAAGATTCAAGATTCAATACTAAGGTCATCCAAAACCGTGAGGTCCGTCAAGCATTTGGCGACAACAAAAGGGACTCGTTTTTACCCCGCTATTTATAGATTCTCGTATGATGCATGCCGCACTGTTACCGAGGTATCTTACCCGAATCCATCAGCCTTCCTGACATGTCATTGTGGCGCATTGGCAGTCTTATGTGCTTCTAACTCAAGCCCCTTGATTTCAAGCCAGCTATCTCCAAGATCTAGCTATTCCATAGGCAGCTAATCTAGTTTGCACACCACAGGACGGGTGCTTTTACAGCTAAAAAGCAGTATTGGCCATTCTCCCATGGCTCTACAGATACGCAACAACTATGAAGGATGTGGCTCATTACCAGTAAATGAGATACCTATCACCTTATTAGCATTCACTCTATCGTGTCGTGGATTTTGGAAGAAAAAAGAAAATGCTCACCCAAGGTTGGATGTGACAATATTGGACCCGTCAAACTTGGGATATAATGTTCCTTCGACCAAGACATAATATTGTCCCAGTTTCGGCATTGGTGCTCTGTTCTCATACTGGGCCACGGCCACCTATAGTCATCTTTCCATCCGTACGTGTGCAACGACACATCGCCATGACACATGATTACCTGGCGAAGCAGGTCAATACAATGATCGAAGTGCTCGTGCTGGTCCGCAAGAGGATTTGGATCATGGTAGTAGTCTGAGTAGTACGACTTCCGGATTTTGTTAACGCAATGGAGTGTGTGAAACACGTCAAGCGTTACAAGATAACCTCCTTGCGAGTCATGTAAGGGAACAGAAGTAGTGTTTGCCTTCTCTAGGTCTTCCTTCTCGACACGCAGGTTATTATCTAGAATTGGCTTTGTTAGTACAAATCTTTTGAAGGGCTTATAGGTCAGCCATACAATGCAGAAGCTCATCCCATGCAGCGTCCTGCTCTGGTCGCGGTGGGCCTCTGTACTTGCCGTTGTCGGCAAGGTTATGAACGATTGTCTGTTTCTCGTAATGTATTACTGCTTGTGCAGGAGCTGAGAGGTTTTATCAGAGTCACATTCCCACTGGAAGCCGATCGCAAGGTGTCTTACAATATGGTAGACTCTTGTCACAGCTACATATTCTCTCCTTTATATTCACACTCCATATCCACAGGAGGACAGTCAAGGCGCTGTAAAAGACAAGAGCCCCAACATGAAGATAAGTTTTGATCCTCGAGTTGCGAGATGATTTGGCTGATATTGAATAAAGCGACGGCTTTTCCTGCAGTTGGTCTTCGCTTAGTAGACTCTCTGTATCTGGAGACGCAAGAGAGCTATAGTCTGCTGCTGAAGATCGATGGGAAGGCATCGCCGCAGTGTGAAAGTGCGATGGTCCAGAAACCTCGATGATCCAAAGACGGATTGAGTTGGAACGAAACAGTCCCTATCACGGGCCTAAGCAAATAAACGAGATATGCAATCAGACAAACCTGGCGCACATCCGTAAGCGCTTATCTTTGCACCTGGCTGTCACTGGCACACTGTCTAGCGTATGTTCGGAAGGATTCATGCAGAGGGTCGCGTGCCAGGTAAGCAGGGTGTAGTAGTAGCAAATCTTATGTAAGGTTACATCTAATTCTTTACATGATTGCAATCCGATGATCGACAAACTTCCCGTGGTTGCAATGCCAACGCGCAGTTCGGTACAAAACTTCCGACAATACGTCACCCGAAAGATGTAGAATAACAAAAAGAATATTATACATCAATATTTAGAAGATCTTAGACATAAGATTAGCTATAGTTATATAGTACGATATAAAATAAATATAGTATACTATAATTTATCTAATATTACATAAAGTGCGAGAAAGAAGAAGTTGTCGGAGGTTTTGTACGCCAGTCTTATCCTGGTAGTATATTGATAAGGCTTCTTTACGTACACACGATCCAGAAGGTAAGCCAGTTCTGACCATTGCATGCTGACAAAAATTATCGCGCCGTGCTTCAAAGCTGACACAAGATTACAGAACACAATGTAGCAGACAAATTTAAATCTCAATTTTCGAACTGTGACAGAACCATCGTTATTATCCGTGCTCATTCTCAATTCATCCACCTTAGCTATATACCGAAAAATGTCCTCACACCTAATCCTTGCGCTTTCCCCATCCAGCCTGGTTGTTATACAAGATATCAGGACTCTGTTTCTCGGAGCGCTTCCCCCACCCAGCTTGGTTATTGTACAGGATGTCTGGGCTTTGCTTCTCAGAACGCTTTCCCCATCCGGCTTGGTTGTTGTACAGAATATCGGGGCTCTGAGCTTCAGAACGTTTGCCCCAGCCAGCCTGGTTGTTGTAAAGGATATCAGGGCTTTGGGCCTCAGAGCGCTTGGCACTTTCGGCGCTCTGGGGTTGGACGGGCGCCGCAATGGAAATGCCGAGGAAGGCAAAGACGATGGGGAGACTGAACTTCATGTTGAGATTGAATGAGGTGGATTGGGAGTAGTAGGTTTGAACTGTATGATTCTGAGGAATGAGTTGTTGTTGGTACGTCAAGATATTTCTGTTTGGGATGGTCGAACGGGGCCAGTATCTATATGATGTCTGTTCGTACATAGCTCATGGCAAGAGAGATCACCGGAACGTTGCAATTCGGTAGGTTTCATATGGACTGATTGAGCGGTTGAGGTCAACTTCTCACATTTCAGTTCCTTCTATCACAACTCAGTCTTCAAGCAGCTAGACCTAAGTGTCGATGCAACCTAGAGTCATGGAGCTCTGAGTAATGTCTTAAATGTGGTAATCGGCCCTTCTTGCATGTCTACGCAGAACTTCTTACTGATTGGAATACTCTTCTTTGTTGACGCACTCGGGAGGATAGACGATGAGTGACGCCATGAAAAAGTCACTCGCGGGGTATCGTGACTTGGATAAGCGGCGTTCAGCATGATGCTGTAGTCTTAATCCTTCGGATGAAAGACAAGCTCATGATTCGCTCCTTGACGAAGATCCTATCATGTGTTGGGGTAGATCATAGCTTCTTTGGATGCAAGCGCAGAGATTAGAGATGGGATGATGAAACATTCAAATCCTGCATCCTTCGGATATGCAGCCCTCTGGAAGCAGAAATGTAACCTTCCCTTGACATAGCTGCTGTCAATAACCAAAGTTCCATTTTAATATTCTTCGTACAGTAGACTCCACACAGTACAGTCCTCAGGCTGGACAACGGAATTACTTTGGTGAGGTGACCATGCTTCCCTCCTCTTCACGTATAACAGTCGATATTGTGTAGTCTTTCCGACTCTGCGACTACGACTTATCTTAGTATTGGCATAGCTTTCGACGAACTACCACCAATGGAGCACGACAAGAGCCAAAGGTCATCAGAAGAGGCACCTTTCCTCGTAGATGAGGAGAAGGACGTCTTTCCAAGTCCAAGTCGTCCTTCAAGATGTGATAGATGGGCACATCTCTTACCCTACTCCGGCGCAATCAATATAGCACTGATTCTAGTTCTGATTGTCGCTTGGGGTTTCCAGGGCCATAATCCAAGAAAGGCATATATTCCTGACGAGATCTATTGTAAGCCATAACTCTCTATCGAACGTGCGTTTCTAATACTGCCACAGCACCAGCGCAGTCAGCTGTCGAATATGAGACAGTGGTTTTCAGCGGTGGCTTACGAGAAGAAGTTTCCAAATTTCGAGGATCCACCAGTGATGTTGACGATGAGTGGGACACGCTCTACAACAGTGAGTTGCATCATTTGCACAATACAGCACGGGATATGAGCACTGACTATTTCGCCTGCAGAGGTTTTGATATCTCAGATCTCTCCAGAATCTGCCGCAAAGCTTCCAAACGCTACAACGCCATTCACAAACGATACAAGTCACTACATTGTTGAGCTTGACGTTTTCCACCAGTTGCACTGCCTCAACATGTTGCGGAAGCTAGTCTATCCCGACGTGTACACCATGGACTTGACGTCGGGTTCAGAAAAGGCCATTGACAACATCTTTCACATGGAGCATTGCTATGAGCAGCTGAGGCAATCACTTCAATGCTCCTCTGATATTAGCACAATTTATTGGGAGTGGAGTGAGAAAAAACAGAGGATGTTTGGCAATGTCAGGACAACGCATACTTGTAAGAACTTTGGGAAGATCAGAGATTGGGCGGTTGAACATAAGGCTAAGACGGACTTGGACTTTTACAAACGCGTTGAGGGAGCACCACTGTTACAAGAATAGAGCTGATCGAGCTTTTTTGTGAAGAGATCTATTTGAATTTACTGCAATGTGGCTATTATTTTCGTGAGAGGTCAAACTGGTACAAATATGGAGTGATACTTTACTTTCTTGAAGTAAGCCTGGGCTCTTTTGTAACTATAAAGCCGATGAATCACGATATATTTTCCTCCATAAATGACATTCACCATCAACCTCGCCCGCGGTTCAGCCAACCAACTACTTCGCACACTTGGGATATTTTACAAAGACCTTTGTACCAGAGTCCTTCATTCCCCCAGCATCACCTCCTATCATCTTCACACAATGGCTTGTATGGTGATAATTTGCTGTGTAAGAATCGAGTTCCTTCGTTGGATCCAACATCACCCTATGCAGGCGCTTCCACACATACATGCAGTGAGTGACATGCCAGTCAAATGTCGTCACAAAATGACCATAGTCGCCAGCACTGAACTCCTCCATTGTGAGGTTCTGGCCTGACGCTGCTTGAAGAGGCCAGTTGCGGCCCTTATACATGTTCTTGGTGTCTTCTTCGTCGTCCTCTGCTAGGCAGGACTTTGGCAGCCAAGCGTGAAGAACAATGCTGTATCGGCAACCTTGAGCTCTTGCTTCTTCAGGGGAGTTGCCACAGTCGCCGTGAGACCAAGATATTGGGAGACCGGTGACCGGATCAGAGCCGCTGCGAATCTCCGGCAGTATGCGTGCGACTGGCCTGGCTGGTAGCATTATGATTGAGAAGCATGCCGCGATGAGTCCCATTGTAAGCAGTCCAACAAGGAATGAGATAAGCGCCGTGATGCGAGGCCTTTGTCGCTCCACAGGCCTCTCATAGCCTTCAATATGGTCGTCGCCGGTATCAGGGATCTGTTTGTACTTGACAGTCTCAGGCATAGTTGGAAAGATTGTTTTGCTTTCGTGTATGGAGTGTCGAGTTACAGGCGGCTTTTTGGTGCTGGAAGACTTTTGATCTCAGACAACTTGGGAACCGGCCCGAGGTTGATTAGGATAGCGTATGTAACAATCGGAGCAGCCATATGTCGTGATTCAATAATTAAATGGCTATCAGATAGTACCGTATAAAAGGCCAGTTAATTATACGGTGTAATCCCGTGTCACTGCAGATCCGCCACCCAAGATCCGGATGGTGGCACAGGGTCACATCCGACTAAAGTGATTATCAACAGGCGATCCACGGCCTTGGCTGATATCGTCAGCTCAACCTATATGCCGTATTACCGGAACTCTACTCCCTCCAAAATTAGGTGGGTTGATGGTGGAAGGTGACTGTGACATATGCGGGGTTTTGCAGGATTCTTGAGGTTGCATCTCGATTTCAACGTAACCTCGTCTATCTAGACCCCGCTATCAAGACCGAGTATTTCCATCATGTGTCTCTGTTCGGCTTCCGATTCCCGAGTATTCTATGCGAAGTACACGTTACATGGCATTCCTAAATGTGCAAAAACACACATCATAATTGATACTTGGTGGGAATGTTTTGCTTGTTTTGCTTACTTGTTATACTATCTGTATTAGATATCTAGTTCGCTAGCTCGAGCTATTTATCAAGAGGTTGATAGATGATGCGGGCAAAGGCGATGCTCCAGTGGGATAAGCTAGAGAGTAGAGACAGGTTAAGAAAATGGTTTCTTTGTCTGAGTCCGCCAGCTCTATGACCGAACGCTGGCCCTATAGTTCGGACCTACTTCGCAATGACTCGAAAGGGCTACAGACGTGCGCGCCTTAATTTACTCGTCCTTTGACATAGATCCGACGAGGGTAAAATGATATTAGGAGCCACCAATAGGTGAGTCTTGAGACTGGTAGCAAACGCAACAACAATAGGAGGCGTCTCTCTAGCATTTTGAGGCCTGATAGAGATACTAGTTTCTCGTAGTGAAGTCTCTCTGTGAATCCGCACCAGAGTTATAAAAGGAAAATAAGTAGCGGCAGAGGTTCAAGCAGATAATAGAGAATGAGCGAGTAAGCAAAATTCTAAGCGACCCGCGATTTGAACACTTCAGGATTGTTACCTCTTCTAAGGTAATACCGCGATTTATTCACAAAGTACATTTAGACCGTTCATTTCGCCCGTGGTCGATCACTCTGAGATAGCTCTGGAGATCGCCCTCGATATTCTTACGGTGTCTGCCGTTATCCTGACCACCGTTATCGACGCATGAGTCTCATATAGACCAGCTACCAGTAAGCTGGCCAGATACCTTGGTTGTTGGCGATGGAGTATATCCCATCGGCGGTCTCGACTCTGGTGGCTTTGCCGGCATGGGACGTGAGAATGTCCTTGCCAAAAGAATTGGGGTTTCTGGCTCCACTAATCTAAACTCTGAATTTGTTCTACATCACAAAATACAGAAGTTAGATTTCAATTTCATACGTTGTCCATGTCCTGTAATATTTCTTGCCTCAATTTACACCATATCTAGACTTGCGATCTTCTCACAGATTTAATTGACACTTCAAACTGGTCTTCATTTCTATCCCGCCATTACTCTATACTCATTATATCAATTCCCACACTTCATTCTCATTCCCAATTAATTACGCCAGCGCCTCATTGTCAGAATCCTCATCTCAATCTGGTATCTCGCGCCAGGGAGGGTATCTCAACGCTCTCTCGTGCTGCTCCAAAACCTCCTCCCATGGTTTCAACTCCAACGTGAGATTCTCACCAGTCGTGATCTCAATTGTACGCTTCAGTCGAGACTTCTTTGGGGGCACTGGTGAGATTTGTTCATCTGTCGCTCGCTTCGGTACAGTAGCAACACAGGGCCGGTGAGGCCTGAGCCAACGAAGCGTCGTGATTCTAGTATCAAGTTAGAAGCTGGACAAGGTCAGAATAATATGACCAAGTACTTACACGATGTGGTTTTGAGCCCAGGTGGACTTTCAGGCCATGTACCTTCTTGTAATCTCGGCGGTAGCAAGACAGGCCAACGACACGGCACACTGTGTGTGGACCATCCAGTTCCCAGTTGATCTCTGAGTTTGGCAAATGATTACACAGAGGCTCGGCTCATCGTTTCACTGAAAATCTTCTGACAACAGAAAGTCGTGCAGCTTGCTCAGCCATGATCTCGGTCCCTAACAGAAAAGTTAGTAACAAGAAGAAGTCATGAGCAGAATGAACTGACAGTGTCGACTCTCATCACTCTCAAGTTCTGTACAAGTCGAAGTCTTAGGCGAATTGTTCGCCTCTTGGAACTGAGAAGCGTCGGGTAAGTCGTCAGGCCAAAGAAGTTCGGTGTTGGCGTCAATTGTGGTAGGGCTTTCATTCTGAACGTGCGACATGATTATGAACTTGTACAATTTTCTTTTTTAAAAAAATGACATCAAATAAAATATGGCAATAACAGCGCTGCGGCGGAATTCGGTACAGGTAGTTTGGTGCGAGGTGTTCATGTTTCTGCGGCTGTTGGGAATTTGGGAGTTTGGGAAGGAGCGAAACATGGTGGATACCGAGCAAGGCGCATTTTGGACACAAGCTGAAGAGTGTGCAAAATGTTCAGAGCCATGGAAAAGACAATTAGAGAAATGAAATATCAAGATAAGTAAAGTTCGTAATTCAGTAGTCGTGACTGATTGAATTTGGCGGCTTCTCCTGGTGCGACGGAGTGTTGAAGACCAAGATCAAGCGCCCTCGGTGTCTGGAAGTGGTCACAAACCATATGGCTTAACGATTCTAACGGCACAGCACAATTGTTAGCAGCAGAGGCATTCATACTCAAAGAACGAAATATATAAGATGTCCCGCGCCCACACAATTGCTGTATTAAAAATGCAAACCATTCTAAGCCCGTTAACTACTGAATTCTCCTACCAACCTCTGATATTCAACACCCGCGAAAATGAAGAGCTCCCTAGTGTCCATATCCACTCTTGCCACATTGGCAAGTTATGCGATTGCCGAACCTTGCGCGACGGGTCTCAACTATTGCGGGTATAACCTTGTGAGAAAAGGTATGAGGTCCCTTTCCACTGTGGAAGTTCTCAGGCTATCACGATTTACTGTTTCGGCGGTTGTAAAACTAATTCGAGTTCCATCAAGGTCACTACAGGGAGGAGATAGCTCGCGAGCTTCTCAAACATCACCGAGATGTCGATAATTTCAACATGTATCACAGCTTATTCTCTTGTGGAGCAGGTGGTGTTGGCTGGATTGGATATTTGGAGACTTGTTATGGGGGCTGTGTCGATGGTGGGCCGGGAAAGAGCGATTGGTGTTGATTGATGAGGAAGAAAAAGGTGAAGCGTCTTTGGTTTGAGAAAGCCCTGATGAGGAGATGCTGAGAATCTCGAGAATTGTGATAGTGACCGGGTTAGGAAGCTGATTTAATAGAGAGGTTGGAGAATGAATGCTTGCATCATTCTTAAGCGGAAATCCGATATATATCAAACATTTATGAAGACAGGTCATAGTTTATGTCTAAACCTGGTTGAATATTTACTCATCTAGCCTAAAAGTGTGCCAAGGGAATGAGAATACTTTGCGCAGAGTAGGCATGGAAAGTACCTTGACTGCTTGAGCCGACGATGGTCTTGTTTCTAGTTACCTTATCATGTAGGCAGCAGGGAACAAGGGACATTTAGCAAGGTACTTTGTCAAACGCTGACCTGGACTGTCGTATTGAGTACGTCGCCAGAAAGTCAGTGTGGCTCTCCCCACAAGTACAGTAGGTAGGCAAAAGTACCGACAAATTTCTCTGTTCTAAACTTTATATAAGATAATACAAGTTATAATAAACTCTCTTATTTTATGCCAGCTTTTATATAAAGTCTTCTATAATTTTAACCTAAGATGACTTCGAAATATTCTAGTTATTATTTATTTTATATATCTCTATATATATTACTACCTTATAGTTTCCTTGTTATTGGAAACCTTTCACGGGACTGTGCCTATTCTGGCTTGAGTGTAGAACGCTGTAAACGGGCTGTAGAATTCAGAAATATCTAACTCAAAATTCAAGACACCATCACTCAGCTCTTACAGGCCATGTCTGAGCTCCAACATCTAAAAGGCCCAGAACATAGCGCGAAATTGCCACCCGTCATGCTCAAACAACACTCGATTATCATCACGATAAACATTCCACTTCTCGCCCTCCTTGTCCGCAAATCCGACTCTTGTATAGAGCGGTGATCGTCCAGCATCTTCAGCCAAGTTCCACTTTATGACGTGTCCGCTTCCACCAAAAGTAGCTGTGAGTGATTCGTTAACAAATGTGTGTTGGAAGTTTAGGGAATTTCAAGCCCGGCTATTGCGTGAGATAGACAGCAGAGAGAGAATGTGAAAGGCTGCACAAGTAAGAAGGGCAGGAACGGGAGCCACATACCTTCTCCGCCATTTTCCCACCAAGCAAAAGATCCATTGGAAACTTCGACGTAGGTATCAGGCTGATGACCGTCATTGTTACCGAATTGCGAGTAATACGCAATTCCGGAAGCTTCGAACCCGTTCCGCTCACGATTGATGAAGTATACGCCGTCTGTAGTAGTACGCTGAATACCCTCCTTGGGGTATAGTCGCATGGCAAAGACCTTGTCAAGGTTGGAGATGACTCGGTTCCATGGTGCGGAGGAGCCATCGAGTGTCATACTAGCATCGTAAGAGTATTGCCTTGGCACAAATTAGCACACAAAAACCAGGACCAGTGTCTAGTACTCAAGGCAAACAGAATACCGGATTTGAGAGGGATAGGTACAGGTAGAGGGGACTTACATGATAGATGTTCGGTCGTATCTCGAGTTAATGACGTCCTCCTGCTTCGCGGATGCAAAGAGGTTGAAATCAACTGCACCCTGGTCCCAGTTATAGACCCTCTTATAATACTCATACACTACCGGTTTGTTCCATTTGATGTTAGCAACTGGAGACGCCTGCTCATGGATGAAGCCAAGCGCGTGGCCAAATTCATGACAGACAGCTGTACTAAACTCCAAATCGCTCATATCGTCAGTCATTCCACCGTAATTCATGGTTGGCTGGTCCTGGCTGATGTCATGGCAATTGGTGCCAATGTACGACCAGTAGCCATCTCGGTCAAAAGAGACCCGGATGTCGGAATCACCTGGGGCGTCACGCTCCATCCATTTGAAGGTGATGTTCGCATAACGACTCCATTCATTTGCAAACTACGCTGAATCAATATTTGTTTCGGATCGTCGGACAAGTCTCCTGTCCGATGGAATTTATTGTGTGAATGGTTACCTGCATGACCTTGCTGCGGACGAAGTCGCTCTGTCTATTCGGAACTCTTTAGTAAATGTCAAAGCATTGAGGCTAGAATGCGGCATACCCCCACATGTTGACAACAATCTCCGATCCGTTTGGCCAATAATACTCCTTCTCGAGGGCCAGGCGATCTTCGCCAGGCTTCGCATTTATCTGAGCGCAATGATGGCCACCGAGGAAATCTGAAGTCATTTTGATGGTTGGGTTTGGGGAATATTGGCTTGAAATAGTGGTGTTGGATGCAATGAAGATATGTAGAAATGATCTGTGTTGTTCAGGTGATGTCCCTGCTGAGAAGGAAACTGACAAACCTTTATAGTCGTGGAGATAGAGCGGAATTTTCAACAAGCCATATCTAGAAGTATCTAAGAAGCAGTTGACACATACCTGCATGATGCCAAAGGACCCTTCGCCATAGTATCAAGGGTCAGGTATCCCATCTCACCGTAAGATTATCCTTGTGAAAGCGCAACAACAGCAATATTACGTACGGCGGAAGTGACACCGACGAGGCGTAAATGGCGGAGGTTGCGACCCTCAGCCGCACGCCTGTTTTCCGCGATCAGGTCAGTCGTACTGATCTGTTACTCCCTCCGAGAGCTTTTAATGCTGGCAAGAGGAAGAATTAAGCAATGAGTGGATCTACCAGCTGTAAGACTTGTTTGTGGCGTCACCATCAGGGCCTCGACCGCAGGCTGCATGTAACATTATCTCGCCCACTCCGTACATCTTCCTGGACATAATATTTCAGGACGTTCTCAAGGATAGATAGGCTACACAATTGTTAAAAAGAAGATCTGGCTTGCTAGTGATAATTAGCAATCTATGTAGAAGTTTCGCAACCCATTCTGCCTTTCGGTTATACAGTTTTATTCTCACATTGTTCCATTCTAATTGAGCTCCAGTTGCTTGAACACACTTTATTACTCAAAAATGATGTGGGCCATGCTGACAACTGACTGCTGACTGCCGACTGCTGACTGCCTCGGGTAACACCTGCATGGAGCTGAAGTACTAAGGGAGCATGGATCTCGGCCTTCTTACTTATACTTCATTTCGTAGGAAAGATTCAATGATTAAGAAGACGATAGTTAATTGAGGGGGAAAGATGAGGCTTTAATCGCGTAGCCCGAGTTATTCCTAAAACCCACCGCCAGTCTTACATGAACATTATGTGCTCCAATGCGCTCTCATACTCTACTACCAATGCTTTCAGCTCCGGTTTGGCACTGCCTCAAATTGTTGGAGCTTGGGATCTAGCTTTCTAAACTGCATGGCTGAATATTCGAAGGCGTTGCCGGGCACGGCGTGGTGATGCACTTGCGCAGTGCGTGAAGAGGTAACTTGCTCAGCGTGAGATGCGAAGCCGCCTGTTTTGAAATCTATAAATCGCAAGGTAGAACGCAGGAATATCTTGGCAGTTTCCTTTTCTCAAACTATTCTCATCTCTCTACGATATTTGGCATTTTCTTTCTCCTTCTACATACGCTTATTGTTTTTCGACCCATTATTCAAGATGAAGTTCGATCTCGCATCTCTCTGCATTTTGGCATGTTCGTTGCCTGCAACTATTGCTCAGCGGACAGAAGAGAACGCCGTTACGATCAAAACTTTCCCTAACCAGATTGGTTGTGGATGGGGAGTCAGTGGACACACAGATTCCTTTCCAGATGGAGAATGCTTCCATTTGCCGAGAGATTACATGGACGTCAAGAAAATCACAGAGACCTGCCGCAGTTTGTTTTTCAGCCTACAGTTACCGTGAAATGAGATTGCTGATCTGGACTAGTTTTTATTTACACGCGCAATGACTGCACAAAATATGAGAAACAAGTCCACCAAGGCGAAGACTGCATCGACATTCGCGACTACAAATCCATCAAGGCTTTCTGTCATTAAAAACGTTAATTCACAGCTATAACGGCCGGTGGATGTTATATCAAGGGCTTAGGTAGAATTTAGAACGGGGTGGAATAATGACGTGTTATTGTCCTCTTGATTGTGGTTTTTCCCATTGGGGTTTCCCACGCCCTTTGTGCAAATGCAAAGAGATTTGGATTCAGGTTTATGAGATAAAATTACGTGCATATAGCAAATACTGAATGATGCTGTTCCCAGTACTGATACATGTACGAGCCTTGATTCTGGTAGCGGCCTTACCACCATTTGTGACCTGGCCGATGGAGGCTGACACTGGATAACCGCCCTCAACATCGCCGGCCTCAAAGTCTTAGGTGCATAAAAGCTGCAATTTGTACCAGACACAGGTCCAAAGAAAGGGGGGATTCACAGTAGAATCTTGGCCAAGAGAACGAACAAAACAGTCAGTGGAAACGGCATATTATTGGTTTGTAATTCCGATGAGTGCTTGTTGTCATTTCGTCTAATAAAGTTTCTGTGCCTTTTTTCGCACGGCCTAATGGAATTTTTGGCTTTGGGGCTTTAAAAGCCTTTTGCTAGGGGCTCTCATGATTCCCAACATGAGAAAGGGTGGCCATTTGAACTCCAGCTCGCCATCCTCATTGCCCTTTCCAGATCTCGTGATAGTAAAACCTCGAGAGTCTCTGCTTCCATTTCCTGTCCCTGATGTGTATATCTATCGGCTCTTCATATCATTCTCGAGGATTTCATTCCATCTCGTATAACCGAACTCGTTAAGATGGACATTGTCTTCGCTCATGATCCCGTCTTGATTTTCACCGAATGGCAGAAATTCGCAACGGTTTTCCACTGCAATTGTCTTCAGAGCATCGTTTGCGTCATCGATGATACTGTTGGCCAGACCACGCTGGATGAATAGCGCCGTGATAACAATCGGGATGTCGGGGTAGTTGGTTCGGACCTCCGTAATCAAATTATTGTACATCTCGGCTTCCTGCTTGCGAAGGCCTGCCTTCTTCATGTCGTTGCAGCCCATGTGGATGTAGATCATCTTGAGGTTGGGCTGATGCTGCTTCAGAGACTTGACGAGTCCTTGATTGATTCGATACTGGACATTGGTGACTTTGTCTCCACCCACGCCGAGATTCAGAATCTGTGGGTTCTGGTTGATGCTCAGATTTTTGCCAGTGGTCTTGAATCGCTCGAAAAGACTGTCGCCGAGTAGTGCTATCTCGTACTGGCCTGGTAGTCCCTCGATTTGGGGCAGGTGAGTGCCATGGTGGGTATCGTGAGATCGTTGCTTGAACATGCTGGCAATCTGATGAAAGAAGACGTTTCCGTAAGTCGTGAGGAACGTTTAGGCCAGATGAAGTAATGAAGATTTTAGTTTGAGCAGATCTTTCTTCAGTTTGGGGAGTCCAGAAGGTATCTATATAGTTTCGGGGCAAAGTGCAGTGTAACGTGAGGCTCAGTCACCGGCTGAGTCATACCGCGCCTTACGCCGGGCTGTGCTTAAAGCAAGCACGAACACAAACACAAGGCAACAGTGTGGAGAAAGTACATTCACGAGAAAGTGTAATGTTTGAATGAACGTGGATGGTATTGGCAATCATGGGGCCCACTTGTGCAACTCTGGTGAATTACTAAGTGTTCTCCTTCGTCCCTTTCTATAAGTGTACAGGCACTGGCGATGCTTGAACCCGAGTATGCGCTTTTACTTGTGCATTGCATTTTCATAAATGGCAAGGTATTACTGGGTGTCTGGATCTCTTGGTTCGGGTATCTTGCTTCTATTAGATCCGTCAAGTATCATGCTTCGGGCGTCTTGCATTAATGCATCCAAATACCACCCAACATCAACACGGTTTGCTGAAAGCAACGGCGAGTTCCATCCGATTTTAAAAATCTATTGTCTTTCTTATCACTTTAGGCTCGCCATATGCTTCCCCGGAGATTGTGCATCTGCAAATCTGATACATGGACATACCAATTGCGAAAGTTTTGTGAGTTTGAATGAATTGATTCCACGCTCGAAAGCCTTGTCAAATGAGTGACTGTTCAAACTGTCTTTTCTCTCCGTCTTATCGAGATTCCGCCAAGTCCTAACGAGTGAATAAGGTTCCATTCCCTCTCCATGAAGTTCCTTCTGATCTCCATCATCGTTGCGCACCTAGGCGACCATATGGTCATTCGGCCTGTGACCGTCAGGTTAGGTTCCGACCTTCGTGTGGCATCGTCCGGGAGATGCCTATATCTCGTTCTTGGGCAACGTGAAGTAGTAACCCCTTGTAAATTGATGGAGGGGGTTCTCTTCGTGGACCAAGAGGTTCAAACCTCCTGGCTGCCCAGGGGTTATCTCTCGTATGGAAGCCTTAAAGCTCACTTGTAATCGAATTGTTGCCACCCTGATAGCTTCGCCGAGGAATAAAAGCCCGAGCTTCCAAGATATTGATCATATCAGGGAAACTCGAGCTAGTTTCCAAGAAGAAGGTTATGAGGGCCGAAACATCCATCACATATAAGCGTCAAGGTTTCCATGTAAGAGACAAACTTGGGGCAGCCACGAGGGGACCTAGAAGATCAAGTGAGTACATCGCGACAGATCTACTCAAAATAGGATATGGAGGGGATAAAACGTTACCGACGAAAGCAAAGCGTGGCTTGTAAGACCGAGATGGTCCATGACACTGGCGAGTGCATCATGGCCTCCGTCTCTCTCAACCGCACCAAGAACGGCTTCAAGGGCAGTTGCAACCATGCCGAAAGTGATCCTGGTAGTGCCACCGTTCGCATTGATGCAGGCGTCAAGACCAAACCGCATACCCACACCGCCGAGATTATCGTTGCCGAGAAGCTGGTGTCGTAGAGTAGTCCAGCAGTCTCGGCCACATTAGTTAACCGATTGATGGAGTACGGGTCATTTCTTACGTTTGTCGAGACCACTGTGCACCCACAACTTACACAGGTGGCAGGCTGCAGCTGCATCACCATAGATTGCAAGTCGATCGTTCTTTGGCATCTTTTTAAACAAACCATCCATGGTGTAAACGGCCTGGGGGTCTGCAGCAGCGTTGAGCGCCTCAGCGCAGAGGAGCTTGGATTTGAATGTGTAGCCAATGATTGCCTCACACTGCAAAACCTTGAGTCCAAAGCGATTCTGAAAGTCCATGGTTGAGATGATTTGGTAGTTGCTTTATTCACTCTCGAGGGTTGTGTGGTTGAATCGGAGGAAAATGTTGTAAAGTCGGCGGCCAAATGCTATAAGTAGGTCGTTGATGTCATACGGTGAGGGGGAGGTGAGACGAGTGCGGATAGTCCATCAAATCACAAAGAGCACAACCATAAGATCTTATGCAGCAGGAACTCCCATAGTCTGATCTGGCCTGGAGGAAATACTGTATAACGGAAGTTGAATATCAACAAAACTTTCCCAGGATGGATATTTGATGGGTTGGGGCATCGGCTTTCCCACTTCATTCGGTACATTTCCATCGTTTTCTGTTGCTATCAGCTTGAATCTCTACAGTCCGGTGTTTTCTCAAAGAGTTGGTGTACTGTAATAAGGTCTTCTTTAAGATTCAACGAAGACATGGTACGCCGTTGCGACTACCCCTATAGACAGTGAAAGCCAAATTTGAAGCCGTGAGTTACATTTGCGAGGGTGGGGAACAGAGAGCGTCGATTGATGGTTAGGACTCTTTGTATTATTATGTAATATGATATTAGACCTGTTTGTTCTGCAATGAAAGACCAAAGGCTAAAGAGTCTTGTGTGTTCAAATCCCAGTACTTGAATGGCCCCGTTAGCCGACTAGCCTCTAAAGGCCCGGAACCATATCAGTCACTCATCTTCTAACATCTAGCACTTGCCCTTCTCAAAGATAGTCCTATAACAGAGTTAGCATACAACCTACATCTGATTGAAAAATGGTGACTTACTGAGTGCGCCAACTCTGAACCCTTCCTTGACCTCCCTCAGGGCAACCGTTAATGGGAAGAGCAAGGTTCTTGTTGCAGACCGTGGGAGTAAGGCCCCTTCTGACACCCCACTCGTTGTAGACTTCAAAGATGATCTTTCCATCACCAGACGGCGCGTTGATACAAGTCTTCCTCGTCTCGCCAATGTTGTAAAGTCCGTTGGCGCCATTGTCAGTTGCGCCCTTGCTGCACCAGTCGTTGGCAGCCTTGAGGGCAGCAGCCTTGTTATTTCCCCAGGGGATAGAGTTCTTGCTGCTGTAACACGCAGCGATTTCAGGATACTCAAAGCCGATTGTGTGAACGCAGACGTTGACGTCGGCCCAGAGGTTCAGACACTCATCGCCAACAGTGGGATTCCACTCCTTGAACTGATCGAAGGAGATACCGAACTCGGCCGAGACCTTGAGGCAGTTATCGCGCTCCTTGACAAAGTAGAACTTGTCACAGTTATCGACCATACCGGGCTGGATGGGCAGAGGGGTGGTGATGCCGTTGTCACCAGTGATTGACTCAATGGCAGTAGCTGGGGCTCTCTTGGTCAGGGAAGGGCTGGGTGCCGCGAGTGATACACCCGCATTGGCCAAAAGGACTGAAGCGATAGTAGAGAACTTCATCTTGATGAGAATTGTTGATGTTGGTTCAGAGAAAGATCTTTGTGCTTGTTTTGTTGGCTGTGAGCTGATGAGATGACACTTAAAGTCAGGGGAAATCTGCGGTATATATACATTTTTTTTTTCAAAGGACAATAATCCGATCATAATATTGCCAGCAGAAACATTTGCCGTAACAATATGCAAATCTCATGAGTTTTTCGTATCGTAGGAGCACTACTGTAGGGCTGGTTAGGCTGCTGGCGCCTCTGCCTTACCAGAAGGTCCCTTATTCATGGTGCTCTACCAATCAAAACAGTTGCCAAGACTCGCTTGGTTCGTTTGTGGAAACACCCGAAAGTCTAAGATGCAGGGTGTGAGGCACAGTTTGTTCTACAAAGCGGCACAGGTACATCGAAGAATTATCCGCTGCCCGGGTGACTCAAGAGATCGTATCGTCGGAGCCCCGGGCTCACTCGATAATCCGGACATTTTCATGATGGGCTTATGTGGAGGGCGGATTTATGACGGGAAAGAAATTCTTGGCCCACTAAACGTCCGGCCATTTCCTCATATGGAAATTGGAGAGTCTCTTTGATATACGACGTAGTATTTACGGTAAGCGTTTATTCAGCCGCAGAGGAATTAGAGAAGAATAGTCTATAGCGCTGACCTTTTTATTCGTATCCTTTAGTACACAGCCACACCGACATTTTCAAACCAATGAAACTTTCCACGTGTAATCCATAGAACTTTCACAAACTTATAGTTGCACCAACTAAGAGACCGATGTAACAAGACAGCAATTTGGAGTTCAGTACACGTCTTTGACCTGGTTGCGTTCTTAATATCTCGCATTAAGGCCTATATGTGCGGTAGGACATGTTCAGATATAGCTTGCAGAGTCCAACCTACAATTAGTTATAGCGTCGAGTAATAGTAAAGTTAGCTACGACCATCCTGCCTATATCAGCGATTTCGTCGCGAGAATAATTGGTTCAAACAATTATATTAATCTTGGATATCAACTTTATGAGAGGCTATATATGCACGTGGTGGGAAATATTAGTGTAAGCTCTCAGTGACTTATTGCCAGCAATTCTCCTATCGATAATTGATTTGGTCCAGGCTAAACTTATTATAATATATGTAATATGTGTAATTATATGATTTCCATAATTTATTAAAAACTATTTTGCTTTACATAATCTCGACTAACTACATCCCCTAATTACATCTAAAATATCCGAACCAGTATGGCATTTAATATCGGGCGAGTTAAGTTCTCTTTCCAAATGTGAAATTTATTTACGACATGTCACGGGCAGCTTTTGTGGTTACCGTTATGTTAAATGCCCAGCAAATACTGCAGCAAGAGCCTTAAAGTGTCGTAAGAATCTGTGGGGCATTGGTCTATTATGCACATTCTAGGAAAAGTGGTATTCTTTCCAACAGATCAGGACTAGCCAGAGTAAATAAAAACAGAGATCTCGAAATCCTCAGGATGCATTGGTATACACAACCTAATATAGCCACTGCTGGACCCAAAGGCGAAGAGAAGGAGTATCTGTATTTGATGTCCTCGACATTGTAATTTGTCTATCGCAGAATGCAGGATCTTGGTTTGCGAAAAACAAAGGCAATACCGGTGTGCCACGTTAAAGACTTTTCCAGTCCTCGAGGTAATCTTAACCTCATTTATGTTGACCGAGTTTTCTTCTTGTTCTTCTGACTAGAAAAGCCCACTTCCAGAATAAAGAAGATCCTGATCACAGCGAATATCAGCGCACCATACACATTGCTCCAATCTTGCAGCGACATTGTCGCCATAGACCAATTATGTGGAGGCTGTCTCATCTCCCACATGCTGAACATAAGCATGACATCCATAACACAGATCGCCCCGTTGCAGATCTTCCAGACTCCTAGATCGTCGGAATATCGTAACAGGCCTCCCTGTAGAACAGCGACCATCCAATATGCAGCTGCAACCTGCCACAGCCAGGGATCGTACGCTACCGCGCGTGGGGTGAAAAGCGGTGAGAGCATGCCGAGCATGGCGTCGCGATGAAATACAAGGCCATAACCTGTTGCAAATGCGACAATAGGATCAACATAGGTGAAGATGATGCGATAAAAGGCAGGGACAGTTTTTGTGGACGCCATGATAGCTTTTGGTTTCTTATGCTCTGGATTGAAATGGCACAATGCTACAAAGACAGAGAGAATTGGATCTTATATCTCAACATAGTGGTATTTAAAAGAAATCAGCATGTCAGCTGACACATGTGACGTAAGCTGACGTAAGATTAATGACGTTAAGCTTAAGAAGACCTTGAATGGGAACTGTCATTGCTATAGACTATCTCTTGTCCTTGAAGATGAGGGGCAGTTATGAACAAAGTGAAGAGCCTGGAAAGCCATTGACTTAACATCCATAATCAAAAAGTCTAGATTAAAATTGTTAGCTTATGCAGAGATAAGGCCGTGATCGGAGCGGATAACATGCTTTCCTTCTCCACCAGACTGCTTAATCTATTTGTGGGACCTGTAATTTGCGGGCCCGATCCGCGGAACCGCTAAACAGAGCTGATGTTTACCGGCGGCTCCCGTCCCTAAAGCTTCTTAGAACAAGCATCATGTCATGCAATATTCGTTAGAGATAACCATTCGTGGTCTAGTGTTACTCGATTGACTTTTCAACACCCCACTAAACTCGTCCTTCCACCACTTTAATAATTATATCGGCAGTTTCTGCCGTGTCCTCCACAAATGGACTATGGCCCCTCGCAAGTCTGGCCTCCTTCATTCCCGGCGTCGACTCAACAAGCTTTTCTTGGAGGGGAAGCTGCAGTAGCTGATCTTTCTCACAGATAATGTAGGTCTTGGGGATGGTGATATCGGAAGCGATAAAGTCTAGGCTGGTCTCGAACGCATCTTGAGAATGCGGCTGCGTTTCTTGCAGGGCTGTGTCTGTTGCTTCTTCGGTGCAGCCACTGTACACGCACTCTCGAGCTTGGTCGTGTAACATCCTGGTTAGTTTGTTCTGCAGGCTGTTAGCCGGTTTTCATTGAACTGACTCGCGCCCTCACTGTACCTTTGTATATTTCTCGCTGGTTTCAAGCCATGGGGGATACGCTCCCCCAAAAGTGGTAATAAGATCCCAGCCTCTAACTGGAATAGCAAAAGCAGCCAGAAAGATGATAGAGTGAAATCCTCCTTTCAACCCCGCCGCTTTCCGTTCCTGGACCCCCTGGTCTTGCGTTGCGGCAGTGGCGGGAATGCCGCCATACGAATGGGCGATGAGGACGACCTCTCGTCCCTGAACAAAGAATTGCTCTGCTGTTGCCAAGATCTTAGCCGTGTCTGCTTTCCAAGTGACTCCGTGACTCTCCGGCCCTACACTAGGCAGTCTTGGAATAATACAATCGTAGCCCAATTCGATGAGGGAGTTCTTCAGGCCGTCGTAGCATTTCGGAGGATGCCAGGCCCCTGTGACAAAAAGAAGAACAGGCTTATCACTCATGGTTACTTCTTGCAGGACTGTCTTGCGAGCTGCTGAATTTGACGTGGTATCGTGGCTTAATGTCTCACGTCTGCAAATGGATTAAGCCTCGTTCTTATAAATCGCTGTTTGGAAGAATGGCATGAGCTGCGGATGCGATGCGGATGCGATCCAAGCGGAGTCACTGAAACAGCTGACGGGGCGCTCACGTGTGCATCCTGGATCTTCCAATGCAGTCTAATAGATACCCTGTTAGATTGGTACGTATCTCGGACCGACGAACACGCATAAAAGCTTTTTAGCGTCGAACATGTTCAGGAGATGATGAGCCACGGCTCGGTAGTGGGCCAACGCCGCGATGGTTCGATTTAGAGTTTAGGTAAACTACAACGCTACTCCAGCCTTACCTGCGTGTAGCATGCATTAATGAATGTGGCACCACAGTCTTGGAACGGGTCACAGTCCAGACCCTTATTTCCGCAATAGCTAGTGTGATGCGGAAGGATTTCCTCCTTTAAGACCCTGCCTTTTGGGTCTTCTGGTCATGCAGTATTGAAACATGTGCGGGTCAGAGGCCAGACGCTGATCTACGTCTTTATCTCCATGCTTGCCACTACCCCTTGGTGTACTGGGTACATGTTAAACTATAAGCCTTGACTGCTCTCAACTTCATTCCTGGTGCTCCTAGCAAGAACATCATTCCTTTTCTGCATATCAAGATGTCTACCTCCCTTCCACCTGAAGTTCTCAACCACGATGAAGGTTCGTCGCTGGTCGTCGTGAGTGCAGTGTCAATTCCCTTCGCTCTCGGCGTTGTCGCTGTCAGAGTATGGGCACGACATCGCAAACAGATGGCCCTTGAGCGTGATGATTGGATGATATTAGCATCACTGGTAAGTCTGAATTGACTGGTCATTACTCGAACTTGTAGTTGACTGTGTTCAGCCTCTACTATGGGGCACTGCTGCAGTTGCAATCGCATGTAAGCTCTCATTTCCGCCCTGGGTCGGGGTAATCAATTAACAATGGATATAGCTGTGTACTTTGGTGGAGTTGGGAAACCACTGGCAGTCAACATGATGCAAGATCCAAGTCGGCTTGGAAGGGCTCAACTGGTGAGATGATACCGAGTCCCACATTCATGCATGCCTACTAAATCGCTACTACAGTGCCTTTTCTTGACAGAATTCGTTTACGGAACGGTCCTTTGCACGATCAAAGCCGGTATACTGCTCATGTACTACCGCATATTCCCCACGCGATCCATGAAGATTGGAGGATACGTCCTGGGTGGCCTCACATTGGCCTGGTGGATAGGCGTAGTATTCACCTCCATTTTCCAATGCACGCCAGTTGACAAGGCATGGAAACCCTTTATGGAGGGTGGAGAATGTCTCGACAAGAATCGCTTCTTCATCGGGAACTCTATCCCAAATATTGTGATGGATGCCATGATTATTGCGCTGCCAGTTTTCGAAGTCTCCAAGGTTCGAGTGTCACGGTCTCAAAAGATTGCTATTGCTGGTATTTTCCTGCTTGGTGGACTGTAAGTGAAGCAGATGTGTCACAAAATAAAGTAGTACTAACCTGATATAGTATTGTGATAATTAGCTGCATCCGCTTGAAATACATCATGGGCCTTCTTCAAGCTGGGCCTCAAGCCGATTTCACCAGTGAGTTACCTTTCCCTGAGTTGATACCTCACACTTCTAACTATCTCCTATAGAACTCATCTCAACACCGTGGATATGGACGGTCATCGAACCGACCGTTGGCCTTCTCTGCGCATGTTTACCAACTTTTCAACCGCTGATGCACGTTTTATTCGGCCGCTTCATTACTAGAGCTACTCAGGACCGTAGCAAAGAGGGAATCGTCACTATCGGCGGCAGTGGCTCCAAGCAGCTAGATAGACAGAAGGTCCCTGCAAAGGATGGTCCCTTTCGCAGACTCCATGATAACGACTCGGCTGAGGAACCTGTTCTTTGGCCCCAGATGTATCACAATGAACAGAATACGGTGGTGGAGCATGCCAAGGATGAGGACGTTGAGGGCATTCCCCTTGGTTCAATCACTGTACATAAGGATGTGAAGTGGGAAGAGTCGCGGTAGGACTGATGAATGTTGAAAATGTTTTCTAATGGCCAGGCCAGATTGCCATAATGTTTTACAGTTCCCTACTGGAAACTTTTCTCGTGATTGGTTCGAGGGGAATTTGTACCTATTGCTGATTGTTGATGGTGAACCAGCACTTCCTTACCCTATGGCGTTGGGCCATTTGTCGGAGATTCGCTGAATCGGTAACTATGCATCGAAATCCGAGAGCCCGAGATTCCGAGCCTTTGCGGATTATCATAAGCCCGCATCCTCGGTTAAGAAGAAACGCGTGAGGTTGGCCAGGTTACCAGCGTGCCAGGGTCCTCTCCCTGGTCAGTTTGATTTCTCACATCGCACGTTGTCAGCGTGAATCACCCTTGACACATCCACGATGCATCCCTGGAATTGCCAAGCTGGAGACGTTACCATTCAGTCTCACTAATTCTCATTTCGATGTTTGTCAAAACAGCATGCTTACCTATTTCATCTCGTGCGCTGTCTGTGCGACTGCTCTAGGTTGCAATCACAACATTACTGATTTGCTACTTTGTGAACCCCGCGCTTACTGTGCGTCTCGATGTGACATTGAAAGGCTCGAATGGGGCAATAAAGTAGTTTATCAAGGACTCAGGATGATTTTATCCGCGTATAAAAATATGATCTACTCTCGTTGACTCGTTTCCTTCAACTTTATTTCGGATTGGCCTTATACTCGACTGTGAACATTATTCTCCAACAGCAATCTGTCAAGGCAATATTTTCTGATAAGATGTTCTCCACGAGCAGTCCGACGACTCTAGCAGGCCTAGGTATAATCATTCTTTGCTTGTATCTAGCGTACCGTGCTATTCTACCCAAGCCAATCGCTGGAATTCCATACAACAAGGATGCGGCGGGGAGAATGCTGGGAGATATCCCAGAGATGATCGCATACGTGCGACGTACAAAGCGCATATTTGTGGGTAACCATCGCTGCGTGCCGCAGCGAGTTCAATAACTAACAGAGCAAAAGTGTTGGCTCACATCCCTCAATACACGTCACCAAAGTCCCATTGTGCAAGTCTTTACGAAGCCTGGAGGATTGCCTTGGGTGGTTGTTACCGACCCATATGAGAGTCAGGATATCTTACTCCGACGGATCAAGGACTTTGATCGCAGCGATTTCTTTGGTCAGTTCGTTGGTGGTATAATGCCATATCAGCATTCTCATCAGCTCTCGACCGACGGCCAGTTCAAGAATAATCGCAAACTAATCAATCACTTGATGGCACCCACATTCATAAACCAAATCAGTGCACCGCAGGTGTATTCGAGTACTCTTAGCCTGATAAAGCTGTGGCGGCTCAAGTGCGAAATGGCGAGCGGTCGACCGTTTTCTGCTCATCACGATATCACGTTTGCTTCTCTGGACTCCATATTCGCGTCTTCGTTTAGTTTGTCCGAAAAGGATCGCAATACGTTCCAGCGCCTGGAGAAGATCAATGGCTGTGAGAATGGGGTTACAGAGGAGGATAATGGAGCTCAAAGCTTCCCTGAACACTCCCCTCCGGCCATTTTCTCAGCAATTCTCACACTAGCGGAATCGGTGTCTGATACGCAACTCTCTCCAGCGCCAGCTCTGACATCGTGGGTTATTCGTAAGTTTTCGTACATGCGAAATGCCAAAGCCATCAAAGACAAGTTCATACGCGATAAAGTCACTGAAGGTATCAAATTAATCGACGATGGCTCTGTCGTGGAGCCAAAGAGTGCTATACACTCAGTTCTACTGAGAGAGCTCGAATTGTCCACCAAGGAAGGACGCCAGCCGAATTATTACAGTCCTGCCATCGCTGACGAGTTCTTTGGGTTCATGACAGCCGGCTATGACACGTCTGCCACCACAATTGCTTGGGGTGTCAAGATGCTCACGGACAATCCAACTGTTCAGAACAAGCTGCGAGATAAGCTTCGTGACACTTTCTCAGACGCTGCTCGAGAGAAACGCTCTTTGGAGTATCACGAGCTCAGCGGTGCAAACATCCCTTATCTGGACGCCGTTGTCGATGAAGTTCTGCGCCACTCCAACTCAATTGGCTTTGTCGCTCGGCAAGCTCAGCGCGACACCACCGTGCTGGGACGCCATATTCCCAAAGGGACGAACGTGTGGCTCATGGCCAACGGTCCAGGGTATCTTGAGCCAAATATTGATGTAGATGATCAGCAGCGCAGCCTAGGTGCACGCCAGGAATCCAAGTCGGCACTCACAGGTCTATGGGACGACGAGACAATCGCAAAGTTTTTACCAGAGCGCTGGCTCGAGATAGATTCTGAAACTGGCGCTGAGAAGTACAATTCCATGGCCGGCCCTTCACTTCCCTTTGGAATGGGACTGCGGGGATGTTACGGGAAAAGGCTGGCGTTGCAGGTGCTCAGAATCCATTTTGCACTGATTGTTTGGCACTTTGAACTGTTGCCGACGCCTGCTGAGCTGAGCAGCTATGATGCGGTACAAAAGTTCGCGAGAGAGCCAACGCAGTGCTATGTTCGCTTGAGGGAAGTTGAGTAATGGGCGTTAATTAGCCGAGAAAGAAGATTGCACCAATGTCATTCTCATATCGCATGCGATCGTGCTTGATTAGATGACATAACGTGAAATAAAGTCGATATTTACATTTATGCCAAAGTCAACACAATGATATTACTTGATGGGTTTTGGTTATGCATCTACAGTCTAAGCGCTGAGGATGAACAGATCGGGCTACTCTGGAGTTGGTAGTGCAAGGTACGTCACTTTGTTCACGATGTCAACAAACAATAAACCCCCCCAAGGATCCTGGAGTTGCAGGGATTTGGGACATTCACGCATTGAGCGTGACCTGAGCAGGGTCCACCTCGAATGTCGGAGGATCCGGTACCAGCCAATTCCAGTAAAGCTTGCCCTGGAAATGGAGCAACAGTGGCCACTAGGCGTAAACGAAATACCCAATCGTCTGAAACAATGAAGGGGCAACCTGGTACATTCAATGCAACGCATTCCTCGCCCCTTTCGTCAAAACAACACCTTTTGGCTGTTCAAACTTTCTTCTTTTGGGCCACACTGTTCTGTTCAGTTCAGTTGCCACAACTGGCGATTACGAATTTATTTTTGGGAGACATTGGATCATGGCAGGCAAGAGCAGCGGCAGCGACGACAAATCTATATGGCGTCCGCTGGCACACAAGCTGTCGAGCTTCTTCCCTCGCCTGCGCTCCAGCAAATCAAGGGCCAAAATCAATGCCAACGCGTCGGATGAATCCCCTCAGCCCAGTCCCACGCGTTTCCAGCCGCTTGAGGTCCAGTCCAATGCTTTAGAAGGTCTGCATCTGCCGAATGGCTGGCTTGTCAATCCCGCAAACGCCGACAAGCAGCGCCAAAGGCTGTCGTCGCCCATCGACACGTGTCCAGGTGGCCTGGATGCCCTTCCCTTAGATTCCCCAGATATTCATCCTCTGGTTCTGCAAAAAGTCCCTGAGATCCACCAGTTTGAGCACCATGAGGGTGCTAAGCCATTGACCGAGGATGAGAAGGTGAAAGCTCGACAATCAACCTTGACAACTCTGACAACTCCGGAAACCTCGGCGCCAAGTGTTCTGGATCGTGGACGACCTGTTGAAGCTAGACATTTGATACCCCAGCCCAAAAATGTCAAGCACAACCGAAAATCACTGCCACTGGAGTGGGAGATGGTCAGCCGAGTTTCTCTTGATAGCCACGCCTCAAACTCACTGCATCCTACCCCCATGAGCCCCGCAACAAATACCGAGGCGAACGCTTCTTCACAGATTAAAGAACTATCCACCTGGGCTGCAGCTCATAGGAGGCGTTCTACCATCCGAGAAGTGAATGCGACCTCGCCCACCACAGATTCTTTCCCAGCAGCAAACGCTGCACCAGCCCCCATGACGTTACAAATTCCAATCAACGGCCAATCACTTCTGAAAAGACATTCTTATCAAGATACTCCCTCAATGGTATCAACTAGCGCACCCACCGCCCAGACCTCTGCACCACGCTCAATCTCAGCCACCAGGAAGCAACCAGGCTCAGTGAGCGACCGTATGAGCTGGATCAAGGCTCTGGAAGAGAAGAACAGCAAACCCAAAGACCTGGCATCACTACCTAAACGGGCTGGCTCCGTTTCTGACAAACTCGCCATGTTTGAGAGGAGAGGAGTGTCAGCTGCTTCCTCTAAGCATTTATACCCCCCACGAGAACCAACTCCAGCAGCCACCTTTCAGCAACGGGCCGAGAGTCTCTTTCTCGGCCGACAGCAGCACCGCCGCGCCTTCTCCTCGCACGTCGGTGGACACTGCGCGGACAAACAACAGAGCGCCTTCAGTTATGAGTTATTACGACGAATCGTTCCGGGAGAAGCTTGAACTACTCGTCAAGCAAGAGTCTGAAGAAAATAAGACTAACGGACAGGCTCCCTCACAGGCTCCTTCTTCTGTTGTTCAGGAATAACGAAGACGAGCTTGAGATTACCCAGTTGATTTTTCGGTGTCACACAGGCAGGCGTTTTCCTTACTTTAGCGGCGTAAAGCATATTGTTATTGATGCTACCACATAGATTATCTGGAATCCAGAATCGGACATAAATTATACTTATAATTATTATACAAACTAAACTATCACTGATTCATGGAATCATATCGGAGACGAGTGTGGCCTGTGAAGTTTCGGTCATGACTTTTCGCACAAACGTCAACATTGAGTACTAGGGGATCAGACGTGACTCGAAGTATGTACTGCAACGGATAGCTTCACAGATAGAGTAAGTCTTCTCAGTCTATACTTATGATAGGGATCTGATGTGAAATATTTACAATCAGAGCAAAAGAACCAGTCATCGAAACTATACACATAGCTGTGCGTTTGGCACCATGTTACCGAATGTCAGCCAGGGTAAACTCATTCATCCTATCCTATCTTATGGTACTATATCTTGTCCGTGCCTTGATCTGTTATCTTCCTTTAACCGCGACTCCACCAAACAATTGGTCCCAAGGCGAAAAAAATCACTATCGACCATGACCAGTTACTGGATCTTCGAAAAGACGTCCTCCAACCAATCGAGAGAAACCTGATTCATCAGGACTGGAGCCCCAATCTGACAATGCTCACCGGCACCCAGTACATTCTCAAAGAGATGGTAAGTGGCAAGCTTTCCCAGCTCCTTGGCCAACTTTTGAGCCTGCCCCATGAAAAACATATCGTTCTGGGCATCGCCAACAAACACAGGTGCCTTGATATTCTTAACAACTCCCTTGAGCGAGTACTCCTCTGTCTTCTTCAGAAAGTCGTACGCAGAATCTGTCTTGAAGGTCCATTGGCCCTGTGCAAGGCCCCAACGTAGCGAGGTTGGACTATCAGGGTTGGTTTGGATCTCCTTGCCCATCTGGTCGACGAGCGTCTTGTTGCCTGATTGTACGGCTTTGGTTCCTTCGGGGCCAAGCTGCTTTAGCACGGACTCGCTAAAGTCATACAGTCCGTCGATGGCCATGATAGCGGCGAGGCGGTGTTCGAAGGCGGCGGCTCTGGGGGCGAGGAGGCCACCGAAGGAGTAACCCATTAAGGCAATTCTGCTGCAATCTACATCCTTGCGGGTGTGGAGATAATCGACAATGGGGGTGATGACTCGTTCCCACTCAGGAATGAAGCCAAGGTCCTGGAACCGGCGGACAGTGGGCTGACCGGGGCCCTCATACACAATGGCGTTCATGCCGCGCTGGTTCAAAGCCTCGCCCATAACATGGTATAAATCCTCCATAGCACCATCATAACCTTGTCCGAGAATGACAGTCGGGCGTCTTCCTGGTTTATCCGTCTTGAAGAAGATAGCAGGAATTGTAAAGTTATCCGCTCGAATCTCAATGCGCTTGCCAGGCTGGGGCAGTAGCTTGATGGCCTTGTTAAAATCCGCGGCTTGCTTCTTCCAAAGGTCAATGATTCTGGGATCACTCCAATTTCCATGAAGATAGGTGTCGGCGGCGCGATAGTAGGTGGACGACCTGAAGAACGCATTTCGCGCAGAGACAGGATGCTTGGTAGCGTTGATGGCGATGGCCTGCTTGTGCACGCGATTGGCTAGTCCATTGAAAGCCTCATAGAAGCTCTCGAAGTCTCCGTCCTTGATGTTACTGGCGGCGACAAGGACTTCTCCGATATCAGCGCCCTGGTAAGCGGCGCCGCTCATGTAGTTTAGGAGGTTAAAGTTGAAGGACTCGTCGCCTAGAATCGGTGCCATTGTGGTGTTGATGGCGGTCTTGTGCGAGGTAGATCTCACTTCGGGCGAGACATGGCCCGGTAGGAGAGCACCTGCAAGAGTCTATTGATTGTGAGTGTTAGATGGTGTTAAGAGGGTGGAAAGTCTCCTACCAAAGGACAGCTCGCAAGGAGCAGGGTGGTGATCTCGAGAGCAGTCTTCATTATGAGCAATAGATGGCTGTGATTGAAGGGTCTAAATGGAGTTGAAGGTGAGTATGAGATATCTTACCGTAGAGGGAGCCCAGCTTACTACTTGTACAACATCTGAAAGCCTGTTTGGATGGTGGATGCACCAATAGTGACGATGTCGTTTATAGCCATCGTCAGCCGGGGGGCTCATCTCCACAAAACACGGATATCCGTGTAGATGAAGGCAAAAAATAGAATAATAGTATCTTGTTAGGTTAAAATGATCATCCAAGTATAATGAAACACTCGAATCGAATGCGAATGCGCTTTATCAGCGGGTCTCATTTTCGTGGTAGTGCATCCTCTGGCAATGGAGGACGTATGCTGACAGTCGAGCTATACCGTATACGGCAGGCATTTCGACGCTAGCCGATGGCATTGCTGACTGCGACTTGAATCCTTCGTCAGTGGTCGAGAGAACTTTCCTCTTTCATACATTTATTAAGAAGGCTGTGCGGTATTGATTACCTGTACACACTGAAAAGCGGCTCCCTTTGAGATTGAGGTCCAGTTGCAGCCAAGCTAGTGCCATATCGTCCGACGAATCTACCTTCCAGAAACAAACAATCGATCGACTAGTTCAGCACCGGGGACTCGGGCTGCTCGGAATGGGGTTCGTAGGGAAGCCTTCACTGGCTTGCGAACCGTGTCGTCTCAAGAGAAGAAAGGTACACAGCCTCGTCAATGCTGCTTGTGGGAGTGTGGCTGACTTTCTGTCCCTAGTGTGACTTAAAGAAACCACAGTGTTCTACTTGTTGGCGCATGGGAATCGCTGACTGTACATATCGCGATGCACCGGTATTCACAATCAGGGATGAAACGTCCAAGGTAACAGAGAAAGCACGCAGAAAGTCCAAGATCAAGAGTAGGCAGCCATCTCGGGAGACAACGCCTTGTGATGCAATTGTCCACATACCCCAAGATGTACCCTTGCCCTTGGAGGCCACTGCGATAGGCTATTTTTTCTCCATCTTTTCTCGATCTGGAACCTTTGCATATCTCCCTGACTACGCATCTAGTCTAATCGCAGATGACAAGGTCATGAGAGCTCTGTGCGCGTCAGCCTTGGGGTCAATGGCTGTGCAGTACAATAATGATAAACTACTGTATTCAGCGAGGCGCTACTACTCCCTATCCTTAACTCAAATCAGCCGAGATCTCAGTGAGCCGCAGACAGCTGTGCTTGATAGTACTTTGCTCCGCGTCCTTCTCTTATCGGCTTTCGAAGCCTTTTGTTTCCATGATGGGGGGAATTATCAATACTGGACTGCCCATATTCAAGGATCGTCTAATCTTTTGTTGATGAGAGGCAAAGCCCAACTCAAAAGCCCTTTCGGGCGCCTGCTATTCCACCATGCTGGTGTGAATATTCTGATCGATTCGATCAATCACGACATCCCGGTGCCTGTGGAGCTTATCCAACTCTTTGAATGTGCTACAAAGTCCTCTTTGCTAGATGACTCTATTAGTGAAAGTATCATGCTACTACTGTGGCAGATGGCTGTGATAGCGCCAAAGATGGCAAGTATGGCTGCCTGGGAAGTAGAGGAGGAGATGCTACGACTAGACGGCCAGGCAGCAAAATTCCAGGACGAATTGCAAAAGATGGCTCCTTTCGAAGTTATACACGAAGCCGAGTGTCGAAAAGGTCACAAGCTTCACGCCTTTGAGGGTGTGATGCATCGATATCAAGACCAGCAAATAGCGCGCCTACACAACACAGTCAGACTGCTGCGATTGACTTGCAGACAATGGATGTTTACAGCTTCGCATAACTCTACCACGCATAAATGTCTGCGAGAGACTTCTAATGACAGCAACATACGACGCTGTACAATACAAAAGATCTTGTCCGAAAGCGCGGCACTCATCAAAGACACCCTCGCCAGTGTCCCCTACTCGCTGGAACTCCTCGATTCCCAGACTAGCACCGAGGCACGGTACCTTATCTGGCCGCTGACCGTCATGGCGAGTCTCGACGTTTGTTCGTCCTCTGCGAGGCACTATATAGTAGATCGGCTGGTAGCGCTTGCCGATAAGTTTCATTTGCGACGGGCAATGCAAGCGGCGGAGATGTTGACTCGAGGGGATAAAGAGCAGATATGGTGAGTACTCGAGAGTGTTTGTAGAGGAAGTGGCTAATTGTGCAGCGCGAATGAGATGTACATTCTTCATCTGTCCTAAGAACAAGCTAGCGGAGGAAGATGAGGGTTGGCTATGACTGACTTTGGAAAAGAAACACTGTTCGAGTAGCGCGACCTAGAAAAGGGACCAGTAGATGATGGGTAGAGAAACCTCAGTGTAGCACCGAAGTAGAAGCTTGGTGGGCATTGCGCCTGAAATGAACCGATGTTGTTTTGCTTTGATCCTTGCAACTTGTGTTTCCATTTCAGGAAAATGTGATTAGTCTTTGGTTTATTCCTGATCCTTGTCGTTGTCTTCAACGGCAAGGGGTCAAGAATACTTGATACAGGAGGTTGGCGGGCGGGAGAAGAACTTGAAACCCCGAGCTTTGCCTAATAGCGTAATTTTGTTGACACCCTTTCGCGCTCCCAAAGTCAAGGCTTTTGTTAAGATTGTTACATGCCGCATCTTCCCCTGTCTCAATCCATTATGTGAGATCATCCAACCAATCGCACCGGCTCTTCACCGTTGGATGTCAAGTTAAGCATGTTTGTACCTTATGTCCCCACATGACAGCGTGCAGGTTTTCCGAGATTCGTATATATAAACCTTAAGAGTGTCATGCTCTTCCAGTTGTCAGAACAATTAACCTTCCTCACAACTTCTATTCTTTCACCTGGCTGGTCCATCAAAACTCTTCAACACAACGCCCCATTCCCATATCATCACAGCAGCAACCATCCCTTCCGCAATAATGCTTGCCAAGACTATCTCTCTCATCGCTTTCGCCGCTCTGGCCATGGCAGCCCCCCAACGCCCTGACTTTGGTCGCGATCCTGACAACAACGGCGACCGTACCGCCCAGATGGCGCGCGTTGAGCAACTGCGGGCCCAGGGCCTCAACTGCAATGAGGCTGCTCAGGGTTCATTCGTCTGCTCTGATGGCTTTGGTGGAGACTGGTAAGTTCATCTTCCGAGCATATTATGGGACTTCACCAAGTGTGGAGGTCAGGAACCAAGGACTGACGCATTTCTTTTTAGCTTTATTAACATTTTTGGAGAGGGTAACTGCCTCATCTAATTCGATATCCCAGTGGTGGTTATAGTGTGCGTTTCTTTTCGATGGATGGTATCTTACTGTTAACCACACGGGCTGCAGTGCTGGTACAAAAGCTCATTTAATGATTTGTGGTCTTGCATCGTGACTAGAATATCCCGGGCTTATGTAGCAGATAGCACTATCTGAACGACTTTAAGCGTGTCAACTGATGGCTGGACAATTCGGCAATGGCTTCACTATCATGAGCTGTAACAAGCCCACCCACACCGACAGGTTCTGGGCAACATGTACAAAAGACGCGAATTGGTCAAACTTGAACAAAATCTACTGTGACTTCTGCAAATACTCGAAGTCATATCACCCGTTACCCTGTGAGAGAGATCCAAGCCGCACTGATATTTGGGTTTGCAAACGTTGTTCCGAGATGAATCGTCCATGTACGTTCACTCCCAGAACTATCTCGTTGGAGCTTTGGGGTGACGATCCTCCATACCTAAGACAAGGCTTCAGGGCAATTATCTCAGTATCCCACCGAGCCTCACCGAAAGCTTGCTTTTCATAATTCGATGTCTCCAGCACAGTTGACAACGCCGATCCAGATACGGGAGCCATTCGGTTTTTATTCGGCTATTATTTCGGCGCTAGACATTGGAGAAGAAGAAGGAGCGGAGGCTATTGAAGCAAATGTTCTACTGGCAGTTGGCGAAGACGGCCACTTTTAAAGTGAGATGATGCAGACGAATTGAGATGTAACTAAAAATGGCGCCGAATGAGGGGAAGATGGACTGAGAATGGTAGAAAAGCACTGAATTAAAACTGGTAGCAAGGTTGCAAGATAGCTAATCTAAATGGGAGAAGATATTTAACAAAATGTGATATTGTTCTGGGGTGAAATCTTGGTTTTCTTGGCTACTATTGCTACGAGGTCAATTTCTTAGTGTTTTGGCATTTCTTGACCCTACCCCGCCATTTGAGGTCTGTCCACATTCAGTATCCCACATTTCGACCAATATATCTTATCTTTTACTTTTCAGCTCCCAACTGAATTCTATCCCAACGCAAGCCGATTTCAACTCAGTTAAATTATATCTCCACCAATTAAATTCTTTCTTAACACCAGGCCAATCCCACCTCAGTTCAATTACATCTCGCTCAACTAAATTCAATCCCAACGCCAGGCTGATCTCAGCTCAGTTCAGCTACATCCCAATTTTCAACTTACTTACCCAGCTTAGCTTGCCCTCACACTGCTGTTCAAGATGAACTCAAGATAAACTCCAGATAATTTGATATTTCAAAGGAAGTACTTCTTTTCTTTCTTCGCTGGTAGCTACAAAAGATAATAGGCTATCAATAATAAAGAACAGACAGGTTCGCGACAGCACAGACTCCTTCAGAAACATGGACTGTGATAATTTGTGAAACTGTAAACACTCCTATAGAACTATAAACCGTACGTGTTTATGAATAATGTTTCTGCTATTTAGAGATAGGTTAGCCAGTCAATCCTCTCACTTCATTGACGTTCTGAAAAGCGTATCTGAAAATCTGGGTTGATGTTCTTGGTGTTGAGTAGCCGTGGTTACATAGCAAGTGTTGTTCTGCTGGCAGTATGAACGATAAATGGTCCCCGACACAACGGGACAGTTCAATGAGATACAACAATACACAGAAGTGCGGACGTGGTACGATTTCAAGTAAGGTAGTTTCTAGGTGTTGCTTGAATAGCTGACATTTATGAAGTGAGCGATAAAAAATGGTAAGATCGTGGTTGCACCGTTGGATTCAGTATGCGATCAAAAATGGTATGCGACACGCCTGAACATATAATGACCTTCGCATTAAAGATGCAATTAGTATTGATTTATAAATAACAATGTGTCGTGACGTATATTGCAACCTCAGAGATTGCTTATTTGTTACGATACTTAAGGTTACAAATTCAAGAGGTGTTACGCTTACAGGAAAACTTATTTTTCCAATGGCCATTTATCACAGCTTGGATAGAGTCACAAATCTCCTGCATTCCCTTATTAAGCACAACGGCACACCTGTTGTGCGCGAGCTCAGACAATTTCCTCCTGTCTAAACTTAATATGAATGACATAAACTAGAATAGATTATAATAAATTCTTCTATTTTATATAATCCTAATCTTAGATAAAACTATACATAGAATCTCTCAATTATTATGTGTTTTGTACATTTATAATATCATGTCTATTCCGAGTTGGCTCGTCGTCGTATATTTTGTATGGGATTGCAAACTGGCTCTGTGGTCAACGCTTAGCCAGCGACGCTGCGTGCGTACCTGTTGCAGGGGACTACAGGGCCCCGACAGGGCCTACAAGCTTCAAGACGCTGGGAAGACCGCTATTTCTTGTGGAGGACTCGCTGAAGTAGGCGCTGTAAATATATGCTGCGGAGTGTAATCGTGCTTCAATGATGTTGTTATAAGGTCGGTGGTTGAATTAAGCAAATCTTATGGTTATGTAAATTTGAAGGCTAAGAACTAAACTAAAACCACCATAAAGCCTGCTTAGACCTGTGACAATGAGTTGTGAATCAGACAAATGCCACCATACCCTCCGCCTGGGCTACTGCCTCTTTAAGTACGCGACAAATAGTCCTCAACTGTTCCTCTGTGGCTGTAAACGGCGGTGCCAGTAGGATATGATCGCCCCTGACACCATCAACAGTCGCACCACCGGGATATAACGCGACACCTTTTTCGAAAGCCAACTGTTGTACTAATAAACCAAACTTGGCGGATGGGTCAAATAACTCCTTGGACGCTCTGTCTTTGACAAACTCCACAGCCCAGAACAGACCTCGGCCACGGATATCTCCTACCGAGTCGCACTCACCCAGTTCGGATCGTAGTAGTCTCTCAAGGACCAATCCCATCTTAGAGCACCGTTCAACCAGTCCCTCCCGCTTAACGATCTTCTGTACAGCTAGAGCAGCAGCGCAGGAGATGGGATGGGCTTGATATGTGTGCCCGTGGTTAAATGCTGATGATCCCTGTCTAAGGACGTCTACCACTCTCTTATGAATCAGGACTCCGGCGATGGCTGCGTATCCGCCACCGAGACCTTTGGCGACTGTGACGATATCAGGCACGACTCCCTCTTGCTCAAAAGCAAAGAAGGTACCCGTACGCCCAACGCCACACATGATTTCGTCTAGGATCATGATAATTCCATATTTATCGCACAGGGTTCGAACGCCTTTGAAGTAGCCAGAAGGGGCAGCAACACAGCCGGAAGTTGCACCGACCACTGTTTCGGCGATGAATGCAGCGACATTCTTTGGACCAGTCCGCAGGAACTCCTCTTCGAGCTCTTTGAGAAGTCTATCGGTGTATTGACTTTCAGTCTCGCTTTCCTCCTTGTAGTGATATGCAAAAGCAGGGGACACATGAGAAACGTTGGGGTACAGGAACCCTTGATATGGGGCTCGTCGGGCGATATTGGTAGAGATCGACATAGTTGCCATTGTATTGCCGTGATAACATTGACGTCTGGACACAATATGGACTCTTCCTAGATCTCCCTTTTCGTAATGGTATTGACGGGCAAGCTTCAGTGCTGATTCAACAGCCTCACTACCGCTGCCAACGAAGAAGGCTTTCTCGAGGCCGTACGGGTTGCCTTGAAGGAGAACATCGGCAAGCTCCTCGGCTGGCGCGGTTGTGTATGACTGTGTATGGACGTAGCTGACCTTGCGGGCTTGGTCGGTGATGGCTTGGATGACTTCTTCGTTGCCGTGGCCAATGAGAGCAACTGCCGCACCACCGCAGGCATCGATGATCTTTTGTCCGTTGGACAATCTCAGCTCAACACCCTTTGCTGATTCAACCATGTATGGGTGTTGAACTAGAGATCGGTGCATCAAGTGGCCTTCTCGTTGTGTGGGTTTGGCGGGCATCGAGGGTTGGTACGTGGAGTCGTCTCCGAGGTCGGCGATGGAAGGGGCCATGGCTGGGAGGTTTGATAATTTAAGTATGAAGAATTTACAAATCTGAGGCTCTGAGAATAATAAAAAGACTCTGTTGCTGCTTAATTCCCAAAATTGGACCGGCTTGTCGATGTTTTGCCATTCATTTATAAGAGTTCTAAACCGAAACCCGACCCATACATCGGAACTCGGGAATGACAGATTTTCATCCAAATACCGACGACCCGACTAGATCCGGACCATCGCCTATTGAGAATGTGTTTATGACAAACAGTATCATGCTTCACAACCCACTAGACTAGGATTGCATGGTCAAAGTATCGGTTTCCGCGTCGGCTTTGCGATTGTCAAAACCGATGTGAGTAATGGATTGGATATTTAACCTGGCGGCGGTTTCCAGATTATTCCATTTCTAACCGTGCAGCACATAAACTTCTCTATATTCTCTTCCACGCCATTGTCTCCTTTTTTACAGATGAAAACATTAACGAACATGGTGGTCCAGCCTAATAGCCCAGTAGCTGACTGGCCTTCCCATTCAAGCTCCTCCGACAATGAGAAGGGAAATGAGACCGACCGCTCACAACCTCAAGACACTTCGCTGGACGCCAAACCAGCAGAAGTGGAGTTTGACAACCCCCGAGGTTGGATCGCTGTCGCTGCTGCAGCTTGCTCACTCTTCGTCTATCTCGGTGTTATTTATTCCTGGGGCATCATGCAAGTCAGACTTGTTGAAGTGACCGGAACAAGTCTAACGACTCTAACATTCGTTGGATCTCTCGCCACGTCCTTCATGATTTCACTCAGCATCCTGTCTGGTATAGCTGTTCGTAAGCTCGGCTATCAGAAGACTGCCCTGCTTGGTGGTATCCTGATGGGTCTGGGGGAGTTCCTCGCCAGCTGGACAGTAAGGCATATTGGTGCCCTTTTTGCGTTCCATGGTGTCATCTTTGGAATAGGCGGTGGGCTGTCCATTTTTGTGAGTACATATCAGCACCTGAGCTTGTATCATAACTAATTCGTCCCTCAAGGCATGTTCGACTGCTCCTCTCCGGTGGTTCAAGCGGCATCGAGGCTTGGCGATGGGTATCGTGTTCGGCGGAGGAAGTCTTGGTGCAGCCGTTATGAGTATTGCGACAAATCTACTTGTCAAGAAACTTGACGTTGCGTGGACATTTCGCATCCTGGGTCTAATGCTATGGGGAGTCTGCGTCCCGGCGTCGTATTTTATCCAGCAACCAGAAGGGTCGATCAACGCAGGGTTAACGCTTCAATGGTTAGACCATTCCTCTTACGTTTTCAGCACTTGACTAATTTTAATCTTAGGTATCGGTTCAAGCAACCACGATTCCTACTCATCATCGCCGGAACATCATTGTCTTGTTTCCCACTGTTCATCCCGCCGTACTTCATTCCTATCTTCTCCAGATCCATGGGCTACTCCGATCAGATTGCTATTGTGATACTGGCAGCTTGGAACTTGGCTTCCACTGTCGGCCGGGTTTTAGGTGGCTACACGGCCGATCACTTACTAGGTCCCCTAAACAGTCTGATCGCCTGTCTACTGTTCATCGGCCTCAGCTCACTTGTTGTCTGGCCATTGGCCTCCACAGTTGGAATTTTCTCAGTCTTTCTCATTTTCAACGGCATTGGATGTGGTGCATTCTTTAGTCTTGTCCCTCCCATGCTTGGTGCAACGATGGGTCCAGAGAACACGCTCGGCGTTTTGCCTCTTGTATGGACTACCTGGTTTTGCGGTTTCTTCTTCGTGAGTATAGCCCCGCGAACTCTGTGCCAACGGCTCTGTACTAACCAACTTCGAAGGGCACTCCAATCGCATCGGGTATCTATTCGCTGGCGGGGCATGGTGAGTCTGTAGGTGTTACCATCTTTCGACCTGCGGCGTACTACGCTGGGGGCATGAGCATTCTTGGTCTCTTCTTCATTCTTTATATTCGGCTGAGTCTTACAAAGCGATTGTTCGTTTGCATATGATCAAAGGATATAGTTATTGGACGAATTTGGAATAAGAAACACGAACGGAATTAATAGATAAAACGGATTTAGCAACATTATCATAATTCTAATATGCTGGCTCGGGCAGATGCGTAGCTGAGCGATCAAGCCCAAGACACCGAGTGTTCTTAATGTCATCATGTGACTCAACTAGCCTCTCGAATAGCCGTCTTGACGAGGAGAATTCCCTTGCTCGGCATACCATTTCGGTCCAACACCCTGAGGAATCGGTAGCCGAGTCTTAGTCTGTCCAGCCGAACACATGACCATGCAGCCATCACGTCTGGCCCAGGCACATCGGCCATGACTCTGAACGATAGGAAGGTCAACTCAGGTACAACACCCTTGATGTTGAGGAACTCGATGGTCTCGCCACCAAAGTCAGGGCTGGTTCCTTTACTCGTGCAAGTCTCCCCACCATAACCGATTTGAGCGACCTGCTCAGATGTAGCCTCCTCACTGACCATAGCCTCCAACGCATCTGGCTCGGTGTGTAGTCCAATCTTGACGTAGGTAATGAATTTCGCTGGGTCATCGTTAGGATCTAGCAGTGGAAGGTTCTGTGCCGCCACTACAGTAATGGCCACCCTTTCCAGTATCTTGCTCTTGATGCTCTCTGTCTCGTTGAGCTCCATGCCATTTCGGTGTCCACGTTTGGTGGTTCTATCCAGACGGTAGCCCTCGGGCTTCAGGACGTATCCATCAGAGCCCATAAACATTCCTTCGTTGAGAACCATGCCCAGATCCCATGACTGCCAGTTGAGTGCTACGACCTGTACACCTGCGCGCCAGAAGATGACAGGGTCATAGTTCGATGAGTCAACGCGCATACCGTGTGGGTATGTCCTCATTAGGAACTCTTTGTTGTGCGAGAACAAAGCCTTGGGCATCTGTCTCTGAACTGCAAAAGCTGCATTTTCCGACAGCGAAAAGATGTGATTTGGCATTTTTGCGTGAGGATCCTCGAGAGACTTAAAGCTGATGCCTCGCGTATGGATACCAAGACGACTCAAACGGTGGGTAATCTTTGGTGGCGGCACCTTTTTCGTCTTCCTCTGTTCTCCCTCCACGACAACTTCGAGCATGCTTTCATCGTCCCCGGAACTGGCCGCTGCATCTTCAGATTTTCCCTCTGGTACGTATTTGACTTTGATCAGGATCTTCTTCCGCAGTTGCTCTGGAGAGGGAAGAGAGGTGGGCTCTGTCTCCGGGGCGGGTAGTAGAAAGTCGCCCCAAATTTCTTCCATGATTTCTACCATGGCAACTTGCTGCATCGCGGAACAATGGACTTCCAAGCTGACGATCAGGGGTAGCTCAGAAGTAGTGAAGGCGTGCTCTCGGACTGTCTGGCACACATCGCGGAAGAGTACCTCTTTGGTCAAGGTAAATCCATGGAGAACTCGTGGTTCCATGTGAACAAAGGATGCAAGTCTGTCGTCGAAGGTTTGTCCTTCCGGATCAACGGGATCAAACTTGTTCATGGCCCATCTGCCAAACTTGATAAAGGCTCGATCTCTGAAGCCCATCTTTTTAGGTGCGATATCCATAGGAGCATCTCTCTGGGTATGCTCACTCCCATCTTCCGAGTTCAAGTCAAACTTCCAAAACTCTTTGCCATCCCACACATCGATCTCGATACAACGACAGCCGCGCAATAGAGCATCCTTGTATGCTTCGGTGCTGGAGTCGCTTGAGAGCTGGTTACCCGTGAGGTAGGTGTTGTGGCTTGAACTGATGAAGTAGTTACTCAACGGCCACGATAGATCCTGAGGAGGTGCCATCTCGAGGATATTGCCGCATGGAGAAGTAAGATATTTGATCAGTTCGTAGAGATCCAACTCTTCTTTGTCGACAAGATAAGTAGCCAGACCGTCCGGGTTTTCGACCTGGACATGATGCATGAAGAGGCTGATTTGATCTCGGCTCCATTTGCCGTTGACTCCTGCATATTTGTTGAAGAGCTGGGTGAAATGGCTGAGGAATGACTCCTCCAGACTCTCTTCAATTCCATTGCGCTGGCCAGTGGGATGACCACCGCCGGCCCTGTATTGACTAATTGGGAGTTGACGGGACATTTCTTTGCGAGGTTTTAGTAATGAAAGATATAGAGTTGAGGAGAAAAGGGAACGCCAGAGTACTCCATGATATTATAGAAAATGACCGTGTGGATGATGTACTACTGCGCCTCCACTAGCATTATTACCATTTACAATTTGCTACATCAGGGATTATACGACGCTATCTAATTGGACTCTAAGTGTCGGTGCAGAGCTCTATCCTCTTGGCAAGAAGAACATTGACGGCCCAGGCTCAGAATACGGATATTTCGGCAGGATAATTCGCATTAATATCCTTTCAGCCCCCGCTTTGACATATATCGTGGTTACTTGTGGATCACCGTTTTTTTACGAGGGAACGAATAATGTGCCACTGATTCACTAACGCGGCACTATGCTCTTGGCTTACATAACGACTAATAATTGTCAATAGCTCAGCGAAATGGATTAGTATTACACGGATTGAAAAGAAATCGACCTTCTTCCTTCATCAGGATAGAAAAGTATCTTTTAAAACTTTCTCTCTTTATGGCACATTAAGCAATAGGAAATAATAACCATAGATTTAATACTTGATATAATTATGATTCCCAAATGTTAAAGAAACCATAAGATAACAAGTCAGCGTTTTGGTAGAATTAGAGGTTATTATTCCACATAATAGAATTACAAGAGTTCATATAATTGATTCTTCCGTCAAGTTCCATTTTCTCACTTTTCCATTACGAATTTGCCAAGACTCTTACCAACTCATGCGGAAATAAGCCGACAAGATATTCCGATCGTCTTACAACACTAAACCAAAAACAAAAGGCCACCGAGTCAATTTTCGTATCCAGCCACAGAATAACTAACTGTAAACAACTCAACTTCACCATCTCACTCATCACCATGTCGACGGCTCCAGCTTCTTCAAAGCCCATTGTCTTTTATGACATTGCCGCGCGTCCTCCAGTGGAGAAAAACTGCTTCTCGCCAAACCCTTGGAAAAGTCGCTTCGCGCTTAACTTTAAGGGTGTCCCTTACTCCACGTCATGGGTAGCCCTGCCAGATATCGCCAAAGTCCGCGAGAGCCTCAAAGTTCCAGCGTGTCGAAAATTCGCTGACGGGAAAGACTTTTACACTCTCCCTATAATTGACGATCCTGCCACTGGTTCTTTGGTTGGCGACTCTTTCGATATTGCGCTTTACCTGCAGAAAACATACCCCACCTCTGGTGGTAACCTCTTCCCACCTCAGACGCTTGATTTCGATTTCAAGCACCCTTACATCCTTGTGCCGCTTTCCGAGTGTCGCAACAGTGAATTTCCAGAATATGCCAAATTCAACATGAACATCGATGCGGCCTTCACAGCACACACACAACTTGCTGTGCAGGGAATGCCGTTTGATCCAGCTACCGAGGAGCTAAGCAAGGCTGAGTTTGTCCGGCGTGCGGGGGTCAAAGAGTGGGACGATTTTGCCCTGGATGGCGAGGCGCGACAGAAGCTGATGGAGTCTTTTCAAGAAACGCTTGGCGGTCTGGCAAAACTATTTTTCAGAGATGCAAGTGGACCCTTCTTGCTTGGTGCAACGGTTAGCTATGCAGACATGATGGTTGGTGCGTGGTTGAGGATGATGTATGCCACTATGCCTGAGGACGAATGGAAGCAGGTCACTACTTGGCACGATGGTATCTTTGGCCAGTTGCACGATGCGTTGAATGCATACGCAGATGTAAAGTAGGCAGCACTGTCGTACTATCTACCTACCGTCTGTATGGCTTTGAAGTCAGTGGAATATTCTTAAAGCCTAACACCAGTGGCTCAATACTTTAGTATTCAGAGCTTAAAGTCTTATCTACTGTGTGGTCCTACTCGTCCCGTGACACTACGTCCCTCGCCTTTGGTCCTTCGTGACGCAATATACTTTCCTGCGAGTCAATTTCTGCTGCCCCTGATCCAAGATACTTGAGGTTTGTAGTATCGATATTGCTGGCACTGCGTCCTTTTCGATTATCACTGAGTTCGATCTTGCACGTGCCAGAGTTACCGTAACTCTGGTATCCCGACGATTTGTAATTATTATACCCAGGGGAGGATCCAAATGCTCGACGGCCCAGCATAGCATCCACGAGTGGCTGGAGGACCGGTATACAGGATGCGATGATGATCGTACTCGCTTCGATGCTAGCAGCGATGTTAGTGGGAACTCTGAGTATAAGATGCATGGATGTGTCACTTGCATTGTCCAGATGACCAAGTCTGATGTTTCGTCTACCAGTCTGTTAGCAGGAGCTTGATAGCAAAGAGTTGCGGAACTCACAAGAGAAGTCAGGGCTTCCTAGTGAAGGCAGTCGAGTACATTTATAAATCGCTACTATTGTTGCACTGGAGGCTTTGGTCAGCATAGGCTCACGTAACAAGTGGACATGCTACCCACGTTGACCCGATACCTAGTGCGCACGACAAGGCAATCTTCCTGCGCTTGTTCATCTGCAGGCTGTATAGAACCACAGCGGGGTATATAGCAAGATATAGATCTGTGGCAGCAGACAATGCTGTTGCAGAGTTAGTACGGAAAGTATAACATTGATGTAGATTTCTTACCCCCCGAGAAGATAGCAAAGTCAATCAGAATGTAGGGACTCCAACAAGACTTGTCAGTGATAGAGAAGTCCCACTGGGATTCGACTGGCGAGCACTGCGCGAATAGGATAATGATGCAGCCCACCAAGCTCAGCATACAGCATCCGGCGAGTGTCCAGAGGAAGATTCTGTGCACTCTCCCGGGATTCATAAGCCGTGTGATGAGGGCAACTACCGCAAGCTTGGGGAATCCAAAAGCCATGACACCAAATGGAAATCCCAAGACGGTAAAGAAGATGGCATTCTGCTGCTGGGACATATCCAGGGTGTCGAAATGTCTGCCATTGCCATCACGGACAGCCACGATAGTAACTGCGACTTGGCACCACTGAAAGATCTTTGTATGGTCAGGCTGTTGGTGAGTGACAATCTAGATCTGGGAGAACTTACCATAGCAATGATGGTGAACCAGTCATCGAGATGGAGTGCGCCTATGATCCTCTTCCGAGTAAACACTCGGCCAAACACGAATACTGTGCTAAGAATGGATGCAGTGAGAACTATGCCCAGAATAGCTGGGCCTTTGTTGGCCTCGAGGTAAGCTTCCGGGTGGGGGTTTTCTGAAGACATCTTGCATCAATACATGAGTACAAGTTCTTCGGAGAGATACCAGTTTGCTAGAAATTGAAGGACTTGTTTTTTAATGGCAGTAGGTCTGGCTGGCTGAGAAGAAAAAGGCACGAATAAGGGGTAAGGGAAGAATATCCTGTCTCTCTCTGTTGGTTAATTGGGTCACCCATACTCCATACCCCGTGGCCCTAACAGCATCGATTCCTACACACAGCATGCTTCAGTCACTGGAGGAGTCATCCTAGAAAGGATCAACCTGACATGGTATCGTACGCTGATCTTCAAGTTAATCGTCCTTTTCGTCGTCTTCCTGACACCTTACCCTAGCACTATGACACACAACACGCGTCCAAATGATTTAACTTCTTTGAGCACAGTGTCCGTAGCAATGCAGAAAACACAATTGCAAGCGAGCTTTTGCTGCCTCCTTGTCGTAACCCTGTTGGTGTTGCAGTCCTGTGCCTCATCAATCTTCTTGACGAGCAACGGGAACAGTTTCTTTGGCGAGCCGGATCATTCTTCCGCCAACGGAACGCTTGGACCTTCGTACGATTATCATACAATGAACGAGAGTCTTATACCAAACCTGCAATTGATCTTCGCAAAACTTAAAGCACTAAACAGTACCCTGCTATGTCAATATTCCGGTTATCGCATCCTTCACCTCTCGGCCTATAAAACCTAGTTGCGAATTCCTTTTTCCCACTTTCGGGGAAGGACAGTTCTTTCCGGCTGCTCTGTTGGCTCGGCGTTGCACTCGCCTACCACTATTTGTTGGCTGTGACATTTGTGCTGGTCCACCATTATCCTTGTAGTGGCCCCTTAATTGGGCCTTGGCTATACTGTTGGTTCGACGTTGCAGTTTTCGCGTCTTCTCAGAGGATTTAACATGTGGTGCTTGACACTCCCCACGTTCAAACTCGAACTGACCTATGGGGACGTCGCTAGCGAAGTGACAGATCAACATGGATATGGGCCATGAACCTGGATACCTTGACAAGCTGTCCTGAATGAGCTAACTTTTGACAGATATCGGGATGGAGCTACGCCAAGGACGGCGGTGTCAGGTCACTTTGACGATCACTTGGAATTACGACATAGACGAATCCATGTTATGATGTTGGCTTTTATCCGGACCACTAATGTGAACAATATGCATGAAAGGTTCTGAAACTCCAGGTGCATCCGTCAAGAGGCAAGCCAAGCCAACATGCATATCGTTGCCATGCATGTGGAGGGCATTTTTGATGTCCTGCACCCCTTGCTTGCTTGATGTTGTCTCTTTCCATTATAAGAGAGAATTCTGGACAGACCTCTTTGTTCGTGTTTCCTTAATCGGATCTCATTTAAAACTGCCAAATCCTTGCAGGAAACTTTCACACCATGGCTGACACAATCATTTCCCACGAAGACAAGGCCACGTCCACCAGAGACAATATACTGCAGGCTGTAGAGAAGAAGGTCGAAAGCTCAGTCGCAGCTATAAGCCCTTCTGAGACCCCATCCTCGGGTTCGGAGAAGGGTGAATCCACAACTGATGAGGAAGATGTCTCTATTGCGCTCAACGCCGCCAACATCGACGCTGTTCCTTCGTTGATCAAAGACATCAACTCTTTGAGTGAAGGTCTGGATAGCGATGATTCGGAGGCGAGACTGAAATTGATGGCAAAGGCCAAGAGTCTTTGGCAGTCTCTTGAAACCCCCAGAGAAACAATGCTACGCCACACCTGGGCTGAAGTAAGTTCCAACTGTTGGCCTGCTGTTACACCTATCTAATTATGCCAAATCTAGCCTTCGCTTCATTGCGCTTTGACTGCTGGTACTGTGAAAGGTGTTTGGGCTCATGTAGCCAAGATCCAAGGACCTTTCAAGGTGGTCGACGTGGCAAAGGAAAAGAATATCGATCCTACTCTGTTGTGTGAGTACAATGATAGCCCAGTCTCCTGATTCAAAAGCTCATAATTCAAGCCCGCCTCTTACGACATGTCTCTTCCATGGGATACATCACAGAAGTCGGCCAGGATACATATGAAGCTACAAACTTCATCAAGTCAATGGCCTTCCCATTTATCCATGCCGGATACCCATGCATGTAAGAGCACCAAGTCCACACGGATGTATACAGGTTACTGACATACTTCTCGATAGTTCCGGAGCCTGCCTCAATGCCCTTGGTCAATTCCATGAATGGGCCGACTTGAATGCATGGAAGGACCCGACTGATATCAGTAACTCTCCTCTTCAGCTTGGATACAAGACGGAGAAGACCTTCTTTGAGCATTTGCATACCAACCCTCCCTACGGCCAGATGTTCCACCTCCACATGGGCGGTTACCGCCAGGGACGGCCGTCTTGGATGGATGTGGGATTCTTCCCTGTTCAGGAGAAGCTGATTGATAACTTGGAGCAAAGTAAGGATACTGTGCTTTTGGTAGATATCGGCGGTTCCTTTGGTCACGACATTGGAGAATTCCATCGAAAGTTCCCTGATGCACCAGGTCAGCTCATCCTTCAGGACCTCCCAGTTGTGATCGACCAGGTCACCGCGCTTGATAACAAGATCCAACGGATGAAGTATGATTTCTTCACTGAACAGCCCATCAAAGGTAAATAGGTCCCATTTATCTGTTGATGATTTGTATTGACATTAAACACAGGCGCTCGTGCATATTATATGCACTCCGTCCTCCACGACTGGTCAGATGAGACTTGCCTCAAGATATTGGAGCGTGTTACAGCTGCCATGAAGCCTGGCTACAGTAAGCTTTTGATTAATGAGAACGTCATTCCCAACACTGGTGCTCAGTGGGAGGCTACGGCGTTGGACATCATGATGCTTACGCTTCTTGCTTCACGAGAGCGTACTCTGGATAATTGGGATAGCCTCCTTGGTAGGGCGGGCTTGAAGATCTCTCATATCTGGACTGTGGCGAATGGGGTTGAGAGTTTGATAGAGTGTGAGCTTGCGTAGTTTCATATGAGGATTCATTGAGCTACCTAAAGAACAATTGAACGTCAAGGGACTTTGCCATTACTAAGATGATGTGATATGATATTAATACTAGTGGCTTTCTCCGTTGCTCAACAGCTGGAGCTTCAAATCTGGTTATTAACACCTCATTTGCATCGTACACCCGTCTCGCACCTATGAACAGGATAGCTGAGCTAGCCTGCCCCATCACCCATTACTCCTGCCCGGGACATCATTCTTAAAGGTTTTCATCATCGTTTTGTTGTTTAACCTCTCAGTCTTGAGTCTCATCTTTCGTTCCGTCCTCTGAATTGCCTCCAGCTCTTTCTTCCTCTGTAGAAGAAAGCTCCTTTGTTCAGAAGATGACATGTGAATCAGACTCTGCTGGTCTTTGACGCTAAGCCGTGCCAGTTGAGATGCCAGTGCCGCGTCCTTTCGATCCTTTGTGGTGAGTGCATCGGAAGCTCCATTGTAGGAGATATTAGGCTGCGACTCCTGGTCCTTCTCCTGGGTCGTTGTTTGACGACTGGGTCTAGCGGACGGCGCTGTTCGATTCGAAAGGATTTTACCTGACGACAGCCGCAGACTCTCGCTGTCAACAGCGACAGCATTCTTGGTGCCATATTGTCCGAGTCCCTCTAGGTCGTAGAACTCAAGTATCTCGTCGGACAACTCGACTCTGCAGTGGCCTTTGCCAACCATGTGCTGCTGTATTCCCTCAACTGTCCGGCTTCGTGTTCCACAGTATATACACTCATGATAGGTGAATATAACAAAATGGAGATACCATATCACAGTCTCCAAATCCACAATCAGATATTCTTGGTAGGGGATTCGTAGACTGTGCGACGATTCTAGGTGAAGGAGATTCTCAGCAAAACTTTGGTCGCTATGACTACAGATGATGCACTTGTGAGGGTCGAAATCCGGAACTGTGTCGTCCTGGACTTCTACTTCGATATCACTGTCGGTTTCTGATGACAGTTGGTGATTTCTACTTTCGCTCGAATAAGTGTCGTCGTTGTGGTGTGATTGCTCGATTAGCCCAGCAGCAGCCGCCCGATTTCTCAATGCTTTGACACTGGATGGAATCAGTACTTATTATCTTGGTGTGCAATTTATCCCACTTACTGAGATTCATTCTTGGCATGCGTTCTGTGTTCTTGACTACTGTCGAACGAGATGTCGCAAAGTGAACACGTCGGTTTTGTTGATGTCATGATTGCGATCTGGTGTTTTGTGAGTTAGGGAAAATGTTCACAAGGTGTCCAGATAGGATGAGAAATATGCATGCTTATTTATAAACAATTGAGACAAACTCAATCTTGCATTCAATGCGGAGTAAACCTTTCGTGGCAAATATCCTTTGATTGCAGTATCTCATCTCATGAGTGCCAAGATGACTCACGGCCGGGCGGGGTGGTCCTAAAGAGGAAGTTGTTTACAACCTGCGCTGCGCAATTGGATAGAACTTGGAGGATCGATCAGCAAGATTAGCGTTAATCACCCAATTACTCCGTTGTAGTCAGGCTTTTCATCTCTAATTACAGTGGGCGTGCAAAAGTCCCGACAGTCTCCTTGTTGTTATCTCTTATATGAATCATGTAGATTATAATACAGTGTCTTTATTCTATACAATCTTATAATCTCATACTAAGATCATATCTAACATCTTCTAACAACTTTGCACCCCATGTATCTATCCCCAGGTGGGTCGTTGTCGGAACTTTAGCATGGAACTGTAGTATACAAGTTACTGATTGTCAGATCAACAATAGTCATTCATTAATTCACTGATATAATCACGAATGACTCAACGAAGTTTAATAACCTTAACGCCAATTAAATTAATTTCAACCTCTAAATAATTATCCATTAACCGCTTAAGCCGTCTTCTTCTTCCCGAAACTAAAACTCCACTTCTTAACCCTGAAAACATAATAAGATCCAACAGCAATGAAAATATTGAAAGCAATGTAGGCCCACACAATGCCAAAGTTGCGCCACCTCTCAGTGTAGTAAATGTTGCTTCCCGCCATGAATTGATCGGCATTGGTCAGTGAGCAGTACTGACATTGAGCGGTCGCGTCAGGGTTCTGCAGCTGTCCAGGTGCGGCCTTCAGGAAGTCGGCCATGTATTCTCCGCATGTTTGCCCAGAAGGTGGATCGAAGATGGAAGTCTCATCCACGGAGCACTCGATGGCTCGTCCGGCAAGCTCGGTTGATACGATACCGGCAACCCAGTATGTAAAGGGACTGACGCGGTACATGAATATCCAAAAGCCTGGGAGGGCTGTGGGAGATTGGAGAACACCACAAAAGGTCAAGCTCATGAGAACCAGAAGAGTGACGATTGCGGATGCCGTGAGGGCATCGGGGAAGGCCGCGATGGTCATCTGCGCAAAGGAGCTGGCGTAGAGCATGAGCTGGATCATGAACAGGAGCACAAGACCTTGGCGCGCTGAGCTTTGAATACCCACGACGGGGTAGTAGAAACAGGCGAACATGAGAATACCGGTAAGAATCTGGTAAGGGACCTCGATAATAACGTTGGCGATCATAAAGGCCTTCCACGAGTACGCCTTGCTGGGTCGCTCTCTGACTTCGTACAAGTCACGCTGGGTGATGAAATGTGGTTGGATCTGGACAAGTTAGTATGATGTATGTCAGAGTCTGAGTACTATACTGTACGTACCTGTTGCACGAGAGTGGAGAAGACGGTGATGATCATGAATACAGAGAACAAGATGTTCTGCATTCCCGCAAAGGTAGAGTCAGCCTTGAAGAACGAGAAGCCGACAAAGAGACCAGAGATAGTGCCAAGAACGAGCTTGGACATGATATACGTAGGCATTCTCCAGTACTGCTGGAAGACTCGAACGGTGACCTCTCGCAGCTGCGTGGTGAATGGCATAGCGAACTCGGCGTGACTTGCTGCGTCGTCTTGGGGAGTAGTGGAAGACATAACGGAGTGGATTCTTTCAACTTCGGCTTCGACGGCAGCGCGTTCTTGACTGCCCTTCCATACTGTATGCCAGTCTTCTCCCTTGGAGCTCATAGCGTTGTTGACGATCTCAAGCATCCACTCAGCAGGGTTCTCGTCATCTCCACAGGTTCTGGCACCTTCCTTCTCGAAGTAATTGAGAAGAGTACGTGAGTTCTCGCCGATGTCGCCAAAGTAAACCGTCTTACCACCTCTGGCAAGGAAGAGAAGGCGGTCAAACTCTTGGAACAGAATAGCGCTGGGCTGATGGACGGTGCAGAGAACAGCCTGTCCGGCATCTGCAAGCTTGCGTAGGAAGGCGACGATGGCCCAAGAACTCTGAGAGTCGAGACCACTGGTAGGCTCGTCAAGGAACAATAGTAGCTTGGGCTTGGCTGCGAGTTCAACGCCAATGGTGAGAAGCTTGCGCTGCTCAACATTGAGACCCTCTCCTGGGATACCGACGACGGCGCTGGCAAAGTCGCGCATGTTGAGCATGTCGATGACCTTCTCAACCCAGGCATGCTTCTCCTCTTTGCTGACGGTTGAAGGCTGGCGGAGCATAGCACTGAAGCGGAGACTTTCACGGACGGTGGCTGTCTCGAGATGGAGATCTGTCTTGCGTTAGTGCTTCGTAATTTCAGAGCATCGGGTTCAATGACTTACCTTGCTGTTGGACATAACCTGTCTTTCTTTGGAAACTGGCATCAAGAGGCCTGCCGTTAACAAACATGTCTCCAGTGATGACACCCATAGTGGTCCTCTGAGCCAGTACATCGAGAAGTGTGGTCTTACCGGCGCCACTCACGCCCATGAGGGCTGTGAGAGTACCAGGCTTGACCCAACCGGTGACGTGGTCCAAGAGTCTACGTGGCTCGCCCTTGATCTCAATGTCATAGACGACATCTCTCCAAGTGAACACATCGGTTTGCGGCTCGAGTCCAGCAGTAGCATCTTTTCCTTCACCATTCTTCTCAGGTACACCGAGCTCCTCGTTGTTCACGCTTCGATCAACGCCAGACTGGAGATGTGCGGGAACGTGACCACGCTGGAAGACGAGAACCTCAGCCTTGCTAGCAGTCTTGGAGTTCAGCTCGGTGGCTGCGAAGTAGATGATCATGAAGGCGAAAAGAAACGCGAGAAGAATGCCGAAGTTGCGCCAGACATGCGAGTAGTAGTATCGATAGTTGGTCTCGATGAAAGCGTCTCCGCTGACTGTTCGTTGACCGGCTACAGCTCCGACTGTTGAGCAGATCCAGGAATCACCAACGAGCTGGGGGTAGGCGGGGACGATGGCTGAACAGATAAACTCGCGACCGTGGAATTCGTTGGCGATGAGGATTTCGAAGGCGTAGTAGATGGGATTAATCCATCTGAGAGATGTTAGCAACTGCTGAATAGTGAAGGATGTCAAACTCACCTAATCCAACCAAACCAATCAACCATTTGCGGAACACGAATCATGAAGCCTGTGTAAATAACAAGAGCTAAAACCATAATACCAGCGAGCGTCATTGCTTGGGATACCGTCTTCGTCACAGCTGCCATAGTTCGGAAGATGGCAGCCATCACAAACGTGGAGATGTATGTGATGAGGAAGAAGAGGAAGAAGTTACCAGGCTCGCGACGAAGTCCTGCCAGGAAATAAAGAATAATGTTGAACACAGTGGCCGAGACAAATTTGATTGGTATATCAGCCACGATGCCAGATATGGCTTCAGCAGCGGGATGGTAAAAGGCGTAAGAGGCATGTTTTTCGACGATGGGACGTTGTGCGTAGAGGTTGTTGATCTCGGAAATGGCAGCCAGGGCGTTCATGAGGATACCCATGAAGAGCACGGCTCCTTTGGAGTAGAAACTGGCTGTTGCATCGCCGGTGCCGTAGTACACTGAACCGATAATCAGAGACATGATGATGTTGGATCCCACGCTCGTGGCAGTGGCTGAGAGATCGTTCCATATTCGTTGGTAGGCGCGCTTGGTTGTGAGGCGGATCTGCATCGGGAGGGTAATGATGTACGGGGACTTGGGTCGGGCATGCTTCGCTTGACTAAATGAAGTGTTAGCATGTGCTCTGTGGTTTTGTCAAGGTAGGTACTTACATGAGATTCTTGCGCTCTCGCAGAGGAGCAATGGCTCCAGATCGGTCGTCAACAGGGTACTCAGCTTGGTACGAGTCGATCTCCTGCTGCAGCCTCTGGTACTCTTTCGAGTTGTGCCAGTACGCCTCAAACTCTTCAGCAGTGCGAGGGACCTTGTTCTCCATGCCGGGTCGCGCCTTTCGCTCAAGAGGGTTGGTGATTGAAGTGAGAAAGTCACCTGCGGTCTGGCGCTGGGGGCATTGCCAGCCCATGGTTTCAAAGTACTCCTTGGCCTTCTTCGCCGGTCCAAAGTAGATCTGTCGACCCTGGTACAGTACCACGGCCTTGTCGAAAAGATCGTAGATGGCCTGACTGGCCTGGTAGATTGCCAGTGCGTTTGCAGAGCCAGAGTAGTCGGACGCAAGGCGAATCGCCTGCGCGAACTTCAAAGCAGTCGCCGAGTCCAAACCACGGGTACTGAAGTAGTGTCAGTTTATATCTTGGCATGCGTTTCATGTCACTAACCTGTTATCCCATGCAGCCAAGGGTGTTTGCGCCAGCATCATCTCAGCGATACTGACTCGCTTGCGCTCTCCTCCTGAGACTCCGCGGATAAAGTCATTGCCGACTTTTGTGTTGTATGTGTGGGATAATCCGCAGACGGCCATGACGATCTTTGTCGCATTCTTGCAAGCTTCTTCACGGGTCATACCAACGAGGTTCTCGGGGTTGGATGGCATGCGGCATCCAGCGGCGAATTCGAGCGTTTGGCCGACTGTGAGGTGAGGGAAATGCTTATCGACCTGTTTCAAAAAGGGTTAGTAAACATATAATATAGATTCTCAATCATCAGAAATGCGTACCTCTTGGTTGTAGCCAGTCTCGCCCTTGAACTCCTTCATCATATCCTTCTGCGAGATACCGTTGTAGTGGACTTGAGATGTCTCTCCAATGCTAAGGCCCTCGAGCTCACCAGTCATAGTCTTGAGCAGCGTAGAGCATCCAGAACCAGGACGGCCAAGGACAATCAAAGTCTCACCACTTCGAAGAAGGCCATCAAAGCGGTGGAGAATCTTTTTCGGCTCCTTCTTGCCAGACTTCAGAAGCTCTCCAAGGCGGAGAGGGGCCTGAATAAAATCGCCCAGTGTCTGCTGTAGCTGCAAAGCTGCCCCTGAGCCATAGACACTGAGGTTCTTGAAAGCCACACCAGAGTTCCTGGGTCCAACTCCCGCCTCTTGCAGCTGGTGCATAAAAGCCGGTAGCCATTTCGCAAGGTCAAAAGCTTTATGTGTGGGATCAAGTCTGGGGTCCTCCTCATGCAAGTCTGGGATTCTGGAAGGAAGAGTGGCCAAGCTTTGTCGTCGGTGGTGGGAGATGCCTGTCGCAATTCTTTGCAGTTCTTGGCGATCCTCCTCCTCCATCATCATGGTGTTTGCTCGTACTAGGGGCGATGGGTGGCCCAATGTGCTGGCAGCTAGGTCGTCGTGTCCGTCATTTGACTCGCTGCTTGTGGACAGGCCAGAAGCAGGCAAGCTTTCTACCGACAATCGAGACGCCATGTTGGCGTTGTTTTCAAAAAGAGGCAGCTGGAATGCGTGTTCAGGGGGTGATAAGATAGGTGGTAGATGGTGAATAGTGTGCCGGTTAGTGAAATTGGTGGTATTAAATATTAAGTTGTTGTATTTTGACTCCAGAACAAGATCGATATGAGAGCAGAAACGTCCATTCTTTAAATATAAACAGTAAACCTAAGCTACTAGCTCCGGCCGCCCGTCAAGCCCGACAAAACAGCACCGTTTGGCACATTCCACCCTTGTCGGAGACTCGGTAGAGTCAAACTTTGCGTCTCACAAACTTCAGCCACGTAGTTTAGTGTGCTTACAGGCCTGCCGCCCGCCAAGTCCGACAATAATGATGACGTGAGATCCTTGCGCGCCAAAACAATTCGACGGGACTCTGATTAGCATCTCTTGTGCTGCGGAGCGGGGTTTCGGGGTCTTGTAGAAATCCTCCAGGGGCTCCTCCGCGGGCTACTCAGCTCGGCTTTTGCTTTTAGCTTGAACTCTATGTAATCCGCAATCTTTTCTGGTGACGTAAAGAATGGTTGTAGACTTTGCTAGTTGACGTGGCGGCTTGAAGCTTCAACGTTTGATCGTGGAGTTACTCTGACTCTGTACTGCTTGTCTTCTTGTCTCTGGTCTGTATGTTATGATTGACGGTGCGAATGCTGATGTCGCGGTCGTGAAATTAATCCTCTGTCTGGAATCCTGGTGGATGCGTAAGCCCTGCAAAGAAAGGGATGAGCAAAGTTAAGGTGTACTTCTCTGTACTACCAAATTACCCGTGCACACGAGTACTTCTTATCTCTTCCATGTCGATCAATCCGATTTGATTGGATGTCTGCACAGACCTCCTTGGGGAGAATTCATTATCCATGCGTTTCTCTGGGAACTGACTGCCGAAAATATTCGCTATTTTGCGAGACTAGCGTATAACTCCTGCAAAGCGTGCGTTATATCCGGTCTCTTGGGGTAATTCTAACCAATGGGCCGCTACACAAGGTTGTCGGGTTGTTATTCCTCCAAAATGCGCCAATCCTCAAGAGCCAGAATCTCACCTTGCCGAGCATTTACTGCATGATAAGATGACTCGACCGGTCTCTAGGGATCGCATTGTTCAAAATACCCTTAATCTCGCAATGGAGCTCGGACTTTATCTAAGCCCACAGCAACGGTGCAACCCAGCAATTGTACTGTAGGTCGCAGCGTGGAGATTGGACTATGCGGACTAAATTAAGCCCACTTTGTCGGGTTCGTGGACAAACCCGTCGGGCGCACTTCCCTCCGTGTTGTTCTAGAAACCCATTAAAATAGAGATTATTAAGCGGCATGATATCATTGAACAAACGAGCGTTTTATCATCGCGGATTTCTTTTCTGCTCACGCCAATACACGCTATTTTGACTGTGTCGGAGTGCGATATGACGCATTTACGGCTTTTTTAATGCGGAAAACATTTTTTAGGGCGGCCTCAACAAAAGCCAATGCATGAAGCGTCATGTACACTGCACACAAACCAAGGAAAAAGATAGGGAATAAGACAAGAAAATTGAGCGCTCCAGATATAAAGTAATTTAAAAATAGACGATAACTCAGTTATAGTTTTGTTCAAAAAGAATTGAAGCAACAATGCAGAAAATTCGAATTTTGTACAATAGAGACACAGCTTTAGGGTAGGCTGTAATGTGTGATTTCGCTACCGTAACGGAAGTGGGTTAGTCCGGTAGTTTTGAATTAAGCTCAGGCTAATTGAATTTCAGCCCCCTCATTTCGTCATGATTGTGGAATGTAGATCGCCGTAAATTGGATTTGATCGTGCGAGCGATTCAAGATAGTTAATTGGTATCAGGTTGATTGCTGAGTAAGGCTCTTATCTAATGATAGTTGTAGACCAATACGCGGGTTCGGTAGTTCGGTAAACCACAGAAATGGTAGCGGACACTGTACCAAGGTAAATCATGGATCAATGATGGTCCACTAATTCAATGATATCGAATCAATCGCAAATCTGATAAGATAGTACATTTATTGTGGTAAGGAGTTGAAGAGTTGCTTTTGAAGTTAGGCTTTTGCAATGCATCGTAATTCATTTAAGCTGTCATAGCTCGTTTGTCACGGTGCCAACCTATGAAATATTACAAACACTGATTCAGGCACTGCTTGGTTGTTGATCTAATTGACTCTTGAATATTGCAGGTTTCTTCACTTGTATGTGGAGTGTTTGAATTTGATTTCAAGGTCGGGAGAGATATGCTTTTTGACTCGAAGTCAGGAAATATACACCCAGAGGACCATAGTAGTTGCCATCTCCCAGCTCGCTTACAATACAAACTCTACTTTGATACATACCAAGATGCTATCCAGTGGTTTTGACAGCTGGTTCTTCAGAATCTAATATATCATGACATCAATTTATAATGCAATCACTATCGGGGCGGTTCAAATGTGGCAGTATACTCATATGGTTCGTTTGATACATTCAAGTGCTTGTTTCTTTTGCAAAAATGAAAAGTTCTGGAAAGTGTATCCCAAAGAGATTACTCTGTGAATTTCCCTTAAATTATAATGTAAACTGAGACTTCCCCTCGAGACTGGTTTGAGGCCATGAGCGCTTTTGCGGAAAAATTGCCTGTCCTGACTTGCCGCACCACACTGCGATTGATGGGCAATTGGAATTTCAACGAGGTTAAAATTTAAGTTATTATGCTTGTAACTCGTCGTTATCACCAAGGTCTATTGAATAACGAATCATTATTTCTAACTAGTAATGGCATAAAGGACTCATCGTCGCACAACTTGAAAACAGTATTTCACTGTCTTGTAAAATCTCGCTCCGATAACTTCTGACCACATGTGCGCCTGATTCCATTCAATTGCCAAGTGTTGCAAGGTCTTATAGCAGAAACACATCACTTTACATGCGATTATTGCAATGGTGGTTCAATTTCCACAAATCATAGCCTTTAGCCCAGGAGCGGGGGTTTTACCAGAAGGGTGTTTGCACTCAAGACCAGACGATGGGTGATGGGTGTTTTCATCCGCCTGGCGTGATGATGCTCCTGGGTAAATTCCCTGCACGGGTTCCAATTGGATGGTACCCCGGACTAAGCTCTTGGGGCTTCAGTACAGCCGGCTGAGAGGCTAATATGCCACCTGGTTTGGCGGGGCGGATGCTACGCTGCGATGATCATGCCCCAGAGTGTTGGAGTAAATGTTCCACTTGCAGGAACCACGATAGTGCCTAAACTGCTTGTCTTTGATCGCCGCCTTTTGCATTTATCCGGACTTGATGTATAAGACCTCAAAACTCGAACCCCGGATATGTTGTAGCCAATGTCTTCAATGGCTTGAAGGTATTGAGTACAGATCCTTTGACGCCAGCTATGAAGGTATCTCTTTCATTGTTGGGCCTGCTGCCTCTCGTGGCAGGCCTAGGCCAGCAGCCCATCATCGCTTTCAACAAATCCGATGATGTTTTCATGATTGCAGGTAAAGATTCCGGCAAGGGACAGATTCGCGTCTCCAAGGATGAATACTGGGGCGTCATTCGTGCTGCGGGTGATCTCGCTATCGACTTTGGCCGTGTTACTGGCACCAACCTTACTCTTAGCAATGGAGAGAAGGATGCATCACCAGCAAAGTACAAGTTTGAGCCTGTGGATGTGAAGAATAACACCCATGTAAGCAATCTATCTATCCAGTGGGAAACCTCAGCTAAGAATTCAGTATCGCACCCTGAAAGAGGAAGAATTCTCCGGCCCAGCATACTCAGAACCCGATGCCGCCAACACCGTCATCATAGCAGGCACAATCGGCCACTCTGAGATCATCGACAAACTCATCGACGACGGTGTCATTGACGTCAGTAAGGTCAAGGGCAAATGGGAGTCATTTGCCAGCCAGCTGGTCAAGGACCCCATCAATGGCACTGCTCAAGCCCTTGTTATTGCTGGAAGTGACCCGAGAGGAACTATCTACGGTCTCTACGACGTCAGCGAGCAGATCGGAGTGAGTCCTTGGTACTGGTGGGCCGATGTACCAATCCGAAAGCGAGATGAAATCTACGTCGTGTCTAAGTCCAAGGTGCAAAAGTCACCTTCGGTACAATACCGTGGAATCTTCCTCAACGACGAACAGCCCGGACTTTCGAGCTGGGTCGGGTAAGTCAACACCTTATTATATATCTGAGTTATAAGTACTAACTCAGCCAGTTCTCGATGGAAGCCAACTTGGAACAATGCCGCTCCTTACAACCATGAGTTTTACGCCCTGGTCTCAGAGCTACTTCTACGTCTGCGAGCCAACTACCTCTGGCCCACTGTCTGGGGCAGCATGGTTTACATCGACGACCCTTTCAACCAGCCACTTCTGGATGCCTATGAGATTGTTCTTGGAGGCTCACACACCGAGCCCATGATGCGCGCCCAGAACGAGTTCCGCACATTCTACAAGGGAGACTGGCAGTATCACACCAACAACAAGACCATCGATGAGTACTTCCGTTACGGAGTTTCAAGAGCCAAGCCATATGCCAGAAACAGCGTGTGGACTATGGCAATGCGAGGAACCGGCGACACAGCCATTGAAGGCGATCTCGGTGTTGAAGGCATCATCGATATGCTGGAGACTCTCGTCGACAATCAGCGAGAGATCCTCCGTGAAGGCCTCAAGGTTGACAACCTGACCGACGTCCCCTCCTTGTGGTGTCTCTACAAGGAAGTTCAGTCCTACCAGGAGAGTGGCCTCAGCGTTCCCGAAGATATCACTCTTCTGTGGGCAGACGATAACTGGGGTAACATCCGTCGCCTCCCCCTCGCCAACGAGACCGATCGTTCCGGTGGCGCTGGTGTTTACTACCATTTCGATTACGTCGGCGACCCCAGAAACTACAAATGGATCAACACTATCCAACTCCAGAAGACCACCGAGCAGATGTCTCTAGCTTACCACAGAAATGCTCGCCGCATCTGGATCGTCAACGTTGGTGACCTCAAGCCTAAGGAGATCCCCATCAGCCACTTCATGGACCTGGCTTACGACACCGAGCGGTGGGAGGCTGACGGTACTACCAAGTGGACCGAGGCTTGGGTTGCGAGAGAATTTGGCAGTGAGCATGTCGAAGCCGTTACGAGTATCATGAACCGGTACGGTATGTACGCAGCTCGTCGCAAGTTTGAGTTGTTGGAGCCGCAAACCTACTCAGCCATCAACTACAACGAAGCCGAAGCTATTCTGGAGCAGTGGGCTACTCTAAAGAAAGACACACAGGCTGTTTATGACAAGCTGGACGATGATTACAAGCCCGCCTTTTTCGAAATGCTTCTCCACCCCGTTCTTGGTGGCGAGATCGTAAACAAGATCCAAATCTACGGAGCCAGGAACCAGCTATATGCTGGGCAGAAGCGAAACTCAGCCAACGATGTCATCTGGAAGTCTGTGGATCTCATGTATAAGGATTCGAACTTGACCCAAAGATGGAATGAAGTGCTCGACGGCAAGTGGGCACATATGCTCGATCGTAAGTTATCTATTCTTTGAGTTGTTTTGGCGTTGACTGACAGATATAGAAACACATCTGGGCTATGACGGATACTGGCAACAGCCTATGAGAAACACTCTTCCGGATCTCCGATTTGTTCAAGATGTCTGGCCATCACTTGGCGGTGAATATGGCGTCGGCGTCGAGGGATCCAACGCCACCATCATGGGAGACGACCGCTGGCACTCATTGTCTTCCAACGTCCTCAACCTTCCTCCCCTGGAGCCCTTCGGAGCCCAGTCACGATACATCGAAGTCTTCCACCGAGGCTCCAAGTCTTGCAACTGGTTCGCAGCACCTTGGGAGGATTATGTACAGCTTTCACAGTACAACGGTACAGTTGGAGGCCACAACGGTTCAGACAGCCGCGTTTACGTTACGGTTGACTGGGAGAAGGCCCCGAAGCACCCAACACGACACAGGTCTTTATCAACGTGACAAGCGACTGTCAAGGCTTTGAGAAGTACAGTGGACAGAACCCACGAGTTGTCGCGACAGTCATCAACCGAGAACTGCCTGACAGCTTTGAGGAAGGATTCGTCGAGTCTGATGGACATGTTTCGATCGAAGCGTCGCATTATCAAAAGATACACGAGGGAGAATCGGACGACTCAGACCTTAAGTACCACACTATCAAGAACTACGGCAGAACTCTGGCGGGTGTTGGACTGTACCCTCTTGACACCGAGAAATTGGAAGTTGGAGAGGGCCCTGCTCTGGAGTACGACATGTACCTCTACAGCAACAACTCCGCCGCCAACGTAACGGTTTACATGTCCCCTGGCGCCAACTACCTCGGAGACCGAAATCCACTCGAGTACGGTATTGCATTGTTCCCTGCCGGAAAGAAGCAGCCTGACCCAACCATCGTCCGGCCCATTGGTCCGAACAAGGGCACCAACATGCCTGATGGATGGGGCTATGCTGTGGGCAATGCTGTCTGGGGTGTGTACGGAAACTACACTACGTCTTCGTTCGATGTCCCCAAGGAGGGCGCTTACACTCTTCGCATTTGGGCCTTGTTGCCTAACATTGTGATTCAGAAGATTGTGGTTGACTTGGGTGGTGTGAGAAGCTCTTACCTGGGACCACCTGAGAGTTTCTTGTTAGGACGGGATGAGCAAGGACAATACAACGGAACTTCGTTCTCGAGCACGCCTGAAATCGTGGGAGGAACATTTAAAGGTTCGTCTTAGAAGTTTTGGAATAGTAATTAGACACATAAAATTCTAGCTAGTTGTATCAAATTCATATACCAGTTCTCTTTGACCGCAACATGTCCAAGATGCACATTTCCATAGACTATCTCATGTTCATGCAGAAAGTCTAAAGCCCGAATAGGATCTAATAGTGCCTCTGGAAAATTCGACAGTGAAACTCCGGTTTCAGGATCTAAGTTTGCGAACAATCCGATATCGCTCGTTTGCAGTGGCACCAGGATGAACGGGATGGTACCCCCACAGAGAACAGCGCAAAAGCTCCCTATGACTCCTGCCGCGTTCCAGACCGTTTGCAGCATTGCTGGTAAAAATGGTTGTATGGAGTAAGACATGTGGAATTCCAGGCGACTGTTGGTCGGTATGGCAACCTTTGTACAAGCTAAACTCAATTGTGAAGTGGCTGTACAAACCAAGCCAACCGTTGTGTCTAACGGCGATACTGTACCATTGACAGAAAATTTAGGCTGACCTCTATTTAATTGATAGGTCCATAGTTAATGTCCCCTCAATGTCATATCAATGCCAGCGCCTGCTGGTTCCTGGATGTACCTCGTGTGAGCGGGGATTATGCAGGGTTGGTTTGAGTCGTGAGCTGCAAGGCTGAATTTCGTTCCAGTGGCAAGGCGTTTTTATCTGCATTTATCACCACTTGAAACTTCACTGTTTGCAATGTACATTGTTACTCTTAACAAACCGCAGGCGAATGCATTAGAAGCACCACCATGATTTGTAGTACGCGTATAACGTTTCCCTGTGTTAGTGCCCTCCACTTCCGGTGAGGGGCTGCTTGGCGTTTTGCCGCTCTGAATTGCCATGGGAGTGTCTTCACTTCTATGTACTGTCACTACCTGTAACAATACACAGCCTCCTATGGTAAGCGGACGTTACACGAACCAACCGGTATCATTCGCCGCTGCTTGATTATTCTGCTTATTCTCTTACGCTCCAGCCACAGATATTTCTGGCCCATTATCGTCTCATCATCACGGATATCGGCTCGACGACGTCATGGTTGTTGAGGCTGAGCTAGCTGCCGCGGGTTCCGAGGTGAGACAAAAGCGACATGTGCAAGGTATTTACAGCGTCTTGTTTGGCTGCTTCGTACGTCGGCGGCCCGTAAATCGGATCTTTTTTCCGAGCTGAGATGGATCTTTCCATCGAGCTAACCGCCTGCTACTCCGTAAGACCCAGACGCGTCAACGTCAGCCATTCACACTCTGTCACGTTACGGGGTAACGGTGTAAACCTTAGCAAATTAGCCAAAACTTTTGAGGCCGCCTGTGCCAACGTATGAGATCATACTTGTATAAAGTGCCGCGTCCTTTGTTTGTTTGCCATTTTGAGACTTTTTTGGTACCCGACACACTTCGGTGCCTTTGTTTCCTCCACTTTGGCTATTCAAGCGGAATTGTTTACACATTGAATTAATAGTCTAGAGTGAGCACAATCTGATTTGTTGTTATGCTCGGACTCTTGGCCTTCGCGCTCTCTTTGAGCAGCACAGCTATCGCCGCCTCGGACGGTACGGCCTTGGCGCCACGAGATGCAATCATCAATTCCGTCGAAATCCGCGCTCTTCCAAACTCACCGAGCGGTAACTATGCACCCAAGATAGTTGATTGTCCCTCGACACGCCCGCAAATCCGAGAAGCTGGCAAGCTTTCCGACGAGGAAGAATCTTGGGTTCGTCGTCGCAGAAATAACACAGTCGATCCTCTCAAAGACTTTCTCTCTCGGGCTAACATCTCCGGGTTTGACGCCGAGAAATACATCGAGAGAGTCAAGAACAATGCCACCGCTCTACCGAATATCGCCATCGCGGCCTCTGGTGGTGGTTACCGCGCCTTGATGAACGGTGCAGGCTTCATTTCGGCTGCCGACTCACGTAATAACAAGACCGGTCCTATCAGTGGACTTCTTCAATCGTCAACGTACCTTGCTGGTCTTTCTGGTGGTGGTTGGCTCGTGGGCTCCATTTTTGCCAACAACTTCACCACAATTCCTGACCTGCAGAAAAGCTCCAAAGTCTGGCGATTTGAACGCTCCATCTTCAAAGGTCCCGAGAGTTCCGGCATCAATATTCTGAATACGGCTGAGTATTGGACCGACTTGATGGATGCCGTTGATGAGAAAGACAAGGGATGGAACACTACTCTCACTGACTACTGGGGCCGCGCTTTGTCGTACCAACTCGTCAATGCCTCTGAGGGAGGTCCTGCTTATACCTTCTCATCCATTGCGGACACACCCAACTTCAAAGACGCCGACACACCTTTCCCTATTCTCGTTGCTGATGCCCGCGCCCCTGGTCAGCTTGTGATCTCCCTCAACGCGACCGTATACGAGTTCAATCCTTTCGAATTCGGCACCTGGGATCCCACCACATACGGATTTGCACCTATCGAGTATCTCGCATCAAACTTCACAAACGGAAAAATCGAGTCCAAGGGCGAGTGTGTACGCGGTTTCGATCAAATCGGCTTTGTTATGGGCACATCTTCTTCACTGTTCAACCAATTTCTTCTCAACAACATCACCAAAGTTGGCGAAGAGAACGACATCCCCAAGATTGTCGTCAAGGCGATCGAAGGGGTCTTGATCGGCTTGGACAAAGATGATGAGGACATTGCTCAGTACACCCCTAACCCCTTCTATGGCTGGAACCCCACCAGCAAGAGCCGCAACTACAAGGAGCATCAGTTGACATTGGTTGATGGCGGAGAGGATCTGCAGAACATCCCGCTCCATCCTCTGATTCAACCCGTTCGTGGTGTCGATATTGTCTTTGCTATTGATTCTTCGGCGGATACAGACAACAACTGGCCTAACGGCACTGCTCTCCGCGCCACATACGAACGAGTTGGCTCCGACATCGGCAACGGTACCGAGTTTCCATCTATTCCTTCGGCTGAGACCTTTATCAACGAGCGCTTGAACCAACGGCCTACTCTCTTCGGCTGCGATGCCAACAACTTTACACTCTCTGAGGGCCAGTCACCACCGCCGCTCATCTTCTATATCCCCAACGCACCTTACACTGCGCACAGCAACGTCTCAACATTCGACATGTCCTACTCCATCGCGGAGCGTGACAACATCATCCTCAATGCGTTGAACGGAGCCACTCAAGGAAACGGTACCATTGACAAGGAGTGGCCCACCTGCGTCGCTTGTGCTGTTATGAGCAGGAGCTGGTGGAAGGCGAACGAAGCCGTCCCTGATGCATGCAAGACTTGCTTTGACCGATACTGCTGGGATGGGAAGTCCAATAACACTGCGGTGAAGAGCTACGAGCCCAAGTATATTATTGGAGATGAATCTGCTGAGGCGGAAGATAATGCGGCTGGTGGTGCACTTAAGCCCAGCTGGTCTGTGTCCGCAGGCGTTGGAATTGGCTTGTTGTTTGCCCTTTTGTAATAGCGACATTATTTAGATTTAATACTTGTTGAGTATTCACATTTATCATTTGCAATTCTGTGTTGCGGTGGGGCCTATGTAAAGTTCTTGATTTTCTGTTTAGTCTTTGCCTTGACAGTATGTGAGTACAGTCCCGTTTAAAAGTCACGGCCTTGTAGTAAAATTTGTACCTTAAAGTAGAATTTTCTAAACTTAATTAAAAAGTTTTATTAAATTACTATAAATAACTTTAAGTTCTAAAAATAGGTCAGGACTTTTATACACCTACTGCGTAAGCCATCCTTAATAAGATGAGGACTGCTTCAGTCAGAAGCCTGACCAACAGCTACAGTAAACAGCTACTTGCATGAAATCACTGTTATGTATAATTTGACGTCGAAAATCGATCTTTAGTGATGGGGAAGACCTTTCTGGTTGTCGGTCTGGTACCTTTGATGAAGTAAGTATGGGGATGGCCGTGATCCGCGATACATAGAAAACTATAAATATCCCGAACAAATAATTACAATAAGCTGCAAGACTTAGCAAACCAGACATCAACTCAATTAGAACTAGATCGGAAACATGTGTCATAGACAAATTAGTATCCTGACTTGCTGTATATGCCGTAGGATAATGTGCGAAGCATCCACGGATACCATCTGCGAAAAGGCTAAAAACAAGACCGGCTTGGCTGGCGCGTGCGGCGATGGAATAACTACTGGGACCACATATTCAAGATCAACGTGTAACTTATGCATGACGGAGCTCATGGCAAAGGGTAAGCTGGCTAACCAGAACAACCCGGAATGAATCAAACCCGTGGACGGAATAGGAATGGAGAGCGTGACTGGATAGCAACCTCCGCCGAGGGCTTTGTTGAGTAGGGGCAAAGCTACAAGTAGCGTCTATGTTATTAATAAGTAGTAATAAGAATCAATGCTACATTGAATCATGTGAAACGAAGAGCCATTAATGGGCCTTGATGTACTTTGATCATGCGTACCCAGACGTGTGTTATGCGAAAACACTCAGTGAAACACATGGCCAATTTCACCAACAAGTGAATCAGTGTACTTTTAAAGTCTATCATCTGTAGCTAAGTATCCAAAGTTGCTTAATAGCAACTCTTCAGAGGCAAGACTGGTACAATCAAGTGTCAGAAACTTCATTCTATCACGAATGATCTTCTGTATGTGACACAAGAACAGCAGCCAAAACACGAGTATTCGGCTTTGAGTCACATCGACCTCTCAAGTATAAGACGACGGCAAGGCCCGAAAAGCTGGGAGACAAATACTAAAACCCGACCACAGACGAAAGAGCTAGTTTATATCAGAGAATTCTAATCGACAAAAAATTTAACATGTGCAAGGAAGTAACTACCAGGGTAATTTGCCGCGTATGCCGCAGGGTAATGGCCGAAGCGACGTCATCCCAGAGATGCCAGAGAGCAATCGAAGAAAACTATGAGCCTCCGGACTGTGAGGACGGGATAGAACGCGAGGTGGACGTCATACCTACGACGTGCAACAGGTGTAGGAATCGCACTAACGGAGTGGTTAACGGACAGGTTAATGGAGAAGCCAACGGGGGAACCAATGGAGGAACCAATGGGGGAGTCAATGGGGGAGCTAACGGGCACGTTAATGGAGGAGTTTGATGCACATGTGAACAGCTTATATTATAAGTGCCTACTTGTTGGCCCCCTTGGTATAGATCAAGCTATAGAGAAACAAGCTAGGGTAAAGAGCAATACATGTCCTGACCAGGAATGGGGTTAACGGAGACACTAGTCATTCAATTCATACTAACAATCATATATATGTTAAATTCCTTGCTTTCATACTTACATGCGGCTTTACACGTGAGCTGTCCCTTATCGCTTTGATACTAACACAGATTGAACCTCCCAACCTGTTTGTGAATGATGACAGTGACTGTCTGATAACTCAAGCCCTGCAGAACAAGTCCCTGCCAGGTGGCTGTTCTTATACTTCGATCACTCGCTTATATCACATATGAGGTCATCATCCTTTCTCACAGTTTACCGCGGGAAGGAAGTCACAATGATATCACGGACGGAGTGTCTTGTTAAGTTCTTCAAGCTATCTGAGTAGCGTGCTCTGCTAGCGATAAGCAGGCCCAACTAAGCTAACTTTCATGAAGTATCATTCATTGTCTTCGACCGGGGTATCTAACCGAACCGAACCCAGAAGCTCTGTCAACCGTGGCACATCATCCGGAATCTGCTCCCAGGAAACAAGCTTTCTTGTTTTGGCGGTGATCATACTAGCATAGATATCCGCCATCTTCCTACTATCCCAAACGCCCTCCCTTCTCCCAAGTCGTCGTAAAAGCCTCACGCCCTCCCACTGTATCGTCTCATCCTGGCACGAGATAATAACGTAGGCGATCGGCGGAACCAGGTTGGCTTGGAAAGTGAAGATATGTCCGGTCTCTCTTTGAGAAAAGTCAATGATTGACTCTGCTCTTTTCAATATCTCGATGCAATCGGCTGGTTCTAGATCTTCGTCGATTGAAGCCAGCTTGAATGTTGCATGCCATGTGATCTCCTCCAACTCAAGCACCTTGAAACGAAATATTTCTGGTTCTGAAGCCTTCAGAGGATCAAAGCTTTGCTTGAAGGCATTGTATCGCGCGCTCCAGTACCGGTAGAATGATTCCGACTCCAACCCGTTGTCAAAACGTCTGCAGACCAGGCCGGTTTTGCCGCAGGGATAGCCTTGGCCAAGACACATCAGACAACCAGTGTTCATCTCGATCCCGAACGTGGTTCCCACATGCGATAAAAAAGACGCTGCTGCTTGAGCTGAGAAGAATGGCGCGCCAGGCTCTTGGAGGGTTATAGGGTCTTGCCTTGCCAGCCACTGCTGAAGCTCTGATACAAGCTTTGGGGAATGGTTATCTCCCATGTAAAAGAATAGATCTGAGGTGAGACCACAGAGCGATGGTCCGATGTTATCCATAAACTTTGACAAGTCATCTCCTTTTCGTCTGTGTCCAACTTCACCATGATACTGTGTTCCTACGTCATTCCATCGTTCACAGGTATTTAGTAAAGAGAATGCAGACTCCAGATGTCGAGTGACATTTGTGTAACGGCCGTATAGACTCTCAGTACAGATAAATATGAGACAGCATGTGAGGATAACCTGAAAGCTTTTATCTGGCGAGTTCATATACTCGTGCATCACCCTAATAGCGTTGCTATACTGGTGAACAGATGCAATTTCATAAGACTTGGCGAGAGATTGTGTGAACGGGTCGGTCTGGGTTTGGAGCTTGAAGGCCTTATGCGCGCCTCCCAGGGCACCAACGGCAGCCTTTATAGGCACGGAGTCGTGGCTGAGGGGTAGCGCATAGGTGTGCCAGAAGCTCATCGCATTCAGAGAGCTCGCCAGTTCTGGGATGGTGCATGTTCGGAAGTGATGACAAAGATCCAGCTCTATCGACGAGCCGAACGTCTCTGGGGAAAGACCTGCAGGAACCAGGATTTTTGAGGCTGCTGCGGGACGTTGCAATGCAGCTTCGTTCTGCTTTCGCTGAAGTGCTGGGGTCCTGGGCTTGTACTTGCATTCCGACTCTGGAATGTAGCCATCGCATGTCCGTTTGTCCTTCTCACAGCGCGAGCAGATTGGTTTTCTTTCGTCGCATTTGAGGTGACGGATTCTAAATTACGACAGTTAGTAGGAAGTCGAGTGGGAGCACCATCCAAGGGCAACGAACTTGCTGCTACAGTTAGCATCGTGTACTACAAATGATTAGCAAAAACTTACCATGTAAGACAGCCAGATCTGACCTTTGGACCTCGCGCTCTCTTCCGTTTTGCTGCACTATCTGAGCCTGCCATGAGGCTCTAGAGTAAGATCACAGGAAAGTTATGGCCGAGAAACAAGTGTAAAATGAACCGTTAGTCCGCTAGGCTAGGGGCTGGGCTTTGTGAGGCAGTGTGTGCCAAGGATGAAAGTCACGCTCTTGCAATCGAGAGGGTTTTGCTGAGGCGAAAGGTGGGGGGGTTTTGAGCCTGGTTAGCGTGTCTTGGCATTTTAGGTAAACCGATGTCACGATCTTCTGACACGAAATTAATAGCATTGGCACCAGTTTCAAAGGAAATGAGTCTCGAACCGTCGTAGAACCTCGCGAGTAATTAGTATGGTCCGAATTATCCAGAGATACTACCACGGAAGGCGGGATTAGCCAGGATAAACGGTTTGACTTTCGCATCGGAATATAGTTCATCCGTCTCATCAGGCGGACAATTCACACTAATCCCCTTCTGGTCTCCATCACATCTCCACGTTGTGAGGGGCTTTGGATGCAAGTTGCTGCAATACATATCCAGAACTAAAGGCTTAAGGGTATTTGCTACCAAGACTACGAAAAAAGAAGTTGAAATGGTCTACAACGTATATCTAAAACCCTCTCGACCTTCGCATAATTGATTTCCTTCATCTGCCTGTCGATTATGATATCGAAGCAGAAGCATAGTCAAAGCAGCAACTACGACAGCTGCAACATTAATCGCCATAACAGCAATAAGTCCGGGGATATAGTTGGGCGCATCTTGTTGGCCTATCAAAGTATTAGATGAGAAAGTAAAATTAGGGAGAGCATCTTACGGAACACCATGCTGGAGTATATGCCACCAACCCCACTCATACTAATAAGGATGGCGGTAGATACAGCTCGACGAGCATCTCCCACAATATTGTTGGCTTGCCAGGCGAGGGTTGTCACGACCAACCCGTTGGCACCAGCGACGCCGAGAAAGGTACCGATATATCTGGGAGTCGGGGTATCTAGGAACCCAGTCATACAGAGCCCGATGATACCGATGACGCCTTGGAAGATAACGAAAGGCCCCCGCATTCTAGTTTTATCAGCAAGCCAAGAGATGGCCATGGCTTCCACAACCGCAAAGAGCGATGGGGGAGTGCTCAAGATGAAGGACAGCTCGATCGAGTACCCGAGACCTCCACGTAGAATGATGGGCAGAAAGAATAGGAAGGCATAGACTCCAACGGCACCAGCCATGTACATGAGAGAGAATGCCCATGGTTTCCAATCCGCGGCTGTTCTGGCGAGGACCTTGACCGTTACCTTTTCTCGTTCTTCTGGGCCACGGTCTTCAGCCAGACGCGCCTTCACAAATGCGCGCTCTTCAATGGTAAGGAATGTGTTTTTATCGGAGTCGGGGAAATCGACGATGATGAACCATGATCCAATACCAGCGACTACTGTAATGGCGCCTTCGATGATGAAGATCCAGCGCCATCTGTAACAATTAGCCGCTGCTACTACCGTTGATAGTAGCTTAATACTAACCCTTTGTAGTGGTGGTGTTTGGAGATCTGAATCAGACCATAAGCGAGAATATTGGCGAATGCAGATAGAGCCGACGCAGTCAGGAAAAACCCAGCCATGCGTTTCTGAACCTCATATCGCTTGTACCAAGACGACACAAGATAGACACAGCCTTATTGGCAGTTAGCTCGAGAACCAGGCCAGGTTATGTAGATAAGCACTTACCTGGAAAGAAACCAGCCTCAAGGACACCCAGAAATGCTCTCAGCACAGCTAGACCTGCCCAGTTATTTAGAAAGCCAATCCCAAGAGATACCAAACCCCACGCAAAAGCAAGAAAAGCGAGCCAGTTCGCAGCACCAAGTTTGTGGATAAAGGCGTTGCTGGGAATTTCGAAGATGATGTAGCCGATGAAAAACACCATTAAAACAATGGATACACGATTACCCTCGGCGAGACCAAGGTCATCGTCCATGCCCGAGATGCGAGCGACAGCGACATTGGATCTGTCTACAAGAGCGATTGTGTAGAGACAGCCGAGGATCGGCAACAGCCGTAAGTCAACCTTTCGAAGAATCCTTTTTCGAAATTGGCATCGTATGTGTTGGGAACGTGATCTTCAGTGTCCGCTCGCTCGATCTGTTGATTGTCTTCCTTGAACATGTCGATATCGGAGTGGGATGGATTGCGTTGGTCGATCATTGTGATTGCCGGTATAATATGTTCAGGTAGTGTTGATAGCAGATGTCAATCCGGACCAGGAAGTTGCGATAAGCTTTATACATGCGCGAACTCGATTGTGATCTGCTTGTTTGTTTCGTCTCAATAAGGATGTATAGCTGTTTGAAATGGCGTCAAATGCAGACGAAGGTAACCGAACCATAAACGGCCTTGGTGGCGACCATCGGCTACGGACCATAGCCGATGGACATTGACGCTCCTGGATGTGTCCCCACTGAGTCTGGCAAATAGGAAACCTGTTGCACACGATGTAATCATCCCCTAGCATTTGCGTTATGCGGGGTAAGCCAATGGCTAGTCCTCCTTCGTAATAGGCCTCGCATCTTTCATGCGGATTCTCCCATACCCCGGATTTCGATTCGGGTGGAAAGATGACGATTTCGTTGTCTGCCAATCCAATTCAGTCTCATCCAATATATGGTACTGCCGCCTGGTGCCATGGATGGCCTAAATTCACGTCCAGTAGCCTCACGACGGATGTCGAATCATGGTAGGAAAAGAGGTACTGCTTGTGAGAGGTGCAATAGGCGAAGGACAAAGTGCGATGGATCAATTATTGGTGTACCATGTTCGGCTTGTAAGAAGAGTAACAACCATGAGCAGTGTGCGCTGATACAGTCCAAACGTCGAAGGTAGGCCTCCACCATTCCAGAATCACACCAGTCCCGCGCTCATAATGTAGAGGTGCTGATGGGCGATACGCGATTTTGCCCGATGCCCAATTGCCAACGAGCTCAGCTAGCTCTAGTATGGAGATGCCGACAGTTGTCAGCAATGTAAGGCGCGGTATGACCAACGACACATCACGCAATGACCGGAAGAGCAGTGTGGATCCGCTACAATCGAACAGTATAACTATCGATACACCACGGACTATCCAGAACGCAAGTCCATCGCAATCTACTCTTACTGTACAGCCAAGCGTTGTTGGTGAGAGTTGGTATGCTTCCTATGTTATGAGAGGCTATACCCCAGGTCACAACAGCGTCCACAGGCCAATTGGCGACTGTAACGAGACAGTCCAAAGCATATCTTGTGACAAGACAAGAGACGGCGCCTCCAGCAAGCCATCGCAGCCTCGACAGAAGCCTGGCTTAGAAGATCTCCCGTCACCAGAGCTGGTTAACAGTTTGATCGAGGTCTACTTCGACCGATTCCACGCCTTTTGTCCAATATTTGAGCGAAAATATTTCTTCACGTCCCTCCATGAAGGGAAAATGTCAGAAACTTTGTTACGCAGCGTCTTGTTCGTAGCGTCCTTACACTGCGACTTGGAGGTTCTGCACCTCATGGGGCACAGCACTCGCCTCGACGCCAACCATGAACTGTTCACCAAAGCCAGCGCTTCCTTCGACCTTGATAGAGAGTCAAGCCGAATGCACATGATTCTATCTTCTTACCTGCTCCACTACTGGTTTGGAAACCCAACAGCATACCGCGACTGCCACTGGTGGCTCGCCGCCGCCATCAGATCTGCGCAATGTACTGGCTACCATAGAAGTACCAGCAACAGCCAGATGTCTCCTGAAGAAAGACGACGATGGAAATGTATCTGGTGGTGCCTTTATGTACGTATGGAGTTCAGATCATGCACCATCAGCTGACCAAATAGGTTCGCGACCGTCAGATTGCCATCTCTACCGGAACGCCAATGGTGATCAACGATTTGGACTACGATGTCGAGGAGCTTGTAGTGCAAGACTTTCCGGAAGAAGCCCCAGAAACAGCCCACTACATGGTCGCACAAGCCAAATTGAGCAAAGCCGGTAAGCAAGACACAGAGACATTCAGGGTGGGACTCTCATACTAATCCCACTGGTAGTGGCTCAACTGTACTTCTCACACTGTTCGCCATCCCGTCTGCCTCTGAGTAAGGACGCATCAGTACGCCAGAAAGCAATGCAGGATATACAAACGATCTTGCAATCTTGGAACCATGACTCCAAGGGTCTGAAGTTTCCCAATGGGACTCATCACTTATGTCTAACTCTAGAAGTGTGCTATTAGTGAGTAGTCCATCTCATGGATGATAAATTGGCTAACTAGTCAGTTACTACTTGGTAAACCTTTATCAACGACTGCAGAGACAGTGCAATACTTCTAAAGAAACAAAGCCCATCATCGATGCTGCAACACAGGTGTTTAACCTTGTTGAGACTTCACTACTCTACTGGGCCCCAGAACAGTTTCCGATGATCTAGTGAGTCTCAGTCAGACGTTCAAGTATAAAATCCTAACCATCATTAGTGTCTCAGCTCTCTTTTCCGCCATGATGGCTCTTGCAGCAGATGGTGGCGCGACAACAACAAAAAGTGATCAGCTTTTTGATAAAATCCGTCGCGGCTTACTCGCTCTCAAGCAGTTTGAGCCAGTTTATATCCTCGCACGATGGATCAGAAACTTTTTCATGGATATTCTCAACCGCTCTGAGGCAAATGGGATGGGAGATGCACAAGGACGAGAAACATGCATGGTCAGTGTTGGAAATAGGGCCGGTGCATCATGTCTCGAAAACTCTGGGACCAACCCCAATCAGACAAATGAGGTTTCGGCGGCAATGCTCCCTTCAGAAGACCAAGCCACACATCCTACCCCGGATATTGGAGATGATGAGGCAAACTTCATGTTCGATCAAGATTCTGGAGATGCCTGTGTCGGGTTTGAAGGAGGCGGATTCTGGCCAGCGTATCTGGCAAATGGTGTCTTTTCGAACACACATTTGGTCGACACTCTGGATTTCCCACAGCCTGATTCATCTCAGTACCAAGCCATGTATTTTTTGGCTGATCTAGGGCTAGCTAGTTCTGATCTTGTTTGAATCGATGAGCCAGTATAGGCCATAACCCTTAGTTAGCTACTTCTTAGAGCTTATTGTCTTGTCATGCAAAAGCAACTTACCTTTCTTGGTATCTTGTTTGGTACGTCTGGCGACTCCAATCGCGGGGAGTTATGCCCGATTAAAAGGTATTGAACAGCAATTGTCTTAATTAGATGTATCAGTAAGCCGTTTTGCAGGCTAGATCGTACTAATAGGCCTAGTCAAAGTTATTAGCATAACTTGTAGGAAAGAAACTAGTGGGGGAAATGGAGGCCAAAGCCGAAGGGCAATTATAGCGCACCGTAGCCGAAAAGAAACCTAACGTCCATAGCCGATGGTGCTCCCAAATCTAACCGCAGACCATGCACTGCAAGGCAAAGTAGAGTGTTTTCCGCAATTAACTTAATAGATATTAAAGGTTACGGCTCGGGAACATAGTTTTCTTAACATTTTCTAGTGTCAAATCTTTGTCCGCGCTCAAACTATCATATAGCAGCAATTATCGGCATTCTGCTTCACCATTGAAATCATGTATACAAGATGTAAGCCGTTGCACTGGGTGAGGTCAAGCCGGTTGTTTTCTTCTACCTATACCAAAAGCACCCGTCCAGCCTCGAGCGCGTACACGACACCAGCTACACTATCCAGAAATAGTTCGAGACACCATACGGGTACGCTTCAATCATCCGTTGAACATAGCTTATCGAGTTGATTATCTGACCTACAATAATCAGGGCTATACGTATTTGGTCTCTCGGCGATTGGTGTTATCGGCACTTTTGCTTTCTATGGCCGCCCCTTGAAAATCCAACAGTTATCAACACAGTCGCTCGCAAACACGCCCAAGATTGAACATGATGTTTCCATGATCAATATACAGGCTGCAAGCAAAGAGTTTGAGGCGATATTAGGAGCTGAAAACGTATCCACAGACCGAGCAGACCTCGTCACGCATTCTGGATCAGATTATCAGTCATACCCCTGGACGGAAGGCACTGCCGTCTGTTCCCACGTCATCCTTTACCCTGAGACAACTGAGCAGGTCTCAGAATTGATGAAAGTGTGCTTTAGACGTCGACTACCAGTTACGCCCTACTCAGGCGGTACCTCGATTGAGGGCCAATACATTCCTCATTTCCAGGGCATCTGTGTCGACTTTGGTCGAATGGATCGCATTGTGGAACTTAATACTTTTGACCTCGACTGCGTGGTGCAGCCTGGAATCGGCTGGATGGATTTGAATGAGGAGCTTGCGTCTCATGGACTCTTCTTTCCCCAGATCCAGGCCCTGGTGCAATGATCGGGGGTATGGTCGGGACAGGGTGCTCTGGAACTAATGCGGCGGCATATGGCACCATGAAAGATTGGGTATTATCGCTGACGGTGGTACTCGCTGATGGAACCATCATAAGGACTCGCCAAAGAGCAAGAAAATCGAGTGCGGGCTATGATTTGACAAGGACCTTCATCGGAAGCGAGGGAACCCTTGGCCTTGTTACAGAAGCAACACTGAAACTAGCAGTCAAGCCTCCTTGTGAAGCCGTGGCTGTGTGTACATTTCCCTCTTTACGCGATGCGGCATCTGCAGTGAGGGAAGTACTATCTCAGGGCATTCAAGTCGCTGCTGTTGAGATCCTGGATGAAATACAGATGAGAAGCATCAACGAGTCTGCTTTGACCAGGCTTAAGTGGAAGGAGGAGCCTACTCTCTTCTTCAAATTCACTGGTAGTGATGAGTTCATCGTGCAGCATCTTGCCAAACAGGTTGGGCATATAACGAAATGCAATCGCAGTACGGCGTACACCTTTGCTTCCGATGAGAAAGAGCGAGAAGAGCTATGGTCTGCAAGGAAGAATGCGCTTTGGAGCATGCTTGCGATGAGAAAGTCGCCTACCGACAAAGTTTGGACAACTGATGTTGCTGTTCCTTTGAGTAGGCTACCAGATATCATCGAGTTTGCCAAAGATGATATCGAAAGGTCAGGATTACTCGGTTCCGTCGTCGGTCATGTAGGAGACGGCAACTTTCACACCCTGTTGTTGTTCCCTGAGGATAAACGGCATGTTGCTGAGGATATTGTGCATAGAATGGTTGACAAGGCGATCGAGATGAATGGTACAGCGACTGGTGAGCATGGAGTTGGTCTGGTCAAGAGAGATTACCTGGAGAAGGAACTTGGCAAGGGAGCTGTTGACACAATGCGAGCGGTAAGTCTTCCCACAATTCATTACTTACGGAGTCTAACTTGTGACGTGATATGCAGATGAAGAACGCGTTTGATCCAAAGTGCTTGTTAAATTGCGACAAGGTGATCCGCATGCAAGCAGCGTGATCTATGAAAGCTCGGCTGAGGACCTCATATCATCATATATTTGCCGCACGTCGCCACACTGCTTTAACTTCTCTCGTATGTTTCTTCAGACGTAGCTTGAACACTGCTTTCTTGTTTCCAGCTCATCCATAAACCAGTAACCTTTTCCAATTAGCCGGGCCCAGGGATAGAACAATGTAGGTAGCTATCTTTCTATAGTTTAGTCTCATATCATAACTATATCCCCTAGCGAGCGAGCTCGAATTGAGTCATCTCTATTAATCAAAGCGAGACGTCTCAAAACTATCATCATGAAACACGTAAAAACCGGTAATTCTTTTTGTCTCTTTGAGCAATATGGAGATTGTAACAATGTTCCAAGGTGTCGGTCTGGTGATCTCCTATGCTGACAATGCGGTTGTGATACATCAACGGGTTGCTTTATGCACCAGATGTCAGAGATTTGCGCGATCAAGCAGGTGTCGGCAAAATTCGGACTCTTCAGCTGCTGTCTTTTCTTTTTCGAATATTGGTGCATGAAGTTCGCCGTCACAGCCGGATCTTTAACCTAGCCGTACAAAGATAATCATCATAGACTTCAGCTTTCAGCCCATATCAGCCTATGTCAAAGTGACCTCCTCCTACTGGGGGTGTCCAGTCATGTGTAAATGATCTGATGTATCCGACAGCCACATCATAGAGTGATATCTGAGATAAACTGACCTAAACTATAACATAGCACGAATATAGAAGCCGGAGGCCCATCCTCCGTACGTGTTATTTAGCCGCCAGGAACAGCTGTTATGGACAAGCCACTAGGTCCCATTAGTTGAGCTAAGACGGCAAATATGGTTTTGCGGGGATGTGGGGAAGCGGAGGTGGATTTTTATGATTAGGCTGTTGTTCGTATTTATTTGGATGGTTCTACCTTATTCGTGGCTTTTGATTCAGGGGAGCTCGGATCATGCGTCATACGGCTATTCACATCGAATTTTCCAAACCACGTGTAATTGAAACGAAACTAAATTGACCAAGAATAGGCGTTGTCTTGACAGCACTACGCAAGTTTTTAGGTAGACAGGTGTATCACGCTCAATTAAGAGCATTGTATCTTCATATATACAAACGTCAAGACGGAGTATTGGAGCCTCTGCTTCTAAACTCAGGAACTAAGCTTGTCTGATTCACCGCACTTATCCAAGCACGAGGCTCGTAACGAGTCATCATGTAAATGTAGACAAGCTTTGAGCCTCGTGACAGGACCTCGCCAAGCCGGCTAATACCCCTGGCCTTAGCCAGCATTATTGAGAAGTACCGGGACACTTGAAACCGCCAAGTAGCATGCATTTAACCGGCCGATATTAACAATTTGCCACGACTTCAGCGTTGCAAATTCGATATAAGATGGATCACCGGACCTCGATAATTCTTTCGATCCAACTCAAGCAATTCTGAGTCTCGCTCTCTGATCACTCGAACCGGTTGCGAAGATGCGTTTCAGCTTCCTGCCCACACTTGCCCTGGCCGGCTTGGCCGTTGCTAATCCTGTTCCGTAAGTGATATTCCCTGACCGATAACACGAAGGTCATTCTTTGCTAACCTGTCGTAGTGATGTCGAAGCACGACAGGCTACCGGGCTTCAGGCCGCCATGAAGGCTGCTGGTAAGCAGTACTTTGGCACTGCTCTTACCGTTCGCAATGACAATCAAGAAACCAACATTCTCAACAACAAGAATGAGTTTGGATCCATCACCCCTGAGAACGCCATGAAGTGGGAGGCCATCCAGCCCAACCGCGGTCAGTTCAACTGGGGCCCTGCTGATCAGCACGCCAATGCTGCCACTTCGCGAGGCCTCGAACTCCGCTGCCACACTTTGGTTTGGTACAGCCAGCTGCCCAGCTGGGTTGCGAACGGAAACTGGAACAACCAGACCCTGCAGGCGGTCATGAGGGACCATATCAACGCTGTCGTGGGACGGTACAAGGGGAAGTGCACTCATTGGGATGTTGTTAACGAGGGTAAGTTTCGCCACGATTTATATAAGCACCAACACACATTTTGGTTATGACAAAGCTAACTAACCTCTCAGCTCTGAACGAGGATGGAACCTACCGCGACAACGTGTTCCTCCGCGTCATTGGCGAGGCGTACATCCCCATCGCCTTCCGCATGGCTCAGGCTGCAGACCCTAAGACCAAGCTCTACTACAACGACTACAACCTCGAGTACGGTGATGCCAAGGCCCAAGGTGCTATCCGCATCACCAAGCTTGTGCAGTCTTACGGCCTTCGCATCGACGGTGTTGGTCTCCAAGCCCACATGACCAGCGAGAGCACCCCTACCCAGAACACGCCTACCCCTCGCGCGCCAAGCTTGCTGCCGTCCTCAAGAGCTTCACCGACTTGAACGTGGACGTTGCCTACACTGAGCTGGATATCCGCATGAACACCCCTGCCAACGCACAGAAACTCAAGACCAACGCCGATGCCTACGCCAGGATGATCGGCTCGTGCATGGACGTCAAGCGATGTGTTGGTATCACTGTCTGGGTAAGTTCGCAAGTACAATTCCTAATTGAATTTCACTAACGAATTATAGGGAATTTCCGATAAGTATTCTTGGGTCCCAGGAACATTCAAGGGTGAAGGTTCTGCTCTGCTCTGGGATGACAACTTCAACAAGAAGCCATCCTACACTTCTACCTTGAACACTATCAACGCCCGATAGATTCTTCGCAGGAAGGACTAGCTAGGCTTTTATGAAGTATGATTTCGGAATGGCAGCACCTATCAGGTTTCCATGTCTGATGTTGATATCTTGTATCTAAGGTTGCTACCTATTCTGTACTTATTCTAGTATATATATATTACACTGATCACTGTGGCTTGTCACAAATCGGAACAAAGAACCTTTACGAGAATTTCCGCGAACATCGAGATCTTCTTGTTAACTTATTCCAGTGTGCCAATAGAGAAAGGCCAAATAAGGTAGACTTTCGTTGTGAATAAGAGTCTCGTTGATGTACGGGACATTTGTCTCAGCTATCTTCGCTGCAGATAAGTTAACGAAATTTGTGTATCACTTTATGTTGCTGTACGTTTTGTTAAGTCCTACAGCATTCTCGGTCGGTTCCATTATTGCTGTTGGTATCAAACTCATATCAACTACCATTACTTGCCAGAGACAGGTATTATAATCCTCACGTTTAGCTCTGGGTAGTAGTGTTATAATACCCATATTGCGGTCAGGTAACCCGCTATATAGCCTACCAGATATTTTGTAGTATTAACGATAGTCCTTTTCCATATCGATCCTAAGGTCTAAAGTAATAAAGAACATGAATTCCTTAAAACTGTATCCGTAGAATAAAACCATCTCCTAATACCATTACAGGTACCGATTTATTGAGGTTCCGACAACGAGTTAACAAGGGTGTAAAATTACAATAGACCTTAGCAGGTGATTCTTATAGGGCTTTTCGTACCTTTGGGAAATAGGACTGCGGTAGCTAATATGGTGGGTAACCTTATTAAATCTAAGATATGATTGCTTTTCGATCTATATAGAGACATCTATTGTTAATATTTTTATGGATTTTATTCAGATAGCTAGATATCTTTTTTCACAGGTATTACTAGACTTGATAATAAAACAAAATAGTTAAATAAATAGAACTATAGTTAAAAGAATTTATATATAATGCTAAGATAGAACTAGATATAATTATATAAAATAATAAGACCACATTATTATTTTATGTTATTCTTCATTTGGTTTAATACAATCTGGGATCCAGTGACTGCTAGAATTTTCACACATCCACTGTAAAGTTTTTGCTCACGGTGGCTAGCGAATTGCAAACCCTGGAACAAGTTGAGAAACCCTTTCTAGAGCGGTAAAAAGAAATTTCATCTCTTTCAAGTCAACCCTCTAATGAAACTCCATCAAAATACACAAGACAAAATCATATTACCATAACTTCTACGGCGACTATAGGCGTCTTCGTCTGAAGGCGTACAGGGTAGCCAGCCCACTTCTGGCTGTTTTAATGGAATATATATCATCAAAAAGCCAATCATTGGGGTGCCCCATAGGTAATACAGTGGCTTTTGGCACAATTAGAGGCATTATGCACAATGGTGTTCGTATGTCGCACTTTGCCACGACCCTGCATATATGCAGCTTGGAAACAGCACATGTGGTAACGATAGCTGCATATTTCTGAGTATCATCCCCACTATCATATCAGGAACAATCTAGCTGCCTCAATTAATCTCTTTATGGACCATAGTAAGCTTTACTTGGTACGCTATTGTGAAGCCTTAAAGGCTTGACGTTGGATGAGCCGGGGACCAGAAGTGGCTCCCCATATGTGTAGGAATTGCGACGGCTATAATTACTTATCATGGGTATCTGGTGCTTCATCAGCAATATCAAATCAAACGCTCCGTACAAGATCCTCCCAACCTTGACCGCGATTGCCACATGTGTGTTTGCCCTGGCCAACTAATTGGTTATCCGGGCTTTCCGTCAGGATTATCCTTACCTTTTTTTCTGGCGCTTTTCCAAATGGCTCGCAAGATGGGAACCCATTGATATGGTCCAGCCTATAATGGCATAATCCTGACATGCATTAGTGCTGTCGGATATGAGCTGTTTTCGAACTGTCACCGCTGTATATGCGGGACTAGCATGGAGTTGTTGTCGCGTGGGTTGATAGTGAAACTCAAATTCTCACTAAAATATCATAAGATGTCTAGTTTGCATAAGCAGCCCATGACTACAGGGGCTCACCCTTGGAAAGTTGCATTGATCCAGCGCAGACTCGGGCGTCGAAAGTGCCGATCTCGTAATGATCCTTCTGAATGGATGGAATTTGCGGGATATAAGCCCTGTAATGGAATTCTAGTGGCACCGGTGGAGTCCAGAATTGGGACAGGGTCGCTAATCCATCCCTGGCCAGCGCCACAAGACGGCTCGCACTGACATCCGTCGATGAACCCTTCAAACCGTGGAGCTGGTGGACCAAGACATTCATGTACGAACCAATTATGACATTAGATAGTACCGAGGATCTGGTAATGGAATCCACAGCTGACGCAACTCGATTCCCTGCATTCTTTTCCGCATGGCCTGAGCCTGCTTGCATCGCATCGTGCAACGGGAAGAAGGGAAGACAGTGGGTTTATTCGAAACAATTTAGACTCTCGGGAAGTCCGCTTTGACCAGCCCTCAAGTTCAAGAAAGTTCCAATGTATAAGTATGTTGGTCGCTGTATATGCACTCATACGCTGGGCGGAAAGCCAGGGTCGAATTGGCAGGCAGCACGACCTTGGACCAACATAACGTAGTACCTACATCCTACGGCGCACCAGGATCAGACTAACTCCACCGACTTCTTAGAGCCAACTTCCCATTGCATCGGCACTGGGGACATGCATATGAGTCGCCTCATGATGTGTCTGGTACTGCATAATCAGTGGGGTAGGCTGAGAGCGCAGTCTACCAGGTAGCCGGCGCATGTGCAGATACGGTGTGTTTGTCCGGTGATGCAGTTCATGTGTGTTGGTCCAACGTATTGAGGCAGTTGATTCTCACTCACGAGATATGATTATATACCTCCCCATCTCTGGCATAGTAATCCCGATCTATATTCCCCTGTGTGCCTGTTTTCTGGAGTTATACTGCTCCCAGAAACGAGCCTTTGATTGTCGATTTTTGTTTCACACCAAATTTAAAAAATGCCTTCGCAAGTCTCACAATGGCGGGAGCCAATCGCCATCGTAAGCATGGCCTGCCGTCTCCCAGGCGGTATCGATAAACCAGCAGACCTATGGGATCACGTCCGAGCAGGCCGGTCGTCCGCCACGGCCATACCAAAAGATCGGTTCAATGCCGAGAACTTCCTATCCATGGATCCTAATCAGAAGGGCGCTCAGGCGTTCAGAGGCGCGCATTTCGTCCAGAGTGATATTAAACAGTTTGATCACAAATTCTTCGGCATAAGCAAAGACACGGCTACAGCAATGGACCCGCAGCAGAAACAGCTGCTGGAGGTTGTCTATGAATGCCTCGAGTCTGCCAATATTCCCATGGAGAAGATTTCCAGCTCCAAGATCGGTTGTTATTGCGCCATGTTTGTGAGTGATTATCACGACATGCTGATGCAAGACCCGGAGTATCTTCCAACATTTATTGCGATTGGCACGACACGTACCATGCTTGCAAACCGAATCAGCCATGCCCTCGATCTTGGCGGTCCTAGGTACGTTGCGACTGATCAAAGTCCCTTTTCAGACCTGTGCCACGTGTAGACTGTTTTTGAGTTTAAGCTGACACGTCACATGCAGTGTAACCATAGACACAGCCTGTTCCGGTGCCCTGGTCGCCCTGCACCTTGCCTGCCAAGCGCTGCAAGCTGGCGAGTGTGATGGTGCTGTGATTGGTGCATCCAACCTCTTTCTGAGTCCTGATTATGCACTATCCTTGACTCGTCTAGGTGCCATTGCTGCAGACGGCCAGTGTAAGACATTTGATGCAAGCGCAAACGGTTATGGAAGAGGTGAAGGAACCAATGCAGTTTACGTGAAGAGGCTTAGCGATGCCATCAGAGATGGAGACAGCATTCGAGCCATCATCAGAGGCACATCCTCCAACAGGTGAGGCTGTCATTTTGCTAGTTTCTTACTCGTTGAATCAGCTAACAACTCCAGCTCTGGTGCTACGCCAGCAATTACAGAACCATCTGGGCGAGCTCAAGCAGATACCATTCTGCAAGCTTATGCCCAAGCAGGAATTGATGACTTCAGTGAGACAGGATACTTCGAGTGTCATGGAACAGGTACACCAGTCGGCGACTGTATTGAGTTAGGAGCCGTAGGTTCCGTCTTTTCTGACAGTCACAAATCCCAAGACGCGCTATGGGTTGGATCCGTAAGTACATCAGAAAATATCTTTGCGTCAGAGTCACAAAGACTAACAAGAAAACAGACAAAGCCAAATGTAGGCCATTCAGAGGCAGCTAGTGGCTTGAGCAGTCTCATCAAAGTTGTTATGGCTTTAGAAAAGGGAGAAATCCCGCCAAACACAAATTATAAGACACCCAACCCAAAAAGTACAGTATCCATCATTTCCGCCAATATTGTCTTTCACTAACAGGGATTTCTCTAGTTGATTTTGATGGATGGAGAGTGCGTGTTCCTACCAGCCCGCATCCTTGGCCTTCGAAATCATTGCGCCGAGCAAGCGTTAACTCCTTGGGAATTGGTGGCTCTACTGCTCATGCTGTGGTTGAGTTCTACGAGCCGAAGAAGATCACCAATGGGGTCACCAACGGAGTCAATGGCATCCATAAGACCAATGGTACCAATGGCCTCAACGGTGTGAATGGCGTTAATGGCACTAATGGTGTCAATGGCACCGATGTTAATGGCATTCATGAAATTAATGGTAATAACGGTACCCATCATGTCAACGGAGTCAATGGTTCCAACGCCATTGATGGTATCCAAGAAGTCAAAGGCACCACCGATGACAAAATTGTCAATGGCTCTCATGAGACAGAGCAGCATACTGAAAAAGCCCCATTCCTTGTCTTCACGTCAGGCGCCTCTCGCGACTCCCGGGACAAAAATACTCTCAACCTTCTAGAGTTTCTCAAGAGCCACGATGAATGCCGCACTTTGACAGGTCCCCTCATTGCAGCGCTAAATGCTCGAAGCAATATCCATATCCGGCCGTGGAAGTCCTTCGCTGTAGCACAATCAGTCGATGATCTGATACAGCAGTTGGAGAATAAGGCGTTGAAATCCAACCAAGCGCCCCGCAGTGGTAGTGCACCTCGAATCTTGTTCACTTTCACAGGTCAAGGAGCTATGTGGTCTCAGATGGGCAAGCGTCTGCTTGAGGCATTCCCCGTGGCTCGCAACACCTTGTATGAGCTTGATCAAGTCATCAAAGAACTTCAATCGTCTAAGACACAGACTTGGTCCCTGATAGGTACGTTTGACTTGCCGAACTAAATCTTCTCCCTGGTGGTTACTAACTCCTGTGCAGACAAGCTTAGTCTCGAAATGTCACAAGAAGAGATCGATTCGCCAACCCTCGCCCACCCTCTTTCTTTAGCGGTCCAGATCGCGTTAGTGGATGTTCTTTCAAGCTGGGGAGTGCTTCCAGACGGCGTCGTTGGCCATTCAGGGGAGAGACTGCCGCTGCATACGCCTCCGGTGCTCTTACTGCTAAGGAAGCCATCACTGTGGGGTGCTACCGAGGCATCGCCTGCGAGAATGCACCAGCAGGCTCCATGTTGGCTGTCAGGAGTGCACCCGATGCGAAAGCGTTGCAGGATGCACTGGAACGACACGGTGTGCAGATTGCGTGCTTCAATGGCCCTCAGAACCTGACTCTCGCAGGACCTGTTGAGGGTATCAAGAACCTTGCCGAAGAGCTCGGTAGCAAAGGCATTGTAAACAGGGCCGTTGCTGTGACTCGGGCATACCATACTGAGGCCATGAAAAAGGTGGTGTATGAGTATGTCGGCCATCTTCAGGGCGCGCTTCACCCCAAGGCTGGAAGGGTTCCTATGTACTCTTCTGTCTATGGCGTTGCGCTCACCGGTACTGAGGTTGGTGCTGACTACTGGGGAGCAAACCTTGTATCTCCAGTCCGTTACACCGATGCAGTGACATTAGCCTTGACTCACGCAGACCGCAAGTTTGATCTGTGTGTCGAGCTTGGTCCTCATTCGTTACTGTCTCGTCCTACCTCCGAGGTTGTCAAGTCTCTACCTGGCTCTCCCCAACTGCCCTACTTCTCGACTATGCTCCGAAATGTAGACTCAAGCCAAAATCTGATGAACCTTGCTGGAGACTTGGCTCTGAACGGAAAGCACCTGGACTTGGATCACGTCAACACGGTCAGCTCTGATCCCGCAAGCAAGTCCACACGTCTTCCCATTCACATTCAGGACAATCTTCCTGCTTATGCCTGGGACTATTCCTCGACACCATGGACTGAACCACGAAACAGCCAGGAATGGCGATTCCGAAAATCACCGAGACATGAGATCCTAGGTTCGCGTTGTAGAGGAGTGAATCCGTCAACTCCCACATGGAGAAATAAGGTCTCCATAGAAGACGCGCCTTGGCTTGTTGATCATCAGGTATGAGGAGACCAGTCTCTGGTCTAAAATTCGCTAATCTTTTATAGGTGAATGGTATTGTGACATTGTCCTTCACTACCGGAATCGCAATGGTGGTGGAAGCCATGACGCAAGTACAGGAAGAGACTAAAGAGATTGATTGGGCGAACCATTCATTCGAACTTGAAGACTTTGTCTTTTCCAATTCCATCATTCTTCCCGATGAATCTCCCATCGATCTCTTCCTCACATTAATCCCGAAGAACGACAATGTCAGGTCCGACAAGACTTGGTATGACTTCACCATCTCATCACTACGCGGCGATGTCGATATCCGCCATTGTCATGGCAAGGCTGCTGTCATAGAAAGTAAGTGATAAGTAATCAACATATAGTAGTCCAAGCTAATGATACGCAGTAGGCGATGACGATGTTGCTACTCTGCGCAGGACCTCTTGGCACCATATGCCGCTCAAGGTACCGTTGAAAAGCTACTACAAGACTCTGGAAAGAGTTGGCTATGGCTACGGTCCCAAGTTTCAGCTGCTTTCTGAAGTCAGAGTCCGCCCCAACCTTTCGGCCTGTTCTGCTAAGATCGACATGACCTCGGTCACCCAATCTCCCATTCGTGGCCAGCGATATCTCTTGCACCCAGCAATGATGGATGCGGCCTTGCAAACACCTGCATTGGCTAACCGCTCTGGCCACTTCCAAGAGATCGACACGTTGCTGCTTCCATCCCGTATGAAGAGAATCTCGATCCGCATGCCCGCCGCAAATACAGAGATCGCATCTTGCGCCACCAACACATCGCCTGTAGGCTTCAGCCGTATTGAAGGCAGTGTTGAGTGCTACGATTCATCTTCTAAGCCTTTCTTCGTCGTGGAAGGGCTACAGATGGACAGGGCCACGGGTGATGACCAAGCTACTCTGCCCTGGCTGAGACTGATGTGGAGACCTGACATTGGCGACATCTCGAATAATGATCCTATGCTCAATTCCATCCAGATCAAGAGTCTTCCAGCGGAGAAGAAGCTTGTCAATCTTGAGAACTTGGTCAAAGATCTGATTCCCGTCATAATCGAGAACGGCATTGACAAGGGCGAAGGCTTGGCTCCTCACTTGCAGATGTACCGCTCGTGGTTGTTTGAACAGGCTGAGCTGTATAAAGAAAGACTATCGGCCCATCACATGCTGGAGAATGGATCTGCCGATGTGAATGATTCTATATCAAGCGTTGTCTCAGACTCCGGGATCTCTCAGACTGTCGATGCCTCCATCGTATCCCAGCTCGCCGCCAACATGGGAAGAATCTTCCGCGGGGAGGTGGAAGCATTGGCAGTTTGGCTGGAGAATGATTTGCTGTACAGGTTCTACGAAGAGAGCATCTTCACAACAAGCATGAACCAGAAGCTCCGTTCTGTAGCCGAACTCCTGGCGCACAAGAACCCCAACATGAAGATCCTCGAAATTGGAGCGGGAACTGGCGGTGCCACAACAGAACTGCTGCGTGGTTTCTCTAAGGCCGGTGGATCGAACGCGTATCAATCCTTTACCTTTACAGACATCTCGGCTGGTTTCTTCGACAAGGCCAAGAAGAAGTTTGCACAATGGGACCGCATCGAGTTTAAGACTCTCGATATTGAGAAGGACTTTTCTGAGCAGGGCTTTACTGAGAAGTACGACCTTGTGGTTGCTGCCAACGTAGGTGCTGGTAAATCGTCTTAGGTGCTATGCTTTACTGACTTTATGTAGGTTCTGCACGCAACTGCCGACTTGAAGTTTGCGATGAAGAACATTCGGTCTTTGTTGCGCGATGACGGATACCTTTTGGTTGGTGAACTGTCAGAGGGTAAGCACATGTTTCTGATAGAATTTGCCAAATTGCTAACACTCGAATTTCCAGACCTCACCTCTGCCAACTTCCTTTGGGTATGTCTCATCGCATCTTCGTTCGCCTTCATTACTAACAAATTCGTAGGGACCCTTGACTGGTTGGTGGTTACGCCCTCGATCGCCCGGTCGCTCTGGACCTGGCCTCACCATGGACGAATGGCGCGGAGAGCTCGCCGAGGACTTCGACAGTGTTTCTGAGATCGAAGCTAGCCATGATAAGGACGATTCTGATCAGATCTCAAGCACCATTGTGATGATGGCCAGAGCAAAGCCCGTGGACTGCACTCAACCAGAGCCACTGTCTCAAGAGAAGATCCACATCGCTGGAGTTGGTAGTGATTCATCAACTCGGGATCTAATTGGACAACACTTGGGTACGCGCGGTGTTTCCACAACATCCAGTACTTTGGAAGAACTTTCTTCGCAGCAGTGGTCCGGAGATTGGCTCATCCTTGTGGACGAGGACGAAGGAAGTTTTCTTGCCTCTCTTCAAGAAGAGCATTTGGAGGCATTAAAGACATCACTAACTCGACCCATCAAGTGCCTTTGGATTACACGCAAGATCTATCTAGACCCGCAAAACACAACAGGAGGCCTGGTGACAGGCTTTGCGCGCACCCTTCGTATGGAGAATAGTCAGCTCGAGCTGTACACGCTTGACTTGAGCAGCGAGGGCGACACGATTGGCAACATCGTTTACCACGTCTTGGAACGGATCCATTACTCGCACGACGATCCCATTTCCAGATTGGACTATGAAGTGGCGGAAAAGGATGGCCAGCTCTGGACTTGCAGGCTGGTTCATGATCGTCACCTGGAAGATGCCTTTGGTCCTGCGCAAAACGTCGAGACTCCTGCAGGGCAGGTTGTGCAGAGCCCTCATCGCTTGATTGTGGGTGAGCCAGGAATCTTGGCTAGCCTTACCATGGCGCAAGATGATGAGTATGCAAATTTGCCTACGGGGCATGTTCTTGTGGAGGTCAAGGCCGTTGGACTTGATGAACAGGTATGCATAAATGACATCACTTCACACCCATTTCTAACTTTCGACTAGGACGCACGTATCGCACAAGGGTCTCTCCAAGGGACAGAATTCGGCCGCGAATGCTCGGGCATCGTTACGAGGTGTGCCGCCGATGTCACCTCTTTCAACCCCGGAGATCGCGTTGCCATCATTGGGCAAGGGACTTTCAAGACACACTACCTGGCACCTACGCAGTGCTGCAGAAAGATACCCGACTGGTTGTCATTCGAGGTAAGTAGAATCCGGGCATTGTCGGAGAATACAACTAACATGACTTAGGACGCGGCGGCGATCCCTACAAGTTTTGTGACTGCTTTGTACGCACTGACTACAGCTGCGCGAGTCTCGACAGGCCAGGTATGTGCATATCCAGCCAAAGTCGGCCGGCTACTAACATGATATCAGAAGCTTCTCGTCATCAACGGCACATCGAAGCAAGGCATCGCTTTGATCAAAACCGCTGTGGCGCTGAAGCTGGATGTCTACGCCACCATCAGTGACATGAACAAGTCGGCTCTCACCAAACATGGAGTATCTCCTTCCAAGATATTCGTGATCCCAACAACCGTCAGCCACTCTAAGACCTCCCGTGCAACTAATGGGCAAACGTTCAAGCTCGTGCTGAACACTCAGTACGGCCAATACGCGGAGCATTCTCATCTGATAGCAAACTGCGGAACATATATCGAGATCGGTTCAGGTGACAGCCAGGGTCTTGAGCCTTATGCGCGACCAAACAGGAACGTCATGCTTGCTTCCATTGATCTATCAGACGCTTATCATGATTGCAAGGAGGAACTAGGAAGGTAAGTGATCACTGATGGCTCTTTACGTGTACTCCCCCTGACAGCTAACGTTTCAACTTTATCAGATTGCTAGATCAAGTCATCGAGATGGTTGAGAAGCGAGAAATCAATCCTGACATGTCAGTTTCGGTAGCTCGACTTCACTCACTACATTCAGCTTTCTCAGCACTGTTGGAGAGCGACCATCCTAAACAAGTTGTATCTTTTACGACTGACAACAGTGACCAACTAATCAAGGTATGTGCTCTCAGTCATTCCAATACGGTTTATATCTAACATCCACTAGACACGACCAAAGACTGCTCGTTTCGACGGAAGCAAGACATACATCATCACAGGCGGTCTCGGTGGCTTAGGGCGTGCCATTGCAGTATGGATGGCTAGCTACGGCGCTCGACACCTCGTTCTGGCTACCAGCTCGGTCTCCAGGGCCTTGCAGTCTAATGATCTCTTGCAACAATTGTCTTCATATGGTTGCACTGCCCGAGTCGAAATTTGTGATGTGGGTGACTTCGAAGCTGTCCAGCATCTTGTTTCTGCCATTGAGACTCCTGTCGGTGGCGTTGTTCACTCAGCTTTGAAGCTAAGCGTAAGTTCACTCCAGAATAATGACATTAGTTCACTTCTAATTGCTTTATCTAGGACCAATTCTTCAAAGATAGCACCTTGGAAGACTTCGAGGCGGTGTTTGGACCCAAGGTCAACGGCGCGCTGAATCTTCATTCGTGTCTTCTCGATCAAAATCTCGACTTCTTCGTCATGCTCAGTTCAGGATGCGGAATCTTGGGTAACGAAGGCCAGTCAAACTATGCTGCCAGCAGCACTTTCCTCGACACCTTTGCTAGATATCGTCAAGGCCTAGGACTTCCGGCCTCGTCCGTTGACCTTGGATTTGTCGAAGATGTCGGAAACATCAGCGACCGTCCAGAAATCCAGGCCTCTCTGCTGTCTCGTGGACTGCGCCCCATCACTGTACGAGATGTTCTCCGTGTGGTAGAGGGAGCTATTGCAACTGGCTCTCCTAAGCCAAAGATCGCCGGAGACTCATACGATCACTTTGCACAAAGTCAAATCGTGCTCGGCTTTGGTATGATCGACAAGGCGACAGCAGAATGGCAGTCATGGGCCAAGGACACTAAATTTGGGATGTTGCGATCCAGGGCTGCTGATAATGCGGCAGCTGATGCCGACTCTGACAGTGGCGAGAGCGCAGTCCAGACAGCGGTCAAGGCCTTCCGAAGCACTTTGGGGCGATTGGGTGATGCCTCCGAGGGTAAGGAGGCAGCTTTGCAGCCCGTTATTTGCTCTGCTCTTGTTGCCAAGTTGGCACAGGTACTGTCAATGAAGGTTGGCGAGATTCAGCCAACGAGATCAGCAGTTCAGTATGGTATGGATTCGCTTATTGCCATTGAGGTTAGGTCATGGGCCAGATACGCGTTCCAGATTGATTTGCCTATCAATGACTTGACCAACCCTTATAGTATCCAGGATCTAGCAGCTAGGGTTTCGCGAATGATCCAGTAAGGGGTTGAAGGGCCTGCTGCGATTATTGGAGTTTTCGATTGACCAAGGAGTCTTGTTTGTTTGTTATATGATCTGCTTTATGTGTAGCTTTATTCACGATATGAGAAATACCAACTATATCCACTTGGTTTCACATATGAACCTTCCTTGCTATGATACCAAAACAGCTTTGCCTTTCTATTCTAAAAACCGTGATCGTTGCTCATCTGAACCTTATTCCCCAACTATCACAATTGAGAACCGCAAAAAGATGAACATCAGATCCCATAACAAATCATTCCCTCGCATCAAATAGTCCCCTTTAAAAACTCCATGTCTCTTGCCTATGATTTAAAATATTTGTGGGTGCTTGAAAAGGAACCATGTTATCTTATTTACCTCTCCCACGGATATTTCTGTATCTAAGTCACAGCCAATACAGAGATCAAGCTACCGCTTTTTGTTTCAAATACACATACGCTTTTGCTGCCGCCAGACTTCATACTCAGTTCTAGCTCAAGATTGACTTATTCAAAGGTCATCCTGTAGATAATGTTGAGAATGTGGCCAGTCCGATCAAAGACCCTGCTTCATTGACGAAGCAGAAACTTCGGACACTGAGGCTGAGGGCGACTTCGACAATACGGAAGAATCATCAAGCGGCTTTTGGGCACAAAACGTTATTCTGCGTCACAATGATAAGTAAATAAGTCTGAAACAAACACATGTCCCTCAAATGCAAAGGCGAAATGGTACTAACAGTGTCATGAAGGAATGGTATTGCGTGTTACCAATCTCTGTTCGCACTTCGTTAAGAAACTGCTTGACTTGCTCCGGACTCCAGCCCAAGCCTGCGGTGAAAACAGGCATTGTCAACGGCTCGAGAATAAGCAGCCAATTCTGTGTCATAAGATGGCCTATGCGCTGTAACTTCTTCCCAGGATAGCACGCATTTGTCGGCGCGCCGTTTCTCGTCTCGATGATACGCTCAAAGCCTACTTCCTGTAGGAACGGCTTGAACTGATTTGGGTATTTGAGTGTGGTGCCGAAACTGCGCATGCCTTGCTCCAGAAGATCGTTCCATCTACGAAATGCGGTGCCTTTTAATGAGTGGTTCGGTGACTGTAGAAGTGCGATCCATTCCGTGAACTCGACCCATCCACCTGGCTTGAGGTTGTCGTATGCCGATTGGATCAGAGCCTTTTTATCCGCGATATCGCCAAGTTGTCTCACATGGATGAAATCGAATTTACCGCCCTCGGCGAAGTCCCATTCATGCGTGATGTCCATTGTCATGAAGCTACAGTTAGGTCTGTTGTAAGCGGGCTTGACGGGCTCGATGTCCACGCCTAGCACGGAACATTTAGGATGCTTCTGGGCTATTAAGAGTTGTTAGTCTGAATTGTGCCAAGGGTATGAGTGAGTAGAAAGGCTTACCGAATTCCTGATGGCAGAAAATAACACGTGTTAGTGGCGGATACAATCTATTGCGTGAATACATATTGGCAACTTACCAAGGCCCATGTTCCTGGTCCTGTGCCGACATCGAGAACCCTCTTTGGTCTTGATGTAATAGGTGATAAGTGAAGGTGGCCTTCAAAGACGTAAATGATGACTGTATGTTGAATAACTGGTGCAGTCTGTCAGCACACTCATCATCTAAGAGCCTATGGGACTGTATCCATACCATTTCTGTCTTGTTCTTGCTGCAACAAAACGGCATCAGCACGTCGTACATTTCAACAAGAAGAACAACGGGACGGAAACTCACCTGGCTATTTGGTACTAATCCGTAGCCTATATGTAGTTCGTTTAGCTCATGGACGTCAATTGGCTATCAGAACCGTAATCGGGAGAGAGACTGACGAACTGAAGATTTATTAAACTTCTTGACAAAGGACTGGAAAAATCGTTTTGAGCGTGACGCAGTACTAGGTTTGGCTTTTGTGAAGTTCCTTATTAAGTTAGTACAAGTAGATAAAAGAGCCATCGACAATATTGATCGACGTTCAGCCGATCCCAAGTTGAAGGCAGCACAACGGGCAGTTCTTACTTTTCCAAAAGCTTGTAGTTCCCCATATACTCGGCTGATGAATCAGAGGACTCGTCTAGATTCTCTCTGGAACTCTCTTTCGACCGTGAACTAGCCGGTTGCTCAAAACTGTGGTCATCCTGTTTCCAGTGGTCAGTCAGTCAAGCCTAATCCGGATACTCAAACACCAAATTCTCACATCATCAGCCCTCACCCTTGCAACCGCTGCCGGGGAAAGAGTCTGGCGTTCCCATCCTCCTGAGCGCCGGCTCGCAGGTGTGCCGGGGACACCCCCTGTCTGGTGTTGGCTGCCACTGGACACGCTAGAGGCATAGTTGGATGATGACGAGGCGGTGAGTGTGGCCAGCGAGCTCTGAGCAGGGGCCCTTGTCGCGGCTGAGGAGGGTTGGGGGTCCATTGACCCACCACCACTTCGTGTTGGACTCGAGTCACGCCCACTTGCTGCGTAAGCCATTTGTGTTGGTTCTTGTGCTGGTAGCCTGGTGCTTGCTGGCTTTTGCGCGGGCCGCGCCGAGGCCTACTCTTTCTGTTTGTCTCTCCCTATTTTAGTTTGACGTTTGGGCGCGTTATTTTCGAGTTCGAGGAATGAACTAAATAGAAAGAGGGGATTGAAGAAAAGACGTAATAATGGATGGAACTAGTCGGAATACGGATACAGAGTCGTCGGAGTAGTAATGGCAGCTACTTGCTTCTTGGTCCTTGCTCAGCTCTTCACTTGCTGAGGGAATTTGGTCGCAGTCCTCACGTGTGTGAACCAAAAATCATCGAGCCAATGGGTTGGAAACGCTCTGGATGGGGTCATGGTCGTGTTGCTCTTCTTAAAGTGCCGTTGGGCACTCACGGCATTTCACCCCCATCCTTATTGTTTTTTTCTGTCTCTCCCTGATCATCAAACTCTAGCCTCGTCTGGCTAGTCTCGGACCGTTGAGGCTTCTCCTCTAATGCGCGTTTAGAGTTTGTCACATTGTTTGGCTATCTAGCCTGTCCCTGCTAGCCTGATACGAAAGTGGCATTGTTGTCCCTAACTGTCGCGGAATACCATGAATCAAGAGCTTTCCGCTGTCTGATCATTGCCCTATGAGCCTTGGAAGGCTGTCTATTGTTGTGTTTCAATTTAAATGGTGTTGCTAGTGTCAAAATGCAAGCCTTCTTGCCTGTTTGAACAAAAAAATGTTTCGGTTTGGCCGGTGCGAGGAACAAGGCGTCCCACTATTGTCTCCATTCTCACAAGGTATTTTTATTCCACTGCGACTGTAGTATCACATCATATTTCTTCCTTTATTCACCGCTGAACCCGGTTTACTATTCATCAATTCTATTTCAAACGCAGAACGTACGTTCTGCGTTGTATCATGTTGTTTAGTCAGCCAGTTACATTTGTGCTCTCTTGAACTTTTTTTCCTCCACGTTAATCTCGCGAAACCGATGTGCACTAGTTTGCGAGTTTTCGTCATCCCCACTATGTTTGCTTTTGCTAACAAATCCTGAATTCTCAGTCACATGTTCATTCATGCTATTACGTAGATCCATAATTACTCCGGACTTCACATAAAAGAAATAAGAGACCCTTATCTAAAATTAGCGTATTAAACCTACCCTGGACTGGAATCCATTTGATACTCAATCTGTTAGGTATAATGTTCAAAGCCCCATATCAATTTGATCAGAGTCTGCGAAAGTAGAAGATTGCATATAAAATGTACATTTCTGTGAGAAGTTTCCGACTACGGACAAACAAGAAATTATTACCGTAGAATACATTATTAAGTTTATCAAAGATTATTTGAAGACGCAAAAAGTATCATCAGAACATTAGTGTGTAGATTAATGGACAAAGAAGGGCATGTGGTAATTAACATAACATTATAGACACAATAGAATAGAGGAAATCAATGGAACTGTTACACGCCCACTGTACTTCTACACTAATCTTGAGTCGTAATACTTACTCCAATAATTATAACCCTAGCTTTTCGGGCCGCAGAACAAGATTCCGAAAACCATGATAAGGATTTTGGATCTTTCCACTGACACTGATTAGGGAACGACCAGATGTGATCCTTAAAGAAGTCTGGAACATTTAGCGCGGAACCACGCTGCTGGCAGCTAGAGCCTCTGCAACCACGCTCTCTCATATTGTGTCAGTGGACAAATCATCTACATGGGGTGATGAGAAGTAGTCTTACAGGAAGAAGGTTGTGCACTCGTTGTCATTTCCCACAGAGCTTGCTTGATGTCCTTTGCCGTTAAGGTTCCCTATGAAACTATTAATTATCGAATACCAGGGTTCAAGGATAGACAATGTGTTGTTAACAGCAGGCACCATCTGTGTTTCATATCTTTCTAGAAGAAATTCCATTATAGTTCACATCATCGAAGAGGGCGAGTTTTCAAGCTGATGACAAAGAGACGAAAAGGGCAGCGGTGAACAGAGTGATCTTCATAACGGATAGGAAGATGAAAGTGATGCTAAATTAATTGAGTGGCCATGCAATCGAGGAGTAATGAAGGCGAATAGTATGAGAGAGCAACAACAAGGAAACCCAATGAAATCAGCCTTTTTATACTCCTAAACCCGAGCAGCGATAGATAACACATGCTAGAAGATGATGGGTAACTGGGAAATGTCGAGTCCTACGAAATGCAGGTAAACAATCCATCCACTGCGCCGCTCTTAACAAGTAAGCAGAATTCTACGAAGCCCTACCAGTAAAGGCAAGTTGGACATGGAGAATTCTGATCCACCTGGTTGCTATACAGTAGCCTATGAGGTTCATGGCCTATTGTCTGTATGTTTGGTCATAACAATTGCATATGATCGTGACAAAAATGTTGATCTGCAGGTCACTTTCTAGAAGAATGGCATGGGCCACAGCTCCGTCTGACAACACAAGGTTTCAGCGGCGGCCGCTCAGTCGAAGGATGAGACATCAAGCTTGCTGTGGGAGACCTCTAGGCAAACATGGGCTTAGGCTATATTGAATTGTCTCGTATGTAAGCTTGTCAACTACAGCTATCATTTGTAGGGTATTTGAGTACGATATAGTCTGCATGTACTCTATTCAAAGCCGAAAAGTTATAAAAAACTAAGCACAGGAAAGTCTCACTTCGCGCACCAGTTATAAGCCCCCTTGGAGAGCGTGTCGTATAGTTCTTCAGGACCAACAACACGACACTGGTCCCAGCGACAGGCAATATTATCTGGCAAGGGATTGGCCGCGAGGAACATTGGTAGAAGCACAAGATCTGCTACTGCCATAAGACGATGAAGTAACGCCACTCCCTGCGGTGTGACTCTTCGAATGACTATGGCGCCAGTGTTTTCCTCGCCGGTAGTAACGCCTTGTGGGAATCTTGTGAAATTGAAGTCGATCTTTCCGTTGTCGACTGTGTCCAAGGTTAACCAGCCAAGTGCAGTTGGCGGTTTGGCAATTGCCTCGCTCCCCAGTACCTCGACCGACTCCAACTTGGATTGAATATCGGTTGGGAGTAAATGAACAATATGTGTGCCGGAATGGGAGAGTACCGGCTGGCTTATGCCAATATAAATCTCTTCCACTGCGTCGGTACTCTCATCATCTAAGCGCAGCAGTGAACCATCAGTTCTCGAGTTGTCGTTGACTATGGTTGACATAGGAGCACGTAGCCACCAAAGCATTTGTTTGACGATCGCTCGCCCCAAGGGTAAATCTTCCATGATTCTAATCCAGATTTTGTGCCTGGTCTCCACATGCTTGCCATCAATAGTAGTGCCTTCTTGAAATAGTGTTCCTGATTTGCCAAGGCAGAGTTTCTGCAAGACGGCTCCAAGAGTGTTGAGTAGACAAGTCACCGTAGCCTTGTCTAATGGACGCCCTGTCGTCCTCAATTCAAGAATAATGTTCAGATCGTGGCGCTTGCGTGGATGAAACTTGTCAATCTTGTTTCGTTCGTAAGTTGGTGTAGTGACTTTCGCAATTCCGTCGAGACTGGACTCTTCAACGACAAGTTGAGCTGCAGATATGAACGAAGTCCACTCCTTATTCGGAAATGGCTCTTCCTGATCCCAATCTCGACTGCGACGATATGTGTACGCTTTGGTAGCTGTGTTTGCATCCAGCCCTTTTCCAATCCACCAGTAATTTCTGGACTTGTCATAATGCCAGCACAAATCATCATGTCGATTGTCGATTCGCTCAATCACCTGTCGGACCTGATCATCTGTAAGAACATCCTCCCCGATCTGTTTCCACGCTTTAACTAACATTGTGACAATATGATCAACATCGTCACCAACGCAAATAGGGGCAAATCGGCAGAGGAAAAGTAATGGCAGCCCAGGATGTGGATAATCGGTGTCTGTGGCAGAGATGGCTTCGCAGATGGTTTCCAGCTCAGACCACCGCAGTGTAAAAGGCTGCCAGTGGAAGCTATCGTCATAACCAAGGAAGTGTGCCTTGCCATCATGAGAGGTAAAATGAAGTTGAATCGTTAAGATATACTTGTCAATCTCCACCGATAAGCTTAACTCATTCCCGATTGGAAAGTTGAGATTTATTTGATCCCAACTGTACCCATCGTCATCGGCATATGTGATCCAGAAGAAGTCGGTCCAAAACCTCCGACTTCTGACAGCAGGTTCTAGATATTGTGGCAAGCCCATACTGACAATACTGTGATCGTCTGTAGGAAGAAGATGAGTTTCCAGCCACTGCTCAGAACGAAATTAACGTAACACTAATTCCTGGGTCCACGTGATGTAAGCAATACCACCTACTCATCCAATTAGGAGGTGGGAGCTACATACACTCTGGTATATCTCCACCTCTTCTCGGGCTTGGAATATATATGCGGAAAATCAAGAGTAACTTTTTGTCTGTGGCTAACTATTACAGCTATGTTGATCTATCAAGGAAAACATTGATGTATGTCGCCTTAGACTAAAAAGATGCTTTGGGGAGAAAAGCCAGCATCTCAAAGTATTGAGATTAACACACAGACGATGTGTAGAATGCAGCTGATCCAGATGAACTATCTCTGGAAGCACATTTCAGCAATGAAACAGAACACAGGCACAATAATTCTTCGAGATACCAACTGTATGACTGAGGAAAACATATGGAGGAGGAGGCATGTTAGGGCATAGAGGTCAAGTGATGAGATCAAGAGATCAAGAGAGCGAGAAGGCATGAAATTATGGCAAAGGGGAAGACGATAGATATGAACTACACAATATACAAACAACTTTTTTATATCTAGGATTAGTAATTCTACAGTCAAAACTTTTGTTCCAACAGTGTCGAATCATTAAATAACGAACAAATAATCTAATTATCTATCTACACCATACTCCTGGTATTATGCGTAAAGGTCCTTATGTCAACCAACTCCGTCTGACTCGATGAAGATGTTCGATCATGTCCCTGAGTCGACTCCATTTTATAGACCGTCTCATGCGCATGGACGGACTTATTGTTTATCGATTTTCCCTGATGTCTTGACCTGGGGTCCGATCCTTGTGAAGGGTCGCTCGACCCGTTTTCGATAGAGCTCTTGAGTCTTGGGAAGGCCTTACGGATAAGAATTCGGAGATCAGGCATGCAAATACACCAAATGCCGACATTGGTTTCGATCGAGGTCCAGTAAATAGCATCGAAACTATCCCCTGTGCTGATGTCAGAAACTGAAAGGTAGAGGGTGATAGATGAAATTACATAAAGGGTTAGAAGATTTGCCAAAGGCTACTAGATACCGCAGTCGTAGGATACTGACAACGGTAACACTGCATCGAGTTAGTGATTGAAGTATGTGGGTGATCTGGTGGGACGTACAAGGTACCAACGATAAACATGCAGGCCACTGCCAGTTTCCTTTGCCACTTCATCTGAAGCTTAATGATTTGGAACAGAGGAATACCAAGCATCCAAAAGTCCATAATAATGGACACCCCTGCAATGGCCCACCCGAGAGGGTTTACTCCTATGCAATGTCCCTCATGTAGTTTATCCCATCCTTGCCAAAAAAAGCTGATCGGCTGACATTGCGTAATCGCCAGGATGTCGAAGGCTACGAGGCACACTACCGATAGACCAATAGTGCCCCATAATAGCCTTTGGACGTTGGGGATAGGGAAGATGCGGAGGTAGAAGAGGGTGACGCAGATCTTGGTGACAAATACTTCGGTGGCGTAGATCGTTTGGCCGATGTACAGGTACTGAGACTTGTTAGAAAGTTATTTGCAATACAATAAAATGACAAACCATGAGAAAGGCCGTGACGGTATCTGGACTGAACATCCATGTATCTCTTCCTAAGCCATTTCCAGACACTAATATTTGTTGTCAGTTGTCAGATCAGAGGTTGCGGCGATCGATCTCTGCTTACGGCCGTAGATACAGGTGATCGTGTTGGTGAGAGTAAGCGCCTATGGAGAATATGGTCAGTTATTAGGTTCTTAAACATACTGTAGAAGGGTCATTTACGAAGCAAAAAGCAACGAGACAATCCTCAGACCGGAACTTTTTCTCGTATCGCAACTTCTCAAAGAATCGGAGGCCAACCATAATTCCTGTGACTACACACAAGACGACCGCCAGAATGTTGAATTGCGTATGCTTATCTCGCACGGGATACTTGCAGGCGACTGAAGTTGCCTTCAGTGTTGCTGCAACATTGTTAGCAGATGTAGAGCAAACATCAACTCCTTAGTACGCACACAAGGCTTCTATTGGGAGGCAGTTGGCCTGGACACAACTCTTGACTTGAGTCTGAAGCTTTGTGTCGGCGCAGAGACATTCTACATCCAGACCACAGGTAGAATTCGAGGCCAAGTAGAGGAGACAATCTCCCTATAGCAAGAGTATTAGTATCGTGTAATTCTTGATGAACTCATTGGAAGACCTACAGCGCATTGAGGGATCTGGCTGAGAAATTGCGTGGCATCGTAACAGAAGACCTGTGGCATGAGACAAGCCCATGTCACCAACAACAACAACAGATTCATCCTTCAGTTCCTATGCTCGCATGATGCGCAGTACCAGCCAGGGTATTGAGCGCTCTTCCACCAATCTCGAAAGAGGTGACAACAGAGCCGCAAGGTCTACCCTTTAAAGGATGGCGACTATCAAACAAAAGTAAAAACAAAACAGCCCCGCAAGATTTTAAAATTCAATACATGAACCAAGGACCCGGAGCAATGCGCCGCTGATGGGGTATTCTAGACCTGAGGTACGTACCAATGAGAAATAACCTCCGTGATCGACACTTCCAGCCACGAGGCCGGTAGTGGACTTCATTGGCAGAATTTATCCCTTGGGACCCATGGGAGGGGGACTAACTGTCGATAGTCTGCGGGGCCTCAGAATTGTTTGGCATGAGATGAGCTACATGAGCACGTTCTGGTCGAGGTTGTTGGGTGAGCTAGAAGGTCAGGAGGTGGGTTAAAACAAGTAACACGAAATCTTGGTGTGAGCTGGGACAGTTCCTGGCGTGATTTTCTTGACCTCAAAGCGTTCACAGTGGCTTTCTGTAACCCACTAGCCCGTCTGCTGCTACACTACTGCTTATGAGTTGTCAAAGCGCAGCCCAGAGTAGATTGATCAGTGCGAGTCATGGATCCACGTCCGTCGCCGAACTGGATGCCAATGCTGGACCTTAGCACTATACTACACTGAGTCAAACCACGTGGAGATTATTCCCGTAGCCCGAGACTCAACTAACTCACTGCGGTATTTCACAGAGACCTGCGGATTGATTGGGGACGTGAGAACACCTGTCTGGAACATTGCCACCCCATTCATTCCAAGGTGGCCTTATTCCATACCGTACTAGTATCAGTCAATGTGCTGGAGCCTTTGTATCCTTCGACTGACGGTATTTGTAGTATGATGAATTTTACAAATATGAAAACAGACGGGTGGATAGACCAGCACACGTCAAAGTCGTGCTCTTCAGAAATGCTGATTGAGGCGAATCCTGGTGGGCAATTTTCGTTTAAGTCTTAGCATTCGCTGAACGCCACAGCTATTAGCGGTATATTTAGAGGATGTCAAAGAGCGCCACCGACACCCACGGTTGAATCTTTCTGCTCCCAGCTCAGTTCTCGTTGGACACAATGTACGGATATTTAATTGCCAGGCTGCTAGCTTAAGCCAGTTCAATAATCACAGCGTGGGAGATCGGCTCCTTAGCTTTGGGGGAATGTACCGAGTTTCCCGTCCCGGCCGATCCTTCTCTTAAGTTATAACTTATAAGTTAGTCTGTGGAATTCCCGGTTGGAGGGACGGAGGCGGTTCTGAACGCCGAGAAATTGGCACGCCAGAACTATGGCCGTCTTGGTGCGCACATGTTAAAAGACTTTTCGACCATTTGAGATTTCGCTTGAAAGTTGCGCTTGTATTTAATTTATAAGACGGCCGCATCTTAGTATGTATCAAATGCAATGCATCGCGGTTTAACTCGCTCCGTTACGGAATGTCCGATGATCGATCCGCCACATACGCCAGCTCCAAGGTAGTTTCGGCTATCGAATGAATTAACATATGTACCCCTGATATCGAGTAGCTAATTGGACCAGATCCGAAGTGCTGCATCCAATGTAGCATTATGGTTCATAAGGGATCTGTACCTTAGCGGTCCTTGAGGGTCAAAATGCAATACCCACCGATCGAGGGCGATATTGGGGCCGGAATCGTACCGACACTTTTGGGGTTGTATCCACACGTAGCTTGTTGCAAGTCTGCCTTATCCGTTATCAGAGCAACCACGCTATGCAGTTGGCTCTATTCTTATCTGAGACATGGTTTGTTTTGCTAGAGACTCGACTTGGATGGTTGAAACAAAACTGTCCCGATCTGTGCTCTGCCTGAGAAGTTTCAGAATGGTTATGCTGGTGTGTCCGCCTATGCTTCAACTATTGTGTGATACTGTCTAGTCAATTGAACAAAACATCCTGCCAGCATTCTGCGCGTAAGCCTTTCCGTCACAGTTCCACTGATTATTCAGACGTCTGAGCACGTATACCGAAGTAATTGGAGATTAATGCTGGCTGAGGCGCTAATGGCTCTCAGTATTTAGCAGATAATTCAGGCCGGATGACGGAGGAATCACGTAATAGGGAACAGTAAAAGTCCATATGTTGCTGTTCTTCAGCAGATCCAGCCTTGGGAAATTTTCTCTCATAGCCGAGGTTGAGATTTGTATCAAAACACAATCCAGCGGCAATCAATTACCTGAATTCCACGGTAGTTTGAGCCAACTGATCGTCAAGTTCTGCCAAGATCTAGGTAGATGCGGAATAATCAACGGGATTGATGTGGAATTACGGATGAAGGAGAGTTTGATGATCACCGTCGCCCCTGTGATCTACGGCCCGTCCATACGCTACTTGTGCCGATCTGGTAGTCTCGCCCGGCTTGGCGATCTCCGCCCCGGTTTCTGGAAAATTGAAAAAGGACCGACTTATTAGCATTGTTCGAGCTGAAGTGAGGGTAGGGCTGCTCAATGTCAAGCGGCTAAGGCGGTAGTTGCAGCATCGTGCGCAGAACGTGGTCCAGCCACTGGTTCGTGGGATCGAGTTGATTTATCGGAAACACTATGTAATACAACCGACTACCTTCAGTTCCATCCGGTTGAAGAGAAGAGGCGGTCTGGCAGTTTTGTAGTGTGAGTTAAGCACGATGTCAGTGTCGTGATATTTTGAAGAAGAGTTCGGTGATTTGTTGTGTTTCTCCTAATTTACTTTCGTTTTCATGCTTTGAAAATCTCGTGTGGCCACAGTTTCCAAGAAACATAAGTGTCTTTGAAGTTTTACATTAGTTAGTATGTTCTAGACCTTTCATTTGGACAGCTTTCCATCTATAAGAATCTTTTGTTAACTAGCAATGTTTAAATACACATACATTTATGCATATCTTGTCCAAGTCGTGCAAATGTCGTTATTAAACTGTACCATATGTACTTGTACCGGCCCTAAACTTGAGGAGGATTGAGGATCGCATGTCAGCATCGTATTTTGCATTCACGAAGGGGGTGATACCATTCGTCATGGCGAATTTTGTTAGTAGAACGATACGCCATAATCTCTTGTTATATGACGTTAATATTTGAGTTATCACTAACTATCCATGGAGGACCAACCGATATTGTGCCTCTTTATTGCCGCGAAACGTATTGACCGAATGGCATCATAAAAATACATTCTTTTCTATTTTTGTGTTCATTTTGCCAGTGCTTATCCTGGACCTCTACTAGCCATCACGCGCTGAGCGTGTCCACCACAGAGTGGTGAGTTCCGATCTGATCAAAGGCTGACTTGGTTGCGTCATATGTTTCTCTGCCCACATTCATCAAATACCAATGACTTGATACTCCAGACCTATCTATATAAGTAAAAATACTCATTCAGTTTCTACTAATTCCGTTAACCGCGATCACTGGCCGGAGTTAAGATACGGTGGTGATTGTGTGTGGTCTGCTCTCTACCTTGCCATAGCTAGGATTCGTGGACTTAAGATAATCTCCGCCGAGAACAATACACAGAACCCTACCTGGTTCTATTGTTTCCGACATCAGTGAATCATCAACTGGTAAGGAGCAGTAGCCTGAATCCAGCCTTTGTAACCTTTATATATAGAGTTATATACCGACGGAAACAAGATGGGTCAGTGATACCTCAGCAATTTAGTCTCATCCTGCACACCTACTGAAATCCATATCCCAGACCTATTCTTTCACGTCGCTATGTCTGTACCGGACCCTTCCCTAACCAATTGGCCTGATGTAGCTGGCTACGTCTCTACGCGCAAGGATACTTACCCCTTCATCGATCCCGCCACCGCCAATCTGGAAGGCAGGTCGGTCTTGATCACGGGCGCCTCAAAAGGTATTGGAAAAGCGACTGCAATTAGCTTCGCTATCGCGGGCTGCTCCAAGATCCTGCTCGCTGCCCGTTCCGACATGACAGAAGTCGAGACAGCTGTCAAAGAAGCTGCCAAGAAGGCGAATCGGTCTGTGCCAGCTGTGCAATCCTTGAAGGTCGACATAACTTCAGAGGACTCAGTGCGAGAGGCAGCCGAAACGGCTGCAGGGATACTTGATGGTAGCTTGGACATCTTGATCAACAATGCCGGTAACTTGGAGAATTGGGTTCCTATTACTGAGTCCAAACCAAGCGAGTGGTGGCGGACTTGGGAGGTCAACATCAAGGGCACCTATCTCGCCACTCACTTTTTCTTACCGCTGTTACTAAAGTCGAAAACTAAGACGCTCATAAACGTTACCAGCGGCGGTGCCCACGCTCTATTTCCTGGCGCATCGAGCTACCAGACCACCAAGTTTGCGCTCTGCCGCTTTACCGAGTTCATAGACAAAGAGTACGGCCAGCAGGGCGTAATTGCCATGGCTGTTCATCCGGGTGCCGTGAAGACGGACCTGGCCACCAATATGCCTTTGGATAGGCAGAGTATCCTGACGGATTCTCCTGAGTTACCTGCCGATACGCTGGTTTGGCTCTGCCGTGAGCGACGTGACTGGCTGTCGGGCAGATTTGCTTCTGTGAGTTGGGACATGGAGGAATTGGAGCAGAAGAAAGAGGATATTCTTGAAAGAAATTTGTTCAAGTTTCGTGTATTAGTTTGAGTCTTGCTTTCGAGGCATGCAAGCTATGACAGTTCTATGAGCTGGTCGCGTCATACAGCGAATTAATCCCAGTCAAATTCCTTCAAGATGTGCTGGGTCTCAAATGAGTCTACGACATGAACTTGTCTCTGAATGGAGCAAGGCATCTCCTCATTAATGGAAATGCACTCCGTATGACTCCAGAACATCCCTAGTGGTCTTCTGGAACCTAATTCTCTTTTGAAAATGTTCAAAATACCTAGTCAATAAGAGTTCAAACTATATGCCTATTTCACTTTCTCAGTCGAGCGAGCGTGGTTCCCATTTCCTCGCCGTCTCGGAGAGCAGCAAAGGTCTTTTCATCAATTTCAAAGCGCTCCTGGCAAAGGTTGATGACATTCTCCATCATGGATGGAGGCACAACCACGACACCATTCCGATCGCCTACCACGATATCGCCTGGATTGATCCACAAGTCTTTGTTGAATTGTAGCGGCACATCGATCTCTGACGCTCTTGTGAATGAGCCGGATCCCAAAATGGAAGTTTCGCGCGCAAACACCTAGAACAGAGTTTTGTCAGCAGATCGGATGAATATCAACTTATTGTGAATCTAACTTACCGGGAAGTTCATTTCTTGATGTTCTCCAAGATCCCTCACGCGACCATCAACAACAACACCGCCAGCCCCGATGTATTTGGCGCGGGTTGACATTAAACCACCCCAGCACGCCGAGTAAAGACCCTTGGGTTGCTGAATATACATGATGCTGTTTGGTCTGTTGCAATCGGCAAAGTGACGTGCTGGCTTAGGTGCCGTGGTGTCGTTTGCCTCAACCATTTTGACAGTGACGGCGGGTCCTATGATTTTGGCCGGGCCGGAGCGCATGTCTGGCGACCACATGTGAATGCCATCCAAGAAGCCCCCATATGGGTACTTGAGTTTGACAAGAGCATCTCCGATCTATCCATTCACGATTGTTAGTTGATATTGGCAGTGGAAGACATAGATCTTACGTCACAGGTGGAAAAGGCGCGAAGGCGCTGCAGTAATTTGGTCGATTCCATTTAATGAAGTAATGCAGTTTGCAATGTGCGTGGTTGAAGTTGGATGTGATGGTGCGGGCAAGGTTTTATGAGTACATAATGCGGAGAACTTCCGATGATTGCGGGGAGGCATGAGCCAGGATGTGCCAACGGATGAAGCCGAAGCCCATGCCACTGTGGTGAGAAGCATCAACACTTTGTAAAGACAAGAGGGACACATGTGATGTTTGAAAAGTATGTCCGTTTCAGAAGCCAGCAGTCGATCCCAATCATATTAATTATACTCTTAGCCCTCGAACGTACTCCTTGGCAATATCGCCGAAGCCCACCATGCAGATAGTCGCCCACGCAGCTACTCCAATCCGAGGTACAACTCCTCTAAAGAAACCCAATACGCCGGATGTAGCCATTATACGTTTTGCTGCCGCAGCCATTGTCGGGTTTGATGTGATGTTCTCTCCGGAAGCTACTGACTGCATTTCCACCCGAAGCACCTGCATTGTGTTAGTATCATGTGACGATTGTCATTCAGACCAGTAGTAGCTCACTTCGAAAGGCTGGTTCCAACAGCTCAATGCTCCGCCAATCGTTGATGCTACTATCTTCTCCCCGACAGTCAATCTTGCACCTGCTGGTTTCGATCGGAACGACCGGATGTGCCCTTCAGCGAACCTTGCGATACCAATGCGAGATGCCCAGCCACTGATCTGCCTCAAGGCAACAGCGTTAACTCCTCGATTTACACCACGTATTCCTTCTTTTCGTAGAATGCTAAGAAAGATTTCCATCGTTCCAGGAACGCGGACGCCCGGCTGGAAATTCTTTGGTCGTGTGACTTCGACAGTCTTCATGCAGGTTGTCATACCTTGTGGTTCAAACGTCAGACATGTTCGTTTAGGCAAAACCGTCAGATGGGTTTCTCATGTACTTACCCATTGTTAGATATGACTGAGCCGCTCCACCAGCAACACCACCTAAGAACCCAGCCATTGTCGGAGAAGCTCCAAATGATGCCTTGGAATAGTACTCTACCTCACTTGACGCGAGGAAGAGAATTGAACCTTTCGTTGAACACTCAATCCATGCCTGAAAAAGTAGTTGTTATTAGCGACGTCGCTATAGGTCTACAACTTTACTCACCCAGGGGATGAGCCCTTGATAGAACGCCGGAACGCCTCCGCGAGCCCATGTCTTTCTAATCGCTGTACGCAGACTATCTCCTCTGTTTGCAGCGACCTGTTCAGCAAACCGGTCAATATTGCTCTCACATGCCATCTTAGGGTTGCTTACATGGGTTTTGACAACTTCCATCGGTTGGCCCAAGGAAGTGACTACAAAAGACATGTTAGTGGCAAAATTCGCGATTACCAGATAACCCCTTCAGCACCGCGGTAGCTGACCTTGGAAAAGATTCATGCTGGCGCCAACAAGTAGATTGCTCCATGAGACTGGCTTGCGAGCTGATTGGGTATGTCCCAGGGCTGGTGATATAATTGCGGCAGTAGTAGCCATGGTGATTAATTGTCAAGCTGAGCATAAGAAAGACAGTTAAAACTGATTATTCCATGCAATGGGAATACTAAATAGGCTCAAGACTTTTTGGTTTGGGAGGTGATTTAGATTGAGATGGCCCATTTCGGATCAACTCCGATACTGTCCATGTAGAATTTCGACTTCGGATCTGTCCGACGGGAATGCTCCGCTGCTCCACGCTAAATATGGTATCCACTTCCCCGCGTCTCCAACTTTTGCTGATTTTAAATTCAATTTGCGCGATTGGTGGTTGCATTGCAGATATCGTGAGTCTTCAGTATAACAGTGAAAGCTGATCCTGGTCGATCATATCAATCAGACTTCCTGTCGTCTTGTTATCAATAGCAAGCAAAATGCTTCGAGCCAGCCGTAATATACGCACAGGCTCAGCCTTTCGATCCTTGGCCACCGTGGCTGGAGTCAGGGGACAAGCACCACTGAGCCGATTTGAGCCAGATCACACCGTTGATTATGTTGGCTTCTTAGACAAATTACCTCACCTCAGAAAGATGTAGGCTCAGACTCAGACTTCTGAAATTGCAAGCGCTAACTCATTGCAGTCTTGACCGCCCACTCACGTACGCTGAAAAGGTTCTCCTTGCCCATCTCGACGGTGAACAAGATGAGAAAGTCGTCCGAGGCACAACACAATTAAAGCTGAAACCCCGACGAGTTGCATGCCAAGATGCTACAGCACAAATGGCAATCATCCAATTCATGACTGCAGGACTCGATAAAACCGCTGTTCCTACTACGGTCCACTGCGATCATCTTATCGTAGGCCGCGATGGTAGCGAAAAGGACCTTGCAGGAGCACTTACGAGCCACGGTGAAGTGTATGAGTTCATGTCGAGCGCCTGCCAACGTTATAATATGGGATTCTGGAAACCAAATGCCGGCATCATCCATCAGATCGTGCTTGAAAACTATGCTTTTCCTGGTGGCATGCTGATCGGAACTGACTCTCACACTCCCAATGCTGGCGGCATGGGGATGATTGCTGTGGGAGTTGGCGGTGCAGACGCAGTTGACGTCATGTCTGGGCTTCCATTCGAGATTACAGCCCCTAAGATTATTGGTGTTAAGCTCACAGGACAGTTGAGCGGTTGGGCAAGCCCGAAAGGTACGTCATGAGGAAGCGCAATTCGAAACAGTTATTGACATGTGCAGATGTTATCAGTGCAGTTGCAGGGATCCTTGGAGTCAAGGGCGGCACTGGAAACATCATCGAGTACTTTGGCCCCGGCGCAGAGACAATATCTGCCACAGGAATGTCTTCCATAACCAACATGGGCGCTGAAACGGGAGCAACAACATCTATCTTTCCCTACTCTGACTCCATGACTGCATATCTCCGCGCTACGAGCCGGCCTGAGCTAGCTGACGCCCTGCAAGTAGCCAAGCACGAGCTTCAAGCAGACGCCGGGGCAGAGTATGACCACGTTATTGAGATTGACCTATCCACGCTGGAGCCTCGTATCAACGGGCCTTTCACACCAGATCTGTCAACTCCAATCTCCAAGTTAGACCAAGCCGTGAAGGATAACCAGTGGCCAGCAAAGCTCACGGCAGGTCTAATCGGATCGTGCACTAATTCGTCCTTCGAGGATCTGTCCCGCGCTGCCAGTTTGGCACGGCAGGCTCTCGATGCAGGCTTGAAGCCCAAGATGCCACTACTGCTCTCTCCAGGAAGTGAGCAGACTAATCAGACTCTGAAGCGTGAGGGTGTTATGGATGTCTTCGAGCGTCTCGAGAGTAAGATCCTGTCTAATGCTTGTGGGCCCTGCTGTGGTTCATGGGATAGGACCGAGATGAAAAAGGTATATTGAATTGGTTTTTGTAACTGCGATAGACTGCTAACACTATCTCAGGGCACGCCAAATTCGGTTCTGGCATCTTATAACAGGAACTTCACCGGCCGTCTTGATGGCAACCCTGCCACCCATGCATTCCTATCTTCGCCCGACATGGTCATGGCCAAGGTGTTCTCTGAAGACCTTGGCTTCAACCCGTTGAAGGACAGTCTGGTCACAGAGTCCGGCGCTGAGTTTCGCTTCCAGCCTCCTGATGGAAACGCGCTCCCCTCAGGCGAGTATGAGAATACAGACCATGTCTACGACGCCCCGTCGACGGATCCCCAATTCCGAAACGCAGTGACCGTCCAGATATCGCCAGACTCCCAACGGCTACAAAGGCTGGCCCCTTTCAAGCCTTGGTCTGGTGAGGACTTTCTAGAGTGTCCTGTTCTCATCAAGACTGTGGGTAAATGCACGACAGACCACATTACCACCGCAGGTCCATGGATGCGCTTCCGCGGTCATCTTGAGAACATCTCCAATAACACTCTGATCGGCGCTGTCAATGCAGACAACAGCGAGGTTAATAAGGTAGTAAACCAAGTTACAGGAGATCACGGTGGCGTCCCAGATACAGCCAGGGATTACCAAAAGCGAGGACTTCCATGGGTTGTCATAGCGGATCACAACTACGGCGAAGGTTCCTCGCGTGAGCATGCTGCCCTTCAACCCCGATACCTCGGCGGTGTTGCCATCATTGCTAAATCATTTGCCCGTATCCACGAGGCCAATCTCAAGAAGCAGGGAATGCTGGCGCTGACATTTGCCGACAATGCTGCATATGACAAGATCAAGGCTTCAGATCGTATCAGTATTGTTGGCTTGACGGAGTTGACACCAGGAAAGAATTTGCAGCTTAGAGTGACATCAAAGGATGGCTCACGTTGGGGTACGGAGGTTAAGCATTCGTTTACTGGCGAGCAGATTGAGTACTTCAAAGCTGGAAGTGCGTTGAATGTTATGGCTAGTCGACTGTCACAGAAGGCCTCGCCGTCGACATCATTGTGAGCTTGAGTATTCATTACCTAGCAAGAATTATAATGGTCGCAATATTAGATATTATACACGAGTGAAATTATAAACGCAGAAGTAGGTTAAATGTATTAACAAGGTATATGTGTTGAGATAATTTCGACAACATAACTACAAGATCCTTGATTCATATTGCTCCATCCAGGCTACTAATTTCCAAACTTGCCTCTTCGAAGGTCATCCCAAAAAAGGCATCGCTTAGCATTATCAACTTCCTTCCCAAGTTCCACCCCAGTAGGTACAAACCTCATCATGCGTCGCTGACTATCAGCCTTTGGCCAATTTAGCAACTCGTTTCCCTTTGTATTAGGATTTGCTGTTGTAGCAAACTGTCCGAAATACGTCTGCATGGCAATTGCAGCAGGGGGGCTGACAGGGCCTTGTTTGTTCCCGTCGTAGAATGTGTGGTTCAGGTCTTGGAAGTGGTAGCCAGGTGGTACGTCAAATCTATAGTTCCACGTCTTGAAAAGGGTAGACAAGAGCTGTGGGTTGCAGTTGAAACCTGTTGCTTCGGCACTGAGAAGGAGAACGCGCTCATATGCCGTGGAATAGATATCTGTTTTTTCAGGTGGTGGGTAGAGCGTTTCGAGAATGTAGGACTTTGTAGTTGTGTTTGTGATAGGCTGGAGGAGAGTAGTGAGCGCTATATCGATGGCGACAGGCAGATTTGGGATATTTGCAATCGACTCATTTGCCGTGTGCCCCGCGATGAGAGACAAGGACGGGCTCTTCATAAACTCCCCGTCGCGAAGGCGATTGTTCGGCCAGTCGGGAACATAAGCGCCATCAGGTGAAGGTCCCCAGTAGAACAAACCAGGGCCGTTGAAGGTAGCAAGGCCGTTGACCTCTGCAAGCTCTTTCTCACTCAGCTGCGCGAGATCTTCCCCGTTGGCAATGGTCTTGCCGGTGATGTTGGAAGCGAGTTTTAAACTATCGGTCCAGGTGTCTTCAACCTTTAGTGATGGTGCTGTTGGGCTCTGGAGGATGGCGTTCTTGAAGTTGACGCCCTTTGGTGAGGTGATGTGATACATGATTGAGGCAGCACCGGCTGATTGACCGTGAACCGTGATGTTGTCAGGGTCACCACCGAAGAGGTGGATATGCTTGCGAACCCTGCAGCACAAGTTAGCGCTTCGCTCTGGGTGCACAGATTCAAGGTCTTACCACTCGATGGCCTGGCGTTGATCCAATAGGCCAGCATTAGCGTCTATGCGATTATCGCCATGGCTGTTGAGAAATCCGAAAAGTCCAAGGCGATAGTTAATAGCCACAAAGATGACTCCGTCACTCTTGTTTGTCTTGGATCGTTCGATGAGTCCAGAAGGTGTGAACTCCTTGTCATCCTTACTCCCTGCTTTTGCATTAGAGTCGCTCATATATTTTGTGCCACAGATTTTGCTTACCCCAGGAACTACCACCGCCGTGTATCCAGACAATGACAGGGGCTTTGTTCGTCGCGCGAGCCCTATGCTCAGTGCATTGCTGACTGGGAAATACCGCCTCGGGCACGACAACATTCAAGAATAGGCAATCTTCGCTCCAGAGGGGATTCTGTATCAATCTATCTCTTGCAGCAATGACATCCTCTCCCGGAAGCGATAGTTCAACGACTTTAGCTCTAGGCAACCCTTGTTTGCACGCAAATCCGTAGGAGCCATCGTTGACTGTTCGATTGACGGTGGCTGGCGCAACAGGATGTCGGAATCTCCTCGTCTTCAGCGGCGGTTCTGAGTACCGGATGTTTTTGAATTCATAGAGACTGTTGGTCGACTGAGTTATATAGGTCAGCCGTGTTTATGGGTACATATTAAGGGAGACTGACGTCAAATGAAGCCTGGTGAACCGCATAGCCAAGATCTACTGTGGGTGCTATGCTTGGCGAATCTCTGCAGGTGGCTGCAATAACAGTGATTGGCAGCACACATAGAGAGAATGCTCTGGGAACGCATCGCGTATCTTGATCAATGCACTAAGCCTGGCGTTCTCTCTCCTATGATAATGGAGGGAACGTACCCTTTATAACCACAAATTGATCAACTTTGCCGCAATCCTTCCCACGAGGTGGGTAACGTTCGCCATCGCAAGATTCCAACTCGGATCCTTCAGGATGCATATTCCACTTACCCGAGGGTTAATATAAGTATTCAAACACGATTGGCCGATAAGCCATAATGAAGTGGGGAGAAATAAGCAGGTGGCCACCCAAATTCTAAAAGGATTCGGGCCATGTAGCCCAAAGGAGTTTGAGAAGAGATCATCCAATTATTCCAGAGATTTCACACGAATCAGCAAGCACGGAAATTCAGATTCGGAAAAGGTTTCACAGGAAAGGAACCGAACTTTATACTTCGCAGGGAAAGATCCCAGCCCTGTGCAGAACCGATAACCTCGTCAGACGTGTCAGAAAGATATCTGCTAGATATAAATAAGACCTTTCACTTCCAGTAAATCATCCCCTCCATAAGGAGTCGGGCAGTGCGGAAAACAGTCGCCTTAGTCAACTCTCCAGCGTCATCGAAAGAGGCATCTACCCTTAACCTGCCGCTAGCATGGTATATGTCTAGATCATTTTGGCTATCGCCATCCCCAAGGCAATTCGCAATCGAGCTTCCGGGTAATTTGGCGGCGGCGGCTACTGACAAGGCCACAGTCACCGGAATTGCTTCGTGGGCTTGTCCAACTGACATGGCGCGGATGTTAATCTCGCCATTTACTGGATTTTCTCTTGGCGAAGCAATCGCTATTTTCGGAACACTTCCAGGGACGCTGTCGAGGTCTTGAGCAAGACCCATCTTGACGGCGGCTTGGCGGCGGATCGATTCAAGTGTATCTTTCAGTTCCGCGTTGGCCTCGATCTCACTCGGGGACAGCTCGCCAGAGACTTTAAGCTCGGAAGCGCAAACAAAAACGCAGGGATTGCCGACATCGATACATGTTGCTTGATAGCCGTCAAAAATATCCGAAACATTGCCCGTCGGAAGTAGCTTTCTAGTGCGAGATCCAGCCGGTTTCATAAAGTCGAGCTGAATAGGCGCAGCAGTGCCAGCCACGCCGTCAATAGCGAAGTCCCCAGTAGCAACAGCTTCTCCGTCCATGATTGGGAACGAGGCATTGATGATTTTGCCAGTATTTGTGTTATGTATCCGCACAGTAAACTGTTCCTGAGAACCACTTGGAACAGGTAAGAGTCCAGAATCTACCGCGTATGGTCCTACTGCAGCTGACATATTGCCACAGTTGCTCGAATAATCAACATTATCATCCTTGATGCCCAGGGAAACAAATGTATAGTCAACATCAGCGTCTGGGTGCGTTGACGGCCCAACTATGCAAACTTTGGAAAGACTGGATATGCCTCCACCCATACCGTCGAGTTGTCGCCCATGGGGATCAGGGCTGCCGGTGACACCGCGGAAGATGTCATCTCTTTGATGGCCCGACGGAAGATCCTTGGTATCGAAAAATACTGCCCGAGAGGAGCCTCCTCTATAGTATGATGCTGGCAGGCGATTTTGACGGGAAAGTGTGCTGATGCCGTGTGGTCGGGCAAGTAGAGTGCGCTTCAGCTGTGGAATTTGGGGTCTGCAGAGTACCCGCAAATGAGGTGAACGGGGCATTGGATTCATGTTTTGGTTGGCCGCTGGTTGATCCCCTTGAAGTCAATACTTCATGTGAGTATAAATGACACAAGAATGGCTTGACGTAGACATCATGACAGTTGCACATGTACTTATCTTACTGACAATCTCATTTGATCGGACTCATCCGACAGCGGATATGCACCTCGGCTTCGCTATTATAGCTGGACCCTAAACCATCAATATGACATCTGGCTACGATCTAGAACGCATCATCAAAGAGTAAGATCATGCCGTGTTTTGCCCGTTATTGCATAAATCGCAACGGACATACATACTTCGCACCATTTAGGTCTAGGGTCATCGGAAGCCTCCGACACATCTGTTCCCGTGACACGCTAGTTTCACTCACTCAAGCGGCCTTTCCTCCTCGGAAGAGGCCGACCTCAACATTCCCTATCGTTTCTCTCTCTCTATTCCGACGGAAGACGAACTTTCAATTACTGGCATGGATGAGAGCGAGATCAATGTCCAGCAATCGCCGTCGGCAACAGCTCCGCCAACGCCACCGGCTCATACCCCGCGAAGAGCTCTGAAGCGAAATTCTGCAGCGTGTGAACGTTGTCGAAGGCGTAAACAAAAGGTCCGTTCCACAGCCCGCCATCTTTAACAACACTTACTAATGACCTTTATAGTGCGACGGAAAATTGCCGTCTTGTGGATCTTGTCTTCTTGTCCAAGCAAGATGTGTTCCGTCTGATAGGCTCCTCATTCGGGCTGACCCTAACTGTCAATGTCAAGCTTTGAAAGAGCGCGTTCGTGATCTCGAGAGTCAGCTTGAAGCTCTACGAGCCGAAAAGAGTAGCAATGAATTATCTGGTCCGCTTGATCAATCCTACCATCAGCCTATTGTGAGTGATGTCCCGACCCACTTGGTCGACAACAACGATGCGACATATCATGGTCGTATACTTCGACCTTCGTTCCCCGAATCAAATAGTGGCTCAGCCCTGAGGTCAAATTTGCGGGGCAGTCCATGGCAACTTTGGGCAGGCGACCTAGATAGCCGGACGTCGCCAGTCGTTGTCGCCGACTTTCCCGATCATCTACTTCCAATCGACTCTGAGGCTCTAGTTGAGGTCTACTTTACCAACCGGTGGCCTCAGCTTCCGATCCTCCATAAGCCAACCTTCATCCAGAATGACTTCCTGCCTACGACCAGGGGCGATCCCGGACATGCACTATCACCATTTCGGGTGAACATGGTCCTCGCAATCGCGAATGCAGAAGCAAACATCAAGGGTCCACAGCAGGATCAGCAGCTACATAAAAACTTCTTCCAGAGTGCCGTTAAAGATCTCGGCTTGGTTCTTGCAGCCGAGGATCTAGACTGCATACAATGTCTTCTGCTATTGTGTCTGTACGGAACGAACGAGCCTCAGTCAGTCAACATTTGGTACACGCTCGGTTTAGCTTTGCGTATAGCCCTTGGCATCGACCTCCATCGAGAAGAGTCATCAAGCACCAGCCAAGACCTTTTATCTCAAGAAATGGCCCGCCGATTGTTCTGGTGTATCTATACCCTAGATCGCAGCATGTCTATTGCAATGGGTAGGCCGCTGGGCATAAATGATTCAGATATCACGGTACCCTTGCCGCGGCAGCTGACGGATGAACAACTTTGCTGTGCAGACGATGTACTAAGTATTGTTCAGAGTCCCAAAGACATGTCGACCTTTCTGCATGTCATCAGAATTCGCCAGATCAATGCTGCCATTTACACGTCTCTGCACGCTGCTTCTGCAAGCGAGAATAACGACTCTGAGAGATTGGATGTCCTACGCGAAGGCCACTATGCCGATTTAAATGCATGGCTGATTACTGCACCTCGGTATGGTCCAGCAGGTGGTATTCCTATGCTTCAAACAACAGAATGGTTTCAAATCGCATATCATTATGCTGTACTTTCTCTCTACCGTCCATCGCGAGTATTTCCAGTCAGTAATATCTCTTCACTGAGACTTTGTACCGACTCTGCGATAAGCTTGATTTCCTGCTACCACACGCTGTATGCCAAGAACCGAATTAGTTATACATTCGTCGCACTGAACTCCTTGTTCATGGCGGCAGTCACCATGCTATATGCTCTGAGATCCAGCCTGATCATTCGCAGCGAGCTAAGTAAAGGCATCGCAAAGGCGAATATCGATATGTGTCAAAGACTGTTACGTGGTGTATCGGATGGACGCTCCGTGGGCGAGCGATGTGCTGTTGTGGTAGGGAGGCTTGGGGAGGCCACAATGGAAGTTTTTGACCGAGAACAGTCGCCCAATGATGATCTAGATACTGAATTTATGTCGTGGTTTGGACTAAAGTTACAAAAGACAGGATCCAGGATGGACGTAATTGGTCCCGAAGAAAGTCAGCAAATTACTCCTAGTATAGACATACCTTGGAATGATCTATTTGTGCAAGGGTTCGATGTTGGAAACCATAATTACCTAGAGTACATAGTTTGAAGAAAAGTGCAAGCATGAAAGCTTTGAGCTACAAGTCATCACCAGCTATCCTGATCACATCGTCACGTATTCAGCTATTGCCAATTAACAGTCTGGCTAGTGTCAAATGAAAGACAGCAGGATCTGTGCCATGTAAGTATTCGTGGTATTCTGGCTACATTTTCAATCACGAAAATGGGCAATGAGGCACCACTGGTGCTTTACGGGCTAACTTGCATTAGATCAGGGGTAACCGGGAATCTAGACTAGATCGATCGGCATGGCCCAATAATGCGTTGGTATCAAGGCGTTCTAAGTTAGATAAACTATCGACTTTTCTTCTACTAGTTCTATTTAGCTTAACTTCTAAATGGGATTTAATCTTGATAACATACAACCTGGAGCGCATTGGCTGCAGATTTCTTTCCATCGTATGCCGCTTTTATGAGAGAATTGTCCAATATCTACTTTGGTTAATTGTTTAAGAACGGGTCGCACCCACCCACACACCACTGGTTAATCTTTTACTCTTGTCTTCTAGCTTGAATCACACGTTAGCTTAACACATTTAGTTACTTCCACTCATTACGATGGCCGTCAAGTCTGTTCTCCTCGCCCTTATGGGCGTACTTGCACCTCTCGCAGTTGCTTCACCCTGCAAGCCTTCCGTCACTACATCTGTCACGAGTGCCGAGGTCACCACCAGCGATACTACATATACGCAAGCAACATCTACAGCCGCCGAGGCTGTTACCACAACTGAGGCCGTTACTACAACTGAAGCCGGCACCACAACTGAGGCCACTACCACCACAGAAACTACCCCTGCTTCTACCACTACAGCCGCCGCGGGATCCGTTTGCGGCGTCGAGGGATGGGCAAAATCGTCACAGTATACCTTCGAAGAGGACGCATCTTTTGAGGTTTGTCGCCGGCGGTGTCGTGCCGACAGCGCATGCAAGACTTTCTCCTTATCTGGTGACTTGTGCTCCCTGTACACAAGCACCGTGGAAGAACTCGCAAGACCTGGAAGCAGTGGCATCTTCTTCTACGACTTCAATTGTCCTCCCAATGAAGAAGACCCTCAATGATTTGACTCCCCTATCCCATTTAACATATTGACGAAAGAGTTAAACGGGTTTCTGTAGCCCTCCTTTCTTTCTTGTTGTTTAGGCTTTTAGTTGTACTTCGAATCGACTCAGGCCAGAATAACAATTGACTGTATATAATCATATTACTCGCGGAATAATTGAAAATATTCTCAAAGCTAAGGCAAAAGTGTACCGTTAGCTGCTATAAAATTGCTGTAAACCCATTCTTCAAACGCTGTTAAGAGTTCTTTGATATGATCTCTCTGATATAACTTATGGCCGGTTCGGTCTCGGCCCACGAATACCATGAGTTACGGAAAACAAGCACGGCCTCCTCGCGCGAACCAATGGTATAACCCTTCGGGACATCATAAGCGTAGAGACTCGGATTCATCACACCCAGCCAGAAATGGGCGTTCTGTTCCTTGACCATCTTGTACAGCTTCAGTATCTGGCCCGCAAATCAGCTATTGTCCCCTTGTAGCTGTCTTGCGCGGCAATATCCCCTCGATTTAGCAGCACATCGCTCATGGCCTCCTCTTGCAGGTAATCAAACACCTCTTCCCCAGTCGCCTTAGGTTTTCCCCGCTTGAACTTCTGGAGAGACTCCAAGTCTTTTAGCAAGCGAATTTTGAGGAGGGTTAAGGCCACGGTGCAGCCTACGTCGTGGTAGTTAGGGCTTTCAAGGACAGGTTCGAATGCGTCTTCTCCTTTCAGATCTAGGAAGGCAGACTCATATCACGCCAATCGTAGCTGGAGTCTCCTTTCACACCATACCACTTGATGAAGTCGTATGCGTCCTGGTCCCTCCCAAGTCGGAGATACAGTGCAGGGACCTGGGAACGGACACCCATGTTGTCACCTCGGCAGAGACGCAGCATGTCAAGAGATTCATTTAGGGCGACCTCGGCGGCTTCACCAGTGCGGACATTTAGGATGCCAGTGATATAGTTGAAGCGGGCCTGCATATAAGGGCGCGTGCTTTTGAAGAACCAAAAGAGTCCCACAGAATTGTCAAAAGGGTTTTGGTTGCCCGTATCTTCGCCATGATTGGCCCGTTACTTGGCCAGCGATGGGGATGCACTGGACCTTGTGCCTAGGTCGATCGGTCTTTTGGTGCGTCTTTCCACAGTACTTGACAGCATTGCAACCGCCGCATCAGAGGAGGTTGGGGCTCTGAAGCCCGGCTGGGCATGTTTGTAGGCTGCAATTATTGTAGGGAAGTCCCAGGTTCATGCGCGGCATCTTGGATTGCAGTAGATACTGCCACATCGTCGCCCTTGGGATATCAAGCCTATGGGGCGGTCAGGCGCGGCAGTATGACGGCACTGACGACATTGTTTTTAGGGTCAAAGTTAGTGCGGGCTAAGTACTCCATACGCCGTAGCTGGTAATCAGTTCTTGACCCACCCTCCTTTAATTTAGTCAAGACTACCTTAACTCACAGGATTAAGACATAGCAGTAGTGGCAGGTAACATCATCATTGGGTTCTAAATCTCGCGTATTATGTATAGTATCGGTATATACCCTACTGAAGATCGTGGTTGATAATGTTCTCAGCAACCTTGGTGATCTTAAAGCCTCCAGGCATTCGAGTCTGGAAAATGCCCTTAGGGTCATACTTTAAAGCTACCCGTCGAATGTACTCAACATTCTCCAAACCGTACGTAGACAGGGGATCCTGCGTAAAGTCGGCATAGTTGAGATACTCCCAGTCCACAGCGCCGCCCTGATCGACACTGTACTGCTTCATTGCCTTGCGGAAGCGCACCATACGCTCACGAGCCACCTTCTCCTGCTCAACGCCGTTGATCATCAGCTGTACCTGGAACATGACGGCGTTGTTCTTTTCGCGATCGAGTCCCACAATGTTGCCGCCTCGCTCGCGGGAATGCTTCGAGAAGATGGTAGGGATTGCCTGGAAGATACCGTGGCAGATAAAGTCGCCATCAGGAGACTGGGCCTTCCAGTCGCTGACGAATTGCTTGTGCATATCTAGCGCCTTTTTATATAGGGCAAGGTCGTTCTTCATGGTGATGGCGAACCAGACGTTACTATCTTGGGTCAGTTCTTAAGCTCTACACAGCTTGTGTTGCTACTTACCGGTATCCAGCGACAAGCTCAAGCTCGACAGTCATGTTGCGGTGCGAATCCTTACGCAGATTAGAGGTCTCGTAGGGAATCTTCCAGAAGGCGTCCAAGGCCTTCGGCGCGGCCTTGCCCGTGGTATCCTCGTATGATACCGTAATGCCGATCTTGCCCGCCTGAGGCGTGTAGCTCCAGAAGGGAATCACGGAACCATCTTGGTAGTTCTCGATATTGTCAGTCCAGTTCTTGTAAGCCTTGACATGCGCATCAGTTGTCTCGGTAGTATATGTGACGAGGCCTCCCCAGAGAAGGGGAGCATCAAAGGCTTGCACATCGAATCGGGTGACGATACCGAAGTTGCTCGAGCCACCCTTCAGACCCTTCCAGAGATCCGAGTTTTTGCTTTTGTTGGCATTGACGATTCGACTAGATTAAGGTTAATGATGAACATTATATGCCAATGCGCACTGTACTTACCCATCGGCGAGGACTACCTCGAAGTTGACGACCTGGTCACAGCCAAACCCGCGACGTGCAGTATAGAAAGTGTTACCGCCTCCAGTCAAAAAGCCAGCGACACCAACAGTCGACGTGCGACCACCCGCAGCAGTGACGCCATACGGCTCAAGCGTCTCGTAGACGTCTCGCCAAATGGACCCCGCCTGGATCTGAGCGACCTTTGTTTTCTTAACGTACGTGGTCTTGTTCATCAACCCTAGCAACAATCAGACTTTTATCGTATTAATTAGGGGATCTGACAAACCCATGTCGATAGTAACGCCATCGTTAACTGCCAGATATTAGTTAAGCTTCGCTCGGACCTCAATGTATAGCTCACTGTTATTTGCTGCCCAAACCGTGTGGCCACCACTTCGGATGGCGAATTTGCACTGGCTACTGTTGCTCAGAGTCTTGACAATTACAGATACATCCTTGGCATTCTCGGGCTGCACGATACAATAAGGTTGCAGTTGCGACGAGACGGAGAAGTACGACTGGGTGCGGGTCTTGTAGCTGGAAGTGTCGGGGTAGTAGACGTTCTTCACACTTGCAGCTTGAAGTGAAGCACACTGAGACAGCTAATGTCAGTGATGTAGTGATGCAGGGGGGTACACAATTAAAGCCTTACGCAAGTCTCTTTGCCAGCAGATTCTGCAACGACAGAGGCGACGAGGATGGAAGAGATCCAAGCGAAAAATGATGTGCTTGACTTCATGATTGGGATGAAACCGATCTGAGGTGAGGCTGCCGAGAGTCAATTGACGGTGCGAAATTTGAGGAGGAAAAGCCTGTGCGGGAACTTTCTTGCTTTTGTTGGTGTCCAAGATCGGCCCTTGCAGAGACGGCCCATGGCATTCCTGCGAAATGATCCTGGTTCTAGGTAAGAAAACCGCGCAGATGGAGACATGAACCCGCGCAAAGAGTCAGGGGATAAGTTGTGATTCGTCAAACCAGGCTTATAAATTCTGCGGCTGGAAGTTCGACATGGGGTTCGCAGAACCAAGCTCTTTATTGCTCTACATACGGAATATGCATGTTGGTTGATCCAGGTGGGGTACGGTAAATCTTAACTGTTTGCAACATCCATGTCGAGGTTGGGGTTCAGCTGCGGAAACTGGAGGGATTGGGCCGCTATTCCAAGCCAATCCTTCGTCTAGTATCCGTAATATCGACTGATAATAACTGGCAGGGTTCGCGCAGGATCTCTTGTTTGTTCTCTGCCGCGGCTGTTGCTTGGACATACGCGGGGGGTTTAATGGCTGCATTATCGACGGTGTTGCATGATCTCTTCAAACGCTTCCGGGGAAGTCTTTTGGCAAAATACGAGTCACGCAATATACATAAAACATGATCAAGGGTCGATGTTATAATACCATCAATAAGATTCTAGGTAAGCTCGCAAGAAACGACGCTTGAGGTCGCCAGTGATTAATATTCCAACGGTTCGGGCCGGGTCTATGAAGGAAATCGGGATTCCCGAAAGCCTCTTTTGACATTTCAAACCTTCATTTCCCTCCCGCGGGTGGGGGAAGATGACAGGTCAGCCGCGCAAACACTTCTCGCTCATGCACCACCCCTGCTACGGACACCGTACTACCGTCTTGGCAGGACCCATTGTTGTTGGTTGTGCCGTTGTGCTGAAGAACCTCGACCCTCAGGGGCACATCGTACGTCGGCAGTTGAAAGGACTGATATGCGAAAGGCGGGGGTCGAGGGTCATGCATGGATTTATTCAACACCTTCGTTGCTGTTTACTTTCGGGATGACAAGAGAGAAAATACAAAAAATAGATCGTAATTCCTACCTTGTCACACAGACAGTAAAACTCTGATTTCTCGTTACCTCTAAATATTGAGAATAGCGCCAATCCAACATTTAACTTTGTCCACCTGGACGGCCCGCGAACGTTTTTGCCGTTCTGAGTTACTCCGTTATGTCAAACCCTGGCTTAGAATTAAACTTTAAACCCCTGCAAGTTCGCCTGACTCGGTCTTCGTTGGTGCTGTATTCTCTTTCCTCTGTTGTTATCCCAACACTCGTGTAAATATAATCCTTGAAGACATTACGTGGTGGGAAAATGGCAACTTCCGTTTGGCGTAGGGATCATCAACGAGCCGTTCAGCTGCCTTAATCTCCGTACCCGGGAGACTCCCAAACAATGTAGTTTCCGCGGATCTGCGAAAGCTTTGATGCCAGATTGATGATAATCTATTATTACACAACTGTATGAATGTCGACATTTCCCGCCTTCTCTTTCGTTCCCATTGATAGACCGCCACATCGAAAAGTCACCACAGCAAGGCTAAGCTTCGTTAGCCGGCGACGACAGCAATATCTACGATCAAGACAATCGCCATGTCGTTCCCGATTGTGAATGGCGTCGAGGTCGCCGTGCCGCCGCCTCCCGGCTACCAGGTCGATTTCGCTAACCCAGTGACCGACAAGTCGATGGTCAGAAATGCATATTGGATTTTCAGTGTCGAGTTTACGATAGCGACGCTATTTCTGGGCCAGCGCATGTATACCAATGCTGTTTTGCTGCGCAAGTTCAAGCTTGACGATTGTAGGTCGCCTTAAATACGGAATAATGAGGATTGACCACTGACTCGACTGACAGATATAATTCTTTTTGCCTGGGTACGAACAAACTGACGCAAATGCGCTCTAATGACTCCATGTTGATCATCCATTAGGTTCTATCCATCGCCGCTCAATCATGTCTTCTCAATGCATATAGTCGTAAGCTATTAGGTGTCCACGCCTGGGAGATGACAGTGGACCACAACACCGAGTCCGCTTTGGTGCGTAGAGAATCCCAACATTTATTGGAGGTTGCCGCTGACAGTCCCAGCTTGTGATGTGCACGACACTTACATACATCCCAACGACAATTCTTTCCAAGCTGACAATATGCTTCTTCTACTTCCGACTCTCTCCGTCCTTATGGTACCAGTACTCGGTTTACTTCACAGCATTTGTCTGCACGTGCAGTTTGGTCGGCATTTGGTTCAGCGTTCTGTTTGCATGTAAGCCCATTGCTGCAGGCTGGGACGTGAGGCTCTCCGCCGACGCTACTTGCATCAATCGTCCTCCCATTTACATCACCCAAGCTGCTTTTGGCTGCGTCACCGATCTGATGCTACTCTTACTGCCTATACCCACGGTCGTAGGGCTTCAAATGTCGACTCGGCAAAAGGTTGGCCTTCTTGGCTTGTTTGCCATCGGCTCTGTCACTCTCGTCACATCTATCGTCCGATTGGTCCTATTACTACCGAGCTTATCAAACCCCGATCAGAGCTGGTCTCTGGCTGAAGGTTGTCTTTGGGTGTAAGTCTTTTGTAACGGCCTCTGCAAATGTCTAGCTGACCATTGCAGTATTATCGAGGCCAATCTGTTAATCATGTGTGGCTCACTGCCCACCCTCCGCGTATTTCTCAAACATGTCGCCCCCCGAGTCCTCGGCGACAAGAGTACACAAAAGTCAAGCGATCCACAAAGCGGCAATGCGAGTTATGGTCTGCGAACCTTTGGCGGATCCAATGGTCCGCGACGCAAGTTCGACACACTGGTCGAACTGGAACACGATACACATTTCCAAAGGAGGAGTTTGAGACCAGAGGAGCTGGGTAAGACGGATGTGACAGTCTACGGTGGTCGATCTGATGAATCGATTGCGGACAACCCGACGGGGGACAATAACAGCGAAGACGGGATATTACAGACACGCACAACGACTGTGCAGTATACGAGAGTTTAAGGGTCGGTCACAGTCCAAAATACTCTTATACTAGGCTCGTGTATGACCATACGCACACTTATTTGCGTAGGTAATAATAGATAATTATAGAAGCATCTCAATTCCCCACACTGGCTAGAGCTATATCAGTGTGAGTAATAAGAGCATCTATTATAATGCAACAATCTACCAATTGGAATTGGTCAATACATAAGCTGAACCCACGCACTCGTTCATCTGTAATCCAGCATCACTCAGAGGTTAGAATACACGCCCCTAGTGGCGGTGATCACAGCCTGAGCAGGATCCCGGCACTATGTTAGCATATCGAGGTAGTTCGGGGCAGTGGATGGTTCATGCAGGGTCTCGGGAATATCCGTTCCTAAAGACACATCTCCGTGAATTTGCTCCGTCGTGAAGTCGGACCCTGGTTCGCCGACTGCCCGTCGGCACATCGTCCTTCCGCCTGGGCCGAAATCCGACTCTAAGGATCGGAGTTGAGCGGCTCCGGCTTTGGTGCAAACATCTTGGTCATCCTAGACAAAGAAGAGATGAGATATATTCAGGACTTTTGAAGGCCTTTATTTGGAAAGGATGATATCTAGCTGTAGCTAAACTCTCTGTGAGTGTGGTTGCACGACGGTATTTGTGAAGCGACACAGCGATACTTGATCGTTTTGTCGGAGGGTCTCAAATAATTGCAAAGTTTGCATTGCAGCCGGACTCCACGACAGTTTCAATCCGCGTTAGTGCATGCGATGCCTTATAAAAAGCATCACCTGATATTCTGCTAGACCTCCCACCAGATGAACCATTTATTTGATCTCGTGCTGTTGAGTCGCTGATAGGATGTGTCCTTCTTGAGTCCCTACCCTAAAGACTAGATTGGCTGATGCGTTCCCAGATTACAGTGCGCGCAGCAATTTAGCGAAAAGACTAATCGGAAATGTAATTTCTACATTTACCCTTGGAACCGTTCGATGCAAGCGAACTATACAGTTTGTTGCGTCGATCCGGGGTATTTGTCTGATTTATGACAGGTCTTCTTTGCTTCTCAGACGTGGGTACAGTCTGACGTTCAAACATCCACACATTTTCACCGATTGAAGTATTCCCGTGCGATGCGAGATGCCCGCTCTACCATGATTAAAATATGCTCTTTAAATATTGCTCGTCTTCCCTAATTGCCATTTTATGACCTGTGCTGTCTTGCTATCAATCTGACCGATAAGAGATAACCGGACACCCGGACTGAAATCGATGAATTTAGTTCAAACCGCCACAATCCATCGGCCCAGCGGAGCCGCGATTTAGTGCACGATTCGCGACAGGGTTCATGTCACAGACCTGCAGGTTACCGGCATCGTTTCGGGCTGTGCATTAAAATTGTCTATGGTTTATTATCTAGTTATCGACGGAATCATCAAATGATGGGTATCTGTTTCTTTGTGCGGTGGTGGGTATATCTTTGAGAATAATCCAAACATTAAACACTAACATCAAAGAAGGGGGGATTTTGAGATTTAGATAGGGAAGTCTTCCTCCTTTAGGCGTCGGGTAGAACTTGACTCGCTTTCAAGGTCATCGTAGTCACTGCGATTGCGATTCGGCTTCACGATCTCAACTTGAGTAGTCTGGAATGTCCTGGAGATCTGAATGCCGTCTTCCTTCCTTTCAGGGAGCTCAATGTTTTCAGCACCAGCTTCAATATACGTCTGGTTGCCAGCAGGAAAGACCGAGTCCATCTTCTTCTTTGTGGTAGTCTTGCCAGTGGTCTTTCCACCAGAGCGAGATTGAGAGTGCGAGTAGTCGTAGCCGTTGGGGTTGCTGGCCTTGACAACCTTGGTGATAAGCTCAGCCATGTTCATCTCAATATGAAGCTTGACGAGATAGGCTAAGGGATGAAACTGGAGGTAAACGATATCATTGGGAAGGGACATCATGGCAATGAGAAGTACCTTATCGTTTGTTAGTAGGGTGATAGGAACAGTCTCGTAGGGGCAGGGAAAACTTACATCCATCGTCATCGAAACTGCAATCATAACCAAATTAACGCGATAAAGGCGCGTGTATTTAGTAAGGCCGTTGGCGATAAGTCGGGACCGAACAAGGTGAATGAAGTAGAAGTTCAGACCAGCATCGACGACCAAGAAGATACACTTCTCTACCCTATCCCAGACGGCGTTCACAGAGATCCATTGATGGCTAACTTGCAACCGTGCTGGGATCCAGACACAAAACACACTGATGTTGATGACCAGAAGCACGAGGAAGGTTATAAGTTTTAGTCTCCAGGCATTGTGCCGATTGACCATGAGGATCGAGATTCGATTGATGATGATTTGGAGTAGCGTCTGAATCTGGATAGCCCAAAGGAGAACTTTGGAAGTTAGTTAGAGCTGGAGACTCTGGTACTTGAGGCGGTGGACTAACCGATGACAAAGAAGACAGGAAACCCGGGTGGGATGTATTGACGGAGATAACACCAAGTGATGGCACTCATGATGACACTGCTGGCCCATTCTGTCCAGACAAGCATGAGGTAAATGTTCGTCCGTGTGCCACGCTTCCATGACTTGATGGTTTGTCGTGCAGCCTTTGTCCCAGCAAAGATCGAAACACCCAGGGAGTATCCCCAGGCGATGCTCGCAATGTTCATATCATTGGGACTAGGCTTGTGGAACTCGTAGTTTTCGGAGAGTAATAAACCACCCATCGTGGAGGCTGTGGTCAAGAGCCGTGCTGGCGCTTGTTCAGGGAATATCGATGTTTGGGAAGAGGTAGGATGCAGGGACTATGAGAGTTTGGTTTTCAGTGCGATGAGATGCATATTTGAAGGAGGCTGCAGGACGAAGACACTAGTGGCAATGCACGTTTTACGCAGGGGCTACATTGAGGCGTTAAGGGCGCCCGTTCCTTTGAAGCGTTGTCCTGTGCATGCGCCTCTAAGACTGCCCATATCCTGATACGCTTATGCACCGGCTTACGGACCGGTGAAGATCCTGTACGAGCTGGGGGCTTCACCCAGTCGTCCGATTCCCCTGTGCTCATCTCTTTTGGGAGTACTACATTGCAAGGTTCCCCAAAGTGTGGCATCTTGGGGGTTGCATGAGATGAGGATCCTGCTTGGATGATGGAGATGAACAGTGACTGCACCTTGTACTGCTCATATCTGTCAAGTTGTATTGCGACCTCATCGGCTTGGTTATTCTTGACGTTACGGAGGATAGAACGACTGACTTGCCTCTGTGATTTGGCCTAGATTCTGATCATTTCTGGCCTAATCATCCTCACACAATACCATTGGCAGCAATCTATACAGGGCCCTGGGAGAGTAATTGCTTTTGCGGCTCCGCAATTCTAGCGCTGCATCGACATCGGTTCCCAAAGTGCTGGAATCTCGTTCCCCGAGATTGTTCTTCAGTGGCGCAGACTAATGAAAGGAGAATTGGACTAGATGGAGGAAAACGTGGCATTAGAGACGGGATGAATGAGCTCGGACAGAAGGGAACGGCCTCTAGATAGTACTTGAGTGGTTGCATCTTAAGCCTTATCTCGTGTTATCGGTCCCTGGCGATGTAAGCAGGTCATCCCATGCCAAAGCTCGTTCCATGCTGACTTCGGCTCCGCGGTGGATACGCCGGAGTTTCAGCCCTGGGACGCGAGTCACCAATCGAAGCTTGATCAGAGTTAAATACGGACTAATGCCGTAAACATGCACTGAATCTGCGTCTAGGAAACAAGAGCTTCCGAAATGTTGTCGGTGAAGTAACTGTATACGACGATAATAAAGCTGATCTCAATCTCAGTATTCGAATTGTTGCGGCTTAAATAGAGTGTGCATTTTAGCGGTTCCGCTGCCATTGATCCGCCCGAGATCGACAAGCCCAGGAACGGCTCCTAGACTCAAGCTAGAGCTACTTGCGACACATAAATCACGTGCATAATTGACGTGCTTTTCATGTATACGTTATCTTGCGTTTGCAGCACGTTGGGCGAAAGATTCATCAGTAAACTGGAGGGGCGATCAAAGGGGTTTCGTGGCGTTTGATAGCCTCCATTTGTGCGAGATGATGAGCCTCGGACCATAACATAATTTGTGGCAGTTGGTTCTGTAGCGTTTAGTCAAGGCCCTGTAAACAGAATGGTTACAGGGGATTCTAAAGACCTTCGATATCCCACAGATCAGTCAGACATCGTCAGAAGGAAACGCGTAACAGCCAATAGAAATTACATAGACAAGTACTCATTGAAAATACAATTCACGAACAGCCAATGATACCTTCGACAGAATGTGACCCCGGTCAGCTGAAAAAGGCGGCTTGAAAATCAGCTTCATTTTGACTTCCCCTCTTTTTCATGATCCTCCCGATATTGCATAATCCCCTGCACTCAAGACGATGGACCCATTATCAATAGCTAGCGGGTGTGCAGGTCTTATTCAGGCCATCGGCTCACTTTCTTTCTCCATCCATGCTTTCGTACGAACATGTCGCGAAGCCCGAAGTGATCTCGATCGGGTATCGCGAGAGTTACTGTCTTTGCAGACTGTCCTTGAACTTATTCAGGAAGACGTCGTGGATGACGCAACGGTATTTCCACAAACGCTGGAACGGCATGTCTCGGGTATTGTTGTGAACTGCAATTCGGTCGTCACCGAGATACAGGAATGCATAACCAAATATTCTAGCGACAATCGTCTCAAGGTTAAGGCGTCATGGGCCATCAACGGCCAAGGAGACGTCGCCAAATTGCGTTCAAGTCTCGAAGCCCATAGGGCGGCGCTGGAGCTGGCTCTGGACATGTTTACGCTGTGAGTGGTCTTTAAACCTCCCAGCTGAAGGTTTACTTATAAAGGTTTAATTAGGCACGTAACCAAAGATATAAAAAATGACACAACCGAGATCCGCAACGATACTACAGCGATAAAAGACGACACGGCACAGATCCTGGCAGAGATTGCTCGACTCCAACGACGTCTACCAAAAGAGGTTGAAAATGACTACATTCTGCAGCACTTTCTGGAGGAAATGACTACGTACACAGAGCAGACTCTAGATAGACCCTACAGCGATGTTCGAAGTTCAATTCCTCCAGCTCTCCGCCCAGATTTCGACCCACCACACGATATCCATTTGGAGGATTGGGAACGAACAGCAGCCAAGAGCCAGGAAAACCTTTGGAAACAACAGATTGAGTCATGTGAGTTTGTATCACAACGGCAGAGTCTACCTACCATCGAATCAACTGTGCGAGCTGGCAGCGCTATATCATCACTGCAAAACATGCAGGAGTACAATACTTCTTCTGATTCTGAGTTGGGTCTTCAAGATATTAGACTAGCCAATTACGAAGGCCCAGCTCGCGTCAATACCCATACCGCAAAACCAATGGAGGATGAAGTTTACTATGAAGACAAGACTCACGGAAGGAGATTAGTGATTAATTACCCAGTCGCTGCATCTATCCGTCAAAATATCCGCGATCAAGAGTGCTACGAGTCTACTCATAACCGGTTCACCGCCGTTACCTGTAGTCCTCGAGATTTCAATCAGCTGAGACACCCATTCCGTCCAAGACTATTCGCAAAACCAAGGCACATTGCTATAGTATTTGTACTGAAACTTAACATACTGACCACTCGAGTGAGCTTTATGCATCAATGGAATTTCATCACGGCCGCGATTTCGCAGGCCACACAAAGGGTAGCGGCCTTGGGAGTGCGGGGCTACCTTCTACCTTGGCAACATACTATCGTTCTAGTGCACTTCCCTCCAAGTTCTCGCCTAATATGTCCTCAGATCTGGGACATTTTGACAAGTCTGGGAGTACAGCACTATGAAGACGACCTGACTAGTTTGATAGCTCGAACTTCTTCAAATGCAGATCTACTAGGAGATACCATCGAAAGTCTTCAGAAACGCACAATGATCATGATGCATGAGGTTGGTTACTACACACGAACAGATGTCAGTTTAGGTGCTGATTAACATCCAGTACACCGTACAGCCAGCGGCTCATCTGCATCATCCAACATCTAGCTTGTCAGGAACTGAGCCCCTGCAACTGATTTCTGTGACTGGTCAACGGGTTGAGTCTTTTTATTTACATGAAACGTGGATATCAGCTATTTGTCAAGCCCTAGATACTCAGTTCATTGTAGAGTTACCTGAAGAGATATCTATCAGCTCCCCTGGGGATTTCTTTTGGGAGATGTGGACTTGTCAGCTACGATTCAAGACCTCCCAGGATGATCGAGTGAATAAAATGGTATACACTACTCCCAAAAAGTTTCTCCGGGAGCATAAGAGGCTTTTGTCTCGTCATGGAGGTACCGGCGGAGTTTTGAAAGGGTTATTCTCTACACGATAGAGAATGGAAGTAAATGATACAATATTGGCTATGTTGGACAAGGAAATCAATCAGAATAGTTTTGAAGTAGAGTCACTTGAAAGCATTTCGTTTGCCTGGCTTCCCCACCATCTCCGTTTTGCTTCGAGTCGATTAGCGGTCCTCAGGATTCGATATCAGTAATGCCCTCAAATTCTGGCCACATTATCCACGGGAACACTGCGGCCGCTAGTAACATTCTGGGCACTTATGTAGATTTCTCAGATCTATCAGAACAGATATTCCGCCCATCTCGGCGCGTTAGCACGCTTAGTTTCTTGTACCTGGAAGTGAGATATAGGTATTAATAATATGATGGCGTACTATGGTGGGTAACCTTATTAAATTTGAGATACTGTTGCTTTTCGGTCTGTGTAGAAACCTCTATTGTTGATATTTTTGTGGATTTTATTGGGACAGCTGGATCTCTTTTTCAAACGTGCTACCAGCCTTCACATAAATATGATGACATGCCTTTTACCTCGTGCTGATTATTGGTGGCTGCTAGGAAGTGTGGATGGACGCGCAAAGCTAGCCGTTTCTGTGGACCGGTGAGAAAGCTCATCCAGATACCAAATTCACAACTCTTTCTTCCACGCTGTGAATGGACACAATCATAGTGACAGCATATGTGTGTTCTTTTCCGTTGGATATTTCCAAGTTCAAGACGACAGACTAGCAATAGCCTTTATGCCCAAGAGTAATTGCGCATTCTTAATAATCTTGCTATGCATCCATCACTTTGATTCGTCATTACTGTCATGATCAGATCTGGAAATTGTCAGCATGTAAGACTTGCGGCTGAAGTAAAAAGTGGTCGCCTATATGCATTGTCATCTTTTGTATTTATTATTTCAAATAGAGCTTCTCATGCATGATTCGTAGTCTAGAGCAAAACAGATATCTCAAATACTTCTAGTGCTTACTGCCTTGATGGCGTTATGGCGCCCCACTGACGCAATTCCATATTCAGTAATCCATGTTCAGTAAGTTATACAAATCAATGGTAGATATTAATTATTTTTCGATATCTTGTAATTGGAAGGCTATATAAGACTGGAGTCGGACCTCATATGATTCAAACTATCATCCACCATCCCTCAATCTACTTTCCTACCTAACACAATATTACTTCAATAATGATTCCTGCTCGCATTCTTCTGGTTCATGGAGCTCTGGCTGATGGCTCTTCCTGGTCCAAGGTCATACCAACCCTGCTTGACGCAGGCCATAATGTCACTGCTGTCCAACAGCCTTTGACAAGTCTCCCGAACGATATCGCCACTGTCAAAGAAGCCATCCATACCCTCAACGAAGACAACGACGTGCCCATTGTTGTCGTAGGACATTCATTCGGCGGCTTCGCCATAACCAACGCCGCTACAGACGAGCCCAACATCAAGTCACTCGTCTACGTTATGGCTTTCGCCCCCGATGACGGCGAAACAGTCGCTGAGCTTGGCAAGAACTATACTACACTTGAATCCAATCTTGCTTTTAGAAATGATACTGCTGGCCGCTTGTACCTGCCTCCCCCAGCTTATCTAAAGTACTTTGCCCCTGATGTCGACCGTGATGAGGCAAGGGTCCTCGCGGCTACCCAGGGACCTTTCGACCCGCTGAGGTTTGGATTTCCTTCAGGAAAGCCAGCTTGGAAGCAGGTCAAGAACAAGCACTATATCGTGGCCACCAAGGACCAGATTATTCAACCTGAGCTGGAAGAGTTCTTTGCTAAGCGAATTGGTGCTAAGAAGCACACTTTGCGCGGAGCTAGCCATGCTGGTTTATGGAGTCGTGGCGAGGATGTCGCAGACATTATCCTTGAGGCTGCCCGAGGGCTTTGAGGTGATAGGGGATTAAGATATGTGGCTACTTAGGCTAGATGGTAGTCGCATGCATGGGTTTTGATAATGTATTCAAAGATGAGGAGGTATGCTGGTCAGGATGATTAGTCGAAGGAAGCTCTGGATTGTACGACCTGGTTTGCAGGTGTAGTGAGTAGATTACGAAAGATGCACGAGACTTGTATGTGGAATATCAGAGTTCGTGGCTTGGATTCTTTGCTTTGCTTTCCTAGACTAGAATGCTATCCCTTTAGTTTATTGAGCCTCTTTGTATGTACCTTGCGACTAATGACTGAGATACTATATGTTTCATTTCTCTCTCTGAATGCAAGATCTATGCTGTGAAAGGACTACACTCTGTCTTTCCGCTCCTCATACTGTCTCAACAGTTGTTTCCCATAATCATTGCCGTTAGGAGTCCTGACCAGCGTATGGATATGAAAGGGAAGAGGCTCCTTGTTATTCAGGAAGACGCCTGAGTGATGATCAAATTCGATCATAATGACGGGAGACTGCACTTTATAATAAAAGGCATCTCTGTCACCGAATCCACCAATCCAGCAGAACCATGTGTCTTTCCAGTGGCTATCAATATCCTGAAGGTGAGCGGCTAGTGCTTTGTCCGGGAGATAGTCAAGGCTTAGTTTGACCAACTTGCGGACCGCATCTTGCTGGAAATCAGAGAATGTCGATACCTTGACGCCTTCATATGGGATCACACGGTTATCTTGGAAAGCACCTCCAAGATGTCGCTGATCGGCCCGGTGCCACCTTCCAGGCGGATACTCCGGTCCACTCAGCTTCTTATAGATCTGCACATCCTTCTGCACCACATTGTCGAGCGATTGCATGAGGTTGAGCGCAGTCTGCTCTTGATCAATGAAAAGCTCAAGACCCTCATGGGGGCCTTCGTCGATGATATTCGGCTCGGCACCCATGAAAACAGGAGACACCACCATCTGGGTTCCGACCATGAAGCAGTTCATGCAAAGATGGTGACCGAATATCTGCCAACCCCACGGCTCTTCCCGAGAGGGTGTTCCGAAGATGACAAAGTTGTATGAGTTCTCGTTCAGGACCTTGGTGCCATTCACCACCTCACCAAGGAATTGATTGACCTTCATACAGCCATGGGCTTTTGCGTAACCCTCAGTGGATAGACTTGCTTTCATCAGCTCGTGTAGAGCAGTGACTAGGTCTTTGGAAGCTTCCTCCAACCGGATACCATGCCTGAATGTGTAAATCTCTGGGTTAAGCCAGAAGCGCCATTCAGGTGCATCAACCGGTCTGAGAAGCTTCTCTTTTCCTCTACTGATGCGACATCAATAGCGTCCTGGGCTGCCTTTACAGCATGCACTGGAGCTCCGAAGTCTTCATTCTTGTCTGCCAGGCGAAAGAGATTGGGAGTCACATTGCCATCAGTTGTGATTCCTTTGTAAGGTTGGTCGTAAAGTTCCTTCCATGCCTTCATCCAGCCGATCATGAAAGGCTCAGAGCATCGATGACCAGCCCATTCATAGGTGTCGGAATTTGCCAGCTGTATGCTTCTTGGGACGTCAGCAGGAGGGATATACTCCCGGAACGCCGCAGCAGAGCGAGTTTGTGACATGTTTTTGCTACTGAGGCAAGGGTTGATGGGAAAGAAGTGTGTCGTGAGATGAACTTGTCATGACTCTCGTTGCGTGGTACCAGCGCATAAAATAAACATAGTTTGAGCTTAACGACGCTTCTCTTTCACCAAGGGGCCAAGGTCTGCCGATTTGAGATCAGCTGATAGTTCCCAGCCCTCGGTCACGTCCGGAAGACATCTGGAATAAATCATAAGGCTTAGTAATTGAGCTGTTGAAAGATCTCACGGATCTGTCAAGTTTCATTTCCGTGCCGAGCATCACTAGTATCCCCTTCCGATTGCCACTGTCCTCCAACATTGGACGATGACACAAGAACGAATAAACAAGTGTCCCCACACACCATCTGAGTCGCGTGGCCGTTATTTGTCGGTGACACGTTCAAATTCCTTAACGCGTTATTCCGAAATCCCGTTGACATCCCTGCACGCCACCTCCTTATGACGCAGCCGCGGAAGCAACCTCAGAGATCACAAGGTGACTAGTCCAGAGCTATACAGGCACAATCATCCTTTGCGATTCGCTTTTTGGTGGAATCGTGGATCATTGGATACAATTAATTTAGTGAAGATGCGAGCAGTTTACTGAGAGGCTGGCGAATGCCGCTGTTCTGTGCTTGTGGCTGTGCTCGCATGTTATGAGGCTGGAAAAATTCCAGCTGCAGCTACCCTAGACTCTGGTAGGATGGGAAGTATCTTGATGGAAGGTAATGAAATGGTATAAACGATGGTTTATTTGTATCCTAGACTCTATTCGGTATTGCGAAGATGCAGATTTGGAGTTATCAGAACCTCATGGCGTTAAGAGCAGAATTTTATGCCCGTTGAAGATAGAATGTCAGCTGATGTGTTTGAAAAAAACATTCATAAGGAAATTTGGCGATGGGAACGCTTTTACATTGATTTCCACTTGTTGAAGGTTGAAGAGGCATTGCGATTTATGGACCGACTTATGAAAAGTAGCAGCTCATTAAATAATGGTGGATAGATATAATTGTCAGCTCTATGACTTTGCAATCATGGTCAATGAATGGTATCAAATCATCAATCCCTGTTTATCCAGCTAATCACACTCCATCGATCAACACACAACTCGACCCACGAATTGTGGACACGTATCCACTGTGCGTGCTGTTCGCAGTATAGCTTCAGAATTTCTTGTCTTACCTGATCTGGCCAAACTTCAGACGGAGTCCATGACCAAATCGATGAACGATAACGATAAGGATCATGCTTGCAGCTACAATAGCTGCTTGAGTCCCGAAGCTCACATCATATCCAACCTTGGCGCCCCATGGCTGCTGATAATACCCTACACTGAAACCACTCAAAGCTCGGAATACATTGGTCAAACCGCAGACCTCTGCAGGAGCAGACGGGTACGCGTCCAAGAGGTACGAAGCCACAGCTACAGATGTGAGCATAATTCCAAAAGCATGCATGCCCCATCCTACGACAATTGCAGCGACAGAAAGATGTTTATGCAGAGCCTGTCCCATCAAGACAAGACCAGCAATCATGGGGATCGCCGAGATGTAGATTGTTACGAGACGAGCTTCGGGTTCGAAAACTCCACCGTGCTTTCGGACGTAACGTCGAGTAAGATAGTCGTTGAAGAAGTGGCCAAAAATCTCGCCGAGGAAAACACCAACAATAGGGGCGAAATGCAGGCATCCGAGCTGAGTGAAGCTATAGCCGTAGCCTCCCAACTCTTGGGGAAGACCGAACAAGATGGCGGTTGAAATGTTGACACCTATTGCCCAAGCAAAGCACATGAAACTGGTAATAAGTTGTTAGGTGTCGGAACATTAATTAAAGATGAAGAAAAGACTTACTAAGCAAGAAGAACAAGGAGAATGACAGGCTTTGCCAAGATGAGCAAGACTCTCCTGAAGGCATCATAAATAGATTCAAAGTATCCAGAATGGTGCTTCATCTGCCACACACCAGTAAGCCGAAGAAGCCGAGAGAAAAGACCCTGGCCTCGAGATGGTTGATGGGACATGGGCAAGTCTCGGTTGTACCAGGTCTCATCAAGAAAAGCCAAGATGAGAAGTAAGCTTATAGCATTGACTCCAACTCCAAGCCAGAAAGCGTCCTGCCATTGATGGGTCTCTCCGATGACGAAGTTGGCGATCAACGGGCCCCAGTACGGAGAAGTGATGTACATGAGAGCCCACAGGCCAATCTTTCGAGCTCGCTCGTGAAAGAAGAAGATATCTTTGATAAATGCGATAGCGATTGTTTGGCCGGATGTAAGAAAGAGGCCCTGAACGGCTCGCACCCCAAAGAACATATTGAACGATGTGGATACGGCGGAAAGGATGGTAAAGATGAGGCCGAAGAAAGTAGACCAAAACAAGGTTGGTGCACGTCCAATGATGGAAGTCATTGGAACCCAGATTAAACCGCCGATGGCCCTGAGAAGAGATTAATAAGGATGACAGTGGAGGGCAAAGCGATTGGGCTGCTCACATCATGAGGACGTTGATACTATTGTTATGATTAACGGAGTTGGGAGACTTGTGCCATTCTGCAGCTTGGAGAATAACTGGAGCGCTACCAGCAGCAGATGTAAAGTCTGAAGTCAGAGCAGCCCATGCCACCACCAAGAGGATGAGGTGCTTCTTTCGAGATGACCAGTTTAAAGGGTCGTTGGGATCGTCAGTCGGCTGGGGTAAAAGTACGGTCTTGTGGAAACACAGCTGTTAGAAATGATGGCAACCTTACAATTGACGAAACTTACATGTCCATCTTCAGCAAGGCGAAGAGATGTGCCCTCAGCACCTTCAACTTCGAGAAGCACCCCAGCTTCAGCTCGGGCCTCAGGTGGGAATTTATCTACCACACGAGATTCGTCTGACTTCTCGTCATGAGAAAGATGCTCCACCTCAGGCTTCTCCATGATAGCTTTTAAAAGTCGCGTATGAGTGTGTGGAATTAGATCTCGAGCTGCTCAAGTCGAGTGGTGGTTGGTATTGAACTTGGAGCGGCTAGAATGTCTATACAAATACAACTTCTATTGCTAGAGCTAAGCTGGTCGAGAGCAACGCCAAGATGGCAGTTCCGAAATTGCGAAATCCGGGGCCCCGTGGGTAGAATAGCTTCCCCTCGTGGAGGGGATCTAGTTGAATTCTGGCTTTACTAAATCGGTCTGGGGCGCTGCTTGATTCCCGGGGGCCCGGTCGGCCCAAAACGCCCAGCTGAAAGTTAATTCCAATATGAGCTGATGGTGTGGTGAATGACTGCGGAGGTATCGGATCGAGTACAACTACGAAAGTCATAATCATTGCTCTGGTGAAAAGATCTAGAATCTGTATTCGAGAGCGCAGCTCACTTGCCAGTCAAGAGGATATAAGCGAGCTACCGATGTAATAACACATATTATTTACATGCCAGTCTTGACCGCGTAGATAAGAACATCAAATCCCGTGGGCAATGTCGCTTATCTTGCCAGACACAATGCAAACAAGGAGGCCAGACCGCCATGGGCCGCCACACCAAAGCATTACAGGCCAAGGGTGCACGAGGTCTCTGCTGGAAGCGAAGTCCCAGACGGAATTGACAATTCCGGCGTGATATTGAGCGCAGATTGGAATATTCGAACAAGTTCAAACTGTTTACGCGTCTGATGTTCGAGAATTTGAACAACTTTCGACATTGCTGCATGCCAAGAAATTCCATCATTCGGCTCGATCGCGAAAGTCGTTCGGGGATTATGGAATGAAGTTCCAAGGTCAAGATACACGTAAATGTTGGGCTCATGACATTATTTGCATCAATATGGAAGTGGGTGGGGTAGTTAAAAGTTGCGATTCAGAATGTAAGTTGTATTGAAGTAATTTACTGTCCAGATGAACATTTGCAAATGCAATAGTAATGCGATCAAATTCAACATTTAATATTCAAGGAATAGATACAGTAACGCGATCAAAACTATCCGTAAAAAAGTCCAAACCACGTTCAATAGTCCTACAAGCAGCGCACGAGTCCACCATGGCCACCTCATGCCTTCACAGCCAGATCCCCAACCTCAATATTTCCATTCTTGAGCCCATTCTCCAGACCATTCTTCAGCTTACCGTTGACATGGTTAGTGGCCACCCCGGTTTTCTCCGACTTGTCCTTTGCCATCTTCAAAGTAACAGCATCGTAAGGATGAGCACGACTGGCCTGTGTAGCCTGTCCCTTGTTCTCGGCCCGCAAAGCATCTGCATAAGGCAGAACACCCGCGTTCTCAAAGGCACGGAAGGTTTCGATATACGTATCATAGGTATCATCGTAGCGCTTCCAGCCAAATTTGCGCGCTTTGGTCATGGAGCTAATGGTCAACCAGGACTTTCCGACAGCCCAGTCAAAGAAGTCCCAGGTACCCCATTCGAAAGCCTCCAGCTGACCACCGTACTTAGCTACTACTCTTTCCCAGACTTGCTTCTTGTCTTTGTGCCACTCGGTCATGAGGAAGTTGTTGGCCATACGCTGGTTATTTCCCTCAGCAGCCCACTCAGTGAATTCTGGAACCTAAAAGGGTATTGTTAGTAGGGGACAAATACAGGAGATCGGTCGCAGGAGGCTAAGTTACCTCAATGCCAAAGTATCGCCCAAGTTTACCCCAGAGTTGCTTCCATACAAAAACGTCCCCGTTCTGGTGGTTGAATGCCTCGTTTTTGGTCTGTTCATCGGTAACAGCCCACACGCTGAGATCTGCGATGCTGGGTGCGTAGGAAGAATCGTCAACGCATTGGTCGAAAAAGAACTTGTTACCAGGAAACATGGGAGGGACTCCCATCTCACGGCAAACGAGCATGTAAATTGCCAATGTGAGCGCCATTGACATGCCATTTCCTGCAGTGCGAGTTAGTTAAGTGCTACGATGCTGTCACTTGCAGTGCAATCATACCTGCTGGTGTAAAGCCAATGATAGCATTCGGGCGAATGACGTTCCAGTTCCAAGTACGTTTGGCTGCTAGAGTTGACAGGAAATCCTCTTGAGGATAGTAAAAGTTCTCGCCCTTGTCCTCATAACGGCCCATCTCTTCGTGAAGAGGAACCTCTGTGGGTCCAAGATGGGGACCATAATACTAGAGATGTATTAGCTTGTGGTAAAATGCGGTAATGTCAGGCTCGCCAACCTTTCCTCCAGTCTGGAGACAGACTCGCTGAAGTGTGCTTGCTGCAACGATGTCTATGGAGACAAGAAAGTTGTGGAACAATGGAATATTGCTATCGCGTAGCTTGGAAAAGTCCGATGTATGCACATAAGATGTGAAAAAAGCATGAGTGACATCGTGGCAAAGAGGTGCCATGCGCTGGATCAATTCCTCTACAGGGCTCAAGAAGTCGAGAGGAATGAACCTGACACGATGGTCTTGCCACAGGCTTTGCTTGGGAACTCGTCTGGAGGTGATGATGATCTTGGACCTAGGCAATACACAATCAGCTGTGCCTTTCGGCCGTGGGACATAAAAGGAACGAACCATTCAGATTCTGGTTTGCGGATGAGGTGCTCGATGATGGCATTTCCAGTGATACCGTTAGCACCGGTAACAAAAGCGACTTTTCCTCGTGCGGGGGCCATGATTGGGGATGAGTGTATGTTTGCGTCTTTGTATAAGAAGTAAGATGATGATGGTATGATCAAGAGTAGAGAAGGGATCAATGGAAGGTACATAAAGAGTACATGCTCTTATTAACTCTTTGATGTATTTAAACATCATGGAAGAACTAATGGGATAAAGATGGGATTTACGGAAGTAAAGGAACAGCCGCCGGGGCATGGTGCTTACCTTGGCTGCTAGACGCCGGAATTTCGCTGGGCCCGAACTCTCAAAATCGCTAAGAGCATCCAATAGTCTCCTGACGGAATTCCGCACGGAAGTGGTAGCACAGTTGAGTCTAGAACAATGCATTGCACAACATTGGTATGTTCCAAGTGAGACATTGATCGCAATTTAGAATATGGTCTAGTTGCAGTATCTCCAATTATACCCCCGATTGAACACTCGTCTCATCTAGATGCTATTTGGTATACTACACATCGATTATTTCGCATAATCGAGGTCGTTTGACAAAATTAGGTCTCAGTAGAGTAGCGTCATCCGATCTTCAACAAATTAATTGTACTTACTTGAATCGTTTGCATGGTGCTGGATACCTTTGTTAAGCTACATCAGGCAGAAAACAAAACTCAAATTTGGATACCATGCACCTATGGTGGATAAACGCGTGCTCATATAATGAGAAATAATTCTAACTGTGTTTTCATAGCCGAGGACATGTAATATACATTACTCCTTCGCTCAACTAAACAACTTGACGTATAACCTCTTGTGCTGCTCAAGAATAAGTAAGGTCAAAACAGTCTGAGGCCCAAGGCGTAGAAAGCTAGGAACCCATCCTTTGAATATCCACAATGGCCCTTCGGAGATTGTCGACCGTTGTAAAACTTGCCACACAGATTCCCTACTCGTTGAGCCCATTACACGTGTTTTCACCACATCTACCGGCGAGCATATAGTTGTGGCAATAATACCCGCAGTGAAAGAAGCAACGAAATGAGTTTTGGTATCATCTTTCATACCAAATTTCTTGACACATGATGCCTTGACCATATCGTAAGAGGCCAGCTGCGATGAGTTCATAAGCGATGCGCGAAATGCATTGGCACCTACTCCGCGAAAAAGAGAGCCTGGACCCTCATTCTTGACGATGCGTGCTATACCATCGAATACATGCCTATAGTTCCTCCGCTCCGCTGATGGTCTTGAAACGTCTGACTGCATCCGCACGTTGATAATATCTGCGGGATTTCCAGCCACACCACCTATAAAACCCGACAGAGCCGATAGGCAGATCAATACCCCGGGCGAGTGAGAAAGTGTCCCAGAATCATGCTCCAGGCGTAATTTGAGATCTTCATACACTCCAAAACGGATGGTGGAATATGTGAATTGTCTGAGAAGAGCCGCACTCAAGCCAGCATAGAGTCCGAGACAGCCCTCTGTGGTGATTACATGAGTGGTCATTCCAACCATTGATCTTTGACCTGAAATGAGAGTTGACTGTAGACGGACCTTGACTACAGAATATGTGAGCGGGATAGTCATGGGTGAGTGTGAAGTCTAACCTAGGTCAAGCGGGTGGGTGAGCAAAGTCGCGATTGCACTGGCGCTACCTCCGAACCAGAAGGGAAATTTGTTTGATGAAGGCAAAAGAACATTTTTGGGAGATTGTGTAAGCTGTACCGATATCCTGTTGGAATTCACGAAAGGTTCATGTTGTTCTTGCGTGAAGAGTCTGGACATTTTCTTTTGAACGGAGGTTCTGTTGGGGAAGAGTCAGAAAGTTGTTCTTTACGGTCAAAAATGTAATCAACCAGATATCGTCTTCTCACTGTCTGAACCGTTCTGTCTAAGAAGTAGATAATGAGCTACGTTTTACATCTTTGCTATACGTTTCTCGGCTGAGAGCAAATCGAGATGCACGGGATGATGGATCATGTTGCCGATGGAATCTGTCCCAGCATTGGTGGCGACATCCTGCAAAGACAAGTGAGGAGGCGCATAACCCCTTGAGCGCCGTGGCTAAAGCGTTTGACTCTGACACAGGAATCAATTACGTGGGGGATGTTGAGCCCATGACAGTAATTCCGAAATCCCGAAATGCCGTGGCAATGGGTTGGCTCCAATTGGGTGTCGCTTTTTCACCAAGCTGAGACTCTGGACTTTGGATCTTGATGAGGGCGGCAAACCGAGGTAATTGAAGAGGAGAACTTGGTGGATTGTGAAGTGCCAATAATCGACAGGCAAAGAGAAGAGACCAGTGTAGAATCTCAACATAATGGAAGTTGATGATTTTCCACTAAAGTTGGAATTAAACTTGATGAGCTTCACATCGATAAGTGAATTGATTTACATACATCAATGATCAGGGGTAAAATTCAATCATCTATCAAATAAGTGCAACTCTTCTCTAAACTCGACAACTCAGCTTAATTGTGACATTTTGTCAGGACAGTTTAGTATCCTCAAGCTTACAAGACAATTGCCGCCCATTACAATCGCAATGATAGATGTGACTGGTCTCCCGGCAGAACCAAACCGAGGTGCAAACAAACGATTACCCCACTGAGACACGGCATAAGCACTATGGTAATGGCTGAGTGAGTGACTGACTTTAGTCGCGGCACGATCATGTGGGCAATTGCAGAGCCCATCCCGGCCTCTGGAACGGAAATTGAGGTGCTTATTCCGATTAGTCACCAATAAGTCTTTTCTCTTAATATCATCAATGAACTACAGTTTGTCTATTGTTGCTATCTATCAAAGAAGCCAACTATTTCAAGCTGAGATCAAGCGGTGTTTCAATATCGCCAATAACACTTGCCCTTTTTTAACTTGATTGGCTCAAAGCTGGTCTTGTGCCGTTGAACACCGCATCCCAACCGGTAACTTCAAGCAATCGCAACTATGGTTACAGCCGTGAGACCCCAGCCAACGTAAGTTTGAAAGAGCACACATACTGTGATGTACACTAAACAATACTTAGTCATGATGACCCTCATTCCTCAAGGTTGCCTGAGATTGAAACGGAAGTCCTCATAGTGGGGGCTGGCGTAGCTGGGCTATCATTCGCAGCTATGTTGGCAGCACTAGATATCGAGGTGTTCGCTATTGCAAAGCACAGCGGCACTGCCCCTGCTCCTCGTGCACATGTAACCAATCAGCGCACAATGGAAGTCTTCCGCGATATGGGTATCGAGGAGCGCATCCAAGGCGCAGGAACCTGTATGCCTGAAATCGGCAACATGGTCATGGCTACTAGTCTCACAGGCATGGAAATCGGACGTTACAGCTGCTACGGTGGAGGCGACCATCAGCTGACCGATTTCGCAAAGGCGAGTCCAAGCAAGATGTGGAACACGGCTCAGAACAACATGGAACCTATCTTGCTGCACAGAGCACGAGAGAAGGGGGCTGACATACGCTTCTATCACGAATTGATAGACATCGAGCAATCTGATGAAGGCGTCGTCGCCCGAGTGCGAGAACGGACCAGTCAAGGAGAATATCTTGTCCGTGCTCGTTATGCTGTTGCTGCAGACGGAGCGCGATCGACAGTGGCTCAGAAACTTGGATTTGGTTTTATCGGCGAACCTGGACTTATGCATATGATAAGCTCATGGGTTGAGATGGATCTGGCCCAGTATGTTGCCCATCGTCCGGCTTGCATCTATTTGATGTTGCAGCCAGGCGACGCTTACTGGGTAGGTTCTGGAACTTGCATTCTTAAGAAGCCATGGGATGAGTGGGTTGTCAATCGGCAGTACAACGCAGCAGACGGGGAGCCTGACATGAGCGATGAGGCTATCATTGCTCACGCCCGTAGCGCCTTGGCAATCCCTGACTCTCTACCCATCCGAGTCAAGCACAAGGGAAAGTGGCAAGTGAACCACGTCGTGGCGACCGAGTACCGCAAAGGACGTGTTTTCCTCGCTGGAGATGCAGCTCATCGTCACCCCCCTGCCAGCGGCCTGGGTAGCAATACCTGTGTGCAAGATGCATACAACCTCTCTTGGAAACTCGCCGCTGTCATCAAGGGCCAAGCTGGTGAGGGCTTATTGGAGAGTTATGATCAAGAAAGGCAGCCGATAGGAAAACAGATCGTCGATCATGCTATCGAAACCCTTCACGACATGGCTGCTCTTCCTGGTGCTCTGGGCTTTGAGCGGGGACAGTCCCGAGACGAGGGTTTTGCGAAGCTAAACGAACTCTTTTCTGACGCCGACGGTGCAGCTGATCGCCGTGAGACGTTGAGGAAGACGATAGACCGTGGCAACCGCCGGTCCAATCCACTTGGAGTCCATCTTGGCCAACGTTATACCAACTCGTCCGCAGTTGTTGACGATGGAACTCCTTTCCCTGAGTATGAGCGCGACCCAGTTCTGTTCTATCACCCCACAACACATCCCGGCGCCCACATACCGCACGCTTGGATAGAGCTTAACAAGAAGCGTATTTCAGTCCTCGATATCTTCGCGCATGGCAGCTTTGGCCTTGTTGTTGGTATTGGCGGAGAGCCTTGGAAGGAGGCTGCTGCTGTTGTTAGCCAAGAGCTTGGAGTCGAGTTACCTGTGTACTTTGTCGGCCAGTGCTGTACTTATAGCGATGTATTGGGTGAGTGGACAAGCAGACGTGAGGTCAGTGACCGTGGAGCTCTTCTAGTTCGTCCTGATCGTCATATCGGATGGAGATCATTTGATCGTCCTGAAGACCCCACGGCAGTCTTGAGGTCCGCTCTGCAGCAGGTTCTTTCACGCAAGTAGGCAATTAGATCGAATTTTTGAAATTGATAAGATAGTTGCCTGATACTTAATCTATTGCAAATGGGAAAATGGATGTGCTGCATTGATCGCGACTTTTATTGTAGTATTTAGCATCATCTATTCTCACTGATTTCCTTTCAAGTTCTTAAACTCCTTGCAGATCATTTAATGTGTTTCCCAAGGCAAAAGAAATTATGTAATTCACGTTATCTCGGGATCGTATCACTGCTACTTCACAAGAATGTTGCACTAATTTGGTTGGGCATAGAATGGATGCTGCTATTGGGTTTTGATGTATACCAGTAGTCTCGAATAGCTTTAATTGATCATAAATATTCAGCTTCCCTTCTTTCCAATGATGTCATCATCCAGTCATAATTGAAATGACATTTACGTGATGAAGCTACTCTCGACAAATCCCGAGATCGGAAAGCCTGTCGCGTGTATTGTTCTTTGCGAGAAGAAGCAGAACATCATCATCATCAGCTTGACCCAACTCTCCTTTCACCGTCAGCCATCCTGGCTCCTACGGATATTCCGGCCGAAATCCCGAGTTCATTTGGTAACTGCCACGTATCGAGTTAGTGTTAGGTTTAGTCGAGAGATGGTGGGGCCGTGATCTTGCCCGCGTCTGATCTAACATTGGATTGGACATCTCAGCATCTAAAACAATAGGGTCTAGACTCAAGATCATCAAGCTTTCAACTCACAGGTGACTCGATATACTCGGCATAAAAGCTACTTTTGCCGAAAGAACTTGCCGAAAATGACATTCGAGTCGGAATTTGTCTGTGTGCTCGGCCCCGTTCACCGTAGGCAGTAAATATGAATCGTGTATACAAACCTTCATTGCAAATAATTTATGGACAGTAAATCGCGATATGTATTGACATCCTGATTTCGCAGGGAATAGTCTTGCTGTTATAATATCATCTCTTACTCAAACCCAAATCCATTGATATCTAGGAAAATCATTCATCAACACTATCATCACTGCAACAATGGCTTTCCTTCTGCAAAAGCGCTTTCAGCCTCGCCTTCTCTCTGCGCTAGTCAAACAAGGTCGGAGGAACCATTCATTGGCACGCTTCGATTGGGAAGATCCCGTTTCCACAAAGAGCCTCCTTACTTCAGAGGAGCTTGACATTCAAGAGACTGCCAGATCATACTGCCAGGAACGCTTACTACCTCGAGTCCTCGGTAAGTGACAAGTCATAGAGTCCTAGTTTGAGCTTTGAATTGACTTCAAATCACAGATGCTTATCGAAGTGAGAATTACGATCGAAGCATTCTTCGTGAAATGGGAGAGCTGGGTCTTCTTGGAGCCACGATATCAACCCATGGCTGTGCAGGAGTAAGCAGTGTGGCCTCAGGTCTCATCACAAAGGAAGTCGAGCGTGTAGACTCAGGCTACAGGTCCAGCATGTCTGTCCAGAGCTCACTTGTTATGGGGCCTATTGCAGAACATGGCACACAGGAGCAAAAGGACCGTTTTCTTCCCCAGCTAGCTCAAGGAACCATGGTTGGGTGTTTTGGACTCACAGAACCTAACCATGGCTCTGACCCTGGATCTATGGAGACAATTGCTCGTCCACATCCAACAAAAAGGGATATTTCTCTCTTTCCGGGGCTAAGACGTGGATCACCAACTCCCCCATAGCTGATCTGCTTCTAGTCTGGGCTAAACTGGAAACCACTGGCAAGATTCGGGGTTTTCTCATAGAAAGAGATCAATGCCCTCCCGGTACACTTGAAACGCCGGCACTGAAAGACAAGAATGGCCTGCGAGCTTCCATCACCGGCATGATCCAATTAGACAGCTGCCCAGTTCCTGAAGAAAATATGCTTCAGGTTGAAGGTCTCAAAGGGCCTTTCAGCTGTCTCAACTCCGCCAGATATGGTATCGCCTTCGGAACTATGGGGGCTCTCGAGGACTGTGTTGATCGTGCTCGAACATATGCACTGGATAGGAAGCAGTTTGGAAACCCTCTTGCGAAGTATCAACTTATTCAAAAGAAGTTGAGTGACGCTCTTACTGATGCTGCTTATGGTACGCTGGCTGCAATTCAGGTAGGAAGACTCAAGGATGAAGGTACATTGGCGCCTGAGATGATCTCGATTATCAAGAGACAGAACTGTGATCGGGCCTTAGCAGGAGCTCGAACGTAAGTGATATTCCATCTGGCGACAACGATTGACTAACCGTCATTAGACTGCAAGAGATATTTGGAGGGTATGAACCTTGTTCTTTTCCCTTTCTTCTTCTTCCCTTGTCTTCTTTGGACGATACTAACAGCCAGTTTCAGTAATGCCGCCTCAGATGAATATCATATAGGTAATTTGACATGCAACCCTTTCCACAAGCCACGTCGATTCTGACTTCAAGTAGGACGCCATGTAGCAAACCTCTTCGTCGTTCAGACGTATGAAGGACAATCTGATATCCACTGTGAGTCCTACCACTGATATCTTAGTATGTACTGACCTGCCATAGCAATGATTATTGGAAAGGGTATCACGGGATTGCAAGCATTTCATTAGACTCCTGCGAGACGAGATGGAAAAGATAGCTAAGGAAAGTTCTGTTGTTATTGAGAAGATGGATTCCGACTAGGTCGTTCAGTAGTGTAAATTAGAGACAAAAATGCATTCATCACGACTGATACGCATTTTTCGTGTCTATCGTAGGGCTATAACATCCTCGTGTTGATGCTAAAACCTTGCAAGAGTACATGAATACTTTAAATTGCATACAGAAAAAAGATATAGAAGTCAACTATCTAGATTGAAGTTGAAGAATGCCAGCAAACGTTGGACAGGATAGTCCAAAATACTCTTTATGCGGCCAGGGAGACCTGTTAAACATATCACATAACGAAATGACTGAAAACAAGTGAATCGTTTGACACAAGTCCTGCATCTTGACGATACCTCTCCGCTTGGAATATTAGTGTGAGAAGGAAATGAAGTAGATAAATTTCAAGAGTAATCAGCGTCAAATTCCCTCAAGATGATTCAACATTGTGAGTTTCAGATCAGGGGTCGTTACGCATCCCAAATATCTCATCATTCACACTCAAATTCAGCATAGACCTCTCATTTAAGTCCCTTACTGAAATACCATCATGTTACGTATAGTACCAATCCCACTAATAGAAACTTCTACAATATCACCATCCTTCAGCCACTGGGGTGGTTTCATCCCCAAAGCCACACCACCTGGCGTGCCAGTCAAAATGACCGAGCCCTTCTCAAGCGTAGTCCCCTGACTAACAAACTCAATGATTCTGTTGACTCCAAACACCAGATCATTAGTGCTCGCCTCTTGACGAACCTCTCCATTCACCTTGGTCTGGAGGGTGAGTTCGTCTGCTGCTCCGAGGACCTTCCTTCATGTTAGCAATGTTCTACAATATGAATAGTTAAATACTCACACTTGGGGATACAATCACTGGGCCAAGTGGAGCGAAGGAGTCAAATCCTTTAGAAAAGCACCACTGCGGTACCTCTCCTGCAAACTTAGGATCTCTCTGCCATGTGCGTGCCGAGACATCATTGGCAACGGTATAACCAGCCACATAGCTCAATGCATCTTCAGCCACGATATCCTTTCCTTCTTTGCCAATGACTATAGCCTTCAATAAGTCAGTACTTTGAAGTTATGAATGATGAAAATTTGTCCTACTAGTTCACCCTCATAATCGAGCTGATTCTTTTGTGCAATCTTGGGAATAGGAATGTCATCACTCCAGCCTGCGATTGAGCGGGATGGCTTTATGAAGATTGAGGGGTGTGGTGGCGGAGTCCTTCCCGTTTCCTTGACTGATGTTGTCAGTATATAGCACGAAGACGGTGAAAGACGACGTACTATGCTTTGCGTAGTTCAAGCCGACGCAACGAATTATCGGGACATCCTGGGGAGTCAAGGGTCCTAGGAGCTTCTTAACTTGGATAATCTTGCCCGTAGGTTTTGCGCCAAATATATCGGTGCCAACTAGTTCATTGGCGGTGAGGTTCCCGGTTTCCAAACGGTTCTTCAAGTCTTGAGCAGATTCAGATACCGCGTCTCCAAGATGAACTTGGTCGTTCTCGTCAATGAATCTGATTAAATGACTCCAGACCATATTGTGTGAACTTGAGTTGGTGAGTGTTGGGAAGTGTGATAAAAGAGCAGCGGGTAGTTGGTCTCGAAAGTTCATAAGGACTTAAGGAGCCAGCATGCCGGGGAAACAGACGCTTAAGTATCATCCATGATTCAAGGTGGGGCTTCGATTGCGTTATATCAGTCACACCCATCTCCTTCAAGTTGCTTACCAGCTCGGGATGCTTCACCGACCCGGAATTTTTAAATATCTAGTCACCATTTCCATACCGAAATGCCGTTAATTCAAATTTGTTCAAGTTATTCGAATACCCACATCTACGTATCTAATGCAGTATAGTTCAATGCGGGGATATCTATAAACCTCTCATCATGGGCGTTATTTGCTGTTTGCTCATGATTCCAGGAACAGTTACACCATGCTGAAGACTTTCACATTTCTCTACTCTTACTCTAGTTGCCTGAGTAATCTACTGTTCTTTCATTTCTTGAGTGCATTCTGAATTTCTTCAGAGAGCGCATCCACGTCAAAGTTTCCAATAGGACGATCAGCCCACTCAGTGATCTTCCTCACGACATCCAACACAGTCTTGACGCTTGCAACTGAGTTACCTATTCCCAAAGTAGCCTTGATATGACTCTTTGTTTGTCGAGTTGCTCCCAGCGCAGCTATGGAAGCCGCAATGATCAAATGCGACTCGTTTGGTTGGAAAACCTCCTCATTCGCCTTAGAGATGAGATATCCCCAGATGACAACACTTGAACATGTAACTGGCAAAGAGAGTTAGCTTAGTAGATGATTAAGGGATACAAAGGCCAACATACATAAATCGGTGAAATACTGATCCATTAGACCGAAGATGCCAGAATTTCCAACGCCGCTATATATGCGAGATTTGAGCTCGCTACCCTTTCTGACGTCTTCCTCGTCGATTGTCGTCTTTCGGAGAACTTTGGTAGAGGCATATTCCGGGCCTTTTCGCTGCACAACGCCAATCATGCCATAGCATGCAGGAATGCAGGTTGGCATTCCGAGATAAGGAAAAACAATGGTGATGGCCTCTCTGACGCAGAGAAATAATTTCTCTGATTCTTCCGGTGTCAAATCGAACGTGATGTCGTCAAAGAAACGTCCCACTACATCTGCACGATTGACAGCGCAGCATGAAGCAGCCTGTTAAGTATCTTATTAGCATTTTGTCAGACGAGGACTCTTTTTTCTTTTCAGCTCAGACATACAATTATTGCATGGCTAAAAGATTTCAGCTCTGGATGTGATGTAGCCAACTTTGAATTGAGGTCCAAGAAGAGATCCCTGTCATACTTCCGCGCTTCGGGCTTGACGTTTGTCGAGACATATTTTGCGTCCCAGTCCGACATGAAAGAATCCTCATTCCAGTCCAACATGTTGGTTGCAAAGCTGCTATTGGTAGATTGACGAACTTCTAAAGAAACTGAAATTAGCCGTATCAGTGTATACAACTTCTAACCGTAAGTCTAAGTACAAACTCGTATGTCAGTACTTATACAGCGAGCATTTTGTTAGTATGGGGCGTGGGGTAAGTTAAAGCTTCGGCCAAAGACCAGGTTTGGCATATATTCTAGTTAGCCCTTCGCTTCACCTGCAATAATCACCCTGTCGCCGCAATGATCACAGGCTCTGTGGCAAAAGACAAACCGGCTTTACAGAAAAAGATCCCGAGCTCTTCGGATCTGTCGGGGTTGGCCGCGGTGCAAGCGCCCTACACCGGAATGAGTTCGGAAATTCCACTACACGGCGGTCGGTAGATCTTCATGCAGAGGGCGGGGGAAACTCAATTTAGCTTAATTCAACCAAGTGCAAGGAACACGAATGTCGACGGACGGCTTACGAAAGCATAACGTTGGTTTCTGGAGCTGCTGGTAGCCACAGTCGGCATCCCCCAGCTTGATTAGATTGCGTGTAAGGTTGGAATTGTTGAGAACGGCCGTCATGCCAGAGAATATCGCACGTCAAAGAGGCAGACAGAGAAAATGCGCATATTGCGAGCGTATTTTTAACAAAGAGGAACACCTTAAGCGTCATGAGAGAGCTCGTAAGTCATGAAGCTCACAGTGATCACCTTGACCAACTACTGACGACTATAGACACCGGTGAGAGACCTTTCAAATGTCACAGGTGTGGAAGAAGTTATGCCAGAAGGCTAGTCAATTACCATGCTATACACACTTCATCCGTAATGACTAATATCCGAGTGTAGCGATGTGCTCTTTCGACACGCACAGAGGCACATATCAACAGACGACAACCCTGAGGGCGTACATGAAGCTAGATGCCTCTCCTCAGATGTCAGTATACTTGATGGAAAAAGCTCTGCAACCGGGGATAACCACATGTCCCCGGTGTTACATACAAAGCGACGGCTGGATGAATTCCTCAAGTCCCCCATTCGTAGTGTTCCAAGATACACCACCAAATCATTGCTGCAAGATACACAGACGGAATCAGTATGCGCTATGACAACTCCGTTTTCTGAATCTGAAGAACATACTCCATGTTTCGATGTTGATGGAAACGAGTTCTCGGAAGACAGTGTTATGAAGCATTTGCTAGATTTCGTCTCGCAAATTCACCCTCGGGGAGAAGCCATGGTCACGAATCGCAACGAAACAGAAAAGAACAGCGAAGGAGGCTCTCCAAGATCAAATGAAGAACATAAACTACCACGACAAAACGTTGATTCTGTCCAAGAAGATACGTCGTATCGGTCGGCTCTTGCATCTTCTCAAGCTTGCGAAATGCAGCTTGATTTTGACATATCTTCCACTTTTCTTAGAGACGAATCCGAACAGCAATACTTCTCGGAAAGTCTAGACGAATCAGACGTGTTCGATTTTGGTATGGACGAAATCCCAATTCCCAGTAACACACAATTGAACTTGGACGTCATGGACACCTTCGACTGGAATGTTTCTAGTCTCCCATTTTCGATACCCACTATAGGTTCTGAATCAACTAGCAGTATCCCCAGCAGTGGTGGCCTCATGACCATATCAGCGGTTCAGATGCAGAAAGTTCAACGAATATGGTCAAGACAGCGACCGAAGGTCCCAGCACCGATCACCAACCGATTGTGGAGTGAGGTCATCAAACATAATGCTGGTAACATTTTTACCACACCACAGCATAGTCTCAAGATGGAAAGCTGTCACTCGTTGGGTTGTAATGTGGACGAAGAATGTAGGAGTCGTTTGACCCGGTATTGCAGGGACCTGGATAGCTCATTTGGCTTATCAACTGCCACGGACGAATTTTCAATGCCTACTGTTGACATACTAGATTCAAGCCTGGACTTTTACTTTCAGTTTTTCCATCCGATATTACCATTCATACACAAGAGCACATTCGATGCTAGAAACACACCAAGTCCTCTACTACTCGCCATGTGTCTGGTTGGCCTATCCTACCTACACCGGATAGAAACCAAGGCCTTCCTCATCAGATACCTCAAGGCTCGTTCTCAGTCGAAAGTTAACGACGTAAAATGTTGACCATCTTTTAGAAGTTGCTACCAGCTTGTCTCATTGACTTAACCTCCCGAACGCTCTCTGAGTCTGCGACCTCCCACACTTTCACTACTATTGCAACTGCGCTCATTGTTGCTTACTTGGCGTTGGGCTTTCGCGTACTATTTCCGCTTTCTTCAATCATAAAAATGCTCGCTAACTACTCTCAGGATGAGATTGATGCATATCAAGCGTACACTCTCTGTACCCAGGCGCTTGTTGTAAGGCGGCCTACTTCTATCATCTTAAACATAGCTAACTGAAACTTTTGCATAGTTAGCCGATAAACAAGGCCTGTTTTCTGCTGAGGATGGGGAAGACGCCATTGTCAAACTTGTACATGGTGTATCCGATCCGCCTAGGATCTGGAAAGCATGGGCACGAGTTGAGTCTATCAAGCGGTAAGTTAGCCCGCCAGCTTTGACCAACTTGACTGACCAAAAGTATAGTCTCATATGCTGTCTGATCTACTTGGACATGGCATATGCCCGACTAATGGGAACTTCTGGGGTAATTGAGATTGACAAGGTCAAACTCCATTTGCCGTGTGACGACAGTCTCTTTGATGACTCGACGACTGCCTCGACCTTTCTGCGTCTCATCCAACAAGGGGCGCAGATGACCATGCCTCGAATCAATATTCGAGACTTTCATATGACCTCAGCGTCAAAGCTTAACCAAAACTCGACCCAGACTCTTCTCCGGTCTCTCTACCTCCGAGTGATAGCGGCTAACAGAAGGCTGTCGAACATAGAGAGTCAGAATTCAGTCCCCCGGTCAGCTAGTCCTGTTGAAAGACTTATGATGGACGGGAGTTCTAAAGCTATTATTTCTGATCTTGTATTACTTCCCAAGATCCACGCCGACGTTTTGTGTGGACGACATCAAAACAATGCATTAGGGTGGCAATATCTGTGCATCATACTGACAGCTGATGTTGACCTCTTGGAGACGGCTTGTGGCCGTGATGGGTTGGAGGCTGCCGAGGCTTCCCTTGTGCATGTTTTCAAATGGTCGCAGTCTAACAGTGCTCGCAGGGCGCTCCTTCATGCAGCTCAGGTATTCACTATGTTGGATCGGTGCCATATTCGTGAGTCATATCTCACTCGACCAGATCTTGTCTTGTTTGTCTCAGCGCTTGTGATAAGTCAGTATTTCCTCGTTACTAGCCACATAAACATAGGCTCTGGTATACCCGCGTTCGAGCTACTACAGGATGTTGATTGGAGTACAGTGGGAGATGAAGGTTTTGGCAAAGCCACGGGTTGTGTTTCTTCTGCCGTTACAAATGTTCTTGAACCAAAAACGGCCACATCGAACTCAGTAAGAGACTTTTTGAAAAATGGGGGCCCAGTTTCGTTTGCTGGAGAAACTCAAGTGCTTGGAGGCGTCACAGCAAAGAAGATAGCAAGAAAGTTTGCTCACCTCATGGATGGGTTTGGCGAATGGGATGGACGTAGTCATTCGCGACTGTTGAGGGCAATGTGTGGTTTCACGCACGAATCCTAACTGCACAATCCTTACGCGTTTCTATAGTGTATTGTCTTTGGTTTCAATAATGAATAACCTCACATTGAATTGATCTCACCACACCATTTGAATAGTGTTTCTTGTACTATGCTGAGTATGCTCATGAATCCTTGTCAAGTAACCGCCATGCTGAGGTCAAATACCGTGTACAAAGAGTCGGTCTTCGACTGGTAGGAACGTCTTTTCATGTGCAGGCTCGCCAGTCGGCTGGCCAAAAACCAACTGCGCTTTCAAAGACCACTGTGGTGAGATGTTCCACTGCCCAATAATTCTTTGATCTATGATGGGGTTGATGTGCTGCAAATTGCATCCAAGTCCTTCAAGTGACAGTGCTGTCCACAAATTGAAAGCTTGTATGGCATTGTTGTGCTCGGAGAACTGCGGAAGATGGTTGGCGAACCGAGGGAACTTTGCTTGATATTCTCGAACGACATCTAGATCTTCAAACAGGAGTATCTGTCATCCCCCATATCAGTACAAAAATTCTCAAAGACGTAGGGCATCTCGTAGTCTTACCGTTCCATACGCCTCTTGACGTTGTAATAGTTTCTTTTCATATCCACCGTAGATATCCTGTTGCATAGTAGCCTCAAAGCACTCTTTAGCCATCTCCCAGAATCTCACGTGTTCATCTCGAAGTAGTATTACAAGACGAGTAGACTGGCAGTTAAAAGAACTAGGACTGTGTTTTACCACCTCTCGAGCTATCTCAACAATGCGAGCATCGCTGATTGGAGACTTGGCCTCGACCGAATAACAAGTCCGGCGGGTTCTGATTTCAGTCAAGAAGTTGTCGGACATTGTGTAGTGTGAAGATAGAAAAGAAAGGTTCGATGCCGTGAACCCTGTGTCTGCTAAGAAAGAAGATAAAGACTAAAAAAATGTAAGAGCTGTTAGTCTTAAAGAATCATGCGCTTTTACCCTTACTCACGGTATCGACGGCCTCGGAACTCTGGGCCCCATTAGTGGGACGGCCCCATGTTCCCCATGTCCCCCACATCCACATGACGAAACTGGGGCTCAAGATCCTACTCATTGTATGCCCACATCATCTTATCTTGTATTATTTATCTGTACCAAGTCACTTGAATCAATTCTGAATCCTGTCTCAACCTTGTAATCAGATATCACCTATTTCAGCAGGAATCGTCTCTGTCGAGCACTACTTTGTCAAGACTTACTCCAACTTACGCAACTATGGCGAAAACTGTTCTGGTCCTTGGTGCCACTGGAACACAGGGTAAGAATAGCCAGCAACTTTACTATTGCCTTTGAACTGGACTAAATCTTGACATCAGGCGGATCTGTTGCAAATTTACTGGTTAACTACCCAGATCAGTATTTGGTACGGTGCCTTACTCGGAATCCTAGTTCGGACAAGGCAAAGGCACTTGCTGCAAAGGGAGCCCAACTAGTGAAGGCTGATCTGACCGTGCCATCAACCTTGCCAGATGCATTCAAGGGTGTTTGGGGTGTCTTTGCAGTCACTGACTTCTACGATACGGTTAGCTCGACCTCCTGTTATTACTTGTTTCATACTGACCATCCAGTCTGTTCTCGATGACCCCATGAGTGAGGAAAAGCAAGGCCAGCATATTGTTGAGGCTTCAGTAGCAGCGGGGGTTGAGTGTTTCTTGTGGAGTACCTTGCCAAGCTCCCGAGAGATCTCTGGTGGGAAATTTGTCACTAGACTTTATGAAGGTATTACAGAGTGGCACATCTATGCAGACATAAAGTTAATATCATTGCAGGCAAGCAGTCAGTTGACGCCGTCATTCGTAAAGCCGGCCTCAAAGGGGCTTTCATCCGCACGGGAAACTTTTATGAGAATATGATCTCTCGAAAGTATGCTGCCTATGACAAGGACGCTGATATCATCACCATGACACGACCCATTATCGGACCTGACGCTGAATGTGAGTTTCTCACTATACTTCCAGTGAATCTCTTGTCTAAATTATAGCGATGCAGTGACTTCTCTCTACGTCGAGAAGGATCTCGCGGCCGTTGCCAAAGCCTTGTTAGACCAGTGGGAAGACAAGAAAGACAAGCTTGACGGGAAATACTTTCTCGCCAGCGGGGCCCGTGAGACAATGGGCGACATAAATGCAATTCTCGAAAGAGGTACGGCCCTATTATTCAAGAGCCCTTGATCTGTAACTAATTGAACTTGCATAGTCTCCGGGAAAAAGGTTGTCTACAAAGTGAAACCAACGTGTGGGATTCCAGATCGCGACATTATGCTGCAGCTTTACAACAACGTGGGAATGTACCCTGGTGTAGAAATTCCGACTCCCGAGGTGGCACTCCTTGGTGTGAAGCTTCATGGTGCTGAGGACTTCATCAGAGAGAAATTGCTTCCACATCTTGGACTGGAGGCGCAAAGCCAAGTTGTTTAAATAAAATGCATGGCCTGACGAAGCACCGTTGCGCTCAACTCAATCGAAGACCCAACGATCACTAGATACTTTTTACTGAATCCGATCTAAATTGCCTGCAAAAAAAGAAAGACCACAAATGCTTAACTGGAACTTATGTTGAATCGCATGACTTGGGTAATCAGTTACCCTTCGTAGAAGGCCGGCCTGCCCTGCACGGTTGTGCTGTTAAGCAGCTAGAAGCATGAAGTGGGGTTCCGTACACTCAGAGGGAAAAAGACATGTTTAATCTCCACATTGATCTACACCCAAGACCCGGTAAAGAGGTAGGGATGGACTGTGTTTTCCTTCCACCCTTGAGTTGAACGGTACAAACCGATCTTGGTAGTGCAATATTTACTCTGGTCTGTCCAGCATCAATGACAGTACCCTGGCTGCGCAGCTTGCAGACTGGGATCTCTTAGCCAAACTTTATTGCTGTGTCGAATGCGATCTAGACCGTTCGATGACCTCCAGTCACCACACCCTTGAGATTCAGTCGACGGAAATTCCAGCCAAATTCCGGTTCCGGCCAGGCTGATTATCCAATCAAAAACATGCGTATGACCAACCACCTACAGTAGCAGTTAACCTAGTAGACACTCCAAGATGCGAAGCCCATCAGACGCTACTGAGACCAGTGAAGCCTCAGTTTCTGGGGATGCGGGGAACCTTGACGCACTAGACACCCAAATCATCTCGGCAACGTTGGCTAGATCAAAGCCGACTCTGGGGATCTGGGGATCTGGGGAATTAGAGCTGTGCTGTGCTGTGCTGCAACGGAGGGACCACACCGACCGACCGTAGTCAGCTGTCTGTACCTTCGGTACCTACAGGTACAAGAAGCCTCCCATCTTTTAGTTGACTTATCACTATAATATAGCGACCTTCATCTCACTCCATCTATTTTAGGGGATATAGTCTGCTAATTTGAGGTTATCATTAGAGCCACTTAGGGGCCTTTTCGGGGGCTTATACAAGACGAATGTATTGAAGTATACTGCTTGTATGTGATTGGTAGGACCCCTGCTTGCCTTAGTCATCTTGTGCAAAACCTTCTGGCGCTTCCTCCGTAGTCCATCGAGCTTGACTAACCTTTTTGCTACCAAAGATCTGAGTTGGCTGGACTTCTGGCATCTTGCAAACTTTCCTTTGCCTCCATAGAAACTTCAATCGATACCATGTCACCACCTCGAACTCTAGATTGGGATGCAGCGCGCGAGGCCGTGGACCAAAACACCTCAACGACTAGTGATGCACAAGACACCACGCCCAAGAACGACCAGGATGGTGCAAAGAAAACAAATACTGTCGAAAGACAAATTGCGGCAGCCATTGCCGAATCTTGGGAAGAACGACCTGCGAAAAAGATGAAGAGAGGGAAATACATATCTAGAGCGTGGTAAGTCACTTCTCCTACCTGCTACCAGTTGCTTGCTCAAGTATATGAACCGCATAATTGATTCCCACAGTACATCCTGCCAGCAGCGCAAAATAAAGGTTTGTTCCTCATGCCCTTTCCTCGTGCTTTAATTTCGAGATGCGAGCGGATTCTGATTTGTTAAATCACGCCAGTGTGAGGGAGGAGACCCATGTCGACAATGTGTCGCAAAACGACTCCCATGCCAGTCCTCTGCTCCAAGAGGCGGACAGCAAACACGCCGCGACTCAAGGACAGGCCCCGTTGGAGGTCAAGAGCAGGTCTTTCACCCCTCAAATGACAAGTAAGCAACGTATGCGCTTTAATAACTCGCAGGCTCATTCATCATAGCAATGACACCATCAATCGTGAAATATTAGCTCGTCTAGAGGCAGTAGAGAGTCATCTACGTCTTATGCGACCACCTACCCCCGACCTATCCAGACCAACACACAACCACGCATCTGTCAACGACCAGCTCGAACCTTCGACTGCCAAGCTTCAAAGCGCTCTGGAGACAGATGGACAGACCTTCGCTGGGGAGATAACCATGACTCCGACATTTGAAGATGAGAGCGACCGAATGGATCACAATAGCTCGGTATCTTCGGCAATGCGTGTGGACTACTCTTCCCCAGCATCCTCGCTCCACCCCCCAGCAACGTCACCAAGCGATGTGACAGGTAGAAAGAGAGGATGGTTTGAGCGCCTACTCGCGCGGCACGGAGTTGTCACCGATCAACAGCAATGCAAGTATCACTTACAAGTCTACATGGACGAGGTGCACCCCATGTATCCTGTCGTCCATCCTCCGGCAGTTTGGGACATATTCAACGAGATGTGGGAGCACCCAGGTTCCAGCTCCTCCGCCCAGTCAGGTCAAAGTGAGCAGCTTCGTGTCTCGGTTGCTCTGGTATGCTTTTGCTTAGCACTCGGGAGATGCAGCATGTCCGCAAGAATGAGTGACCCCAGTGGCGTCGAATCTTCCGGTTGGAGCTTGTACAATGTGGGAATGAGTTTGCTCGGCGATCTACTTGAAACCAGCAATACCGCTATAAAGTCGCTGTTGATGTTGCAAGTGTTGATGGTGAGGGTAAGTCAGCAGGCCAGCCTACCTGTGTTTCTAAAGGCATTGCTAATAGTATCTACCCAGATAATGTACATGTTCCGATTAGACGCAAACCAGAAAGCAGCAAGGGTTCATGCGCTTGCTGTGTCTGTCGCGCAAACAATTGGTTTGCATCGCCAAAGCACAATCGAAAGTATGCCAGCTTACTACAGCCAACTGTACTCACGCAACTGGTGGTCTTTGTATCTTTTGGATCGCCGACTAGCTCTTGAGTCAGGGAAGCCATATTTCATCCAAGACAGCAATGTTGATACATCATTACCCTTGGATCTCAGCGACGAGTGGATGACGCGATTTGCATCAAGAAAGGAGACTATAGCTGAACTCCAGCATGAAGTGGCTGCAGAAATTGCTAGAGACTCCTCCCCTTCATGTGTCCCATATGTCCTTGCCATGGTACGTTATTGCCGTATAGCGGGAAAGACATGGGAAGTTTTGTACGGTGTCAAGTCATCGACTGCTTCCATGTCAGCCATGGTCGAATATGTCGATACTGCTGTGGGCAAACTTCTCAACACGGTCCCGGCATGTCTACAATATGACCTAGACAGTTCTTATGAAGCCCAATTCAGCACGCGGACGCGATGGCAAGTCAAACAAACATTTCTCTTCAACAACGTAAGTCTTACAGAAGAACAAATCTGCCTCTGATCTTTCTAACTAATATCACTCAGTGCTGTACATATCTGCGTCTTCTAATCAGAAGACCGCTATTGCCAACTTCAAGTGCTATATACCACACAGAAGAAGACGATCTTGAATCATCAATAGAGTGTGCTAGTCTTGCTGCCCGGATTCTCACAACACATCAAAGCATAAAAGATGACGGACTCAAGTATAGCTTCGCACTCAGCCACTACGTCACCAGCTGCGCAATTGTCATGATTGGCCTGGTGTCGAGGGAACCGGGCTCTAAAAGAAGGTATCGAATTCTCATACTTGCAGCCACTCAGTGTCTGAACGAATACTGTCAGAAGATTTGGGTTTCCGGAAAGATGATGCGCTGCGTGTCTAGGCTAAGTCGACTGGTTAATCGCGTTTTAGCAGTGGAATCACCAGGAAGCCAAGATCGCCAGAGCCCATCGAACATAAGGCGGGACTCGGTATCGGTATCGGGGCGTTTGACACAACACCTAACACCGCCCCAAACTGGAGATCAAGATCCCATGCAATACAGAGTGGGAATATCAAACATTTACAACAATCAGCTCAAAGACCTGAGCATGAACTCTAGTAGCAGTGTCCAAAGGGATCAGGGAGCAGATTACTATTCATTCAATGCCGACTCATTAGGCACAATGGCCCAGAGACCAACAGAAGGCTCCAGCAAGCTATCCACAGGTTGGCTAACTGAACCAAATTCTGATCCTCGAGACAGCTGGATCATGTCAGACTTCAATTTTGAGACATTTGGGGAACGCTTTGGCCCCAACGATGCGGAGATGACGACATTCGTGGAAAATGATAACCTTGATTTTGCCCGGGGTATGGGTTTGACTTCTGACCGAGGACCTAGTGAGGCAAGACTCGGGGCTCTGGGTGTTAATGGCGTGTTTGACCTTGATATGGACATGGTTCCTACTATGATGAATCTCTACGCAGATTAGCATGATTTGCCGTAAGGTAGGCCATCATCCTCTATTTGACTGGATCGGAACATCCAGCTGATGGTCACGTATAGTGAGATAGGGTCATGAAGATAACACCTAAGTATGATGGTGCAGTTTTCATTTCATCTTATTTACATTTTGACAAGCACGTATAAGACGCCTTCACATGTGTATCTAGTGTGATAGGAATTCTCTTCAACACTAATGAATAGTACTGTCAAGACAAATTGCTTTTGCATATGAGGATGCTGTAAGTATCACTCCTTTCTTCCATATCAAAGTCCTACGTGAACCCTCCTCAATAAATATCTTCTAGCTACGTAGTTCAGCTAGGAACCCTTCCTCTTTTGAAGGCCTAAAGAATCTTCTCCCTTTCCTTAAGCCGCACATTGAAACCCATCTGTCTAACAAACCAGGCATTATGAAGTTTCCACGGAGTTTCTGGATTGACGAGTTCGAGCTATAAACTTGGTTAGCACGATAAATACCAAGAGACTAGACGATCTTACCTCAAATATCCTGAGAATAGTTGGTACAAGCTTATAAAGCTCAAGCAAGGATATGTTCTTACCAACACACGTCCTTGCCCCAGCGCCAAATGATAAAAGACAACTATTCATCTTCTTTCGTTGTTCTGCCGATGCTTCGATCCAGCGCTCAGGGCGAAACTTTGCGGCATCGGTACCATAGACTTCGGTGTCTTGGTGAATAACCCAAGGGGAGCATCCAACAATGCTACCGCCAGGGATGAAATGCCCGGCTAGAGTAACTCCAGCCTCAGGAACAATTCTCTCAAGAGTAAGCCCGACCGCTGGGTGACAGCGAAGCGCTTCGTTGATGACGGCGCTCAGGTAGGGCAAATCTCTGACCTCTTCCCACTGAACAAGCCCATCGTCTCTTGAAAATCTACCAGCCTTGCTCTCAGTCGCTAGCTCCTTGAGTAGGCTATCCATCTTTGAAGGATCCTTTAGTAGATAGTAAAAGACAGCTCGCAATGTTATACCAGTTGTATCAGAGCCTGCAAACATGTTGGCTACCGTCAGAGCTAGGACGAGCTGTTCAGTAATAAAATCGGGATCTTTCTTATGCGCCTCCTTAAAACGATTCAAGAAATCTCTCCGGGGAACCTTTTCCAGGCCTGATTCTTCCTCCTTCTGGCGTTCGATGAGGTGTTTCCTGGCGAACTCTGCAACTGGTGCACTTGAGTTTAGGAACCCGTGTTTGACCATCCAAATCTTGATGGGGTTTTTGATGAACAGGTTATCTAAGAAAGGGATCTGGCCAATCTGTATATCATTCAGTCGTTAGTCATTGATACGTATGAAGGTTGATGAGGGACACTTACCCATGACACATAGTTCAAGAAACTCTCCAAATCACGGATAATGTTATCAATATCTACGCCTCCTTCGACAAACCCCAATCTTTTTGAAAACGTCAACTCTCCGATAACATCAAAAGCATAAAACTGAAGCCAAGCCCCGAAATCACACACACCCGCGTCGTTGGGGCGGTCAGCGAATCGAAGCTTGAGCTGTCTGATAAACTCGGTCGAAGTCGAGTCAACAAATGGTTCAAATGTGACAAGTGTGCTCATGGCATATGCATTTGAGACTGATCTTCGAAGTCTGGCGTGATATCTGTCGTTGGCCGTATTGAACATGGTTTCGAGTCTCTTTCCTTTGGCTAAAGCTTGTTGCACGGGGTAGAATTTTGACTGCGAGTAATCGTTAGTCAGTAAACCAACAGCAGATTCCAAAGTCATGAAATACCTTTGACCATCCTGCACTTGGGCTGTATATAATCTTCAATGCCTCCGTATCCGCAATCGACACAGCTCGAGGACCTAGTCTAACAGCAGGTCCGTACTTTTTGTGTAGTTCGATATGTACCTCCTGGGCCCGACGGCCTCGTACGACGAAAAGCCTCCATAGATCTGTGTAGCCCGCCAACCACGGGCCTGGTATGTTGTTCAAGCCATGTCCGTATTTGTTGTATAAGAGACGTGTCAGGATAGCCCCGAGAAGCCATAGTACAGCAGTGCTAAACGATTGAGGGACTAGGCGTTCTAAGATCATGGTGATGTTAATTTGGATGCTGAGCTAACTGTGATCATTTCTGGATGTAATATCTGTGTGAGGTGCCAATGATATTTCAAGAATACTAACAAGATTGATGTCGCCGGTAATTCGGAATTTCCGGACCTCCGTGTCCGGCCGAAAGCAGACCGGATGGCGTTCCGCAAGACGGCCGTACTCCCCACATAACATGTCAATTCCTCAATGGCCGAAGAACAGGTTTGAGATCTATAGATGGGTTCATGAGCGACGGTGATTCCAGGAGTTTTATTGAGTTTTATGGGTGAGATTATCAGAACATTGACATACACCTGAGCCTGCTAGAACTACACGTTGTTTCAACACGTCGCCAGATGTTATGCCGCGTTGGCACAGTCATGGTTTCTATACTGTGTACGCTTCATTTCGATTTCCCGGAATCTCTATCGGAATATGTTTGAAATCTCGAAGTTGTTTCCCGGGAATTTCAAAAGCCGACCTAAGACAAATCAACAGGGTTACCATATTGCTCGGCAGATACAAAAGCCCAACGTGTCATGCGGGGTGCATCCAGCTATTCCGAGTACTCTACCACTCGCAGCATTTGACAGCTTTGAAAGTATTTGTAAATACCTTGGTTCTAGGGCATGTAAGTTCTCAATGCATCCCAAATTATTGACAGTTACTTACTACCTCCGATCCAAAACAGTACCCAAATAGTCTTCTCATAAGCGCCTCTACACTGTTGTATGATGAGTTTATCACCCAAAGATAGGTCTCATACACGAACCGCCACGGCTTCCTCCTCTGTCAAGCGGTATATAACAAGTCATGAGCCCAAAACTGGAGAGAGCATTTATGTAGATTCACCTGAACTACACAGTGCAACTTTACCTAGTTTTGGCACAGCATCCCGATCTTATGCTACGTTGAAGTTACCTGCAGAACTAGCAGATGACCAAGACTTGAAAGCACACTTAGCACAAGACTCCCTTACCAGCCACACTCGAAACACAGACTTTGTGGTTCCTCCGTCACAGATGAACCCAAAAACAGGGGACAAAGAGTTAGGGGGAGTAAATGTGATCAACCTTGACATAGAACCCGGTGCAATTGGTCATATGCATCGAACTGTGTCTCTGGACATATCTACATGCGTCATGGGAGAAGTGTATCATGAACTTGACAGTGGCCAAAAGGTTCTGTTGAGAGCCGGGGTAAGCCTTTTCATGATCTCGTCATTAGTCCCTGATGAAGTTCTTTGAAAGACTCGCCTACTGACAATTGTGCCTCGTAGGATCATATCATTCAGCGGGCAACCATGCATAGATGGATCAATGCTTCTAAGGACCATCGAGCTCGAATTATTGCTGTCCTCCTACCCACTACCCCATTTAAAGTCAATGATGAGTACGTGAAAGAGGAGCATATGTTTGGTTGACCAATAGGTATTTTAAAGCAATAGGGATACAACTCTAGAAATGAAGATAGTATATTCTAGCGTGTTTAAGTTTTATCTTCGAGTATATTGGTATATACTACCCCAATGACCTTCTCTGGGATCATACGAGGCTCTTACTTATTATGAATGCCCCGGCAGATATTTAAAATCGTTATTCTCTAGAGCATAGAGAACGAAAACTTTCATTTCAGCTGTGGAAACATGTACCGGCTCATATTAAATCTCGTCAATTACCTATGCTTAGTCTTGTTTCCTCCCCACGATCCCTCCCTTCTTCAATCCCAGCCAAACCACCACAGTGACAGTAGTACAGCTGGCAAATATGGTCCAGAAAGCTGCTCGGTAGCCCTTCATCAACGCTTCTTCACGCGCCGTGATATGGGAATGCTCCGTGACCGAAGCCGCGATCGCTGCTGTTATTGCAAGACCGACAGAATTACCAAACTGAGCTACTTCATTGAACACCCCGCCTGCAAGTGATTGCATTTCCGGAGGATAAGCGTCAGAGATCACTAGATTCGAGACGGTGAAGAGCACTACAGAAGTCAGCATCATATCATGCAAGTTGGTGTGGAACTTACCGTCAGGATTGACTGGCGAAAGAAACATGGCCCAAAAGGGAGCGAGCCAGTAATTTTCGCCTACATCAACAGTCGCCATGAGAGGTGCAGCGACCATCGTAACTAGTGCGGAAACAACAGCCAACGTGCGCACTTTGACCTTGGCGATGAGGAATCCGGTGATGATGTTCACTGCTACGCCCATAATGACATGAGGTAGGAACCTGAGGGAGCTCTGTAGAGCTGAAAGACCTTCAACCTTTTGGAAGCTGCGAACTGATATCAGCTACTGATTAGGGCTTCTTAGAAAACAATACTCACTACAAAGTCGTGAAATACTCGATGCCGTTCAGTGAAGCCCAACATAAGAAGACGGCAATGCACACCGATGTGAAGGACCGATTCTTCCAAAGGCTATTGGGGATCAGTGCTGGCTTCCCGTGTTTGACCTGATAGTCCATCCAGAACGGGAACGCAGCCAGCAGGATAATAGCAATTGTCAAAAGTACGATGTTGGCTGGGTCATCGAGTCTTTTGTAGGATGAGGATATCATGGCAAGGACGTAGAGCAACATGCCAAGTGCTGTGCTCATGGTAGCTGCCCCGACCCAGTCGATCTCAAGTCTCAAACGAGTTGTCCATGGTCTTTCGGAATAAGTGTGGACAGAGGGCAAAGACCAGATTGCTCCAGTCGAGAGACAGAAGTTGATGATTGCCATCATGTAGTAGGCCCATCTCCAGCCGATTGTGTCAGTAAAGATACCACCAAGAACGAGACCCAACGCGTATCCCAAAGGACTTCCCATACCATTGATAGCGAAAGCGACATTTCTCCACGGCCCTTTGGGGAAGGTGTTGGCTATCAGGCTGACTGCTGTCGGTAAACACATCGATATGGAAGCCCCAAGTAACGTTCGAAAAGGATGATCTGGATCCCCGTCTGCGCGAGTCCAACAGCCAGTGTGAACACCACGAAGAGAAAGCTTCCCGTTATCCACATCAGTTTGGCACCAATGACATCAGCTATTGCGCCGAATATTAGTAAGAGACAACCAGCTGCAAGAGCATATACTGCCGCAGGCCAGAGAATGAGGTTTTCGGAAAGGCCGACGTCTTGGGCAATCTTTGGAAGAGCCGCGATGAGAATGCCAGAGCCCATTGTGTTGAGAAAACTGATTCCGGCGAGGGTCACGATCACAACCACACCTCTGGTCTTGGAAATTGTCAAGTCGCTGGAGGCTACTTCTGAGTTTGTAGCATCTTCGCGCTCTAGAATCGGCGGGTCAATTGGGTGGTTGTTTACGTTGCTTTCATCGTTGCCGTGGTTGATGGACCTGGACTTTACTTTTGGGCTCAGGTCTTCCAACGGAATAATTCCATGACGGATATCGGCTGCGATGTCGAAGCTGTGGTCCATTGCGACTGTCAGAGGGGTGGGTTATTCACTGGAGTTGTGGAAATAGACACAATCAATCAACAAAGCCGTTTTAAGGTTATGCTGTTGTGTCAACGTCATCGCTTACGCGAAGGGCGCGCTTTGCGCTCATAAATGACATCGATTGGTAAGCGCGCCAAACACATTGATCGGCATTGACATCCTATAAACAGAATGCCAATAGCTTGGCTTCTTCTCATAAACCAGGCTCCAATGCCAACTACACCATATCACCACATGTATTATCAGTCGCCTTCTCGATGCTCAGCGAACTAGACTTAAATGGGGACCTTTGAAGACAATTTTAATTCAATACATCTACCATCAGCCAAATAAATAGTGAACTAAAATAATAAAAGACTCTTTCAGAATCTTTGGGAATACGCGAACGACCAAACCACCCACCCATGAGTTGAGAGATACTTTAAGCCTTCTTAGCCGATGCCCTGACCTCCTGGACCTCCAAACCCTGTATTTCAATATTGTTTCCTTCCTTACTCTTCCACTCCTCAACGAGTCCGCAGAAATCAGCGGGGAGATATGGAGACGTAAGCTCCTGGAATCGACTGGGCTTTCGATCCGTCTTGAGACCGAGGTCCCGCATAAGCATATTGCAATAAGGAAGTCCCTCGAACACAAGGTCAGGCAAATCGGCGCCATAGCCGCAGGGGTAACGCCACTTTCCCCATTGTGTGTGTAGCATTATCTCGTCGGTTATCTCCTTCTCAGATGTGGGAACACTATCAATCTTTCCGGCGAGGAAGGCTGCGATCCAGTGGCCTTGGATAGTTGCGCATGTGGCGGTGCTCACTGTTGAGATCATGCCGGCAAAAGCGAGATCCCGTGATTTGACCATACCGGATGGAACTATGAAGCGGTAGTATCGAAGAGGGTCTGCCTGCTTAGGCTTGACGTTGAGCTGAGGCTGGTTCTTCAGGGCGGGGTATAGGGAGAGCACTGTTGCGTCGGCAGCTTGGCTCAATTCTCGTTTCTTATCTGCCGAGTAGGCGAGGCCCAAGTTATCTTCAGCAAACTTAATAGTCGACTCCTTCTTCCAGCCCGTAGAGCAGATGATGGCATCTGTTTCAATGACATTTCCGGACGTGAGAATTGCTCTTCCAGGTTCCAACGATTCGATGTCGTCAATGTGCACTCTGATCTTACCCTGCTTGACAAGATCAAACAAGGAGCTGTCGTAGTTGAGAATGCTCAGTCCACTGCCAATCCAAAAAGCAGAGTGCCAAGGCTTGAGCTTTTGAAGCTCTGGATGAGAGTCGTAACCATTGGCTGAGATGACATCTCCACTCAGGGCTTTCCAGAAGTTGCTGACGATAAAGCGGCCAACGGCTGTACCGTGGAGAAAGTTCCGAACACCAGGATAGCCATCTGCTTCTCCCCATGGACAGGGGCTGAACCAAGTCATCCATCGGATGTTGAGGAGTTGATCGAGTCTCTTCTTCAAGGGTGTGACGAACGGTGGTGCAATCCAAACGGGTCCGTTGCCGGTAGGACGAACTATCAAATCCACTTCTGCTCCATCGTGCACCAAAGCGTATGCGACGTCGAAGGCGGACTTTGCTCCACCAACGACGATAGCCTTTTTGACATTCAGGTCAGGAGCTCTTTTGCAAAAGTCTTTTGCGTGGAATAGGGGAGCACCAAATACTTCAGCATTCTTATAAGAGGGCATGTTTGGTGTCGAGGTGAGACCAGTGGCCAGGACGAGCCTCTGTGTAGTGATCAAGCGACTGCCCTGAGGCGAGGTAATAGTTAGACGCCAGCCAGCATCGCCATTGCGCTCCACCAAGTCGACTGATGTATTGAACTGGAGCCGATCGTAGATATCGAAAGCTTTCGCGAAGTCCGTCAAATACCGATGGAGGACAGTACCAGGAATATGGCTATTTGGCTTCACACCGTATGTCTTTTCCGTCATTGGAAAGTCGGGGAATTCGTATGTGCCTTTCATGTTGTTGGACTTGAGGCCGGGATAGAGTCTGTTCTTGGACCAAGTGCCACCGCATGACTCGGCGGATTCGAGGACAGCGAGCTTTGCATCTGGCTCAATTTGTCTGATGGCTTTGGCGGCGGCGAGACCGAACCAGCCTTCATTGGTTAGATAGGGGATAGACTTGCTAGGGAGATGACGGCTTACCAGCACCTACGACTACCACATCGTATGATTCTGTCATGATGTTTGTTATTTAAGGAAAGGGGTTTGAGAGGTAGAAAGAAAGGATTGCTATTTTGATTCCAATGAACAAGTGAGATGATGCACGTCAACGGAGGCGAATTATATCTTCTATATTAATTTAAGGGTAGCTTGTCGGATATCCCCAGATTCTGCCCGTTGCTGCTGGGGCCATTGTTATCGTATGCTAATTCCCCAGTGGCTGATCGGCTAGCAAAGCTGCCATTGCCAACAAATGTACACCTTCGGAACGACAACACTGCTACAACGTCGTACGATTCCATCCACCCAACTACCGCTACCACCTGTGCTTGTCACATCCGATAAGGCTAGTCCATACCCCAGATTGCGAGTTCCGTAGACCTTGTGATACCTCATTCCGACCCCACAGATTGCTTTCCCGGAACGCTTATCTGGGGGTGGCGTCTCCAGTCTGCACTACGCAGGATAAGGATTATGCGCTTAAGCTTGTTGATCCATCATCTTATCAGTACTAGCGAGCTAGTATTTTGAGGTTTCCTAATCGGACCTCAGCTTTTGTCTGACTCGCTTAGACTGATTCGTTGATCAGCTTGTCGTGAAGCTTCACAGCTGAACAGGCTACGGACCTTCCGTGCGGAACTTCCGAAGATATCTCTTACCGTTCCGTTACCACTTTGGATGAGACCAATTGTCCAAGATAGCCTTCTGATCAAGCCAATAACGCGGGGTACATTATTTGATGTCATTGTTATTAGAGCATCGACCATTTACTGTCTATATATTGCTAGATCTTAACAGCGTCTAGATTTAACATCCTCCACATCCTTGTCACAGCCACCCAATCAACTTTCACCATGTACGCCGACATTTCAAAGCCTCCAGCTCCTCTTCCTCAAGCCAGCCCTGAATCAATTGGCGAAGGCATCACTCTTCTACCCCCGCTTTCACGTCGAGGTCATGGTCCTGGACTAGTCATCCTGCATCCAAACTCGGACAAGCACTTGGAGATAATTGAAGGTGTCCCTTCTGCACTCATAAAATGGGCCGAAGAAGGGTACGCAGTGGTTGAGATCCAAGCTTCAGCATTCGAGAGGGATGCGAGCGAGGTCCTCGGCGATGCGTTGAAGGCATTGAAGGGTTGTGATAAACTTGAAGCGGATAATGAGATTGGACTCATTGGTGAGCTTCTCTGGGTCAAAAGTGTTTAAATAGTACTAATATTCTGATCGCAGCTTACGATCCCCAGCTCTGGAATCTGGTAGCGGGGATAATTGACTCTGTTCCAAGCTTAGCAGGCGCAGTCATATACGCCAATGATTCTGATGAAGCCACCCTTCAGAAAGCCAACATACCAATCCTGCGTCATATAGCTGGTCGAACAGCTAAACTGGAGAGAAATAGCGGTGCCACAACATATTCCTACCCTAACGCCAAATCCCATCGGATGGCCACACCTTTCGTTGACGATTTCGATTACTGGGTAGAATCTCTATCTCATACAAGAAATTTGACCTTCCTCAAACCACTCACTGGAGGCCCATATTTCGATCTTGAGGCTATCTGGGACGAGCATACGTATTATGAGTTTGCCGACCGTTCTGTTGAGCATACTATGAGCACCATGGTAGACCAACCTTATGTTAATCACGTTCCCACAGTAAGTCCACAATGAATCAAATCCGAGTGAGACAGTCGCTAATGCAACACCAGCTTACAGGTGGCATTGGCCGCACGTCGTTGACCAAGTTTTATCGCGATAACTTTATTTTCCAAAATTCTGTAGATACAGAATTGGAGCTTATAAGCCGCACGATTGGTATAGATCGCGTGGTAGACGAGTTTATCTACAAGTTTACGCACAACAAGACCATCGACTGGCTGTAAGTATCCTTATAAAACCACCATTCCACAACCATGACTGACAAATACAGATTACCCGGTATTCCACCTACCTTCAAGAAAATGGAAGTCCCTTTTACAGCGGTGGTAAACATCCGCGGAGATCGTCTTTATCACGAACATATCGGGTGGGATCAAGGTACAGTTCTTGCACAGTTGGGTTTAATACCACAGTATTTGCCTTTCCCATTCCCGATTGAGGGACAGGATAAGGAAGCGAAATTTGAATACCGTGTTCCGGTGGTGGGGATCGAGACGGCTCAGAAGATGAGGGATCGTAATTCTGTTCCTTCGAATGAGTTATTTAGCTTTGAAGTTCGTAAAGTGTAGTCGAGATGAATTAAATGCAAGTTAGTTTGAATTGGAAACTTAGGAGTCAACCCATTCGACTTTTTTGCCCTTTCATCTCATTTCATTCAATCGTGGAATTCCACAAGACAAGTTTTCAGCTTTTCTGAAACCAAATATATTCCTCTGAAGAGAAGAAAAAGACATACTTTATTTTTTTCCCTCTCTATATCTTCTTATCTAATCTCATACTCCACATGGAATTTAACTCAAATTATCTAAATCAAGTCAATTCTCGTGTCTATAAATTCAATTCAAAGTCATCAAATTAATTCCCCGAGTAATGGCTACCCTAAACCATATCCGACACCTTCGGTGTGAATGGTGGAGGCATCAGACCCTGCTGCCGAGGAGCAGCGACGAGCCCCTTTACAACGTCAGCTTTTTGATTGGATGAATTTTCTAGTCATTGGCTAGCAGTTAAAATGGATCAACACAAGCGGCCCGGGAGGTACTTGTCTTTAGCCGGTATCGAGGGATGATAAGAAGTATCATTTTAGCTCATTATAGTACTGCCTATCTTGGTATAGCACACTCTACTACCCCGCATGGGTCCAAGCAACACCAGGAGATAACGATAGGCTAGGTTGACTACCGCGTATCGTCAACCTTTGCCACCGTGTTGCGCTCTTTCTCCTATCTCGCAATCTCACATTTGAGCCAGTCAGTGCCACTTATCCCCAATACATCTAACTTCTTACGACATCATTGCAGGGATTCATGCATTCTGGGAAAACCGTCATACTCATCGCGATCGTTGAGCATCATGGCCCAAGCACGAGAGTCGCGAGGCGTCAAAAAGGCAAACAACCAAACTGGAGAAACTGGAAAACGAAGGACGCCATACGCGTTAGTCGCGTGTGATGCGTGTCGACGCCGAAAGGGAAAATGTGATGGGCGACAACCGTGCAGATATTGCTCCGGTCGGAAGCAGGCCTGCAGCTATAGCACAAGCTTCGACACGGATGAATGGCAGGCCCCATCAATATCGAACATCACTGATCCTGCCCCTGTGAACAATACACAAGAGAGTGTACGCAGCGGGCCAGAAATGGCTTATCATACCAACCAAGCCGCTATCGTTGATATGCTTGCAAATCTTCAATCACAACTGAACAATCTTGCGTCTCAAGTCCAATCCTCAAATCAAGAACAAGCCAATCCACGACAAATAGTTATACCCGAGATCGTTCAGCCTCAGAATGCAGCACCTGCCACTGATCAAAGTGCCGAAGACATAAACGATGATCTTAGCTCAACCGCCCAGTCTTCTCGCACAGCTGCATCTCAAACATTCTACGGGCCGACATGTCCGGAGTACGCCCTAAACGTTGGGCAACTAAAATTACGGCGCAACAGTTATCATAGCTTACCTCTACACCAACGTCAGTTGCAACTTGCCAGCATCCATGAAGATGACGCTTCCGACGGGGCCGATGCAAATGATGGCCAAGATACACAATTCTCCCCGTCACCTCGGACCATCGAAAAAGGAGATCCAGCCATGCTGTTGACGTTCCGATCAATCATGGGCTTGCAAGAAGCTATCAAGCTCCTCTATATCTATCAGGAGGTTGTTGGCGAACTTCACCCTGTTGTTGATATCGATGCTCTTATCGTCCAGACTCAGTCATGGTATGCAGATGCTGGCGCTGGAGTATGGGATGTTATGGCAGCAAGCACAGGAGCCACTTCGTATGAGATGCTGCTGATAATTAATCTCTGTCTGGCTATCGCCCTTAGTGCAGATTCAAGACCGAGCAATTCAAACACCGAGAGGCTTCTTGTGGATAGCTTCCAAGGCGCTGTTAACGGGAAGCTCGCAGCACCTGCTAATAGTATCAAACATGCTAAAATAGTATTCTTAAAGGTAGGGAATACAACTTGATATCGTTCGTCAGATGACTAACGTAAGTTGACAGGGCTGGTATGATTACTTCCAAGAGATACCGCGCTCGGCTTGGCGAATGTGCGGCATTGCAGGCCGCATGTTGATGGAGCTTGGGCTACACAACTCAGAAGTTTTCAAGCACACATTGAGAACCGAGGCACAGCGCACAGAGGCCTGTACTTTGATAAGTAGTATTGTGATTCTTGATCGACAATGGAGTTATGCTACTGGCCTGCCGACGCATTTCCACGAAACGAGCTTTAGCTCAATATCAACTTCATCCGTGAGTAAAAAAAGCCAGTATCGTTTTATCTTCACACTAATGGAACGCAGGTCAAGAACCCGTATTTGAAGGCCATGCTCTCTTTCGTACTTATCAGCGACCGTTTCAGCGAACCAATATCTAAAGCCGCTAAAGGCGAGGGATACAATGACGAGAGCTCCTTCGAACTAATGAGCTTCCAAATCGAGCAGTGGAGAAAGAAAGCAGTTGGAAACTACTCTATTGCTCAGTGCCACACATGGCAAACGGATCCGTCAACTCGGCCGCCGACATGGGCGATACTACTTAACCTCCGCGCCGAGTCAGTGCGGAGTCAAATCCTCAAACCCTTCTTCTTTTCAGAGCTGGATATTGAAATCACCAAGAACCACGTCAGACCAGCGACTGAGCGCGTTTACGATATCATTCATGTGTTACACACACTCGATGCAACTACGGACCTCTATCGCAAGCAGCACCCTTTTTATCAGCACATACTAGCCTGTACGGCAGGACTAGCCTTTTTGCTTATGGCATTCATCAAACAGAACAGGGACATCATGCTGCCAAGCCTCACGCCAGATCTTGTAGAGTCACTTGGCGGTAGCTTCAGCATGTGCGTGGCTCTGACGACAAAGTATACCAGTCGATCACGTGCGGCACGACGACTCGCAAAGAGATTGATAGAGATGCGTCGAAATCTCCTGAGCTTGGGGATCCTTGACCCTACGAGTCCTGGGAGTCACGAAGGACTTGACAATGTTACAGAGTCTATAAGGAGGGCCAGTCTCTCCCAGCAGGTTCCCGAAGGTTTACAGCCGTTCTCGGAGTACTCGCCACCATTTGAAACGCAGGGTATAAACATGAGCTACGGGGTGGCTGGGACTGTTGTCACGGACACGGAGATGCAGATGGGGTGGGAGGACTCACTTCGTCTGCAATGGCCTATCGGTGATGTAAATCACATGTTCTCCGAAAGCATATTTTAGCGTTGATAGAGAGCTATCACAAAGGGGCATGATTCCGTTGCTGGAAGATCTTCAGTTGACTCGTGGTGCTTGAGTTCCGCTGTTGATAGCGGAAAAGGCCCTAGTGGTCGGGTGTGTCCGTTCTTTAGCCGCTTAGCTGGTGCGACATCCGCCTGACGGGCCGCAGACCTATTCAATGTTTGTCACGTTCATCGCTATCCGTATGTCGGATAGTACAATCTTCAAATTCTGTACTTCCGACGTTTCCCAGCTTTGCTGATAATGAATTGATAGCACGGTTCCGTGACTTGCTTTGGGCTGAAATGGTAGTAGTCTGGATTTGCCTGTGAGTAAATACCCGTTGTGAACTGGACGTTGGCTGGCATAGAAATCGACTTTATGTTTTGTATATTCGCTATGGAAGATAAAATCAGATACAGTAAACAACTAAGACTCATAGCTAATCAATCCATCAATCGTGCCCGCGTGAAGACCTCCAGTGATGGGGATATCCGCAGCAGTAGTATGCTTAGCCGCATCACTCAACAAGTAGATAACCGCCCCCGTGAGATCGTTCTGCGTGCTGAGTCGCTGATTAGGCGGCGCCATCCACATCTGCTCTCCCTCCCGCTTGCTCTTGTGCTCACGCACATTTCTCGTCATGTCAGAGTCAACAAAGCCAGGTGATATTGTGTTCACTCGGATATTCTTAGGCGCTAATTCCACCGCTAACGCTTTGGAGAGCATTAGGATACCGCCCTTGGAGGCGTTGTATGCTGCCATGCGGTAACCTGGTAAACCTATGTGGGCTGATTGGGAGGCTAGTAGCACCATGCTACCGCCTGTGCCTTGCTTGACCATTTGCCGCGCTGCAAGCTGGGCAACAAAGAATGTTCCTCTAACCTGTTTTGTGTCAATTTTTGTTACATACTTTCCAAGAAGAGACGGCTTACGTTGATATCTTGAATACGAGTAAACTCGTCCCAAGTCTGATCCAAGAAAGGCTTATCAATAGCGATGCCAGCAGCTGGAACCACACCATCAATAGACCCGAATTCCTCCAAGACCTTGTCAAACGCAGCATTGATACTAGCCTCAGAAGTGACGTCGGTAGGGATATACAAAGTCTTGGCGTTGAACTTCTCGCTCAGGGTGTTGAACTCGGCCACGGGCTGCTTTTGGATATCAAAAACAGCCACGTTTCCTCCCATCTCGCAAATGGCGCGGGTACATGCGAAACCAATACCCTGGGCACCGCCGGTGACGATGTAGTTCCGGCCACGGAGCTCGAACATGGGACGGACATCTTGTAAAGGTTCGGTTGCCATTTCGGGCAGTGTCAATTGAATCTGATAAATGAAGGGATCTTGGCGCAATTAGTTGAGAACAAGTGTCAATTGGGGATGAAAGATGAAGATATTTTGGTAGAATCAATTGCAGAATTATCTGTATTCCACTGAAAGTTGGTGGAATTAGTGCTTTGACTATCCATTCTTAGACTCTTTACTTATCTTCGTATGGAGTACGGATACCACATGAGGCGTCCGGAAGGTGGATCTAGGCCCACCTTCCGTAGTTCGGAACTGACCCCGGCCTTTCCAACACCAACATAGACTAAGACCGAGACGACTTAATGATCGATCATCGGATAGGGACATAGCGCATTTCTCCAAAATCTGGCCAAGGGACAAAGTGGCTGACTGCAGGTCTCGTGAGTCGTGAGCTAATCTTATTTATGCTTTAAAAGATTCAGTCACTGGCTTATCTACGCATGGGTTTTCAGAGTTGAGTAAAGCAGAATAGTTCATCCAATAGTCCAAAATGGCATCTCATCCTCCCGCTACATGCTGCACCGTCGCCAGCCTTCATGAGTAAGTATCTAATTCTTTGTTCCCATTGGAAATCGAACGTTACACTGACACGCGCAGAGGAACTCCCAAGGGCACAACTATACAAATCAAGGACAATGTCAACGCCTATCTAGCCAAGCCGTCTTCTGGCGAGTCTCAGCAAGCGGTTTTATACCTACCGGATATCTTTGGTATCTGGCAAAACAGCAAACTTATGGCTGATGCCTTCGCCGCACAGGGCTACCTCTGTCTGGTAGTTGATACTTTCAACGGCGATCCGGTGCCATTGGAGATGCCCGACGGTTTTGACCTTATGAAGTGGTTGAGTGAAGGCTCCGATGGCAATAATCCTCATACTATAGACGCCGTGGACCCTATAGTAGTTTCGGGGATAGAGTACCTCAAGAGTATTGGCGTAACACAGATCGCTGCAGTAGGATATTGTCTAGGTGCCAAGGTTATTCGCCTCGTCATATCCGATAACTCTTAACATACTGACTGACACAATTTCTAGCACCTTATTCGCCACTACAAGAGTGGCATTCAAGTCGGTTTTATCGCCCATCCTTCTTTTGTGGAGTCACAAGAGTTGGCTGCGATAACTGGGCCGCTATCGATTGCTGCTGCAGAGCTGGATGATCTTTTCACTGCTGAAAAGCGCCATGAGAGTGAGGCGATTCTGTCCAAGTCGAAGCAAGACTTTCAGATAAATCTTTTCTCTGGAGTCCACCATGGATTTGCGGTGAAAGGCGATTTGAATGACAAGAGGCAGTTATTTGCAAAAGATCAGGCTTTCGTTCAAGCAGTTACATGGTTCGGAAGACATCTCAATGGCACTTAGAGTTCTGATGTATTCCGGGATTTATATCAAAGAAAACTGCGCAACTCTGTTACCGTCTCTCTTCTACGTAGCCTACGCCTCTAAGTCTCCAGCAGCGAAGTTGCCTTCATTTATAGTTGTCAATGGGACCAAAGAGCCATCGCTTTCTCCGCAGGGCCCTAAGCACTGCGTATAGCCTTGCCGAATCCCGTCATGCTTTTCCGTACTACCATCATGATAATATCGCAAATATCCTCCAAATTACTGTTGCTGCCAATAAGCGTCCACGGGGCAATATAGTTGTACCCATCAATATTGACTGACACCAGTCGGAGCATCTCTCGCAGCCCTTCCGTGGAACATAGCCACTCTTGATCTTCCCAGTATTTGAGCTTGAGGTTACACCTTGAAAACTCGAGAAGGGTCGCCGCTGCGCCGGCTGCGATGACGGCCGAATAGATGGCACCTGAGACGTGTTGAGAGTCATGGCTATCGTCTTCCAGGCCAGGTCGTTCTACAGCTATGCCCAGTGTGGAGAAGTTGTAGTTTCCTTTCACAGGTACAGGGCTGACTCCACAGTCTTTTCCACGTCCATCAACCGCGTGTATACCAATGACGTACGGGCTGCTTGCCGGGTATGATCGCCGGCCTTCGAAGCTAGATGATTCAGCTGCAGTCATCAAAACTTTCCCTTGTCTGTAAGCCTTGTGGATTTTAAGCCTGAGATCCTTGTTTGTCGATGGTAGCCAGGGAGGAAGAACTATAATATCAGCATTCCAGGATTCTACTGCCCACTCAATAGCCTAGAGTAATTTGCGTTAGTTAAAGTTCGTGCACTGGTGCAACGTGGTACGGCTTTGACACACCTCGCAAATCGTCGAAGTAGCTTGATCTGGATCCACAGACGGTTCCGGGACTCTGGCAACACAAACCTCGGCTTGAGGTCCATATAGAAGTGCTAGGTCTGCCAGGATCGTGCTATGGTCGCAGAAATCAATTTCACTACCATCGTTGACCCAATCCTTCCAATGGAATCTTTCTGTGTCTCCTTTCCCTTTTGACTTGGGACCAGTTGGCTCAATGTTCGCCGTCAGAATGGCAATCTGTATGGCCTGCCGCCACGGTTGAATTTGCGAAGTATTTATACCCTTCTCAGTGCCAAGAGAACTCCGCATGAACGTGCTGTAATGAATCCAGTGATCTTTCGCAACTCGGATTTTACTTTCAATGATCAGCTCCGAGAGAATTGAATGGGGATCCAAAGACTTACGCTTCGTCAATGTTGAAAACACTGTAATCAGTTCTCAGCCTCGTACTGTCGTCATGAACTGCCATGCGTATCAGTTTGACGATGCCCACGTGTCGAGCATCTACTGCCCTTGATAAGGGCGTAAACCCAGCACTATCCAAGGCTTTGGCATCTGCTCCAACGTCAAGTAGAAGGCCTGCGATAGCTTCATGGCCTTGAGCTGCGGCATGAGATAATGCTGTTTGACCCTTGTTGTCCTGGGTATCCAGGTCTGTCAGCCCCCACTCCAGAAGTAACTGAACAACATTCCTATGTCCATTTGCCGTTGCCTCAATAAGGGGCGTTCTCCCAGTATCATCGCAACTACTCGTATCAGCGCCGTGGGCTAGTAAAAGCCCGACCACCACGTCGTGCCCGTTTGCTGCTGCTTGCCATAGGGGACTTCTGCCTTTTCCGTCTTGTAAATCTTCATCATCTTGCATCGTTTGGATTAGTTCGGTCACCATTGCCGCGTGACCGGCTCTCGCAGCATGCCATAGTGGTGTACGACTTGCTTTGAATTCTTCGAAAACCACGGTCGGCAGGAGACACGAAATAGCGTCGTCTCGAGACACCAATCCCGTTTCGAGCAGAATATCAACGAGGTCCGAGACAAGATGGCTCTCCAAGCGTGGGCCTGTTGGTGTTTCTCGGACGCTAACTTCCCCTGTGTCTTCCATTGTTTCTAGAAGGCTTTTCACACACAACCCGAACATCTCCTGCATACAGAGCGATAGAAAGGTAGACTCGGTTCGCAGAGTCCAGATTGACATGTCTTCCATATCTGCAGGAACAAGGGACGGTTCTCCTGAATACCATCCGAAAAGTTGTGTTGATGCCCCATTGGCGAGATACTGCGACACCGTTGAAGGAACAAATTTCTTCACGTTCTGATGCTCGACTGACTTCGAGACCCATATTGTGCGAGGATTCCAACTTGGATCCGGCCTCGAAATTCGGTTCTCGCGGGGCTTCGACTCTCCGGCCCAATATTGCCAGCCTAGCTCGCTGGGACTTTTATCCCAGCATAAGACCCTTTTGTAGGATGTTCTCCGAGGTTTCCTGGTATATTCCTGCCTTCGATGGTGATTGAGAGACCAACTCCATAATCCCAACACTGCCTCTAGTTCATGTCGACTTCCAATCTTCCACTGGTCGTCTCCATTCTTGACTAAAGAAAAAAGTTTGTAACTTTTCAATTCGGGACTTGAAAGATCAGTGGGCCCCAAGGGTTCCCGAATGCCGGAGGGGCGATAATATCTCCGATCATGTCCGAGCCCAATATAGCATTTAGCAGCTACTTTCATGTGACAAGCCAATTTCCATCTACTCTTTAACCTTGGTGAAGACATGAAAACTTTGGTGGTAGCTGACTGAATGGCAGAGGCAAGTTTGGTAGCTGTGCCTCGTACTTGGACATTTTCTGCCCCCCACTGGAGATAGAACATGCCACTTTCACCTTGTTTGGGGTCAGTGAGTTCCCCCAGTCGACGCCGATAAGCAACGATCTTTTCAACATCATCAAGACTGTCAGCCATATTGGGGGAACTGCTAGGCAAACATTCAAATACCCGTTCTCCAATATCCGACATACCATGGAGAACCCAAGAGTAGAAGACGTTGTTACGGAACACTTGAGCGTAAAGACCAAACGTACTCGGTTCTAAGCCTTTCTCGATGTTTTCCTTGCCCAGACGGAGGGCGAGCCAGTCAAGCTCGTAGTTTCGCTCCTCCATGAACGCCCAGCCAATTTGATTTCCTAAATCGTCTAAACGTCTCGCACGTAGGCCAGCCCTTGCGATAGTCATAACCAGAGCTGCTCCGAGCTGGGCCACTGAAACTGCTGAGTGGATACCGCGAAAACCAAAGAATTGCATGACAAACCCAAAGACAGTGATAAATACCGCGGCCCAGACGGCGACTTCTTTTTCTATTTCGTTATCCGTTCTATCTGATTTCGCATACTGTCTCAAAGTCCCTTGATGGATGTAGCAGAATGGCTCGTAAGTTTGATCTCCTCAAGTTTGGCGGGGTTGAAGCCAGCATATCGAAGAGCGTTGATGAGCATTTTTGTTCCTGCTGTAAGTTGTTTCCCTTGTTGATTCTCCCACAATTGCTGCGCAGAAGAATACACCCCCGCAAACAACAACAGTTCCAAAAATTGCCACAGGGCAAGCATATGCGAGCGGTGGTTTGTCGTCTTTATTCCATTGGAGAAGATACGTTACACAAGCGGCAAAGACTAGAACACCGCTCTGAAGAACAATTCCAAGTATCGCAACAACTTTGAACCACCTTTCATTAGGACGAACGATACCGACGTTGTGAGAGAGATTGGGAGGAAGATAGGTATTCGCGACAGCTTCATCTTTCTGGAGCGTCCATTCCTCCCTACCATTTTCCGTTTTGCAGTAGTCCTCAAAGATCGTTATGCCAGCTGTTCCGTGGGGGCTTTGAAACTCTCCAGCTGGAACGTCAGGATCGTAGACAAACTCCAAAATTTTGGGACGTCCGATGACACGTGCGATGCCGCCGTTATTGTAAAGTTCGCAGATATCGCGGCTCGTTGAAGATAGAACTTCTGCCTCGACATTGCCCCGGCCTTCCTTCGCCCTTCCGACAAAGGCACGCAACGACGGGGCTACCGAACACTCAAACGGCCGACACTACGGCTGTGATGACCCCGATCGGGGCCATGGCGAAGATGATGTAGTCAAGATAGGTTGTACTCTCGCTAAGGTACTGCTTGGTTACCTGCTCTCCAAAGAGCGAGATGATCGGGGCTAGATCGGTCGCGAAGTTGTTGGAGAAATCATCCCAAGAGTCCGCGGACACGCCGACCCCAAGACTAACAATGGCGATAATCAGAGATTGAAAATTTGGTTTCATTGTCGATGTCTTGATTTTGTGCTTTATGAGGGATTATTCAGGATGGTCGAAGAAAACTCCCCCTCAGCTGAGGAACAGAAATCAGGCTGAGGCATCCAAGGATCAGATTGGCTGAATCGACTGATAGACCATGACATAGCTTTTCTGCCTGCCGCATGCAGCCACGGCGTTATTTTGACGAATCGCTAACATTCTGGCTCGTGTATGCTTACTTGGTTGTTCGTATGTGACTACCTACATCGGAGGGTGAGCCAGTGCTAACAAGCCACGTACCTTATTCTCTGTACGCCAGCTGGCTTATCATCGCGGCATATTCAAGTACTAACTTGACACTACTGATCATATGGGGTATCCTAGAGTGAGTTCAAATCCTGATAACACAAACTTCACAGCTGACCATTTTAACTGAATAACTGTATTGTGTGAAGCTGGTATGTAAATATGTGTGTTCTTTGATGATTTTCATCTTACCACTAGTATGCAACAGTGAGCAGAATTCCTACAGGTAACCTAGCGTTGACTCGTGAGGCGTAACGAAGCCTTTCTGTCTTGGTTGATGGCTGGAACTAGGTTCTCTTTTCCCACCTATCGATCGATGTTAGTATATTCTCGGCGATTCAACACAACGTACTTACAGATCCAAGAATAACTTCCAAAGAATGGAGAATAGAATGCCCTGCAGGCCATTGGCCAAGATGCGGGTCTTGAGTCCTCGTCCCAGGAGGCCGAAAATGCCATCTTGGACGACGACAGCCCGTGCCGCTTCCGCTGGAAATAACGGGTTAGTAAATGAACGATCATAAATGACTGGGTGTGGTTGACGCTTACAGTATGAGATCTTGGTGTCATTGACCTGGCGATATGTCTTGACAACCCTCAGTGAGTTGGAAATAGAGTCCGATACGATCGAGGCGCAAAAGCCGATGAACGCTAGACGGAGAAGCCACCAGACAAGGGGGTGCCTTGGGGGCTCGGTGATGACCTCAGACAGATAGTTGTACTTTTGACTGTTAGCCATCCGTTTATTTTCTTCAGGTGATAACTAACCGTAGCAAACCAAGGATAGTGTCCTACAAACGTCGCAGCAGCGGTGGCAAAGGCACCCCACCACAGGCTGCCAATACCGTTTGCTTTTATTCGCCTTCTTAGGATGGCTGTTCCACGAGCGCCTTGGGCTTGGAGAGTAGTCTTCAAGGTGTCGACAGGCGTGAGAATCATTCGAAAGGCGGCAGCACTACGAAACAGATAAGCATTCGGCTACGGAGGATGGATTGACCAAGACTCACCAGAGAGAAGCAAAAATTGTCTTGATTGGCGAGGGGAGATCTTTGAGGTAAGGGTTTGATTGGAGCAAAGCAAGAATACCAGCGTTGGCTGCTGTGTCTCCGAATCTTGAAATGGGGCCTTATCATGGTTAGAATGAGACAGCAGGTCTAGAAATTGGAAGGCAAACCTTGAAACAAAGCAGGTGCAATACCCTGGTAATATCGTCGGATTCCACCGTCAGTGTAAAGCGTGCGTGTGGCGACTGTGAAGGACGTGCCATGGCGGTACTGATAGTTCATGATAGTTCGTAGAGGCTGGTTTTCCGTGTTAATGTCCCATTTTCACTGATTGATAATGTGGTTTCTTACCATGAGAAGCAGCACCTGCAACACCATTGCTGCTGCACCGCTGAGACCACCCCCAAGCGCTCTCTTGAGGGCTTTTTTAAGATCAAACTGAAATCATTAGTGAATCATTCTCTGGTAGGCGGCAATTGCTTACCTCTTTGCTATCCGAATCAACCCATCCTTTGATAAACACGGCAAGAATGGCTATAGCGAGCAAAGCCCAGAAAATCCGCCACGCGTACCAACTCTTCGGTCTCCTTTCCGGTGTCGGCTCCGGCTCGGCTTCGTTATCGGCCTCATCTCTCGCGGAGTCCGAAGGTTGCTCTGCAAGCAGCGGAGTCTGCTCTGTGCTCCTTTGCAGACTCTCTGGGTCAATCTGAGCAGCCATTATAATGATTGTTGAATAAACTCAGAATCCTCAACACTTGGAGAAGAAGAAAAACATGTTTATCTGGAGATTCTTTTGTTTGGGGGCAGCCCCCGCAATCGTCATTGATAAGCTGGGGTTCGCGTGCTTGAGGCAGCGATAGCGTGCGAATTAAGCGGGGGCACGCCATGAGCATTATTAATCCATCCGTCCACTTTATCTTTTCCTTGTGTGCTATTTAACCGGGGTGATTTCTCTGAACCTTGCATCTTGTAGCAGTCGAGATTGTAAAACCAAGCATCAGTTGTTTTTGTCTCGGAAACTGTTAAGAGACATTCAGTGCCTCTTATAACTTGCACTTGGACCAGTGCTTAGACTAACTATGTCTAATAATGGAACAAATCGCTAGCTCACCTATTGTGGCGTGCTGAAGCGATAGTGCTATGCATCTCCCCATGCTAATTCAACTATTGGCAAAATCCAAGACAGCTATTCGCCAATCCATCAGAGAAAGGTTATTATTGCAGAGAAGCCTGCAAGACGCCGGGTCTAGACCTGACGATTAAATATTGACTTCGCGTCGACTACTAAATGCATAGGTCCGCACTATCTTAACTCTTTTGCCATTTTCTACAAACTTGGGCATCATTCCCAAAATGCCGCCCAACACACACACCGGTGGCTTCGTCGCCGGAACAGTGGTAGAGACCATGACGGGGAAGGAGAGCATTGAGAACATCGGAGAGGGTTCTAGTGTCTTGACTCGTGCTGGTGAAGCACAACAGTGGGGGGTGAGAAGCGATGAGGTCGTCATGGTCCCAACCTCTGACTATTTATACTCTTTCAACGGGAGTGATCCCTTCTTCACCGCGGGACAACCTTTTTACACAACAACTGGTATTCGTGCTATTGATCCAGAATTTGCACGCCGGCAGAATCCCTGGCTGGATGTCGGTATACTAAAAATTGGACACGTTCTTCTGCGTCTCAACGGGACAAACACTACCTACAAACTTGAAGAGATCAGATCATTCATGAGCTCTCAGAGTCAGGGAGGCAATGTATATGGCCTACACTTTAGGGAGGGTTTGAGAAGCTATCACGCCAACGGCTATCTGGTGTCACTCAATTATCCTGAAATAACTGGAGCGTCTCTGTCGTATCAACTGCGAACCATGCCCGATGAGGACAAAGTCAAGGCTCTCCAAAGTCTCCAGGATCTCAAGCTGCTATTCGATCGATTTGGATCTGGGTGGATTATAGACCGCTTGGTAACGGGTGAGAGTTCTTCCAACTCCTAACGTCCTTAGAGGGCTGTGCAGGTCAGTCAGTCTCAGATGGGCTCGCAGGAAAACAACTAGATTATTCTTCACAACTGATGGCATATTCTTCCAATGCTATGATATTTAAACAAATCAGCTTCACACCACATGACAACGTATTGGATCTAAGTGATAGTATAGACGGTGATGTCTGGGATTCTGTAAACTATTTGTCCCCAACCAGGTCTGGCACCTGGTTCTGAACCTGCCGAGATTCCCTCTTAGTTGCGCTGTCTTTTGACCTTGCATCTTCGTATCTAATATCAACCTATCAAATTCGAAGGCATTAGAGACCATAACATGTCATCGCAGGGAAGGTTGACTTACATCGGTCGTTCGAAGGATACCATTATACGTCATAATCTCCTCCTCACTGCCATTGGGTGAATACCCGCGAATCTCAGTTTGTGTCCTGCTACGGTGCATGTCCTTGAGGTGAAACGACACAATCCCAGCTCCGCCATTGCCTCCTGTATGTGGAGTATTATACTTTCCAGCCTCATTGGTAGTCGGGCCTGAGAAAAGGCGAGGAAACATGCTTCGAAACAGTGGACGTAAGGTCGGCCCGCAACAAGCGATTATGGCCAAATTGACCTCGATGCTACTTAAGGTATCGGCAAGGGACTCTCTTGAGTCGTATCCTTCTTTATAGAACTTCTTATGCAGTTCAATTACCCGCAAGATGGCGACGATTGTCGCTCTTAGAGGGATTAGCCATATGCACTTCAATGATAGGCAGATACTCACATTCCACCCAGAAGAAATACCACAATTAGACCCATCTTCGCCGCAAAGCGCATCTTCAACCCTATGAAAATCCAAAACGGGACCAACAGCACAAGGAAATCTGTCACAATCGTGATAATCGCGCTGATTATATAAAACATTGGCCCGTCAATCTGTCGGCGTGGTTTCATGGATTGATCCCAAAATGCGGCGATAGGAATTGTTTGGCAAACAACCGTCAAGAATATTGCAATCATGAGGGCTATGTTAAAAGTATTCAGAGCGTAAATAGACCATCTGATACTGCGTCGATGGCCTCCGAGACGAAGTAGGAGAAAAAGAGCAGACGACTTGACAAGCGCTAGGATGGGGTTGTAAAGAACCTGCATGATCCAGTTGTAGAATAGGACAGGCTCAATGTCAAAGGACTCTGGAACATCTTCGGTCGAGAAACCTATGTATCCATATTTGAAGACTATTCATGATAAGGACTTGATCCACGGCGTAAGATCCATAGGTACTCACAGAAATAGTTTGGAATGACAAGGCCAATCGAAAACATCTATCGCTATCAGTCACTGCCTTGATTTGAATAGTCCGATAAGTCTACCATTGCGACAGTAACAAGCCAGTCATCTGCGGCAATATATCAGATACAAAGTTCATGGGCATATGTACGGAGTTGCTGAGAACTCACCAGTTCCAAGCTGCCTTTTACTACATCTGGCGTACATTCGGGCAGCCCACGTGATGAAAGCTAGCGAGGTCATAAGAAATATGATAGCAATAGCGCTTTGCTGGAGTGGTGTGGTTGGTAGCTGAGAAACTGGGACGTAACGAGGCCGGAGGCCCATTCTGGCCGGTGCAGAAACCTGCCGTTCTGTCATTCTAGAGACAGCAGTTTTTACTTGGCATCATTGAGGCCGCCGTTGGTTGTTCTAATTACTATATACATTAGAAGTCTCAGTGAATGACAGCCACTTCTTCAGCAGTTTCTCATTACCTAATCCTCTTTCTCGGGAGCAAAACAGCCGCCGGAGATGACCATGGGACTGCCTCATATTCGACCAGGATAAAATGCTTAAAGTAAGCAACGTCTGGTGAAAGGTCACTTGTTTACGATACGGCTTTGCCGGACTTATGTTTACCCCAGTCAATAGGTGGAGAAGGGTGTTGCTGTCAGGTTGTAGCCAACAGATGGTTGCATCAGGGGAAACCATCCGGACCGGGCCTCGCCTTTAAGCGAGCATCACTTTCTCCGGATTTTCACTTCCCGCTCTGGGTGTACTTGAGCCTAAATATACTAACCCGTACGTAATTCACCCGGTATACACAATCTTGGAAGATTCTCCTACTTCACACGCTACGATAATCCACAACCGCAAGAGTGTTTCTTCACGTCTCTTCCGAGTTCACGAACTGTTTTCTTTGTCAAAAATATTGGGTATTGATGTTGGATGTAGACAGGGGACCTACATTGGGAACTTCGCTTTTGTGCAGCTTCAGTGGCTCGGACCAATTGGCCAGCTAGATCCCTGATCACCCCTGAGACTTGGCATCACAGCAATTAGTAACCAACAACACCTCATAAGCTTTGTCGACAGCTCACGGATCTCATGGCTGGAAATGACAACCAAAGGTTGAGGATTCATTGCCCAGCCAATCCGGCCGAGTGAGCAGAATGATTTATGCCAACAAGCAAGCAACCAATGCGGCATTTCCACCTGACCTGATTTTGCTTGCATAAGGCCCACGGACAGAGTAGCACCTGTGTGTTACATACAGAAAATAACGCAATGCAGGAACCTGGACGATGTATTTCCAACCCATGGTACCCAGGGTCCTTTGGATGTTGGCTCCATCCATGCAGAATATGCGTTTCAGCATCTGCATTGCCGAAATGCGGCATCACCGACATGAACCACCGGCACAGTTCATCCACGTGGAACTCTTACATATAGCTCAATCTCTTCACATCAGCGTCTGCAATCAAGTCACATATTGTTTCGTGTGGTTACTCGCCCCTCTTCTTACACTTTCGTTCACGCCTCTGTGCCGCAGTAAATTCAGTGCAGCATGCAAATCACTCCTAGCCTGTTGGGCAGCCTACTCACCTTGCTGGCATCTCAGCAATGCATTGTTCAAGCCAGTCGCTCTCCAGGGGGTGATGAAGTGGGCGAGGTCGTGCAAGGAGATTACTTCTCTGAGGAAGCTTTTCAACTTACAGACGACTCACTCTCGACCCTCGATGACATTGATCCAGCACATGCGTCTCTCTTTTACCCTGAGAACACGTCCCAGCGTCGAAATATAGGTTCTCGTTCGTCGCGGAAATGCAAGACGTTCCCTGGAGACTCGCTTTGGCCCAGTACCACTGTCTGGCGGTTATTCGACCGGGTCACGGGAGGCGCTTTGATCAAGACTGTTCCCATCGCAGCTTCCTGTTACGATGATTATGGAGCCTATAACAAGTCTCATTGCAGCCATATTGTTGACCAATGGACCAATTCTTCTTTGCAGTCAGTCAACCCTTGCCGCGATTAAACTCGATGACTAACCTAGCAAAGCATTGCCGACCCATCATCTGTTATGTGGCCATTATATCAAGGCCGCACATGTCAACCTGGCATTAGCCCCGAGGGGAATTGCACCCTCGGTGGTTATCCTTCTTACGTTGTTGATGCGCAAAATGTTGCTCACTTGCAATTGGCTGTCAACTTTGCACAATCTACCAACCTCCGACTGGTGATCAAAAATACTGGCCATGACTTCAACGGGCGCTCGACTGGCGCTGGGGCACTGTCGATCTGGACTCATCGCTTCAAGGGTATCCAGTTCTTCAAAAGCTACAAGACCAAGTCTTACAACGGACCCGCGCTGAAGGTCGGAGCTGGTGTCATTGGCTCAGAGCTCTACGCAGCAGCCGATAAGTATGGTGTCACTGCCGTTGGAGGAGAGGGAATGAGTGTTGGTTTTGCCGGCGGATATTTGGCTGGTGGTGGACACTCGCCGATGTCTCCTCTGCACGGGATGGGTGCCGATCAGGTGAGACTCATATTTTGTGCCAACGTCAGACGACAACTAACCTAACATAGATCCTAAGCATTGACGTTGTCACGGCAGATGGTCGATTCGTCACCGCTAACGAAGAGAAGAACACTGACCTTTTCTGGGCTCTCAGAGGCGGTGGAGGAAGCACATATGGCGTGGTGACTTCGTATACCGTCAAGGCTTTCCCCAAGATCAAAGCTGCCGTGATGTCCTTTTCCTTTGGCACCAGCAAGACAGTCTCTCATGATGCATTCTGGGCCGCTGTCCGAGCTTACTGGAAGCTTGTTCCTACGTTCAACAAGGCGGGCAACTACGAGTACTGGGGTGTCTTTCATGGAGAAGGTGATGCGCTCATATTCTCCATGTTCCCTTGGTTTGCGCCCAACAATACCCTCGCCGAGCTGAAGACTCTAGTTGCACCTCTGTTCAAGACATGGAAGGGACTTGGCATCGAGTTTGATGTAACAGAGTCAGAGCATGACAACTTCTATGGTGCTTGGTCTGCTGGCTTTCCTCGTGAAGTTGTCGGTGGTGCAAAAACCAAGACAGCTGGTCGCCTATTTCCCAGGTAATAACCTCCCAAGGCCTGTTTCTGCTGTGACTAACGTGGTGCTTTATCTAGTGAGAACCTTGAGGATCCTGCCAAATTCAACAAGACCTTTGACGCGCTGAAGAGTCTTTCCGACAAGGGTGGACAGATTATTGGTTTTGGAATCACTGGTGGTCCGGGACCTTACCCAGACAACGCAGTGAACCCTGCTTGGCGAGATGCTGCCATGTGGGTGATCTCGGTTATTGACTTTCCTGAGGGTAGTTCTTGGGATGTGGTCGCTGAGAAGAGCAAGACGTTGACAAATGATTGGATGAAGCCCTGGAGAGAGGTAACTCCTGGCGGTGGTGCATATGCTTCTGAGGCGGACGTCACTGAACCTAACTTCCAGCAGTCGTTTTATGGTGCCGATAAGTACAAGAGGCTTCTTTCGATCAAGGACAAGGTAGATTCTAGTGGTCTTTTTTATGCACTTCAAGGAGTTGGCAGCGAGCGGTGGTATGTCAAGGACCAAGTAGATGGCGTGCCCACTCAAAATGGTCGCCTCTGCAGGGTGTAGGCATGAGTATGTCACGAAAGAGGGAACTCTAAGGAATGATCAAAATATATCTTCGAATTGTCAAAAGTCTAATCTAAATACAACAGCATGCTTGCAAAATCTCAAATGCTCAACCTCTCCATCTAGTAAAGCTTGAAAGCCGTGGGGCCCTTGTAGGCCTGGACCTCAGCGTTGGGCTGCTTGGACACCCAGAGCTCCTTGTTAGGGATGGAGTGCTTGGCGGTTGTGTTGCTGATGGGGCTGACGGGCTGGGAAACGGAGAAGGTCAGGCCCTTCTTACTGCGGACAATGTCGAATGTTCGAGAAGATTCCTCGCAAGTGGCTTCCTTGACGTTGGGGAGGAGACCGTTGTTGGACTGGACGAGGGCGGTGCATTGGACGGGGTGGCCCTCCCAGGACTCCATGGAGCCGGACTGGATAACCTTGAAAGAGTACCTTCGGATATGTTAGATGATGATGATAAGGCCAAGCAACGGATCGTAACTTACCTGCACATGGCGCTGTGGGGAATGCAGCCAGCAGAGAACTCGCGGACCTCGAAGACGGGGTAGGCGGCAGAAACTGCGGAAGCAGCGGCGAGAACGGTAGCGAAGAACTTCATGTTGATGGTGGTGAAGAGGAAAGTGTTGTGTTGGGTGGAAAAGGTTTGTAGAGTTGGTGTTGAAGCGTAAAGATGTTGTTGAGATATGGAGGAAGGATCAGAGGCATATCGATGTTTTTATAAATGTTCCGTCACCAAAACGCTCGAGCCATTACGCATTACCTCATTTGCCGATCCCTACAGATCGACCCTGAAATTGTTGTTGTTTGTGGGGAACACTGACGGTCACGATCTCAAAACCTCGTATTTCTACGTGCCGAGCGGAACTCGGCATTCCGGGGGTAACGGTAGATGATTGCTTGGCTGGGACAACGCTGCGCCTCAACAAAAGCCGGTATGAGCATCCAAATCGTAGAGCTGCGTGAGCTGTCTAGACTGTCTGGAATGGGAGGATAATTTTCATGCTACGTATGTTTTTAGTGATCTAGAACGATCGAGACGTCTGGACAATCCCGTAATTGAGGGTCCTGGGATATAAATAGCATCCCCCATGATAGGGTGCGCTTAGCCTGATGCAGACGGACAAAAGAACGGACCGAGGTTCTAGATGAGATGAATGATGTCACACAGAAACATTTTTGGCTGGGAGGGTCGCTTTGACGTTGCAAATGACATAACAATTTGCTTGGCAGTGGCTGGCTCCCTTGGACTATCAATACATAGAGAATGGATTTTCAAAATTATCCGTAATAGTATATCCCTTAGGAACCGAGATGCTCCCTTTTTAGGTATATGTGCAGATCTTGACCCAGTTTTGATTGGCAGTCTATCGATCCATCACACGTTGCCTCAAGGTGGCTTAACTATGAGAATAAAAGTCTTGATCGGCAGGATGCATTATCAAAGGTACTTATATCTTGGTGTGATCTGCTCTTTTAAAGATGTGTTGCTGATACGTGGCCTCTGATTGGATAGTGTAAAGGTGGAAAGTGAAATATTCATGCACAGTAGCTAAACTGCACTGCAATTTTAGCCCAATCGGCCACCCTAGAGTCCTGCACCAAATTTATGCAGGTATTCCTACAATAGTAAGAACTTTGGTCGTTTCCCGTCGATCTTAAAACCCAATACTCGTTTGAAAGTAGTTCATTTGCTTTCATACAATTAATCGAACAATCATTTAGGAAACACCATTCTCTTGAACAGGCATTCATTAACCGATTACTTTCGAGCGCCTTCGAAGGTATATCGCGTGTCGATGAGGACAATAATTTCCTTTTGTAATCAGAGCGCCCGTTCGCATCCGTCTCGTCTGTCTGCAATCTCGGCAATTGATTTCGTTCTCCGAATTGACACGATGCCCTGACTGAAAATTTCACGAGATGACTTTGCAAAAAGGCTATTTTATGAACGTACTTCCGAGGAGCGCTCCCAGTAAATCAAATCCAAGTCAAATTAAATCAGCAATTTTACTACTCAAATTGAATAAGATTCAGACCTTCATTTGTTTAACTTACTTACTGTAGGGTAAATTCTATTTCATATGTGGGAATTAATTTCTTCTTAAATAGAGACAGAAGGAGATAACTTATCTAATCTGATGTCTTATCGATAGTAGTATTGATAAGATTAGATCTACAGCCAATTCAATTTTAATCTTTCAAATCAAGTTAAATGTAACCTCTCTAAATCAAATTAGAGGGCCTTTAAATTGAATACGGAAGAATCGATTTAAAATTTAATTTATTGGGAGCGCTGCTACCAAGGCGTTGTCTTGGCAGATCCAGGATAACTACAGAAACGAAATTCTCCTGTTTGTTCAAAGGTGAGGAACCCGGTAGCATACTTCGATATTTCGGATGGAACGTTTCGTCGCGATTTAAGTGGAATAGGACGACTAAGACCCTAAGCCTTCTGGGTTTTTCTTTTCTTTTTCAAATTGGAATTCTTTTGCTCAGACCTGGTGTCAAATTCACTGAACTCATTTGACCTAGATTTTATATCAGTTACATTTTCTCAACAAACGTCTCCTAGGAACATGAGTGTAGGCTTGAAAGCAGATTTGCGATCTAATTATTCTTGGGTTTGTCTTGACTCCACAGGAAAAGGTCACATGAATGGCCTAGAAAACTTTTCCCTCGCTGTACCAAGTTCCTAGTAACCTCCATCATCGTCGTTGTACTCGGCGCCTTCCAGATCAGCTTCAGAATATTGGACTTGTTATAACCGTTGCAGCCACGATTCGCACTGCGTGTTCTTGTTGGCGGCGCGAAACAAGATTCTAACCGCTTCTTAAAGAAGTCTGATCATCCTCGAAGGGGTCCGATCTAGGAACTACAGTCTCGTCAGCCATGATCTTAGGGTCAGCCGCGATTCTGGCTGTCAGAGTCGTTTGCCTTGACTCCTTTGTTCTGGATCATTGACGTTGGAAAAGAAGGTTTGCACTTGGGTCAGTGTCATGCCCTCGCCATGACTATTAGAACCCGCCATTTGCACAGTTCTTGGAAGTCTCCACCCATTTTCGAAAGATACTCACGCTGCTCATGTTCGGTGGTCCTGTTCATCACCAACCTATCAACCTGGACAATGACCTCTTTGACCTTTGCTTTCACCTTAACTACCAGGTCTCTGGGATGGGGTCTGATCTGCTTCGCAAAACCTCGTTTGAATGGGGGCATGTATTGGCAATCTCTCCACACGAATTGTCTGACTTGAGCGAAAGTTTCTTAAAAAAACTCTTCATTTCTTCTGAATCATGGCCTCTCTGATTTTCCTATTCTGATATGGCTCTCAGTCTATGCCAGCTATATCTGGGGTTTCACTTGGTTTGATCACTGAAACGATCCATGAGTAGGCGGGGCGAGTTCTTGTCGAGATGAGTAAATATTGTGATCGTCCTTTCATTGTTAGGATCCACGTCAAAGCGTGCCACCTGAGAAGTAGCTGTTAGTATCGCCAATATCATAAATCCTTACATAATGAGAAGCACAATGTTGCGTGACTCCATCAAATGCTATCTTTCAACAACGGCTCTAGAATAGAACCACTACTAAAGCGAAAGAACTTACCTATTACATGTAAAATCAAGAAGGGTAAGTGAGACGTTGTATAGACTTATCCAAATATAAATACTTTAAACTATTGACAAGGTGAAGAACTATGTACATATTCAAGTAACCTATTCTCGATCCATATGCGTTGCTTACAAAGTCTTCTTGGCCCAGCCAACCTGCTGGTTACCACCATCGAAAACAACAAAAGCAGCCTTGAGGGCGATATCACCGAAGATGTTGATGCCAATGTCTTCGCTAGGCTGAATACCACCGAGGCAGGTGGAGGAACCGTCCTGGACAGGAGCATAGTTGATGTAAGAGCCGGGAATGGTGATGGTAACACCACCGACGGCAAAGCTGAAGTTGGGCAGCGTAGCAGAGCAGCTGAAGACGTATCCACCGTAAGTAGAACTATACTTAGCTCCGCTGACCTTGGCATAGTATGCGGAGTTGATGCTGGAAGGGAGGAGGAGGAGGGTGGTGCCGGTATCAGCGATACCGTCGATGGGGCTTTTGTTGAGGGCAGCAGAGCCAACGGCGTAGCCAGAAGCAGTGAAGTCCCAGAAACCCTGAGAAGAGTCCACGGGAGCGTATCCGATCTTGCCAGTGTAGGCTGTGCTATCGATGTAGCCAAAGTTGTAAGTACCAGGCTTCTGGTGCTTGAGATCGGCAGTGAAGACAGGGTTGCTGAGGGTAGACTTAGCGTTGTCGAAGAAGGTCTTCTGCTTGGTGGGCTTGACAGTGTTGATAGAACTGAAGCCTAGACCGAGAAGGCCATCGAGACCAGTCTCTTGCTCGAATTCATCAGAGACCTTCTGGGCAGACTCAACAGCTTGGGAGGCGACGGCCAGGCCACCAATAGAGACCTTGTCCTTGTAGACATCTCCAGAAGAGGTGCTTCCATCACCGTAGCTGATAGACCAAGTTGCACCAGAGAGCTTCTTGGCAGTGCTGCTCTTGGCAGGGTTGTACTCGTCGTGGCCGCTGCTACCAGAAGTCTCGGTGCTGAAGACCCAAAGGTCAGAAGAACCAGTGTCGAAATCCAAGTTCAAGGTCTGAGCAGGAGTACCGATTTGGACGGGTGTCAACCACTCGATGTCCTCATCAGAAGGGGTGGTGATGACAGTGCCGCTTTGGCGCTTGTGGTGAGGAGGTCGGATAGCCTTGACGGCCTTCTCGAGACCCTTGGGGAGAGGGACGCCGTACTTTTTGTAGACGTGGGCGAGGGCAAGAGGACCGTTCTTGATGAACTGGGGGTTCTTGACTTGCTCGACGGAGAAGTGCTTGTCCTGAGCAGCAGGTGCGCCAAGGGCGATGGAGGCAAAAGCCAAAGAGGCGGAGAGAAGAGCGTTGAGAGAAGGCATCTTGATATCGAGGGTTGGAGATAGAGAGAAGGATAGAGAGAAGGATAGAGAAGAATGTGAATGAGGATGATGTTCCAAACCTAAGACGAAGAGATCAGGACTATACTTATATACCTCTATCTGTCTAGATAGTCTATCTCTATCAGAATGACTCTCTCCATCTCGCGATTTCGTGATGCTTCATCTATCTTGCGCTGTCACCTCACTCGGCTCCAAACTTCCGTTCACCTTCCAAGAAGAGCCCTCAAACTTGACGTGATCAGTCCCTTTCAGCCGCGACGTACATGCCGAGCCTAGTGGCTTGGCTTGATCTGTCTATGCAGCCTCCCGCCCTTGGCATCTGCTTGTCCGCCTTGGCAGCCATCATTTCATCGTGGCAGTGGAGATCCCTAGCTGCCCAAACAAAGGATCTTTTTAATTATCGCGTGTATTATTGCGGGTGAAAGAGCGTCTAGTGATGAATCAGACCTAATCCCCGCGATGTGACCCCTGTCGCGTGTTAAGTACCTACCGAGAATGGATGCTACCGCCGACTATGTCCGGAGATTTCGGCATTGCTAAGGCTCTGAGAGGCAGTTGCATCGGGACTTCGGCAATGAGGCGAACGGAACGTTTGTATGCGGCATTCAGGGCAAGGATCTATCCGTCGACATTAAAGGAACTATTGATTGGTTTTATCATGTGAACTATGGAAGATCCTCTCAAGAGATGGTTAGTGACGATTACAATTGGTCAAAGCGGGCGGTTGCGATAAGCGTAATGAACAAGTTAAATTCCGCCATGCGGATACCCCTGCAGATCATGCCTTATCTACACTTAGCTTCACCATGAATATCCTGGAAGGTATTGCTTGTTTCGTCTTAGACACTATCGAGTCAGGTGCCAGGGTCGTCTGGACCATTCACAGGCCAGGTAATATGCAGATCATCTTCAGGACTTGGTCATTAGAGCGATTTAATTACAGGAATTCATTATTCTAGTTAAGCATATTGCTTAACCATCAGCTGACTTCCTTATCTTCCACCGCTAGTCTCAGTAGAATCTATAGGGAACTTCTGTGGAGACGTGTTCACTGGCAGGACTCGGAATAGAGCGTGCCGAGTTGCCTCTGAGATGTGCTGTCGTCCGACCTTTTGCAGGGATCTTGAGACTCCGACGCTTTGACATAGACGATGATAAGATTAGCGCGTAACAAAGTCCCTAAGGGCATGTTACAAGAGCACTGTAATCCAGTGATTTCTATTCAAGCTATGCTCGCTATAATTGTGACTCAGCCAATGAACACATAGTCTCTACCACCTCATTGTAGAACGCTCGTATCACCGACCCATCTTTCTGATCCAGATCGCCATTGAGGCAGCTTAGTGTAGCTTCTTGATACCCCGTGCCAACAAAGTGTGCCAACCTATCATTGACCCTGTCTATAACAACCTCGCGAAACTTATTCGGGCTTTCGCCATCCCGTCGTAGACTCCATGCCGAACGCCATAGACCAACCTCGACAAGCACAACCCCAAGGCTGTATAGGTCGAATCCTTTTCGGAATGACTCTCCGGGGATGCCTTGCGCGGATGGGTGGCGATACAAATTGAACCGTATGCTTTGTTCTGGCTTTTCAGTGGTTTCGTCGCTTGAATCTGGACGGGAGAATTCAAAGCCAACGAGATATGGCCGAGACCAGACCGGCTTTTTGTTTCTTATTGGAAACATGATATTATGGCTGCGAACACTTTTGTGAAGCCATCCTGAAGCATGTAAGATGGCCAGAGAAAGTGACAGCGTGTAGGCCATGCGATATCGATCTCCTAGACTGGGCAGTGTCTCTGGCGTTGGGAATTTTATCAATGATTGTAGCGACAGAAGATCTCCTTGCTCCGTAACACCAAGTGGATATTCGAAAACAAGGCCATAACGACTCTTCTCAACATCTTCAAACACTCCTAGACAATTGAGAGTCAGAAGTTCTTCCGGTTTCGACTCGGCGTGTAGAAGTCTTGCAATATTCTGTATTCTTCCTCTGAGTCTGATGCCCTTTTGTCCTTTCCAGCTCAAGTCATATCTTTTCCACTCGATAATCACGGGGACGTTGGAATCTATTGTGCCGAAACTTCTTAATCCCCCAGAGACTTCATCATCTTTGGTGATTTTGACCCTATCAGAATTGAGAGCAAGATCTGATGTTCCCGTGCTGTTCTTGAAAGCCGCAACTCTATCCTCCAGATCTTTGTCAAGATCATGGCCAAGTTGGCGAAAACTGAGAGCTCTTTGCAGGGTATCGAGTTGCAAGTCAAGTTGAGTTGCGATCCTATCGTTGAAGATTTCTTTTGAGTCCATGTCGATATGCTCTAGTGAGAGCACAGTCTGCGAAAGTTCCACATTCGGATCACGAGTCGGTAGTAAACGATATAGGTCGCTCAAAATCGAGCTAATCTGCGTCAACGTCTCACGATGTTCCGACGCGCCTCCAGTCGCCAGGGTGAAGCGCTCAAGTGCATGCCCCGGAATCGAAGCCTTACGGAGAGGCTCTAGTGACTCCAGTAGGCTCTTGACGGTTACTAAAGAGGCGAGTACGGCATCTTGGTGCCTTAAAAGAATTCGTTGTTTCTGAAGATCGGATCGCCTCGAAGTTGGTGCATCTAGCCAGTCTCTTTGCCACTGATCCAGCAGAGCTTCTTGCAGGATGAGCTCTGTACGAAGAAATCCAAGATATCCGTTGAGATCGCGAAGAGACTTCCAGAGTCCATAGAGTTTGGAGCAGGCTGTGAAGGCATCGATGAGGCCACCAAAAGCTCCGAGGCCCAGTCCGGCCAATCCGACTTGGAAGTCAGCCTGATTGCTCATAATTGATGAGTTCTGTTACTTCTCTATCGTCTATGGTGGTCGATTATTGGTATCCTGGATTACTGATACAGCAAGGTGAGACATCTATAAAATGATGGCATGAAATCAAGCTGCGGGGTCACGGATTTCCTTATTTCTGACTGGGTTAATTAATAATCCGGTCAGGCTGTGGGATGAGATCATGTGTCACCTCACGATGTTAGCCTCTGGTTTCTATAGATGGACTCTAATGAGGAGTATGCGATACTCATCCTCCAGCGATACCCCCAATGGAATTCTCATCAGCCTTTACCTTTAGAGTGAGGGACCGGGAGCATGGCCAACACACCAGCGTCAACACCCCTGTCGCTTCGCAAACCACCGGTACAAACTGTCCTCACTTTGCGGGATTTATGGCAGTATGCTTCGCTGAAGGCCACAATAATCTGGGTCTCCATCCCGTCATCACGAATACTACTCCGAACTTTCAAGATGCTTCCCTAGGAGGTGGATCATTCGATGTTCGAAAAGTGGACGTTTCTTCATTTCCGACTGGACTTGGAACCGATATCTTCATCAATCGCAAATATGTCGCCGTCAAGCATCCTCGAATACAAGATGACAACTCCGTGTCATTTGGGGATATTTCCCTAGAACTACAGATATTACGCCACCCTCCACTTCAAAAGAATGAGAATATTGTCGATTTGCTATCTGTGATGTATCATGACACAGGGAATGAGGAAGGAATCCGCATTCTCCCAGCTCTGGTTCTCGAATATGCTGAGCATGGAAGTCTCAAGGCTTTCCAAGAAGCTGGTTATGCAAGATCTATGGAGGAGAGACTGGGAATTGCCCTTGACACAGCGAGAGGTCTTGAGATCCTTCATCATTCCGGCATTGTACATGGGGATATCAAACCTTCCAATTTGCTTGTGTTTAAGCATCATACCCGCAAGTACATCGTCAAACTCTCTGACTTTGGTTTTGCCATGTCGGTGGAGGGAGGGCAACTAATTGGGAGTACCGAAGTCTACAGTGCACCTGAGGCCGACGGAGCTTCAGGACCAAGCCGATATCTACGTCAGCAGGATATCTACTCTTTCGGGTTAACCTTGTGGACCGTCTTTAGCGACGGCATCCCATACTATTCATCACTACCGGATGGAGAAAGGATTGAGAATCTAAGGAAGATCAAGAAGTCTAACCTGCTACCGAGCCTAGCTGCCTTCAATGTTCTCTACCGTCTGCGGAATGAGAGCTATCCACTGATGACTCTCGTCAAGGTTATCGTATACTCTACACAGCTGCAACCAGAAAAGCGATTCTCGAACATGTCCAAGATTATTGAACATCTTGAAATGACCGAATCCATCGTCAAGAATAGGAACGGGCATGATACTCCAGACTGCCAAGGCCTGAGAACGTCATCCAAGCTATTACTTAAACTGGCTTCAGAAGCCAAGCCTACAGAATCAGAAGAAGAACAATCTGAAAGACTTATGCTCACTGGTCTTGTAACAATATCATCAGTGTTCCTCAGCAAAGAGCTTGGGATTGTGGGATCTGAGATGACGCTGGACCCTGAGCAGTTCCGCAGCATCTTGGTCAAGTTCTTACCGAGAGCACATGAAAGATTCTACTCCTTCTTGGATGAGGAAGATATGCCACTTAAGAAACTATTGCAAGATATCTCGAAGGGAAGAATTGAGCGTGCTGTAGCAGAGCTCTTGGCTGGCCCTGCTAATTCTGGCGAAAATGGTGAATCGGGGCCAATTTCTGCCAGGACTGCCTGTCAGATGATCCTCGATTGCGCTGGCTTCCTAGACGAGCCTTCCAATCACGCTCCGGCCGCAAGGTATGTGATTCAACTGATTTGGCGCCAAAATATTAACCACACCACAGTGACACCTCGCCACCCATCCCGACACCATTGCATCTGATACGTGACGAAGACTTTATCCCAGACGTACGACTATCCTCATATCCCTTCAAGTATCAAGTACTTAAACTAATGATTCCAAGATCTCCAAAAGCTCCAACATCTTACAAAAGGCGCCGAAGCTTGTAAGAGTCGCACTAGCAGAGAGTTTAAAAAGTGTCTTCAATACTTCGAGTAATGAGAACGAGAAGGCTCATGCCGCCCTCAACCTTGCGTACGCCTACGTTGATGAAATTGGACTCGACTACGACTTGCAAATGGCTGCAGAGTATATCTTCCGGGCGGCGAGTCTAGGACTGGAAAAAGCCCGCACATTGTACATTTCCACATTCTCTCACGTTCCTGGCTCCGAGGCGCCAGACCAGGAAACCCTACGCACTTGGCTATTCGAATCAGCGCAAGCTGGAAGTCCCACCGCTCTTCGGAAATTGAAAGATGTGTCGTTAGCGGACTGGCAACATGTGACCCAAACGTCCCGAGATAAAGAACTAAACCTTCTGGGTGTGAGTCCCGACGTTTCTGGAGAGATGGTCTCCATGTTCAACAGCATGTCGTTGGACGACACAGATACTAGTCAAGTCCAAAGCGCACTTATCTGGAGCATTGTGCAAGACAAACCTGAAGTCACCTTATCCTGTCTAGATCGACAGCCTGGGTTGGCCGCGGTAGCACTGCCGAACGGCGAAACCCTTGTGTTAATGGCTGCTCGGCTCGGCCGCAGAAGCGTTCTAGAAACTATTTTAAACCACGCTGGTTGTGATAACGCTGCAGAGCTCACAGACGAAAGAGGTATAACGTCTCTCCACTGGCTGTGTTCATTCGCAGATGAGGATATTGAAGCCATGGCTTCTCTCCTTACCAGCAAGGGTACTGATCTTAATTCTCCTGCCTGCGCCATATCGTCGACTCAGTATGGAGTAAAAGTCCACGAAGAGAGTCTTTTGACATATACGCCTCTGCATTGGGCAGTAGTTCAAAATCGAGTGGCAGCGGTGGATGCTCTCATCAAACTAGGCGCCGATCCAAACTTTTGCATGGAGGCTGCAGACGGAGAGGAAGCAAATCTCACACCTCTGGAACTTGCATGCGGTTTCTGCCACTCGGAAATCGTAGCTCGTCTTCTGCGAGAGGATTCAGTCCGCCAAGTAGTTGATGCACCCACGCCGATGGTCAATGGTAAGGATGTGATGTACCGCCCTCTTTTCCACGTGGTACGCGGAGGCCCTCATTGGCGACGACTTGTTTTGTTGGGAGTTCACTTCGAGGAGGAGTCAAGAAAGACGATCCAAACTCTCATTGAGAATGGGGCGTCGACTGATGCAGTCTTGCAAGTTCACGATGTCAAAATGCCAGCTGTTTTTGCCACGGCTTACCATCAGTGCTCAGCAGACTTTATGGTATCTGGCCTGCAGCTGGGATTTGCAGACCAGATAAATGCGCGCTTTGGGGGAATCTCTAGCGGAGGGTCTGCTCTGTTTCTGGCTATCACACATGGCGATCGTGTTATGTTCAAGGCTCTACTTGATGCTGGAGCTAATGTCACTGGGGTGGACAATAGCGGGCTCAATCCACTGCACCGCGCTGCCAAGGAGACCGATGATGTTTATTTTGTCGAAAACCTTCTTGACAGAGGCCTACCGGTTGACCCCGCTGACCAGGAAACTATAAGTGCTTTCTGGGTGGCTGTCTGGACAGGTAACTTGACCATTGCAAGATATCTCTACGACCGGGGTGCAGATAGAGATCGAATTCCCACAGCGGTCAAGAGAAACATTCTAGGGGAGATGCTTTTCAGACACACCAGAAATGCGTTGGGGCGAATCAAATTCCTACTCAGTCTTCCAGACCGCGATGGATCTGATGGATTCATGGTTTCAATCGACGAGAACACGCGCTACTCACTACTCCACTTCGCCATTCCCTATATCTCAGAATTTGCTCAGGACAACGAAATTACTGGAATAATGATGGCCGAGATTCTGCGCAGGTACAACACCCCAGAACACCTCGACAACACATCAGGCCCACACGAGATGACAGCCCTCGCCATGGCTGCTGAAGTAGGAAACTACTTCGTTGCGAGGCGTCTACTCGAGTGCGGAGCAAATCCAAACATACCTGATCAGTATGGACGAACAGCGCTGGACCTTGTCCATAAGCGGTATTGCTTCCCAGAAACGTTCGTAGTTATGGGGAAGGTGGATAAGGAGGATGAGTTGGCTGTCTCCAGGGTGTTGAGGGCTGTGAATGAGAATACGAGTGAGTTGTTGGGACTTCTTTATTCGTACAAAGCAGAGGTTAGGAGTTGGAGACCACCGTCATGGTTGGAAGGTGACCCTGGGCATCGAACATTGGCTTGGGTTATGGAGCGTCTTCGTGAGGATGCTGATAGCTTAGAATGAGTGGATTTTCTATCGATAAGTCGTTTGTTGCTAGTACCTATGTTCGCTAGTATCAGTCATGTAGTAGACACTGAGTGGCACTGCAGTTCGTTCCACGATCCGACGTTGTATCACATAAGAGGTTAAGCACGAACAAACTGAGGGAATGATGACCAATTGCAAATGTACTATCTATCTATACGTATATAAAATCTGAACTATGTACAATCTATAGGTATGTATAGTTCATCCTCGCAATCAGCTGTTCGAGCAGGCGTTCTCATATGATGAGTACGGCGAGTTATCCCTCACTATATACACCTCCCCAACCAATATCAGACAGCCAACAGCCATTGAGATAGCAATAATTGGAAAGTTAACCCTTGCGAACTCGTGGCTTTTCACATGAATATGCTTCCGAGCAAGGATATCTCTCCAGAGAAGACCGGCTAGTGAGGCGCTGAACGCTGTGCTGAACGCGCCGTAGTTGACCCCAAGTGCCATTCCGTAGATGGTTCCCCAGTAGGTTCGGTCGCTGATAAGACTGGTATCTTGGCAGTTGATTTCTTTCCAGGCTTGGATGATACGTGATAGGAGGATGGTAGTGCCGATGTTAGTACCAGAGAACTAGATTGTCATTGTTAGTGACTGCTGCTCTCTTCGTCAAGGTGAGGGAACTTACGTTGGACAAGACACATGAGAGAAAGCCCATTCCACCTATGCTTCCTACTGTACCTGTTCGCTTTGACCAATGATACCAACCATATGCGAATACATTGACCCAACCTTTACTGACGAGCGCTTGAACGAGGACAAACATGGCAAATGCAAATGGCACGAGAGCAAACGGCAGATGGGCCATGACAGCCATGACTGTAGGAAACGTCTCCTGTAACCACTCGTAGCTTTTCTGTAGCGACCCATAAGCTTTCTTGGCTTCTGACAACAAATTCGCCTTATCCGCCGGGAGGTCTGATCTGTGCTGATTGGACTCGAGCTTCTCTGGTTCCATCTGGGGATTGGGCAATGTTGACATTGCATCGGGTTGTACAGAGTCGTTGGAATAAGTCCCCGAGTGGTTAATAGGCGACTCTGGCACTGAACCGGAGATGATAACGGGACTGTTGCCGGCAGTATTCGACAGGACTACTCGAGGAATGGCAGGTTGGGAGTTTGTATGGTTATCAGAGGCGGGGAGATCAGAGAGTGAAATGTCTTGCTGTCCTGTCTGTAAAGCAGTGCTGTAACCAATTGGCGACTGGCTTGTCTGATTGCCAATCGTAGTATCTGTCTCAGGCTCGGACTTAGTCTCCGAGATCAAACCTGCAGGGAAAGACCCTCCGTGTGCTCTTTCATAGCTTTCGTCCCTTTCAGCTCTCTCTGCTCGCGCCTCCATCATTTCGCGTCGATATGAAGCCGCTGTTTGACGTGTTTCGTGGCGATGAAGCCATCCGGATCCAAGGTCCCAGCATAACATGACAAAAGCAGCCGGAACAGTCACCCAGTAGACAGGATGCTCACCGCTACCTGTGCTCGCGGCATTCAGCGCCAAGACTGTGATAAGTGTAGCGGCCATGATGAGAGCACCGAAGGCTGCGCCCTTCTTGTCCAAGAAAGGGTTCATGATGTATGCGAGGGAGCGGGCCATGGCTTCTTCGTCTCCGCCTTCGGCTTCGCTTTGGACGTAAGGGATGTTGGGGTTGACAGGTTCTTGTCTTCGGACTTCCTCGGGCAGCTCATGCATCAGAATCCTAGAGGGGATCAATTTCTCGTCGGCGAATATGACGTAGAGAAGGAACGGGAAAAGGACCAGAGCTGTGACTACAACAGGAACTATCATGTTGGCGGTGTAGACGATGAACTTGATGTCGAAAGCTCCAGCGAGGACAAGATTTGTGGGATTCGAAGAGACAAGAATGGCCGAGGCTATGTTGGCAATTGCGAACTGGGAGAAGATCCAGGCTCTTGGACTTGTGATGTTGCTCGAGACCCGAGTCATGTAAGCGAGGAATGCTGTTCCGGAGAGAATGATGGGATCATTGCCGATGAAGCTTCCCAGCAGGAAGAAGAAGGAATACAGATAGAAGAACAGCTGGTGGCCGACCTTACCGCCCATGGATAACACCTTGAAGGCTAGCCAACGAATGATACCTGACGCATCGATGGAGATGGCGATGTAGGCCAAAGTGATGAAGAAGAGCATGATATCGATAGGGTGGATATTGTCGGCACCTATAGTGCCAGCATACACTTCTTGGCGGCCTATAGCGGAAATGGCTAGTAGGAAAAGGTCTGCTATCAGAGGCGCAGTGATGAAATTGAGCGGGAAAGTGAAGCGCACAAAGTACTTTGAGCAGTTCGGGTTGTTGTGAATAACGTCATGATGGGCGCTGGATGGGATGATGCGCAGCTTGGCTGCCAAACCCCATATCAAGTTGACGAGGGATTTTGGGATGTAGATGGGGAAATGGAAGGGCCACAAAACAAGGATATCTGTGGTCCAAGTGTTAGTGTATCTTCTGTGAATGGTAGGACAAGACGTACTAGCTATTACAAATACAATTAGAGTGACGATAGAGCGCCATTGTCGGATCTCACTCGTGTCCACGGCGTGGGCCATGGTGTTGTTGTGAAGGGATTCTCTCACTCGCTTTTACTGTAGAAAATGAAGCGGCACCCTTCTTCTCATTAATGAAAAGAAAAAGAAAACCTGACGACGCAAAGTGTGGGGCGTATTGGGAGTGGAGACGACAGTTTGAGCTGATCCAATGGTACAAGGGGGATGTGTCGTAGTGTCAGCATGTTTCAAGGCAATGGCCCGACAGTTAAAGCTTAGTTTAGGCTCTGAGAACCAAGGAAAGTTGGCGATGATTCGACATGATTTTGCGGTGAAGGTGATGGACATAAAGTTAAAAGAACGACTGCCAAGAAAAAAGAAGGAACCGAGATGTCTTCTAGAAGCACAAATTTCCCGATCTCCACGACAGGGGACATTTGCTGATGCCTAACCAAGCATGCAGCCCGACGTAAGGTAAGGGATATGATGAGGCGGCGCACCTTTCTAAGCCTATCACCGTCCTCTCCAGCGATTAGCTTTCGCCCGGTTGATTACCGAATGCTAGCGTTTGCAGGATGAACCTGTGGCTGTGTCGAGCGTCAGCTGAGGCCCCCAGAGGCAAAAGCAGCCGTTACCAGTCGAAAGCAGATGCCTACAGAGACAATGCAAGTCATCGATGCACTGCTAGTGACACTCTACTAGTAAGGGATAGCCTTGTTTCCGGGCAGGTATTAAAGAAGCCTCGAGGGGCTTTGCCCATCTCACTTTTCTCCACACGTGGTTGTTGTTAATTGATCTGGGGAAATTCAGCCTGCCAAGACCATGCTAGCAACACGTTAATATGCCCGCGCTTCTTGTCTCAGACGCCGTCGCCTCAGTGCTTCACGCGCGGAACGACACCGTTGATGCATTGCAGGTTATTTGTGCGTGGCCTGTCTCTGGGCAATACGGGACAGGTACACGCGTCCTGTAAGTGATTAGTGATCCAAAAAAGAGCCAATTGTAATTGGAACAATCTAACACCTATTCCCAGCTACTATGTTCTTATTGCGGCCTGTCTTGTTGCGCGGAGAGAAGACTGGCTTGTGAATCCTTGCTTGGCTGCCGCGTTGGTGCTCCCGGCTGTGGCTGCTATCCACGGTATTGTTTTAACGGCCATGCATAACCCTGGTAAGTTATACGAAAAACCACGTCATAATTCGGAAGCTAACGTGCCGGTAGATGCTGTTGATATGGATATTTTTGGGGCTTTTCAATTATGTGCAATTGGTATTTTGGCAGCTCCTGTGACGGTCATGCTGTCAAAGACCTATTTTAATGATCCTGGCCGGAATACCATCTTTCTCTGGACATTCTTGCTCCTAATAGGTATGTCGCATCTGCATCCACATTTCCACCTTTGCACTTTCTAACTCACTCGCAGGCTTACTGAGCATGACTATTGAGTTTTACCGGATCGAAACACATCCTTGCACAGTCAACGCTTCAGGGCACCCAGTTTCATCCAACGCAGCAGAGTTTCAGTACATCGAGGGGAACAACTGCAACCTGATCTGCTCAGTACAAGACGGTCCTTCTTCTCCCATGCGAGGCGGGTCTGCCAATAACATCTACGTTATTCCCGCACCGCACACGCTCACATTCGGCACGGCTACCCTCCTTGCTGCTGCATGCTGCATCCATGCCGTGCTGTGTCTGGTATCCATGTGGGATAGGGTACTTGAGATTAACTGGAGGAAACGTTTTGCTCGTAAGGATGACGATGTTGCGAGTGAAACAAGTGAGGACGGCGGTGCTAATACCGGCGTTATGAAAAAGGTGAATCAGACGATTGGGTTTTTTCTACGTATTCTCGCCATTCCTGTGTTTGGGGGCGCGGGGCTGGGGATTCTGATTGTTGGGGAGATTAATTTCTTCAGTCCTCAAGTCGATTATCAGACGGAGCCCATGGCCAATATCGGTGAGTTTACCAAGTTTCTAGGCTTTGATTATTTGCTCACTTGCTAACATCGTCAAGGCCAGTGGGCTCCAGTGGTGGGCACTGCAATGGCAATGATTGGATCGCTCTACTTGCTAATAGCCCGACATGCAGACGAAGCGGGCAGTCCATATCCAATGCATCATTGCAATTGCTCCCATTGTCATATCCAAGATGGTTCACACCTGAGTCAGACCTCCCACGACAGCAATCTCCCTTCCATAAGCCACCACGACACCACTTCAGCCGTTTCAGATACAGATATACGCATCAACAGGCAGCTATCTCCTACCACAGGCGCACTTGACCATCGCACTTCAATATCCTCACGGATGCGCGAGACATATATAGAAACCGCCCACACTCCCACGAGAAACCCCTACAGACAGAAGATCGAGAATGCCTTCTTTCGCTTCGGCGAAATGGTTGGCACCCGGCTCGTGATTTCATCACCGAGCCTAAAGACCGCGATCCACATCACGTTGACATCCCTATGATACCGGGAGAGGAGTTCCGTACTGATCGTGTCTCTGCGGTCGAGAGGGAGCGAAGTCAACACCATGAGGAAGAGCACTCTCCTGCCAGGTCAAGGCCAGGTAGTTTTATTGGCAGCGATGTGTCTGTGCGTACTGTTGGACGCTGCACGTCGATGCCCATACCACCGCCACCGCGAGCAGTGACGAGACCGAGATCAAGTACGAGTCCTAGAATAAGTTCACATTCTCCAAATCGTCGATTGAGTTAATAGCGGGTTATTGAATTGTGTTGTTGAATACACTTCTATTAGAATAGACTATTATAGTATGTAAATCACATCGCTCTAAATCATGCTTTTTATGCTTTTGTAACAGGCTCCGTCTCCTTTGTTGACGGTTCTGTAATTGCTGTGACCGTGACCTCGTGGCTATGTTCCAGTCCAGACAAAACAATCCAGGTTGGTACAATACATAAGATGGTGATACCGAAATTGAGACCAATGCTGACAAAGTGGTTGGCGTTACCCTCAGATTGCATCCTAATCATCGTTAGCATTTATTCAGTTTTGTGAGTTTGACGGTACTTACGCCCAAGCAACGGTTTGTCCCAGAGCCTCAAATCCTCGCAAAATACCGCAGTGATAAGACAATGACGACAGATCAGTGGTGTACTGTCCAATGAGCCAGTAGAGGAACTGCTGGAAGGCTTGACCCCCGAACTGCCAGAAGAAGATCAGAGTATACGCCTTTCCGAAACCTCCCTTGAACCAATCGAAAACAGGTGGCTCCTCCGCGTCGTAGAATTCTTTCTGCAGAATTGATGCCCAGATCCAGGTGCCAATGAGGATGAAAATAATAGCTGAGAACGCAATTCTAGCTCGTGTCTTGATAAAGATCGACTGACGATCCAAAAGAGCCGCAATTAGGAAAGAACTGATAATTCCGGCGAAGTTGGTAAAGAAGGACGAAAACGCGCGTGCTCGCACGGTGAAGTAGGTCGTCAACCAGGTACTCATGAAGCCGTTAAAGAAGTAGCTGATGAAGAAGGCTGGGATCAACAAGAGCATTCGCTTCGTGACTAGCAGCGACAGAACAGCCTTGAACTCGGCGAACCAAGTCGGTTGCTTGTGCACCACGACGAGAGTGCGGTCTTTTCGCTGGACTTTGTCTGCGGGACTCAGGAGGAGAGAGATGGGGAGGCCCAGACACATGATGACGATAAAGACGATGTAGGTAGCTGAGCTGACAGATCCTTTTGATGAGGTTTGCGCGTTGAGACCGAGGTTGATGGCGCCTCCGACGATGGGACCTGCTGCTTTGGCGGTTTGCCAGATGGCTAATAAAAGCTCAATTAGTCGATAGTCCAGCTTGAAAATTTCCAGGTATAAGACTTACCTAGATAGAAAGCACGATCTTGAGGACTTGGGTATCCGATGATAATCGCTGCCTCAGCCGCCCAAAAGAAACCAGCAGAGATACCACAAAGCGCACTACCGAACAACAAGAACCACGTCTTGGGCGCAACATTGTTCGTGTAGAGTCCAGCTCCGTAGATAGGATATCCTATCGCTCCCAAGGCAAGACCATATCGCAGGCCAATTCTGTTGTTAATAGCACCAGCCGCCATGCACACAGCGGCGAATAGGCCGTAGACTAGAGCGTTGGCGGCAGAAACGGCGTACGGCTCGGCTGCTCCTCCGGCGCCTAGACCACCGAGGGCATCCCACATTCCCGGCGCCGTGAAGGATACACCGCAGGCGACCGCAATCTGGAAGGGGATGGAGCGGAAGAAGGACGTTTTCGCGGGTGCTTCATGGTCTGGGCTGTAGACCGAGCCATCACGAGAGGAGGCCATTGTTGGGTACTGTATGCGAGCGCAAGCTTTGGAGACTCAAGAACTGGAGACGAACGGGAATAATATTGGTCTCGAGCTATTTATCTATGAAGAACCATGCCGCAATAAGTATTGCGTGCGATTGCGTGCTTGAGAGCAAGAGCTTCTCCCTGGCTTGATCAACGTTGAAACTGGACTAAAGGGGGACTAATGGAGATGGGTGAGAGACTAGTTTCCGGGAAGACCCATCGCCAATCTTGTTCCTGCAGTAAGATCTGTAGCCCTGTTGTCTTGGTACTGAGGAAGATCGACTATGCAGCAGATATAGGTTTCTGGATGACTAGCGTCTATGTCTTGTTTTCTGTTTGACTCTGCCCCAGACGAACCGCGAACATGACAGCAGAAATTGAAGTGAATCTGAGATCACACTGAATGATATTCACTCACCTACCGAGTATGGCCGAGTCGGGCAGAGTTTTCCACACGATATTACCTAACATGAATCGAAATAATTGGGGCTCGCCACTTGAAATGTGTTGAAGTGGATAAAGGAAAAAGATTGATCCCTGTAGCTCCCTCAATATTGGTGCTTGCATGATGAGTTCAGCATTCGTAATAAAGTTAGGAATAGCGTTTGAGATATATCAGACTGATTGCGACGGTCTATATCCGTAGGTTCAAGGTTGATGAGAACGTTGTTTGATAGAGATTGTAGAGGATTTTTGGAGTCCACTTTTTGTGTCGTTCGGCGAACCCGGAAACTTGTTTAGCGACCCGCATCCGGCGGCGCCACTCCCGGTAGCCGAGACCGTTTCGTCATTGTCAAGGCGTCGTTATCGATTGGGAGTCTATCTTATCGGATCGAACTATCACGAGATCAAACGTTGAATCTTGGTCTTGGCTGTATGCGTGCCTCAATCCTTCAACGGCTCAATCAGGATTTATAGACATATTCCGGATCGCTTTTGCCGATCAAGCATTGGCATTTGCACATGAGCCTCGGCAAGGGCAGTGTCCCAGCTGCACCCCTCTTTACACAAGATATTCCCTGCTTAGATACGAGGAGACGTTTGGGGATATAAGAAACGGGTATGAAGCGTTCACAGCACCATCAAGTTTGTATCGCTACGGCAAAGCACGTCTTTTGTGATCATGGTCGTCGACAACACCCAGCCAGAGGGTGAAAATCCCATCGTCAACTTCACAGTAGAATTCCTCGGAACCCAATCCTCGAGCAACAGCGCCAGCCGACGAGATCTAGGCTTCACCGGCCAACTCGGAGGCAAATGGTACGCTGTATACGGCGACGTCTTATGGTGCGATAGCGGTGTTACCGACCCAGCAGACGACACAGAAGGCTTTCACGGCATGGTGCGAAATGCTGTGTCTGCCTTGACCGATGACCCTCTTGTGGTAGAAGATCTACATCTGAACGATGATGAGCCGGTTCCTCACCAGAAACAGCTCATGCCGTTTAATGAGGAGTGGGGAGAGACTAATACCTATGGTTTCGGTGGTACGGGAATTGTTGAGACGGATCCTGACACTGCGACTGGTGTTCTGTACTACCTCGTTGTGAGTAGGCACTCAAAGCACAATATACCAAATACTCATTATTCATAGAACGCCGACGAGCACTACAAAGGCGCCGGTGTAGCCAAGATCGAACTAATCGACGACGTACCCACTGTAACCCAACGGTATGGCGACAACGGTTATTGGTGGGACGGAGATAATTATCCCAAGTACGGCGACGTTGCAACCTATCGAGACGTCAACAGCGAATACATTTACATCCTCGGACACCCCCCTAACAACATAACCGAGTTTCCCGATAAGTTGTATGTTTATATGGCTCGTGTACCAGCCAAAGATGCGTTTGATCTTGACAAGTATGAGTATTGGTGGGGTAGGGAGGAAGGCTGGAAAGATGAAGTGCTCAATACTTTCAATTGCGAGACAGCTGTGATGTGGGGCGTAGGACAAGGACAAATTGTGTACAACAATCACTTTGGGACGTATATCTACGTACACCTTGATCTATGTAAGTTACCATGTTTCGATTCCATGCACGTTACTGACAGCTACCCTGTAGCCGGAACTGTCTACCTCAAAACTGCCCCGAGCCCGGAAGGTCCGTGGACGGAAGGCAAGGAGATTTACAAGGATGAGCCCATTGATGGTGGGTTGGTCTATGCTGGGATAGCGTACCCTCATCTTGACGAGTCGGGGGAGACATTGACTATCGGCTTTACGAACAACAACTGGATTCGGGTCATCAAAGTTACATTTGAAGATTAAATATTCCTGAATTATCATAAATACTATTTATACATAGTTTTCTACAACGCTAAATAAATCATCGCATTACAGCTCATCTTCCTTTTCCGTGTTATTCTCACAAACGCCATCGAAATCTCCGTACTTCTTCAAACCCGCATCAACAATCTTCTTGAACTCGTCAAAAGGACAGCTAGCGCCTGGTCCGTTCTGGCAGAGCGGTAGAGGTCGAGGCGCGGTGTTGGCAATAAACCTGATGTACTCCGTCTTCTCAAGTGGATCATTCTTCTCAGGTCCCGGTCGTTCGCAAGTCATCTTCTCCATGCCAACGTGGCCGAGGAATGGAATCAGATCAGACATCTTCCACGCTCGCACGTGGTTGACATGAGTAGTGGGGAACTCATCGTATCCCTCGTGCGATGAGGAGTTGAAGATTCCCAGAGCGGTGGCGACGAAGGGTGGGACCTCGCGATGTGTGAAGTAGAAGAACAGGCGCTGCTCCTCGGGCCATCCGGATGATTCATGGCCAATGCGCTCAGAGTTCTTGCCAATCTTCTCAAAGAGGTCGGACTGCGAGTGCAACCAGGGGAAACCGAGGTAGTTGGATAGAGGGTTGAAAGGTCCGACCATGTGCGCGTACTTCATGTCCCAGGCGTATTCATACGAGAGCCACTCTGCGTCGGAGAACAAACCACAGATAGGCGACTTCTTTCCTTGGATGGCTGATTCGTAACCGCAGATCGACTGCAGGGCAAAGACATCCTTGGGATCGAGCTGATAGTCGTCAGGAGTGTGGGGGCGTAATCGATGGGAGACTCCCTTGCCGTAGTTGTCGACAAACTCCATCTGCTGCTTCGTGCCGGGGGATTTGGAGAACTTGGAGCACGCCTTGTGGGGAAGAAGAGCGCGTGTACCATTGTTCAATTCCTTCTTGTCGAAGCGAGTGATCTCGATGTCGCCGTCCCCGGGGAATGCTTGCAGGAAAGCTTTGGCAGTATCGTAGGTCCTGTCCTTGGTATCTGCGATGACGCGCTTGACAGACGAGGCGAGGTGCTTGTAGCGCTTGACGAGATGATGTCCGACCTTCTTAGCATCTTTCTTGCCCGAGGGCGTCACATCCTCGAGGTGATCCTCCTCAATTGGCGAATGCCACTTGTTCAGAAACTCCAGCGGTCCCGAGAAACCACCGCGGTGCTTCTCCAGCTTGAAGAGGAACGGCTTGATGTAATCCTCGTACTCGGCGTCGTTCGCGTAGATAGCAGCGTGGCGGATGAGGTACGACGCAGCAGTCACCGTGCAGCCCTCAGGCGGAGCATGCGACAAACCAAAGCCTACAGCATCGAAATAGGGCGAGATTCCAGGGAGGTGCAGGAGGGGATCGAAGCGGTAGCCCTGGGTGTGGTCGAAGGTGTCAATTGGCTGCTGGAGGACGGATGCAACGGTGATGGATGGAAGAACTGCAGCCGCAATGGCACGCAGACTAAGAGGCATTGCGTGAGTAGCAATTGGGACTAATACTGGGGCGCTTTTTTGATATATCGAGAAAGAACATTAATGCCCAAGGTTGCAGCGGACTTGAGCTGGGTATAGCAAAGGAAAAAAAACACAGGGCTGGGAGAGTCTATGACGTACGGGGACGTGATTGTGAAGCTTGATTCGACCCTAAGATAAGAATCAGGGCGGATAAGGAATTAAAATTAGGTGACCGAGGGCGGACGTTTGGTGCTAATTTCAGGTACACGTCATTTCAAGCCACTATTTCTAGAAGCCACCAAGACTAGAGCGACGATACATTTAAACAGAAATGTATTGAATGCACACTTATCTGGCGAATAGTCTTATACTTGTTATTTGAGCTCTTTGACCAAATTTTCAACAGAGGGGTCTTTCAAACTCCGTGTTTTATGCACGCTGCTATCCGATCGCAGTGACGATGAATGCCAGGTTTGCCGATCCATGCCCATCTCACAGGTTAACTCTAACTGCAAGCGACTTTTCGAGCTCATGAGTGATGAGTTTGAACATACCAGTAGATGGACTTGTAGGATGTCACTATCTTGATCTTAAACTAGACCATCCTTAGCCGTGCGAGCCAATTGGTCGTTGGCGAGGCAGAAACGGGGCACCTTGGCATCACACACGTCGCCAATCGTAAAGACATCTTCACGACTTGCAAGTTGCTTGGCATGAGAAAGAATAAGAAAGGTTTTATTTTCCTAAAAAAAGGTACAGATAATAAGTAAAATATCAACTTTTAATTTATGTGTATAGGAAGAATAGGTCTACTTAAACAGTTTGATACATCTCTACAAGACAGAAAAGAGATAAAATCATGATAAATGTAATATAACTAAGGGCTATTTTTATTATTAATATCATGGGGAGATTTGGAAAGCCTGGGCTTGATAAAGTTTTAGTTTAATCGAAAAAAAAGAAAAGAGTTATAACTAATTGTAAAACATAAGTACTCATTATCTATACATGATCGCTTTAATGCCATATCGCATCAAGCTTCTTCCTTAATCTATGTGTTGGCCAGCCAATACTCTTTCCAAACTCATCTATAAAGTTAAGCACCTCTTGCTGCTCTGTAGGGTTAGTTAACAAACAACCACCTACGATATTAGTAATCTCATTGAGATCAAATAAAACACACTTACGGAGTAATAACTCACATGTAAAAAGTATATGATGTACAGTAAACCCAGCACCGACCACAGAAGGGTTATGGATGCCGAGACCGATAGCGATACGAAGATCATTCGAGGCCGCTTTCTAGTATCTTCAGTTTAGCAATTAGGTTTGAATGAATATACCTTACTTACATCCGCGGCTACTCGATTCTCAATGGTTCCCAAACTGGAAACCCTTAGTCTCGGCTCAGAGATATGTAGCAGGATACGAGCCAGACAATAGTGTTGATATCCCATAACTGCGGATTATAAGTCATCGTCTTTCTTCCTTAGGCAGCTTGGAAAATACTAGCCTTGAGCAGGATTCATCATCCATACTGTGGGAAAAGCCGATTTAACCCCAGTAGAAGTAGTTTTCACATCAGAATAATAAGGATGATAATGTGCCGGTATAGAATCATGCCATCTCGCAACTTCCTCACCAAGCTGTGCCCACGTTGCGTAGTCGGGCTGTGCGCCTGGGTCAAAGCTTGTCGCTAATACCTGACAACAGAGGAGAATAACCCGATTGGCAAAGTCCTCGTCAGTCGTGTTTATGAATGATCTGGAACGTCTGTATTTGTTCAGATCTACTTGCATAGGCTCGTGTTTAATGAGAGATATGTGCAGGTTCTGTCGAAGCATTATCCAACTAGCTGCTTCGCTTAGACCGCCTTGGGCTATGAAGTCAGGAATGTCGTTCCAGAGTCGTGCGGACCCAGCAAGATGAGTTCCGGTATCGACATCTTCCAAGACATTAACAGACAAACTATAGTGATTCTGTTTGGACTGGCTTACCACACATCTCCTCGTATAAACGTAGTAGGACCGCAGCCGCTAAAAGATTTTCATCCAAAGATGACATTGGGTCGTCAAGGATGGGGATCAGGATACGTAAGGCATAGCTGTGATACTCTTCGCTACTTTCATCGTCAATACCAGTAATCAACACTTGGTGACGTGACGAGAAAGCTAGGATGGAGTATGCTAGGAGGGGAAGTTGGCGAGCTCTCTTTGGTACTTCACGGCCGAAGCGTTTCGAAGGATCACAGAGATCAATCTGTCACATAAGACGTTAAATACGTCTGTTTGCTAAATGGAAATGGCTTACTCTTGGTGCAAGTTCTTGGAGGTAATTCATCAAGAGAAAAGCTTCCCGTCGAGTTTTCAACGGGGAAGCGAATCCATGTGGGCTGCCGACAGAGTAGTCGGATAGGAAAGACTTGGGAGAAGACATGCTTGCTATAGGTTAATTTGAGCCCAGGCCAATTCGGATAAGAAAGACTTACTCAAAATCCTTGCTAGATTTAGACTCTGGCGAGTTATCTTCGAGGAATAGGGAGGGCGGTATAACCGCATCGTGGATTGGGGAATGCGCCATTGTGAGATGAAGGGATGAAAAGAAACGAGCTACGTATGGAGAGTGGATTAAGCTCACCATAGCTGGGGTAGGGATTCCACGAAGATCTCCCCACAAAGTCGTCGCTGAGGAAGCCGAGGACTTTCCGCATCCCCCATGTATGATCGAAATAGAGTTCGGTGTTTGTCTAGGATGGGATTTAGTGAGAGGACTTCCCCGCAAACAATGGCTCAAAGCGGTGGATTAGTTCCGGGACTAATCGTGTGGCCAGGGTTACTAGCCTCGGAACAAACACCCCAATTCTGGATGTCATTTCTTCGTTTACTCCAATGCATCAGCACTGATTGGATCCCCAATTCGTCACTCAATCCCAAGGTCAGAATCGATGTCATTGCGCTGCACAGATCAGTAATAGGAATATCGTTACCATTCATTTCGCAAGCCGTTATTCTCTTTAAGACAACCAGGCATTAACATTTCTTTCTGATCCACTTGGGGCCGGAGTTTCCTCCCTACCGAGACGAATGTAGGTATAAGTCTCCCACATGCCCCAACTTGTTCCCCCTCCCCGCTATTTCCATCTTGCTTTTCGCTTCCCCGGACGCCCACCCCAGACTGCATGACACGATATGGGACGGACCGGGCAGAGACTCTGGGGATGTAAGGTGAGCTAAGACTTGTACATATTCTTTGAACGTTTGGCTAATCCGTCACAGAATTGCCAGTTAAAGTGAGCTACGTCATACATGTATCTTAATCATGGCTGACATTAGGCCTGTCTTGCTAGACACCTGAAATGTAACCTACTCTCTTTCAGCTTATCTGCAATACCCCTTTGCTGACCCGATCTGCACTTTACAGGCGAAGATGAAAGGCCATGCGCCCAGTGCGTGAAGAGAAATATCTATTGCGACAGAGGTCTCAAAATCCGATTTCGCCACAGCAGCCTTGGCTCCACGTAAGTAATGGCAATGGCTTGCAACACAACTTGCCTACTAATAAAGCGAAAGAACAAAGGGGAAAAGACTGAAATTTCCATCTGACCAACGCTGGTGCAAGCTATTGAACCAAAAGATCGAGTTTGTGGATCAGACGTTAGACACTGTTCGATCATTCAACTCTTTGTCAGAGCCCGAAGCCGACCCCATCGATTACCCTTTTCCCTCCCTGGAAAGACAAGACGCAGATAAGTCACCATGTAACGATGGTGATACCCAACTCCAAGAGTCTAGCAATCTGGACCACACCACTTTGCCGTTCCACCAACATCCGGATCAATTACCCCAACTGGTGTTTGAGGAATACACACCCATTGCGACCGGACACATCGATAGTGACTGGTATAACACAGGATACACACCCCAGGGTACCTATGCCTCATACGGGGATAGACACCAACTAGGGCTACCCACTTGCACACTTAAGCAAAGTGAGGCAGAGCTGGTCCGTTACTTCTTTTCCGGTTTTAGCGATGCTTTCGATCTTGGAGATCCAGATCGGGCCTTCTCCAGTTGGTTGTCGACTCGAGTTCTACAATATCCTCGTCTTCTTGAGTCTGTCTTGACGACCGCCTCGAAGCACTGGGGCAAGGAGGTGATAAAGACAGCTTGCCTAGACCAAGAAGAACCATCTTCTGACCACACACAACGTCTGCCTGGCATTGATTCAATTACTGACTTCAGTCTCCGATACACTGATTCTGTTGCTGGCCTGTTATCGCGATTCAAGCATACCATGGAAAGTTAGTGTCTTTCCATCAATGTCTTTTACTGCTTGCCATCACGCACAGATTCGTGGTAATGTTACGAGAGGAGAATACTTTGTACTGACGGCGAGAGTGTTATAGCTAAAAGTTCGATCTCTAATCCTACCCTCGGACAAACGAGCACTATGGACGAACGGACAGAACCCTCTGAACAAGTGGACCTACCAGAAGCCGCATGGTGGGCGAGCTTGCGACTAGAGGTCTACTCAGCAGTCGTAACTCAGACGCCTTTCACACCGACATCGGATCATTTATACGCAGATAAGAGGTTTGTTCCTGTCGATGACAAAGACTGGGCAAACCTGATGCTTCTCCACCTGGCAGACATAATCCGGTACTGCTTCTCGGAAAGCAAAGACACCGACAACTATATCGAACTGCTGAAGGATCTTACTACATGGTCGAATTCCAAACCAGACTCTTTCGATCCGATATATACATGCAGCCACCCTGAGGGGCGGGCGCTTCCAGATGTTTGGGTGTACAATGAATCAGTCGCCGCTGGCTTGCAATATTACCATCTTGGTCGGATGCTTCTTATCTCTCACGATCCGCGTCTTCCTAAGATAGGACCTGCAAAGAAAAAAGAAATGAAGCGAATAGAGGTATGCAAATACGACCCTGCCGAGAAATCTCTCTAATATTGAGTAGCACGAGATGAAGAACGACGCCAAGTTAGTCTGCGCAATTGCCGAAGGCATGGGCGAAGACAATCCCACATACTTGTGCATTATATTCCAATCCCGAAATATTAACCATTATGCTCATGTATACTTAGGACTGCTTGCATGGCCATAGCCTTGGTCGGAGATCTTTTCGACAGCCGTGCTGAGCAAGATGCCCTCCTTGGCGTTCTTGACAATGCGACCGATCGCTTCGGATGGCCAACCTCTTACATGTATGGTTTGACCTATTTACACATGTTCACTATCTGAAAGCTGACCCTTCGTAGCCGAGACCATTTAAAAGAGGCATGGGGATGGGTTTAGCCAGGTCGAGGTAGCTGTAAAGTAGCATATTACGTGTCTTCACTCCACACAAGCCAAGTATTCATTCCACATGAGGTTCAGGCAGCTTTATTGGGCTTGTAGGTTTGAGATTTATTATCAGTACATGAGATATTCAAATTAACCATGTGGTCAAAACCCAATCGGAGAAGAGTAAAAAGAGACATGGACGAGGGGATCCAGAACGTGCCGTAAATGGTTCTCCATGGGGTATTCTAGAAGGCGTGCAGTAGCACCAAACTCAAACTGCCCTGAAGCGTGGACCTGTCACGACGATAAGCGCGTCTTGACAAATTTGGGGTATTTGTTCCGGCGACAAATGAGACCATCTATGTGCGCTTCGGAACAAGAACGCCAGAACGGGAAGAAGGTCGAGACTGTCAAAACCTACCTCTCAGGCTCTCACCACTGTTCCTCCCCATGATCTCAGGCTCTCAGCTGAGCCACAAGCCGGAGCACCATCCGATTTCTCCCCAGCGGCTGAACTAAGTGTCAACTCCATAGCGCTATGCTTCCTCGTTGATTAAAGGCTTGGCCGCTAGACTGGCCCTTCTCCCCACGGGGAAGTGGATCGCGGAGAAGCGGCATCATCCATGAACCTGATGTCCCCCCAGACTGACAAAGGAAAATAACTCCGGTCCAAGCCCACTCTTCCACTCCCAGGCTCTTAGACTCGGGATTTCAAGACTTAGATTCCTCGGCAGCCAATGCGGAGAAATGGGGTCATTCTCTGGGGAAGATGGCTCTTTGCATCGAGATATCGCGCGCAATTCCCAGGTTCTTAGCACTTCTCCGCAGGTAACCCCAGCTTTTGGTGACCCACCCCCAGAAAACAAGGTTTCTCGGAGCCACGAGAGAGGAGCAGGCCAATGAAACACTATCCAATTGTCGCATGAATCGTAAGTCCTTGTGAGACTATATATATGGCCTTGCGCGCTGGTTATGCATTGCGGAATTCTTCTCAACAAACCCATCTGCATCACAGCTTCCAACCTTACTGCTTCTCTTCCATATTGACGTTGAGCAACATGTCTGCCCACGACCATCACAAGTCCTCAATTGAGGGCCACACCATGGAAAAGTCAGCGTCCCCCAACTTCGACCATGTCGAAAAGTCTCACGGCACCGTTATCGAGTTTGACGACTCCATCGAAGATACAAAGCCCTCCAAATCAGTTTGGCTCATTACCTTTACCGTCGCCATGGGCGGCTTTTTGTTTGGTGGGTAACCTACACGCCTCTCCTTTGTGCTCTTCTAACGGTAGCCGTCAGGTTATGATACTGGTGTCATTTCAGCTGTTCTGGTAACCCTCGGCGACGACCTCGGCCACGAACTTAGTTCCCATGAACAAGAACTCATCACTTCAATCACTTCTGGCGGCGCTCTCATTGGCGCTCTGATGGCTGGTCTTCCAGCTGATAAATACGGTCGCAAGCTTGGAATCTACATCGGTTGCCTTCTCTTTCTCATCGGCTCTGTTGTCCAGGCTGCCGCATTCAATCTTGCCGCCATGACTGCTGGACGTCTTATCGTTGGATTCGGCGTCGGCTCAGCTGCAATGATCATTGTAAGTATTCCCTTTGACTGGTAGTCTTCTTGGTCTAATCTGTTTAGCCTCTCTACATTGGAGAACTTGCCCCAGCCAAGTATCGTGGTCGCATGATTGCCTTCGACAATCTCAGCGTTACACTCGGACAACTGGTTTCCTACGGTCTTGGAGCCGCCTTTACTGATGTCCCCCACGGCTGGAGATACATGATCGCCATAGGTGGCATTCCTCCTATCATCCTCGCTTTTCTTCTCCCTGGATGCCCGGAATCGCCTCGACAGCTTATTGCACACGGAAAGAGAGACGAGGCTGAGAAGTGCCTTCGACGAGTATACCCCGCTGCGACTGAGGAGCAGCTCAAGTCTAAGCTTGATCACCTTGTGTGGACCATTGAGGTCGAGTCTTCTGTTGTGGCCGGAAAGTCTCTCTGGTGGCAGTTCAAGCAACTTCACTGTGTGCCCTCCAACCTTCGGGCGCTTGTTACCGCTTGCACCGTCATGGCCAGTAAGTTTTCCAACATTCTTGTAGATTTGTACTTTTGTCGCTAACACTACCACAGTCTCTCAGCTCGGTGGTTTCAACACTCTTATGTACTATTCTGCGACCTTATTCTCCCTCGTCGGTTTCAACAAGCCCACTGCCGTTGCCATCGTTGTTGGTGCCACTAACTTCCTCTTCACATTTGTCAATTTGGTTGTTATCGACAAAGCCGGCCGCCGCATCATTCTGATAGTCACTGTGCTGGGCATGGTAAGATATTCTCAAATTCCCGGCAGAATCATAATACTAACATCTTATCAGTCTGTTAGCATGATCATCGCCGCCATCGCATTCCACTGGATTCCCATTTCCAAAGACCTTGTCCTCCAAGCCGATTCCGTCAACTGGGCTGGTATCGTCGTGCTTGTCACCATCATCTTTTACGTCGCCTTCTTCGCTAGTGGTGTCGCCACGATCGGGTGGGTTGGAACTGAACTCCTACCATTGGAAGTTCGCGCTCTTGGCACTATGATGAATACAGTCACATGCTGGGGCTGCAACATCATTATCGCCTCTACTTTCCTTTCCATGATGAAGAGTATGACACCCAGTGGCGCTTTCGGCTTCTACGCTGGCATCTGCTTCTTTGGCTGGATCTTTATTCTCTTCTTTTACCCTGAGGTTAAGAATCTTCCGCTTGAAGAAGTCAGAAAGGTCTTCGAAAATGGCTTTGATGTCAAGCTGGCCAAGCAGATGCAGCGCGATCTCAAGACCAACAGCCAGGCTACTTTGGTGTCCAAGGCTTAGATAGTGGAGTCTGCGTGTTGCATGCACGGGTATACTGTCTACTTCATACTATTAACCGAAATCTCCTTCATACGATAGTCTATATTACAGCAGAATTAAGAATGCCACAAGCTATTTCTACAAGATGACCACTATAGCCCACAAAGAGACACACATCATTGAGCATGTAATTATATTCATGACCTTTGTGGGTCATAATGAAAGCATGAAAGAATATGTGATAAAAAACAATCAACTGGCTTCTACTCTTCGTTCGCTTTAGCTTAGCCCGTAAATATTGCTCTCTTAAACTTCCTCTTGAACTACAATGATGTATACATACAATGATGTATCCACTCAGAATAAGCAAATAGCCACATAATTTCTAGACCATTCTGCATCCAGATTGTAACATATGTAATAAAGCTTCATTCACGAAAGCTGTATTCATTGTGTTGATTTCTGTAAATAACACATCTAACGCACCATTCAATGAAGTCTGATGAATAACATTTTCTCTTATTTGTAATCTTTGCTAAGTTCTTTTTTTCTGGCAAGGGAGTGTTGGAAAGGGTGTAGTCGTGAACATTTTGCTGCGAAATGGATGCGAGTATTAAAATGATACTGGTAGCAGACAAAAGTTCTGCCACCACCCACTATATGCCGGTCTTTGAAAACCATAAACTGACGGCAAAACTTATAGAAAAGGCTGTAGGCGACCGAGAAAAGGATGGAAGTGGCAGGGGAGGTATAACTAGATAGGGTATTTATGGTTTAATATATTGCTATTTAATAACAACAGTATTAATGTTGGGTCTGGCAGCGGTAGCACCCTTTGAAAAAGAGATTCAGTTGTCCTAATACAATCCACAGATATAATCAACAACAGAGGTCTCTGGAGACACAGACCGAAAAGAAGTAATAACTCAAATTCAATAAGGTTACCCGCTATATCTGATAACAACAGTATGACTTAGACTTGGGAACCAAAATGAACAATATTAATAGCAGACTGAGGTAATTATCCTATATTCTTGAAAGGTAATTTTTGGCTTTTGGTGTCCAATGTGACAGGTTTGAAATACAAGAATTGTCCCTCACGCTTAATCAATGACCATTGGTGTACCAGGCAGATGGAGTTAGTTGTCCAGACGAGGAAATTTTGGCCGGATCTACCAAGGCTTGAGAAGCAAGTCGAGTCTGCTCCACCACCTTAGCTTTCACCATGCCTTAGCACCTTACTCTTATTCCTATTTGAACTGGCAAGGCAACATTCAGAGCTCGTGGGGTAGATCCACGCGGGGTAAAATTATGGGGAGCGGAGAAAAGTGCCCAATCTGGCAAATCTCTCCATCACGATTGAATTTGGCAATGATTGATTAGTCCATCTACCATCGTAGAAACTGCCATCCATGTATAAGAAAGCTGTTTTGTCTCCGTCGTGGTCATGGTTTATTCGAACAGCTTTATAAAAACTAAGCTCACTTACTTCCTTCACTTGCTTTATTAGACCTTGGTTATCAAGCAACCGTCTCATCTGATCAAGATTTTCAACAATGTCGGCCTCCGTTGCCACCCTTGGCTCTGTGCCTTATGCAACTGCAGTTGGTGCAGGTCTATTCATCTACTTCTTCCTTTATCCTTTAATCATCTACCTCAAAGACACCAAGGGTAAGATCTATTTTCTGGATAGCGAACTATCAACATAGTCATACTAACTCCATCCAGGTCTTCGACGTTTCCCCAACATGTCCGCATTTTCCGGCATGTCTTATCTTCCTTTCATGATTCTCGCTCATGGCGGCGCACGATCGACCCACCTCTCGAAACTACACAAGAAGGAGCCTATAATCAGAACAGGGCCGAATACACTGTCCTTTGCCGGTGGTCAAGCGATAAAAGACATTTATGGTCATGGAACGCCCTGTACAAAGGATGGATCATACATAGTAGGAGCCGGAACTCACTTTCATCTAGCCGACGTCGTTGACAAATCCGATCACGCTCGCAAGAGAAAGGTTTTGTCATCTGCCTACGCCCTCAAGAATCTCGAAGGTTGGGAGTACAAGGTTGCGGACAAGGTGCAGAAAATGATCAACCACTTCGACAAGGTCTGCACTACTCCTCTTGCCAAAGGTGCCAGGTTTCCTGATCCTAAAGACGTCAATCTCGACTTCCGTGCCTGGTCCAACTTTTTCTCCCTCGACGCTATCGCCGATATTGGCCTTTCTGAGACACTTGGTCTCCTTGACCGAGGTCACGATCGTGTGGAAGCCCAGGAGACTTGCGGCAAGGTCTATGAAACCAACTTGAGAGAGTGCCTTTATCCCACCGCACGGAAGCAATCTTATCTTATTTGGACCTATGACTACTATAATTTGCTTAACAAGATTTCCAACATCATTCCTTTCTACCGAAGGATGTCCGAGTCAGCCAAGGGTTGGGATGGTATCGTGTTACGACGATCTCAACTCCGATTAGATCGATACAATAAAGGAGAGAAACTCGACGACTTCTTCCAGGCTCTCATGGAGGACAGGAATGGTACCCCACATGGTCTTGAATGGGGCGAAGTTGTTGCCGAGATTAACATTATGATGAACGCCGGAAGTGTCACCACTGCCATTGCCTTGGCCAATATTCTTTACCAGTTGCTGCTTAACCCCAGAGCAATGGAGCTCCTGCGACAAGAACTCGACTCAGCCCTCGAACCCGACGAGGTGGTTGCTCCCTATGACAAGGTCAAACACCTTCCCTACCTCCGTGCTTGTCTCGATGAGTCGCTTCGCCTCTGGCCGCCGACTCCTCAAGGCCTTGGTCGACAAACCCCTCCTGAAGGCTCAACCATTATGGGCCAGTATATTCCTGGCAACACAAGTGTTAGTGTGTCGGCTCTTGTCGCGCATCGCGACGAGAGCATTTATCCCGAGGCAGAAAAATTCATTCCTGAACGATTCTTGGGCGAGAAGGGCAAAGAACTCCAGTCCCACTTCATCACTTTCTCCGCTGGCGCTCGGGGGTGTATTGGGCGGAATATTTCCTATCTTGAACAGGCCGTGTGCCTTGCATCGGTAGTTCACCGTTATGACTTTGCCCTACCAGCAGGGTTTGAGCTGAAGAGAGAGGAGACGATGAATCACATCCTGGGGCCCATGCCTGTCAAGGTGTGGCGAAGGAATTTAGATTGATCATTTGATAGTCAAAAGTTGGTCTGCATTTTTAGTTATATAACAATAGAAATAAACTAAGTGCAAGTGAATTAATGATTTAACTAAGTGTGTTTCCATCTGAGCAAACGGTTTATGTATACTTCAGAATAGACTATCTCCCTTGTTGCGACATATTGCTAGTAGTATCTTGCCAGTGGTCATTCCTTACATTAACTCGTAGGTAAAATATTTGAAGCATCATACAGGCAAACCTGATGTTCTCCAGACATTCACGCTGACAGAAAAAGGAGACTGTAATAATAATACAGTAGATATAGGCGTCAATAGCGGGGATTTTAACACAGCTCAAGCCTGCTATTATTCGAGGGAAGTGTCTCCTAGTTTGACAATTGGTTGACCTCCTTGCTTCTAGGCAGATCAGGCAGTAAAGGATGGAAGTTATATCCGGATTATATAGTTAACAAGCACGCATGGCATAAACAAAATCGGCGATCTGTACTTTCTGGCTCTAGTCAGTGTAGCCCTGACCTTAGACTTGTCATCAATACTACCCTATGTGAATTGATTTTGGTCAATGAGCTCCAGAGCTAGGCCATGTGCGGCTGGGAGATCTACAGCTTGGGGATCACCAGTCCAGCTCAGTGCCAATCACGTGTTACCGGAAATATCGACGTCGATTCATAAGATCATCCTAGCAATACCTGAAGGATGGCTGGATGGATCAATAGTTAACGACATAATTCAAGGGAACAGTGGGGGAATGGTCGACTGCTCGGAACTTGGCAAATGCAATGCAACCATCTCAGCCGACCCCAACCCCCAAAGCAACCTCAGATCTGAGGCCCAGACAAGGCTGGGGCGATGAGTTTGCCTTTTGAGTGATGAACTGATAGATAATAGCACGTGCCAAGACCTCGGGTAACTGAGGTCTGATCACAAGGACACGGACACGGCGAGCAGCCTGTGAAACGAGCTTTTGTCAAAAGCGAGCTCGATGCGGCAGGTAAATTAGCTACCCAGTGCCCCCAAATTGCATCATTGGGGGGCTGGGAAATCATACTACACTCATGCATATCAGCAAGGAGACGCAATTACAGAAGCAGGTCTCTTCGAGTGATGGTTCTACCCTATCCACATGATTGTTTCATAGGGCATGACAACCAACATACAGTCACACTGAATAAAGAACTCACTAAGACCCTAGTTCGCCAACCTTGATCTTTAACCGTAATTGCACGGAACATCACTTTCCACCAGTAGAACACAAGCTTCGCAACGGCACGATCCCTTCGTGCAGATCCGGAGTCCTTGTCGTGGAGCTTATTGGTGCTTATTATTGACCCCGACCAGGGTTCCCCGCATAGACCCCCCAAGACGCTGTAGCTATATGCAAGCCTGTGATGTATGAGGGAAAAGTTGAAGATATTGTTGAGTACATATAGCTCGGTCGAAAACATGTCCTGAGCCATTGGTACTCCAGTTCCGCTTCTTTCATCTTGTCTTTATTTCACCGTCAAGATGAAGTTCTCGTCGGCTCTTCTCTGCGTTTTCGCGACCCTCTCTGTGGCTTTCCCTTCTGACTACCTCAAGGTTGCATCTTGGGGCGTTGAAGGTTATGCTAAGGATAACCCCATTGGAATCACCACCGGTGGCAAGGGCGGAAAGACCGTCGTTGTGTCGACTGAGGCGGAGCTCGTTGCTGCTGTCAACGGCACCAAGCCTAAGATTGTGAAGCTAAAGGGCAAGGTCACTCTCTCTGCCCGTCTCAAAGTTGGCTCCAACACCTCTCTCATTGGTGTTGGACTCTCGGCGCACATCACTGGTAAGGGTGTTGATGTCTTCAATGGCGACAATGTCATTCTGCAGAATCTGAAGATCACCCAAATTCTGGACAACGACTGCATCACCATTCGAAACAGCACTCGCGTCTGGGTCGATCACAACGAGTTCTCCTCCGACATCAACCAGGGCCCCGACCACTACGTAAGTACAGAGGTTGTTACCTTATAGAGTTCCATAGCTAACCAAAACAACCAGGATGGACAAGTCGATATCATTCGCGCCTCTGACTGGGTAACCGTCTCATGGAACTACTTCCACGACCACTGGAAGTCCTCTCTCGTGGGTAACGACGCTACATTCCGCGATCTTGACTACGGACACCTCCACGTTACGTACCACCACAACTATTGGAGAAACATGGGTACTCGTGGCCCTGCTGGCCGATTTGGCCACCAGCATATCTACAACAACCTTTACGAAGACTTCCTGTACCAAGCCATTCACAGCCGATCTGATAACCAGGTATGTAGCGTCTTGACATCAGTCGAGGTCATGACAGCTAAGAAATATAGGTTCTTGTCGAGGGCAATGTCTTCCGCGGTAACACCAGTGAGGCCCTCAGCACCTATGGCCTGGTCATCCCCATGGACTCTCCCAACACCTGCGTTTGTGGTGACGAGGAACTTGATGGTTTCGCAAACCTCGGAGCTAGTACGTACACTCGAAATCATTGTCTTGCTGGAGTGCTAATCAAGAAACAGAGAACGACTGGGGCAAGGCTGGAGTAAACATTACACAAAAAGGAGACTTCTACAAGGCTGATTACAAGTTCAAGTTGACTCCTCTCAAGCTTGTTCCAGCTGTGGCTAAGCTTGGTGCTGGTGTTGGTAGAATCTGGTAGACGATGAAACAGAAGGGCTTTTGGAAGAGTAGATTAGGTTCCTTCAAGGACTTGAGTATGGCTCTCCCAGGCTCCATGTATAGAAAACAAATAATAGTATGGAATACTACCAAGAGTTGTAGTCTACTCAAATACCGAGATTTAGGTCCGAGTTCGTCCAAAGGTATACTATGAAAAGGAATTATTCTGTCTACAAGTTCACTGAGTGCCCGCCGTTCAACTCTCTCCATCATCCATGGGACCAAATATGGACCAGCCCGCAAACATAGAAGACGATCAATCAGCTCTCTCTAAAGCTCCCAGTCGCCTCTGACACCTTCTTTTGAGAGTAAGAACATACTCGACCTACGCCCAAGTTACACTACATAGGCGACAATGCTTAGATCGGGTCGCCTTGCTACGTCGGAACCGCCGCCTATGTTGTTCAGCTGACGGCTGTTCCGCCTCCATCCACAACCCACGGTCAACTAGTAACGGAACTAATCTCTATGTGGATTCATAGACCTTTTACGACTATAACCCAGAACAGGCGGTGGTCCCTTCAACTCCATGTACGCGGACCGAGGGATTTACCCCAGCTTCTTTGCAGCCGATTAGAGTGCGGGGAGAAAGTCCGGGGAAGCTACCTGCGGAATTAATACCGGACGCATACTATACCGCGATGGAGTATATAAAGATAAATGAAACGTCGTTAAATCTCAATGCCCGCAAACACAGCTTCTTTGGAGTCTCATCTTCTATCTCCTCCATCGCATGAAACTTACCATTATGGCTACTTTAAAGTCCCTCGTCTGCCTCGCTGCAGTCTCGGCTGTCCGCGCTACTATCAGCCCCGGTTCCCTCAACACCATATCTACAGCAGTAGACGTCAACAGCCAGGCCGGTTGGTGGAACCCTCTCGATGAGTTCGGTGGCTATGACTGGTTCGCGTATTTGCGAAACCCTCCAAGCGGCAGCACAGCCAACAACAATGTCATGATTGCCCGGCGCTCCATCTCGGATGGTACAATCACACGAGACTGTGTCAAGAGATCTGATGGCGAATGTGCGATCTTTGCAGATGATTTGGGACACAACACACCAAGCATCAGCGTTGATGGAGATGGCTACGTGCATGTGTTCACTAGCATGCACAACGAGCCATGGCAGTATTTTCGCTCCTCTGAGCCGTATAGCAGCTCTCTTGTCGATGCCAGCTCCGACATGCCTGACCAGGGTGTCAAGATCACATATCCTGTCATCAAGCGTGACGCCAACGGAGACCTCTGGCTTATTGTTCGTGGACAGGCGGCCAACGATAACACATCCAAAGGGGGTTACTTCTACAAGTACTCGGTTGGTGATAAGACATGGTCCAGGGTTAGTATCTGGGCATATAGCAAGGGATACTCGGTCTATCCTGACGACATCGCCTTCTCTTCTGACGGTGATGTCCATCTCGAGTGGGAATGGAGCAAGTACCCTGCGTCTGCTGTGCGCCACCAAGGGAGTTACGTGCGCTACCATCCATCTACGAACTCGTACACCTCAGCCTCCGGAGCCACCGTCTCACTCCCCGTTACGCAGAACACAGCCGACATTGTGTACCAGCCGCTCACATCGGGCGAAACCTACAGCGGTGACATCAACGCGTCTCCAGGCCCAGCTTTCCAAAGCGCAAAGATGGCACTGTACGAGCGCTCTGGCACAGTCCATATCCAACACGCCTACCGTTTCAAGACCTCCAACGCCGGCGCATGGCAGATCCGTCGCGCCACGGCAACATACGGTACCCAGGATCCTTGGAAACGTGAGATTCTGTACGACGGTAGTGAGACAAGCGCTGGAATCGGCATCACGCACGATGGCACTACTGTTCGTATCTACTACTGCGTTTCTTCGGCTAGTGTATCTGTGCTTGAGAATGTGGGAGGTGCCGGGTGGACTAACACGGCTGTTGGGCCGGGTGTTGGTAAGAGAGTGCAGCGTCTGCAGGCTTTGATGAGGAGTGATGGGACGGATGTGCTATACTTGGGGTCGCCGAATAATGTTAACTCGACAACTGGAAGTTTGTATCTTTTGACTGTTGGAGGGCGGGACTAGAGTGGCATGATCAGTGCCATTAAGTTAATGGACTCATTGTTGATAGGTGTGGTGGAGCAGTCAGAGATTTGTCTTTCTCTCTATTATACATCTTCATTCTCTTACAAAATTCGCAAACTACTGCCCTGCATGATATCCTTGCATATAATCCCCCTCCTCAACATACTCGACAGGCATATGAGGAGTCATATTACTCAAATCTCCATGAAAATTCAAAATACTATTCGTAAACGCTTCGTCTGGCCTACCAATAGGATTAAACTGCGATATAGCCATGTCGTCCACGCCTAGCACCGGGGCTGAAAAGTACGTCCAGAAATTCAGCTCGTCCGGTGCTGCCGCGATGTCGGAGAGATCGAAGAGGGGCCATAGTTCTTCTGTCGGAAGGTTGGACATGTTGTTGAGCTGGCTGTCTTCGAATAAATTGCGTTTTTCAATGCTGGCAGCCTGGCTGATATTGGCCCAGCTTTCTGCCGAAGATTGTGGTGGGAAGATATTTTCACTGCCTGTTTGATGCGGGTTATCGTTCATGGCAGTGTTGTATCCGTGTTCTGGTTCGACTCTGTCAGAGCGTGTATCAATTGGACATACACTTGACCCCGGTAGATGAATGCTTTCCATATTTTGTTCTGACCTTTGTTGAGTCTGGCTTTCGAGCTCTTGCGTCCGAAGCTGCTGTATGATCGATCGCCTACGATCTCGCCGGACCTCTTCAAGGTTATGCTGTATCGGCGGATTATGACCCCCACCTGCTGATCGCACCAACTCTTTCTCGATAAAATCAATGGTAGCATCTGCCAATTTCGACAATGCTTCTCTAGCCCGTGCAATCCGTTCCCATCTGCCTCCAAGTCTCTCTAGTATGAGCTTCCACTGGAACAGACAGCTCTTGAACGATACCCAGTCTTCTTTCGCTTTGGCCCGTGCCTCTGTGCTTTTCCAGACAATAAAGACAAGTGTAATGCCGCTCATGAACTGGAAGTGGAGATCAACCCAGGTAAAATCCATCAGCCCTTCACTGATGCGGAGGAAGGAGAGCTGGATGAGATCTTTGGCTGCTAAATAGCAAGATAGTGTGTCTGCTGCGTTCAGGTTCGGCCTTGATGGAGATGGTCTGTATAGAATGAGCAGAGCTGTTCTATACCAGTATCCCCACCAGTTGATATTGTGGCCATCTGAGTCGGTAAGGGTCTGAGCCACAGAATTCCAAGCTTTCAAACGCATGGCCATCTCGTTTGTCCATTGGGGAAGCTCTGTTTCCTCCTGCTCTAGACGAGTGGCATCAATCCGTACTGTATGAAGTTTATGGACAATATCGCTTTGGAGCTGCTGTAACTCAAGCCAATGGAGTATTTGGCGCCTCTTCCGTGGTAATAGCGATTCTTCGGGTAAGTGGATGTCTACAGTAAAGTCGTCAAACGTAAATGGGCGACCGAGAAGTATGTTAAGGGTTCTGTCAAAACTGAACGTGACCCAAAAGAGCCTTCTCTTTGTATCTGCTTCGTTCGATTTCTCCACTTCGCCTTCCCTAGCCGACGACGCGATAGCAATAGTTTTCTCTGAATGGTAGCCTAGGTCAATGCACATTCTCATACAGAGACCAGAGATATACCAGACTGGTGCGGACGTTGAGTCCAGGATGGAGAGCAGGAGCAGTAACAGAAGACACTGCACCGACTGCACATTTTTAGTCTGCATAATGAGACTCACATCAGCCATTGCATTGGCAGTGAATCCCTTGGAAATAGTCAAGCTGTCATCATGGTCACTCGACATGAAAATGAGTGAGATTGCAAGGACCATATTAAGCATAAATCGGGTCCAAACATCCCCAGGTTCCGACTGAGAATGGTCGGCTCTTGCATCCTGGCGGTCGTAAAAGTCTGAGACAGACTTTGTGAATTCTTTTTGATCTAGTATGGGGTACTGAACCTGATACTGGCTGAAAAAGGTGTCGATCAGGCTATTGGCAGTGTCTCGTGATGGGAGCGCGATTGTGGTATTATTGATAGCTGTTTCTTTAGGTCCGGCCCGGGGAACGTCTGTAGACTCAGAAGGAGAATCGAAATTTGGGTATTTCTGTTGCGCAGACTCTAGCACTGACCGGACCAAGTACATCCCTAAATGAAGGTTCAGCTCAAGTTGTTAATATGGGATCGAGTATTAGAATTATACCACTCGAGGCTCCGATGAAATGAGCATGGCCCTCACCGCCGACGCGAATGAGGTCCTGGGCATGCTCATCATCAGACCGTAGCGTTGAAGTCGCTGGGGACTCCTCAGCCTCTGTTTGGCCTACTTCTCCAAGCTGGCGCTCCAGATGCAACAGTTGGGACTCGAGGTCGTGGATAAAACTGCGTGGGTGGACCTCGCCCGATCGGCCATCTGTGTATTCACATATTGACCCTGAATTTTGACAGGGTTGGCAGGCGGGAATCTCTGCATCAATATTAGCAAACACAAATAAATGAAATCAGGGGAAGTCTTGTGGTGTACGGGTATCACAACGCGCCTTGCGTTTACGACAGCGGTTACAAGCATTAATTGTCTGCCGATTGGTCAGTATCATGAACCTATCGATGATAACATAACGTACAAAGTATGGCGGGTCCATTTTCCGCAAGAGGTGCCATGGTTTTACACGATAACAGATATCCAGTAGTGGTGTCTGTTCTCGGCGTCAAGATGATTGTCTAAGTTCCGAGGTCGATTAAACCCACAGGAAGTGCGGAGACAGGATGACATGGAATTTGTTCCGCTCCCTTCAGCCTTTGAACAGAGCTAATGTCTTCCCCGCAGAAGTCCGCTCCTTCGTGCCAAGCTAGCCAGGCCAGACTGTCGGTCATGTCTGTGCGTAGCAAGGTTCTCATTGGGTAGGATGAGCTTGAAGCATGCCAGTCTGTTCACTGATTGGGAAGGTTTACGGGACAACTCCAGGGTATGCATGTGGTTAACGATGATGATACGCAGGACAATCAGCAGTCGAGAGATGAATCCTCACCAAGACATCTTGCTGAGCAAGGTACACTTGAGATTGTTTTAAATCACGAACGTATTCTTATTAATTTCTATGTGCTATTATGCGACGCAAATAGTTTCTGCTCTCGTTTTCTCCTGCTCTGACAACTTGCGACTTTTATGAAGAATATTACACTGCCCATAGGTGATAATTTTGAACAGGCTGGTAAAAGCCACAAACACCAATACGAGGTTAACTGACGAACTACTTCCATACAACACTACAAAACACTGCTCCGTTCCAATATCCCCGCACATACTGAGTATCACAACCAAGATCAAACACTCTTTCCGCGCATCTCAACTCTCTGTTCCTCTCCAGCAAGCATCTGCTTTGGCGTAGCGTCCTCTTCCGAATGAACATTAAGCGACCCAAAGTGTGAGTCCAACTCCTCCAGCGTCTTGCCCTTAGTTTCAGGGTAGCAAGAATAGACAAGGATGGCGGAGAAGACGTTGAACGACATAAAGATGAAGTAGACCTTCGGGCCAATACGCGAGACTGCGACAGGCCAGACCTGTCCGACGATGATGGAGCCGAGAGAGGCGCCAGAGGAGGAGATACCGAGACCTTTGGAGCGACAGTTGGCGGGGAAGATCTCAGATGCATAGATCCAAGCGCAAGGTCCGAAGCCCATGCTGTCTGTTGGTGGACACTCATTAGCAATGCCTGGCATATAGCGGTGCTTTTGACTTACAGCCGACGGTGAAAAAGAAGATGAAAAATATGTTCACATAGTTCGCGTGCGAGTTTGTCTGCCCAGGATAAGCAAGCTGTAAAGCGCCGTTGATCTAACCATTCGTTAGTAGATATCATCTGACCAAGATCAGGACAACTCGCCATTAAGCAAAAGGCCATGATAACAGCCCCGACACCAAGCGAATGTCGTCGACCAAGCTTGTCAATAAAGAACATGGCCGCAACAGTGCAAACAACCTGCACAGTCCCATCAATACCAGAAGCGAGTAAGCTGAGCTCCTTCGAGGTACCAGCGGCGACAAAGTTTGTGGGGAGGTAGTATCGAATACCGGCAGCACCGCTCATCTGCTGCAAGAAGGCGAGAGACCAGGCTCGCCAGAGGCGCGACCAGAGGGGCTTCTGCTGGATAAAGACACGGGCTGATGTGATGGAGTTTTCTTGATGCCAGAGGATGTTGGCGTGAATCTCGTCAAGCTCGGGCTGGACTTCGGTAGTGGTGAGGCCGCGGAGCTTGGCTAGAGATTGGCTTGCGGCTTCCATTTGATCGGTCTCGACAAGCCATCGGGGACTATAGGAATGTGTGAACAGTTGAGAGGGTAGGAGGTGGGAGACACAGGACATACCTCTCAGGAATAAAGGGAACACCGCCCAGGAATAGAAGCGCAGGGACAAACTGCATGGCATTGGAAAGACGCCACTCCAGTTCGATGCCCTTGCCGTAGTTCCAGAATGAGTACCCATAGCCAACCCAAAAAGCCATGGAAATACTAACACTGTTAGGCATCAATCAAAATCACCCAACAGGAGATACTCACCCAAACACAATGCCGACTTGGTTAGCCGCAACAAACAATCCTCGATGTTTCGCAGGCGAAATCTCACTGAGATAAAGCGGAACGGCAGTAGACACCACACCCGTGCCAACGCCAGCAACAATTCGTCCAACAACCATCATGGCGAGATGAACAGCACCAGTTTGGATCGCAGCACCAACGCACAGCATACACACGCCGCCAAATCCAGCCCAGCGTCGACCAAATTTGTTGTTGCATGGGCCAGCGAGGAATGCAAACCCGGCGAATTGACCCGCGTAGAAGATGGATGTGATGAGACCTTTGTCACTGGAGCTTGGGCTGTCGAGGGCTTTGTTGAATCCGGGGGAGACATAGATGGTGCTCAAGATTCCGATGTCATAACTAAGATTGTAAGTTTGTGCTTCAGCAGGTATCTTGTGGAATTTGGACTTACCCCCAGAAGATAGAACCCATGGAAATGACAACAATGCTGAAGATGAGCCAGGCGCTCATCTTGGGCTTGACTGAGCCCACTTCTGTAGTCATCTTGGAAGTATCGTATGTCGAAGAAAAGTTATAGGATTTGAATTAAAACTGCAAGGTTGGATGATGCCCGTTACAAAAGTCTGGGGAAGCTATTCTTATCATCTTCGTCGCCTGGGAGTAGAATCTGGGGTAGCGTGGAATTCAAGAGTCTGGACGAGCGGAGGTTAGTGGTCTCATTCCGCTGTGGGGTTAGTTAGCAGTTCACTAAAGCGCTGGAGGGACGGAGCCTCCGCTTACACATTTTGCTGGCCACGGCGGTTCCGTCTTTGGTAGAGTGATCCATAGCGCTGGACTATTCCCAACTTCTTGAGCGTGATCAATTAATGAACTGACTATTTGATGCACGATTACAGCCCCAGCTAACCCTACCTTCTGGACTCTAAACATACCACTCGTCGAGACTCGTCAAGTTCACGCTACCCCAGAATGAGCCCCAATGGCTCCCCCTCGCTCGGCGAACTTAAGCATATCTCTTCAACTCGCTTAACACCCAGCCTCAGTATCCATACCTTTTCTGCTTCAGGCAGCCACGAGTTTACTCGGAACTACCGTCCAAGTCAACACCTGACGCTTCAGTTCCCACCTGATCTCGACCCAGTAGCAGGACCCCAGAATTTATCGGACAAGGACCGATGTCTTTCCTTTACGCCGTATCATGTGCAGTTAGCCAATGGGGAAGTTAAGACTGTTTCGCTTATGGTCCGTAATGGACGCGTTACCGGGCTGTTGGGACTTCCTCGTCCACAAGGGCCGTTGATTGCGGATGTCGTTGAGATCGGCGGTGGTTTCTCTTCTGACGTTCTAGACCGTGCTGATCAGGCGGTTTGTATTGCCGGTGGTACAGGCATTGCTCCGTTTATTGCTATGGCGATGGCGAAGAAACGCTGTGCTAATATTGATATCCAAAGCTTGAGGCCCAGACTTGTATGCAGTCTTCGCGGAGATGATTTTGGCGTCATAGACTATCTCTGGAACCAGAAGATGCTTCGCCCACAAGACTGGAAGTCTGTGCGAATCTTCGTAACAGCCGGGGAAGAAAGTAATGGGATGGCTGCCGCAAAGTCTCAAGATTGGTGGAGTCAACGTTTCGAGGCTCTAGATAGTGATAATCGTATTTTCCATCTCGGAAGAATGGAGAAGGACGATTTGAATGACATTATCAATGGCCACGAGGGTCCTGTTCTCTTCTGCGGAAGCAAGCAGTTGGAGTGGCAAGTCAAGATGTGGCTGCTTGGAAAGAAAGAGACACATTGTACAGAGAGATAAATAAAAGTGTTACTGAAATCAGATATTTGTTCAAAAATGAGAATAATCTACAGTCTACTCATAGACGCGAACTTCGAATATTCCTCCAAAAACATTCTCGTCCCCATTTAGTTCCAGAATTTCAACTCCAAGCTCCTTCACACTCCTACCAGACTCGAGCCTAACCTCCCGTCGGGAGTGATGGTTATCATCCTCGACATAAATCTCCTTCTCCTCCGTAGAAAGATCAAGGAGACGCCACTTCTTGACGCAGAAAGGAATATTCCGCTCCGGATGGCCTCTCAAGACAGACTCCAGCGCATGATCAAAGTCTGTATCAAAGTGGATAACAACCTTATTCAGTTTGATGGGGCTTTCCCAGCTGATCTTTATGATCTTCCGATCAGAGCCTGGGACCCAGCAGTTGGTTCTCTTAGTCGGACGAGGAACTCCACTGCTGACATTCTCGACTCCCCATGCTTTCAAGGGTGGATCTAATGTCAGCGCAAGATTGTGCCCCATCGGCCTCCTGACGGGCGTCCAGCGCTCAAATGTGTCTACTCCGACGTCGCTAGGCGGTTCTTGCGTACACTCGTGCTCAACAGTCATAAGAGCTGACACGCGTGTCTTGGTGGTGCTGAGCGCTACGGAGTCGTTTTGCAGAAAGGCTAGGAAGACATATTGCGTTTGTGGACTCTCCGTCTGGAAGTCGATGACTATGTCGTTCTCGCCTGGGACCAAAGAGAACTTCTTTTCGGCGAGTATCACTTCAGGAGTGTAGTTGTAAGGCTTCTGAGAACCACGCAGTTGAACTGTTAGTTCAGTGTTATCAACTGACATAGCGGTAATGCAAAACTTTGGCACAGGACCTTGTTGCAAGGGCAGCATCTGCGCGAGGCTTCTAACCAAAACTTTAGGGGGCCCATTAGCAGGAAGCTGGGATAGCTCAAACGCAGAACCCTCAATCTTGGAAGCTGAGCGAACCAGATCAGTTGGGTCGTTGAGTTTGTATCCCGGGATGAACTGGCCAAAGCGCATCAACTCGCACTGGAAGTTCTTCATGTTGCCTTTGACAAGTAATTGCATGGGGTCGATACTTTGCTTCTTGCACAGGGATGCTGCGATTCCGAGTGCGTTGGCGTTGGCGCCGCATGTTGCCATGACGCGAGTAGATGCGAAGGCGACGTGGGATGCTGACATGATGCGACCACCGTACATGAGGTTGGGAATATCGGCGCATACCATGGAAGAGAATGGTATTTGGTAGACGCCTGGGAACGTCAGTTGATAATGTCAAATCCCGTGGGATGGAGCTTACCCTTGGAATGCCACTGTGTGCAGCCGTCGACTTCGGAGAATACACCATCGGCGGGATGTAAGTCAAGGGACCAGCCGCCAAATGACACAGCATCGGAATGAAAGCACTGCTCGACGATGTCTTGTTGAACCATGATAGTAGGACCAACTACGAATATTAGTCTCGTTCAAGCAGATATGACAGACATAATACTTACTGAAGCGTCGACTCTCTCTTTTCCCTGGAATCGTGCCGACCCATTCAAGAGTAAGATTCTCGGCCTCGGGAAACCGCCCAGAGTTCTTGAAATAATCCCAAACACCATACACGACCTTCCACAGCTCCCACTTAATCTGCTCAGTATCATGTATGGTGTCAAGTCTACCACCGTACTCAATCCACCATAGATTGCAGCCCATCTCCTTTGTGCTGAAGCTCTTGAACCGCGGGATCTCACTCTCGACATCCTTCAATGCGTATGCAGGTGCCACGTACTTGACGGGCTTGCCGGTGTCTTTGGTGTAGAAGTAGATAGAGTGGCCGAGGAGATGACCGTACTCGGAGGATGGGGCAAAGAGTTCGCCGAATTCATCGCGCTGTTCGGCGCCGATGCGGAAGGGTGCGCCGGCGAGGAATGAGAGTGTTCCGTCGCCAGTGCAGTCGATGAATTGCTGGGCTTGGATGTTGAACCTGAGAGAGGACTGCGAGTTGAAGGCGCTGACAGAACTAATTCTCTCATTCTCTTTCTCACAGCCCATCAAGGCTGTGTTCAAGAACAGCTGGATCCTACTCTCAAGTCGAACCTTTTCCAGGAGGATAGTATCTAAGATTAGCGGATTACCTTCGGGGTTACGATGCAAATTCTCCAAGAGAATCTCATCGACAAGGCCACCCTCTCTCGCATAGCGGTTGTTGTTGAACATATGCGACGTGGCTCCGAGAATCCATAAGCGCACCTCACTAGAGGCATTGCCACCCAGAACAGGTCTGTCTTGGATTAGGACAACGTCGACGCCATTTCTGGCTGCCGCGATGGCGGCAATAGTCCCTGCGAAGCCGCCGCCGCAAACGCAGAGGTCCGTGTTGAGGTTGCGGACTTGAAAGTCACGGCTTTGCGTTGCTGGTTCGCGACGGAGGACTGTATCGTGGGATATTCTTGCTGGGGCCATGGTGGGGGATTGTGAGGGTGATTGTGAGGCTGTGATGTGCTACGGTGTTTGTTTGAGCACTGGGAAATAAGCTGAGATACAAATACGTGATAGGAACGGAATGAATACCTGCTTCTCTTTTATTTTATCTACATGACAAGCAATTCCTGACCGTACGCGGGCCATCCGTTCAAATTGGCTTACAACAATTCAATACCTGATCGACTGATTAATGTCAGCGGAACCACCGCTCTTTTAGCCATATCCTCAATAGACATGTCGGCGGCGGTTCCGTCTGCTCCACCTTTTCCCCGCAAGCTGCGCCGGACCTTAACTTGATTCTGTGAACCTGGCCGTTTATGTGCAGTGTAGCGCAGGCTCTCAAATGAACCAGATGATAAGAGTCTTGTGATAATTTTACTGGGTCTCTGTCACCAATAATGCATTTTCAGCTTTGGCTGTCGGAATTCTTGCGCAATCCTTCGTTCCCCACCCCCACTCTACACTCGGAGCAGCTGGTCGAGATTGAGCCTCGCTGATCGATCATCTGTCGAGGGCCGCAATGTCACTGTGTCGTGCAACATCAATCTCCCATGTCCAATACCAGTAGTCACAGTCAATCAAGAGACTCACACCATGAACTAGCCACAGCTCCAATGACCTCTCCAACCGCCTCTGCCACAGCGATAAGTCGCACTGAGAACAGCTCGGGGCATCCCAGAAGAAACGTACCACTGCGCGTTGCCCAGATAACCTCTGCCTGTACCTTCTGCAAGGCTCGAAAGATCAAGGTTCATGCCCACACATGCCCCAAAACCTCTTAACCATCACCAACTCATAGTCCCAGTGCAACGGCGTTACCCCAGCTTGCGGCGGCTGTATCAAATTCGGTCGCCAAGCTACTTGTTCGCTCTCGACGAATACTTCAAATCGCGGGAGGGATTATCCGACTTATCTGCGTCAAAAGATTGAACTTGCTCAACAGCGGCTTGGCCAGCTCCAGACTACACGAGATGGTGTTACATCTCCGAAATCGAACGCTGAACGATCAAATCGGGATGAGTCGACAGAGCAGCGGTCCATAATCGACTCTCTCATTGCTGATATCGGTGCTCTTCCCATCATCGCATGCTCATACCCGTCTGCAGCAGAAGGCCCGACATTATCATCGCTTGTATTAGCTACGGCCAGCACAAACCAACTCTCATCTACTCTGCACTCATTACAAGGCAGCAACAATACTCCTTGTCTACCAAAAGAGTCAACCGCTTTAAGCTTGGCTAAGCACTACTTCGCGAACGTTTACCCACGTCTTCCCTTTTTCTCAATCCAGGGTTTCTGGGTGCAGTTTGAGCACGTCTTCTCCGGTGTTGACGCTCCTGTCGAAGCCGAAGGTGTTTGCCCGCGAGATCCAACTAGCGTGCTCTCACCAAGTGCAGCGGATCTTGATCGCTCGTCCCTAAGCCATGGGTATAGCTACTTCACAGTTCTCCTAGTGCTGGCGATATCAGCCTCGAGTCTTTCCCGCAGTGCTGATAGCGTTACATCTACTCAAGCGCAGCGCCTCTTCCGCACAGCGCTGACATTTCGAGAATCTGCAATTCTTCCCAATACCATCGTCGGCGTACAGTCGATATTATTTCTCGTGCAGTTTGCTACTCTGAACCCTTCGCTTCTCGACGCTTGGTATCTCATCGGTGTTGGCATGCGCATGTGCGTTGACCTAGGTCTACATCAAGATCCACAACCTCTTGACTCGGTCGCTACAAGTTTGCTGGAAACAAGGCGACGTCTTTGGTGGAGTATGTACTCCTTCGATCGTTCCATGAGCTTGGGATGTAGTCGGCCAACTGAAATCTCCGACTCGGCCATTAATGTCTCTTTGCCCACGTTTAGAATCGAAACCTCGGCTACGGCTGTTGAGGTTCACGGTTATTTGCAACGATATCGCGCTTTGCAGATTCAATCCGAGATTTATGTTTATTTAAACAAATCCCCAGGCTCAGACTCGAGCGAAACGCAGATAGTCTTTGCACAACTCTGTAAGAAGCTGACTGATTGGAAAGAAGCCAGCTCTCAGTTACCAAACAAAGCACTCATAGAAAGCGAATGGTTGATGGGTCGTATGCTTTTGTTGCGACCTTGTCGGTTCTTGCCAGATCGTACAATGGACGAACTCAACGGCCTTTGGAAATCTGCTACTGGATTCATCGGTCTTTATCGTCGCCTTGTAGAATCTAATTCTATATTCTATGTTCAGATTGCTTGCGAGAAAGTGTACTGGACTGGTCTAATGGCTCTTTACAGTTATTGTCAACTGCGTCATAGCAGCACCAGCGAACACAACGAGTTGCGTCCACTTGACGTGTGGGTCATGGTTAAGGATGTCATATTCATCCTGCGGGCCCTCAGCGAGCGTTGGGAACAAGGGAAACTCGTCTGTGGACGCTTCGATGCTATTAGTACTCGTATTCTAGAGCTTTCAGAAGAAGTAACGGGAGAGAACATGGCGGTGGAATTTCCGGCTGAATTGCAAGATTTGGATCAGTATACCAGTTTGACAGTCGTCTGGGCTTCAAACGAAAAGATATTGACACAAAGAAATGGTGTCGCGCAAGATACGAATGATCTTCGACAACTAGTATCAGAAATGTTGTAGCTGCGGAGAATAGCATTTGTGGGAGGGTGGTTAGCTGCCAATCACAGCATTAGGTTTTATCAGAGTCTCTGCCATTAAATGTGGAGGGCCAACCTTCACATGTGATTGTTTTGTGATATTTCGATAATAAGGAGGGTTGCCTTCCTGACACATCCCCATAGACTTCGTGATCTGCTCTATACACAAGGGCTTTACCAACCTTGAGGTTTTCCAGCGGCGGTCTGGCTCAGTTGCTGTTGCACCATAACATTTCATCAACAATGGGAAACATAGAAAGTTGGTCCAATCAATATAAACAATTCAGGAGATATGGTCTGCACAAGTTACAGTTCAGCCAACAACGTCACGTTAATCCAATCAAACTGTAAGGCAGAGCAGGCACCAGAATTGGTCCCAAGATTTCATCGATTGAGCTGGCTAAACATAATCATGCTAACAGACACTCGCTTTAGTTGTTACCCTTGACACGCTGGTCAGGAGTACCGTCCTTCTTGAGTCCATCATGCTCAGTAGGCTTGTAGTCACCGCCAGAGCTGCTGCTTCCGAGTCCTGAATCACCACCCTCACCACCGGAGGTCTTTCCACCCTGCTCGCCAGCCTTGTGGGGGTCGACCTTTCCGTGAGCGAACTCGCCGGTACCGACACGGCCGTCAGGCTGACCGTCCTTGCGGAGACCATCGTGCTCTAGAGATGTTTGTTAGAAAAGGTGTTATTGAGAGGGAAGTAAGGATGAAGTACCAGTGGGCTTGTAGTCAGACATGTTGAAAGTGTTTGTGGGGAGTTGGTGAAGTTGGTTGTTTGGTGTTGTTGTTGATTGAGAATGCGATGAGAGGATGATGATGTAGAAGCACTATTTGGGCGTTGAAGCAACGTCTTATATACTTCAAGATCTATCGACCTTCTTTCCAAAACACAAGACGTTTAAACTCATAGACGTCATGAACGACGTGGGCGGAGTGTTTGCTCCCGTCAGCAATGCGTATACTGGTCATCGACTTTTGCATTCGTGATACTCTGTTGGTAATTCATCATCTTTCAATAGACAGGGGGCTCTGTATTGTCAATGCGTATGGTTGTCATTGACTTTTGCTTTGTTCAGTTTCTACCCCAGAATTGCCCTGGAAGTTAACGGTCAGGTACCGCCGATCTTCACGATCGAGATCCACATTGGGCTTAGCTGCATCGCGAATCGGCGGTCAAGCTCCAGGACACACTGTTTCAGGTCATCGGTGATTGCTTGCTATGTGGTGATGCAATAGACAAGAGCACACAAACGAACACCGTGGTATGACCAAATTAAGACGACGGAAAGCCACTTAACGCGTGAATGACACTTAACTCGTTGATAATCTTAACTAATCTGGTCTATGGCTAGATCGCACGCGAGCATTCACCGTAATGATTTGATGGTTGGGACGGAGTTGCCAGGCACCCGATGAGTAGTGGAAATACTTTAATTCGCCGTCGCTGTTGTGAAAATCGAAGCAATCTCGATCTGGTTTCCCGGATATCGATACGTCGTTTTTCCTTGCATGATGATGACAAGGTGCATTAATGCAAACAAACGAATGGTCTTCATTTCTGGTAAGCGGACCAACACGTGTACATTTTCAGTGTTGGCTGGGCATTACAGGCGATCCGATTGATCTAAAACTAGTCAATCAAGTGGAAGGGGTTGGTCCTTGGTCCTACTGACAGTCTGACATACAGGGTAGGTAATAGACTTGTCTACCTAGAACATACACAGCTGTATCTTATTTCATGGATAGATTCAGAGCCATTGATAAGTAGAATGACGGGGGGAGCTCATCGTATTAACTAAAAACAGGCCGATGATACCAATTGTTAGGTCTCTATTGATATATTTACGATATTGAAATACACATCAATTCAATGTAGAACAATAAATTTGAAGGGAGCTTTGGTAATGCTGGAGTTTTGCATCATTCAAACAACGGATCAGCGAATACTTTTTACAATCAGTCCTATAATCAAAAGGCAATGTGATTAATGTCAACTGATTACCAACTAGTAGCTAAAACTCGAGAACACGCTCTAGCCCTGCAACTTCGACTCATCGATGTAAAAATTCTTGATAACCCCCTGTATCACCTCTTTGAGGTTCTGGTTTTCCGCCTCCCTCTTCAGAAGCTCACCCCTGGACTTCCTCATAGCATCAGCAACATCATTCCATGACAAAGACTCTTTCTTAGCAACATCCTGCATGCTCTGCTCAACGTTGACATTAACCAATTTCCCACCACGCTTCCTGATGATACCATCCACAATAACAGTATCCACGTTACCGATACTGCTGTGCAGAACAATCGCCGCGACCGGGTCCTGTTCAGCAGCGCAGGCTAGTTCGGGGGTGTTGGCGTCGAAGATGACAAGGTCTGCCAATTTTCCTTCTGCGATACTACCAACTTGAGCTTCCTTGCCAATTGCTCTAGCGCCTTGGATGGTCCCCAAGTTGAATGCTTCTTGTACGGTCTTCGAAATGTGTCGGGGCGCCATTTCCTGACCTAGGGCTCTTTGGTGGTGTTTGGCCCTAGAGGCTTGCAGTCCCATCCTCATTTCGTATACGATACTTGAAGCCTGGTTACTATGACAGTCGATTCCTAAACTCGAACATGCCTGGGCTTCTGGAAAATCTTCGTTCAGGCAGACGGGGAACCCGAGAGCCATTTGTAGCTCGGTCGACGGAGTGCTGCTGATATATGCACCCGCATCTGCTGCCGCCTTGATGCTCTCGGCGGGATACCCAGTGGCATGACTGAATAACATGTGCTTGTCCAAGAGACCGAAACCTTTGACCTGCTGGATTACATCATTCATACCAATCTGTGGATTGCGGACAGCGTGGGTAGTCGCGAAGTCAATACCGGCCTCTCGAGCCCGTTTGAAGACATCCTCAATCATCGGCTCCGGCAGAAACCAAAGGTCAAAAGCCACACCCATAGTTACGCGACCATCGGCGAAAGGTGCCTTCTTGCCTAGTTCTTGGAGTTCGTCTAGGAACCACGGCCCAAGAATGTCTGCGTCCATCTTGAAGGGAGACCAGGAAGCAACGCGGGGGGTTGCGCAGTAGGCATATACGCTACGTAAACCAGAGGAAGCGATTGCTGAGATGGCAGTCGATGCTAAAAGAGAATATCAGTCTCTGTTTCTAAGCTTTGACATACTCGCAGATCAGACTTACCAGCGCCTTGAAAGGTGTTGACATGCGAATGGTCGACAACGGTCGTGGTCCCGGCATTGATGGCCTCAAGACAGCCTCCGAGTTGGCCCCAGTAGAGATCTTCTCTGGTATAATTGGAAGATTGCAGGTTACCTGAGGCCATGTACTCGAGCAAAAGTTCATTTGCATGTCGTCCCTTGAGTTGCGTTTGCCAAAGGTGGTGATGGGTGTCAACAAAGCCCGGAGAGATAATCTTCATATGACAGTCAATAACCTCTGCGTCGGCGACATCGTCAATGTCAGGTGAGATCTTGGCGATGAGGTTATTCTCAATAAGAACATCCGCTTCGAGAACTTGAATGTTGTCATTGGCATCGTGAACGAGTACTTTACCGCCTTTTAGCACCGTTCGGCGGACCGAGGTGTTGTTCTGAGAGGAGTGCGATTGCATTATGATGGCAGTTATGTCGATTATTGTCCAGACCAATATGATGAATTATGAAGTTCATTCTGGAACCAACACAGAGGACAGAGGGGGCTCTATATAGTCAATGACGCAGTGGCAACGCCATCTCACTCTGCAGAGAGCAAACAACATTTGAGGCCTTCGCGCACGATCCCCGTGGCACTCCGTGGCCCGTCTTCGCGGCGCACCATGGACATGTTTGCTAATCACCAACATACGAAAATCAGTTAAGTCCACCAATACGAGTGTAACCTTCGTTTGAGCTGAAAGCGATCGGCACGGGTAGGATCCACTATCGGTCCCGGATTCGGCTATTCGGAGATAGCTACAGCGCGATGGCAGTTGGTGGGCCATTTTTGAGTTTCGGCAGAGCCCTCCAAGCGGTAACGATGGATGATTTGTAACAAGGTTTCGCTATTTGAGATATGTTTCGAGCGCGACGGTGATAACGATAATTCGGCTACATCGCGAGTCGCGAGCAATCAGTCAGGTCAGACGTTGTATCAGACGGAAAGCATCATCCGAGATCAGTTGAAATGATGTTTTGACCGTCAGATACAGGAGAATCTAAATTGAAAAACTGCGGCAACTTGTTTCGATTTATCCGTGGACAGAAATGCCACTCGACAAAAGAAATGACTCGTAATTTGTTTCTCTTGCATTCAGTAATTACGCGTTTCTACAATCCCAGTACTGGTGAACTAAATTTCTAATTCTAAATATAATATGAGTATAGCATCAATCCAAAATCTACTCCGGCGTGGTCAACCGAGGATAATAGAGTCAAAGAGGCGTTAGACACTGCCTGTAAATTAGGGAAGCCCAACAAGCAGATCGCGAAGCTTTGGGAATTTCGGGGACCCCATTCCTGAGACAGGATCCCATCCTTTAGCCGCTTTGAAACCCGCCTTTCCACATCCAGGGTTCGAACCCTCAGTAATCTATTGGGCACTCGATTAGTCGTGAACCTGTTTTAACAACGTTTGACTTACATCAGTAAAGACTTCTGGGTGCTGGTACAGAATCTGGTTTAAGAAGCCAATGGGCTTCTTTCCTTGTAGCAATCGTTCGTCGTTGATTCTGTTGATCATAGCGCCAAACATAGGAGCAGCAGCGCTAGTCCCTCCGCTGACTGTGGTCTTGCCATCTTCCACCATCGTAACATTGGCCCCCAATAGGGCAACATCGGGGAAAGCACGTCCAGATGCATTGTATGTTCCTTTGGGGTAGTGGGGGTTGTTGGCAGCGAGGTAGTTGGCTACCGCTTTGCGCTGGTACGCCGGCTGTGGGTTGATGTTGCTGAAGCCACCTAGCAATGGTGTTAGTGTAAGTTGGTTATCATGGGATGGGTAGTACTGACCTCCAGAGTAAAAGTTGTGCTTGGGATCAAACACAGCAACTTCATGTGATTTTGATCCGCTGAAGTTGACTTGGGTCGCTCCAACAGCGGTGACATAAGGACAAGAGCCTGGGAACAAAGCATTGAAAGCTTCCTTGGTCTTGTCGTAGGGGTTCGCGGTACACTGCATAGCTCCCTGAACTCCGCGGTCCCCGGAGGCTACAACAACCGTGACGCCAGTGAGGGCAAGCTTCATCCATTCGTGACATTGTCGCTCGATGTAGTGTCGAGACAAACTTGTCTCGTCGGGAGCGAATGAGATGGAGACGACATTCGTCACCTGGTACTTGCCACACATGGCGGGTCCTTGGAATCCTTGAAAGACTGGGAACCTGGGGTCGAATTCAGGGTCGTCTCCTCCATCGTATTTGCAGTAGCTCGCGTCTACAGCATCCAGGAAGTCGTTCAGAATACCCCCCCGTTGTTGTAAGGAGTCTGGAACATTGTGACTGTCTGGGGATAAACAATGGGGTACGACATCTGGATATCAAGTAGCTCCTCGCCCTCAATAGGCTCGCCAACTGCTACAGCGCCATTGATACTGTTGACTTTGGGCTTAGTTCCTTTGGGGATATAAGAAGCGTGCTTTGCCCAGAACATGTCCAGGTCGGATAGTCTGTAGGGATCACCATATCCGAATAAGCCCATCGAATTGTTCTTTGCGGCCTTGGTACCGAGGGGAATGCCATACAGCTCTAGAGACAGTTAGTCACGCCAATCTCTGCGGAGATCATTCTTGAACTTACTGCGGATACAAGCGGGTGTCCAACTTTCACTACAGTTGCGTAAATCGTCGGCCACCGGAAGCTTGTATGGTGGAGGCAAAGGAGCAGGACTTGACTTGGCAGGACGGCTGCGCTTGGCCTTGCTTCCTTTTGTTGATGGGGCCAGAGTGATGAACTGCACATAGTCCTTCATCTCAGATGGCACCTCGTGGTCAGAAGGTTCAATGCGAAAGTCCCCAGTCGCATCGTTATGCATAACTTGGACCTTGTCACTAAGGAGATGCGCAAGTTGAGTCACTTGCGCAGAGAATTCCATGACGGCGGCTGCCTTCTTCAGATGAACGGAAGACATATCGATGCCGGCATTCTCAAGCCAGCCAAGGACTTTCTTTTGGGATGCCTCGCTGGGAGCGAAAAAAGTTTGCTGTAGGACTGTCAGATTGTGGATGATGCGATTAGAACGACATATAACATACGACTTCCTCCTTGTCAAGGTACTGGCCGAACTTGTCTGAATTAGGATCCGAGATGCTCATCAACAGATCTTCAGCTTCTGCAAGCTTGGGTTGATGAAACGCGACAGCGGCACGAATCACTTCGCTGCTATCAGATTCCGTTACATCCTTCCATTGCGACTGAGGACGCGCAAAAACGAGCTGCGGGCCCAGAAACGCGACAAACGTCACGTAGTATAAACCACTACGCATATTGGATTGCTGTAAGCCGTGGTGTTTGATAACAAAGTACCTGTCTAAGAAAACAATGCCAAGGCAAAAGAAGCGAATAGTCCCGGAGCGAAAAGGGGTATTAGTATTAGTATTATATGGTTCGGTCAATTAGTCTAGAACGCTCGGGGCTTCTGTCTCGTATAAAAACCTCGTATTCATAGAAACTAAATGAGCCGGTTTTGACTAACTTCATCCGGGCGATCATTTGATGCAAAATTTGAAACCGACGGACAAAGTTTCAGAGTACAGATCATAATGAGACTTGAAGATTCATTAATGTGAGGTGTGAGGTGTAAGATTCTCAAGTTAAGAAAAGTGAGACGACAAGATCCCGCCTGTGTGGAGGAAAAGCGTCGCGTTCCCAAGGTGGATCCTACGTTTTAACTTGAGACCAATCAATGGACAGCCCAGGGATCTCGTCTGGCATACGGAGTAGTCTGAATTGATTCAGGAGGTCTAGTATAAACCCGTGCTTGTACGGAGTACGGCATGAGGGTATGTTAGCTATTATATTTTATTTCATTTTATAAAAATCAACTGAAGCATGTACTATTCATAGTCTATCCAACCCGTAAATTTACAGGTAGTGACTACTGCTGGTAACTTCGTTAATCATTTTTTAGGAATCTAATATGTTAGAATTAAGAATAGAAATGTTAGCTATTGACCAGGGATTATGTCGACCTTTTTCACGGGTTCTTAAAGTCTGAATCTCGAAATATGTTAGCTACGCAACCCAATTGAAGAAATTCTTTTTACAGGCATATGTGCTGGAATCTATATTGACTACACCTTCAGCTACGGTGTCTCCACTGGCCCACTGATTTTAGATAAGAACCCAAATATCTAGAAGCCTCTGTCAGCAGTATGCAGAATCACTCGCGTCTTGGTATAAAATTCACGTATACCTCGTTGACGACTGCTATTTCGATGGCGAGATGACCTGGGCCTCTACACGCATTTTTCTTCTCATCTTCTCTTGTTCAATGGGTGTCAAGTACGGCCTTCCAGTGTTCAAAGCCTCTCAACCCGGCAAAAGTCTAACTGTGTCGGCTGATAGACAGGGGATACCTTTAGGATCGTAGGTACTTGTTCCTTTTCTCTTTTTCAGTGGGCCCCAAACAAACCTCCTTTTCCTGGTAGAAATCTATCTGCCTTGTCGAGATTCGGGAGTGCCGATTTCAACTCGTGAACATCGAAGATCCCTTCCTGTGTGAAGGCTGCCCTTTGAGCGTCTTTCCCATCGTTGTGCAAGTCCGGGGCATTGTCTTTAGATCTTTTAGGCTCCTCAACATCGAAGTATTCTTCCTCTCCGTCACTGTTCCCATTTTCAATGACATCCTTGTCCTCAAAAGACAGTTTCACAATGCCCTGATCATCGAGAACATCGTTAAGTATAGTCTTATCAGATGCAAAGACCAGCGTTAGGACCTTTGTCAACTCTTCCTCGTCGTAAAACGAAGGCATTAACCACTGTGCGAAGGCCTTTGGCAACTTTGAAAGATAGCAGATTTCTTGCGCCTTGGAATCCTTAGGCACATACACTGTAAGCCCTCCACCATTCTCAGCGATATGAGCGTAGGCGGTTCCTAACAATGCCTCAGATTGAATCAAGTTAGACTCTTGGCGGACCTTCAAGGTGGATGATATCCGATCGGATTCGATGGTTCTCATAATTCGCAACTGCTCATAGAACGCAGATTCATTGTGGAGATACCGAGAACTGTTGTAGGTCGCTGCGATTCTGATAGATGGAATATGATTAGCTTCAATCTTCTAAAGTGGTCACTATATAACTCACCTTGTTATATAATAGGCTTTGTGTCTCAAGTCTCGTTTACCCAATAATAATGAAGATTCGTCAATGGACGCCACAGAGGTGCTTTCTACAACATTTCTTGACAGGTATCTCGACTTCAGATACAGTTTCGAAAAAAGCGAATGCAGGCGGCAAACCTCGCACAATTCCAAGTCCAACAACTTGATCTTGTCTATAAGTCTAGCTTTCAAACCTTCGCGGTCCCCGATGAGAAAATTTGAATGGAGTGTCGAACCCAAATTTTCTAGCAAGACACGCCCGTCTGGGTATCTCACTGGGAACATGACCTTCTCGCTTATATGACCTGCCTCGGGAAACAGTGGCCGCGTGAAGAATGGCATATCGTTCAGGACTGCTAGGATTTCCTTAGCCTCCTTCACATCCTTTGGAGGAGACTTGAGTAGTTCCTCACTGGAGACTTTTACGCCAAGTTTGAAAATGAAGAAGCGCTTCAGCTTTGTGTAAGATGCAGCTAGTTCAGTTCCAGTTTGATCATGGACCCAAACAAACTCGGTGGTCTTTTTCCAGCTCGAACAGCCGTCGGAGATTTGAAAGAGTAAGGGTGATTCTTCGAAGGCAATACTATATTTCGTCAGGTCACCAGGTAATCGACTCGATAATTCACAAGAACTCACCGCAATTCAGCTGCTGCATCTATCTGCTCATCCAAGTATTTGTAGATTCCGACAATACGGGGGACGTCTTTATACTCTGCTTTGCGTAACTCTGTTAACTCTACCACCAAGTCGTCGATTGTAGCATTGCGTATTCCCATCTTCTTGTGGAATAGTGCTTCCAGACTTTTTATCTGTTGAGGGTTGCAACCTCTTTGGGTGAAAAGGCTTTTGAGGGAATAGGATGTAATCATATCAGGTGGTGCAGCCCAGAGGCAAGAAGACGATCCCGTCCAGAGTGGTTCATCGCCGTCGATATAGAGAATGCCGGAATCGCCAAAGAATTCTCTACTGCTATGTCAGCGAAATCCCACAACTACTCGACTGCGACTTACCGAGCTCGATCGATTCTCTCATTCCTTGGCCCTACAAGCATTCCATCGATCTCGCTATATAGATCAACCACGCTGCGTAACTGGCTATCGGAGACATTCTTGAGGCACAGACGTTTCATAGATTCGACAAGTTCGATACGGAGATCCATGTCCTGATCATTCTTCAACAGAATGTACCTTGTCAAAAAGGCCCATTCGTCCTTTATTGACCGAGAAGTCTCATCCATCTTTATGTTAAGGAAAGGGAAGTAAGAGACATCATCCACATATCGCTTGACAATGGTTTCAAGACCTCTTTCTGGAAGCCACGTGTTTTTGAACTTGACAGGGAAATCGCCGACGCAAATGTCCTTAGCGGGGAAGTTCTGGAGGAACAGGACCAGGTCGTGCTTCGGTTGATCCCACTCACACCCCCAACGGTACTTCAAGAACCCCAGAAACTTGTCAGGGCGATGATTGTAAATGTGTGCAAGAGTCTCGAATGGGCTGGCACCAATCTCTGGCAGAAGGCTAATCTCCTGACGTATGCCAATGTTTGTGCAGAGCCATTCTTTCCATGTTGGCAACATCATTCCTGTATGGGGTGGGCAAGCCTCCAAGATTGTGCGATGGAGGAAAAAGTCGGGAAGTTTGCCGACAGGCAGCAGGCTCTCAGGGCTATAAGGATGATTGGTCCCCGTCAGGTAGATGGCTTTGAGATGCGGTTTAATTCGTCTCAAATTCATGTCCATGACTTGAACCTTTGAGTATTGGTCCCGATGGTGATCCCCCGGAACTTTGTGTGTGAGATACAGAAAGCTTAGACAGCTGACGAGGTCTTGGATTGAAAGGTCTTTGGGTGAATTGAGGCACGTAGCACTCAAATCTCTGACTTGATTGACTGTAGCTGAGATGACCCCCAAGCATTGGAATAGGACGTGTCGATGTATGGGTAGTGAGAGACTCAAGATCTGCATGTCCAGACAAGTAGGGATTTCAAAACCTAGTTCTGTTAAAGCATAGACTGGGCCAAAGTTGAATGACACCCATTTGCCATTCTGCAGCGGCACCAAAGGAATTCTCCTGAGAGTCTTCTTATGTGAGGGTCCTACTTTTGCAAAGCTTAAAAGCAGATTAGCCATCTGAGAATGCCACTCATCACTTGTCCCTCTTGCTTTCATCTTAGAGTCCTCGCGTTTCAGATCCTTTTCCAAAAGCGCGACAAGAGCACTAAGCCCCACTGTCTTCAATCCATGGTTCTTCAGAGCTTCAACAGCACTGTCGGAATAGTTTGAAGAGAGAAACAGGTCATGGTCTGGATCGTCGAGGAGGGGCTTGCCATCTTTGTATCTCATTGATTCCGGAAGAAACATGGCGTCTTGCATGGTACGCATGCTATCTCGCCTACATTCCACCACGATGTAGCTACTCTTTTCACGCAAAGCTATGTCCAGGCCGTCCCAGAACACTTGATCGTTCTTTTCGGGAGAGGGTAAAAACGTTGGCCAGTCGTAACAAAGAGTTGGGTGCCTCCAAAACGAATCCAGGGCATTGTGGAAGGCGTTTACTATAAGCTCACGGAGATTGAGATTGCGCTTTGATGTGGCCATGACATTCTTCCGGTCGCTTTCTAATTCAAAGTCCGCGTGGGTGTGGAACTATGAAGACGGTTAGCTGGCCTGTGCCTGGAGCAGCGTGGTGACACTTACATTGTACTTCGTGAACGTGATAGGCAGGATATTAAAAACTTCCATTCTCCCATAAAAAACTGTTGGTTTATAATCCTTATCGAGTGGGAAAGCTAGGATAACGCTGGTTGCCAGATGCTCCGCCGGCTGTTCCGCGACATGGTAGATCTGGCTATCTGTCGCTTGTCTTCCTTCAATGATACTGATTCCCTCTATCGAAACACGGCAGTCATCGAGCTTTTCCTTGCGGAAGTGCTTTGACTTTTCAAGTTTACTATTGGTATTGTAAAACTCGACGGTGATTCGCTGCAGCTTCTTGAGAAATAAGAGGCTTGTTCCAGACAATTGCTCAAATTGCGACAGGACTGTATCCCTCATAAATTGCAAGCCTTCGTCGACGCCTTGATCATGGAGGCGAAGTGTTATACGCGTAAGAATCTCGGGTACATCATCGACAGGAGCTACCCATACGGGCTTTATCGTCCTGCCTTCTCCCTTGTATTCAAACTCGAAGGAGAAGTAGCTGGACTGAATGTGCACTGTCTTGGAGGCGATAAGAATCGCTTTGAAACTGGCGGCTTTGGGGTCCAGCCGGCAGATCGCATCCAAGTCCAACTTAGTAAGGCCATCTTCATTGCAGTCGATGATAATTTGCTTCGGGTATATTTTGAAAGTGACGAAAGGAGACTCCTTTCTTGCGGCGCATTCAGAATATACTTTGCCATCAGCGTTCCGGAGGAGTTCAAATAGGAGTTTGACGACGTTGTCGCGGATATGCTTTTCCGTGGTCTGACTCGGCGCAGACTTGTTCTCGTTGTTATAATTGAGAGGAGGCTGTCCTGCTCCTTGCGTGTTGGCCATGATTACGTGGTAGTGTAAATTCAGATTTGTAAAGTTTATTAAAATAAGTCAATATTTCGAGTACTGAGGAAACGAGGAAACGTGTTTCTTTGGGTTGAAATGAGAGTCTTCGTAATTTGCGATTGACAGGGATGATATGTATGTTGAACCAACATGCATACTCTGAGACGCCGCTTCTGCACGTTGGTCACAACAATCCCTGTATTTCCCCTAAAGCTGAATATATCCCCTGTGGATTTGCATCCCAAGAATCGTAACCCTGTAGCCTATGATTTGTATCTCAAGCCAAAAGTATCTACTAAGACGATAAAGGCAACTTCATTTTAGGTGAGTAGGTTGTGGCTCACGAAATGCGCACTTGAATGCCACCAAATGAAGCCTTAGACACGGCTATATAAGTTTTCTTCACGAGCTGTGGATATCAAGTCAATAGCGATGCGAAGAATACATGCAACCCTGAGAGATGAACCAGATGAAACTGTGGTTTTATTTTCTATTAACACATAAGACTCATCCACCTAAAGGTATGTCTCTTTACGTTTCGACTCAATAGACGTATTTTCCTCCATCAACTTGCAGTAACTTGAAGAGTAGAAGCGCTGTCCGTTTCCGACAAATGAATGATCTGGCTTGGTCCTGATATGTCTCCTCCGTCACCTGTGTGAGCTCGGTCAGGCGAGATAGCCTGTCGCAATACCAATTCGCCTGCTGGCTGCGAAGATCCAGTTTCGGCTGGGGCTTCAGGTGTAGATGGTACAACTTCCGGTGATGTCTCATGGGATTTTGGAGAAATGTGCGGGATAGCAACTTCTTCGGAAAGTTCATCGCACATCTCAACACCTTCATCAGATTCGCCCTCCTTCTTATAATCCTCATGCTCGGAGTCATACTCCCCATCATGCTCGAAGTCATACTCCTCCTCCTCATCGCTGTATGTCTCTTCCTCGTCGAAAGTCCCATCAGGCACACTGTGCGTGACTTTTGGAATGCTAAGCCTGGACAATATATCATCGATCAAAGTCTCGTCACTGGTAAGTATAGAAGTAAGTGCGTTGACCATCTCGAAATCAACGTTCCCTTTCCTTTGACCTTCTGGATGCATGAGCCACCCTGCAAGCTTCCTTGGTAAGAATGTGCGAAAGCAAATCTCCCGAGCTTTTTTCTCCTTAGGGACGTAGATGACGAGTCTTTGAGGAGACTCGACAAAATGACAGTAAGCTTCCCGAGTAGGCGTTTGAAACTCTTGACTGTTCTGGGTAATCCTTTCTACAGAAGTAATTCCCTCAATCTCAATGATCTGCAAATTGCTTAAATGCTTGCAAAATCCCGGCTCATCCTCTAAGAAGCGAGGACTACCGAATGCTGCTCCGATTCTGGAAGAGAAAGAATTGTTAACGCTGCTTTCATTTATACACTCAAAACCTTACCTCAAGATGTGATAAGACTTGCGCCCGAAGTACCGGGGACCTGACGATATGGGAGATCCCACATGGTTAGGAATTGACGTCTGTTCTTCAACACACCTGGATAGGTAACGATCTTTGATACCTAGCCAGCTGAAGAAAGGCTTCAGACGCTGAAATTCTTGAATATCGAAGTCCAAAACGCTCAGATGACAGAGCCAATCCTCGTAAAGTAAAGTATCTTTGATGAAAAAGTCCGCATCAACAGAATACAGCGAAACGGTACCATTGGAACCCTTTACTGGGAATATCTTTGACTTCCTGATAGGCTCCGGGTTTAGAAACACCGTGGTAGTACGAAGAAGGCTGCTAAGCTGCATGATAGTAGCTTTGGTATCTTTAACACTACGCTGACTGGGATGTTTCAGTTCAGCGTAGGGTGTACTTGGCTCCGAATCTTCGACACCTAGTTTGTTAACAAAGAATTCTTTCAGACCAACATAGAGATCCGAGAGAGTGGCTTTGCCACCAAGCGATGTATTGCTTGGCCAAACGCAATCACGGATCTTGTACCATCCCATGCTACCCTGACTTTTTGCAAAGATAAGTGGAGTTTCTTCGAACAGGGCTCTGATATCCTGTTAGTATCTTGAGTAAAGCCGATCATATGATAGACAAGAACGAACCTTGTTTCAGCAATTACATCCAACTCAGCGTTCCAGTATTGGTATATGCCTAGAATCCGACGAGGGTCCTTGCAACGTAGTCTCCGTAGCTCTATAAGCTCAGACATCAAGACGTCCACTGTGGTGTTCTGTATGCCCAGAGACACATGGAGGAACTTCTCGATATTCTTCCTCTTCTCAGTGTCTGTGATTCTGCTCATGTATTGTCTTTTGAGAGAATGCACCCTTATCATTCCAGGTGGTCCATTCCATACACAGGAGGATAGGTCAGCCCATGTAGGCGTCATCGCATCGGGAACGAGAATACCACAGCCTTCGAAAAACATTCTGGTTCTGAGTCAGTAAAGTAGAGAATCGAGAGACACACAGTACTTGCCTAATCTTTGCAGCTACTTCCGCGTTGGAAAAGAAACCAAGGTACTTTACAAAGATCGATAGGTATAAATCAATTACTTTTAATGATTGGCGAACTGATAGTGGCCCAGGAGAAGCTTTGTTAATGTATCTCAGTATCGCGAGATCAAAGTCCACGCCTGGACCCTTTCCAATTGCGAACTGCCCAGCCAAGGACTTGTATTTACCATAGAATTTGAACACCGAAGCATTTTCTTCGTGTTTAAGAAATGGAAAACTTCCTGGATATTCCATGTATTGGTCGACGTACATTTCCGAGTGAGGATTAGGAAACCATGTGTCTCGGAATTTAAGTGGGAAACCCCCTCTGCACAGCCGACCAGCTGGGAGATCATTTATCTTGGATATGAAATCAGGGGACCTCTCCAGCCTTTCTGCTTCATGCGTGAACAGATACTCGAATAAACCAACGAATTTGCCTGGGGAATGATTGTGGACATGAAGAAAATGATCTGATAGATCTTCCCCAAATGGTGACAAGAGAGTTATTCGCTCACGTACTCCACAAAAGTCGCAAAGCCAAGCTTTCCAATCTGATGAAGGTTTTCCAGACTCATCTGGTGCATCGGCAAGAATACCAGGGTGCAAGAATGAAGCAGAAAGTGCGCGACCCTCGTCGCGAGGAGCCAACAGGCTTTCAGGACTATAAGAATGATCCGTGCCTGGAAGGTAAACAACTTCGTCATGGGCACTTTTTAGCTTCATATCCACCGTAAGAACTTTCACTCTTTTGACTTGCAGTTTATCGTTGCACTTGGAGGTCTTCCGTGTGAGATAGAGAAATTGTAGGCAGCCTTTGACCTCTAGCAGCGATAAATTCTCGGAAGCCTCAAGGCGCTCGAGAATCAACTTGGTCACTTCCGGAACTGTAGCCTTGGTGACCCCCAAGAGTTCGAACCATGTATACCGTTCTGTGATGCGGCATGCAGAAGAGCAAATGACCCTGAGGTTGGCGATTTCTGGGATATCTACATCGCCTGTGGAGGGAAAAAAGACAGGTCCGGAGTCGATAGTGGCCCACGTACCATCTCTCAAAGGTAGTAGAGGAAGTTTCTTCATCCTATGGAAGGATGGCAAGTCTTGAGGTATTTGGGAAAGAACCCTTGCTACGTCTTTATGCCACTCAACGCTTGCAGTCTTTTGACGCATCCTCGTGTTGGTGCGGTTGAGGTCAAGCGCTAATAAATCAACAAGCTGGCGGTAAGTTACCTTTTTTAGACCGTAACACTTCATGCGGTCGATCACCTGTTGTGGATATCTCGCCGAAAGGAATGGGTCGGTAGTTGGATCATCGAGCAGCGGGTTGTGGTTGTGATCTGCCGCGCCACTAGGGAGAATCACCACATGATGGATAACGCGCAACTGCTTCAGGTTCCTTGATAGCATGATAGGATTTCGTTGGATCCATTTATGAATATTCGTATCTAGACCTTTCCAGAATGTGGTTCCGTCGGCTTGGGTTGGAAGGAATATTGGCCAGTGATAACGGAGTTTGGGATCGACGCAGAATGTCTGAATCGCTTGAATCAGTGCGTTCTCGACCTGATCACGATGCAGCTGGTTTAGATGTGATTCGGGATTAATGGCTTGCTGTTTCCCCACCAGTTCGAACCTGCCATGAATGTGGAACTGCTCATGGAGCTCAGTAAGCGACACAAATTCCGATATGGGCCAGTTTGACTTACGTTGTAATTCGACGCTTGAATGGGAAGAATGTTAAAGATCTTTCCATTGGAAACCCGAGGTGTGCCATCTTGTCTGAGTGGAAACGCCAAGGTAACATCCGAATCTTGGTTGATATAGAAATAGAGACACTCTATGTTTTTTTCCACCTTGTTGCCAGAAAACCATTCCAGGGAGACACGAGAAGGTCCTATGGCTTTCTTGTAGAATCTATCTGTGGAGTAGGGGTCCGACGCTCCATGCTCTATGTACCGTCGCACTGTGATTTGCTCAAGCTTTCGAAGAAAGGGGAGACAAGTCCCTCTGAGGTCCATAAACTCAGCCGTGAGAAAGTGCTTCAAACGAAACACCTCTGATATATCACCATGATCGTGAAGGTAAATTGTCATACGAGTCATGAGATTAGGTACCTCCTTGGCAGCGGGAGCCCAGATAGGTTTTAGGCCAGCATCGGGATCGACGAGATTGTGCCTAAACTCCAACGAAAAGTTCCCAGATTGAATGTGAACTCTTTCAGCTGCAGCAACGATCGACTTGAATATGGCGGCGGTGGTCGTCGTTTCCTCATCCGTGGTCGCTTTACAAATAGACTCCAGGTCTGACTTGGTAAGATCATCTTCGTTGCAATCGACAACAATATGCTTAGGATGGATTTCGAAGGAGATGGAAGGTACATTGTTATTCAACGCAGCTTTGGTGAAAGATTTGCTATCCGCTTGCAAGAGAAGGTTGAAAAGCAACCTAGCTGCGTTGTCGTGGACATGCGCTCCCAGTCTGTTCCTCAATTAGCTACTTGAGATGCTATCATGCTTTTTGTGTGCACGCACTTGTAACCTCCATTCAACTCAAGTATGATCTGTTCCGCTTCCTGTGCACTCGCCATGATTGGTTTTGGGGGTACAGAGCCGGATGGTGTGAAGAAAACAAATACGACCAGCGTGTGAGATGCAACTGCCGCGATGTAGTAGTTCCAGAATTAAAATGTTAATAAGATTTGATTTCAGAGAATTGGAGCGAAAGTCCGCGTAAATATGAAAGAATAATTGTAATAAGTAGGGGTAGTTTCTTGCACCAACATGCATAGTTTGAGACGCCGCTTCTGCATGTCGGTCACCAACATCCCTGTGCTTCCATCTCAGCTGAACACATCCCACCTCAACTGGGACACTATGCTGATAAGCGCCTACCTTGATAAGCGCCGGCCCTGATAAACGCCGAATTTCATGCAACTGTTGCAGTGTCTCCTACTGATTGAGCGTATCTCGACTTAATTCTCAGGCTTGTCCAGTGCTTGGACCTTCTTCACCACCCTGGCAGGGGAGCCCACAGCCACGCTCCATGCAGGAATGTCGCGAGTCACGATAGATCCCGCTCCGATGGTGCAGCCATCACCGATCGTCACGCCCGGGAGAATAGTGACCCCACCACCAATCCAGCAGTCGTCGCCAATATTGATTGGGTATGCGTATTCGATTTCCTGCCTTCGGCTGGCCACTTCCGTTTCATGTGTCGCTGTTGAGATCATAACGTTGGGGCCAATCATGACTCGGTCGCCGATGGTTATGATGGCTGAGTCCAGGACGGTTAGGTTGAAGTTGGCATAGAAGCGCTTGCCAACGGACATATTCGGCCCATAGTCAACTCTGAATGGGGGCTCTATGAAGATATCATCATCTGCTATATGGCCAAGGAAGGATTTGAGCATGGCAGCACGTGTTTTGGCAACGTTTTCGATGTTCAAGTCGTCGCCCTCTGGGAACCAGTTGTTGTACTGATGCATGTGTTTCCGAGCATTCAGACGAGCATTTGTGAGTATCGGGATGAGTGAATCATAACTAGAAGAACTTCGTGTGAGGTCAACCCCTCGCAGAGGAACAAGAGGCAATCACTCACAGCATGCCCGAGATCATTCGTTCATATTGTTCGCAATGAGGAACGTTTGCTAGGTGTTTAGACTTGTCTAGCTCAACCTGGTTCTTTTCTTGGGCAGCCATTGTTGTTATAGCACAGATAATGGTTGATATAAGTATATTATGAAGAGTAGATTTGTTCAAGTAGAATGGTAGAGAAGATTGGACTTTTTATTTCAATGCATCGAATTGTTGCCAAGACTAAGTCAAATGGTCATCCTCTCAAACTAAGCCCCAAAGAGAAATACTCCCAACTCCGACTTTTCCGCCGACTCCGATTCCGATTAAATACCCGACAGCGTGGGGCACCACGATATGTCAGCCGATCAAAAGAATAGATATGCATGCTGAGAACGGAGAAGCTCAGAGCAAGTCTGCAGGGATTCAACATCAGCATTGAGGGGGGAATCGAGTCGGTGAACTTACAAACTCCATCCAAGGAATATTCGACCAGCCGTGAGGATTAGTCCGCCTCGCCTCCCAGACTTTGGTCAAGACTTCAGTCATAGCTGGATGCTCGAAGCCCGTGGAGTGTTTAATCTCGCTGATGCACCAACTGGCATAGTGTATCTGGTGCGGCGAACAAGTATCCGCTCCAGCTAAGAACAGGGGAAACAAAAGTCGTTTGTAAAAGAGACTGTCCCTGGGCATGGTCGCGCAAATGTCGAGGACAGCTGCGACGGATGTCTTGATACGAGGGTCTTCACAGGAGATAGCAAAAGCATCTGGGAACCGCATCACCCGGAGAAGGCAGGCGTGTCTGTACGCTTCAGCAAGTTGCCGCCATTCTTGATGTGCTGTAGGATAAACAGCTTGCTCAGGATCCCAGCCGCGGAAGAATCTTTCCGCTCCAGCGAGTAAACGTTCAAACTCCTCCAGCGGTAGGTCTCCCGCTAAGAAGTCCTTGCCCGCTTCCAGGACTTGGCCGATCCTGAAGAAGATAACGGGTGGACAGCCGACGAGCGTGTGCAGGCTGAGACTGCCGTGATCGCGAACGCATTCACGCACTTCTGTGGAATACGTGAGCTTTTCTGCACCACTGAAGCCTCGCAGCATGTCTAGCCTAATCTACGTCAGTTAAGAGAAGGGTTGCGGGCGAATTAAGAATACCATGATAGTGCGGAGATCAAAAACATGCCGGTTTTGGAACGCGTTGAAGAGTCATCCCGACAAGCCATTCGTTTGCAAAGAAATGACACGCCGGTCAAGTGAGCTCCATGCGTGGAGACACCAGATTCGCAAACCTGCAGAGATGTCAGTAGCCGTATAATTACAGTTGCAAGAGGGGCCTGAGTTACATCGTGCAGTACGAGCAACAATACCATAGCCAAGACATATTCCTCTTCAATATGCGTGAGTAGTGATGTTTCCTCTTTCGCCAAGAGAGTCGCAAGCGATCGTATTGCAGACAATCTGTACCCAAGCGACACAGTGATGAGACCTGAGCTATGGTAGTTGCCAGTGTTATGCATGTGGCATGCTGACAACCCAAGCAACGCATGGAGAATTCCTTGGTTCTGGTAGGCAAGCGGCAGTATGTATTGTCTAAGTGGGTTACCCAAGCCTTGGACATGAATTATGAAATGGTCGCTGAGAGTTTGATCGACTGAAACATGTTAAATGATGTTTAGGGGAGGTAAAGGAGGTCTTACAGTAGTCAATGGTGTGTTGATTTGCGAGGATATCGTTTTCGAGGTCAGAGTTTTCAGTTACTCGACCATCAAAGGTTTCCAGCGGTGGCGACAAGGTAGGTGTTGCAGACGAAAGCGGAGATGTCAGAGCTACAACAGAAGGGTCAAGGACCGTCTGTTGTAGAGCAAAGCCCAGCGCAGTTGTATCCGACACATCCAGCGATCCCGTAAGGGGGCCCTTTTCTGCTACCCGCGGAGGCGAAGCATCGGCAGTATCTGGAGGTGCTTCCTGAGGTCTCTCACTGGGAGATATAATCAATGTCTCCTGGAATTGAAACCGAGGCGGATAGCCCTCGCAGTGAAGCCCTTTGGTGCGACATCTATCACAAATGGGACGTTTGCGATCGCATTTTCGACATTTCTTGCGACATGTACCACAAGCTGGATCTACATAATTGATCAATACATTTTTATGGTAGAATGTACTAGTTTTATTGGAACTTGGCGCTAACCTTTGCGACGTGCTGTTGGGCGAATTGAAGCAGAATTGTCGTTGCTGGGCATTGTTGCTGTGTGTATTACCGAATATGGTAACAATGAGCGAGGGGGACATGGAATTTATGAAAGGATGAAATACAGTGTCGAAGTTGATATTTTAGTGGAGAGGATACGCGGAACCGCTCGGACTCTTACGTAGTAGGTCATCCTTACATTTCGTCATCTCCGATTGACAAAAGCCGATTAAAGGGCTCCCTCGGAGTAAAATGATACTCGCATAACACATTGACCTCTAACACATACTAAAACCACACGTTGCATCAAATATCTGATTGTCTATACCCGATTAAAATCCATCAAAAATCCGAGGGTCCCTTCCCAAGCTCTGGCCGTAGTAGATATATCGGATCCATCTGCTCTACATAGCCACATGCAGGATCACTCATAGAATAGCCCATAAACGCCTGGATATCATGATCAAGTTTCTTAGCTGTATCTCGAGGAACAGCGAGGAACTGGTTCTCTTCTTGTCGCAGATAGCCACGGATTGAAAATGTTGCAAACATCAATCGTTGTTCGTCTTTGGTGGAATTAGTGCCGCCGCCGTGGTATGCTGATGCAAGCATGATGAAGGCATCGCCCTTATCCATCTCTGCGAAAATACAGTCTTCAACGCGGGGTGGACCGCGCTCTGAGCCCCTACAATTCGATTAACCCTGATTGTTTTTCAATAGATATGGATGCTTGTTACTTACCATAAATGGCTCCCCGGTATAAACTGGGTACCACCATTCTCCTTCGTCACCTTAGACCCAGCAACGAAAAAACCCACCGCAGATTCACGGTTAGCATCGCGCTCATCATCCCAATTCTCAATAGTGATATGGATGTTATGACTGATGTAGTCATCACGATGAAGCGGCTGTGCTTTTCCACCAGGTCCAATCCTCATGGCCGCACAAGAATGCACATATGGTTTGGAAACAGACTCTTTCCTCTCATCACCCCACCAGAACCAGCTGCGGGTGGTAAGGAAGTGATCGACAACTTGCTGGTAAACAGGGTTCATGACTTGGGTTCTGGCGTATGTAGGGCTGAGACCCAAGAGACTTGGCGCACGTTGTGTCTCCTCTGGGGATGGTCGTGTTATTAATCGCGGGCATAAGTGACATCGGAAAACTGACTGGGGAAGAAGTCGCCTGACCATTCAACATCAGAGTCAAGGCGCTCGCGGCATTCGTCGTAGGCTTTGTCAACTTCGGATTCGGGTATGAGGCTCTTGATAAAGACCCCACCATCACGCTTGAGCAGGGCGATGATGTCTTCAACTGGTGTATCTGCAGATACTTTTTGCACCTCTGGGCCGTACTTGTCCAAGGTCGACATATTGCTTGGCTGGTATTGAGGGAAGAAATAGGACTGACCAGGGCAGTCAGGCCGTCCACCTGATGAACAAAATAAAACCTTGGGGCAAAAAGCCCACGCTGCTCAATCCCAGAGAAACAAAGGTAAGGCGGAGTCTCCGTCAGTGATGTGGGCCTAGCCGATTGATACCCCATTAGGAAATACTCCCAACCACCCTGCGGGAAGAACTCTAAAAATGAACTGCCAAGCACAATATTAGATGAACATTGATTCCTACCAAGTCTGTATACTATAGTCTTGAATATCCCAAGGAGGTAAGTCAAGGTTCCATTCATAAAAGAGCTCAGCTTTCTTTCAGCTACCAAGGCAATATTATATATTGTCCTCACAATGTCTTCCTCTTAATATTCTTAATATTATAGTCCAAACTCACTTCAGTCATATTTCCTACCCCCACCGAACTATTACTTTACTCTTAACTCCATTAACACAACTACCTGCGAGCTGTGCAATCTTGTTTCCACAGTCGAGAGTGCGTTTATGAAGACCCGTGTACATACGGCGTTTACATCAGGAATCTCAAATGTATTAGTAGTTAGCTCTCTAACGTTAGCCGTGTACTCGACTCTAGCCTGATCACCGTTTCTTGATAATGGAATATGCGAACTAGTAGAGTTTGCCCTACCTGACCCTTGTGGGCTGTGCCACAGTTGTTGTTCAGCGCTGCGGCCACAACTGTGGGGACTGTGTGCAATAAGACCTGACCGCACGTTCGAGTGCCCATAGGTGGAAGTCATAGTTAGCTATGAATTCAGCTTTGACCTCACGAAGTTCATGCCCTCCCTGTCCCAGTGAGTGGCAAAGCCCTCCAAAGCGGCCTCAATGAGGGTATCAAGCTAATACTGTTGTGAGGCGACTATGATACCCTTAGCGTTACTAGTGAAGGCACCGAGATATGGTGACAATGTGACACTCAAAGTCTTCTAAGAGTGAGCTGTACTTAGGACAAAGTGAATTGATTAACCCGTTGAATTACTTTGTCACGAAATAAAGCTGAATTCTCGATTTGTCCAAAAGTTTTATAATAGCTACACCATAGACCAGTCAATGCCAGCGTCACCAGTCATATACTTTCTTTTTTATATCGTAAAGCCTACTGGAGACCATTCTATAAGCTTGCAATACGACCCTTATAAATTTGTTACACAAGGATTTCGACGTCGGCACCCTGGATCTCCAACGTTATGTAACTTCTAAACCATATAAGCCATACACAAGATGTATTGAAAAACGGCCAAAGATCTACATAGTAATCGTATTCAATGGGAAGTAAATATTTTCCGTTTCTGGTTTGCTGCCAACGATCAGAGTCAACTATATTTGCAGGGGTCCCCTGTAGGAATATCAGCGCTAGACAAGCAAACAAGGGGCGAACTGTAAGCAGTGTGATATGATTCGCATACTCAATTGGCCCAAGTCATCATGAGCCTCTGGAAGTGGTTGCTCAGCTGACTGACTTTATGCATACTTGTCTCGAATTACCCCGTGGCGGCGGCTGAATAGTTGTTGCGGGAATAACCTCTCAACCTTTCCAACAATTCCTCTCCCTAGCATGTTCATCGCTTTCAGATCTCTAGAATCTAGAGAGACGTGACCAAAGCGATGGCGGGGCCCAAAGCTGCACAGCGGCCATTTTGGCTCGGCAAAACTGCCTTGGCTTCATTCTTCCTTATCTTCATCGCCTGTGCTGCCTCTCTCGTTGCCCTCGATAGGGTCATCGCATTTCGAAATGGTCTGTCACTCACTGTTTCTTCGAGTTCGTACTCTTGGACCTACGGCCCTACCGCCATCCTCATCGTCATCCTGAGCCTCTGGAGGCGCGTTGATTATTACTACAAATTGAGAGAGCCGTGGCGCGAACTACTAGCCGGGCCGTCGCCAGTCGACAAGTCCCTCTTGCTCGATTACATCACGACTTTCCAAGTTGTAAGCATCTTTCAAGCCTTGAAGCGCCGCCACTTTGCCGTCGCCACTTCCATTGCAGCATTCTTCCTCTTGAAATTTATCATTCTTATCTCAACCACTCTTTTTGTCGTCAGGGAGATAAGTTCCGATGGGGTTTCGAACGTGACAATGCAGGATGCGTTCGATACTGCCAAAGCATGGTCCATGTATCAAGAATACAGCGTAACTGAGGCCGAGCCAGACGACCAGTTATTCTCAGGGGGGTCGGACAGTTCTATCTGGACATATCTAAGCCGGTTGAACAACGTGACCAACGTTGAAGTCAATTGGAGGCTACCAGAGGACTTGGTGACTCAAAGGTTCGCTTTTACAGCCGGTACATCCAATGTCACAAGACTCGAACGGCCCGTCGATATCTTCGTCCCCAAAATCTCTTGTGAGGACGCCACACTATCGGAATTAGAGAGTTCAAAGTACCACAGCCCAAGTTCACGCAATTACACGTTCACCTCGAAAACCTGCGCCAACGGTGGCATCTGGGTCCAACCATGTATTGGCCCAAGATACGGAGACACACCAACGCCAAAAGACACCTTTAGTCCATGCGTACCAGACCCTCGCGTCTACTCTTCGTGGCGAGTCAACTGTTCACATGGTCTGGAGAGGGTAGACTACGACTGGTCCGCTCCTGGGGCCACGCACAAGGATATGGAGTTGTTCGACATACGATATGCCATTTCCGTTGCAGACTTCGAAGCTACGGTCAAAGAATACCCTGATACTCGCGAATCTGCCAATGTCACATCAATGAAGATTATCAGATCGTCGTCTCTTATCTGTAAAATTGGCTATGGAATTGTGACCGTCAACGCAACGCTGGATCTGTTGACAGGTAATGTGTCAATTCCTACCACCGCCCTTGATGGGGATTTCAAGCCTCTACGCAATTTATCAAGTATTGTATTGGCGGAAATGCTATGGACAAACCTCAAAAAGCCGGCAGGGGCTCTTGTTGTCGACGAAAAGGTCCCTACCATCAAGCCATTAGGACCAAATAGTGGGAATCCACCAGGAGCATCAGATGTTCTATTTCAGTTGATGTATGCGCAGCTCGGGCGACCAGACAATCTCGACTCCTTTTATAAAACGCCTCTTCTCAAGAATGCGACAATCTCGGTCTTGGAGGGAGTAGCCCGCGAGTTCGCTCGGCAAACACTTCTCGGTCCGAAGCCTGTCAGCAAACTTGCCAAGGCTTGGGTGACTGAAAACCGCTTGCATACCAGGAATGTCGCGCTTTGGATTATGATGGCAGGTTTCTGTCTTTTGGCTATCATGTGTCTGCTCCTACTCCTCAAGTCTGACCAGTTCATTTGGGTCCCTGCCATTTCTGGCTCTCTGGCCGGAAGCGCGTCGATACTCGCCAATAGTCCCAAGCTGCAGGCTAGTATAGCCGGCTCGGGTCATTTGACTCTGAAGGAATTGAAAGCAAAGCTTGCCGGGTTTAAGTTCTTTGCGATAAGAGGATCAACAGGGAATTATGAAGTTCAAGCTGACTCCAGCTTTGAATCTCGAAGTCAAGCTTCCTCAATCAAGGGCGAAGAAAAGAAGCATGCTTGGGTCCCTCTATCAGTTCGTCTCCCAGTCATTGTAGCGACTTTTGCCGCCCCAATAATCGCCATTGGTGTCCTTGAACTTCTATACCACATTCTTAGAGACGAAGGCCATTTTTTGCAGATTAATGGAGATACGGCTACGCTATCATACATCATTCGCATCTCATCGACCCTAGTCGTCTTTGGCATAGCTACAATGATCAACAACCTGGACTCGACCATCGTCGTCTTTGCACCTTACTCAAATCTCCGGTCCGGTAGCGCCCCAGCCGATCGGAGCATTCTCTTCCATCTCCTCTCGGTCAACCCGTTCCTCGTTATGTTCAAGTCTCTTCAGCGCCGCCAATTTGGGCCAGCACTTTCCAATGGTGCGACACTCATTGCGGGATTCCTGACTATTATAGTGTCTGGCCTTTGGACACCGGCCAACTCTTTTATCAGTAATCAGCCTTCGGCCGCAGCTGTAATTAACTGGGATCGTACTTGGTTTTTTAATGCTACCTATGACGGGGGTGCGGCCTCTGCTTTAAACCTGATACGATTCGGCGGTGCAAAAACACCCACAGGGATCTGGAAAGATGTGGTGGTGCCCGAGGTTTCCCTCACACCTGATCCTGTGGTGTTGGACAGCGCGCGTCGTGGTGCGAATTACACTTACGATGTGTTGGCTCTTCAACCATCCTTGAACTGTACCATAATCCCACAAGATGCCATATCAACCAGGAACATGAGCTATCAAGTGTCGGCTGGGGTAATAGGCCAATACGCGTCGGCAACTGGCACACTGATCACTGTTCAGCCCCCAGGTATAGATCGACGGTGCTCGAATTCTACGATCAACGGTTTTGCGAACCTGACCTTCGGAATGGAACTCCTTACTATGGACCCAAAGTGGATCGGAAAGTACTTTGATCTACCTCAGTCGACTGCGGGTCAGGTTTCCGCCGATTGTCCGTCAACTGGCATGATATTTGGCAGTGTCACCAGAAACACAACGATAGAAAAAGATCTCACAGCAGTCGTTTGCTCTCAAGTGATCAGGCAAGTTCCCATGAGAGTGACGTACAATGGGAATCCGACCCTCGGGAAAATCGACAGTATGCGTACACATGGCGGGTCCAAGAGCGTACAGAATGGCACAAGTAAGGCGGATACCCTAGGGTATAAGCTCGAGGGGTTTCTAGATGCAAACCTATTTTCTTTTCCTTCCAACTTGTCGTCCGAGTTATATGACTCCTTTTTCAATCACCTACTTCTTCGTCCCAAGGGCTATTCACGCGATGACCTCTCGGGGCGTAAGAACGAAGACAAGTTTGTCCAAGCGGTGGCGCAGGACTACAATGAGTACCTCAGGCATGTCATCAATCGTAATTTTAGAGCCGGAAAACAGAGTCCTAGCGTCAACCTTCTGAGCGCTACCGAGGGCAAATCTGCGCGGTCCCTATCGATCAATTCGGTGATTACTGGCGAGTTCTCCGCAGAGGTGACACATCTCATCGTCGACAAAACATCGAAGCTCATCCTCCAGGTTCTCCTTGCCACTATGACAGTCCTCAGTTTTATAGGCTTCTGTCTGGTCAAGATCAAGGGGACTCTTCCTCGGGATCCCTGCAGTATCGGGAGCACCATGGCCCTTCTCGCCGACTCGCAGATATGTGACCCGAAATCTGGTATTGTTCCTGAGGCTGGACAGCAAATGATTGAGAGCCAGTTGAGGGGTGTATTTGACGGATGGGTCTTTAGCCTCGGCTGGTGGAGTTCAGGCTCTTCAGTTGCTCCCAGCCTAGCACCAGAGGATATCCAAATTTCGGATACTTCTCGGAAATTGGATAGTGACACAGCTATCATAGAGATGCAGAGCGAGAAACGGTTTGGCGTTGATGTTGGAAAGGCTAATGGGTGGAGCTGATGATTTGTATTGAAGAAAGGTTTTCACCAATAGCATTACCAACTTGCCGAGCAATTACTATTTCCTTTTAGAGGCTTCTTATCTTTACACTGGTATGGTTTAGAATTCGCTCACTCCTGCACTGTTGGTTTGATGCCCTGGGCTAATTGATGGCGAGCTGGCACTTGACCACAGCGAAATACGCCGACTTTTCGTCCGATAGTGCCACCCCGATTGCCCTCCTTAGCCGGTATCACATGGTTGCGATAAGCTTTCAAGACATCAAGCATATAGTACAGTGTTGACGGCTTTCTTTTCGACTAAAACTAGAAAGTGATGAAAATTCTCTAAATTTGACAAATGAGACGCAAATTTTGGGAAAGACTCATATACTTGAAGCATCCCAAGACATACCCCCAAGATTATTTCTCAAAGTCTCGATCGGAACGCCAGGAGGCTCAGGTCCCATCATCGTCTCAAAGGGACAGAACACTATACTGCCCTCGTTACTACCCTTCTGCCCCATCAACGGGCTCTTGAACTGCATCTTAGCCATAAGACCTCGAACCTAAACACGAGTCAGTTTACTCGCTCTCAAATACATAGCAGCATTCGCACCTTGTCCATGGCAGACGGGTCTATTCCAGTTTTGAGTAGCTCGTGAGCCATCTGGACTGCTGCCGACGCCGTGACCTGGTTGTCTTGTCCGATTGCGATCATCAAATCCATCAGCGCATTCATCTTCATCTCGCTGGTGCTGGCCTGCGATGCGATATAGTCTTCGAGGAATACATAGGTCGCCATATACGCTGCAAATGCTACAAGAGGATTGCGGAACATGGCTGATACATCTGCAAGTGCAGCAACGATGTTGAAGATAGCATCTGCAGAAGGCAGTAGGCGTGCTTGTGTCGAGGATAGTACATCGGCAGAGATATCATGTTTTTTTGCACGCGCAACGCCAACGCGATGGATGCAGATAGATGCGGTGTGAAGCTGTAGATTTATGTTGATAGCGTCTCGGGTATCTGCGCCACGGAGTGCTTCGGGGAGTGTGACGAAAGCTGTTGCCAGACCTGTATCGAGATCATGGTGGCGTTTCCAAAAAGGGCTGTTCTGGACATCTTTTGGATCTGAATCGGGTTGCTGTTGGTAGGTGTGATCAAGACATTCATGGAATAGATGCGTAGTGATGACGCGACAGGCGAAAGGTGAGCAAAGAGAGTTGTCACCGCTCAGCACCTGTGCCAGTGTCGTCGAGGCCTCCTTAATGCCGAGCTGGAAGGCTTCTTCCGAAGCAGGCAGCATTGTTCGGATCTAAAATTTCAGTTACTCGTTTCACATGTCACTTGATCATCTTTCTTACCTTGTTCACATCCATCAGACTTGGCCAACCTGTTGTCCCACTGGTATTCTTATCGCCGCAGAAAATAGCCCACAGCGTCCTCCGCCTCTCTTCCATCTCGCACCAATCTTTTGGTGGAGGAAGCGTCACACTCTGATTCCAGTTGCAGTTATTATCGAGCTGGTGCAACCCTAGAATCTGTGATAGCCGCACGGATTTTGATGTACTCATTGACGATCTGGAGAACCACGTGTTGTGTACTTCGAATTGAGCCATGAGAACGCAGCATTGTGCGTGAGCAAGAGTAACGAAATACTCTCCCTCACCCTGCCATATTTTAGCTACTATCTTTCAGGTAGAGTGGCAGACTGACCCTTTGCTCGTCGGCTTCCAAGTAGTGCCTTGCTCGACGGTAGAATGGATCTGCCAGATGCTTGTGAGGTGGTGAAACAAGCGCAGCTCTAGCCATTACGATATACTGCAGGCACATGGGAGGTTGCATGTGAGGCGGTAGATAAAGTGAGGCTAAGTATCGTGAAGGATGTATATACTGTGCTTCAGTGTGCACCTTCGTGAAAAAGACATTTGTGCTGTAATCCATGAGAAATGTCAATATCGGGTGTACACACTTACAGTTCTTCAATAACATCCTGCGGCGGCAACTGTTCAAAGCGTCCCGTCTCTGATATTTGATTACCTGAAGGCTTAAAGGGCTGGAACGACTGATAGCCCTCCTCTTGAGCCGCCTTAAGACGATATTCCAAGTCCACTATAGCATCGCTTAGCTCTGTTGACCCGATCCGCAGGATAAAGGCTCACCCAGCCGCGACTCAAGCTCTTTGACCCTTGGTCTCGTCGCTGTTATGACAGGCCGTTTACGAGTAGCCGGGTACTGGCATTTCAAGCCCGTGCCGGAACACCGACTGCATCCTGGATCAAGACGGTCGCATTTAAGTTTACGGTTACGGCAGTGGTAGCATGAAAAAGGCATGAGATTGTCTGGAGGGTCTGATGAGGACGACGCCATCATGGGGAAGTAGTTGGTGAGAGGTTGGGATTAAAGGCGGATGTCGTTAGTCATGAAAGGTCACCGTTAGTTGAGGCTAGGCTGGCGAGGTGGCTGCGATTTCTAAGCCGCGAAAATTAGTTGCGATATAGTGGGTCACGTTTTTAGCTACAGAATATAAAGTTCGCACTATACTAAAATATCTCAGCATTAATCAAGGGCGCGCATAACAAAGCAGGTAGAATCAATCATCTATATATTATAAAGATTTATGCATTATCAGTGAAAGATTACAATAAGCCTTATATAGTTGTGTTTAGATTACTATCACCATTACCCTATAGTCAATAATTGGAATTTGATATGAATATTTATCGCTCAATTAAGATCTTCAAGTTTTTCTTCAATTATAGCTAGCTTTCGGATTTGACTAATTAAGAGACTTCTATCCCTCCATAGTCCTTTTCTATATTGCTGGATGGGTGATTAAAAATCTCTGTTAGTAATTAAATACTCGATATTTATATCGTCATGGACCTTAGCAGTTGTTTTTGTAAGCACTGTTGAGTCTCTTTGGCGTCCTTTCAACACCATGCCCCATTACTCACTCCAACCTTAAAGCACAGGACATTTCGTGGCGCATATGATAGAAAGTGGCAAATAAGGACAACAGCCTCAGCGCTAATTACACGGATTCCACAGCATTATGAAAGAAGCCAATTGCCAGTCGCAAGCTCTCTACCGTAGCGGATTCTCAGCTCCGGGTAACATTCTATGTTGGGGTCAGCATCGGCGCAATATCCAATGTGACAAAAAATGACAGATGATCACATGAACGCAGATGCGAGATATCCTCAATAAAAGACAAAGTCACAAAGGTAGCAGCGGTAAATGGCATGAGAACAAAGCGCATATCGTTGATTTCAAGAGGGAGTTCTGGCTAATGCAGTAAAACCACAAACGTGGCACAACAAATCCTGTTACTAAAGCTCAACTCCCGCTCACATACATATTGCCCATAGAACCAGATCCTGAAGCGAGGAGCCGGCATGTCGAATTTACGGTCGATTCCTCTCGACAGGACTCAATTATCACGCTGAATCAAGCAGCTTCCGTAAAAATCTTCTCGTTTGAACAAGACCACAGACATTGCAAAGAAGGCGGGATCTGGAGGTCATACCGCCCCGCCAACATGGTGTTTGTGTCACGCCACACAGATCACAGCGTTTCGCTACCTCTTGTTTATCTGCAGAGGGAGACCTGGAATTAAACTGCGGTGTCGTCTTTTTCATTCTCCCAGAGTGGCGCGATTGTCTCGACAAAGGCTGTGTTCTTCCGGCTGTGGCTTGGCCCGATTTAGACCAAACCACAGTATGCATCACTTTGGAAATATTGTCGGCGAGGCTAGCCATGGTTGATAGCTCTGCATGGGAGATAGTAGATGTCTGGTTCAAGAATTGGGTTATGTCGTGTGATTGGGCGAGTAGTTTTAGTGTGTGGGCATCTTGCAAGATCTGTTCATATCAGCGAGTGTTTCTACAACGAAGTGATGTATGTACAATTTGGATCTTAGCTGCTGTTTTGTTATCGTCGGGCAGCTCAGCCATCGGCGGCAGGAAGAAGTTGCTGGGCGGTGCCAGGGAGTTTCCCGAGGGTATTGTTGTTATCGAGTTCATACCTGAAGCGGGACTCACAGGTATTACACTAACAGGCAAAATCAATTCCGTCCATGGAGAAGTTCCATACTTTAATAACACGTAGGAAGTTCATTACTCTAGGGTGATGTCATGATGGTGTAAAGCTGCGAAGTTCGTGGTGAAGCCAATCATGAGCTGGCGGAGAACTGGCCGCTCGCAGCCACCAATCCATAGTACGATAAGTGAGAAGGGCAAAATGAAAACGCGCAAAACGTTCGGCTTCTGGATTGAGGACAGACTTTCCGCAGAGCTGAACCAATAAAATCACTGATAGACATTGGCCTGCGAAGAAAACGGGTTTCTTCTCCATTATCAATGCGACATGACGGTTTACCTATTGAGTATCCGTACAGTACCGTTGTTCAGGGCTTGTTTGCACTCACAATCCCTTAGTGCTCCGTATCAGTTCCCGTTGGCCACGGACACGGTTTCATTCAACGGAGTCTCGAAAAGTAGAGGGTGGCGGGTTTTACTGTTTACTGCCGAAGACGTAGACTCGTCTGACAGTCTAGATTCGGGGCATTCCCGCAGACGGCGCAGGTCTGGACCGCCATGGGCCCATAGCCAGTCTCTGTCCCTGACGCTAGGCACCCCTTAGCGGAGCGGACGTTTTCTGAGGTTTTTTTCTCCCTGTGTTTCGTTATCAGCTAGCCGGGGTCTGCCCGCTGTCGAGAAAAAGACCCTGATCTAGACCTGTCCCAAGAGGGTGCATCGTTTAACTGCACATGCCGCACTGCCAAACCACATAACCTTTCGCCACAATCAAATGTCAATTGTTTACCTGTTCCCTGCTGATTGGAAAGCTATCCAATCGCTGCACACTGTGGCTGTTGAAAAGCAACATCCAAGAACGCTCGACGTTACTTGTTTGTGGCGACCGTTCCAATTAAAAAGGCTGCTGCTTGTGATTTAGGTCTAGCACCCCGATGGATGGGGTTTGTTACAAGGACACACACATCGAACCAACCACGGTACCCCTACGCCCTACGATGCTCGGCTGCCCGTTGCGTGCGTGCGTTGCGTTGGAGGGAGCCAGGGAGCTTAGTTGCCCTTTCGCCTCCGCCCTTGAATATGTTTGTGTTCTGTTCTGCCTTTGTTTTCATTCTGTCTGTGCTTGTGCTGATAGCGAGCCAACGATCATCCTGAGTAAAACTGCCCACCGTCAAGTCTTCTCTCGTGACCTGTGACCGTATTTTACGTCCATTTTCCATCTCCAGCGGCTCGTCATCGCCATGTCGGGCTCAGCTTGGAGGCAGGCCGAGCTTTCTCGCGAGAGAGAGACTTTTAGGTTTGATGCCCTCTAACGTCCACCACAGAGTCAGCACTGACCGCCGCCAGATATGATCCAGCTTTGATAGCAAACTCGATATCTAATTCACCTGCGAATCTCATTCCATCGCACAAGCTCACTACTTCAACCGATACCACATTGACGGCCTTTTGTCAGCTGGCTGCTTTGCGCTTGAACACCTCCAGGGCCCTCATCTCTCTCTTTGATCGCGCCAGTCAATTCGTTGTCGCTGAAGCTACTCAACATGCTCGCCTACGGCCCAACTCGAGCCCAAAACGCAGCGACCAAGGTTTGTGGCTATGCGGTACCAATTTTCCTCGTTCTTTCGGAGTTTGCGAGCGTGTAGTCCTCGACTCCACCAATCCCACATCATCCGTCAACCTAGCTGCTCATCGTCATCCTCTCACAATTATCGACGACCTTGCCAATCATGAGACACTGCGCCACCGACCCTATTGTCATTCCTGGCCGAATAATCGCTTTTATGCCGGAATACCGCTTATCACCCCCAGAGGCATCGTCATTGGAGTCCTATGTGTCTTCGACTCACAACCTCGATCTGGCTTGGACGAAGCGTCGGAATCTGTGTTGCGAGACCTTGCAGACTCGGTTATGGCACACCTCGACCAACGGCGTGTCAGCGAGCGATATCGCCAAGCGGATCGCGTCACCCGGGGTATCCGCCGCTTTTTCCACGGACGCAGCACCGACATGCAAATGAAAGACGACCAATTACTCGCAACCGAACCGCGACTTAGTACTCCTGGAGGTGGCTTTGCCCCCCAGCAAAATTACTCCAGTGACAACACACATCGCGGGGATAGACTGGCAAGCACGTGTGCAAGTGCATCTGATATCATGAGAGATGCCCTTGAGGTCGACGGCTTGCTACTGCTAGATGCCAGGAACGCTCACCGCAGCCACTTTGGAAACCCCAAGTTGGACATGGACAACTCATGCCTCGTGCTTGGCTCGTCGGTCACGGCAGACGCGAAGCAGGAGGGCAACTCCTACTTTGGTCATTCTACCCTCTACGCCTCTACCCTCAAGAAACTCCTACGTTATTATCCGCGTGGGACAATATGGTCTTTTGACAATGCTGAAGGCTATGTAAGTGATGTCATGAGCGACGACACCCTTTCCGGCGTCTCGAACCAAGGGCCTATGGTCGAAGAGTCTGATGAATCGTCACACGAATCACCAGATGACGCAAACCTATCCATCCAGACGAGACAAGAGCTTCGAAGAGCAGTGACTCAACTTCTCCCCGGTGCTACAAGCGTTGCTTTCTTTCCAATCTGGAATGCCCAGAAACGACGGTGGTTCGCCGGTGGATTTGCGTACAGCAACAGGTCCAGTCGTGTTTTTTCGCCAAAGAGAGAACTCAGCTATCTCCGAGCCTTGGGGACAGTTCTCATGGCTGAAGTGTCTTTTATCAGAGAACGCGAGGTGGAACTGTCCAAGCTGGGTGTGTTGGACTCCATCTCCCACGAGCTTCGATCTCCACTACATGGTATCTTCTTTGGCGCTGGTGTTCTGCGTGGTGGAAACCTAAGCCCCTCGCAGGACGATGCGCTACTTTCTGTCGAAGCCTGCAGCCGCACTCTGCTTGACACCATTGACCAGATCCTTGACTGGAGTAAGATCAACCATTTTACCTCGTCACTAGCCAAGGGCGATTACACATACACCGATGTTGACAATCGTGCCCTACGATCCTCCCGAAACAATGGTGTCGAAGCAGGCATGATGAGCATTGCATCGGATGTCGACCTCCCTCGTCTGATCGAAGAGGTAGTGGAGAGTGTGCACATCGGCCACGAGTTCCAGAAGCTCTCACTAGGTCAGATACCACAAGGATTCGATGCATTCAAAGATAATGTCAAGGTTGTGGTTCACATCGAGCCTATGGATAACTGGGGGTTCCATGTACAGCCCGGCGCGATCCGACGAATTATTATGAACGTCCTTGGAAACTCACTCAGATTCACCTCCGGCGGCTCCATTCATATCCATTGCGAACAAGAACTAACCGAAGATCCCTCCACACGACTTGTGAAATTGACCATTGCCGACACGGGTTGCGGAATGAGCCGAGACTTTCTCACAAACGATCTGTTCAGTCCATTTACCCAGCAAAACATCATGAGCGCGGGGACCGGGCTTGGTTTGAGCATTGTGAGGCGTATCACTGAGGCCCTGGGTGGAACAGTTGAAGTTCAGAGTGCTCCTTCTGTTGGAACAACAGTGCGAATGGATCTCCCTTTGAAGCTAAGCAAAGCCCCCAACGGGGCAAATGCTGTGAATGTCGTTGCAAGGCATCATTCGAAACACGATATCGAGGGCTCTAGAGTGTCTATCTTGGGCTTTCAAGATTCCGTCGATCATCTCTACAACCCTTTCCTGAAGAGCCAGTTGGGTGAAAGGGACATTATGTCATCTATATGTCGAGATTGGCTGAAGTTGCGAATCGTTGAAACGCAAGACAGCCTGGCCGGAGTACCTCACGTGGTGCTGTGCGATGACCAATCTCTGGATAGAGCCAGAGCACTCACGCAAACCAGTCCATCAATCCCCATTGTGGTCATCTGCCAAAACGCGATCGTGGCTCGCAAGAAGGAAGCAGCCGATGCCCGCAGTGGCCCAGCAGGCGAGCAGCAGGTTCTGTTCACGCATCAGCCGTAAGTCATTCCCCTTTGATTTCACGAACGCTTTAACTGATTTAACGATATAGCATTGGTCCACGAAAACTAGCGAAGTTGCTATCACGATTTGTCAAAGACCACACTACCGACACACAGCCTCCGAGTACCCACGGCCAAGGTGTGCCAAGCGTAAAAACTCACAGCGCCTCAGCATCGAGAATAGTCCAGGCTCCCCCAACACCGCCTACAGGCGAGAACGATTCCACGACGTTTCTAGGCAACCCCTTCTTCACTCGGATAAAACCACAACTACCACGCTCACCCCTCGTTACACCACTTGAGAAAGCAAATCCCATATCTGACGAACCATCATCACAAAACAGTACATTCCTCCTCGTCGACGACAACCCCATCAATATGAAGATTCTCGTCATGTTTATGGAAAAGCTCAAACTACAGTACGCCACCGCAACCGACGGCCAAAAAGCCGTGGCAAAGTATAGAGAGAACCCCAAAAGTTACAGATGCGTGTTTATGGACATTTCCATGCCGGTCATGAACGGCTTCGAGGCCACGCGGGCGATACGAGCCATCGAGGCGGACGGCGCGAGCCCGCGGTGCAGCATCTTTGCGCTGACGGGCCTGGCGTCGAAGGATGCGCAGCATGAGGCGCTGCTGAGCGGGGTTGATTTGTTTCTGACCAAGCCGATTGCGTTAGCGGAGATAACGCACATTTTGGAGTCTAAGAGGTTATTGTAATTGGGTTTTGCCTACATTTGGGTACCAGGCGTTTTTGATCTCTTACTATATACCTAGTTGTTTTTGAATATTCCGAGTTTCGGGGTATGTTCACTGGAAACCTTCCACCAGCGTATTGTATTATTGAGAAATATTCCTTCTCATATGTCGAGTACACGTTTAAATGTAAAGTTTAATACATTCCAGTACTACACATTGACTCTTGGTCTTTTGATCCATCAATACATTTCAAATTGCTGCTTGCTCCTCTACTTGCTGGATCTTTTATGGCTGTTCATACTCAATGTTTATTGAATTTATCTTGACGTTGATTCATTCACAGGCTGGAGAGTTGACACTAATCTTGAAGCTTGAGCCTTCAACACGAGCTCCACGACACTAGAGCTGTACACAACTACTAATGTGTTTGTGAAAGTTGGGCATGGTCTAACAAGCTTAATACTATCGCTGCATTTGTTGGACTGTCTTCTTCCTGTCTTTTTGTGGTTCGCCCAAAGTGCTAGGAATGCAGCCCCACCATTCATTTTTTGGCACCGAGTAAATCGACAAATTGCCAAGGGACACAGGTTATCACACAACTCTATCATATAGTATCTTAATGAAGTGATTCTCAGAGTATGCCCAGAAGGGTACAGTCTGTTTCGTCTTATCAGCATGGACATTCTGCTATTGTAAAAGATTCATCGCACCTGCCAATCTTCACTCAGGCCAACACACATACCCTGCATCTCCGCCCGGCTCAACCTCGGCTGCACCCCACCCATAAAAGTTCTTCGCATCGCACCCGCAAACCCTTCCTTTCCTCTCTTCAAGCCATCGCCCTCCCCAACGCTGCGTTTCCATGCTACAAACAGAGAGACTCCCTCACCGGAGTCTCTCAAACAAGAAGTCTCGCTCTTCTTATCCTCTATGCATGTGGGAAATTCGGAGTAAGCCTCATTACCATCCGCCTCTCTCTGTCTCGGCAGAGACGATGGTCGGTCTGCCGGTAACGGCCTGACGTCAATGTACGTCTGCAAATGATATCAGAAATCTCAGAGCGCGTTCTTTTGCTTCGCTGTCTCTATGGGAAATCTTTGCGAGGCTTGTTTTGGGAAAAACTGAAGTGCGATACGCGGCGTCCTTGTCTTCTCTTCGGGGGGCTGGATGACTCAATTCCGATCACTCTGGGGAGGGCGATGGCTTCACCTTTTTTTCTCCCAGGTCAGTGTTTTGATGTCGCTTGAACAAGGATACTACTAACGGTTCGGGGGAGGGGAAATAGCAGGAAGACGGTGGTGGTAGTGGCTTCTGTAGCCTGGGAGGAATGGAGTTTTGTCATTTCGGTCATAAATACGAATATTCTTCTGATATCATCATTTCCATCCTTGTCGCACCAATGCAGTTGAACTAACCCATCCAACCCGATCACGATCACACTCGTGTGCCTATTTTATCCCAAAAAATAACCGTCAAACGCCAACCTCAACGCCCCCATCGCGCCATAATCACACCAGAAAATCACGAATCATTACTATCCAGACCCCGCACAATCGCATAACTCGTTCCAGCTGCCAACATGCCGATAAACAGCGTCTGCACAGCGCCCCAGACTCCCGCTCGGTGGTTCCGAATGGCAACGTAGTTCTTGACATACCCGAAGACCAGGAGCACGGCGACTGTGATGCCGATTGAGACCAGCAGGGCTTCGCGTACACGAGGCATCACGAAGTAGGGGATCATGGGGATCAGGCCGCCGATGAAGTAGCTCAAGCCCATGGTCACTGCGGAGATCCATGCGCGATGCACGTTGGGCTCTTCGAGCTTGAGTTCAAAGTCCATCATGAAGCGTACCCATTCGCTGGGGTTCTTGCACAGCTCGTCCACCAAAGGCGCCGCAGCACTGCGCGAAACGCTATACTTCTCCAGCACATCGTACACACCCGTTCTCTCATCAGCAGGTCTGTTCTGCACCGCGAACTCTTTCTTCCCGCTTGCGAATGGTAGGCGTCGCGCTCTGTCACGGCTGCTAGGTAGGCGCCCAGTCCCATACTGATCATGCCGGAGAACAGCTCAGCGAGGCCGGCGATGATGACGACCTTTGCGCTACCGAGACTGGAGAGGCCTGCGGTTAGGGCGAAAGGAACTGTGAGGCCGTCTGAGAAACCGATGATGACGTCGCGGAGGACGTCGCTGTAGTCGACATGGCATTCTTCATGTTTGCTGTGGTTGGGGTGTAGTGTGCGAGGGTCATAGGCTTGTGAGTTGTTGTAAGAGATGGATCGCTCAATGGCGGGTTCCGGAGAGAGGAGGGGAGATGTTTCTGAGGAGATGTGTGTCATTTTATGTGTTGTTATGGTGTACCAGAGTTGTTGTGTTGGTGAGATCGTCAGATGAGTTTGTACTTTTAAAGTAATTCGCCACAGATGTCTAGTGGTGTTATTCTCGGCTTTTATTTATAAGCAATGAATGCAATAGAAGTCTTCTAGTAAATACTCCCAAATTCATTTCCCATCTGCTCGTCCCCGAGCCTGTCTTATACCCATCTCGCTCTTTGTCTCTCCACCCCCTGCACAGACCGAAAACCAGACCTTTCTCCGAAGAGGATAAGCCCGAAGCCGAACCCATCACGTCTTGGAGTACAGCCAGCCAATCACAGTGCGTGTTTTAGTAATCTGATGGTAAACAACGAAGGGGACTGCTTCATGCCAATTTAAGCTGAAATTTTATTTTTAAAAATCTGGAGAATTATTTTGTTGCTAGAAAGAAAATATTCAAAATTTATTACACCGCTCAATGCTCTTGTGCACGATTGCTATAGCTTATGGTCGCGCTTCTTGCGCTGGTAGAGCATCACCTCCAAGCCCTGCACGCCACCATCACGAATTACCCGTCGGAGAATCTTACCACTCGGTGATTTGGGGATTTGCTTGACAAAAACAATCCCACCAACGAGCCACTTGTACCGCGCAGCGTGGCTCTCGACCAGCGACTTGAGATCATGCGCCAGTACTTTGAGATCGGCCTCTGACTTTTCCTGGTTTGCTGCGACGACGTAAGCGCGAGGCCACTCTGTTGCTTCGCTCTTGTCGTGCACGCCGATGACTCCGGCGTCTGCTACGTCGTCGCTGCTACACAGAATAGCCTCGAGCTCGGCGGGCGCAACCTGGTATGCGCGTACTTTAATGAGTTCCTTAATGCGGTCTGTGATACAGAGATTTCCCTCTTCGTCGAGCGTGCCCACGTCGCCGGTGCGAAGCCATCCGTCTGGCGTGAAGGCCTCAGCTGTGACGCTCATGTCGGGGGTCTCTGAGCTGCCCAGTCCCTGTGTGGGAACGTAGGCGCTCATTAAGCCGGCCGACCGCACGAGGATCTCACCTGGTGCGCCGAATGGGGAAGCCTTTGTGATCGGGCCTGTTGGTTCCTCACCTGTCGCGGCGATCATAAGCTCAACGCCCCAGTGAGGTCTGCCTGTGTCGTTCTTGTAGCCGTTCATGTCCTTTTCTCTCAAGCCCTTTTGCACAGTGACGCTGCACGCTTCTGACATGCCGTAGCCCAGTCTAACCAGGAATCCGAGCCTTTGGAAGACTTGCACCACGATCTCGTGGCCCAGAGGGGCACCACCTGTTACACCCGCGACGACACTGCTAAACGCGTTACGACCGCGTGCGTCGCGTCGTGCGAATGGCTCTACAACGGGTGATTTGGCGAGCATGACCGCCACGGGAGGCGCCATGTGGAGATAGGTTACCTGTCTTCGGGGAATAGCTGACAGGACTGTGTCGAGTTTAAAAGCGGGCATTGTGTACACCGTAGAGCCGGTCGCAAAAGCAAGTAGGAAGATGTTGGTTAGACCAAAGACGTGGTAAAAGGGCACGTAGCCTAGCCATCGCTGGTGGAACCCGTAGAAGTCGGCGTCGTGCCATAGCGACGCGATGGAGAAGTTGATGGCTTGGTGAGAGAGCAGTACACCCTTGGATCGACCTGAGGTGCCGGAGGACCAGAGAATAATAGCTGTACGTGTCGCAGCTGACTCGGGTGAGAATGGGTGAGCGACAGTGAGTGGTGACTTGGATAATGTGAGAAGGTTCTTCCAGTCGCCCTCCTCAGCGTGTGAGGCGGGTGACAGGGGATACAGATCCGTCGCTAGATCAACAGTGTAGACGCGCGCGCTGTTCTTGTAGGCCTCATCCTCCTGCGATTCCAGCGCCTTCTCAACAGTGTCAAGCATAGACTTCGTAGTGAAAAGCACACGCGGTCGCGAGTTCTTGATCACCCACGCAAGCTCCGTGGTGGTCAGCGAGGGCGAAGCCAAGGTGGCGGTGAGGCCAGCTGCGATGGTGCCCATCATCAAAGTCGCGAAAGGCAGGCAGTTGGGAAGTTGGATAAGCACCACCGGTGCAACTTCCGGGCCGCTACATGATGCCGTAGGTGGGAGGGTTTCTATGGCGTTGGGATCAAGGCCGAGAGATTGAAGGTTGGTGGCGAGAGTGAGAGCGTCGCGCTTTACGCGGGAGAGTGTGAGGGGGCGGTCTGAGTTGTTAGCAAATGTCGCGATTAAGTTTTGTGTAACCGTGAGTGAAAGTAATGAAGTGAGAGGGATTGAGTGAGTGAGCGATAGATTCAGGGTGGTGACTTACCGCTGGCGTGGTCAACGAAAATGGGCTGATCATCTCGAAGCTTGGGTACCCGTCGCGCCCTAGGGGCAAAGTCACTCTCGTGCTGGAACGGGCTGCTGAAGAGGAAATCGAAGACATTTGCACCGGGGATATTGGCAGGTTTTCCCGCGTACGCAGGCTTCACAATCTCAGTCGCCATGATGCCCGTTGTGCGATGGTGTAGCCTTTCTGTGCTTGGGAGAGAGCTGTGTTTTTCTACGTGTCGCTTCGGTTAAACGTGGCTGGGAAAATACAGGGGGTGATGATGATGGTGATGGCGATAATGGCGGTACTGGTCGTGAGAGTTATTGATGAAGTTCAATTGGACTTCTTATTGAAGCCTTTGATCTTATAATTGAGGCTCCCCTTTATTGTTCACCTTACCTTGGGTATCTTACGGCCCGGCGTGGAGATTGCGGAGACCCCGCGTCGTCGGCCCTGAAGAGCGGGAAGCTTACGGTTCCGTCATGCGGCAGTTGGCGTCGGTTGGAGATTTGGCCTGCTAAGGCAACATTTAAAATGCCCATGTTTTTGGTCAGATAACAAGACTTTATATTCACCCCAAGAACTTTTGACTAAATAAAAGAAAAAGACATTTCTCTATCCAGCCAGTAGTTCATTCATCTCTCTGCTCTTGTCATCCACCCCATCATCTGATGTGATTGCTCTAACGCCCGGGTATAGCGATATTCACCCACTTCCCAAATAGGCAACCCGAGGCCGAAACCCAGAACTTAGGAACCAAGAGGTTGAGAATACACTTTAACTATGCTTTACTTGCCGAAATTTATAGAATCGTTCAGTTGCTAGGTACTCACCTCGGTCTGAGGCTAAATTTTCACCTCGATTCATTCTAGTCGATGAGGTGCCAGACCGAATTATTGCTTGGTTATCGATACAATCGTCAGATCGGATAAGCGTGATCAGATTAATCGCCAGGGGTTGATTGGTGCATGACCTGGTAGACACATGATGCACGTATCTGCTTATGCTTGGCAATTACCTTTCGTCTCCACGAGGTCTCTTGCAGTAAGGATTTTGTTCAATTGGAGAGATTGTTAGAGCTAGAGTGTCTAAGAAACCCTCATGGTCAGATTCTAACTCATGGTCTTGTACAAGTCGATGAATCTAAAATTGCCAGCTTGATGACATACTCTTATCCCGGATCACTCCATTATATGCGAGAGAACGCTTCTTTTGTACATCAGATGCGTTGCTTGCCATTGCGTTCACTGACTGATAAACTCATCAATCCCTTACACTAAGAAGTTCGGGATTGGCCGTCAGCACGACCATAAATTATTCGAGAGACTTCGTTTCATGTATTAGAACCTGGCATCGACTGTTATCCATTATCGATTCGTCAATTACATGTTCAGTTGATCACCAATACGAGCAGACCCTCGCCGTGTCACAGTGGTGTCACGGGATATTGTGTAATTAGTGCAAGGGGTTTGGTCTCATACGCTTTCCCCCAACACTTACCTTCTCAAAGAGCAATATCTACAAAGCAATATCCTGGTAATCCCGGGTAACCATATGCCAAAGAGTCACATACCCTATTTGTATGCAATATCGCGCACCTTTCTGCTGGTTCTTATGCTGGCGCTGCCAGGGCGAGTAACACGTCGTTGCACAACTCAATCTGTCCAATCAAGGCTGCCGGTATGTCTCCGAGACATCAATTGAGCTGCCCGAAAGTGGCTGTCTCACTGTAGATGCAAACATTCCAATATCTTGCATATCACCTCTCTTGGCACCAGTCAAGCGTCACGGAGTGGCTGTCCGTGAGTTGGGGTAGTACAGCCGCACATTTCCTTTTCTGGGCTTGTGTACGGATAACGCTTGGCGCAACGCCACCGTGTGAAGTTCTCGTCGCTGGCGTAGGAGCCCTTTTGAGAAAATATGTGTTGCACAGAGCCCTGAGAATGATGCGTGGAGTTGGAGCTTTTCTCTTTTGCAGGTTTTTGTTGTCGGGAATGTCTGCTGCCGGATTTTGCGTAACCGACCCTTGAACAAACACTCGTATCTTTATCACTTATCAGGATGTAGACACGTTTGATACTGATAAATGGTCAAGTTCAATAGTGAAATGGTGGCCCATGCTATTCCATGCAGTACCTAGGGAGAAGGGCTAAGCATGCCGTCGAGAACTCCGATCCTCACATATTGATACGGAAGTTCAGCAGTGATTGGATACGTTTGGCGACTAATTACGCAGGCAACAGTCATAATTCTCTGAATCAATACAATGATAGCTAAGGGAAATTGAAATGTGATCACGATAACAAAGTCTAGTCTGGAAGCTCTTCTTGGCTCTGCTTTATTGTTTTCAGTCTTATGAGGATCCACCGGCGAAAGCCGCCCTGCCGATTTAGCAAGACCGTCGACACTATTATTAGCGGATCGAAAGGGTACACATTCATTTAAGATCAGTGGGCTCTGCACCAAGATCACATGTACAGAATGATGTTGGTGCTAGGCTGATTGCAAAGCCACTGGTGTACATGCTTTGATGACTGCTCGGCTTGTGATAAACCGAATGAAAGGATTGATGTAGTGAGTGGCTGGTATCCTATCTGGGGACGGGTTTACGGCTTTGGTCGTGGTAATATAGTAGAAACGGATTGTCTGATGATGGGAGGAGTGTGACACCAAATGTTTGCATGACCTGCATCAACAATATGGTTCAGTCAACTCGACTGAGAAAATGAGACTCTTTGCATAGCCTCATTACTTAACTGACCTTCCATGGATGACCGGATTTCTACAGCAACTACTCTAGAGCGTGGAGGCTCCTTTGACATGGAGAATTAACTGGCATCTCGGTCGTCAAGGCAAAAGGAAGATAGTATCAAGCCACTAACGGACAGTAACATAAGTACTGTGCTGTGTCCAGGCTTGTGGGGACTGTGAGACGTGCATCAGCAATCAGTAGGGGCATTCACGAATCGGAAATAAGCGGGATCTGCGATATTTCGATTGACTAGAAAATTAGCTGCTTGAAAGGGTACCGGTAATTTCCCCGTATGCGAAAGAATACTTTGCAAGTCTCATATTTACAGTTGGGAATGTGGGTAACTCAATGTCTTGTGTCTACTGTCAGGGTGGCACAGGGCTGCCGAAGCCCCTTAGGAAACCAGTCTCAAGGCGGCGAGAGAACAGACTCCGATTGGCTATCCAACTCCTCGGAGATACTATCCGTCTCACGGCGATTGGCTCACAATTCAATGTGTGGCTTTCTGGTTCTGCAGCACGCAAAAGTCTAGACCAGGCTGCATGCGGTGCAAACATGAAAATACAACCCCAAACATAATGATAATCTTGATTTGGTCCCAGTAGAATGGACCCGAGAGTTGCACAGCGGTTTTGAACTGAATTTTGTGCTGTATTTTGATGTTTGCATTGCAGGCGGTGGCATTATCCAGGCTTGACATCTCGTTCTTGAGCCTATTGCATCGAGTAAAACTGTGTATGACACCAGGAACCGTGCGTTACGGGAGACCCTCTAGGCATGTGGTTATGCCAGAAATGGTAAAGGATGTCAAGGTCCCTGAAATTTGACATGACATCGTTGTGGAGAGAGATCGTCGGTTCTGAGTTTGTTCGATGGCCACGTCGAATCTTCACCAGGTGGAATGATGACGGACAGAAGATCAACACTGCCTCTCGATATGTACATAGTAAAGATACCGGAAGGTCTCTTCTATTCTTGCCACCAGTTTCGAGAGTTAAATCAATGACCAAGTTGGTCTTATTTCCTTACCATTCCCAGCACTTGTTCAAAGCTTCTAGGCGTACCGCCTCGCGTTTCGACAAGGCCGATTATGCGGAATACGTTCCAGAGACCGTTGTAACACATCAACATTCTCAATGTCTCCGATTGGAGTAACGATTCGCGGAGTCCCCGTCTCGGACGATGAACATCATAGGTTGGCGATCAGTCGGCAGTGACAGAAGTTCGTATCGATCTCGCCCACTCAAATCTCGCGGAAATGAAACGAAGGGGCGAGCATTGCACTGCCGAAGGTAGATCTTCGCCGCAAGAAAGAAATGACAGATGAACTGAACCTTGGATGTACGTCAGTCTGTCGGATGTCGCCCGCAGCACATTACTGGCTATAGCTTGTTCCATCCAGTCTTGACACAAGGTTTAGTGCGATTGATGAAGCAGTTGTATTATTATTGGCCCGTTCTTTCCGTATATGCTACCTATGTGCGTTCTTCTTCAATTGAGAGTTTTCCGAAAAAGCTGGGACATTCGCCAGAACGCCAGTAATTGCCAGTTCAAGGATACTCTCGCATGGAACAGACATATGACGAATGAACCTATTATAACAGGTGGATGCTTTAAAAATAAATAGATATCATCCCAAGTGTAACGCCACATTTCATTTCCCCAGCTCGTCTTGCCGTATTATTGTAATCGTACTCTCGTATCAGTCCGTTGGCTTTCTGCCTGTACATCGTATATAAACTCCCCTCCATAACGAAACATGAACTAAGGTCGAAAGAGATGCGGTGGTGGAAGAGGTGGTGTCATCTGTACTTCCTTCCCGGTGCCCAAGTCCTGGATGTATCGGTGTGCCTCGTTGGCAATATAGTTCTGGATCAAGTGACATTCGCAGTCTGTGTGTTGTAAAAGCTTCATCTTCAGCTCGTAGACCTGCAGAGTGAGTTCGGATACGGTGACAGAGAGGTCTCGGTTGATTCGTTCTATGTCTTCTTCGTCGACTCGGAGTCTCTTTGCGTCTTCGCGTTTCTTGACGCGGAACTTATTGGAGGCAACGCGGTTCCGCTCCTGAACTCGTCTGTTGAGATTATTGGGTTCCTCCTCCTCCTCCTCTTCTTCTGCGACGGGTGATGGCTCTTCTGTAGGCTCTACAACTGGTTTTGTCTTCCTACTGCGGGGCTTGGGCTTCGGCTTTTCCGTGGAGACTTCTGGTCTTGGTGTTTTCTTGGTAGATGCGCGTCTTGTCGATTTCGTTCTTGTCGATGGGGTCGCGTTTCGTTTGCGTTTTTGCTTTTCGGGGGGCATCGTGGTGGAACCACGGCGGCTGTCGAGGCCACCAGTTGAAATCGCTATGCTTGGAGAGCCGGTCGATGGAGACGGCTGGGTGTAACTATGCATCGAGGTATTTGGAGAGTCCCATTGAGTTGCGGTTTCTGGTGAGAAACCGTAGCTGTGGTACTGTTGTTCATGAGGGGAGACCATTGGGACGCCCATAGAGGCTGATGCAAGCAAGACTGAGTCTTGGGGATACAGCCATTGTGTCCAATTAGTTTGTGGTAATGTTCCATAGAACTCCAAGCCTGAGGGATCAGGAGCAATTATGTTCACATCGGCAGTGGGGGATAGACTTCGTATGCCAATGATTCGTCGTGGAGAGGATACTGCGCTGGTTGGTGCGAGTCAGGGTAGACGGTGCCCATTTCTCTTGGTGTCGTGGCAGTCAATTGAGAGATATCGAGCGGCGAGTCAGTCAAGTTCAAGTTGCAATGGTTATGCTTCGATATGATCTCCACCGTCGAGATGGCGTGGGTGAGGTGGAAAGGAGCTAACAAGGACACAAGCTTGGACAAGTGAAGAAGGTCAGGGTAAACAGGGTGGGTTTCTTATAAATAGGGTTGTGAGAAAGGCGCAAGGAATGCAGAAGGGTCTAGGCAGGGCGTCCAGGAAAGGCCTGTGGGATATGCAAGGATACGCCAGGTGGCGACATAACTATGTAACGCGATTAAGAGGCGCAACACGCAGTAGGTCTTGCAAAAAGGCTTCAAGCCATGTGGGAAAAGAGAAAACTTCAAAGCCCTCTCAAGCAAGGGAGAGAGCGAGGCTAGACTCACGGGTAACTGCAAGCAAAGGCCCTCCAGAGACGTCTAGAAGGGTCTGATTTAAACATCACTTAGTGGGTTTTGGACAGCCCAGGCCGCCCAGGTGCTTCACGCAGTGGAGAGACCAGGGACCGGAGAAGCAAGTGTGTGGTAGCTAATGCGGAGAGACACAAGAAGCTAACAATTACTGGGTGTGTTGTGTCTCAACCGGTGAAACTGCCGTTCTAAGGCCGTGAGGATAAGGAAACACCCAGTGGTGGCTGTTCATGATAGGATTCCATGGAAAGAATGGATGGAAGCATGTGTTTATGCCACAACAGGAGGGAGCGCTTCTCCGACATTGTCTCCCAATCAGAGACAGATAAGCAAGCTCAAGGGCAAGAGGAAGCTTACAAATATTGAGCAGCAGACAGATAGCAAAACTGACGCTGGCAGGATGAATCACAGCCCAGTCAGATGAGCTTTTCCTGGTGCCCGGGACCAGATCCTTACAAGGATTACATGGTAGGAACTAGACCGAAAGGAAGCCTAGGGAGTCGGTGATAAACAGGCAATGAATTCAGGGAAGAAAGGAGAGGAAAAGGAAAAAAGAGTGAGGGTTAATGAGGGGCTGAAGATCCGAGAGGTGAGATTGGCTCGCTGTATACGGACGCACGTCCGGGGTTGCTTATTGGTGGGTGCTCTCCGTTGGGTGTGATTGGATTTTGGGGGCTTTTATCAGATGTGTGCTTTTTTTTACTGGGGGAACGAATACGGCTGAGATAATGGCCAACAGCTAAATGCTCTAGACCATTACCGATGTAGGAGATGTCACTGGGGATGGAAATCAGATAGCATTGAGGTGACCTGTGACCTACCTGGTCGATTATAACATGTTAAAGAAGCTTTGGTATGAAGCCATTTTCGAGTCTTGGAAACAACTGGTGTACAACATGCCAAAAAAGAAAGAAGGGTCTCGATTCTCAGACAAGGGCCACAAGCATGTATCAGCATACGTCCCTACACACTGTCTTGACTTAACTGACGCCAACACGCCTAGCAACAAGTCTTACCTGGGGAAAAGAAAAACAGCTCTCATTGGCCTGCATGCTCTATCAACCTATGAGAGCTCACGGACGAGCCAGCCGAACTATCAGGGGTAGCGGCAGCCTGAGGTTGTATAAAAGTCAATCAAAGGATTTGACTGCAGGCTCGTCACAGGCCAGCAGGGGGTTAATCTTAATGTGCTAGGGAAGATTGCCGAGCTTTCCACAGAGTACAGTACTTTTCCCTTTGAGCTGAGGATATCTTCCTGTTGACATCACGTATTCGAGTTGTGACGCGCTTTACTCACGATCGTCCATGTGCCGTGACGCCTTTGGTGGAAACGAATGGCAAACTGGTTAGGCGTGTCGGGGTATTGATTTAAGAGGCTTCTTCAGATGATATCATGGCTGTGTCTGACGAGCTTTGTCAAGGAGGGAAACCTCAAGTTGAGAAATGCACCCTCTTGTCCGTAACCCTGGCCCTCACCTCGAACCGCAGCCCCAGACGTTATCTTGGTTTCTCTCATGCACTACTTGACCTTGCAGCAGTTTTAAATCCTGTGGCGCGATATTTACATCCAAACTGCATCACCAAAACCAGAAACAACAAGACTTCGCGTATGTTCCTCGCTCGACCCCCAGACTCAACCCTTGGCTGCATGTACTCGGAAGAGTGTGCGATTAATAATCGTCCGATTCCATGCTTCCCGTCGGTAGAATGACACTGTTTCCACTCCTGACAGGTTAGGTCAGGCGAGCTAGAGCTCTTCGGACGGCGGGCGGCAGGTCTGCTGTTGATGCTTGCTGACATGCAGAGGCTAGGCATGGAAGGACATTGACGGGAGTCCGAGTTGGCGCGTATCCATCTCTCTTTGTCATTATCCAGTATCCACCATCCTTGACTTGTTTGCTTTGTTTAGAATGTAATTCCATGGCTGCATTTCGCCTGTCATTGTCTCGCTACGCCCGTTTCCGAGCCGCTATGTTCCAAGCATCGGAGTTGATTCTCTAGAACAGCTGAAGCAGACAACGGTGTGGTTCCAGCGGATGAAAGGAACCCTCGGCGAGCTCACCGACGCAAAGCATACCTCAACAAGGCAAGTGATATGTCAATTTGTGTTATGATGCTGCCGTCCATTTCTGGAGAAGCAAGTGTCCAGCACCGAGGTGTCCGTACTCGTTCTTTTAACTGGTCGACAATATCGAGCGGGTACTACATCTGTGTCCGCGAAACCCCTGATTAGTGTTAGTCATGGCAGGGAGGGGGTGAAATTCTAGGAAAGTCCCTTAGTTGTCATGCCAGAGAAATCAGATTTCCCGATGATGGGGGTTGAAAGGTTCGTGGAGATCGAGTATCGATGGGCTTGATATGTGATATAGATGCAGATACCTCAGGTTTTCTCTAGTATGGAGCTTGGGGCGATCTGAAAGCTGACTGAGTCTAGTTCGTTCGAAGATAGACGTCTGACCCTATTATCCGTAGTTTGCTTACACTCTAATATTGGTAATATTTGACTTTGGACTCTACTCTACCCCGGCCTAAAGCTTTGGGCGCACTGCCTGTCAAATTATTCAGTATCCCCATATTTATCAGTAGCACACTGCCAAATTGTTTATTCTTCCTGTATAATTCAAGTGCTTGGTGAGCCCTATTAATTTTACGCGCTTTTACATTTACGCAAGTCCTTACTCCTTCAGAGCCTACGTCAGCAACACCACAAATACCTCCTGAGCCACCACCACGATGATTCACAGCAGCAGTTCTTTCACTGCGATGGCTCTGCCATTTAAAAGGCAACAATTGCAACCCAATGTGCTTTTTTCTCCTGCATCAACTACATAATGTATGCCCGGCCTCCATCCTCACTCACTTCCACCCTCCGCCCACCCGAGGTCTTCCCAGCACCCTCATCCTCTCACTTGATCGTCAAAAGAGAAGAACCAAACGCAGAACTTGCAGAACCTATACTGATCGACAGCCGCAGTCCCTCTCCCGAACCTCGATCCACCGCCGATTCTCGACAACGTCTCTTCGCTTCCCTCGAAAATGGCGAGTATGTCCTCCACGATGCCCGGCCCATTGAGACTGCCGACGATCTTGATGATATCGAGCTGAAGCGTTGCTTTGATATCCTTCATGCTTGCGGTCTGGCGACTGACGCGTCTACGACTCTTGCTTCAACAAGTGATACGATGGAGGCTTTTCTTAATGCGGTCTTCAATGGCTGGACGGGGAATGATGGCGAGGAGCTTATCAAACCAACTATGGACTTTGTCGTCCGCGAGCACATTATTGTCGGCAACATCTGCAGTAAGTCATCATTGATCGACAATACACACTCAAATGAAGCTAAACTGTTCCCTATCAGACCAACCACCCAACCATCACACCAGCACTTCATGCAACGACTCCCCTGGCTGCCAAGTCCCTGTCTACGGCATCGCCACCTACCGAAGCCGACCAGCCCAACTCGCCATCAGCTTCTCCACCGAGGAGCCCCCGAAACTCCAGCCACGCAGCCCAAGACCTGTTCTGTCCTATGGAGCGCGCCGATATTCACTGGGAGGAAGACGACTGGATGGCTGAGCTAAGACGAGGTTTGAAGCGGTCATGCACGATCCGGGTCCACAGGTACAACAAGCATCTGGCGATTTGGTATGCCAGGAGCTTGATCCATGGATGGGCTAGAGGGAGTATCTGGATGGGCAGAGATGTGGAGGTTCTTGCTTTTGTGGCCAAGGACGCTGTTGATGCTACTTTTGCTATAATGGGCGATGCGTGATGGGAGAAGAGTGCTTTGATATGGTGCATAATGAGGTGTAAGTGGGCTGAAACTATGGGTGGCTGAAAAGGCATCGGTCCAGGCGCACAGATTTTGATCAAATACGGGAAAGGCGTTGTTAGCGCAATGAGACGAGGAGTTAAGCTTTGCTTTAGGAACACAAGATACCCCATTCCAACACAATAGAACAAATTGAGCTTTTCTTTCTATCATGTCTAGTCTACCTCTTGAATATGCGCTTTTATCGACCGAAGACCATGAGAATGTGAAGGATCATGCCCCTCATGATCTTCTTCTCCATCCCCTGACCAATCTGGAAATCCATCATCAAACAAGTCCTCTAGAGCCTCGCGTTTCTGCTCATCATTCTTAGTACCATCTCTCATCACAGCCTCCCAATCTGAGAATTCCTCGTCAGTCAATAGACACTCATCAAGTATACTCTCAATCGCCTCGTGGTCCAGGTTCTCTCCGATGAATACAAGCTCCTGTCGACGGTCACCCCACTCGCCACCCTTCTTGATATCATGCTGGACCAAGCCATCGACTTCTGGGTCACCAGTGGTATATTCCTCAGGTGGTAGAGTACAAAACCATGGCCTTCCGCCAGTCATGGTGAGCATTGCTCCGGCTTGTGACCAGTCTCCCGCGCGGTGAGGACGGGTCGCTAGGAAAAATTCGCCCTTGGAGCGGAAAAGACGAGCGAAGACGGGATGTTTGCGCTTTGTCTCGAGAATGACTTCGTTGGGCGGTGGGCAAAGTTCATCGGAGTCTGGTGTCTCAGCATCGTCTAGCTTTTGCTTCTTTGATGCTGGTTCGGGTGATGGAGCTGTTTCAATGGTTGAGTGTGAGCTCCGTGGGGATGAGGGTGCTGAGCGTTTGCCTCCCGACGAAGACGAGTCTTGGACGTCCTGTTCGGTGCCTGTGGCATCTGAGACTGTGTCTCCTACTTCTGGGTAGTCGACCATTTCAAGGTCTTCATCATCGTCTTCCTCTTCACCTTCGTCATCTTCATCCTCGTCGTCCTCATCCTCCTCATCGTCTTCGGGCTGCTCAAGTTGTAAGATGAACTTGTCATACAGCAACGCCCAAAGCCGACGAGGATGGAATGGTCGATGACGACTGTAGATACAACTCCGAACCGAGTACTCTTCAGTCTCAGGTTTCGGAGTGACTACTTTACGGCCATTGACCTATAGCGGTGTTAGCATCGAGTGCCGAGCCTCATAAGCGTCATGCAGAAGCATACCTCACGAACGGTCATATCGTGAAGATCCTGGAGCCACCCATAACCAGACTGAGCAACCTCGAGGTTGAACATGCCTGTGTTAACAATCTGCTTGACATTTACCTTTCCGTAACTAGATTCGAGGATCTTGGCCCGATGGTTGAGCTTCTTGATCAAGCTCAGCAGACGAGGTCGGGTCGACTGATCAACCTAGAAGACAGTCAGTTGATATGTATGCGGAATGATACGCCGACCTTCACTAACCATATCAAGCTTGTTGAGTATAATGACATCGGCAAACTCGATCTGATCAACCATCAGATCTGATACTGTCCGCTCATCTTCCGGTGTAACATCATCTCGCCGAGACGAAATCAGATCATCTGTGTCAAAGTCGTGCATCATAGTGAAGGCATCGATGACTGTGACGGTAGTATCGAGCCTGGCAAACTTTTCAAGACCACCAGCCTCTTTTCTGTACTGATGTTAACAGGCAGTCCAAGCCAAGAACTCAACACTTACAGTTGCTCAAGAGTCTTTATCATATCAGCATCCAGCCCAGGAACGCCCTCGACCGATCCCATCGCCTCCATCTGTTCCGCCAGTCGAGAGTCAAACGTCTCAGCGACCTGCTCTGGCTCACTGATACCGCTACTCTCAATGATGATGTAGTCGAATTCCTGCAGCTGAGCCAGACGGACGAGTTCTTCTAGCAAATCTCCACGGAGGGTACAGCAGATGCAGCCATTCTGGAGGGCGATGACCTTTTCCTGGGTCTTTGTGAGGCGGTGGGTTTGTTTGATGAGGGAAGCGTCGACGTTGATGCTGTACAAGTTAGTTCATGTTGATTCTTTAGAGGAGCGGGGAGATTCACGCTCCGATGTCGTTGACTACCACGGCGATTCGAAGGCCGTGCTCGCTTCTCAGGATATGTTGCAGGAGCGTCGTTTTGCCAGCGCCCTGTACCATTGTAAGTCGAGGTTATGATCAAAAGGATAAGGAGACTTACCAAGAATCCAGAAAGTAGTGTCACTGGTAACGCCTTTGGTGGGATGCTGGCCTTCTTGTGGCCCTTCGTCTTGGTAACTTTCTTGGCCTTATTCTTAGCCATTTTGGACCTGGAAAGAGTGAACAAAAGAGAAAGGAGATGGCGTGGATATGAGAATCGTGTGAAGCTTTCGCATTGAGAAATACAACTTCGGCACCCGAACAAGACGGAATCATAGGCATTTTCTACGTGTTATCGACTTGGAGTGTTTCTGGCTTACACGCATCCTGCTCATCAAGGTACTGACCCTTGTGGCCATCAAGGTGAAGCAACGGCAGACAAGAGCACCTTGATGACAACTTGGAAAATCTCATTGGCTATCGTCTTCGATATCGATGTCATTGATGAGAATTTCTAGGTTTCCGGGATCTAGTGGCTGATGCAGGTCAAGCTGGGGATGCGGAGCCTCCAAAGTGTTGGCCACATTCCCTTGATGATGTTTGACTACAATCAGATATTGACAATTGTCAACATCTCACTATACCCAGCTCTTGAGCTTAACAAAGGTTTAAGCATGTCACTTAATATTATCTTATCATCCGTAAAAACCAAAACTTTCATTGTCAAAAGGTGGACGGTCGGCAGAATGATGGCGAGACGTCAACCTCGTTTGATATGCAGGGTCAACAAGGTGCATTAGCAATTCTCTCAAGGTCATTGGTGCAACCAATAACCGTGGCACTAACATCGCCGGTGTGTAAGTTGAGAAAGCAATCCAAGCCAAAATGGCGCAAGTCCTTGTTGAGCTTTAAGAACCTTGATGATCACAAAAGTTTGGCGAAGGTTGGTCCAGCGCGAAAGCAAGCTTGGTAGGAAGGGGAGTATACCATAAGGGATCAATGATATTTAACTACTAGAACTCAGCTTGTCTGATATCTTAGCATTATTTATACCCGTATGATTATCGGGTCAACTATTTTAAGTGCCAGATTGGAGGTGGATATAATGTTGGTAAAACAAACAGAAACCTTACAAGCCTCAAGTAAGGCCGGCCACAGATATCGTTATCGTGAGCACAGGTGGGTCGTCACATATCGTATACAAAGCCAACCACATCACTTCATGCAAAAAGCTGGTGGTCTGACCGACAAAAGATTGCGACCGAGGGAATCGAACCCCTCTCTAACGCTTGGAAGGCGTTAATGCTAACCACTACACCACGGTCGCTTTTGTTTGTACTTGATTGGTAAATGACTTTATTTTTGCAACTATATAGGCTCATGCAATATCTTGCTTTACCCTACAGTATTCTCACGGCTTATCATGGACCGGCCATTACCTTTATACTTTGTGGCAAGATGGTTGGAAAGTGATCAAGTCAATATCAATGGCTATGGATTATCATTACACAAGTGTACGGAGAATTAATGAATCGCCTATGTGAGTCAACTTTGGTTCATTCGTGGATTAACGTCCCAATGGCTAAGCTTTTCCACCGGCTAAATTGTTGCTGTGGCGTGCAGATAGTTTTGTTTCACTAAAGTAGCGACCTACCCCAATGGGCAATAGGTCCTGTTTCGGATTTGTGCAACGAACCGAGGTAAGATTGAAGTAATTGTTTCATTAGGTATTATGATAAGAAAAACTAAATTGCTCAGAGTGAAACCTCGGACCTAACTTCTGAATTGGCAGTCTTGTGGTCCAAGTCCTTCATATGCACCAGATACGTTTCATCAGTCTCGCCGTATTCCACCTCATACGAGCGGTCAATCTGGATCCCCGCAGGATCGGTTCTTTGTCGCTTGGACCTGTCGACTTGCGACGTGGCATTTGTACCAAGAGGTTGGGTACGGCTTCTGTTTGTGTTTCCACCGGTGATCTTGTTGCTGCCGTAGTTGTAGTAGCGCTGTGATGTGCCAAGCAGCTTGGGGAAGAGGCGCACGAGGAGGATGCGCAGAGAGGGCATGCAGGCGCATATGATGCCGACGTTGATTTCGATGGTGGACCACTTAGATATCACTACATATTCCCATGTGACGTTGGTAGAGTGACCGGCGCCGGCTTGGACTACAGCGCTCAGTCGTAGGATGCTCATGATGGTGACGCTTTGTGACGTTAGTGGTGGGTTCAAAGGAGTCATAGTTGAGAGAACTTACAAGATGCCGACGCTGAACATCATTCCAACGCCAATCTTCTTTCTCCAGTCAAGGTTCATCTGCTTAAGCTGGGACAATGGAATACCCATGATCCAAAAGTCGAGAGCAATGTTGATAGCAGCGCTGGAAACGGTAATAGCGTTGACGTCGGCGCAAGTACCAGCATGCTCGCCATCCCACTTAGTCCAGAAGTGGTTGATCGGTTTGCACTGGAAGATGGCGACAAAGATAAAGACCAAGCCGAAAAGAACAGTAAAGGCTACGGTTCCCCAAAGAAGTCGTCGCACGCCTTTGGTCGGGAAGATGCGCAGGTAGAAGCAGAGCATCGAGAGCTTGAGAAATGTTTGGATGGAGAAGTATAGGATGGCCATGACGAAGAAGAACATTCCGAAGTGGGTGATTTGGCTCGCTGTCAAAGTCCAGATATCCCTTCCCATGCCGTTGGGGGCCAAACCGTGAGAATTAATTGTGATGGAGGGGATGGCGAAGCACATTGTTATGAGGATGAATAGGTCGTCGAGGCCCAGGGGGAGCTTCCAGAATAACTTTGTAGCGAATCGTTGGAATACAAATATACCGGTGATGATTCCCATCACATCGTTTGACACGACGAATTCGGTTCTATGGCTTCGGATGGGGGCACCGCATGAGGTCATGGTAGCGTTCTTGGTCCCTGTGGTGTGTAAGTCGATGCATCTCAGCCGTAGTGGAAGATGGACATACCCAGAGCTTCTCTGACAGTACAAGACATGCCGACGCAAAGTTCGATGTCATGTTGGAGTGCTGCGTTTGTGCATAAGCACTTGGCGTCCGTAGGTTCGCATGTCGAGCTGGCGATAGCGGTTTTAAAACATGTTTGCTGCGATGGTTAGTCGAGTCCAGGTCGACAGCGACGGAGCGAGAGATACATACAGCACACACAGGCAGAGCAGATAATGAAGAAGCAGGCGACGACTCAGCCAAGGCCAGTGGCAGAGCCGCAAGGCAAGCAAGGATAGCCCCACGGATGAGCATCATCCTGATCCTGTAAAGATGGAATATTTAGGGATATCTGGGGTGCAGTCGACAGATCATTCTTTCTCTAGAAGGAGGGATGGGGCGGCATGGGGACTAGGGATGTTATATAAAAAGTTTATGCTCGGACCAAAATGATCGTCCGCAAGGGATTTCCAGCCTTGGGTCATATCGCCTTCTTGATTCTCTTCTTAATACCCGTACGGAGACACCCCACCAGACCCAGGCGTATGGAGTCTCATGTTTTAGTCTCGCGATCAGACGGGCACGGACATGGTTTCCGCTTGGGAGAGGTGCATAGCGTGTGTGGGCTAGGAGATGTCACTCTACTCCTTGCGTGGAGATGAAGGAAGCATGGCCAAGCTAGACCTAGAATGAAAAGTAAAAAGAAAGGAAAGCAATTAAATCTACATACAGGTCCCAGTGAGCTGGAACTAGATCGCATGAACCCTGCATAATGAGGAAAGTTTACAGCTTACTCGCGTGGTTCAAAAGCCACAAACATGGTTGACAACCGTTGAGGGTGGTGGGACTACTGACTTAATTGGCGAGTAAAGGTTTTTGGCTGTTTTTTTTTGTTTCTCTTCTCGTCCCTGACTAGTTCCATGTCATTGTGGCAAAGGGGGAGGGGGTTAACATAGCTCCCGGTAGTTAACAGCGGACAAAGTCCATGTGGTGCGGAATTGAACGCTCGGCCGTGATGGCTTCATAGCGGCGTGCGACCTTGACGTTGAAAGAGGATTATATCACAGCTCCATGTCGATCAACACTCAGATACCCGAGCAGAAGTGGAAGTGATTCCGGCCCACGGAGCACGGGGCCTGTAGATCGATCACGTTCTGTGCCGTTTGCGTCGCTGCGAGACTCCAGCGCATGAGCCACTAAAAGGAGTCCACCCAGCCGCCTGTACTAAACTCTTTGGTGACATATATCCGCCGGCTTCGCCTGTTGCGCCACCGCGGCAGCGAGTCTCTTTCGTCTCTAGCCGAAAGTATTTTTTGGGTAAGTGCTTCCAGCGCAGGTCTAATTCTAGACCCAACTGAAACTATCCCAACCCAGAGGCCTCGTCAAGCAAGCCACCGTTCGGTTCCTTCTACGGAGTTACGGAGTACGGAGAGCGTATTAAGCGATCCAGGGATTTGCGAGAGGTGGCACCATGGCACCATAATCCAAAAACGGAGCCCGCACGCAGTGGGCTAGTGGGGTGAAAGACCCCCTGAGTTAGGGAACCGACGCGCGCTAGAAGCGTGCTAACTCCAATGGCGTCGGACCTTTTTCCCAAGCCAAATGGTTCGGATCCAGTGGCGAAACGGTGGACAAAGCCGGTAACTCGTACTCCGTACCGCCTACAGCATCTCGGTTTATAGGCTCAGTTGGGAGGAAATGTCCTGTTATTACTGGGATTTTGAAGGTGGCTTGAACTATCAATCCATCGCTAATGCCACCAACGTGGTGAAACTACTCTACTACTGCATGAACCGTTCTGCAGCACCGCATTAACATTGCAACTCTCTCAGTGGAGATGGCTTCTGGGGCCCACTGACTCAGTAGTCCATATACTAGACAAGCCATTGTAATAATATGTACTAGAATAGCGCGATACTTGAAAGAAAAGGGACTCTCTGACTCGACCGCTAAGAGTTATATCCATCTTCATTACTCAGTTATGTCCGCTCCTCTCCAAGCATCGATCGTCCATCGTGACGTCTCCATACTGTTGACATAAATGTTCTTGGGCCCTTCTTCAGATGATCATCCCTACACGTGGCGCACCAGGTTCCGGCGCCAAGACGGTTCTGTTCCGGATGTGCAGAGCCAGGGACGGATTGTGCAGATGAACCGCTTTGCATCTTTACCCTATTGATCCTTAATCTCCGCCGCTTCAGCACGTCGGATGCAAGGCCTCCCAGACAAACTTACCTCGGGGCCTTCGGTTATCAGACAATCGCTCAGCTCAATGCTGCTGCAATCCCTCCCCCGCTGCCCCCTTATTCCCCGACCTGCCCAGAAGAGAACCTCTTCCAGGGTGCGATAACCCTGACCCTTGCGCGATTATGCTTTATCACCCAGGTCAAGAACTGTCAAAGTATGCTAGTGGCATATTGCTCTGCCTGAAGGATTCATATCCTGTGATTGCAGCGTGGCAGAGTTACATCTGGCAGAGTCGCATCCCAGGGGCCCTGTTAAGACGCAGGGGCAGACAGCTCTCAATAATCGCTCAATAAATAGCAGAATGCCTTCCATTTCCTTGACGTCGTCTTCTCTGTGCAGCTCATCCCTCTCGTTCTTCCACCAATCTACAGCCAAGCCTAGCCAAGCCGAGCCCCGTCAATATGAAGTCTTTTCTCTCCCTGGCTCTCCTGCCTTTGGCTGTTATAGCCGCCGATATATCCAGCGACTCTACTGCTGATTACGCTTCCAGCGCCAAGTGTCGCTGTCTGCCAGGCGACGCTTGCTGGCCGTCCAATAGTGCGTGGGCCAAGCTAAACACCACCGTTAGTGGCGCCCTCATCAAGACGGTGCCCATTGGCTCACCTTGCCATGATCCCACCTACGATGAAGCCGCCTGTGCAGCCCTACAGGACTCCTGGACGCTTGTCGAGACTCAGTAAGTCGTGTCCAAATTAAAGTAATAGTTTATTGCGGGTTCGCGGAGCTAACGTCCCGGGAAAGTATTGAGTCCTCGTCTTCGATAATGCAGCAATTCTTCGCCAATCAGAGCTGTGACCCATTCTTGGCTCAGGAACGGCCTTGCACTCTCGGAAACTACGTCAACTACGCGGTCAAGGCTACCAACGCCAAGCAAGTAGCTGCTGCGGTGCAGTTCGCCAATGCTAACAACATTCGTCTCGTCATCCGCAACACAGCTCACGAGTAAGTACCCAATCCGGAGATTAAACCAGAATAATCCCAATTAACCTTATAACCCTAGCTACTTTGGTCGCTCTACTGGCGCTGGCTCCCTCGCTATCTGGACCCATCACATGAAGAGCGCGGAGGTTGTCCAATGGTCTGATAAGCTCTACACTGGTCCTGCGTTTAAGCTTGGCGCTGGTATCCAGGGTGCCGACTCTGTTGAGTTCGCCGCTTCCAAGGGCCTCACCAGTGTCCCTGGCGAGTGCCCTACCGTTGGTCTTGCTGGTTTCACTCTTGGTGGTGGCCACTCTCCTCTTAGCACCAGCTTCGGTCTCGGCGCGGACAACACCCTCGAGTTTGAGGTTGTCACTGCTGCCGGCCGAGTTGTCCGAGCCTCGCCCAACGAGAACAGTGATCTCTACTGGGCGTTGAGTGGTGGCGGTGCTGGAAACTTTGCTGTTGTTACCTCCATGACCGTTCGAGCTCACAAGACTACTACCATCGGTGGTGCCACTCTTGGCCTTGGTGTTGGCACTGATAAGGAGGCCTTCTATGCTGCTATTACCAAGTTCCATGAGCTTCTACCTGCTATGATCGACCAGGGCCCTACTGTTGTCTACCTCCTTACCGCTGCTGGTCTTTCTATCAAGCCTGTCACCCTGGCCAACTCAACCGGCGACTTCGTCCGTGACAAGGTCCTCGCTCCTTTCACCGACTACCTTACCAAGAACGGTCTTAAGTTCAGCGTGTCCTACACCACATTGAGCTTCCGTGACCACTACGAGTTGTACAACGGCCCTCTGCCCAACGGCCACATCGAGGCCTCTCAGTTCCAATACGGCGGCCGTCTCATCCCTCGCTCAGTCCTCGAGAATAACAACGTCGAGTTCAACAAGGTCATCCGCAACCTGACATCCAGCGGTCTCGTCCTCGCCGGCAGCAGCGGAAAGTTCGCCAGCTACCCCGGCATCTCCAACGCTGTGCACCCAGCCTGGCGCAAGGCCATCATGTCCATGCAGATGGGCACCCTCTGGGATTCCACTCGCTGGAGCGACATGCTCGCTGACCAGAAGAAGATCACCGAAGTGTACATGCCTCAGATCATCGCTGTCACACCGGGAAGCGGTACTTACATGAACGAGGCCGACTTCAACCAGCCAAACTGGCAGGATGTGTTTTACAGCACCAACTGGAACCGCCTTCTGTCTATCAAGAAGAAGTGGGACCCCAAGTCTCTGCTGTACAACCATAAGGGTGTTGGCAGTGAGGTTTGGAAGGTTGCTAACGATGGCCGCATGTGCAAGGCTTAGAGATGGGATACCATATAGAATAATTAGCGCAAAACCATACATATAGATGAATTAATCGATACACATCATATTGATACATTAGCGTGTATTCTGTGTAACCTCGAATTTTCGATATGATCATAAGTTGATAACGGTTAGGGCTCTGATAGGTCGTAGCATTTGTTTATAATAGACTATACGCTGTCTGTATTCTGTCAGGACTGGGTCGCCGCCTACGTGGTCAAATCTTATCATGAAGAAAGTTGAGTGTGGCCAAATTCGTTTTGATAGTGAGCACCGCGAGGCAATATGTCAGCAAGGCACGTGATAGCACATCCGGTTATGAAACAGAATACCTCACAGGATATGTCTTGTTCTTCACACATCATGTATTCCTTCGGATGCATCACAAACACTTTTTTTCAAGTGACACAAAAAGCGAAAGATGACATCAATAGCATGTGAACGACCACGCAAGCCCCTCACGTCAAAGTCGCAGTATACATAATGAGCTTACCGTTTGAGAAAGAGATCATCAGCACGCATCCATAAAAAGTAAGCAGAAACAAAGAAGCAATTATCTAAGATCTACAGACACTTAATCCGAAGCTATTCCCGGACACAATTACACAAGGATAAACCATCTCATTTCCTTAGGGTAACTTATCTGTTAGTGGGGAAGCGCTAAACAGGTCAAATCTTCAAATATTGCCGAGCGCCGACTCTTTTCCCCGCATCGTCCCCCGGATCGCATCAGTTTTGAGAACCTTGCATTTTTTAATCATTTTTACTTTCTTGGCCAACGGAATTACCAGGCCGTCAAAATGGCGCCCGTTTACAAGATCGCTGTTATTCAGTTCGAACCAAAGGTATATTATACTTCACATCCCAAATAGAACGCCCTGTCGTTTCGTGCATCGGACAATGTCACCGTTGCATTAGCTCTTATGACTGACGTGCATATTCTTGTTCTAGGATATTGTTGTCGAGGAAAACTTTGCCAAGGCGGAAAGTCATCTGCGCTCTGCAGCGGCTAAAGGATGTGACATCGCCATTCTGCCCGAATTTCATCTCACATCGTGGGTTCCCGAGCATCCCGAGTTCATATCTGCAAGCAAAAAGTCAAACGACTATTTATCAAAATATCAGGATCTCGCTAAGGAACTAAACATCAACATTGTGCCGGGCACAATCTGCCAAGTTCACCAGGTCCCTGATAGCAAAGATGAAGAGCTCCGAAACATGACCTATTTCCTTGCCGCTGGGAGTGGCGAGATTTGCGGTTCTTATCAGAAGAAGAATCTATGGCATCCTGAACGACCGCACCTAACTTCATCAACCCACACACCCCATACAGCCTTCGACACTCCCTTGAAACACGCCGACGGCCGTCCTGTCCGCGCAGGTCTGATAATCTGCTGGGATCTCGCCTTCCCCGAGGCCTTCAAAGCGCTCGTCAACGACGGCGCCGACATTATCCTGATCCCCTCGTACTGGTTCATGAGCGACGGAGGTGAAGAAGGAGGTGACCTTAACCCCGACTCTGAACGAATCTTCCTCAACTGTACGTTGACTGCGAGGGCTTTCGAAAACACAGCTGCAGTTGTATTCTGCAACGCTGGCGGGTTGAGCTGTGTGAACATGCCCATACTGGGACCTCTGGGGAGAATCGAGGTTGGGGAGGAGAAGTTGGAGATTGTAGATGTGGATCTAGATGTTTTGAGGGCTGCGGAGGAGCAGTATAAGATTAGGATGGATATGCAGAGTGAGGGGTGGCATTATAAGTATGGTATGAATGGAGGCTCGAAGTCATGAGACTAAATTCATCAGGATTGAGAATGAGCATTGCCTACCATGTCCAATATTTGGGATGTACTCCTCAAACATATTAGCTGGTAGTCAAAATGTGTTCAAAAAGTAAGAAGTCACGAAGGAAGAAGATAATGTGAAAGTCAAAATGTCTGTTGAATATTGAATATCGAATATATATCTCGAAAAGAATGAAGAAAATGTAAAGTCAACGCGTCTATGAGTAAATCAAAACCAAATCCGTGCATGCACCCTGTGAACCCCGTCCTATATCCACCATTTTATGGATTAAACCATAAGAAGAAGCCCATCATCTAAACATCCTTGTAGGCAGCTTAGAAGCCACCGTTGGGGTTGGGGTTAGGGCCAACCTCTCCGCCCTGCTCAACAGGAGGAATAACCGACACCCCAGTCAAGGCAGCAAGCTCCTTGTGGCGACGCAGGCTAAAGTCCTGGTTGTCAAAGTTCTGGTTGATGACACCGACCATGCCGGCCTGGCAGTGGTTGCCCTTCTGCTGAGGGCAGTAGTACCAGATGGGCTTCTTGTCCTCGACGGTAAGCTGGAAGACGTCAGGAGCCTGGCCCTCCTTGGTAGCGAAGTTGAAGCCGGCGAAGAAACCCGTGCCGTCGGCGAGGGGCTCACAGGGCTCGCCGAAGCTGGACTGTGCGATGGAGTGGTTCATGGGGAGGAAGTGCCACTCGACGATGTCACCAATCTCGGCGACCACGTTGTCGGGATCGAAGCGGAGTCCACCCAGGCCGGCGTTGACGGAGTGGGTCACGCCGGTGAGAGTGACGGTCTTGTCGGGGTAGTCACGGGCTGTCTTGGAGGCTGGGGCCGCGGAGACAGTGGCGGCGACAAGGAGAGCGGTGGTGAAGATCTTGGAGAACATTGTGATTGTTGGTTGTGGTGATGAAGTTGATACTAAGTGTTGAGAGTGAAGTTGAAGTTGTTGAAGATGAAAAGGCTTGAAATAGATTGTTTGTTGATGAGTGTGATTGTGATGATGAGAATAATGTTGGTTGAGCGGCCGTCTCATCCCATTATATACAAATTCAATTTACATCAAATTGTCCAACTCTATTAAAGTCATCTCCATTCTCATCCACGGAGCCTCACTTTCCCGACCTCGTCAGGTCTGTGCCACCGCCTTAGCTGGGAATAGCAACCAGCTGTCAACTCAGCCAGCTTGTGTTCCCCGGAACTGCTCTCCCCGAGAGCTGTCAAGCTCGCCATTGCCAGCCTCTCATTGGCCAGTTTAGGCTGAGCTGGGCTTAGATGCTGACCGTTTCTCGGCATTTACTATGGACGTAAGCGTGGTTCACGCCAGCCCCCAACGACTGCGCCTCGAAGTTAACTTGGCGTGCTCTGTTGTCGGGCACTTGTTTTAGATCAAATTCTTATTTTTATCTAAGTAGTCACTATGGTACTGGCTGCTTCCAAAGTACATCTTTGGACAGCCAGTTATGTAATGCTGTACTGAAGCCACCACAGCAGAGCTCTGGCTGACCCGCAGGAGGAATGTGCTGTACTACCGATAGTCCGGTTGTTATGCTTTGCTAAGATGACGATTTGCAATTATGCTGATAGAATAATTGTTGGCCGCACGGTGATTTGAGCCGTTGGGTAAGGCAGTAAGTAAGCTAGGCTAAGATTTCATAATTCCGTCGGGGACCACGGTCTCACTCAGCGGCCATGTTGAAAGCCAGAACCTAAGCGGTCAGGCTTAGCTTCTTAACGTCTCTAAGACTTAACTGACCGGTGCGGCAAAAATCACGATTGTGTTGGGCGAAGTAAGATTGAAAAGTTCATAAATGTGTTTCAACTAAATTCATTGCGACGAAGAGGCAATTTAGTCGACACGGCAGGCTAATAGAGCATGTCTCTGTCCCATATTTTCCCCGACATGTAACATTCAACTCATTATCCTTCGGTCATTATAAACAGCAAAAGTTGTGCGCTTTACTCAAGACTAATACCCAACAAGACAGTTGCAGCGACGGTATTAGTGGAAATTAGGATGCGCATGAAAATTTCCCGTGGCCCCCAATTCATAAGCATCAGATCGAAACAAACAAGGTCAAGCCGGTACAATCATCAAGTCGATTTTCTGTAGTACAGCATATTAGGCGGTGGCAGTAACCGAAGTTCCTCTCCGGAGGGTAGAAGTGCACTTTCGTGTAAGACCCGTCAGACAGCGACGTGTCTGTCAGCAATTCGAATTACTTTAGTTACCCTGCAGGTAGTCCATTTAACAAGTTCAAAAGTGAATGCCATTACAGAATTTAGGGACTGCCAAAAGAGAACCGTTTGCGATTGCACGCCCACTTGGCACCCTGACTTCGTGGAGACAAAGTTGATGCTGGAACTGGTATAAACATAAGTCAAATTCTGCTGTCTCACAAGCACATACGACCATAGCTCGTAGAATACACGGGATCCCGTCCGCTCTCCCTTAGTTAAGCTGCGAAGCGCTGGATTAGTAGTTGGGTCGGTGACGACCAGCGAATCCCCGGTGTTGTATGTTTTTTTGTGTTGAACCTATTTTTGGTATTCCCGATATCTGAACACAATTTGGGGCCTGCAAAGGATCTAGAGTAAATCCACGCGTAGTTTCCTGGACTAATTTCCCGTGTCCAACATGCCTGTTCTTTTTGTTCTATTTTCATCTCAGCGCAATGCATAGCATCCGGATGTTGTGTTGCCGAGATCCTATGGCATGGATCACCCTTGTACAGAGCAAATGTCAGCAAAACCTAGTCCAATCCACAGCCGTCGACTTACACCGCCGCTGACGGAGATTCGCCAGTAAAACTTAAAAGTAATAACCGGTAAGTATGGCAGTATGCTTCCGTCTCACTAATCTGAACCGGACTGACTTTCCATCATCCAACAACGCCTCATACAACACAAAATGCAGCATTTCCAATAGTCTTCTATCTCACAGACTCGAGAAATTTAGACAAGTGATAAACTAATAACAATGGCAGCTGCAGACTAGAACCCAGAAGTATAGAGAAAGCCATCACGCGTGCGTGGTCGCCACACGCATCACCTAAAGTGCTGGTACAAGAGCTCCACATGAGAGTGATGTGAATGTCATAGTGTTGAATGCGCTGAAACGAGTAGTGATATGCCCAGGTAATACACTCCCCGGCATAACACCTATATTCAACAGGACGTTGAGTAGATAGGCTTCTTGCGGTGCGAATCCATAGGCCACAGGAAAGAAGGAAATGACAGTACACTGAAGATTTAGAGGATGGTGAACAATTGACGTGGTGATCAATACGAGTAGAGAAGTTCATGAATCTTAGACAAGCAACAACACAGACCGACACAGGTTATATCAAAACTCTGATGTTGTAATCATCAAACATCGGGCCTAGATTGAGTCAGCCCATGTTAGTCGTACTGAAAAACTTCATTGGTATAATACGGTGGATGGGCAAAAGTTCTAACAACTTCCTCTCTTCTATATTTTATTTAAAATGACGTTAATTAGTAAAAGCCCTCTTATGCTCTATAATTTTATGCATTTCTATTCTAAGGTTATTTAGAAAATGATCTATTTATTCTATAATTTATACACCTTTATGATTATTTATATTCCTAGTTGGGTCATTATACATATTTTCCCACCCGACTATATCAAGTCGTGCACTACATACAGCAACAAAGAAAGCGTAGCAGCTAAAGATTCATCCAACTTGACTCTCGCCTACCCTATCGAGTTCGTTCTGTCAGATCCAAGTCTGCTCCTCCTTCATAACGTAAGAGACATATAACCAGGCAGCTTTAATGTCCGGGGTAAAGAAAATGTCGATCCGGACAGTTCAAAGCCGGATGCAGGTAGTCATTCTAGAGACAACTAAATAATCACATTATTAAAAAGGTAGTGCTGTGTTCGATGTCCAATGAGATCGTTTTTCATGGTCAAATAGCCCCGCACAGTACATGTGACCGTGATGAGCGGCTTCATTCTCCAGACCACAAACCAACAATCAACTATCATCCTCAATGTTCATTTCCAGTTCTTTGTCTCACGAAAGGCCATGACAGATCTATACACTCCGAATCAAGAGATTTCTAATTATATATTCTCGAAGATGAGCATCGAAATTCTCTGGATCGAGCAGTGAGAAACGTCTTGAGCACAGAACCAGCTGAGCGAGCAGACGCCCAGATTCTCGATGGCTTGCCCACTGAACAGTCGCTCAGGGACAGCCAGAACTATGTAAAAGACCACCCCGTCCACAGCATTGAGCACAGCGAGATCTGTCTTGGATATATAGAAAAGGCTCGCGAGTTCAGAAATGGCTTTGACCTTTTTCAATTACGGTTGGGATCCGGGGTGAGATCATCCCATTCGACACTCTTGATATTTTGAACTTATACACATTTAGACACTGGGGTATTTCCAAAATACAGTCTTGGGCTCAGAAGAATTCCATCTTCGTTTGATAGAGCTTGTCGTTACAGCGTGTCACCAAATTGGTGCCTACCTTTACGAGCTTGATGAAGGCGCACACAAACACAAATTCTACCAAGATTGGAAGGAGAAGGTGTTGTATGAGAAAGAATGCGGTGTGCAATCGCGCAGATTCTATGATCCTCCGCCTATCGCCTTTTGTCACAGAGTATATCGTCATTCTGAGCAATATCCGAGAGGAGTTGCCGATGTGGCTGGTTATTGGGCTGAATCGAAGATTTTTGGCGGTGTCTTTGTGTTTGACCGTGAAGAAACCGAGACAGAGGTGTGTTTTAATCCATCAGTCATTTTTGTGACCAGTCCTAGATACTGAGTGTATTCGTCCAGTGCAAATCGATGTGGATCCATGGAGATCTGACCAAAGGCCCCAAGACCCTCTACCCATCAACGGAAGAGCAGTTTGATAATTTGGTCAAGTTTCTCACTTCTTTTCCCAATACGGATTCAACATATCCGTTTTCCATACACGGAACGAGTGTCAATCGCCCGCGCTGAGATGCTTACGACGCCTTTGCACATCAGCACATTTTCCGCGACAAGCATGAGAGAAAACATCCATCAAAGCCACCACGACGCGGTTGTGTAGAAAGTTCAGTAGACTGGCCTGAGCTCGAGGACCAGCGTATTCTGATGTTGGCTCACATGATGACCCTTGAAGGCGAGCCCTACTACAACAGCGAGGAAGAGATTGTCGCGGCTAGAAAGAGGATACGTAACATCACAAGCTCATCGCCTCTAAAGTTGTCAGGTAGCTATTCTCTTAGACCATCTTAGTCCGTCCTACTTTCTACTCATAGCTAGATATGAATATCTTAGCGGTGTGTTCAATTGATAATATACCTACATGTCGTTTCTCTCACGCCGGACTTGTGTCATTTAATGAAGGCCATACAGTTCAGGATTTCATGTACCAAGAAACAAGATGCTATATCTAAAGACCAAAACATTTCAGGTCAACTGTCGGATGCTTTTCCCTGCAATGCCTAACGAAATTATCCTTCCTAAACACCGGTTTGTCAAATTTGCGACAGGTCTTCACAGTACAGACCCAGTAGACTCGGTCTTTATCATGCATTGTTTCGAGATGACGCTTAAGGACACTTTCGGCAGAAAAGTCCCTCTTGCACAACCGGCAATGGTGGCGGGATGTGCTGTCACGCTGGAGATTCGCTGTAGATTCAGCAGTGGTGATTTCTGAGGTCTGCTGGATCTCACTCCAGGGATGAACGGGATCTATTATGGGGGACTGGGGAGGTTGAAAGTTGTTGGGATGGTTGGAGATTGAGGAATTGTCTTGCTGAGCATGAAGCCAGGCTCCTGATACTGAACGGACAAATCCGGCGCTCTCGTTCGAGAAAAACGAGAAACTAGCAGATGGTGGATTATTCCCATACGTGATGAATGCCTCGCGTGCGGTGTTGTCCACGTCCCCGCTAGAGATATCACTCTCGAAATTATATGAAGAGAGTGCCGGAAGATCACCATTGTCCGCCTGATATGAGGAGGCGTTCTGAGTAAATGTTCTATGCTGCTCGTTGCTTGACAAGAGTCAGATTGTGCGAGCCTCCTGCTGGATGCACGCGAGGCCCGGCTTCTCTGTTTGAAAGAGGGAGGTAGGTGGTCGATTGTTCAGTCCCAGGCTACTCAATCGGAGCTTTGCCTGAGACTGATTGTTGAAGGTGAAGTGAGAGATTTAGCCGACAAAACTTGAGAGGGGGGAGCGACTTGTCTTTAAATGCACCACTTAATATTATCTCCCTCCAAAAGACCAGTGATACTGATCTTTGATCCCCCGCACCGAATATGAGATCGTTCTCGATATGTCCACCCAATGGTCGTGGCATTCTTTTGAAGTTGGGAGCTCCATAGCAGTTTCAACCTCAAAATTAGCCAATGGAAGGCGGGCACACGTCTGGTTGGTTGTTGCTAGGCGGTATTTGGAACATCGTCTTATCTGGCGGTCCTCCAAACGTCACAAGGATATATTGAAACCTACACAACCTCAAAAATAGCCAATCAGAGAACTAGTTCCATGCACCTCCGAACGAATGTAATGACTTGGGTGGAGTCTTGATGCCTCAAAAGTAGCCAATTGGAAAAACCCCGTCTCACGACATACCAATCACCAACAGCCTCGCAATGCCCTTGAATGCGTCAAGCCAGTTCCAGCTTGTTCTTTGAGTGAAATCTTGGAATGATTACGCATATGATGCCGTAGAGTCCTACATATGGCCGGCCTCCCACAGGGGCCAGTTGTAGGCTTAGGGGCTACCGTAAGGCAGCCTAGTCCTTTCTTATCGGCTAGTTTTATGCCAGCACTTATTGTAGCCATGTGTATAAAAAGGGCAGACGGGTCACGGTCATTGAAGTCAAAAATCACTGCTCCTTCAATTTTCCAACCGACTTTCTGATCAACAACATATCTTACTACTCACCACTTCTCATCATGATCAACGGCAACAAGGGCAACTTCCTTTCGGATCCGGAACTGCTTGGAAAGATTGATAAGCTCCGTGATTTGAACATTAGCCAGCACGTCCCTCTGCCTCAGGTAAGTCCTCGGCGATATGTATATCCATTGAGGTTTGCCATAGGCTCATGCATGATATAGCTTGTGGTGGTCGGAGACCAAAGCTCAGGCAAGTCCTCTCTGTTGGAAAGTCTGACTGGAATCCCATTTCCTAAAGACCAGACTCTATGCACTCGACATGCAACTCAAATCACGTGTTGTCGCGGTAAAGATGACTCTATCAACATTCGTATCGTCGCTGGGCCGCACGCTTCAGACCAGCATAAGCAAGACGTCGAAGCATTCCATGTCCCAGCATCTTCGAGGTCGGAGATCCAAAATGACTTTGCTGGAATCTTGCGCAAGGTTAGTGGTATTTTCGTCTTTATGCCAATACATAGCAGCTAAGTGAAGAGTAGGCGAACGAGAAAATGGGTTTGCGAGCCGATATTGCAAATGGTAATGGCGCAGTATTCAGCGAGGATGTACTCAGAATCGAGATCCATGGACCCGACGAGGACTATCTCACAATCATCGACGTTCCAGGCATCTTCCGTGCCACTACCCAAGGAACCACCAAAGAAGATATGGTGATGGTGAAGGAACTTGTCAAAGGATACATCAAGAATGATCGTACTGTCATTCTTGCGGTACTTCCAAGCAATGTCGATGTCGCTACCCAAGAGATCCTGGAACTTGCTGAAGACTATGACAAGGATGGTGTGCGTACTCTTGGGGTGCTCACCAAGCCCGACTTGGTTACTGAACCTGAAGCACAAAATGCCGTCTGTGACCTTATCAATGGGAAGAAACGACCACTCAATCTTGGATACTTCCTCGTGCGCAACAAAGGGCCAAAGAGCGGACTGGATGATCAGTCAATGCTTGATCGCATGTTCTCCACACTGCCCTGGGCTGATCTCCCGTCGGATCGAGTGGGCATCCCAGCCTTGAAGGAAGAGCTGCGCAGACTTCTCTCCCAGGTTGCCGAACGCGAATATCCTAAGTTGCTCCGAGATGTCAATAGTAAGATCAGAAGACACAAAACAGATCTCGACAACCTCGGGCCACCTCGTCAGGATGAGCGCCAACAGCGGAGCTTTTTAAGCTACATCGCGGAGGCTTTTCAGGATCGAGTGAGGGCAGCACTGGCAGCTGATTACAACGCTGATCCTGTTTTTGACCAAACTGAACTTCGTCTTATTACTCAAGTGGTCAATATAACCGATATGTTCAGTGAAGAGTTTCAACAAAAGGCTCATTCGCGACACTTCTACACTCCTGGTATCATTGATTCGGAGATGGGCTATCCAATCCCTGACGATGTATCTGAGCCAATCTCAACCGATTTTACATTCACAGTAGTGGCCGATTACACGCCCGAAGAGATTGCTGAAATTGGTGATCTCGATATCCATGGATACGCCATATCACCACCGAGCGAAGATGTCATGACATGGATCAAGAATATATGTGCGCAGACGAGGGGTCTAGATCTCGGTACCTTCAACCCAAACTTGGTTGCAATGGCTTTCTCCGCACAATCTCGCAAATGGGGTTGCATGACAAGGCATTATATGAGCAAGGTCGTAATCACGCTTCATCGCTTCATCGCCAGCGCGCTTCGTTCAGTATGCCAGGAAGAACACGTCCGTCTTCATATATGGTCATCGATCCAGAATGACCTTCATGAGCGGTATAAGAGGGCACTAGAGCAAACAGACTTATTGATCGAAGTTGAACGGCACAAGAAGCCCTATACCCTGAACCGTCAGTTTTCCGAAGCCCTCTCAAAGTCTCGAGGTCGCCGTATCACTGAGCTTCTGCAACCAAGGGCTAGAAAGGATGGTACTCAATATGGGGAGACCCAGTATATGGTGAATCTAGCCGATATTGCAAAAGCTGCTGAATACAAGAGCAACTCGGAGCATCTTCAGGAAGAGATCCACGATATTCTTCACGCTTACTATCAACTTGCACTTGATCGATTCGTCGATAATGTTTTCCAACTCGCCGTCGACTACTCCTTGTTGCATGGACCTCATAGCCCATTGCGTGTTTTTACCCAGGAGTGGGTGATTAACCTGGAATCTGGAGAACTAGGGAAAATCGCTAGTGAGGCAAAGTCTACAAAGAAAAGTCGCTCGAAACTTATGAAAAAGATCGACGAGCTGTCCGGTGCGGTGAAGATTCTCAACGAATAGTTAATAATTATTTCCTTAATGCGTGATGAATGAAATTACATCTCTCGGATAGAAAGTAACTTTAATGACACATAACATCATAAGGGCTTGTTCTTATTAACATACACTCTACATCTCGTTTTGCTGTGATTTGTCTCTGAAGTATGTGCCTTGCTGGGATCAATGTGAGCCCGGTAATCGTTGCCCAATTGTCCGACATGTAGCTGCAATCTGCCAACTCACAAGGCAAAGAGGATAAACATGGGAATTGAAAGAAAGGCTTGGTAGTTTTAATTTGTCTGCCCAGAGCTCAGAGAGCAATTTTAATACTACCACACCTAAGCAGTTACGTGACGGGAGCCAGTTTAGACCTACTTTGTTCATAAGAGAAGCCTGGTGCTGCTGCAGTGTCATGGCTCAGCCTCATTTTTCGACAGCTCCACATCCTTATCCTCATCTTCATCTTCCCGCCATTCCCCCTCGTCATCGCTACAAATACACCGGCCAAGCCTACGGCATCTAGGGTTGCATCTCTCCGTGTTTTTCTTTATTCCGTTGTCCCGACGAACAAGAATCCTGACTGTTTCTATAGGTCCAGGCCTGGGATAACCATCATCAGAATCCCAATGCCGATAACAATCGCCAATACCCATGGAATCAAGTTTTATGAGAAAGGTGGCAGCACTAGTGCCTGTTCCACGACATAGAAACCTGTCAGCGAAATCGTATCCGTGGGCCTGGATGTACTCCCCGTCGCAGTCCCGATATACAGTATCATGGTTTTTGTCGGCATTGTCATGGTGCTCATCTTCATCGACATTGTTAAGCCACTCGGCCTCTTTGTCAACGATCCATATCCCGTCGCCCTCGCCGCAGATATCGCGATCATGAAAGGCGCTCTTCACTATCAAATTCGCCAGATACCCTCGCGCAGATTTCTCATAAAACAAGTCGTATATGCTGTCCGGTAGGTTCACAAGCCAGCTGCTGTCAAACTCGAATGCAACATTCTTGAGGTAGAGCCTTTGCAGTCTCGGCCAGCCGTAACGATTGTCGTCATCTTTTTCGCGATCATTTCTTTTGTAGAGGTTGAGTGACATGTAAATATCTGGATAATATCCTTGTCCTCTAAGATCGATCCAACCGTCCTCTTGTATGCAAAAGATGTCGTTGGTGGGGTAGACAAGCATACGACACTCTTCTTCGCCCTCGCATGTATCGATGAATGCAGGGTGAGGCGACTCATTTCCACCAGACCGCTCCGCATTGTACTTGTTATGGTACTTGACGTCGAAAATGGCCCCCTTTTGTATTCTGACCCAGTCTTCAAAGTGTGTATATATGGCGATAACTTCTCTCGACTCTTTGCACGCTCTCCAAAGACCCCCATCGATCAAATAGGCGAATCTATTGACTTTTGTCGTAGTGACTTGTTCAGGGGCTTTGGCCCAGCCGCAGGGCATTGCCACTGCCCTGCCATTCCGGACGTTGACGTATTGCAGGCTGCGGTGGGAAGCCGGGAGTCCAACGCATGCCACTTCCCAAATTTGAAGTCGCAGCTCGACAGGTAGTTGAGAGAACTGGTGAAAGACGGACGGCGCCATTTAGTTGGCTATCTGTAGCTTGGTGATTATACTTGATCAAGGTTGGTCGACTTCAAGGCCGAGGGAATGCGACGTAAGGGGAGTTGAGAGTAGACTTGAGTGATTAATGATGAGAAAGAAAAACGAATGGTGCGTCTTCTTTATAGCTAATCAAAGAAGTATGTTTGCAACAAAGTTTGGATCAAGGTTCATTTCATGGTAAGAATTGAGGACAAGTCATCACATCGCTATTTGACTCACTGTTAATATCAGCGCCATGTCTCCCTACCCAGGTTGAGGCAGATAAAGTTCGGACATTTGGATAAACCTTCCAGGACCATGACCAATGACTCGAATACAAGTATCATCCTCATCTGCCTACCTCCTAGGCTAGTAGTCAGTCGGTGGATCTAATGAGAGCATCACCATTTGGGATCTGCACTTTCCCTAGACCCGACTTCCATGTTGTAAGGGCCACAGCTTCACATGAGGGAGTCTCGCGACCCATGCTAACGTTAGTGCATCGCACTTGCCATGTTCTAGGACGGAGACAGACAAATATTGGACATTTCTCCGAATAGAACCTTTTCCTTCCTTCATCCCGAACACAACCACACCATAGTGAGTGCCTACAGCGATCGATCCGTTGCCCAGCGACTGTGATATATGTTTACAGCATTGGCAGGCCATCGCTGACGTAAGTATCTTACCTACTTTCTTGATGAGGAAGCAGATCGCTGATATTTTCTCTCTGCATAGGAGGCGGAAACTCTTGTCGCGATACGTACATTGACTTTGCAATTGGAAATATGTTGCGGCCCGTCGGGTCGAAAAGGCCAAGGTGGAGGAGGAGAAGAAGACCAAGACAGAGTAAATATGTTTAATACTCCAAATATACCTACCTACTTATCGAACCAGCACACTTTATGTTCGACTATGCATCTACAAAACCAACAAAGCTAATTTATCTAGACCAACAACCACTATTATTATTGGAACTCGCTTCCATATAATTACAATCACTATTACGGCATTCTTAACCCGCCCATATCGTCACCCTCTTGCTCTCCGCGGGGGGCGGGAGGAACTCTTTGGAGGCTAATGACGATACATTTTTATTTGACATTGCTACTCGAGATGGGTTCTCGAATATCCTCTGCCTCAGGTGCCGCGACGTGCCGGTTTGTGTTATTGATTCCATGCACGTCCTGCCGATAACGCCCGGCAGCAGAAGGTATGAGAAGAAGATCGCGACTAAGTCGCCAGCCGAAGCCTGCATACGAGGCTAATCTAGATACTATTTTGCTAACTCTTTCTTAGTCTCTGCGCGTCAAGCTTGTAAGTTTCGATGCTCCTCTCTGCCTGGGATGGCAGGCAACTGACATCGACTTTTGCTTCAGTTCAAGCCAACAACCGTTCCCGTACGTACTAGTATACCTTGCTGGTAATGATTAACGAAGATTGCTAATATTTATAGTTACTTATTCTAGACACTTTTCAATTTCTCAACGTAAGTCTATTCCACCTATATTCATATGCCTTCAGAACTAATATATGAACAGAATTAAAAATTCATCAAGATGGATGACCGAGTAAGTTCACCCAAGCTGTAGTGTGTTGATCACACAGACTAACTTTGGATTTAGTACTACGGAGACCTTGTTAGTCGCTTCCCTCGCCCTTTAATCTTCACTTCACTGTCTTTGTTCCTTTCGTCAAAATACTTCGGTTTCCAATCGATACAGCAACTCTTCATGTCACTTCAATTCTTTGAGCCCCATAACTTCCTCGATACCCAACATATGCACCCCGGGGATATGTTCACATCATCCAAACACTCGACGTTACATACATTTCTCAATGTTTTGGAGGCTTATACACACTATAGAACAACAACAACAACGACCGACGGGCCTCTCGGGCCGGCGGCCGCGGCCGGGGCGGCAACCCCCTTCGGGGTCCGGTAATTACCATTCAATCCAATGCAAAAATGTTTCCTACTAATTGGTCTCCTCTCAGCGCAACTGGCCAGTATGCTGGCATCCCCGAAAACGCAGAGCGAGTGAGCCCAGAAGAGTATTAGACGGGGGTGATACAATTACTGCAACGAAAGGAGACATGGCGGTCGCGATCTTGGTTACAAAGGAATTGAGACTTGCTTAAGCTTGTGAAATCGGCTAGAGCAGAATGTGCATGGACTGAACTCGCGTAATTCATTATTTTACCACTTGGCAAAACCTGATGACTTCAATGGTCTGATAGATGCCCAGTCCCCTGCACAACTTCCGATAATGACCGAGCTCGGAATATGTATAATAATACAAATATATAAAATATGAAATAATTAGAATAGCTCATATATAAGACTATCCTAAGGTTATGTAAGAGTATATAAAATATAAGAGTTTGTTATAATACTATCTTGAGATTATATAAAACTATATATAATTATAAAAACTAGGAGAGTTCATTAGAATACTATCCTAAGATTATACAAGATTATATAAAATAGAGGAGTTTATTATAATACTGTCTGAAGTTTATATAAAATTACATAAAATTAAACAGTTTATAATAATTTACACTATTTTATATAAACTTTAGAAGAGTAGACGTTGTTGGAACTTTTACACACCCACGATACATGCGACCTCTAGGTACGAGTCGAGCCTGGACTTTATCACAAGGTAACTTCGAACATAAAGGACTTGAGTTAGAAAAGTCCATTACATATTAACATTACTAACTACGTGTACATGCAGCCCTTAAATAAACTAAAAGCAAACCGCTGAAAGTAGGTGCAAGAACCCCCATCAACCACCCGAGCCTGAAGACCTAGTCCTACTTGAATAGGCACTCTTCGGGTTAGCTTGGACACTAGCTATTAGCCCAGCCTCATCATGTCCAAAGTTAAAAGCGTCGCTGTCCGCCTGTTTACTCGCAGTATCAACCTGAAACGACCGAGTCATCATAATTTCCCCGTGTCTGCTTCCATCAACTTTCCCAGAGCTTTGGAAACCGTGGGATGGGTAGCCGTTGGATGGGTAGCCATGGCGGCGTACGATGAGGGCGCTTATTGAAGGGAGACATGCGCATATCAAGCCAATTCCAGCTTCTGCGTTACTGTGAACTTTGTTAGTATAGATAATTATGAGTGGGAGTAAATGGCCTACCCAGATAGAATGACTTTTGTGAAAACAATGGTCTGGTTGCCCGAGTTGCGCTCATGCAAAATCATAGCCAGTCGGTAGATACTGAACCCTGTGGCGACACCACCAGCACAGAGAATGCCTGTCACACGAAGCCTCTTTCGCCTCGAGATCTGAAGCGACCACGTAAGCGGTGTTGGAAGAAACAGAATAGCCAGATCACTAATAACACTGATGATTGCATCTGCCGTGATAATGGCGCTCTGATCGAGGCACATCTCCAGACGACCGTTCCAGTAGGCATTTATAGGCTTGCAGATGAAGAGCTTGATGAAGAAGCCAGATACGTAGTAGGCTACTAGCATGCCAATGAAGATGTTGATACCTATCATGGTCTTTTTGTGAACTGATCCGAAGACGCGCGTGGTGATGAAGAGGAGGGAGAGTTTAACGGTGAGGGCCATCGGGGCGTAGAAGAGGGTGGCAGCGTATCCGCACTAGTGAACTGTCAGATAAAGAATTGGTTTAGAAGTAGAGGAACTTACTTGGAGGAATTTCTTCATATTCTCAGGACTTACGTCCCATTGATTGAGTCCAGCACCATAGTTTCCAGCTGGTAGATGTAAGCATATGTGCAAAGGATATGAGAAGAACAAGATCAAACGTACCGATGATGGAAGTAATGCAATAGCCGACCATCAACACAAAAGCAGTATACGTAGCAACTAAAGAGGTCAATAACTTAAACGCGAAGAACTGCAGGGAAACTCACTGTCATCTTTCGTGACGCCACCCCCCATAACCTTGTACTTTGCGTAAAAACGGGTCGCAACAAAGAAGCTGGTAAAGGCAAGAGTAAGAGCCTGAGTGACATAATTCGCTGTTCTCAACACATCGACGGGCTTCTCCAGATTTGGCTCAACTCCCGCAGGAGGCGGCAGCGCTCCGGGATAGCTCATGATCGTGATAGACGAAGCCCTGCAGAGAACAAACCTAAGCCGAACAAGGTGCAGAGTTCCGAGCCGTGAAAAGATCGGGGGAGGACCATTGCTTTTCTACGGATTATGGGCCCACGGGGTAAAATAGTTTATATTGCGTATCACGAGGTATATGGTGAGCCCTTCGGGCAAAGGGGTCTGGGCAATGTATATCATTGCCGGCTTCAGTATAAGCTGGGAACTTTGGGAGTAGCTACGCCTGCAGTGTGATGGTTATGGGTTCATGCTATCATATAGCTCTGATGCGATTTAGCATTGATGGCTACAGCCGAATGGTCCGACTACATACTCCATTGGGCATTGAACCCACTGTGCGGTATGTTAACCGAGCCACATCGGCGAGCCAGGGGAGGAAGAAACGTGGGACCTGACAGGCTGTTAGCTCTTGGCTGGAGTGGTCCGAATCAACTGCTCCATATGGCAAAGATCTTGCAGGCTACATCGAGTGAAAGAAATGAAGATCTGAAGCCGGAAGGATGAGTTCCAATTTCTCGAAACTCACTTCCAGACCCTCGTCGGCCTATCACGACGCAGAGATCGTCTCTCGGCGAGGCTCAATAGTGCGCATGCTCGGTTGGGGCGAGCCCACGCACTGACATTACACGTGCGAGGTCTGAGAGCAGGACGATGACAAGGTCAAGGGGGGTCGCACGCAATTCAGCGTCGGCTGTCAGAGCATTGAACCGATTCAGGCGGCTGAAGCGTCAGTTTGGTTTCTTCTACTGCGACATGGTTTCAGAGATCTGCAGACGTCACGGGACTATGTTTCATTAGCAGCGAAACGTCGCCCGATTTTAAAGCCCGCATGCCCCGTTGGACCAGTGGAAACTTGAGGCTTGTCACAATTTTAGTCAGAGGACTAAGTCTTTAGTGCTTCCGAGTCTACCGAGAGATAATCGGTTAAGCGCTTTGTCAGCTGGAGAGAAATGAAAGTAATAAGGGTCTGGATCTCGCTCTCTCTTTCAAGATCTGATAGTTCAGCCTGGATCAGGGAGAAAGTCAAACTTTACTAGAGTCGATTGATTGCGATGAGGGGATCTGACGAGCGAGAGGGAAGACCTTGGATTTGCTCCCCTGTCTACCCACGTTTATTATGGACCAGAGTCACATTCGGCAATATTGTGACGTCGCATGTCCAAGGGTCAAGGCTTGACAGGCAAAGATAAGAAAAATCCTCAGGGGAAGGGAATAACGCGGAATGGCGTGCGCGAAGCTTCCACCCATTTCTTCCATATTTCTTTCCGCTGTCTTGGTTTGCCCTGGTAAGAAAAAGCAAAGACGTCGTCTAGGGCAGAAATTACCAATTCTTCAGCAATATCCATAGATACGACCGATACGCGGATGGATTCTCACGTATCTGTAGATAACACAACACAATTAATTCTACTTAATCTTAAGATCCCAGACAAGATAACTACAAATCACGCTTATTTCATGCTAATCATGCACGACAAGTATCTTAGTGTTATAGACTAAAACAAGATATCCTTATTCCGCCTTCTTATTGAAACCTTAGGCCGTCAACGTTGCGTTGCCTCAACTCAATGCTGCGCCCTAGTTTCGCCTTGGCGTTCTGGAGATGATGGGTTCTTGGGTGACATGCCAAACCCACACAGGAAGACTCCCCCAGTGATGACGAGGAGTCCTTGTCTGTGGAGAACGCCGAGGCGATACATGAGGCAGAAGATTTACTTATGGAGACTGTAAAAGATCGTTAAAAGCCTGAGATTGGTCTGTCCTTAGAAAACCCTGGCACATATCCTTACTGCCACATGTTTATCAGACGCTGATATCGCTGGCTTGTCGATCGTCAAAAGGAGATTAAATATCTTTGCTTAATAAATTGACTCTGGAGAACTCCCTTCATTCTCTTCACACACCTCACGATCACGACATCACTACTTCTTCATCATGGGTGATATTCTAGACGCTGGTGCGGCTTCAAAGCTATTTACTCCTCTCGACATTGGCAATGGGAAGATTCATCTCAAGCATCGCGTTATTCATGCGCCTCTCACAAGAAATCGGGGTACACCGGTGAATCCCGAGTCGACGCCTGAGAACCCCAATCGCCTTTGGGTTCCCAACGATTTGATAGCAGAATACTATTCTCAGCGCGCCACAGATGGTGGACTTATAATCTCTGAGGGTCTTCCCCTTCACTCGAGGTAACACTCAAATTGGCACTATTTACGCGATGTAACTTGTAACTAATACAAACGCTAGGGAAACGGTATGCCGGGTGTTCCTGGCATCTTCCTCTCAGAGCAGGTCCAAGGCTGGAAGAAGGTCGTTGACGCAGTTCACGCAAAGGGGGGTTACATCTATGCTCAGCTCTGGCACTCTGGCCGTGCCAACATCCCCCAGTTGACTGGCACTCCTATCCTGGCTCCCTCGGCTATCCCTTGGGATGATCCCGAGGAGACATACCCTTACCCGCCTCCCCACACTACTACGCCAGTCAAGCTAGCAGACTATCCTCCTGTTGAGATGACTGGCGAGAAGATCAAGAGCACCATCCGTGACTACGTCAACGCTGCAAAGAATGCAATGGAAGCTGGTTTCGACGGCGTGGAAGTCCACGGTGGAAACGGCTACCTCGTCGAGCAGTTCTTGTCTTCCAACATCAACAAGCGAAACGACTCCTACGGCGGCTCAGAGGAGAAGCGCTGCACCTTTGCACTGGAGCTCATGGAGGAGCTGGCAAAGGCGATCGGTCAAGACAACCTAGCCATTCGTCTCACACCATTCGGCCTCTTCAACCAAGCCCGCGGCGAACAGCGCGTCGAAACATGGGGCCATCTCTGCCGCGAGTTGAAGAGCCGCCTCCCCAAACTCTCCTACGTTAGCTTCGTGGAGCCTCGCTATGAGCAGATCTTCTCCGAAGTCGAGAAGCAGAAGTTCCTTGGTTCTTGGGGGCTGCCGACCGTTGACCTGTCGCTTTTCCGGTCCATCTTTGGCGATACGCCTTTCTTCTCTGCGGGCGGCTTCAACGATGCCAACTCGTGGGGTGTGCTTGAGAGTGGTAGATATGATGGTTTACTGTATGGACGATACTTTATCAGCAACCCTGATCTTGTGGAAAGGTTGCGGAATGGGTGGCCGCTGCAGGCGTATGATAGGACGACATTCTATGGGCCGTTGAAAGACAATGTTGCAGGTTACACTGATTATCCTTTCTATAAGAGGGATTAGGGGTTGGTCGGCATTGCTTGACAACATTTGATGTAATATATATATAAATACATAAATACTTAGAATCAGATTTCGATCTATCGACGTAAACCGTGCCATGCTTAACCAATTGAACTTCCAACCCCTGAATCCGTTGGCGTCAATGGTCTCTTTTCCTCATCTTCCGACTCTAAATAGGCCGCATGACCCCCACCAGTCTTCGAAGCATAGCTCGGCAGGGGAAGAGGCAAACGATCCTGTTTGCGCCCGGGCTTGTAGCGTTTCACAAACTTGGAGAAACGAGACCTCGAAGAGAGGTTGGAAGCTACTTCGCTTGTATCAAACTCAGCTGTTTGGTCCTCCTTCGGTGTAGACGGTGGTGTGATAGAGATTTGCGGTTGAATATCACTCGGCTGTGTGTTGTTTCTAGTTCTGTTGACTTCTTCTTGGGCTTTAGGCGGTTCCTCTGTGACTAAAAAGCTCAAGACATCGACTTCTTTTTTGTCATCTTCAGTAAGGGGTCGCCGCTCTGGTGTCGTCGACGGTAATATTTCCATCTCTGGTATTGCAATACGCAGTGGTGGTGCAACTTCACAGTGCTTTTGCCGGAATGTAGCTATCGAGTTATAAAAGGTCGGCATGTATACTCGTCTCTGACGCATACATCTCAACTGCAGCGTTGTCACGGCGAGTTCGTCAATCATGGACTGAATAGAAAATTAATAGTTATCCAATGCAAATGGATTATATCGGACTTACCCAATTGGTGCTTGGGTCCAAGAACACTCTCCCCTCTTTTCGACTTTTGACAGACAGTCCAAGCAGATTCAAAGCTTCGAAGCTGGCCCATTCTTCTCCAATAGCTACATACTCTTGTTGCATAGCTGTATCGTCTTCTTCCTTGGCTGGATAAAACTGCGGTAGATATCCGCAGTGGAAAAACTGTAGGAACACTGGTCGTTCGTTGACAAACCACGTCTCTCCAAGGTCTGAAAGGTTAGTAGATTCTCCAGTATATGTTTAAGGACAAAAATGTAACATACCGTTCCCTCGTACATACACGAGCTGCAACCTTTCGCCTTCCACCAAAGTATGCGCGAGGTCCATCGCACGTAGGTTTTTGTCCCCGGCGAGAGCACCCATGATTGCTTTACCTGGAATTCCATGCTGCGACATAAAGCCATCGCAGTCCCAAATGGGATTTGCACCTTGTCTGACAATACTCATGTTGAGACATGGTGCAATGTCGAGTTTGGGAGTTGTTGGCCCGAGTTCTGAATTCGCAGGGTCTATATATGGGAGGATAACCACATGAGGCTTCGGTTCTGGTTTCTTGCTCTTATCAGGTACTGGTTTCATAGGAGGTGGTGGGTATGTGAATGTTGGTGGTGGCGGAACAAATCCCGGTGGGTATAAATATGAGTATGGTTGACTCGAGGCGGTTTGCCCGTAAGCGTTCTCAGCTTGAGCATAACCCCAGGGTCGACTATATGACTGTTCATCTTCTTCATCGTCGAGATATGGACGTCTATAGGCTTCATTACGAGCATTCTTGTTGAATTGATTAGGTCGCAGGATGCGTCTACCACTAGAGTTGTATTCAGGAATGTTGGGTTTCACATCTTCTGAAGCACGGGGGCTCCCAGGTATTGGTATAAATGTCTTATGAACGTCAGCATACCCAAGAACAATTCCCACAGTAAAAATAGGACAGACAACTTACTCGAGCTCTCCCATTATCATCTTCACCCTCATCCTCAGCTTCGCTTACAACGTATGCTTGTCGCGCAAGATTCTCTCTTGCGCTAGGCTGAGACTCAGAACTGCCCTTCTCGATCTCGTTTTTACTTAGTGATGTCCATGCTAGGAGTAGCTGATTAACGACTCTGCCCGGCTCCTGACGCTCAGGGTTTACACGTCTTGGCGGGATCCTGCTTCTTACTCGACGGGGTCTCGAATCGTCCGAGGAGTCCGAATATACATCCTCTTCAGTCTCCTGGTCCGAGCCCCCATCGTACATTGCCGGTTTGTAAGCTGTCACTTCATCTAAGTATACCAGCTTATACAGAAACGTAGCTGCATCGCCACGAAGGTGAAAGTCTCGACCAAATTGAGCAATCCTACCGGATAGCGGGTCAAAACCTGTCCCTCTTTCGCGCTTTCTCTCTTCGTCGTCTTCCTCATCTCCCCACTCTGAGATCATTTCACTTTCGTCATCGTTGATGCCATCATTGGCATCGTGGCTAGGGCCTTCGGGCGCTTTCGAGGATCGAGCCACCACGGAGTATCTTTCATCTCCGCCCTCTTCAGGTACGTTGAGGGTATCTTTCACTGTACTCGATTGGCCGTACAAATCCTCTGTTCGCACGTGAATCTCCGATTGACGTACTGGACTTGGCAGTCGCTTCTTGGTGCGAACAGGTGGACTTGGTGCCCTTTCTTGAGGGGGATCTGGTTTGGGATGCAGTGTCTTGTCGGCCTGGAGCGACGCTTGACCAGCTTGAATAAGGCTCTCAGCTTGTATCTTGAACCTATTGTCAGATTTATCATGGAGAGGGCTGCATTGATCAGTATTATATTACTATGTCTGGACGAGTAACTCACCCGTTCGTAGACTTGACCAAGACTGCCGCAGAAAGAATTGTAATTTGTAGGGTCAATGTGACCTTGTGCTTGTCGATATCTGACAGCAGCCTCTTTGACTTACCCCACTTCAATCTGGCAAAGCGAAGCTTATCATCGACACTCTTTGCGAGATTTTGTATTTCCTGCTGAGTGGATTGGATATTCTGGATGACATTTCTAACGCCCTCAAAAAACAACGGTTTTGTATAGGCATGACCGGTTGTGAGGATGTCGCGCAGATGTTCCAGAGTCACCGTCAAGCCTGACATCTCAATTGCCAATGACCGGACCTCATGGGGAGCATTGCGATAGGTTCTCGTGAGATAAAATAAGGTGTTAGAGAGCTGAACTCCTGCTGTGGCTATTCCAGCGATACTCGCTATTATTGATAGAGGATCCATTGTGGGTAGAGATCATCTACCAAGACAATTGAATGAAAGAGGAGAAACAACGGAAACAAGATCGAGGCTGCGACACAACAAGACACTCTTTTGAGCCAGCTCGGAACCAACAGATCAAGGCAATTCAATGGTTATGGGTCGCCTTATGGCTGCCTCAGAGGCTGTGCAAACCCTGCTCTACATATCCAGCTGCAGGTGAGATTCTCTGCAGTTAGCCTAACGACCCTTGCACCTCTTCCAGTCGAATTGAGCCTTGAGCCTTGAAAATGGTTCTTGGCCCCCAAAAAGTAGGACTGGGAAAGGGATGAGTGAATTACCTCTTTTCTCTTAAGCTCTAGTCTTGGGATAATATTGCATTAAGAAGGGGCATTGTCCTGAAGTTGAAATACAGGAAACATCCAGATGCGGATAGTCCAATTGATGCGAGTTTTCGGAAATAGGTGAAACGAGGCTTGTTCTGCACAACGTACCACATGTATCATGTACTCTCACAAACAGCATAGCCCACCTGTGACATCTTCCCCTGAGCCTTGTGTTACGCCAAGTGAGGAAACAAGATAATTTGGAGATGGTAGCGATTGATGTCCAATCAATCTTTGCAAAATGGCTGTGGTACAGAAACAAGGTCAATTGGCAGCCCAATTATGCAGTGAATATACTCAGAAGCCATCCGCAATCATCTTCCACTCGTCCACTACTCGGACACCTTGCCGCTCGCTCCATGCTTCTTACCCCAGTTCCGCACCTTGACATCCATATCCCAGCGAATAAAAACCATCACGACCATAACAATCCAACTCAGGATAGTATTCGCCAATCCCGTCCAAAACCCTCCCCGTATCGCACCGCCCATAACAGTCGTCATAACAAGTCTGATAATCGTACTTGTCGCAACCAGCTCTTCTCCCCTCTCCAGCCCCGCAATCGCACGTCGGGCACACTCATCTGGTGAGAGGATCTGATCACCCTCCTCGAGCGCTTTTGTAACGTCCGTTTTGACGCGGTTTTCATCATCCAATGACTTTGTTGGCATCGTCGCTGGGAAGACGGTGTGTATGCGAACGCGAGGCTCATCGGGGTGAGCACCGGCGTACAAGTTCATTTCTTGTGAAAGAGAATCTGATAGAGATCTTATGGCAGCTTTGGATGGAGAGTAGGGCGTAAAGCCTGCAAAGCTGTACAGAGAAACGAAGGATCCAGTGAAGATGATGTGCCGAGATGCCAATGATTTGGACTCTGAAGTCTTCTTGGCGACGCCGTCAATGGCAGGTCGTAGCCACGCATTCAGCGTAGCATGAGCCAAATACGCACTCGAGAAGTAATTGCTATCCATCATGGTCTGAAGCTGCTCAATGGGCGTATCAACAAACAGCGTAGGATGGGCACTTCCGCTACAACACCACACGATATCTGGCGGGCTATCATCGTTCCAAGCAGTCACTTCCGCAATGACACGTGCGCACTCAGCAGCTTTGGTCACATCGGCTGTGAGTGAGAAGAAGCGCTGAGTTGGCGAGCGGGCAGACTTTTCGACTTGTGAAAGGGCTTCTTTGAGGACCTCAGGGTCTCGCGCACCAATGGCTACGTTGGCGCCTTTTGCTGCGAGCTGGCATGCTGCTGCCAGACCAAGGCCGCGAGAACCACCGGTGATTAAGACAGTCTAGTAAGTTAACTCAGAATTACATGGGGTGGGTGGGAAAGCTTACTCTATCCTCAACAAGGAATTCGTTTCGTGATAAGAATGAGCCCATTTTATCGATCTCGGACAATTCTATGATAGCAAAGCTGATGGTCTATAAACTTATCTTGGCGTCTTGGCAACTTGGAAAAGGACTTTGCAACAACGCGTCGGGGGCTGTCAGCATTTGAACTGGAGATAATTAAATGGAGGTCCACATCTTGGGCTGAGGAGGAAGACGCTAATTGGTCTGTGCCCCGATCTAGAGGTTAAGGGTTTGACAACCAATAAGAAGATAGGTTTTGAGAGGGTGTAGGGTGATAAACTTGATATCTGTTAAGGATGAGATGACCACCTGTGCTGTGAAGCATGTTTGTCAAGTAGCTAAGGCAATATGATAGATCATCCTATTAGCAATATTGCTTTTATATGAGTGGAAATATCAAAGTTGATATGAGCGCATATGAAATAGACCTAAGAACTGTTGTGTCGATAGTGGTACAACCCGCACAAACCAGTTTACTTTTTACTGCATACGCTGCAATATAGGTGAAATCATTATGCGGCTTGATCGTTTCCTTCAAGATAAAACTGGCAATGAACCGAGTATGACCCTTTTTAATGGTACATCAACTTGTCCTCATACTATTTCCGTGAATATGGTTGAGATGTCCTATGACAAAACGCCACAAGCTCTTTTGACACTAAAAGTCATTACCTTATCCAGCCCAGAAACCGCATGCCACTGTTCCACGAAAATGCAAAAAAGAATTCGACAACGGCAGGATTCGAACCTACGCGTGCGAACACAATGCCTATGATGTCCCGTAAGAGATAGCAGGGCATCGCCTTAACCACTCGGCCACGTTGTCTTAACTCGATTAGGAAGATGAGTCAATAACCTACATTATGAAAGCTATGAGTCAACATATGCTTCTCTCGATCCAGTAAATGGCACGAGGGATAACTACTGACTGTGGTGTATTTCTTTTACAAAACTCAAAAGGGATGTTCGTGATTTGAAATTTCATTTATAGGGCGTTTTTGTTAGTCTGAACCCCTCAACTTCGTGACGGCGTTCTGTAAGCTATCCAATTACTCTTGTAGGTAGGAAAAACTTCAACAGTCAATGTTCTTTCTATTAATACAATGAAGTAGGGTTATTAGGATACGCCCCAGTTGTTCTATTGTTCAAAGATTTCCCATTACGGAGACTTACGTCTCCGAAATTGTAGGTCTAGGGTACCGATTTCACAGGCGAGCGAACCTTACAATACCTTAGTTAATAAGAAGGCATAACTAGACTGCTAATATCCCCCTTTAAGTGCTTAGTAGAGCTCGCATTCATAAAGAATTAACTGTGCATAGCTGGAATCACCTGCTATACATATCATAAAACTATTTGCAATCTTCAGGTTAAACTCATGCATGGCAGCTTGGTGACAATCTCAGCCAGCAGTGAGATATCAGAGAGTTGCAAACACAGAATGAACATCATCTGAAAGAATGTACTGCAACTTCCTCAATGTGTTGATATGAGGTGGGAAAGCATTCAAGGAGACGTATCTGGCCTCATCAAGATGGGCCGAAAATATGCCCTCTGCCATGGCCGGTTCCATATCTGGCTGCTCATTGTCCCCGATATAGGCCATATCGCCAGGAGATATCCCCAGATGGCCGAGGACTTTTTTGAACAAGCCACTCGTCTTGGCAACTTGCAGATGAATCGTTGTGACAATAAAATCAATATACCGCCCAATTCCGAGCGCTTGAATAGTGCGTTCCTGGGCATCTTGCGGGCCTTGAGTTATGATGACGATTTTCTTGCCCATTTTCTTGATTGTCGACAACAGGCACAGAGCTCCACACTTGAGCTGAAGAGACTCAGTGAGTGTGTGTTCGTATGATCGAGAAGCGTGTCCATAAATTGGACATCATGTGGCAAAGAGAAAGTCGCCAGAACTGATGTGAATCTTTCTTTGCGATAATCAAACGATGATCTCCCGTCGGAGAAAGTATTTGCAGTCTTCTCCTTGAGTACCCTGGAGTATTCCTCTCTCAATTCAGATATGGGGTTTCCATACCGCCCAGAGATCTTCTCCAAAACTTTGTTGGTGGCCCTTCAAGAGGAACAGCGGAATTCATGAGGGGTATCGTCGAGATCGAAACCAAACCAAGTCTTCTCGTGGAAGATGGCTCGTAGCCTCATAACATCGCCCCGCCAGCAGCGAAGGTACGAACGACCCAGGTGTTCTTCCAACTCATCCTTCTCAGTATTAGAGAGAAGATTGTAGTATGGGACATCGGCCTCGACAGAAGGACTTGCTTCCACGGTTGTGAACAGGCCCAAGGGGTTTTCGTCACAGTGAATAGCCTTCTCACGATCAGTGGAGAAGAAGAACGATGAACCGAACGGCTTCTTGAAGTTGACCATGGTGTCCGAGAACGGTATTCCCCATCGATCGTAGACGCGTTTGACTTCCCGTTGAGGTTCCCGGGTGAGTTGTTCATAGACGAGGTCAGAGATGGCATGCGAGGGCGCACGATCGATCATCCGAAACATGTTGGTGTGACACTTGATCAAGCTCTGTATGCGGATCCATCCCACATTCTTCCAGCTATTGAAGATTCTGATAGATCGCGGATCAGGAAGACAGGGCGAACCGTAGTGTATGAGGAGGGCGTAGGACATCCATCATAGAGACATTCGCCCTTCTGATGGTTCTTCCCGAGCTCTTCTTTGCATATGAGGAACCCTTTGCCTGCTTCCATTACATTGATGAAAACCTTGTAATGGGACGGGTCCTCTAGGATCGAGTAGTCGGGATGAAAATCCTCGGTGGAATCTGCATTTCCCATAAGAATCACCCGGCTAGTGACTGCGCAAGCAGGGTTTTCGGCAAAGAATCTCATGAGAAGTGTCGAGCAACTGCGAGGACAAGCCACAAAGAACCGGATTTTCGGGTTAGTGTGTAAATCAAGACCATCTGTTCAGTTTGATTATATGGCTCAGCCAGCTGCGTGACTTATTGATACTTCTGATGTTGAGGTTTTTGCGTTTTTCCCAGGTACATATGCCTTGTTCTGTTGAAACCCTATTGTGTTATTTCTGCTGGGTAATCTCACCTTGCCATTATGGCAAACCAAACCTACAAATGCGACATCCGGGAAACGAAATGTAACGTGTCAGTAAAACCTGTAACTCCTGAAATGTAGCTGAATTCTTCTGCTTTTGTTGATACAGTGGCCGCTAGGCCATATAATACAATTGAATACACGTCTAAGGGTCATCCTGTCATCATAGCACTATCATACAAGTTCCTTCAGATTTCATCCTCGCCTCGACCATCTCTCTCGTTATAAAATTGCTTCTTTGCAATAAGCCCCTTCATACGTCCAAGACGGCTCGTAAGAGTGGCATCAAAGGGAGGTGCTTGCATCATAGCCATAACGAAAGGGCCCTGGGCGCCCCAAGTGCAGCTGTGCAGGTGATCCGAGATCTGTTCGATCAACTCCTCAAGCTCCCCAAGCTTCTCGGTCGGGAACAAACCCAAGGGCTTCATCTCGTCGAGGACGTCGAAGGCTGAGGTGGCATCGCCGTACCGCTTCCAATGGATTTCGGCGAGCTTGATAAAAAGTGGTGTTGATACTCCGAGAACATAGGAGGACAGTCCAAGTTTCTTGATTCGGGGGAGGATGTTGAAGGCAAGGATGGATGGTTTCGGAAATCCGGTGTCGAGAAGGTTGAGACCGTAATTTAGGTAGTGAGAGTACAGATACCCATGGACATCCATAACTGCTTCATTGTCCTGCGCCCTAGCCTTCTTTTTAAGCTTGCGGATCTTTTGCGCAGTCTTGTTCTGCTCGTGAATCCCCAATTTCTCTGGCAGTGAAAAGACCTCCTTCTCCAAAACCTCCCAAAGCTCAGCGTCAGTCTGACAATCCTGCATGAGCTTCTCTACTCTCGACCTTTCAAGTTCCCTCAAACTCTCATACTTCGCCCATTCTTGCAACTGCTTCTTCTCTGCCTTGTCTAACTCAGTCATATTGTACAAGTTAGGACGTTTCGGTGCAAGCTCGAACTTGCCGAGAGCATTCTCAGCAGCTCTTCGCAATGAAGATGGGTAACGCTTGAGGAAATCTTCGCTAAAGTTTGCACCTCGGGCTTTCTCAACCAGTGTGTTTCCTGATCGCCTTTCTGCGCCATATCCAGTTGATGGGTATGCCTCTCTCGGTTGCTGTTGATCCAACTGAGGCTTCTTGTTTTGTGGCAAGCGAGCGTGAGAGATATCATCGAAGATGCTTTTGAAGATTTCAGTCTCTGAGGGTGTCAAAGTGCCCTCTTGCTCAATATCCGAGGCATGAGCGTTTGCTTGCTCTTCATCGTCAAACTCGAAAGGAATAGAATTATCGATCCTTCTGGGGCGTTTTGTTTCAGTTGCCACGCCGGCCTTCTGGGTAAATAAAATAGTCGCAGGACGGTGAAATGCAAGTTGCAAAGTCCGAGTTTGGTAAAGAAATGGTAAAAGATTTCGTGACATTTTGATGTTGTGCTAAAGACCAGGTTGAGTACCAAATCTTCACCTGAGATTTTAGACGTTGAAATTTGATACTGAGGCTCAGGTCTGGATGGAGTGCATGCAGGGATTAACGGCAGAACCTCGGCCCCAAAACGCGACCGGCCGAGCGCGTGACTTCGCGCCAGAATTAATTAACAACTCGCGTTTTCGGTGGCGCCCTGCACGTCACCATTCACGATCTCCCACCTCTATTTCTCTTTGCGCAAAACAGACCGGCTGCACTGCTTGACTTGATCTCGTTACAGCTGCAGTCTGGCTCACCCTTTTCTTATATGTGCACTCGTATATGAACATTCGATCTTACGCTTTCTCCCTATCTTCTACCACATTCATTTTCGCTTCTACTACCAAAGATGCCTCCAAAAAAGGGAGCGGACGCTCCGATGAGCGAGTTCGAGCGAAGGCGATTGGAAAATATCGCGGCGAACAAAAAGATGCTGAGTGACGTAGCCGTGATCGCTAAGAGGGTTGCGCCTACGCCTCCGAAAAAAACTACTCCTTCGCGACCAAAAACTCGTACGCCTATCAAAAGAGAAGTCGCAAAGCCCACCCGCCAAAGTTCAAGGCTGGCAGGCCTGGATGCAGACAACGAAACCCTCAAGAGAAAATTTGAAGTCGAAGCCGAGGTCATCGCGGAACAAGCCAAGGCGAAGAGACTAAGAAACAACGGTGATTTGAGCTTGGGAGATGTTGCGGTTGATGGAAAGAAGTGGAATGCCGACGTGGATGTTATTAAGGGTATCACCCACGGTGCTCAACCTGGCGTGCGAACCTTCACTGAAGACGATGTCCGAGAGACGACTGATAAGGGGCTCAAGGAGCTGAGAAAGCGCATGGGAGACCTCGAACTATACGAGCACTGGCTTCCAAATGGTATGTGAGATGTACCACGGGCTGGCAGAACTATTTTACTAACGTGCAATGCAGACATCAAAATTACACCGCAAAGAGTCTACGCTCTTGGGTTCCACCCCACCGAAACGAAACCGCTTGTGTTTGCTGGAGACAAGGAGGGCAACATGGGAATATTTGACGCGTCGCAGACTTCTCCTGATGTTGATGATGAAGACGAAGATGCCGCTGTTCCAGGCCCTATTATTTCGGCCTTCAAAACCCACACCCGGACGATATCTTCGTTCGTCTTCGCACAGAATGAGCCAAACTCAGTTTATACATCGTCCTACGATAGTTCGATAAGAAAGCTTGATCTAGAAAAGACAGCCTCAGTACAGGTGTGGGCACCCCGCGACGAGGATGAAGAGTTGCCCATCTCTGCCCTCGACATGGCCGAATCGGAGCCTAATCTCTTGTTCTTCTCAACTCTCGACGGCGGCGTGGGACGCTATGATACGCGAACTTCTGACGACGCCGAGATCTGGACGCTCTCTAGTCACAAGATCGGAGGATTCTCGCTTCACCCGCTGCAGCCTCACTTGCTTGCGACTGCATCCTTGGACCGCACACTGAAGATTTGGGATCTTCGCAAGATCAGTGGTAAGGGCGACCTTCGACATCCTGCACTCCTCGGTGAGCATGAGTCACGACTGTCTGTTTCGCATGCATCGTGGAGTCCTGGCGGGCAAATTGCTACCAGTTCGTATGATGATACGATAAAGATTTACGATTTCGGCAACGCTTCATCATGGAAGACTGGACAGGACATCAAGGAGAGTGCTATGAAACCTGCTCACACGGTCCGCCACAACAACCAAACTGGACGATGGGTCACTATCCTGAAGCCTCAATGGCAGAAGAGGCCACACGATGGCATTCAGAAGTTTGTCATCGGCAACATGAATCGCTTTGTAGACGTCTTTGCTTCAGATGGTAGCCAACTGGCCCAGCTTGACGGCGAAGGAATTACAGCAGTGCCTGCGGTTGCCCATTTCCACCCATCGCAGGACTGGGTCGCTGGAGCCACATCCAGCGGTAAACTTTGTTTTTGGCAGTGAAGGTGCGGCTCTGGTCGATTGAGGATGCACGGAATTGTCAGCATTTAAGCGGGAGTTTTGGGTTTGCTACAGGATGATAGCCAGGTGATGGGTTACAAAAGGCCGCAGTGGCGGAACTGAACATATTTGCTGGTGTATTTAGATGCGAAAGCCTAATGTACGAGTACGAGAAAATAAGAACCACAAACACTTGCTTTACTTTCGATGCACATGGCTCGATCGAGGCTGAGTCGATCACGTTTGACTTTGTCTCAATCTGCCGCAGCGTAGAAAAGAGCATTCACATAGTGACGTTCCTCTGACTCAGGCACAGAAAACATTGTGCACACATGTCATGACGTGTGTTCTCAAACCAGGTGATCTTTCCTTTGTGAATGAGGGCCTTTATGGTCAGCATGGCTAAAGGCACTCACTGCTATTCACATCATATGGGCCTGTCTCAACACTTGACCAATGCTTGCATGTGATCCGTTCACGGTGTCGAGGAAAAGACCGCCCGATTGGCGTCATTATTTATCGATAAGCGTATGGCCAATGATCGCCGCGCTTAGACGTGCAAGAGTGGATAAGGTCGTAATAGCTCCAGTTGTTTCCCCAGGGCGCCTCGACCGCTGAGCAAGTCAGATCCACTATGAGTCCCCTAAAACCCGCAGGCAGATGGGGCCTAAAGTTGCCTAGACGTCAGCCCTGGGTTCTTGATTGGGATTGCCGTGATCCTTATCTTCACTTCCTTGCGATCCGATAGTTTGCTGCCTTCAACAATTCCTCCTCTTCACGTTTATTTTCTCCGTTCACAGTATCAACTTTTGTATCCCAACTTGACACTCGTACGTCTGTGCCGTTTGCTGTTACTCGAAGCGCACAACGTAAGTGACCAAGCTTGTGTCCTGTTATTTCCTCACGATAGTGTTGGTTGTTTGCGGCGCAACCCGGACCCATCTTCACGACTGCATGACTACTCGTACCGTAACCCACGGTCTTCCTTCGAGTTACGCGTACGAACCGTATTGCCCTTTACACCCGAATATCTAGGCGACACCGTCTATCCTGCTTCGACCGCCTTGCAAACTGGATCTTACCACTACTTGCCGGTCGACGCCCCGCTCGACTTGAAAGGCTGTCATGGCTTCTCAAGCTGATGATGCCCCGGCTCAAGCCAGCATTGGCGAGGAGGATATCAAGGAACATGTGCATGATGAGCTCCAGAGAAGACAGCGACAAGATTCGACAGCGACCGTGTTCCCCGAGCCTCTACGAGAAAGCGATGACTCCGCTGACGAAGAAGATGGCCCTACCCAAGGGCCCCCGATGTTTATGAACATGAACCAGAGCATATTTGGGCTTATTGCGACGGCTAGTTCTCGTGTGGACTTCAATGATCGTTTCGATGGCATGAGTAGCGACGAGGAGGGCGAAGGTTCCGGATCACAAAATAACCGTCACGAGGATATCGCACAAACTTCGATCCTACAACCAGCTGGCAAAGGCAAAGGCAAAGTTAACCGAAGAAAGAAGCTGTCCGACCACAAGCTTCTTCGATCATTACCCGCACTGCCGAAACTTCGCTCGCGACATAAATCCCAACCTTCCCGTCTGGCTCCAGTTGAAGCTGATGATGAATCAGACGGCGAAGGCAGCGGCGCCTTATCACCGGCGCCTGCGCTTACTCTCACACGTCATGATACGCAAGGCCGGCTAGCGCCTGTCATGAGCAGAATGTTGGAGGCCAAAGCGGACTTGTCAAGTAGGCCGAGCTTTGATCTTGATCGTCTGTCTTCGGATGTCAGTCGATCCAGCGATGGCGATGAAGTGACGGCTCTCTCGAAGAAGCTCAAAGAAATATTTGAGTTCGATGAATTTGAACAGGTTATTGAAGGTTTGTCAGCCGCGACTTGGTGTTTCATGCGTGTAAAGTGCTAACTCGCTACAGAGTATCCCTGCTGGCTATTACAGAGTGTCCTTCTTCAAGGATACATGTACATTACCTCGAAACATATTTGCTTTTATGCATATCTTCCCAAAAAGACGGTAGGTGGAAATCGCCCGATTACTAACGGTGTACTGACATAAAGTGCAGCATGAAGCAGCCAAATCAGGATATCTTTCGAAGAGCGGCAAGCGTAACCCAAGCTACACCAGATTTTGGTTCCGACTAAAGGGTGATGTCCTGACATATTACAAAAACGCGGCAGACGTTTACTTTCCCCACGGTCAGATCGATCTACGTTACGGTATATCGGCAAGTATTGCAGACAAGGATAAGGACGGTCTACATTTCAATGTCGAGACACATCATCGGACTTACAAGTTCAAGGCCGACAGTGCGCCGAGTGCAAAGGAGTGGGTCAAGAGCCTCCAAAGAGTCATCTTCCGAAGCCACAACGACGGCGACAGTGTCAAGATCTCATTGCCAATCAAGAACATGATTGATATTGAGGACACTCAAATGATTGCCTTTGCCGACACATGCAAAATTCGAGTCATCGATAACGACGAGACCTATGCCATTGATGAGGTACGTAGTCTCTCTGCTTTAAACTTCCTTGGCTGACCATTATAGTACTTCTTTTCCTTTTTCAGTTTTGGAAAGGAAGCAATCAATGTTCTGAAGATTCTCATTGAAGCTTCTTCAGGGAGTCGCTCAGCGGAAAAGGCAGTCTCTAGTCTCGAAGACAATGACGGCACAGAATCACCTCCTGGCGGGGCTTCCCTGGCGGCAAGCAGACACGGCTCCAATATGAGTAAATTGCGCACAGGCAAGCTGCCTGACACTGTCAAGGCAACATTGGCGCCCATGTCTCCTTTGTCGCCTCATTCCCCCGGTCAGATGAGCCCTCGCGCCAGTATAGACGGACCACGATCAAGTTTTGACGCCTTTAAACGGTTTGGAAGAAAAAGCATGGATGTCCCAAGCTCAATCGGAGATCATAGCCCTCGCAGAAGCTTTAGCGGAACGAGACACTCGACGAGCTTTCATCAACACGGTACCACGACTCCTAAAGCTCAGGACTCAGGAGACTCATTCCTCCAATCATCAATGGAGCCGAGTATCTCTACCCTATCGCCTTCTTCCTTTGAGGATACCTCCGCGAGTCAAATCCTAGAAGGGAGCGAAGTCTTTCGCAGCCCGACGATGCGACGATCCGCTTCCGCCTCGAGAAAACGTGACCAATCCGGCAAGCGGACACCTCGTAACTCCAGCTCCCAAAGAGATCGGCCTCACCCTGTCCATCATGCTGCGACGACCGGCGCTCTGCAGGACATGGGTGGCGAGCAGAGTGATTCTCAAAGGCCGGTAACCCCGACACTTAACAGTATCACCAAGATCGGAGCGTATCCTCTCCAACGAGCCAACGCCTTTGCCGAATACCTGAGCCGCACAAGTCAGCGTATGGGCTCCATGTTTGCGACCGAGTCCCTTGGTTATGTTGAAAAGGTGCACGGGATGTGGAAAGGAGAGCACCGGCATTATGACGAGCCACACGAGCTTCGGACTGATGACGATGGTGAGGACATGGATTCGGATACGGATGACAAGATGCAAACCACGATGGATCGATTCCGAGCACATTTCGCCTTACCAGAGTCCGAGAAGCTCGTAGCGACATACTTTGGTGCCATCTTCAAAGTCCTCCCTCTGTATGGAAAGTTCTATATCAGCGACCGCTCATTCTGCTTCCGAAGCTTGTATCCTGGGACAAGGACGAAACTCATTCTCCCATTAAAGGATATTGAGAATGTCCATAAAGAGAAGGGTTTCCGGTTTGGCTACTACGGTCTTACGGTTGTCATCCGTGGTCACGAAGAGCTTTTCTTTGAGTTCAGAAGGCCAGGGCTGCGAGACGATTGCGCTGTAACTCTACATCAGCTCATGGAAACTAACCGTTTTCTCGAGAAGTCTGGTATCCTTGATCAAGAGGAACAAGATGAGGAGGCTGCTGCAGCAATTGCGGAACACGATGCCCTAAAAGAGGCACGACAACATGAGCTCGCCAATCACGAGTTGGAGCTGCCACACGAGATCTCTGGTGTCTCCAATGCCCCAACAATTCTCTTTGACAATCCCAACTCTTCTGGCCTCGCTTTCAAGCCGCAAAAGTCAATGAAGATTACCTGTCTCACCATTGGATCCCGAGGAGATGTGCAACCATACATCGCTCTGTGCAAGGGTCTCCTTGCTGAAGGGCACAAGCCTCGGATTGCTACACACGGTGAGTTCCAGGAGTGGATCGAGTCACATGGTATCGAGTTTGCTCGAGTCGAGGGCGACCCTGGTGAGTTGATGCGCCTCTGCATCGAGAATGGCACTTTTACCTGGGCTTTCCTGCGCGAGGCAAACTCGACTTTCCGAGGATGGCTTGACGACCTGCTGGACTCTGCTTTCACAGCATGCGAGGGTTCAGAACTTCTCATCGAATCTCCATCGGCCATGGCAGGCATTCACATCGCAGAGAAGCTCGGAATCCCTTACTTCCGAGCGTTCACTATGCCTTGGACTAGGACACGGGCATATCCTCACGCGTTTATCATGCCCGAGCACAAGATGGGCGGAGCCTACAACTACATGACGTACGTTATGTTCGATAACATCTTTTGGAAGGCTACAGCGTATCAAGTGAATCGATGGAGAAACAAGACGCTGGGACTTCCCAGCACAAGTCTCGAGAAGATGCAGCCGAACAAGGTTCCGTTCCTGTACAACTTCAGCCCTAGTGTGGTTGCTCCGCCCTTGGACTTTTCGGACTGGATCAGAGTGACAGGTTACTGGTTCCTTAATGAGGGCGGTGACTGGGAGCCGCCTCAAGAGCTTCAGGACTTTATCACCAAGGCCAGAGCAGATGGAAAGAAGTTAGTGTATGTCGGTTTCGGGTCTATCATCGTCAAGGATCCTGCCAAGATGACTCAAGAGGTCATTGACGCCGTTCTCAAGGCGGACGTCCGATGTATTCTCTCGAAGGGTTGGTCCGATCGCATCTCACCGAAGGATGACCCATCCAAGCCCCGACCTGAAGAGCCCATTTTGCCTCCGGAGATCCATGTGATCAAGTCTGCGCCCCATGACTGGCTCTTCAGCCAGATTGACGCTGCCGCACATCACGGTGGTTCTGGAACAACCGGAGCTAGTCTCCGAGCTGGTATCCCGACCATTATCCGCCCATTCTTTGGCGACCAGTTCTTCTTCGCAACCCGAGTTGAGGATCTTGGAGTTGGAGTGTGGGTGCGCAAATGGGGAACCAACAGTTTCGGCCGAGCCCTTTGGGAAGTGACGCGTAACGAGCGCATGATTGTAAAGGCTCGGGTCCTTGGCGAACAGATTCGTAGTGTAAGTCCAGCTTCTGTCTTAATCCTGAGTCAAATACTAATAACTTGCAGGAGTCTGGTGTTGATAACGCCATCCAGTGTATCTACCGCGATATGGAATACGCCAAGAGCCTCATCAAACGAAAGGCTGGCAAGAATACCCAGCACGATCTTGCTGAAGATGACGACACCGAAGAGAGCTGGACCTTTGTCGGCAGAGACGAACACGACCCCGACGCAGTAACGAAGAAATTGAGTGAGGGTTTAGTCGGACTTGGAGCAGGTAGCGACCGACCGCTACCACTGGGAAGCCAAGCACCCTCATCCCAAACGACATGATGTACCTGTTACACGAAATGTGTTTTTTAATTGTGATGATTTCCTTTGTTTATGGACTTGACATTTGGGACGAGCGATCAAGTGGCTTAATTACTAGCTGCAGCATTTGGATGCTATGGATTGCCAGGGAGTCTGGATGACTTAATGTGACTACTATCAGGCATAGATGCGATATTCTAGATGGCTTAGAGAATACGTATGAAGATAATACTGGCTTATCAATGAATAGGATTGTACTATAGTGAGATTGACTGATGTAGTGAAGTATTGTCACACAAGGGGACTAATAGAGATCGTTCATCGCACAGAGCGCATGCATGGTAAGAGATGCGATTGAAGAGGCCTAGCATTTTGCATTCTCTAAGGCTTCACCACATACTTGTCTTCATTACTGTATGTATACCATTGTCCGGGCCTGTGGGAGTTTAGTTTTCGCAAGAATGAACAGAGTGTCCTTCACCCACACTTTATGAGACTCGCGGACAAAGTTAAGCTTTCTTTTGATACGGCAGCATTTGCCTAACTTTAATCTCAGCAAGATGTTACGAAGCCTTCGGTATAATGTCCAAATGGTGTCTTTTTATAGTTGTTGTAACAGCAGCATCTGCCCTCTGCATGACTTAGCTTAATGCTTGATGTTTAAGCTGGAGTAACATTTGGCCACATGTGCTTAAGGTTTGAGGTATTATGCTCTTCTTCGAAGGTGGAGGTTTTTGAAAGGAGATTCTGTTGAGATGGCTGAGATACACAATGCCCTGTGTTGTTGTCTCTTTGGACATTTGCAACTCATCTTTGCTACCTACCTTCCCAGCCTATCATCTCCAGACATATTCACATCCAACCTGTTTAGAACCTACATAACCACTCACATTTTACCCTCACCTTCTGTGTCACGGACGAGGTTAACTGCGGTCATACCATAAGTTACGAACGACACATCTTCAACTACCAGCAAATATCCAACACCATGCCAGACTGGAATTCGCTACCCTTCGATATCCGCAAGGGTATCTTGGAGTATATCACCACATTCGACCATATAGCACAGTACTCTGCCGTCTCTGGGGAATGGCACTGGGCAATAGAGGAGAAAACCTTCCACCAAATCAGGATCAGTACAACAGTTGTCGCCCCGTCGCCTTTTGCCGTCTACGATTTGCACTTTCTTAACGGTCTACGCAAAAGACAAAAGGGGCTTATCAGACACATCTGGCTCAATATCGCGCTACCGAGATACAACTGTCCGACTTGTTACCACAGAGAGACAATTGCTGAGCGGGGTTTTAATTCAATGTCGATTCGACTTGCCATCAGCGCCTTGTTTTTTGTCCTGGAGGGTTGGGAGCCCACCAAGGAAGGATTGACGCTGGAGACAAATGCGTACTCTCCAAGTGACTCTAAGCACTGGTTCCGAGGCTGGTACTTTGGAGCCCCGGGAGAAGAAGAGACTCTTGAGAGGGGATGCGACTTCTTCATTTCGGTCCAAGGCATCCAGCCTCTGAGGATGGCCTCCGAAGACCTTTTGAGGTGCTCAGAGTCATCTCCTCAGACCTTCCTGTCGTGAGAGCAGTGACCAAGTTCCTCATCCGCCGCCAATGCCGTCGTCAGCTCGACTCAAACGCGTTATCCAACATATGGAGGAAGCTGCCGAACTTGCGACATATCATGCACGAGTCGTGGAGACCTTGGGGAAACGTCTCTACGTACAACTGGGATTTCGGTAAGATTGGGAAAATATGTCGTGTATTAATGTTTGTGTTATTGATCTGGATCTGAATAGATTATGGGAGAGCACTATGCCATGAATCACTGCCTACTTCAGTCAAAAGGATAACCGTCTTTGAGGACTTCAACAGCCAGTATCAATTCTTACTCAAGAAATATAGAGTGTTCAACCAGGTGAATCAGGGAGTACCAGTGAACCCGGACCAGGGCACAGTTCGTACTGGAGGCCGAGCCCTCGCAGGGTTTTTCGCCAATAAGAGCATGCAGCTGGAGCATCTTTCCGTTGCCTTCGTCGTTGACGCAGCTGACTTCTTCCGCGCCTGTGATCCCGAGTGGCTATGGAACGAGCTGCGTTCGCTTACGTTAACGGCAAAGGCTCTAGCCAGAGAGACGCAGCCTGGGGAGACATATCAGCAGCTACAAACTACAGCGCAGGTTGCACTGAGTATGCCTAAGCTGGAGAGTCTGACACTGTGGAATGGTGATGTGGGCGAGGCTTGTGCGTTTGTGTATCGGCGGTATCAGGATGATGTCTCGATAACATGGCGGGCAAATTGGGAGTTTGAGCTAGGGTCTGAAGTACGCAGCGCTTGGGAGTCTGTGGCCAAGATACACTCTCCCCACCGTGCTCTCACAGTCAAGACAGAGATGCTGAGGGGATGTGTCCTTCTTTCTCACGGCGATGTAATTCACCATCTGGGTCTTCATTCGGTAGTTGACTGTACGTCGTTAGAGCAGATACGAAGGGAGAATAGGCTCCCAAGATCATGGTTTAGATAGCTCAGCTCATTATGTGTTGACAACACGTGAGGAGGATCCATATCCTTGTCCCTCCGCATTGCTTCAAACAAGCTTAATTCCTCTAATAAGCAAGTACATCTGGAGTTAAGATCTTACCGTGGAGTCGGCTTACAACTGGGGTGACATGACACCATCTCGGGTCTAAGGTGCCCGAGGGAGAGTCAGGTGAGGTGCTCAGGCAGCGATATACAACTTCTTTTATGTGTTCAAATGGGCGAAGGGATGGGGATAACTCGGGGTCAAAGATGGTGCATGAGGCGGCTAAATGGAGGGTTGGACGAGTTGCATCGTGTCGGCTATATAACAGACTGGATAGCTATGTGCAACATGGACTAGATCATTTCCAAAGCTCATATAATTCATTTCTATAAAAATTAGAATAGTTACAGGTTCAATATGGCTAAACCATCGCCAAAACAACCCTTCTTTGGGTTCAGAGGAGGATGGTTGACATTCTGGATCACAGTTAGTCATTCCATTACACCCACACTCAATCTGACAAGAATAGGTTGCTTGCGCAACAGACATGACACTCTTTGGCTATGACCAAGGCGTCTTTAGTACGTCCTTAAACACAAATATGAACCTTCATTAACATCGCAATAGGCGGCGTGGTCGTCACTCAGGACTTTCTCAAGCTTCACAACCTCGTCGGTCCAACGAAGACCAATCTCCTCGCTACTGTAACTGCTATTTATGATATCGGGTGCTTCTTCGGCGCTGTAATTGCTTTTACCATCGGTGAGAGACTTGGTCGTAAGAAGGCTATCCTTCTCGGTACGGTGATCATGTCCATCGGGACTGTCATCAAGGTCTCTTCGTATAGTCTTCAGCAGATGATCGTTGGTAGGATAGTGCTAGGGTAAGAGTCACTGGCTAGTTGAGTACCGTATACTGACATGATTAGAATTGGAAATGGTATCAATACTGCCACGGCACCTATCTGGCAGACTGAAACAGCACAGGCGAAATGGAGAGGGAAACTCGTCATTCTAGAGATGGCTATGAACATTGCTGGTTTCTGCCTTGTCAACTGGATCAACTATGGGCTGTCATTTGTCGCGGGATCTGTCGCATGGCGTTTTCCACTAGCCTTTCAGTTTGTCTTCATCTTTGTGCTCTTTGCTACAGTTCCCTGGCTTCCCGAGTCACCGCGGTAGGTCACACAGCTCACTAAAGGATATTTGCTGATTTTTATTAAAGTTGGCTCATCGCGCATGGTCATGTTGAAGAAGCCACGGACATTCTCGCCTGTATCGAAGATAAACCCACAGCTTCTCCAGTTGTAACAGCTCAACTGCACGAGATTCAGTACAGCGTAAACTATGAACGTGAACACACGATTAAGTGGAAAGACATCCTCCTGAGACGCAACAAAGATACCGCCGACACAAAGACCCTTCGGCGTTTACTTCTCGGTGCAAACACGCAACTCATGCAGCAGTTCGGCGGCATTAACATAATGAGCTACTACATGCCCACCGTCCTCATCAACAGCGTCGGTCTCACCGAGAGTATGGCTCGCTTACTCTCTGCATGCAATGCCGTGTCCTACCTCATATTCTCATCAGCGGCGGTCTTTCTCGTGGAGCGATGGGGGCGAAGAGGTCTTATGCTACTGTCCACGGCGGGCCAGTTGCTGTCCTTTTTGGTCATTACTATTCTTCTGAGATATGCTGTCGGCGATAAGAAAGAAGTGCTGGGATCAGCGTCGATTGCTTTCTTCTTCTTTTACTTCATTTCCTTCGGGGTGGGTATGTTGGGTGTTCCATGGCTGTATCCAACCGAGGTGAATTCTCTTCCTATGCGAACCAAGGGAGCAGCTCTTGCGACTGGGACAAATTGGTATATCTACACGTCTAGGTCTTGGGTCTTACCTCGTGTGCTGACAGGAGCAGGATCACAAACTTCATCGTCGTAGAAATCACGCCGATCGGTATCCAGAACCTGGGCTGGCGTTTCTGGATAGTATGGACCGTCACTAACGCTCTCTTCCTGCCCGTCATCTACTTCTTCTACCCGGAAACCGGTAAGTTCTACAACCCAAAACGTGTAGCTGATGCTAACCGGTCTTCAGCAAACCGGAAACTGGAAGACATGGACGCTTATTTCCGAGAGAATCCTTCTGTTATTGTTATCAAGGACAAGGATGCGACGATGGCCAAAAGACCTGAGAAATATGTTCTGCAAGATCAGGAGGATATGCAAAGGGAGGAGGGTATTGGCTCTGAGAAGGTTCTGTGATGGTCAGCCATTGCTCGAGGTTTTGTATGAGTGATGAGCTGGTTTTCAGGCTTCTCATAATGGCATTCGCATCAAAGCCAATTAAATCCATTTCATGAGAATTTGAAACATTTAGAAGAAATAATAAATATTTGTTAACTTCATAACACTAAGCAGCCATCTTTAATCACCAAACAGCGTCCACTTGCCTTCAGACGGATTTACCCCGGGTTTGTGCTCACCCAGAAACCAAAGCTTCCCAGCCTTACGTAATACAGCAGCGCCTTCAATTGGGGAATCCATTTGGCAGCTTCACAATCAATCACCTCACAAACCACCAACCCCCACGAGAAGCGACAGCCACGAGGTCTCACCCGCCCATACGAGGGAAACCCCACGGAACGAGACGATTACCTACGGAAATACACTGAACGCGAGAAGCCTCCCGCAGCCATGCCTCAGGATATGCCCCCTCGGGGCGGGTACGAGCCCGTCCAGTACAAGGTGCGTTTTTGGCGAGGTTGTGATGGATGGAGAGGCGGTTGGAGAGGTCAATTGGATGCAGTGCAGTGGAATTGAAGCGTGGGGAAGAAGCAAGAATGATGCATCGCGGGAGACGAAGCAACGGGAATACAGCAGAACTGCGCAGGGCGACAAGACTAACTAGGAGCAGCGAAACCTCCCCGCCAAGGGTTTCCGTCCTGGAATCCTCCTCCTCGGAATGGGCGCTGTCATGAGCTACGGCTGGTACAAGCTGATCGGCGGCATGCGCGAGGCCAAGTACGTTTGTCCCTCTCCCTCATCGTCACACGATTTACAGCCCAATACCTAAGAACGACGTCAATCAGTAAACGAACAGGTACTGACATTGAAACAGCGAACTCGGCCGTGAGAAGATGTGGGCTCGCATCAACCTCATTCCCCTCCTCCAGGCCGAAGAAGATCGCGATCAGGTCCGTCGATACCTGGCTGACCAGAAGCGTGAGAAGGAGTTGCTGGGCGACAATGCCAAGGTTTACAACAGCGACCGGTTCGTCAAATCCCCTTGTCTTTCTGCTGGAATTATAGCAGCGTTGAGATGTGTGTGTTGGTGTGGGAATTGTGTTAACGTGCTTGCAGATTCGTGAGGCCGACTTTTGCCGTCACCCCTCCTCCTACTACAAACTAAAGGTGAAAGATTGGGAGGCAGATATGAAAGAACCGATGTGATGGAACCGTGTATATATTTTTTGACAAAGTGGTTCTCAATGGAATTGAAAGGGTTACAAGGCAAATGATCGACTAAGTAACTGTGAAACGACATCTACTTCACACTCTCAATCTTCTCTTCTGTCCACTCCCACAACCTCTTGCCCAACTTCTCATCGAAACACATCGCATCACCTGCATTTCCCTTCCCAACCGGCTCATAGAACGCTATCTTGTCATCCTTCTTGACCTCAGATGTTGCAGCCCACACAGAGTTGTACCCCCTGCTCAACCGTCATCATCCGCGGGTTCGTCACGTACACAAGCATCCTCTTCCAAAACGACAATTCTGTGACCAACCCCGTCGCAATCACACCTGGATGGACAACCACACTCGTGATACTCGGATACCGCCTCTGCAGCTCCTTCGCGAACACGATGTTGGCGAGTTTGCTCTGTCCGTAGCGGCCGAATGTCCCGAAGGATATGTGTTCCTGCCCAGAATGCAACGTCTCAAAGTCGATGCCATTCTTCGGATGCCCTGCGTATCCAAGAGAGGTAACACTGACAAACCTCACATCACTTCCCTGCTCAGCCGTCCTTAGCATAACCGGCAAAAGGGCCATGAGCAGCGTCGCGTTGCCAACATGGTTCACGCCAAACTGGAGCTCCAGCCCGTCCTGCGTGATGCCATCAACAGCCATGATCCCCGCGTTGGCGATGAATACATCCAGACGATCATGTACGAAGCGCCTGGCTGCGCTACGTATGCTGGCGATGGATGTAAGGTCGCATTCGAGGAAGGTGGCAGGGATGGGAGCGATGGCGGCGATGAGGGATGTAGCGCCGCTGGATGAGCGGCCGGTGAAGTAGACATGGGAGGGCTTGTGGGTGCAGAGCGTGAGGATGGCGGATCTGCCGAGGCCGGATGTTCCTGTAGTTTGTTAGTCGAGAGAAAATGAGTTGTTGGAAGGGGTCATATACCACCAGTGACAAGAATGACTTTTCCTGAAAGGTCGGGCACATCAGTGTCCGGATTGAAGCCATTGAAGGAAACCATGGTGATGAAATTTGAACTGGTTTAAACAGGATATAATTGTATAGAAGGTTGATCAAGGAAGGAAGAGTAGTAGATGTGAGTCTATGAGGAGTCTTGTTATCTTCATTTCAACAGGACAACTCGTCCTTCTTATACATATTTATCTTATGCCTGAGAGCTTCTCCTCTCTATTCTCTAATTACAAAGCGAGACATGAAAGGTCATGACGCGTGCTCATTTGAGTGTTCTGGTGGTTGAAGCGGAAGGACAATCTGGCCGGTGGCAGACGGGTTTGTCTGATAACTATTACTATCCCGGTCTAGTGTAAAAGTGGGTAACTTCTGTTAGCACGGGATACTTCAGCAACCCGTGAGCCCCGCAAGAACCGGCTCAACTATTGTAAATGGATTGAACTTCAAGCCTCCAACCAGCCTCCGCATTCAGACCAATTCGAACGAACTAATCAAAGCATAGCGTAGCTCAACTGGGTTCACGTTCTCATTTCCAACGCCAGACAAAAGGCGCTTAACCCGTGTACAACGGCAAAAGATACATTCACACAAGACGTAAATCATGTTTCAAAGAGTTGATTGTACCTAGGGGGTATACTAACACTACATGCAACATGCAAACCAACTCCATTTCCCAGTGCCATTACCATTGCCATTCATGTACATCTTTCTATTCGCCTTGTTTTTATTTTAAGAATAAATATCCTATTTCCTATCGCGCCATACTCCGTTCCCCTGTTCAATCAAGTCCTATCAACTTGCCATCAATTCGGCCAGCAACTCCCGCTCCAGTTCATCCTCGTCGAAATCTTGGTCCTCGTCCGCGTTGATTACAGGTTCCTTGTCTCTATCTTCCATGGCTTCGTCGCCTGTTGGTACTGGTGTTGGTAGACTTCCGTCCTCTGTGTCTTGATCATCGCCGTTTGGCGTCTGTATTGATCGCAGGCCGGAAGCACCGCGGTTACGAGCGAGGCGCTGCTTCTTAGCAAGTACACTCTCGCCGATGCTTGATGTGCCGTCGTCGTCCGACTCATCTGCATCTGCCTTCCGTTTGAGGCTCTGCTTGGAATTCTGTCCGTCCACGGTTTCGAGATCAGATTCTGTTACAGTGGCAGCAACACTCTCTCCGTCATCGTCGTCGTCATCGTCCATAAACTCGGCAAGTTCATCTTCAGCCTCACCCCAGTCGAAGTCCTTGAGCTCTTGACCGGTCTGGGCATCTTCAACTTCTTCGGCTTCTGACGTTACTTCCGTAATATCGTCTCCTCCCTTTTCCCTATCTGCATCGAGTATCTCCAGGTAGTAAGGCCGTTCATCGAGTCGTCGCCATTGACTTAGACAATCCGTGAGCCAGTTCTGGTTGACGATCTTGATGCTGGGAATCTTGGCCGCCTGCTGCACCTTCTTTGTTCGGGGACGTGACGAGGCAACAACAAGATGTGTCACTCGCTTCGAAATCGTATCCAGAACTTGGGCGCCGTAGCTCTGAGCTTGAAGTCCTATTTCCGACTCCTCCACTCTAACGCCAAGAGGTACAAGGCCTGATAACACAATCACGAGACCAGACAGGACGTTGGACTTGAGTTCATCAAGGATATCGCCAGCATCCGGTACCATAGACAAATCAACGCCATCATCGACAGATGCTCTCCGCTTCGATTTGCTGTGCGCTGGTGGATGTGTTCCTTCCTTTTCTCTCCGCTCCGCTCGTCGCCTATCATATGTTTCGTAGAAAGAGGTATGTAAATCAGTGAGGTGGTCTTGAAGGGCAATAAGCTCCTCGTCGTCGTCAACAAGAACATTTCTGTGGTGGATAGATGGTGAGTCGCTGGTGGTATTCGTCTCCTGCTGGTCGTCTTCCTTATCCAGCTCCTCTTGCATATGCAACAAAGGTCGTTCCTTCAGCTGCTTCTCCAATGTCTTCTCCTGCTCCTCGGTCTGACTCTTTAAGCTGGCTGCGTCATCTCCGCCGCTCATCTTCACTATCTCATCGATAGGCGAAGCTTTTGAAGGTGGCTTTGGGCTGTTATCTACCACGGGCTTCGACTTCAAAATGGGCAAAATATCTTGTCGCTTGGGCAGGAAACTCGAGTTGATATCACCGATGCCCTTAAAGAAATCGTATGGTACCACCTTGATGAGGTTTGGTCGGTTCATTGGCCATACGTCGGCTCGATCGTCGATGATGACTACCATATCTGTACTGACGGGAAACAGACGTTGCAGGCTCTTTGAAGTGATGCTGCCATTTTCATCACGACTAATGACGCGATTACCAAAAAGCTTCTTGTCGGGGTCGACAATCTTGGCGATGTTGAGGGCATAGGCGCGTGTGCCCATGGTATAAACGTGCAGCTCGTACATCTTGGAGACTTCCTCAAGGAACTCCATCAGTCCAGGTCTAAGCTTAATATAGTATGTGCAGCCGCTTGTCAAGCCGCGAGGGCCGTCGTCATTAAGCTGGAAGCTTCTGACATCCTTGACGGCATTGTGGTTCGGATTTGTTGGGTCGCTCTGCCATTCACCGATGGTAGGTTCGATACAAGCATGGATAATAGTCTGATCAAGATCGACAACGAGGCTCAGCTTCCGTTGTCGGAGTAGGCGCTTCTGGTTCTCGTGCTCGGCCTTTGTCGCGACGCTCTCGCTAACTCTCAAGACAGTCTGATCATGGCTCATGTTGATCATGGCGCGGTCTGTGTCGAGGTTGTCGCTTGCCCAGTTGGTTTCGGTCATATCAGCGCCGCACAAACTACAAAGGCCCTGCACCTGGACCTCGTGGCCGCAAGCTTCTTCAACCATCAGGCAAGGCGCGTCAGCCGCAATCTCCTGCCCTTCGCGGATGCGCCATTGTTTGAGCTTGCCTTCGGCAGGACTATCGAACTCGGTATATGTGGTTTCGTTGCTCCAAGTATCATCGTTGACTTGGCGCTTCCAGTGAAACTTGTACTCGAAGATGCTCTCCTGTTTCTTGATTGCGTCGCCGGGTTTCTTCAGTAGTTTGGTTACGATGATGGGGTAGTGTAGGCGCGTGCCTAGGGGGACGACTTTGTCGTACATAATGTGTATCGGCAGTAGGTAAAATGTTGGGAAAGGGTTCTTGCGATGATATCGGCAGCCTCTGGAACGGCCACGAAAATTAGTATGCATTCGTCGAACGGGGCGACAGAGTCAATCCACCAGCGTTCGCATTCACGGTAACGAGGTGGCGACGTCACCAATGACGAAAAGGACATACCTAGAGAGCTCCCCTTTCTTTAATCCTTCTCAGCGCAGGCCCTCCAGTCAAGCCCATGGCCTCACCAAAATACGGCGCGAAAGCGAAGTGAATCAGCGCGCAAATGCACGTGCGAATCGCAAGTGAAGGATCGCGTAAACGAGTTCAATGGGGATTAGTGCGCAGTGGTTCCTAGTACGATGAAATGTTGCTGAAATTGCCAAGGCTATGATTTGTTGATGTCGCTGGGTGATTAATGGCCGATATCTTTGATGTTGACCTTCAAGGAAAATGGAATGAAACCTGGAGAGCTTGTACAGAATACAGAGGATTGCACTGAAGGTGACGCACTAGGTTGGCACAGCTCAGCTACACTGTAGCGCGGGCCAGCTCCTTCCTTGTACTGCAAACAGAGCGCTGAAAAAGCGATCACGTGGTGATAAACTGACCACGGTCCGGAGCAGCGCTGGAACGTAATCCCGGCGCGTAGATTCGTGGCGGACAACGGACAAGTGGGGTTCTCTGGGGTTCGCGATCGCGATCGTTGGTCCAAGCTTCGGGGAAGATGCAATATGATAATATCTTGTAGCAAGAGACTCGAAGATGGACTTTTGCAGTAGGTAGTTTAGACAAAAGTGAATAGTAGCTTTTTCGTTTCACTACCACGTGTCCCTAATCTTATCTTATCAAGGAAAAGTAGGAAAAGTAGGAAAAGTGAGAACAGAAGAGTACTTCTTCACGTCTAATGCCTGTCTTTCTGGAACAGCTCCAAGAATGCGACGCAAGATGCGACAGGAGGGGTCAAGGTTATGTGTGTCGTCACACCAGGCGCGGGGGGATAATGTCCGAAACGTCTACCCCGATACAGGTGGTTTGGTCAAGTTTCTGATATAACAGGTCTTGGTTCGTCGAAGCAACGAATGTTCTTATCTTGAATACATATTAGCATCATTCATCTTCAACTCACCAAGAACAATATGCAAAGCAAAGAAAACATACCATGTAATAACCAATCAGGTTAACAAAAAAACTGTCCTATGATGGCTCGACAACTGCCGCAAAAAGAAACAAAGGTGGGAAGACCCGCCCTTTTTGTACTTGGAGCTCTCCCCGACCAGCCCCAGATGCGAACCTGTCAGGCCTGTCACATCATTCAATCATCAACAGCTTATTAGCTTTACGCCCTGCATATCCCCGGACAAAGAGGTTCTAGGATACAGAAGCCATGTTAGCTATTTTTTTATAAGACAAAGGAGTTTCGAAAGTCTTTGTCTTGCGTGCTTTTCTTAACCTCGACTCCTTTGTTGAATAATTGGAAACATAGCACGGGGGGTCATGTCATGGCCAAGGCTGTCACTTGGACAGCTTGTGTGGGGCTTCAGGTTGTCTCGCGACGCTAAAGTGGTCTCAGTTCAGTGGCGTGTTGTGTTTACCCTAGATCAAACTGAGATGCGACGATATATCACAAGCTGAGCTTGTCATAGACAATTGATCACATGTGCATTATACTCTTTGCTGAATTCAATTTGCGTGTAATCTCTCAACACGGTACTCTGGAAAATGGGGTGTCAAACTCGGATTTCTGTGGTTGAGACAAAATGTAGTAAAACACCATAGAATGGAGCACATCTCACTCAGAATACGGTACAATCTTCACCATCTCTTCATCAAAACATCACAATTCATAAAAGTGGAGGCAACACACATTTAAAAAATACCAAAATTTGCAAAAACACTGGTATCTATCGCAAAACCACAATCGAGGTACCACTCCTCAATCAGCCATCTATATCCAATCGTCGTTACATCCCATTTCACATCACTCATACCGTCATTGCGGTGACTATAGCATCAATGTTCTACATCAAGTTTAAGCCGATGCTTGAACCACTCTGTAACCCTCTGACACCAGCTTTGTGATCTCCTCGTTCTTGTGCTGTAAAATACCCAGCGCGTACGCAACATCGTTCCATTGTCGCTCTGTCTCGCATCGACCAAGTCGAGCCGCAAGCTTCTCGGCCAATTGCTTAGCATGCTTGTCCTGATTGACGCGTTAGTTATTGCTTTCCAAGACATAAATGTATCACATACCTTTTCGACAAAGCCAAGCAGGAATTTGACAACCCTGCGGAAGCTCTCTTCCTCCATGTTGCCACCTGCACTGAGCAGACTGAACATATCGACAAAGTGGTTGTACACAGCGTTGTCCTTGGTGCTGAGCTCGGTGAAGAACATTCTCGCCAAATCCGCAATTCTGCGATCCTCATCCTCCAAGCATTTGGCCATCTCTCCGAGTTGACCCTTGACCTTGACTTGTCCAGCCAGAATTAGGAAAGTCAAAGTCATGAGACAGGTACGCTTGACCGACGCGTCGTCGTCAGCCAGTCGGCGGTACAGGAAGTCCGTGTTCTCATCGATAAGGTGGTTGAAGCAAACAGCCATGTCTCCCAAAGCGATAACAGCGTTGCTTCGGACTGTGGCGTTGGGCGATCGCTCCATGATAGTGATGAGAAGCGGCAAGTTCGTCTCGCAGTATTCGGCAGACACACACATAAGCTTGGCGAGACAGAGGGTCGCAGCGGCTTGGAGTCCCTTGTCGGCGTATGTCGTGTTGTTGGCGCAGATATCTGACACCAGAGGACCAAACACCGCCAACAACGAGTTGGGTCCGTATAGAAGCTCTCTCTCACGAATGTGTGCCATGGCTTCTGTAAAGTCATCTTCCGTTGTGCCTCCAATGAGATCTAATTCATCTGCATCCTCCTTGTCCTTGTCATTTGCTGCAGGCGTTTGCTTCTCCTTCTCCTGCTTTCTGCGCTTGAAGTCAAGTTCACACAGCTCAAGATGAACGATTTGTTTGATTGCGACGTGGCCAACAATGAATAGAAGCTGGGAGAGGGCAATCGCGTTGTCGCGCTTCTTGGGCTTCTCACTCTGGGTCTGGGTAAGAGTTTCAGTCTGGGTCTGAGCCTGACTCTCAGCCTGGTCTGCACTTGGAGCATCCTGCGCCTCATCTCGCGATGCGGGTCGGGAGTTGGGCTGCGAGGATGGCGGAGAACGCGTTTGTCCGAAGACCTGTCGTGCCTTTCGTCGAATGAGATCAGAACAAAGAATATCAGGATGCTTGGAGATGGCATAGATGGCGCTGATAGCCTGCTCTGCCACTCCATACCACTCCTTGCTATCTGAAGACACCTCGGTGATGGCAGCAAGTCTGACCGATACGGCATGATCGTTAGGCAATCGTGAGAACTTGACAGGTGAATCCTTGGCTTGTCGACCCGTGGGGTTGATTCGCCTCAAAGCAATGCATGTGAACTTGGCCAGCTGAAGGTCATTGCGCCCATGCACACCAAGACCAGTTCGAAGCATAGTCTCCATCTCACCCACAACAATCTCAGGGTTCGCGGTCGCCAACATTCCCAAGACAATGATAGCACCTCGTCGTTGAGTTCTTGAAATTTCCCGCTTCTGCACACCGTAGACCTGCCACAACTTGTTGATGACAACCTCGGGAATCATGCCACCCTTCATCATCGTCGCCAAAAGCTGCTCAAGCGAGGTGAGCTCAGCAGGAGTCGCGCCAAAGGTCAGACTGATCATGTTTCGTGCAATGTAATTAGCCGCATCATTGGAGCTAAATGAGTCAGGGGCTTCAAAGAAGAGTCGCTTGTAACACTCGATCAAATGTGTTTGGACTCCCTTGCCTTCATCGCTGTTGCCCTTGGTCCAGATGAGACGAAGCATACGTCGGATACCGACCTTGTTCTGTTCAATGTTGTAGGCGTCACCAACCTCGAAAAAGTCGATGGCCTCGATGACTTCACTCTTGTTCCTTGAACCAAGAAGCTGGCAGATGGTGGTTGTAGCCTCGTGGACGACCTCGATGAACTTGAGCGCCTCATTGTAGTATCTCCTGGTCAGAGTGAGCTTCTCAATGGCCTCACTTGTGGCAGCCTCCTCCTGGGCCCTCTTGATAGCAGCAAGCTTGTCCTCCTCGGTCATCTGGGTAGGCTTCTGCGGAGAGCCAAGCTGTGTAGCCTCATCTAGGAGCTCGTTATCAACCGTAGTGTTGGCCTGCTCGCCTCCAAATCCAGGTACGCCAGGTGGGGGCTTGAGAGCATCCAGTTCCTCCTGCACCTTGTCAAGACGGGCCTGCCATTCCTTTTTAGACAGCTGTGCACCGTGCATGACCGTGAACGGATGTGTCTTGATGAGTGTGCCAATCAGCTTAATAGCATTGCGCCTGACATTGCTGCTCTTGTCCTCCAAACTTCTGCAGGCGAGTTCTGCAGCCTTTTGTCGTCGCTTGGGGAACTTTTGGGCCAGATCGCAAAGTTTCATGTAAACCTGAAGTGTTCTGCAACGGCAGTAAGGGTTGATATCGAGGAATCGCTCTTCCAAAACGTCGAAAAAGGCGTTCAGCTGGGATTTATGGTTCTCACTGCGCTCGTCCTGCTTGCTGAGATAGGCAACCATGTTTCCACAGACCTCAATCAGGGCACATCGAAGAGTGTATGACTGATCCTGTTAGTCAAAGGGCCTGCGAATAATTCTTGAAGACCTACCTCGCTGTCTAATTGCTTCGCAAGCATGGTCATCTGCTTAATAACTAGTCGGGGTGCCAGTTCGGAGAGTTTGGCAATGAACGAAGAAACGGATTTGGGGCCTCGGGTATCATTAGAGTTGAACTCCTTGTTGCTGATCTCTCTCAGCACCTCATCAGCGAGCTGGGGATAGTCGTATGTTTCTGCTAAGATGTGGAGGAACTCGGCCATGGGTTCCGATAAATGTTCGAAGTAGGTCAAGTTCTGAATAATGTTGATTTGCGCCGCTATTGATTGTGAGTCTCTCAGCCTGTTTGCAGTGTCCCTCCCGAGACGTACCATATGCGTGTCCATGATGCTTAACGGCAATGCACAGGACCTTGAAGCAGTGCATACGAATAGCTGTGGCCTTGACCCGTTGCTCGCTCTCCAAAACCATATACACCGGTCGAGTGAGGAGACCGATAAAAGTATCTCTCTCGCTTGTGGTCAGGAAGATTTTGGAGAGCTTGAGCTTGAGGACCTTGCACATAACTTCCAAGGCCACTTGGAGCTGCGTAGCTGAGTCCCAGGCTGCATCCTTGTCTTTTGCTGCTCCCTTCTTGGCCTTTCCACGACCTCTGGCAGCGGGCGTCGTGGAAGACTTCTCAGCCGCCTTGGTCTCGACGGCAGCGATCGTCCACTGGAGGAGGAAGCCATATATCTCGAGTAACTTCTTATGGTGGGATACTGAGTCCTGCTCGTCGGGGGAGTCGATATCGGAGTGGACAGAGTCGGCCTCTGCGCTCAAGCCGCTCATGACCAGGTCGAAGATCTTGCTGAGGGCGTGGGTGGGGAGGTGTGCTGTGTATCTGGGATTTTCTAGCTCAGAATTTCGTCCCAACGTCGCTGTATCTGGGGAGAGGTGAAGGGAAATGGGGGCTAACTTGAGGAGAAACTGCAACGAGTCCATGTGGGAGGCGCGCATGATTGCGTCCGGGTTATCGGCAACTGAGTCGACAATGGGGTTTAGAACCGCGTTGACGACGGGAAGTGTGAGAGCTTCGGGGTCGTTTTCGCAGTCGAAGAGAGCACCGTCAGCCTCGGGCGTAGCGATGCTAGCCGGGTCTGACATGTAGTGCTTCAGCGCATCGTTGAGGTCGAAGTCGATGGTGTCCATAGTGGGCGATTCGAAGGTGTCGTCGCACCGGAGCGAGCGACAATAGGAGGAGACGAAACGAAACGGTTGAGAACGTTGAAAGCCTAATCAACAGGGTATTGTAAAATTTCGCAATAACCGTTATTCCCTTTATGTTGACCGTATATCGCGACCAGGCGTTTACCGTTGAATACCGGATCCGTCGGTATGGTGTTGTTGACGATAGCCTGTGTATCAAACTACGGAGTCGGTGGAGGGGATTTGGTGGAGGGGGAGGATCACCCCTGGGCAACGATTGTTTTTGTTTTGTTTGTCGCGACCAGTCAGGACCCTTCCCCGCCATCTTCCACTAAAAAGACAGCGCGTTGAGCCTGCCACACCCCTGTAGCCAGCCAGTCGAGTCTTGTCTTTAATCTTTGTCTAAAGCCCCTCCAAAACTCGACTGCAACTCTAAACTCTGGTCTGCAGTTGTTGTTTCAAGCAACCAATAACACTGTTTTGTTCTTTTCCCCAGTTTACTGTACCAGTAATACTTCGAATTGACTGCGGAACAGGCTGAACTTACTTTCATTTGATCTTCCCATATTACCAAGCGACTCTACGAGATCATGACTACAGCGGTTCAGCAGCATGTTGACGAGCACTTCGATATTCATGAAGATCTCAGGACGGAAGACACGGAGATGATGCCCGAGGAGGAGCGCACAGAGGAGGCTGCGCCAATGGACGAGGAAGAACGCGCTCAGTTGTTCCAGCAGAAACTTCAACAGCGCCATCATATGCAGCAAGTGCATCCCCATCAACAACACCAGACACACCATGGCCAACCACAGCGTCAACCCGACGATGAGCCCCAAGAAGAGGAAGAAGAGGAGGAAGAAGAAGCAGCCGAAGAGTCTTCTGAGGAGGAAGCTGTTGATCGCAGTGTTCAAGCAGACATGGACAAACTGCAGAGCGACTTCCCTGGCTTTCGCAATCGGTATAGGTTGATCAAGCGTATCGGTGAAGGTATGTCGACAAGTTCTCCGACCTAGTCACCAATTGAGACTAACAAAAACCATCAGGAACATTCTCAACCGTTTATAAAGCCGAGGATATAATGTACGACCACTACGACAATAGTTGGGACTATGAAGACGACTCGTCAAAGTGGACGCCACCACCAAAAGCAACCGACAGCCCAGTTGCTCCTCGTCCCCGTCGCAAGGCGCGCTACGTCGCCATCAAGAAGATCTACGTTACCTCAAGTCCGTCGAGAATCCTCAATGAGCTGGAACTGCTTCACGATCTTCGCCAATGTCCCTCCGTCTGTCCACTCATCACCGCTTTCCGCGAAACCGATCAGGTCGTGGCTATCCTGCCTTACTTCCGTCATGGAGATTTCCGTACATATTTTCGCGACTTGACCATTCCCGAGATCTCCGTCTATTTGCGCGAACTCTTTACCGCCCTCAAAAGTGTTCACGATCACAAGATTCTTCATCGAGATATTAAGCCTACCAACTTCCTCTACGACCCAGGCACTCAGCGCGGTGTTCTCGTTGACTTTGGTCTTGCGGAGAGAGAAGGCTCTGATGCCAAGCCTTGTCTCTGCCATGAAAGCCGAGAAGTCCGCAAGACCCGTCAGACAAACTCAGTTTGGGCGCAAAATGCTGCGACCCCTCAAGCAGGCTATCCCAAGTCCGACACACGATCATCCCGTCGCGCCAATCGTGCAGGTACTCGAGGTTTCCGTGCCCCTGAAGTGCTTTTCAAATGTACGGAGCAGACTACATCCATTGACATCTGGTCTGCAGGTGTTATCCTGCTCACCATTTTGTCCAAACGATTCCCCTTCTTTAACTCGGCCGATGACGTTGAAGCCATGATTGAGATAGCGACAATCTTTGGTAGTAAACGCATGAAGGCCGCAGGTTTGCTTCATGGATGTGTCTTCGAGACTAGCATTCCTACTGTCGGTCAAGGAGGCTTCTCAATGGAGAAGATCATCATGTGGAGCACGTGTCGAGGAGAGGACAAGCCTCTGACACCAGATGAGAAGATGGCTATTACCTTTCTCGAATGGTGCATGGAATTGGACCCCAGCAGGAGGATAACAGCTGCGGAAGCACTTGACCACGAGTTCCTCCAGCTGGATATATCTGCAGCTGAGCAGGGGGCTTATAGCGAATAGCCAGTGGCTTCAGAGTATCAATATCAAGATCATGTATCACTAATGTAATCATACTAGCATGGAAAGGCGTTGGGTTTGAGTACGGTGTTACGAAAGAGGCTGGGAAGATATCTGTATATAGGAAGGCTACATGACTGCGATACCCTGTTCATCAACAATGTTTCACAGCAACACATAGCAAACGTCGAGGGATGACATTCACAAGTGAAGTTTAAACAGAATTATCATTGTCATAATCATGGGCGAAAATCGATTTTTATTTCGTTAACTCCGTGCAAGAGTCCCTGATGCAATGCCCGAAGCCGACCGACCTAGGTCCCTGGCTTATTTCTCGAAGCGCAGGAGACCTTTTCTCCAGTGCCCAGCTATTGACCGGGTTGGAGATTTTTTTACTTTCCGTTTGAAAATGTCCCATACAAGCCTAACCGACTCCTAGCAAGCACAACATTTAGAGAACAGTTGCTTGCTTAAGCGACAAGCTCAACGACACCACCGGCCTGCTTGATCTTCTCCTCAGCGAGGCGGCTGACCCAGCGGGCGCGGACGACAAGAGGGATCTCGGGGAGACGGCCCTTGCCGAGAACCTTGGAGTAACCAAGGGGGAGGAGGTCGAGCACAGGGACGGTGTCCTTCTTCTCGCCGGAGACGTAGGCGTCACGGGTCTCTTGGGGAACGAGAGACCACAGCTAGAGAAGAGTTAGTCAGATATTTCGAGAAGAGGTTTGCGACTGAATTCGATCGAGTCGCGCGGGGTGGTATGTACCTTGTCGAGGTTGATGATGGGCTTCCAGAAGTGGTTGGGCTGCTTGTGGAAGTATCGCATACCAACCTTACCGAAGTAACCGGGATGGTACTGTTGTCAGAGTCAGCCAATTTGCGTCCTTTCGTTTCGTTTCTCGTCATCGGGCTGTCGAACCTTGTCCATGTTGGTACGGTGGTGGTGCTGACCACCGGCAAGACCACGACCACCGGGATGCTTGCGGTGCTTTCCGACACGTCCCTTACCGGCGGAAACGTGGCCGCGGCTGATTCACAAAGTCAGTCCATCTCAAGTTCTTTCGTATATTTTATAATTCGACCGGTGTTGTCGTATTTTCGTGCAGCCGCCGACAAAGGGCGATTATTGTGAGCTCCAGCGGTCTATCACTGCTCTCCCACGAGGGAAAAACAGAGACGGACGCGGTCTCTCTCAACGACCAACCTCGTCGACGGCGAGGGGGATGAGGACATACTGCTTGCGGGTCTTCGACAAACGGGTAGGCATGGCGACGGCTGTGGGTGGTTGTCGACTTTTCGGGGTTCACAATCGAAGCTGAGAAATGGGCTGGCGATGTTCTGCAAAACCTAGCACTTCGAGAATCTTTAGACGAGGGCAGAGCAACCCTAACAAAAATGGCTGTGGGAAGGTGGGGCTCTTTCCAGTTTTGGCTGTCAGGTGACCTCGTGGCCTGACCGTGGTGAAGCTCGGTGTGGACCCACTAATGACGGGCCGTTGATTTGAGATCTGAAGCTGGAGACGCGACTCATCAACGCGGTGAGATAAAGTCAATAGAGCATTGCGTGTTGATGAAGATGGCGCAAACTGACATCAATAATGTTACGAGAGACCTGGAAAACCTGGACTTTCATCACCCATACACGCCTTATGATGTTCAGGAGCAGTTCATGAAGGCTGTTTACAATGTCTTGGAGACAGGAAAAGGACAAGTTGGCATATTGGAGAGCCCAACGGGTACAGTAAGTGCATTTTTGACATTGCCATGATGGAATCTGTTTATGGTGATGATCTTCGAGTCGTACAATGATCGCTTGCCGTAACACCCAAGAGACTCGCTAACATTAACAGGGCAAATCGCTTTCCCTTATTTGCGCTTCATTAACATGGCTCCGAAACCATAAATCACATCAATTCGAGGCTTCACTCCAAGAATCGGCTGAAGCCTACAAAGATGAACCATCATGGCTTGTTGAGCAACTCCTCCGTCGCAAGCGAGAAGAGCTCGTCAGTCGCTGGGAAGAACGAGAGAAGCGTCTAGAAACCCTTCGCCTTAAAGAAAAAGCGCAAGAAGAGCGCGCCCGTAAACGTCGCCGTGTCGAAGACTCGCTTCCAAGTAGACCGCGTGTAGAAGATGAAGATGCAGAGTGGTTACTTGACGATCCTGATGATCGCGACACTGGGCCCCAGGATGCACTGTCAGGACTCAGCAAAGAGACACGGGAAGTCCTTGCGAGTATCGGTTTAGGTGGAGCCAAAAAGCTTGAGGAGGAAGATGACCTCGTAGAAGAGCCCATAAAGGTGCGCACATCATTGATGACTTGTGAATGCTTGGTAGTAACAGCAGTAGATCTATTACACGTCAAGAACACATTCTCAACTTTCGCAATTCATCGCCGAACTACGTCGCCCTTCTTTTCCGGCTTCACTTCCGTCGTCTTTAAATAAGAAGGAAGAATCGAAGACTGAAACCGTCAAGTTGTTACCATTATCCTCACGACAGAGACTATGTATCAACCCTTCAGTTTCCCGTCTTGGGTCTGTTCAAGCCATCAACGATCGCTGCTCGGAGCTTCAACAGCCAAAGACAGGACAAAAGTGCCCCTTTGTTCCCAAAGAAGAACTTCTTTCGCAAACCCACCAGTTCCGCGACTCAGCTTTGGCTACGGTGCCTGATATTGAGGACCTTCACCAACTTGGCAAATCGCTTGCTGTATGTCCATACTACGCATCGCGTACTGCTCTTCCGGGTGCCGAAATTATCACACTTCCGTACCCGCTATTATTACAAAAAAGTGCCAGAGATGCACTTGGTGTTAAGCTAGAAGGCAGCGTTGTTATTGTTGATGAGGCGCATAATATCATGGATGCAGTGGCAAACGTTCATGCGGCTGAGATCAAGCTAAGTGATCTGCGAAGAGGACGAGGGATGTTGGGTGTATACGTGAAGAGGTTCGGGAAGAAGCTGAAAGGCGTAAACCGAGTAAATGTTGGGAGAGTGGGGAGAGTTATCGATGGACTTAGTGAATGGATGGATGGGGCGCTCAAGTTCAAGGTCAGTTCACTCTATCACTACTTATACAGCGGCTAACATCTTGATAGCAAGAACATGGCATTGTGGATCCCAACGACTTGACCAGACCGAAAGGTATCGACCAGATCAACATGTTTGAACTCATCCAGTATATCCAAGAGTCGAAGCTTGCCTTCAAGATTGAGAGTTACATATCACATGTCGAAAGCGAGGATGCAAACAACAAGACACCTAGATCAACTACGCCAGTGCTTCACAGCCTGGTATCATTTCTCATTGCCCTCACGAATCTTAGCTCCGAGGGTCGAATATTTTACCAGAAGGTCAAAGGACCAGCCTCTGATATACAGCTTTCTTACCTACTCCTGTCGCCAACTCATGCATTCTCATCTATCGCTTCAAGCGCGCGAGCAGTTATACTGGCTGGAGGTACAATGTCGCCCTTTGACGACTATAAAGACCATTTGTTCCCGTCACTAGAACCGGGTAAAATCACTACTCTCAGCTGTGGGCATGTCATTCCACCAGAGAATCTTTGTGTTTGGACACTGGCATCGTCGCGACCAGGTGCGCCGCCCTTTGAGTTTAGCTTTCAGAGGCGAGGCGACACAGAGATGATAACTCAACTGGGCCTTGCCATTTTGAACCTCTGCTCGCTTGTCCCAGATGGTGTAGTTATTTTCTTTCCCAGCTACGGATATCTTGACGAGGTGGTTGCAGTCTGGCAGAAGACTCAAGGGGCAAATGCGCAGTCAGTCTGGGATCGATTGGGAATGCGTAAGGCCCTGTTTAAAGAGACAAGAGGTGCATCAAGCGATGAAGTGCTGCAGGAGTACTCCGACGCCATTCAGGGCGACAAAAGCAATGGAAAAGGAGCTCTCCTCCTCAGCGTAGTCGGCGGCAAAATGTCTGAAGGCATCAACTTCTCCGACCGTCTTGGCCGCTGCGTCATTGTCATCGGCCTACCCTATCCCAACATAGCATCACCAGACTGGAAAGCCAAGATCGAATATATCGAGACAACGACGCAGAACAATCTCATAGCGCAAGGCACAGCCAAGGAAGAGGCCGTGAGTAAAGGCAAGCAGACAGCTCGAGACTTTTACGAAAATGCATGCATGCGGGCCGTCAACCAGAGCATCGGCCGTGCAATTCGGCACCGGGGTGACTACGCGGCGATAGTGCTTGTCGATCGACGGTATGGCACGGAGAGGATCCGGGGCAAACTCCCGGGGTGGATCAGAGGAGGTTTAGTGAAGGATAGTCACGAGAAGGGTCTTGGAGGACTGATGGGTGCCGTCGGAGGATTCTTCCGAGGCAAGAAGAGTCAGAGCCAGAATCAGAATTAGTGAGGCTTCTTTTGTTACCACATCGGGGCATAACCAGACTTTCAGACCACGAGACAGCCTGAGCTTGTACAAACATGGGAGCTACTCGTGGGTGGAGGTCGAGACCCTTCTTGGCACTGCAAGTCAAGAGGCGAACACAATTGAAGTTGGTGCGGAGAGCCAGTTTAGGCTTTTCCGCCACCGAGACCGTGCTTTTTGACGGATGATAGACAGCCTGTAAGAAGGGCGCAGAACATGCGTCGAACATTCGATAGCGACAAGATCTAGATATTCACTCCATCACCAATAAAGACCATATTTCTTATCCTACGCGAACGCACAATATGACACTTGAGAAGAATACCCTGCCCTGCAAGGCTAGAGCCGGCAATATCAGGCATTTCTCTTACACATTCAACATAGGCCTACCCGAGGCAAAATTAAAATAAAAAGGGCCCAGGGGCGATATTTATCCCGCAGACAGGCGTTAGCTGCCACACTAAATCCAGCTGCGATTGGCGAATGATTGAATTCCTGTTGGTTGATAAAAAAGCTAGTGAGGAGATAGAAGAAAAAAAAGGCGGAACCGACCACCGGGACCGGGACCGGGGCGACCGATTAGTTTGACGATTTGTCCGCTGACTCTTCATGGTATGAGTCTTTCTATAAGACTCACTCACACTTGCTCCTCTTCATACTGAAGTGTCGTTTTATTGGTATTTATTCTCGATTTTGCTGTTTCTACGTTGGCTTCAACAATGGCTCCAGCAACAGATACCATGCCGCCTCAGGCCGTTGAGCATGATGATCACAGCGACACGGAGAGTCTCAAAGCAGCAGCTCTTTTCCACAAAGCGCTGCGAATGGGAAGAGTAGAGGAGAAGGGTATCCAACCAATTCCCGTTGAAGAGCGCACTGCAACACGGTTCTACAATATTTTCACCATCTGGGCGTCCATCAACTCTAATATCCTCGGGTGAGTAAGTTGACACCAACAAGTGGAATAACGCTGATGAAGGGGATGTAGTATCACTTTTGGCATGCTGGGTCCTTTGGTTTATGGCTTGAGTTTGAGAGATTCTGCACTCATCATTCTCTTCTTTTGTCTATTTTCGACAATTGGACCGGCTTATCTTGCTACTTTTGGACCGAAGACGGGAATGAGGCAGATGATTCAGGCTCGGTATAGCTTTGGGTAAGACATCTTCAATCGAAACCTCATGTTTTATACTAACTCAGTACAGTCGTTATCTGGTCTCAATCCCGGTACTGCTTAACCTTGCTACACTGACTGGTTTCATGGTAATCATCTTCGTCGTCGGCGGTCAATGTCTCTCTGCTGTATCAAGCGGCCACCTGAGTCCCGATGTCGGCATCGTCATCATCGGCATCCTCTCACTCCTGATCTCCTTCTGCGGCTTTAAGGTCCTACACTATTACGAGACATACGCCTTTATCCCCGCCATCATTGCCATCACCATTGCGACAGGCTGCGGCGGTTCTCAGCTCTCCAAGCAGGCTGCCCCTGCGGCGCCTGCAACTGCAGCAGCTGTTCTTAGCTTTGGCATGATTGTCGCGAGTTACATGATTCCCTGGGCGGCTATTGCGAGTGATCTCACCACGTACTTTGATCCCAAGGTTCCGTCGTGGAGGGTCTTTGCGTACAGTTACCTTGGCCTTGTTACCCCTACGATTCTTCTCATGACTCTCGGAGCTGCTATTGCTGGAGCTCTACCTAATGTCCCTGAGTGGTCGGAGGCTTATGATAGAACTGCGGTTGGAGGTGTTCTCGCAGCTATGCTCTCAAGCGCAGGTGGCTTTGGCAAATTCGTCGTTGTGATTCTTTCTCTCACCCTGTTGGGCAACACAGGCGGTACAATGTACGCCATCACACTCAACTTCCAGACTCTTATTCCTGGTCTTATCAAGATCCCTCGATACGCTTTCGCCGTTGTCGTCACCGTCATTGTTATCCCCACCGCCCTCCGAGCCCAGCGCGATTTCTTCGTCAACCTCGAGAACTTTGTCGCCCTTATCGGTTACTGGTCCGCCTCCTTCATCGGAATCGTCTCCGTCGAACACCTCGTCTTCCGCCGAGGTCGCTACGATTCATACGACCACGCTATCTGGAACGTTGCCTCCGAGCTGCCCCTGGGTATTGCTGCCATCGCCGCGGGCATCATCTGCTACGCTCTTGTTGTACCCTGCATGGCGCAGGCTTGGTGGACTGGCCCTATTGCCAAGACCACTGGTGATATTGGCTTTGAGATTGCGTTCGTTATGAGCTCGGTGTTTTATGTACCTTTCAGATTCTTGGAGAAGCGCCTCTCTGGCAGGTAATTGAGGATATCTTGGCTTCAACGGCAGGATAAAAGTTATGACATAGAGTTAGAAAGCGTTTGAATTCAACTAAAATGGCTTCGTTTTTTAAGATTGTGTTCTCCTTAATATCCTAAGCCAGATGTTATGCGATTTCGGTCGTGCCGAGACTGCTGTTGTCTAGTAACTATTCCTTCGCCCTATGTTCCCCGCAGCTTGAACATGTTCTGCTTCTTCGATGATTCTCTCAGATTGAGTGCGTTTTCGATAGTCTGGAGAAAGTCAGATTTAGCAAGTGTGATTTCTCGAATGAGCCAATCTTACCGGATATGCCTTTGGCACATTCTAGCAACGTCGTGGCACAGAGTATGAGTGCGACGATCTGTCCAAACCCCCATGCATTCTCAGAATCTCCACTGAGCAGACTCTCATTTGCAACCCTAAGGGCGATTGCCATGTACAAGTATATGGGGTATTGATACATGGCCAGGGATATGATAGCCCATGCATGGTCCTCTGGTTTCCTGTTCTTGTGGATCAGACCGGGGATGGGATCGCGGACTTCATGTATGTGGGCTGTAAGACTGTTTTCAGCCATGAGCTGAACGGATGATGAAGACGATCCTAAAGCCCTGCGGGCGTTAACTGGCAGGAGGTTCATTAGAGATCGAAGGAAGCGATGTGTTGAAGAGACAGCGTTAGTGGCAGTCGGAACCGTGTAGCAAATCAGGAAAGCAGAAAAGGAGTATAGGGAGGTAACGATTAGATAGATATAGGACCCTAACGGCTGGATCGTAGATGGGGTTGCGGTGAACTGAGTGTTGTAACAGCGACCCGCCAGTTCCTCATCCCATCCATCAAGTTTAATTGCCAGAGTTAAACAAAAGCAAACATACGCAATGGCAAACAGAACCAATGGTATCATCTGGGGACTATTCATTAAACCTATGGAACCAGAAGCACTGGTAAAGCTCGCACAAACTGATATACTGTATCTTTATTAAGAGAATTAACGTGTCTTGGGGGAGTTACCTACCATGTGAAGCTGGATGTTTCATATACTATGCGCAAGTGGTACAGGCTCATGGACTGATGCTGAACAAGAGACGCTATCAAAATCGCCAACGCTACATGAGGTCAATGTTCAAACTTTTCAAGGCTGTGCGGCGATAACAAGATACTAACCATTGAATACCTGCAGATTGCTGATAGTTGTGATCACCTCATCTATGATTTCCTTCTTGCAAGCGTGATGTGCGGGGGCCGTCAAAAGTAAGGGATTTATCGTGTTGTGATTAGGATGATCCATGAACCTTCTTCGCAGGTCGCCAACATATCCTTTAAATTGAACCGATAGTCGTGAGGTTGCGGGGAATCGTATTGGGAGCTTTTCCATGACAGTGAGCCACAGCCAATATAATGGCAGATAGGTGAAGGCAAGGGCAATGGGCTCGGATCCAGATAAAGACAAGGACCATATGGAGAGAACGAGGGAGAATCCTGCCTGGAAAGCAAACGAAATGACGATCTGAGTAAACAAAACCATCAACACTTTTTGTCCAGTTAAACACTATTTCTCACGCACTTACTCCCAAGCCCGCAATATCCGAGTTCGCAGAACCGACGTTGGCGCAAGCCATGATGCAGACACAAACAAAGACTGGATAACGATGTAGGTTAAAGGTATAGAAGCTAAATGACGACTTAGGATAGAAGCATGTTGAAAATGAATTGGGACCTCAAGCCCTGTTATAATAGATGGGTGTCAGCCATGGGGTAACACAGACAAGAGGATGCAGAGGCGGTGGCTTGGGTTGTCAAATCAGGCTGCGAATGAGTCCTATCGCCAGCGCAGCGCAGCGCTGCCTGCATGAAGCAAGGCAGTCTCCTGTCCTCACAGAAATCAATAAGTTGCACTTAGTAAGTTAGCAGGCCTGTTGCAACCTGTAGCTTGCAATGTTTAGCAAACTTACGTCCTCTTCTTAACAGTCATCATCATTCCATCCCTCGGCCTACCCTCCAACCCGAGCTGGTGAAACACAATATCCCCAAACGTCACATCAAGATCTGTCTGTAAAGTCCTAGGCTTCAAATTCGGCTTCAACCCAGCACACTCAAATGCGTAACTCCCGACCGTCATCACCACGATTACCTTAAGCATACTCATCCCCATGCCCTGTCCGGGACAGGACCGTCCATCCCCTCCAAACGATCGAAAGTACCCTGATCCCAGTGAAAATTTGTCCGGGCCAAGCCATCTCTCTGGTCGGAAGGCTGTGGGATCGGGATAGGTGCTCGGGTCATTGTGTATACCGTGACCATTTGTTGTTACGACGAGGTCGTTGTCGATGGGGAAGTGTTGACCGTTGTGATACACTGTTGCGCCGGGAGGGCCTTGGTGAAGACTGGAACCTGAAGGGAAGAGCCTCAAAGACTCCTTTATGACGGCTTCTGTGTAAGGTAGCTTGCGTAGAGTTTCTGGATTGGTCCGGAGCGTCGTTTGGAGATGAGTTCCGAGCACTTCAACGTGCTCTTTATGCATCTTCTCCATAATGTCGGGCGCTTTGCTAAGAAGCATGAATAGATACTACAACTTCTATTAGCCACACTGAATATATGCGGAGACTGCCTTGTTAGACCTACACTGAGAGCATTTGTTGAGGTACTATGGCCCCCTAGAAGTAAGATCCTAAGGCTATTTGCCAACGTTGGTAACCGACACATCATGAGGGTAAATAAACACTTACCTGCTTAGGATTAAAGCGTCGTCAGTTTTGGAAAGCTTTACATGTTCGCCCTGACTTTTGTCCCCTATATTGTTCAAACCTTCAACGTACTCCCGGAGTATGAGATCCAGAATACTCGTCGGATTCTGTCTTGACGGAACAGCTCCTTGACTAAGCAAAAACTCAAGTCGGTTGTAAATTCTGTCAAGCAGAGACGACTCAAGCCTCTTGACAACTTGGCGTCTCCTCCAGCGACGCGAGATTTGGATAACGGGATTGTATGCGACGCGGATATCGGTCTCTTGCCGAGCAAGGTTTACCAGTCCTCTCAGATCTGCATGTACTTGACTCCCGGTTGTCTGAGTATGTAGAGGAGCATTAAAGACAACACGAGCAACGATGTCGAACAACACCTTGGACAACGCCTCTTCCATAGAAAATATTTTCCCGATAGCAGAAAGCTTTTCCAGCTGCGATCTAAAAACTACAGCTTCGTCGACCATCACACCGGTAAGGTTACGGACATGAGTCGGCGAGAAAGCAGGACTCATCGCATTGTGCATCTTCTTCCATAACCCACCACTGAGTGCTGCGATACAACCCTTCCCAACCATAAGTGACAGAAATTTGTCCGCTTGGGGATGTACAGTCAGTGGCTTGGGGACTGGAGCTAGCTCAATGAGTTTCGGATCTGTTATGACGACTGTCCCGGGGCCGATGGGCCAGAGATCGAGATATAAAATGCCCTGAATGTTATAACGATGGGTTATCTCGGTATAGTAGAGTTGAGGATGACAGTTGGGTGGCATCAATGCTGCTATCTCGCGCAAGACTTTGAGGTGACCGAAGAGCCAGCTATGAGGGGGGCCTGGCTACCAGCGTGTCAGTGATCTGAGCGCCGAATAGTCTCGTTATCTTTACTAAGTTGCGGTAGAAACGCTGTATCCGTGGTATAGTAGAACAGAGCCCAAAATGAGTACCGATGCAACGACTAAGGGTAGACTCAGCCGTTGCAAGGTTAAGGTCGACATGTTAAAGGTAGCTCGAAACGTCCGGCCGTATTCAGATAGATAGAAACTTGAACAGTGAAGATAGTCAACTGTGTCCATCCGCAAAAGTCGTATTAGACCTCCCTACCTATACATGGCGCATCTCAATCACAAACCCAGTTGACCTGGGGTAACACCATCTTCAATGGATCTCAGATTTTCGGCTTCCGGGTTCAACCTGCCCTGCGATTCGATAAAACGCAGTCAATTCGGTATATATCGTGATCGTTGAAGCACAATGTGCAACCTTGGATGTACTCTATGTTACATTGGTTGAGGATGTAATTGAGGCCCTGAACGAGACACCGCCATACTTGCGGTTAAAGCATAGCAAATTGATGGCTGATCAATTCTCGGTGTTCTTATAAGTCAACTTCATAATTGATGCCATATGCTGTATAATGCTCCTACAGGAATCATTTCTCATCTCACATCCAAGAATGTATAAGTCCCATTTATGACGTTGTCACCCCATTGGTGTAGAAACCACCACAAAACTCGACTAAAAATCCAAAAATGACATAGCTAGCCGTCACGACTGTATTCCTTACATTCCCTTCATTCTCCCCAAAATGGCTCAAAATATTTGGGCGATCCCGCTGCAGACGACGAATTTCAATATTGTCGTCGCTTTTCTTGGCGGATTCATCTCCATCTTTGGTCTGGTTTCGTATCTCCTCAAGGAAAACTACTACCTCTCTGAAGCGCGTAAGTACTCCATACAAAGAACCCTGGTACAAATCGTCTCTTGGCACTTGGCACTTGGCATCGAAACTAAAAACACCACTTATAGTCATTTCGCTCTTGGCAGGCGTTGCTTTTGGACCGCATGGGGCTGACTTTATTCGGCCGAGGGACTACGCTCGGTGCGACACGCTCTCGCGCGAGGATTGTGAGGCTGATCTCAACGCCATCACGCTCAACTTTTCTCGCCTTGTCCTCGGTGTTCAGCTTGTTCTCGCGGGCGTCCAGCTCCCGAGCAAATACCTCGTTAGAGAATGGAAGTCCATTAGTCTTTTGCTCGGCCCGGGCATGACGTGCATGTGGCTTGCTACCAGTCTTCTCGTGTGGGCGCTCGGTGGACAACCGCCCTTCCTCCACGCGCTCGCCATCGGAGCATGCGTGACGCCCACGGACCCTGTTCTCAGCGCCGTGATCGTTAAGGGAAAATTCGCAGACCACAATATCCCGCAAGACCTGCAGTACCTCATCACCGCAGAGTCGGGCGCCAACGATGGCCTGGGCTATCCGTTCCTCTTCCTTGCGCTCTATCTCATCAAGTTCACGGGCGCTGGAGCGACGTCTGGCGGAGCTGGCGATGCGATGGGTTTGTGGTTTGGCCTTACCTGGGGCTACACAATCCTGCTCAGCGTTATATACGGCGCTGTGGTAGGATGGATTGGCAAAGAATTGCTTCACTACGCCGAGAAGCATAACTATGTCGATCGCGAGAGTTTTCTTGTTTTTGCCATTGCCCTAGCTTTGTTTGTCCTGGGAACGTGCGGTATGGTTGGCACTGATGATGTTCTTGCTTGCTTCATCGCTGGCAATACCTTCACATGGGATGATTGGTTCCGGCTCGAGACCAAGGATGATTCACTACAGCCGACTATCGACATGCTTCTCAATGTGACCATCTTCCTGTGGTACGGAGCCTTCATCCCCTGGAAAGAGTTCCACGATAACTCGGTCATCTCTCTGCCGCATCTCGTCGCCCTGGGCATCCTCGTGCTCATCCTAAGACGATTGCCATGGGTGTTTGGGATGCATAAATGGATTCACCAGATCGAAGAGGTTAAACAGGCTGTATTTGTTGGCTTCTTTGGACCCATTGGTGTCTCAGCCATTTTCTACCTCTTCATCACTCTTGAGTTCATTGACGAGCACCTCAGCGACGAAGAGGGTAACCCGCGTAGCGATGTCAAGGAATTTAGCGAGTTGACGCGCGTTGTGATTTGGTTCCTCACTGTTTGCAGTATTGTAAGTACACCATCTAATGCAAGGCTTCTTGTGCTAATTATTACATAGATCGTTCATGGTCTGAGTATCCCAGTTGGAAAAATCGGATTCTACGCCCCAAGAACACTAAGCCGTGTAGTCAGTGAGAGTCTGAGCACAGAGGGACAAATCACAAGCGGTCGACGAAACATCCCAATAATTGGGAGGTTTCTACCTGGTGGTGACAAGAAGAACAGTCCTCCACCCAGAGGCCCAATTGTTATCACTGGTGGACGAAGCCTCCGTCCAGAGTTGCCCATTCACGCTCAACAGGCTGGTGATGATACACCACCAAGGAGAGAGATTCGATTCCCCGATGAGGTTTGATTATACACTGCATTACGCGAAGGAATGGTTTTTTGAACGGTAGTTATGGATCATTTGATAGAAAGCGTCATCTCATTAAGCATATATATATAGCTGAATTCTCACGCACGTCTCATAAATACAAGACACAAACCCCAGTCCCTCATCAAATCCTGAGTTCTCCATTTTCAAACCACTTCAACGATCTAAGCAAGGAGCATAGCAGCACCAACAACAGCACCCAGAACTCCAGCGGGCGCCATAGCGGCAGCAGCATTGGTCTCATCAGGGCTGGAAGCGTCGTTGGTAGCCGAGGCGGTATTATCATTGTTGTTGTTGTTGCTGTTGCCGCCACTGCCTCCGCTTCCATTGGTTGAGGTAGCCTGGTTAGAATCACGAGTTGTGGTTCCACCAATGATCCAGGTAAACTCCCCAGGATTCGTGGGAAGGCTAGCATCGACTGAGACGCCAGAGACAGCTGCCGAGGCAGCAGATGCGACGTATGTAGTAGACGGGAAAGCACAAGTGAACAGAATATCATCGATATCTACAAAATGTCAGAACAGTCCAGACTAAGGGTGGACGTAAGCTTACTTTCAGTCTCATCATCGTCATCATCTCTGGACGCATTCTGGTGAATGCAGTCGGCGCAAAGCGCAGCGATGCGCTCAACGTTGAAAGAGTCGTTGGTGCAAACGCACTGGATCTCCTGAGCGTCTCCCAAACGGTCACTGTCGCATTTTTGCGTCAGCTGGACGATGGGATCGCAGATGGTGTCGCATGCGCGCGGGACGTCGTCGCGGTCGAGACTGACGTCGGCGTGGGCGAGGTAGAGAAGGGGAGCGATGGCGAGGGCGATGGTGGAAGTGTACATTTTGAAGGTTGGAGGTGTAGAATGTAGTGGTAATTGGGTTGTATGTGTTGACTGGGGTTGTTGATTGAAGCTGCTATTGAGATTGATGATGATACGAGAACAGAATGAATTGAAGGGCGAACCCAAATATTTATAGATAGCCTCAACTTTCCTCTTCCCGGTTCAAGTTTCATAACCTTACCTTTGACTTTCTTGGCATTCTCGTTGTATGTCACTTCCCACCCGACGATCTCTATGCAAGAACCAAAGCCTCATCCATGTCCCCTGTTCATTTGACTGCTTTTTAAGCTTCTCCCAAGCCACGGCACTCGTAATACCGCCAAGCACAAATCTGCCTAACAACTTCCCTGTCCAATTGATCGTCTGCACGACTCGCGGCTACACAGCGGCTGCTCCGCTGTGGAAGTCTTGGCGAAGCGTCATGATGTCTAAAGCGTAACAGAATAAGCATTGGGCTGGGGTTCCAGTGTCCACTGAAGGAAGCTTCTAATCTGGGGAATTCTTTTGTGTTCGTGTATGAGGAAGCTCAAATGCCAATATTGTTTTCTTGGATGTTCATGTCTTGGGCGCTGTAGTGTAAGATAGTAAGCGTAAGCCTTGGCTGATTATGCTTATTTAATTCTCCCCTAGCTGCACTCTGAGCTTAATTCCCGTGTAACTCATACTGCGCCTCTTTCATTAGAACAAGGTTTTTGTCCCCAACTCCCACTCCCCAAGTGACATATCTTCCCCAACCTGGGCTCGGCAGTTAACGGGTGAAACAAAGCGACAAAAAGGAATCCTTGGAAGAATACTGTCATATCCGTACTTCCCGGAAAGATTATCGATGGAAAGAAAAGAACATGGATCGTCAGTGGCTGTCCAGGGCGGGCCGCGCAACGCCTCCACTTCCCCAGCCAACGTTAACCCCCAAGCTCTGGAGAATTTATCTTGACCGACCCCGACGTTGTAAGAAAGATGAGTGTCGCGTGAGGTCTTTCCTCTCTGGGAACAACCGTCTGCGGGATTATTACCTGCGTCATGATTTGCTTGAAGCTATCCACACGCAGGCTTTTAGCTGCCAAGACGAGATCACAGCCTCATTAGCCACGCGTTTCTCCTCTGCTTCTATCTTGATTGTCCCTTTTTAAGGATTGTCTCTTGGCGATGAGCTAGTTTAAGCCCTATCACGTTTGAGCCTTGCGCAACGTGATGATAGCGGCTCGTTTTGTTTGATGATAGATGAATAGAGTCAAATTCTGGGCACGACGGTCGCAGTAATCGAGTTGCGTAACGAGGAACACACAACAGTTCTTGGCACATGAATTTGAAGACCCTCGTGACGTGGCTCAGTGCGCTGTGAAGGCCGTTGGAAGATCACCGCGTCTGTACAACGTAGACTATGGACTATCTGTTCCATTAGAGCATCACCAAGACAATTCAGTCGTCGTTTCAATTAAGGCTGAGCTTTCACTTAGATCTAATAATGGTATTGCGCTAGAAGATCACGGGAATTCGAGGGAAGTTGAAGTGGATGAGACTGGAAACGGTCGGGTCCCAGAAAAGAATGCCGATGGCGATTCATGCAATTCCATGGTGGATATATGGTCCATGACCATGCATCAGCCTCCAAAAGAAGTCCGAAACCGCAACCAGGGATTATAGTATGCCGTTATAGTCACAACAGAATAATAGCTCGAACCCTGGAATACAGGCCATGCAATTGATATTATGACTTGAATCTGAGTCGTCTACCAGAATGATTCCGGATCCATATCGTGCCCCTCAGCTATGCTATCCGTCACCTCCGTACTATCGATCATCGCGAGAAGCCGGGTAATACTCTCCCGCGGGAATCATCTGTGTCGGACATACTCAGTAAGATCTACTGCATTCGCCCCAGAATTTCGTGCCATAGGTTATATGAGAGATAAGCGAATAACGTAGGTGTTGCGTTCCTTGGTAGGTACGATATTTCTGGGTCTACCATTGGTAGGCATTGCAAGAGCTCTCTGGCGCAAACCGGGAGACTTCCCAAAACCGATATGATGCCTTCGAATAGATAAACAAACTGTCTAGGTAAGGCCTCACTTCACTCTACTGTTAGCGTCTAAATACCACATTCTCGGAGCAACTCACCTTTGTCAATCTGGTCTCATCGATACAACCATCTCGTCGATTGCACCTAACCATCCTTCCATAGAGCTCAAGCAAAACTCTTCTCCAATTCCACAAGGAGCACCTTCTCCTGAATCCCAGGAGCTCTATCAATAGGCAATTCGGTAATCGCACCTGTCTTGACATAACCCTGCTTCTCATACCACTTCAGAAGCCCCTTTCTCGTGTGAAGCGCATTCAGTCCAATCTTCTCAACACCAAACTCCCGCGTGAGATGCTCCTCCCCAACCACAAGCATCTTCTTTCCCAAGCCAGAGCGCTGGAGAGTGGGATCAATAGCCAGGAGAGCCAGACGGCCAAAGTCGGGGGTCTTCTTGAAGACGTTGACGCAGCCGATTATGGGGCCGTCCGGGATACTGCTGGCGACGAGAAAAACATTGTCCAGCCCGGTGATTCTGTTCAAGATCACTTCCAGGGGGATTTCGAAGGTGTTTGCGAGCTCCGGGGAACCGATCCAGTCGATGCTTGCGTCTGTGAAGCGGAATGCAACGTGGATGAGGTCTTGAATACGGGGTGCGTCGTCTGTAGTCGCGATGCGGAAGTGGAAGTTGCTAGACATGTTAAGAGCCTTGGTTTGTCGATCAGTTGATGTGAGTTATAGGTAAAGTGAGTTGTTAAAGATGAATCGATATATTTTGTCTTATCTTGACTGAGATGAGTAAGTACTTAAATACCTCACTACTGAGACGAAGTTCTGCTGAAGATGTCATCGTCAAACAGGAAGGTCGACCAAGGGCGCGCGCAATTGACGATGGAATCACAATCATGACATGTTGAGCGGCTTACGGTGTGCCGTATAAGCGGTATTACACCACACAGGGTGAAGAAGGGCGCAGGGCGCGTTTTGAGTCCGGCAAGGAATCAAATCCATGGTAAATTGTGTTAATTGCCTCAATCATCAGGGCATACTTGGTTTATCTTGCAGCATTCTACCCCTCTATCGCATTTCTAGAATTATATATGGGACAGCATTATCTTAACGTTGCAGAGACCTAGAAATCAGGCCAAGATGCCATGTTGGGGCAAAAGCACTTACCCGGGACCAGTCAGTATCGTGTTTCCAGAGATGTTATTGTGCAGTGATTGAACTGTGCAATGCAATACAACACATGTCGACAGTCAACGTTTGCTTAGCCACTTCTATCTACAGTAAAATCTGTAACTGTCCATAATAACAATTGATATAATCTTAAGCCCCAAAAACTTCCTGATAGACGAGTCGTATGTTATACAAGCCCATGGACAGAAATCGGATCCGAGAATTGGTTACCCGTTATCGATTGTTCCCCGCGTGTCTGTACCACCGTGGATATTCAGCGTCGGGTCCTCGGACCCGCGCAAAACCCCGACGACTTTATCGCCCTGTAAGGCTTCAATCGATCTTTATCCAATCAATTCTGCCAATTGGAGCCTGGAGATTACTTAGCTGACTGATATCAAATGTAGCACATCATCAAACCAATTTTCATTCACTGTATGGGAAATTCTGGACGTCAAATTCGTTTACTTGATGGTGGTGCCTTGATGTCTATTCCTTGCAGCTTCTCAAGATGCCTGTCTAACATTGACCTCTACAGCAGCTCATTAGACTTCTCTGAGTCACAATTGAACACACAGCCCAAAAATCTATCCAATTGATCAATTCATAAGATCACCAGTAACAAAAAGGGTAACCCGGATTCGCGCTTCGCGCCTCGGGTCCACGGGCCCATGCAAGCCATGGCAATAAGCACTGCAAGACAAAGCGTCCCCTAGCGTCGTGTGGACCCCAAATCCAACACACTGTACAGCACACCCCTCCAATATAAAACCAAGCTCAACCTCAGTCCTCAACCTCGTTCTCTTTTTCCCTCCTCACCAACCTCAAAAACGGACTCACTCACCGTCCGTCTCTCCTTTCCTCTTCCTCTTTAGCCTAACCGGCCTCTCTGCAAACGTAGGGTAGGCCGTCGCCTCCCTAACTTGAATCAATGGGAGCAGCAAGCGCAACAGCAGCAATGTGTGCTCGACAGCCTGCAATGGCCTGGGCCGGATAGTCTCATCAATGCTCCGGCGCCGTCCAGCGATATCAGCAGTGACTTTGGGCTCTTTGGCGACGTTTCCCCCTTCTTGGATATTCTCCCTCCTCCTTGCGACTTCGACACCCAGGCAGTTTTCCAGGGCCTTGGTGATGCGACGTGGGACTTTGGCAACACTGTTCAGACAAATTTGGGAGATGGACTGTTTGATAACATTATGATTCCTGATCTGAACGCTACTTTGGATGTACAGCAGGCGCTCGACATGGGAGATGGCTTCCTCGCTCAGGAGCAGCCTCTCCCCGTCAACTCTCCATCCCTCGAGCAGTCATCTACATCCAGCACACCTCACCCCACCAACAAAACCTCCTCATCAATCCCCGGAACATCTACCTTCTCCCTACACCCCTCACCATCTTCATCCTCAGGCTCCTCCCGCAAGCGCAAGTCCTCGCCCGAAGACGAGGACTCCAACGTGGCCCTCAAGCGCCAGCGCAACACGCTCGCGGCTCGCAAGTACCGTCAGAAGCGTCTCGACCGCATCAGCGAGCTCGAAGACGCCCTGGCTGCCATGAAAGATGAACGGGATGATATGAGACTTCAGCTCGCTAGGAGAGAGGCTGAGGTGGATGCCCTGAGAGAGATGCTCGCAAAGAAATGAGATGGACAAGATATTACGGAAACTTAACCCAAGGGTTCGGCATTGTTATTATTTATGGTGGTTCGGGGTATTGGAAAGACTTCTGGATTTTTTATTTGACTTAGCGAGGCGTATTTCCTATGTATGAGTGATAGTAATCTACTTTGTTTTTGTCAACTGATGGGCGACTTGAGTGAACTTTCCTGCCGTGCATGCTGAGATAGTTGCCCGATGTGCAACCTACAACTAAACGATGATCTTGAAGAAGTCTCATTCATCTTCACACGTGTCCCCATCTCTATATCCATTATATTGGACATGCCGTTGCATCGATAGTTTTGCATTGTAATTGTAGCAATTACTTGGGTGTCTCTACCTCTCACGCCTATTTATACGCATATTAGCCATAACCACTATCGTCTTATACTCCGGATCATCCGGTGTCACTTCAAATTCTACCTCAGCTTCTCAATAACAAGGCATTCACACAACTGCCATCAGTACCTAATGAGCAATAATGTATCATTCTGACAAGTCGTGATAAAGCCCAGTGCATCACGAATACACAAATACTGTGAAGACCCCGGACCACAAGGGGAAATGGGGCAAAGTGGGGTCGATCGTCTTTGACGTGGGATGAGCCAGAATGAGTCATTTTCCTCTTTAGGAAGGAATGAACTTGCATGGTGGAACCTGTTATCGCTATCGCTATGAACCCGTTATCGTTATCGCTATGAAGACATGGTCGTGATAACAACCTTGAGAGAAATGGAGGAGTATTATCCGTCTACTTATATAACAACTCAACGATTTATGAAAGAAAACATCTACGAGGAGTCGAATTTTTGACTTATTAGATCGAGTCATCGTGCTCATTATACTTTGTACTTATCGCACACCTCGACCTGAAAGCGACCCCGTGTCAATATTGCTCGGTGCCAAAGAACACACATATATCTTTAAGAAACAACTAATTAGCTACCTGACATTACAGGCATTTTTATAAAGAGCATAAATTGCTTTCTTTCACATACTGTTACAGTCTCCGTGCAAGTTTCACCATGGTAGTAGCCGCCCTGCGACGAGCTCTATCGTAATGGGCAACAACAGTCCGCCATCGAAGAGACACTCCTCTGTCAGTAGTAAATTCACAATCCCTTGATGCCTGATTATCTCTCTTGAACAAGATGCTGGCAACCTAAACTCTTTCTTCTTCATCCTTCCCCATGGTATCCAATGTTGCATAGAAACGAGTCTCCACTTGAAGCCCCAACACCAGCCCCACGGTCCGACATGATCGATACGTTACCGTTCCGCGCATCCACAGCAGTCGTAAAGAAGTAGTATACGGGGCTTTCTGCTTTATCAAAGCAATGGAATCTTTTCTAATCTTTGCGCAGCTGGTCAAGTAGCGTTCACCCTTTGGCGGACGGCCATCCCGATGAACTTGGGTGGATGTAGTCCGAAGGACACAACACGCGCTGCTACTACGTAGTATGTGCATAGCGGGTGATGGACGATTGTAACATGATTTTAATAGGAAAGGCAAGGCTAAGGTCTGGCAAGTGCCCAAACCAAGCTTCCAATGGACAAAATGTTGGGTATGGCGTCTTTCACCGCTTCACCCCATTTACTAAGACCCCTAAGCATGCAGTCTTGGGATCAGGATTCTTTTCTCTGTATTGCCTCTTCAACATGCTTTAACTGCAAGACCTGACGGCGTGTTTGGTACATAGACTCCCACGGGCGGTATCCCTATTCAGACTGTTCTTCCACACTCACCTCCATATCCCGCCCCTTCCGAGCTCAAATACGCTGACGAAATCAAGGAACATCATCTTCCCCTCTACAATATCTTCCTTCTTTAGACACCAACTCGTGACCATACTTGTGGTTTCAATCGTATCAAAAGTCCTTCGAATATCTTGGCACAACCCCTCTACCCCTAAGTCGGCACAAGAAACTCACCTGTGGTATTTGAGTGTCACTCAAGACCTACCTTCACTCACATGAGACTTCTTGTCTCATAATACTAGACAGCGGAAGATTCAGATCCATGAAACACACCGAAACGGAGAAGCAGACCGCCTTTGTCCTTTAATGCATAAGTTAGAAGAAGGTAAAACGCCACACCACATTCCGTCACTTTGCACCTAGCGGTTCTAGAATACCAATGGCTGGCCGGCACACTTGCACCCTTCTCCAACTTGATCAACAGCACCAGCCACGATTTCGAGTCGCTGCGACACCACGTTCTTCCAGGCATTCCCCAACTTTCGCCACAAACGCAGACAGCGTCTCCTCCACAGTGGGGAGATGCGGCTCGTCACGCGTCCTACCTCTCTGTCGAGGACCCTTTGACTCAACTTAACTCACCTCGACTTGCCTCGCCGGCCCGTTCCATTCGCTGGTGCTGATACGAGACCTTACGCCCGCCGGGCCTAAACCTGCTTTTCGATCCTGGGCCCAAGCCGAGACATGCACCAGGTAAAAGGTCATATGTGCTATCATGCCCATGGTGGACGTGTAGCAAGGTATACTATTGGGTTGCAGATGTCTTTGTTGTGAGCTTGTCAGCAAGAGGCTCTGAGCGTTGGACTAGATGACTGGACACGTGGTTGGTGTAGTCATAGACCTTGAAGACGCTGTCAGCCGGTCTAAAATGTTAGAGTTGGCAACATTATGATGCTTTGTTGTGATTCATAATAACGGTGTCATACTCTTCAGGTCAGTATGGTGTTCCCAAGTAACATAAGATGGAGAGGTAAAGCATGGTCGCAATGATCGGTTACTTCGAACCCTAAACACTTAACACACGAATGAGCCATTGCATCGCGAATGACAGACATAGGGATCTTTGAAGGAACCAAAGCGTAGCGTCGTTCAGAGATCGTCCTCAGGGTCTCTCTGCAGCAAGGAACACCGAACTGGACCCTTGAGGCAGGCGGGGCAATGTCACGGCTCCGGAGACTTTCCACCGGCCAGTGCACTCGAGTTCTGAGGATAACAGGAATCAAAATGGCTGAGTCTTAGCGATAGTGCCGCAACGCGTCCAAGGGGGCGAAACACCAAAAGAGTCGTGACGATGGTGGGGGAGCAGGGCTGATGACGCCGCCAGATTCGAGTCGGATGATGTGGGGCAAGGATCATGAGGCTTCTCAAGATGCGACTATGCTGCCCATGTCAAGGAATAAGTCGATCTCGTCGAACCTGAGGGTGTGGTGACTGTCCCATCCCTGGAATCTGTTGATGAAGTGGTTCGCTGCGCGATCGAGAGAGCGCACGGGGACGGGTGGTATACATTAGTGGGTGTCAGACTGCTTGGGCTTAGCGCAACACTTGCCGAGCCAGCGAGCGCTTATTTCGGATGATGAAATACCGTCAGGTCAGTCTTGAATGTTGATGTCTCGTGGTGGTTGTGTATGGGAGTGACTCAAGGCTTGCGCGTAAGTGAAAGTGGAAGTGGGGATCAGAGACATTGGCATGGTAAAGTGAATCCGGCTTTGCGGGCAGAGGGTGCGGGTAGAACATTCGATAAAGCAGCCACTTATGCGAAAGGCTGTCAAATCTGGGGACGCCAATCAAGCCACTCAGCTGCCAATAATTTTACGTTGAAGTAGCCAATAACTTTGTCCAAGGCTGTAGGATCTCACTTTCACCGACTAATAAGAGAAATCACAATTCCTCCACAGCTTTGTGAAGCATGTAGGAGCAGTAACAGAGTATCTGACCGGGGTTCTGAAACGTCGGTCTTGCTCGGCAGTTGATAACTCACGAGAAGACAACTGACGGGGTGGCTCGCAGAAGTGACAGTAACAAGAGGGTCCAGGCTGGTGAAAGAAGGGTGTGGTGGAGTTGCGGGAGAAACGAATCAAGAATGGTGTCGTGATGAAGAGGGTCTTTATTGTAGTGGTGGTGTTGATGATCACCCGCCTGAGACAACCAAGGCTGATGGCTTAACCAAGGGCATCTCGCCCGGCCGTGGCGCAGTGCAGCCCAAAGATTGGAGAAGGCTGTTCTCCTATTCTAATCAATAATCGAGTTCACATTCTTGACTAGACGGTGCAGGAGACAGATCTTAAGACAGGAAACCGAAGCCGACTGGTTGACATGATGTCGGGATTGTGAGGTCAAAACTCAAAGTAACCAGTATAAGACTAATCCCATGCACAATAAGCTGCGAACATCTGCAAATATGTAGACCTAGAGACGAATCAGCTTCAACGGCCACTGTACAATGGGAGCTGAAGGAGCAAGGATGCGTGATGGGATGGGACGAGTATTGGTTCACCATTGGCCTGACGAAATGCGGCTGCCACTGCTGAGTATGTTGGGCAGAAAGGACCATTCATCCGACATCCTAGCCTGCGGAAGCTACCCGTAAATACAATTACAGCCTAGTGGTTGAAACCACAACTGTAGGCAAGATTCCATCATCCATAGTCGCTGAGCGGAGACAGCGGCATCGCGGGATGCCTTGGACGGGGTGGAGATGGACAAGGCTCGGGATGGAACGAAACGAGCCGGGGTGAGCTTTTGGCGGGAGGACATTAAGAAAGGTGCGTCTATAGACGAATGATGGAGGTGTGGATCGAGGAGCCGGAGATAGGACGATCGTGGTGTCGGCAATGAGAGGTCATGTGGGAAAAGTGGTGATGATAAACGACGACACTCCAGCTTCGCAGCACCCGACTTTGTCCGGCCGCTGACAGTTAATGGGTCATGCACACACCACTGTATGTTATTTGGTCTTTATTAGACTGAGACAAACGTAGCTTTGTTGTATCTTGCACGCTGTGTCGTGAATAACGTCCAAGTCTCATAGTGATATGGCGATGGAGTTTTGAAGTTGCCTGCTGTATGGTGCCGTCACTCACGGCTATTTCTGGACCTGGACCCACTGGACCAACGCTCGGACCCTTATCTACCCCTCATTGCATCCGTCCCCTGGAGCAGCTCACTGTAAGTCCACTAGTATTGGGCCTCCGTCAGCTAAACCACCGGTGACAAAGTTCAAGTGCCACTAGAACGGCGCCCCAAACTCGATTCATTCATCACCGCTTCCCGATATGTCTTGCACTCTGCAGGAAATACCTACATGCAGCTGCGATGGCTGGGAGTTGTGTAACTCAAATACCCATTTTCATGTCCCATCTGCCTACCTACTGTGCTACCCAAGTTATCTCTGTCTTATATCACATTCCCTCTTCGTACAGTAACAGGGGTCGTGGACAATCGCGTATGTGTAATGGCGTCAGTGACTTATAAACAATGGGCTGGGGGTAACACTGAGGTCCGAGATGAGAAGGACAAGATCTTATGATTTCACAAATTGGACATCGGTATCTCAATGCGGAGATATCCCCACGCTTCAGTGAAACGGATACATCGGTGTACGAGGTCAAATGTCGTACCAAAACACTGCAGCAAGTCATTTACTGATATCAATCTACCAAGATGGGGTTCAAGTGCAGTTGCATGTTGTAGAATATCCTCAGAAGTACTATAGGTATCTTGAGCGGTGCATCAACGGTAAGCTGCGCAAGCGCAAACGCGTTGCAGTCCGAATCGAGACCGCCTTTGACTAACCAGTCCTGGCTGAGCAGTGACGCCAAGGAGATTGACCATTCGAAGGAGACCCTAGGGGGATGCATCCAGGCGCGCACATGGACACGAGAGACAAGGGACTGGGAGGCCGAGTTGGGTATAGCCGTCGATTGCCTTGATTGTCAAGGCGACTGTGAACGGTTGGTGGCTTGGGGAAGTGTATGTATGTCAGACAGACAGGGGTACCCTTTCTGTACAAGGTTTATGGTTTATGTACTCTACTCCCTTAGTACTTAGACATCTGATATTCTTTTACGGCGTACAATAAATAAACATCAAGTTGTTGGCCAGGGAAACATGGCCACATGAGAGCTTACACTATAAGACAAATACATTAAACAGGGAAGTTATATCGTCATTCTCGCGAAGATATTACATATCCAGAGAGGCCAAGCAAGATCGTTAGCGGCACCCTGAATATCCGGGTCTTATTGAAGGTGGGCAATAAATTGGCGGGTGGCGACCTGCGATCTTCGAGGACCCTTGACAAAGGATACGAGCGGTATCTCTAAATTCAGCTTGTTGACGTCTGCTCAAAATGGATCTTTTTGTCATATTGAGAATGGAGAATTGCATGTGTCTCAGTGTGTGGAGAGTCTGGTGCACACCTAACGTGACGGGTGGCAACGACACGGGCATCTAGACATGAGCTCCAACGTCAACGAACCTATACAAACGCACGGCTTAGCATTTCTGGCGAGCTCACGGACGCTCCGTGCTGCTCTATTGGAAGCTTGTTTCACCACATACCCGGCTATCAGTTGTGACTGGAGGAGATTCTCAAGAACAGCAAGATCCAGACCGGCAGAGATGAGATCTATGATACTAATATGACATTTCCTCCGTACCGATGCAACACAAAAGAACGTAATTTGTGCATTAGAACAAGTTATTCAGCACATACTTCTGCGTGCGTGACCCTCTGATGGTCTGATATCTCTATGGCTTGTCATCCAGACAGCTCTTTAGGACAGCCTCGTAGAGAATGGACTGCCAGATGCATAGGAGAGGTGTCAAGGGGACATCAAATAACCTAAAAGTCTAATTCCTCTAGCTTGACGGTATACAAATCAGATCGATAGCCTTCTCCCAGGTTCGTGGAATGAGGCTTGGACGGTACATCAAAGGCTAGTCTGGACTTTTCGGTTCGTGTCGTTCCGCCACGGAGGCGTATAAAGTGGCCAAGAATATGTGCGAAGTAGACAAACAGGAGGGTATACGATGTCTCAGTTTTTCTTTTTGAGGGACTACGAAGTTGAAGAACTCACCTCCATCACATCCATATTGCTAACCCACCCTCAGCCAGCCAGCGCTGTGTCTACACCCAACCGTGCAAGCGTGTGGGCCAAAACAGACACGCAACGAGGAGGTTTCGTTTCGGGTCCGACAATCAGTCACGTTGACGGTTTTCAGGTTGAAATGTTCTGCCTAAGCCTAGGACTGTTCATGTGTAGGATACTGTCTTGTGGTGTCTCCGCCCCTCGAGGCTATGTAAGCGAGTTGTAGATTAAAAGGCACGCCTTACCCACTTCCAACGGATGGATCTGCTATCTAGTATGATGGCTCTTTCATCCTTTATTCTCCGACTTTTACATTCTTTCCCTGTTCTGCATGTAATCGGAGACTAGCACAGGTCACCTGGGATATCACACTTCAATAAGAGTCAACACTATAGCAGGCGCTCCCACAACGTCTTACACCAAAAACAGTATCCCGACGGATCCGCTACTTCATTATCGTTGCTCTACTGCCGTCAACTGGGACTATTTTCTCATATAAGCCAGTCTGGAACATTTCCGGATATAGACGTGTCTTACTCGCTGAGTGGAAGTACAGTGATTTGGCTTACAAAGACTGCGACTCGATCATTTCAGCTGATCGCTATTCGATGCAAGCATCTCGACCATCGCGCCAAGTAACTTGCAGTGCAAAATACAAGATAGGAAAGGCAGACTACGGGGTACAGTAGCAGAACAGGCCTGTCTTTTCCCCTTCTTCCCTTGTCTGCATTTGCCTGCCCGACCAGGTTCCTTGTTGGTGTGTCAATCAGGTGCCTGTCACTCCGCCATCCCCAGCTGACGACCAGCGAGAGCTTTCTCCTCATAAGAAACTGACTGGGACGGTTACTTCTCTCCCCAATTCAATTGAGTTTCAATCGACTTCATTTACCGCTTCCCCTGATTTAACGCCACATTTCATCTAAAGGATACTTTTGCGCCTGGTAGTGGAAGCCGCCGGTTGCACCATTAAAGAGTCCGGGCACGGCGACATACCCCGAGAGGTACAAGGTTGCGCATAGCATCACCGCGGACCAACAAAGTCACTCTGGTCGTTATACCCGTCGCTCGTTGCTCATTGCTCGGTGCTCGTTGCTCTCGCCAGGTTAAAAAGGCCCCCACCAGTTACCCCATCGCATTTGGATCGCATCACCTCATAATCGGACATCGCCCATCGCTCATCGCTATTCTCCATCGCGTCAACGCCTAAAAGCCCGCGCCCACACGCCCACTTCGGCCGCTCTCGCCCGCTTTCACCCACTACGGGCCCTCGTTTGCCGCCTGCTCCGCCGCTGGGCTTCACGCAACCAGCAACCAGACACCAGAAACCTCCCGACTCCGACTCCAGCTCCTCACTGGAAACTTGGTACCTAGAACCATTCTTTTTCTAACCTTTGACTCTCTCTCTTCCTCCACTTTCTAAAACTGCGCCTAATTCCTCCTCCACCACTTCGACCTTGCGACTTTGATCTCTGATCTTTGACCCGCTCCCACCCCCGATTTCGCCTTTGCGAATTGCTTCGCTCAACACCCCCCATATATACCATGCCTGAATACCGCCACGCTCGGAGCGGTAGCCTCAGCGTTGCCAGTCCCAACGGCAGCTCACAGGCGACCCCTCTGGCGACCGCTGCCCGCTTCGATGGTCCCCGAAGCCCTCCGAGTATGTTCTGTGCTATGGTGGTTGTGGTTGCATGTTGCACACGACCCTTTCCCCGCCAAACCCAAATCCTTGGGCGTTCGCAAATGCTGTACAGATCTACTGACACGCCTTAACCGTAGATACCTCCCACGTGCCTTGCAAGTTCTTCCGTCAAGGTGCTTGCCAGGCTGGAAATGCCTGTCCCTTCAGTCATGACCTGAGCAATGCCGCCGAGAACGTCTGCAAATACTTTGCCAAGGTGAGTGCGCCATATCATGATCGCCTGTTGCCCAACTGCGGGCACCTCCCGCTGTGCACGTCGCAACGCCTTCAACGCAGAACCAACGCTGACAATTAATTTCTAAAACGCAGGGCAACTGTAAATTCGGCCCCAAATGTGCCAACATCCATATCCTTCCCGACGGTCGACGCATCAACTACGGAAAGAATGGCGTCACGATAGGCAACACTTCCACCCTCGCAGGGCGCTCTAACCCCACCTCGGCAAGCAGCAATCAATCCTCCACCAGCGCTCTCACCACCTCGCTCTACCGCGCTGATGTCCCCGCGTACGGCTCGGCATATCCCTACGATGAACAAGATCAACACACTCTGGGTCGCCAGCCGAGCCTCGAGAATGGCCTACCCACTATCGATATGTCTTATACTGGTTCCAACTATGGTTCGCCCAGAGACGAAGAGTCTTTGCGCTTCGGCATGGGCCTCTCTCCTGTTAACAACAAGGGTCTCTCTGTCCTAGACGCTCCTCTTCCCGCATCCTTCGATTCCAATGGCATCTCAAACGCCGCCCGCTTCCCCGCTGGTCCATGGCCCTCGTCTGTTCCCAACCAGTTCGGCATTGAATCTCCCACACCTTCGTTGAGCAACGCTAAGGACTCTCGCACTTCGGAGACTCTCAAACTTCTACACACATCTGCCTTCGGTTCCGAGCATCTCTTGGCTCCTCTGGATAGAAGCCCACCAAACTCTCACCAAGCCAACGGGGAAGAGTACTTCGGCAGGCGAGCTATGCACTCGTCTCGCTTTACCAAGCCCCGTATGCTCAGTTCCAGCATGCCTAAGACGTCTGTTGATCGAGACTGGGAGCCTGGTTTTGCCTTTGGCGACGACGACGACAACCTTCCGGAAAACTACGTGCCCGAGAACCTACAGGACCTCCTGACGCCCGTTGAAAAGGCCCGACGGGGCTCTATGCGAGCCGATGGGGAAGACGGCCCAAGCAAGTACGGCAGTCCTATCGGAACAAGCCCCAGCCGTTGGGGTCCCATGTTTCAACGACAGAAGGAAGAGGAAGAAACCTCTCGATCGCTCCGCGGTGCCTCTGCCTTTGGCCATGTGGGAAGCCCTCTCCGGAACTCTATCCTATCGCAAGAAATGGGAGGCACAAACGGCTTTGCCCGTCCATCTTCCTTGCGATCTGCCAGTGATGGTATGTCGATGCTGTCTCAACAATTCCAACGAAGCCGTATCGATGATACCGCAGGCAACTCAAGCCCGCTTCTCCACCCTTCAACCGCTCGAGCTGGCACCACCGCTAGCGCCATTAACCCCATCAGCCCCATTGGCAAGGAGCGTGAGCGTGGTGGCATTGAACGTCATGTGTCGAGCGGTAGCATCAGCTCGTCCATGAATGGCCGATTCACCACCCCCATCAACGAAGACGACGAGATGTTCCATATGGAGGGTATGGAAGAAGATGGCGAGCCTTCCGTCAAGTCTCCTAAGAGGACATCGGCTGGACTGTCCATGAACGTCTGGGGCAGCTATGCTTCCGTCGCCGGCAAGTCTACCAACGGAACTAAGGGAGTTCCAGTCAGCGGCCGATGAACGACCAAGGCGGTTCCCTGAATGAATGTTTTCCGTTTTACAAAGTCAAGCGTCGGAGTTGGCAGCTGATAGACGAGCGAGACAATGAAGTTGATGACCCATGACCTGGAGTGGACAGTACCACGATCGCCACGAACATAACTACATTTCGCCCGACCAGGTTCGGACGACACGAGCTGAATGGAATTTGAGGGAAAGAAAAAATGAGGTTGCATGACAATCCATGGCCAAGATTCAAAAAGGATATAGGATACACGGCCAGGAGTTTTTGACTTTTTTCACATCTATTGCTTGATAATCGCTATCATATTTGGGAGGGGTGGTTCCAATTGGCTTTCGTCAATATTGCCCACATACAGTTTTCGACGCTTGATGAGATGGCCAAGTGAAGTGTTGTGAAGGGACTACTCTTGAGCTATCTATATTTCAGTTTTATTTGAATGTAGTCACTCATGATAAGTCAACTTCGGGTCACACACTCGCTTGGACACTTTTATCTGCGTCTGGGCATGGTGTTTTGGGAAGGTATCGGATCTACAAAAACAATCGCAAATGGAGAGGCTAAGGCCCATCGCTAGATATAGCATGGAGGGCAATCGTGTATGAAAAATATAGCTGCATGTATAGGGAGGAAGCATAATGGACATAGCGTGTTCGCTGGCCTTTGATGGCACTGGATCTAGATTGGCTGTTTTATGCAGTGATGTCAATTTCGTCTTCGTCTCAGAACTGAAGATGCACGTGAAACATGATGTAGAGAGAGATAGGGAGTTTCTATACACTAGTACAAGGTAAAGCTACAGCAGTAGACATTTAACCTGACCGCTCATCATCCAAACAGCGCGGATCGAATGTGCCTCCATCCCCACCATCTACTTACACTTTTTCACGATATGAACAGGGAAATAAAAGCCAATCATCACAGCTCGTGAAAAGTGAAAAGCAAAAGGATGGACAAAGATGCATTCATGCCGACCACTTGTCGCCAAGTCTCTTCATTCGTACGTCTCGTTCCTCCTATGGCTCCTCCTCCACAGCCCCTTCTGTAAAACAATGAACCGTCTCATGGTGCGCCGAGATTAAAAAGAATTTGGTGCTTTATATTGTGTTTTCTTTTATCTCCTCCCACCAAACATCCTCCCCTCACTTTTCTTCCTCCCCCAGAGATTTTTTTTCAATATCTTCGGCGTCTTGAGAGATATTAAATCCTTGCCGAGGAAGGATTCGCGATTGCGTGTCATGGAGAGTTTTGGGGGTAATTGTACAAAGAGAGGGGAGAAGAAGCCAAGACAGGGGAGGTGGTGGTTTGAAAGTTGGGAGATAAGAGCGTTTAGTTGGCGTCGGGCTGGTTCAGAATGTACTCAACAGCCTGGTTGACTGGGAGGGTGTTAGTGAAGGCTTTTGAGTGTGGGAGATATTAAATGTACCGGAGTGGATGGAGTCGGCGTCCTTGTCGGGGATCTCAATGCTGAACTCCTCCTCGATGGCCATGACGACCTCAACGGTGTCAAGAGAGTCGAGACCGAGGTCGTTGGCGAAGTGGGCGGAGGACTTGATCTGTTATATATGTTAGGTGAATATTCGAGAGACATGATTTCCGAGACGTACGTTGGAGACATCGTTGACCTGAAAATGACGTTAGCTTCTTCATCTTCTTCATACATAATTGAGTCGGCAATTGGAGGGGGAAATAGCTTCCTCCCAAGCTCTTCCGCCCCCCAATCGCTCCCCTCTGACGTAGCTCACCTTGTCAAAACCCTGCAGCAAGCTGATAATTCGGCCCTCAACCTCATCCTTGTTGAGCGCACCGCCGGCGCTGTAGAACCGCACGGCCTGGAAGCTCTGGATCTTGGGGACGGCAACGGCAGCGGCGCGGGGCGCCACGGCGAAGGAGCGCATGGCAGGTCGGGCGGCGACACGGACGGATCGGAGGACAGCGGATCGGAACATTGTGAGAATCGTTTCTATTTTTTTTAATTAAATCTGCGGTGTGGTTGTCGTAGAAGGAGCACGGAGGGGCAATTGAGACGGGACGGCGGGAGTTGATGATGAGGTTGAAGCGTGATGATAAATTTCTCGTTGCTACCCGGGTTGACTGGCCTGTTCCGATGGAGCAAAAGCTAAGTAAGCTAGGCTAAGCTTGGTTTGGTGCGGGTCACGTGATGCCATATATCCGGGGACTGGCTCCGGTGTACGTCAGCGTGAGGCCGAGGAAGTCGGATATAAGAAGTAGATGGCATCATGACATTGAGATTTACGTGAATTTGAGATGGAAGTGGAGGTGACTTTTGAGTGTTTGAATTGGCATGCTGGGAATGGTCTTTTGTGGTTAATTGCTGAAATGCTGGTTATAGTCTAGTCAGCATAATCCAACATGCTCTTATTGGTCTGTCGAACTCTGGGGAAACAGAACACTTACACATTAACTGCTCAACACTCACTACAGAAGAGTCAATTGATTATTTTACTTGCTACAGCCGTTCCTGTCTTAGCTTATCAAATGTTTGATCAAATGCATTTACTTGACAAATACGAGATAAGCTTAAAGCTGAAGACCAGGGTCAACGTTCACAACATCTAATTATCACCCTACCCTGAACCAGACAAGTCCGTCCATCGGCCTATCGGTCAGAGCATCCTCCATTTCCCCCAATAGGCTGACCACCTTGGCCCAATCCTATTATACGTAAGCCTGGTCATTCCAGATATATCCCCATGCTCAGCCTATATCTCCAAATTATACTTCGTACTGATGATCTTCCCCTCCCGCCTCTTGCCAAGGCCATCAAACGTCCCTCGCCGCTACCCAATCATCACCCCCTGCATAAGGTTATCTATCGCTTCACCTACCACATCAAGTTAACCCCGGACTATCCTCTCAAGACAATTAGACCTGGGAACTTTTTTCCTGGCGGACAACCGGCTGAGTTAGGAAGGAGATGGAATGTACAGGCGCTGGGCCTGGGAAATGATAGCTCCTAGGCTCTGAGCTGTGCTGATTGTCTTACTTTGTTGTTAATTTGCAACCGGGTCGCACGAGATATGCGATGTGACCTGGACATGGGCATCGTTATGCTTAAATAAAGATGGGCTCTGTCCCCCGGATTTCTCGATTGTTCTCTGTCTCTCATCCCCTTTGAAACTACACTCTTTGGTCCATCATGAAGCTCGGTCTCCTCACATACGCGCTCTCCGCTTCGGCGTGTCTCATCCCCTCCGACTCGCTGCCCGCCTCGGAGCGCCACTCGGCCCTGTCCGCGCGCCAGACCCGTCCGGAGCCCGACTTCCCCATCGGCACCGGTGACCGCTTCAAGAAGGGCACCATCGTCCCCAAGGGCCTGTCTACCTCTGACCGTAACCTCAAGTCCATCCTTACTCCCACCGAGGTCTCCTCTGCTCTTGAGGGTCTTGCCAAGACGTTCAAGGAGGTCAACCTCATTCACACTCCCTACAAGACATACGAGGGCGTGAAAACCCTTGGTGCCAGCGTGGGAAAGAACCCCAAGTTCTTCATCATCAGCGGCGCGCATGCCCGTGAGCGTGGAGGTCCTGACCATGTCGTCTACTGGCTCTCTGATCTCCTGCACGCTCGCAAGGCGAACAAGGGCCTGAAGTATGGAAAGACTACTTTCACTGCCGCTCAAGTCCGCAAGGCTCTCGACGCAGGCATTGTCGTCCTCCCCATCATCAACCCCGATGGTGTCAAGCACGACCAGGCCACCAACTCATGTTGGCGCAAGAACCGCAACCCTAAGAGCTCAAAGGGTAACCCCGATGCCATTGGCATCGACATCAACCGAAACTACGACTTCTTGTGGAACTACAAGAAGTCGTTCAGCAGTGCCATTGACCTTGGCTCTGTTGCCTCTGAGGACCCCACCAGCGAAGTCTTCCACGGCACTGCGCCCAACTCTGAGCCTGAGACCAAGAACGTCGTCTGGACTATGGACAAGTTCAAGAACCTGAGCTGGTTCGTCGATCTCCACTCATTCGGTGGTGATGTCCTGTACGCATGGGGTGATGATGATGCGCAGACCACAGACAACAAGGAGAACTTTGCCAACAAGAAGTTCGATGGACGTCGCGGTGTTCTCGGCAAGGCTGAGACACCCAAGACCAAGTACAAGGAGTACATCTCCGCGAAGGATCTCTCCGTCCAGAAGAAGACGGGTGAGCGCATGAAGAAGTCCATGGAGAATGCCGGTACCTCCAAGTACGTCGTGCAGGAGGCGGTTGGTCTGTACCCCACGTCCGGAGCCAGCACCGACTATGCTCTCGGCCGATTCTACGGCAAGGCATGCGGTAAGAGCAAGCTACAGAGCTACACCATTGAGTTTGGTGAGGAAAGCGGTTCGGCAGCATGCCCATTCTACCCCAGCGAGAAGCAGTATCATATGTGGATGAAGCAGGTTGCTGCTGGTTTGATGGAGGTTGCTCTCCAGGCGGCTGATACTAAGACCGAGACTAAGAAGTGCCCATACACTAAGTAGAAGGTTGTGGCGTTTATAGTCGAATAATGTAATTACGAAGTTGAGGTTCAGTACTGGATTTCTACATAAGTGAAATCACAACACCAAACAACTCATCTTGCTTACCTGTTAATATTATAATACGTGCTCATCCTGTTGCTGTGTATCACACATCCCCATTTCGTCAGCATCACACCGCAAGCCAAACAAATTGAGTGACAAAGGGGCATTTTCGGGCATCTAGATTATGTACACCACATCTCATCCCTTCAACTATCTGAAAGCATCATTCCGCTCTCTCATTTAGCAAAATCCCTTGCCGCCTTCCACCAAAAAAACTGTTCCTACAGTACGAACGTCTCAAACGACCCCGAGGCAACAAACAAAAACTGTAAACTATGCAAATCAATCGACGTTTCCCTTTCCTTTTCGTCATGGCTTCGATCTAACGGGTTTATCGGTATGGCGAGTCGGCGCGGATGCTGGCGGCGAGCTCGGGCTCCCACTTGTCTCCGTTGGAAAGGAGTTTCTCTGTGTGCAACGTTAGTAAGGATCTGGGGAGCGGCATCTGAACAGGTTGCCCAGAGTAGTCGCAGGTTGGATACGTACCCTTGTTGTATAGAAGCTCCTCTCGGGTCTCGGTGGCGTACTCGGCGTTGGGCGACTCAACGATAGCGTCGACGGGGCATGACTCCTGGCAGAAGCCGCAGTAAATACACTTGGTCATGTCGATATCGTACTTGGTTGTTCGGCGGGAACCGTCAGCTCGCTCCTCGGCCTCGATGGTAATGGCCTGGGCGGGGCAGATCTATATATCCAGGTCAGCGAATAAACCTGACAATGCCTTTTGTAGGTGTTCGTACAGCTTCGCAGAGCTTGCAGGCAATGCATCGCTCTTCGCCAGAGGGGTATCGTCGAAGGGCATGCTCGCCACGGAATCGAGGAGAGATAGGGCCCTGATTAAGTTAGTTATTCATTCGGTATATCCAGATACATCCTTCGTTGGCTACGTACCTTCTCGAAAGGGTAGTAAATAGTGTAACTGTGTCCCTCGTCAGCCCCTTCTATTTCTCCATCTCGAATATCCAGATTTGTTTAACGTACGGTGGTCGGAAGAACTGCTCGAGCAGGACATACATGCCCCTCGCCATCTCCGTCATGAGGAAGTATTTGCCCATGCGGTCCAGCGTGCTCTCCTTATCCCACGTCCACTGCACACGCTTGCTCTGTCGGAAGTTGGCGGGAGGAGGTCCATGGGGCGTCGCGTAGCCACGGTACTGCTGCTGGACGAGGCCGATGATGCTGGCTCTGCTGCCAACCAGAGAGCTCGAGGCGAGCTGGCGTCGCGCAATCATGGCGTGGGCCATTGTGGCTTATCGGGGATCTGGCTCGAGGAGGGAGTTCGAGGTGGAGAGGACAAGGCCGAGGGGAGGTCAATTGACGTCCGGGGGTCAATTGGGTCGAGCTGGTAGGGCGGGAGGCGAGGATTTGACGTGATGGATGTGTTCGGCTAGGAAAGTTGCTCAGCGGGATTACAACTCTGGGCCGTTGATTGGCCGAGAAGATGCCCGTGACCTGACACGTGATCTACGTCAACATGCTTCGGTCATCACTTAGATGATGATCACGACATTCGTCCATTATTATGTAGTCAGTGTCGTGCTAGTATAATTATTTCTCATCTATTTACATAGGCCGTCTAATTGGTATGTTTGTCATTTCGTTCCCGTATCCTGTTCGTTATGTCGTCTCAATCCTTGCGGCTGCACAGCTCTACTAGTTCAGCATAAACTACCCAAGTAGCTTTCATTAACAGCAAAAACTCCCAAATCATGCATATAACTCAAAGATCTGCTTAGATGATCGTGAGCTTTAGAAACTCTTCTCCCATGCCTGCCACCACAGGCCCATATTTGCAGATACCAGTAAATCCAGCATTTTCAAACCATCGGGATAAATAATGAGCTTACCCAGCTTGGCTCTCTTTCCGCGATTGCCACCGCCGGCTTTCTCTTTGCCTAGATTCAGATCGAACGGCGACACCATGCCGTCGTTGTCGTAGGTTTCGCTTCGCTCGTCTCGACGAAGGAGTTTGTTGAAATGTCCCTGCAGCTGAGTCTTGACTTCCTCACGACCTTCGGCAGACTTGAAGAGTTCTGCGGTCGGGAGATTGAAGCGAAGTTCGCTCATACACATACCACCACCGCTGCCTGGAGCTTGTCCGTTACCAATATCGGCGAGAGGATTGCTTGGTAGTCTGTCGTCATGCAGAATATGATAGCATCGCAGACTCCGGCCGGCGGCTCCAGTTCGGAACTCACATCGGCCATTCCAGGGACTTGTAAAGATGTATCCCCTCGGTCTCAAGCCTGGGCCTGGGTGCATTGAGATTCCTGGCTCGATAGGTGAAGACCCCTCTGTAGAGTCCAGCGACCCAACGCTACCCTGTCGCCCATGTCCCTTTCCAGCACCATCTTGCATTTTCCCACGCCAGTTGAACGCCCAGCTCTTTGCATAGCCCATCGCAACCTGTCTCTGCAGTACGACACCACCATTCTTGGGCTGACTCATATCTGCGCCGGGCCCAGCATCAAAACTACGTCGCGCAGGCATGCCGCGGAACTTTCCGTATCCTAGAGTCTCAATCTGGACGTTGATGGGAGGATTTCCGGTGTTCGGTGGTTGCGCAACGGGTGGCACAGAAGAGAACAGCGGATTCACTTCGTCCTGATCGGGTGGTGGTGCTTCAGTTTGAAACGATGAAATATGTCCCACGTTCCACTGGTTTCCTGTACTGGGATCACGGCGTATCAAAGCTAACGTAAATGGATGCTTTCCCTCATAGTTCTTTTGCGGTGACGGGGAACGACTTTGGGCGGCTCGGTTTTCTCGCCCTGGTCGATTCGCAAACATTCGGTCGAAATCGGAAGCTCCTGGGTGCGAACTAGGGATTGGTGGAAGAGGATGGTCTTCTGACCTGAGCGCACTTCTCGTTGTTGGCTGAGGTCCAACTGGCTTTCGAGATACTGAAGGTTCAGGAGTCTGGATTCTAGGTAGGTTTGTTGGCCGAGGAGGCAGGACAGGGCTAGGTTCTTCTGGCTCGTGGCCATAGCGGCTGGACGTATGTCGAGGATCAAAGGTTGAATTGACCGATAGGCCGCGTCTGCGGGTCTGGTCTTGGTCCGCATCGCTGTAGCCTGGGACAGGAAGATATTCGGATCCGGGAGGTGTTAGAGGTCTTGCGCCACCAGGAACAGGCTTCCTCTTGATATTTAGTATCGAGGAGGTCTCATCGCTCGAGGATCGGTGGTCTTCATCTTGAGGCTGCACTCCTGCTGGTTCTAGCGAGGGGGCTTCGAAGTGGACATAGTAAAGACAGCTGGCGACATCTTCGGCGCTGACGATTTTTAGCTGCGGCTTGAAAGGTGAGAGGATGACATCTGTTTTGAGGCGGTGTTAGTGTCAGACCCGGTGGGGGTGTTGGTTTTGGGGGGTGTTTGTCTTACCTCGAGTGCCAGGAACTCTGGAGATGTATAGAGTCAGGGGATCTTGTCTCTCTTGCGCAGGGTTGATGGGGTATTGAGGCGGATTGCCTGCAAGATTATTGAGGGCAGTTAAAGAACGAGCTTCCATTTCTTGGAGTTTGTGGAGTTGAAAGTCGCAAGTCGAATCGTGTGGGGGCGTGAGATGAGGAGAATAGCCCAAACGGGAGGTTGGAGTAGTAGTCAACAAACGAAGAACCAAAATATCTCCGACCTCGTTTGTTCTGAGAAGACTAGAAAAATAGGGGTCTGACAAAGTCAAGAGACTGTAAAAATATGAAAGTAAAGATCAGAGTAAAACGCTGGGGTATCAATTGGGTCCGAGTCGAGTTATGTGAAGTAGATCAGGTACGTGACGTTGGGCTAGCTGAGAAGCGAGGGGAAAGCGGACGACTAATAAGGAAAGAAAAAACTTGTAGTGGTATCAGCGACGTGGCAGAAGAGCGCGAGTGAGAAAGAAAAGTAGAGGAGAAGATCTTGGCGTGTGAAAATAGAGAGAAGAAAAGAAAGGATCAGCCTTGCAATTTTGAACTCCCTTATTCGACTAAGGTACTCCGTAGAAAGACACAGCAAAAAGCAGACGGCGAAAACCCAACGTCAGCTCAGCATCAAGTGGCTGTGCTAGAGCACCGTGCCGTGCCTTGATAGAAGGTACTAAAGGAAATAACGGCTGCTTATTTCACTTGGCAGGGTCCATTTGGATGTTCTAGATTGCCTATTCTATTCTTTGAGCTGAATCTCACCATGTTCTGCTACAGGTTTATTCTTTGAGACTGTCTGTGATGCTGTGGTTATTGTCTCTTTGGTGAAACAACGAATATTGAAATGAGTGAATGGTAGCCGGAGTCGGAGGTGGACGAAAAGGCGGGCTCGGGCTGTGGAGACGCGTCTGGAGTACGCACTCATGCCCGCCCGCGCACTGCCGACGTCACTTGGCGGGATCAGGGGTTAACTCTACCGGGCCGGGGCCTGTAAGGAATCCGCGGGACTCATCATGAGGGCCTGTTGGCACTGTGTCATGATGCTAAAAACAGGCGTGATTCACCGTATCTTCATCACTCACACTGTCCGAGGGTCATCATCGTCTCTCGTAATCCTCATCTATCTTTGATGCCGAAAAGCAAGCCACCTCCAAATTCTGTTTTATTCTATTCTCAGAAACACTTTATCTACCCGACCTTGATTCTTGTCACATGCTCAGCAAGGGTGGTGCTCAATTCTAGAAACTGGTCTTGTGCAATGCGCTCGTCACTGAACTTCCGCTTACATGGACCATCCTAGATCAAAGCCTTTCCACCATCACCAATAAATTATTTCACAAGGCTGGGCCGAATAGCTGCAGTGACGTATTCCTGCTACGCATTAACTGCCAAGAGAGTGGTTAGATAAGTTTCTTTTTTCTTTTCATCTCTTTGTGACGCTCGGATGCTCGTTGACTCACTGAGTTGTGAATGCTGAAGCACAGATCAGTCTCTAACTAATTGTATGTTATCACCACATCATAATTGAAGATGATACATCATCAATGTGGCTTTGCTAATTGCTGTCACTTTGAAAGAATCCACATATCAACGCCAGTATGCTATTGACTTAGTATCATTGGCGGCTAGTTCATTGGAGTTGTCCCTTAGAGCTTTACCAGTCTGGTTCGAGCTAGGTTGTGTCGAGACCTCAAAGACGCGCGCGAAATGCCACCAGACAGCACTACCACGGCTGAACCCCAGATTGCCCAACAACCTTTCCCACATCTCCATCTTTTTCACCCTCAATAACGCTCCTGATAAGCTCTCCTCCAGTAGCTGGATCCCCAGCTCCAGCCTTCTTCAGCAGTTCAGGGTTTCCTCCTAGCCCCGTAGCTAGGAATCCCGGACTGATAGCCCATACTTGAACCCCATCTCCCTTAAGCAGATGGTGCCACGACAACATCACCATGTTGAGCGCTGTCTTGGCAGACCGATAAGCCACAGCTGTCGGCAGTCCCGGCTTCGGCCAGCCCTGTGGGATGGACCCCGAGACTTGTGTGAGGAACGATTCGTGTCCACCCTGCAGCGTGGAGAGGCCCGAGGTTAGAAAGATCATACGTGGCGATGAGGAGGCGAGCAGAAGAGGGATGAATGTCGCGGTGAAGACTTGGGTGCTTGAGACGTTGACCGAATATGCTTTGTCGAAAACCTCGCGAGCCATGGTAGGATCACCGCCATCGTTGTGATTGAACGACTCAAAGTTGGCGCCTACAATAACGGTCAACTCAACTCAACTCTAACTCTAACTCGTGCCACAACCTACCAGCGTTGTTGACAAGAACATCGATCCTGCCAAACTTGGACTTTACAGTTTCAAAGAGTCTGTTGATAGCTCCATCATCGGTAATGTCAATCTGCACAACATCGACGCTGCTCTTTATGTTAGGAAACTCCTCGGCGAGCTGAGCGACTGCTTTATCGCCGTTGATAGGGTTGCGGCTGCCGAGAAGAACATGGTAGGCCTTCGAAGAGCGAAAGAGGGCCTTGACGGCTTCGAAGCCGATACCCGTGTTTGCGCCGGTGATGAGAACGATTTCTTTGTTTTCAGCCATAATGGACAAGATGATGAGTTGAGAGATGATGGCATCGACTTTGAGAACGGAGAGGGGCTGCCATTTATATGCACAGCGCCTTTTTGTGTTACTGATTCATTGTTGTAGGTGTAGCCCAGAGCTGTTACCCTCGTGCAATGGCAGTCTCGCGAGCAAGCGAGCTTGCTACAGTCTTAGGGGCCTAGTGCTACGGAATACAACGGACGGATTTAGGACATAACCATGAGAGGCTATCTGCAGTGGGAAGACGAATCCCTGGTTGCTTTTATGGGTCTCAATATAAATGGAGGTAGGCACAGTCAAGACAAGCTTGTGGAATGACGAACGGGATCTTGCCTTCAGCCTCCTTATCGGCGATGAATGTTGGAATGGTTTGGGCCGGGCTCTCGGACATCTGTGGAGTTCGCAGCCCGAGATGTCGCGCTAGGTTCCGGACCCGGACTTCAAGCTTGTGCGGGTCGTCGGACACGGAGTAACTCATCCTAGAGTAAACGTATCGCTGGCCAGAGCTTGTCAGTCTGTAACGTTATGCAACTCATCCAGACCGAAAACTATCCGCGCTTGCTTTTCCTTCGTTCCAGACTAGACCACCGGCGGAAGGTCTCCGCGGTGGACATCAATGTCTCGTCGGATTAACGTTCCGGTTCCTGTATCGGAGCAGAGTCCCGGTGTCATCATCTTGAATGTGAAGTGTAAATAGCTGTAAGTAAATACGATAACTACCCCGCATTGGGCGAGTTACCCCGCGGTGTCGTACTGTCTGCTTATACTCCATAGCCTGCCTAACATAAGCTCAACATCTTCGTAATTAAACTTCCACACACCTATACTGCCAATATGTCACTTAAGAAAGTCCTCCTCGTTGGCGCCAATGGCAGTCTAGGCTCTGTCCTCCTCGAAGGTCTCGTCGCCTCTGGATCCTTCGACGTCTCTGTCGCCAGGCGCGAATCCTCCAAGTCTACCCCCGCGCACGCCGACTCTGTCTCTATCATCACCATCCCCGACGACTTTTCACTCGACGGCCTTATCCCGTGCTCAAAGGCCAAGACGTCGTTATTGCGTCGTTTCCCTTGGGAGGTGTCGTCGATCAGCACCTGCGCCTTGCTGAAGCTTCTGCGAAAGCCGGCGTGATACGTTTCATACCCGCCGACTTTGGTAGCTGTGATGCGCAAAGCGAGCAGGCTAAGAAGTTGTTACAGCTATATCGTGATAAGGATCTGGTGAGGAATAAGGCTGTCGAGCTTGCTGACGAGTATCCTGGCTTTACATGGACGTCGCTCGTGTGTGGGCATTTCTTCGACTATGGTATCCGTGACGGCCTTTTACATACCGATCTTGAAACAAACACGGCAGTAATTCTCGACAAGGGCGACGTGCCAGCCTCAGCATCCACCCTCCGCCGCGTCGCTGAAGCACTAGTCGCCGTGCTCAAGCGCCCTGACACGACAAAGAACCGACTCCTCTACGTACAAAGCTTCTGCAAGACACAGCTCGAGGTGGTGTCCGCGCTGGAGAAGGCCACGGGCGCAGAGTGGAAGAAGGAGTTTGTAGACTCCAAGACGTTCCTGGAGAGGGAGGTGAACAAGCTGTCTGTTGAGTATAGCAAGCATGCGATGGAGGAGATAGTGTTTGTGCTGGGGGCGCTTGATGCCGAGTGGCCTAAGAGAGGGGATGCATTTGCGATGAAGGAGTTGGAGCTTGAGGATGAGGATCTCGATGAGGTTATTCAGAAGGTTGTGGATGACTGGAGGAGGGAAAAGGAGGAGAAGAAGTGATAGGTGTAATATGAATAAAACATAGAGAATAGAGAGTCTCAATGGTTGTATGTTGGCTGTGAAGACTAGACAGCTACAACATTCAGGGACATCAACGACTGAGACGCAGACTATTTTGAGAATCCCTCCTATTGATGAAGTGAATTTATTTGGACTAGTCCATCAGGGCACCATCACTGAACTAGTTGCCCATATCTGGTATTGCCTGCTTAGACTACCGCATAACATGAATGATATCTCACGATGATTTCTCAAGAGACAAGCTCCCGCCCAGAAACAACCCGTGCCGCAACTGCCAATATCTAAAAATACCAGTACTTTCGCCAATCTAGATCGGCACACAACACCAATTTCGTCATGCCTTACATCACAACCCTCGTATTTCTCCCCTCACATCAATGCCAACGCTCGATCCGGCTGGCCAAGAGTGATCTCCCGGCGCCATCTTTCAGCCACAGCTTACTTCACATGTGTAACTCTGCATCATTTCCATTCCTGTTCATCACCTCGTTAGCTCTCTACGGAAAGAGGGTAATCGGATCGTCGGAAGGATTGTGATATATTTTCTTGACCTCGTATAGGGGTCTGGGCTGACGATGTTTGGATATAAGGAGTGAGGCTGATGGAAGAGCTGGGAGTATATAGACATCAATTTTCCCTCTTGTGAACAAGAAGTTCTATCTCTACGTAGTAAATACAACATCGCAATTGACCATAGACATCTTACCATACTTACTTAACAAACTTTTATACGTTTACATTGAACAATATGTGGTTTTCATACATCTTCACGGCCCTCCTCGCCGTGTAAGTCCCCCATCCTCCCTCAAATCTCAAACTAACCCCCTCAGAACCCCCTCCGCCGCAAAGAAATCATCACAAACCACAAAGCCCTGCCCAACCATCACATCCACCGCATCAGTATGCTCGACCTGCATCACCCTAGCTTGCATCTCCTTGTCCACAATCACCTCTCAGAAGAACTGCCCCTCAAGCGTTCTCACCACCAAGACATCCTTCCCCTGCTCCAAGTCCCAGTGCCCCGGTGGCTGTGCGACATCTTATGTTTACTCCTCTTCATACGGGACTAGCAAACCTGTTTGCCCGACTGTCACTAAGACAGCGACTGTTTGCTCGGATTGCATTAGACCTGCGTGTGTGTCTTTGTCGACCGTTAGTTCAGTCTGTGGATGTCCCAAGACCCCGGCTACAGTTACCACTAGTTTTCCCTGTGGGAAGAAGTGTCCTGAGGGGTGTGGAACGGAATTTGTTACTCCTACGGTGACGCCGACTTGTAAGAAGGGTAAGGACAAGAGTGAGGATGATGATGATGAGGATGACGATTAAGGAGGTTAGGTGAGGTTGACTAAAATGTAGGCGTGGTTGGACATGGGTCTGAAGGGAGTGGCTGTGAACCCCGGTTTCAGAAGAAGAACATTTCACTTAAGAGACTGCAAAGGACGAGGTTCTTAACTGTCTTTGTTAATTTACTATGATGCGAATGGTTGAGTTGTCGGGCAGGACAACATAAACTGCTTTCAATGTATTCTCTCAGACTACGCTCACTACAATCAAGATTGACCGACTCTGCTAAATTCACAATGGCTTCTTATGAGTGAGCAAAAGGCTACACCAACCTGGACTGGCTGGTAAAATCTTCACGCATTCCTGTCAATGGCTTTAGTGGCCGAGACATGTCGCCCGTTGACTGCCCGCCACCACGCCAAGTTGATCAGCCGCCACTTGGAACGGACGCTAATAACCCTCATGTGTAAGTGTTTACAGATCGACTAAAGTCGGAAATTTTACAGCCATTCATTGAATTGACCCTGTCTCTGGGGTTGTGGTTACTTGACAATGCAGAGGCTGGGGCGATGAGGAGATATATAAAACTTCTACTCTTCTGCCAAGCGTAACATTCAGAACAGATTCAACTCATATCACTTTTGAGACAACAACTATTATCTGAACAAATATCTAAAATCACAAAAGATCGTCACTATGTTCATATTCATCCTCCTAAACCTTGTCCTCCTCACAACCGCCCTTCCAGCTCCTCACTTTCAATACATCGGCTGCATCTCCCGCCAGTCCTCTCCGACATTCACGCCCACATCCCTGACAGCTCCAATAACCATCTCGCAATGCATCCAAGCCTGTTCCGGAAAGGCCACGCTTGTCGCCATCGGCAACGGCATCTGCTTCTGTGACCAGGGAAGCGCCTCTGCATCCTTCGAACTTGTCGACGAGCAGCGCTGCAGTGAGCCCTGTGTCCCAGGTGACGGGCGGTGTGGCGGAGAGGGCGTGTTGAGCTTGTATCAAATCTCTGACCGTAAGGGAGATTGCAATGGGGGCAGAAATGGTACTATCCCACCTATTGTGCCGCCTTCGCCTTGTACGCTGTGTGGTGCATCAAAGCCTGTTACTACGCCTGTTACTACGCCTGCGACAAAAGTTCAGTCAGCCGTTTGTCCACCTGGGGGATGCCAGACGGCTGTGACGGTTCCTATATCTACACCTGTGTCGAACAACTCGACTCCCAAGCCTTGTGCGTCTGGAGGTTGTTCCGTCGATGACCAGTCTGGCAGCCAGACTGGATCGGACAAAGCACCGACCGGCCAAGGTTCTAACGCAGCACCTGGCCTTGCGAGTGAGAGCCCGAGGTTGTATACGTCAGGTATACTATCAGCTATCGCGGCAGTTATTTTTGGGTTGGCATTGGTATGAGCTGGCACGAACACGATGGGAGTCGAAACGGGAAAAGGATAGATATGTGTGTTTTTATCTTGATTGGAGTTAAGATGTATATGAGTTATGAGTTTATGAGTTAGATTGTAATTGAATTTTTAAACTAAAATATCTATGAGTGTGATTACTTCAGACAATGTTCCTCAAGAGCCAACTACCCAGGTGCTGATCCATGGGTATCGTCCTCACTGCTTCGGTGCTTCAGTAAGCGGGACATATCGAACACCAAACAACTTCTTCTTGGTAATCATCCCATTACCATCCTTCTCAATACGCCATACGTGCTGGTTATATCCCATCTTGTCGTCGTCAACGGGTATGAACATGCTACACCTGTTAGCTTCAGTTCTCAGAATTCAGTGTATAACTCACCATCCAGGAGCCTTCAACTGCTCAAGTAACTCTGGGTGAATCTCCACGGCCGATGCACCGACATGAATAACATCCCACCCCGTCCCCTCGTTCTGCTCGCCCTCTCTCGGCTCCTCGACCCACCCTTTCCTTCCATCGCCCAATCTGAACCTCACTTTCCCACTCTCGAGAAATCTTCTCCCGTGCTCACTTTTCGTCATGTTACCCTCGCCTAGCTCTTTTAACTGTCTGATATGTTCAAGGCCCACAACGAGACCCTTCTCGCCAACCAACTCAGCCATAACATGGGTCAGATAGCCAGACCCAGAACCGATGTCGAGGATGCGTGGAGAGGGTGAGGCTGATGATGGGAGGAGATAGCTGAGGACGTGCTCGATGGCTGAAGCGTGCATATGCGGTGCTGATATAGTCGCTGAGTGGCCGATGGGCTGGGGGAGTCCTCGTATGGCATCGCTGGAGCGTAGTGCGCTCGGTCGACCTGGGATGTCAGTATTTGGCTGGTACTTGAGATGAGAGTGTACCTTAAGGAATGCTTCCTTCACTCGAGCATCAGTAATGAGTCCATTCTTCCACATGTTCTCAATCAGTGCCGAGTTACTATCTCCACTACACATCCACGCCATCTTGATTCCAAATAGCCGCCTTTGATGTGTAAGTTGTGAAGTCTGCCTGGAGAAGTTCGGAAGCGGAGATAGGAAGTGCAACAGTTTCTTGGTTGAAGCCACGATGACGGTAAAACGATGGTGGAGGATGATGAAAGTGAGACTGCAATAGCTGTTTTGAGTCCAAATAGGTCGCTGTGATGGGAAGGAGAGAGCTGTAGGTCACGAGAGTCGTTGCAATGTTATCATCATGAGCTGCCGAAGCTTGTGCGGGGCCGTTCCGTAATCCGGGGATCGGCGACGGGTAACCCCACAAGCGAATAATGGCTGGCATTCACTAACAACCTGACAGGGGCTTTAGATCGATCAGCAGGGGATGCTTAGATACCCAGCATGGACATGGCTTTACAAGTTGGGCCGATCTTGCCTTAATTACAATGCTTAGATCTGTGCCGAATACATCATATCACGTACGAACACAAACAGTATAGAACACGAATCAAGATCGTATGTTTTGTAGACGTATATAGAAACGTATGAAACTGCGTGCGACGCGCCAAACAATAAGCTTGTAGTAGGAACCCAGATATCCTTCCTATCCTCCCACCCAGAAAAACGCCGAAAGAAAAAGAACAAACGCCTGCGTCTTTCGACTAATGCGCTTGCACAATGGTATTGTTTGTTGTACAGTTGTAATAACCCGCTAATGATTTCTAGACCACTCGTTCGTTGGACTCGCCCTCGGCAATGATCGGGACGCCCAGGCCACGGTCAGGGCTCTGCAGGACGAGCTGCTCGTGGCGACGTGCTCGTAGAAACTCGGCGACACTCTTGATAAGAAGGAACCAACCGACAACCATAAGCACATATCCTAGCCACTCGCCTCCGCTGATGCTACCTAGATCGTCGTCTGTGACATCGCCCTGCTTGAAGTTGTGCGAGTTCGGGTCGGGGGTGCGGCGTAGCCATCGGGTCCGCTCATGGCTGGGGGTCGTCTTCGGCGACTCCTTTCATGTAGAAACCGTACTGGATCAGGGTGATGCCGAGACCAGCGCGAGAACCGTTCTTGGCGGCGTGGGTGGAGTGGAGGAGATATGTGAGGAGGAAACCGACGAGCTGGAATGATGTTGAGATCATGCCGTTCCAGACGAATGAGAAGAATGAGCCGACAGGCATGCCGTCGATGTAAACCTCGTCAGGCCCGCCCATGCCAGGAGCGAGAATAGTCGTCTCCCAGTATGGAGGAGCAGCGTCGGCCGCGGCTTGTTCGTAGGACTAGGAAACGTTAGTAACACAGATGCAAGAAATCGAATCGTGAGTGACATACCGGTGGTAGCTCGTCCTTCTCGGGGTCAGTGTTCCCTCCTCGCTCGGGGCGCGCTGACAGATTGGCAAAAACACCATCGGAACCAGACCCTCCTCCAACGACTCTTGTTGATCTTGATCCAGAGGGCGCTGGTACCGGAACAGCCGGTTGAACGGGGGCATGTGTCGTAACATTTTCCATAGATGGCGTCGAGTTCTGTCGCATCAAGCGCCTTCTATCATCAACTTCATCGTCGCTTTCGTCATCATCGTCAAAGGCATCGGCGAGGGTAGAGTCGACCTGGCGCGTTGGTTGGGGAGAAGAAGATCGGGAGTGAAACGAAGGAGGTGGCGAGTGGGGGGGCGGCTGAGAGAGGTGATTGTTGTTGTTGTTATTACGAGCGCCAAAGTCTTCCTCGTCTTGGGCATTAATCTGAGGCTTTTTGTCAGTACTCCATGAATATTATCTCGATAAACTCGCGACTTACTCGTTCGTATCGTCCTGACATGATGGCTATCGTCTGGCGGTGTCGGGCTGCCTCCCGGATCCGCTAACCAAGAGAACAAACGCGATGTAGGGAGAGAGCTGTTGAGGTGGCGAAGAGAAGAAGGAAAAAGGAGATTCAGTCTATTGGAGATGTGGTCGTGAACAAGTGCGAAAAAAGAGAGGTTATCAAGGAATGACGGCGAAAGAGTTTTGGAGTTTGAATTGGTTGTGTTTTCGTTGCCTTGAATAGAGACGGCGATTACGAGGCGAGGAGAAACCTAGAGCCTGCAACTGGGTTAGGTTGGGAGGCGCCTCAGTATGCGGCGGACGGCTCGGTCTGTATTCGGGTTTTAGAGGGTACTGTCACAGTGTGGATAAGCCCAGGGGCGGGTCTAGAAGGGTCTTCAGGGGGCGTATCGCCGTATTCGTTAAGGACGATAACGTAGCGAAGCACTGTGTCGCTACTTGTATTCTCGGTCATAGCCCCTGTTAATCTAAGACTAGGGGCACAGCAAAAGGCAAAGGGGACGTGATCTCTGGGGAATGGTTCTTGGTTCTTTCCGCAATCGAAAATCGTGGAAATGAATGACAAACCATTTTCGTCGCTGGTCACAAAATGGATGACTCTCTGAGGTGGGCTGTGTCAGGTAGCGTTGGCTCCACCTCCACATTGAATCACATCTCGGGCTTTTCCCTTTCAAGACTCATGAATGCATGAGGCAATCACTTTAAGGGTCCCATGGCAGCCTGAGGCAATTTACGCATGACCCAATCATACGCTTTTCAATTACAGTTTGAGTAAGTTATAACACTGTATTTACACACTGTCATACGGAATTTCTCTAATGGTTGACGTCGAGATATTCAGTAGTAGAGTAGTCCCATTCTAGCAACGACATCACCTTCAATTCACAATGTCGCGCCCACTATCTGTAAGCTACTATTACTCGTTTCGCATCGGAAGAACCAATAAACTAACCATTGTCTCTCCCTCAGCAAAAGATCTACTCCGACGTCTTTAAGCGCTGGCCAAAGCAGGCCCTCCGTCCCGATCACCAACTCCAAGATGTGTTGAGCAAGACTGTGACCGAGCGATTCCAAAATTACAAGCCCTCCATGGAGCGTGAGGAGCTTCAGAAGGCGAGGGCGCTGCAATTTCTTCTTCGGGACCGGTTCAACGACCGGGTATGTGCCCTGATATAACAAGATAAAGATGGGAGCTAATTTCTGGACAGTTTAAGCTCAAGGGACTTTTGCTCGAGCCAAAGAGCCAGCCTACATACTTCACGGATCTAGTAAAGGAGATTGATGAGGCGCCGAACAGATCGTGGTTCGAGAGATTGGGTAAGAGGTTATCTGGTATGATTCGGTTTCAGTAATCGAGATGACGACAAACGACTTAATGCCAAAGGAGGATACCAAAGGACGTGCAGCAGGCATCTGATGTGTATATGTATTGTACTTGTACATTGTATCAAAAGCGATTCCATTATATCCCCTGTTGTCCAAATGCAATGCCCTGTAGAATACTTTTAGATTTCCAGACTCGTCTAAATATATCTCTCGTCGGGGTCTATCTTATTGAACCACACCTGGATCTGTTCATACGCAGTAAACACCAATCCTCCCGACACAACCAACCTCGCCAATCTAGGCAGCGCACCACTCCAGAACGTCAACACACCCTCGTGCTTGAAGATAGTCGTTGCGCACTTGAAGCTATTTCCATAAGTCTTGTGCGCTTCGATACTCTGCATGCGCGTCTTGATCGTGTCGAGCGGCTGCGTAACAAACACGGTGATCAGACCGGCCAGACCACCAATGGCAAAGGTCCCCACGGCGCCGAGCTTCTCGCCAGGTGCTGTGTACGACTCGGCCATCTGCTTGAAGAAGTTGTAGGCTGTGAAGCGTGTCGCGCTGTTGGCGGCTTGTCGGGCGGTCGTGGGGGCGAAGCCCTGGAAAAAACCTCGGATGCCTCGCTCGCGGGCGATGATAGGGACGGCGTGGAGGAAGCCGCGCAACCGAGGCTTGGCGGACTTGCGGTCGTCGATTCTCAGGAGTGTTAGACGTGGGCTCTTGAAAGTGGTAAAGTAGACTTACAGAGTGGTCTTGATGCTCTCGGTAGGAGTCACGGCAAGCAATGACTCTGTGACTCCCGCACCGAAACCCGCAAGCACAGTTCGGGGTCCAGACAGCTTGCCCTCCTCGTCAACAAGTAGCGCCTTGTACTGATCAAATGCCACGAATCCTGCCTTTAGTTAGCCAACGCTTTGCTTGTGTGGTATATACTCGTGCGTACGAATTCCAGCCTTGGCTGCGTTGCCAATGATGAGAGTGGTGCATCCTGCATACCACTGCTTGCCGAACGGCGGCCACGGGAGCTTCTGGCCCTCTGCTAACCGTCTGTTCAACTGCGACCGGGTCTTTGCAACTGTGCTCAATCAGTCCTGTCCCAGCTATGTATTTTTCTTTTCTTTTCGACAAGGATACAACGAGGCGGGGAGTGACGTACATTCGGCGGGATAGGTAATAGCTACAGTTCAGAGCTTAAAGTTAGATACGAGCTTGCAAAAGATTGTGTCGCATGTGAGTGTACATACCAATCTCAATGGCGCCAGCTGTTGAGCCCGCAATGACGGATCGCAGAGGGCTGGGCTGCTTCTTCTTTTCGCTTTGTTGCGCTGTCGACGCCATGATTAAAGCGATTGCTGGAACCTGCCCCGGGTGACAATTTGCAAATGGTTGTTGGTGAGTGGGAATGAGACGGGGACTTTTTTTTCTAAACGTGGGGGACGGTATGGAAATGTATTTCGTCACTTTACAGAACAGAGCTGTTTGATTCACACGTGCGCCGATGTCGCTGTAAGTTTTAGGTGTAGGGTGGTTGGGCTGCTGTTACGCCTAAGGATGGGGTGTCTATGCCACCGTAAATAGCCAGTAGGATACATGTCCAGACTTAAATGCTGATAATCTCCGCTATATACTTACTTTAAGAGAACCATGCTTCTTTCTATTAGTTTGTTCTTAGTCGCCTTTCCCCTTCTATGATTAGATGCGTGTGCATTGATGTTTCGGTCTGCCGCGGCTAAGGTAACTCTGAGATAACCTCGGTGCATGAGTCTTGGAAGAATATGCAACCTTCAACCTAAACTTCAAGATGGCGGAAATTTTCTTTCAACATAGTACGTTCATCATAGTTACCAATAAAGCCAGTGTTTAGGTCATGAGCGAAAAAGTTCTTATTGAAACCTGTATATTCTTGTATCCAGGCAAATGCTAAGTACTAAGATGTCCAATCCAAGTGCTAATGCAACTTCATCCAATGTTTCATGTCTTCATATGTTCATATCTAAAACTCAATTCTTCCCAACCTATTTCTTTTCTCGTCCCCATTTCTTCTCCAGCCCAGTCTTCCACTCATCAAAACCCGCCACCTTACCATTCACAAGCAAAATCTCCCCTCTGTGCAACACCCTTCCCAGCGTCGGCACGGTGAACCATTTATGATCACTCCGGCAGATCAAATCATTCCTGTGATCGCTCGTCTTGTTCCCTTCTCCTTTGATAACAGCCATGCATTTAGCGTCATACGTCTCCATGCAGTATTCGCAGATGTAGTACTCGTCTGATGGAGGAATGAGGTCGAGACATTGTGCGCAGTTTTGACGCATGGTTTGGATCTCGGGAAGCTTGGGCTCCATGCGTTGGAGGATGGGCGAGTCGTTGGGTGTGGAGGTGAGGATCTTGGGGTCGACTTTGCGCATGGATTGGCTGAGTGCTAGGGCATTCTCGATGTCGTCGGCGGCGATGAAGAGACCGAGGAGATTATCCAGCGCATACTCGTCATTCTGCACGTCGTCATCGGATAAAATGTCGAGACTGTCATTGATAAGCTGGCGAAGATCACGATCCGTAGAAGAACTCCGGCCGAGCAATCTGTTGAAGAGGATCATGTAAATAGCTGCAGTGTTGACATCCGATCCAACCATCTCAATCGGCATGTCAAGATTCTGATGTCGACTCTGCTTCTGCTTGATCTTCTCTAGGTCCTCAAGCCAAGTATCTGCCTCAGGTGTTTTCAACCCAGCATGAAGAACTCGCTCTTTATACAAAGACGCCAGTTTCTGGAATGCCAAGGCGTAAGCCTGTCGTGTGGGAACATTGCCACGAGGCCGATAGCCTAGCTGCGTGATACCCTCGAAGAGATCCAGCGCAGCATCGATGTCACGACTGTATGTATATGTAGCGCCGAGAGATAAACGGAGATACAGCGCTTTGAGAGGATCGCGCGTTGCGGTGGCCACGTCGATCGTGAAGAGTAAACGATCAAGGACGAATTCTGTTTCTCCCACTTTACTGGCTGCTTTGGGGATCCAGTCGATAACAAGCGGTTTGTTATGGAACTCAAGAAGGAAGTCCACGAGACGAGTGCGACTCTGCTCGGCGTCGGTGACTTGTTCGGAGAGTTGTTTGAGGAATTGAATTACAGCTTCGTGGCGGTTCTCTGTGGCCACGAGTTCAAGGTATCCAAGCTCTGGCTCGAAGTATTCCTTGCACTCTCTTCGGTCGAGACCAGCGTCTTTGGAACTCTTCATAGACTTGAGGAAATACTCAAGGGCTTGGTCGACCTTGTTGAGTTCCTCGTAGCAACAAGCAATGACAATATGGTCTTTGTACAGACGCCACTTGCAGCTCTTCAATGCCTGTTCATCGAGTTTTCCGCTAGCAATGCTTTCCTGCTCGATGATTTCGCATTTGAGTGCCTGTTCTAATGCTTCCTTGAAGCGACCATCTCTGGAAAGACAATATGCGATTCGACCACGAGTCTCAACGCTGTTATTGTCGAGAGCAAGGGCCTTATCATAATGGCTCAGTGCCTGGTTGTTCATGTTGTTGGTGAGATATGTACTTCCGCACCGACGGTGCCAGTGCGCGCTTTCTGGGATCTTCGCCCACTCTGCAGCTTTGACGATTCGCTTGTCGACGGGGATCTCGGTCCAGTGGTTGTTGCAGTCGGACCACGAGTAGCCTTCCTGCATGAATGCGATAGACTGGACGATCTTGAAACAGAAGAGCGTCGGGACGTATTTCTTGAAATCTTCGGAGAGCCATGCCCTAGCGTAGAGGTCTCCGATGGGCTTGAAGATACCTGGTGATTCCTTGACGCCCTTGCTAGCCCATTCTCTTGCCTCCGGAGTTAGGGATGAGAGGACATCGGGGTCGCCCATCCACCTCTTGAGACCCTTCATGTTGGCATCTGTAAGGACATCAAGACCCTCATCGTTCTTCTCATACATGAGTGTCCAGTCGAGAATGATGTTATCGTCGGTGAGCATCTTGTACACATACTGTCCTAGCTCTTTCTTCTCTGGCCCAGGTACCGTCGCTGGATCAAGGACAGCCAGATGTTCTTGCCAGTACCAAGCTGCGTATTGCTTGATTGACTCGCGGCCACTGGGACCGAGCCGATGTTTCTCGAAAGCGGCTTTGTGGGTGAAGATGGAGAGACAAGTCTTGAGAATATGAATTCGCGACATGAGAGGATCAAATCCAATTCCAGAACCAAGTTTGGCAGAGTTCTCAGTGCTGAAGAAACCCTTGATAGAAGAGTGGAAGAAGGTAATCCATGTGTTTGTCTTGCTTGACCGAAAGTCCATGTCACTCATTGGGTCGAAGAGGTCAGAATTGGCCGCAGGACTTACTCCGCGACCAGGACTTCCGCGCACAGGGCTCAGCGCCTGAGTTGGGCTGGCACGACGCAGAGGAGACAGGTTGCGAGCAAGATCAGGTGTACCTGTTTGTCGACCAAAGATAGTTGGACTCTTTGGACTTCCACTTCTTCCGGACCCTGGACGACTTGCTGAACTTGATCGTCTTCCTGAACCGAGATCGCCATTCTTGATGCGCTGTTGCTTCTCGTGCTCGCGGATGAGATCATCAGTGGTCAATCCGTCTTCACGCTCGAGTTCAAAGAAGCATGCATATTGGCCACGCAGAGTCTCTTCAAGATGGAAAGGTGGATCGCCGAATTTCATGATGAGCACTGCCTCCAGTTGCTCCAGAGACAAGACTTCTTCTGCACACGATGCCCACTGTAGCATCTCGTTCAGGTCCTTCGTCTGGTCTTCATACAGGGTCTCGGAAAGGTTCTTGAGCGTTTGAGCAATAATGCCGTTGATCTCTTTCGGGTAAGACTTAAGACTTGTGAGAATGCTCTGTGGATGCCGCTTGCGGCTGATGTCCTCGAGCATAAATTTGGCGAGGATAAATAGACCGTCGGCTTGCTTGATCATAGCATCGATGATCTTTTGTCGGAAGTCGGGAGGTGTACGGGTGAGGTTGCGGAGATGCCAGACGCTGTCTTCGATGTACATCTTTACATCATCCGCGTTGCGATCGGGCGTGACGTGAAGAGTAGTGATTACTTGACTGCCGCGATTATCTGGATCAAGCGAATATGTAACCACTTCAGTCAAATATGTCCTTCCGATAAGCGCTACCTGCAGCTTGATATGCTTTGGTCTTCGCACAGACTCATCATTTGAACCAAGCTGCTCGAGAAGTTCTTCAACCTCTGCAGAGTCCGCCTCGTCAACGCCATCGAGGAAGATGTAGACGGTCTTTGGTTGAGTATCCTCCTGGAACGGTTGGACGAAAAGCTTGCGGTAGGCACTGGGGATGGTACGGATCTCATCGATGCTGCGAAGGTTCTTGAGAAGTTGTTTTGCGTAGAATGGGTCACTCTCGCTTAGTTGGTAGGCGACATCTCTGAGGGCTTGCAGGACTGATCGTGTTTCGGGGTTGTTGTCACGGAAGTAGAAGTAGGCCAGGCGGGGGATTCTCTCTGTGCCCCAGGAGATAAGTCGAGTTGTTAGATATGACTTGCCGGTTCCTATGTCGTTGTTAGTGGATGTTTGGAGGCCCATAAATGATGTGACTGACCTGATGCGCCCGTAATCCAGAGGAAATTGGTCTTCATATCGAGCCACGCCTTGAAACCCTCATCTGTGAGAATCCAATCTCCTGTAGACTCGGCCCTTGACTTATTGAACATGTTGAAGAAGTCCTCTGGAAACGGCGAAGGATCCAGAATCTCCTTAAGCTTATCCTGATGCGCTGCGATAGTTCGTTCACGGCCCTCGGTCCGTATTTGCATCATGGTCTGGTTCATCTCTTCTAGCTTGCTCTGCATGTTCTCGGTAGTGACATTGAGCTTACTAACACCGCCATACGTATCAGCGAGAACCTGTCTCTCCTCGCCAATGTTGAGTGCCTTTAGCTTGTCAAGCGATTCCTGCACGGGCGTGCCTTTGCCGAAGACACTCCTGAAATACGCCTTGAAGCGGCCGCGGCGAATCTCCTTGGCAGCCAAGATAAAGACTTCAAACAGAGTCGCTAGAATAGTAACTACTTTGTTTCGCAGGGCACTGCCCATTTTATACTGTATGTAGACATCCAGTCGTGATGTAAAGTCCTAGATGTCGGTTAGCAAATCATCAAGCGGGGTTGCTGGATATCACTCACTTTGAGAAGCTCAAACAATTCAATAATTGTATCGTACGCCGAAGAAACATCGCGAGCAGCATTGATGAGATATGCCACAGCGCCAAAAATACCTTCAGCCGGCGCAAACGAATCCGCGGCGGCACCGCTCACGATCTCGCCGATAACCTCAACGGGAGTGAGGCACGCAGCGAGGGCGCTAAAGATAGACTGTCGCTTCTCGCGAAACTTGTTAAATTGTTCATTCTGCTTGTCAATCTGGCCAAGAAGGCCTTTGACACTGCTTATGGGCGGGTTGAGAAAGTCGACGAGCTTGTTCTTGGAGGAGTCTGAGTAGAGCTTGCTGGCGTCGTCTAGGATCTGGGCGAACTGAGCTTCAGCCCCTTCGTTGTCTTTGCGGACCGCCATGAAGCCTCGACGGTCCTGCAGACTAGTCAAATCGATATTCAATTAAAATAATGACAGTAATTGAGGAGATGTCGAGCGTTAAATAAAAACGGCCGGTGTTTCAGAAATCAGGCTCAGATGGACGCTGCTGTAGCCTTCACGCTATGACTCCTAACGTTAGCGGGGTGTCCAGGCCAGATGATCAAGTGAGGCATCAAAAGAAAAGCAAAAAGAGGACCAAGACCCAGAGAAAACCCCTGTGGAAACGCTCGGGAAAAAGAGAAATGGTCGTACTCGGTAGAGACTAAAGGGAATAAGTTGGGGACTGCTGCTTACGGTGCATATTATACCATGCCTCTGTTGGTAAGGCTGAGGCGGTGTTAGGACGATCTTTGCTGTGTTGCAGCAACTTTTACGGAACTCGGCTTGGTAGATGGGATTTTACAAGCACGGAGTTCCGTGCAACAATGTCTTCGTATATATAAATTAATGGTAATAAATTCAGCCTCAGAGGCGTCGTTAGTGCTCGCCATCTTGCGGGAGGCGTTGAGTCTGAGACAACGTCGGGTTTCGTGCATCCTGTTGATCTCCACTGTCCACACACACCTTGTGGCTCATTTGGAACGTGACTAACGGTCGTGACTATTTTTGTTGTCTGCCTGAGTAATGGATTTTGTACATCTTTAATTAGGCAGCTATTAATTGTACGTAATTAACTGTCCGTGTCCCAAGTTTCGATGTTAGCTTATACTTTTTGTTTTCTGTTAATACACTTACAACCATGATTCTTCCAAGCTTGGATGGTCTCCCAAAGTGGACTTATTATTCCCACTGACGGCCCGGGCCGTAGCGACCAGCCACAAGTTGAACACAGCACCAATATCCGATGCGTTTCACCTGTTACCCTCAACCGACAAGACACTGACTGCAGCCTCATAGCCAAAAATTATTAGCTTCATATTTACGACTCTCTATATCAATTTGGTATCCTTCTTCTCGCTCTCCGACCAACCGTGTAGCCGACCGGATTGTGAAAGGGTTCACGACCGTGAAGGACAAAGGCGTTTTCACGCAATAAGAAACACAATAATATCAGTCAGTGACTATTGATTGCATGTCGCCGATTATAACAAGGTTAAAGAGAGATTACATAAATTAACCAGTAGCGGCAGCATCCCCAAGAACTTGCGCGTCACATTTGATTCAGAGACCTTGCTGCTGTGAGGCCATAAGTGTCCAGTTTCAACTTAGTAGATGTAACAATTTCTCCATCTCTTTAGACCTCCCTAGCTAATATGTGAACCTAATTCCAAGTATTGACCCAAGTTTGCTGTGCTCAATATCAAATGCTAGCCAAAACAGAGCTTACAAGACTCTTAGGAGTTTCTTTCTTAAGCTCAAGCAATCCAGAATCAGACTCCTCCCATGAAGGCGCAACGAGACAGCGAGCCTTTCCTTCTTCATATAACTGAGCCACAGCCAGGTAAAGAGGCCAACCACCTGTACCCTCCTTGAGTTTCTTTCGCCCCTCATCTATCAATTCTTTTGTCGTGGATTCCTTAACTTCCCACTGACTTTCTGTGGCCTTCTGAAAAGCTTCAAGAAGATCGTTCTGGCATGTCTTGATGGACAAGACTTTGACGTGACGGTTTGATGTTTCTTCGGGGTGCTGGAGGATTCCAACCACTGATTGCCCGATACCTTGTAGAGTAGTACCGGTGAAGTACTCACTGCCCCCATCGTAGATAATAGCTGAGCGATTCTTGATATCGAAGCCCATGAGAGTAAAGCGCTTCATTGCCCAGTCAATAGGATTACCGCTTGCGATGCCAGTCCAAGTGAAAGCTGGATCGGCATTGGCATGTTCCTTTGCGCGGTCAATAGCAACAGTGCGTTGGGCGCGAACAGGCTCGAATTCGGGGTAGCTCGTGAAGTCAGGGCCCCAGCCAAAGTCATCAACGATAAAGCGCTTTACTCCAGCGGCTCTGGCGGCATCGATCATAGTGACTTGGTACTTGATGCCCGCAGGGCCCACAACGCATACAACAGCATCTTGACCCGAAAGGACCTTAGTCAGAGCATCGAGGGTATACTCCGTTCTTATAACAGGAATACCGTCTGGGAATGTGGATGTAGATTCATTACGGGTGATGATGGTGGTGTCGAAGCCAGCTTGGGTGAGAGCGGCTGTGATAGGAGCACCAAAATTCCCGGATGCCTGGATGGGTTAGTAAGTGGAATAACGATATGCATGGAACGACTCACACCAAAGACGGCGATTTTGTTCAATTGATTGGAAGACATGGTGGAGAATGTAGTGAGATTGATGTGTGTAAGTGAATGTTTCTATGGTAAAGAATGTCTCGATTTAGTCGACTTTATGCACTGGCGCGCCCCACCAGGCGGAATTCCGCCCAGCTGACCTAAGGGTTGGCTGACAGTCTACTACCTGCAGTGAGATATACATAAAGCCATAGTTACTAAACACCAATCATGGTATATCAGAGTCCTAAACTTAATCCAAGGGCTTCCTTGCATAGATTGAATAACTAAAGATACTCAAATTAGACAGCTTGTTAGACCACCAAACCAAGAGAAACTTACATCGGCCAGTAGGCATGAGTGTTCTTATCACTCATAGCCTTCCTCTGATCAACCAAGAACAAACTGACTTCCTCTGGCGTCCAGTTATGAGCACGAGTTAGCGGAGCCATAGTAAACGCCTCAAGTCCAATAGAGAAGTTGGCATGGCACCAACTTCCCAGCAACTTTGCCTTTTTGTCCTTTGGCCATGGATTGATAGGCCACTTGAACATCTCGACAACAACATCTACAAATCCAATCCTGGCCATGATGTCTGCAAGGGCTGGGATGTCCTGATAGGGCCGGCCGAATTTGATGGATGCTTCCATCAGAAGAGCGAGGGATTTGAGCATTATGTTGTCCGGGCTAAGTGTGCCGTCGTCGGATCTAATACTCAGATCGCATTCTTGGAGCTCGATGTAGCCGCCGGGTGCAAGGTTGCTGAGAAGATATGTTAGATAGCAATGACGTGGCTGAGGGAGTACGCATACTTGAAGCACTTGGTGAGGTAATCTGTCCAATTTGCGATGGAAGATGTCATGAAGCGGCTGTGAATGTAGTCAAAGGGCTGATTATACGTCCAATCGTCTTCGATATCGTCAATTACGAAGGAAAGATTCGGAGGTACACTGTATCCGTTAGCCTCGGAAACTCACGTATCGATCACCTAAGGGCTATGAATGTCATACAAGCCTGGCTGAATGGGTGAGAGATCAACCCCGATGACCTAGAATACACATGTTAGTCCCGCATAGATTCGGCTGGAGACGCCAACTCACCTGGGCTTCTGGGTGCTCATCAGCATAATCTATAGCCCAGATTCCAGTGCCTGTACCAACGTCCAGCACATGCTTGACCTTGGCCCCTGGCTCATTTGGCGGAGCGAGACCGAGCTTATCGTTCAAAGTGAGAAGGAAGAGGTTATGCTGTAGGTCTATGTGGAAGTTAGCTGATATAAATTCCCAGGTTAATCCTTCGTGAACTACCTAGTCTTTCATTCTCGGCCTCATCGTTGGGCAAAACGTATTCTTGAGCAGGTCAGCGTTATGTACCCATGAATTGGTAGAGTTTATTGATAAATTCACTTCCGTCTTTGTACGCATGATAAGTTCTGCCATTCTCCCTGCGGTAGTGCAGGATAGAACTGGATACACTTGCGGTGGATAATTGAATATCCTAAAATCGTGAGTTTCGACACATTCATCACAACAAAAGGTATAGTTGCATACATCCCCAAGAGAAGAGTCTGTATCATCGGCCTAGTTATAATCAATGTTTAGAATAGCCTTGGCCCAGTCGAACTGAGTAGTACTTGCCGCATTGTCAGGCACAATGACAGCCGGATCGGTTTGGAGAGCTTGGGACATTTTGCGAAGAATTTGGAGATGGAATTTGTTGGACGGTGGGTTGAGCAGAGTCATATCAGGTTCTTTGACCACTTTATATGTTGGTCGTCCCCTGTCTTCGGCAAACTGCATGTTACTTGACTTCCTAACACGGATTTACCCGCCGTATTCTCGACTCATGGGTGAAGTAACTGGTAGTCTCTGAGCCAATAGCTATGGGGAGAAATTTGGAGTTTCTATCAGAAGTCATATCAGGTTTCTCTCCATTTGACATGTCAGGCTACGCCGCGTGTTGTTGGTAGGCACGAGTGTGAGGTGGTCCGCATAAGGTAACTGCGTCTAACAGAAAGTGCTCTGCTCCTTCCGAAGGACAACATTGCATTCCTGTTACATAATGTGGAATTGGCCATGCTAATTGAGGTTGGCCGTTAAACTCAATTTTAGCCTTGATCACACTTCAAACCTTATGGCTGGCTGACTTTCTAAAATGATAATGAAGAGCACACTTAGCAACATGGCGTTTTGGGCCATTGCGTTTTCTCTTCTCATTCATTGGAGAAACAACACCGTTTACCATGATAGTGGAAAGGATCTAACGTAACCACTCTCCAGCAAAACTGATACCGATCGATACGGACGCGGAGGACAAAAGCCAGGCCAAAAATAACGACTCGCAAAAGATGAAGGCCTTGGAGGCCGTAGCAATGCGTAATCTGGGAATCGAACCCAGGGCTCCCCGATGTTACACGATGGCAACGGAGAATTTTACCACTAAACCAATTACGCTTGTGGTTGTTATTGAAGTATCGTTGCCGTAAGATCAATTAAGAGGGCTGTTAATGGGATGAAGTTGACATGCGGCTGGCTCGTCTGCATAGAGGGGAGTTTGAGTCATGATATACATAGTATCTCCAACTTACATCTAGAAATATTATCGAAGATATTGTGACATAAAACAAGACGCTCGATTGCAATAGGTAATAGCAGTAGAGCCCTGTGTTTTGATGCCCAGTAAAGTCATTTAGTAAGTATTATTAATACATAAAGAATACGCTCTTCTCATTCTACAGATGCAAGACGTTAGGTGTATTATGTATATGCTCTGTTGAGCTTCGTATAAGACGAACTCTGATGATGGTAGTTCGTGGGGGTTGAGGAGACTTCCCCACTGCGCTAAGTCGTAAGTTTGGGGGTAATTGGCAAGCTCTGATTCATGGAAGAATAATTTGAAGGACGGGGATAACCCGGTCTTTAACGTGGCATGTCCTACTGCGTATTTAGAACTGACTAAAAGCCATCAAGTCACTGAGAAATATGTCTTTCCGTCGAGATTCTTCTACATGATCAATACTACCGTTCCATGATGACGACCAGCGACACTACTTCTGTCTTTCAGAACCCCATAATCAAGGGTTTTAATCCAGATCCTACTATTTGTGTAGTTCCCGCCACTGACTCAACCCCAACGACCTTCTTCCTTAGCACATCCACATTCGAGTTCTTTCCCGGATGCGCCATTTACACATCTACAAATTTGATTGACTGGAAGCTCATCGGCCATGCACTTACTCGTCGAAGTCAAATTGATTTGCGTACTGTGGAGCCAGGTGCGGGGAGTTGGGCGAGTACTTTGAGATACCGACCTGAGGAGAAGAGGTGGTATTTGACCAATGGCCTCTTTCATCGCTATCGACCTACTGTTGATGTGAGTTGACTTCCCTCAGATGAGAATTCATAAGGCTGATGTGACAGTTTAGGAACGTATATTCCCCCGAGGCTTCTATGTCTGGACTGACAACATCTGGGACGATCGTGCATGGTCTGACCCAGTTTACTTTGACAATCCCGGCTTCGACCAAGATGTAAGTAATAAACGCTTTAAGGAGATTTCTACTCACAAATTTAGCTATTCTGGGATGACGATGGAAAGGTCTACCTCTCAACGACCATGCGCATCGCCTGGCGAGACCCTGACTCCAAAAAGAAGGACTTTGCAATTCATATCTCAGAGATAGACATTGTAACTGGCAAAACCCTTACCATCCCCAAAGTCATCCGCGAGTCTCATCATGGTATTGCAGAAGGATCTCACATTTTCAAGCGTGGAGATTGGTATTATCTCCTGACTGCAGAAGGAGGCACGGAAGCCGGCCACCAAGAGTGGGTATTTCGAAGCAAGCAAGGCCCTTTTGGTCCATGGGAGGGCCAGGGCAAACCTCTTTGGTATAATGGACCAGATGAAGAGGTTCAGAGGACAGGGCATGTTGATGTTTTTCAAGATGGGAATGGTGATTGGTGGTCTGTTCTGCTAGGCGTGCGGCCGGTGAAGCACCAAGAGGGGTTCTTGGAGCCGCAGCTAGGTGCGTTTAGTCCTTTGTCCGATGTGGCAGTGTGCTGACTCTATTAGGCCGAGAGACTTTCTTGGTAAAGGTCGAATGGAACGACGATTGGCCTATCTTCAACGATGGCAAGAACGTTACGCTGGAAACTGCTGGCAGAGACCTCGTCAAGTCGGTATCAAAACCAGGTCTGCTCATATGGAAGGCTGATCTGTCGAAAGACACTCTTGAGCTGGGATGGTATCAGAAAAGTATTTTCATCCCATATATGGACTACACCCCTCTAACATGCAATAGATACTCCCATCAAGCAGTCCTACAGTCTGACAGAACGACCTGGTGTGCTAAGACTCTACGGCAACTGTTATGATCTGATAAGTCCTGAGTGTCCAGCAATGCTTCTCAGGAAACAAACGTCGTATAACCAGATCTTTCGTGCCAAGATGGAATTCAAGCCCACAGTTCGTGGTTACGAAGCTGGAGTCGTGCTTTGGTGGAGCCAGTACTCTTATGCCTCCCTGGGAGTAGTGGCTTCACAATGTGATGGTGGCAAACTGGAGTCAAAGATCAGTTATAAGGGCGCAACTGGCAGGGCCGGAGAGTTCACTGTAAGTCCAATAACCACTGCTGTTTGACCAAAGCTGACACCACCACCAGACCTTCACTGTAGACTTCAGCAGTCTAGACAGTGTCGAGTTCACCATCCGCATTTATCCAACCAAATACGAGCTTTCACTGACCGCCGGGGAGAAAGCATCAGAGGTATATACAGTAGAGGCCAATGCTCTCACCGTTATGCCGCCTGTAGGAGGATGTTTCACTGGCGTCATGTTCGGGATCTATTCGTTTGGGAGAAATCAGCCAGTGTTAGAGCCGGCAGACTTTCTGGAGATTAGCACCGAGGAGCTTAGGTAGATAACATTGGCCACCGTAAAAGCCAGTGCCCAAAATAGGAGTTGGCAGTGTCATGTTAGTTCTTTTCAAAACCGTGCGATTTCTCACAACAACACATATCGGAGCTAGACGAATAAAGGATATGGAAGGGAAATGAATCATAAAAAATATAGGAACCAATATTGACAAAAAGAATTCAATGGCATGTTTGAAACATGTGGCTGGATCTCTCCCGCCGGGAATTGAACCCGGGTCTCAAGCGTGACAAGCTTGCATACTGACCACTATACTACGGAAGATATCAGGTGTAAACACCTGAGTAGCTGGTCATTGGTTGAGAATCAGTGAGGAGCTTACAGTATATATTCCCTAGATCAAAAGTCCTTGAGAAAACTGCTAAGCCGATAGGAGAAGAGACGTAATTGACAGAAGTAAGTTGAATTACGCAGGTGCTTTACCTTGTGTTAAAACTAAAAGGATATTTTCCCCATCACATGTCCACGCCTACAGTCGCTCAGTCGCTAAGCCTCGCCCCAAATCTCCTCTGCAATCTCCCTCACCAATGCAAGCTTCTTCTTCTCCTCCTCGAGGTTAAGAGGGTAACCACTCTCATGGGTACTAAATCCGCACTGAGGACTAACCGCAATCCTCTGTAGGGCCTCCTTCTGGCTTTCGCCAGTTCCCTTGGCCACCCAGTCCGCAGCACTTAGGACGCGCTTCTTCATCTCCTCCTTATCCTCAAGCTGAGGCAGCTTAGTGCTGATAACACCAACAACGACGTTTTTGTCCTTGGGGAGGAACTGCAGCGGCTCGAAGCCGCCGGAGCGCTCGGTGTCGTATTCCAGGTAGAATGTGTTCACGTTGAGGTCCTTGAAGAGCTTCTCAGCGATGATGTCGTACTTGCCCTCGGCGAAGTGGCGGCCGCCGATGAAGTTGCCGCGGCAGAGGTGGATGCCAGTGTGCATGTCTGAGGGGATCTTGGAGAGACTGTCGTTGTAGAGCTTGATGTAAGCGTCTAGAAGATCATCGACGGTGCCGATGTTGTCAGAGTCAGCAGCCCATCCATCACGGAACTTCTGACTACAGAAATCTGTATACTTGTCAGTATTATCCAACCATTGAATACGGTTAACTTACAGGCCATGCCGGGATCATCGAACTGAACATTTCGGAGACCAGCCTTGTAAAGCATGTCGAGCTCATCCTGATAAATTTTTGCGACGTCCTGGAAATACTCCTCGTCGTTCTTATAAGCCTCAGGAGCATATGCCTTACCCTGCTTGTAGCGCATATGGAACCAAGCAGGTGTGATCATAGTAAGCTTAATATGGTCCCAGTTCTCCTTGGGCACATACTTCTGTACGAGCTTCAACTCATGGAGGTTCGAAACAGACTTCTGGGGGTTGTGAGACAGCTTGTTTCCGGCGATAACAGAATCACCAGGCATGACCTGGCGATCCTTCTCAATCAAGCTGACGACGTCAGGGTGGTAAAGACGGAAGAGAGCAGCCTCAGCGTTGGAGAGCTGGGTGGTTCCGTCGAACTCATCCCACATAAGACCCCAAAAACGAGTACGGGTGAATTCTCCGCTGGTAACGGCCTTGAAACCTAGATCCTGCTGCATCTTGACGACCTCGCTAATGGCGTCGTTCTCCACAGTATCGAGACCTGCATTCTCGGGGCTGAGACCCTTTCCCGGATCTGCTCTCTGACGTCAAGGAGTGCTTGGGGTCGGAGCAGAGAGCCCATGTGCTCAGCACGGAAAGGCTTGAGAGTAGGAGCCATATTGATGAACTTGTCTAGATATTTCGTATGAAGCTTATGTTTACAGAAGTGAATATTATTTCACCAAAAGAAATCCTCCTTTAAATGATGACCAGAGGCAATGTAATCTTGAGAGGAGGGGCGTGCGGGGCTGTCATCGTGGGGCGGGGTTCAGAAAGGGCTATGAGGCCGAGAACTAAAGTGATTGTTAAACCGCTTCCATCTGCCGTTTTCCGTATTCCCGGTTTGTGGTTCTGGAGGTGGTATTCATGGGAGGGGTCAGTTACCGGAAAGGAAAGGACCCGGGGAAGTTGAGGAGACAGTAAGATTCATAATGCACTGTGTTGCAATTGGGCAAATTATCTTGTTGTCTGTCGAGGGGAGGTTTGCTTTGCTGTGGCAAAGACTGAAGATGGAGGAGATTGATGATTGCACTAGGGGATTGCGAGAGTCTGGGACGACCACAATGTTTATACTCACAAATCTGAGAACCTTGAGGTCCTGACTAAGGCGATGATATTATTTCATAGAAATATTTCTTTGCGTAAGCACTATACTAAAAATTCTCATTGATACTCTGTAGATATGGTATATGCCGCTTTGGGACTAGTCTCATGTGCTGTTAAAGTTGACATGTGGAAGCCCACTTCGCGAAACGTTTCATGCATATAAATCCGGGGATGCCCAATGATAAATTGTTTCTTTACCATGGATGAAAAAAAGGCAACATTTACAGTTTGCAAGGGGCCCTGCCAATTCATTTGCTGATCCGGTCACTGACAGTTGGTGGAGCACAACGTACCCGGCGTTTTACATCATTAGTACTTGATAGGACATATTTCTCCCTGCTCGCAGGCTATTCCCTCAACTGTAGCTTTTTACAGGAAAGCAATGCAAGTATACATCAACTTTTACTCTATGTAAAAGGAAAAGCGATTCGTTTTCACAGCTTTTCCTGTACAGCACCGAGTAACAGCCTAGGCATACAAATCTTACACCCTAATCAATGTACTCAACATGTGATTATATCTTCACTGTGAGAGATAGGATAAGTGCATATCGCCTGGATCTAAAACTGACATTTACAATAGACAATAAAACCATCTTAATATTGATTTAACTAATAAACCTTGTTCCTAGGAGTCGAACAATAGTAGTAAAGTCACGTAAAAGCCTCGTATCTACAGAGTAATCGGAAATACAAGAATAAATCCTTTACTTCATCTTCCCAGGTAGTTAAACACTCGTTTACCTTTACCTTATTTTATATGGGATAATGAAACGTCATAATGGTTCTATTCATAATTCTAATATCAAAATTTTATGATATGAGGATCAGTAAAGCCAGAAAGAAAATTCCCCTGTTGTAGCGCACGCATTGATTTAGACCGGTCAAATGGTGTTAAAACTACTTACTCGTACCTATCCAAAGAGACATGAGTAAAAAGAAGGAACAAATCACGGGATTGAAGTAAAAGATTGAGTGTAGTATAAAGATCTAACCTTGACAAAGGAAGTGCTGGTGTTGTCGACGCTATTCAATTGTCCGGATCGCTATCTGCTCGCATGAGTTCTCTCTGAGAAAACTTACACTTCCAAGCCTTGCTGCACTTTATTTTGGTGTCTTTTGTTTCGTTTGAAAGTTGCTCTTAGAAGGCGAATGTGCTTGAAGACGCAAGACTGAAGGTTTGATCATCCAACGTCATGTTCAATACAAGCGCCAAACACCTTCGTTCCATCGTATCCAGAAGATCTACCTTTAGCCAAAATTTCAATAACATCTTGCTATTTATTCTGTGGATACATTTTCATATCTCTTACGATATTAGCGACTATTAACATCAACTTCAAAGCGGCAATAAAAGCATCTACGGCGAAAATAGCCAAACGGCGTCTCGATACTAAAATCAAACCGCCACGTATACAGCCCATTATTTCCAGGGAAAAGCGAAGAATCGCTGGAAAGTGTGTTGTATATGCACCGTTTTGACGAGGTGGTATATATTCTCAGCAACTTTGCTTGAACACACCAGGTGATTATTGAATCAGTAGAAGAGACGTTAGAGGTTATGCTTTACGGTCTTTCCGATAAGACGCAAGGTTTCTTTCTACAATGTCATCCAACTGGTTGAATTTGATGATACAGTGGGAGAAGAAACGAGTGGCAGAAGGTGGCTGGGATTAAAGTCTGAAGTGTCAGTACCGTCATAGCACCAAGAATTAAGCATAAAGCCAAGCTAAGAATAAAAATACTGCTTTCAAAAGATCGTTATAGGCAATGGCATAGTTTTTATGTAGTGAATTAACAACTCATGAAAATATCCACATATTTCCCTACCTTTTCGCCCAGTTGTCGTATGAAGTCCATCGGTGCAAGAAGTGCTCAGTTCAGCCAGTCAGCGTATAAAGATGTGGTTCAAAGGTGTGATGATGCGTGGGGGTCTGATCCTCCTCAAGCAAGCCCAGGTGCAGCAGCTGAAGATAGGGTTACGTCAATCACACAACGAACCTATTATAACAGAACCAGTGTAATATTGATCTGGCAGCCTGGTATCTCGTGATCGGTACTTTCTCATGCGGAAGGCCACAAAAGATAATCTCGTGTAACTTGTTCCTTTTGTGGCTTTAATTATTCGGGGAGTCCGGTGAGGGCCGGATGCTTTAGCGTAACGGATCGACAGATCGACAGATTGACGGTTTTTACTCAAGACGATCAAAACGCTTCTGCCCCTGGAGAGAACTGTTGAATACACATAAATACTATCACATCTTAACAAGGCAAATAGCGGTACAAACACAAGAAAATGCCATTTGAGGAACAGCTGAGAAGACAACTTACGATGCCCCCCATTCTCGCCGATGTCCATGACACCAACAAGTGACGCCATAGGCGTGATCACCACCTGCATCCCTGTACAAGTGCCCCAATCACCTGGCTACAAGAGCCTTCCTTAGTGGATTGCGCGATCAAACCCCGCGACATCGTAACCTACCGCGGCACCGCGGGGAGCCTTTGTTTCTCAATTTATGTTCCTTGTCCTTATTTATCCTGTCACAAATAAAAAGCAAGGGAATAAGCAAGCCACTGACGATCCTTTTCAAGCCCTGTGCGGAAGTACATATAACCCAGATGCAGCACCCTTCAGGCTCGGAGGCTGCTCGTCTTCTGGATTCTTCTTACACTCCTGGCTCATACACCATGGCCTCACCGGATAAAGAGACCGAAGAGCGAAAGGCCTACGGGGCTATCAACAACGATGGCCGAAGGAGTAGTCTTGTCGACGCCGCGGAGGATGAGGCGATTATTCCCAAGGGCGCGCTTGATCCTGTGTATGAAGCGAAGGCTCGTATTCTTAACCGTGCTGTGAGTGCAGCCTCTCCAGCCAAGGGGTTTTGATCGTGGTAAAAATTGACACCGTCAGATCCAAGATCTCGGCATGGGACGTTATCAGTGGGAGCTCTTCATCGTTATAGGGGTAAGACTCCATTCTTCCTATTTTTGAGTTTCTTCTGCTAACGATGGGAAAGTTTGGTTGGGCCTCGGACAACCTTTGGCCAATCGTTACATCGCTTATCCTACCATCTGTCGCTAACGAGTTCAACGTCACCCATGCGCCATATCTCACTCTGGCGCAGAATATTGGTCTTTTAGGTATAAGTCACAACTTAAATCCAGCTAAACTTCAACGCTGACTTCAGTTCAGGCGGAGCTATTTGGTGGGGGTTTGGGTGTGATGTTTGTGAGTACACCGTCGCAGTGTCAAATCATCTGCTTATTTTCTTCCAGTCGGTCGCAAATGGGCGTTCAACTTGACGTTGGGAATCACTGCTGTCTTTGGCCTAATCTCAGCCAGCGCCCCTAATTTTGCTGCAATTGGCATTTTCGATGCGCTGTGGTCTTTTGGCGTAGGAGGAAACCTCCCAGTTGACTCGGCCATTTTCCTCGAATTTCTACCTGGGTCGCATCAATATCTCCTCACGATTCTCTCCATCGACTGGGCCATTGCGCAGGTAATCGGCACGTTGATAGCATGGCCCCTTCTTGGAAACCTTACGTGTCAGCAAGATACAGTATGCCGACGGAAAGACAACATGGGGTGGCGATATTTCACCCTTACAGTAGGTGGACTTACACTTCTGATGTTTCTCGCGCGATTTATTCTCTTCAAGATTTACGAGTCACCAAAATATCTTATGAGTAAGGGTCGTGATGAAGAGGCTGTGCAGGTTGTACACACGGTTGCCAAGAAAAACGGAAAGACGTCAAATTTGACACTCGAGGACCTCAAGGCTTGTGAGCCGGAGGGATATGTCGCCCAGACGGATGCAAGCGCGGCACTGAAACGATATCTGGAGAAGGTAGATTTGTCCCATATAAAGGCGCTTTTCGTTACAAGGAAACTTGGCCTCAGCACTGGATTGATCATGGCTGTTTGGGCTCTTATCGGTCTGGGATATCCGCTCTACAACGCCTTTATCCCGTTCATCCAGGCAACAAAAGGTGCTGATTTTGGCGATGGCAGCACCTATCTCACCTACAGGAACAGTCTTATCATCGCGGTTCTTGGTGTTCCAGGTGCGCTCTTGGGAGGCTGGCTTGTCGAGTTGCCACGTTTGGGACGAAAGGGGACTCTATCCGCTAGTACAGTTCTCACAGGCGTGTTCCTCTACTGCTCGACTACAGCGACGACCAGCGATGCGTTACTCGGCTGGCAATGCGCCTTCAACTTCTTCAGCAACATCATGTACGCTGTTCTTTACTCTTTTACGCCAGAGTTGTTCCCTACGCCTCATCGTGGAACTGGCAATGCTTTGTGCGCTTCTTGCAACAGAATCTTTGGCATTATGGCGGTAAGTCTAGCCTTTTACTCAAGAATGAGAACCTGTCTGACCTTTATAGCCTATTATCGCCATTTTCGCGAATCTGGAAACGTCTGCTCCAGTTTATACAAGTGGTGCATTATTCATTGCCGCTGGACTTTTGGTTTTGGCTATGCCGTTTGAGTCCAGAGGCAAGGCTGCGCTTTGAAGTTGATATTGTGATACCCGCATGGATATGGATGATCCTATGATTGAAATCTATTTTCATTTACAAATCTTGAATCGTCAAAGAAGTGATTGAATAGCTGCCGGTCATCTATCTAATCAAATATACTTCGACTCGACTTGGTCGACAATCTACTTTTAAGCTTTCTTCTCATCCCTCTCCTTCACAAGATCAGTTTCAAAAGATAATCCAGTCTCCTTCCGTAGTATTCCGTACATAGAAGACGAATCCAGCGGTCGTTCCTCAGCGTCCGAGAACTGTTTGGCATCTTTCAGATGCTTAATAGCAATTTCAGCAACCTCTAGCCTCGAGCCAGATTGCTCTGCAAGAGCAATTCCATGACCAACATCTTTGATTGCCAAGTTTAGATCTGACCACGGCCTGTCGCCCCTTGCTGGCATGTATGCTCCAGTTGTCAGCCGTTGAGACATAGAAAGTGCGAGGGGACCATATTGCTGATCGATTAAAGCTTCAAGGTTCTTACTCCCAAGACCGGATTTCTCGGCTAGGACGTTTGCTTCTGCTATAACTTCCATCATACCAGCCGTTATGAAGTTGCTAGCCAAGTGATTAGATATGCATGCCAAATCCAAGAGACGTACTCACCCTGCTGTCTTCATTTTGCTAGATAACCGCACATCTTCACCAACGCGGATAACTCCTCTCCCCATGACGCCTTCGATATATGGATTGATCTTCTCAACCGCATCATCAGGTCCGGCAACAATCCACAAAAGTCTTCCCTGCGCTGCAACTGGACTTGCTCCAAAGACAGGTGATGCAATAAACTGAGCACCTTGCTCATTGAGACGAGCTTGTGCTTTGGCTGATGAGTCTGGGTGAACCGTTGATGTATCCACGATGAGTTTCCCAGTGAGTTGGCTAGACGTATCTGCATCAATGATGGCGTCAAGGGTCGATTCAAGGGCTGAGTCGTCGCTTAAAGAGAGGAAGATGATGTCAGACTTGGTGACAAGCTCCTTAGCTGTTGATGCGGGTTCAGCGCCAAGGCTTTTGAGAGGGTCGCCGCGGGTGATTGTGCGGTTGTAATAAATGAGATTCGAAGCATTTCTAGAGCTCAAATGCTTTTGGAGGTTGCTAGCCATGGGTAGGCCCATCGATCCCAGGCCTGTGGCATTTTGTTAGCACCGCAGGGAGGCCTAGGGTTGGAACGTACCTATCCAACCGATTTGAGGGGAAGCCATTTTGGAATCGAATGACTTATACTCTTCTGAAGATATACTTTGGTTGCTAGAAAACTTACTTCTACAGGCGTTGGTATTTATATGGGGAAAAGAAGTTGTGATGAGTCAATGTCACCCTTCGGTCCAAGACCCCGCAGTGTCGGAGATAACCCGAAATTTTTGTGCCTTCCTATCTCGGTCACTCATGGTGCGAAATAATGAAGAATTGGAATCTCTTGATTGAAATGACATACAGATAGAACACAGATAAACTTCTGAGAGACTATTTATACAGATTTATACTTATGCAACAGCTCTATGAAGGAGGTGAAATTGAATCCTCTAGTACACAGCTTTGCGTCTTCTTACTTCATGACAAGGTCTGTCCATTATCTTGCCACAACGAAGACATCTCTTTTTTAACCTTGTTATAATAAATAATGGCACCTTCTGATATTCACTCTACAATTTAATAAACCCGGCCGTGCCTTTTGCGCCGTGTTTTCAAAGATGTAACTCGGTCCAGAGGAGTTCTCGCAATTCCTCTCTCCTTCACGGCTCTCTTCCGCCAAACGAATTTTCTCTCCACTAAACAAGGTACTTTTAATCACAACAGTAGAGTAAAGTTTCACCGCTAACCTCAATATAATGTTGCCTTATCATTCTTGATATCAGTCCACCCCTCGGTGTTACTCTTCGGCAAATCCATAATGGTATCATCAGCCCCAAACCGATCCAAAGGATCCTTGCCCCAGAACTCGGTAAACTTCTCCGGTCGCCATCTCCAATACTTGACAAATCTTTCCTCCAAAATACCCTCCATACAATCTGAGATGAACTTGCCAATCGAAGTGATGTGCTTATATCCTGTGCCGCAATCACCTGAAGCCACGACAAGAGAGGGATGTCGAGGGTGGTAGGTAATGAGGAACATCCTGTCCTGTGTATCAGCACACCAGCAGATTCGCGCATGAACAAGTGGTCTATCTGCCAGTTGAGGCATGGTGTCCTTCAGGAATTCTATCATGCGGCGTTCAGACTCAAGGGGGATCTGATGCTTGGCAAAGGGAACAGAAACTGGGTATTTGGAACCAGGCTTGGTGACCCAGTTGCAGTATCCAGGGTGCTCATCGCACATCTTGAGCTGGTGGAGATCCTCATCAGGTTCCATGAAGAAACCTTTGTTGATGTTGAAAAGAACCGGAAGGTCCCTGTAGAGCTTGGTCTCCTCAGGAGTCATCTGAATGTGTCCTAAAGTCCAGGCTGTAGGACGAATCTGGTTCTCAAAGTCGAGGAACATTTCTGCTGATGCACCAGCAGAAAGAATGGTCCTGTCCGCTCTGTGCTCCGTTCCATCTGCAGTCTTGGCACCTCGAACGTCACCATCTTCAATTAGTAACCTCTCGACTTGTCCTTCTGGAGAGCCCGTGATGAATGTGACCCCGAGTCTTTTGCTCTCCTCAAACGCAGCAGTCAAAGCTTTTCGCGCATGGACCCAGCCGGAACCCTTCGACTTGAAGAAGCCTTCCCATCCAGTAAAATCACCTGTCAGGACACCAGGCGGCATAGTGTTTCTAAAGTCTTCTGCAGTATTGAGGGGGTGAATTCGTTTATTTTGTCACCGACTTCGTCATCTACCACCTGCTTGATAGACTCAGGCGTTGAGCCGGAGACGACGTAGCCTGTATCATGACAATATGGCATAAATACAGGGTCTTTTGTCCAGCCTTGTGCAGCGGCGTATCCAAGTGCCTGCCAGATCGCGTCTTCGTCATCGCCTTTACTGTCAGGTTCGTCTATTCTGTGTCAACAAGAGTCCACAGAACGTTTGGGGATATCTTACTCAGCCCCCCTGCAATCTTGTTCACATCATGTCCAGCTGAGATAGGTGAAGGAATATGGTTTACGTCGAGAACAGTGACGTTGGTATAACCTCGACGAGCGAGGTGGAGAGCCGTTGAGCATCCCCAGGTACCACCGCCCACGATGAGGATCTTGGACTGTTTATTAAGATCTGGAGCCATCATGTGAAATGGGGTCTGGCAGTGTAGTAACGCTAAAGAAGGATGAGAAGTAGGAAAGAATTAGCTCGAACGAAGAAAGATATAGGAAATGCCCAAACAATGTCGGCTTCGGCTGGACCTTCGTTAGACAGCATTGAAGGTCCAGCCGATGCAGACGTCCAGTATTCCATACTGTGATTGGCTCGCGAGTCCCCAGAATGCAACTATAGCGATGATCTAAGCCAAATACAGCGACAGCAACGCCATTCGCTATCATCAGGTGATTCACCACCAAGTGGATAAAATAATCGGTAATAACCACATCTAACGACCATCGCTCCAAAAACTCCCCGCTTTTTCTTTGATCTCACCTCAATTTGATGGACTACTGCATTTGACAGCAAGCCCTACCTACGTCTGACACGAGATCTCCCAGTGGTTTTCACCCAATCTCCTGCCTATCTGAGAGAAACCATGCCCCGGCGCCGCCCGCCCGGCCGGACCGGACCCATCCAGCGGCGGTCACGCTCCGGCTGCCAAACCTGTCGCTCCAGAAAGGTCAAGTGCGACGAGACCAGACCGACTTGTCGGAATTGTGCTTCTCGCGGGCTGGCTTGTAACACGCAGCTGCAGTTGAAGTGGGAGCAGGAATTCGTAGAGAAGGGCTTGTCGTTCGGCAGAGAGGGTGTTTGGTGTAAAGAGGCCGATGGGCACAGGCAGCGCAGACAGCCATTGGCACATGCACCCAGGCTGTTGGCTCATCCGACTGTTGAACCGCGGCATTTTATTAATACTTATTATAGCGACTTTGTTCGCGACCCGAATTATGAGACTAGTCTTGTGCGGGAGGCGATGGAGTTGAGAGAGGAAGCTGAGCCGGCTCTTGTTTGTCGATCATATTCACCACCGAGTCTAATACGTTCCATGTCATCGTTTCCTACTCTTAATAGTCCTGAGACAAGTCTCTTTGAATACTATCTCCTACGGCTCTGTCCTCTTACTACACCATCGTCGCAACTCTCGTCGCCTTTTGCAAGCATGATTGCTCCCCTGTTTGCCAACTACGGTCAAGATCTTCTTGTGCAGTCAGTCCTGGCATTTGCTGCTCGTCACAGAAGTATAACAGATCCATCGTGGTCTCGATCGGCGATGAGGATGAAAGGCAAGGCGCTTACTGGACTGTTGCGAAGGATTCGATCTCCCGATGTTACTGCAGACGTCATCTTGGACCCACAGGTCCCTGCAACGATGATGTTTCTATGTCTTTACGAGATACTTGACAACGGTGACTATCGCTGGGTATTTCACCTTCGAGCAAGTCAAGACTTTATGCGCAAACGGCGACAAATTGCGCTTCCGTCCAGTGGTAAATCCGGGTTAGAGAATCTCGCCGCCTTTGCAGAGCGGTATTTCGCATTCCAAGATGTCATAAGCAGAACAGCCTGCGGAAACTCTCCCATCTGGGGTCTGGAATATTGGCAACGACCAGATCACACTGAAGATATCGATCCGTGGATGGGATGCAGTCCGGCAATGGCATCTGTCATTTTCAAGATTACCGAACTTGCTCGGACACGGAATCGAGATAACCTCTCTCAGGTTGATTACGAGCTTCAAGTCGAGAAGTTGGATAGAGAATTGACCTTGGTTAGTTCCAACATCACCATTCTCGAAGCCAAAGACGAAAACGTCAGACGATCTGTCAATTTGAAAAAGATTTCAGTACAGCTCTACTTCCACTGCCTACTCCGAGATGCAGATCCATCTACAACCCAGGTCTCGTACCTCGTCATCGAAGTTCTACATTCCATCCACGGTCTTATACAGCAAGGCTGCGCCGCAGGCCTACTATTCCCGTTATTCGTTGCGGCGGTGGAGTTAGATCCCCTGAACGATGAGAGGATGTTCGAGCACATGGGACTAGGTACATATATAACAGGAAGACAATTGGTTCTAGAAACTCTAGATGCCATGGTGGGATCGTCATTAGCAAATATTGAGAGGACGAAAGCAGTCATCCTTAAGGTTTGGAGGATGAGAGACTTGCATACACAAAAGGAACCTCCCGTAGCGGGGTTAGGGGATGTGAATGATTGGAATACGTTTGTGAGTCCGTATACCCAGAATTTGAACTTGGCTTGAAATGGAATTGGGATGAATTAGTTTGTAAAGGAATTTGTAAAAAAGGGGGTGATCTGACGAAAATATTGCATTAATGAGTAATGATATATCTAATTTGGGATATATTAGTATTTCAAGATATCCTAAGCAACATTTGAATTTACAACTTGAAGTAGGGCCCTGTTCTGACAGAGTTTGGAACTATTCCTTCGTTCAGGTCTTGGTTACTTGGCATCTAGAACTATGTATCTCATAATCTAACCCCCCGCTACCGTAGAAGGAATCCTGGAAAGACGGTGTCAGAGGGATCAATGAAGAAACTCATCTTTCCCACCAAATTCGCGGTTCCTCTAACCCTCGGTATACAGGCCGGAAACTCGACAGGGCTTTCCTCCTCAGAGACAATATCTGCTTCAAAAACAGTATCAATGATAGATCGATGCAGCAACTTCGACTTTCCAGCCCCCAGCCTTCCCTCCGCCAGAAGAACTGCTACCCTTGACGCTGTGCCTGAGCCACATGGTGAGCGATCGATCTGGCCATCTGCAAAGACAGTGACGTTCCGTTGTCGGATTTCGCCGCCTTCTCCAGTTCCTTCGTCGTTGAAGAAGATGACTCCGTATAGGTCATATTCCCCGTAGTGTGCTCTTTTGCCGAGGGAGGTTTTGATCTCTCGTCCGAGATTGATGAACTCGATGTACTGACTCGGCTCAACAAAGAGACCCAATTGAGATGCGTCAATGGCAGCGTAGACAGCCCCACCGAAAGACAAATCAACCTTAATCTCAGTGTTTCGTGAAGGAAGAGAAACAGACATATCCTTGGCGATTTGATAACTCTTGACGTTGATAAAGTCACCATGCAGCGGCCTCCCTTTCTCGACAGTAATCTTGGCCACAACTCGTCCCGAGGGAACATCAATAACCACATCAACGCTGCCATCTTCAGGTACCTCAACCATTCCCTTCGTAACAGCCCAGTAGCCAAGCGCTATGGCCCCATGCCCACACGCCGTCGAGAAACCATCCTTATGCCAGAACAAAACCCCAAAATGAGCACCAGGGTCGTTGGGCGGTGTGATGAAACCGCCGTACATATCTGCGTGTCCACGGGGTTCATGGCAGAGTGACTGGCGTAGCTTGTCGAGTGGGTGGTTAGGAGTGTTAATGACGGCAAGACGGCGCTGGGAAACGGTTTGGTCGTTGGGCAGGTGGTTTTCCGGAAGGGTGGCAACGATGCGGAAGGGTTCGCCGGCTGTGTGCCAGTCTTCTGTATCAATCCAGAAAGACATTTTTATTTGAGTTGTTGCTTGAGCTATTGAAGAATCGTGTCAATTGTAATACGAGGCTGTTGTTTTATCTGTTGAAATCGGTCGCTATATCCCATCGGAAGTCCTCCCCGAAGTGGGGCTATGCCGGTTCCGACTCCGGGCCGGTTATCTAGAGTTTTTGAACATCAAGGTCACTGAACTAGACCGGCCCAATGTATTTCCATTAGTAGTACGACATACGATTGAAAGGAGACATGTGTCGGGGTTCTAAAAGATCAACGAGCGTTAAACCTCCGGCAGTTGAGTCATGACGATGTTGCGTAACCGTGCAGGTTTCTCAAAAGTGGACGTAGTAGTATTACATCGGGTGGCAGATCGATCAGTGCGACATGGCGGCGTTGTTGTGGTAGCAAACGGTTCTGCGGCTACATTCCAATTAAACGAAATGAGACGAGACGACGCCTTAGCTGTTTTTGTTGTTTTGTGGTAATTAAATCGAACCATTTCGGATCATCCTTGGTGACATGTTCTACATTTGCCAAAAAGACAGATATGAATCAGATTACTATTTTCGTAGAGTTGAAACGTGGCAGTACCCCCCACGCAAGGAGTGAACAAACCCAGCTATGAAGCTTTTCATTGACATTATCCTTGGAAACTTGAGCTGAAGCTATTGAACCATAGCTTCCTCCGTGATTCCTTACCATCTGTGTGTAGCCGTGTTCATTAATCGCGGAATAGCCACATTTAAACGAATAACCAACCCACATGAGAGCCTGGAGTAGCTGAAGACAAGTTACCGAGACTATCTTGGCTGACGCGGCTGTAGAAAAGCGTGTCCTAAGATGGAATGCAGGGAGAATTTTAGCATGCGGCTGAAGTCTCCCTTGCAGTCGTCACCAGGGCGTTGCTGATACCTCGCCAGCCTGCACCAAATATTTGTAGACTACTCATCTTTAAAAGGGCAGAGTAGTCAGGGCAACTAGCTAGACTCGACAATAGCACCAGACGGAGATGTTTCCTTCGTTAATTGTGGCACCGATAATGTGCCTCCTTTCTTCGGTCTTCCGTCGTCCGTTGTTTGTGAGAGGCAACATTCCGTACTGTCACGTATCACTTCGGCTCTTTTTTCTTTCTATCCCTTTCATCTTTTACGTATTCTTATGGCCTATTCAAGATATTAGATAGAATATTTTAGGTTTTATCAAATGTAAAAATACCTCCTTTTTCCTCTGATAATCTTTTTATGTTTTAAATCAAGGTTTTCTTCCAGAAGAAATAAGAAATTTATTAATTATTTATCTCCTTTTATACAACAGATGCCCTTTAGTATTTGATGCAAGGAAGTCACTCTTGCCTTGATCTTTTTGGTCATGACCTAGACCCTCACCCGGGTAGGTAGTAAGGGAGGCACACATCTACTCCGGAGTGTTATTTCCTTCTTTTCCCCGTTCCTTGATGACTTCACATTGCTTTGTCTCATTATCGGGTTTCTCCTGACGGACGCAGGGCCGTTAGTACCCTCTCCTAGGCCCATTATCAAGCATATTGGCATGCTTAATTGCCATTTAACCCACTCCAAACCCTTCAGCCGCACCTATCCAATCAATATGCCCCAACGGTCTCAGGAAGCCAAGCAAGGGAGAACATTTTTAACACGCCACCTGACGAATTATGTCGCAGTACACGCAATCAATGCCAAGAGGGCGCTATATCTTTTGTTCTCGACATTAAACCAAAACCTGCGCCGGCTTCCCGTCTTGGCTTCCACATCTATCGGCCTAAAGAGCTTCATCTTTCACTTCATCATGGTGGAAGCGCCTTCGCATTTGGCCCTTGCGGCTAGACTTCTCCCGGTCTTCTTTTCTTTTCTTCTTTTTAGCGCTTTCGCCGTTAATCAAATCTGGACTTACGACGATCCTTATCGATGCAGGGCGTTGCTTGGTGAGAGTGAACGAAATGGAAGCTGGCTCCATGTACCCGACGAGGCGGGCGCTCGAAAGCCCTTCACCAATTGGCAGCCAGACGGATGTATGCTACATCACTACACAGCGGATGAGATTAAAGAATGTATGGGTGATCGACACATGGTCTTCTCGGGAGACTCGACAACGCGACAGGTCTACTGGGGCATGTCGAGGCTGGTAAGTTGAGCATACGATTGCCTGTTTTGCTGCTGACACGGTGCAGTTGGATCGTGAAAAGTCATTGAAAGATCGCGAAAAGGCAAAACCTCACAAGAGCTACAACATGACCTACGGCGGTTTACAACTACTGCATATTTGGAACCCGTACCTGAACACCAGCAAAGCCATCACGAAACAGATCAATATCGTAACCAATCAAAAGCACGGTGAGATCGACCACGAAGACGCTGAGAGTAAAGGAAAGGGCCAGCCAGGTCTCGTCATGCTTGGCGGTGGAGCCTGGTTCGCAGGTAACTACTACGCAAACCAGTCTAAACTGCACTTCCAAGAAGCCCTCGACAACATCACCGAGCTTCTTGACTTCGGCGACCTCCCCAGATTCGGCACTACACACTTGGATCCCATCGAGGGTATCGGCAACGAAGTCTTCATTGCTCCTATAGCACCTCCGTACTACGACGAACTTCCTGCTTATCGAACAAAGCCCAAGGGACTCCAACGGGGAGAAATCGAGGCCATGGACGATATCATGTATGAACGGGAGGACAAGCAGAACCTTCGCTTGCTTCGGGCTTTCCCGCAGTTGTCCGTCAATCAACCCGAGGCTATCGTCGACAGGACAGATACTGGACTCCACGTCATTGACTCGGTCGCCGAGATCAAAGCACATATATTGCTCAACCTACGGTGCAATGCCAAGCTCGACAGAACGGCTGGCTATCCTTTCACTCGAACTTGCTGCACAGACTACGGCGGCAAACCTTGGGCTCAACTTGCCATTGTTAGTGTCGTAGCCATCTACGCCGGTCTGTGCATCTTTTTCGAAGGCATCAGCCTTGTCTCGTCTGTTGATTTCAAGTGGCTCAACATCAAGGTTGGCGTTTTCGCCATTGCCTTGCTCTACTGCTACTCGGCCGACCGTACGCAGATGTTCGCCAAGGGCATGAAGGAGTTTGTACCAACAGAATTCTATCTTCTCAGTGGGCTTTGTGCCGTTGTAGGAGTACTTACCTTTCGCAAAACCAATGTCCGCGCACCTCGTCTTCCCAGCAATGGGCAAGGGCCTGCTATAGCAGTACAAGCAGATGCGGGCATCCTCTCTAGAGACCAGACTGAAGAGTGGAAGGGTTGGATGCAGGCGGTTATTCTTGTTTATCACTGGACAGGAGCTTCTCGCAATCTTCCCATCTACATCTTCATCCGTCTACTCGTTGCGGCGTATCTGTTCCAGACTGGGTACGGACATACCATCTACTTTCTTGCCAAGAAGGACTTTTCGTTCCGTCGCGTTGCCAGTGTTTTGCTTCGCCTTAACGTGCTCAGCTGCGCCCTCCCGTATGTCATGGGAACTGACTATATGTTCTACTACTTTGCGCCGCTCGTTAGCTTCTGGTTCCTCGTGGTCTATGCCACTCTGGTCATTTTCTCTGGATTCAACGATAGCACCCGATTTGTGATTAGCAAGATCGGTGTATCATTTGCTACAATTACAGTTGTTCTCAATTTCACACCAGTCCTCAGCTGGATATTTGCAATTCTCGCGACCATCTTCCGTATCAAGTGGGACCTTGACGAGTGGATGTTCAGAGTCACGCTGGATGGTGTCGTTGTGTTTGTCGGTATGCTCGTAGGTATTCTCCATCAACGGGTCAAGCGTGATTCTGCATGGTATACCAACTACCACTTCGCCATCATTCCTTCGATACTGGCCATCGTGGGCTTCACTTATCTCTGCGCCAATATCGAAAGCAAAGACCTTTACGTCGTCGTGCATCCGATTGTTTCAATCTTACCCATATTCGCCTTCATCGCTCTCCGAAACGCTACGACACCCATGCGAAACGTGTTTTCCAGCACAGCGGCATGTCTAGGACGATGTTCCCTCGAAACTTTCATCCTGCAGTTCCACATCTTCCTGGCCGCAGATACGAAAGGCGTTCTTCTACTGGATGCTTTCAAGGGCGACGGCAGTCTGATCAACGATCGATGGCGAGATCTCGCAGTCATTGTGCCTATCTTCCTCTGGATCAGTCATCTAGTAGCAGAAGCATCTAACAAGATAGTCAGCCTTATTCTAGGGCCGGCTCCGGGGAAGTCAGTTGTTCAGGATGGAGAAGAGGATGAAAGCCAACTTAAGATTATTGAGCCTTTATGGGAAAGTATGCCAATACTGAATAGTCAGCATTTGCAACATGCTAGAAACCTTTGCAAGGCCATCACCGCAGGTCTTCCTCTGCGAATTGCACTCATTTTAGGGGTCATGTGGCTTCTCAACTTGGTAAGTTCATCCTCTTACCTTATCTTAGCTTAGCTAACACTTCCCAGTTGTGGTGAAACCAGACAGCCTTCTAGACTTTTATCATTTGGTTTGTTGATTGAGGCACATCTATAGAATGGTGTCTTTCATATAGCGTATTGCATAGGATCCCAGGGGCGACTCATTGGCCGGGCATGAATGGTATTCGGTAGCTTTGAACTTGAATAAATATCGAGCAGTGTTTATCCGTACAACTTGTGGTCGAAGTCTTCTTTGCTTGAGTTTGATAAGGATAGTTGGGAGATACAGATATGTTAGTATCGCTTATAAGAACATCTTATCTCCTTGCGTCCTTCACACTGCTCCGTTTCTCACTCCATTACTTTCACCAGATTTCTCTGATGTAGTGGAAGAAGAAGCACCTATCATCATACCTTCAGAACGGTCTCTTCTTTTGTCAACCCAGACCACTCCCAACAAGCGTTCCACAAAGCATTTCTTTTCTCGTCATCTTTACACATCACATCCTCTTCATTCGGCCGCAGTCCTATGAAGTATCCCCTTGTTCCTTCATACCTATCGTCAACAGCCAGCTCGGCGAGTTCCCGACCTGACAGCGCTGCTGACCGCACGAAATCCGTGAAATACTTTAGGATAGGGAGCATGAAGGCGATCATACCAAAGACAATACGGATTAAAGGCTTTTGGATCCTGTGTGCGCGTGAATCGACCATGCCACCTGGATCCATCGCTAAAGATGTTATACCAGATAATTTTGGGTCCTAATGGTCTTTTGTTAGCTTTTGAATAAGGAGGGAGGGAGTGCCCTACGCTTTGAAGCTTCAGGGTTAGATCGTGCATAAACATGACATTTGCCAACTTCGAAACTCCGTATCGATGGAATCCATGGTTGTACTCCTGGCCTGGTGTATCCGGTCCCGGCTTGACAAGTAGTTCCACATCATCAGGAATACCAGTCCTGATGTTAAACAAGGGATGCGACCTATCAGTGTAGTGCGCATCAGACCCTAGCATAACAACTCTCCCATCTGAAGCCATAGACCCGAGGAGTTTAAGGACAAGAAGATAATGCGCTAGATGGTTGACCTGAAACGTCTCCTCCAAGCCATCAGAAGTAAAGACCTGACCCTTTAAAGACATTGTGAAGGCATTGCACACGATAGCTTTGATAGGTGGTATTTCTCCCGAGGAAACGCGCTTAGCTACATTCTCTGCGAATGAGCGGACGTTGGAGAGGGAGCTGAGGTCGAGGGCTTCGATGTGAGCATGGGAGGGGTTGCAGGAGATTGCTTGTGAGAGGGTTGTGGTATTGGGGTCAGAGAGGGATGATTTGCGAACGGTGGCGAGAACGGTATAGGTCGGGTAGGTGGTGAGGATATGGGAGACGAAGGGGATGGCGCAGGAGCCGTTTGCGCCTGTTATTATGACTGTTCCTGTCATGGCCGTTGAGGTAGTTCGATAGTCAGGCTTGTAGGTATTGATCATGAAATCTCCTGCATCGGTTGAAAGATCTACTGCTATGAAGAGTTCCGGGGCTAAGATATTTATATAAGTCTTCTCTTTGCTTTGTTCACTACGAATAATGGTTCATTGATCATGGATCAGGGTCTGGTTACGGGCTTGAATCCGGACTCGGAGTTGGAGTGGGGCGGGTGCCGGAGTTCCACGGAACTCCCGGGCGGCATGGAACTCCGCCAGAGCCTCATTACAGGATGGGATCGGTCACAAAGGACCCATTCAATCTCGTTAGTTATGTTCGTTTCATTATTTAAGCTAAACTAGGCTACAGTGCATGGTTCCAATGATTTATAGCAAGGCAGCCTTAAGTAGAGGTCGCATAAGTTACTTATTTTTGCAACGTTGAGATAGAAAATCGCCTCTAATTTGCATGACATATCTAACGGAGTACTCCCTTGTTACCAGCCTCACAAGGATCGTCTACTGGCTGCAGGACAGGAACCATGGAATCCCATGATGGTTAAAGGTAATAATGGCATCGTCTGATTCGTCAGTATGTCAAGCTATTATCAATCTGCTCCACATCGTCAAGTTTCCAAGTTTCGGCACTTGAATTACTCATCACCTTCTCCTACCACGACAAACACCAACAATGGCGGAAAGAATCAGATACGACCAGTCTCAGCTCGAGGCATATTACGACCGTATTGCGCTTCCCCCAAAGATTCGCCTATCCGGCATACATGATCTTTCCCCTGACGCTCAGCTTGAATATCTCAACACCCTCACGAGACAACAACTCCTCACTGTTCCCTTTGAAAACCTCACTCTTCATTACTCGTGGAATCGAGTCGTCGATGTCAGCGCGGATCATCTCTATGATAAGATCGTGGGAGAGAAGCGAGGCGGTTACTGCATGGAAAACAACACTTTCTTCCATACGGTTTTACTCTCTTTAGGCTATGAGGTGTATATGGCTGCTGCAAGAGTCTTCAGCCCCGATGTAGAAAAATATGGCAGCATCACTCATTGCCTCAATGTAGTGACCATCACCGGGAAGTCCTACGCCGTAGATGTCGGTTTCGGAGCGCGCATGCCGACTATCCCCATGGAGCTCGTCCACGAAAAGGTTTTTGAGCGATCAGATACAGGCCAAATGCGTCTGCGCCATGACACCATTCCTCAATATCTAAGCAAGCAGAAGGTCTGGATATACGAATACCGCTCTCGCGATGGGGAAGAGTGGACTCCCCAATGGTCTTTCGCCGATTTCGAAGTTCTTCCCGATGACATCCGCGTTATGAACATGGCTCCTTCAAGAAGCCCTTCGAGTTTTTTTACGTTCAAGGTTGTTTGTGTGCAGTTTACTTCTGAGAATGAGGATTACTTCGAGGTGGATGTGAGGGACGTGGGCAAGGCAAGTGGTGATATCGATGGTGCTTTGATTATTGATGGCAGTTCTTTCAAGTATCGCAAGGGCGGCGCCACGAAATGGGCAAAGACTTTCAAGACGGAGGATGAGCGTTTGAAAGCGTTGAGGAAGTATTTTGGTGTTGGGTTGACGGTGGAGAACCAAAGGGCTATCAAGGGAACTGTTGGTGCTGTTGCGTAACAGATTTCTGACATGTTTGAGATAAAGCACCTTCATATAAACAACATATACATCAACAGTATATGGTACGAAAATCGAGCTAAGCACCAACTCCTATCTGGCCACATGCCTAGGTCCCTACTGAAAGTCCATGTCATCTAAGATAGCCCACGCCATAGAAGGACTCATCTGAAAGTCTTCCATCTCATCAATGACATCTCCCTTGGCCATCATGCGTGATACCTGTCCTTTAGCCCTTTGATATAGCTGCTGAGATATAGAGAGCAAGGTTTTATACGGCTCGAACGGCAAATTACTGCCTATATCTCCTAACGTGCTAAAGCACCCATCCAGTAGTTCACGATCCTGCAAAACAAGGGTGTGGTCTGGGAATTCGATCATATTGATGATGAGGAGGATAACACATGAGTATGAACTACACGTGTGAAGCCTGTTTCCGATGTGAGTACTATGCTGATACTGGAAACGGGTTCTTACCAGATTATGTACTCGCTCGGTCGTCTTGCGATGAGTAACTCCATACAGATCCGGCTGTATTCAACGCACTGGCTCCATTTCGGAGGGAGCGGAGGAAGATCCCCTCGGCGAACCTTTCCGACCATATCATCGCTAACGTCTATCAGAGCGGGAAACAAGTAGCGCCTCACCCTCGTGATCCACGCATCTTCAAATGTAAAGATAGACCGGATCTTGACGCGACACTCCGCATGATGGAACCACAGACCCATCATGAGATCTCTCGATATTGGAGGAAGTCGTTTCTCAATGCCCTCCGCAGTGTGGAGTTCTACGGGTATCTCACGCGTCCACTCTTCTAGCATGTCTTCTATACGAACGATAGTATTTGTCTTTTGTTCTTGGGTGAGCTTTTGGGATTTGTGACTGTAGAGAAGATCGTGAGCTTTGCCTTGGATGAAGGCGAACTTTGCGATTGTACGAAGGTAGTTGAAACGGATGTTATCTGTTGAGGAGCTGATAACGCCGAGTTCATCTTCGGGTTCTGGGAGGTCCATATCTGTTTCACTATCGAGCTGAAGATATGGACTTTGAGATCGCTGAGCTAGTTCCTGCGAATGATAAGCCTCAACGAAGACACAGTAGCTATTGGGAATAAGCATACCTTGTCATAAATGTACGAGAGCCAGAACAACCGACGTCGATGTGCTTGTTCCGCTCTCGAGAATCCAGTCAGTGCTTGTTTCAAATGCAGTCCTAGACTTTGAGTAAGTCGGACGACACTCGCAGTCAACACAATAGCAAGTTGAAAATCCGGCGATCCTTGAAACAAGATGATCATGCCTAGAAGTACTTGTAACCCCGTCAGGTCTTTGCCCTGCATCATCAGATCAGACATAACAGACCGTACATTCTGAGTACACTGGGCGAATGCTGGGTCGTCCATTGCTCGCCCTTCGACTATGCGGTAACTGATAGCCAGAACAGTGTTTATAGCAGCCCACGAGATCATGGTGCGCTTAGTTGAGCCAGCGAACCAGTCGAGAAGCATGCGCATAAACGCTGTTTCGTCGAATAACGGAATGATGGCATTGTAGTTCCGGAAATAGTTATCGACGACTGGGAGAATTTCCGATAGAGGTGCAAGTTCCAACTGATCTGATACCGGAGTCTTGACGGTCTGCGGTAAGGGATCTGTGATAGCTGCAGATTGAAATGCCGATACGTCTAAAGGCATGTGAGCTTCCGGCACAGTCCTGTCACTAGAAGAGCTGGAATGATCGACATCGTTCAAAGCGCTAAGGTGTGGTTGCGGCTCTGGTGCTGAGGTTTGTCCTGTAAAGGCGGCGAGAAGAGCCTCAATCGTAGCTAGGCGCTCCTCTAGAACAGCGACTCGATCGGTTCTTTACAATCAGAACCACAATTTAACAAACTCAGGGCCATTCTCTTACTGAGGTGCCGTCGAAGGCGCTTGGTTTAATCTTCTATTGCGAGCATATGCCCTTCTTGTCACAGTAGTCTGACAGCTGACAGCATAAAGCGTGCAATTAGAACACTTCGGCTTTTGCCCGTCGCATTTAATTTTCCGCGACACACAGTAGTCGCAAGCTAAGCCATAAACTCATATCAGCTTAATTACTACCCACGAACATACACTTTCCAGTTAGGTCTCACCTTTTCTTCTGCTCGACTGCATGGCCGTTAAGTGTTGGGATAATGATCAGACCATAATTCTAGCGGGGACAGATTTGATCCAGTCGGATAGCGGTGTTTGTGGAAAAGCCGCCAGCAAACAACTCCGCCGCATTTTTACAGGTGCAGGTGCAGGGAGGGGACCGGAGGATTTAGGGTACGTTGGTTAGCTAGCTTAGGTCCTAGCATTTTATCCCTGAATATCTTTCTCCTTATCGTGGCAAATGCGAGGATATCTATGATGCGACCGTATTTGTGTGGTTGCACGCATTAGAGCAATCTGGCCTTATCTCATTATCACATCATTCAAACGTCGAGTGGTTTCATAATGTCACAAGCTTTGTACACCTCCAATTCACCTCAAATTGTGCATTGACCTATTTGGAGATGCGGAGTTGGTAGAGCCAAGCTTCACATGACGGAAGATAGTTTAAACGCCCCCGAGACAAGTGGCAATGGCAATGCGGGGATGTTCAGCTTCAGATTGATTCACATTCACATTCACATTCCATCCATTTCAGATCCATATTCATGAATAACAAACTCCATTTTTATTGCGGCCCAAGCGCTAAAGCAATGCTCTAGTTCTATCGCGTTTATCGCGTGAAAGTCTAGTCTATCGTTTATATCTTATGTCGATGTCTATCGCCTCGTAACATGTCGGCTACCCAGACCCGGAGATCTACTCCTTGGCCCAGCGCATGACACCCTGGTTGACAGGGTCGTGCTCGACGTACTTGAGGGTGCCGAAAATGGTCCAGAGCTGGCCGATGAAGTTGCGGTCGTCACGGACGTAGTGGTCGCCAATGACGGGCTTGATGGCCTCGGTGGCCTCGTCAGCCTTGTAGAAGGGGATCTTACTGCGATGGGGTTAGATGTGGGCAGACCTAATTGAGTGGTAGGTCAACTTACGGGAAAAGATGGTGGACGACGTGCTTCTCGATGATGCCGTGGAAGAGGTGCTTGCCAATGAAACCGAACTCGCGGTCAACAGTGGCGAGAGCACCCTTGACGTAGGTCCAACCCTCAGCGGTGTAGTGAGGAACATCGGCGTGGTGGTGGTGGAGGTAGGTGATGGCAACTAAGGTCAAATTAGTAACAGCGCAACGGTTCGAATCGATTTCGAGAACTTACCGAGCCAGTTGTGAACCCAGAGGTAGGGAACAAGGTAGAGGTAGAGGACGGTGGAGGTACCGACATACTTGGAGGCGATGTACAGAGCGGTTCCCATCAGAAGCAGACCGAGATCGGAGATGGCAATGAAGATGGCCTCGCTGGGGCGGAAGACAGCGCTGGTAGGCTCGAAGTGGCTGACGCGCAACCACTTGGACAGACCGCTCTTGGGCTCCCACTGCTTGCTACCCTTTCCGGAGCTGGCGTTGAGGAACATGTACACCTGCCATCCGAAAAGCTGGTGGAAGATGAGCTTGACGAGCTGCGCAGCAGGAGTATCCTCGACGAGCTCAGCAATGTCAACACCGCCAATGACAAGGGATCGGGAGGGCTTGGGCTGAGTGGCGGGGACAAAGGCCATGTCGAGCTCCATGTGTCCATGGAAGCGATGGTGGCGGTGGTGGGAGTACTTCCAGCTGAAGTAAGGGACCATCAGGAACGAGTGGAGGGCCCATCCGGTGACATTGTTGACCTTGCCGTGGAGAGAGAAGGCACCGTGGCCGCACTCGTGTCCCAGAATCCAGATGCCGGTGCAGAAGAGTCCCTGGACGAAGCCGTAGACCATCCAGGCAGCGACGCGGAGGGTCGGGTCGGGGATGCTGGGGATGTATGTGAGGGCGGCCCAGACGAGGGCAGAAACCATGGCAAAGTCGCGGAAGACATAGTAGTAGGATGTGAGGAGCGAGGGCTGGAAGCAGTGCGCGGGGATGGCATCCTTGATGGTCTTGATGTCGGGGAACTGAGGTTGGGAAGTGGCCTCGAGAGTGACCTGAGGGGATCGAGAGTTAGAACTACCGGAGACCAGAGCACGGAGCTTGACCGACTTACCTTGAGGGGGTCCTCAACCACCACGGTGGTGGCAGTTCGTTGTCTGGTCGCCATTGTACCTTTGTGTTTGGGGGGAGAGTGAAGGAAGAGAGAATGCACAGCAGTCAATCGATCAATCACTCGAGGAGGGAGGGCAACACAGAGTTTAAAAAAGAAAAAAGGTGAAGAGGAAACGGAAAAGAAAGAGAAATTTCTTGGGAAACCTTCTGCCCCAACAAGCTCTCTTAATAACCTATTTTGCTCCTCCTACCAGTCCGTCTCAGGATTGCGAGTCTTGACCTAATCCAGCGATAGCTCTACGACAGAGAAAAAGAAGCGGACCTCAAGCAGCAAAAGAGAAAGGGACACACAAGGGCTCTCTCTCTCTCTGCCTCTTCCCCCATGCTCGGTTGGGCCTTGGGAGAGAGGGAAAAATAGGGGTCCAGACTCGGTTTGCTGCCCCGGGCAGGGCCAATTAGGCTGTGCTCATGGGCCCACGATGTGCGGGAGATCATGGAGAGAAAAGCAGAGGCCTTGGGCTTTGGTCCACCAGAGAGGGAAAAAAAGAAGGAGACGTGTCCAGCATGTGGAGTCCCCTAGTTAGTCCCTAGGTCCCTAGGTCCCCCGAAACCCTTAAGGTCTTTGCTTGGCTTTTTCTGAGAGCTTAGAGTTAGTTAGCACTGCGCGGGTCTACGGCCCCCTCCCCCCTTACGAGCAAGGGGACCATGTAAATCCCTTATTTTTGTTGAGATTCTGAGGGTCCGCGATTGTTCTCTTTTTGTTGCGGTGAGAAGAACGAAGCGGCTCTGTTCTTTTTTCGCCTCTTGACGAGAAAATAGCGAGATTTTCGCTTTCGCTATCCGTAGTAGTCTCCTTTAAATTGTGTCCCTCTGCAGATCTCATCTCGACCAGAAAAACAAATTTAAAAAAGAAGATGAGGCGACTACTGGAAGGTTTCCGGTTCCTGAAGAGTGGGGCTGTAGAGGCGCCAAGATAAGGGTCTGAGTGGCTGGATGGTTGGCTGTCACGTTATTTAGCTCAACAGAAGGTTTCTGGAACTGATACGAGTCGGTCACTTTTTTTCGCATGTGTCAGGTATTAATTGTCATTGTAAAAGATCTAACTCAATTGGCAGACAAGATGTGTCTCCCACCACGATAAGCTTTGCTCAATTGCTCTAGTCGTGAATTGTCTCCGATTGACAAGCAGGAACTGGCCCATGCTTTGCGATTCAAGCTTCTCTTTTCATCTTAGCCGGCTTCCATCGAAGTCTGCGGATCTCAATTCTGCAAGCCACCTGTCGTGCCACATGTGTTTGTTTCTCTTCGAGACTTTGTCTGCGAGTCGTGGGTAAAAGCGGACCAATGGGTTCCGAGAGCCGGACCAAGGTAAGACGCCAGGAGCGCCTCTGCCTGAGTCAAGATTCACATGCTACAGATCTGAATTATCATGTGACTGGCTGCCTCGCTCAAGTGGTACATGATAAGATGTACATTAAAGTATACTGAGGTGGTTGGTGTCTGATTCAATGCAAATGCCATTCTATTATTTCTCGTACCGCCGCCATCAAAGGCATATCTCTAAACTGTTCTATGTGTAATATAATGCGTGCACTTATATACCGTGCCGTATGTGAAACAAGATCCGTAGTATCAAATGAATAAAACACCAAACGTGCCAATGGTTCCTGCGCCTGGTTTTATCGACATGGGCTCCCTCCTCGTATGCTTTATTTCCTCCACTGCCCTTTCACCTCGTACATTATCGTTACATTTCATTAATTATACCCACGTCCATCTCGTCTAGAAAATGAACGAGGCGACAAAGACCAGGATCGTGTAAACGGTGGTGACCGTGTATTCAGCCTCGAACCACGCTGCTTGACCGCCGAATGCAATCTTCTTGCTCGCCGGCGTGGGATGCGCCACCTGCGTCTTTGGGTCCCGGTTAAGCAAGTCTTCACGGTCCGGCATGGCAGGCGGGTCGATCGCGTACGAGATGGGCGTCCACAGCGAGCTGCAGATGAAGAGGAATGTCAGAGGTGGCCAGAAGGCGTGCGTGAGAAGGGCGGTGAGTGTATCGCGGAGTGTGTCGGATGTAACGAAGGAGCGGAACGAGGTGAGAGCCACGGCGACGAGAGTCAGGTATACAAAGGCCAGGTGGAAGATGGCCATGTAGTTGATGAGGATTCCCCAGAGGCGGCGGAACATGTTCTTCCTGAGCTTGGCGTCACGCTCATTGAGCGCTGAGCCGAGAGAACCTGTGGGCTTGAAGGCCTGCGTTTGACCACCGAGCCACGTCGGAAGGACGAACGAGCGGATGATGCACAGCGCGATGTAAGGTGACATCCAGAGCTGGTATCGCGAACCTCGCTGGCCGGTGTGGTAGCCTGCGGGAATGAACAGGGCGAACTCGCACAGTCGGTTCGAGATGACAGACGCGAAACACGCCCGGATCAACCATCGGAGCTGCTCATCGGTGGCGTATGCAACGAGAGGTTTCTGCATGATCAAGATAATCGGGATGGCGAACATCGAAATGGTAAGGAGAACCGTGTACAGACTCAGCGAGGCGTACAGAAAGCCGGAGAACCGCTGGGCGCTGGTCATCTGTTTCACGTCCTTGCCCCAGAGACAGAAGTTAAGCTTGAAGGAAGTATCGACGGTTCCAATGGCCCATCGCGTGCGCTGCTTGAGATGACCACCGTAGTCCTCAGGCACGGTGCCGAACTGGAGAGGCTCGTGGATGAAAGCTGTCTTCCAGCCCTTACCAAGCATAAGCGTGGATGTAGCGACATCCTCGGCCAGGGATCCAAGCGGGAAGTTACCAATCTGATCGAGGGCCTCTCGTCGAGCTACGTAGCCGGAACCGGTGCACCAGGCGACACCGAGGGCATCCTTAATGGGCTCGATGACATGTACGAAGAAGTCGAGACTCTGGGCTAGAGGGTCAGATGGGGGAGTGTTGTAGAAGAGTTGGGGAGGACAGGCGAGAGCCATCTTAGGGTCGATGAGCATATGGGGAACGATTGCTCGGAGCCAGTCACGCTCAGGAATCTAGCATTGTAAGCATGGTTGATGTAAACGAGGGAACGTTACTTACCATATCGGCATCCAGAGCTGCCATGAACTGGCCGGCGCCTCCAGGAAGCTTGTGCACCTCGTCCAAGCCGTAGTTGAGATTGCCCGCCTTGAAGTGATGAGGCTGGCCGGGAATCTTAACTCGGGCCATGTAGTACAAGTTCGGGTAGGTCATGGCCAGCTTTGAACATTGCTGATCGAGACCAGTGGATTTTCCATCATCCAGCACGATAACTCGGTAACGATCACGAGGGTAATCTAAATCACAGGCTGCCCGAACCGTATCCATAACCAGGTCGTCGTCCTCACCACAGCAGGTGATGAAGGCATCAACAGTGGGGACATCGTTACCCGTCAACCTCAACTTAGGGCGCTGTCTCTTCTTCATCGACCACATCGTCCAAGTGTTATGCATCATGGACGGAATCGCCACTGCAATCTCAACAGCGATGAACGTCCACGCTCCGCCGTATGTCTCATCAGCAGCGTTTTGCGCCCAGATAACACAGGCGATCCTCAAAGCCAGATAGGCCAAGTACAAGCCCGTGTTGGCGAACGTCAATACCGGTACAAGGCGGAATACCCATCTCTTCCAGCCTTTCCAGATATCCACATCGTCACGCTTGTGAATCTGCTGGATGGTGCTGGTGTCAACGCTGTAGTCTTTGTTGTGCAGCGTATTGCTGCTGACGCTATGCGGGGAGCCCGCGCCTCCGCCGGGCAGCAAGGCCGCGAGACTTAGGTGGCTTTGGTTCTGTTTGTCGGGGAGAGAATAGTCAGTTATGCTGCGCTGGTTGACGAGGGTGCGGGTGCTGGGTACCATGAGGCTGGATGGTCTCCAGTCGACGGACGAGTTGCCCGGGTGGTGGTGCAACCGCGCGGGCGTTTCTGTGCCGCTGCGTAGAGACGGCGTCGCAGAGCGTGAGCCGCCCGGTGTGTCGGCGAAGTACTGCCCAGGGCTGCTGGCGATATGGGAAGGCCATTCTGGAGCTGGGCTGTAGTCGTCGATGTGTGCCTGCAACGGCCGAGCTGGTCTGCCCTGCTCTGTGATGGAGCGGCCCTGCATGTCTTCAACTGAGGACTGGTAGGGAGAATACGGCGTGTAAGGTTGCCCTTCTGGGGGACCGTATGGTGAGTGCAAGTCCTGCTGGAAGTACTCCTGCTGCTGCTGTTGCTGCTGATATTGTCTTTGCTCATGCTGCTGCTGATGTTGACGCTGAACATCGATCTCTACCAACTCTCTATACTCCCTCTCCTCCTCCTCTGCATTACCACGATGTCCGTTCATCTTAGACGCATGCGTCGAAAGGTTGTCGTCCGTGGGCCCGCTTTGTAATGGTGGAAGTTAATTGGCGAAGCTTGGCGTATGTATGCTTGGGCGCTGGATACTTCAAAAAACGAGTGACTATCTGCAAAGAAAACAATGCAGAAATTGTAGATGAAAAGAGAGGAAAATACAAACGAGGTACGGAATACAGTATTCAAGAACGAGAGAGGATGGTCCAAGACGAGGAAGAGAAAAAGCAAGGGAGAGGGAAGAAAAGGAACCTGGGGCGTGTCATTTGAGTTCCAGCGAGAGACTGGCACGTCCCCCCAGGCCGTACAAAGTATGTATGGCATTGGTGGACGAGTGTTATTCTTGGGAATAAACAAGCTCCAGCCACTCCCATCTCTGTCTCTGGTCTCCTCTTTTGCACGGAACGCACATGCCGAAGACAGGTAGAGAAGGCTAGAAGTGAGTGCAAGACTAGGACGGACTAACCCAGGAACGCCCATCAGTGACATGATGTCCTCTCGTATAGCAACGATCCAGCGGCCAGTGGGCCAATACGACTCCCAAGCCAGGTGGTCCCCGGCTCTAGATCAGGGGCATGTTCAGCTGGTGCGCTACGCTATCAGCTATGATTGTTAATTTTAGACGCTATGATTGGCTCACACGCTGACGTCTTGGTATGTCGGCATTTCCACACAGGGGACTCCTCTTAGCTCTGCATATGCAAGGGAGGGGGAGTGTGCATTAACGAGGGACAGAGACAAGACAACAACGCCCAAAAAGGAAATAGAGGCCTGTGCAAAGATACGCAGGATGGGAGAATCGTCTTTGCGCCAAAAGCTTGTTCTTCTTTTTCTTTTACCCCCCTTCCCTTGGGCTTCTTCCCGGAATTGTAGACGACAAGCAACCTCCTCGCCTTTCTCATTCTGTTCCTCTCCAAGGCGACATCATGACATTTCGCTTCCTCGTCAACTTCGGGCTGCTTGCCCTGCCCATCGCCATCACTTTGGGCGTGCTTATCGGTCTGCAGAGCCAGCGCGAGGCCAGCGGCGGTCCGCCTCTGTTCAAGCCCGATCCCAAGCCGACGGATCGGATCAAGAAGAAGAACGGTATCTTGACTGAGCAGCATTGTCAGAAGTCTTATGGTATCCATCCCGAAACCAAAGGCCAAGAGTATACACGTGAGTACATCCTTTTCTTTTCCGTTGCTTTTGTAGAGAACGTGGGTTTTGTTCCACGGATGCGTGTAACTTGCCGTGGCCGTTGGATGCTGTGCTACTTTAATTGAGTTACACTGCTAACTGTTGTACAGTTAATCCCAATCAGTGGGGTTGGGATGAGGGTGATGATGGCGGATTGTGTTTATATGTAAGTCAAGCCTCTCTTATACATTATATATATCTACCATCCCCGATCATCCAGTATAGCATACTGTCATTGCAATACACCTACCATGTTACCTCAATCCTTCACATCCTAACATCTACAGGTCGACATCAACAACAATGAAACATACGCCACAAAGACAACCGCCCCTCACTGGTCCGTAGTATGGGAATACCCTCAAGGTCCAGAGACAGCCCCTGTCCACGCCTTCCCTAACATCAAAGTCGACGGCAATGTCTTCCCCGCCAAGCTCAACGCCATTGACAAGATCGACATCGACTTTGAGTGGACGTACGCAATCGGCAACAAGTCGACAAAGGGCTCCAAACCTGTGACCAAGACGGATCTGACTGACCTCAAAGACCATCTGCTCAACGCCAACGTCGCGATGGATATGTTTATGGACAAGGACCAGAAGAAGGCGCAGGACAGTGAGAAAGCGTCGCATGAAGTCATGGTGTGGTTTGCTGCTATAGGTCCTGCGACGCAACCTCTCGGCTTCAACGTCGACGGTTCTAATCCCTTGGCCACAAAGACACTCCACGGCACAGAATTGTAAGTTTGTTTCTCTGCACATCTCGACTACAAACTAACCCCTCATAGCAAACTCTACTACGACATCAACCAGTCCAAGCAAAAGGTCTTGACATGGTACGTCGCCAAGCCAACGGAAAAGTTCGACGGCGATCTCTATCCTTTAATCGAGGAGATCCTCTCCATGGATAACAGCGATTACCCCTCAGCTTCAGACTACATCGGCTACATGTCGTGGGGCACAGAAGCCTACTCGGTTAACACAACCGTTACATTCGACGTCCCCAGTCTGTCGATAAACGTGGAGAAGAAGGCTTAAGACGAATTAGATAATTGTGATTTTTACCTGCATATAGAAATAATGAACGGCGTTTTTGTTTTGGCTGTAAATCACGAAACACGGCTCAGTAAACAAGAAGATGCTGATCGCACGCCACTTTTTGCTTCACCAGGCAACGAGAGGAAACATGTCCCTTCAAGCAAAGGGATTAATTACGAGGAACGCCATGGCTTATGCAGGTTGGCTACTTGGTTAGACTGCGGTGCGAGACCTTCGCCCGCACCATAGTAGCGTGTGTGATTGAGCGGTAGTGGCCGCTGAGAGGCCGAAAAGTTCGTATTTTCTCTTGTTTCGGTTTGTCAATTCGTGATCTGGTCGAGCGTTTTCGAAGGGAGGTGTGCACGGGCCTGGTCCGTTCGCCCAGGTACCGACTTGAGGGAGTGTGCTTATCACGTTGATCTATGGAGAAAGTCTGAGCTTTGTCAAAAGAGATTTTCCCCGGTTCGTCCGACATCAGAATCTTCAATGTTGATGTTCTCTTTAGATGATCAGTCTTTGTTCGTCTTCCATAACGAATTGATGCTGCAAAAGGACTCGTATTGGATAGCATGCGACCAACACGAGCGTCGCTGTCAGTGATCACCAAAGCATGCCCTGCACGAGCACGAGCGCGACCAGGGGGTTAGCGTTCCCAAAAAAGAACATATCCTTGCAGATGACAGTGACAGCTGGCATGGGACGAAAAGGCTTGTCGTATCGCATTGCTTCTTTGTGGAAGTAACCTCGTTATCGAACGCAGTACTCCGTATTGGCCGAGACAAATCTAGAGTAATAGAAGCATAATCTATAGTTCTCTTATGATCAGGTAGCTATTGCAATATTTAAATAATAGCGTCTTGTTAAAATGGCTCTTCCGCTGCCCACCACCAACAATCCACTCGCAGACGCCACCAACATCAATGACCGTTCAATGTCACGGCACGAAGGACATACGTAAGCTACTCCATGACAAAGAAAACGTCAATGTGAGGTATCAATAACAAAATATCCCTGCTCCATTGCCTATCTGATTATTGGCCGGGTATCAACGTTGGGTGGCCTGATAGCACGAGATAAAAAAGAAAACACGAACACCGTTGTCTCAAAGCTTGGACACCAGTACTGGTAACTCACCGGGCCGTGAGGTGGCATCTCCAGTTCTCGAAAGCACACCTTGCTTGAGCCACTCCCGCAGAGCTTTCTCGACGCTATTGCAATTGACATTTACTTCACGAGGTTTAAAAAACTTAATTCGAAGCTCCAGATCAAGGCTGTTCTCAATTGGCCCCCTGAGGGCTGTGGAATCGCGCCGTCGAAGAATGGTATAAAAATATCTCATCGTCGATCCATCACAAGAGTTTTCCTGCGTATCAAGAGCCGCAACTGAACGAATACTCCCTAGTGCAACCCCTGCAAACCCTAACTCGTCTATCTTGGACGTCATGATTTTTTCTTGGCTCCGAAATTAAGCATTGCCCAGAGTCTTGCCAAGGGGTGTGTGGTCCCTCCCCTGGTTCGGTACCTGCGTCGGGAGGTTCGTCTTTCGCCCTTGTGTCATTAGTGCGGGTATGGAAATTCGTTCAAGAGAGTGTTCTTGATGGGTTAGGAGATGGCATGGGATATTAGGGCTGGATCTTGTGAGAAAAGCTTATCGTCGTCACATTGTGGTAAATTGGCTTGGAGATAACTTAATGCTGTGTCCGTTAGTTTGGACAATTGAGGCCAGGATGAGGGCTTGGGCGATAAGGATAGCCAGGGCTGGGTTTCATGGAGGGGTTGCCTATCGCACTTTGCACCGCAAGTCAAATTGATGGCGGCCTCGCCGACGATAACGATTGAACATGTGAGTGTTCTTCATGTGAATGTCTGATCTGCACTGTAATCTTACAGCGGTAACCCAAACCTGAAAACAGCACAAAACTGTAGTTCACCCCACTGCTGGAGCCTGGACATGACCCGCAGCGGGAGGATTCTGTCAGCACTTTCTCCATTATCCATAGAAGGATGAGCCCCTGCAGAGTATACCTCCAATTTACAACAACATTATGAAATCTACGACTTGTCTTCAGGTAAGTACTCACGCTCGTTCTTGATCTTGAAATATGCATGATTCATCCCCGTTTTGCTGCGAAACTACGGCCCCATCGACTTAAAGCCCGCATGCAGCTACGGCAGACCTGGCTTAGGTCCGCGGCGCCTCTGACCTACCCTGTATCATCGATAAGGCATCTTCCGTGGGATTATTGTGATGACTTGCAGGTTATTCAAGCTGTAATGACTACATTACACAAATGGCCTATTGTGAAGTAGAATTAGCATTGGCACGGCTTGTGCCAATTGATGTGACGGTGTAGTCCGTACCTAACCTCCGGATCCCCCTGTACGTTGAAGAAATTGGGGCCAACGTCACCAGAGACACAAAACAGCTTCCTTTGAATGTGTGACTTTCTTCTTAGTGCAAAATTCGACACAGATCTAAGCATATCCAATTGCATTTAACACACATCAAGCCACAAACACGGACTCAAATGCTTATTTTACTTCAAGATCATGTCGCGAGACATGTCAAACAGCCATCCAAGCCTACAAGTTAGGCTAGTGCTAGCGAAGGGATCCCAGGAATTAACTCTGAAACAAGACAGGAATGCTAGAGTGATTATTTGTCCAAATCTGCTGAAGATGCGGTGACATATGTCTTAATTGAGCCTCCCTTGGACTCAAATGGCTTCCGATGTGTCTGGCGGAGAGTCTCCGGCCGGACTATGCATCCGTCCGTTCGGGCGGCCCGCAGTCGCCATTCCATCACGGCCATAACAAATCTTCACTTTAAGGGATATGTTGGTTAGGCGTAAATGGAGAATGCACGTAATTTCTGCATACTCGAAGTAGCTAACTGTCTGAGACACTGTAGCCTGAGGGGACTTCGGTCCGCTTGTATTCGGGAACCTCATGAGCCTAAATCACGGCTATCTTAACATTAGCAGATGATGCGCATACATATATCCCGCTAAAGACCCGCAAACATCATCTGTTCGGCATGCTCATGAGTCAAGGTTGAGTTACCCCACGATGACATTGCTCATTTAACTGCAGGTGTGGAGTGGCGATTGGCAATAGGTCCACCAGTCAACCCTGTCATGAACACCTACTGTTCGCTAGAATATCCCCATACCTGTTGTCGATTGAACTAGGGATGTCTGGTTCCAGGTATCAAACAACCTGCGGCACGAAGAAGAGACGCTGACCAGCAACTAGATACCCTAGATGAACAGTGAACCTGCATAAGCCGTGCAGTTTTCGCTGCGGGTGAACGAATCGACGGGGGACTGATGGATGGTGCAGAACCACCCATTCTTCCTTTACCACCCAGTTTCCGATGCATGGATTGATCCGTGTTCAGATCCTTGAACATGACACTTGGTACGAGAAGTTCCAGTTGGTACCGAAGCTTCCTGGAAGAGTAGTAGGCTCCGACGTCAAGACTGTCTGTCACCTGCATCACGCCAATCCTCGTCTCAACAAGCGATGGAATCGTTCAAAGACTCGGGCTACTGGGTGGAATAATCAAGCAAGACCTCGCCGCGAAGTAGTAGGTCCTTGGGTACATCGCCTGTTCCCACTGTTGCAGTTGCTCTCTATTGTGGCCGGATGCTGTCGACTTCACTCCTAGGCATGCTCGTGTCGAGGCCATAGCCTAAATGTGGTGAAACATTCTCTACCCAGGCCGTTACTGCGTCGATGGCCATAAAAAGCGCGGAGGCTGGCGGCGAACCTTCTTCAGCGACAGGTTTGATCAGACACCTAGTAATGGCTGCACAATGTACGGCAGATGTAGACCTTGCCTTTCGCCAGATTGCACACATCGTCAGCCCATGATGTGCGAGTAGAGGGACCATCTCATTCGCATCGCCATTCCGTAAACATAGCAGTTGCTAGAGCTCCATTCACTACACACGGCTGTTGTATACAAGGGCTTGGCAAAGTTGATACGGTAAGGCCCCGCGCGTAGTGAGTATATGTAGCAGAGCCGAGGGATACAGCGGCAGTGGTAATGATACATGACCAAGCGTTGTAAACCCATCGAGGGCAACAAAAGAAGCCAGACAAACCAGAAAGCCAAGCCGCAGTAGCACAATCGAGAAGATAGTTCGGCACAAGAGCAGTGAACCATGTAGCCTCAAATCCTCTGCGCGAGGTGTGTGTTCTCGGTAGGTAGCATCAAATGTGGGAGAGGAGGAACACGATACGTGGTGAATTGCAGCGAGCCCTATTCCTCTCAGCAGCTACATGTCTGCCGCAGTAAGATGCCAATCACTTCCTTCCACCATATCCAACTCGGGGTATCATTGAGGTCCCTCTTTACCCTCCTCCCAATCCTTCACTGCAGCAGCAAGTGCCTTCTTCGCCGAAGCCTGTCGCGCCAGAAACGGTCCATTGAAGATTGTGTAGAAAGGCATATGGCTGTTTGCATGGTCGGCTGCAAACTCCACAGTGCAGTCTCTGCCTAGCGCTTGCCTGGCGATCTTGATGCTCTCACGAAGCACATCCCCACCGAGTCCGCGACGTCGATACCTCGATTTTGTCGTCCACCCGCGAATTAACGCCGTGTTGTCGCTTTTGTTGAGGCGAAGAATAACAGCTCCGATAATCTCGTCTCCGAAACGCGCTCCGATTATGCTGTCTTCCACATCGTTGCTCTTGAGCCAGTCCAGCCAGTCCGTCTCCTCAGCGATGCGGATATATGAGCTGGTGAAGTAGCGAATGGCCACGAGGTACGTGATTACGATGCCGGGGTAGATGGTTATCATGGTGGTGATGTCTTTGCCAACATTGGCGCCATAGTGCGCGATTGCGACAACCGCTGTGAAGATGGAAAGAGCGACAGGGTGGAAGATGAGGGCGCGTGAGGCTGTCTGTCGCTGCTGAGCTACGCTGTCGACGACCAATTTGAGGGCGTCTTTCTTTTCATTTGGCTGAGTGAGGATCTCAATTGCCAGTGGCGGAGGAACTGTTGCTTCATACATGGTGAGTGTTGCCCAGGGTTGTTGTCGGTGGTGTCGCGTGAGGACTCAAGAGCATCCTTGACAGGCCTTGTCAGCATGTGATTGCCTCTCAGTAGAACGACCGGCAGAACGACAAAGGTCAGAAACAGCAGCCACCAGAGATAAAAGAGCGAAATATTAGTAATGAGTCAACTTGAACACTTGTCAAGATGAGAGCGCGAGGTAATTGTCAACGGAATTAGACCGGCAACACACACGACCAAAGCTGAAGCCGTGATACCCGACTTTCGCAATTCGGTGTCCCAAAGTGGCAACCGTCAAAAACGATAGCGCCCGACGTCTCGGTGTCTGTTGTCGATATGGTTAAAAGAACCATAAGCTGTCTGTTTCGTCATGATTAAGATTACAGTGAGGAAATGAAAAAATGGGCCGGGGTCGGAAGCACGCTAAATCCGTGCCGCCTGCCGAGACCCCAAACGGCGAGAGCCAATCTGGAGGGCACGTGGGGATGTCTATTCGCTACCAACGTGTAAGTCGTCTCTCACTTCAAACAACCGAACATGGAGCCTCAGGAGATGGCTGAAAGAAGATGGTCGAGCATGTACGCCAAGGCGATGATATTACTGGAGGGAAGATATTGTGGGTATGTGTTTTGGAGTGGTTCTCGGTTGTGACGGCAGTAAATGGGATTCTTCTCGGTGGGAAAATGGAGAAGTATGGCTTGATTAATATTGTTTGCCGTTTAATATATATGCGGCGATCGATCTTTCTTTCTAGATCTCTTGGCTTGGTTCTTGGCTGCAAGGATACTCTCAGTCTGGAAAGTAGTGCCTCTTGGTGCCATCACCACTTACACCACATTGAACCACCTTCACTTTTTATTCATATTGTTAATCACATTATAATTTCTTTCTCACCATAATGGCTGAAACCAACTCTGCCCCTGCCGCCAAGACAGCAGGAGGCAACTCAGCCTTTCACAATTTCAACAATGATTTCGCTCATGTAGCTGACCCCAATGAGCGTCGTCGTCTTGCCCTCGCCGAGATCGATAGGGCTCCCTTCGGATGGTACCATGTCCGCGCTTGTGTCGTGGCCGGTGTCGGTTTCTTCACAGACTCTTACGATATCTTCTGCGTCAGCATGTTGACCATTATGTTGGGAATCGTGTACTATCCTGAGAAGGGAAAGCTTCCCACCAGCTCTGACAACGCTATCAAGCTGTCTACCTCTGCTGGAACGGTCATTGGTCAACTGTTCTTCGGTGCTATGGCTGATATTGTAGGTCGTAAGCGGATGTATGGTATGTATAGCTAACCTCCTAAAATTTATTGCCACTGACAATTTGAGAACAGGCCTTGAGTTGATCCTCATCATTTTCGCGACACTGGCACAGGCTTTGACTGCTGGTTCACCCTCTGTCTCTATAATCGGTGTTATTATCTTCTGGCGCGTATTAATGGGTGTGGGCATCGGTGGTGACTATCCTCTTTCTTCGATTATTACATCCGAGTAAGTTGATTCCATACCTGAACGACGCCGCTTCATGTTAACATCAACAGGTTCGCCACCACCAAATGGCGAGGTGCCATGATGGCTGCTGTCTTTGCCATGCAGGGTATTGGACAGCTAGTTGCTGCTCTCGTTATGATGTTCCTTACACTCGGCTTCAAGTCCTCCCTGGAAACTGCTCCCGACACTAAGTCCTGCACCGGGGAATGCCAGGTTAGCGTTGATAAGATGTGGCGCACCCTTATCGGTTTCGGTGCCGTTCCAGCTTGTATCGCTCTTTACTGTAAGTTCTAAGGTCATGATAATTTGTTGTGGTGTTGTGGTTATGACATTGTGGCGTTGTGGCGCGGTGGGGAAGCAAACCTCATGTGGCTGAAATAACTAACACCATACGCAGATCGTCTTACAATCCCCGAAACTCCTCGTTATACTTTCGATGTCGCTCGTGACATTGAGCAAGCCGATGAGGATGTCAAGGCTTACATGTCCGGCAAGCGTGAAGGTGACACCGATGAGGTTGCTCGCGCCCAAGTTTACCAGGGTGCCAAGGCCAATCTCCAGGTTCCAAAGGCCAGCTTCAGAGACTTCCTCAAGCACTACAGCAAGTGGAAGAACGCTTCTCTCCTTCTTGGAACTGCTGGTTCATGGTTCTGTCTTGATGTGGCCTTCTATGGCCTCAGCTTGAATAACGGTACCATTCTCAAGGTCATTGGCTACTCCACGAAGAACACTCATAGCGTTTACGAGTATCTTCATAACACTGCTGTTGGAAACATTATTATCGTCCTTGCGGGCGCTGTACCTGGATATTGGGTTTCAGTGGCAACGATTGATACCCTCGGCCGCAAGACTATCCAGCTGGGTGGATTTATCATTCTTACCATTCTATTTGTGGTATGTTCTTCCCACCACAAGACAATTATATAAAACTAACAGGCACAGGTTATGGGATTCGCTTATAATCATATCCCCTCCAACGGCCTTCTCGCTATTTACGTTCTTGCCCAGTTCTTCTTCAATTTCGGCCCAAACACCACCACGTTCATCGTACCCGGCGAAGTCTTCCCAACTCGCTACAGATCTACCTCACACGGTATCTCTGCTGCTTCTGGAAAGATAGGCAGCATAATCGGGCAGGGGGCTATCTCTATATTGCGTACAAAAGGTGCTACTGAGACCAACGAAGCCCCCTGGATGGACCACGTTCTCGAGATCTACGCCCTCTTCATGCTTCTCGGTGTTTTCACCACTCTCCTCATCCCTGAGACTGCTCGCAAGACTCTCGAAGAGCTCTCAGGTGAGAATGACTTTGCCAACACGCATGATGATCATGTACTGGAGCACGAGTCTCAGTCTGGCAAGGCTGAGCGAACCAGCGTTTAAGAGGATGTCACTTGCTTGTGTCACAGGCTGCTGATTGGTCTCCATTGGAGTCACATTTCCCGGATTCCATTTAGCCATTACTTGATTTTATCCCGGGCTTCGTAATCTCTTTAGTAATGGGGGTGGAGGATAGTTTTAAGAAGTCAGATCCTTGGAATTTACCATGCCACATGTACAACTGTGGCTTAACACAAGCAAACATATCATCAAGTGACGTAATTTGTGCTCAGTATCTGTAAACTGTTCGTGTATTCTTTATCATTAAGTATTCACGCAGTGATCCGTGTCGCAGTTTCATTCCCGAAACTAGTCCACCAAATTGAAGGTATATCCATATATCCAGACCCATTACCAAACACCAAAAAGCACATATCCCGAGGCATTTACTGCTTCTTGCTACCGCCAAGCAGTCCGCCAACGGTGTTTCCTACACCCTGGCCTACGCCTTGGAGGCCTTCAGCGGCGCCCTTTCCGCCACCGACAACAGCATTTGCTGTGCTGTTCAGCGCACCAGCACCAGGCGTATCCTTGTTGACGTAGCTGCCATCGTTGCCCTTGCCCTGTCGCTCGGTTCTGTTGATGCCCTCCTTGGACGCCAGGTCGCCGACGGGCTGCAGAAGACCGCCCTGGCCGACTTGGCCACCGGCGAGGTTGTTGACGCCATCTTGGAGGTTGTCGATCTGCTCGATGCCAGTGACTTTGGTCTTGTCAAGGTTTTCTGAAAAGTGTTAGTGTAGGTAAAGCAAGGACGGAGAAAAGAACATACGCTTGGTGGCATAGCTAGCCTTGTTGTCTTTTGTGAACCATCGAAGGTAGGTATCCTCGAGCCAAGGAACCCACTTCTCGTACTGGTCGTTGTATGTAGCCTTTGTCCACTCCATGATGAATATGTTTAAGAATATGTTCAAAGTATTCGTTGTATCGTGTTTATCGATGAGATCTGATCAAGAATCGCGAGGACACAGGAGCCGGACACGCAGATTTATACACATTACGCATCTCATGATGAAGCGGGTACGTCATAAAACCAGCAAGGATCTGAAACGATGCAGGGTTTACATCTCGTTAATCTCACTGGCTGTCTGGTGCCTGGTGGTGGTTGAACAATACGTATTATGATGCTGAGGTGTGGCGCGAAAACCGGTTCTCTACTGCAGCGACTGTGCCAACTTCGGAGAGTGCCCTGTGGCGGCGACGTCATGTTCAGGGATGAGCCACATTGCAGGTTGCCACGCTGGAAATGTTGGATGCTTAGATCAATTTTACAAATTTAAGAACAAAATTATACCAGATCATAAAATATTATATGATGCGAGAAAGCTTGAATATCTCATCATAAGCTCTATCGAGATATTTATCAAGTTTATCCAACTTCACGATGATACTTAAGCTGGTCGCGCCGTGACTTGTACCTCATGATGTATTTCTGACCCCTGTAAGCTGCCATCGTGGAGAGATCGGTGGCATTGACATGTGAAAACGTGCAAGCGATTGGCTTGGAATTGTTCACGGGATGAGGGACACGCCAAGACCGATCGATCAAGGGTTTAATTAAGCTTAACCACTGGCTCGCGTGGAAGGCACGATGAATCTATTTTATTGTTCATTAATGGGACTGCAACACAATCGAGCACATCAATGCGCAGGTACAAGACTGAAAGCTGTGGCCAGTTCACTATTTCCCTAACTAGCCAATATACTGCGCATATTTTATCCATTCCTCGTCCACCTTCAATCTCTCGAAAGCCTCATCACTAAGCGACAACACCGCCGAGATCTCCCCATCTGGTCTCTTGGGCAAAAGGTACGCAAGCGATTCAAATGGCTCAAAGAGTGGCCTCCGTACACTTTCCGGCATCCCCAGTCCGAGCCCAAAGTCATAGCCCCAGAATCCCGTTTTCGCCCACGAACTCAGCATGATGTCCGTCGAAGAATTTGCATCTGCCGTCAATGACACGACTGACTTGTCTGGCTGGTTGTGAAGATATGTCACCAACCCTCGGGTTCTTTGTCGTAGGCTCGCTGGGTTGAGTTCGCGACGGAGACGGGATGCGACTGCACCCAGAGGCTCATTGGCTATTTGTGAAAGCGTGGAAATGGAGTATGTCATGTTTTGAAGCATGCCAGGATACTTCTTTGGTGCATCGAGCGCCGCACGTACGTCCACTGCGCGACGGAAGTTTGTTGGCGTGGAAGCATCAAGACGGGCAAGTCGTACGCGTGTAACAGACTGCCAGATAAATGCAGAGACGGCATCGTCCGTGGAGATGAACTTGGTTGATGGGTCGAGACTCTTTGTCGCTTTGTCTTTAAGCTCCGAGAGAGCATGGGGACTAAATGAGAAGAGCACCCAGCTCGCCGGCGGCGGCGTCGATTGCTCTGTTGGTGGTGGAGATTTAGCGAGCTGATGATCAAGCTCGGGGCCGACTTCGTAGTTCTCAATTAGAGGGACTACGTTCTTGCGGTCAAGATTAATCGTGGAGATCTCTTCTTCCGTGAACTCCTCCCCGCGACAGGCTTTTGACAGCAATCGAACAACAGCATCCTGGCCCATCATGTCCATGCAAGCATGCTGCGCATTGACAGTGAGTATAAGTCCGCCTTCAATAAAATTGACTTGGACGAGCAGCACAGGCTCTGGATTGTCGGGAGAATAATCCGGTCCGATGGGTAAGGTCTTTCTCGGGGCGATGACATTCTCATCAAACATCCTCATTGGAAACTCAGCCTTTCTCAAACCCTCCATTGTAGGCGCTGAGGGGTCATCTCGTAGATCCTTGACCACAAGTCGCGGGACTTTCTCAAATGGAACGATACTGAAGATACCGCTGCTTCCTTCTTTGGCGTCGCATTTCACCTGGCCCGCGACCCATGGAAAGCTCTGTGCAAGTCGTGAGAGGCCATTTTGCAGCGTAGCGACGATGGTGGGGTGTTGGGAGGGATCTGCAACAGGGAAGCAAAGGCTGATCTGGGTGTAGATTCTGAGGAGGGGTTGCTGGCCGAGGGTGTCAAGCTCCATGTGTAGGTGAGTAGTGTCTATGTTGGTCATCTTGTAGAAGTTGAAGTGGTCGATGTTGGAATGCAATTGTCGACTTCCGTGGCATATTTGTAGATGTTGAAGTACAGTGGAGTGACCCACTGAAGGATTGCCAAGACGCAGACTCAGGATGAGTCGAAGAACAGTTACCCTTTTTAGACTAGTTGTTCTATTCTTTTCATAAACAAGAGAGATATTAAAATGCTTCAAAAATAGCCAGAAAGTCTGATAGAAATAAATAAATGGAAATAACCTATGACATTTAAAAACACCAATAGAATTGAAGTGGAATTTATGTATGAGTATGATAGCGTCCCCGGTAGCTAACGTTATGTTGGGATAAAATCCCGGAATTCGATTGTGCATCGTCGCACAAGAGCAAAGACCCAGAACTTCAAACCGAGAGCACTTCAGCCTGTAATATGTCCAAAAATTCATGTCTATCATTTTCTCCTAGGTATAGTTCATTTTAAGCAACCAACGCCAGCCATGCAGTCTAAAAGCCTCATTATCTCACGTCCTACGTAGTTCTAAACCCTTATCCCCAAACCAAGATCCCGTCCCATAAGCCTTTTCCAATTCCCGATGCGCATCGACTTTACATCTAAAAGTTGGTCACGTCGCTGACTCCGTTGGTCGCACTCTGCTTCTTGCGGGCAGCCTCGATGATCTCGTCGAGACATCCGGAACTGGCGGCAACGAGACCGAGCACTGTCATATCGTCAGTCATTGTGGATGTGTAGCCTGGGCCATGATACTCACGTGAAGGGGCGGGTGCCAGAGTCTTGGACTTGTACTCAGGATGAGCCTGGAGACTAGATGAGAGTTAGCAATTGCCATGAACATAGAACGTTGTACCCACCCAACGAAGAAGGGGTGATCCTTCAACTCAATTGTCTCAACACGAACACCTTGGTCGTCCATCGAGGTCAAAGAAAGGCCGGCCTTCTCGAGGTCCTCGATGTAATCGGGGTTAACCTCGTAACGGTGACGGTGACGCTCCTCCACAACATCAACTCCTCCGTACAAGCCTCGAAGCTTGCTCCATTCAGTGCCAGGCTTGAAGTGTGATGTTCGGCTACCAAGTCGCATGGTACCGCCCATTTGCCTATCGTGTGTTAGTGTCCGTGTCGGTCGCATTTCATAATGACTTACTCTTTGGAACCCTCGGGCATGAAGATAACAACACGGTGCTCCGCCTGAGCAGAGAACTCCTCGGAGGTGGCCTCCTTGAGACCCATAACGTTGCGAGCGTACTCAATAACAGCAGTCTGCATACCCAAGCAGATACCCAGGTAAGGGAGCTTTCGCTCACGAGCCCACTTGGCAACCTCAACCATACCGCGAATACCTCGTGTTCCAAAGCCTCCAGGGACGATGATACCCTGTGCTCGGACAACATGAGCCCACGCCTCGTGGTACTTGCGAGGGTCCTTCTCCTGCATTTCAGGCTCAAGATGTTCCGAGTCGACAGAAACGAGGTTCAGCTTGCGCTTGCATCGCATTGCTGAGTGCTCAAGCGCCTTGTGGACACTGAGGTATGAGTCGTCAAGGCTGACGTATTTGCCGACCAAGACAATGTTGACGGGCTCGAGGTGTCGGTCGGGGACAACAGTCTTCTTCCAGAGGTCCCAGAGAGCCTGACCCTTCTGGGCCATGGGAGGGGTCACCTGGCAGTTCTCGAGGGCCAAGCCCTTGCGCAGCAGCTTAAGGAGACCCTCCTGCTCGAGGAGAAGAGGAACCTGGTAGATGGTGTCCATGTTGCGGACACCGATGACCTGCTCATCTTCGACTTGGCAGCTTCGGGCGATCTTTGTGATGGTGGCCTGGTCCAACTCTCGCTCACAACGGCAGGCAATCTTAAATCGTTAGATAGGTCCTGGATTCGACCGATGGAATACGTACCACATCAGGGATCAGACCGGCGCTTCGCACTTGTCGAATAGCATGCTGAGTAGGCTTTGTCTTCTCCTCTCCATTGATAATAGGGACGTAGGAAACGCTGATGCTCAGGAAGTTTTCCCGGCCAAGTCGGTGTCGCAATTGCTTCGTAGGTCAGTACTAGATCCTGAATTCGTCATTGTTCACGTACCGAAAGAGCCTCAACGAAAGGACCAGATTCGAGATCACCAATTGTACCACCCTAGTCGCAATGTTAGTCACATCCTGGGTCACGCGCAATTACGGATGGTCCTACAAGTTCAACTGCGTCAAGTTAGTAATTGTCCGCCGAATTATTGTCACAGGTTAACGTACTGATGCAAACATCTGGCGCTTCTCCTGAGGCATCCACGGGGATCTTGGCGACGCGCTCGATCCAATCTTGAATAGCGTCGGTGATGTGAGGAACGACCTTTGCGGTTGTTAGTCAAGTCGGTTTGATCGCGCGGCTTATGCAATGTACCTGAACAGCTGCATCCATGTTAGTACAACAAACATCGCGACTAGAAAAAACACATACTCTTTCCCAAATAATCTCCTCGTCGCTCTTTCTCCTAATCAGTTGTTAGTCGTGGGTCGCATATATCGAGGAATCGCGGGCGCCGTACGATGACCTGCTTGTAGATCTTGCCAGTGGTGATGTTGCTGTCACGGCTCAATTGGATACCGAGGTATCTATGTCGCATTAGTTTGCTGTTCGAGGAGATCGCGCGGGTTGGTTGTCGAGTCATACCGCTCGTAGTTTCCGAGATCAAGATCGGTCTGAGGAGTCAGCGCAAAGTCTTTCACGGGTGGAGATCAATCGTACCTCTCCTCCATCGTCAAGAACGAAGCACTCGCCGTGCCTGAGACTTTGTTAACGAAATATCACTCGTTTTATTGAACTACCACATACTCTAGAGGGTTAAGAAGACCGGCGTCGGTGTTGATATAAGGGTCGGTCTAATCGAGGGTCAGAATCGTCGGTCGGGTCGGTCTGTTTCGGTGGGGTATTACTTTAATCGCCTAATTGTGTTAGTCACAGCTTGTTGACCATGAGCAGATCGTATCGTACAGTAACGCGAAGACCAAGAGTCTTGAGAAGGAGACCAGCGCTACTGGCTATCGTGATTGTCAGCTGCTGGTAGATTCGGATGCTCGTCCATTGCCATACCGATAATGCCTGGTGTCAGAAGTTAGTACACAGCCAACCAAATGATGCGACGAGGCGAAAAGCTTACCTTTGCCGACACCGGAGATAACTCCACCGCTCACAAGAACAACCTTCATATTGACGTATGGCTTGTCGGTTGTGTGTTAGTTGGGGAGGGTATTGAAGCTACTGCTATGTTAGCTGTGAGGTTTGGAAGGGCGCGATCGCAAAAACTTCGATCAACGAAAAGAAAGATTCAGCGGTGGGGTACGAGTTTCTGCCACGCCCTTCAGAGCTCAAGCCTTCACCGCCTTACCGCAAGCAGTTTAATCCTTGCTGTTGTTAGATCCACTTGAAGTCAGGTTTGAATTTGTTTGATGGTATTTGCTAGTTAAAATATTAACACATACTTAGAAAAGGGTGACCAGATTTTTGAAGAATCCGTTGATGGGTGTAATACTGCATTTTCTTGTGGTAACCGGTAGAAATGGTGGTGCAATACAGGATACACCACTTGACTTCATCACGGACTCTCCGCCGACCACGGTAACAAGCAATGAGTCGAACGTTGGATCGGTACCAATAGTTCGTAAAAAAAGTATCCTTGAAACATCTTGAACTTCTAGAATAAAATTGTCTATTTCCACTGCTTAAGATTATAGCCCGAAGCTTGCGTAGACAGTGAAGCTAGACCCTCTTACCAGTCCCTAACATTAACTCTAGGTTAGCAATGACGGCTACAGGGCAATTAGCGGGGTCTAACTAGGCGCGATCGGCATTTAAACCTCGGACATTCATCCAACCAACGCAACGACCGTATAACATCGTTGCTATTGTATAAATATCTTTTGTGCTATAAGGCGAGCTTTGATTGCGAGATCAGTTAAAACCGATCGAGTGGGAGTTGTGAAGCATGATGTCACGATTCCGGTTTCGTAACGATCTGGCCATTCGCCTCTCCACAGCTGTAAAGCACTTCTCTACTTCACCTTATGAGAATACGATACAGAACCTGAAACTGGATGCTCAGACTAGAGTCATCTATCAAGGTACCACCTGATGATTATTACTTCTTATCATCATGTGAGCTAACATGACGCAGGCTTCACCGGGAAAGTGGTACGATACTAGACAACGCGTTGCGGAGTCGGACTGATCTCGAACTTCCCAGGCAACAAAGAACGCTCAAGACACAATAGAGTATGGAACCAAGGTCGTAGGAGGTGTCTCTCCCGGTAAGGGAGGTCAAAAACATCTCGGCCTTCCAGTCTTCAACACTGTTCGAGAGGTGAGTGAACAACCTTGCCATCGAATCAATCTCATAACATGCTAGGCCATGGATGAAGTCAACCCCTCTGTCAGTGCTGTCTTTGTCCCTGCTCATTCTACTGCCCTAGCTATCATCGAAGCTATCGAGGCCGAAATTCCTCTGGTAGTCTCCGTGGCTGAACATGTGCCTGTCCACGACATGCTACTCGTTCACGAAGTTCTAAGGACCCAATCTAAAACTAGACTTGTCGGTCCAAATTGCCCCGGAATCATTGCTCCAAATCAATGTAGAGTGGGGATCATGCCTCACATGCAATTTCTTCGGGGTGTGTCGGTATTGTGTCCAAGTCAGGCACTTTGAGCTACGAAGCAGTGGGATCGACCACGCGTGCCGGTCTAGGTCAAAGCATTTCCGTTGGGATGGGAGGCGATATGCTACCAGGTAAGTGCCCTGAAATATCTTCTTTTGACGCAGAATTGACGTACCAGGCACTACGTTGGCCGACGGACTGAGACTTTTCTTCGATCATGAAGAAACCAAAGGAATAATTGTCATCGGAGAAATTGGGGGCTCGGCGGAACTCGAAGCTGCGGCACTCATCAAAGAATATCGTCGTACGACTCCCAACCCAAAGCCCATTGTAGCTCTGGTAAGCGGACGAACAGCACCGTTAGGGAGGGTCATGGGCCACGCAGGTGCAGTATACTCAAGTGGCGATCCTACTGCCGAGGAGAAAGCCAAAGCTTTAGAAGATGCAGGAGCTGTACTTGTTCCTCATCCAGGGGTCATGGGAGAAAAGATGAAAGAGCTTCTTGGCTTGTAACTGGCATGAGTGATATGTTGATCTCTGGAAGACATAAGGTACTTAGGCTAGGTAGATTACTTCAGCTCCATGGTCAACAAAACCCAGTGGGAAATATAGAGCATAGCCAAACCAGTTAATAGTGATGTTAATATTGTTCTTTGTTGTATTGTACCCACTGCACAGTCTATACTCTGTTTCATAAAATTAATTTGCCTATCGGAAGTATGTTGCTGGCGATTTGTAGACTTTACTGTAAGGCTAACCCGTGGGGTGGACAATGCGATACATGCCTGAGGCCAAGATGCGCAGAGGGGAAGTATAAATAGAGAAGAACCCCCCAGAACTTGAAAGTGATTCATTTCCTGATCAGATGTGGTTCCTCTTTCGTAACAAGGCAGGGCTCAATTTAACCACGTCTCAAAGAAGAAAGGGTGGATATGTGGGCATCAGGGGAAAAGTTACAAAGCTGTAACAAGAAGCAGAGCAATGATGATAACTAAACCGCGTGAATGCGTTTAGCGAAACTGAGCCCTAGAAACCAAGTGGTACACAAGGTGCGAGATGTTCAAGTGAACTCTTAAGCACTTTTTTGTTCGCAGTTTTGTCTTGGATTTACCACACCCAAAGTGCAACAACCCATGAATCGCAGAGGACAAGCCAGTCCAGCAGACAATCATCTCACAGGTACTGCAAGTCTCCTGTAGATAACATGCCTGCAGGAAATCCCCCCAGCAAGTCAAAAAGGGCAGAGATTATACTAGGATTGGGACCGGACTTGGGCCGTCTACTGATTTGGGGAGGTTTTGTAAGAGTAGTGCATGTGTTTTATTGTGTCAAATCACAAGTCTGTCCATGTGCGATTTGGTTTGTCTCTTCAATATTTCATCAAGACTTAGCAATAAATAATGGCGGAACCTTGTTTGATATCTTGCCGAGAAAGATCAAAGTAATGCAAAAATGAAAACATAGTTTTCTTGTACACATTATAGATTTATACCCGATATTCTTAGACAAGGTTTACTTCTCAGCACGGGAAAGTGGAAAGATATATCAGCTACGGAAGCCGTGCAAATATGATTCGCGAGAACTTCACAATCTCACGTTGAAGCTTCGTGTCGGCGCATTTCGGAGCCAATTTTACACTTCAAATATAGGGCAGCTTTTGGTCTCACTCTAGTACATACGACCAAAGGTAGTGGAAAATACGGGATCCCGTCCGCTCTCCCATAGTCAAGCCACTAACCGGCGGATTAGTAGTTGGGTCGGTGACGACCAGCGAATCCCCGCTGTTGTATGTTTTTGGAGTTTTCTTTTGCATGCACCCCGTCCGCACCCAGTCCGCGCTCCTACAGTTAAGCTGGAAACTTTTATTTTTGAACTGTTCCTGTAATCATTGGTAAAATCAAATATGAGCTGTATTACATGAATAAGAGCCTGTGACTTGATGAGCATGTTTGTCTCACGTGAATTTACACGTGACCGTCATGTCGATCGACGACCACATATTGCTCTTGATCTATGCTTTGATAACCTTTGATCCCTTCATCCACGCCTTGGAATAGTTGAATAACCCTATTCTCGCAGGTGAATCGCGGTGCCATTGGGTCTTGTCTCATCGCCAAGCTGTAGTCGACAGGGGGCTGTTATCTGAGCGTCTACCCCTCACATTTTGGTCATTTGGCAACATTCATTCTTTCATTCCCCTGACTGACAATCTACCTTCCGTCACTACGATAATACTCTCAAACCTGTAATATGACTCTAGGAGCCTGCTCGGGTTTCTCCCTATTTCGTCCCTTGATAAGATCCTCCAAGGTAAGCAACCACCACTCAACTTCAATCCACATATGCTAATGGCGCAAGTTTAGTCGCTTCGACAGACTCAGTCGAGAAGACTTCATTTACTAGAGTATCAGTCCCAGGAATCACTCAGAGCGGTATTTTGACACCTCTGCAGCTGTTGACTGAAATTTGCTAACAGATAGCTTTCTGATCTGTAGGCAGGTATATCCGTCCCGAAAGGCCAGGTGTTAAAGTCAAAGAAATGGCGGGATATAGCGCTCTCTCGTAAGTTGACTTCTAAAGGATTGTACTGTAGTTAACACCAAACAGAAGACGGCCAGATACGCTTGGTGCCACAAGTTTTAGGTCACCGACAGGAAATCACAAAGGAGGATCTTTTGAATGGGAAAGTTGGCACAGAATTAGGCCAATTTCGAAGATCCAACACGGGAGGACGTTCTACGAAAGAGAGCAAGGTCAAAATGCTTATGGAGTATCTTGTGGAGCACGATCAAAAATGGCGTCTTTCAATGGCAGTTGATCGCGAGAGTTACCGACCAGTCGTCAGAATACGGCAGGACCCCAACGATACAAAGCTTCCAGATCCTTTGTATGAGCGAGGCTTTCAGGAAACATTTGGATTTAGTCTGACTACTGGGATCTCCGAATCCTTTGTCACCAATATATCCGAAACATTCCATCTCCCACAAAGTTCGTCAAAGAGCTTGGGGAAGATACTTCGTGGGCTGTTCAAGATATTCGCCGATGGAGAAGCCATCAGTCTGGAAGTAGATCTTCTGTATCTTGCAGATGGTCAATTCATGTGCTCAAATTCTCTATTCTGGTTCGATGACGCTGCCAGAGATCGTCAGCACGCCATTCACGATTTGCGGGCCAAAGAGCAAGAGGTTGAAGAGGAGCTTTATGCGGAAGAGCATGGCTTGGTTTATATCAAGATGGACGGTAGTGTTGGAACTGTTGTAAACGGGGCTGGTTTGGCAAGTGCCACGAATGATACGATCAGTTTATATGGTGGCTCCAGTGCCAACTTCCTCGATGCAGGAGGGCAGGCTACCAAGGAGACTATGCTGCAAGCCTTCAAGATTATCATAGCAGACCAGGACGTCAAGTCTATCTTGGTGAACATATTCGGTGGCAAGTATGACGTTCTTGATGACTCGACTCGAACTAACAGAGGGACAGGCATCACGAGATGCGACATGATAGCAGAGTCGATTATAGCTGCAGCTAAAGAGCTTGGCCCTTTTCGCGTTCCTTTAGTGGCACGATTGCAAGGAACCAACTCAGAGGCCGGACTGAAGATGGTAAGTGTTGAACCTTGCCTGTTGGCAATTGCTGATAAGTGTCTAGCTCGCCGACGCAGATATAGGGATTCATGTTGAGTCAAACTTCGGAGAGGCAGCCAGGAAGGCAGTCGAGTTGACAGGCCAGGACCCTGAGAGGCTCACCAACAGCAGAGCAACATCATAATGTGGTGGCCTTAATGAGAATCAAGCGAGCTCAAGTCAAGTACATCTGTTTCACAGTCTATCAGGTAACGAACCCACCGGAATAAAGACAATGTGATCCGTCACATGTTTTGCCATAATATGAGTACGAACTTTCTCTCTTGGCTTCACTTCGAGATACGGAAGATCTGTTTTGTGTAATGCCTTTTTTTAACACATTGAAACCGGTGCTTATAAGAATATCTGGGAAATTTCTTGCTTGAGGATCGATATATTGTCTTGACGTATCAATAAATAAATTGGTAACAGCTCACTTACAGCAAAAACATAAGCTTCGCTGGAAAAACAAAGATTCTTGAATGGCAGGTGAAGGAATCCAAATTTAATCCTTGTTGAACAGCTCTCAACACCTGTATTTCCCTAGACGCAATCAACTGGTTAGAACCCCGTTCCCAAGCAATGGTAAATCGATTGTTTAATGCCGTGGTGCCATGATCTACCCCCTCACATTTCCCCAGAATCTGGGCTGTCTCATAGGCACAGTTCAAGCGACGAATCATTCGTGCCTGAGGAGTCTACACCTAGCGCTTGGATTCAAATCCGTTGCAGCATAGGAATCCTTCACATCTCATTTTCGTGTCTATGATTCGCCAGGTAAAATACCATGACACGAGGCTCTACTTAATCGAGGATGGTTCGCGGATTAATCTGTCCTATTCGGCTCAAGCTCACGTAAGCACCAACCCATCACATCCTTCATTATTGCCCATTCAAATTGAACATGCTATCCTGATAACTACCTACAGAATCATTTGGTAGACATCTACTTTATGTCGACAAAATGGCTGCACTTAAACAACGTCTCGGCTTTGAGAGCACAAGATCCCTGACACTCTTTTCAATATTTGGTGGGGCACTATTTCTCTTCTCAACACTCCAACTGCCATACATCGACATCGACCGCGTCTTTTGTGCAGCTGGAAATCCTTGGTCTGTACCTGGAGAATGTTATTGGTTTCAAAAGCCTGGACTCATGCGCAATGGGATGTTGTTGCACCTCTCTACCATCTTGCCCGCTGGTGCCCTTGTTTGTTTTCAGTTCGTACCAATACTTCGACAGGCCAAGTATGCAAAGTTCCACCGCATCAACGGATATGTGGTTTTGTTTCTATCGGCGTTGGGAACAATAGGTGCGCTTATAATTGAGAAGCGCGCTATGGGGGCGAGATTCTCAAATAGAATTGGAACTTGGATCCTCTGCACTCTCTTCACGGGTGCTTCAATCATGGGCTTGGTCAGCATTAAGAAGAGAAGATTCGAGGATCATCGGGCGTGGATGCTTCGGGCATGGTTTTGGGTACGACATCAACCCCGAGTCTTCAGAAATTCACTGACATACAAGGCAACATCAATTATCACTATGAGAGTTATCCTCATCTCCATGGCCCACATAATAGGAACTCCTTCAAGGGCTTTGGAAGTGAGCATGCCCTGCTCAATCATCGAGTATTTGCATGAAAGCTTTCCTGGCACGATAAAAAAGCCATATCCGAGCTGTGCCGCATTCACATCTGGAGAGAATCTGCAGCAGGAGACTTTGGTGACAACTAATTGGGATTTGACTGATGTGGTAGGTATCACAGCTGGTTTAAGATTCGGCTATGCTGTCGGAGGTTGGTTAAGTTTTGTTATTCATGCTATTGCGGTTGAAATCTATGTAAGTGGCCTCTCCCATATGATGGAATCTGCTAATACTTTATGTAGATAAGATCCACTGGACCGAAACAGAAAGTAAAGGTCTGATACGGAGATGTCGCTTAGATAATATTTTCCATACTTATCGTTATTTGCTGGAATGGGTCGTGCAGAGGTTGTAACAATGTGCATCAATGTTGGGTAGAAACGGGATAATTTCGGGACGAATACTCATCATACAAGATGGATGTTACAAAAGAGTGAGATAAATCAAGGCTGAACCACAGTGAGTATGATAGCCGAACGGATCACTTGTTAAATCCTGAAAGTTGCACCATTGAGGCGAAATTAATGCAATTTAAGACAACATAAGCCCCATCGTAGAACTAGAGGATCTGTCAAAGGCTAGATCTGGAGTCTACTGTCCATTGACCCCCATATCTACCCAGACATAACAAGCACTATCTTGCGGCTGAACTACCGTGGCTTTTCAAGGGGCAATTCTAACCAACGGCCAAACCTTGGCATTACACAGACTATTACCCCTAACCAGTGATATCAGGATACTCAATTATCCCACCCCCATGCAGTCACACGATCCATATAGCTATCAAGTTTATTCGCAGGCAATTGAGTCCTGACCTCTGCTGGACGGGGAGCTCGTGGGAAGTGTGCCGCTTGGACATCCGCCCGCCACGCAACAACGGGACTAGCTGAAGCCGATGTTGGAACTAGTGAACGCCCGCGTTTGACGGGGAGTTCGAGGCTGCCACGGACCGTCGCTATGGGACGAGGGTTCCTGTTAGTGGAGGCCTCAGGGATCACGACAGCGTGGTAGTTCATTGCGAATCCCGGTGGTGAGGGAGGGTGATGTAAAACTTGCGTTAGACCAGTTGGATCTCGAGTGGTTACCAGACACTAACCAGACGTTCCCTGCAACGGTCCAGACTTACCACTTCTACTGATCTCGTTGTTGAGTAGGTTTCGTGGACAAGGGTAACATTTGAGGTTGGAATTGCGACATCCGACAAGACAAGGGTAAAATTGGGGAGAACTTCACTCGGATCATCGGTGTGGAGTGGACCCAGAGCCATCCAATGCAAAGAACATGCATGCACGCTCGGATGGAAGAGACTTGTCACAATCAGCTATCTAAATTGGCAGAGCTTACGCAAAAGAAGAAGCAATGTTGCACGATGTTCCCACAAACCTGTCTTGTCTTTGGTCATCGCGTTGCTTGGGCGCGAGAACTAGCAAGGGGTGATCTTGGCTCCTTTTAGCAATCGTCTCATCAGGCCAAGAATTCCGTCATCTTCGGATCTCGCGGTAATGAAGACTGATCCAGCCAGCGCTAAGGTTGAGTCTTGGTGCTGATGGGTCGGGTGCTGACCCACAGAATAAGGCTCGGATTAGAGCTTTTGAGCTAATTCTTAAGCTTATTTTGCAATGTTACCGACATGTGATTGATCGGCATGACAGGCCACGTTCTTGTTTCTTTTCTTTTGGGAATTCGATAGTTCGTGATTAATTGATCAGCAGGGTGATTGCAACCAACTCCCCGAACAATCTCGGGGAACAGGTCGAGGTCCCTTCTCTTGGCACGCTCGCCACAAACCCTGCGCTAAGTGCCAAGTGGAAGTGCAAGTGCACTGTAACAAAGTTCGGGGAGTCTGCCGGGGAGTTGATCCACTGCTGACATGTTGGAATAAAGTTTGCAACCCAGACCGACGCCTCGTCGGGGAGCTTGCAAAGTCAAGGATAATGATTGGGCGTTTGGGCGTTTCGGTGAGTCATTTATTTTGAGTACCCCCACCAATTGTTATTGAGATAAGGCATCTAGGGCATGCAGGTCTTGGCTTGTGGTATGTGAGTAGGCCAAGACTTGGTGACGGGGAGTTGGAGGGGGTGAGGTGGATAGATGGGCTGTTCTTATCCGTACTACGTACTGTTTAAAACTGGTGGAATTTGGGTTATTTGGCTTGCTAATTGAATGGCAGGTGCGACGGTTTGGTCAATTAATCATTGCCTCCCGCAATTCAATGGAAAGGCGTTGAACGTTCAAGATGAGCCAATTGACCAGCAAGGGATAATCATCGAGACTTTAACCACTACACAATCGTCTTCATCCTCAGTCCCTGTCAATTATTATTTATCGTCTCTCATCTCAATCTATCCATCCCTCTTTGAACCGACGCCCCGGCACTTGCGCGTATTGCGTGCTCGCCTTGGCTTGACGCCAAGACTGTCTAGACCCAGACAGTGAACCACCCTCAGCCATCAACCCTTGGCTAGCAGACCCGAGAAATGATTGAAAAGGGCCAGCGAGGAACCTGATAAAACGGGAGACTCATTTTATTTGGCAGTGACATCCATCCATCACCATCGGCAGTGATATCCACCATCTTCGATAGTGACATCCATCATCATGGGAAAGCTTGAACACACGTCGTCAAACTCCGATTACCCTCAGCCTAGGGATGATGAAGAGAGTTTGACACTTCGCAATGACTGGAGTGTCGAAGAGGAACGCAGAGCCAAAAGGAAGTAGGTTGGGTCCTCAACACCACGGTCTCGACCCATGATCTAACGAACAACTTCTAGGCTTGACTTCATTATTATGCCTCTTTTAACACTAGGATTCTTTTGCTTGCAATTGGACCGTGGAAACATTGCTAATGCCATTACTGATAACTTCATGGAGGACGTTGGCATCACACAAAACCAGTTCAACGTCGGCCAGCAGATGCTTTCTCTTGGCATAGTACTCTTCGAGATTCCATCCAACATGATTCTCTACAGAGTAGGACCAGGAAAGTGGCTTACTCTGCAGCTCTTTCTCTTTGGAACTGTCAGTACCTTCCAGGCGTTCCAAAACAACTACGGCTCTTTCGTCGCCACGAGGTTCTTGCTTGGCATCACAGAGTCCGGTTTCATTCCGGGAGGCCTTTGGACTCTTTCGACATGGTACACTCGTAAAGAGACTGCTAAGAGAGTTATGTTCTTCTACTTCGGAAACCAATTTGGTCAAGCTTCGTCTAAGCTGTTGGCCTACGGTATTCTTCACATGCGCGGTGTGGGCGACAAGGCTGGTAAGTCAAGAACTATTCATAAACTCAACAAGGTTACTAATAATACACTAGGTTGGTTTTGGCTTTTCGTTCTGATGGGCGCTTTCACTGTCTTGTCAGGAGTTGTGCTTGGTTGCTGTCTTCCTGATTCTTTCAAGAACCCCCGAAGCACCTTTTTGCCAAATGTCAAGATCTTCAACGAGAGGGAGTTGCATATCTTACAGACTCGTGTTCTTCTTGACGATCCCATGAAGGGCAAGAAGAAGAGAAAGATCGGCCTTGGAGCCTTCAAGAAAGCGGTAAGTCTCATACTTCTTCATCGTTCTAGTTCCCGCCATGCAATTGCTCTGTTTCCTTTGCCCACTCTCGGCACTTCATACAACTATTCGGCCGCGTCTAACAGTGATTAGTTCTCCAATTGGCGTTTGTGGATTCATGTCATTATCACACTGACCAACAACGGCCCCCAACGTGCATTCGACACATACTCGCCTTCGATCGTAAAGAGCTTTGGTTTCGAGGGTTTGACTAGCAATGCTCTCGCCTCAGTCGGTCTATTTCTTCAAATTCCTGTCTCATGGTCCTTTAGTTGGGTGTCTGATCGATTGTAAGTCTCATCTGTGTCTCTAAACAGCTCATACTAACCATGATCCAGCAATAAGAGACCTGAGACTGTTATGGCAGGTCTGAGCATGCATTTACTGGGTTACGTCTTTAACCGCATCTTTACTGAGCTGTCCCTTCGTGGTGTCAGTTATTTCGGTGTGGTATGGACGCAGACTTTTGGTACATTCTCACATCCATTGAACATTGCGTGGATGTCCTTGGCGTGTGACGATTCAGAAGAGAGAGCCCTTGCGATGGCCATGTGAGTAATTCTTACCTTCCAGTTTTCAAGGCTAACCGTTCAGGGTCATCATGGGAGCCAATATTGCTGGAATCTACGGCGCCCAGATCTTCCGATCCGACGATAAGCCAAAGTATCGTCGTGGCTTCAGTATTAATATCGCCGTGCTTAGTGTTGGTCTGGCTCTCGCAGTTTTGCGGTTCTTCGATGATAAGATCTGGCGTCGCAACAAGGTTGCTGAGATACAGGCCCAACTTGCACGAGAGAGGGGCGACCATGACAGTAACAGCGACGAGAAGAGTGATGGACAGAAGGACGATCACACTCCTACTCTTGGCCTGGAGAAGACCTCACCAGTGGAGTTGAACCCCGTTGCTAAGGCTACTTAGTGATTCATCACCGTCATCGTTTGGACTGGATTGGTTAGATAAACCTTGGATAATATACTTACATGGTAGCTTTAATTCATGTTTTATGGAATATCTAGTTGTCCTTCTAAGCAGTCTTGGATTTCACAGTTTTATAAATCGAGTTGTAACCCAATAAAGACTTCTTTTCCAACTCCTCAATTCCCTGCCCAAGAAATCTTTCAGGATCAAGAGCGCTTTGGGTCTGACCATCCACATCCTCCCCATCCATGATACTTATCAAGAACTTCGCAACACCGACAGAATGCGTAATCCAAACGGCCACAGCCATATAAAGACCCTCAACAGAATCCACCTTTCCAGCGAGAGGCATGTTGTCAGGCGTCATAGAGAATACGCCGTTGAAGCTCTTCCCTTCTCTGAACTCTTGTGCTGCACCGGGTGGGAGTAATCCCGTGGCGAATTTGAGAGGCTGCTTGAACCCATCCATCCATTCACCTGTGGCCGTTCCGTTCGATGGCTTGTGGCTGGTTGGTTCGTGATCATAACTGCCTATTCCAAAGTTTGATCCGTGATCGCGTGCGTAGACGTGATGTTCTGGCCAGCGAACAAAAGGGAGTTTGTGGGTGAGTGGATCGTGTGCTTGACCGTGCATGTAAGGATGGCCAACTGGAATGACTGGAACTGGGAAGTTGAGTTCTGAAGAGAGTTCCTGAGCCCAGAGTCCTGTTGTAAGGATAACCTTGTCGGCGTTGAGCTTTTGAGGGGCGCTATTTATAAGAGCATCAACACCCGTGATGCGGCCTTGCGTGATGGCAAGCTTTTGGACATCGCCTTCCAGGAACTTTACACCCCGTTTTCTTGCTTCGTCCTGATACCAAGTAGCAATCTTCACGGCATTGGCAGTTCCGTCCGAAGAAAAGAACACTGCAGCTCCAGGTCCCGAAGCATTGACCAATTCAGGTGCAAGTGCATGCGCCTGCTCGATACTGAGAATCTCCGCCGGAAGTCCCAAAATCTTGGCATCTTCACAGCGAGTCTTCAACCGATGGATTCCCGCATCTTGAAAAGCAATCTCCAGCCCGCCGACTCTGTCGAAACCGCCGGGGATCTTGACAATCTCGGAGACGGTGTCGATGGCGAGTTTGGTGAGGATCTCGGATTCGTTGAATTGACCAACAAAGCCCGGGGCAATTCCGGTTGAGCCAAGAAGGGACTTGAAGGAGCGGTCAATTATCGTGATGTTGCGAGGGGTGGGTGATTGGCCAAGTTGGTAGGCGAGTGCGGAGCCAACGATGCCTGTGCCGACGATGATGATGGATTCAGTGGATTCGGACATGATGAATGAATTGGATGTTTGATTGAAAGAGTCAGATACGTTGAAAGAATGTTTTTTCGTTTTATTATTCATTCGTATCTCTTATATCTTTAATCTGGTCAAAGCACTAACACGATAGCGGATGGACGCCCATAGAGCGTCATAGTCAGTGCAAGGGCGCGCAACAAGGCCAAGATGCAGCCAATCAAGTAAACCAGTTTGTCCAAAATCGACAACATCAAGACCCGCATAGCAAACTCCACTCGACTACGGAGTAGCTGAAAGGTCAACGCGCCCTTAATGCGGGTATTCGAAAACGGTATGATACTTGCAATTGATGACTTCTAGCCCCGTTTATCACCAAGAGTGGGAGATCAAAAAGCAGTTGCCTACTACAGCTAGGTGGGTGTGACAGCTTACGAGGTACTTCAGTAATACTGAACCCTCCAGCTCTAAAGTGACCAGTAATTAAACGATATTTCCAACAGGTTGTCTGTCTGTGTCCAAGTTGCAATTCCCTGCAAAGGCAGACAAGATAATAAGACGGGGTACATAAAATTCTCTAATGTTGATAATAAAGGTATATAAAACCTGTGAATTATGAGACCAATTTTGATTAATTTATATAATTTATATAAAATTAGAACAGTTCATTAATCAGTGGATGAAATTGTCTTCAAAGGCGAAACGCGAGGTATGATACGTGGCTCTTGACACTGAGTGAGATATTAGCTGATGTCTAATTACTGTATTGGTATTAGGCTTACATTGTATCCAATGTATAGCCTATCCTTATTAGATGTAGTCCAGCTTATGGTAACGTAAGACGTGGCACATGTATATAAATATGCCTGATATCCCGTAACCGTGGACCAAGGCCTCTCCCGTGATTATCTCTAGAACATCATCTCGACAGACCGACAACAGCAACCATGACTTCCACTCAAGAAAACGATATCAAAACAAACATCGAGGCCACAGTAAACAGCTACCTCGCAAGCTTTATCGACGCCAAAGCTCAAAATGACCCTTCCCTAGTCAATCGGAACACTTCACCTGATTGCATACGCCAGATGCTCCCCACGAGCCTCAGCGGAGGTGGCTCTATGAACAACGAGGATTACCAAAAGGTCTTTAACCAAGGTATGGACTTTGCGGGAATGAAGAAGAACATTGCTTCTGATATTGTCATCGACGTGGATGCTCGCAAAGCGGCGGTCACAGCTGTCGCGGAGCTGGAGTTGCCTAGTGGAGACAAATTCAATCTGGACTTTGCCTGGTTCTTGCACTTGAATGACGATGGGTCCAAGATCAAGAAGATTGTTGAGTTTGTGGACAGTGACACGTTCAAAGGCATGCAACAGAAGGCGCCAACGCCGAGTGATGGATGAGGTTGAGCAGGCATGATGTATATACACTTTGGTTGCTACGGAGCAATGTCAAGTTTATTCAATGCCATCAGTGCTACAGAGTAAAGCCGACCACGAAAACCATATATCATCCAGCCATTAAATGCGGTGTTTATAGTATCATCTTGCTCCCAAGTAACACGATTATCACACCAGTGACACTGCACAGAACTTGAAGTAGATGTAACTGAATATGGCTGGACTGTTTGGCAAACCTCGAGACAATACTAGAAACATAGTATCTCAACACGAGATTAAAGAGCTATCGGTTGAGAACCCTGATACGAAACAGAGGTGGACGATTTCCAGATTGTATATCTCATCATTGTCAACTGACAGCCCTATTCTGCTTTCTGCTTCATATTCTCTCGATACTTCAACATCCATTTCGCCGATTTTGCCACCACATCATCATGATCCGATACTGGGTTAAACAACAGCCTCTTCCTCGCCTTATCGATACTATGAGTATGCGTGTAGATGCAGTACTCCATCGATACTCTTCGAAGCTGAACAGGTGGCTTGACCGTGTTAAGAGTGAATATCCAGAATAACCATTCAGCCGCTAGAACAACCACGATCATAATCCATGCGGGCAAAACAATCACGTCTTTGAGGGCATCTTCGCCGCGGGATGCTTTCCATATGACACCGATATGGTGCCAGAATGGAACCGGGTCACCGTCAGAAACATTGAAAGCTTCACCATCAACCTTTCCTCTGGCTCGGCTTGGGTCAAGGAGGGCTTTGGCAGCAAGGATATGCGCGATTGCATTGTTTTCACCAGAAACAACCTCCATCAAATTCTTGCCGTCGCCAACCTGGAATAACTGCTTGTCCCCATCGCACGTGTCGAGTACTTCAACCATGCCTTGGATGTGCCTCTCTCCATAAGCATGACCAGGTCTTAGTACGGTAGTACACAATCGAGGGCCATTGGCCTCGCAGACAAGAACATCGCCAATTGCTTTGGTACGGTTATACTCGTTTGACTTGTCCAGCGGCGACCAGAGAGGATACGTCTCGTCGGCATCTGTAAACGGCGGGTTCGCGTAGACGTCAACGCTGGACGTCAAAACAAACGCTCGAACATCGCTCTCAATCGCAAGTTCGAGAAGTAACTCAGTACCCTTCACATTGGTCGCGTAGAATTCGCCGTCTCTACTGGCTGGTAACGTAGCCACTGGTGAGGCGCAATGAAAGATGACACTAGGTCGGACTTGATCAATAACTTGTCGCAAGAGATCGCTGTCGGTTATGTCTCCCTTGAAATATGTGGCTTTTTCGTGTGTGTTTCTTGAGACATCACGGTCAAAAACATAAACCTCTTCGCATTCGTAATCTTGCAGTAGCCCGCGTACCAAATGGTAACCAAGAAAGCCGCAGCCGCCAACAACGAGACTCGAGGCGATGAGTGGTGGAGTTGATTGTGTGTTGGACATTTTTACTAATCATATGACCAAAGGTTCAACCGTAGGATGTAGGAGTAGCTGTCAGGTACGAAAAGTCAAGATGGGTGCGTTCCTGAGTGAAGTCCGTAGGAGTAGGATCAGGTACGGAGTACTAGGTCTCACAACGTCATCATTTAGCGCTCTTGTCAGCCACTCTCTGGCGAGTATCAATACAGTGTGTTATCTTTTGGTATTCGGAAGTCGGTTCTTGCCGTTTAAGTTGGTCCACTTGTGCTTTATTGTTTGAAGTTATTTTGTCTCGAATTACTCATGCAGTTGAAAAACTTCAAGCCTCACCAGATGCTTCTGGTCGAGATGCTGCTAATAGTCTTGAATTTTGGGAACGAGAAATCACAGATCGCAAGGTTTCGTGGTCTAACGGTTATGACTGCGGATTCTGATTCCGCCAGCGAGGGTTCGACTCCCTCCGAGACCTTTCTTTTGTCCAATCCGCAACCTGTGGGTGGAGCTGATGTTTCTCCACCCAAAATTCCTTTTTGCTTTTAATTCCTCCGACTCATTTTGGGTTTCAATTTTGATTCGCCCGTTCGTAAGGGCAGCCATCTCCACTCTTTGGCGACGCCTCATCAAGCCTAGCGCTTCCAGGCAAGCAACTCTTCAAACGGTAGCCACCATCTACTTCTTGTCCACCAATCTTTCTTATACGCCTCTTTTTTTGTCCCTTGAGATCACCTCGTATGGGTATAATGTTGAATCATGACACGCGTTAAACCGGGACAACGTCAGCGTACAAGAACCCCCAAAGTCACTACTGGGTGCGGGACATGCAAGTATGTACTGGCTGACCAGTGATAACGGTCATATGGCTAACAACTTACAGGAGTTGGTTACCTAACCCTGTTCGTGACTTTGTTTTGTTTCGCAAGTTGACTGGAGTAGTCCGAAGAGTGAAATGCGATGAAGCTCGTCCGGTCTGTTTACGATGTACCTCAACCGGCCGCAAATGTGACGGATACCAGTCAAATCCACCCAGTACAACCAGTACATCACCCCAGTCAACGGCCTCCCCTACATCCATCGTCTCCACCTACGCCACTTCTACCGAGGCGCGGTCCTTCCAATTCTTCATTGAAAAGACTCTTGCGAATTTTCAAACCTTCTTCCCAGATGAGTTATGGAGTACCAAGGTCTTGCAAGTAGCCCAATCCGCAGGCTGTATCAAATATTCTCTTGTGGCTCTGTCGAACTATCATGAACTCTATCTTACACACCAGCAATGGTTACAACTTGAATCGGCTCACGCGCTCAAGCACTATAATCTTGCTATCAGGGAACTACTAACCCCATCACGCGATGATATGTCGCAGGGTCATATACCCATTTTGTCATGTCTGATATTCATTTCTATCGAGGTAGTTCTCTATCATGCAACTTGGATATTGTGCTAACAAGTTGAAGCTTCTCCAGGGCAAAACTGATTCAGCTATTGCTCTTTTCAAGTATGGCTGCCGGATGATTCAACAGTTCACAAAGTCTCTCTCAACTGCCAGAGACGCTGGTGAGCGCTCATGTTCCGACGTCGAAGATACCCACAGTCTAGTCCAGGCTTGTTTTAGACGTATAGCTGTGCAGATCTTAACAGTACGCTCCCCTGTCTGTACTATTTGCATATCTAAATGGAAACACAGCTCATGGGCGATATTGACCCCGACCTCTGGGAAGCTTTTCACGGCACCTTTGATAAATCTTCCGTTCGCTACGAAATACCGTTTACGTCCCTCGCAGATGCACGAGAGGCATTGTTGGAACTCCTGGTCGAGCAGACCAGTCCTGGCCTGAAAGGAAAGTCGATTCATGAGATATTGGCACATTCTGCAAAACTCGAACAATGGGGCTGCTCTTATGACGCGCTCTTGGCTGAATACGACCGCGTTGGCAAGATATCGAGCGCCGGTGAGAGACGTGCGATTGCCCTTCTTCAACTACACCGCAAATATCTCGAGATCAATGTTTCGAAATACGTCTACGGTCAAGGTGACCCCTGCTTCTGGGATCGCTTCACTGCCGAGTTTAATGAAATTGTCGACTACGCCGCTACCGCGGCTGGACTTGACGACAACTATGCACATCGAAATTGGTCCACTGATTCCACACCTACGGCATATTTCCACCTCGATCTTGGCTTCAGCTCTGTTTTAGTTGCCGTCATCGCTCGATGTCGCGATCCATTCATTCGCAGAAGAGCTATCGCAGTAATGCTGGCCGACCGTGTACAAGAAGGAGCTTTCAACGGGTCACAGTCTGCAAGAGTTGCGGCCAAGGTTATGGAACTGGAAGAAACCAGAAGTGGCGATGTTAGGTGTAGCAGTGATATACCGGAGGAAGCCCGAGTAAGGACGATACGAGTGCAACTACTACGATCTGAGAGGCCAAAGACGATAGTATTATTCGGGTTTGATCAAGGGTTTTGTGAAGAGGAATTCGGCTTAACATGATCTTACACCGAAGTGTCAATCAAAGTCTAGGTCCGCAACCATGAAACTCGGCAATCAACGGTCGCGAATTTTTCATCATAATTCTCAGATTTCATATACGAGTCCCAATCCTTTATTGTTTTTCGCATTCAAAAACGATGGAGGTGAGTCAGGGAATAAGCACGACCCACCTTTTGCAAGACTAAGAAATGAATCATTGCGAAATCTTACACTTTCGGTTAGCTCCTTGGAACCAGTCTGACATCAACCTCTCAAGAGTCAGATAAAAATGCAGCTACTCTCAAAAAAGAAGTCGACTCATATCGATTCACTCCACAATTTTATACATTAACAACTCCAACTCCCATTCATTTAAATCTATTCACTGCACTCAACTCATTCAGCATCAACATATACCCACTGATGAGCCTACTTAACACCACTTCAACCAAACACAACCACAACACAACCACAATGGGCAAATTCACCATCCCTGCTTGTAGCAAGGGACTTCGAGAGATTGACCATTCATTTCTTGACCTCAGAACAGATGCAGAGATCATCGCTCAGCTCCAAACCTACCAGCCAATTACTTCAGAGAAGAATATCTGGGCAGTTTGGGACAAAGGTCTATTGGCCATGCCTGATTGCCATCAGCAAACCGTTCTCAACTGGGTACGCCGCCTAGGCCCTTCTTGGACTGTTCGGCTTGTCGACTTTGTTGACGCATCACAAAACAATATCTACAACTTTGTTGGCAAGGAATGGTTTCCGGAATGCTTCGTCAACAAGACCATGGACGGAAAGCATGCCCCTCAGCATGCAGCTGACCTCGCTCGTCTGCCGCTCGTCTGGCACTTCGGAGGTGTATGGTGCGATGTGAGCAATATGCTACACATAGACATTGACACCTTATTTTGGGATCATCTCTCTGCACCTGGTACACCATATGAAATGGCAGCTTGGATGATCACGGGGCAGATCAGGAATTCCAAAGGGGGTGATTTTGGCAATTTCATGTTCGCCGCCCGAAAACACTGCGAGTTTATAAAACAGTGGCATTACGGGTACATTGAACTATGGAGAGGTCGAACAAATGTCGATGGCTTCCACAAACATCCACTAATTCAAGAGATCGGGTTAGCTGAAGGGTTGGCCAATCCAGATGACGAAAACCAGATCAGGTTCATGACAGACTATGTTGCACAAATGGTGATTGGAGATCGAACTCGCAATCTCGTCGATGTGACAACAGGATTTAATGGGCCCGATTTCTGGGAAAACAAGGTCTTTATGGTGGAAGGTATCAAGAATGGTATTCTTGGTGCTCTCAGAACTAATCTCGACGGCCAGAAGCAAGCCGACTACTTCACGACACGCCTGGATGAACCCAATTTGGAAAAGAGAGCTGAGGCAGAGGAGTTTATGGTTGACATGCTAGAAAACAGTTTCATGTACAAGGTCTGGCACAATTCGATGGGTGATACACCCGCTCTCGGCGACCTTGTCAAGAAGAAGGGGAATGAAGATATTACACATCGTCCTGGTACATTCGGGGAATTGTATCGTTATGGGACTGTGCATTGGAAATCTACAAGGGAGGTGGAGAGGTTGCAGCCACAGAGAAACGGTGACGACTTGATATATGGTACAGCTACCAAAACTGCTGCTGAGTTAGCGATTTAGATTAGATCAGAGAATATAGACTAGAAAAGCAAACGCTGGATAAGATAATGGCACAAAAGCACTCATAGCTGTCTCGGTTCAACTTGTCGGCATCGCGAGTGCTTCCATAAGTCATCTTTACTAAGCTACATGTATTATTTTAATAAAGAATTCCTTTAATACAAGACGTCTCGGCTTGGTCTAGTGGTATAACACCTAGCTTAGGTACTTAATGATTCCTTAGGGTCTTATTTACTTCCCCTCTGAAAGGATTTGCTAGTTTGACTCTGGCAGCAGGGGTTTCTGTTTTTATGCTTTCTCCTGTTTCCTCCTATTACTCGTCATAATAATCTAGCACTGGTACTAATATCTAAAGTACACGTTATAGTGATACCTTTTAGCCGTTTAATATTTATCTATAGTAGGTATTTATTATTACTTAGTAATATCTCCTATAATACTACCAGTCGTGACTTGAAATAAATAATAAGAATTCTCTTGTCCTTATTAATAGTGAATTATAGATACCCCTAGTTGATACTTCTTTTCAGGCCTAATGACATATTAGTTTTCTTTCTCTTCTTACCTTTTGTTTTAGTACATATAAACAGCTATACCTTTATTATATTGAGATACTCCATTATTAACATATCTATTTAATAATTCAAATTAATATCCCTAAATCCACTACGAGAATAAATTCTCCTATACTTCTTACTACTATTATACTTAAGAATATTATAATTATTCCTATCACCGACTTTAGCCTTCTTACGGTTTAGTACTTGGCTTAGTATATCGAAAGTAGGAATTACAAGGTTAGTAATAGTAACCTCCTAGGTCTAGTATTCTATATCTAACGTTTTCTACCCTTTACTCACCATTTTGAGTTAGCCAGCTCCCGACCACTACAATAGAGACCCAGTGATAAGCCACGCACAATTTAGCTCCATGAAGGCTCATTTTAAAGTGCCAAAACGCTCTCAGCTCACGAGATCGTCACTGAAGCCCTCCCGGTTTCCCACAATCAAGCTCGCAATCGACTCAAACGACACAAACAGGTTGCGTCATGCGACCCAAAAATACCCTCAACATCCAAAAAATCCTTCATTGCCGGGGAAAGCTTGGTGGAAGAAGTCGCGAGGGGCCTCGGTAGTTATAATCAAAGCCACTCTGACCTGCTGCCAATGCTGTTGGCAGATATAGCCTTGAGGGCGAATCGCCATCACTAGTTAACAATGGACAAGAACTATCCTAGACTGGATAATACCGCTTTTACTATGACACGGCAGTGCGAGGCTCTCAAAGCCCTGAGGATAGGAACATGTCCAAGGTGAAAAGCCTTCCACTACAAAGCCTGGATATATCCTTTCTGTTGGTCGGTCCCATTCATTTTCGATCCTAAACCTCGCATTCGGTCAGTATAACGCCAACACGTTGCGTCATATAACCCAGAAGATCGTGGCACCCAACTTACCTTTCCTCCCTAGGAAAGCCTTCCACCACGAACCCTCCAGGAACGTATCCATCGTAAGCATACTCCCTGCATTCCGTTGATTGTTCACCACTGATATTGAGTCCAAGTCATCGTTGACTGAGATTGAAACCTCGGACCCTATCAATCCTTGTCTCGTGTTGTTCAACGGCAGACAGTGGCGAGATATTCGCATCCCAAGAAATCAAGGAAGACACCAGAACTCGCATCCCCAAATCATACCACAGGTACTACTTGCGCTATTTCGGTCTGCTATCAAGTATAGAAGCCGGGAACAATATCGAGCGGCACAAAGGCATTTTCTGTCATTTCAGCTACTGTAGCACCAGCCATCCTGGCCCCCGTGGACCGCAGAGAATCTTCCTTGCCCAGAGGTTGCGAGCTGTGTGGCGGTCAAGGTTGAAATTAATCGGGCTTGGAAAAACGAAGATTGAGAACAGGTTAATCTTGACCTTCTAGTGTCAATACAGACCGTTGCTAGACTAGATGATTTCGCCAGTCGATCTGAATGAGGCAAAACACCAGGAGATCGTGATTTCAAGACTTGCCTAGAGGTTGCAAGGTATGCGGCGCTCGGGGCCAAAGTCAATCAGGTTTGGAAAACCGAAGACGGCGCGCCCTCCACCCCTGGGATGATACACACCCAACTACCAGATAGAACCCAATCTCTTATCGATCTTCATGTAACAGAGGAAGATTGCTGATTGTTTCCGATTTAGTTTCCCTGCTCGGCGAGTAAGGTGGCTCGGCTGTGATTTGGTATCTTGTGTTATGGTGAACATGCTAACTAAGCGGCTACCTAGCCTTCAGTTGATGTTGTGTTCACTAGCATCACTGCCAGCTCCCGGATTGTCAATCTCTTATCGGTCTTTAAGTAACTGACAGGAAGATAAGAACTCGGTGGAGGCCATGTTTATTGTTGCTATCGTTATGGGATTTGGATAGCCTCGGCTTGATAGAGTTGAAGATTAAAACATGGAATGAAAAGGACAACGGCTTGGCTATAATTCAGTATCCTAAGTCACGGTGAAGACGATAACTCGGCGGTCACCTAGCTCTCGGATGATATTATATTCCTTAGCATAGTCTATAACTTTCGGATGTAAATAGTAAAGAGACTCCAGCTACCAAATGAAACACAACCTGTGAATGATATTCATGTAACGAACAAGAACATGGCTCGGCCCAGACTCAGTATCCCTGATGGGCCAGGGATATTACAGCTCGTTCTGCCACATGCAGGCCGTTCCAGATTCGGCCCCTTTACGACTGCGCTTATGGGGTATACCTGTTAGACAGCCGTAAAAGAACACCATATGGCTGCCAAGCGAATGACAACTGGAGAAGAGAAGAAAGAAAAGGAGGTGATCCCCGTTTTCGAGCCCCGGTCTCCCCTGTCAGCCGGGGATAGACTTGGCTGCGGGCTATGCATCCCATTACACCAAACATATTTGTGTTGATTGTTGAATACTGGTCTTGCGAGATCGGGCCATGTAGCATTCGGGAGCTAGGAGTGTGACATTGAGCAGGGAGAAGCGACGCTTGGCCATGGGTTTACGGGACACTGCCGCCGTCTAACAGTGACACAGGGGCTTTTACTCTTGATGTCGTGACGGTTCTTATGACATTCTCGTTTATTTCGTCATGCTATCCTACAATATCTGAGCACTTGGGAAGAATTTGGACGATTAATCTCTAATTGGTGGATCATACCCGATAATATTAGTGCTAAAGGTTTCGAGAAGTTTAGTATTGAGAATATGAAAGTTGCTTAGATCTGCATGAGATTGGAGGTCGACTGTTCGCGTCTCGTCTTCGATGAACTGAAGTATCTCGTGAAGCTGCCGGCAGGTTCAGCTGTAAAGCTGGTGACACTTGGGAGTGATTTCTACGGATGAATACGAATCAGCTCCATTAATCTACCGAGGGCTGTGAGGTTCTCTACTTACGGCGGCCGTATTTCTGACTGATCTGGATCAGAAGGAAAAGGAATTCCAGCCTCAAAGTGTTGGTCTGAACTCGTCTGTACGAAGGCGGCAAATGATCTTGCCTTCAGCTCAGAATTCATGATCGATAGCAACGATGGGCCTGCAATCGCCAAGACTTTACAGGCGAGTCAGGAACGAATACTCAAGTTGGAGCAGTTATAGCGAACTGCCGGGGGGATTTCGATATTGTCGAACAGCTTGTGTGCATCTCGTCTCACGACGCTGGAGGTGCTAAGCTATGATTAGCAGCCAAGTTCACCGAAATGAGCGTTTGAAGATGGAGGTTGTAGAAGCCTTGTATTGAGCGTACTGTTCACGTGCGATTAGCTCGTTGAATACGATGGCGCAGCTGACAAAATCGGCTGTAACAGACCCATTATCCTCCATGTCCTGGCTCCGACTCGGTTGTGCTGTAATCCAGCATCCCTCTCCGGTGAGGAAGACGACAGCTCTTTCTGATCCAGTGTCTTGACTGATGGTCAATATGACCACTCGGCTGTGATTCAGCATCCCTTTTCGGCGAGGAACATGATAGCTCGTCCTGATTCAGTGTCTTGATGGTATGTGATGTTGATTGAAAAGATAACAGAGTCAAGCGTGCCCCTGTAATCGGTCCGGACTGAGCAGAGGATAAACTTTAAAGACTGTGCGTAGATTTTAGTTATCGAAGACGTCTCTACAGCCGGGTGACCGATAATAAGACCGTGGATAATCGGTGGTACCCTTCGTTACATCTCAATATCCTGGCTACCGTTACCAGTCTCGGACACTCGCCAAACGGACATACGCTTAGCAACCGCATCATAGGCTATGCTGGACTTCTTCCTGCACAATCGTCACACAAGATCTGACATCATCTCCATCCTCTCGCTTTCCAAGTTGAGACGCTGATACCACATTTCACACTCTATAGATACACTTACTCACATTAGTTTCAGTAGAGGCTTTGTGCTTGACCTCGCTCTTTCTCTCATGCACAGCATTCAAAGACCTCTCCTTCAGAAGGATCACGGACGGTTGAAAACTTGACCAAGTGACGATTGGAACGCCATTGGGTCATCAATTCTAAGCGGGATTTCATTCGTAGACTTCACAAGATGCCTTTACTTGATGACTCGAAAACACGGCAGGCTAAGTTCCATCTTTTAAATCACAACAGTGATCTAATCCTTACTATTGGAAGTGGTCCAGACCACAATGGTCAATTTCCAAGCCGACTGACTTCCAAACAAGGAGCCTTTCGACTAGCCACGTGGGCTAAACAGTTACCAGTGGTACCGCGTGGGGTAAATATCTCACTCCCAACTCTTGATATGTTTATCAGGCACAACATCCGCATGCCTCGCCGTTGTTGTTTTTTCGCCCTCCAACGCGCCCGCCGAAACGTTTTTTAAACGGTCATTTTTAAGTTACGACTCTCTGCGACGATAAATTTCGGGTCTATCACTCTTTTTCGACTATTCCACCCTTCCCTTCTCCTCTGAGCGACAGAACCGCTGCACTTGACTACGGACCTGAAAGCTCGGTTTGAGAGCGCCTTCGGGGGCTCTTCCGGTCCTAGTATGTCAATGGTTCTGCATCCAAGTCTGGTGCACTCTTGATCCGGACATAGAGACTCACTGCCTGAATAGCGGTGTTTATTGACATGAAATCCAAATTGTTAGCGGCCAGCAGGGCCTTAAGGCGAGTCACAAGTTCAACCGGTATGGAGTATGCACCCAGGGGTACCATTATCAACAACCAGTGCCTGTTCACGCCGCCAGCCTGGTGAAGTGAAGATGGTCAACCCTTGGGAGATTATTCACGTCTCTGATACTAGGTCTTGGATCGTCTGTTGGTTTTGCCGGATAGCTACCGCTACTGGATCCGAGTCGTCCTAGAAGCTGGGAACCTACCCCAACAAGTATTGTTTGATACGCTTCAGGTTTTCCGGTATCGTGCATGCCTCTGCCAAGATAACCTGACTCCCTGTAAGTATGTGGGATGATTTAGTCCTGAAATGGACCCCCAGTGAAGTCATCCTACCAAAGCACAGTGATGATCGCATGACAGATATTGCTCCGTAGGTTCCGTGAAACTGGCACATCCTGCCTGTCCTTTGATTATAGGCAGCTTCGTGTTCAGAGCGTTGCGTTCAACACGAGCAACTCCGGGCTAGCTAATGACCTTCGAATGCAACCACGTTAAATCAAACGTCTACAATCTTGGGGTCTGTAGCATCGGTGCAACATTATGGTGGACTTTGGAGAGCAAATGAAGTTCAATGGTTCCTGGTGAAATACGGAAGATCCTGTTTAGGGGTAAAATGTGGGGAAGGAGAAGAGCTATCTTAGGTAGTAGGTACCTACCATGTGAGCGCAAGGCTACTACCTAGACTACATGTACTATTTCAACGGATCATGCCTCCAACATAAGACGCACCCGGCTTGGTCAAGTGGTATGACACCCAGCTCACCTAACGATTCCTTAGGGTTTCGTTCTCCTTCCGTCCGAAAGGACACTGGGAAATCGTTGGTTCGAACTCAACAGTCGGGGGTTTATTTTTGCTTTTTCTTGTGTCATCTTTTGCAATCATGCAGTGAAATACCAGCAAGTCAAAGGTTAAGTTAGATGGCTGCTGTTGGGATATGGAAGACCTTGTTTAGGAGTAGAAGAGGGAAGGAGAATCGAAATAGATAGCAGTTATCTAATAGGTAACTTCCTGGCGAGCGCAACCTAGTGGCCTATTCACCAGGCTACATATACTAATTCAACAGATCATGCCTTCAACATAAGGCGTACCCGGCTTGGTCTAATGGTATGACACCCAGCTAACTAAACTTCTCTCTCGGGAGGGTTTTCTTCTCTTTAATAAGGGCACTGGGAGGTCGCTAGTTCGACTCTAGCAGTTGGGGTTAATCTTTTTGCATTTCCTCCTATTTCCTCCTGTTGCTCTTCCTAGTCATCCAGCACTGGGGACGCAGCATGGGATCATTCAACATTCACCAGCAAGTGAATATTTACATGCTCTGTAGTCCTTTCATTGTTGCAGACAACTGTCATTATCAATATCAGTGGCCGAATATGGTTAATGAAATCCTCACATCATTGCCTTGATTGATTGATATCTTTTCATCGGCAGTGAATCAACGCACGCCCCACTTTATGTTCCTCCTCAGACGCAACATCTTCTTTTTCGTCTCCTCGCAATCTCTTCTCTTCAGTAAATCTATGTCTATCCATACTCACAATATGGATGGCAAACATCCTCCATTGCTGACCTTTGCAGGTCAAGATTTCGAAATCAGTGTCCCTGAATCGGCGGCAAGAGCTCATTCTCCTGTGATTGCTGCGGCTCTCACGCCCAAGAATGCTGCGATTATTTCTGTCACTGAGTTCGATTTTCCGACTGTCCAATGCTTGGCCCAGTATCTCGAGACTGGGAATTATGGAGTGAACGCTGGTAGCTTTCCAAGTGTAATATCGGCTAGTATGTTACGTCCCTATTTCTTTGCCTTGCACTAATCATTTCAGTTGGTCAGCCTGTCCCCGAACACTACACCAGAGATCTCTTGATAAGCCATGCACGAGTCAACGCCATCAGCGCTCATTTTGAGATTCCGAAACTTTCCCAGCTCACGAGATCCCATATCGCACCGACCTTGGACCATTATTGGTTTGATTCTGCGTTTCTCGCTACCGTCACGGCTGCCTTGGGCTCGAAGGATCCTCACTTGCAACGCCTGCTGGTTTCCAAAGCCAGACAGCATTTAGATTCCTTGGTCAACTCACCTGAATTTGATCACCCTACGATGCTGCGAAGCTTTCACAGTACTTTCCGAGTTTCTTCCACTGCACAAACGACTGCCGAGACCGATACTTCAGCCGAGCTTGAAGAGCTCAGGGGGCAAGTGTCAACAGCCTCATTCGAACGCAACGATCTTCAGCAACAGCTTGCAGCTGCCTTATCTGAGAACAAACAACTTCGTCAAAGAGTAGGGGATATCTCTTCTGAGCGTGACCAGCTTCAGCAACGCATCCGGGATAAGGTTGTCAGTGGGGAGCAATGCAATGTTGACTTGAAAGAGAAGTTAGAAACTCAACAGGCCGATTTTAAGAAGCGGCTTGCGGCCGCCACGTCTGAGAACGATCGATTACGCAAGAGCGTCAGCGATCTCTCTTCCACGCATCATCAGCTACAGGAACGGATAAAGGGCGAGGAACAGAAGACAGCTCAGTCTACTCGCGAGCTTGCAGATGCTTCCGCCGCCCGAGTCGACTTACAGAACGAACTCACAGCTTCCACTACCAAGAATGATCAACTTCGGAAGGAACTCTCGGCTACTTTCTCCGGACGCCAACTGCTCGATCAAGAGCTTAGGGTGGCGGAAGACAAGGTAGCCGAATACGCCCAGAAGCTCGAAGAGAAATCAAAGGCCCAGGAGGCAGCTGAAAGAGAGTCAAGAGTCGCTAGCTCTGAGCGCGCCTTACTGAGAAAACGTTGGGACCAAGAAAGGGAAAAGGTTAAAACTCTGACCAAATCGAACGAAGACCTAAGCCTCGCACTTGAACTTGAGAAAAGCAGCGACGCCAGTGTCATTGCCCGCAAGCGAGATGATTTGAAGAAAGCTCTTGAGGACGAACAGAAAGAGGTTGCAAAACTTACCGCCGAGAACAAACTGAAGGCCGAGACTCTTGCGGCTGCAAACAAGAAAGCTGACACATACGCCGCCCAAAAGCTACGACTACAAGACCAGTATTCGGAGGAGCTCAAGAGATCAAACAGCTTCAAGGCCGAGCGAGATGCAGCGAAGCAAAATGCAAGTCTGGCCATGGGCCGCGAACACGCGGCGAACAATAAGATTACCAAACTAATTGACACTGTTCATAAACACGAATGGTGCCGCAACTGTGGGGATGATTTTGGATCATGGATTGAAGATGATGGCTCATGGCTGATCTTGCGAAGTTCTAATTGCCGATGCCGACATTATAATTGAACGGGATGTCGCTCACTGTCAGGTAGTACATGGACATAGGAATGTTGTTATTTACAATCATTTATATGTACCACAGCGTTCGACTAGCTCTCTCCTCATGTTTAGATTCTACATTAAAGTTCCATGTCTCTAAGTTCATCTAATACCCTAAAGGATTTGTTGAATTTGACTAAACTTGAACTCATCTTATTCCACCTTTTCTCAAACTTTAGTTTGTGGGTCTAATTCAGGATGCTTCACCAGGTCGTCCCTGCATGAGATAATTGGCGTTGATAGGACGATCCTCGTCTGCATCCTCGTGTTTAGAGACTCCATCCTCAGGCAAGTCATCGTCGACAGACAAGACTGGAGCAGGAGCGTAATTGACAGGAGCTTGGCCACGAGCAGACCTTCGGAGACCAGAAGGAGGTGGCGGCTGGACTTGACAGGCCTTCGTACGTCGAACAGGGATAAGGGGTTCGTCGTCGGAGTCATCTTGTGACCGGCTATACTGAGTTGTTGGAGGCACTTGGGAATTTGAAATCAGAGGTAGAATGACTCAGGTAATGACTCAGATAAAGGTTCCGGTGGATTTGAGTACCACCTGGGTGTGAATACAAATCGGAATCAAGCAATACGTGCGTAGGTGAAGTGTATGGAAATAGTTTAATAAAATTTGGGTTAGGGGAAGTTGACGGAGTTTAAGCACCGCCACCTGCGTATTGTGATGCCACCCGGGTATGGGTGAATATATTCTGAGGTGAAAGGGAACTTGGAGGGCTTGAGAGTTTGAAGTTGTATTTGTTTGAGTATGGTGGGAATGCAGCCCCAACACTTGCGGATGATGCCACCACTTGGTATGGGCAGAATGATGCCATGTGAAGTTTATCATGTTTTGTCTTTGAGAGAAGAGGGTATTGATAGCTAGAGTGGTGAGAATCTGAGCAGGTCTTTGTTGTTTGTAGATGCTGGAGGCTGGGACCCGAAGGTCATCACACTTGTATGGATCTTGGATATGTAAAGACGATGTGCTTGCAGAGTCGAAATTTGGAGTTGGAGTTGAAGTACGGGGTTGTTTCTGTGAGTCAGAATAAGGCGCTTACTACCTCACTTCAAGCTGACATTGTTGGCGGGGTCTTGCGTTTCTTCGGGACGACCTTGGACGCAGGTAAAATATCAAGGAGTGACAAGGTATCGGCTACTTCTTGATCTAGCTCCTTCTGAAGTCGGTGGGCTACTTGTGCACCTCGAGAGTTGTCCAGGAGATCGTCATCGTCATCCTCTGAGTCTTCGATCACAGTCTTCTTGGTTGTCATTGACCATATGTTGTGTCTTGCAGCTCGTTCTCGGTCGAAAGGTGCAACTGTGGGAGTGGTGCTTGGGGCCTCTAGCCTAGCAACAGATCTGGTCCTAGGTGGCGCAACTTGACGAGGGGTTCGAGGCTCAATGATGGGATCTTGAGAGTAAGAGGCGATGACATACCATAGATACCCATACACCTGAAGAAGCTTCTCACTAGAAGGGTTTTCGGTTTTCACAAGGTTCACACAACTATCTTGTAAAATGGCGTTCATGGTATGGTTAGATCATCTTATCCTAAAATTGGAAAAGATTATATGAATTATCAGAGTTTATTGTATTTTATTTTACTTTACATAAAACTTAGACGATAGGAAGTTGCCGGGACTATTACAAACTTAGTGTACGAGGTATGTAGAAATCACGGTGATCCAACGTTGATCAGAAGATGAGAGAAAAGAGATTTAGAATTCTGCTATACATATGATCAAGAGTACGTCATACACAAAGCATTGTCAAGTGAAGGAAATACCCCTCCCGCATCAACCCCAACGTTGCTAATATAGCGCTAAGGCTCCCGCAACCCCCGAAGTCGCGACCAAGCTGTCGGATCCTTCAATCCTTTCCGAAATTCTAACATGTACAATTCCAGATGCGGGCACCAAGGAAGCGGTCAAAGCTGTACCGTGCCGCTATTATACAGAATAGAAATTTGGAGAAATCGTGTTGAGTATGTAAGCCTGCATAGGAGATCAACACGAAAGCGGATTGGGCCTTGAAGTTGGGCTTTCTGATGGTGTGGAAGTGAGGGGTTCAAAAACATCGCGTCGATGAAAAGAATCGAAGTTGCCTGTTGGGCTCTGGCTTTCCGACACCTCAGTCCCTTCGATCTTTACTCTTCATTTTTGATCACGCAAACGACTAGGCGACTGCCTTTTTGAAAAACCTTTGGACGATTGCCCCCAGTAGTTTGCATCCCTCTTCAGAGTTTGATGGTGGTAGACTAGCGTAAGTTACCCGTCCCTTGTGCCCATCCCTTGTGGAACAGCCAACAGTGGCCAGGGGCGAGACAATCTGACCGTTGAATGATCCAGATCAATTCAACGTCCCTTAGCGAATCGACCCATCAACCACGCTTTCGGTGCCGCCCACCACAGGCGCAGCGCATCGTCAGGTTCGCTTGACTCGCCGAACCTAGGGTGTGAGCTCCGGCTTGGTTCGGAACGGGATGATCATTCATGGATCTTCCTGCGCCCGCCGACAAGTAAAACAAAGATCGCCATCAGCGCCCAACAATAGGACGCCGTCGCATCACCCCTCGACCGACCCTGCCCGACCAATCCGTATCTACCTGACATTAAAAGCCGGCGACTGGTGATAATGAAAGCCGCCAGACGAGGTCGCAGCAATAATTCACAAAAAAACAAATCGTTTCCTTGTGTGATCGGAGATGCGAACCCACAGGCTTGCGACAAGAGCTTCCCCAGCATAGATAAGCACAAGTCCGTCATCTTACCCCGTTTCCAGCAATGTCGCTAACATTAAGGTACCCAGCGAACATTTGAAAAGAGCTCATAATTCGGCGTTTTGGTGCAAGGATTGCTTGTTTAAGTTCAATAGCTCGTTATCCGACAAGCATCTCAAACTTGCCAAATCTGACCACGCGCAGGATTGCGTCAAAACGTTCACGTCGAGAAGCCTAGATGACTGGATACAAACCCATGTTATGACTGAAGAGCAGTACGATCGCTTCAAACTCCGAAGATGGAAACAAACCGAGGTTCCCTACAAGCTCAATAGCGATGGCGGGAAGGAAACGGTGCCCGAGAGAAGTTGGAGACAAATCCGCGAAACAATATTCCCCACCACTCGTCCGAGCGAAGCCATCGAGTCGAGCAGACCGCTCACAGTGGGTCAAGTCGATGATGGGATCCAAAATGTTATAAATTCAACTGGAAGACGATCCTCAGATTTCAGGCAGATGACGATTACCGAGTTCGGGACCCCGGCAATGGATGCGCCTTCTCAAGCAAATGTGCCACCAATCCCGGCATCCTGGACCACCACTGACGACACTTCCTGGTTCACTGAATTATCGACGACGACTGATCCGCAAACTTGGCCCTCGACCTTGATTGACTCCAGTGCTGGAGTAGGCGCACAGGAAGACGCCTACAGTGGCGGGGACGCTTACGGCTATGGCTTTGGAGAGGTAGCAGAACAAGGAGAGCCCTCGTCTCGTCGTACTCCCGATCCATTACAGTGGCAGCCTTTTTCGAATTATTTGGAAGGAACTGGTCACTGGGACGCTGCCAACTGAGGTAATACACGCATGTTGGAGTTCTGAAGCCATTCGGATGGCGTTTAATTAGCATCAGGGAGTAGTGGACGTTTTGTGTTTTGATGAGGGAGGACTTATTCAACGTGGAGGAGTTTTGCGGAGGACCTTGGCAAGAATGGACCCAGCCCAACTTTATACAGATTGTATTGGCATATTGATGCCTGAGAATGATGTAATGAGGAATGCAGATTGGCTAGTGGTGACTGCAGATTTGAGGCCACCGTTTGTAATTTCAGACGCATGGCATATCATGCGTTAGTAGCGTCTGGCACCGGACTCTTTTGCTTGAAACAGTTGGCTGAAATAAATAATGGGATTGGTTGACCTGTAGGCAGCCCTCATCCTTGAATCCTCCCGTCGAAGCTGCCTGATGCTGATGGTTTGTGTTCGGTTGGGCCTAGACCCGCACATTTGAGCCTATGGCGGGATAGTGTGTTGAGAAAATGCTTCCAATTTGGATTGTTATGCAGGTATCAGGCATCTTAGAACATATGGGATCCAAGTGTCGTGAGGGTGGATAACCTTTTAATCTAATGTGGTTAATAACTAAGGAAGGCGCAGATGACATAAAGTGGGGCACCCTTGGCCAACTCTGAGTCTTCGTTGAACCTCATGCAACATACCTAGTTTCATTCCATTCTTATCCGGATACGTTGATCCGACAATACAGGTTATGCGTACTAAGAACACGGCAAGCCAAGCACCTGGGGTCACAGACAGTGGCGCCCCTCCCGCAGATATGAGTCCATTTCAGCCTGACTCTACGGGTGGGGATCTTATCTCTCCCTTCCTGGAGATTGACGGCTTGGCACTTGATACCGGCGAACCGAACGCCTCTGGACCTGGACCTGGATTAACGGAGCCTTACAATAATCTACAACAGAATGATTCTTTAGAACTGAACTTTGACGACCTGTGGTCTGCGGATTTTGTCCAAGTCCCTCCCAATGCAGACGTCACTGATCTCAGCCAGACTCCCGTGGACTGGTACCAACTCCAACACTCTGAGATTCCTCAACATGTTGCAATACTACAAGATGAGGTGCCACAGCATACATCTGAAAGTCCAAGCCGTGGACTTGAAGATATTCTGGGACCCAATCGCGGATCCCCAACGTCAAGTTCGCCTCACATCCTGACCCCAGGATCTACCGCGTTACCCCTAAGATAGGCCATAGATTTACTCTTGAGGCTCTCCGCGCGTTGAAAGACTGGTTCTCAAGACATAGTGAGAACCCATACCCAACAGAAGAAGAGAAGGTTATGTTGGAGCAACAGACCGGATTGAGCCGGACACAAGTCACAAACTGGTTGGCAAATTCTCGCCGACGTCGGCCTACTGCCGAGAGTAATATCCAGACGACGTCGACAAAATCTGGAAGGATTCCATTGGATTCACCATATACACCAACAAAGGCGCCAGTAAGAGCTGGGACCCCAATCCCTCGAAGACCACAAACTGAGCGGGATATGCATCCCCTTCAGCGATGGGTCGACTCACCTCCAGAAAACGAACCTGCTGCTGTGTCTGCGATTGCTCGTGCTATGGCTTCAGGCGATTTGGTATCTTCAAGTAAGTCCTTCCAGCTTACTTTCCAAACGGGTCTGACAAAGTACAGGAAGTCGCAGAGGCACCTTTTCCAACGATGAGAAATTACCTCGACGACGTCGCCACAAATCCATCACAAGCAGTCTTGGTACATCGAGGAGTGCTTCAAGTGATTCAAGGTCGTCTCGAGGCTCAATCAGTGGGGCTTCATCTCAAAGCCGCGGTCGTTCTATACAGAAGAGACGGCCACAAAAAACATCTCTAATAAAGCCTCGCTTGATTTACCAGTGTACATTCTGCACTGAGACGTTCGCTAGAAAATACGATTGGCAGCGGCATGAAAACTCCTTGCATCTACCACTAGAGAGATGGCAATGTTGCCTAGACGGACCGACAGCCGTGGATCCAGAAACAGGACAGGTTTGTTGTTTATTTTGTGGACACTCTTCTCCGAGCGAATCCCACTTGGCAACGCACAATCCATCAGCTTGCCAGGAGAGGGTGTTCAGCAGGAAGGATCACCTTAAACAGCATCTGAGACTTGTGCATAACGCGGCACTGACTGACCTATCAACGAGAATGTGGAGAACTGCGCAACCGGATATCGTGTCTAGATGCGGCTTCTGCCAAGCTTCTCTGAGCACTTGGCTTGACAGGGTAGACCATCTGGCAAATCATTTCAAGATGGGTTGCACAATGTCGAAATGGGTGGGCGACTGGGGTTTTGAGGATTCTGTGCTGAAGAGTATCGAAAAAGCCTTGCCACCATGTAAGTGTATGCGATCGCCAACATGGCAACCTGCTAATAAACATTAGACTTGGTCGAACTAGAGCGTGGTACTCCATTCCCATTCGCAGCCTCCGGGAAGCCACCTGATTCTCCATGCAGTGCCTACGAGTTGATCACGATGGAGCTAGCCTACTTCATCTCAAACCACCATGATACGGTTGGTGTTCTGCCGAGTCACACGAGCTTACAACTAGAAGCCTGCCGCATCGTGTTCGCATCGGAAGTGGCTTTCCCTATATCAAGCCCTGACTCTCATAGAGGGTCTTCTTGGTTCAGAGACTTACTGCTTTCGAATGAGGATATCGCTCAACAAGCTCGGTTTGGTCCGATACGATCAAAGGCTGAGAGCAGGCTATCCCTGCCCGAGATCAAGGGCAAGACTTCTCTGTTTGAGGATTGTCCGTTGGAGTCCCGCTTGCAAACATTTTGCCAACGCGCAAAAGTGGTTGAAATCTCAAACGCTGAAATACAAAACGAGGCTCGACGGATTATCATGCAAATGGAAAGCGAACTACAGACGGAACCTGAGTATGTAGCCAATTGGTTAATTGGGTTTCTATACGACTCAAAAAGCTGGATTGACCAATTTAGACGGCGTTCAGATTTGAAGTTGGCAGACAATGGTTGGGAGTTGCCATCAAGTCACCAGTTGTACCCGGGAGATACAATGGGCCAATCTGACAATTCACCTTGGATAGCAGAGATGGCCTTACTGGATGAAAATGTTTGGAACTTTGGCGAACTTGGTGCCCCTACTAACGCGAACATGCCTTTTTCAGACCTTAGCTTTGATACGAGCAACAATCAGATAGTCATCGATGATACATCACCGAGAGACTTCACATGGCTGTGGTCAGGCGAACACTCAGCACCGGTAATGCTTCAGACGAACAAAAGCCCAGCAACAGAAGGCTCAGCTCTTCGGCCATCCTGGCTCGGTCCGGGGATATATGTTTTAAACGATCCAAATCATATCTTGTGGTTTGCGCGTGAGATGAAGAGGTGGGTAAAGGCCGCTATGTCACCGAACAATCCCATATGCCACGTTCCATCAGATGAGGAGTTGAGGCATCAAGCCCGATGCCTACTTTATAATGAGTAAGTACATGCTTACAGTACGGTATAAAACTTAGCTTACCTGGATAGTGATGATCCTTGGAACCAAACACCGGCAGATAATGGTCAGTGGTTAGAGATGTTCAAGAAGGAAGTTGGTATCATAACAGGCAATTAGAAGAAACTGTCCACAAAGCGAGCTCATAACATATCCTAAATATTCAAACTTATTGTTCGACATTTCTTTCATCGAGGATGACTGTGAGATTGGATGACCATCCGCAATATCCCATCGTTAGAATTATGTCAGAGTTTCCGCGACCTTTTATAGATGGTAGCACTCCGTGGAGGCTCTTTACTAGTGAAGGCATATTCACGACGTATCAAGGATCTGATACATGGAAGCTACACTGACCTTCACTTCGATGATGCCGCTTGCACAATCTTATCCGCCATCTCACTAAGACTGTCAGACATTACGTCCATTTTGCCAAAGATGTCCACGCAAGCTTCTCTTTCGAGCACCGAGCAGTATGCAGACTTGAATCTAGAAACCCATTAGTAAAGAGTGACTACAAACGGAGCCCTCACTTACCCGACCTGCTTGGCAGCACTCACATCCCACATATGTGCCGCCGCAAACCAAAGCTCGTCTGCCCCCCTTCAGCTCATCATAGGTCGAAGAATAAGCCTTCAGATCAGGCTTACCAACTCCAAACGAGTCGCAGGAGATAAGATTTTCACGAGGCATATCGATCCCAGCCTTGTTGAAATATCCAAGCACCCGGTCATAATCTCCGGCAGTCAAACCCCGCACCTGGAATCCAGCAGCGCGGAGCTTCTCAAAGCATTCCTTGGCATCAGGTCTTGGCTCCAGTGCAAAGTAACCCTCGGTGATCTTCTTGATATCGTCGTCGTTGGCGAAGGCACGGGGCTCCTGGATGCCGGCGAGCCAGAGCATGCGGTAGAAGAGAGAGGCGAAAAGCTTGTCAAATTCAATGTATCGATTGGTGATGCTGAGATATGTGTATCTGTAGGTGAAATAACGAAGTCAGTTTCAATTCAGCGAATTATCACAGCTGAGCTCAATACTGGAGCATTCACAGCAGCCAGACATGATCTCAAGGGCACACGGACTCTCTTTCAGCGGCTTCTATCCAGAGGTTTACCAGAAGACTGGGCTTGACGTTTTCAGCGCGAAGTTTATCGCCGAGTTGGTCGTCAAGAGCATCGATTAACTTGTCATATCCCACGATCGTACCAACTATATCAAAAACCACGAATTTGGACATGTTGAATTATGAGAGAAAGATAGAAGATTTGATTGTCGAGAATGATGATTGAGCAATTTCATATCTCAGCGAGATATATGAATGATAGAGATTTGTTAGTGTTTACCTGGGACTCCGCCAGTATATACATATATACCTTTCCCTATTGACTCATAATCCCCTCACCCTAGATGATGTAACCTTCTCCAACTGGTGAAACTTCTCCGGAAATCGGAGACTGATAGCCGGCTGTTGGCGTTGATAGATCTCGGATACACATCCGTTTATGCAGGGACAATCGGGAAAGCATCCGGAATGGACCCACACCATTTAAAGCGGAATGAAGTTCAAGATTGATCAGGTTTCAAGAAAACTCTTGGGCGGTTATAGTACCTTAGTAGTAAATAAGAATAAACTTTTCCAAGGTTGAATGATTGTGTTGAAACTCTTTTAAGAATTATAGATTTTATGTTTCTTTCTCATTAATAAGAGAGGAGGAATTCTTCTGCCACCCTCGCCATGAGCGATAAGTCGGGTAGTGCTCCTGCTTAGGTGGAGGTTATCGTTCAGCCTATTATCAAGGTCGCTGTCAAGGAACCTTTCTCTATTGACGCTCATGCCACCATAACGCAGGCAGTTTAATAGACTGAGGAGTGTAGGTTAAGAACAGAGTGATCATCAATCAAAGCGTTGATTTTATGTGACTCATAGGCATGAAAAGAAGGAGTGACGCCGAAAGCTATCAAGAATGTCTTCAGCAGCCTTGCATAAGCATTGGTCTAGTGCTTGTGACATTTATGCACCGGAGTGCTCCTCTAGGGAAGCTTCGAAGGCCGGGGTGTCGGTGTCATGAGTGGACTTTTCGACTGGTAAACGCCTGTCGCGGGTCGTGCAGAGTCTTTGAATCGTTGTAATGGAGATTCCTGGCATATGGGTTGCCTTGTAGGTCATCTTCAGAGCATCACGCGGATTGCTACTCTTGACGAAAGATCAGGTCTGATTAACGTTGCCTGTGAAGATCCAGACGACGGGCTCGAAAAAGGCGATAGATGTAAGCCGCATATCTGCTCCGCATACGGATCGACTTGACGACACTCTTCAAAGCTAAAGAAAGGGTTAAACAAGGAATCCATAATAGGCTTGTCCTCCTACCTCAGAAACCCTTGTTTCTTTCTGCTTCATTGAGAAAGGTCTTGATAGTCATGATACGTTGAGCTCAGGTGACGATGCTGTGACAGTCTTTGTCAGATGTCAGTGAGGGAATAGAAGAAGGCTACCGCGGCCAAGTCGCGCCATGAGACCACCGTGAAGGTGACGGCTCCCCAAGCCTGTTGCCCCTTTGTCGACGGTCCTTCTTCATCTTGATAATGGTGGTACCATCTTGGGAGGATTGTCTATCTTTGGTTTAGTGCCAGTTCTTGGATGCCTTCTTCTCGTAGCGGTGGCAACGGATGACAATGATATATGAAGGGTGGTAGGTGATTCACGCCAACAAGGGTAAGAGATGTGTAGTTGCAAGGGCGGATACGTAAATGAACGAGTATAAGTGAAAAGAGGAGGATGAAGCTTTTGTGATTAGGTGGTAGTGGTACAGAGGACGGGTTCCTGCTTCCGCATCTGCGATTTGGCCAACCACATTTCATTAATCCCTGGAGATCTGAACCCAGCCATCTTATATCTCAAATGTGGGAGGCCTGCCATAATCGCTTAGGACCGCACCGTCTGAGATGAAGTTAAGGGCAGATGGGCCTTTTATTCTCGATAACTCGAACCATGTGGTCGAAGTAACTTGTTATTAAAATATTTGACGCCTCATCGGTGCCTATAGGGTAGGGGTACTGATCTTTGCGAGGATTGGAAGGGCGATACTTCCTCCATTATCAGTACCAGATTCATAATCGAAAAATTCGTAATTTCATGATATCGACTGATGAGGTACGCTCATGCTGTCTTGACCCAATCGCTCAAGTTCACGATAATCCGCGTCAAGTCGCGTGAAAGGCACGATTAGCTCAAAGCGACAAATGTGACGGTCAGCTTATGTCAGACTCAAGATACCTCACAGAGTATGGAATCGAACATAATTGCCCTGTATACATTCTATCATACGTATTAATCCGAACTCAATGTGAGTCTTGTTGAGCACGAGGGCAAGTGAGGTTGGTGATGTCTTCACATGTCGTAAATGTGCATGGTGGCAGATCGACCGCTGACGCCATTACAATCCAACTTCTCTGCGTTCACTCCCGTCAGGTACAGTACCTACGACCTGGTAACCAAAACGGTTGCATTTTGTAAACGGTGAAGATGTCGCCGGAGGAAAATGAATCGCTGACCATGGAGTCTTAAGCAGGTTTCTTGCTCGCTGATCCTTTCGATTGAGTTCGGTAGTTGCCCTTACCAACTCACTTCTTGGCTTGGTGCCGATCCTAGATGCTCAGCAAAAAATGAGATAATTGAGATCATGACAGGAACCACACCAACTTGCCTACCAGCGCTGCACGCCCACGTTTACTGTTTACAGCAACACATAATCATTCTCCATCATTTGAATCAAAGCTAGTGTAACAAACAGAGACAGTACTATTTAGTTGCTTTGAGCGTGGGCGTCAGTCTGAAGTGGATGATTCTGCGTTACGTCATGCACTTACAGAATACACCACTGTCGATCACTAAAATTTAGTGGCTGCGGGGCACGTTCACAGGCATTGGGGCTGGTAATTTAAGAATTTGCTTTCAATTCAATTGAACTGCTCCAGGCAATTCTTCAAGACACAACTTGAGAATTCCTCAAATGTGTCTTGACCTAATTCAATCTATGCTATTGATATCAAGATTCTATATCGCTGATCTATGCCAAAATCCCATGATCAAATTCGTCGTAGACATTTTGATTCCTAACCCAAACGCCGTTTTAAAAAACATAAAATTCGTAGATTTGCGTTAAAAAGACGTCACTGGCGCGACGCTTAGACGACAGCAGCGCCATCGTTAGCATCACCGTGCAGGACAGGGTTCATCTTCTCGTCGAAGAAGCACTTGAAGTCATCGCCGAGCTGGGCACGGAGAGCCTTCTTGACAGCCTCGAGAACGTTGGGGAAGACGCCGAAGTTGGCGGGGTTGTTCTCGTCGTTGTCACCGCCCTGGAAGACACCGGTGCGGACAAGGCAGGTGTTCCAGCCGTACATGTTTCCACCGATGATGTCGGACGCAGGGTTGTCACCGATCATGTAGATGTTCTCGGGGAGACGCTCCTCGCCGTGGAGCTCGCCCATCCAAGAGGTCAGGACGTCATCGGCGTACTTGTAGGTAGCCAGCTCAGGCTTGCCGTAGACGACACGCTCGAGGTCGGCGCCGGTAAGGGCCTTGTACATAGCCTCAAGACCGATGCGGAAAGCGCCCTGAGACATGCGGGGGTTGGGGTGCTCGGTAGGGCAGAGGAGATCGCCCTGGGAGAAGTAGATGGGGACTCGGTCGGCGACGGGGTCCTCAGCGATCGTGCCCAGACGGCCGTTCTTAGCGCGGAGGACATCCATAATGATCTGCATGTCGGTGGCATAGTCTCGCGAGTCAGAGAAGACCATGATGGCCTCAATGCAGATCTTGGTGAAGTCACGGGGACGAGAAGTGGCGCGCTCCTCATCAGTGAAGACTCGGTAGGGAGCAATGGTAGGGTCCCAGGCGACAATGTCGTTGGGGACGACGATGTTGCGGAAGCCGTACTGCTCGGCGACCTCACGGCAGCGGTAACCCTCACCACCGACAACAAGGACGGTGCTGTAGTACTCAGACAGAGCACTCATGGGGGTGTGAGACTGGATGAATTGGTCGGTGCTGACAGGGTTGCCGAGGATCTTCTCGAGCTGCTGGCAACGGTCCTTCTCAATCTTACCGGAACCGTTGGTGAGGAAGATGTGAGGGATCTTGATGCCGAGCTCGTTGTCTCCGTTAAGGATCTCGAGGGCCTTCTTACCCTCGGGGATCAGACGGTCACCGTGGACGAGGACACCGTCAATGTCAAAGGCGAATGCCATGTTCTTGGCCTTGGTGACCTTCTCAGCCTGAAGGTCCTGGACCTGGGCGACGAGGAGGTCCCGGGTAGGCTGGATCGGGGGCATGCCGGGCCGGGCGGGGCGGCCGTCGGCATGGTGAACGGAGGAGAGACGGGACTGACGCTTGCGGGGGATGGGCAGAGCGGTACCGAAAGAGTTTCGGGAAGATCGTCGGTCCCTCATGGAAGGAGACACGCTGAGGTTGTGCATGTACTTAGCCGCCTCTGAGATGGAAGATCGGGTGGCAGGGATCTCCTGAGGACCGTTCACGCCGTCGCCGGGAATGGCGAGGCTGTCGCCGTTCTCAACATTGGACATCTTGCGGAGGGCGCTGGGAGAGTTGGGAACGTTAAGCTCAGAGTCCTCGTAGGCGGGCATGTTGAAGGTGTAGAGTGATAAGAGATGTGAAGGTTGAAGGAAGAAAAGACAGTCGTTGGATTGAGTCTCGGGGGTATCAAGTATGAGTGAATGGAAGGGACTGCTTGGGTATGATGATGATGTGATGAATTGAAGATGGAGCTTTTGAATGGGGCGGGGATCCGTATTTATCTATCTGAGAGAGTCCCTTAGATACCATCAGCATCTGGGTTTTCGTTGTCCACCATCCCCCTGCAGAGTGAAAACTCGCCCATCTTTGTTGATATCATCGTTTTTTTCTTGCCTTCTGGGGGGAGTAGGAGTAAGAGCCAAAAGTCATGTTTGTGTCAAAACGGCGCTACCCAAGTGGGACCCTTGACCCTTCGGTCGTTCACCGTCAATGCTGTCCAAGATACGGATGCAGAAAGGGAAAACAAGTGTATCCGTTATCTAACGAATATCCCCGAAACGACACTAGAAGCAGCCAAAGAAGAGACTGGAAAACGACACGTTGGAGGCGGTGGCATTGACCGTTTCCGCGACAGCCAGTGCAAAAATTGGAAATTGGAGAGAAAAGAAGACCGTCCGTCGATACACGCCCCTAGGTACTTGGCTACTGTAGAGATACTGTCTGTCTGTTGCTATCTGCCCTACGGAGTACAAATGGAGAGTAAACTTTCAGCCCTCTGCCGCGCCAGTCGTCATAGTGGAGGATCATGACAGTGACGTGAGTTGTATCAGAGTTTGACTCCGCAGCCCCTCTTGCGAGCCAGGTTACACCATTCCGACAAAGATATGCCTCAGCAAAGCGCGCAAAGTACAGCAAAACGGGCCGTCAATTGCAGGTATCTTGGCTGTAGGGTGGTCGGTATGAGGCGGTTGTTCCGAGAAGAGTCCGCACCAAGTGGATATCTCGGTGGAGTTTTCTGTAGGGAACAACAAAGAAGTTGGACCCCTGCGGCTCTTGAACTTTTGGGGGTGGTGCGCTGTAAGGTGCAGGCTTGTGCAGGCTGGTGCAGGCTGCAGCGGCTCCTTTGCTTCGCTTGTCAGGCTTGTACCTGTTTTTCTAGGGGAATTAACAATTACTGTGGAGCAGACATCGATAACTGATGCAGAAATGCATGCCAAGGGTTACCTTTCTGACATCATCCCTGTCTCCACTGCCGAGCGGGACCTACTTTTCCATTCTCATTGTCTTACAGTGGATACCGTTACACCTTTACGGGCTACGGCTGGGGCGGGTATTCCAGAGCCCAGGGAAGTTTTCCCTCTCAAAACGGCGACAGACGAACATTTCCAAGCTTCAAGGGAACGTCCTTGAAGGATCGCCACTGCGGGTCCACAGTTTTTGATAAGATTACTTTTCGTCGACCCTTTGGTTGGTTGTTCTGCCGTTTCCCTGACTCAAGCCTCGTCCACGTAGCTCTCCTAGCTGAAATGCCCAGGGCAACAGGGGGCAATTGGCAATTGCACAGTACGGTACGGCCTCGTACAGGTTTTATCCCTACAGTACGGATACAGAGTACTGACTGAGTACGGATACCCTCGTTATCGTACTCTTTCCTGAACGTGAAAATTTGAACCCTCTTTTCTTACGGCTCGTCTAACCGAGTTCACTTTGACTTTTCTAGAAGTTTCCCAAATTCGGTACATGACGTCAATGTCAATCTTGTCCAAATCGCCTCGCGCGGACTCGGCGAAAATAAGCCACCTCATCAAGAGGATACCATGAAAAAACGTGCCATCGACCATCGCTGCTGTCATGGCGCCTCCACTGGTGAAACCAGGCAATTGAGATATTTTACTGTTAATCCCTTTAAAAGCCGTTCATCTGTAGAAAACGTCGCCTAGCAGCGGACCATATTTCCCACCAACACTCACACCCTGACACTCATACCCAATCTCTCTCTAACATCTACATCTACACATAATGGCTACCTCAAACAAGACCACATTCACCCTCAACAATGGTGTCAAGATGCCCGGTCTGGGCTTCGGCACCTTTGCTAACGAGGGCGCCAAGGGCGAGACCTACAAGGCTGTCCAGTGCGCTCTAAAGGTCGGCTACCGACACCTCGACTGTGCCTGGTTCTACCTCAACGAGGGCGAGGTTGGCGAGGCTGTGCGAGACTTCCTCAAGGAGAACCAAGATGTGAAGCGCGAGGACATCTTCATCTGCACAAAGGTCTGGAACCACCTCCACGAGCCCGAGGAGGTCAAGTGGTCCATCGAGAACTCCCTCAAGAACTTCGGCCTCGACTACGTCGACCTCTTCCTCGTCCACTGGCCCATTGCCGCCGAGAAGGGCGACGACTACCAGCCCAAGATCGGCGCCGATGGCAAGTACGTCATCAAGAAGGACCTCACTGAGAACCCTGAGCCCACATGGCGCGCTATGGAGGAGGTTCTGGCTAGCGGCAAGGCCCGTGCTATTGGTGTCTCCAACTGGACCATCGACGGCCTCAAGAAGTTGATGTCTTTCGCCAAGGTCAAGCCCGCCGTTAACCAGATCGAAATTCACCCCTTCCTCCCCAACGAGGAGCTCGTCAAGTTCTGCCTGGAGAACGACATCCTGCCCGCCGCATACTCTCCCCTGGGCTCCCAGAACCAGGTCCCCACCACTGGTGAGACTGTCCGCAGCAACAAGACCCTTAACGAGGTTGCCGACCGCAGCGGCAACACCCTTGCCCAGGTCCTCATCGCCTGGGGTCTCCGCCGGGGCTACGCCGTTCTGCCCAAGAGCTCCACCCCATCCCGCATCGAGAGCAACTTCCAGATCCCCGACCTGTCGGACGAGGATTTCGAGGCCATCCAGAGCGTTGCTAATGGCCGACACACCCGCTTTGTCAATATGAAGGACACCTTTGGCTACAATGTGTGGCCCCAGGAGTCTGCTGAGAATGGAACCTCTGTCGTTTAAAGCGGTTTTACGAGATAATGATGATGGATACCCTGGAGCGTGGCGGGACCGCGTGGGATAAGAATGGGAATGAAAAGAAAGTGTATTATAGCGTTATTGCAGCGAAAAATCGCTGTTTGTAGAAGTGAGCGAAAGCTGAATTGAATCACTTCAGACATTTTGGTTGTCGGCTAATGTGCGACTGAGCTTCGTTATCTGCGTGACCACCATCAAAGTTGGGAAACATGACACGACCGGGCAACTGCCCAAATCTCAACATGGTAATTGAACAAAGCCAATCTATGACACAGTTTACGACTAAGAGATCTCACATTTCGCGATGGCCTCATAATTGATGGAGCAAGTTTACCCGTTACTTCGGCGAGGCAGACCAATGTTGCACAAAGAGGAAGAAGATGGCGATAGCCTCATTTCATCACTTGGAGCTAGCTCGTGCACCCCATGCCAATTCTCACCACGACAGCTTCAACAACGTAAGCATTCATAAATTAAATTTCCCAGCAGTATACAGGAGCTCATCAACAAGACGTACCACCTCGCGCGCTACGCCGAAACCGTAGATGTAGCCTCCTCCAGTGATACCTTCATCGTCAGCAAATCAGGCAGTCACAGCCATCGAAAACTTACCGTAAGCATGGACTATTTTCTGGCCATTCTTCAGTTCTTTCTCAATTCGCATTCCGTTCGATCTATACGGTCGAATGCCAACGTTGTGGCTGATGATGTTGTAATCTGCTGGGTTGGCGGAGAAGTGCGCAGGTAAATTTTCGTTAACTCTTCTCATGATCTAAAACTGTCAGTTGCAAGCCTGCAACGAACTTAGAGGCGATGAGTGAGCTCACATCTTTGTCAACCTCCAGATTAACATCGGTAGTCCTACCATGGAATTATGATCGGCCCCGATGCTTCGTCAGTCCATGAAATTCAAACTCACGAAATATCCGGATCTCGTATACCACCCAGTATCACCGTCCCATCGAGTCGAGGAATAACATAAGTATAGTCCTTCCCATCGTCACGCATGAAACTCTTATCATAGTCACTCTTGATGACAATTGTCTGGCCCTTGAGAAAGAGCATGTTTGGATCCTTGACATCAAGTAACTCTTTGGGACCGAGACCACTGGCATTGATCAGGACGTCATGGCCTAGATAGTGAGCTTCATGTAATGATGCGAGATTCATGCGTTTGAGTTCGACGCCGATGTTCTCGAGATTGCGTCTTAGCCAGGGGAGGAAGATATGTGGATTGAGGACAATAGTCGTGTCTGTCTCATTGGTGAGCTAGTTCCTCTTCATATCGATATACGTACATGTGACTCCGCCTTTTGCATCTTGTGGCAATTCTCTCTTTGAAAGGAAACTAAACTAGATCCTGTCAGCTCCAGAGATGTCTTCTCAACCTTGTGCTTACATTTGGTACAAACTCCCTATACCAAAAGTCATCGTCCGTCCGCTCCTGATCAAACATCTCCTCCATAGGAATCTTTCTCACGCTTGATTCAGGACACTTTGTAGCCAGTCTCCACAACTCTGTGAAAGCGTCACGCTGCATCTTTCTGTCGCGTGGTAAGGAGCAATAACCAGCCACGAAATTAGCACCCGCCCACGGACTGGCCCAGTCCAGTGTTGGTTCGTCTCCGGGGAGGTTCTTGGCTACTATGGTGATTTTGTAATTACGGGATAGTCTAGATGCTATGGCTAGCCCGGTGATGCTGTTGTGATAAGTAAGAGATGTCATGAAGGGGAAAGAGCTTACCCTGCTCCAACGATGGTGATGCGTGCCATGATTGTCGACTTGTGGTAATGAAGCGACGCAAATTCAACCTGAATCTGATAATCTGATCGTAGAAGTTAATAGTCCTCGAGATAATTGACATAAGCTTGGTGGAAGTTGGCGAGATTGTACCCCACACGCTCATCGGGATCACGAACCGACCCTTAGAGCAAGCCCAAACAGCATTTCCTAGTCTCGGAAAAGACATCCGTAGCTGAAAAGAATCACGTTCAAACAATAGTTCTGCTTCATTCTTCAACATAAATACGTGTCAAACTTAGACTAAGTTTATGAATAATTCCTTCAGACTGTATGTATCCTCCACAAATAGCGTCAGATCAGAAGCCAAACACATTCTCATCCTCAACAAATCCCCAGTCTATCAAATATCAGCATCGTCCAACCATCAAAGCAAGAAAACATACTTTTCAACGCCGGCAGAGCAGCCTTCTGTATCATAGCCGGCGGCCCACAAAGAAAGACAGCACTCTTCTTTGACGGTTCAAACAGACTCTCCTTGATAATATCCTCATTCACATGCCCCTTCTTTCCCTTCCAGCCTTCACCCGCATGGCTAAGCACATGAGTAACCTTCAGCTGTCCATTAGAGGCTTTCTCAAACTCATCTAGCTCATCCTTCAAGAGTATATCAGTTTCGGTTTTGTTAGCGTCTACGACTCGAATCTTTGTTTTGTCACCGCTGGATAGGAGGATTCGAGCGAGGAGAGAGTAGCCTGGTGTTATACCCGAACCCCCCAGGACGAGGGACACACGGTCGAAGTGATGTTCTTGGTTCTCGATGGTGAACTTTCCGTTCCCATTGTAGATGATTTCGCCTGTTGGGCCGCGGAGTTCGACTTCTTCACCGATGGGAATGCAATCTAGAATGTTGGACAAGGCACCACCGGGTTGACTCTCATCGGGAAAGTATGTTTTAACTGTGAGTTCAAATGTGCCGTGTCCGTCCTTAAGTGCCTTTTTGTTACCGTCTACCTCCTGACCCCCGCCTGGTGCCGGAAGAAGAGGTCTCGTGGGCGTGTATGATCGAATGAGCATCCGGTCTAGCATATGGAAGCCAATCTGGACGTGTTGGCATGTTCCAAGGCCGAGAATAGGTTTGCCTTCCGGAAGTTGAAAGGTATAAGCCCTTGTATCTTTCGAGAGATCCTTACGATCGACCAATTTGACTGGAATCCATCGATGTTTCTCCAGCGCTAGATGCTCATCTTTGTCACTCGTCTCACTGGCTTCTTTGGCCGCAGCCTCTGCATTTTGTTTGATGAAGTTGGCTGCTTTCTCGGTCACTACCCCAAGAGCACACTCTATTTTCGTTAGATGTGTAGTTGATCTGGGGATGGTGGCAAACCTTTGAGCTTTTTGTAAGCATATTCATCATGGATGCTGGCAAATTCATCACTCGTCTCTTGGTGCACTTTTCCCGCATGGCCAAGGATAGAAGCTATGCCTCCAGGGTGCCAATCTAGTACACTCGTAGCATCGTAGACCTTTCCATCGACTATAAGCCAGCAGTCATCCTGGGTATTGTGCTTCTCAATCTCTTCGCGAGTGAATTCCTTCTGAGGTGCGCCGGCTTGTTGTTTCACCTCGGCCATCCGGTTTTCCACACTTGGTTTCATCCATCCGCCTTTTCCCGTCCCTGGTTCAACAGGATGTCGGAATAGAATAGCTGGTGCATCTGATCCACTGTCATCGATGATTTCAGGACGTACGGTGTACCAGCAATTGTTCATCATACCCATGACGTTCCAGTTTGGCTCCCTAGGCTGTGTGTTTTTGAACACGTTGAAGCAACGAACCATGATACTCTTCGAGCGGAGGACGTGCGACAGTTCAACGTCAACATGCCAGTGAACCCACGTCCAGAACTTATTCCCATGACGGATCGGATAGTCAGGGAACGTGCGGATGCAGTAGAGCCACGTTTCGCCATCATCAAGAGAGACTTCTACACGTTGGACTTGATGGCCTCCGCCGTCATAGGCATAGCCCTCGATGCGATACTGACCTCCGTTCTTGACGTTTCTCAGAAGGATCTTTTCACCTTGCGCAGGCTTAACGATGACTGAGTTGAGATTCTGCTCATTACAAGCAGTATCAGGGTGTCTAAACAGCGTTTCTGCAAAAGGACCATCTTTCTCAGTGACAAAAGAGGGAAGAACTCTGTTATCCCAGATGTGATAATAAGAGTCATTTTCCTTGTCACTGATCCAGATCTTCTTCAACCATTTGACATTTCTTCCGCCAACATATCCGGGAATAATAACGCGAACGGGATATCCATGATCAGGAGGCAGAGGAACGTCGTTCATCTCCCAAGCCAATATGACGTCGTTGTTGGGAGACATGGCATGCTCAAACGGAATGCAGGTCGAATATTTCCCCTCACTTAGATCATCGGCGCCTTCGAAGTTGACCCAGTATCGAACACTTCCCAGGCCTGGTGGTTTTCTGGGGACGCCGTGCGCAAGAAGCACATCTCGAAGAAGAGGTCCTTTCCAGTATGCACAGCTAGTAGCTCCAGCACCCCAGCTGAATCCTTTGCTCTTCTTGATCATGTTGAGCTCCTTGCGTCTGTTTCCATCACACGCGAGTGCCACGGCAATGTTGATTGTCGCAAACTCTTTGAGCTTATCCATGGAGAGCTTCTGTGTGTTCCCATTGTATGTAATCTCCAACTCATGAAATTCCCACAAAATCCTTGGCACGGGGCCGTGGTTTCGCACATAGTGTAGCTCATTGGGTGTGATTAACCCGGCATCATATAGACGAGATAAGGGAGGTTCTGCGTTAAGAGGGTGTTTTCCTGTGAGTCGGATGAGGTCCGGAGAGCGCGGAAGCCAATTATCGGGACTGAATTGGTCTTGCTCGTCGATAGAAACCTGCGTCATGTTCTTGTGCTGAGGTGATATCCTATCCCCGTCATTTTCTTTAAGTTGCGTAATGTAGTCCTTTTCGTACTCAAGGGCTCGAAGAAGGGCTATCTCTGCAGGTGAATATTTGTCCAAAAGCTGCGGCTTCTTCTGATCCCCGTTGGTGGATTTATCTTGATCCTCATTGTTCTTATCGTTTTTCGCATACGCATCATGATGTTTTCCCTCATCAGAAGAGCGATTCCACTCATGCTCTTGTTGGCCGGAGTCATGATTTTGACTTCCTTCCTCTTTTTTGTTCCTTTCATCCTGCTCCCTCTTCCCTTCGTCCTTTTCCTTCTTCTTGAGATTTGCCGGCCATTGCTCCTTGTTCTTCACCCAATCTTCAGTAGCATTGAGGACGTATCTCCAGCCCAGTGAGCGATTCTGAGGGTATCTTAAGTGGAAGTCCTTTCACGATTTAGTACTTTTGAGCTTCGTATGATTGTTTGTAGGGAAACTTACCTCTTGATTTTCGATTAGGTCGCGAAAGTTGACTAACTCGCCGCTCTTGGCTTTCTGTTGCATAGAGAGATGATTCTGCTTCTCCCGTGCCACATCTTCTCTATGCTCATCATCATTATGAGTTATTCCCGGCAATCGGTTGTTCCGGTCTCTGAAGCCAACTCTGTGCTGGTGACCAGCAACCCAATCTGGTTCATTGTGAATCTCCTCAGCCGTAGAACCGGGATGAGCTTGTACTTTGACTGTCCAAGGTCTGTTGTGAGGCATTTTTTCGAATTTTCAGGTAAAAAGAATGTCTTCAGTAGTTGCAGGTTCAAAGTCTTGCTTGGTACGAAGAATTCCATGTGACGTGTTTGGGTCTACGATGCCGCGGAGAAACCTAAAACATGACGTCGATGATATCCATCACAGCATGGACTAAACTGCAATAAAAAAGGATTGACTAAAAAAATACCCGTAGAGCTTGATTTTGAGTTTTTATTTCAAGGGCGATGGCCGGGACTTCTGGCGTTGCTGAGGCTGAGTAGCTTTCAGTTGAGTAATTGCGACAACGTCTATCGCCGATTGTACATATCATCTCATTCAAGCACATTTTACCCCAGACTACATTGCATTACTTGTCAACCACGTTCAATAGTCGCATTTGATTTAGATATCGCCAGCACCATTAGCAAACAGAGAAGATTCTTGCCGCAATCCAGCATAGCAAGGAGTAGATGCCTTCTTCCAATTAAAGGCATTGTGAATAGTATGGGTTTATGATCTTACACGATGTTCCCCATTGACAAACACTTGGCCCTGTATACTCTTTTCCTCCGCATTGACTCCATTTAGAGAGGCCACCAGTTGCAGGACCACAGATGATGTCGTCGTCGTCTGTAGGTGCCGGAGTATCTTTGGTTGTACTGGAGGAAGAAGATTTGCTTGTTGTAGTAGTCTTCAACGTTGTGTCTCCACCGGCAGTGGCACTGGAAGATGTAGAGGTTGATTTGGATGTGGACGATGATGAGGTGCTGCTCTGGCTCTGCCCCGGAACAGTCGCACTAGAAGTCGCAGTAGGGCTTGCGGGACTTTGAGAGACTGTTGATGGGAGACCAGGAACCTGAGTAGGACCAGGGATTTTGTATGAAAGCGGAGTCGTGTAGAGGTTGAAGAGAATACCAGGATCGTCAGCCTTGTAGAGTTGAGTTCCCTTGACACCAGCAGGAGTCAAGTCTCCATCACCAGTGACCTTGAGATTGAAACACTGGGGATAGTTTTGAGCGCCATTAGGCTGTCCTGAATAAAGAATAAGCGATGGCACCTGGAGCCTATTGGGTCTTGTATCTCAACATACCTGATCCATGGAGAGCAATGATTTCATGACGCAGGACGTAGTTCCCAGGAGCAAGATCAGCAGGAATCTGAACTGTCCAAGAGAATCCATTGGCAACGAGAACATCAGCAGCCCACTTCCCACTATGCATCGACATGTCGATAAGCCCCTGAGCACTGATCTTGAAAAACTCAAGATCGTTCTTGTCGACAGTCTCGCAGTTACCAGGACATCTTGCCAGGTAATCAATGACAGGTCCCTTGTGCGACTCAGGCCATGTATTCCACTGCAACGTGATCTTGTCTCCTGCAGCGACTGTTACATGACCCTTGCCTGGGCGGGCACCTCTGTGGCAGATGATGTCGGCATCACTGAAGCTGTTGGGTTCTATATACCCGTTGTCAGTTGCAGCATTTGTCCAGCCTACTACGGGAGGATGATTGGGATTCCACGACATTTCAGGGGCAGAGTAGCCGCGAAAGGCGACGCCGCCGGTAACAAGCCAGTCAACGTGACCGTGAGCAATGACTTGGACGCCTGATGCAAAGGTAAGAAGGAATGATTTGAGGGAGAGCATGGTGAAAGCTGTTAAGTCAGGGCTATGGATAGAAAATACACTGATAATGACTTCTTGATATCCTTTCCGGTTCATTGCGACGTCGTATATATATCCATGGCCACACGTCGTTACTTCAAGAGGAATGACTGGACCAACAGTGAGACGGGCCAGAACAGACGCCACATGTTCTACAATGTGATAATTGGGAATGTGAGACAACTTCCAGCCCTAAATACCATTGTCAATCTCATTCAAGGGGGTGGTCATCCGATACTGAGTTTCAATATCTTGATTTGTACTACAGTGGCTTGTTTGCACCTTCCTAACCGAATGATCTTGCTCCCTCAAGCGCGAACTCGATAGACACACTTTAGCCACAATTTACTCTGTACAATATCGCTAATTCCAACTGAAATGTTCGATAGCCCTTGAAAATCTTGGATAACGTTATGCCACGCATGGTGGCGTTATCAAGAAGCAAGATTAAGCTTAAGGTGCAGGGACATTGGCCAGTGCCGGATACGGATTAGGCAAGACCAGCTAAGCACCAGTAAAGATCTGCTTCATGATATACCTACATTCAGCTGTTGATTCAGGAATGGGAATTAAGAGAAAAGTGCAGGTCTAGGGTTATTGCAAGCAAGTTGTTGTAGATATCACATTACAGAATGCCGCATTGGGCCAAATAAATTCTTAGGGATCAAATTCCCCTGCAGCTGAAGGCGCCATTATACCATTCCAGACTCTACACGCAACATCAGTAAATTCCTTCGTCTGTCGACCAACCATGTGTTGGTATCCCAGGTCCTAACAGATATGCGCATTCTCCTGCGACAAAGATGTCTTGGCTCGGTAGTTTTCTTGGCAAGGGTGAGATGTGTTGAACATTAATGTGAGGGTTGTACGAGCTGGAATGGAGAGATTAAAGATATGTGACGGCGGGGTTTTCGCTAACTTTGATAATAACTCTAACTACGGATCAAGTATGTGTTTCAAAGTGACAGAGTTTATTTCTTGACCCGGCTTCTGATCATTTAATGCTAATCAGATAGCATGATACAATTTGCCAAAGGCAGGGAAGAAGCAGAGCAACGCTCGAAGCTGAAGGCATCACGAAGTCTCTTTTACTTTCTCAAGTTAGATTATTGAAGATTGTGTATAATGTTGATCTAGAATGTTCACTGTTACACTCGTGAATCAATCCTCCTACATGCAGTAGATATTCCCAGATAAACAACATATTAAGCATAGTTTACCACATTTCGCCACTCATGCGGCGAGTAAGATATGTCATCAAATGTCAGCACAGGCACGCCAAGGTCGTGTAAAGTTCAACCCCAAATTACGTATGCTTACATAACATCATTTACAGTACATAATTACCCTTCACCTTTTGCTGCACGTTATTCGATTTTGATCCCCTTGTTTTGTAAAGCCTTTGACAGATGGTAAATTCCAAATCTTTCCCGCATTGACCTTACAGGCTTCACATCAATCTTTGTCTTGATAAATCCCCCATGGTCGGCGTCCCAAGCAGTCGAGGCTGTAATGCTTGTCGAAAAGCCAAGAAAAAGGCATAGCACATCAGCTTTGTTCCTGATACCGTGTACTAACGCTTAAAAGTGTGACTTGGCGCAACCCAAATGTGGACGCTGTGCAAGAGTAGGCAATATCTGCGCAGGTAGCGGAACCAGGCGCTTCAAGTTTCAACAGTATGAACCTGACTCGCAAGTTACCGCAACTCCATCAAAAAGCCTAGATAACGAGACGACCAAGCTGGCGGCAGAGTTTGTATCTCTTATGGAGATCGACGATGTACGGTACGGCCTGGGAAAATACGGACCATACTTCTTCATAGAATTGCCGAGTCGTTTAGGCTCACATCCAGCGGTGGATGCTACTACTTCTGCTCTGACTACATCTTTCAAAAGTATTCGTCTCCGAAAGACCTGTGATCTAAATGTCCTTGCCTTGTATGGGAAGGCTCTGAGGACTTTGCAGGACTGCTTGAGTGACCCTGAGCAGCCGGTTGTGCTGAAACTGGAACTAGTCTTGATGACGATGCTTTGTCAGGTATAAGCCCTGAACAAAAATATCAAGTTCACTGCTGAAGTTGTTGCTAGGTATGGATCGACAATAAACACTCAAATAAACACCGAGGTGTAATAGCCCACCTATTGAAAGAGGCAGTCTCTCAGGGCCAAACTCTTCACCTCGGTGATATCCGCGCCTGGTGTTTGCAAGCGGTACTTGGTCAGATCACACCTACCGATCCTCATTCAACTAACAGCATTCAGATATATGCGGCCCTGTGTGTCCCCCAAGTTGAACTTGGCTCATGGTTTTGGGATGTAGCCATTCAAGACGTCCTCATGACCAGACCGTACCATTACGAGCAAAACCTATACTGTTTCGAACTTGGTGCTATAGCAGATCTGCCAGTATTTCTACGCGATCCAGAGAGATACCTCTATCAGTTGAAATGCTACTTCAATATTCTATCACAGGAGCGGCCTATGATGCGCGAACTGCACGAAATGTCAATGTCGAGAGCCTTGTCTCCAGACGCAACTCTGGACCACAAGGAAAAGGCAGTAGAGAACGCAGCGGGACATGCTGCATTGCTTCTTCAATTTGGGCTTATAGCACCGACACTCAGACAGTTTGGGGTTCTTTCAAGCTGCACTGAAGCTTCTCATGGAATCTGTGATGAGACCATACTGCTTGCAAATCAGTGCCAAACATTCCGACCGTGCGGCGCATCGTATTGCCCTGAGCTTTTGAAGGTTGTCTGGGCTGCTCAACACGATGGGTATCGGCATGAAGAGCTTGAGGCTTTGGTGAGCACATATGCCGAAGATGTCAAAGGTGCAGATTATATTGGAGAGGCAAAAGCGATGAGAAAGCGATTGGACAGCCTGGGTTGGAGTAACAAGCAGCAGCGTTTATCAGAGGAGAACGAGCGCGTAGAGACACCACCTTGCGTGATACTCTAAAAACGTCTATGCCAACCGCAGATCACAAATAAGAGGGAAGAATTATTAGCTACAACAAGATTTGAGAGCAGTGACTACTATTCTTGGCTTCATTAGACATCGTCATCAATCACGTTGATGTCAATTAACCCAACTAAAGTGCCACTATTTTTAGAACTCTCCAAGTCCCCTAATGCAACGAATTAAGGACCATTCCAACTGCACCCTCGGTCATCTCTCAGAAAACACTCAATCGAAAGCCAAACCTAGGGTAACCTGACCACACCCTCAAATTTGCAATGTTGTTCCAAGCTTGGCAAAACATCCGCTGCGCAAAGCATGCCCAACTGGATATTTGACAGGGGTCTCTTTTCAGCTCTGTGATGATCTCAAGGGCATCCCTGTCTGTCTGGTACCCACGGTTATTTCCTTAACTTGTAGCAGCGAAATTTGACGGAGTTGGTGATAGTGCCGTATCTGAATCTGTGTCAGCCACACTGCGCTAGAGTGCATCGCGTGCCTCTCTAATCGATTGATGAGTTGTTTGGCTCTTGTTGATCCTTAGAACTTGGTCTTGGCCTTGACGATCATGGATTGATGCTGAATGAGAGCATTCCTAGCCTCTTGTATAAAACACAACTGACAGTGGGACATTTTCACCTCGTCAATAGCACAGCAGACGATAAAAAGAAAAGGCTAAACACCAAGAAACAAAGCAGTCATCTCATCAAACGACCAACCCTTCATGATATTACCTTCCCACCAACTAAAACCTCTACTAACTCACCACTTACCTAGCGCCTCTCTCCAGCCGCAGTAGCTTCAAGGCCCCTGTCGTGGCGGTCTCGAGTGCAAGACAACTTGACTTGGCGTGGTTAAGCTTAATTGAGTGCTTGACCCGTCCATCAGCCCTGTGGTGTTCAAGTCCAACGGTATTTCAAGGCCTCTCTCCCCCAACCTTGACTCCCATCTTGCCCGTCTACGACCCTCCTGCCCTGCCATCCATTCCACACCTCTACGCCAGGTTTACAAAGACAATACCTTCCTCATTCCATGGCCTCAAAGACCTCCCCTCTCGCCACAGACACACCCTCCACAATGACTACCGAAAAGCAATCCTCTGGCTTTCTTAAGTTTATGGCCTTCCTCGACCTCGTCGTTAAACTCGCCGCGACAGGCGCGCTATTCGGCATTCTCGTCCTGCTCTTGCAATTGAACAGCAAATTCGACAAGTTGCTCGACGGCAGCGAAGCCCTTCGCATTCGAGTTTCGGATGCCGCTCCACTGCAAATAACACCTGCGTACTCGAGCCAGTTCCAGGTTCTGATGACGAATAACCAGAATAACCCCGTGTGGTTCAAGGCGGATACTTAGAGGGTAGAGATACGGGTGGAGTTTGGTCGGTTCGTTGGAGTTGGCTTGTGCGTTTCGGAGATGGGTTTTGTGGTCGGTGATTTCGGTAAAGCCTGCAGCGTTTGAGTTGATGATAATCTGATGGGTCTCGAGGTTGATGCGTACCTTTTGCGGGTTCTTTTAATTGAACGTTTTCCATTCTCAATCACCCCATTATGTGACATGAACCCATGATGGCCGAGTTGCGACACCGACACGTCGAACCGAGTTGCGACACGTATTGAACACACGACCGCAGCTGCACAGGAAGACAAAGACAACGATTGTCTTAAAATGATATAATTTAGCAAAACAATGCCATAAACTAAAATGCAGCCTATATGTAGTTCTAAGCAAAAACAAATGCTCTCCCATCTAACGCATCGAACTAACAATTATTTGTCCGCGTGCGCCCAACTCCCGATCGGGTGTTTTCGTGTGAGGGGGAAGTTTATTTGCGCGCTCGGTCCGGGAAACAAGGGAGGGGAATAGGGGTGCACGTGATCACCCGGATCGTGACCGTTGCCGGCCCCACCCGGGCCGAGGATATGGATGGAACGCCGAGAACGATGAGAACGCCATAAGCAGAGGGGGTAAAAGCGCAAATAATTGTGTCGAAGGATGCCTATAAACAGGCGCCGCCTGATTGTTCGCTCAGTTGTGTTTTGTGGTATTTGACGTGGTATGTTGTCTTCGTTGTCTTGTTGCGTTGGCTGCCGCCAATGGATCCGTGCCCGAAGTCGGCCCTACGCTCACGCTCAGGCCTTCCACGCGACCAGGTTTCCGAGCATGCTGCGAATGCCCTGACGGTTCTCCTCAAGGGTCACGGTATCTTGCGTTCGCCCGATCTTGCCCTCGACTGCCGTTAGCACTCTGAGATGCTCCCTCTTGAGTGCTTCAAAGTCTTCATCCAACTGCTTGTGCCATGGGTATAGCACACCCACCTGGAAGCTCAGCGCAGAGCTGGCGACAACGAAGTTGGTGATGGACAGAGCGCGAGTGATGATCATGGTGGCAGTGGGTTTGGGTTTATTGACGGTAGAGTACAAGATGTGAGGGCTTCGGTTGGGCGGCAGATAAAGTAGCAAGCAACAAAGTGAAGAAAGTAAAAAAGGAAGGAAGAATACTGAACCAGGGAAGAATGAAGAAGAAGAATTTAAAAAGGGAGTGACGAGAAAGAATAACGGGCAGAATGGGAGAAAAAAGGCCAAGCAAACCCCCGCATACGTGACATTCGGCTCGGTGTTGCCCAATCTATCCAAAAAGGCAACGGTCCCGTAGGAATAAACAGGAGTCACAGGCTCGCCTCGCGTGAACATAGACGAGTCTCGACTCTGACAAGTCACCTTTTTTTGCGTTTGACGTTGACTAGGGGGTTAGGTCAAATGGAGCAGCCCGTCATCCGAACTCCGGATTCACATGTCCGCTGACAGGAGAGTTTCGAGGTCGCCACAACTTCATGATTCCCCACATGGACGCAGGGATGCTAAAGCTTGAATCACTGGCTGTAGAAAGTTTGCGCTGAACTCTGGTGAAAGAGTAGACCTCATCGAGACCTCTTTAGTATTCGCTAGGCTGCTTCAAGTGCTGGTTCAATCAAGCGATTTCTACAGGCGTTCTGGACGGGACCGCCGCCGTTAACCGTTTCAGTGGGGACTCGCTGGGGCAGGGTTTCCACGTTTTTAAATGCAAGGCTGCATCGGTTCATCCATCTATCAGGTGCTCCGATTGAACGTATCCACCTGCCTACCGATGCCGGGCCCGCAAGTGACATGTCCGTCTCGGTATTCATCCGCTATCGCGTAAACTACCGCGCCTCGGTACCCGGGTCGTGGATCCCGGACCCTCCAACCCAATGCTCCATCGTCAATCCCGACCGAAAGTGTGCAGCAATGTGATCCGTCCGTTCTCCCCAGCTCTCCATTGAAACTTGACAGAAGCCGCACTTGCTTCGAACTGTATCTTGTCGGTGCTGTAGCAGGCTTAGGTCCGGTTTCCAGCCATCCCACTTGCGGCACCCGTGAAACTTGTGCAGGTGTTGCCAGAGGTGGTCTTTGCGGGTGAACTTGCGTTCTGAAACGGGTCGTTCGGCGCAAGTCTCGAATTCATGAGCCTGGATGTGTTCATCGCTGGGTGCGTCCTGGCCACAGAAGAGACATTGTGGGCCATCTTTGCTCATGCGCCAGACCAGAAACGATTGATCGGGCGTAACGGGCAACGCGCAGATCCATGAATCGAGTCCGGGAAGGTGGATTGATCGTTCGTGACGAACCCAATCGTACTTCTTCTTGAAGCTTTGCTGACAAAAGGTGCATTGAAATGCGACAAACTTCTTGGCCCTTGATCTTGACGATGTGGTTCTAGAGAGGGAGGGCCTTTCTGCGACGGAGCTACTACCAGAGCGCGGCAAGAACGCAGCTTCCCGAGAGCGATACGAATAACATGAAGACGCTGAGTTGGATGAGCCGCCTTCGTGGAAAGTAGATTGCCAAAGAGAGTCATTGCTTGCAGATGAACCAGGTCCATCAGACGCCCCCACCCCATCGCTGTCCAAGGAACTCTGACCACTGGACTGGGCAGCTAGAGCGTTTTGGATTGCCGTTGCTGATGCTGGCTCCTCATCGGGCGGAGAATTCTTCCAGCGATCCATGGGCGACATGTTTTTGCGAAGATAGTGCGGCATGGGGGATCCTGGTGCAAATCCTCGGCTCCCACGATCAGGCGATGCGGAATAAGTAGAAGAGAGTCGGTGTCGTCGCCTGGTGTTTGCGAACCAATTGATGACTTGACTTCTACTTAGCCCGGATTGCTGAGATAGGTTGAGCTTTTCCTCTTCTGTCGGGTAGGGATGTTCGAGATTGGAGATGTACCAGTTGCGCAACACCCGTGTCTTTCGCACCGATCGAGTATTTGTTCTCTTTCCTGACAGCGCTGCGATCGAAAGCCCTTGTGGTGATGTCTGACCCTCTTCGACTGTCGCCGGAACACCAAGGACATTGTGCTCACTGACACCGTGAAGACGACCAATGACTGGCTGTGATGTCTCGAAAGCTGAGGGCTCTCTCTTTTACGTCCAGCTAGACTGCATTCCCGGAACAAAGCGACACAGCTGGAACACGATTTGGTGGGGTTGGGATTGGCGACGGTGGTTTGCAAGATGAGACATTGCAGGCGAGTCCGACGACAATTCGCGCACGGCGCAGGTGGTCTGTATGCGCCATTTTTGATGAAGAACTCATCAATTGTCGTCATGGAAGGTTTGGTGGGTTCACTCGTGGTAGGGACAGGTTCTGGGATACCCCAATCACTGGTGGATTGATTGAGAAATGAGAAATCTTGATTGAGGTCATCGCCAGGAGCCTTAGAGGCTGTTTTGATCTGTTGAAAGTCGGCATGCCAGTCAATCTGAAAGTCCGGCAGTTCTTGAGCTGGTATATTGAACATGTCCTGGGGGTTCAAGGTCTGCAGTGTCGCGTCAATATTATTAGCTTCCTCAACAATTGGATTGGAGGGGCTCCGCGATTGAGGGGCTATGTCGTCGATCTCATTGTAGGGAAGTGTCAGTACTGAGTCATCGCCTCCAGTGAATAAGATATCATCGAGCGAAAAGTCCATTTTTGCGATGAGCTGAGGACAAATGCCTCTCAACGGCGAGAGAATGAGGATGCATGTGAAGGTGTCGGAGTGGAGTTTTTGGAAAGTTGCGATAACGTCACGCGGAGAGTCAGCCATTTGAAGCGGTGTCGGGCTTAGTCACAGCCGCGTTCTCATGCAGTGGTTCACCCATCGCGGACCGCCTTCAAGATATATTCCAGAGGAATTAATGAGATTTTCTTTGTACACGATCATTTGGATACTTTTGTTTGTATCAATCGGTCCATGCATCCAGGATTGCCAAGAACCTGCGACAGAGCTTGGCGCTAGAGTAAAAATCCTTAGAGGGCGCTGGAGGCGTGTCAAAATCCAATAACTCTCTCACTCTTCTCTGTTCAACTTTACGTAAATTATACTAAACTATAAAACTGTCGTGATTCATTGCAAGATCGATGACCTTATCAAAGATTTACACAAGTACTATAAATTCTTTCAAAGTCGTATACTTTTATGTCACTTTCCTAATCAAATCCTAAAACTTTCTCACATTCTCCTCAGTATTCCAGCAACTATCTAAATCATGAGTGTGCAGAATGAATAGATAGAGACCCGTTGGATCACGTTGTGAACGCAACCTTATGTTGTGGCTACCAGCGGGGTATTAAGAAGGCGCAAAACAGATTGTCAACCTGAGGGCGCACATGTCTTCAATTCACTATAAGAACCTCCAACAACTCCCTACCAAGTTCAAAAGGCTTAGCAGTAGCATACTCTTTCAAATCAGTTCCCCTTAAGCTTCTGTCTCGACATACCAACTTAATCGCGAGTCTGTCACCATTCACAAACCTCAAGCACCTTCCTGTCATGACTTCCCGTCGACACGTTCACTTCAACACCAAGGCCAAATCATGGAAATCGCCTGTATCATCCTCCCCAGAGGCAATTGATCGCTTTCATCAAAGCCTTCCCAACTATGAACCAACACCTCTCATCAATCTCATAGATCTTGCCAAGGATGTTGGGGTCGGTGCTGTCTATGTCAAGGATGAAACAAACCGCTTTGGCCTTCCGGCGTTCAAGATTCTTGGTGCTTCTTGGGGCGCATTCCGCTCAATCATTGAGAAGCTGGAGCTACCTCTCGACTCGGATATTGACACGGTTCGGGAGGCAGCCAAGTCTCAAGATTTGACCCTATATGCTGCGACAGAGGGAAACCATGGACGTGCAGTGGCCCGTATGGGTGCTATCTTCGACATCTCGGCCGAAATACACGTTCCAGCATCGATGCATCAAGCTACGGTAAAGTTGATTCAAACCGAAGGTGCCAAAGTCGTTATATCGAAAGGTCGGTACGAAGACGCCATGTTTGAAGCTGAGTCTGCTTCCAAGCACGATAAGGGGATTATGATTCAAGATCATGCTTTTGGCGATTATCAGACTGTACCACAGGTTAGTTACGTCGCATATTAAGGAAAATTCATAAACTAACAGAACAAAAGTGGATAGTCGATGGCTACGGTACCATGATGCGAGAAGTCGATCAGCAGCTAGGCTCTGCCGAAGCCGATCTAGTCATCGCTCCCGTAGGCGTCGGCTCCTTCGCCCAGTCTGTACTCTCTCATTTCAAGAGAAGCGGTACCACCACGTCCATGTTGACGGTGGAGCCCGACACAGCAGCTTGTTTGTGGAAGAGTCTAGAAAAAGGCGAGTTCACCGATATTCCAACAACTGGCACCATCATGGCTGGTCTCAACTGCGGGACTCCCTCAACACTCGCCTGGGATCTTCTAAAGGATGGTGTCGATGCAAGCTTGACAGTCTCGGATTATGAAGCCCATGAGTGTGTCTTGTATCTCCAGTCACAGGGTATCAATGCTGGACCTTGTGGAGGATCTACATTGGCTGCACTGAGACGGCTTACACCTGCTGACAAGCAAAGTCTCGGCCTCAATGAAAAGTCAACTGTAGTTATCTTCTGCACAGAGCGTAACCGCGACTATGACATTCCCAGAGATGTTTCTGGCTCCGACCCAGTGGCCCTCACACAAACTCTTGTCCAAATCAACTCAGCAAGCCCTGATTTGGGTTCTGTTCCTGGGCCGGGAGAGATGGCCGTCGCTCGATACGTCGCTGCATGGTTGGAGCACCGAGATATTGAAACACATTGGGTCGAGTATACTAAAGACCGCCCTTCTATCGTTGGTGTCGTCCGAGGTTCCGGTGGAGGAAAGAGTCTCATGTTTAACGGGCACATCGATACCGTAACTCTTTTGGGCTATCTTGAGGATCCACTCAGTGGCAAGATTTCCGACGGGCGTCTATATGGTCGTGGATCTGCTGATATGAAGGGAGGTGTTGCAGCTGCTATGATCGCTTTGGCTAATGCCAAGGGCCTTGGGCTTCGGGGAGATGTGATCTTCGCGGGTGTTGCCGATGAGGAGAGTTTGAGTAAAGGCACTGAAGACATACTTCGGGCCGGATGGAAAGCAGATGCTGCGATTGTCTCGGAACCCACGAACCTCGAAATCAGCCATGCCCATAAAGGGTATTGCCACATTGAGGTCAAAGTTCATGGACTCGCGGCTCATGGATCGCGAGCTGATTTGGGTATCGATTCCATCGTCAACGCAGGGCACTTTCTTGTCGAGCTTGGTCAATATGCGAAGAAGTTGCAAGAAGGGCCGAGTAATGAAACTCTTGGCACAGGAACGGTACACGCCTCCGTTATCTCTGGCGGCGAGGAAGCTTCATCCTATCCTGGGCAATGCACCATCATAGCAGAACGCCGTACAGTTCCAGGGGAGACTGACGCGATCGTCCAGCGAGGGTTTGACGACATCATCGCCAAGTTGACAAAGGAGGTTCCAAACTTCAAAGCAGAGGCCAAAATCATCTTCAGTCGCTCTCCACAGTTCACGTCCCCTGACCATCCCTTCACCCAGCTTGTATCCACTATCGTCACGAAGGCGATCGGTCAGGAGGCAACTGTTTCTGGTGCGCTATTCTGGACCGATTGTGCTTTGCTTGCTGAGAAGGGGATTGTACCTCTTCTGTGGGGACCAAAGGGCGAAGGATTGCATGCGGCGGAAGAGTGGGTGGATGTGAAATCGATCGAACAGGTGGCAAAGGGTTTGACAAACATAGCAGCTGAGTTTTGCCGGTAAATTTGTTTGAAACTGATTGTTTTGACGATTGTAAATAGAAGAAAACAAAATAAGATGAATTTGGTGAATGTTGATTGGACTTAAAGGATCGCCCATCGAATAGGGGAGGTTTTGTTATTTCATGTTTGTAGCTTAAGTCATTGTCGGGCGACCTCTCTGCCAGTCCCATTGTATATCAAGTCGGGCTTTTTTGTTGCCTCTCCTTCAACTCCATCCTTGCAAAAACGTCCTCCCCTCCCATGTGAGGATACCTTGAACCCAAATGCCTGCTGGATCCTTGAAACTGGCTGCTATTGCTATAGCTCCATTATACAGGCAGTGAGCTATAAATACTTCCCTACCCTGTGGAATAGAAACAAACGCCAATGCTTCCAGAGGCTTGTTGATTTCCTCAATACAAAGAGGATACAGACTCGGTGGACGAATGGCTAACATCAACGGAGAAGCTAAGCGGCTACAGAGCAGTATATCGGATACTGACCAAGCTCGGAGCGTTGGCGTTGACCAGAAAGGACTTTGAAGAGAACGGCACGGGAAAAGGCAAATAGCAAAGAGGCGGCAGCGGCAGCGGGAACAAGCACAAATATCAAGTACAGAGTCGTAATCGCAAACTTCGTCCCCGAGTCTAGTGAACATTAACGCTGAAAGTAGAACACCGCATTGCGAAGGCTGGATCTACCAGCAGAAGCGGCCTTGAACGCTTGATATCCCTGGACGATGTATAGGCCTACCCAAGATAATACAAAGCGGGAGTTACGGTATTGGAACATTTTGTGAGGCTGGATTGATTAGAGCATGATATATGTATTATGGGGCTCAACGGCCATCCATTTCTTGACTGAGGCACACTACACTCGCATTCCAGATCTATGTGGTGGGATTGTGGGTTTTGAAAGATTGGGAGGCACCCAGGTTTCGTATTCGATATCAGAAGAGGATACAGGAAGCGATATCTGTTGCTTTTGTTAGACATAAATCTATAGAGAATGGTTGTTAAGATAGCCATTTTCACGGATGCAAGCTTGTGACTCACGGCGATTACTGCAGTGGTAATCAATTGTCGAGTCAGCCTGACAGAAGAGACCACCGACAGGGATGCATACGGGCTGAAAGGCGAGCACTCGTATCATGCTGACGGGTGAAACACTACCTAACCAGCGACAGCGCAGCAGTCGATAACCGTCCGAAAGTGCTGTCCCCCGCAGCCAAAGGCAACGTCGTGAGACTCGTGACACATGTTTAAATTGACAGGTTGAGAGAAGGGCCAGCCGCGTAACGATGCACCCAGTAAGAAATGGCCAAGAGCAAACAATGAATTAATTGCTGGTGACATGTACGTGCGGGGAAACTCTTGTTTCGCTCCTGATGTAACCAAACCACCCACAAGCAGCAGTGGAAATGAGTCAAGGGTTCAGGCTTGTTACACGAAAACGCGAATAGCTTCACAAGACAGAGAGAAAAAGGTAAAGAGAAATAGGGAGGGTCCAACGTAGCGTAGCAGTAGCAGCCGTTATCAGGTCGGGAGAGCAATTGGTGATAAATGGCCGGATTGAAGCCGGTTTGTTGCATGGCATGTTCCACAAGAACTTGTCCAATTTGACTATTTCCCTATCGGAAGGTCAATCGATGACACCCTCCTCCACTCTTGTTTTGGGTGCGGTAGTGGTAGTCTGTAGATCTTGGGATGCTAGGGGGTTGTCAGGCGAGTGATGTTGCCCTATCAGTTCCCAGCCGAGGTGGCCAGGGTTGGCCAGGGTAAGCCAGGGTACTGGGCCCATCGCTAATCAGCAATCATCACTCCACTGAGACGCTAATCCCTGGACCCCGCGATAAGTTTTGGGGCTGGAGATGCAATGGGAATGAGACCCTAGGGTTCCTTGGGTGTAACGTCGCACTGATAGCGTCCGTCTCATCTGGTCTCGTAGCCCGTGTCCTTTTTTATTTTCAGAGTCGCGTGCCCCCCTCCCATTCCTATTTCAACCTAGCTACTCTGTACTGTAACCTGTTGCTATCAATTCTCATTATCAGGCCCAGCACTCCAAATCCAAATACTCCACTTAAACCCGTTGCTCCAAGCCCCACCTCCGCCTTTTCGCAACGGCCCTTAAGATACCTAACCTCCTCTCACTTTCCTCCAAGTCAATCAACAAGAATACAAGAAACAAAACATCATGTCCACCGAACCAGCTCCCGTGCCTTCGAAGGGCGGCATTTCGAGCGATGCTGACTACACTGACGCTCAACCTGGCGTCGACCTGCCCCGCGGGTGGAAGTACCGACGGCTCGGTTTCATCAACACCTGGTATGCCTCGCCGCGCATTCAACTTGGCATGGTCGCATTCGTTTGCTTCCTCTGCCCAGGCATGTTTAATGCACTGGGTGGTCTTGGAGGTGGAGGAAAGGCAGACGCGACTTTGGCGGACAACATGGTGAGCATTCGCGATGGTTGAGTTGTGGCGTTGATGCTGACTGAGGAGGATAGAACACCGCACTTTACGCCACCTTTGCAGTCGTCGGTTTCTTCGGCGGCACATTCGTCAACAAGCTCGGTGTTAGGCTCTGTCTTTCTTTTGGTGGTATCGGTTACGGTATCTACGCCATCAGTCTTCTCGTCTCTGTCCACAAGCATGTTCCAGCTTTCAACATTTTTGCTGGTGTGTGGCTCGGTCTGTGCGCTGCGCTTCTTTGGACCGCTCAGGGTACAATCATGATCTCATACCCTCAAGAGAACATGAAGGGAAAGTACTTTGCCTGGTTCTGGGGTATTTTCAACATGGGTGCCGTTATTGGCGGTTTGGTATGTCCCCTCACCTGCTCGTAGATTCTCTACTGACCCAAGGCAGATCCCTCTCGGTGAAAACATCAACATCAGAGAGAACAAGACAGTCAGTGACGGAACTTATATCGGCTTCATTGTCCTCATGTTCTTCGGCGCCATCCTCGCCCTCACCCTTTGTAATGCCGGCGAAATCGTCCGAAGAGACGGCTCTCGTGTCATCCTCATGAAGAACCCAACCTGGCAGAGCGAGCTCTGGGGTCTTTGGGAGACTCTTCGCTTCGAGCCTTTTGTCGTCCTTCTCTTCCCCATGTTCTTCGTCTCCAACTGGTTCTACGTTTACCAGCAAAACGCCGTCAACGGTGCCTACTTCAACACCCGCACAAAGGCCCTCAACAGTCTGCTATACTGGATGGCTCAGATTATCGCTGCTGCCATTTGGGGATACCTTCTTGATAGGGAGAATGTGCGCCGCAGCACCCGTGCCAAGGCCGCTTGGGCTGCCCTATTCGTGTTGACCTTTGCTATCTGGGGTGGCGGATATGCCTTTGAGAAGACCTACACTCGCGAGAGTGTCGCCCCGGAGACTGACTTTGTCCATGCAGACTGGACCGACTCTAACTATGTTGGACTTATGTTCCTTTACATCTTCTACGGCTTCTACGATGCTGCCTGGCAGGCCACTATCTACTGGTACGTCACTTCACCACTATTTTACACTCAATTGCTAACAGGTCAGGTTCATGGGAGCCCTCTCCAACTCTGGTCGACGATCTGCCAACTACGTCGGCTTCTACAAAGGTATCCAGTCCGTTGGTGCCGCGATCGTCAACAACCTCGACTCCCGCAAGATCTCTTTCCGATCCGAGTTCATCAGCAATTGGGTTCTGCTTGCAGTGTCCCTTGTCTTCGCTGCTCCCGTCATTCTCATGAAGATTCGCGACCACGTGAGCACTGAAGAGGATCTCAAGGGCACAGACGAGACCCTTGCTGATGTGCTCCCATCGACTCACCCCGAAAAGAATCCTGAGCGGGGTAGTGTTGCCTAAGGGTGTGGGATGTAATGGATTGACCAACGGCTTTGGGAAATTGACACCTATGTGGTTTTATGATGTGCATAAGCAAGGATTGAGTGTAGTAATGATTCAATAACGTATCTATCTTATGATGATGACATTCTAGCCTTATGATGTAACATGGTGTTGGGTGCATTCATTTTACCCTGCTTACCTGATCCAAGCTCTTGGGTCGACGATGCGACAATAACGCCGCACATATACCTCAAAGGTAAGACGACAGGCAACGACACCAACATCCTCTATCAGAGCATCAAAATTTCAAGAAAATATTAAGAAAAAAGCATTCATTTCAATTTGAGATTAACCAATGTTTCAGTTATAGTCGACTACTAAACAAAGTGAACATGCCCGAAGAACTTTGTAATGTGAAAGCTGGCCTTGTCAGGCGAACTCCAACCACCCAATTCCTGGTCAGGAAATGTCTTTGGGCTCGTAACAGTCCTGAAGAAATTCATCCTCCACTTTGTCCCCTTTGCATGTCCACGATCGACATTGAACAATCCCAGAGGAATTTTAACCTTGCTGACCCATTTCTTCGCGCGCTTGTTTAGCTCCGTCTTTGCCTCGAAACCGTCACCTTCTGGATCTGTAATGAAGAAATGATCAAATGGCGCTCCTTCCTTTCTATCCTTGGACGGATTGTAGACAAATGCTTGGTAGGTCACATTGTTGGGATTGATCTCGTACTCGAGATATGTCTGCGGATCGTCGGTACCCTTGTAGATGAACGCTTCGACAACTTCGTAAGCCCAGATATCATCGTTCGTGCCTTGTGACGAATTGAAGTAGAAGTTGCGCTCGTCGAGGGCTGTAAAGGTCAGGGACAGGGCCGTGTGCGTGTAGCAGAGATCGACGGCCGTTCGGGGAAACGGAGTCTGGTCGGGGACGGATTTGGAGAACTTGATGGTGGCGGAGGCCGGACAGCTGGGCACGCTGACAGAAGGGACGTGCAGCGCTGAAGTGAGACAGGCTATGCCCGTGAGGATCAGTAGAGAGTACATGTCGAGGCTATGGTGATGAGATACGAGAAGTAAGAAAATGTCGGAGAACAGCATTGTTATTTCAAGTCAACACGACTCCCTGCAACAGCTCTCGGACCCCAAGGAGTCCATCCACTCTCAGCATCTGTCGATCTTGTTCCTTCAGAATGGGTGGTGCTATAGGTTCTGAATCATCAGCACACATCCAAATTGATTGGTAGCATTGCAGATGAAAGACATTTGCAACGTAGCACGGCCCAATCATGTCTGGTGGTAGCTGTAACGCAAAAGGACTGCTCGTGACCAGATAAGCTGGGCGGGGAAAGAGGTGAGAGAGGGAAGAGGGACCCCTGCTGTCAGCTCTGCTAGTGTCGTCCAAGAATAGGTAGGTAAAGTCGATGATGAGTCAAGACTATGGAGTTCTGAGACATTATGATGAGGATGTCGAGGAGGCGAAATTTGTTTGATTTTATCTAAGTGAGGAGATGGTGAGATGGTGGATAGTGGGTACGTCTATATTGTGGTGGTTACAAAGCTCTTAACCAAGACCCGACATCTTGAATACAACATTGTGATGATGTCTCTTCAGTCGCTAGTAATTAACAATGCTGATTAAATCGTGTAGTTTAAGCGTATCCCATACGGAAATTTTGTGTTTTTGAGTGGGGTTTCATAATGCGCGCCACCAAGAAGATCTCCAACTGCTATGGTCCGGCGCGCAACACCCAACCATTATACAGCTACTGTCGTCAACATAATTTCACATACGGCCACAGCCCTCGGAAAATACGGGATCCCGTCCGCTCTCCCATCGTCAAGCCGAGGAGCGGTGAATTAGTACTCAGGTCGGTGACGACTGGGGAATCCTCACTGCTGTATGTTTTTGTTTTTGTCTCTTTGTTTTCTTTTCCTCTTTTGTCGAACTGTACGATAACTTACCGCGTTAGGCATATCAGGTCGTATTTCCATTCTGTAGACATTAACTAATACCAGTTGTAGAAAACCGTTTATAGATAAAATTGACATCTGCCCCGTTCACTGTCGTCGCCAGATACGCATGAAGCACTTTCTCTAGGTCATAGCCCAACCAGTGAAAAACTTCATATTCAATTCATAACTATAGAAAGCTTAACCGTCATAAAAGCCTATGGTCTTGGCCCTTTTATCTGTTGCCAATTTCGAAATTGTAGGAGGATGCAAGCTACTAGCACCATACGGCTCTCTGATTGGCCACATTGACCCACATCAGCTTAGGTAATTGGCTATCACATGTTAAGATAAACAGCTTAATTCGAGACTGCAATTTGCCTAAGTCACTCCTCGAAATGCCTCGTAAAGGCAGCACCAAAGTCAGAAGCGGTTGTAAAACATGTCGGTACGTGATATTCACAGTTAAGAGAAAAGTTTTTGACCTTGACTAAAGTCTTTTCTAGGGCTCGCAAGGTCAAATGCGACGAGGGTAAACCAATATGTCAGCGGTGCATTAGCGCAGGTCGAAAATGTGAAGGTTTGGCATATAGTCAAACCTCCAGCACTCAACTCCAATTATACCGACCTCAGAATCATGTGTTGGGTAATGCAGCTAGGAGTGATACCAGAAGTATCGAGTTCTTCTGCAAAGTCGCTGCTCCCTCGTTGTCCGGGCCCATTGATCCTTACTTCTGGACCAACACTGTTCTTCAGTTCTGTGAACATGAGCCTGCTGTGCGGCATTCTATCATGACGATTAGCTCTCTGTTTGAGAATCTCCAGTCACGGGATTCATCTTCGTCATCTATGACACGAAGGAGTGTGCTTGCGCTGAATCATTATAATGCCGCAATACGGGAACTCCGGACGCCTCATAACCCCGACCTTGTGCTGACGTTAATGAGTTGTTTGCTTTTTGTCTGTATCGAGGTTCTGCAGTCTAATGCTGACGCCGCTATTCGCCATTGTTACCATGGTATCAACTTGCTCGGTACATCGAATCCGCCAGAATGGGCGCTACATCATCTCTTACCAATATTCCGCCGTCTTAGCGTCTTGCCCTTTTACTTCGGAAATTCGCAGCCGTTGGCCGACTGTCCTCCTCTCACACAACCCTGCGAGACCATCGGTTTATCTTTTTCTTCCTTCTCCCAAGCTCAGGCCTCGATGGACGCTATCTATAACTTAACCATACAGCTATTCCGTCGGACGGGCGACTATCGTCTTGGCGAAATGAGAAATCAACCTGCCGAACCAAGCATGTTCCTCGAACAAGATCAAATTCATCAGTGTCTTGACCAATGGCGGTCTGCGTTTGACAGGTTCGAAGCTGAAACTCCTGCCGCTTTACGCCAGACCTCCGAATCGTGCCGAATATGGATATTCCAGCAGTATGAAGTCTGCATAATTCTGTCGAATGTGCCTTTTGTTACCGACGAGACGGATTATGACGTATACATCCCTAATTTCCAACGCATGGTGCAAGGCGCAAAACAGCTCGCAGGGATGAAGACGAGATCAGCACCTGCTGAGTTCCACTTTGAAATGGGATATGCGCCATTTCTTTTCTTTGTGGCTATCAAATGCCGGCATCTCGAAACTCGAATCGAAGCATTGCGGTTGATGAGTGTTCTCTGTGCTGCTCAGGAAAGTCTTTGGAATAGCCATACACTGCAGGCAGTTGCGCAGCGTACGATCGATCTTGAGCATTGTATAACAGGGCAGGCTGCCGAGAACTTCTCAGCGCAGTATGACTCGTTGCCACCTGATGATTTGAGAGTCCGGCACTTTGTTCTTGGGCCTGCAGAGTCTAGCCAAGGGTCACTTGGTAGAGAGATAACCTTCTACATGCCGGCAAAGGATGGAAATATATGCATCAAGCGCGAACGCCTTCCCATAAAACAGTTGAATGAAGCCCTTGAGGGTGCGCCGGGAGTATTTGAAGTGGACCTTGAGATGGAAAGGTTGAGCTTGTATGAGATAGAGGATAGTGAGACTAGCACGATCTCAAGTCATATGGAGAGCTTGTTATAAGAAACGCGTCAATTCGTTCATCTTTGTTGTCAGTCTATAGAATTTCATAATCATTACCCCAGCAACTTTAAAACGCGCACTGATCTCCAATCTAGCTTACGCGTGCATCATCCTGCCACGTTCTCTCACGGCCTGTGACTTCTATCATGGTGACTCAGGCCTCTCGCAGTCTGGTGATCTATTGGAAATCATTGGGCCAGCACTTCTCCTTGGGCCACAGCTTAGCATCGTGAGTTTCGGCATGGACCTCGAGCTGGAGCTTGTTGGTGTTGACAATCTCCTTGCGGCAGTTTTGGCACTAGACAAGTTAATCGCTGTTCCGTTTTCTCAAGAAAAACAGGAAGCGCTCACGATAGAGGTGGGCTTGGGAGCCTTGACGGGGAGACCGTTGGCCTTGACGGGAGCGCGAGTTCCAGCGGCGTCAGCCTTCTTGTGCTCCTTGGTTCTCTGCAAAAATAGGTCAGACCAAGTCCTGGTGAGTGAGACTCGGAATACGCACGCGGTCCTTCTTTGAGATAGGCATGATTTCGAGTGAATATGTGTGTGTTGCGATAAATAGAGAGAGAAAGAAAAAGGTTGACGGGAAATGTAGTTGAAAGTTCAGGGTCCTCAGGTGGAGAAAGGAATAACGTGAAAGTGAAGAAAATAGAAGAAAAAAACTCCAATTGTGGAGAATAAAGAAGCGCATCACCCCACCCAATTATCGCAACCGAAGCCTTAGTCAGGCGATAGACGATCTAGAGCGATCTATTGGTGCTCCACTTGCTTCTTATCTCCGCCAATCGGGCTGTTCTTAGTGACATTGCAGGGAACAGCCGGGATTTTTGGGCGAGGACAGTTGTGAAGATTGCCCTTGACCCTCCAATGGTCGCAGTCGCGACAGCGAATAGCCACAAACTTCCGAGAAGGAGCGTGTTGGACGGGCTCGTTGGAGGACTCTGTGACGGACTCTGTGGTAGGCTCTGTGACGGACTCTGTGACGAGGGTCAGAGGATGCTCTTCCACGAGTCGAGAGCGTAGCGTCTTGGCAAAAGTCATCTGAGACATGACAGATAGTGGTGAGTGATGAGTGATAAGTAGTGAGTAATAAGTGATGAGTGATAAGTGGTGACTCTGTGAGTGACAATTGGGAACAAGTGATCAGTCGGATGTGTCCAGGAAAGAGGAAAAGAGGGATGGAAGAGAGATGAAAGGTAGAACACACTGAGCAGGGACAAATCTCTTTCTTATAGCCACCCTCGTAGGCATTTCGGTCAATAGAAAAGTGTATTCAAGTGAGAGAAGGCAGATGATTGACAAGAAGGTTCAAGTTTCAAACTGTAACTGTGCTACGTATAGCTCCAGAATAGGAAATACGCGTTGAACCTTCTTACAAGAAATTGTATTCTTATTAATGCTCTTGGTTAATTGGCCAAAAATCACCTCAGGGGCGCTTGAAGCCGGTTCACAATGGAGGTGGCTGAGGCTATTCGCACTTCTCGCTGCCTTCTCGCTGCCTTCTTACTGCTTTCTCCTAATACCACACGTCGTAGAAAAATCTGACTTCGAATTACGATGCACAAAGTATTAGACCCAATGCATTATAATTGTAATGTTCTATCGTCTACAAAAGCGTCCTTGTTCGCCTCTATACCCAAGAAGCCTCCACTAATACGAATCGTGATGTTTCATCCAAGGAAAATCATCATACTATCAGAAGCCCCAAAGATGGATATACGTCAGTTTGACGACGAGCTTCTATCTAGACTTTGCATTTGACTTTCTTCACACATTAGAGGGGGCGAAAGAATCGCATCGAAGGCCGAACATAATTAGATAATGACTTGAAGACGCAATAAGAATAAGGACCTTCTGACTTCGCCGTTCTGAAATGAAGGCCTATATGAATAGCGGTTGCCCCTGGTGAGCTGTCCAGCCATTGGATAGTAGCCGACCTACTGGGGCTCTCCTCAAGTTGAAGTTACTACAAAAAGGTCATGACATAATTAACCCCAACCCCAACCCCAACCCCACCCCTCCTTTCCGGGCCTTTGGCGACATATTAGGTTATGTTCCCTTAGTAGATATTGCTACTAGACTGTCGAATAGTTTCAGTAACAGGAGAACTCCTCAAAGGAAGACGGAGCACGACTGAAAGCTGGGCGAAGGCATTCCCTTTACCCAAGTTAATGACTTCCTGTCACTACCAGGGTTCTCTATATCATGGAAGCTGCCCGTCTACTACAGCCAGCAGCAAGTTTTAATTGAGAGTGGCAAAGAGTGAGAACTTTTAAATGCTAAGGATGTGTAGACAAAAGCTTGACGTATCTAAGATAGGTGACGAAATAACTGATGCATATATGTAACTAGCTATCCAGCTTTTTTGTCCGACTATTTTTGACACCCCCACGGAGTCATCATGTTTAGGATTCAGAGTACACCTTGCAGACGGCCCGAATTAACAAAATTGGACACATTTCTGAGTCACACAAACAAATATCACAAGAATCATATTCAAATCTCAAGTCCGGATAGATCCCGTGTTGCGTGGTTGGCCTTCGGTCCCTTTTGATCATGTTTAGCTCCCAACAATAGTGTGATGCTCTTCCATAATACAGATGAAGTAGTCTCCTGTAGCCCGCCAAAGAACTGTTGACGTCTTGTAGATAATCTTGACTCACTTTAGAAATTTATAGAAATTCGTGCTACTAAACAACTAGGGAAACTTGGCATCGATTCCTTGGGTAACTTCAAGTGATTGTCTTCTCAAAAGAGAAATCTGGATACCTTACCGGCGATGATGAGAATGTTCGAACATCTCCTTTCCGCTTGCGACGCGACTTTCGGTAAGTGGTACTCATTCAAACTTTAATGTCTAGTCGATAGATCACCTCTACGCACAACGGCAAAATGGTCACCCGAAGGGATGTTCCTCGAGATAGCGAGGATATCTATTCTCTGGTCGTCATAACGTGCATGTTTAAACCCAACTATTCTTGTGCTCATACTTCCGCCGTATTCCCAGACACTATATCCATCGCCTGAAGAAGAAGAAAAGCATATCCTGCTTCAGCCAGACAGCTTTCTACCCTAACCTCTCCGGACTCTCAGCTTTCTCCCCATGCTTCTCAATCCACTGCTACGTGAGAGCCTCCGCTCATGATGCACCTCTGTCGCAAGTGCTATATCCCCTTCAAAATCAACCGCTGGTGTGGACCCAGGCAACTCAGCCAGCTCCGGATTATACGACTGTGATTGCATAAACACGTCGTAGCCAGAAGCTGGCTGCATATATGGGGGCACATTAGCTGCTGTAGCTAGTTCGACCGGTCGTGGTAGGGTATCCGCTGCCAATTCTATAGGTCGGTTGTAAGAAACAACACTTTCTGCTGTGAGAGATGGTCTTTCAGGTCCATTCCCTGGCAATTCCAAACTCCTTGTCTGTGTCAAACCCCATTCCAATCTTTGTGTCGGGTCCGGTGAGAGCATCTCATCAATTTCAACTGTTTTGTAGCCTCTCTTCTTGAGACTTTTGCGGACTGCATTGTTTCCTTCATCATTGTGCGTTGTGTCTGCATTGTGGTTGATCAGTATTTCGAGAATCTGTCGTCTTTTTCCACTCAGCCTCGTTCCACCATTGAGCTCACTAACTAAGCAGTTGATCATCAACGGTGTGCGGTTCGATTTCGAAACTCTATTGACATTTGCGCCTTCTGATACCAAGAGTTCGACCATCCTGGCACTTCCTATCTTGCAAGCTCTGTGGAGTACTGTTTCTCCATATCTATCCTCCGAGTCGATGTCAACTAGGCTGAAGTCTTGTTGGTGAGTGGCATAATTGGGCGGCTCATGCACTGGTTTCTTTATCTCTTTGAGTAACAGACTCAGTGTTTCTTCATTGTCACAGAGGTGTAGTGGTGTCTCCTTCTTGCTGTTGCGAATATGAACTGATCCGTTGATCCGTAGAAGAACCCCGAGCGCGACATTGTTTGAGTGCCGTACCGCTTTGAACAGAGGCGTGTCTCCGTTTGCGTCTAGTTTTGGGCGATGTCCCAAGGAGACCAAATGATACATAACCTCTAGCTTGACAGAAGAATCCCCAGCAGCATCATGGAGTGGTGTATCGCCGCTGTAGTTGTCCTCGGGGATATGAAGTCGTCCTTCAACTGCCGAGACTTCGTGTTTATGATGACGGCACCATTCAATGGTAGCGGCCATTGCCTTGCGGCTCGATGTTGGATTATAACCAAGCACTCTGAACATTTTCTTCTCAAAGGCAGACCGGCTATCTGGTTGCACCCAACGGTCGTATTGCTCACAGAGCAGCACCGATACCCACTGTATCTTGTGTGTATATGCTTGATGCTCTGTCAAATATGCATCAAGAGGCAATCTAAGAAATTCCTCAGCTCCTCCAAAATCATCCATGTCGGCGCACAGAATCCCAACCCTTTCCTGCTGATCGCAAAGTTCAGGATTGATGGTTGGGCTACGAATCTCACGGAGAATGGACTTGAGACTTTGTAGCCGATCGTTTGCCACCACTTCGAAAGACTTATCATGTGGCACGCACGCTTTGATGATCCGGATGTGGACTATCTCCATATTGATCCATTCAGTAACGCCAACAGTGTCTATCCCTTGGGACTGCATCGCCTTTCTGTCTTCCATGGCCTTGTCATATGCTTTCTTAGCGAAAACAGGGCACCCGGCCTCATACATTTGTTTAGCGCGAGACAAGGCGGCTTCGAATCTGTCTTGTAGTTCCCACGCGCTGATATTCGATGCTCGTCGTGGTATCGTCTCTTCGGTCGGTACGCTCGGTGTATTCGGTATAATCATCATGCTTGCCGAAGTGTCTAGTGAAAGATCGGGAAGCCCGCGTTGAGCAGCGACCTCGGCAACCTCGTAGAGAGCCTCCGTCACTCGGATTAGGTCCGGGTTCTCCCCATCGTTCAGTTTATCTGACTTCTCGACAGTAATATGGTCGATGAACCGACGGACCTTGGTGATCCGCTGGTCAGCGGCAGCTGGGGGTGGAGGACAAACTCTACCAAAAACTGTTAGGGTTGCTCCGAAAGGTAACTGAACAAAGATATACTTGCAAGGATAGTGCTGATGTGCTCAGCTGAAATATCTCGGCGTTACGGCTCAAACGAGTAAATAGCTCCCCATCCTCGTGTAGCCATGTCTTTAGCGATAGCCAATACTTGCTACCACCTTTGGCTTTGGTAGTCGGTATTTTTCTCTCTAGTTCATCAAGATCCTTCCGGAAGTCTTTTGCGAACTGTTCAGTGGCCCTGCAAAGCTCCTCTTCGGGTTCTGTCAAGTTGTCTCGTCCGTCTTGGATCCTCGTCTTGATGATGTCCGCAGATGTTTGTAACACCACCCCGAGTCTCTGCCACTGCTCCAGTTTTCTCGGAGCGTCCTTGACAGATTTTACAAAGTGGTCGATCTTTTGCCAGGATTTTAAACCGGCGACGATCAAGGTCAGGAAGGCTGATGCGGGCTCTGCCATATTGAGCGCTCCAAGACTATAGTGGTTCTGGCTGATCAACCGAGAGTTGTATTTGTTGGGTTGAGGTTCAAGGCAAGGATAGGTACGAGCTCGAAGAAAGCAAAGGAAGCAGCACCTTATCTTACACAGTACCTACCTAAGACTATGATGCACATTTTCCGTCTCCAATAGTCCGGGGTACATACATTGTTTCCCCGCGCTGTGAGACGCGTTGGTCTGCCGATAAATCTGGCCTCCCTTGATGCGGGCGCCTTACCTCCCAACTGCAGCCAGCCTCGAGGCTTGGCTTGTCATATTGGTTACACTAAATCGTCAGGTGCCCTCAGCCACTTTCCAGCAGAAACAATCCCAAGGCTCTCCTGTGGCCAGCTTCTGTTCTCCTTCACGACGAGGCGGTTACAAGAACCTGTACTCAAACGGCAATGCTAAGGCTGACAGAGACTTCCTTACATGATGCGGCCACTGTCCAGGCACTCGACTTAACCAGGCGTTATTCGACACGGCATTACGCATACATGCAATAATATCCTACGGAAGCAGGCAGTGCCCGCACTATTGATCTGTAGTTAGCAATGCGTCCGCCCAGGACTGGGGGAGCTCAAAGCGCATCATGAGGTTTCCCTTTATACATCGTCTTTGGTGGCGTTCGAAGCCCTGGCTATTGTTTCATGGAGCTCGTATATGCAGGAGTTTAGCGCCTTGCAAGGCTCACGCTCGCTGGTTCGCGTGGGTTGTATCAGTTACTAGAGCCTGGTCTCGAAAGCACACTTCGCTCTGTGTCCTGGTAATTGGCAGATATATTCTCGCCCTTCTTGCTCTTTCTTTCATCTTCACATCGACTCTACTACTCTCCTTTCTGCTCAATCGACTCACTAAACAAGACTCTCACCCATTGCCTCATCGTCAACATGCTCCAACCCGAAATTGAACAGGATCCTTTACCCACCCTCAGACAGAGATTGGAAACTTGGATTCAAGACCAAATTGACTATCGTAACAGGTTTGGTAACTCTCTGGGTAAGTTATCCGGCAATGTGTATGGTCCGGCACTTTTTAATGTCTTTCACAGATGGTGTATCGGACGAGCGCATTCGGCAAGGTATCGATACCATATGCGAAGAACTCCCTATACTAGAACGAGAACAAGTAAGGCGAGCTGCAGAGGTTGCAAAAGAGGGGATTACTATTACCGCTTATCTAGGGGTTATGTTAACGGTGACGACTCTGTTGAGAATCTTTCTCAAGATGAGAAGGATGGCATCGTAGCAGAACGCGAACGACTTTTTAGTCAACGTGGTATGCTGGTGACCATACTTACTGTATCTCTCGCTGCTTTTCTCCAGGGCCATGTTCAGTCATCCATCAACGCCATGAGCTTGTTTGTCGAAACTGTCGGTATCGATATCAAGAAACAAGGCGAAGCTCGTGGCAATGGGGCTAACACCACAGCGCAATGGCAGCTCGGAGCAATGAATGCTGTGCCGTTCTTTGTCGCGGCTTTCCCTGGTGTGCTGCTTTCGCTACCATTGAACTACTGTCTGGGCCGTCGGGGGTCTCTGGCATTATCAGCACTCCTCATCATTGCGAGTTCAGTCGGGTCAGGTTTTGCCATAACTTGGCAACAGATCCTGGGTGCAAGGGTTGTCGGCGGAATATGTAAGTCACACACAACTCTTAGCTAGAGTCTTCGTCAGAGTCTGACCACAGGTATAGCCATGGGCATAAAAGCAGTCAGTGCACCTATTCTCGCTTCTGAGACAGCTGTGGGATACTGGAGGGGCTCTACTATTCTCGCTTGGCAACTCTGGTTTGTCTTCATCTTCACTCCACTCCAGTCAGCTTCTTGGCTGATTGTTTGCCACAGGGTTGCTTGCGGTATCATGATAGGCTTTGTCTTCAATTTTGTCATTTCCGCTGCTACAACTACTCTGGATAGTTCACCTGACGGTGGTCTTGACGAACACGGAAGCCGATATCACGCTCTACAATGGATTGCTGCTGCGCCCGCTATCCCTGCACTGTTCCTCCTCGTCGCAGTGTGTTTCTGTTACGAGAGTCCCAGATTTTACATGCGACCCGGCACACCCAACTATGATCTCGAGCGCGCATACAACATTCTCATCCAAGTCCGACAAACACGAGTAGGCCTGTCCTACTGATCTCATTCCGGTTCATGCTGACTTTACTCTAGCTTCAAGCTACTCGTGACCTGTTCTTAATCTGGTGGTCTACCCGTGTTCGCCACGGCCTGCAATGCACAATGCCCGGTGTAGCTCCTCACCTATCTGGGCGAGACAGAAACAGCACTGCTAATCAGAGAAGACCTGACACGTCACTAGACTCAGGCTTGACTTATTCCTCACTCGTTCGACTAGTGATAAAGCTATCCGCTGACCAATTCAGACCCTTGTTTACAAGACGAAGACTTAGGAATGCTCTGTGGAGTAGTTGTACTGTTGCCCTGGCTCAGCAGCTCTGCGGAAGTGAGTCCCTAGGTATACCCTAACAATCCTCGGTCAGTCCACTAACGAATACAGTCAATATTTTCGCGTTCTACTCGAGTAAGCATCCTAAACTTTTTCATTGAGCTTCATTAACTGTATTCATAGACGGCATGTTCAGCGAGTACGGAGTTACGACAAGTATGGGTTATAGCCTTGGCTTTGGTATACGCTCAGACCTACCTTTGGGTAGCAGCTAGCTTACAGGTGATAGGCGCTGTCAATTTCTTCTTCGCATTGCCTGCAATGAGGTACCTACCCGGATACGCATCGCACTCGCAGTACTAATTTTCTGGTAGATCCATCGACATCATCGGACGACGAAGCTGGCTTCTGTCAACTTTACCCTTCATGAGTTTCTTCCTTATGGCTGCAGCAGTTGCCTACGCCTTGTCACCTCGACAAGATGATGGAGATCAGTCGCGGCCTGTGGCCAATAACGGTGGTTCCATCAGTGGTATCATCTTTATATATCGTACGAAGCCTGCCCGTTTGGTACGAAACTGAATCTAAGAGTTGCTAGTGTTTGCGGCAGCATACTCCCCGGGTCTTGGGCCAATTCCGTTTACTCTGGCATCTGAAAGGTTGAGAACACACACAATTTGCGATCGAACAGTGGCTTACATCTTGTAGCTTTCCTTTAGAGAACAGAGAAGCGGTATGTCCTGCCTTTTATTTACTTGCAGGCCTACAAGTACTGATCCCCTGCCTTAGGGTGCCTCCGTCGCAATATCCATCAATCTTTTCTTCGCGGGGCTTCTAACCATCCTCCTTCCTCGCATAAATGCACACTTCAAGATGTCCGGCACTCTAGGGTTCTTTGCTGGGCTTAATATCGTCGCTTTCATTCTCATATTTTTCTTTGTTGAGGAAACCAAGCAGCTGACTCTAGAACAGCTGGACCAAGTATTTGACAATCCTAAGAGTCGATTCGCGCGTGACCGGCTTGTTGAGAGATTGCCTTCTTGGGCCAGAAAGCCCTTGCTGGGAAGGGGAGATGCCGAGCGAATAGTTGGAGATGAACAGTGGGTGCTCGAGATTAGATCTGGGGGCCACAGTGGCCAGGGAAGCTCCTGATCGGTTTTCGTTATATGACAACTATTTGGGCCCAAGAATATGTATTCATAGACCTTGACAGTATCTTTTATATTTATAAGACTATGGAGTGGTTGAACGATGACGCACGGACATAGACATACATGATTCCTACATACTCAATATTCGCATTTCGTATTTTAGCCTTTTTAAGTTCCCGTCCTTCCCCACGCCCCACACGCACGAAGCAGAAGCAGGTGAAACAAACAATAAACGTCCACCTCCACCTGCACATTCCGCCCTGCAACGCCATGTCATGCTCTCCACCTTAAACTGCCATATCCGTATCCCAACTCTTCCACCATCATCAAACGATCCTCAACTACAACCGCCAAAATGGCTCCGCCTTATCATTACGCGTATGGTAATGAGCAACAACAGACCCAACAACAGTACCAGCAATACCCCCATCATCAACAACCACAGCATAATGCGCCGCCTGCCTACGGGTATTACCCGCCATACCAAGCCCAGCAGCCAGCGCCCTACCGTCGCGCTCTTCGTCAGAACTACGCTGTGGTCCTGGCGCGACAGCTCAATATCGGTCTTCCAATCGCTATCGTTGTCTTGAGTATTTGGTGGTCTTTTAGATCGCAGGTTTGTCCTAGCAATGCGCCCGTGGGACATGAATGTTCATGGATGCTGTGGACCACTCTCCCAGTGGTACGTACGCCCCAGGCCCATCATATTTTCTGAGACGTGGAGTCTGACTGATCTTAGGCTATTGTCTCTGCTATATGGGCCATTATCATGAATATCTCTGGTCGTCGCGCAACGCACTCTATGTCCCATATTCCTCCAGTCGCCAACACCATCGTCGAGCTCATCCTTGCGCTAGGTTCTACGGCTTGCTTTGCGATTCTCATTTACCACCTTGAGACTTATGCTGTCTGGAATCGCTCCACAGAAATTTCCATGATTGTTCTGCTGGTGATATTAGCGTACGTCAAATTATAACATGGACCAATTGGCATGAGACTAACCGCTGTCTAGACTTATTAATTACATCCTCTTTGCGTGGTCTATTTATGAGATGATGTTCTATCGACGAGAGAGACAGAATGCAAATAGCCATATACCCATTTAGATTGCAAGACTGTCAAATGGGTCAACTCCTCGCTTAGAATGGGGAGTAACCCTTGGCAACGAACTGATTCCTTTTTGTTCATTACATGCATTACATATCGCATTCTCCTGCTTCAGGGGTTCGACTAATTACCATAAGGAAGGAAGTCTCTTCAAAGCGGGAGATTTGGAACAGGCTTGGTTGCAGCCGCTTTAATCCATCAGTGACACCTCCCAGCTTGCTACGCTTCGAAAGCCCGCCATTACTGTCTTCGTCGCCGCAAGATAGCACACAAAAATGATCAGAGTAGAATCATCGGGTGGTGTAGCTCGCGCGATACTCGCCCCGGAATTTTATAATATAAATTCTAGCTTTTTCGCAATAACAAACATGGAGGTGAAACTCCCCTAATGCTACAAGTTTCACGAGACTTTTAACCTCGGATCATAGTGACTGAGGTGAGCTATGCTGACTCGTCGATAATCATACAGTAATTCTGGACCCCATTATCCGTAGTAGTGTGACGGGATTATTCGGTGTGTTGTCGACTCCACGTTCTCCTCGCTTTCCTTCACAAGTTCCCAGCCCATCCGCCATGAGCCGCAAACCGTAATTGGTAATCTCGAAGATCCGCCCAATGTCGCAACTCCTCTTCCTCGTCCTGAGTCGTCATCTGTGACGGGTCTTGTGCATCCATGCCTCCTCCGCTACCGGCACCGGTCTTCTCCAACTTGACCAAAATATTGATCAATTGCGACAAGGCCTCCTCTGATTTGACAGCAAAAGGTCCCTTGCGCTCAGGTGCATCGTTGAGGAGTGTCGATGCTACCTGACGAATCTTGTTGATGAGTGATCCCCCGTTTGGCTCCATATTTCGCTGTGAGATTGACCCCAAAACTGTAAGAAGATTTTGAACGATGAGCTCGCGCTCTGCTGACATGAAGTCGTGAATCTCCTTCTCGTCGGCGTCTTGAGCTGCCTTTTCCTCCTCCGACTGGCCCTCGATTGGGTTGTTGTCCTGTTGCTGCTCTGCGAGATGTACATCACGCAGATCAAAGTACAACTCGACGAAGTAAGAACGAGTGGCAAGCTGTGAGACAAAGATATTGGCTTTCTGAATCTCGTACTGCAAATTTCGACGCCGAGAGGGCTGACTCTTAATCACATTTCGCAGGTCGTGGGCGGGCTGGCTATTGGGCCAGGCGGGAGGTACGTATTGCATGCCCGACTCGTCGAAACTACCCAATGTCATTGCTTCGACTCCATGGTCCCCGAGTTGAAGCTCCGGCGGCAGGTTGTCGGTGATGCTTTTTGCTGCAATAAGGCCATCGCGAAGCAGAATCCGTTGATCTGCCCAAGGCAAAGTACTCATACCATAAGCTAGCTCGAGACTGACAATGCCATTCATTGTCGTGTAGATATCAATGGCGAATCGGAAACCTGTCAATAGCGTCACACTTCCATCCTGCTGGTGAATGACTTCATTTGCAATAACGCAGATGTCGTCAACATTTTCCGGGTATGAGGGATATGGAAGACTGGGCGTCGACGGTGCAATTACCATGTCTGCAGACGATGCACCCAATTGCGAAAAGGATCTGCACATGTTAGGTAGTGTTTATGGTCATGGGACTGGGTACATACCGCACACCGAGAAGCAAGCAATAAAAGATACGCTTCCCAATCTGGTCTTTGACATGGTTGAATGGAAGAGGATCTGGCGAGCAGTTGTCATTACCGAATGTTGGCAAATCACCTGGGTGCTTGGGTCGATTAAAACCCAGCTCGCGGAGGAGGGTCAGGGTCTCAGCCATAAACTGGCCCGAAGCGTTCCATTGGTGAGTGTACCCTGAGGCCAATCCTAGGAAGTAGCTGGTTGCAGCATCGTCAAGGGTTTTAGGCTGCTTGAGTTGCCACTTGCTCCCACGGGTCAACAGCGCAATCTCACGGCATTTCTCAACCATGACGATTGCGCGAGGAAAGAGATGGGTGCTGTGCTGTGCCTTGAGATGCTCTCTCGCACTTCGTGGAAAGGATGCAACAAGGGCACAGACCATGCTAGCCAGCAAACCAAGAAACTCGGGCTTGGTACGATCTTCACGGTTGGCAAACGACTGGCGGAACGTGGGCTCGTGCGGAAACGGCGCAAGTGGGTGAATGTAGGTGAAAAAGTCGTCGACAAGGAGTTCCAGTACTGGCATGGGTGCAATGGCATCGGCATCGAGAACACCTTCAGTTGAGATGTTCATTAGTGTTTTGGCAGCTGTCTGAGGTGAGGGAGAAAGGGGCGCAAAGACTGCTGCTGCAGCCGTCGTCGCTGTTTGTGGTACGTCTACCCGTGTACGCTTTGCAGCTTTCGCGGCTTCGGCATGCTTGTTGGGTGGTCCTCGACGCTTCGTTTCACGGTTGAAGGTGCAGTCCACTCCAAGCTCTCGACATGGTCGGCAGGGCATGTTAGAATCGTCGCATTTCACCTTGCGCATACTGCACATATCGCATGCACGTCTAAGGCGAGTCAACTTCGGGTTGATCGTAGGATCACGCATTACAGCTCCATTTCCAGGCATAAGCTGAGTAGACATTTCGGTCGGGTGAGGGAGGACATCGTGAGGAGACTGATCCATAGGCTGGTGCTGCTGATGTTGCTGGTGGCCAACGACCTCAGCAGCAGCTACGGCGGCATGCTGTAGAGCCTGTGACGCCGAAAGACCTGTGGGACTGCTGATGTGGTGGGTGATGGCGTGGGCCGCATCGCTGGCAGCCTGTAGCATCTCGAGCCCATTGCTCGCGTACGCGTGGGCCGTCGCGTGGGAGGATGGTGATGGTGGAGGTGAGCCCGACATGACGGCGAGCTTTCAAGCTGCGCCGGGCCTTTAAAGGCGGCGGCGGAGCACGGAGCTCGGTGAGCGGAGCTGGGGTAAGCGGGACCCTCGAAGACGGCGCCGAAATGGATGATCGCGGGCTTTGGAGATGGCTGATTGTCGGCGGATTCCCGGGTGTTGGAGGGCGTTGAAGCGAGGTGAGGCCGATGTGCCGAAGGCGAGAATTTGGTTTGGAAGACGCGATCACGGGGTATACCACGTGCTCGTCACAGACAAGCGCCTACCCTGGAGCTGCTCTCGAAGTGGTGTTGTTCAGTGTTACTTGCACAACAATCTAAGATATTTGCTCTTTTCCCCAAAGTCATTCTAAGTTTCTCGTGGCATTGCTTGAGTTTCGCCTATCCTATATTATAGCCTATGTTAAACGGTACCTAGACGATCCACGTCATCCAGCAGCCATCGTCAGCATCTGAGGTCTTGCCAAGTTGGCTGGATGAGTTGGTTACAAACGTCGAGTCACGGAGCGAGCTTTGGTGTAGGTGGATAGAGAAGGACAGCATGTATTAATTACCGGATTTCCAATCGATATGCAATTCATTTCTGAAACCGTTTTGTTGTGCAGATCTCGAACGACTTCCAGAAGGATGGGACTGTCTTATTATTCCAGGCTTAGCGTCGCAACCCGCCGCCCTGCCAGCTTCAAGTTTAACGGTCGCAAAGCTTGGGCCAATCATATTCATCTTATTAGATTGAAGCAATGATTGATGACTCCCCCACATGCCGTGGTTGATCTATCCACGCTACTGGAGCTGTCAACACGCCGCTGTTCAACGTTAAGAAGCTACATGCTCTGAAATGTTTAGACCAGCATGACTCGGCTTTCCGCAAATCCTTATTGACGGCAAAACAAAGTCCCAAGCCTCTCAACTACACCAAAATATTTAATCTTCATATCCTTTCGGGTGCGTTCGGCTGGCACTGACCTCCCAACGGAGCTGCGGATCCTGGAACGGCCCCACTCATCAGCCCACTGTCACCATCGCCTGATGTTATTGACCTGGCGTGATGCGCTCAGCTTAACAAGACGCAGCGGAGCAAGGCGAGACTCGGGAAGACCTCTCATGTCATGAGCACGCGTATGATGAAAAGGAAAAGTAGAAAAAAGTTGACATGGACAAGGGATTGAGGGGTAAAAGATCAAGGATCGGCATCTAAATAAATACCGTCTGCTGGCTGTCATCCTGGGTCTTTGAAGTTTTGTATAATTGATCTACTTCGCCTGTTATATACTTGGACTACTCACCAACATCGACAATTGGCCTTTTAGACTCAACTGAGCCTTATATTGAATACCCTCTCACTTCTCCTCTAGAGTCAACGAACATCGATAGCTTGATAGGATCTCGTAGGAACACTACCATATAGCCTATACTCACACCATATCAACCAAGACGACAAATTGAGCATCCTATCCCTAGCTGCCACAGAACTGTTAGAAACGACTCAACCCCGACAATACACAAAACCACAGCCAAGATGAATTCACGACCTATGAAGCACATTGATCGCGAGGATCTCTACACCAACCTCGAAGCGCGTGTTCAGTACCTTCACTCATTCCTCGATTTCTCTAGCCGTACGTACCGCCCTGCCCAAGTATGCGACAAACCTTTGCACCGAGTGTCGCAAGTGAAAGGAAACGCGATGATTCGATGAGCTCCAAACTGACACTCTCCTCTAATAGGCGATATCGAAGCTCTCATTACCGGCGCAAAATACGTCAAGGCCCTCATCCCCGCTGTTGTCAACATCGTCTACAAGAAACTCCTACAATACGACATTACCGCTCGTGCTTTCACCACACGTAGTACCTCATTCGAAGGCCCACTCGATGAGATACCCGACGAGAACAGCCCTCAGATTCTGCACCGAAAGATGTTTTTGCGCGCTTACCTGATGAAGCTGTGCTCAGATCCTAGCAAGATGGAGTTTTGGGAGTACCTAGACAAGGTTGGGTATGTGATCCTGAATCCTCAAAGTAGCAGATATGAGCAAGAACTGACATAGTTAGTATGATGCACGTTGGTCTTGGTCGCAAGCACCCTCTTCACATCGAATACGTCCATCTCGGCGTCTGCCTCGGTTTCATCCAGGACATCATGACCGAAGCCATCCTATCCCATCCCCGCCTACACATACAGCGCAAGACAGCCCTCGTCAAAGCCTTAAACAAGGTCATTTGGATCCAAAACGACCTCATGGCCAAATGGCACGTCAAGGATGGCGCTGAGTTCGAGGTTGGCGACTCTGATATCGAGGTTGAGCGCGAAGGTTACCTACATGGAAAGCGAATTATCGGCGACGGTAGTGGCTCCAGCACCGAGGATGATGATGATGCTTCGGAACAACATCAGAACCCCCCATCACGAATTCCGCATCCTGCCGGTGCAACAGCTGGCGGAGTGTGCCCTTTCTCGGGGATGGGTGCTCCTGATAAGGAGTAGGCGCACTGTATCACTGCACTGCGTGGAGGCAACGGTAACCTTTCAACAACACATATTTGGCGTTCATGATGATGACTTATTTGGGAGGCTGGTATCGGGCACTTGGGGTTCAAGGAAGTCTTTTTTGGCATCGTTCTTTAGGATAGAGTATCAAGACAAGGATAGTGGGTAGAAAGGATACCACAAATCTCTTTTCATTTAACGATTCTCTACCGTGAACTGTATTAAGAGCTCACATAATGTTTGTTGGTGGTCATGGCATTGGTTTTGCGGCAAATAGTCGCGGATATCCAGGCGAATGTCGGGATTTCAGAATTTGAGTATTTTAAGAGCAACTTGTCCATCTCTGTGCGGGGCAATATCAAAGTCAACAACCTCGAGCGGTATTTAAAGGCAAGCTTCGTTAATTGCTATCAAGTTGCTACGCTGCTGGAGCTTTCAGTCCTCTATGGAGGGGCAGAGAATTCACGGTTGACAGATCACGATTGCTGAGTCTGGACCACCCTTCAACATCAAGGTTCCGGGCAACTATAACTAGAGGCCCCCATCCGATATTAATATGAGGCATATCATTGGATCGTGGCTGGACTTCTAGAGCGGGATGACGGATGATGGTGGAGGTTTTATCATCAGGGGCCTGGCGAAATGCCCCTCAGTGGGGTTTGTGAGGTTGGAATTGGGCAGATGATGATATGATGGGGTTAACTATGGTGACAAAGAAGAAAGAATAGTAACTTTTATTGGCCTGAAACCAATATACTGAGAGAATTTATACGGAAGGGAAGAATGCTGCACGTGTTAATAAGAAGAAATTCTAGATTTGTAGTAACGGGATTACCGGGCCGGAGGTGTGAGTTTTGATGTGGTTCCAGAGTCTCGAACCTCGTGGAAAACTTGTTGCAAGACTAAGTAATCAACCTCCAATAGCATTTATTTAATGAACCACACATCTGAAAGACAATCCAGGACTTGTAATGCAAGACATAGGGCACGCTATCTTGGGAAGAGCCTTGATAGGATCGGGTAGTCACGCAGGCTCCTGTCAGAAATGAGATGGCCTTCCATTCACCGGATAAACTCAAGTTCGGTAGAGCCGTTCGAGCACAGAATTATGTGTCAACCACGGGCAAGGCGAATGGTGTGGCCACGTTTGGAGGTCGCAAGCGGTGGGTGGTTCACAAAAATCGATTGACGATATGAGAGTTGGATGATGGAGGCATGATGAATGAATGAATGGCCCGGCCCGCCCGTGGCTCTCAACAAGCCCCGCAGCTCGTAGCTCGTAGCTTGTAGCTCTCACCCTGTGTCAATGAAACGGCGGGGGAGGGGTGAATTCTCACCGGGCGGCTCCGGGGGATAACCCCCGGATGCGGCTCGCGATGGGTTTCTTGGACCGGACTCGCACCCAAAGTTGCCCGACCTGCCCGTTCACGGGTAATGAATGGCTAATGCAGTACTCCGTAGTGGGCTACGATAAGTGAAGCATTCGTTATGTCCAGGCAGTCTAGACTAGGAGCTTGGACAAAAATTCCTCAACGTAACAACCACCTCAGATCCATCGCCTGGAGGAAGTCCGTTATCGCGGGAGGCAATCATGACTTTTACGTGATTGTGCAAAGTGCGCTGGCATCCAATCTCGGTAGTGCGTCTCCGTTGAAAGGGGGCCTCACCGTCTTTTGTTTGGTTTGGGACACTTTCGCGCGCACCTCTTCGCTTCGAGAATAGCTGGTGCCTGTGCCGTATTGCTTGTTTATTGTTGGTGCATTAACCTGTGGAGACATTAGTCGAGAACAGCATCTTATCGATCGTTGAGGTGGAACTGTCGATGATGATTAGAGTTGGTCGATCTTGGAGTTGTGTACCATGAATTCGGGTATGTGACATGCCAATTACCAACTGAATACCAACGAGATAAAGATTTACAGCAAAATGTATCACATTGAGTTACCTGTGTTGTCTGATTTAACTTGCTGGGTGTGAGGGTGTCCTGTGCAACGATATCGCAACGACTAACGTTAGCTCCACGCTGTGATAAAATACCACATCTCCTCCGACCACATCCTATTCAGGATAGAGACATATACTCGCTTTCACACGGTGCAATATATAGGTGGCCTATGAGAAGAGGAATTCAGCCTGTGTCAGAATATAATATCCATAGAGTTATTAAACCCCGCAGTTCCTCAGCGATAAAGTTCAGCCTCCAAGCTGATAAATGATATCGAGGAGCATTAACCCAACAGAGAAAAACACACTGTCCTCTTGATGATGAGTAAATAGTTTCATGATCTTAGTCAATATAAGTAATGCCGTTCCCATGCTGAGTAAGAGAGTGCTTCATGTGTGGATTTTGAGTGATGATCTCGGAGCATGACCATAAGCATCGAACGAACGACAAGTGTCGGCCGAATGGTTTTCATGATGCCCCTCCCCCGCCATTACCCATTATCCCCAACTCGCGTCGCCCGCCCGCACGGTCACATGAAAAGAAACACCATGCGAGGCCCCGGAATTTTCATGATGCCACCCCGTTAGTATATGCACTACACAGCATTAAATGTTACCTTGAGATGACCCAATAACAACAAGGAAGCATACAAGAAGTGGTGAGATACTTGCACCAGCGCCAAGTCGTCCCGTGATATGAATCTGGTGATGTTAAGACTTGAGAGGTTCGATATTGAAGATTATGTACATAAAAAACACTGACCACATCCACTATGCGTACGACATGCGTGTCGATGGAAGCTAGAGCTCTTTCAGCCATTGAATGTCCGTCTGTACCTGATCGGCATCAGTCTTCTGGGTTCTCTCAAGTTGGCAACCCAAGTCGACAGATCTTGGCAGCTCTCGGGCCTTTAGCAAATTTACTCCGTCTCGTGAGCCAGAAGGTGTGCTGAGGCTTTCAAGATATGGTGACTGGATGGATGGATTGGCTTCCTCGAGAGAAGAGAACAGTAGAATCTACTTGAGTAGACGAGGTTTGCGTAACTTGATCCCTAATAAATTGACTATTGAAACGTCCGTCTTCAGTTGATTTGAGTTGTATTCCTGCCAGTGTGTGTCTGTCTGTGCCTTACCTACTCCGTCCAAGCTTAGACAAGTTACCTACCATGTGTCAGTTTCAAAGCACCCGCAAAAAAGCAAGGCACCTGGAAAGATACCTAGGTACCCAAAAATGCCCCACCATCAACCATTTACCATGGAGCAACAGGTGGGAGGTTCTACCGTTCTAGCCTCCGTCTCGAGTCTCAACACACGACGATGAATCGCCGAAACCGCCCGGCCCGATATGCACAAGACCAACTACCCAAGTCCAAGTCCAAGCCCAAGGCCTTTGGGTTAAGTTGGGTGAAGCAGAGATATCTCACGTCACCGTTACTATCTTGCCTGGCCTACCTAATTCAGCCTGTGCACGCTTCTTTCCCCTTCCCTCCCTCGCACTCGCTGGCTGTCCCGCTCTTAACTCTAATCTGAACCTCCCTCCTCTGCTGCAACCTAAGTAACCTCTCTCTTCTTCCACCTTTTACGCTCAACCACTTTTCTTCTTTTTACTTATCGCGCAGCTTGCATAGCTTCGCTTTAATATTCTTCTACTCTTCTTCATCGCTTTCATCTTCCAAAGTGATCACGGAAGCAGCGCGCGCATTACTACAACTCCCTCGCGCGAGAGAGACGGCGATTCCCCTTCCTCCGACAAGACGACCCAAAAGGAGACGCCAGCTGACACTCCCCTCGTCCACGATTCTCTTCATCCTCGTGCATCCACGAGCTTGATTCTCAGATCGCATCACCCATCAGCGAAATGGCAGACAACAACGAAAGCACCGCCGCGCCCAACTTGCGCCGCCGCGAGTCCTTGTCCGATATTCGAGCTGCCAACCCCGACTTGGCACTGAGCGGTAACATCATCTCGGCCACCTTCAACACACCGCACTCTTTCGTCTACCGAAAAGGCGGTGATTGGGTATGTAACTATTCACTTCGCTTCGACTCGCTTCCTGGGTATCCCGTATCAGCTGCTGGGGTGGGCTCTCTAGCTTGCATTTTCCCCTCTTCCCCAAACGGAGCTCCCTGCCAGCTTCAGCTCCCTGCCCCTCGCGCCTTGTGCTGTCACATGAAAATTGAATATCGAAAACTTCACCTTAAAACTAAAAACTAACGCTTCTTCCAGGACCTCAAGTCTCGTCGCGGTCAATCCGCTCTGTTTGACTCCTTCGCATACCTTTCTTCCGACGCTACGCCGTGGAACCACACCGTCGTGGCCTGGACCGGCGAAATTGACGCTCCCACCGATGACGTCGTTTCTTCACCTGGTACACCCGCCCCAAACACACTTGGTGCCACTTCTCTTAACGCGCTCTCCGCACCTGTTCCTATTGATGGCAACACGCGCCTACCGACTCCACCACCAGTCGATGGTCTCTGGGTTCCCCGCCAGGACCAAGATCGCCTCGAGTACCGTCTGTCTCACAACAAGACTATCCGTACCTATCCAGTCTGGCTCTCCGATGAGTCTGAGGCCACATCTGAGGGCATCCTCCTCAAGGACCAGGCCCGCTGGCGACGATATGCCGAGCACGATCTTTATACACTTCTTCATTACAAGCAACATGAGCCAACCGACGGCCGACGCGAGCGAGTCCAATGGGCCGACTACTACCGCATGAACCAAAAGTTCGCCAACAAGATCATCGAGATTTACAAGCCTGGTGACATTGTCATCATTCACGACTACTTCCTGATGTTGCTGCCCAGCATGCTTCGACAGAGAGTACCTAACATGTATATCTCTTTCTTCTTGCATTCGCCATTCCCCAGTAGCGAGTTTCTCCGCTGTCTGCCCCGCCGCAAGGAGGTTCTTGAGGGTGTTTTGGGCTCCAACCTCATTGGATTCCAATCGTACAGCTACTCTCGCCACTTCCTGAGCTGCTGTACTCGAATTCTTGGCTTTCCGTCCGACACGCTCGGAATTGATGCCTATGGAACTCGTGTACAGGTTGGAGTTTTCCCTATTGGCATTGATGCTGCCAAGGTAGAGAGCTTTGCTTGGAGTGATGCCGTGACCGAAAAGTGCAACGCCCTTCGCCAGCTATACCACGGCAAGAAGATCATTGTCGGACGTGATCGTCTCGATAGTGTCAGAGGTGTCGCCCAAAAGCTGCAAGCATTTGAGCGCTTCCTTGAGATGTACCCCGAGTGGCGCGAGAAGGTGGTGCTTATCCAGGTCACTTCACCTACTAGCGTCGAGGCTGAGAAGGAGGACCTGGAGGATGACACAAAGGTTGCTACTCGTGTCAATGAGCTCGTTATGCGCATCAACGGCATGTACGGCAGTCTGGGCTTCTCTCCTGTCCAGCACTACCCCCAGTATCTAAGCCAGAATGAGTACTTCGCTCTGCTGCGAGCTAGTGACATCGGCCTTATCACCTCCGTTCGTGACGGCATGAACACAACAAGTCTGGAGTACATTATCTGCCAAAAGGAGAACAACGCTCCTCTTATTCTGTCCGAGTTCAGTGGTACCGCCGGCAGCTTGAGGGATGCTATCCATATCAACCCCTGGGATCTGAGCGGTGTTGCAGAGAAGATCGACGCTGCTCTTACCATGTCTGAGGATAAGCGCCAGGAGATGCAGTCCCACCTATATCGTCATGTCACCGAGCACAACGTTCAGTCATGGATCACGAAGTTCATCCGCAAGGTTTACAATGTTCTTGGCGACACTAGCTCTGCAAACTCAACTCCCCTGCTTGACCGTGCTCTTCTTCTGACCCAGTACCGCTCGGCCAACAGACGCCTCTTTATGTTCGATTACGACGGTACTCTGACGCCCATTGTGCGTGAGCCTAGCGCTGCAGTGCCTTCGGAGCGCCTAATCCACACCCTCGACCTTCTGGCTGCTGACCCCAAGAATGCTGTCTGGATCATTTCAGGACGAGACCAAGAGTTTTTGAAACAGCACCTTGGCAACAATACGCGACTTGGATTCTCAGCCGAGCACGGTAGTTTTATGAAGCATCCTGGATCCGACGAGTGGGAGAACCTTGCAGAGACGTTCGATATGGGATGGCAAGCTGAGGTGATAGAAGTCTTCCAGAAATACACGGACAAGGTTCAAGGTATGCCGACTAATGAACTCGTCACTCAACACATGCTGACATATTCACAGGTTCTTTCATCGAGCGAAAGCGATGCGCTTTGACCTGGCACTATAGACTGGCAGACCCCGAGCAAGGCATTCACATGTCGCGAGAATGTCATAAGGAACTTGAATCTACTGTTGGCGCTAAGTGGGATGTTGAGGTGATGCCTGGCAAGGCCAACATCGAAGTCCGTCCTACATTCATCAACAAGGGCGAGATTGCGAAGCGCCTTATCACTATGTACCACACCCCTGGTACTGCTAAGTCTGAGAATGAGTCGGACACTGGACACCTCGAGTTTGCGCTGTGCATGGGTGATGACTTCACTGACGAGGACATGTTCCGCAGCCTGAATGCCGCGTCAGGTCCTGTTCTGGACACCAACCATGTCTTCACAGTCACCGTCGGTGCGAGTACTAAGGTCACTCTAGCAAAGTCACATCTCTTGGAACCGGAGGACGTGATTGAGTGTGTTGCTCTCCTGGCAGGCGTCCAGGATGCCGGAGAGCGACTTGGTGAGGTCAACCTTGGCGCGCTGAGCGCTGTGGAGGGACGTATTCCCGCCGAGGAGGTGTAATGAACAAAATCTCAAGGCAAGAAGGATATGATTTTCGCAGGCGTTTCTGGACAAGATGAAGTCACGATAGACGGGTGAAGGGCGTATGGGATGGATGGATGGTCCGATATGAAGCAAGACAGGATATCGAAAATGGGAGGAGAGTGATTTGCCAAGAATGTGCTACCGATGAACACTGTTCTCGAAGCATTCATGATGCCATATATTGCATACGTCAATGATAATGAGTTTAAAGCGATGATTGGGTTCTGTAGTAGCCAAAGCTCGAGTAACTGTCACATCACTATGCCACTTCCAGGACCGAGCTTGCTACTATCACTGTGAGTTTAATACCGGATATAAGTAATTCATATATAGCAATATTTCGCCAACTAAAAGCATCAGAGCTAGTTTGCGATTCATTTTTAATGCCCCTAACGGGACTGTTTATGGGAAAGTTGGAGTTTTTCTTCCTCCACATTGTCTTCAGTCGAAAAAAGAGTGACCACACCGAGATGACTACTTCCGTATGGAACGTTCACACACAATTCGATATACAATTTCCACTCATGCTTCAAGTAAAAGCAAGCTTTATCATGCGATTGCACCTTCACTCCCCCCCCCCCCCCCCTCGGTCTCCGTCCTCCTTTCTGTGAAAATTTCACTTATCTCTCTTGGACCAGAAACGAGAACGTTCAAGTTAAAACATACTTTCAGTCATGACCAGCCTGGATCCCAAATGTGTTCTTTGCAGTCTTTCCCTTCAACCCAGTTAAAACGATCTCAGAAAAGTTTTCCTCTCAGACATGGCTCCGGAAGTTAAGAACAGGTAAAGGTATAACTCCACGAGTGTGACTTGCAACTTTCTGACCTTGTACCCGAGGCCCAACTGATGCCAACTTGGAACCCTCCCTATAGCCTGCTTCATTGCGTGACCGACTGTTTTGGTATGTGGTATCTTGACTTGCCTAATCCAAAATGGACGGTGGTAGACGTTAAAAATACTAAGGTTCCTCAGCCACCGCTCTGCATCTCAAGTGTTGTTTAAATCTCGGTCCCAATACAAAAAGAGATCTTGCGCAATTCAGAATCACTGCTGAATTTGAAATATCTCGATTCAGTAACGCAGCGAGAGCGAAGTACGTCTGGGCACTGCTCTTGAGACCATGGATAAGAAAGGCCATAGCCACATAACCACAATCGGGCGCAAGTGGGTTTTGTTGTGACAGCTGGATCTGTTTTTCAAAGATGCTACCAGACTCGACATGAATGAGGCTTTGGTAGAATGTCTTCGCTCAGCATTTGCTAACCTGGAGCTTCCTAGATGGTGGAACAAACCGTCTCCGGCTGTCTCAAAACAGCTCTCAATCCTTCAACTATAGTGCAATCGTAGATGTGAATGTCTCGGGCACAGTCCTGCGCGTCGCCGCGTCTTGCTCTTCTAGCAATGTCGATATACCGCCTATGTTCAGTTCATACACCAGCTACCTGGTTCAGTCTACCCCTGTTTCATAAGGGGCCAACGCCGAAAGCAGGCCAGTCACTGTGAAACGCCCTGCGTTTTCATGAGGATCAGCCTTTCCAACGATAACGCTATGGTCTCTAACCTTGACACCTTGCAACTCTGCAGTACCCTCTCTGGCCCCGTTGGGCAGATACTCCCTAGCATACGAAGAAATATTCACCTTCTTTTCTTTAATCACCGATTCAATCGAACAAATGACTTCCTCTGCGACGGGAAAAGCCACGGCAAGTTCCATGAGCGCTCTGCAGGCTTTGATGAATGTCTCGAGGTGAATGGGGCTTTCCTGAATGGCGAAAAGAACTTTGAAGGCACAGACGGAAGCGGCTTGGATAAGCCAATTTTCGTTACGCAGGGTGTAGAGGGCACGGAATTGCCAGATTGTCGACATGGCGTTTGCTGCATGAGCGTAGGACATCGAGAGCGGGTCGAAGGGACCAAATGTTGATTTGGGAACATGGTCAAAAGGTTGGAGGATGCTGATGGCGACAAGATCGACGCTGAGGCTAAAGAGAGGTTAATCATCAAGTACGAGGCTGTGATCATATTGTGGAACCTACTGTAACAGTATAGCAGTGGGAAGTTTTGCGTTCTCAGCTCTCAGTTCTTCGGGCAACGAGAACTTCCACTCCATGAGATTCGAGTACAACTCAACCGCACGTTCAGTGCCGCAATGCACTGGAACCCCATCTTCTATAGGAATGAGAAACTCAAGCACTTGTTCTGTAATCTCAGTAAAGTTGCACTCGACCTCAAGAATCTCGCGCTTGAGCGACCGTTGTGGCGCGGCGGATACTGGGTATGGATACCACCAATATTCCGCGTTCTCACGTCTATTCAGTGGCGCAGATTCTTCTCGCCAGGTCTTTGCTCGTGTTGGCCTTTTGATGACGAGGCGGCGACAAAGGCCGTGCATCGGCTTCCTAGACAGGCATTAGATACTGGTCGGTTGGGTGAATGTAAGACATACCAGTCCCACACGTAGAACCCCCATTGAATCCAGGACAGAGCATGTGCTTCAGCTCTTTGTCTTGATCCAGCAATCGCTGTATCGGTTGAGCGATGTACATCGTCCAGTCGAAGGGCCATGTACCGCGTCTGCATAAGCGTATGGAGCCCAAGCGCCGTTTCTCCATCGCCCAAAGCGCTTTCATACACATACATAAGTGCTAAACCCTGGGCAACTGGTAACGAAGGGCGTGTATCTTCAAGCTGCAGGCACTTGGCGGCCTCTTTGGCGAATGCTTTACCTCTCGTACTTGTTCTGCCTGTTACACCGAATGTTGCTGGGTTTGTAGAGTACAACTGACATGCTCCAAGTTAGCCATCAAAATTAGAACGAGGTGTAAGGAGGGAAAGCCTACATACACAACTGACGGCTAAAATAGCATTGACGAGGAATGGCGAGCAGAAGCGAAGTTCTGAAAGTGCACTCGGGGCAGAAGGGTCGAGGTTTCGTAAGTCTTCTTCGAAGATGGTTCGGTCGATGACCCGGTTGCAAGTTGTATCCCATGCCCAGAACAGCAACAGGAGGTGGCTAAGAAGCTTGTCGTCACGATGCACGTTTGTCCATCTTGAAAGCGGGAGAGTAAATCCAGAAAGGTCGACGAATACCGAATCCTCAGAGGGTCTCCGCTGTGAGCCTCGCCATGCCTTCTCAAAGACATGTTCAGGGTGATCATTTCTGTATAAAATTAGATGGAGTATGCATGATTGACATAAATGTTTTCGTGGTTTACTCACGGAGCAGTGAGTCTAGCTTGTGGGATCTGTGAAAAGCTCATGCGCGGTGCAGAGAAAGTCGGCGAGCTGGCGCTACCAGAGGTAGTGGCGCTGTTTGAGGTATTGGCGCTGTCATTCCGTAGAAGAGGGCTCTTTTCCTGTTGGGTGGTTGTGTTATTCTGCGTTGTCAACTCTTCTCCCTGAATGTCGTCGGTGACAGCCTCAACGTCCTGTCCAGCGCGTATCCTCCGCAGAATCTCATCCGCCTCGTGAGGCTCTCGCGTCTTGAGTGATGAATAAAGACTCTCATGCTGATCAATACGCGCCTGCAGCTTATCGTACTTCCGCTTTAGGGCTGCAGCCTCGGCCTCCAAGGGATGACTAGCATATTGGCAGTCACGCCCGCCGACGATGCAGGCAGAGCAGCTCGGTCTTTGGCCGTTGCACTATTGACGTCAGCGTGAAGAGCTCATCTTCAGTGGCACGGTAGTGGTATAACCTTAGCTTTGCGCTGTCTACAGGCTTGACAAGCGGTCTTGACTGACGTCCGCTTGGGGATGTTAAGTTTGGCAGGAGGACGCGATCCTGAGGGACCATCACGAGTTGGACCTGGCAGAAGCGCCCGGAGACGGCCAGAGGCGCTATCGTCCATATTGACTAGAAGCAGCAGCAGTGTACGAAACGAGTATGATGTGTAAAATTGGGTGCGAATGACACAAGCAGTTCGCAGTGATGGATATCAATAAGCTGAGATCAGGCAGGCATCTCAGCTTGAATCAGCCTATCAATGAATTAATTTCTAGGGGAAGGAGCAAAAACAGGGCTCCAACTCTGCCCTGAGGGCTCGAGTTTATGCTCAAACGAGATGACATGGCTCTTTCCTTGCCTAACGGTAGGTAAACTCGACGACATTTTTCACAATAATGATGTATCAACGACGTCACCTGGACCCCTGGGTCGGGGTCCAGAGTTTCTGTCAAGCGAATCTGAGCTAATAGTAGGTACCTACCTTGAGGGAACGAATTGTTCAATACCTTACCCATGGTACCTACTAGGTAGGCTCAAATAGTGTCAGGAGTAATATTCCTATCTCTACAGTTATTTCCCAATAACTAATCACATATTATTGAGTAATACTTGTACAGTACGCATTGCCCAAGACTTCATCAAGGCGGTTTCCTTTTTACACATTTCCCAGATAACGAAACAGCTGCATCTCCTACACATTTACAAACACCATACACGGAAAATATGCGTGACAATTGTCTATAGTTATCAATCTGCAAATGCCCACTATTAACAAAGTCTTGCAATTTTACCATGCGAGGTTGGACTGAGGTACAGATCCAGCCTCTAAAAAAACCACAAGTCGCCGCTGTCCATCTCACTAACACACCATCACACAAATGTTAGTAATTGATCTGCGACAATGCCGACTAGGGTCTTACACGTGCAAGGCATGGATGTGCAAATATTGTACAACTTCACGTCTCAGGAAGCATTCATCAAACCAAACTTTCCCAAGTGTGACTTCTTTTGAAGCAGGTCTCACCTGACAATCACGATTTTGTAAACATAACTTAATTATAACTCCAGCTTTCATTACAGCCCAGCTCTATGTCTGGGCAACGCTATCGTGACTATATGAGAGACATCGTCGTAACTGTCAAAAATACACCGCGTCATCAATCTGTAAACAGAGCCGCAACTCCATGGCCAAACAAACCGCCCAGTAACAAAAGAAATGATCATGAAATCCTGAGAAACAAGTCTAAATTAAACATCTTGACCAACGCCAACAGGAACGCTTTAGCCATCGGGTATCAAATTCAAACCCTTCCTCCCAACCGGTAATCGCCAAGGGTGACCAGCCCCTCTTCTCGGCACCCCCAAGCTAGATGAGCTTCGCCCGAAAGTAGGACTGTGCTTGACTAGTCCAGGCATGGTACTGACAAAAGATACGCAAGAAAGTCGGAGATCGGTGGTGAGATGAGATGAGCGCTCGCTTCGTTCTCGTATAATGAGACTCTCGTGTCGGTGAAGGGGGTTCTACTAAACTGGAAACCCTCTGCAACGGAACAAGAATTAGGTAGGACATCTTGAAAAGACGAAACGGTATGGAACGTCTCCCATCAAAAAAGCCCAATCTAGCACGCTTGTTGTGCTCTCAAAAATTCTCCCGCCATTTGAGGCTAAGGTACTGGCGTGGAGGTCGATATCTTCAGCGAGTCGTCGAACTCGGTCATCATGAAATGCTGCCGTTAAGGTTTGACAAGACACAAATCGGGATGTCGTTATATTGCAAAAAACCAAACAATCCGTAGTTCATTCATCGTCCATAGCGTATCTCTTACCGCTTCCGGGTATAAAGTCAAAGTCGAACGGAATCCAAGAGAAAAGGTCATAAGTCATTAACATCATTGTCGTCTCAAAACGACAGTGCGGGTGCCAAAAGAAAAAGGTCAGGGTGCATGTGTCGTTTTTGTTGACCACACAATCAGAGGGAAATTTTCAATCTAGTAAGCAGCAGCAGTCGATCCTTCGCTTGTTGCGACGGCAACCAACGCCTCCAATCGTCCCAAAGAACCATTGCTGCTTGGTCGCCCCTGCTGCTGCTGCTGCTGCTGCTGCTGCTGTGGGTGTTGTGGGTGTTGTGGGTGTTGTGGGTGTTGTGGGTGTTGTGGGTGCTGTGGGTGCTGTGGGTGCTGTGTATGCTGCGTCTGCTGGTGTTGGTACTGATGTTGTTGAAGATGTTGCGGATGCTGCTGGACTTGGGGAGGAGGCATCTGCTGCTGAGGATGTTGGTACTGCTGGTGGGGAGATGGTACTTCCTTCTGAGGGAATCCGCTAAATCCTGTGAAGTTCGGATGCACCATCCTATCAACATGCGCCAGCCGCGGGTCCTGCTGTTCCTGAGGTGGCCTCGTGTCTCTGTGAACAGAAACTGGCCCATGATACCACCCACGACGCTTGTTTTCTCTAGAGGTCGTGATAGAAGGCGCCGACATGGTGTGCTGGTGGAGCGATCGCGGGGCAGACGTAGGTTTGAGGCTCTGGTATACTGGTGGTCGCTCTTCGAATCGAACAGTAGGAGGGTTGAGTCGCACATGCTCGGCCTGGGCTTGAACCGCCTTGTTTGCCTCGGATGCCCAACTGCCTGCACTATCGCGGGGTGGTGTGCTGTGATTGATATCGAGACGCGTGAGGCCACGCTGTAAACTGGCATCATACATATTGAGGTTTCGTCTTTCGTCCTGCATTGGGGTCTCGGGGAGATGAGGTTGATAAGGAGCACGCATATGAGGCTCCGGGTCGACCATCATGGGTGAAGACTGCCTTCTGGGTGGTGTAGCAGGGCGAGGTGGGAGAGGATCAAATGATTCGATACCAGGCAGGCGTAGTGAGGATTGTGAGTTTGATGGGTTCGCGATCGGTGGAGGTGGGTTCGGGCGGACGGAGGACTGATTTACAACGGAACTTAGCTGACTCGAATTCCCATTGATATTGCGGCTGTCTGGATGCCAGGTTCTTCGGCGCCAATCGCTCTCCGACATCGACTCTCTGCGCGGCCACTGAGAAGTCGAGGGTGTAGGGGATTGAGGAATGCCGTTAGTGGTTGGCGTGAGAGCACCCACATTATTATTGACAGGACCATGTCCAAACATCACAGGTCTCCCCCCGAAGCTCCAGGAGATTGAAATGGGTTAGCACCTGAGGGGACACTCAACCGCCGACCTGGTGTGCGAGTGCCCGTTGTATACATGCTGTGCGAGCGTGAGTGTGAAGTCGCTGGAGAAGCCATAGCGGGCCCCCATCGAGGGCTGCTCTGTCCTGTTGAGAATGTAGATGAGGTTGGTGTTCCAAAATCGCTTGGAGAAGCAGCTCGGTATTGAGCATAGTTACCGTCCATGACACTCCGATACGATTCCAACGATAAACGCGACCGAGGATCGGCCATTACCAGAGGAGGTGGTCGCCGCCTTGCATCTTGGACGCTGTATGCGGAGCCAACTGAGCTTATACTAGTGATGCTTGACGTTGATAATGATTTAGAATGTCCTCGTTGCGGACCCCCAGCGCTGCCACCTGTGGAGGCTCTTGCCCTATTTCCAGCTTGCCTTACACGATCAGGGCGCATCTGTCGTTGGAACCGCGAGCCAGTTGCAGCTAGCGAGTCCATAGGAATGTTCTCGTTGACATGAACAGTTTGTGCATGTTGTCTCAGGTTGTCAAGTCTCGAGAAACGGCGGGAGCAGTGGCACTGAAACGGGCGTTCACCTGTGTGTTTCCTGTTGGCAGCAATCAGTACCACGACGGATTTACGTATTGAAGTGAAAGGATGAGATCGACGAACCTGATATGCCTCGCCAGATGTTCACTGCGCGTAAAGCTCAGGTTACAAGGTGGGTAGTCAGTGCAGTAAAAACGCTGCGACTTCTTCTTCTTGCTAGATCGTGGTCCGTCGGCGCCTATACTCTCGTCGTCGGATCCAGCGCCGTCATCGATGGTCCCAGTCTCTCCATCGGAATCGTCCATATCTATATCTTCTGAGTCTCCTGATTTGTTTGAGTGTCGTGAATCGTGGCGCCGGGGCATCTTCGGTTTGGGCGATTGTTCAGGTACCTGGATCCCTTGGGGGAAAGGACCTGAGGGCAGGGGCTTCTGGCTGGCCATATTGAAAGTTGCTCTCGTCGGAGTCGCACCATCATCCGCAGGTCTTGATGGATGCGATTGAGGGGCGGTGTTCGGTCGTGGAGTTGCGGACGATGAAGCCATGACGTCTTCGCGAGTGACAGTCATGGCCAGCGGCGAATTTACTGGTCGAAATGCGGCCGCCATAGCGACAAAAATTCGTTGTCAATATCGGCGGGGACGTTACAGCTGGCGGTGACGCTGTTGCCGTTGAGAAGTCACCTTTCGGAAAGGGACGAGAAGGATGGTCGTAAGGTGCAACTTTCTGGTTGCACAAGTACGAGGAGCAGCCGGTCGGGTAATCGTTATGCACCACTATATGGTATTTCGGAACTGCGCTATTCGCACTTGTATCCGCGTACACCAGTAATCTTGCTGGGCTGAGAATGCAAGATGACAAAAGCTCAACAGGAGGCGCGTGGCGGGTTATGATGGCCAGGCACAGGCAACCTCGTTGGGAGAATACAGGCACCCTCCCGGGGACGGAGGAGATGGAGATAGGAAGGGACAGCCCGGAGGAGTCAGCACGCAACGAGACACGCACACACGGCAACAAGACGAGGTCCAAGGCGGATCCCGGGGGATGAAGGGATAGATAGATGTAAGGGGGTCCAAGAGGAGAGACAATGGGAATGGAGAAACAGGGAGCGTGTGTGAGAGTTGTAAGAGAATGAGTAGAGGCGTTTTCAGACTCCAACAGTATAATAATCACGACGTGCTAAGGCCCGCCTCAGAACATACACAGAAATGCCGGCGGGGGGAGGCGTGCGTAGTGGTGATGCAAGCGAGCCAAGGCCAGGGCCTAGATCCGTGCAGTGACACGGACCAGACTGAAGTGACTTATTGTTTTTTGGGTAACAGTTGTCAAACTTGTTCAGTGAAGCGGCTTGTTTCTCTCAATGCCTTCTCAGCATAGATTCCTCAAGATAATATCCAAAGCGCAAAAAGCAAAAGGCCAAAGCTGCGCATATAGCATATACTGTATTGCAAAGCTGCGTGACGCAAAAGACAGGAAGAGGAAGGGAAAAAGGTTGACAGTCGCAACTGGCAAGTCGGGACAGGGGCATTGAGGGCAGAAGTGGCAGGGCCACAGGGACAAGCGTGGCGATGATGTATGTCTACGGCTACTTTACTGCCCCAAATCGATTGTCTTTGTGGAGTCCGGATCCGGGATGGATGCATGGGGACATGGATCGAGTCGCCCAACTCTCTTGTTTCTCTTACACTAACGACGGAGTCTTTGTTAGTTGCGTTGCCCGACCAATCAATCTAGAAGCCAGCCACCTCTCACAACTGTCCTTGTTCTTGTCATGCTCATCGACCCAGATCAACGCAGATAGGAAGACCGACCAGAACCTAATGCTCTATGGCTCCAGCTGGCTTTAAATCAAGCCTGGGACTGGATGCTTCGAGTCTTGAGTTTTGCTGGGCGCGGAGCTATGGGCTCGGTTCAAACGGCGCCAACAACGAACTCCGCTTTGCCAGCTTGCGACCGATTACAGGTCACTTCGTCTCGTCTCGTGGAAACCTGACAGGGCAGCACCGCGGGCTTTGGTGGGTAACCTGTAGCAGGATGATTCGATGCTTGTTACTGCGTAGAGGTATCCGTATTCCTGAGCGGTGACTGTTGGGCACGATATAGCCTGGATGTATCCGTAAGATGGGGGTGTGGAATCACGACAAGTAAGAAAACTCAGGCATCTGTTGTATCCAGGCGCGCGGGTCCAATATCTAACGAATGCCAAACAAACCACGCATACTGATTGGAGTCGCACAACACATTGCTGAATAATTTCACACATTGAAGGCACACCGAACAAACGACTCATGCCAGTCAGAGACGTCAGGTACAGGTCACCTGCACTGCTGGGCAGGGGGCGGGCCAGGTACATAGCGCCAGCATGTATGTACCTGATATGACCCATGCAAAGACTAACCCTGCAAGTGTTGCAGCTTGATCAACCAACGAGCAACAACCTGGTGGTGAAGCAAGCTGACGGTTGACCAGCCTGGGCAAGGATGATATTGTGAACTGCGATAGTACCCGACTGGGTGTGTTATTTCTTGGCTGGTTGGCTGCATGGTCATATTTTAAACCTCGAGTGCAACAATATTTCACTAGTTTGTTTTATGGCAATTTGAAGAACATGAATAATATAATGGCCAGAGCCGTGGGCGGACCAGCTCTGTTCATGGGACAGGCTGACAGGGCACAAACTCGGCTGCAGGACTCGCGACACTGCCAACCTACTAGTTTAGGGCCAGCATACGGAGTACATGCGAGGGGGTTGGTTCTCAGCCTTGGGTGGGGCATGTCAACCAATGTTGTGGGCAGCGCTTTGTTAGTTCGTTTGACTCACAAGGACCCCCAATCTGCCGCTGTGCGATGGTAAAAATAAACCTCGCGCCGGTTGCATGGTGAGCCAGAAACCTGTGTTTGACTCAAAGCGAAGCCGTCCCTGGCCGGCCAGCCGCAAGGGGCCGCATCGGGGGCTTGGCGCCGACTTTACAGGTCCCCCGGTTTTGCCGTTACCGACAATACGCAATTCCGGCCTTCAATATCGGTGGACTAGGTTCTTCCAATTCTGATTCCTGGTTACCATGGACACACCTGTAGCATACCATATGGATGATATACACAATAAGCGACCGCTTATATGTATGTACTAACTAAGCTACAAAGGATTATTGATCGTATATCATCCAGAGCAGGTCACCTGAGGAAAGCAGGCTGGCCCATGCAATCTGATCTAACGCCGGACCCCTCGCCGCGTCCCTAACATCAGCGGTGCTGAGTGCTGTACACACAGCTCCTCTTATTCAGCTTGGTGATAGGTGGGTTGAGAAATAATGGTACCTGGATCCCGCAGGTCGGTGGGCATGAGATTCAGGTCGATGATGAACATATCGTGCGGGGAGAAAAGGTGCATCCATCCAAGCAGGCTGCAACCTTGTCTGATAAAATGCATTCCTTCAATATCACCCTCTAAAAAATCTTGCCGAGATGTCTTTTGCAGCGTCGTTGTTTGCTGCCAATATCGTGGTTCAAATATTGAGACAAAGGTTCTGGGTAAAGTGGCTAGCCATCGAGCGACCAAAGAAGGCCCCAGTGTATAATAAGTCAAGCGTGCCATCAATCCTCAAGACCTATCTCACTTGTGCCATTGCGTACAAACATTAATGGCGTGGAGTTCTGCGAGTTTCTGCAGCAAACATTCTTTTAGATATATCGCTGGTAGAAAATAATTAAACAAGGTAAGGGTCGTGATATAGCGTTTGATGTGGTATCCAGAGATAGTTCGCAGAATGGGGGGTTCCGAACATGCCGCAAAGAGTCAGGCTCAGCAGCCAGCTCGATGCTGACCTTTGATGACGCACTGAGGGTACAATATGTACTGTAGGGTGATGTTGCCAACAAGCGCCAACTCGTCTCAACCACAGTGGTAATAAACGTCGCAATGCAGGACAAAAAAAAACCAGTGGGTTTCTGTAACAAGTGCCTCCAGTGTTTGCCTGCATGAAGTAAGTTGACCTACTACGTATGTTTCACGGCGGCGTGTGCTAGCGAATAACCTAACTCAACTTCTCAAGTGGATTGCGGCCAAGGCCAAGGTAGGTTATTCTTTAGCATGGGCCATTCAGAGCCTACTATGTCGTACCTAGCGGAATTATATGGGTATTGAGAAAGGTTAGAGAAAGAAAGAGAAAATGCGTATTGCATTGACAAACCTGGCACGTATCTATGAGACCATGCAATTGAGTCTGCGAAAAGAATCAAATCCTTGTGTCCGTAAACCGTGTGAAAATAGTCACCCGGCTCCATGTGGATTTCTGCAGGCTTTGGCTAGACGTTGTGCATGCAGCTGGAAGGAATGCAGTTCTGGGTCGAGGCTTACAAGCTTGCTAACCCACTGTACGGATGGATAATTAATGAATACAATCGGTCGTGGTAAATAGTGGACCTGCTGTCCAGTACGAATACTTTGTACGCAGATATCCTCGTCTTGCTATGTCCGCCAGTGTAGAATAGCCTACACTTGTGTTCGTGCCATCTGTATCGAAATCCGGCGATGCCCTCAATAGTCATTTTGGTGCTTGCCCTTGATCGGGAGGCTTGATGAGATGGATCGGAGTCAGCCGGTTGAAATTGACTTTTGGCGTCGTTCTGGGGGAAGGTTTCTGGTTTCTAGAGTTTGACGTGGCTGGTTGGACGGGTATTGAGGGGTCCTTGAGAGATCTGCCATATTTCCAGCCTCGAGGGTTTTCTTTCTCCGAAGCGGCCAGTTCCGTACCTAGGTAGTAGCTCGAGTGAGTTGGAGTCGCGCTTCTGAGCTGTCAAATCCACCAAAACAGTTGCCCTTTCGTCTAGGTAAGATGGAGCCGCTAAGAGAGGTACAGTACAAAACTACCTACAGTCCATACAAGTATCACCTGTAAGTTAGACCCCTCCAAGTCCCCTCCCTCTTACTGCTTGAACCCCTCGGCCATGAACGGTAACTACCCCACCCCCTCTTTCTATCCTTCATGCACGTCCCCCTCCTTCCCGTCATCAATGCGTCCTGTGACCCTCTATCGATAAGAGATAGCCAGCAACCTGGGGAGTTTAAAAAAAATACGAACACCATGGAACACGCTCTTTTCATGTGAGGGGAAAACAATCGAAGCAGCTTCTGGTGTAATGTCCTTCGAAACTCGTTTCATTTTTTCGCCGTGTTGCTCAAAACCTCCCATCGCTATTAACGTAGTCCACCCTCTTGCATGATCCAGGGTTCCATGCTTATAGACACATCCCGGTGATCTTTGATCGTTTGAGATTTCCTAGACCTCCTCATGCTTGCTCCCATTGGCTTAGATGCCGCCACACACCACAGACTCAGCAACACCTACTAACCTACATACATACCGCAATTCCTTGCGTCTTCTTTATTCTCTTTGTCTGTTGGGCACTAGAAGCGAAGTTCATGGGTTTATCCAAATTGCCAAGCTCTTCATTATTGCGAAATCGAAATCGGCGAGACGTTCGGGAGCCAGTCCTTAAACAAGAACCGGTACTCCGTTATTGGTGGCGATCCAGTTAGCTGGCAGTGACCATTAGGCTTCCAGCCTCTTTCTCTTCGTTTTTCTCATCCAGCAACTAATGTCTTGAAAGCGCTGTTGGGTTGTTCGGTTATAGAGTTATTATCTGGGCACCTGGCAAGCCCAAGATAAGACAGCTCATGCATTCCGCAACTCTCAGTCTCATCTCTATGTAATGCGCGACTCGCCGAGTTGTCGAAGCCGTTTTCGCATCTGTACGCCAGGGATCATTGATACTCGTCAAGATCCATGGTGAGTGTTGACCTGCATAAACTAAAACAACGCAACCAGCCGCCTCTAAATCAGCCGCCGTTTGCGCCTCCTCGCCATGACAGCTCCACTTAGCGTAGGTGATCAACATTGAGGGGTCTTTTCTACAACTCAATCGCGCAACTGCTTCATCATGATCGACCGGAAGTTTGGATGAACTGGCATCCAGTCCTATTTCCAGAAACCAGTTATCAGATTGATTCCCATTCTGAAATAGCGCGGACGAAATTCTGCTCCTCTGGAATGGATGAGCCACAGACCAGCTTACCGCCTTTTAGGCCTCCTGAAATCCTCCGGTTGCTGGGAGATAGCCGCCTTTCCCCTCAATACTATTCGGCTCACGCAGTCTGTGGTCTTGGGAAACGCAATGATACTGAATAAATTCGAGCCAAAGATAGACTATCTCACTCGATATGTACGGCACCCCGATCGTTCCTGGGCTACTGTCCGAGCCCTCGTCCTAGCTTTTGGCCCGCCTTCCAGCCATGCCACCAAATGCAAGGCACGGCGCAGGTTGACGGCAGACATATCCACCAGGGTAACATAGTCTCCAAAGGATGCCACACATCCCGCCTTGACCCAACTCCTAGATACTGGCTCACACACCAAGTAGATGTGGACGACAACGAATGACTCTTATTTGGGAGACACGCACTTGAGCCCCGCGTCCGCCCATTCCGACCACACCCATGTGACGACTCCCTCCAAAGGTAAGGTAGGCAGGGGAATATCACTCACGGGTCGGTCGGTAGGTGGGCGGCCGGTGAAGCAAGGGAGTTACCATTAACTAACCTATTGTGTGTCCGTCAACATCTGTTTCGTCGACCGAGGTATTCTGCATCTTCTTTTTGCGACGACCCCGCCTGCCTCGCCAACCTAGTCAGATTTCCGCTATCCAGTGTACGCCATGCCCTGGAATTCAGTCAGTTTCTGGTTGTCTCGTTTCCTTCCACGAGGGTACGTCGATTTCAAGATGTCTTAGGTCGTCTTTGTTTCCAAGCCACATGCTAGTAGCCCTGTTCTATTGCCCGATATAGGTCCACATCATTTGTCATCTACCGGTCTTGACCTAAGCTTGTCTCGTCTTGTCTTTAACTTCTCTTGTTCGGGCCTTTGATCCTACACCGCTCTTTTATCCTCAAACCCAAAATTCCAAGGTCCTTACTTGTTCGGGTGAATCTTCCATACATAGTCACACATGTGTTTGAGTGCCGCAACCTCACTGATCAATCGACGTTTAAAGTTGATCCTCAAACCAAGCAGATCCTGCGATATCGAGCTTGAACCTGAATCTGGCTGCAGCTAACTTCAATAGGCCGAGCTGTTTCTTGATGGTCGGGTCCTGGGCCCGACCTGATGCCAACTAAGATGTGCTGTTACGTATCATGACTGCATGCTTCTCAGAGGCATTTTATGCAGGCTTCCTCATTCGCGTGCGCAAATGCATGTACGTCAAAGTCCCATGATTCGATTCGCGATGCTTTCGTGCAACCTTGAAGCATTGTTCACATCGCCTATCATGAGGAGGTGCAGCACAAGTCTGACGGCCCTTCGTTCCTCTATTCTCCGATCATCCACTCGATGTCATTTATCCGACCCGTCTCTTGGTTTTCTATGGTATCTCCAAGCCGGTGTGCTCGTGCTGACGCTCGGGTTGGCATTCATTCGGAGAGTTTGATACCTCACAGTGTTGTGTGATACCACAGATCTTTCATATGCGTTTGAAATCGCCCTTGAGGAGGCGATTCTCCTTCTGCAGCCCAGCCTAGCTTGCTTGTGTGTCCGAGCCCGACAGGATGGTGAGCTCTAGATACCATTATCAAAGAATTCCAAAGCGTATACCTGGTTTTGAGGCTCCGCGATCAACGCCAAGTAGTCTATCGCCTCCAGCTGGGGAAGATCACCGCATGGGATAAACCTGCATACTAAACAACCATATTCCAGATGCAGTAAGAACTGACATCATGATGGTTCTAGTGTCGATCCCAAGGGTCCTTGACGATCAGACCGCTGATGCTTCACAATGTGTCCAAGTTACCCCGCAGGTGGCTTACAACGAGCCCTCATCTACTAGGATGCAAAATGATGATATTTAAGATAAATAGTGATAATCATCAAGTATGATGGATCTTAGGTATTGTCATAGACTGCTGCGCAAAACGATTTTTCACAAAAGCGTTGCGCGACTCGTACTGCCAATCTACTTTATGAACCCGATGGTATAGGGTAGTCTATCGTATAGGGTAAACATTCTTATACATTCCCAGTCTATGAACTAGAATCAATGATTGTACTGTATGAGAGCGCCGGCATGATGAATAGTGGTCTTGTATCCTTGCGTAACCACGAAGATATGAAGGAAAATCCGTGTGCTGTTATTGATTTACGTGTGTCTTAACAAGTGACTAAAAGTTTTTATAACAGACTCACTGGTAGGGCACCAAAACTCTACACGGCGGACAAGATATGATGAGCGACTGGTATAGATCATTAAAACATGTCGATTTTCGTACAGATTCGTATCTAACAGTTCAGGTACTTCATGCGAACGACTTGGGTAAGGCGACCCATATGACAACACCACAGCTTCGTAGAACCCAATTGCTCATGCAGATAAGGTGACGCTCTTTGCGTCATGATATACCCATCTTACTAATATGCAAAACTATTCATAATTATAAACTTCAGCTCACAACACAATTACGCGCAGACGCTTGAGGGGCATACTCTCAAATGTCCAACATGCTCCTGATTTGCTGTGGTGGAGACGTGATGGAGTTTGTCGTCTCGGTGCTGTTGCTGCGCCCAGTAGATCCGGGACGCCCGGAGCTCGGCCGCGAGCCGCGGCGTTGTCGCTGTATGGAGGAGGGGCCGGGCCGTCGATACCGAGCTGCGCTTCGCGGCGGGCTCGGTCCTCGGCAAGGTTGTTAGGGAAAAGAACACCGGCAACAGCCTCCATGTGGCGCTCATGACGGCGGCGCTCGCTTTTACCAGTGTATGGTTGGACAAATGTCCGTGAAGCATTGGAGCTGATGGAGGCACCGCCAGCGCGATCAACTCTTGGGTTGTTGGTGGCATCGAGAGGGCGGTGCATGTGTCCCATCTCGATATCGTCGTTCCTGACATGAGCCAGGGCCTCCTCACGCAGGTCTCGCTCTGCTGCCTCCTCAACACGCCGCCCTGTTGCTCTACCACCACCGATCTCGTGAACGTTACGGGCAAGCTTGTCCTTGAATGTTAGTAGATGGTCGCCCCTGACGCGTTTCCACCAAGCAGGCTTGTTGACAATGCCAAGTTCGCGGTCAAGCATCTCACCACGCTCACGTCGCTGGCGGATAAGAGCCTTATCTTCGTTGGGGGTGCATAAACCATAGAGGTACTGGATGTAGAGTATAAGCAGAGTTGGGAGGAAGCCCCAGCAGTAGATAACAGGTATGTTTCCGTTGTACTTGACGATAGAGTAGTCAAATTCCCAGGAGATGAAGCCCTGGTAAGCGATGGTGGCTGCTGACAGGGGCAGAAGGAACCAGAAGCGAATAGGCACATATCGAAGGAAGCCTACGGAGCGATTGAAGACGCCACGGTGTCGAGGCTTGTAGTGCTTGATAGAGTGATAAAGGGAGTAGACAATAGTAAGCCAGGCGACAACGAGACAGAAAGCACCCGCCTTGAACCGAGTGCTTGTTGCCCCCGGGACTGCCTTCTCCAACGTCTGCTCTTCCGAGTGCTGTAGTTGCGTGAATTTCCAACTGCGTGGAACAACCATGAAGAAGTTCAGCCAGAGCCAGAGGTAAAACCACAGTGGCAGCCAGAACTCGACTTTAGCGCGGCGATCGTCGTCGCGTACGATGAAGGGGTTTGGATCAACAAACTGCCGTTCTTGCCAGGAGCCCCAATGACGAACAGCCTCCCAAGTCAAAGCAACGCAACCCATACAGAGCAGATACCAGAAGAAGACGTTTACAGTAATGGGTAATTCCTGCAAATAGTAACGATCGATATCGACGCCAACGAAGAGACTGATAAGAGCAGCAGCGGCAGTAAACATAGCCCAGTACCATTGCCAGCGACGACCAACAGGGTAGAAGCGCGAATCGCGTTGTGTGTAAACCTTTCCATGCTTGGCTAGGACAGTAAGGTTGAGGACAAGAGCAATTCCAAAGGCAACGGCAAAGCCAATGCCAACATACCCGCGAGTTCCTATGTTATCGATGGCAGTATAGCATTTAGTAGCATTGGTCCACGTGCCGTTCTCGAAGACGTAGGCCGGGGTGTAAGGTTCGAAGGTCAGGTAACACTTGGAGCCATTGGAGATGGTATTGTTGCTGTAGAAGGTGTAGTTGAAGTACTTTAGGGTGGTGAGGTTGAAGTGGACTCCGGAGAAAATGGTGTCACTGCTGTTTCCCTTATCGCCCTCAGGCCAGTCCTTTACAGCACGGGCCGAGATATGGTTGAAGGCTTCGAGTAAGCTATTCATCGTGGGCGGTCGTTGTAATGGTGAAGTGAAAGGCGAAGGCGAGTTGTTTGTTGTTTATGGTTTTGCGTCAGATCGTTTCTCGGCCGATTCGGGTATTTAAGAGGAACAATACAGGCGGAAGACTCGGGGGAATCTTGAGTCGATGCCGCGTGAACGTCGTGATGCAATTGGGTGCTTTGAAGGGCAATCTGCCCTTGAGGAATCGAGATAACTGTCAATCAATAGATGGATGGCGATTCAACAACGGAACCCATCAGGACATGGCTCAAATCGACGACGATCTCAACAGAGAAGAGATGAGACAACGTCGAGATGGAGAAGGAAGAGAAGAGGAAGTAGGAGTGAAAATTGCCGACAAAAACTAATGTTGTTGGATGGCATGGATGGATGCCGGACATGCCGTTGCGACAGAGAAAAGCCTCGCGACTGAGTGGATAGCCATCATCATTTTTTGGCGGTACGTATTTCCGAGGGTGTGGAGGTGGAGACACCGAACCGTCCGTTTTGTTCATGGAAATTCTCTCATATTAGATATTGGATGGCGACGTGGGATTCACAGTAACTGAACTGGCGCAGGAGGGATTTACTAAGCATGGAAATGTCAAACAGTCTGAACGTCTTCGATATTCTCAGCAACAAGAGACGTGTCGGATATTGAGGCTACCTGCTTCAGCTCCGTCGAAACACCTGCAGACGCTTCATCATGCGATCCACCATAAGATGGTCCGCTTAGGACCCATGCAGTAATGACCTCACTGTAATGAGCCTTATACTGCCCAAGTTCTTGATGGAGCTTCATTGGTTGTTGTGCAGGCAGCTCCCACTAATTAATCCCCGCGATTCTGCTCCGTTAGAGCCGCCAAATCAAAGAGCTTCCGTGAGGCGTGCCGTGTGCCCAAGCTCAGGTGCAAGGTACGTACCTGCGACCTGCGGGAGAGCGATGCCCGAAAAGGCCAGCAAGCTGCCAGATACCTAGTAGCCAATTGACCAGCTTGGACCTGCGCCAACAACATCGACTTTCACCTGTTGCATTCCAAAGAACCAGCAACAAGATATAGTGGCCACTGTCACCGAGATCCTTTAATAGCCATGGAAGCAGATACCACTGTAGATGACGAACCATCGTACATCGACTACGAAACCTTCCTCGACCCTGAATTTTCCCCCGCTTCCTTTGCGAATACGTTGGTCATTTCCACCAACAACCCTAATGATACACCCCTCGACCTCTCTACACCTCTATCTCGTGTTCTCTTCGATGCCCAGGAGATTGATTCGCACATCGACGTTTTAACGACACGCTCGGCGGTTCCACTGCTCAACTATACCCAAGAACAAACACAGGCCTCAAAGAATATTGTCGGCGAATTAGACGGTCAAATCCAGAGCTTGAATGATAGTTACCGCCAACTCGAAAAAGAGGTTATTGATAAGCATGCCGAGGCTGATGAGGTTCGAATTGTTGCTCTGCGGCTATGGGAAACCTTGAAGCTTGGTCGCTCGGTTGGTCGTTGTTTGCAACTAGGACGACAGCTTGAAGTCCAGCACTCAGAACTCGACAATGGCGCCGGCAAAGAGGATCATCGGGCCTTTGTACGATGCGCCTATACAATCTTGTCTCTGAAAGAAGTTCTTGATCGCAAGGCCCCGGGAGAGGAAGGATTCGGGCTTAACCGTGTCGATGCCGTCAAGAGCTTGCAGGATACGGCCATAAACCCTATTGATCGGTCAGTTCGCGAACGCTCAGAGCGTATTATTCGTGAGTTCTCGATCCAACCGACATCTACATTCGCGCAGGTTGAGGAGATTAAGGCTCGGACGGCATCTGCCCTAACGACGCTTTACTTATTGTCGCCAACCGGCGGCTTCAAGCCCGATAAATGGATCCCGAAGCTTCTCCTCCAGGCTTTGGAGACTTACATACGATCGGCACTGCAGGCGAGCATCACGGGATTGTCCCGCTCTCTGGGCCAGCTGCCAACCCTCGACAAGGCCTTGTCTGATGTTATGGCCAAGTGCCAAAACGTCGTGTCCATTGAAGCTGTGCTCGAAACGACGAAAGCGCCGACCCACCCTCTACTCTCCGGCTCAAACCAGCCGAGTCAACCGAACTTGCTTCAATACCTTCTTGCTTATCTTGAGACGGGAAGTCTTGCCTCGTTTTTCTGGAGGACTATGGCCAGTAGCCTCGCTACGCGTGTGCAGGACATCATAAATCGTGGGGGCGTCGTGGCTAGAACCCTACGGACCAACAAGACTACGGTTGGGGATGCAATTCGTCAGACGGTCGTGAAGGGATCCCAACTACACAGCGCATTGACGGGATCCAAGGGAAGAACGAAGGTGGACGCGAACTGGGACCGAGAGGTGGCGGTCATGGTGGGTAGTGTGGTGAACAATTTGGGTCGATAAAAACAAATAATAAAGAAAGCAGATACAAAGACATCATGAAAGTACTTGTTTGGATTACCTTAGGGCATGGCCAATGCCTTAAAAATGTGTTCGTCTGCCATGGTTTACGAGGCATCTACTCGACATGGCGTGTGCTCCGAGCTTGTCAAACCTGTATCTGATTCATGCTTGTTCTATTAATAAAAGATCGCCACTGCGCATGAAGCTCGCCTGGATGATCAGTCATCAATCTGCCAAGGGATATCCAATGAGAGAACACATTCACTCCCCGCATCAAGCATCTCACATACATAAAAGACGGCATCTTATTTGAATGATTGTGATTGACTGAGTATCAGTCAACTTTGAACATCACTGCGGGCGAAAGTATACTCTCCCAGTCTTACTGCTAGCACCAACCTTGCTCATTTCACATACAAAGCAAAATGGCGCCAAACCAAGGTCTCGTTCATCTAAAGGAATACGATATCAAAGACAGCAATGTGGAGCTAATTGGATCCGATATTGACCACCAGATCAAATACAATTCTGCTATTACAGAGCCAGCATGGAATGATGGGCGGGTTGGCTTCGAGCCTGGACTCTTCATCTGGCGCATCGAGCAGTTTGAGGTCATTCCATGGCCCAAGGAAAAATATGGCCAATTCTATGATGGGGACAGTTTTATCGTCCTCTTCTCGGAGTTGATTGGCAACGGTGACGGCACGGAGAAGCTCGTTCATGATATTTACTTCTGGCTAGGACAGCATACGTCTCAGGATGAGGCGGGTACTGCAGCATACAAGACTGTCGAGCTAGATGAATTCCTCAGGGGCACGGCGACTCAGCACCGAGAGATTCAGGAAGCACCATCAGACGACTTCCTGGCATTGTTTCCACGCATATCCATCCGATCTGGAGGCACTCGATCTGGATTTCGGCACGTGGAGGAGGGAGAGGAACCGCAAGAGACGCTCACTCTGCTGCGTGTGTTCAAGAATCCTGCCGCTGGAGTCAATGGCGTTGTTGTTCACGAAGTCGATCCAGTCTGGACAAGCCTGGATGACACGGATGTCTTTGTGTTAGACGTTGGTGGCAAGATCTGGGTTTGGCAGGGCAAAGATTGCAGTCCGATGGAGAAGGCAAAGGCTGCCCAGATCGTGCATGACATGACCGTCGCAAAACACTCAGAGGTCGAAGTGGTCTCCCAAACCGAGTCCCGCTCCCGACGAATTGTCGATCTCCTCGGCGGTGATGACGAAACACCGCGAGAAGGCTTTCACAGCAAGAAGCCGTTCACTCCCCGCTCCACCGACCAAGCATCCAAGAAGCTATTCAAACTCAGCGACTCATCGGGACAGCTCTCATTTGGTCTTGTCAAAGAGGGTGGGCGCATATTGCACGATGACCTGGAAAGTAACGACGTCTTCTTGCTCGATGATGGCGGAAGGTCTGTTTGGGTCTGGCAAGGAAGTGGGTCGAGCGCCGCTGAAAAGAAAAGCTGGCTCAAGGTCGCGCAGGCGTATGTGCGTCGGTTGGAAGCTGAGAGTGGTCTCGTGGATGCGTATCTCACACCAGTGGCCAAGGTTGTTGAGGGTGCTGAGAGTCGGGCTTTTGCGAGGGCTCTAGCTGCCTAAGATGTTACTCCATTAAGAACAAGCTTTAAGGTGCCAATAAAGTCTCTAGCTGTAAAATATATCATATAGATGGAAAGTCTTTAGACCTTATGTCTACCTCGGTCAAAAGAATGTAAATTCTGAATAAATGCGCGAAACCACCATATCGTTATGATGTTGACTCGAAAACTTTGTCTTCCCGGTGATTGGATCCAGCTCTCATCAATGTAGATTCGTCTTTTACCGTTCCATCCATGAGAAAAAGCATTCCGGAGCCCATAGTTGGAGCTCGATCAGTAAAGTTTAACCACGCTATTGACGTGAAACTGGCGGTCTTTGCCTAAGGATGAACAGCTTTGTGCTATGGTTCGACCTGATGGAATTCATGGCAATACATACCTTACCTACGGATTTTGCGTATCATTGCGCCTTTCTATTCCATGTTAACCGACTTGACAAACCTATTAACATGGAAATTGTTTCAACCTTGACAAAGCTCATCATTCAACAGGTGATTGGCATTAGTGAACATCCTTCTCTGACCTACGTAGTACAAGACGAAACTCATTGAACCAATCACAAGGCATCTTTCGATTTCCATCCCAGGTTTTGAGTCCTCGCCATGGATGCTAAAGTTTGCGCTACCGAGAGGGGAGCACGGGAGATCAAAAGCCAAGGCACATCAATACAGGGGTCCATTCTTCTAACCACATGGAGATGGCCTGAAGGAAGTGCAACAATGGGCGTTCCAGTTGATCCAGATAGGCGCAGCGTATTGACTGTTGGATACAATGCCAATAGCACCATCTCACTCTTTAATTAATGCAGACCAGAAGTGACGAGGCCTGCTTGAAAGCGATGAGTTGGGCCTTCAACTGAAACCCTACTGCAACACTGGTGTGCAAATTCTGGGTGTTATTTCTGCTAAACAACCGCTCAGTGAATCAGCGGCGATAAAAATGCGCGTTGTCCAAAGACGGCTGTGATTTGTGAAACGCTCGGAAGTTATTCTCTTGGCTTCTTGGCACATTCTCTCATCCATGAGATAAGACTGCCGAAGGCCCATGTGTGTTATCTGTCAGCGTTGACTGGATCGACAAAACCTGCGTGACCACTGGATATATTTACGCGTTGTGATAGGTAGGGGAGATATTTGAGTTACGATACCACATAAAAAGACCGAACCAAGCTGGGCCATGATGCATTAGAGCAGAGAGCGATATCGGTATACCCTCGTGCAAGAAATCCCGTCGTTTTAATAGAGCTGTACAGGGATAGGGACAACTTATGGAAAAGAGTTGGCTCGTTTAGATTAGGACATCGGGTTGTGGGAGATGCAGCCGATGCCAAGGATTGATTTGCTTTGACTCTGCAGCAGCAACACACACCACACCAACCAGCCTCTGAACTCTCTACTTTAAAAGACTAAAACTACCTAACCAACCAACCTTATCATGGACCTGGAGATAGCGCGCCACTGACATAGGGCCACGGGTGCATTGCGTAAGTACCTACTAGTAGCTACCCACCTAGAGTATCCATTAGACGCCCAGTGATATCCTGGAGAAGTAGGGTTTGCTTTGCTTTCCCATCACTGGGCACACAGGCCTGGTCATCGTCATTGAGTCCTCTTAGCGGCTAACCGAAGCTCCCGTTATCATACAAGAGCTGACGATGCCCCCTCAAGCTAGAAAGCGGCCGGGGTTGAAATGTATGTTAATGCCTGCTGTTTCGATATGCCCGCCCTTCGCTGTTGAATATTGACAGTGTCGTCTAATACACAACACACAAGCCACAACATTAGCATTGCGTGTGCTCCAGCTCAAAGTATAAGAGACCTCGATCTGCCACTATCTGCGGACGAAAACGAACTCCATTCAATGCTACTCACACCGAATGAAGCTTCTTAACATACAAAGATGAAATTCACCTCTTTTCTCCTTGGCGCAGTGGCTGTGGTCGCCGCACCTCTATCACGGACCAACGACGTACGTCTCATCACTTACAACATCCGCCTTGCACCAAACAAACCCCAGCGCGGCGAAGAGCTCTGGCACGTCCGTCGCCCACGCCTCTCCTCCCAAATCAACTACGAAACCTCCGGGAGGCCAGAGTCTCTTGTTTGCATGCAAGAAGCGACGTATCCTCAAATTCAAGACCTTCAACAAGACCTGGGCGATCAGTGGAACTATTATGGCCTAGGACGCAAGGGCGGCCATGGGGGAGAGTTTTCCCCATTTTTTATCGCCCTTCCATCTGGAATATCGAGGAGAAAAGGACCTACTGGCTCAGCCCGACTCCTGACAAAGTTGGTTCTCGCGGATGGGACGCTGCTTTCCCCAGGATTGTCACTGTTGCACGATTCCAGCATCTCAGTACTGGCAATCGCGTGGTTTACATGTGCACGCATTTCGATCACAAGGGGAAAAATGCTCGCGCGAACTCAGCAAACCTTATAACCGAACTTACCAACACGTGGTCATTACACCTGGGCGAGACCATACCAGTCTTTCTTGGCGGCGACCTCAACTCTGCTCCCAGCGGTTCAGCTTACAAGCATCTCGCCAGTAAAATGAACGACGTAAAGCACCTGGTGCCTCTAGCGAAGCGATTCGGACATTCGTCCTACACCTACACGGGGTTTACTGTAAACCCGCAAGACGATATGGATCTCGATCACATCTTCGTCAAAGACCCGACCGGGATCGAGTTCAAATCCTTTGCCGTGCTCAATTCGCTATTTGAAGATGGAGTGTTTATTTCGGATCATCGTCCGGTTGTCGTTGACTTGCGATTGAATCATGTCAGTCGCAAGCAGCGAAGGTCAGGGGAGATATCTGATCAAGAAGAGTAGAGGATGGTGAACTGCATTACCAGGGCGTTGGCGCGTTTTCACGATATGATACCCAGACGACACTATTTACTATGTAGACATAAATGGAATTGCTCTACCTCAACACTAACTGACACGCATCCACTACTCGTGTCCCCGAATCTCTCTTTCTCGACAGCCAAAGAATGCTTCTGCAAGACGTATAATACCCTGTTCTTCACTCTTTAGCGATAGCTCGATGACGCACGGAATACAGCCGATGAGGTCCCACGGGTAGATCAAGGCACTGTTCTTCTCGACAGTGATATCTGGCGACTGAAGCCTAGATAATTCGCTGTAAGCCCCGAATTTGGGAGCTTTGAACATCAAACAAACCCTACAGAGATTTAATATGCATCCACAAAACTGATGATCAGCCTACTCAATCATGAAAGAGATGGGTCCTGGCAGATGGTGCTGGAGCTCGGTTTTCGAGAACCCTGGGTTCATTGCCTACTTCGTGTTAGAGACGCATATTCCTAACCTCTGCTATCGAGACTCAACACCGATTCCTTCTGGTCCTAACTTTTGAACAGTCCCGTGGGAGAGGAATAGGTTGTCGGTATTTCTCATCATATAGTTCAAGAACAAGAGTGGGGAATTTTAGTTAGTTCAAGACCAACAACGGATGTTCGCCAGTGATGATGTACGCTCTGGGTGATGGAGACGGGCGTGTGTTGGAAGGTATTGTTAATGTCTAAGCTTCAGGTGCTGCTAGACTACTTCCTTCAGGCACAGGTACACGAGCACTCCGAGTACAAATATGTTGTGTACTATTCCAGCTCAAGCCCTCGACTAATCCACCCTTGACGGACAACTTAGGCTTGGGTTGACCATTAGGAAAGATGCTGCGATGGAAGACTCTCATGCCGCACGTCTTGCAAAAATAGCACTCTAGGGTATTTCCCTTGTCTGGGACGTTTTCAGATGCCGAGTTGGAACTGAACATCTTCTGGCAGGGCCTTATTCTGTCGGCCGGGAAGATGGCCGATGTGCTAAAGGCTGAAGCGGATTGCTTCTGGTAATCTAGACAATGGCAGCAGTATACTCCAACTGGTTTGGGGCGCGAAGCCATGATTTGGACTGCACCGCACCGGCATTCGATCTTGGGATTCATCGTGGCCTGTCAAGATATCAGCACGTTGTCTTACACAATAATGAATGTACACAACAGTATCTTACAGGCAGATTCATGTATGATACAATATCAGTGGGTGTAATGTCCAACCTTACTGCCAGACTTTCAGCTGCGAAGGTCCCAAGATAGACAGACACCTTGTCGCTCTTGTCAAACTACCTACCTACCTACCTTACCTAGGTAAAGGGCTTACACGCACCTGCAACCCCTCTTAGACCATATACCTGCTGTTATGATATTGAGACGTAGTTCCAAATAGTCACTGTCGAGTTTATGGATGGATTAATGTTCCAATTTGGGCACCACCAATCGTTAGAGCTGCTTTCCAGCCTCTGGCTCTAGATTCCAGTAGGCAAATGCAAACAGCGCTTGTCATCCAATAAGAGCCACGCCCGGTTAGCTCAATCGGTAGAGCGTGAGACTCTTACGAGTACGCGATCTCAAGGTTGCGGGTTCGACCCCCGCATCGGGCTGTTCCTATAAATTCGATTGCGAGCGTCAGCGAGGCTATCTTTTTGTCGATTCATGCAATTGGAGTAGGCCAGACATTCGACTTGAAACAGCTGTTAAACAGAAGCTAAAACGTAAGGTCGGAAGTCTTGCGAGCTCCACCTCATCCATAAGCCAGTGAGATTTCCCACCATCTGACGTCATCTCGGTCGGAGGTTGGCCTCCAATACCACATGCGACCAAGCTTCCCATCGTGATACTTTGCGAGTCCATCATCCCTATATCACAAACTCAAACATGCCTTCCAACGGCTCATACCAGAACCAAAATCACCTGCACTTCGGGCGTTGGACAGGGCCAATCCACCGGCCTTTATTGTACCTGAAGAGAGCCAGCGCAGCCGCGTCATATCCTATACGTGGCATCTGGTTTTTTGTTCGAAACCGCGAATTTTGGCCTCTATTCGTGAGCCGAATTCTGCCTCTTTCTCTCATGTCCTTTCTTGTATACTTTGTTCTTTTCACCTTCACTTTCCTACCTCAATATGCCTTCTTAGCCATCTTTCACGGCTGGGGCGCGTGGGTCAATGCTGTGGTTCTAGTGCTGGGAGAGGGATTGGTCATTATCCAGGGTCTGTTCGAAGGCTTTTTTGTCGATGAATGTCGCGTGGATGTGTTTGATGTAAGTCCTATCGCTCTGAAGTATTTGTCTTCTGTAGCAGGTTCGCTGACAGCAAGTAGGCAACTCTCATCAAGCTTGGACACAAAGATCTCATCGCGCCCCAGCGAATTCTCTTCCTGGACGCGCCAAACCCGGTTAGGATGCTTGGAAAGCCCACCACTGATGCCGTATACACGCCGTGGAGCATGATCCAAATCATCGAGCTCATTGTCTTCTTGCCGCTCAACTTCGTCCCCGTGGTCGGCACGCCCGCTTTTATTATCATTACCGGAACACGACTTGGCAAACTTGCACATTACCGTTGGTTCCAGATTAAGGGTTTCTCAAAGGTTGAGCAGAAGCAGGCGTTGAGGGATCGTGCCTGGGAGTATGTTTGGTTTGGTACAGTTGCCATGATTCTTGAGCTCATTCCTGTCTTATCGCTCTTCTTCCTCTTGACTACCACGGCTGGAGCGGCCCAGTGGACGGCGCAGATCGAGGATGAGAGCAAGAGTCCCGCCGAACACGAACGGGCGCATGAAGAGGATAGTCATCCTGATGCACCTCCCCCTTACACGGATGATGTTGTATGAATTTTATGAGTATAGAGCAATTCTACCACGAATTTGGATTTGATAGGCCGAACTTGCACGCCTTTGGCTCATATCATGCTGAGACCCCTTTCTGTGTAAAGTTACCATATTTTACAGAAGTGTTCCGCCTATTCTAATGACCCTTCTGTTCTCCCCTTGCCGCAACCCCTTTCTTTCAACTTGAATCAACGCTTGCTAAAAGCCCGGATAGATGACTAAGGCAGGCAACCTCAAGTGTGTGCCTGATGTGCCTCATGCCTGGTTCGCGCGAATTCGTCCCATCTTTGTGCCGCCATGCGTTACAAGGCACCGTGTTGGGAGAAGGAGGGAAGGAGAAGGAAGGAGCGCATTACCTGTTGAACCTTGCCTCCTTGCTCTGTCCTCAAGTCGAGTTGCAACGAGGTCAAGGCCTGTGGTACACCTCCATTGTTAACTAAAGCGCGTAGGAAAAGAGACATGATGATAATATTGCAGACTAAACGATGAAATGAATTATTACAGATATATTATGTTCAAATCTCGTTCTCCTAGGACTGTACTGTGCTGTTCGCCCATTTGGGTGGCTGTCAAGTAGAATCACTGTTAGTGCACACACTCCTTCTTCTCGTGCCTTCCTCGCCTTCAGAGTCGCGTAATTCCTCGGCATATCGTCCCAACAGTCTACCACTTCAAAAGGAAGGAACTCCTGCCTCGTCCCCCTCCCCTCAGGCAGCCCACGGCGTATACCTTCCATCTCCCACAATTCCTTTCCCAGCTTTCTTCTCCCAGATCCCACCTCATCTTCCATTCTCTTCATCCTCAAACCTCATCACCTCGAGAAGATCCATTTTCTCAGTCCTGTCGTTTCCCTTCATTCATCTTCAAGCCCCCTGCTTCTCTTCTGGCAAATCATTTTACACCCGGCTCGTTGACAACTGCGCGTCTCACTTAATTTGCCCTCTACATCCTACCCGTCAACTCTACTCTGAAGTCGAAGTTGACCAAATACGATGCGTGTCACCGCATCCATCGGGGTCCTTGTGGCCGCCGGTCTCTTCGGCCACTCTGCCTCTCAGGCAACTGGCTACGGGTAGGTTGCAACTTGCTACTGTTGAGCTTGAACTGACTTTCAGTGACAGGAACCCTAACGGCAGCCCACTAGGCGACCCGGCCGACGGTTCTGGCAACAACATCCCTGGTAGCAACAGTGGCGTGCCTGGCTCTCTGCCTTATCCAAGCAACTCTGGAGGATCCGTTCCTGGCTCTCTTCCCAGCGGTGTTGGTCCTGACTCTCCTGGTGATGGCTCTAGTGGTCTTCCCCCAACGGACCTGGCGGTGTCCCTGGTGGTGTCCCTGGTGGTGTCCCTGGTGGTGTCCCTGGTGGTGTCCCTGGCGGTGTTCCCGGTGGACCCGTGGTCATTCCTGGTAGCTTCCCTACAAATGCTCCTTCAAACGGTCCTGGTTCTCCCAACCTCTCTGGGTCACCTGACTCTGGTGCCTCGAATCTCCCTACCTGCCCTTTCCGTTCCACCACAACTGCAACCGTTGTTGTCACTGTCTATCCAACGGGCAACCAGGACGGATCTGATTTTCATTGGCCTGATGATTCTGATTCTGATTCTGACGAGACCGACTTCCCAACTCCCATAACCACTAATCCTGCCCAAGTCACTCGTTTGACTCCCGCCTCTGTTATCCCCCCTTTACTACTTTGACGCTAGACATTTGGGGCCCTGACGGCAGCCCTTCAGGTACCGACAATGGCGATACGGTTGATAACGGCCCTAGCAACGGCAACAGTCCTGGCGATGGATCTGACTCCGGCTCTGGTGGCAGCCCTGGATCAGGTGGCGAGAATGGTTCTCAGACTAGCCCGGATTCCCCTTTCTTTTCTTCCGCGCCTGGCACCAATGGCGCCCCCGAGTACTCTGACAGTGACTCTTCTGCGGGACTTTCTGGAGCTTCTGGCGCTAACAGACCTACATCTGAGGCCGCTCCTGTTCAAACACCTGGCTCCTCTAGCAATGGAGCTGTTTCTGATAACCAGCCTCAGATACCTTCTACAAGCCCTGTCCAAGAAGCTAGTGGTAGTTTGCCCGTCATCACCCAAGCCGGTCCCCAAGATCAAGGAGAAAACTCTTTCATCACCATCACTGGCCAAGATGGTTTGCCCACTATTATCAGTAGTGGTGGCAGTATGGCCCCAGGTCAGGGACAGCCTCCCACAGCCCCAGGCTTCCCGCAGAACGGCAACACTCCAGGTTCTTCCGGTGGAGTTTTTCCAGGAGTCCCTCTTCCTCCTTCCGCACCTACTGGTGTTCCAGATTCACAAGGACCTTTAAACTCTCAAGCTGTACCTCTTACTGGTACTGGACCTGTACCAGGTATCACAAAATGTGCAACACTGACTATCACTGGAACCGATGGCCTTCCTACAGTCGTCGACTCAACATGGGTTGTCCCTCTTAACACACCTGTATCTGCGGATTCCTCGCAGCTTCCAGTCACCGTCGATCCTCAAGCCTCGCTTTCAGGCATTCCACTTGACATTGGCAGCATCCCTACATTCGTCGGCTCGACTTGGGCTGTTTCTTCTGACGCACCTATCTCCTCAGGCTCCTCGCAACTTCCAGTCACCTTCGATCCCCAAGCCATTCTCTCGAGCATTCCGCTTGACGCAAATAACTACCCTACTGTACCTATCTCCACACTTGGCTCGCCCCAAGATGGACCCGGAGGCTCAGCTACAGCTACATGTACAAGTTACACCATTATTGGACCGGATGGTCTCCCTACTGTGGTCCACTCGACTTGGGCTATTCCTGTCGCTACACCCGGCTTCCCCGGTTCAGCTGGAGTTTCCAACTCAGTTTCTTCTGGAGGCCTTCTCACTATCACTGGCCTTTCGACCTTTGCTCCTTCTGATCTCACGGGTCCCTCTGCCACTGCATCTAGCACAGACAACCGATCACCTACTACTTACTCAAGCTACACCGTCATTAGCACTGATGGACTTCCTACTGTAGTCAACAGCACATGGATCATCCCTGGACCAATAAACACCGGTGCCACTGTTAGCAGTGACCCTGAGGACCCATCCCAAGCTACAGGCACTCTTCCCACCGGCGCTACATCAGACGCTACGATGCGAATGACCGGTGCTCCTGAGCTGCCCTCTTCTGGATCAACTGATAGTACTGGGCCTGGGGAGATTGGAAGCGAGAGCTTCACCACATGTATCAGTTACACTATCACCGGACCCGATGGTTTTCCTACGATTGTCGACTCGACCTTGATTTTCCCTGGATCTGTCAATACTCAACCTGGACTACCTGGTAACCCTTCATTTGTTTCCGATTCACTTCCCTCTGGCCTGCCTACTGGAAACTCCGGCCCAGTGACTGCATCTGCTGGCTCCCCCTCTGCTGTCAACCAAAACAGCACGCCTGGCATCACAACCTGTATCACCTACACCGTCGTCGGAACAGACGGTGTCCCAACTGTCACTGAATCGACTTTCGTGATCCCTACAGGAGCTGCAACACCTGCCGGCACGAGTCTTAATCTCCCTACTATTACCATCGATGACCAGGCTGGTACTTCACTTGATATCGCTGAACCCTCCACCATCATCACAACGGCAGCCATCCTTGGACCTGATGGGAAACCAACACCAACTGTGCAAACAATCATCCTCAGCGATTCATCCGCCCTTGGTGTTTCAGCTAGTGTTCCTCAAAGCATTGTTTCTGCCATCACAGTTCCAGCCGCGACTGATACTCTTCTTACTACCGGAAACTTTGATCCACTATCCACGGGCGCCCCAGGCCTCAACGGATACGATGCTGGCATTCCGAATGAGTCCATGTCGATTGTACTTACCGATGCTAGCGCCGAGGCACAAGGCGCATCCGCGACTGGGACAACCACTGGGACGCTTACATGGACTGTTACATCTGTCACCGATGCTTCGGGAAATGCTGTGGTTTCAGGCGGCATTGCCGAATCCTCTCTTTACCCACCAGGTGAAGGTGTCTCGGACCAACTTCCCCAGACAGCGTATGGTCCTATGGTCAGCGAAAGCACTCTATGGCCTGTTTCCGCAAACCCCACCAATTTGCAAACTTCCACATGGACCAATGTCATCAAAGCGGAGACTACCTCTTATACAATAGACTATCCTCTCACGACCCTTGCCACCGTTGCTGTACCTGGAAAGAGATTGCTTCGTCGTCAAGAGATGTTTGCATGGTCCAACTCGACCACAGTTGCCTCAAGTATGACTTCGTCCTCATCCACAGCCACGGCCTCCGAGACCAGTTCTCCTTTCATCTGTGCTACAGGTGGAAGTATCGGTAACACCACAATTGATGTAAGTTCCCATGCTCCCGCAGCCTGTTCTTTACTAACTCCATCAAGTTCGATAACTCCAAGCCCGGACCCCTCTTCAATCCTGTTGAAAATATCTGGTTCTCTGGAGGATTCCTTATTGCACCTCCAACCTCGCACCAGCCTCAACCATATATCCCTTCTTCCGGTGGTCAGCTCGTGGAGTTTGTGCCTCCTGCCCTCTCGAACACTACGACTACGATCTCGGGAGACGTCGCACAGATCGGTGTAGGACCCCATGCCGCCAGTCCGTGCTTTCGGTTCGATTTCTTTGGTGCCAACCTTGGCTGCGATGCCCATGGGGACGAGAAGTGGTGCGAATTTGAGATTTCGGCTTACCGCTGGAACGAAACTTCGTCTACCGAAGAGTCCATTGCTTGGTCGGAAACGAAGCAGATCCCTGCCTGTTCTACATTCTCCGAAGGTGGCTACGGGCTGACTCGTGTTGATTTGGATGGCTACATAGATCTCTCATCTGTCTTGATCACCGTACGCGTCTCCTCCAATCTCCGAGTCTGGTGGGGAGATGATTTCCGCGTTGGCTGGACTGACAACAGCTGTATTGCTGCGTCTTGCCGCACAAACGCGCCGTCTCAGATCGCCAAGCGAGAGACTGTTCTTTCAGCTCTGCGTCAAGGTGTGTATCAATGGACGCCAAATGAGCTCAAGCGCCTGGAGGACAGTTTGGTTTAGGAGTCTGCCAACTGAACAATGTCATGCTGAAATGAGCCTTATGTGTATTAAAAAATGGCGCTTTCATGTCGAGCGATTTGCTCTGTATTGTTGTCACGATTTGAAACGAATTTTCTTGGACGGGCGGTGTAATGGTCGATGCCGGGACATGGGTTTAATTGAGAGGCAGTTAGATGGATGGGAAAGCATCATGTCAGATATGATCGGATAACCCTTGTTTGCCCCAGTAACTAAGATAGTAATGCATGACTTCTTACAACCTTGATTAGTTCACCATTGACAATTGTGACTGTTAATCTTAACGGTTAGCAATACAACGCTGGATGCTTTTCGTATAGGCAAGCATGCAGATTGGCTTCGCTATCGTTGCTCATGGTGTATACACAGCGTACTGATCTGGTAGTTCTATTTCTGATCCAGAGTCTTACACCATAATTCCAGTTACGTAGACGACGAACTTACGCGTAGCGCTGGTCTTTGTACATAAATAATACTCTGAGGTACTCCAAAGATCATTGCTCACAAACTCTATAGTCGTTGTATTGTAGAACTCATGGTGAAGCCTGCAATGAATGAATAGCGACAATATATAAAATTCTCTAAAAGTTATTCAAGTTGATAAAATACAGTATCAACCTTTTACTTAGAATTCCATAGAGTTGGTTTAAAGGCTTATAAGTAATCCATGAATTTGGAAAGTTAGAAACTCTGTATACAACCACAAGACTATTTGTGATATCACTCCGGCCACCTAACCTAATAACTAGTCCAAACCCTCAGTTTTGGTCAGAACAAATAATAAAAAGATAAAAGGACTTCCTGCCAGTTTACCTACTACATACATCTTATAGTTAGTAATATGCAACCCCCGAGCACTCTCAGGTTGTGGTAATCGTGTTTATGGTTCACTCAGACAAGTCAATGGCGCACGTGAAAGCATGATTACACCAGAGTATCTCTTACACTAACTCTACTGTAAACATACATGCTTCAAAAGCAAGACCGAGCCATCAAATTCGTCCAACTCGATCCATGAAGCAAAGCAAAGTATTTTCTTCCAATCTCCAAAGCTGCCCAAAACTACTAGACCACGTCTCAAAATGCACAATGAGTACCGATGACATAAATGGTTAGTTACTCGATGATGCACTGTCGTCGTACTCAAATTTGTCGTACTCAATGTCGTCGTCGCTAGAATCACTGTCTCCAGCTTCATTGGCACCCATATCGTCAACGCCGTAGTATCCGTCGTCTCGGTCGTCTTTTTCGGTTGATGCAGTGGCAAGGGGCAATGGAGCCAGGTCATTGGAGCCTACGGCATGCTCGGCTTGCTTGAAGAAGATGTGGTCTCCTTGAAGGCGCTTTCCCTGACTGACAAAGCCCATCGGGCTGTGAGCAAAGTCCTGACCGCGACGGCGGACTGCAAGCCATTCTTGGAGGAATGTCAATGGATTCTGGGCAAGCTTGCACTCTGCTTGCAGCTGTTTATGCGGCTCGAGCTTATCCATGGCAATGGACTCATCGTTTACTGGATCGTCCTTCATCTCTCCCATGGTTATCTCATCATCTTCGACAGCTCCATCTTGGATCCCCATCAAGGCACACATATTCTCGTACTCATCCCACTCAAAATACAATCGTCCAGCGTAAATTCCCAGTTCAATTTGCAGCCAGCATGGTGCCTTCCAGTCTGGAGGGAGCGGAGGAATGCTGTGGAATGTCAGGTCGTTGAATAGGAGCATCTTGCGAGTGATAGGTGCCGAGTAAACAAGAAGATGTGTAGGAACATTCGAGCTGGGGTCTTGCATAATAGGGATCAGAGCCTCGGCCTCTTCAGGCATGATCACGATCGCAATCTCGGCGACCGGACTCCAAAGGATCCAGTTGACTGGGCGCTGTGACTCTGTTAGTACCTTTGAAGGCAATAATTGTACAATTGCTTACTAGGAAGTTATCAGTGGAGAGGTCGCCCTTAGGCTTGATGGTTCGGCCAAACTCAACTGTCTCAAGAAGTTTGGAATTCGTGGCTTTAGTATTCACCTTGAATTTGCGCCCTGTTCCAGTTCGAGCAAGAGCATGGAATATATGGATAAAGTAATTAGTATCAGCAGCCAGCCTGCCAGTTCTGATAAAAGCTTCGAGGCTGGGATTGAGACCTGGGAAAGAGTAGGCTGCGTAGTGTTGAGGCTTCTTGACCTGTCGTACAGACTCGACTTCAAAGGCCACCTCTCTCTCCTGTTCAACCTCTTGCAGAGCAGAAGCATGTACCGCCTTTCCTGTATCCTGGAAAGTCTTTTTCCTAGCATTGAGATCTTGAATAAAGCCTTTAAGAATCCCATTGCTGAAGGTTTGCATCCCAGCAGCGCGACTTCTCGTTTTCGGCTCGTAAAGGTTTTGCAAGCTCTGCTGTTCATCTTGCTTGATGGCCTGCACATATGACTTTCGCTGAGATCTATCGGTCAAGAATTTTGGATAGTCTAATACAGCCTGCATTCTGCGACAGTAATCTATACCCTGGGAGTAGTAGAGTGGCTGTAACTGTTCTATCTGGTCACAAGTGTTATCCAAGAGCCATTGGATACTGTAACATGCGTCAGAAGGAGTTGCCGTTTGGGAGTTTCAGAGACCTACACATCACTTGAGTCGATAAATTCATGCATGGTTTTGTTCTGCAGATCGGCAATACTTTGATGAACCTCGGGGGGATGAAGAAAGAAATAACCTGAGTGGTCCCTAACTGTCTAAGACGCATAGCAGCTGAAGAGAAGATCAGTAACCCGCTACTCATATGATGCATCAATCTTGATTACCTTGAACAGTATGGTCCTTGGTCTGACCCAGTCGAAGAGTCAAAGCGCCCTTGGCATCAGGAGGCAGCCTAAGATCAGTTCCACGAGTGTGTGCCTAGACATATATTAACATAGTACTTTCGGAATCATTTCAAGCCATATCCCACCTCATCTAGATAAATCAGGCACTTGGTGAGGTCGTCAGCAAATGGAGAAGCCAGCAGAGGCGTTCTCCGCCCTTCTCTGGTCAAGATCCATGGCTTGTTCTCTTGGTCGAAGTACAGTCCAGCCACAGCCTGGGTGTCGACTCTCAGCCAATGTTCAACCAAAGTGATATTGTCCATTTCCAGGATCTGAGCCCCTGCGTCGATCAAAACATGAATAGAATTATTCTTGAGGCATTTTAATAGGTCCATCTCAGACGATCTTCCCAGGTATGATGATATTTGGACATCCTGGGGCAGAATGCACTTACGGTTTCGAGGGTGAAGAAGATAGGTCAGAACCTCGGCACTGGTATGGTGAAGACTCGGTAAGTCGTGCTGTTCAATATTCAATGGCAGCATTGTTCGATTGTCGTTGGTACCACTGAAACCTGTGCTCAACGGCTTCTCCGATGAGTTTTGGTCGTCTGGTGCAGTACTCAGTGGCGAGAGTGGGATGTCCCAACCGTTCGACTGGAGTTTTACCTCAAACTGTTTTGCGTGTCGGGGGAACACAAAGTTGTTCAAGAAATAATCAACCACTACCTCATTGTATCGAACAACTTTCCATATCTCACCAAGTTGCATCTCGTCGTCCACATTGATTGAGTTCCAAGCTTTCAGGGACGAGGGGAAGTTCTCAGTACTTTTCGTCCAATTGTCATACTCGGTTGATGGGTCATCAGATTTGAGGATATGCTCTAGCGATTGCCGCAGCTGAGAAGGATTGACACCATCATAGTAAAATGCCAGGCAAGTGAAGAGGATGGCAACGTCGGGATGGCCCCATTCCGATTGATCACTTGGGACACCTTTGGCATGAAAAGGCACTGCAATTGGATCTCTATGAGGATGAAGACCGTATTCAACGTTCCAACGTTTCTTGAGAGTCATCATCAATATGCGGTTGACAAGAAGACCGCGAAGCAGATAAATCGTTTGCCTTAAACTGGGTTTGTCTGGCGAGAAAGTTCGAATGTGGCTGATGCTTGAAGATCTGGGCCTTGCCGAGGAAATGAAATCCTTAACAGCAACTCTGTCTTTTGTCGCCATAGCCTGCTCGGTCATTGGCAAGATCCCACCAGCGCCATGACATATGTCTGCCGTGAGCCTGCTTACCATCTCGTCTTCAACATCCTGTCGAAGGAAGAAAACAAAGGGAAATCCGCCACCCTTTCGACGAATGACACTGATAGAATGAGGGAAAACATGGGATAGATCATATAAATGACTATCAACTAACCGCAAAACAGCCTCGGCAACAAGCCATCGGTGTGGGTGCCCATCGACCGTCGTTTGAGATCCAGAGGGGTAGATAAGCTGGGTTCTCACTGCCAGAGTATAATCTGACTCGTCCAAGATATCTCGTGAAACCCGCGTGAGCCACTCCTGGACTTTGATCATTGGACCTGCTTGCGCGGGTTGTTCGTCCAAAAGCCGTTGTCGGCCGCTAAGCATAAAAGACATCTGATGTTCAGGCTGACATATCATAATGCCTGCAGACTTGAGCATTTGCCTATGAATAGAGTGATATGCTCTAATGTTCTTCTCAGTAGTCGGAGTTCTGCGCGAGAAAGGTACATGTCGGATACCGCGTCCCAAAATCCCCCCAAGTCTGGCTTGCAGTAGCTGAGCTGTCTGTTGGAGAAGAGCTTTTGGCACAATGACTCGCACAAGTTGTTTCTTGTTAGCAAGCGCGGCTGCCGCCATGGGGATGATACAAGAGGTCTTGCCTGAGTAACAGGTCAGTGATCGGAACAGGAGTCACAGCTTTCTTTAACTTGAAGTCAACCCAGAGCGACTATTTGCTTACCTTGGCCCATGTTCATCTGTAGTACAGAGTTCGATCCAGACAAAGGAGAGATAGTAGCCAACGCCACGTCGATCTGAACTGGCCGAATCATCATGTTCGACTCAATCTCAAGTAGCAGCCAATCTGGATACTCTTCTGGGCTCCAGTTTGAGTGCCCCTTATTGAATTCTTCCTCGTGATACCTCCCTGGTGCCTTCTTCAATGCCAGATCGTGAAGTCGAACCTCTCTCTGGTACTTGGTGATATCAACACCCATTCCCAAAATGGCCTTTCGCATTCCACTTCCAAAACAAGAGCCTTGTGTCGTGGATGCCACGGAGCCAAGGGAAGAAAGCAATGTGGCCTTCGTGACGATCGGCCACAAGTCTCCAGCTTTAAGCCAGAGTGTCCTTCGCCGTGAACACACTGTTGAATTTGGGGTATCGAGAGCTGAACAAATTGCCATAAAGCCATTCTTAACGACCTCAGAACTGAGTTTGACTGCGGAGTCCCGCATCTTCATGGGACTTTTGAGGTTTTGCGAATTATCGAGACGCTGGAATGCGGCCAAGCTCTTCTGGAAGTCTTTGGCGTATCGCTCTCTGACTGCTGATTTAGATTTCCCAAGACGCTGTGCAATTGAGTCCAACTTCATCACAGACTCTGTCACATCTCTGCTTGTAGGTAGCAATACAGAATCACGTTTCGAAACCCCAGTCCAGTGAGAATTAGTGAAGTTGGCAAACCCTTGTGGGAAGTCACTTGTGCTCAAGAATGGTCGGTCGGTTGAGCTGTTTACTGGAGTTTGTTGCTTGGCCACAGTAGTTTTGAGAGTGCTATAGGGTTTTGACAGGAGTTGACGTAAGTCGATGATTTCACCCCCTCGAATCCTTACTGAAAAGACCTCTTCAGAAGTCGGAACTGGGGGCGGTTCATATCGATCCTCCAAGGTGCGACGGTCAAGAATTGCTTGGAAGTTATTGAGATGTTCAGCCAAATCCCTATTCATGAAGAGACGTTTCCACTCTGGACGGATAACTTCCAAAGCAGGGCCGATATCAACCAGCAAAGATCGTGATAAACCACTGACATTGGGTTCTAAACAAGGCCACTGGCTCAGAAGATGATTGGCCAGGAATTTGCAATCTTCTTCAACCTTAGATTCGTGCTTCGCTCGTTCAATTTGGAGCTTGCGCAAAAGCTTGCCGCTTGAGTACTGGCCCAAACTCATCGCATCGTCTTCCGGCGGAGCAACTCTGTGGGGCTTGAGAAGCTGAAGAAGATAATCGAGTTGTGGTGCCTGGTTAGATTGAAAGTGGTCAAACTCATCCCACTGGGGTAGATCAAGCTCCTTCATTTCTCCAAAAACTGCAGAGGCAATCAAGGTCCGCAGAAGCGGCATGTTAGCATCTAAGTTAAAGGACATCGGCCCAAATAGATACATAAGCTTATAGCGGTCTGTGGTCTCTCGGGCGAACCGGATGAGTGATCCCCAACATTGAAGAACATTAACCTTCAATTTCTCATTCAGGGATGTCGCTTCAAACGGCACCAAGAATCCACCGACAGTGCTGCCCTGTGACAAAAGCTGAGCGAGGCAATCGGTGGTCTTGAATCCCTGTGGCCATTTGCGTATCAGCTGTGCCACTTCCAGTACATTGCGATGCATAATGTTCGTAACTGAAGGGCGATCCCGGGGAATGTACTTTTGGTTGACAGGCTGTGCGCGGCAAGACGCATCCCCCAAGTGTCTTTCAACGGCATTTTGTCGAAACATGACTCGTGCATGGAGATGTGACTCTCCCGGCGAGGGCAATTGGGGCTGTTCCACAGCAATCTGATCTTTGGTCGCAAAGATTGCCAACGTAGCGGACTCTTGTAAGATCTGGTCTACTATGGGTCTGAATTCGGAGCTCTGGAGCCTCGCAGGTAGTGATTCGATCCAGTAGTCTGTACGCATCACTTTGAGGTCAGTTGGATAGTAAACCCTGTGAGGTGTTAGTTGGGCAATTCTTTGCAACACCTGAATGGAAGGTGGAGTAAGGGGCGACCATGGCTGTGATATGCCCGCTTGCAGCCATTGGATAGCTTCTTCAGTTCCGGTGCGGCCAGTCAAAGGATCGGGCAAAAGGAAAGAGGTGGAAGCATGCAGAAGAGCTTTCATAAATACGAGAGTTGGTTCTGGTGCACAGTCAATTCTTCCCAGTGTTGTGTTGATGCTGAATCTTCCATATTTCCCATCTGGTCGAATTCGTATCACGACATGACAACCTTCTGATTGAGCACTCGGGGTACCTAATGGGACCAATATGAATCTGTGCATCGGGTTGGTAAGGCTAGTGCATACCAGCTTGCTACGTAGGCCGTACCAAGTGCCTGCATCCTGATTTATATCAATCTGACATTGCAACTGAGGCGACTCGAGAAGGCGGTTTTTGTTGGTGTAGAATAATATGTTGAGCCGTTTGAGCTCTACAGTGAGGTTTCGATTTCCACCTGGTTGGTAAACAACAATCTTGTCGCGATCCTCGAACGAGTCAAGAATGCGCGTCACGCGGTTGAACAAGGGGCTGTATGTGTTGATAACATAATCCTTTGTAGGAAAGCCTTTGTACACACGTGGCTTTGCACATGTTGAGTCTTTGAGGCTTAGAGTGTACCATTTGAAATTATCATCCGGCCAAGGTCTGTCTCTTCTGGCGATCAGAACCTCCCCATTTCGCAGGTTCCTAGTACTCTCAGATTAGTTTCATTATGATGTGTACTTGAAGTCAATTCCAGCGGACTTACAACCAGTGGAAACAGTCATCCAGTAATGGACCTGGTAGATCAGACTGTAGGTTGTTACGAAAAGTGTCCCGGGGTATTAACTGTAATGAATAACGACCTCTGAATGCTCTTACAACGAGCTCACGTGTGTTATTATAGCCCACATGAACCTGGTATCCATGTGGTCTTACGCAGAGCACATACTGCATTGCTCGGCGATCTGAAGGATATGTTAGAAGTGACTGGTTCCCGAAAAGTTCGTTCAAAACTAGTGACTGTTTGGGGTCTTCCGGAAGCTTGCCAATGGGTCGACCGTCAACCAGTAGAACTCCCTGTACGCAGTTGTAGAACACAGTTTGCTCGTTTGCATCCTCAGCCGCTTTCGATCGGCATGAAATCCAGTGAAGGGCATCTGGCTCTAGCTGTATCTGATAGAAAGTCCTTGGACACCCTTCTTCTTCAGGCCACATCTCTCGAAGTGAAAGACGGAAAGCCTCGGGATTTCGAAGGACAGATTCTGAAATGAGGTGTGCTAGTTTGTAAGAGAGCCGAATATCTCGTACGATGGCATGTTGTAGAAGTTGGGGCAGGGCTTCCAATTTGACCACGAGATTGTCGTTCAACATGATACTGCTCTGGATGTAGGTTTCGAGAGCACGGTCGTCTAATTCCAGGGGACCGTACGTTAGAGGTGTGAAAGTTCGCTTGCATAAAAGGGCAGCCCATAGAGAGTACTGTTGAAACCTTTGTGCGGCTTCAGCATCATTGACCTTGTACGACTCCGTACGTAGGAGCTTGAACCAGCGCACACAGGCATTCCTAACTCGCAACAACAAAGACATCGCCTCCTCCGATATGTCCTGAAAACCAGAAGCCCACGAGAAGTCTAGCAGACGTAGTGTAAGGGTAATGACTGTTTCCATGAGATAGGTCTCTCTCCAATTTGCAAATAGACTGTCCAATCGGTGCGATAGCTGCTGGATAAGTTTTCCGCAGAAGCTGTGATCGCGGAAAGCTTCATGAATGAGCCTGAAAATGCTCCCTGAGCTGTCCAAAGGACCGCACTGGAGAGCTAAGTGGCTCAAAAGCAACATGGTTGCCTCATTCGAGAAGTTTAGATTGGCGGAGGCTAGTTCAGTTAGAATAGACAACCAGCGCCTCGACTTCCCAGAAGCAATAGTCTGGAATGCGAGAAACTCATGGACATTGATGCCTTGAGGGCATCTGGATGCTGTTGCCATGATTTCGTATGAAGAGGGGCCATACAAATTCTTGAAAAAGGTAGTGTCTTTAGCGATTTGGTAAAAGGGCGAGGTACTAGGAATCTGTAGTTTGACATGATGCAAGAAGCTAAGATGTCCCCTACGGCTAGGCCATCTTTTCGACTGGCCATCACAATATGTCAACTTCAATCCATTGGGGCGACAAACGCCGTGTTTTCCGTTATCCCACTCTACAGGGAACCACAGCGATGAGTAATGAGTGGTTAGGACTATTCATAAAGTCTTATTAGATCGCCATAAACATGAACAAACATTCAAATAGGGTGGTATGTACTTACAGGGCTTCGTAACAGATGCCAAAGAGCAGCTCATTAATGATTCATTGGAGAATTGGTGTAACTGCTGGTAGTCTCTGACCCAGCATTTCGGGTCGATACCTTCTTCCCCCTGAAGAGCTAGGCACGCGATGATGGTCCAAGTCACATCCCGGTATGTCGCCAAGGTCTGAGGACAGACAAGTTCAAAAATTACAGACTTGGCAACAAACGGATCAGATGGAAGAGGATGTTCATAAGCTTGGATGCGGATCCTTGCCAGCTGTCGCTTCAAGTAGCATCGGCGGCAGTCAGGGTCATGATAGCCAGGTGCAAGCGGGTTGTTGTCGTCGACCTGGTAGACACAAGTACTTTCATCAATGCTTTTGGAGAGTCTTGCATACTCTTGCGATTTTGTCTTCCATTCCTGCTCTTTTGCATTGCGTAAGTTAGTTGCCCATTTCTCAATCGATTCATGTAACTCTTTCATCTCGTCCGACATTTCTGAGGAGTCGTAGGCTCGATGGCCAAATGATCCGCGGACAGGATCATCAAAGATACTGACTGGGCCTTCGCAAGCAGCAATGCGATCTTGTAAGTAAATCTGAATCTTCTGGAGTCTCTTCATTTCATTAACTGTTGAGAGGAGCAGAACATCCAGCATCTCAGGTCGGAAGATGGGATGGAACTCTCCTAGTATAGGGTAGAAGCTGCAGATTGCCTTGTCCATACTGACCCAAAGATCCATGACGTTCAAAATCAAGGTGCTCTTGAGCTCAGGGATATTTTGGTAAGCCCCAGAAGCCTGTGTAAGGTAGTTGTTGACTAGGCAACTCGCTTTCTCAATGACTGATTGTGGCGAGTAGCTGGTTTCGTCGCAAAACGCGTTTTGAGTCATCTCCATTTTGATCAACTTGAAGTGTTCGAGGGCGAACGACATTAAGTGTTGCTTGGCAGCTTCCGCAACGCTCACGGAGTTCTGCTGACCCAAATTGAATTTGACAGGTCGAGAATAGCCTTGCCAGATCTTGTGCAATGTTTGCCCGCTAATCTTGAGATCAAGCTTCATATCTTTAAAAGCAGCTTGTTTCGGAAGCGGGGGGATTAATTTGGTCATGGAAAGCTTCTGCTGCTTCCACGAAGCCTCGATGAAGAGGGCTGCTTTGGAGACCGAGTTCTGGATTCCAGGGCCGAGACCAAGAAACAGATACCCGATCCTGTCCGTGACTTGACAATCTTGCGATCGGTCATTATCGACATCTAGTTTGACCATGCGCCTGCAAATCTTTTTCTTGAGGAAGTCCAGTCGATCGATGCGGATTTCGGAATGTTGAACATGTGTCAGAAATTCGCTGAAAAGATGTGCCAACAGAAACTTGTATTCTACACGTCCAATTTCCCCTCCGAGGCGCTGGGACAAGTATCGTGAGATGGCCACGCGTAAGACGAGCCAATATGGGAGTCGTTTCCACGGCTTCTCGGCATTCTTCCAACAGACGTCGTCCCGTACCATCTTCTGCAATAGGGTTGGTGCAAGGCGGCGACCGTTTTGTTGAAGTATAGCCATAAGCATAGAAGACACAAGGGCGGGCTCTGATGTGTTTCGGTACTCAGGCATCGAAGTGCCAGCTTTCAGTGCGTGAGCGGAGAAATCTGTGAGTGATTCTCTAGAAGCGTTATCGAGAAAATTGGCAAGTGTCGAGATGAAACCATCGTCACGGTATGTCTGCAAGGGAACAGCCACCGCGCAGCCGGGGAAATCCCACTGGAGAGCGTTATCGGTTGCTAAAACATCCTCGTTGCGGGCGGAGGTTTCGAAAGCCTCGAACACGACTGAGGCACCAAGGACAGGACTGCGTGAGTTTAGTAGTGGGTACTATGTGGCAGAGAGCACAACTTACTCTTGAGACCGCCGGATGTACAAAGCACAATTCTGACTTCGTACGTAGACCACAAGGAAGTCGGACTCTCCAAAAATGTCGTTCAGTTCCCGCACAAGCGAGGTTCTGTCGACATGTCCTCCAGAGTGGACGCTCTTGGTGGCGAGGAGACCACGCTCAACCGAAGTCCAGATGTAGCTCAGGTTGTTGTTGGGAAGATCTCGAAGATGCTTTACAGAGGCTAGAAGCCGGTCGGTAACAGCATTCTCGATTTCGATCAAGTCGGAGTCTTGACGATGAGGAAGTTGGGGGGTAAAACGAGATGATTATACAGAGCATCGTTGAGAGAGAGAGGTTCATACTCGCCTCTCACAGCTGTTGAAGGGTTAAAAGAAGACGCAGCCGGTGCGCCGTTCTGACTCGAATACGGCCGACCGACGGGCCTTGCAGCAGGCATCTTGGTAAGGCAGGTACCTTAAGGTACTAACCTAGGTAGGAGGTACTTAGGTAGGCAGGTAATAGCGATGGGCTGGTAGGTACTTGATTGTACAAATATCTTGGGTGATAGTGGAATACAGCAGGAGCAGAGCAGGTATCAGATCGGGGTGGAAAGCACCTGCTTCAGCGCTTGCCGGGCTGAGGCTTTGATCGCCCACTCTTAAGCAAGAAAAGCGGAATAAGTCAAAGAAGAGATCACGCAGAATGTGAATTTACTTCCTATTACCTGAGCAGAAAACAATAAGAGAGGTTCGGTATAGAGACCGCAGTGTTGGAAACACAAAGACGTTGCGAAGAGAGAAGGAGGAACGCGTATTGCGATGGGGAGAAAGAGAGAGAATACAAGGCTTGGGGCGGATGAGGCGTCACAGCGCAAGTAAACAGAATTCAGGCAACGAGGCAATCGAATGGGTCGAAGTGAAGTGAAGTGCAAGTGACCGAATGTTTGCTTTGCGCTGTTGGTTGGCATGCGGTCGAGCTGGCACTGGCACTGGCGCTGGCACTGTCAACTTCTAAGCTGTACAGACGGTGGAAGTGTGCAAGTCGAATTAAACAAAATGCAAAGAATTATACTAAAGCAAAGAAACAGATCACATTACGTGCATAAAAAGAGACTCGTCACATATGAAGCAAAACCTCAGCAGTCCAGTGACCTTATGCTATCCCACACAATATAACATTTCCATTTCTGTAGTCACCCGCAGGCTTAAAATAATATTATAGTCACGAATTTGTGCAGCGAATGCGCCACTGACCAAACAAATTCTCATAACTGGTAAATGTGCTTCAGTCACATGGCTCTGAGAGTGCCCGTTATCCTCATTCAAGATAAAATGCTGATTACCTAGGTATGCTATGCGGCTGGTTGCCTCGCACGCAGGGGGCCGGCTGCTGTTGGCCTTAACTTATATGACCAGGCGGGCCTCATGCAAACACAACCAACCATTGGATCTTTAATTGCAACTCACTTGCATATGCACCAAGTCTGCCAACTCTACCGAGTATAAAGATGTGAGATGCCGCGAGGCTGACTGGCTAGCTACCTACCTAGGTATAACAGTCGATCCTGAGGAAAGGAATGCATCATTCTAATTTACTAAAATATACATGTTCAGAATGTAACCCAGAACCACCTACATTCTTCAAACTCAAGAATAACTAGAATCAGCCTCGCCCAAAACATCCAAGCGAGGTGTGGTGCCCAGTCCAGGCTCTGTTGGCGCATGAACCCGCCTATTCTTAACCTCAAAGTTGCCCTCCGCCGCCTTGTCAGTGACCATATCTCAGCACGCCTGAATACAACGCAGATATATCCCAGGAATTGCCTGTCCGAGATGAACAGTCGCTGCAAACGCAATATCAGATTCGGTTGTTTCCTGGCAGCTCATCGTGTAACCTGCGGAGATACCAATGTCCCTATGTCGTCGACTCTTGGTCAGGCCACCATTCTTGGAGATCTTGACACCGAAACCTTCTGCTGCGTCGTCCGTGATCATTTGGATGATGGATGCATCTGTGCTTACCAGTTCGTCGTAGTGAATAGGAATATTGGTTCTCAGGCGGAGAGAAACAATCTCTCGCCATGTGGCATAGGGTGCTTCTAGTACAAAGTCCAGGCCATCGGGCAGAAGCCTCAGCATGCGCAAAGCACTCTCAACAGTCATACCACCGTTGGCATCCACAAGGAAGAACTCGCCGGGCTGCTTGTCAGCAAGTGAAGCAGCGATCCGCCGTGCGTCTTCGCCGGGATCTCCCCAACCTTGATAGATTGACCGATATATCCTCGGGCCTTGTGCTCTGCAACGCGCCTTCGCATATCCTCCGGTTTTTCCATGTATATTGACGATATAACAGGGAGTCCTACATCCGTGCGATCACCAAGCAATTCACAGGCAGGCATTCCGACTGACTTGCCAAAAATGTCCCATCAGGCAATATCGAGAGGGATTTTGGCGTGCTCATGGCCGACTAACAGCATCCATAGTCTCACTGATACGTTCCACTCTTCTAGGATCCAAGCCGATCAACCACGGTGCTATCTCGGCAGTGCCTGCTCTCACTCCAAGCGCATGTGCGGCGATATAGGTTGATCCGAAAGGGGTACTCTACCCCAGCCTCAGATGCCTGTGTCGGTGGTGATACGAACAAAAGTGGCACCAAAGCTCCTATACTCTCGGCCACCATACAAGTGATAGACAATACCAGATTATGGAACATCGGCTTTGAATGCGTCCATTCTTGCGATTTTGAGGTCAGGTATGTTGGCAGGTAGAGGTAGAGAGCGACATACGATTGTTGAGAAGAGTGTGTCAGAAAATAGAGCATAATATGAGACATCTTGTGCAGGGAAATCGGGCATTGATTAGATTGACTGTGAGCTATCAAAGATTTGTTGGTTATACGAGACCGTCCCCTGAGTTGGTTAGGGTGGAAAGAATCGTGTAAGTCGCTTCACAGCTCGACGTGTTGCTCAGTAGTAGTCAACACAAGGAATGTTCTGTCAAGTCATAGCCCTGTATTAAACTTCACCGCATACCCAGATCTCGAGACCCAAGCTAGTGAGTGATATATCGGCATAACAATAGAGTCTCCTGTTCATGTCCTTGGTCTTTCTTTTGCTGTAGTTGACATCGTTCGTCAAAGAAGACGTCTCCAATGCGATGACATTTGTACAAGAGCAACAGTCTCCCGTCTTGGGAATTGGTTAACTTTCCGAAGCCAGAAACAAGAAAGCGCACTAAAGTCGCTAACAAACAAGCTTGTCTTGTAAATCAGTTATCTCTATATAAGAAATGATGTCTCAGTCAACTCAACGATAAGCATGGCGTCGAACAGATGACTATACCAAAGACACCCCCAAAGTGAAGCTCGTCACCGAAGACCTTCCTCTTCCTCTCCATTCTACAGCTGTTCTCATAAAAATCCACGCCGTAGCTCTAAACTACCGCGGTGCCAATACTGCTAACGGCGGTAACCCCTGGTCTGTTACTCCTAATGATGTCCCTGGCAATGACGCAGCCGGTGAAGTTGTCTCGGTTGGTAATATAGTTTCGCTCGTCTCAGTAGGTGACCGTGTTGCTCCTATCACTCTTTCGGAATTTGTGAATGCTCGATCGACTGGCAGGTCTTGGCTCGCCGCCAATGAAGACGGTCTCTTGGCCACTTACATTGTGTTTGACAAGAACTTGGTTACTAAACTCCCAGATTATCTTGACTGAATTCATGCCTCTATCATACCTTGTGCTGGTACAACTGCTTGGTCTGCTCTCAAGGGGGCCACCATCGGCCAAACTGTTCTTATCCAAGGTAGCCTCTCCCCAAGACTAAACCGAACCATCCATTAACAGATTTCTAGGCACTGGGGGTGTTTCCACCTTCGCCCTTAAACTCGCCCGTGCCTCTAGTCTCAGGGTCATCCTTATTTCCTCAAGCGATGCGAAGTTAGAGCAGATCGAGAAGCAATTTGGAAAGCCAGAGATCCAAACCGTCAACTACAAGACACACTCAGAATGGGAGAAGGAAACCCTTCGCTTAACAAACGGCATTGGTGTTGATCTCGTTATTGAGAACGGCGGTAGCAGCCCACTCGTCCAGTCTATGGAGTGCACCCGGCGAGGAGGAATTGTCAGCCAGGTTAGTTGTTTGGGCGGCCCAAAACAGAGCACCTCAAATAATTTGTGTCTACCGTCATCGATCGACGGCTCAATGTATGGGGCATCAACGCTGGCTCCAAGGACGATCAGGACGAACTTATGGCTGCTATTTCGGCAACGCAAATGACTTTTGAGGATATTCTTGACTCGACTTGGTCATTTGATAAAGCTGAGGAGGCGATTGAGTATGTCTGGCAAGGGAAGCAAATTGGAAAAGTGGTTATTGAGCTTGATAGGTAAAACGAGGTTAACATTACGGTTGTAGAGACAAGATTAGCAAGCATTTATTTATAGGAAAGTCAATACAACACCAGGTTTTGTTTCACGGGTCGGACAACGTAAATACATGTTTTGAAAGAGCAAAAGTTATTCTTCAGACCATTGGTGCACATTCTTTTATAATCTCAATAATGCAGTCCCAAACACCTAGGCGCCTGACCTGACTATCCCTCGTCTACTTGCGATTCCAAAGAAAGAACACAACTTAAATCTCATCCGTCCACCCAGCTCCCGTTCTCTTCATGCGTCTCTTCTTCACCGCTATCAAAAACCCAGCACCCAACAGCATAGCCGTTCCCGCGAACGCCTGCGCTCCTTTGTAACCACCTTCATGATCAATAATTGCTCCCGCAATCGGGGGTCCTGTCAGCGTCGCAAAGCTCGCAACCGTAAACGCCATACCAATCCTCGAGCCGATCTTGCTCAGATCTTCCGTCAGTAGCGATACGCCGGTGGGAAATAGACTCTGAATTGCTGCAGCTATGATGCCGTAGAGGACAGACCATGCATAGAGCCCAGGCTTATCAGAGACGGCCATCCAGCAGTACAGCATCATTGACGCGACCAGCGCGTGTGGTGAAAAGACGTTAATGGCGCCAGTATAGTCGGCCACCCAATTGGATAGCACACGCCCTATGACGCCGACGCCATTAAGGATTATGACTAGGTCAAGAGAGTCAGCAAAGGCCAAGGGCGGATGAATGGCGGTTTGAGAGTACGCTGCGATAAAGTAGTAAGCAAGATAGACGGCCAGGCAAGTAAAGAAGGAGGCGATAACGTACAGCGTATACTCGATATCCATAAAGGCAGAAAAGTCAATCAAAGGACCGGATCGTCGCGGTTTGATTCTCGGTTTGGCCAAGACCAGAGCAATTGTCAAGGCGACCAGCTGCACAAAGCCCGTGATCCTCAAAGTCCACGCAAAACCGACCTTGGGGAGGAGAAGCCGTACTATGATAGGGAACAAGACCCCTCCTGTGGCACTTCCGCACGCAGCAATTCCCATAGCCAAGGCTCGTCGTTTGGCAAAGTACGTCGAAAGAACCGCCAAGACAGGGCAAAACACACAGCTATGCCCCAGCCCGACAACGACGCCCTGTACAGCAAAGTAGTGCCAGTAGTGCGTACTTACCGAAGTGGCCATCACTCCAGAGACTTGAAGGACAATGCCCACACTGAAGACCCAGCGAAAGTAGCCGGCGTCGACGAGGCGGCCTGTCAAGGTTCCAACAAAGAAGAGAAGGAAAATGCTGATTGATCCGATCCACGAGACCCTGCTTGCAGGAAGGGAAAGGCTCTGGGTGTAGTAGGCTTGGAAGATGCCGAATGAGTTAACCCAACCCCAAGTGTTCATGTACACGAGATGGCTTGACAGAACAACGCACCAGGCTCTCCACCCACCATCAGGAGGCGGCGTTGGCACAGATACATCGCTCGATGAGACATGACTTACCACTTCTTCAAGAATGCTCTGGTCAAACTCTTCTGGCGTCCCTTCTGTGTAAGTCGTCTCTAGGTCTGGAAGCTGAGAACTAAAAGACTCTAGCTCGATGTTGTGATCGATCTGACTCAAGCTGGCGACGTCTGAAAAGATAGGTTCGCTAGTATCGTCTAGACAGCAGGCTAACTCTTTATTTCCTGTTAATAAAACAGAAAAAGCTGAACGTCGTTGAGACGGTTGGGAGGATCTAGACCCCAAGGGACGTAGGATGAGGCAGTTCATATACATATTTATTTGCATTTGTATTGTCCGATGAACACCCGCTCTCACGATTTTGTTCGCCAGATCTGCGGCTTCGTCTGATCATCCGCCTCGAATCGTGGAACAACAGTACTACAGCACCGAAAGCATAGCCGAACACAGCAAAAATGCATAATCATACAAACACCCAACAACAAAGGGACATAGGTGTTGTCTGGAAAAGGAAAGTGTTCATCGTAATGTATTGCCATACACGCAAGCTATCCACGGCCCATATCGTGGACTCTGTACAATTGAAACATCATACTTACAATACTTGATACCCAACCCTCCGGCGTATTGACGCATTCAAACCTGCCAGCTTGTTCCGATCCACGAATATTCACTTCCGAGCCCAGTACAAATGCATTCCATCCGCAAGCTCGACTCCAAAAAAGATGCCCCTCCTCCCAGCTTTATGTGATCGCATTGCTTTTGTCCACCGATTCGAGTATTTCGTGACTGCTGCAAACTTCCTTCGTTCATTTTCCAGATCTACATGACAACCTAAAAGTATATTAGCTCTTTATTCGGATACCCGAAACTACCAGACAAACTTACACAATCATTGTCTTGTTTTCCTTGAGGGATACCCATATCCTCAAATGTCGCTGGCCCTTGCTTACCACCCTTCGAAGGGGGCATAGTTGAAGCACTAGGAGCCGGGCTCGGCTTGTTATCTGGCCTCTGGAACTGTGATGGGGGTGCGCTCCCAGTCCTCGGAGGACCAAATGAGCCCCTTGGGGCCCTCCTTGAGGTCCACCAAAAGGTCCCGGCGAGGGTCTGCCGCCGGGCCCGGCACCGCCTGACAGCATGGGGGGTTGAGCACTCGAGGTACGTGGGGGTCGCGCGTTAGCCGGAGGAGACTGGGGTTGCTGATTCTGAGGAAGAGAGCTCATGCGATCGGGGCGACCACTGGCTCCAGGCACACGTGAGAAACGCTCGTAGTTCTGGGACTGCGGGTTCTGCAGACCCGGTGAGTATTGGCCACCAGTGGGTGTCTTTTGGAGACCGCCTGGGTATTGAGCTCCATGATCCTCTGGGTAAGGGGAGGGACGTCCTCCAGGGCCTGGTTGCCCCCTTCCCATCCTGTAGACGCAGCTCTGTTACGGGGATCAGGGCGGCCAGGACCTCCAGGGCCTCCGGGATGCAAGTTGCCCAAAGATTGAGACTGGGGCATGGGCCGAGGGCCAGCTCCTGGCTGCGGCTTGATGCCAAATGCACTTGATGGGCGATCTGAGGGAGGGCCCATGCGTGAGCCCTGGTTGAAATGAGAACCTGCTGCTTGGGTGTCGTCCTCGGGGTACGGGGCAGTCGATTTGGAACGCACTGTGAGGGGTGGTGGTCGATCGTCTTCGGGGTAAGGAGCCGCCGATTGTGGTCGGGCTGGAGGCTGGTTGGCGTCCAACCGTACGTTGAAAGCAGGAGGCCTATCTGCCGAAGCCACTGCTGGCAGTACGAAAGAAGCTCGCGAAGGATCGGGGAAGTTGACTTGCTCCGATACGATAGTAGGTCGCATCCCAAGAGAGTTGGACGCTGCCCCATGAGGATCTGACTGTGGCTTCGGGTAACCTGGCCCGTCAAGCGAGGGAGAGGCAGGGTTACTTCCCTCACTGAGGGTCGGCATCTGTTGTGATGGCTGCTTGAAGCGGTCGGGGCGTTTGCCTCGCTGAGATCCATGTTGCGATTTGATACGGGTGAGTGTGGTAGTCTCATGGTCAGACTTGGACAAAGTGCTGTTCTCGTCCAGAGAATCAAGTCGGCCGAGGGCGTCCTGGTTCCCGTGATCCGCGGCAAGTTGATACCACTTTCGGGCTTCCGCCAAGCTCTTGTCGACATGAATTCCTATTTCATTGTAGTAACCCAAAGCGAATTCTCCCGTAGGTAGCTTGGCAGCGGCAGCTTCTTGGGCATACTTATATGCTAGCGATTCGTTCTTTTTGAAAACACCCTCATAGCCGAAAAGGAACCACCGACTCACGCCGAGGGCTGCCTCCGGAAGGCCTTGCTTAGCCGCAAGCCCGTAGTAATGAAGGGAAAAGGATGGGTTGAAGTCGCATCCAAACTGACAAAGTTCGTATGCCTGTCCCATCTTGAGTTGTGCCTTGGCAAAGCCCAGATATGCTGACTTTTCAATATACATCTTGGTGGTCAAGGGTGTGTTGGGCAGTAGACCGTCAGGGATGGTTATATCTGGTAGGTCACGTCCTATAAGCATGCCATACACATAAGCACCTTGGGGAGCATCTTCATCGGAGCTGTCTGCCGCAGCATTAATCCGTTCCAGGCCAGTGGAATAGTCCTTAGTCTCGCCATGTTGACCCAGAAGACTCATCATACCCATCCGGTACAATGAAGCCGAGTCTTTGAGGGAAAGACCGCGGTAGTAGTGCTCCTTAGCCTTGGACATGTCGTTGGATTGCTCGTACAACATACCCATGCGGTATTCGGATCTTCCATGCCCAAGCTCCGCAGCACGCTTGTAGCCAATATAAGCCTCACGCTTATCGACGCGATTGCCAAACTTGCCAAACTCGAGCCATTTTGACCGCATGTATAATGCTTCAGGGTGCTCTTGTTGCGACAAGTATGTGATGATATTGATAGCATCGACTCGGAGCTCGTGTTCTATGCGGGGCGTAGCAGGACGGGCCTTCTCACCATACTCCCGAATCATGGACTCCTGGGAAATATCGGCCCAAGTAAGGACGTCGCGCGCCCATGTAATCTGCATGGAGACATTTTGTGAGTGAAGAACATGCTTGCGCGCATTCCAGAGTATTTCTTCTTTTTCCTCATCGGTTGGGGGAATATTATCGCCCTTGACCTTGGGGAATGGCGAAAATGAGGGGGCGTCGAAGCTCATGGCGCCGAGACTCTCGGTGATCTTATCGGTGGACTGGTATGCTCGAATGTCGTCGTTTGAAACTTGTGTAGCAACCTGCGGCCGAGGCGGGTCGGCTCCCCGAGGATTGGTGTAAGTCGAAAGCGATGGCTCGCGGGAGTGACGAGGGCCTGATTCGGTTCGGGATCGTGGTTCAATAGATGTAGCCTCAAGCTCCATACGTTGAAGGTCCTCTTGCATATTTTGAGGTACCTGAGGGGTTACCCTAGATACAACAACAACAAAGAAATCGTCAGCGCGCCCCACCTTTTCACCGTTGCAACCGCATCCGGCGCTGGCAAGCTTTATATGAAATCGATCAAGTCAAGGAGGATGGGGATTCGGGAAATAGAAACTGGGGACCTGGCCGGAAATAGGATTAAGGGGGAGAGCCAAGAGACATACCTTTGAGGGGCGGGAGCAACGACCTCTGGCATATAATAGTCATCGAAGCCGCCGGGGACAAATGTCGCGCCCAACTGTGGGGGAGCCATCTCGGTTCGTTGGCCGTCTATCGCGAAAAGGACGTAAGATGTCAGCAAGAGGGTCGGGGGATAAGACGAATAAAGAAGGGGGCCCTTGTTCTCGTTCTCTAGGAATAAGTGTAAGAGCTGACGGGGCGTGGACACTGATGACTGCAGAAGCGGCGGCGTAACCCCTCTTTACCTCAAGCCAACAAACAGTAGACTGTTTTGACTGCGCGTGCGTTAGGCACTGGCTCGGTTTATATGCTGAGTTGAGTGCTTGCTTATTGAACTGATTGGCGTCAACGGTTGCAATCTAGAGACCCCTAAACCCCAATTTGTTGTTGGCAGTTGTTTCAAAATGCCCGGAATCGAGACCAAAGTAGACTGCGATGCCCTGAAGCCCAACAGCGAGGAGACCCAAAAGTAGTGGTTATGCAGCGGAGACGAGGGACAAAGGCCCAATTTCTTCAGGGGTTGGTGATCAAGCACAAGGGTTTCATTACAGGGAGCATCCAACACCAGTTCGTAGGGCCCGCTTGTAAATGCTAATTGGGGTTGATGGGGTAGATTGCGGTTTCTTTGTAAGGGCAAGGGCCAACTATGGTAGAATATTGCGTATAAGAAACGACGCAAAGTAGCACTTGCAACAGACCAGTAACCAGTGCGCAAAGAGTGACTATGTGTTGTTGTAGGCGAAGCCCATTCTTCTTTTGCTGGTAACTTCTTCTGACGTTCGGGCATTCTTATGCACACTGCCACGCCACTTGTCTGAGACCCAGAGTGGCTTGGCAACCATGAATGGTAGGTGGGCTATGCACTGGGCGCCAGACATAAATAGCTCCCACTGTACCGAGTACGGATGGTAGCAGTGATCAACGCTGGAGCTTCGGGAATGTTGGCTTGTAGGTGACATGTCGTACAATGATAAAGCGGGCAGATTTCTCTTAAGCCTCTCAGCCGTCGTCGTAGTGGTATTTCAAGTTTCGTGTACATATTTTGAGCTTGAAGTATCTCAGTTCAGGAGCAAGGGTCCAGGTCGAGCACTCAAAGTTGACCACCAATCAGTCATCAAGCAAGCAAATCAACTCCTGCAGCCAGATTGTTGCCATCAAGTTTCAACACCGCTTCTGCATATCAGCTCTCACGAGGGGCGTAGAACAAGAGGATGACGGGAGCTCGACTGCTTACATGAGGAATTGCCGCCAGGGGCTGAGTTGCTGTTAGGATTTTTGCCAAGCTGGGCATACTTCTGATAGCTTGCCATTGCGGCTGACTGAGCGGGCGAAGGAATAGGCTGCGCACTGCGGCTGAGAGAACGAAGCCAGCCCACAAGAGAGAAAGTTTAGATGGCTGATAGTTAATGGCCTGGTACTGCGGCTTTGTTTTGTACCCGTCAGTCGATGCTTTCAATCGGAGTCTGGAAGGAGCTAGAGTTAGACCACAATCACCGGCCAGCATGAGGAACCAACCCTTGACTGTGGACGGAATGCGAAGATGGCGGGCGTGGCAGCTGTTTCAAGAGTGGGGTACGCCAGAAGAATGATGCGCGACAGACATAAAATGTATGAGGACTGGGCGAATAGCAGACTGGCAGGCTGGAGGATGGCACGAGCTGGCTGCAGCAGCGTTTACGTGCGTCGTGTGGATGGTATGGGACGTTGATGGCTAGGCGAAAGTGAACAGAGTGTCGGAATTCTGGATTCGCAACAGGGATGTTGATCAAGTTGCTTCAATGGTGGCGCGTCTCGTTTCAAGTCATCAGATCAGAAGATGAGTCGATCTACAGATGATCTTAGGAGCTATCGCATCGATCGATCAGCGAACTGACGTGTGGAGGGGCAGATGCGGGTTCAAACATCAGCCAAGCAGTACTGAAAGATAAAAACTGGCAAGGACGAAAAAGAAGAAAATATGATCATACCTAGGTAATCTAGGTATGAAATGGACGGCTCAGTCGCAAGATCAAATGCAAAATACCTGAAATTTAAGGTCTCCGACGTCAGCCAGGTACTTCTTGCGCCAGCTTGGGTGATCATTGAAGTGAAGGAGTCCACTCGCATAGCAGGCAGGTGCCATCGAACAGCGACTGCCCGTCCTATCGTTAGGCGTAGATCTTTAACGGGCAGTATCAAAAACAGACTCCAGAATACCAGGTGCTTTAATAGGTACTTACCTCCTAGGCACAACGCTCAGCGTGAACAAACGCGGGGCCTTGCAGCTGTAGTGCCTGTAATGGATTAACTCTAGGTATAGTACGTACTCCGTACTACCTTAGTACCTACTCTACGGAGTCTTGCATCCAGCCTTCCTAATTTCTTATCGCCTTGCCGTCGAATCCAAGCGACGCGGAGGCCAGTCACAGACGAAATCGAAGAGGGGTATTTAAATAGGTACTTAATTACCTCTCGGTACCTAGTTCCAAAAGGCTGGCCACAATACACAAGTAAACATGGAGGTGAGGAAATTGCGGGCACTTTTACACACCTAACTTCCTGTAGCTACGGAGTACATGATGAGTTAAATCATGTGCTCGCTCAGCCACAGACAGCTCCAGTCCCTATTTTCGGACACGTCTACCTGGCTTTTGGGGAGTGTTGAGATACTTCCTGCAACTAGGTATATTACCTACCTAGCAGGCGCCCCTCTTTTTAACAGGACTGATATAAGGCTCTTATTATGGATTGATATCTTGAAAGATTTAATGCTGTGACTGATTGTTTGACCTGTTAAAGTAAAATAATTAGTATAAAAATATCAGTTTCTTAATGACTATTATTAATCTATTAGAGTAACTTGATATATTTAAAATGAATAGTATGACGGTTGCAGCCTGCAGCTACGAGAACAAGGTCTAGGGTAGGAAGGAAATCGGGCTTTGGCTGGGACTTGGAGGATAAAAAGGAGATATTCATCCCATAGAACTTCACTTCGCCATGCATGCATCTTTGGACTTGCATCGACGAATTTTCTACTATTAATTTATTGCCTTTTGCCCCTATTTCTATGACCTTCTATCTAATCAGTTGAATGTCTATTATATATTAAAAACCCTATCCCGATTGGACTCGAATTGATATGAGAGATTGAAGTCTGGTTGGAGGAACCAGAAAACCGTGTCTTGCTTGTGTTCTTGTTCTGGTCACTACACCTTCAAAATAGCCTGTCTCTATAACAGATAGCACATTAGCTTAAATAATTAATATTGTGAGTAATTGTTTAAATTAAAAGACCTGTGGCAGACCTCTCACGACGTCAAGACCCTTATATAAGCCCTGTTAAAAATGAGGGTGCGTCCGCTAGGTAAGTACCTACGGTACCTACTTAGGTAGGTAGGTAGTAAGTACTAGAGTAGAAAATAGTGACAGGACAAAGTGAGCCTTTTGTCTTTACTCAAATAGATTTTAAAGACTGGCGCTAGAAGCTCCATCAGTCAGTAATCAGTGATACATATAAAATCTCCACACACACAGGTACACGGGCACAATGGCTGGGGGAACCATTAATAAGCCATTATACTCCATGGGTGGGAGCTACTTATCCCGAGACTCTTATGGCACTACTATATAAGCAATAATCTATTGTGACGACATGAGAGTGCTTATGTTTGCGCGTCGAGGGGCGGGTGATTTGATAGTACTCGTTAGAGTACCGTACACAGGTACCTGGTATTGCAAGTCGTAAAGATGAAAGTAGGTACTACTAAGTAGATATCGGAGCTAAATTCCCTACTCTCGTTTCCTTTGCTGTTTAAGACTTTACTGCTTGCGGATTTATGCTTAGTTTACTGATTAATAAATAGACTGGACTTTTTTAAGATGAACGATCGGAACTAACAGTAATCAAATAATCACAATATATATCTGTCTCTGAAAGTCGTTGAAGTTTATGGTGGTGATGCGGGGGAACGGAATAACATCCACCCGGTGGGACCTCTGCAACAAAGCCAGCTCGCAACAACCACAGACAGGCATGTGCTGTGGCCTCGCGTCACTGGATGTAGCCTGGTGAAGCTTGAATTGAATCCCATCATCAACAACAATCTTGAACCACAAAGGCCACCACAGCATCAATCGCCTCTCCGCATCCGCAACTCTCAATACAGCCTTTACATGCGAATACTTAGTATTGGAATTTTAAAATCTATAGCACACTTCGTCGCCCATCATGGCTGAACGCAATCTTACCCAGATCATCTCGCAGCTCAAGCACTCCCCATCCATGAGCTACACCGAAGCCAACGCCCTCCTCTCCAAGGCCAAGCTCGCTCTCCTGCAGCTCAACTCTCTTACACCTTCATCTTCGACCCCGACGCATCTCCTGCCTCTCGCCCGCGAGACCTATGAGCAGGGTGCTCTATTTGCCATCCGCGCCCGCAACCCCGAAGCCTTCACCCGCTACGTCCAGCAGCTCCAACCTTTCTATGAGCTGCCCGCTTCCGCTCTTGCGCCTAACCTTGCCGAGCGTAACAAGGTCACCGGCCTGAGCTTGCTTCTGTTATTGACGCAGGGCCGATACGCCGAGTTTCACACCGAGCTCGAGAGTCTGGAGAACCGCGAGGGTGGTGGCGGTGACGTCGAGAGTGATCGATACCTGGGTTATCCTATTCGTCTGGAGAGATGGTTAATGGAAGGATCTTACGACCGGGTGTGGAAGGCCATGAAGAGCAGCGAGGTGCCTTGCGACGAATACAGTGTATTCTCAGAGGTATCTTCTCCACTTATCCATAGTTCCCTCCGACTACTCGATACTAACTTGCCTAGATCCTGAAGAACCAGATCCGTTCCGAGATTGCTTCTAGTAGTGAGCGTGCGTACCCCAGCCTTCCTATTAGCTCCACCAAGTCCCTTCTCTTCCTTGACTCAGAGGGCGACGTTATCTCTTTTGCCCACCACCGTGGTTGGATTGTCCGCGATGGCAACATCTACTTCCCCGATGCTGCTGAAGGTGATGACAGCAACCAGAACAAGGAAATGAGCCAGATGGTGATAGAGAACGCTCTGGGCTATGCCCGTGAGCTTGAAACTATTGTATAATTGATGTGCGTCAAGGCAAATACTTTGAGGCACGGAAACGAACATAGACAAGTAGAAGGGAAAGAACAACTGTTGTACAATTAATTCAACTTCCGAGCCCGTCATCGAGCGAGCCCTAAGAATAAGCTTTGTTTAAGATATGTAACTCTTTTTAAACGTGATTCCTTGATTTGTGCTTCTTGCATGTAATCAGGCTAAGTTGCAACTACCAAGACAAAGACATGATTCCTTCGTCATCTTCTATCAACCAGTCGTCCAAGTCCGACCTTTCTAAGCCCTAGACCTTCCACCTCGTCCGTCTGGCTCTTTTTGTGCATCGTTGACTGGAAACTCCTTATCCCAACTTTGCGCTCTCGTCATTAAATTCTTTGGCTATATTCTCCAGGCTCAGGCAAAGAGCTTCAAACCGCTTCCGTGCTTGCCAATTTCACACACTTCACATACCCGGCACACGGTGCCCTTATACTTGGAATGATATTTAGAGCCATCGAAGGCACACTCCTCGTACGCAGTACCGCTGTAGATAGGCGTATGGCTGGCTGCGCACACATCAAACTCGGCGAATTGGTCGAACTCGATCTCAATTGCGTCATTGGGATTGCGCTCACACTGAGCTTTAGTCTTCTTGGCCTACATGTTTTTGGTCAGTGAATCGATCAAAATGACTTGTTCAGTTTAGATTTACTTACGTTCTCCACGATCTTGGTAGCGCCGCCGTTGGCAATAATGCGATTGGCGAAGCTCAAAGCAGAGTTGTAGTTCTTGTTGCGGATAGCCAACTGCATGGCACTCAACAGAGCAAGTTGTCGGTGAGGCACCTCAATCTTGGGGATGGTAAAGTAAGCAGACAACTCCAGACTCCTCTGAAGCTTCTTGGGATCCTGGGCAATGGTCTCAGTACTGCCCAGCTGTCTCCTTGCTAGTTCGATGCTCATAGCAACCGCATACTCGCTGGCCGATGTAATGAGCTTCTTTGCCTCAGCGACCTCATCCTCGCTTGTTACGGCGTTAACGAGGATAGAGTGGAGGATACCCTTAAAGATACCGAGACCAGCGTCCAGCCTGTTGGCCTTCATCGAGTCATATCCTGCCTGCAGGTCATTGGATGCAAGATGCTCCAAGTCCCGGGGGATAATAGGAAGAACCTTTCTGGGGTCGGTTTCATCCAGAGTTCTGCGGACGTAGTTCACCAAGGGTGGCAGTCCTTCAGAGGCAGGGAGGAAAGTCTTAGAAGCGGAGTAGACTTCCAAAAATCGTGTCTTTAGCGGCGCAAAATCGACGGCACCAACCTGTCGGTTGAGGAGCTGCATGGCAGTTTCGAACGAACCACCAGCAACATGGTCCACAGCCAAGGGCGAGTTCCGTGCCCACATGTCAGCCTCGCTGCTGGCAGCACCACCAGCGTCGACACTCTCGACGTTGACAAAGTCGCTATCAGCCTCGGGAATATCGTCATCTCCCATATCCCAGCCAGCAACATCTTCGTCATCTTCATCAACCAAGCCGCCGTTGCGTTTGGCGGCAGAGTCAAGCTCCATAGCATCATCGAATGCTGCATTGCCGGCAGCAGGTTCATCCTCTAGGGACAATCCTTCGACTTGGCCAAGTAGGGCCTTCTCAAAGAAGGATTGTGAGGTAGCTTTTGTGGGCCACGAAGACTTGAAAGTTGGCACAATAGGATCACGAGCGGATAGAGGTGCCCCAAGAGTGGGTAGAGTAAGATCTTCCTCGGTCACGCCGGTGGCCTCAAGAATAGCTTGACATTCTTCCTCAAGGCCATGGGACTTAGCAGTCATGTAAGCTAGCGGATCTAAAGGAAGTTAGAAGGATGCACGACAAAATTCGTCCAAGGTGCCACTTACAAAGGTCAATCTCCTTGAACATCTGAATGCGGTCATCGACCTCTCCAAGATAGACAGCGTTCTGGAACCGTGAGGTAAAATCGCCACGGTGCTCAGCTATCTTGGCCATACGGGCAAGCTTAGATCGGTCACCAGTAGCAAGGTACAAGAAAGATAGCTTATCAAACTGCTTGAGCTTTTGGTAGCACATCTCAACATATTGGTGATTACCGTGAGCCAACGCTTCTGTGCCCAGGCGGGTCCAGAACTTGGGCTTATCAAGTTCCTTAGCCATCTCAACGGCAACGTCAAGATTGCCACACTCAACAGCAAGATCGAATCGAGTGGTGGGGTCCTGGACGAACTGAAGAGCGATCTCAGGGTAACCCTTCTTTTGGAGATATGAAATGATAGATTGGCCGACCAGGCTAGAGTTTCGAATAATGTGAAGCATCTCTTCATAATTGCGCTTGACGAGTGCCAACTTAAATCGGTATTCCGTGGGGTCAATCTGAAGGATACGAGGCTTGGCGGCTCTGTCAAGGCAGTAAACGTTACGACCCTTAACCTTGACCAAGTAGACAGTCTGATCAAGAGTTCGAACAATGCCATTGTCGCCATTGAGCAGAGTGTACTTTACATGGTTAAGAGTGGAATAAAGCAGAACGCCAGCATCGTCCCAAGTAGCGCTCTTGATGCGAATAGTCTCGTGCAGGGTGCTAACTTGCTCGAGGGTCTTTGACACAATTGTGACATTATGCTTGCTTAAAAGAGCGGCATAAAGCCCGTCGTTGGACCAAACAACATACTTGACACCATTGACAGCAAGCTCGGCAGTGCTCTTTTTTTGCTGAATATCATAGAGGTGGACAGCAGTGGGGGTGATAATGAGAAGGTTACCAGTGCCTCCGAAATAAATGTCAGTAGTGCCAGTTGGAGGCTTGAATGACCGCGTCGTGTTATTAGAAAGATCTTTAATGTCAATAGTCTGATTGGCGGAGTTAAGGACGGCAAATCGATTTCGGGCGACGAAAATGGCAGAGCTTCCAGCACCGCGTTTGGATTCAGTAGGCTCAATACCACCGGATCCATCTTTAGGAAGGTTAACCAGTTCGTATGATCCACCGTCAGCGGGCGAAGTAACCAAGATAGAACGCTCAGCAGGGTTGAAAGACAGTGTTCGGGGCGCAACCCAGGCACTGCCAAGCTTCTTGAGCGATAAGAGTGTAGGGCTCTCAATATTCTTCTGGAAGTCATATGACCTGACATGCTTCTCCTTGGTGACGTAGAAAAGCAAGTTCTGGTGGACAGCGGAAGCAGGGCGTTCTCGCTCCAATTTAAAGACCATCACACCGTTGTCATGACCGGCCGCAAAAAGGTTGATCTCAGGGTGTGCTGCAATGACCCAGAAGCGGTCATTCTCTCGCTTGAATGACTGAACCGCGGTTCGTTTATTCAGATCCCACACGCGGATGGTCTTGTCTTCTCCGGCAGACAAGATCAAGTCCTGGTGGGGGTGGAATAGACATCCCGACGCATTCTGGAAGTGACCTCTGCATGTATCGACTTCCCAGGCCTTGGTCTCGCTCATGCGCCACAGCTTCACTAGGCGGTCGTCTCCAGCGCTAACAATGAGGGGCATGGTGGGATGGAAAGCAACCCAGTTGACGCCACGATCGTGGCCCTCGAGAACGAACTTGACAACAGCATCGGTATTACCAAACATATCGGTTTGATTCTGGTTGGCGCGAGCCATCTGGTCTTCGAAAGACATCGAGGTGGGGGCAGAATGCTTCTTTCTGAGGCCGGAGATGTCCCAAACACGGACAGACTGATCGAGCGATGCTGAAACGACGAGGTCTTCCTTGGGATGGAACTGAGCGCACATGGCATAGTGGTTATGGCCAGTCATGGTGCAGACTACCAGAAGGTCAGCACTATCAATACTCGGTCCAACGAAACCAATTCGACTTACTCAACGATCGGTTCTGCCAATTCCATATCCGAATGGTCTGGTCATCGGAGGCTGACAAAATCCATGGAAGTTCATGATGGAAGAAAACGGTCCGAACGTAGTCAAGATGGCCATTGAGTGTAAAAAGGCAGCGTCGTGTCTGGTAAGACCAGACCTTGATCTTGTAATCGTCACCGCCAGAGACGAAAAGCGGCTGTGTCTTGTGGAAATCGACTCCACGGACGGGGCCGTCGTGCTCTTCGAAGCGATCAATCAATGTTCCCATTCGATAATCCCAGAGTTGGATGGTGGACGAGTGTAGCGACACTAGGATCCATGGTCTGATGGTAACTTGTCAGCTCTGGAGCTTGCGCTGCGGGTTCAGCGTTGCTGGATAACCAACCTCTTGGGGTGAAAGGCAATGCCTTTAGCTCGCGAGGACTTAGACTCGAACTACGCCGGGGAAAGTGTCAGTCGTCACAGAATAGCAGGCATTGTGAGGCTCCCATACCTTGGTCAACATTCCCGGTGAGGACTGCATATTGGCGGGGAGGTGAAGCCGCAGCTTCGAGCATTAAGGGGTGGAACAATACGGGCGCCCAGAAAGCAGTTGGTGAAAGTAGCCGTTGGACTTGCTCTTAGCTGGATCGCAAGATTCGTGAGCGAGCTGACCAGCACAGCAGGGGCGAAGCGAGGTATACGGGAGGTGAAAGGGAGAAGGTGATGTAGTCGAATGCTGGCCAACGAAGCGAAGCGAACTCCTAGGCTAGGCTTTGGCAATTGAACACGATGCTCAATTGTGGGCTATCCTGTCATGGTAGGGGGAGTGCAAGTGCAAAGCCACACACGACGCAACATTGTTCCCCCGGTTGGAGCTGCAGGGCGCAAAAGGGCGAAAAAATCGAGGACTGGTCCCCCTAGATGTGGCTGAACATGCAGGGGGTGATGTTTCTGCCACGTAACCTAGGAACTTGCTTGACGGGTGCTTCGTGCTAAACCTAATTCAGGCAGCTCCTGGGTCGAGGGTCTCAGTGACGCTATTCAACTTCAGAGCTTAGAAAGTTCGGCCTTCTTTCTTCGTGATTCATAACTGAATCCATGCATGGCAATTGAGAGCTTTGGCATGCAGACAAGGTCTCAAACTTATTCGCCTCCTGAAAAGACCGTCGTTGAGAATTGCGCCATCGCCGCGTAATTCCAGCCTATCCTTGCCGGGGCTTTTGAGAGCTGTCCTTTGCCCCTCCATCGCAGGCATCAAAGCTGCTGAGTTGGCATAGACAACCGCTCAAGCAACTACATGTATTGCTTTGCCTAGGACGCAAACATGCCGTGTGTTTCTCAATGCCTAGCTATAGCCCTAGTGGCTGCTGTGGCTACTTCTGCGTCCCCGTCAGTCAACGTAGGCATGAACGCTGCCTTTCCTCGTGGACCATATCTACTTGAACTCCTGTAAGCTTATGAAACCACAAGTGAGCTACATATGAGGTTGCTTCTGACACTGTACAGCGAAACTGCTGCTGAAGAAAACTCGACCGCATACTTCCCACTTCTCGATAAGATTGCCAGCGGTCACTTTGGATCAACCACTTCGGACGCTGAGCTCTACGATCAATTTCTCGAGGTTCTCCAACAAAGCGGGCATATCACCACACCCGATGCGCTTTCAACTTTCAAGCTTTCTCTGTCGTTACGTGCTGCTGCGCCGCGGATTGAAGCACACTATCAATACTACATTACGGCTGTTGATCCAAAGTCCAAAATCGACGGCGCCGACGACTGCCAAACTTGGGCCTTCATAGACAATAAGAAATACTGTTCCCCAGCACTCGATACAGCGGTAGACAGTGACCTATCCGCTAAGTAATCGCAAATCTGACCGTATGCCAATATGCGGGTACTAATACCATAATCCTTAGACAATTGAACGTGTTGCCTTTTGATCGAGTTCTGGGCATTGGGAAGGATGCTGTCCTCTATGCAGACCCTACATCTGCCTCTTTCGGCCCCTTTCACGATTCCCTTTCTAGAGCTGCGAAGCAGGGCAGTCTCTCATACCGATTGCGATATCGCCGAAGTTCTGGTATTCCTGCCACTCCATTATCTGTGAGCGGCTACGGTGTTAAACTGGACCTGAAGAGAACAGATTACATCGTTATTGATGACCGCGAGGCAGACCACAAAGGTCAAAAGCGTATCGCAAACGATGTAGATCTTGACGCAGATGAAGAGGTCGCTGATTTGAAACCCCTCTCCACCTCCGAATTGGCATCCTTAGGCTTAAAGACCGCATCGTTCATTCTGAAGAGTGAGAATCCTCTTGATTCTTTGGTTAAATCAACTCAGGACTTTCCCAAATTCTCGGGGTCCATTGCTGCACACGAGGTTACCAAAGAATTTGCTGATGAGCAGGAAAAGAATGTGGCTGCTGGTATCCCTAGCGGTATCAATTTTATATGGATGAATGGCGTTCAACTTATTGAGCGCCAAATTGAGCCCTTCAATTTGGTTGAGATGATACGACGTGAGCGCAAGCTTATCGATGGTGTCCGCGAACTTGGCTTTAATGGTCAACAAGCCGTTTCACTCTTGGGCCACCCTCAGATTGCTAGTTCCAAAGCCGATGACGAAGCCCCTCGATTTGACTGGACTGATCGACTGGAGAATCATAAGGCTCTTATATGGCTCAACAACCTCGAGAAGGACCCTCGCTACCAAAAGCTTCCAAGCGATTTAACAGCGGCATGTATAAGAATCAGTCGCCAGAGCCACATTACTAACTATATCATAGTTGCTCCAACGCACATATCCTGGGCAGCTCCCACAGGTCGCACTCAACCTCTTCCATATCGTTGCGCCTGTAGACTTCACAAATATTGAAGATGGAAGAGCTTTTGGCCAGTTGGCACAGTTCATGCAACGTGGAGTTACCTTGCGCTTCGGCATTGTTCCCTTGGCGACTACCCCTACCGCTGCCGCTCAAGCTAAGGTCGTTTACCATTTGATGGAAACATATGGGCTTGAGGCTCTCATAACCTACTTACAAGAAAGTGAAGAAGGACCTGAAGGCGCAGCTAACAGGAGGGCATTCTCCAGAACGATTGATGATCGAGAACCGGTCCCAGGCGCTTCCAAGATGTCCTTGAGTGAGGTTCTCGAAGCTGAGTCTTATGTGCAAAGGGTCAAAGCTAGCCAGGCTTGGGTGAGTCGACTCAATGCAGACACTGCTGTGCGGCCTGTTTTTGTCAATGGTCTAGCTATTCCACGCGAAAACAACTGGGTACAGACGATGGGTCAGCGACTGTCTGAGGATCAACAAGTCATCCAAAAAGCTGTGTACTTTGGACAAATTGAGGAGGGAATGTCAGTGTCGGACCTGTTTCTTAACACTGCTCTTTCCAAGAGAAACACTTACATATTTCCTGATGACGACAAAGCTCTTCGCATCCTCGATGTCAATAAGCTTTACACAGACTACACAGGATTGTTCGGCAAAATCGCCGTTCTTCCCGCTGATGCTAAGGCTGCCAAAGCAGATTGGGCTGTTTTTACAGTCGTTGCCGATCTCAACACGGATGATGGCCAAGATCTCCTCGTTGCTGCACTTGAGTTTAAGCACAAAAGCCCGGGTGTTCGACTTGATCTTATTCACAATCCTTCGTCCCCTACGGACGCCCACGCCATTAATGGCGCATTCAAGGTGAACGAGGGTAGACTGAGCAAAATGAGGAACAAAGATGAATTAAAAACCATTCTTGAAGCATCATGGACATCTGAAGATGAGGGTTTCGGTATTGCACTGGCTAGCTTCCTCTCGATGGCGAACATTCGACCAGGAACGAAAGGATTGTTACTCAACGGCCGGGTGGTTGGTCCCTTACCATCCAACGTTTCGTTCAAGAATGACGACTTGCAGCAGCTCTTGGAATTTGAGCAGCGCAATAGGATTCTTCCTGTTTATGCTGCGATCGAGGAGCTAGGTTTCACTGATAGGCTGCTTGATCCAATTGCGGCCGCCAAGCTCACCTCTATCACAGCGCTTTCTACTATTTCCGATCTTCCTCAAGGAATTTTCGAGTCAGCTCCGTCAATTCGGAGCACTCTCTATACCACTTGGAACTCAACGCATACTGCTATCGAGGTTGGCAACCCAGAGACTGCCAGCATTCATATCGCCGGTCTCTTGAACCCCATCAGCGAGCAAGGTCAGAGATGGGCACCCATCCTCAAAGTCCTGTCAGAGCTTGATGGGGTTTACCTAAAACTTTTCATGAACCCGAAGGAGGTAGTAGGAGAGCTCCCCATCAAGCGGTTCTTCCGTTACGTACTCAACTCGAAGCCATCTTTTGACAAGACTGGTCACGTTCAGAGTCCCAAAGCTACTTTTAAGGGTCTGCCTTCGGAGGCTTTATTGACAGCAGGCATGGACGTTCCTCCAGCTTGGCTGGTAGCTGCCAAGAATTCGGTCCAAGATCTGGACAACATTAAACTCAGCTCTGCTAAGGCAGACATTGATGTAACCTACGAGCTTGAGAATATTCTTATCGAAGGCCATTCTAGAGATGGCAAGCGAGGTGCGCCCAGGGGTGCTCAATTGGCCTTGACAACCGAAACAGATCCTCTGGTAACAGATACCATCGTTATGGCCAATCTGGGATACTTCCAGTTCAAGGCCAATCCCGGCTTCTACAACATACAGCTCAAAGAGGGCCGTAGTTCCAAGATCTTCTCTATCGAGAGTGTCGGCGCACAAGGTTATTCACCTGTTCCTGGAGACGAGGGTACGGAGGTTGCCCTGCTAGACTTCAAGGGCACGACTCTGTATCCACGCCTTAACCGAAAAACAGGTATGGAAGAATTGGACGTCCTGGAGTCGCCTGACAAGGAAGATAAAGGCATTGTCGCAAAGGGCCTCAAATTTGCCGAAGGTCTCCTCGGAGGAACCAAGTCACCCAAGGAAATATCTGCTCAAGAACATGCTGAAATCAATATTTTCAGTGTTGCAAGTGGTCATCTGTATGAGCGCATGCTCAATATCATGATGGTGTCGGTGATGCGAAACACCAAACATACAGTCAAATTTTGGTTCATTGAGCAGTTCCTCTCACCCTCATTCAAGGAATTCATCCCCCATATGGCAGCCGAGTATGGGTTCAAGTACGAGATGGTCACTTACAAATGGCCTCACTGGCTTCGACAACAAAAAGAGAAGCAGCGTGAGATCTGGGGATACAAAATCCTGTTCCTCGATGTATTGTTCCCCCTTTCCCTTGACAAAGTTATTTTCGTCGATGCGGATCAAATTGTTCGCACTGACATGATTAACCTTGTGAACCATGATCTTGAGGGTGCACCGTACGGTTTCACTCCCATGTGCGACTCGCGTACTGAGATGGAAGGGTTTAGATTCTGGAAGCAAGGCTATTGGGCAAATTATCTTCGCGGACTGCCGTATCATATATCAGCGCTCTACGTTATCGACCTTAACCGCTTCCGCCAACTCGCTGCAGGAGACCGTCTTCGACAGCAGTACCATGCACTTTCAGCTGATCCCAACAGCTTATCCAACTTGGATCAAGATCTTCCAAACAACATGCAGTTTACAATTCCAATCCATAGTCTGCCCCAGGAATGGCTCTGGTGCGAGACGTGGTGCAGTGACGACAGCCTAGCCAAGGCACGTACTATCGACTTGTGCAATAACCCACAGACAAAAGAGCCCAAGCTTGACCGCGCAAGGAGACAAATTCCAGAGTGGACTGTGTATGACGATGAGATTGCGGCGCTAGATCGTCGACGCAAGGGTGTTGAGGACAACAAGGATAAGAGTATCAAAAACCAGGCAGTAGAGGGAGTAGCACATACAAAGGATGAGCTTTAGAGTCAATTTGACCTGCGTCTAGCAGATCTTTTGGTATATCTGGTATCACAAATATCTAAGCAGTCTTGGTTTATCAATAAATAGCACATAGTATGCCAATCTCTGTTATGCCGCTGTCTGGTCAGCCAGGTCGACATTTGCACATCAGCTTATTAAAATATATTCGCCTGGCTTCAAGACCACACTTGCTTTCCTCTTGACAACCTTTCATTGATATATTCAAGCAGCGGGTGGGTGGATATGGTTTCGGCCTGCCGTTTATAGTATCGATGCAGCCGTGGTACCAATGCCGGCCTCAGGGGCTGAAAGCCAGCCACCTACGTCAATCAATCATCTGCACCTTTGTGGTGGTTGTTTGTTGCAGTCAGAAGATGGAAAAGTACACCACATGCCGCTGATAATATGTTTCCTTTTTTCTTTCTGGGCACACCAACTATTGTGTACTTGCCTTGTAAAGATAACAATTGTGAATATGTTCTTGCTTCTGGGGTAGCTAGGCCTGAATATGCGACAATATTGCACAAAACATCCCACTCAATAATTGTTACAATTGCTGATGAGATTTCAACTTGATATGTTGACTTCCAGTTTCTTAGTACAATTGTTCCTTGGTATGGTCATGATTTTATGATGCATAAACTTAGCTCTATTGTTGACAAGTACAGCTCAGCTTCCACTACACGTTGCAATGCTAAAGCCAGAGCTTCTCAGCCAAGGTAATCATTTAAGTCAAGGCTAAAATAATCAAGTATCAAACACTCTTTCGGTGTTTTAGACCATAGTTTGCCTCGTTATTGTAAAGCGTATGCGTACGTAGAACTCCTGGAGCACAACCAACATAGCACGCCCACTGTAAACATTCATTCGCTCCATCAATGCTCTTGACAATGCTTATCTTGCCCTGCTAAACATGAAACCGAACTAGCATCCGCACAACTCCATATCACCCTCTATGTTGAGTAGAAGCTCGAAAATGAGAGCCAGGAAACCCGATCCTACGGGGATAGCCAGTAGATACAGAATCTGTGAGCTGCTAAAGGCAGCATTTGTTCAAGTTTTGTCCAAGCTATCAAGCTATCCATTCCATGAACGCCTCGTGCGTGTACTAGGTATATTCGTGTCTATTCCCAAGCTCCAATCCCTGTAGCCTCGTACACCACGGAGAGAATGAATCCCTCCCCCAGAACTAAAAGCAGACCAGAAACACTCAACGCCGTATACTGAGCTTCGAGATATTGTTGTCACAAATCTCTTGTTATGTCCGTTGGCCTGGTCCTTGAGTTATAGGCCAACATGAAGAAAGAAAAGTGGTGGGTATCACAAATGCCGTATAATCAAGACACCTCGCTCCAAAGATCCTTTACCAGATTGCAGGTTCATGAAACAAAAAGACCATGAGAAAAATTGTATCAAGGTTGGCTTGTCTCGCGCTCTTCTCGAATCGATGCCATCGAAGAGGCCTGTCCCATGGGCAACATTGACGAATGGCTTAGTGGCGGTAGTCCAGCCGAAGATTTAACCCCTGTTGCTGAAGGAGCACCGCTAGGAGCAGCAGTCCCATTCTCGATCTTTTGTTTCGTGAGCTGCACCGGGTTGACGCCACTCTCGCCGTTGGGAGTCTGTGACTTGGAGCTATCGGCAGACAATTCTTTATGTAATGGCGATGAAGGAGAATTGGACTTCTTGCTTCGGGAATCACCGTTTGCCGTGTTGGCCCCTCGTGAAGAATTGCGTGGAGAAACCCGACCAGTCTAATCAAAATGTCAATGAGTATTTCAGAGGCTAATAGATTTGAAGGGCTTACTTGTTTGGCCCAACGGAGGCCACAGCTGTTGCAAAGATCCCGTTGACCACTGGGTCCTCTACGCCACTCAGGCGTGTTTCTTGTATGGCAGTTTGCGCAGTCTCGTACGACGTTGCCTACTCCCTTTCTTCTCTTGCGCTTCTTCTTACTGGAGAGTAAACCTCCAAGCTCCTCCGCCAAGATGCGGTTCACTTTCTCCATCTGTCGCAGCTCAAATTGCCAGCTGGAGCATTTAGTCGTTCTAAGTTCATCAAATATGTTGTCCTCAGATGCCAGAGCAGCATCCTGGGTACCAGGAGCTAAGGCTCCACCAGCAGGCTGAGATATATGACCTGTCGCGTGGTTTTCGCTGCCATTGTGGGATCTTGGGGTCGCAGCAATAGACCTGGAGCCAGATACGCTGGCAGGGGCAAGGTTGCGTGATGAAGCCTTAAGAAGTTTCGTCTGGGCCAAGAGAAATGATGGCTTTTGTCCTTCGGAAGCGTCACCCGGGTACAAAGTTGTCTGTGCCTGCAACACTTGACCCCTGCGATTCTGGACTTCGTGCTTGCAGGTGACAATCTTTCCGCGCCTTGCCTTTTCTGTCGCTCTTCCAAACTCAGGCCTTGACTCCTTGCGCATAAGATCCTGTATGCTGGTTCCTACCAGGCTATCAGGCTGGAGGTCGAGGAGAGATCTGATGTTGGAGGAGACATATAAGAATAAGCCTGATGTAGAGAGTTTTGTCCAAAGTTCACTGTCGCCAATGCCTCCATTTGCTTCGAGGTTGCGGCGGCTAAGAGCAAACACGGGTCGCTTGCGGCCTACCAGAATAATACACTTTCGACCCTTTCCTTGTTCAACAAACAACGACCCATGACTCTCAAACCACGTATAGCCACTGTTCTTTCTCCGTATTCGAAAAACGATATTGACGGGGTTACCAGCCGTCGTGTCTTTAAGCTCGCGCGTGACAGGGACAATATCAGATGGGTGGCACACTGTTGACAGCGAATTGCCAACAAGGTCCGCGGCTTCGTATTCCAAAACCTTCTTGCAGGACGGTGAAAGGTAGAGGAACAGACCCTTGAGCGAGAGCACGTGAACAACGTCGTCGGTGTTCTCCAGAAGCATCTTGTCCCATGATTGCTTGTGCCAATCCGAGGTAAGGCCATTGGGGCTAAACTGTTGCAACAAGGTTGAGACGTCGTCTACTCCCAGTGTCTGACCATTCTCTGGTTCCCATTGACTAGATTGAGGCGGTGTCCAGATATATTGGCCGATATCACTGTGCTTGTAATTCACCTTAACACCGCCGAGATCTTGATTAGAAGCAATTGCGTCTGGGCATTCAACAAGATCGATCTGGAAGCCAATAAAATATCTGATTTCATCTGTGTCCCAAGGAATGGGGATCATGGTTAAAAGGTTCAAGAAGGGTTTTCCACCTTTTCGATAGTTGATAAGACTCTGTTGCACCTCCCTGCCCTCGTGAACCATCTTCTTCAAATTAAATACTGCACCGTCGTCCACGAATTCACGCTTCGATCCTGCCTCGACTTTACCATCGGGAGCTTGAAGAAAGCGGCAGTTCTGGCCAACAATCTCATGTCGACTATAACCGGTCAGGTTCTGAAAGTTGTCGGAAACGTATATGATAGGACAGTCGTTCATGGATACGTCGCAGACGACAAAGGCGCAGGACATATCGACGGCACCAAGTTGTATTTTAGGGTTCTTTCGCGTGGCGACTAGCCACAGAGCCTTTAGCATATCGAATCCACTTTTTGAGTATATCGTCTTTTCTTTCGAGTCTCTAGGAGTATCGCCCGTAGATGGGGTTGTCGCGACCGAGCCGCTGGTCGGTTGCGTAACAGTCGAAGAAGACATAGCACCGTGTGATTGCTGTTGAGGTGGAGAAACAACGGAGCCAGAGGCGGTCGAGACTTGACGGGAGAGCGCAGGCAAGTTTTGGTTGTTTTCTCCAGTATTCACATTATTGAAGTTTTGGTGACTACTCATCATGTTCTCAGTTGGCTCCTCTATTGTGTCCATAGTAGTGTTGGTAGGGGCGGGGATCGAGTTGGTGGTGGGAGGGTTGCTTTGGTTCATGGCCATAGAGCCAGCATCCGGAGAGAGATCCATGGGAAAGTCGTTGCCAACTTGAATTTGAGGGGTAAGTTGACCCTGTGGAAACTGTCCTATGGACGGCGAATAAAGGTTCATTGGTGAGCCATTACCTGCCATTTGCGCCCCTACGCTCATACTGGCAAATGTAGAAGGCATCATTGAACTCATCATTTCAGGAGATATAGTCGAGTATTCGTTTGGATCAGCCGCCATGTAGTTACCCATTTGGTCTATGCCCATAGAGGTATTGATGGCAGGAAAGCCGCTTCCTATGGGTTGATTGAACTGGTAGGAATTGAGTTCGCCATTATCAGTCCCAAAGGTCATTAAATCACCGTTCCCGACGGACGACATCCGTCTCTGTCCTTGTTGTTGCTGCTGCTGCTGATGGTGTTGCTGATGCTGCTGGGCCATTTGAAACTGGCCCATAGAATTTGAGTAAGCCTGGGGCATGCTCTGCCGGCGATATAGCTTGTCTTGGTTGTCGCGAACAATGTCGTCGAGGGAATCCCCTCCTGGGAAAAATGAAGAATCGTTCACATTGTGCTGCATACGGTTCTGCTGATTCTGCGACATGCGAGGTTGTTGCTGTTGCTGTTGCTGTTGTTGAAACTGCTGGTGTTGGTTTTGCTGCTGCTGCTGCTGCTGCTGCTGTTGATGAGGGGAGTAATAGCCATCCATAGCGACAGCATCTGACTCAACGGCCTAGCCAGGCACTCGAAGAAAACGGTGAGCGGGTGTTGTCCCGTATGTGTCTTGCTTAGCCAAGTAAATGGTGTTGATTCCACTACCGATGAGTCGGTAGGGGCCGCTTGGTAAGAGGACCCTTGTTGCAGCGGAACAAAAAGCGGAGATTGATGGCGAAAGTAATAATACCAAGAGAGCAGAGCTCTTGCGAATGCCAGTCGAGTCACGTCAAGCCACTTCGAGTCGGGCCGGGTCGATGCTGAACTTGATAAAACAGGCCGGAAAGATCCAGCAACCGAGCGGAAAAGAGAGGGCCAGGGTATGGACAATCGCAGATGGCAAATGCGCGGGGGTGGGTAATCGTGCTCGCTCGAATTTGTACTGCTCAGGGTTGGGCCGTGGCTCTTAAAATCGAGAGCCGGAGAGTCGGAGGGTTCGGAAGGACGGGACGCAGGCGATGGGAAGAAACGGCGCAAAATATCAAATTCTTCGTTTGAAGCAGGATCGCATCACGTCGAAGAGGGGAAGATCGCTGCGAGTATCGTTGGTCGAAGGGGGAAACAGAAGAGGGATGGAGAAGTAGAGTACGGTATGGCAAAAGAAGAATGGGAATGCCCAAGAACTACCTAAGCGGATGGGTGTGTGAGTGGGGGGAAGTACAGTACCTTGCCAGGTAGGTAGTAGCCAGGACCAGGCCGGAGGATGGCGCACGGTGGATAAGTTCCATTAGGTACCTAGCGAGTGGACTGGATGCCAGATGGATAATATGTGGTGGAGGATGGGATGGATAGTGGAGGCCGATAGACGGCGGACAGGGCTTCGAACTGGAGATTGAGAGACCGATAGCTAAGTAATTCATCAATAACTGTCCACTGTTTTCTGTATTTGACCCTTAAGAAAGGTACCTTCTATACCTACGAGGTACCCAGGTAAGGTAGTAGATTGGTTGGTACTTACTACTAAACTAATCGGTTTATTATGCAACTTGAGGTGCAGCAGGGCAGTAAGAAACCGCACAGTGAGCTAATTCGTTCATTTCATTTAGATAGGCCGCAGGCGGTACCTTGGCCTGCGCACGAGTCTTGGTGTCATACTACGTACCTACACAGGAATCTCACTGTTCTCACATAAAGTGTTAATGGAAAGGTAAGACTTTACTCTGCCGAGGGTAGCGTATGCACGCATGCAAAACCATGCGCGGGGAAGAAAGGGACTGACTGATGAGGCACCAACCGCCCAGGAGTAACTCCGGCAAACGTGGCTGGCGTGGCGCTGGCGTGGCTTGCTGGTGCCCAGTACCTAGGTACCTAGGTCGCTCTGCTCTGATCATTCAGTGCCAGTACTTGAGCATCTTAGGGTCCATACCGGGATGCTAGATCTTATAACTAATACCCACCAGACCAGATTTCGAGTTCTGCATCATTTCTAGAAACAAGACTAGCTACCTAACATTCAACATCCAACCTCGATTTCAAGAACGCACTGACTTGATACATGCAAAATTGTCCACAGAGAAAACCTGCCTTTGCCTCACACCTCATGCATAGAGGCTAGTGGTAAAACATGGTGCAATGACTGTCGCTAAAAAGCCTAAGCCTTACATGACCCGCGCCTTTAGAGATAAGACATGCATTCCATCTTTCTCCCTACACTCAAACTCGGGATAGGGGTTCCAGGGGCGGCCCCCTGGCGCGAATGTCTTATTCCTTCCCAGCGAGAGTGTTTGGTCGCCTTCTTCGGGGATATATAGTCGAAATCGATCTTCGAATCGTTACCCAACATCTTGCATGGATCATGGTGCATATTTACACCTTTGCCGGCATTATGTACGAAGTATGGGACCGCACAGTTACAAAGATGAACATACTTATAAAATTCTAGTGTGGCATTAAAGGCGCCATGTGGTGTCAAGTATATAACTCTCCATAAACAAAATGCCCTTTTGCTTTTGCCTTGACGCCAAGCATAGGTGTCGTCTATCTCTCTTCGTATCAATCTTCAAGTCATGGCAGTTACTTGATGCTGCCTGCTCTGAACTGTCGCTTTCAAGGAAAGCGTAGCACCTTGTACCATGGATGCCATCATCGCTGTACGGTGCTTGTCTGCCTTGAATGTGTGACAGCTGGCCTGGCTAGTGGTCTGCAACTGGCAACTAATTGCTATCATTTTGGTATCATCCGGAATTCAGAATTGACATCTTCCTCCTCCATAATTGTGTACGCTTCTGATTCTGTCCTTCCTCTCTGGGCTTTGTGCATCATGTTTTGAGAAAGAACAGTGCAAACCAATCGCCATAACTCCCTGGGCATGGCTCTATGTTATTGAAAACACTTGAAAGCTTCTCCGCTTAGTTAAAAAAGCCCATGATGGTTCGTTGCGACTCGGGAGAGAATTGCTGCAAAAGCGGCGTAGGGTCGACGCCGGTCGTAGTCAGGAGCCCCTTAGTCGCCAATGCCACACGGTTGGCTGTTTGTCCCACGAGGGTCTCTGCCTCTAGGGCCTGGGCGATGAAAACAAAGACCTTGCCAGCCTGGCTTACCACAGCCGGGTATCGCCTAGAAGTTGAGAGACAGAACGTTAGTTTGTGCTCACAACACACTAGTAGTGAGTGTTGAAACTAGGAGTTACTTACTGCTCAATCAGCTCAGCCAGGTAGGCGTAAGCATACGGTGCTGCTTCCTCGTCGTTGGTTACAGGCAAAGTCTCTACCCACTGTGTGATCACGTTTTGGACCTCAGCAACAGTGCTGGCGTTGTAGTGGAGAATCTTGGCGATCGCTGCACATGAGTTCTCAGTCGCGTAGACGTTGTCCTCGCTACGGGCATCAGGCACCTGTGTGACCTGGAACAGGAATGGAACTGAGCCACCTAGGAATTGTGCCCAAGGGGCTCCACCTCGATGAGCCGCGACTCCAATACCGTACGCCGCCGCCTGGCGAATGGCCGGCGAAGGATCTCGGCAGCCTTCAATGAGAGGCTGAGTGATATAGTTGGCATATCGTGTGCTTTCAGGACCGCAGTATTCAAGGACATCGTCCATGATGCAAAGTCCCCACTGGCGCTGAGTAGGATCGGCAGATCCAAGGAAACCCTCATATGTGCTTATCAAACGCTCCCAAGCGGGCAAGAACGCAGCGCCGTGGTTCTTGAAGATGGCATGGAATGCTTTGTTCATATCCGAGAGCAATGTTTGATCATCTTCGATAGCCATAAGAGTATCCTCAGCCTCGTCTTCTACGTCGTCAGCGGTGGCTCCTTCCTTGTCCTCCACACGCTGGGCAACGCGATCCTTGTAGTCCTCAATGGCAGAGTGAACTCCATCGATAAAGCGACTAAGGTGGTCTGCGGAGAGGCAGTCCTTTCCAACAACCTCGACGGATTCGTAGAAACATTGATACATCTCTGCGAGAGTGTCAATGGCGGGCTCTGCGGTCAGGACCTCGAGCAACTTGTCAACAGTGGCAGTCCATAGACCACGGAGCTCGTTAGACTGAGGACCGTACGCCTTCTTGTATGAACTCAGTAGTTGAGGGACGAGCTTGGCAGAGATGTATCGCACAGGGTCGTGGAAGAAGAATGCCAGACCAGGCAAAGCAATTTTCTCCATAATCTCTGCGACGTAGGGAGCAAAGGAAGCCTCGAGAACCTGAGCGTAGACAACCAGAAGCTCGATAGCCATGTGCTTGTCGTCCATAGTACTTGTCTTGATGCCAATCATCTTTCCCTTGAGTGGAACAAGCTCCCATCCTTCCTCGTTCTGCATCTGCTCGACCTGATCATCGTCATCTAGTAGCTGGATGTCAGCCTTAGCCATGGCAAGCTCCAACAGGGGTGGCATAACGTTGTGAAGGAAGGGGAGGAAATCAGAGCCGAGAACACGGCACATGCGACCCCAACAGTGCATCAAGTATTGCGCTTGGGGGTCATCCGCATCTGTGATGTTGGCCTGGATATGGGCAAGGAGCTCGACAAGAGTCATGGCATCCTGGCCAAGACGCTCCTTACCAACTGCCAGAGCAATCAGTGTAGCACATTCCATGGCCTTGGCACGCAGCAGTCGGTACTCCTTCTCACTCTGGTTCTGCAGAACGTTGACGAGTAGAGGCATGAGGGTGTCGTAATACTTGGAAAAGGCAGCTTCAGCAGCATCGGCGATGGTGGCGATGGTGGAAAGAGCCTGCTCCTGAACATATCGCTTCTCGTTCTGGAGAAGCTGGAACAGGTGCGATAGTAGGTCGTCCAAGTATGGCTCCAGAGTGGACTTCTCAGCCTCCTCGCAGAAGTTAACGAGGGCAGCAGCGGCGTGAGACTTGACTCGACCCTCAGGAGAGTCAAGGACAGGAATGATTGCCTTGAGGACACGATCGTAGTAGTCGGTCTGCATCTTGGGAGCAAAATCAGTGCTCATTTGGCCAAGGGCATTGCAGCCGGCCCATCGAACTCGAGGGTGGGGGTCTCGAAGCGCAGGAACTACCAAATCAAGCACTTGGCTGAGCTCACCAATCATGAGATCCCGGCAACCTTCTGAAATGGCCGAGATAGCCATCAAAGCAGCGTGTCTATCCCTCCAAGCCATAGAAGTCATCATGCGGGGGAGCCAGTTGAACGTGGGAGCAAGAATCGTCTGTCCTCCAAGCTTGTTCGCAAGGCGATCCATGGTTTGCTCTCCAGCAACATGGTTCTGGTCGCTCTCATCCTGGTCAAACTGCGAAAGGCGTTAGTTCCGCAAACATTAATGCGTCCCCTCACCTATAAGCACTTACATCGTCCGAGGCCATCCATTCGGATGCATCATCGTCGTCCTCGCCTAGATCTGTCATGAGACTGAGACACTGAGTAATCATGTCGTTTGTGTATGAGGGGTCCTTTCGGCAGACGGAGGGTGCGTAGTCGGCAAAGGTAGCCATAAGTTCCAAGGCGTTCTGTCGGCATATGTTGTCAAGCTCCTTGTCCTGAACAACGGAGATGCTAAACTGTACGAGGTTCTGGAAAAGAGGCTTGAACATCTTGGGTGCTGACTCGGCGAGATCGATAAGGGCAAGGAGTGCCTTGCTGAGGTCGTCGGAATCTTGGGAATCCTTGATCGGGGGAGAATATTGAGAACATCGGGGATAAGGGCGTAGTATTTAGCCTGTCCCTTCTTGCTTATAGTCCTGAAGAAAGCGGCAAAAGCCTCCATTGCGGCAAGACGGACCTGTAGCTTTCGTTAGCAGCGTAATGGTGTATAAGGTGGGACAAAATTCTGCCCCACGAGAGGGGTTCTGTACCATAACGGCCTCGTCCTTGAAACCTTTCTGGAAAGCTTGGAGTACAGCTTCCTCATGCTGTTTTTCGATGATTGCAGGTGTCGTAGCAAATACTCGGAATGCATTTTCTCGCTTCTCGGGTTCGGGGGCTTGGCTGAGCTGGAAAAGAGCACCCAGTAACTCGGGCCACAGGTCACCTGTTCCAGCGCGATGTCAGTTAAGATCAGGAGGGAAAGAGAGGCACAAGGATATTGTGTTACTGACCGTTTTCTGTGTACTGTCGGGCCAGTTCAGCCACAGCATCACTGATCTTGTTGCGAACAAGGCGCTCAGACTCGGCCGCAAGGGTCTCGAGGAGTTTCTGGCGGATGACGGCGGCTTGATCCTTTGTCAAAGAAATGAAGAGGTCAAGACTCTCGCCAGCCTCATTCTTGCGAGTCTTGGAAGCAATCCGCCGGAAGATAACGGCGGCGAAGGAGCGAGTCGCATTGTCGCCAGCAGCTTGGATCTGTTCAGCAAGTCCCATCAAAAGAACCTCGGGACGAGTGGCGGTCCAGTTGTTCTGCAGGTGCTCCTCGGCCTGGGATCTGTTGCTGTTGTCGGGGGACTGCAAAGCTAGCAGAAGCTGTGAAAGCTCTGCATGAATATCGGGCGAGAGTTGAGACATTGTCGTGGAGGGTTGCTGATGGTGATGTCCACCAGCAGACGACAAAGAAGGTTGGAGATCAGTCGGAGGATGCGAACCAAGATAGCGACGCAAAAGATGAGAGGATAGTTACGAAAAGCTACGAGCCGCTAGGAGGTCGTTGGCTTTGATCGGCCGTCGCTTTCGGTATGGGGAACGAGGTTTCCAAGATCCCGAATGATGGACAGTAGAAATGAAGAAGAGAGGGATGAATGGGAATGAAATCGAAGTGGGGGAGGGGAAGCCCAAAGCTGAGGGTCAAGGACAAGTATCCTACCTGCAATTTATTGCGGCTGAGGTACTTCTGGTGAAACTTGAGCCCAAGGAAAAAAAAAACAAAGGGTGCGCGGTGACCAGACCCGTCACTAGTGGGATTTTATTAAGGGTCATACATGATATACACTTAGAAAAATTTTAATCGAGCACTTATCGATATGTAAACTTATTGAAGTCTATATGAATCATTTGACTGGAAACATACAATAGTGTATAAAGACGATATTCACTTATACGGTCTGTACGTGTCCTATTGGAAGTATAAATATATCTGCTGGCAGTAAAAGGTAATCAAACCCGCTTAGACTACTTACCTAGTAGGTAGACACCTCTTTTGTTATCCAGTGGCTGAAGAGTATCAAGACAAAGGGCTAGAAGAAAGTAAGAGAAACAATTGGCTAGGTATCTCATTCCTCTATCCCTCTGTCACTCCATTTCTCTACTCCGTAACTACTGGATCCCTCTCTTGTTATTGTCGCTTTGTTCGACCTGGCAGTTGTCCAGAAGCTCGTGCCCCACCACACCGCCAGAGTGGCTTTCAATACACCTTCATAGAATTCTTATCAAGACTCAGCGCAACGATAGCCAATCAATTGACCACTCTTTTGACTACCTAGCCACCGACTCGGCAGTGGAATAGATGGTTTGAATAACTTTTAAAGCAGTTGCAGGTATGTGTACCTGGAAGGTTCATGTTCAACTATGTTCAATCTCTCAGGCCCTCACACGCTGTATGGGTGTTCTATATCAGGTAGGCCTTGTTGTTCGGCACCTATCAACTCTGTATTGCTTGATCTGGTAGAATTGTTCGGTGGCATATATAAACCTATTTGCTTATGTAAAACGGAGTGTTGTTCCAAAATAGGTAGTCGAAATAGATCTCTCATGCGACAGATGGTTTTGACTACAATAAACCTTCTCCAATGCTCCATAGATAGATGAGACCGCTCACCAGCCTGGCTCCCGATTTCCATGCGCCATCTGGTTAGTATTAATTGACTGTAGTGATCCAACAGAGCGGATGACCTGTCAGCCACGGACGATCAGCGCGTGTAACGATGTTCTAGTATTTGAAGGTATTTAGAAAAGTATATATCGGAACCGATCCCCAGGTGTCAGCCAATTGTCAGCCAGTTTTGGCTCTTTTAGTTAGAAGGTTGAGTGAGAGCCCCGGGCCGGCTTCGTTTTGAACATCGCGGGGCACTGAGGCGGGCACTCCACCTATCTAAACCCCCCCCCCCCCCCAAAGCGTCCTATGTCATCTCCCCCGCCCATCCAATTGCTAACCAGTCATCACTTTGGCTTGCAACCTCGTGCCCCTCCCTCGCGACCGTCCCCATCCAGACCAACCTTCGCCGTGGGAAACTATTCTGCTATTCCACTTCATCGCCTCTCTCTGCTAAACTTTGCCCTTGGCGAATGACCATTTTACCTATTATCCCGATTCCCAATTGTGACTCTTGCTCAACTTAAACCTCGAATAGGTATCCATCTTATCGAAATCATCCAACCATTCTCTCATCCTGCTTGCGCCTTTCGCCCTCGCTGTCTCTCTACTCGTTTACCTCTGTGCCACACTATCATCTCATCCTTCCCAATTGACGCGACAAGAATTCGCCATCATCTTAACATTCATCTTCTCATTTCAACACGCGCAGCGTTCTTAAATAGTCCAAGCGGTCCCCTTTGCCGAATCGGGCACGATCTCTCGTCATCAGCCATTTCAACCATTGATTTTGAACCAGAACCCTCCCACCATGGACCCGTCACCGAGCTCCTCTCGCGAGCTTAAGGACACCCGCGCGACCAGTTCGACAAGCCTCAACAGTGCTGCCTCGGGCTCCTCGTCCACCAATAAGCCGCCCACTCTATCTCAACGATCCCCTTCAGTCTCGATATCTGCCGGCTCTGGTCCAAGTTCCTTATCCGCCCATCGACAAAGCTTCGCGGAGAACTTACGCAACGCGCCCTCTTCTCCACGCTCTCAACGACATCCTTCTTTCACACAGGCTGCTCTCCAAGAGCTGCTGAATCATCCTCCTCCTGGTAACAAACACGCCAACCCAAAGTTCTCTGGCCGTGATTGGCGTGATGTAGCTATTGGAGAACTCGTGTCTCCCGACGACATAAAGTGGGTGGAGTTCGACAGTAGCGTCGAGGAAGCTACCAAGGTAAGCGCAAAGCTCTGCGGAACATGATGAGTTTCAAATGCGCCTTTAAGTGCAATGTGAGCAAATACTAATCCTAAATCTTGTAGCTCCTTCTCAAGAGTCCTACCAATGTCGTTCTAGTTCGCGAGGATGCTTCCACCCATACCGCCGTCTCCACATTCGATTATACTGATTTGAATGCATACCTGCTTGTCGTTGTTGGTCTCGCGAAACCTGAGGAGGATCAAGTTGATCTGTTCAATTCGATCTTGGCCAGGGCTCAGGAAAATGGACAGATACCTCTACGAGATGTGTTTCCCTTATTCCGCAAGGAATCACTCATAACATTGCCCGGCGATGAGCAGCTTGCGCAAGCTATTGAAATCCTCGGTAGTGGAATCCATCGGCTATTGGTGACAGCCACGAGTGGTGAGGTGGTCGGCATTGCAAGCCAACTTCGAATTGTTGAATTCTTTTGGAATGAGGGCGTTAATTTCCCTTCTATCGATCGGCTGTATCCAGTTTTGCTCCGTGATCTGGGCGTTGGTGCCAAAGAGATTGTCTCTGTCAAGTAAGCTACAGTGCTGCTATGTCGCAATGAAATGATGATCTGACTTGCCATAGCTCTGACTCGCCGCTATCCGAAGCTCTTACTCTTATGAGCAATGAAGGCCTTACAAGCGTTGCTGTTGTCGACAATGGTATGAACGTAGTGGGCAATATATCGACCAAGGACGTCCGACACTTGACCAAGAGTTCCAACGGCCATCTGCTCAACTCTTCATGCATGAACTTCATTTCGGTGATCCTTAATGAGCGAGGAGTCGAGCATGGGCGCGACGTCTTTCCTGTGTTTTATGTCAACCCTTACTCAACCCTCGCGCATACTGTCGCTAAACTTGTTGCTACGCGATCGCATCGGATGTGGGTAGTTGAATCGGCGTCACCTTCGCCCTCTGCTCCTGCTACGCCTTTGATGGGGCCTCAATCATTCACAGGTATAGCACCTCCGCCTCCAGCCGTGCCCGCATCAGCACCCATACATGCTGCGCCTCCATCACCTGTGCCAACTGCAGCGGTACCCGCATCCCCAGTTCCTACTGCCGCTGTGCCTGCGTCTGCCATGGCTGGAGCTCGTCTCTCGGGCAGACTCACTGGCGTCATCTCGTTGACTGACGTTCTAAACGTGTTTGCAAAATCTACTGGGTTACACCCATCTGACCCTAACGAACAGCGAGCGCGACGGAGGCGAAGCTCAAGCAGCTCGGTACGGCCCAGCTTCGACTCCTCTCGAGCAAGCATCGACTTCCGTCGATAATGATCAGCCAACCACTCTTTGACGGATCGAATTTGTTGTACAGCTCAGCCTTTCCCAACACCTCAACGAGAAAGAGACAGCGGTGATTCTTGTTTTCTGAATAACACTCCTTCTGCCACCTGTGTAGAACGGACGTGCGAATGAAGTATGGCCAAAATGAATAAGTTCATCATATATGGGGGGATTAACCTCAGTCTCGGTTTTGGTAGGCAGATCGAACATCATCTCAAGGTTCTTTGAGGCTACATGTTCAACAAATCATAGTATACGCTTCACTCAAGGTTGTCTGATGAGACAGGAAGTGTTCTTGTGTTAACGAAACATCCGCGATTGGGCGATCGGCCACAATTAGAGTTAAAGGATGAAAGCTTTCATGTAGGAAGCAGAGATAACAATTTGACGAGTCACTGCTTTATCGTATACATTTTCGCCGGCGCCACCAATATCGTGACAATGAACCAGTGTCCCGGGATAGAATTAAAGAGCTGGGAGTCAGAAATTGTTTGTTAATGTCCAGATTCGAGTTAAGAAGTTAGATAGTACCTATAGTAACAGTGGTGGCTATGATTATAGCTGTGGTTACCCACCTTAGACCTAGGTACTAAGGTAAGGTATCTTAGGCTTTTAGCTCCCATCCTTGTGGATCCTGTCGAATCGACGTTTGATAGCGTTACAGCCTTAGAGCCACATTTCCCCCATGTCGATTGGTCGACAGCTCGCCACATCGGAAGCCGGAAGCATCAGCCCCAGCACATCGCCATTTGACTCATCATCCCCATCTCTACCAAACGTCCAACTTCTGTATCTGCTTCTCATCAATATTCAGGTTCTCATCTCACCGCGTATAGTTCTTTTCTTGCTATCTTTACTCTCATATTCGTTTTTACTCTGCTTTGTTATATATTCCACAGTCAGTAACTCCAATCAGGCCATCAACTCTGGCCTTGCAAGACCTGAAATCTGGGTAGCTCCATCTCCGCACTCAAATCGACTTCATCATCCATAAAGCGGCGACATCTGACGCACTGGATTTGAGGCTAACATCCTCGCGACTGAATCGACTCTGTTTCTGTGAGAGGGTTGTTAGTTCATACGGTCTTAGCTCTTGCTTGTTTTCGCCTATTTCTCGGTCCTGTCTTTCTCGGCCGATTCTGGACTCCCAGCTCATCTGTGGCAAATTGCCCTTTTGCTATCTTTTTCACCCTCCAGCACGCTTCCGGAGTTCTTAGACATTGCACTCCTCGCTTCTTTTGCTTAACTGAACTTGTTCGTCAATTTGTCTTTTGTTCTTCTTTTTGGAAACACTTTACCACTCATCCCACGTCTCGAATAGACGTTGAGTGTGATACCAAGCTAAGCTTCAGCCACCGGCGCCCTTATGTGCATAGCTGCCTACGATGGTTACTATGGCATCTTCTACGGCAAATTCAACAGACGATCCCCCTCATGAGCCTCCAGGTAGCAGCAGGCACAGAAACAAGCCCGCAAGCGATGGCCTATTCAAACTTGGTGACTTTACCAGACTGAACTCGCACGGTCTCGCAGACTGGGCTGCTCCGAACGACACAAAGACTTCTGATTCGCCTCCGACTCTTGGAAACTTCAAGCGGCTCTTTGAGCAGCTTCGTTTTAGAGACAGTGCAGCATCAGATCCGCAGTATCGGTCATTTGTTTGCTCAAAGACGCAACCTATCACAATACTGAAACCGTCTTCCGAAGCATCCTTCATCATCGAGGCAGCTGCTATCCCCAAAGATAGTGCTGGACTTGTTTTCGACCCAATCACTGATTCAGAGGCTGGATGTGACTCCGACACCGACGTGCTGCCTGCGGCATCCTATTCAACCGCTGCATCAACACCACCGAGCTCAAGCGAGTCTCCTCTCAATAATTACAACGAAACTAAGATCAGCAAGAACAAATCGCCAAAGGCAAAAGATAATGTCAACTCTAGAAACAATTCGGAGCCCAACATGATCCTCTGGGGTGGCACTCAGTCGGATCTGGTCAGACATGTCATCTCATATCAACGTTTCAAGCATGGTCCTCTCACCGAAATTCACAGCAATGTGCAGCCTACTGCTGCCAAGCACCAAGCACTCATGAGCAGGCTTGTTCATGAACGTGTTGTTGACTCTATAATCTGCAAAGACTTCTCTACTATCGCGGAAAACGGGATTCATGTCTTCATTGACATGTCCAACATCATTATTGGATTCCAGAAGGCCTTGAGGGTAAAGTTTGGTATGTCAGAGTCGACGCGCTTTGTCCCACTTCCACAGATGAATCTTTCCTTCTTTCACGAGCTCTTGACTCGTGATCGATATGCCGAATGGCTCAACGTCGGCTGTTCAACACGTCCCGACAAAGGCGAACCCCCTTTCATCCAAGAACTCAAAGATCTTGGCTATCGTGTCGATCTTCGCAACCGCCGCCCAGAGCAATCTGGTTCCAACGATCACACTACCTTCGAAACTGGCGGATTCCGCTATGTGGAGGATATGGTGGACGAAACACTTCAAATCCGAATCGGCGAGTCTGTTATGCAGTATTTCGAAATGCCCGGTACACTTGTTATCGCCACTGGGGACGCCCGGCCGGCCAAGTACTCGGATGGCTTTCTGGCTTATGCCCAACGCGCCCTGAAAATGGGATGGAGCGTTGAGGTTGTGTCCTGGAAGGCGAGTCTTTCGTCAGCCTGGAATGGACTATTGAGGGACAAGAGCATTGGTTCTCGGTTCCGCATTATCGAGCTCGATCAGTTTCTGGATGAGCTTTGGATCTGTTAAACTCACACCGTTGCAGCCTCTTCTGAAATATGTAGAGAAGCTTAATGGGAGATAGATGGGCCATTCATTCTGAAAATGTCTGCATTCGGGCAATAACTTTTGATACCCCTCTAACAGTGAGAATTAGCAGATCAGGAGCTTGCCATGATTGCTTTTCGATGTCTGGTCTACAACATTATTCCATTATTTCTTTTTCTGGGGAAAGTACCTTAGGTGCTCTTATACGCTCCTGCACGTTACCCGACCCACTCGTCCCCAACACCTGTTTGGTGGTTTATGGATGGTTAACTACACCATATTGTACTTGACTATCTCGACAGATATTCTTTTCTGCTTAGCAAGTCGAGTCCAACAAGTATGGAATACAATTATCTCCAAGAATATCGGTTATAGTTCTGTCACCTTTATTCAGACCGCCTGGGTATCTTGGACTTCCGGGGGAGACACATCATTCAGAAGTGCTTTCATTACTGGGTGGAGGAATATATTTTGAAAGCTACGGAACCTTAAGATCTTGACAATAATTCGTCAGTCATTACGAGCAACGAAACGGTCTTGTGCGAAGTCACCATATGATCTCAATGTTGTGGAAGCCCAGGACACGAAGTCATAAGGCAAAGTGAACCACACCGGATATTATAGGATTGACTCTGCTTCATGGGCACAGTATACAAATGGATATTTCAGATGCTTCTGCCTATGATTTTCTCCGTAATTCGATCATGATGAATAACAGATTTTGACTTCATTCTCACAACACGAGTATCTTGATCTTAAGACGGACGACAGACGATTCGGCTCACATGAAAGCACAACATAACTCTTTTTCTTCTTGTCCGCAGTACGGCTTCTGTTTAATTATGGAGGTGTGTACAGGCAATTTAGGGTTGGATAGTAGAAGCAGAATCCTTCAAGATGCCTGGTAAGACATCGAGTGTCTTCTGTGCCACAACAACGCCAACCACTCGATGCTTACAAACAGATATAACAGCAATAACCCGTTGAACAACATATAAAATGAGAAAGGGAAAGACATATTCTCAGAGAACAAACATGACCCCAAACCGCTCAAAAAGTTGAAGGGCTAAGTGACATGACAAATCGCGGAGCTCTACTCTAGTTAGAAGACGATTTCCTGCCTCCAATACCCCAGTGTTGCTCAGCCATGAAAGTGGCAGCCTCGGCCTTCTTCCAAAGATCATCGAAGGCAGAAAAGAGAATTAAATCCTCCAGGTGATCAGCAAATGCCTCTTGAATAGACCCAAGAGCGGCCTTTTGTTGATCCATGCCAGGGACAGCCTTGCCGTTCGCGTTGCCCTGTGTTGGCCAGCCAGTCTCGCATACAACAATGCGCTTGTTTCCAGGAATTTTGGACCTTAACCCTTCGACGGTGTCAGACAGCCACTTGCCAGCCTCCTCGGCAGAAGTATTAGGGTCAAAAAAGGCGTGGGCGTTCACAGCACAGTAATCGCTTTCGGTGCAGAGCTCTGGGTTCGCATTAGCAGCCACAAAGGTATCAACAGTGACAACGGGGCCTTGATAACCTGCACCTCGAAGTAGAGCACGAGCCTGCTTGAGGGCTGCAATCACCTTCGCTGGGCTGGCGATGTTCTGGTTGACAAGTTCGTTACCGACGCTGATAGTGTCCACTATACTCCAATCGCCAGCAATACCGTCAATGATCTTCTGGGCCTCGGCCTGGACATCATCGATGTCCCAAATGCCAAGAAAGACCTTCATACCATGGCTCTTGGCACAGGAGTACACATTTGCGACTTGGTCGCATTCTGTGCCATAGATACGGAGGAGAGAGTAGTCTTCCGCCAGCCGAGCCATATCATGCATGATCTCATCCTTAGTCTTGCACTGATGGTCAGCACGGAAAGGGGCGTATGAGACGCCAGGGAGTCTAGAGCTCCCCGAGGCCCCTAAGCCTCCTGAGTCTCCTGGGCCTCCTGGGCCACTAGAACCACTAGAACCACCACAGTTACTAGATCCGCAATGACCACCAAGCCAGTTGTCGTCAGTGTGGGGCAAATAGGCATTGGAATCGGGCACTGAAGTTGTCGTGGGTGTGGCGGGTGTAGCATGTGCAAGAGTTGTAGTGTAGGTAGAGGCCATAGTGAGAGTAACAGTGGTGACACTACGATGCTGTTAGTTGCCATGGTTGTTTCGAGTCAGAAGATCGACTTACGGGTCTCTCTTGTCAAAGGTGCGGCCTATATCTGGGGTCAACTTCGAGGTGTCATTTGTTATTGGGAATACTTACCAAAGGGCATGGCAGCAGCAACTGCCGCCATAACCACCGCCGAAGTCATGAAACGTTTCATCACCATATTGGTAATTTGTTATATCAATAGTTGTTAGAGAGTGAACGAGCTGCTACAAAAAGCTCAAATAATATTTATAACGTGTTTGATTCTCGAAAGTGAGTGTATAAGACGGGAGTAAATAACCCGCTATCCAAAGAACGAATAGGAATCTGATAAAGAGTGTTGAGAATTGAAGAGGAAAGAAAATAGTGAAAAGTCTTAGGAAACGATAGTGAGTAGAAGAGTAGGGAAAAAGGAGTGATGGTGAAAGAAGTAGAAGAGGAAGAGGCGGCGGAGGGAGGTGGAGAAAGTGAAGGTAGGTAAAATGAAGAATTCCAAACCTAGGGTGGAAGGTACTTCTTAGCCCAAATATAAAGGCAAGTCGAGATGAAGTTAAGCCAGGGAGGGAGTGACAACAAGGAAAGACACGTATAAACCGAGGCAGGTACTGCCTAGGTATGGATCTGCCCCCAGTCACAGCCGAGCCTACCTCGTAGATACAAGAGGAAAGTAATCAGAAACAAGAGAGGACCTCTTTACCCTGACAACTCTTTTCAACCACCAAGTTTCATCCTGAACACGACCTTACCTACCTCCAACTCTTATCTATTAATACCTTCCTTGCAAAGCCTCTCATCCCTAGAGTATCCCTCCATCCGGTTTCGATACTCAGCTTCGGCCTCTACCAGATCCTGACATACGCATACAATCACTCTCAAACCAATACAACGTGCCATCCTAAAACTCCCGGAATCATTACCTTAAAATGCATCACAGCAAAAGGCCACGACGCTCGCAATTGATTGGAATGGACTGATGCCCTGCCATGCCGCATGATATCGAAATCCGTAATCTAACCAGGAATGCATCATTTGAGACATAACTGAATCCCTCATAAGCTGGAGAGGTTCCTCGTTCGTTCAGTAACTGTGGCTGGCTGTAAGACTGGTTTTATCCAATCTGCTTCCGCTTCTGCATATGTGACGGTGGTAATCCTTTTGTTTAGATTCTGGTACCTTCGCGGATACAAACTGGTACTGGGCAGCATCTGCACAGCTTGGCAAAGGGTCTTCCACAAGACACGCAAAACAGCTGGTACAGTGTTCCCACGCTGTGAACTCAAGAACAGTGACTTGTCATAGGCAGCTTTGTTTGGACGACCGGACATGGCCGTTCTGTGATCAGTCTTCCTGCTTATTGCCCCTTGTATTAAGCATCAGAGCTATTATCCCGATGTTAAACAGTCAACAGCTTTTCACAGTGCCCAGGGAACAAATGCATTGTTCCAATAATATTCATTCAATGCTGGCGTACGGAGCCGCATCTATTAATCATTAGCTTGCTAACTGGCTAACCGCCACTCTATAGATTGTTCCGCGCTTCCCCTTCTGGCCGTGCTACTCACGGTCCCATTCAGAATCAAAAATGTCTCGGCGTAGTATGACGACCCAACGTCAACGTTCTCGCAGTCAGTCTCTTACTGTTGTCAAACTTGGCATATTAAATTCCCTGGTTCAAGCAGCCTTGGTACTCGTCTTGCGCGTCATAACCTTGGTGATGGCATGTCGAATAATCACGCCAGCTTTCTCGATATCTTTCTTGGACAAGGCGGATGTGACACAGATGCGAAGCGCGGGCTGGGCAAACCACGCATCACCCTTAGGCTTAATCGCATGAGCATATGGCCTAGTCTTAGTCCTTGTGATCAGAACACCGTTGGCAAGAACCTATGCAAATGTCAGTTCGAGGAGATCCTACTCTCAGTAATCGATACACGTACCTCTTCCACGCAGTCCGATAGGATGCGTTCTTGGTCTTCCAGTTCCAGCTTTCGCGCAGTAACAACTTCAGGCTTGAGAATTAGGAGCATGATGGGGTTCTCGGGATCGCTGGGGCTGACGACCCAGTCACTGCGGGGATCCAGCTGCGCCTTCATCGCCTTAATATTCTCGCGTGATTGTGACAGGATTTCAGGGTTAGACTGAAGCAGATTAAGGGTCTCGCTAGCGATAACGGCCAGCATGGCAGGGAGAGCAGCAGAGAAGGTATAGGCAGAAGAGGTAATACGCTGATGCTCAACGACATCTTTCGGTCCGGCACAGAAACCACCACCAGCACACAGAGGCCCGGCAAGAGACCCAATGATCATGTCAACTTGTTGGGGATCCACGTTCTGAGCCTCGGTAATACCACGACCCGTACGACCAAGAACACCAAAAGACCAGGTCTCATCAAGAATAACGCGAAACTTGTACTTCTCCTTCAGCTCAACCAAGCGGGGCAAATCACTAGAGTCTCCAGAGAGTTCAAACAGACCCTCGGTGACGACAAAACGACGAGTGAGCTTCTTAGCATTTGTCTGCTCTTTAGCAACAGCTCGCATAGCATCCTCTAGATCGTCCATGTCATTGTGCTCAAACCAGCGGATGGTGCTTCGTGACTGCTCGAGGCCCTTTCGAATGGAGAAGTTGACATTGCGGTCAGCAATAATAACATCGCCACGTTTGCAAAACGATGGAATGACACTGGAAATAGTGCTGAAGGCCTGGGCATAGACGATGCAACCCTCAGTACCCAGATACGCGGCAATATCTGCTTCGGTCTTCATGTGGACATCTTGAGTACCGTAGAACTGAGGTGGGCCACAAGGACCAACACCATAGGTACGTAGAACCTGGATAGCCTTCTCCTGAATCTGGTCATTGCCGTTAAAGTTGTAGAAGTTGTATGATGCGAGGTTGGTCACGGTTCGGCCGTTGGCGAGCTTGGATCTAGGGCCTGTGGGACTGTTGTAAAACGTCAGCTTCTGGTATTGTCTTTGATGAAACTGTGCACAAATAGGACTCGGCGCTGCTCACCCAACAAGGACAGGAAGGCGTTCGGTCTCAGCAACCTCAAATGCAGTCTGCTCGACGACGAGAGGCTCGGGTTGCCACTCATCAATCAACTCGTCAATTTCCTGCAACACATCCAAAATTAGCACTCAATTGCGTCGAAATGTCGGTGATTCAAAGAGGCCATGATCTTACATCCTCTCTCAGCTTGACATAGTTCTGCTTGTGTGTCGAGTATGATGGCGACAGGAGATACCGAATAAAAAATAGTAGCAGCACAAGCTCGATGGCGGATCGCACGGGATCATTCTGATAACTCGACTGGATATAACGAATGAACACGGCAGAGCCAGGCACTTTATGGAAGTATACCGAGGCTTGCTCGAGAATGTCGCCCAACCGGGCCTGGAGGGCGTCGAGTTCCATTTCCTTTCAGCCGTACTCAACAGTTACGCTAATTTGTATGGCTTGACTTGCGCAATTATTTTTTGCGCTCTTCGATTGTCGGGATTCGATCGTTTGTCGGTGGTCTTTTGTGTTGGTAAGGAAGAAGGTTCGGGGAAAGATCAATGAAGGAGTCTGAATTATGCACTTAATGGCCATCACTGCCCGCCAGAGTTGCATGGGTCTACAAAGGGGCCAAGTCCCCTAACTTAAAGCGAGTCAAATTGTCGATCCTGATTGGTCACATCCGGAAGCCTTCGGGATCCATTTCTTACAGGGGGTCAGCGGGTACCTGAACGTCACAAACAGTAAGATGGGCCATCCGTTACAGTGGAAGTGTAAATACGTATGAACCATCGGATAGCCCGGAAACAAGGTTGAATACGTAAAATGGGCTGATGCTCGTAAGCTACAATCACCGGGGTATAAGGTATGTATGTTATGAGCCCTTGATTATTGGAAAGGAATGAAAAACGGCATTATTTGCAATGAGGTCCAAGGTTTCAGTTATGTGTTGCTTCCTTTCATTGTACACATTAGAATAAGTTTTTTTTTAGTAAAAAAAAGAAAAGTTACGCCTTGTACCAATAGAGATCAGTCCAGTTCAGCCAGTGAATGTCAGGTCTGACGTATATGCCAACCTCCCCATCTCTCACTCATCCTATTCTATAAAACATCAATGCCCATATGCATCAACCTGAGGCGCAGAACCAAAAGCAAAAAGGAAAAAGGAAAAACTGGACAGGTTCGCAATCTTTCTGTGCAGTATCAAACCGAAGTGAGTCCAGCCAGTCAGAGGATGCCTCCAAAGAGGGTTTTTCCAAAAGATCAGGCCCCCATGCTTGTGTCTTAGAACAACTTGATCTTGCCGGTTACTGATGAGTCACCACCTGTAGTTGATGGCTTGCTACCGGCGCCGGTGTAGCCTTCTCTTCCAGTGCCAGTGGCCGAAGTGCTGTTGGTATAATCGCGATCGAGACCTGTAGGTTGAACAAGCTTGAACGGGAGACCACTAAGAGCGTTATCAATGGCAGGGAAAATGAATTTGCCAGCCACGATAGGTCCGACGATGAGAGCGATGAAGACAACCAGAAGGGTGAAGTAGAGGATGGCGTAACGAACTACACGTCTCCGTCTAAGCTTGGACTGCTTCATCGAGTAAATAGGAGGTCGAATTTGACGGCTGTTACGACTATTAGCATGCACACTTGAACAGTAGAAGAACAAAACAGCCATACCTAGGGCGGAGCCAGAACAACATCATGGAGTGCAGCATGTCGATCTTGGGGATCAGAATGACAGGTGCCATGAAAAAGAGTAGCCAGTGACCAAGAACGAAATCAGCCGAAAACATAGAGAGTTCAGTGATTTTGCAAAGGAATTCACGAGCAGGCTGAGAAACAGTGTGCCATCCCATAGAGTACCACTTGCCAGTCCAGAAAGCAATGTTGGAAGCGTCCGACTTGAACTCTCGAGTGAGGGCGAGAGATACGATCAACTTGACAAAGAAACGTTGGATTGCAGTCACGGCAATCATACCGGACACGGTCTTTGTGAAATCAAAGCCCTCAAGAACAAACATGCCCAGGAAAGAAATGAGGAGGAAAATGACAGCTGAAGCATGCGCGATACCAGCGAGAACACTACCGAACTTCTTACAGCACATGCTAAGAAGGGGACCCATGCAACAGGCCATGCCGAACATAGCAGCAAGAACACCTGCATTGACAGCGACAGGAGCAAAGGTAATGACGAGTAGGCGAATCAGGGCGTCCGTTGGTGCGACCTTCTTCTTGTCCGCCTCTTTCTGGTTCTCTTTTAACACACCAGTCTGGGCATTGATGAACAGGTAGGGTAGAATCGTAACGACAGCAAGCATAAGAGGTGAGAAGATCTCACTGAAGAAGATGTTGGCAAAAGGAGCACGCGGAACATCAGCCGACATCTTGGCAGAGGGGTCACCCAAGGTCTTGCGCTTATAGCCAGTAAGTCGAGTTCGGGAAAGTCGACAGTACGAAATCCAAGAGGAGGCGTGGCTGCGTGAGTTGCCACGCGACAACCAGCGCAGGTAATCACGGTAGTCGATGAAAAAGTCGGTCCATGCGAACTGATGAGGGTTGTACAAGAAAGGCGAGATGGTGAGCGCCAGCAGAGTAATCCAGAAGTAAATCAGGACACCCTTCCAGACGGTGAGTGTAGCAAAGAGAAGCATCATTAGCAAACGAGCGCCGAAGTAAATAGCAGGTCCAGCAAATCGAGAATACAAGACGCCAAAGGGTATACGGGCAGTAGCGAAACCACGGCCTGTACCAATGTATCGCGCACCACCAAACGAAATATTCTGCTGCACAGAGTTCGCGTAGATCTGACAGACGAAGACTTCGAACATGAGCGAGAGTGAACAAAACTGCTTCATCAATCGGATGAAGGCACGCCAAATTCCACGCTCGGAAAGCTCCTGGACAATGAGAGGGATGAAGGACAAGAACAAGACGAAGAGGATAGAAATAATGCAACGGTAAATCCAGTCGGTCAAGGCATCAGTGTTGGCACAGCCCGTTGGGTAAAGAGGATCGGTGATGGGGACGTTTCGGTTGTACTCGCAACGAATTGTCTGGTTGCGCAGCGCTCCGAGGTTGATCATCGTGATCATAAACATTTGAACAGAGAACATGATAAACATGTTGTTCAAATGGAAACCGGGATGTGCGTAGTAGAACGACAAGAATCGATCGAGGGGAAGTTGAGTGCCAAGGTAGTAGTACTCGCGAGACAAGAACTGTTCACCCATGCCAGTACCAATTTTGGTCGTGAAGTTAAGGACTGAACCAAAACCCAAATCACGACCTTTACCGCATTGGAAGTATTCGCACTGCTTGATGCGTCCTCCACGCAGTAGAGCGGTCATTCCAGCGTAAATATCTTCGTTCAAGTGGAGACCCTTTTGGGCTTTGGAGACACCACCACGGGTAGTCATGAAGATGCCATTCAAGAAATCGGGATGACCGTAATGGAGCTTACCACCAATCTGAGCCATGGTTCGAGCGAAGAGTGTACCAAATGTCTGTTCCTTTCCAGCAGCAATATCGCCAAGGATACCAATGTTCTCCGAGAAAATGTACTCGCGAGCACCAAGGATGGCAACAGGGGCAGACACGTCGTTCTTGACACCAGGAGTGTATGGAGAAACATTATCTGTCTTCATCTCCTCAAACTCGGCAAGAACACTGCGAATCTTGAGGCACTCTTCGAGGTAGTTGTCCTGGTTAGCATCAATAAGCTGAATGTATTCGCCACGGTAGAAGATGATAGAATGGTTCTGGTTGTCGGATTTCCCGTCGCCAAGGATAGGGTTGCCAGAAAGCTGGACGCGAAACTTGGGGCGACGCATGCCGTTCTCCATAACCTCAGAGTGGCCGTCAATAAGAACAGAGTATAGTCTTGGCTCTTCGCCTTCAGCAGTCGGTGGTTCTTCATCCAGGTAAGCAATTTGAAGATCGGGATAAGCGCGGAGCAGGAATTCGGCATTCTCCATCTCTTCTTTTTTGAACTTGGAGAACCTTTGCATAGAAACGACAATCTTAAACTTGCGGCGGGCCATACGTTCAAGCTCGCGCTCAAGTTTGTCTGTGTTGCCGCCAAACATCTGCACGACCTCGGGATTCTCGACACGATAGAGAAGCTTGATAGCACGACTATAGTTCATGAAACCGGAGATAGTGCGGTACAGAGTCTGGAAGCGAAGAGAAGCCCAAATACGTGTGCGAAGAGTGTACTCAGGCGCGGAGGACTTGAAACCGATGCAGTAAAATGGAAGATCGTCAATCTTGCTCTTGGCCCTGTCTTTCTCATTCTTGTCCGTTTCGCCATTGTACTGAGAGGTCTCATCGGCTAGAATCTTGGTGTCCTTGACGAAGCAATCCCATTCGTGGGGGTGTAGTTGCTTCAGATACTCCAGGAGGGTGACACGGGAGTATGGCTCATCCTCACGGATGATCTCGCGTAGCGAGAGGAGAATCTTTTCACCATAGTGAGGAATCATAACAGTGAACGTGGGCATGTTATCAACGGGAACGGGCTCAGGAATGGGGGTTGACAAAGACTGAGCGAAGAACGAGATTCGGCGCTCTGCTTCACTGTAAGGGGGAAATACTCGGTCTTGAAGGAGTGATCTTCTTGAGAAATGAAGAAGGTAGGAGCGCGCAAAGTTCTCTTGCCTTCCTGTTCCGAGGGAACCTGATGATAAAGCAATTTCTGAACATGCTCGATTGCCAGGAGATGTTCGCGGTACATGGATATGACAATGGCATTCCAAACCTGCGAGATGAGAACTTTGGGCTTGTATTTGATCTCCATATCCGTCGTGGCAAGAACCTTGGAGTAAACACGTTTGGGAAGGCGAGAGAAGACGTTTCGCCAAGGAGTGAGGATGGAAGATCCAATGTAGAAAGATCTTGCAACAGAAAACACAGTGTTGACAAGGACATACCACAGGTAGGTGTCGAGAAAGAAGAAGATGACATCAGTAAATGCCATGAGGGCTAAGACGATCGTTGGGTGCCATTTACAAAGGCTCGGGCCAAGGAACGTCTTGTCACCCAAGCACGTATCGACCTTCATGATATTCAAATATCGAACAGGGTCGCGGAAGGAGAGAATGAGATAGATGTACGAAACACCCATTTTGACTCCAAAGACGACAGCCCATAGTCCATAGGACATAGCCATGTCGTTACCACGAAGCTTAGGCCAACTGGCAGTGAAGGTCTGACTGGCAACGTAACGTCTTGTGTTGGTAGACAGGTAGCTGCCAAACAAACCACCAAGAGGCATAATTGAGAAAAAGATGAAGGTGATAACAGCGATGATGAAGTGGACGATACCAATAGCTGTGTCAATCTTCTCGCCACCAATACCCTCGAGGAAGAAAACCTTGATGCCAGGAGCGATGTTGAGCACCAGAACAAACAGTAAGAAGAACAGTCGCGAGGTAAGATGCTGGGCACCAGCCCACCGACGAGGTACATATGCCCATTCACCAAGAGTAGCAAGAACCTGGATAAAAGACGCAATGGCACCACCAAAACCAACGATTGAGAAAGACTTGGCAGTTGATGGAGACTGGTTCACCTGCTGCTCGTAACTTGGTCCAACCAAGATACTGGGAGCATTGTGAGAAGTATAGAACCAGAACATAGTCAAGTGGATGATCCAGATACGGTTAAAGTTGACGAGAAGGTGGAACCAAGAACGTGACTCGCGGTACGTCTTGAAAAAGCACTTCTTCCAATTAACATCCTTGAGCTTTACGTATCGCTCAGCAGGAGGGACGTCAATCAATTTGCTCTTATCTTGCAGGACGAGCCGTTCAATGCCTTCGGGATACCAGAAAAGTTGGTTGCAATCATCATAGCCAATGATATTCTTGTGATCGCGCTCGCGACGGACATAGACGCCATCCGAAATTTCGTAACCCTGGTCTCGAAGGTATTGATAGAGAGGGGTGATCACATTGTTCAGAAAGGTAAACTCCTCCACTGGTTCAACAAGTGCTTGGCAAGCGGGAGAATTGAGGTAATCATCCGCACACTTGAAGATGAAGCACAAGCACTCGGGCATGAAACGAACTTGGTTAGCTTCACCCCAGCACAGCAGATAAAGAGCGATCTGTCGGATCCGGTCATGTTGTGACATCTTGTTCATGCGGGTCTTCCAACGATACTCGGCGGCCTCGAGACTGTCGTCTCCCTCGAGGTCCTGCAATGTCTCGGCTTCGTTGGCGTCAGCATCCTTCTTCTTCTTCTTTCCGCCCTTCTTCTTCCGCTTCAGGCCCTTGCCTGCAGCATTAGCAAAGCCGACAGCATCATCCAGATCAAGATGGGCAGCGAAGTACCACTTGCGAAAGTTGGCATTATCTCCGCCAATGTAATCGGCATGCAGCGATAACAAGGCTTGGTTCGGTGTCATGCGAGAGGCTCGGGAATCCAGAAGAATCATAAGATGATCATACACGTTTCGCATGCTGTCGCGTTGAAAACCAAACTTGGAGGTCAAGTCCAGGAAGATGTCCTCGATCTCCTCCTTTGACAGTGGGATCTGGGCATCTGACGTCCAAGCAGGGTATGGCTCCCGAGATCGTTGGCCGGGCGGGAGAGCATTTCCATAGTCCATGCCGTAGTTGGGAGTAGATGCGCCTGAAGACCGGTTGCCGGCATACGAAATTTGTGATGACGGGGGCCGGTAGCCACGTTGTCCGTCATTATAGCTGTTATAACGCTCGTCGCCACGGCCATAGTAGTCCATTTCAGCAGCTCGAGCCATATCTGATCTCATTGTGAAGTCGCTAAAGGTCTCGGAATCTTCCTCGGAGCCTTGACGAGCACCTTGTCCTGGGTGTCCCCGGTCATAGTCCTGGTCATAATATCCTCCTTGGCCTTGATCGTAGTACCCGTCTTGATACTGGTCCTGGCCGTCGTAATAGCCTCCATCCTGGTGATAGGGGTTGTTGGGGTCAGCGTTATAGTAACCACTTTCAATATCTATTAGCTATATCCAACCTGGAGCAAGGATGGAGATGATACTTACGATTCATCGTAGTAGCCATCGTTGTTGTTGTTGGCGGCGTTGTTGTGTTGATTGTTCGGGTTAGGAGGACCACGGTTATCGTATCCTTGATCATAGTACTGATCATCTTGGTAATAGGAATCTGTGTTTCCACCTTGCTGGTGGTTGCCTCCCTGAGGATGGCCGTAGCCATCCTCATACTGGTCACGTTGACCACCGCCTGGATATCCCGACATGTTGTTTAAAGTAGATTATCTGCGAAGAAACATCTTCAGTCAGTCAAAGTCCTCCACTGTCAAGTCTGAGCCACGTCTTTGTATTCCGCACCGTGATCTTTTCATGAGGAACAAGATGAAGCACGGAACGGAGTATCACTGGACGGCGAGTCAAGCACGCGCAACTCACCTAAAAGGTACACATGGAGATGAGCAGAGAGGGTAGTTGTGAACCAAGTTTAGAGGAGAACAAGCGTGGCCGGCACTGCGAGATGTTTGTGGTCAAAAAGATCCGTCTCGAGGCCGAATGGGCAGTGGCTTGGTAGAAAGTCCAAGAGTGATATTGGGTCCTGTGTCGAGTGGAAATCAGGAAGATGAATTGATCACAAAGCGTGATTCACGGCTTGAGGAAAAGTCGTCGCTAGAGGGCGAGACAAAATGATTTGGCGAAGCCGTAAAACGAATGTCGGCAATGCGTAATGCAAAGAATAGCAAAGGGGCGAGACGGAGGGTTGGTTTTTGGTGGTTTGAGTTCCAACACGCACGGGCAGGGAGAGAAACACTGCGTGTCTCGGCGCCGGGTTATCCAGGGCGAAGTCTGATGGGGGGTGTGGTGACAACGGGTGTATCCGTAGAACAACAGGGGAGACTCTGATCCACTAGGCTGCGATCGATGGCAGCAAGTTTCCAGCGTGTTAAAAAGTGGTTTTCATTTTATTATTAGTTAATCCACAGTAGGAACAATGCGAAAGAAGCACCTGGAATTAAATTTAGCGAGAAACCAAAGAGGGTTAAATGTTTTGATTGCAACGACCTTAGGTATGTACACAAAACAAACGTGGAAGTGGGAAAGGGAGGGAGGGAGCAGCATTCAATGGGCAGGAAACAGGCAGTCAGAAAAGGGAGACTTTGGGAAGACGAATTGAGTCTTGTCTCCTTTGGATCAAGCAATAGTCACTCAGCGAATCAGCAGCAGTGTTCATACGGCCGGCCAAGAGACTCCCTAGACTCCTTCTCCCACCTTTGGCTTGGAGCCACAGACTGCTTATGCTTCTTATCAATTACAAGGCGTGCTACCCGCTAAGCCCGAAAATCACAGAGGCAAGACCGCTGAAACTCAATTAGGATCAAAGGTTCAACCGTCAATCTTCTTGACATTACGGAGTACGGGAGTACGGATAAGCATTTCTCATCGTGATGTGCTGTTGCAACAGTGGATTCCCCGGGCCGTTTCCTGGACGTCCGTCCCCTTTCGTTCCTTGCTTTCCTTTCGATAGTCCCCATCCCGTCTTCGAATCCTAGAGGTCAATTCTCATATTACAGGCATACTTAGCCCCTAAAATGTTGGCTCGCGCCCGCGACTTGAAGTACAAGCCAGGGGTGCGGCAAAGGAGTGTCAGGGGACAAGAGTGTTCATTGGTGGCACCAGGATGTGGTTGGGCCCATCTCTGTCAAGGTGGTGGCTGGCCAGTGTCCACCTTACTTGACGTTTGAGGGACCAGGAGACGTAAGTTATGGCTACGGATTGCTCGGATGGATGTGCGTAAGGCGCTGTGGTTGAGCGTTATCCCCGCCAAGTACTTTACCGATACCTACTGGCTTAGTTTCTCAGCTTGCCTTGTCATGCTGACATTCCGATGTGAGGCGGTCTCTTGGCGAGGCGGAAACGACGACAAACCTGTACTCCCCAAGTACCGTTGAGAAATAGGTAATCAGCCACGCGTCTTCATTGGTACGGAGCGACTCCCTCTGGTGGGCCTGATCCTGCTGCAAATCGGGCTGCTACAATCATCATCCACTGAGGGGGCACCAGCGCGCCCCTGAACGGCGCATCCGAAGTTCAAGTCAATTTCTTTCTGAATTGTGGTTGGGGATGGATGCCTCACTCACACTGGTACCGATCCCAGCTGCCCAGCAAAGAAAATGATCAATGACAGGAGAAGCATTTACATTGTACACCTGGATGCCCAAGTGTCCATCCTAGGCTCCCCAGCCATCGAATTTTGAGCGCTGAAACTTGGAATTTGGTATGTTGTGCTGTAGTATCCAAGTGAACGTACGACGGTGATTTATAAACCTATTCGACAAGGCTGGCAGTAAAGCCGTTGTTTCTCAAGCGAAATCAGGATTCAAGGCAAATACCATGCATATCTGCAGGTCTTCAAATGGTTTTCAGGTTTGAGCTTGGTAACAACTTGTGCATCAAGCTACACGTGTCTATAACCCTGCAAAATGTTGGTTCCCGTTCACGGGTGCGGCCACAGCCGAAGCCAGGACTTCGAGAAGCTTCAGCTGGTTCGTTCGTTAGATCCGGTGAGGAGGCTTTGACCATTGAAGTTATACTCCTCGAAATAAATATGCTTGTGCAAATACCCTAAGCTATTACATACTTCCCGTGTGATTATTGACAAGGAGCTCATTCGGAACTGCTACTTGAAAAAAATGGGATTGTTTCAGCCTTAATGAATGCACACGGAATGTGTACAGAGCCTTCCATTGTTACACAAGCAGCGCGAAAATAGGAAACAAAGGATGATTAATAGCTTGTTGGTATCCTTTCCTGCCTTTATGCAGGAACAGATTCTACATAGGTACCCTGCATCTTTGAGAACAGGGCCAACAAATTGCATAGGGGGACGATATTGGTGTGGAAGTTCACAGAACCTGGGAGCCATATGATAATGAGAGCAGCGGGCCGAAATTAGCATAACTTTTCGTCCTCTGCTATGATAGTTGACTCGTTCTTTTTCTTCAGTACACATAAGGTAATTACAGTCGATGACGAACGTCTACGCGGCCTATGTGACACACCTCTCCAAGCAGGAACTCCTGGACGAGGCTAATCCCTGCAGAAGGTGTCTGGAATTCGTCCCACACATCATCGATCATCATTTCGAGGTTCATACGGTGTTTCTTCATATTCTTTTTTTTCTTCTCTCACTTGTCAACAGGCTGAGCTGTGCGGTTCTAAGCTGGTATGGGGTTTTAAGTTTGTAATTAATATCGTCTTCTGATCCTAATCTGTTCAAGCGCCCTGTACACCATGACTACGTATCCATCGCACTAGAAAGGATTCCGCTTAATGCGGCTGTTCGAAGATGATAAATCGTACGAACTGGACTAAAAGACTCGGATTCCTGTTGCCAGATAAGCTGGCGCTCCCGCCACCCGCTAACTAGCAGCTACTGGTGTCAAAATTGGTTATAAGGTCTCCGGGGAGGTTTAGGTTCGGAGATGCAGATGTTCGTAAATAGTATTGCTCACGTTATTGATGGTATAATGTGATTGTCCTGCAGCGTTGATTATTGGATTGGTCAACTCGCCAAAGTTGCACACGGCTAAGATTGCTGTTAAAAAAAATATATATATATATATATAATATATATATATATCGGCGCATAACAAATCCTACAAGCTACGAGAAACCGTACTACGTAACCATAACAAAGTTTTGCCATATTGTTATCGAGACAAACAATCTATCACGTAGTACATGGTATTAAGTTGACTTTTTTACAAATTTCGGTGAATTATACATGAGAGGTGTTGATACTCCGTAGAATCCTTTCAAATCCCATACCTAACCTAGAGATATATTTAAACCTTCGTGTCAGACAGTACCGACATGATGGTGTACCGTGCAGAGATCAACACATGGGGTGTCCGAAAAAATGGAACTGATAAGCATGGCCACCTCCTTTTCGTGTCTCCACCACTTGACAGTTGACATTGGCCAAGAATGGTCAACAAGCCACAGGCAGGTTCAGCCGGTTCATTTCCCAGAGATAACTTTTGCTACTCGACCGAATATCTGATACTGATACGTTTTATAGGTCTGTGACTGTGACTGTGCAGGTTCCAATCCGAAACAAGGATATAATTCGAGACAAGGGCATTATAGCATTCTCATAATAATTGCACCACCCGTTGTGTAGGATAATACTCATGCTATAGCAAAGTAACAACCAGTCTACATTATCTACCTGTTGCTCAGGGGTGGTCAACATCGACTGTCTGCTGTAAACTGTACTCTGCTCCCTGCAGGATACCAGGAGCAAATAAGCCTGTTCGCCAAGAGACTGCGAAACAAACCAGGGCCTAAAATAAGCATGCCAAAGCCTGTCCCCGTTGGCCGTTCCGTTCATAGTCGTCGTGAGTAGCTCTCGTGTTCGAGATTTACGACCAAAAGTATTTATGATTATAACACGAAAATAGTCAATTGTCTGAAATCCGCAATTAAACCGTCCCCTGAATCTAATAAAACACTTGCAGCAAGCCTACATGCTGATCATACCATGTTCAAAACTCCGTTCTCATACCAGATCATCGAAGCTTTGACCGAGGTCACGTGGTGTCGCGATGCCACATTTCACGGATCTGTTGTCCTGCCAACGTCACCACTCTTTACCTTCACTCCAAGCTGTCTTAAAAAATTATACATAGAAAATTGAAGATTCTACTACGTTTACCTGCACGCAAGCCAAGCCCATTCTACACCACACTAATAAGTTTTCATTTTGTCTCCAGGTTACCACATACGCACATACGAATACCAATATCAGCTAACGAAAAGTGTTACTCTACACCCGCATACCAGAAACACCCATCAAGTCTCAATACTTGCATCGTCTTTTCCATTACCACACCTTCACAATGGCAAGATTAGCAGAAATTTGTCCCTCCAGTGAAGAAGACCTTCCCGATCTGAAAATACTGCTCCAGAAACCCGCCAGGGCAACAAGGAAGACGTCTCAGCAATCACCAGCTATCAAGGCACTGAACTCGAAAACTACCTCCAACTCTGAAGCCCGGCGAGTGCGACGTCTTGGGGACTCGGGCCAACCCTCGGCTAACCCTCTATTCCAAAGATGGAACTCAGAAGAACAAGATGGCTTACGGGTTAGAGGGGGAGAAAGGAAGAGATGCAGCTTCTAATGACAAGTCTTCACAAGAAACAACCCCGTTTGACAGCCTCTATTGCCAAACAAAATTACAGCCTGCGACAGAGGAGGATGACGATATGCCACGTTCTAGTCAAAGATCGAGGAGGCCGAGAAATAGAAAAATCATGGAAGATTCAGACTATAGCGACGAACAATACGAATCGGAGAAGGAGACTGTACTGACAAGAGTACGACGACTTCAGAAAGCGAAGACAAACAAGGTTGCAATGCCTAGCTTAGCCATGAAGCAGCAAATCATGAAAGGCAATCCAGAAGCCAAGTCTAGAGCATTGATAATCGCACGGGAGATCGATAGTGGTACGGATACTGAAAAGGACCAGGGAGAGGTTGAAGCCGAGGAACCAAGTGTTTATCAAACTGCAGACGAGGAGTCCGACTCGGACTCGCAGCCAGACTGGTTGAATGATTCTCCTGACCTTCGAACAAAAAAGGGAGCGAGGCACTTCAGCTATCAACCAGCAGACACTACTGGCACAAAGGATCGTGTACCATGGATAAAGAATGCTCCGGCTCTTCTACCAAAAGCACCTCACCCAGCCACAAATAATAACAGTGAGATAACTCGCGATGTGGCCAAGAAAATTGCATCGAGTCAGGAGGGTGTTGCGTCTCGAAAGATCAGTGCAGGCAGACAACGAGATGATTCGGGGACAGGCACCGCCTCAGATCTTGCAGACACGCTATCCAAATTACGACTTCAACTCGACGACTTTTCTGATGAAGACAGCAAGACATCTACCAAGGATCAGTTTGCCACACCTCCCAGCACCCCGCCCAAGATGTTCAAACACAACGGGCTGGCTTCACCGAGCAAGAAGATCCTGATTCCCAAGACACCTCATCGTCCAAGCATGGATGCCTTCTGGAGCCAGGATTTCGTCGATGATTGGAACGACCAGCACTCTCCGCGCAAACTCATGCTTCCTCCTGTAGTAAAGAGCCCCAGCAAAGCGAGTCCTAAGAAGGATCCCAAGAAGGAAACCAAGAAGTCTTTCGCCGCTAGAAAACATGGGCTGGCTGAGAACTTTCTGGCCGAACTCGACCGTGAGATCACACAGGGCAAAATTGCCGAGCTTGCCGAATCTACAGGCGGCGTCAAGCTTGTATGGACAAAGACGCTCAATACCACAGCTGGCCGAGCAAACTGGCGTCGCGAGACTAGTCGCACAACCCGCAAGACCGACGGGGTAGAACTTTCCGTGTCGTACAAACACCACGCATCGATTGAGCTTGCTGAGAAAGTCATTGATGATGAGCATCGTTTGCTAAACGTCATGGCACACGAGTTTTGCCATCTTGCCAATTTCATGGTCAGTGGTATAACAACGAACCCTCATGGGCGAGAGTTCAAGGCCTGGGCGGCAAAATGCTCAGCTGCATTTGGTGACCGTGGCATCGAAGTAACCACCAAGCATAGCTACGATATTGACTTCAAGTATGTGTGGGAATGTGGCGAGTGCGGGACAGAGTTCAAGCGACACTCGAGAAGTATTGATCCACAGCGACACCGGTGCGGAAGCTGCAAAGGATTACTGAAGCAGACGAGGCCAGCACCGAGAGGGGCGGCAGCAGGAAAGGCGCCTACTCGATATCAATTGTTTGTCAAGGAGCAGATGGCGGTTGTCAGGAGTGAGAATCCTGGTAGTCCGCAAAAAGTGGTGATGAAGCTCATTGCAGAGAAGTGGGCGAAGCAGGAAGGAAAAACAGGCAGTAAAGGATCTAGCAAACTGGGAGTTGAGAGTGTCGTGGGCAGAATGGTTGATCTAACGATTGAGGCTAAAGCATAGTTGGCGAGTACTTTAGTTGCAGAATGACTCAGTTCTATAGCATCATGATACTGTATGCATTGAGGAACTGATCGGTATGTCCACGGATGGTCTACCCTGTATACCAAATGATATAACCTCGACGACAGTGCATATCCTGGTACACATTTATAGAATACCCACGAGGCATGAGAGGACTGTGTGAACTACCACACACTTATTTGGTGGTTATCATAACTTCCAACTTGGGTTTACTACTGTGCAATACCACTGGGGCATTCTTGACCGTGCAATTGTAGGACTTGCTTGTCCTTGCGTTCCTAGGTATTTATTTGTTCATGTATCTGTCCCCGAAGAAAATAGATCATCAGTCTTAGTAGTCATCCTGGGATGTCCTAGCTCTTGCCATTCCATATTCCAATATGAATGCGATCTCACTTCACGTCCTAACGAGTCGCCTTGTCAAGATTCACCAAACAGACCCCAGTCCTTAATCTTAAACGTTGACCAGATGGAGGCCGAGTATTCAACAGCATCACCAATGAGTTTACCCTGGCGTCCCAGCTCAAGGTCGACATCTGCCTCGTCGTATTCTCCTTTGATATGGGGCACGTTGATTGTGATTAGAATGTCCGTCTTGGCCTTCTCAAGTCGAAGAAGTGTTAGGATGATGGCGGTAAAGTCGGGCGCAGATGTTGAGTCACGAGATTTGCTAACGTGAGGGGTCTGCGTAGAAATGAGTGTATAGGCGGGTATCCCCGGTCTGTGAAAGGTCAATAAACATCCATATTCTTCAAGGATTTATAAAATTACGCACTCCAGGTTTGAGAACTCAGTCTCGGCTGTGTTCCAAATCTTGACAGTGTCGATATCCGATCCAACCATGTCTTCGAGGTGAGTGGTCATGGCACGACCGTCAACTTCAGGACCAGAGCCGGAACCTCCGACACGCTCTGTGATATCGAAAATGATACTGGTAAACCCATCCTGATCGATCCAGACTTCCTGGTTATCGGGAACTTGTCGCAATTTGCTACAGCCGGATCGAGTCAGCGTATGATTCAGACCTAGGCGCAAAGGTAACAGGGTACGAACCTGACGTCGGCAAACTTGGCGGGCAGGTCGCAGACGATCGCGCCGCCAAATAGAGGGGTACTGATGAATTCAGGCATGTCCAGGAAGTTGTGAGTGTTTCTGGTTCGTATGTAGTGTGTAGCTCGAAGTGATTGTCGCAAGCTTGAAAGAGATACGGGTCGCGATGGCCAGCGTGTATAGCAGGCAGCGATGTGTAAGAGCTGTATATGCTTCGAAGGATGAAGTCCGATGCGGTGCCGTGACTTGTACTTATTGCAACGACAAATCTTGGCAATACGAAGAAGGAAATGGGCGCCTGAAAGTGGGCAATGGGCGTTCGATCATGTATGCCTTGGGGGACGGCTATCCGCTTGGGTTTGGAGGGGCTTGGATGACCCCGCCGAGATGAGGATGACGTAAAAATCAAGGCGCAGATGCCTCACTCCAGGGTGTTAAGCCACACAACAACCCATGAGGAAGACTTTGGAGAGCCCAAAAAGACATACAACAAGCTTGCAAAAATAGAAAAATGTCACTGAGTTCAATCACTAATCTCTAGGATAGCAGGCAATTGCACAAAATGCCAAAAATACAAAATTCGAATCTAGAGTCTCTAGACGAATGATTCCAAAGATTAGGTGAATGGAGTCTGTTGGGCCAATCCCACGGTCACATCTGGTAAAAGGCAAGAGGTGAGTTCGATGGGAGGTCCCACTCCGACAGAAAGCGTTGTTATTTTGAATTATATACCCTAATTTGTTATCAAAGCAACCAATCATAACCCAACCTCAATTGCCCCTCCTGATATCGGAGCTGTTCCTCATTACTTTCTGATGCAGGTAATCTGCGTTATTCATCATTTGACAATTAAGCATCGTCTTCCGTACCTCCTCTTTTTTCTTCTTCTTCTTCTTCTTCTTCTTCTTCTTCCTCCTCCACGAATACGCCTCTCAGCGCATTACAAAATGACATCCTGCATTTTTTGTCGCATCATCAAGGGTAAGAGACGGGGAGCTGTACACTAGGAGAAGTAACGGGGAGAGTATGTTGAGGGTGTCCATCATCGGCGTTGCTATTTTGATGTCCTTGGTCACGGAAACTAACACCTGCGTTGCAACCAGGGGAAATTCCCTCTTTCAAGCTCTTTGAAAGTGACAAGACCCTTGCGTTTCTTGACATCGGTCCTCTCAGTCAAGGCCACGCTGTATGTTCCGAGCAACCCCCGTCATGCTGTTACTGACACCGTATAGCTTGTTATTCCTAAGCACCACGGTGCCAAGCTGGCCGATATTCCCGATGACCATCTCAGCGAGATTCTGGTGAGTGCCTTGTTATATAACAGTTGATGAACAAGCACTTATCATGCCCATAGCCTGTTATCAAGAAAATTGTCAATGCGACTGGTGCCACCGACTATAATCTCCTCCAGAACAATGGCCGCATTGCCCACCAAGAAGTCGATCATGTAAGTCTAGTCTGCTGGGTTCTCTTTAGTATATAGCCGCTAACATACAACACAGGTTCACTTCCACATGGTAAGAAGGCCCAGCCTGCAGGGCACCGAGTTACAACTGACAAGTGTGTCTAGATTCCTAAGCCTAATGAGACGGAAGGCCTGGGCATTCAATGGCCCACCAAGCCAGCCGATATGGAGAAGCTCAAGGCTTACTGCGAAGAGATCAAGTCTAAGATCTAAATCTTTGCATAAAGTAACTCTGGCAGACAGTATAAGTATACAATTAGTAGCTTAGGCTATAGAAAACACTTATAGTATTATTATCCAGCTGCCAGTTGTCTTCTCGTGCCCATCATACGAACATGGTTACTGCAATCCATATCCATTTTGCGCTTCATCCATCTAGTCTAAATCATCAGCAGAAGTGCCGGCTGCGGCAGTTGGGGGCTTCAAGGAATACCAATCAGTCTTGCCACCGCTCTGGATGGCTCCCTGTCTATCGTACAATGTTCGTGCCCGGATATACTGGTCGAGAACCCAGTAACCCTCCTTCAACTGCTTGGAGATCTTCTCACGCTCAACCTTGAGCTCTTTACCTTGTTCGCCCTCTGGATGACGAATCCAGTCTCTGGTCGTCTGCTCAAATTTCTTGACCACCTCTTCTCGCTCAGCCAAAAGACGATCCCGGGTTTGGGTGTCTTTCATCTTGTCATTTTCACCGGCGACAGGCTCGATATACTTGTACTCCCAGTTCTCGTCGCCATCAAGCTCCTTGATCAAATGGTTCGGTGCAATGTACTCCTCAAGCTCGGTTCGGTTGTTAGTGAAATGAACCTTGGCTGCCACAACAGGATCAAGCCAACCACGGATAACCTTCCAGATGCCTGGTTCTATAGTTAGTTCGTGTTCTTTCCAATGTTGAGACTGGCGTACCTTGGAAAAGCCAGGGAGCTTTGTGCACTAGAACGGCGCCAAGAGACTCTGGGTAGTTGGCCTCAAAGCATTTGATCATAAACTTGACTGGCGTGTAATCCATGTTCGCCATGGAGAAACCCGTCATATCAAACACGATACACTAGTTTGCGTGTTAGAATTGCCCCTTGTGAAGTGCATGGAGAGAGTGAGTGACTTACAGCAGTGTCAACAGGGGGCTCGAGAGTCATGCGAGCCGTTTCGATGATATAGACCGTGTACTTTTCCAGACTTTCTTCACACTCCTGGCCAGCCTTATGGAGGCGCACTCTGACAACGCAAATAGGTCGGCCTTGCTTGTCAGTGCCATGCAGGAAACTCTTTCCCATCCGAAGTTGCTTCATCATATCGGCGCTAACTTGCTTGGAAGGGGAATCAGTCTTCTCATCCTCGACCGCAACAGCATCTCCATTCTTCATGATATCATCATCCACTTTCATGTCGTTGTGTCTCCAGTTCATAGTTGCTACCAGCATCACGAGGGCCTTCTCGACGTCCCACTTTCGTGCTCGGAGAAAGCGCAGAACAAGAGCATCAGGATGGTCGTGCTTCACCATACTCCAGATAGTATGACGAATGGTCTCAGGAGTCTCCTTCGCCAAAGTCTCATGATATTGCTTGGTCTCGTTGTACTTGTCCTCTTCAGCAGAGGCTTCAGTCGGCGTCGAAGTACCAGATTTGCCCTTCTTGAACATTCCAAATCCGCGCTTCTTCTTAGGATCAGCATCCACCGGGCTCGCCTCGTCCTTGGGAGAGATAATCTCAACACCAGAACTGTCCTCATCCGCTACGCCAGTAAGTTGGAAGATGGCAACCCATAGCTTACGGAGTTTCTCTTCTTGTTCGGGAGTCAGGTTACCTGGGCGTCCAGGGGGCACTTCGTAAGACATAATTGCAAATTCTTCTTCAATTTCCCTTGGTGAGTGCAGGTTGCTGGAGTCTCTTGTAGGCCAAGCTGACACGGCAAGAACAGTAGCAAGAACCGTTAATGTTACAACGGCAGAGTAGAGGAAATTGGCTTCAAGCGAAAGTTTACCACTTGTGGTCGAACCAGTGTTGGTAGAGGGCTTTGTGTATGTCCTTTTATCGGCGGTAGTCGAGTAACTGCAAGTTTCCAGAATGGCCGGATATGTTCTTGAGCCTCTGGGATACCTCGCGAATACGATGCTCCTTGTAGATGCAGGGGTTACTCGTGACTTGGTAAGGGGTAGCCTCAGTAAGCTGGAAGAAAGGACAGATGACCGCAGTTTAATGTGGCGCGAGAACGGCTGTGACGAGTAGGCCAAAGGTCTATACGAGCATGTGAACTGTCCCGGTATAGTCCTCATAGGTGAAAGGGAGAGAAAGATAGGTCAGACTTGCAAGCGCGTGAATATACGCCGCAAATATTAGAGTCAATGTCGTCGTTTATGGGGAATTTTGAGAATGCGGGACACTCCTTCCTGACGTCGTATTGGCTCCACCGATCCACGAAAATTGCAGGCGCGACAAGAACAAATCTGAGAGGCCTCGAAGGAAATGGCAACGCGGTAAAACGTAAGTAGGGGATCTGAGATGAGATGGTGCAAGCGAAAGGAAACGCCTGTTGATGGATGTCAAGAGTGCGTGCGGGACCTGAAGCCCCTCGCGGATGAAGTGGACGGGTTACGTACTTGACGTAGGAGTATTGTTAGTGTCCGGAGTACTCGGGAACGAAAGCCAGAAGGCCTATTTAGTTCAACATTATTCTAGATTGCATCTGTAGAGAGGTAGGGTTGGTAACTGTAGTGAATGTATTTATTGACCCAAATTGTCCTGACACGAGAAAAATAGAGCCTATCTTGCACCGTAACTCAAAGTTGTTTTCTCCAGACGGTTCCTAATGGAAGCGCGGCTACCTATCCGTATATGACTACCCTACAGCGCTTGATATATCCACCTGTGACATGCATGGCTGAGTGTTGTTGTGTTGTATACGCTCTATTTAGTAAGATTCTTGCATTCTCGCATACTCTCATTGTTCCCGCCACGACTTCTTGCTGTGTCTGCATTTTCAGTTTCACACTCATGTCGTATGTGTTTAATAGCCAGCTTCATGTTATAGAAGATCACTCACGCGACATACGGAAGCTATACGTGAGAATAACAGCCTAGGAATTCTGCTGGATCATTAGTAAATACATAGGCATGCTTAAATATTGTATTTTAATATAGTTTGCGTTTTAAAAGACAATGCATCCAGGTAGCATACAGAAAGACGAGTCATGATGCGAATAGCTAGTACTTATGATGCTATCAATGGTAAATTCTCTGGAGGAAAGCCACTCGTCCTAGCAGCCACACCTCGAATTGCGGGGGAGCGCCACAACAGACTTGTGGATGTTTGTTGGCTTTCTAACAGTTCAACTCCATGGCCATGATATCCGAAAAAGACCAGACTTCAATTTCCGGAACGACAATTTCTACGCACCAGAGATGTCTAACACACCGCTCGACGCCAGCAAACGCTCTAACTCTCGATCGCGAACGTCACGACCGACCACCCCTCTTCGACCTTCGTCGCGGTCATCCTTTCGCGACTCTGCGCGAGGGGCAGGCGAAAATGATGCGCCATTCCCACTAAATGCGTTTGAGCCAGCGTTTGCGGAGCTTTCTGACGCCATGGCCGACCTCGAGGCTAATATGATGCACTTTCAGCTTATGCACGAGAGTCTGGCGCGATTCAGCGAGTCTTTTGCGAGCTTCCTCTACGGTCTTAACATGAATGCTTTTTGTGTCGATTTTCCTGAGGTATGGTAATCAAATCCAAGTGCCCAGTCATCTGCACAGCTGTTATAGTTTTGAAGCTTAAATCTCTGGCAGGGACCTATTCCAGAATCGTTTCGCCGCGATAGGACTCGACAGGAACAACCGGCTGTTACCCCATCAAAGTCAGAAGGTGATGTAGATATGACATTCATGCAAGTTGCCTCTCCAAAGTTGTCTACCCCTGTTCTCTCTAACTAGTCTCCAGGACTACGGATACGTCCTTCGTCGAAAACCCACCCACCACCACCAAGACTTCCAAGTTTACCACACCGGAACCTCCAACTCGACAATCGCGTCTTCCTGCTGCTCCTGGTCGTGGCACGTCTTCGAGAGGAAGATCAGCCCGGGGAGTCGGGCGAGGCCGGCCTAGCGGGCTCGCCAGAGCGCGTGGTCGAGGTGTTAGAGGAGCATGATAGTATATCGACAGAAGTACACCAAAACGCCATTTATAATGCCGAAAAAACCAAGCCCAGTCCCAATGCGCCCTCAAATCATAAAATTCCCTTTTCAGCGTGTACGGAGGATATTGTTTGAGATCGGATGAGACTTAGGCGTCCATGGCCACGTCGTTGTCTCCATCGGCAAAGGTGCATTTCCGGTCGCCATTGTCTGTTCGTAGACCGACAGCGGCTTCGGCCTCTTCCTGGGTGTAGGGTCCCTCAGCGATCTGCTTGACCCTGTAGACGTGTTAATTCAAGTATAGAACAGGCAAGTATATACCCCTTGTGAATAAAGGAACCACGTACCTTCGCTTATGGGGTTTTCCTTTCTGATGCACAACCAGGGCAGAATCTGTATCAAACCATTTGGCGCATTCCACGCAGTAGTGTCGACCAAGGCCAGGGAGATCCTCAATGGCCTTGGTCTCCTGGAATTGCTTTAGGTGCTTGGGTGACAAGATATCGGCCTTCACCTGATCGACATCTCGAGTCTTGCGTCTTGTCTTCGTGATCGTTCGCTTGTTGGTGACGCCCATTTTTGCGGTAGCTTGGAGAGTTATGAAGGTTTATTGCTTGCCTCTTAAAAGTCGTGATAATCGTGTATCTCAAGTGAACTCTTCGCAAGTGGATGTTGGCGATTTTCGAAAAAAGTTTTGGCGGGGACTGACTGATAAGAATGCGGGGCACACACAGCCACGACTTATTGGTGGCTGGACTTATGACAATAGCCACAGCATCAACAGTGGCGCATGATCAGAAGGTCTATCGTCTTATGACACTGTCAAAGCTGCAAATTGATCATTTATGTGCTTTCATAGGAGGTCAACTGGGACTCAGAGAGCAAGAGAAACGCCAGTAGCTTTAAAAGGAAAGATTAACGACTACTTACAGAGTAAAGGTAAGCATGAAAATTTCACTTGGGACACAGTAGATTTTGAACTTGATACTATGGTCGTATTCTCGTACGTATGATAGTAGCGTCTCAATCAAACCGCTGTCACTGATTCAACATATACTACAAGGTGTAGTCTGGCTGGTATTACATGGTTAGTTGCTTGCCTCTAGTGAATAGCCCGTTTGATACCCGATCATTGTAATGACTACGAAATTCGCAACCACAAGCTGCATCATGATTGTAAACTGTTTATCATGTGATCCTCACAATACGGGGTGCCAGTAAGCCCAGCTTGATCGCAGACAGCGGGTCCGGGGTTACCGGCTCCAGGATTTGGATCGGCAATGAGTGTCTGGCCCAAGAATGCTATGACTGGTAAAGATGAGGGATAGTATTCATTAGAACGGCTATTGCTTGTTTGCACCCTGGCTAATCAGCTGAAGAGTGACAAACATTGGGTCTAGTCAGGATTTGTCGGGAATAAACGACCTACCTACCACGTTGTGTTATAGTCGTTTGAGATGAATTATGGCACAAGCTTATCATAGGGTTTTCATTGATTGATTTGAATGTATAGGAACTAATTGACCAAGTTCTAGAATCTAACTAGGTACGTAGTAAGTCGCTGGCGAGGACGCCCGTGTTATCTCAGATCTAGACAATATGTCGCTACGCATCAAAGGCTACAAGACAGAATATCACGAAGCCTGAGAACCAGCAACATAATTGTCAATATCTCATTTGTCATTGGATAATGCAAATGAACAGGGCGGTCTCCGGCAAGTTGGCAGAACGACAATTGGGGATGTGCATGCATGGGCACAAGGGGGGGGGTGCGGTTTCCATGAGAGCTTCAATTTCGACACCATTTGAGGGCTACTCCAATTCTTTTTTCAGCGGTTCGCAGGTGAAATGTGAGGACCGAAAAGGACTCTTTTTACTAGAAGTTATCGGTTACCGAGCGCCAAGGCCTCGGATTCCCGCATGTGCGAGAGAATCAGGACGGCGACCGAAGATAAATCCGCTGGTCCGAGGCCCCGCTGCGGTTGAACCCTGTGAAACGAGTCAAAATCCCGCCCAAACAGACTGCTTCTTTTGTCAATGGATGAAAGCGCCGGGGAGTATGAGAGAAGGCTAGGCTGTTCCGGGGCCAAAGATGCGGAAATTCTTCATGGCTCCGGGGGGCCCACACCGTAACGGGTGGCGCTGCAATGCCCACGACGCCCGGGAATGGGCAGGCAAGCAAAACAGCCCAGCTTCTGTAGTGCAGAAAAAGAATTATCTTCAATGAACTGCATAGGCTGTTGATTGTGTGACTTACACGGACCGGTCAACAGCCGCAGGAATTCGAACACCATAGAGTATGAAAGGATGCCCAGAGACTGCCACACGATTTCTCATATATATATATGTAGCTTTCCCATGCAGAACCTCGTTGGAATATGAGCCGCGTTAATTAAATACTTGGTGACCCCCCGCAACGCGATGTTTTTAGGATGAAGGGCCGGAGCTGCTACCCACATGCTCTCCGTAGTATTGTTTCGCCCGCGCACCAGAAATTACAGGCAATATACGCAGAATAAATAACTCCTGGTAGTATCCCAGATGACCTCCAGGTTGTTCACTTTCCTCCCTGGAACTCTTGGTACATTTTTACTCATTGCCCGTTGGATCTAGAGCCGAAGAGTGGATATTATTCGTGACGTCGAACCTACCCGAGCAGGTCCGTCGACCTCCGGTCGGTATCCGGGGCAATCGTCGGTGATGGATCTCATCCAACTACTAGGTGCCCGGTTAGGTCAAGCACAAACTCTGACGCAACCAGTATCCTTCCCCAGTGGCACAATCGAACAAGGATGTCACTTGGCCAATGAACGAGTTGAATTGTACCTGGAATGGAGGATTTTTGTCCTCTCTCACTGGCTGCTATTGTGACCATCATTTAGTCGCGTGCGAAATGAGCTTGAAGGCTCGGTGCTTTCGGCTCGGAGGGGACGCCCGCCTCCATGATGCAAGCAAGAAGTCATTGCTTTGCGGCATTACTTCTATCATTCTGATACTTTCACGCAACGACGATAAATATGTCGTCGCAGGAATAAAAACATGATAGCTAGTAGATACCTAACTTGAGGTGGGTGCCAGACAGAGGATGGGAAAGGGAATTGGAGAAACTTGGGCAAGCGCCACATGTCAATCCAAAGCCAGATTCCTTTTGGAGCTGAAGAAGAAACATGCCGTACTGTGTACGGGGTGGTAGATAGGTACCTACTGCACAGTTTCTCGTACGGCCCCAAGATGCCTGAACCTTGGGATAACCGTTGCTGAACTTCTTGACAAGATGTTGCTTCCTCGGCAGAGTGGAGGTTTTCGGTTACTGCCCATGGCGAAGGAGATGTGTCGATTATTTTCTCCTATTTGCTGATTGGCCATGATATAGAAGTTCTCCATCTACATCATAGTGGAGATTCGAGGTCAACCTCTCTATGGTCGCTTTGTCTAGTTTTAGTGGTCTTGTCTGCTCAAGCTGTTGCGCACAGGGCATGCGGACTGCCCCGCTGAGAACTGTCGGCCAAGATCTTTGGGGCTCTGGGGCGTGTGAGGGAGGGCGTGTAATGCCTCTTGCGTGCCTTTGGGCCTCGAGAGGTTAGCCGGGGTAATTGTTTGGCTGCGCGAATGAGGGCACAGCGAGGTACTTCACTTTACTGTGAAGCGAACTGAGTTGCACCGTATCTACCTATTTTGCTCGGTCTCGGCTGCCCTGGCTTTGCCCCGGGTCAGGAAACGACTCTCCACATTGCGAGGGTGGTTATTTTCTTCCTCTTTCTTTTAATACTCCAGCCCTCCCCTCCTTTTCTCTCACTGATCTGTGTCTGCGAGCGTCTCCCTTTTCTTCCCTCCTCCTTCTTTGTGATACCCAGAGCATCTACCCTCTAATTGCTTTCACACTCAATTAAGACGCCTCACCCTTGAGTGACAAAACCGCCCACCATGCTCGCTACTCGCCAGGTTCTGGGCAACATGACCCGGGGCCGCGCCCTCGCTGGCGCTGCTTCTGGCATTCGCCGCATGGCGACGGTCTCAGATAACCCTCTGGACAAGAAGGTAAGCATGGAGACACTTGATGCTGTTCTCTATTTGATCTCATTGCTCGAACTTGGAAGCTTGCTCAGTCGATGTTTGGGTTCAATCAGCAGACGTCATAGTGCATGGGCTGCCAATTAACCGGCAATCCCAAGACTTGCGGGCTATTGACTACAGCAACTCAATTGTAACGAGAGTCCGAGAATCGAAGCTATGAGAAATTAGAGATCGCATGTCGGAAAATGGTTGAGAAAACAAAGAGACTAATCTGCTTCGCTTTTGTAGGTCCGCCAGAACAACTGGGAGGAGGGCAACTTCATCAACTACAAGAAGATGTCCGACAACCTCGATATCGTTCGTTCTCGCCTGAACCGACCCCTGGCCTACGCTGAGAAGATCTTGTACTCTCACTTGGCTGATCCTCATGGCCAGGACATCCAGCGAGGTACAAGCTACCTCAAGCTGCGACCTGATCGTGTTGCTTGCCAGGATGCCACCGCTCAGATGGCCATCCTCCAGTTCATGTCCGCTGGCATGGACAAGGTTGCCAACCCCACCACTGTCCACTGTGACCACTTGATTGAGGCACAGGTCGGTGGTGCTAAGGATCTTGCCCGCGCTGTTGACATTAACAAGGAGGTTTACAACTTCCTTTCTACTGCTTGTGCCAAGTACGACATCGGTTTCTGGAAGCCCGGCTCCGGTATTATCCACCAAATTCTCCTTGAAAACTATGCCTTCCCCGGTGGTCTTCTCATCGGCACTGACTCCCACACCGTCAACGGTGGTGGTCTCGGTATGGCTACTATTGGTGTCGGTGGTGCCGATGCTGTTGATGTTATGGCCAACCTTGACTGGGAGCTCAAGGCCCCCAATGTCATTGGTGTCAAGCTGACCGGCGAACTCAGCGGCTGGACCGCCCCTAAGGGTAAGTTTGAATTCGCGATGTTCAATGCTGTATATCGACTAAAACTCAACAGATATTATCCTCAAGGTTGCCGATATTCTCACCGTCAAGGGTGGCACTGGTGCCATTGTTGAGTACCACGGCCCTGGAACCGATGCAATTTCTTGCACCGGTATGGCTACGATTTGCAACATGGTATGTGATTTGTCCATTTCCGTAAACAAGAATAAACACTGACCGTTATAGGGTGCTGAAATTGGTGCCACTACCTCCGTCTTCCCCTTCAACGACCGTATGTACGACTACCTCGCCGCCACCAAGCGAAAGGAGATTGGTGACTTCGCCCGCACCTACGCCCACGGTCTTCGCCCTGACGAGGGCGTCGAGTACGACCAGCTCATTGAGATCAACCTCTCTGAGCTCGAGCCCCATATCAACGGTCCCTTCACTCCTGACCTGGGTACTCCTATCTCCAAGTTCAGCCAGGCTGTCAAGGAGAACGGCTGGCCTGAGGAGCTCAAGGTTGGTCTGATTGGATCTTGCACCAACTCCTCATACGAGGATATGACACGTGCTGCTTCCATTGCCCGCGATGCCCTCAACCATGGCATCAAGGCTAAGTCTGTTTTCACTGTTACCCCTGGTTCTGAGCAGATCCGCGCTACTATTGAGCGTGATGGTCAGCTCCAGACCTTCGAGGAATTCGGTGGCATCGTTCTTGCCAATGCTTGCGGTCCCTGCATTGGTCAGTGGGATCGACAGGACGTGAAGAAGGGTGAGGCCAACTCTATTATCTCTTCCTACAACCGTAACTTCACTGGCCGAAATGACGGCAACCCCGCTACTCACTCTTTCGTTGCCTCCCCCGATCTGGTCGTTGCCATGTCCATTGCCGGCTCTCTTCACTTCAACCCTCTTACCGACACTTTGAAGGACAAGGACGGCAAGGAGTTCAAGCTTGCCCCTCCTACCGGCGATGGTCTCCCTACTCGAGGCTATGACCCCGGCCAGGACACTTACCAGGCTCCTCCTAAGGACCGTGCCAGCGTCAGCGTCGACGTCGCTCCTACCTCTGACCGTCTTCAGGTCCTCACTCCCTTCCAGCCTTGGGACGGCAAGGATGCCAAGGACATGCCTATCCTCATCAAGGCCAAGGGCAAGACTACCACTGACCACATTTCAATGGCTGGTCCCTGGTTGAAGTACCGTGGTCATCTTGACAACATCTCCAACAACATGCTGATTGGTGCCATCAATGAGGCCAACGACGAGGCCAACAAGATCCACAACTTCACCACTGGCGAGTGGGGTGCTGTTCCCGCCGTCGCCCGTGACTACAAGTCCAAGGGCATCAAGTGGGTTGTCATTGGTGACTGGAACTACGGTGAGGGTTCTTCCCGAGAGCACGCCGCTCTTGAGCCTCGTCACCTCGGTGGTCTTGCTATCATCACTCGATCTTTCGCCCGTATCCACGAGACCAACCTGAAGAAGCAGGGCATGTTGCCCTTGACCTTCTCCGACCCTGCTGACTACGACAAGATCCGACCCGATGACAAGGTCGATATCCTCTGCACCAAGCTCGAAGTTGGCAAGCCCCTGCCCCTCGTTGTTCACCCTGCCGATGGCAGCAAGTCTTTCGAAGTCCCTCTTTCTCACACCTTCAACGCGGCCCAGATTGAGTGGTTCAAGAATGGCTCTGCTCTCAACACCATGGCCAAGGCCTCTAACAAATAAAGAAAGAAACAAAGAAAGAAACAAAGAAAGAAAGAAAGAAAGAAAGAAAGAAAGAAAGAAAGAAAGAAAGAAAGCAGGGAAGAGCAGATTGATTTTTTGGGTCACAAACGGCGTATATCCTGATACTCTCATGTTGGGTTTGGAGAGTAGACAGTAGAGGGGCTTTTCAACGGACAGCATAAGTCGACAAGGTTGATAGCCTATGCTTTTACATTTTGTAGCACAGGAATAGCCATGCTTTCATTAATTGTAACAAAATTCGAATTGTTCAAAAACTATCTTTAATCGCGTTTTCTTTGTGTCATTTACTTAATATTGGCAACTGTCTATGAAATATACTCTGTTAATCCCATTCAAGCTTGGAGCTTGTTGTTAATTACCTACCTCGAACTACAGCTCCACATGTGGCTGTGCCTTGTAATCACGTGTGACGTATGGATGTGAACCAGCCACACGACAATACAAGGACTTGTGTCCAGTTTCACTTGGTCATCGTCTTGCGCCTGACATCGAGGACGTGGAAGTGATCTGTGGTTCAGAATTTCGTTGTAAAAAAGGTCGAGCTTGTTTGCTTCCCCTTTCTTTGTTCTCTTTTGGGTTTCCCGTTACCCATTCTATTCCTCCATTCTCGCCGAAACCAGGGATTGTCCGGCTGCTCCGAGCAGTGCGAATCGTATAGAGATGCGACCTCGTCTCCAGAATTTCAATGCTCTGAGAGCTCGATCGTATTTGACACGGCTACCGCTATTCACACGAATTATTGTTCTTGCTATCATTGCTTTGTCGATCGCGTCACTGCAATCTGTCTGGAACTTGCGAGAATGGGGTGCCCTTATCCCTGAAGAGATCAGTATCACAAATGGTAATCTTGGTCGCTGCCCAAATATACTGCATTCTGGCTAACGAAGAACTCTTTAAATAGCATATCGACTCTCCACGTTTCCGTTAATACATCTGAATGCCATCCACGCGATCCTCAACCTTGTGGCACTTACTCCCTTACTGGAGCGATTCGAGAACGAACATGGCACATTGACATCTTTGGCTCTGTTCTTTGGACGTAAGGAGTTTTTACCCTGAATATGAACCATGGGCTGACTTTTTGGATACAGCTTTGACATCGATACCTGCTGTAGCGTATGTCTTGATGGAGCGATTCGTCTTCCGAGCAAATCATGGGGTTCTAGGAGCAAGGTACAGGATAACACGACTCTGAGCAAGGCTGAGGCTAACAGTTGGTTCTAGTATGTGGGTTTTCACTCTACTAGCCATGGAGTCTATTCGAACATACAAGACGAACCCTCACTTTATCATTGGCACAGTCCATATTCCAACCTGGACAACCCCCTTGATCATGACTCTAGTAGTTTGGGCATTGATTCCCGGTACAAGTCTTCTTGGTCACCTTTGCGGTATCGCTATTGGATACGTTGGTAAGCTCTGCAATTATTCCTCTCCCAGATTGATACTGATAGTTGGAACAGCTGGCTTTGGCTACGCCAAACTGCTTGCCCCCCTGAATGGGGTCTTCGATGGGTTGAGAACCGACTCAACCTTCTCAAAATTCTCCCGCACTATGTTAGCATTGACAAGACAACATATGGTCGATTTGGTGTGCTGCCCACGACCAGTCGGCCTGGCCCTAGCGGGAGCGCAGCGACAGAGCTTGTTGGCACAACCCAACGCCTTGGGCCTTGAGAGCGTACATGATACGCGTGTACTTTTGTGTAATTGTCGACTCGTACCAAGGTGCCTGTTGCATGCCCTTTGTGACTTGATTATAGAAAGGGGATATATGTTAGAGCATTTCTTTTCTTCCGGACTGATGTAATGACAAAAAGCCCACGCAATGAATAGATGGATTGCATCATGTCGCTATCATAGTTGCATTCACTACGAAATATTCTGGGTATAGAGTGTAATGGCAGAGCATATAGCTAAGATAAAGGCTGGAACGTAGGTAGGAATCAAAGCTAGCCACCGAAATGGTCACTCAATCAAATGTTTCCTTACCATATTAGGCATCGCAAGTCTCGATGATGTATGTTCATTCACCTTCCAAAGTCACCACAAAAGAAGGTAATTCTTGATAAAATTTGCTTCCCAAGCTTTGTTGGGTAGACACCACAAGTAGGTAGCTATTATAATCTGAGCCAAATGAGTCTGTTAATTATACAACCTAATTGACCTTGGAGTTTAAAGACTTAAGCTCCTGGATCGACAGAACGCCCCCGGTAACCGCATACCTACCTAGGTACGCAGCCCCGCATGCAGCAGGCACACGGCCCGCTAGGTATCCTCTCCCCTGACTGACACTAGAAGCTCTGCTGGTAAGGGAGAGTTGTCATGATGGTACGTACCTCATTTAACGATTCAATGTCAACGACCTCCATAAGAATAACCAAAAGAGTCAAGTCTTGTTTCGCATAGGCGTTTGTTCAACCATGTCCCGACTACTGTGTATGAACTTTGGATCAACCTCACTTCTCTACACCAGTCATTGGCTAACATGTTCTATAGCATCGGCGCTCTCGCTGCGTCGCGATCCTCGTATTCTGAAGCTCCCCCTTACCTGTCCTTCCTCTGCATTGCGGTTGGTGTGGTCTGGCTCTTTCTCCTGCCCTTAAACGAATACTCGCGACGGACGTACATCTCGGAGAACGCGCTTCTACCAGGCCAAGTGCATACCTATTTTGGAGGAAGCGAACAAAACATCTTCCGTGCATATCGACACGAGGTCGACGAGGTTGCAGACAAGAACAACTATGAGTGGGTCTTGAGCCTCGATATTGAATAACTTGCTGCAAATGCTGATGCCATTGGGGACAATAGAGTCAACGACAAGCTCGACAAGATTTTGACTGGTGTCGGGCTCAAAGTTGGACGCCAGAACTACACCTACCACTCAGCTGGTCATGAATACTCAGGGCAGAACCTCTACGCTATCCTGCAAGCTCCTCGCGGCGATGCTACTGAGGCCATTGTTTTGGTTGCTGCATGGAAAAATGTTGAAGAGCAGCTCAACCGCAATGGTGTATCCCTGGCGTTGACTCTGGTCCGCTACTTCAAGCGTACGTATCCTCAGAAAGTCACGAAACAATGATGAACATAGACTAATAGGTCCAGGCTGGTCACTCTGGTCCAAGGATATTATTCTAGTTGTCCCTCCCGATAGCAAGACAGGAACACAGGCTTGGGTAGATGCATACCACGACGCCCACAATCCCGATCTCGTGGCCCCTCTGCCTCTCAAGTCTGGAGCCCTTCAAGGCGCCATCGCGATCGACTATCCCCAGGAGCAAGGCTTTAAGTCTGTACACATAATCTACGACGGCCCCAACGGTCAGCTTCCTAACCTCGATCTCATCAATTCTATTGTAAATATTGCTGGCGGCCAGATGGGTATGGGCACTCTCATCCAGAAGATGACTCAACACAAGGGCAGTTACCCTGATCGCCTACATACTATGCTCCGCGGTATGCTCAACCAAGGCCTCGGCTATGCGGCTGGTGCTCACAGCAGCTTCATTCCGTATCATGTTGATGCTGTGACACTTCAACCTCAAGGTGAAGGATGGCACGACGAGATGGGCATGGGCCGCTTGGTCGAGGGCTCATTCCGAAGTCTCAATAATCTCCTCGAACATCTACACCAGAGTTTCTTCTTTTATCTTCTGATGCAGACCGATAGATTCGTAAGTATCGGTACTTACCTTCCTAGCGCTATGTTAATTGCTGCCAACTTTACCATCATGGCCATCTCCCTTTGGGTAAAGAGCGGACAGTCGCCTGCAGCTCAGAAGCCCAAGGAGAAGGTATCGACCACATCTGTCGAAGCGACCCCAGGTGGTAGAGATTTGTTTGTACCGCTGGCCGTCGTTGCTGTTTGTCAAGGCCTGGCAGTCGTGCCTTTGTACACTTTCAATCATCTTCCTGCTAGTGTAAGTATTCTCAGATACCATTCTCAAGTGCAAAGTTAACAGCCTCTAGTTGCTTTCGCCAGCATTCGCTATCTTCTCTGTCATCTCAGCCATTCTTCCCCTTGCAATCTCGAGGCTTCTAACACTTGTCACTAAGCCTACGATGCAGCACTTTCAACTAACAAAGTCTTTCTCTCTACTTGTTCTGGGAATGTGTTTATCTACCCTCGCCACGCTTAACTTTTCTCTTGCCTTCCTGATCGGGGTGCTCTCTAGCCCCCTAACCTTTGTTCAGCCCGTCGAGAATCCCGCCCTTCGCTGGTCTCTGGCGGGTGTACTCAATGTTGTAGCACCCCCTACTGTATTATATGCTGCTGCCCAGGTTTGGGATATTAGTATTGCAGACTTGTTGAAAGAGGCGAGCTTTGGGTGGAACGTCTGGGGCATGTATACACCTGTAGTGGTTTGGTGCTTGTGGTGGCCCGCATGGCTCGTTGGCATGGTCAACGTCTTTGGAGAGGTTGCTGCATAGTGATGGGAAGTTGTTGTAGGATATTGGCGAAAGGGTGCATTTGTGCAGCTAAAGAATTCACTCTTAGACTTCAAAAGTGATAGCTTATTAACATAAGCAAATTCAGAATTAATAGTCTTAACCCGGGCAAAGGGTCATCATCTGCCCGCAGACAAGCTCTATCTGTCTATACTGTACATTCATTGGTTTTGTTTGCTCCATGGCCCCTGGCCCAGACTCCTTGTTGAGACTTGGCTTCAAGCAGCCCACACATCTTTGCCAGCCGACTCGATCCAATTGCCAAGCTGGTTGACACTCGAGTCCCAATCAAGAAGCCGCTCACGCATTGCGGCAATCTGCTTCATGTCGAGCACCTTGGGCTGAACCCAAGTGATTTGAGCCACACCGTCCACCTGATCGATAGTGCCTCGAAGCAGACCCAGGCTTAGAGCCTTCATGATGAGATGCTCAATCTCCTCTGGTCGGACCTTGGTTTCTTGTGCAATGGCGGTGAAAGTTAGGGTACGATCATGCGGGGGTCGGCGGAAGACGGTCTCAGTGAGAGCAGAAAGGTAGATCTTCTGACGGAGATGCATGGCGTTGCTCTTGAGAAGCTTGTTGGAATCCACGCGATCCGACAGTTGATCATAAGCTGCGAGATCTCCGCGGTTAAAAGCAAAGAGCAGATCTCGCATCCAAGCATGCTCGCTCTTTCTAAGGACGTCAAGAATAGGGTGCAACAAAAGCTCCCCAAAGTTGTAGATGCTGGTCGAGACGAGGGCAGCAATACTGAGGTGGTATGCCCGCTTGTGTCGCTCTTCGGGGGATAATGCGTTGAGGTCGATGCAGGCAAGGTAGAGAAGGGCAGTGCGGTAGTAGTTAGAGAAGTCCATCTTGCGCTTGAGAGGGGTTAGCGGGGTTCAGACAAACATGCTCATCTTGGAGTCGCCAGGAGGACAAACATACCTGATAGTAGATGGCGTTGGCGTCGTAGAAAGCAGCATGGACTACGTTTTCGACAGAGTCAAAGGAGTCCAGTATCCTCTCAGCTGTGTCCAAGTCCTTTCGCGCACCATCTAGCTCATCCAGGTCTAATTTTGCTTGCGCAACGGCGACCAAAGCAAAGACGTAAGCATCCTGAGAGTTTTCGTTGTCAACCTTCTTAGCAACCGATTGCAAGAATGCCAGGCGTTCCTCATCTTCTGAATTCCCAAGACATCATCAGTCAGCAAGCGGTCCGGCTTCGAAGCATGTTCCTATCAAATCTCACCTTCGCACTCTGTTGCCGCCTTCAGAGCAAGGTCCACCAGCTTCAGTTGGTTGATCTTGTCGGCGAACTTCAGAATAAAGACTCTGTAGAATGCTAGTCGTTGGGGGGCGCTGTCCGCATGACTGAAGAATTCGACAAGGGCATCAGTAAGCTGGTGCCAGAGTTTGCGCTCCCAATAATTCTCGAAGTCGAGAATGAGGGGTTGAAGCTCCTCGGGAGCTTCATCGCGCTGCTCGGCAAGGAAGTCTGGGATGTCGACGTTGCTCATAGTGGCGGGATATGTATTTATGTGATGTCGGTGGAATCGAGTATTGGTGACGTGCACAGCAACTGAAGCTAGCTTGCTTGTTCTGGGCCAGTAGAGCGTGTGCTGCTCGACCCAACGCGCGTTTTCTTGTTGCGGGAGTGCGGACGAATGAATTACCCCCTTTCTTTGGAGATCGTATTATCGGTGAGAGGTCGGCCTCTGACTTGGTGACGCTGATATGTTTGTTAAGGTTGATAGATGCTTCAGTGGAGCTGGAGGGAGGTCCTTAGCTCATTCATGAGGCTGCCAGGCAGCCTGGTCGTCGCAACGTAAAGACGCACGGCCCACCCTAGTGCCGAAAGAAGCAGCCCCAAAGACATGAACCAATGATGTACTGCAAGATTTGAGTGACCGGTCACATGATCTGCAATTACCGTCCTCCGAGGCTCTACCTTGCCTAGCATCACCAAACATTGCTATTAAGAAGACGAGACGATTCATAGCCAATTGCGAGGCATAGCAGCGTTCGTCACGCAATCTGCATATTGCAACAATGGCTTCGCCTCTCCTTGCCGCGCGGGCGGCCCGCAAGGCTGCTTTCAATGTCGCTGGCAAGCGATTTCTATCTGATATCTCCATTACCCGAACTGGCAAGCCTATCATGCGTGTTGAGGGTGGCCGGTAAGCTAAGCCATGACCCATTGGCACTGTCGAGGCACTTCCTAACAATCTTGGATATCTAGTTCATCCCTTGGAGGTACAAAACATCGAGCTGCGAGATCACGAGCGACACTAACGAGGAGCAACCAGGCCATACTGTCACCGTATTTGGCGCAACCGGTCAATTGGGACGATATATCGTCAACCGCCTGGGTGAGCCGACCTGATGCTGGACTCCTATAGCTAGGATTAGATACTGACGCTGGCTCCAGCTCGTCAAGGATGCACTGTCGTTATCCCTTACCGCGAGGAGATGGCCAAACGTCATCTTAAGGTCACTGGAGATCTTGGCCGTGTTGTCTTCATCGTACGCTTCATTTCATCATGACTTACCTATGGCATTTTCAGTAACCTTCATACTTAGGAGCACGACCTTCGAAACACCCCTTCTATCGAGGCAAGCGTTCGACACTCGGATGCCGTTTTCAACCTGATCGGCCGCGATTACCCAACCAAGTATGTTAATATGAGATGGACTTGTGAGGGAGGACGAAAGCTAAACATGTACCAGGAACTTCTCTCTGGAGGATGTGCACATAGAGGGTACCGAGCGAATTGTCGAGGCTGTGTGCAAATACGACGTTGACCGATATATCCACGTCTCGTCCCACAGCGCGAACTCCCAGTCCGTTTCTGAGTTCTACCGTACTAAGGTTTGGAGTTGGTACCTGACCACACAGGAAAGACCGCTAATCAAAAATCTAGGGTCGAGCGGAGGAAATCGCTCGAAGCCTCTTCCCTGAGACCACCATCGTCCGACCTGCGCCCATCTTTGGTTTTGAGGACAATCTCCTGCTCAAGTTGGCTGGTGTCACCAATCTCTTCACTTCCAACAACATGCAAGAGAAGTTCTACCCTGTTCACGTAGGTCCCCGGCGAATTTATTGATGGTAAATAATTCTGACCAACATGCGCAGTCAATCGATGTCGGTGCTGCTCTTGAGAAGATCTTCTTCGACGATACTACTGCTGGACAGACTTTCGAGCTTTACGGCCCCAAGAAGTACAGTATGGAGGAGATTTCTGTCATGGTTGACAAGGAAATTTACAAGCAGCGACGTCATATCAACGTGCCCAAAGCTATCCTCAAGCCCGTCGCTGAGTTGCTGAACAAGGTGCTCTGGTGGCACACTCTATCCGCTGACGAGATCGAGCGAGAATACTTGGATCAAGTCATCGATCCTGAGGCTAAGACTTTCAAAGACCTGGGAATTGAACCTGGTGATATTATCAACTTCACCTACCACTACTTGGTAAGCTTGCCGATTGGCGTACTATAAGTTTTAAACTGACTCCCTTATAGCAAGGATATCGAAGTCAAAACTACTACGATCTGCCCCCTGCGACAGAGAAGGAGAAGAGGGAGGAGAAGAAGTACATCCACGTACTGGATGAATTGTAAAGAAGAGTCGAAATTTTGCTTACTACGAATACTGGAATGGCGGTCGGTGATTACCGGCTGAGCGGACGGGTCGATAATAGTCCGTGTATATAGGACCGCATAGACTAAAGAGTTTGCGAGTTCGAACAATTGTACGGGTTTTATTTGGGTTGAAATGATCTCAAAAGATACTAAGGATGAGAGCTTGTTGTCTACCTACTTGCCTACCTACCCTGAACTCTTGGGTGGCGAAAGTCTAGACCGTATAAGAAGCAGCAAATACGACCCCGCCAAACCCCTCACAAAACCCTTAGTCGCAACAGTCATCGGCTGGCCGTCGTGTTTAGCTGCGTATCAAAACAAAAATAGAAGAATATTTTCGAAGAAAAAATTCCGATGTCTTTTGATGATGAAGAGCCCATGTGAGAACTCACCATCCCTTGTCGCTACTATTACATGCCCCAGTTTACTGACTTGGTTCGTCTGCAGAAGCCTCTCGAGTCACGCCTTGGCCGCGTTAGCCGAGTTCCACGCCGAAAAGGATGCCCATGAAAAGAACTTCGAGAAGTTGAGGACCGGCGCTGCCCCAAGAACCGGAGCCGGACTTGGGGTGGTCGAGCCGGAGGACGAGGACCCTATAACGGAGGATGTGGACAATGAACCGTTGAGCATGGCGGCCTTCACGGAAGACTGGAACGAATCGCAGTTTTGGGTACGTAAACAAAATGCGGGAAACAAGGCACGGAACGAATCTGTGGCCTAGTTGCATTTCACCTTTGGCTACGGCGGTGGAGATAGCTTCTCGGTCGGCTTTTGGGAACCTGCCTGGGCCCGTGTTATGAGCTGGGGTATTTATTACGTACTGGCCAGGTATCGGTACTCTTGGCGCAAGGGCCCGAAGACAACTTCATGATCTTGACCAACAAAAAAGCTAACGTAGGCTTGGCCATCTAGTTCTTAGATGAAACTGCCCTGGCTTTGGCCGATCAGCTTCTGGACGGTGCATCGTCAAGCTCGACTATTGGTGTCGTGTCGACGCCGAGTGTATTCATTGCGCTGAAGAATCGCCTTGTAAGTTCATTAATACCTATGCGAACCCCTGGCTATTGCAAAATGAATCTGGGCAAGTGTTAGCTGACTCGAATACCGCAGAGACTCTGGCCTATTGAAGATCGACCCAAGTTGGTCTTGCTCGAGCATGATCATCGATTCAGCGTCTTCCCCGAGTTTGTCTTTTATGACTTCCAGCGACCTCTTCAGCTTCCAGGTACTGCCTCGATCGCTACTACACACATATTGTTTTGAATATACAGTAGACTAATGCGTTTATGAATCTAGGTAATCTGAAAGGCAGTTTAGACAGTGTTATCATTGACCCTCCCTTTTTCAGCAGTGACTGCCAAACAAAGTGTAAGATTATTACCTTCCTGTTGCTACGTTACACACTGTCCAGATCATGGGCCATGGTATAATTGCTACTTGGTAGTTGTCATACTAACATGACATCTTCGCTAGTTGCCCTCACTGGTCGCTGGCTTGTCAAGCCAAAGTTACCTCGTGTCATTGTTTGCACTGGCGAACGAATGGCTCCTATAATTGACAAGCTCTATCGCTCTCTTGGAGTGTATGCCACAACATTTGAGCCTGCACATGCGGGTCTAAGTAATCACTACTACTGTTACGCCAACTTCGAGAGTTCCACCTGGGACTGGCGATCCGATGAATCTGACTAGCGAGCATCGGCAAGAGCTATGTGACATTAAAGGACACCATCTGCTGTCTTCTATCGTCTTAAATTCGTGAAAGAGTCGACTCATGGCTGGAAGCATGCCGGACTCAGCAACACAGTTGCACTCGTCAGCGTTCTCGGATCATTCAAGTTCGCTGGTAAACCTCACTCAGAGACGAACAAAGATAAATAAAGAGATACCCAATGTCCGATTTAGACCCGATTATTACGGTAATTGCTAAATTGAATGTCTGCGCCAAATAATGCATCCTACCCGCTCATTTGTTTCTGAGATGCGTAGCTTCCGCTGACCTGTAGATTATGTCCCGTGACGCCTTTCCATTTTCCTATGCTTTGAGACCTTTGTACATAGCCCCTCATTCATCATAGACTCCAAGATCTCAAGTTCAGGCTAGCGAGCGAATGATGTAGAAGAGCAAGTAGGCTTGTGCTCCAAGGACGTCAGACAAGCTTGCCATCTCTACCTTGTGATCATTGAATTTAAACCACTAAAAACACGTTAGCAGACCGTTGCAAAGTTACAGTGAATAAAGATGTTTACCTGATCACCGACTCGACAATACGACGTGTAATGACCAGTATCAATCTCGCCCACATGAACCACGACGCTAAGGAGGTCATAAGTACATGATCGCTCTAGTTCAAGACTTTCGCGGCTATCGTGGTTGCGAACACGATTTGTATAGGGCAGCATGTTGAGCTGTAGAGGGAACTTGACCTCATTGTCAACCTTGGAAGCAGCACGATCATGTCGGCCGTGCCTGTACTCGAAGCGCTGTGAGACGGCTAGTTAGCAAATGTGCAGCTATTGATGGGCTAGAACCTTCATTCACCTTAAGCTGTATCGACAGCACATTTGGCAACCTCTTGATGCTGGTGTGCCGTTTTGCTTGCTGAGGCCCGTTGCAGTTGTTGCACCGATACTCACACTTGTCGTACTTGATATATTCCTCATCCAAACAGTCCTGCAAAGATAGCGATGGCTTCTTTTGTCCAGTTCTCTTACTCTTCTTTTGCACGACGTTCTCAAGACCCAGGCTCAGATCCAGGAACGACTGGATGGAGTTACTTTGGCCCGAGCAGTTCTGGCATGTGGTTGTTGTCTGCATTTTGCCGTAAAATGTCTGATGCATAATACAGTTGCAGCTGTGCTCGCTGCCACTCTCTGGCTTTTTGCCATCGCCATTCCGCTCGTGGAGCTCTTCAGCTAAAAATTGAAAGAACTCGTGGGCATCTTGCTCTTTGGTGGTTACAAGATTCTCGAATGCCTTTTTCTCGGAGATCCAGAACCCTGATAAGATGTTTGCAGCAGTGTAGCCGTTTGTATTCTCTAAAGCATAGAAATCTTGAAACATATCATCCATGGCACAGCTCAAGCAGTGAGGCACCTGGCAGTCATTACTCTGATGGCCATCGCTGAGGTAGAAGTTCCGTAGCAGAGGATTATGCAAGAAGCTTTGAAGAACGACATTCTGATAGCATGTTGCACCAGCGTTGTAAATGCCGCGCAGACCGTTGGCACGGCATGAAGCAGTTGTAGTATTGTTAGTAATGTACCTCGGGTCATCCTTAATAGAGTCTGTGAAGAGTTCGTCGTGCTTTCTCTTTCGACCTAGCCACCAGTCAGCCGTAATCAACAGAATGCACTTTACAGTCAAGCATAGCTTTCAAGACATGGGTATTTTTGTTAAACATGACCAAAATCCTTGGATAGCCAACACTCGATGTATTATTGCTTACCGGAGAAAGAACCAGTTCCTATCTTTCGCACCCGAAGCTCCTCGAGAGTAGGATCCCAGACAAAATCGTCGCATATTTGACAATAAAGGCAACCACTCCGGGAGTCAACATCTGCGCCAGGTTAACAGAGCAACGGAGAGGAAGCACAAGGCAACTAACAAAAGCGATGCTGTTTCTTAGTTCCATGTTTCAATCGATCGTCTTCGGAAACTGTCGTCGGACATTGTAGGCAGAGGTAGTTCGAGGTGAGCGACGTTACGGGTCGACCGTCTTGTGTTGAAGTTTGGGGGACAATTGGCGTCGTATCGAATATGCCGCGGAGGATCAATTTGTAGTGCGTAATGGAACTGTTCATAATCTCTTGGTTCTTGCTTAGTAGAAGTTGTACATGTTCTAGAGACTGTTAGGTAATGACACTCAAGCAACGGAGGGCGAAAGGCATCATACCACAGCCGAACATTGGCGATCCCGGAACCGGAGACTTTACTTTGACATTCTTAGGTGAGGCAGGAGTCGCCGGCCGCGCAGACATTGTGGGAGATTGCGCCTTGACGACTAAAACTGTTGTAGCGAGCAATTGAAGCTGGTGAAGGTGAAGGTGAAGGGCTGGCAGGATATGGTGGGTGAAAGGGAGATTGGTTCCCGATCACGCGGCGACGAATTATCGATACGGTCTACTTTGCAAGCCCACCAAGTATATATCTCGGGCGGGAGGCGAGTATGATTATGCGTTTTCTCGGTTACTCGTTTGCGATCGTACCGCTGGTTGGTCGATTGTTCGTTCGGCGATGCGAAAGGCGAACGAGGCTGAAGGATGTAAGGCACAGTGCCACGACAAGCCGAAAGTCGGACAATAAATCGACAATGGGCTTATAAGATGAGGTAAGAAAGGATAAAGCGCTCCGAGAATAAAATTCAAAGCTGCAAAGTGTGTTTTATGGATGAAATAGTGAAGAAGGCCTAAGCAGGTGGGTTTGCGTTGGCGGATTGTTCCTGTAATTAACCTATACAATGAACAACGGATTGGAAATGCAAGAATGATTACAGCCAGAGTGAAGCCGCTGTATGTCAGGGACGGGACAGGAGAGATTGCAGATTGCAGCGTGTGCACTGTGCAGGCTGCCTTAGCGCGTACCTTGGGGTATAGGTAAGATTGGCGGACAGATACATCATAGTGGTCTGCTCGTGAACCTATATCCACATCATGCAGTGCGATAAGATAAGTATACCACTAACCAACTGAAGTCTAACATTAACCGTGATTAAGACGCGAGCTTCCTCAACGATAAACATGCGTCGCGATCAATACGTTGCGAGGAATCTCATACAGACAGCCCAGCATACCTACAATTAGAGTGTAATCCATACTTCCTAGAAGACTTTCTTCCACTCAGATAATTCTTCTGGAAATATGAACTTGCCTGTCTCCTAATCCCGTTCTCATGCTATGTTATGCACAAACCATTGTCTGTATCCCGTTACCTGTTCCAGCTGTCCCACCTGAGCCGAGGCTTAATTTCAGTTGCCAGATGACGACAGCGTGCTTACATTTGTACGTGTTGAAGAACCGAACCACTATCATGTTTCTTTCTCCTCGCAACTTAAATTGCAACATAGTGATATCTTGTTCCTAAATCTTACTCCGCGCCTCCGCGCCTCCGCGCCAGACACTTAGGGAACGGGTCAAAATCTCCCCACAATCCACCGAAGAACCCGGCTCCGATCTCCTGTATCCGGCTCCGGGCCCCTCACGAACAACACCTCGAACGGCGTCCGAACTACGGCGGCCCTGGTCGATTCCCCCACCCAGACTGGATATCATGGCGGCACAACTTGTTGCTCTGCCAGCCATAGAGCGTCTCAGTCCTACTTGTATCCGCATATTGGGTGGTAACCCAGGCAAATTCACTCTTCAAGGCACAAACACATACCTTCTTGGTACAGGACGTCGTCGGCTACTCATTGACACGGGTGAAGGTCGCAAAGCGTGGGTCACGTCCATTCGCGACACTCTGCAGCAGGAGAATGCAACCATCGACGCCGCACTCATTACGCACTGGCATCATGATCATACAGGCGGTATAAAGGATCTTTTAAGCATATCACCCGGGACGAGAATTTACAAACATACACCAGGAGAAGAGCAACTAGGCATCAACCATGGACAGTGCTTTGAGGTTGATGGCGCGACGCTAACGGCGGCGTACACTCCAGGACACACTAAGGACCATGTTGTGTTTGTACTCCAGGAGGAAGATGCAATGTTCACTGCCGATAACGTGCTCGGTCAGGGCACTGCAGTTTTCGAAGACTTGGCCGCCTACCTGGGGAGCCTGGAGGAAATGAAGGGTCTCTTCAAAGGCCGAGCGTACCCTGGACACGGGCCAGTTATCGAGGACGGTCCAGCCAAGATTACAGACTATATCGTTCACCGAAAACAGCGTGAAAAGCAGGTAATCCAGACACTAAAAACAGGGCCCGATGGAAAGGAGACTCAAGATCCCATGCTATGGTTTGCTTGGTCAGCGACAGAGCTGGTCGAGGTGATATACAAGGACGTGCCCAAGGATCTCCACCCAGCAGCTCGTGGTGGTGTTTTGCAAATTTTGGGAAAGCTAGAGGGCGAGGGCCGTGTATCCCACGACGGCAATAAGTGGAAGATGTTGGCGGAGGATCGCTCGTCGCTGTAAATGTATTGGTCTTGGTCTGAAGCAAGGCAGATAGATTGAAAATACCGGATCGGCGAATCAAGTGTGGTACATACCTCCAACCCAAACCTACAGAAGTGGTAATTCGCCAGACACGTACGGAGTATGGGCATCAATATTGCTACTCTGTATCATGATATATTGAATGGATGACTGCGGATCCACATTGGTTTGTTTTGCTGTTTTTCATTCTCGCTCTTGTACCCCTTTTCTTTTCTTTTTGTCAATTCTTTTGTCTCTTTAATCTTGCGGCTTAACGCACTTGACTTGAAGTTCATGTCAAGAACTTAAGCTTTTTAAAGTCGTGACACTTAGCAGCTTCAGATCTCTCCATCATTAATGGAAGCCCTCGATGAATGTTTTAGTAATGACCAATAGGTGGAGATCGCCAGTTGGGTAAGGGTTTGAGCTGATCCCTGCCTGCCCACACTAACTACTGAGGTAATTACATAGGTACCTAACTATCACATCGAGCTAGTGCAGCCACTCTAGCGTTTAACGTTAGAAGCCAGCTAGCGGCATTGATAGATTCTTAGAGATCTTGACGATATACGATACATAGTTCTCCTTCATAGACACCTAATAGTAACTTGGGATTGCCTTGAAAAATTATTAGATAAGTATTAATATTGTTATATTGGATAAGCATGAATAATACGATCCGAGTTCGCCGACATGATCTTGCAGCACTACAATAAACCTGTTGGTTAAAGTGATGTTTCATGCAGTCGCGTGCGGCCCAACTTGTTTGGACGACATCATACGACAAGCTAAATCCTACCTGATACAAGTTTTGTGTTTTGCGTGCCGAGAAATCCAGAAATATCAGAGTGCTCGGGCATGTGTCTGCCTGTGCATGAATGGCAACATGTAGGGCGATTATGTGACCAGGAATTGCAACTCAGCACGGATGGATGACTCGGTGTGTTGTCCTTCAGATGATCAATGTAAGTCAGCATGCAGTGTGGGCCAGCACCCCAGCCGACAACCCTGTACCGATAGATGATCGATTTCAAGGGCTACTTTCTACTATAAACTACTAACCTACTTGGTATGCACATACATAGCAGAAGTACTTATTGTATTTCGAAAAGAAAGGATCCGTCTATCTACAAGAGATTACAATGCAGTCCCTTGGGTATGCTGGTGCAATGATCTAACATCACGAAACGGGTATAAACAAAGCTTATCAGCTTAATGAGAATGCGCCTGGCCGGGAACGTCGGGTCATTCGGAGATACAATGAAGCTGAAATACTTGATTAACCGAAATGCCTAGAGTCCCATTTCGGGATGACAGCAATTCATATTGCCAAGATTCATTTGTTTGATCCTTGCCCAGTTACGAGTTTTGAAGCACAGTCGTGTGAGATAAGGCTCCGGTGCCTTGACGAGAGCTACCTACACATAAGTCAAGACGCGTATACATCGATGAATACGCTGGTCAAGTATTCTATTGCAGTATTATGTAGTTGCCGTCGACGTAGGTACCTTAGTCAATCACCTCCATGACCACTCATATTTCAATATTGCAGTCATCCACATTGACCTCACTACTTCAGCTGGGAGGATCCTTCTCCGTGAGACCGACTTTTATGTCAACCATTGGCTTCCAGAAGATGGTTTTCGGTTACAAGTGCGTTACAATACTGTGCTGATCGATCGATCGCCTACTTTGGCATATGATGAACTACCTCACGGACAAGATGAAGAGGATCCTGACCTAATCTGATCGTACGAAGACGCATTCTTCCACCCGCCGCGGTAACCACCACTACGGAGTAAGATGCACGCGTTGGCCGGCCCCATGACCCCTCTCCACCAATGCTGTCGCCTGCTTACCGCAATCGTATTGTTGTTTTGTACTCACGTCGCCCAGATACGCCTTCCTTATGATGAAGCAATTCGGAAGCTCCGGAACCTATTCTTTCTTGGCTTTCTGTCGCTTTGTCGCCGACTTGGCCAGGAAGCCCAGCGGCTCTCAACTCAAGGATATAAGCCAGCATGGTTCCGGCATCTTGGCACGATGGGTTTGTTTTAAAACAATCCGATGTCATGAGTCCTTGAAACAGCTCCTGTTTTGCTGCCTGCTTAATCGAACCATCATATACAGGCCGAGTTTTATTTCCTTTGTTTTTACTTTACAGGACTAGTATAACATCTGTCTGCGAACCTCGTTCGTCTAACTGGCGTATTTCATTATATTGACCGTTTCGCACATCCTAGGAAACTGCCCGGATCGACGAATCCCAAACTCTAGGAAAATGATATACACCAAATACATCTCCTATACATCAAGCGCACTGCTTCTTGCGCTTCTTCCTATTGCCGTTGCTCACGGTGGTGAAAGTATGGGAGTGGATATGACGAAGCGCCATGGTGTTAACACAACGCAACCCCCCAAAGACGAACACTACTCAGATACTTACTTTTCCCATACTCAACATAATGGCCTGATTTACACACACATAGCCTTGATGATTCTATCATGGGTCTTCTTACTCCCAGTCGGTGAGTGGCCAGTTACAAGACCAAGCCAATTGCAGCTCTGCTTCTCAACTAACACACACCTCAGCTGTAATGTTCTCGCTAGCCAATTCACGTTTTACACTACCTGCCCAGTTCGTATTCTTAGCTTTCAACATTCTGGGAGTTATTTTCAGCGTGAGCTACAACGCCCAAACACCGGACCTGTATCCCAACAATGCGCACCACAAGATTGGTAGTATAGTGACATGGGTTGTCTGCGCTCAGATACTTTTAAGTGGCATAAGATATATCGTGGGTGCCCCCACGAGCAATGGAAAGAAGTTAGACAACGAAAGGCTTGCATTTTTACCAGTCTCGACTCACGAAGTCAACCCCTCCTGGCGCAATGACTATCGTAATGATGGCCCATATCGAGGCACAGGCGAAGCTGGTTTAGGGATCGAGTCCAATTCTTCTTCGCTTCATAGCGGCTCAGCATCTACGCTGAATGGGATGGAATCGTCCTTTGAGCTCGCCAGGAAGGAGTACGATGAAGATGATGAAAATTTTGAAGAACTACCATTGTCTTTCCCTCTTTTTAGGGGAGCTTTTGCCCAACACGCCTCCAAGCTTGCTACGTCGCGAATTTGGAAGTATATGGATACCATCCGGAAACTAGCGGATCGAGTTATTCTTCCTTTCGGCTTCCTCACAATTGTAACTGGTGTGGTCACTTTTGGTCGATTCTTTGTAAGTTACCGGCGAAAGACTCAGCAGGGGTATTTAACTAACGAAATGCCACAAGGAGGGCCAAGAAATCTTCAACGGTTTGGCGCACTGGGTTAAGGGCGGTGTCTTCTTCTGGTTGGGCATCTTCACTCTGGGTCGTTGGACTGGAAGCTTTAGCGAGCTTGGCTGGGCATGGAACGTTCGCCCTAAGAAGTCTCAAAAATGGTGTCCTTCTGCCGAGTTTGTTGAGAGCTTCTTGATCTTCCTCTATGGTGCTACCAATATCTTCATGGAGCACCTTGGCGGCTGGGGAGGAGCCTGGACCGCTCAGGATATGGAACACTTGTCCATCACGGTTCTCTTCCTTGGGGGAGGCATAGTCAGTCACACTCTTTTCTTTTCCCTCCACCGTCATTGCAGAAGCTGACAGTCTGTTCTTCAGTGTGGTATGCTCATCGAGTCGACACGCGTCCGTAATCTACTCAACACAACCGTTCAAGACGTTAAGCCCAAACATCCTTACACAGTCGAAGAAGCGAACACCGCTGAGGACCCTGATACATACGAACTCTCACTTAACCCTATCCCGGCTTTGGTCATAATGGTGCTTGGACTAATGATGAGCTCTCACAAACAGCATAACATGATGTCCAGCATGGTTCATAAACAATGGGGAGATCTCTTACTTGGAGCTTCTTGCGCCCGAGGACTTACTTACCTACTTATGTTTCTTAGGCCACCCAGGTCCATTTTCCCATCACGACCCCCCACTGAACTACTGGCTGCCTTTGGGCTGATCTCTGGGGGAATTATCTTCATGGCTAGCGTAAGTCATGCCGTCTCAAGTACGACAGTTCGTGTATTAACGTGAATCAGAGCACTGATACCGTCAACGGAATGATTCACTACGATCTCGATGCCATGTTTATGTACACCGTCACCATGGGCTTAGTCGCTCTTTTGATGGCTTGGGTCATCATTGTCCTTGCCATCAAGGGCTGGGTCGTACGATTCGAAAGAGGTCGTATCTCGAGCTAAGAGGCTCAGACAATTATGTGTATAATTTAGAAGAGGAGGAAAATGAAGACAGCCATAATGTAGCTACGGTGGTGAAACGCTGAGATAGATAGATTGATTGTATCGCACACTTGATGCAACGATAGTCTGCTTTAACATTTGAGATACCCCTTTCGAGACAACGACACTTAGCTGAACCCCATTTCTGGAATACCTGACTTGATTCAATCCGTAGTGATGTAAATTTCCATCTCGCCTTTGGAGGTGACATCCCTGATGTTTGCAGTCGAGGATTTGCCTCAGGCCCAGTCGGAACTAACCGTGTATCTTACACTGGTGTTTCTGTCTTGGAAGTGAAAGAAGACCCTTCCCAAAGTTTGTGTGTTGGAAGGATGCGTTTCTTATGCTTCAGAGAGCGGCCTCGTACCGTTGACTGCGGTGTTTGGAAATGAGCATGCGCACTCTCCTCATGCATCGCCATCCTTGGCCTTTGGCTCAGCTACCACCCTTTTTTGATCCTCAGGTGAGAAGAGTCCAGTACCCTGCTGTAGGGCGTGAACAAGGAATGGAATGGAATCGGCCTTAAAATCCTCTGCATTGCGAACCTTGTCAAGGTCCTCCGAGAGTTCTTGTGTCGTTCGTTGGAGATAGTAAGAGGCGAATTCTGGAGAAGACTGATCGGTGGATTTGGAAGACATGGCTAATGTATTTGTATGGGAACTGTAGATTCCCTTTCGTTGAAATGGAGATGCTGATCTGAATGATTTAAGGTGAGTTGATGATTTGAAAATCGTATAATCCGAATCTCAAAGCAGATGAAAAGTTTGGTAAGCAGTTTCTTCACAGTGCGCGGTTAGAATATTTAGCTCATGCACTGTATGTAGATTTATCACTTCCTACCTACCAATACCGCAGTTTACTCCATAATCGGCAAGGCATTTAATAAAAGGATCTTGCAACGATAGTTTATCCACTTGGTCATATTTCCGCAGGCTACCTAAATAAGCTCACCCAAAGACAAGTGGCTTACCCCAATAAACAATCGACTATTGCTTCACATGACAGGCATAACGTAAATTCATTGAGCATTTGGATAGTCCATTGTAGTATCCAAGGTAGTCTGGCAAGATTTTCGTATTTCATATTCTACAGTGTGCTTGAATCAAGAATTCGAACACACCAGTTGATAACCTCATCTATTACGCTATTTTTGCGTGTGACCCATAAAACAAATCATGACCCTTAAACACCATCAACTCATAACGACGCCCGCACGCTTCGTAAACATGAAAAATGTCAGGACATGGCTGGAATAACTCAATGGGAGATGTACTGGAAAACAGCAGAAACCTCGGACTCTCCACACTCCTGCCTGAGTAACAAGTCCTGGATAGGTTTGAGTCCTTCGTTAACGAAATGGTTCCATGTGCTGGTATCACCATACAACATGGCCGGTGCTTTGATGAATTGCTTGCCGTCTGGCTTGCACCGTTTACATTTGAATGTCTCATGGGTGTCACTCTTGGTGTCCGACCGATATTGAAACAACTCGCGCAGGCTGTCAAGAGAGAAATGTCGTTCGACATCTTCCGCCGAGTCGACGACACAAGAAGACAAACTTTGCTTGTGAGATTGTCGCTGAAAGATCTTCTCCTCAATGGTACCGGTTGCAATGAAGCGGTAGACGAAACAATCCTTCTTTTGTCCATCACGCCACACTCGAGCCAGTGCCTGTTGATCGGCTGCGGGATTCCAATCAGGGTCAAAAAGGACAAGACGGTTCGCACCAATAAGATTGATACCGCATCCACCGGCTTTGCTGCTGAGCAAGAAGATAAATTCATCGCCTTCAGGATCATTGAAACGATCGACAAGCTTCTGGCGCTTGTTGACATTCATGGTACCATCAAGACGGAGACATCCGTATTGGCGGGAACGGCACATTCGTTCGAAAAGATCAAGCGTGGAAGTATAATTGCTGATCAGTACAATTTTATCATTCGTGTCTTGACGGATGCGAGCCAGCATGCGATCTAATACAGCCATCTTGCCCGAGTACCACGGCTTAATCTCGCGATCTCGACCACGTGCTTCCTTGGGGACGTAATCATCGGGATAACACTGCTCCGAGCCCGGTAAGTCATCTGCCATGTTCAGCAAATCGGGATGGTTGCAAAGCTTCTTGAGAATATTAATGGCCTTGAGGGGCTGGCTTCCTTTGCCTCTCAATAGGGCCTGGATGTCGGGGCTCTCGATGAAGTAGTTATAAAGATCAAATTGGAATGGTGCCAGGTTGCAGAACACAACATGTTCGTACTTGACAGGCAAGTATTTGGAAAGGATATCGTTCGTGCGGCGGATTAGGAACTTGTTGACAACACCAAGCAATGCTGCAGTGCACTCATCACCCTTCTTGCGGTCCGCCTCTGACGCATCGGCGTCTCGACCTCGTAAAATTGGGATTTCGTATCGTTTGCGGAATTCCAGCCTTGTTCCAAGCAGATCAGGGTTGGCAAAACTTGTGAGTGAGAAATACTCTGTAAGATCATTCTGGATAGGTGTGCCGGTCAGAATGACACGTCTTGAGACATTAAGACTGTTGAGAGCATTGAAGGTGTTGCTGTCGCTATTCTTGAGACGATGGCCCTCGTCACAGAAAAGCAGACCGATTTTTGTATGCTTGAGCTCCTCCACGTTCAATCTCAGAGTCTCGTAAGAGACAATGATGACTGGCCGGGTTACAGCGCGGCCACTTGCGATAGCCCATTGTCGAAGCTGTCGTGTCAATTCCTCTTTGGAAGCCTTTCCGTCAATGGCAAATGGGGTTACGGCGTTAGCGCCAAGCCATTTAACCAATTCGTTGGCCCAATTCTTCACCAAACTGGCAGGGCAAACAACAATGGCTTTCTGGATTGTTGACTTGCCTGCATCAGGGGACTGCTTGAGTAATGTCCACATAAGGGAAATGCACTGGAGAGTTTTTCCCAACCCCATTTCGTCGGCCATGATGCAGCCGTTGGCCTTCTCATCAATCAGGCCAGTCACACAACGATACATGAACTTGACACCTTCAACTTGATGCGGCCGGAGAATCTTGGCGAGCTTTGGATCAATGACAACTGGAACCCGAGGGTGCTCGCCGTCCACCTTCTTTTTTATTCCTAAAATCTCAGACAAGCTTTTGTGAACAAGCGGTGCATCGAGATTGCCAGACGAGGCATCAGCTGTGATCGGCTCGAAAACCTTGGGAACATCTTTCGGTTTGTCGTCGATTGTCGGATCATGAAGAACGATAGCGAATTCGCCGCTAGGGTCGTGCAACGGCTTAGCAACAAAAACAGCACCCTGCCGAAGGCCAAGAGTGGGAGGAGCACGATTGGGGTTATATGCAGCGCTATCTTTGTTTTTCAGCGGAACAGAGAAGGCCTTTCGGAAAACAAGAGTCTTCTCCTTGGCTTGAAAAACGGGAAATCGATTTATGTCTCGAGTAGCAAGGGCGAGCCTGTCATCGTTGGAGTATGGTTTGTCATCATCTGCTTCTCCATCGGCACCACCATAATCGACTTTTCTTCGTTTGCGGGATGTTCGATCAATGGCAGGGCTTCTTCCAGCAACTCCAGGGCATTTGAATGGTTTGTGAAGGCGGTCTATTGAGGCGGATGTTGGTACCCGCTTGCCAAAAGGTTTGTCCTTACCAGCAAGTGGCGTTGTCATGAGAGGTGATCTGATTTTGTGTTAAATGTTGTAGTGATGATCCAGAAGAAAATTCGACAACTTACGCTGCTCCCATATTGAAACCTTGTCACTGTACAGCCTGAGGAAAGATTGTTGTGGGATTTGAAAGTTCCTTTGCCACCCAACAGGAATCGATGCGAGGTAAGCACAATACTAACGCATCTAAGCGCGATAGATGACTCGACGCGACAGCAGGCAGACACACGCTATCACGTGAGTCGCCACTAGCAGTTTCGAAAAAGAGGGGTGGGACCTCCCTTAGGTACCTACCTAGCTTAGGTAATGGTGGGCGACAGTCGAGTTTATCGTTTTGTTAGCCGATGATGAAACGTTTTGGTTTCTAACATATGCTCACCTTCACTTTTTTTCTTGACCTCAATCTGGTCTACTAGCAAGAAAAAAGATGTCAGAGAGTTCCTTTGTAAGAGTGCCGTCTGGGTATGTTAGCCTGCTGATCTCTTACCTCTTCAGTATGCGGCTCTCAATGACCCTGTATCACTAACACATGCTTCAAGAGTCAATCTCTCCCAGTCCGATCCAAGCCGATCGGCCAGTGTGGATGCTTTTGCCGAGCATCAATCCTCTGGGCCGACCCCTCTTCAAGTTGCTATTGCTCAACATCGCACCGGCATCCTGACTGCAACTGTCGCTGGCCATTTTGCTCATTGGCAATATCTCACTCGATTCCGCCAAATTAATGTGCAAGCAACTGCAAACCGTCTCCCTCTTGCACAGCTCGGATTGGCCTGGGGCCTTGTCTACCTCGGCGTGCTGAGCACCCTCACCTTCTCTCAGCGCAAAGTCGGCCGGGGTTCTGATCCTTTTCTGTTACCTCCAGAGTCTTGAGACATAGCTTCATAATGTCAGCCGACTTCTGGGCTGGTTATCTCAGCGGGGCTGTTGGTATCATCATTGGAAATCCTCTCGACGTGATCAAAGTACAAATTCAGGCACAAACCAACAACCTTGTATCGAATCCACCCTTTTCGTCATTACCAACAGGAACCACAGCGGCTGCCTCAGCCATCAATCAAGGCACATCATACACAGCACGGTATTTTGCATCTTACAATTCTTGGATAACTGGGACTGCCGCACCAATTCTAGGCTACGGTGCTTTGAACGCCTTACTTTTTGTCTCATACAACCGTACCGAGGCTGCTTTGAACAACACATCTTCAGTGCCCGGGTCATTGTGGAATACATGGATCGCTGGTGCCGTGGGTGGTCTTACAACCTGGGTTGTTAGCACCCCTACCGAGCTTATCAAATGTAGAGCACAGCTAGCCTCTCCTCCCGCCTCAAGCTGGGCTATTGCTAAACAAATTTGGAGAGGTGAAGGTATTCGAGGGTTCTACTTTGGAGGAGCCGTAACTGCCGCTCGGGATAGCGTTGGTTATGGCTTCTACTTTTGGTCTTATGAGTTGAGTACACGTTGGCTAGCCACAGAACCGGGTAGGGAGAGCTCGTTTCAACATGAAGCTGCCAAAGTGCTACTCTGTGGAGGTCTAGCGGGCGTGACAACTTGGGCTAGCATATTTCCACTTGACGTTATCAAGACAAGAGTTCAGACTCAGACAGTAGGAAGCCAAGCAGAACTATCCCCTCTTTTGCAGCACAATGGGCCATCACCAACCGCACGAGCAGGTGCTATTCAAATCGCGCGCGAAGCCTACCGAGAGGGAGGCTCCCGCGTTTTCTTCAAAGGATTGACGGTCTGCAGTGTCCGAGCCTTCATCGTAAACGCCGTCCAGTGGGCTGTGTATGAATGGGTTATGTTAGAATTTGGCCACGGACGCAAGCAGTCAGCGTCATCCCTGCCTAGCGTAGAAGTAGCATTTACATGATGAATCGCCGGCTGACAACCTGCCCTACCATGTACAGTTACCTTGGCCGAGTTCCCCGTTGTTATGTGCTATGAAGTTTGAATATCAATGAGAAGTATACACGAACAATTCGTAAATACACCCAATCCTAAAATATGGCTCGCAATGCCCAATGCCACCACTCTGCCAACCGGGTGATAAGTCTGCCCACAAGCTCACCATCATCCTTCTCTCATGGGACCAAGTCGACATGAAGATTGGCTACGTGGTTGCATCTACATAATGTGCGACGTCCTGTCGGCCGTTGACGGTTACGGAGGCAGGCATGAATAGAACCTGACAACGCTGGACAAAAGCGACCGTCTAGAGCCCTGATTCGTGTGATGATGGAAAGCGGGGATGGGCCAAGTTCATGTGCAGGATAGCGTAGAGGCTGTGAAAGGTGTGAACTTCCATAGACAATGAAACGATCAGCAAAATCAACTGAGTTGACACTTGTGCCACTTGATCTTAGCACTGACCAACAGTCTCCATTACTCCTGATAGCTCATGTAAAACTAACTGCCTTGGGAATTGTGCCACTTAAAATGTCGAATAGGATACCCCAGGCGCCTTTGATCCATGTTTCGTCTGCCAATCCTCTTCGCCCATTTCAAGCAGTACCCGTTTTCTTGTCAGTCTGACTCGCCTCGCGCCAACCCTCCAGACCTGTCTGAGATTTCCACCGTTGGGTATCATCATCATACTGCTCGAGCCACTTGGCCATGGCATCACTAGCTTGGGCGACGATCTCCCCTTGTGTTCACATGTATCGGCGGCGTCCTTCTCGAGTCTCTTCCGAGAGCTATTACCGGTCTTCTCATTGCGCTCCTTTCTCTTCTTCTCCCTTGCAGCTAGCCATTCTTTCCGCCCGGCTAGATATTTGACGCTATGTCCCAAGCCAGCACACTCGTGGGAGACACCCTTGTGATTTCGCTCTAGTGGAGGAGCGGTAAAGAACAGGACCCGACCAGCACGGTCATGCTGGAATGCTTGCCGTAGCTCATCTGGTAGACCGTCGTTGATGCTGTCCGGAAGCGCGTACACTTCCGGTGGCCTTGGGGGATTGTACACATTGCCGCCTTGCATAGGTACCCCAGGAGCAGGAGCCATAGGACTCCGAGCCACAGAAACAGGTTGCGCCTGGCTGTAGGCTTGGGTCATATGATTTGCCATTGGCGTCTGTTGATGCATAGGGGCTACTGACTGCCCATAGTTAGGGGTGAAACCCGGCGCATAGCTTGCTTGCGGGGGTTGGGGTTGGTACTGGACAGGTCGAACAGACACCTGGCTTTGATGGTTTAGTTGAGGTGGGTGTGGGATAGGAACGGGGGTTTGATGAATCTGTGGAGGTTGGGCTCCCGGGGTAACTGGTTGGAAATGGGGCGTCATGTGCGCAGTGTATGGCACAGGCGACGGCGACGGACCTCCTGGATAAGAAATCGAAGGGTGTCGGGCAGCATGATCCCCAGGCAGACCTCCAGGCACAGGCAGCATCGACGCACGTCGACCGGTGTCAGGACCAACATCAGAGAGCGAAATAGCCGACATGGTCTGCGGAGGGCTGGGCCCTGGAGGGGGCGAATCCTGAAATAACGGTTAGTCGGATCTTGTAATATGTTTGATAAATTTTGATAGGAAAAGATAAAGTAAGAAGGGCATGCCGGGAACAGGGTGTTGGTGCTGAAAAATCCAGGGTATAGGATGATAAAAAGCTTAATCGTAGCCAGCCGGACAAACACCCAGCACGATGAAAGACAAACAATAAATAGATGTGCTTCACTTACATTGGATTCCCGTGGACGGCGATGTACAGCCCCGACAATTGGCGGGGCGTTTGGGCTTCCCCATGTTGGCTTGGGCAGCTCATCTGTCTCCTTCGCGTCCTCGCGCAACAAATGCTTAATAGGGCTTGGGATCTTTTTCATGCGCCGAGGCGCGTCAAAGAGATCCATTTCGTAGTCCTTGTCGCGTACCTCGTCGGGAACACAGCTTGCCCACGTCTTGATCTTGTTAAATGTGAACCTTTCCTCGTTATAGCGTGATTCGCACACATATACCTCCTTGTCGGCAGGGAACCCACGAGGACGGCCTTTGTTGAAGCGGGTCACAAACATCACAAAGCACCGATCTAGGACATCTTCGATCTGATGATCCCGATACTGCCCAGTCTTGACGACTTCATGTTCGAAGAAATGCTTCTCATATCGATGTACAGTTTGTTCTGGGCGGTAATACCAGCAAGCATTGATCCATTTGTGACCGGCGCGATCTTGCCAAGTTCGATAGATTTGCGCCACTGTAGGTTTGGCCAGATCGTTGGGATTTCTGATGTGAACCCAATCACCTAGGTTGTGTCAGCCATGTGCGTGACATAAATAAAATATTTTACTTCGACGTGTACTTACCTGTTTTCCAGGTTTGTCCATTGTATTCAATTTCTGCCAAAGGCAGTTTGCCATCTTCATCTCGGAAATCGTCATCGGGCTTGGCCTTCTCTTGCTCTGCTAAGAGGCTCGCCTGTTTCTCGAGCTCGATAGCCGCCTTGTATACCTCACTGTCATCCTCATTATACCGCTTGGCATTCTCAAACATGAGATTAAGATCCTGAAGTACGTGGTCAATACTTTGATACTTCTTTCTCTTTGCCTTCTTCTTGATGTTGTCGAGAGCGATGGGATTAGGTATTGTGGTGTAATAGTCAGGGACGGCCGCTTTGTCCGGCAGCCTCTCGAAAGGATGAATGAGAAGATTTCCCTCATTGTCTCTTGGCTTTCTTAAACCCTTAAGAAGTGAAGAGATGCGTGCCTCGTTCGGGGTAAGCACACTCGGAGGTCGCCCTCTTCGTTTATGCGAATCGTCTTCATAATCCTTGTCTTGATCCTTTCGCGCTGATGCGCGTCGCTTCCGTCCACGGCGGCGCCCGCCTTCCTCGTCTTCCTCGTCTTCATCATCGTCTTCCTCGTCTTCATCATCATCATCGTCTTCATCGTCGTCATCCTCATCCTCATTGTCATCCTCTACTGGTGGCGACTCTTCAGCAGGAGGAAGATCGCCCAAATCCGGCAGTTGTGCGTCAATTGCTGTGATGTGGCCCTTTCCCACCAGTTTGTTGAGTTCTTCAGCGAGTATTTCTCTCAATTTCACTGCGGCGCCAAATATTGGAGCAGAGGGGCGATTATAGACCTGAGCGTTGTGGCAGATTTGGGCAACATCCTTGACGAAGTCTGTAAACGAACCGTATTGTTTCTTTTGGGTTTTGCCCTGTCGCTAATGGTCAGAGGTCGTACTCTGGTGAACGAGACTGAAATCGACTTACCCGAATGGTACTGAAAGCAATTGGCTCGGCAATGATCTCGAAATAATCGGGTAAGGTCCGTCGGTTAGGTATTCGCTGGAAGCCAGCAGCAAGCTGCTCGCCACTATAACCGTTCTAAATTAATTCTTGCTTTGATAAAACGTGGGGGAATAAGCGTACTCGTCCTCAATACTACACAAGTAGGTTGAGAGGTTGTGAATCAGGCGATACATGTCTGGACGGCCTTCATCGTCCAATTCGCCTTCAGCGTCCTCTTCGCCTTCGGCATCCATATCGACGTCGGCATCGCCCTCGGCATCGATATCATCGCCCGGTGTATCCTTCATCTCGACATCGACACTGGCGGTCTTGGCTTCGATCGACTCGCGCACCTCTGGCGCGTTTGTCCTCCGAGTGTCCATGATGGACTTATAAGACCACTCGGGTTCAACCTCAATTCGCGCGTGTGAAATCAAGTCGCGATGCGGATTTCTTGCGTGGGCTATATTGTTCGTCGTAAAACTTAATTGCAGTGAAAGTTTAGATCGCGAAACCAGAATATGAGTTTCGCGAAAGCTGATGAAGCTGAGTTGTAAAGAGGTACGTATTTTCGAGCTGGGCTGTGACGGTGCGACTGGAGCGCGGCGCAAATGCTCTTTCTTGAAATGGTTAGCAATGGGCGTGTGTATTTAATAGCGGGTCCTAATATTCCAACTTCTACACCACACCACGGTGAGATACATGCATGGTCTGGGAGGCGAACGATAATGATTCCTGACTGATACAAATCGTTCGGCATTTCCTATAATTCAAAACGAAAATACCAATGCTGGCTAACTTGAGATATTTCAAAGTCTTTTACCTGATCTGCATTTCGTTGTCGAGCCGACAAACTGCCTCACTTTCGTTTGGGTTCCTTCCAGTTCCTTACCTTCAGGGTACAACACCCCTCCCGAATTGATCTCGGCGTGGAATCTGTACCTGCCAACTTAGCAACTCAGAAAGACGACCATACGAAAACCTTTGGCTCTTGGGAATTTGAAAAAAATTGTCCTGTCATCATGCGGGCTCGCTATAAAGGCCCAGCCGGCACTGGCATTCTGGAGCTGTCTGATGACGCTACAGTCCAAACCCTCTTCGATGAGCTTCGAACCAAGACTGGTCTGGCCAATTTCGGAATCAAATACGGTCTTCCTATGGCTATGAAGACCCTTGAGCTCAACCAGAGCGACCAGATTGCCCGATCTCTTGGTCTTCATGGCGAAACACTTACCATTGTCCCGGAGGACATACCATCGGCGCCTACTGAGCCAGCTCGGACTGCCACTGCCCAAGATCGGGTTACGACATCCCGAACTGCAAAACAAAGAGAGAGCCCCGAAGATGTACATGTTCCATGGCGGGAACGAGGTGGGACTTTACGTTAGTAGCCTGGAATGATTATGAGCCAGTATTCATACTAACATATGGCAGTTTTGCGAGTGATGCCCAGCGATAACAGCTGCTTATTCACGGCCTTTGGAGGTGCTTTACAAGACCAGATTCCTGCTCAACAATTGAGAAGAATGATGGCAGACTTCATTGTTCAGAACCCAGAAGACTATTCGGAGGCTGTGCTGGGTAGCTCACCTAGCCAATACTGCCGCAGTATTCAGGACCCTGACAGATGGGGTGGCGGTATTGAGCTCAGCATTTTGTCCTCTATCTTCAATATTCAGATCTGTACCTTTGACGTTCAGGTCAGTCGAAGACTTCTGACCTTGTTCCTTCCATTTGTTGACACTCTTTTAGGCCCAAAACTTAATCAACTTCGGAGAAGACAAGCAGGATCGTTGCATTCTTGTGTACTCTGGAATTCATTATGACCGAGTCGCGTTCAGCTTGTCAGACTTTCCACACAACTCCCCTACCTTACCCCTGAACTAGATCGAACTGTTTGGCCGACAGACGATGATGAAATACTCGAACAGACTCAAAAACTCGTCAAAAAGTTGAACAAAGCGCACTATTACACTGATACAGAAGGGTTGATCCTACGATGTGATGTACCTGGATGCGACTGGATAGGCAGCGGCCAACTGGAAGGGCGGAAGCATGCAGAGTTGACGGGGCATGTGGACCTGAGCGAGATTCAAGATCAGGCTGATGATGTGCTTCGTAAGTGTGAGACGCCAGGGTGCGACTTCATCGGCCAAGGAGACAAAGTCATGAGGCAGCACAGCGCCGATACTGCCCACGAGGGGTTCTCCATTATCCCCGATTGGTGACTCGGTTACGAATTGCAGTGTTGGTTTTTATTACGTCTGCGTAGTGGAGCAGAAGTCGTATCAGATATCGTGATCGAAGTACATTCTGCATGATATCAATGAACTAAGTTGATTCCAATGAATCTAGTTGTATAAATGGGATATCTAGGTACATACACGTGTAAATTGGACGCCATGCGATTGAGTTTAGTGGCGATCGGTTTATTCTTAGAGAATACCCACTGACATCTGTTCGGCACCCAGACTACTTACTCGTTGCCACTCCACAAAAGAAGTGCGAGAAGGCGTAGAACATTACCGTGAATATACCGGTAGTCCTATGCCAACATACTTTTATATCGTCATAGAAGCTTGTTCCAGGCGGAAATAACTCGCGAGTGAAGCTGCAGACGGCCGAGAATAGCTGTTTTAACCTCCAAGTATAGCTGCGATCAGAGCCGTTTTAGTTATTTCGTCTTTTCCGAGAGCTCTTGCCTGGACATCGAGTCTATATTGGCCAAAGAAAGGTTCAAGAATTCATGCTTGTTCGACCAGTTCTGCTGTCGCTCGGTGAACTCCATCATTTCTTGGGGTGGAGGAGGCGGGTCAGTGATCTTGGTGATGAGATATGCTGTGGATGCCTCAGCAATACCATAGACGAGTACACCGACAAGTGGAATCTTAACAAGGATATAAAATCCCAGCCCAAAGCCGAATAGGACTCCTTCACGGCTACGGAACCAGTTCCGCTTTTGGTCTTTGGTGAAGTGAACACGGGCAAAGTATGGCTCAAGCAACTCTCGCACCATGCTCCTCGACGAAAAGTAGCTCTGAAGAAAGATGACAAGGTACTTTCGAGGAAGGAAAATGCCTGTTCCAAAGATTACGGAAGCCGGCCCTAAGCCCACAGCATTATTGAAAGTATAGAAACTGGCGGTTGGTAACACAAATCGACCGATGACCGGAACATATGAAAGGCCGAACACGACGAGAGAAATACCGCCCTTGCGGAGGAAGCGGTATAGAAACATGGAGACGGCTTGGGCGGTACTCTCAGAATGCGTGCTTCCATCAGACGCCCGATACATCTTGAGATTAGGATAGTACATGTCGCGGAGTTCCGAGGGTCTCTCATCCCTGTGCTTGTGAACATAGGTCATATCCACCCATTGCAACGACTGCATGAAGCTTTTATGACTTGTTAGACATAGGCCAGGGGTATCTTGTTCTGAATATTCAACTTACAGGTTATCCAGGGTTGGTACAACATAACGCATAAGAGCCATGAGGAAGAAGGGGACTTGAAGAACATATTCTGCAACAAAATCGAGTCCCCCAACTAGCGTATCATCCCATGTCACAGCGTCAAGAGATACGAAGAATGAAATGAACCATATCAATACCTTAATACCAATGATCTGCATTTGAGGTTAGCGTTACTTCGCTTCTTCATGTCCCAACTTTTGCTCACAGGCACAGTGATGATAAGTCTAATAGCAAGACCCGCCAGGACAGCGATCGCAGCTTGGCGATAGTGATCGGTAGTAAACAATGCTGGGTTTTGAAGTGCTCGATGAGCTGTATTAAATGTTGGTAAGTAACAATGCTTCTTGTGGGGATGTGTAAGATAGAAAATGGATGTTGCTCACCTCCAACCAAAGTAAGTTGAGCGCCACGGATCACTGTGTTGGGATCGAAGTGGGAAACGTCGAATTTCTCCTCAAGCTTCTCCTTTAGTTTGTCCTTATCAACCTGTGTCTTATTGATGGCCGACATGCTGGAAACCTGACAAGTGTGACCGAAGCAGTTGTGGGGAACAAAGCTATGCACAGCTGACACGTAGAATGGGCGAAGTCTTGGTGGGCACGCTTTGTCGGGCGGCAACTTTGTCTGCCGGTTCAACAAGAGAATAAGGGTATTGGTGAGCTTGTTGAGGAGGATCGAGAAGTCTCGGATTTCGAACTTGCAGAGTTTGTGGTTAAGTTATGTGCCGGACATCGGATGCAGTTTGGAATGATGTGGACTTTGAGGCTGTACCTACTATGTAAGGTGACGTAGGCAGTCGGACCTTGCTTTGCAGCTGAATTAGCTCTTGCTCAGCTACGAGTGTACCCACTGGGGAAATCACATGCGAGAACTGCGAACGAAGAAGCCTGGGAATGATACCTGTACTCCGTACTCTGTGTACTGTCTAAGATCGTCTGGCAAGAGTCGCAATCCTCATGAAATTGCAGTAAACCCCAAGTTCTAATACCCTGGAAGGTTATAGGCTTGAAACCAAGACAAGCGCTCCTCTAGTCACAGGTACATAAGTTTGGTTTGGTACCTATGCCTTTCTTTTTCTTGGTAGTGACAACCACTTGCTTTTTGACCGAGCGACCTATACCCCGTCACCACTTGCAAACTACCTGTCGGGTAACACAACTGTAGTTGCTAGCGGCCTTCAAAGCCGATTTGATCATGCAAGGTCCGGTAAGTATCAAGCAACAGGGAACCAGTGGGCCATCCGTAAGCTGTAATGCAAGAATATTACACATCAATATAAGAGCTGCTGTGAGATTTGAACTATATCTAGTAAGTGTAGGCTCAGCAGTGGCGATACGCAACAGTGTGTTGATATCTCATGTTTTCCAGAATTGAACACTCAAGACCTTAGTACCTACTACGGTGGTGGAGATTAAGGGTGGGACGTCGCCGTGATGGGATCAGCAGGCTGGAATGTTGAAGTCGATGACTAAGGCACGCACCCCTCCAGAATCCCCTGCACTCACATACCTTACCAGCCGTCATTTCAATACTCCTTGAATCGAGGGAGTGAGCAAGATTGATAGGTTCTGTGTCAGCCACCTCACGACATTCAGGTAGCTTCATTGTGATAACACTCTCTTGCCCAGCACTGAGGAACCCGTATCCGTTATCATTCCCTTCAAGCGCGTCTCTCCTACCCTATAAACACTCCTTTCCAACTGTTGGTTGGTCAGGGGATCCACGACAGCGCCTTGCGACTCGGCGCGACAAATCCAACCATCACTACCGCCTTCTCGTAACTATGACCGGCCTCCTCTATCTGTCTCGTCGAGATGTTTGAGCTGCAGCCAGGTTGAAAAAACTCTTGCGCTACCAGATATCAAATAACGCTGCGACGTCTCTATCATGGACGGCTTTGCGGAAGACCTGCCGCCGCATCGAGCCCCTCGAAGAGTGTCGACCACCCCATTGCCAGCACGAGAATCTACGGACACAGACACCCCCGATTCCGATCTAGTCGAAACACTCTACAGCCATCCAAATGTCAAAATCATTTCTTTTACAGCCACCGGACGAGCTTTTGCGAGGAGTCCTGAAGGTCCCGCCCTAAGCAATGTTGATCCACCTAACTCCTTATCATGGTCCTCGCAACTCGAAAGAACCATTGCCGTCGGTGAGTACTCGAAGGTGGGCGCCCTTGGGCTTTTTTGCTAAGCAATGCGAATAGGACCTTTTCGTATCTACCGAGCACCGAGGTCTGTAGCCTTCTTGAGTTGTGGTTCTGCCTTACAACCAATCCTACGCAAGAGCCAGTGTTGGTGCATAGACGAGGTCAACAGCAGATTCGTTCTACAGATCCGTCGACCCAATTATTGGAGAATAGAGTTGCCGATTAACGACCCTGAAGATCAACAAAGAGCCGAAGATTTGAGAGAGGTTCTTGACAAAATCCTCCAATTTGAAAAGACCGAATGCCCGTTCAAACGCACATTCACCGTTGATCTGCCCGAGCAGGTACCCGTGACAATTCTTCCTTGGACACCACGCTCGCAACCCATCATACCGTCCGACGATGTAGCTTCGGTGTCCTCTACTGGTTCGCGGAGGTCATCCTTCGTTGGGAGAACGTCAACACCCACCCCCTTGAATAACAGCAGACAACATGCAGAAATTCCCACGAGTCCGATGTCCAGTAGGCCTGCGAGCGCGGCGTCTTGCGTGGTTCCAACGACAATATCTTTATACGAGGAGTATGGTATGAGTATCGATCCGCTTCAGCCCAAAGGTACCGGGACTTCAGGCCACACAGAATCCAGCACAAAACCATTAGAGGTTGTGCCAGAACGTCCGACGGATGGCGATTTTCTAGATCCATTCCGTTCTAGCTTCCCCGAATCTTACAGCTCCCCCTCGTTCTCCACAGACCTTGGCTTACACACCTCTCACGGCGGGTCATCCATACTTTCTTCTAGTCCTACACAAGACGATGCGTCTATGTATGAGCTACATGAGGGATCTGGTAACCGAGGTGGCCGCATGAAAGCTCGACTACGACGACGAACAGGGGGTTTTACAACGACTAGGTCTGCCACAATGCCACCACACTTGATGCCAACGATTGATAGGTCTAAGCCAACGTCTTCCACATCAAGGGATCCGCTTCTGAGAAGTGCATCGGAAACAACGAGAAAACCTATCCTCCATAATGTAGAAGCTTCGCGTTCCACCGAAAATAAGAGCAAGTCGGAACCGCGAGCTTTGCAACCATCCCACCCACAGGGATCCGCACAACAATCGCGACTCCTACGCCGAGACAGCGAGGAATCTTTCCACAGTGTTGAGTCGTGGCATTCGTCTGGTGCCCCCCTCCATCCCTCGCCTCCTACATCTCATGCAGAATCATTTGTTGAATCGAGGAGGGAATCAAACGAGACAGACACCCTATCAGTCGAAGGATCTAAGATGAACAAATCCTCTCAAAGTAGGGGTACCTCTCCCATGCCTTGTGCGTGGGAATCCGACTCGGAGGATGACAGCGGGACATCTGGCGAAAGCGAAGCCCTGGATGCAATACCGACTGGGGAACTTACTACTCAGGCCTCTATTGAAACAAAAGAAACAACACCGGCAGCTTCAGTACCCCAACGACCTTTCGTTCCACGTCATAGGGCGACAACCAGTAGTATTTCGGTGAGACGACGCGCCTTGTCACCTTTACCTCCGGCGGCGAACCTTTTTACGCCGGCTTCAACTATGGAGCGGCGCCCATACCGAAGTAGATTAGAAACTGTCAGGAACCTTCCAATGGCCATCATTGCCAAGACGTGTGAAATGATAATGGGCCCTCCCAGTTCCCTCATTCGTCTTATACTTAAGGTTGCGGCCAAGATTGCTTCTGGCCAGTGGAGGGGTTTGGTCTATGGGTACAGTGAGGACGGCGAGGAAATCCCCGTTCAATGGGATTACTCCGAAGAAGAATTCAGTGACTGGAGCGGCGACGAGGATTATCAGCATGACCATCGCAGCAGTCACAAACATCACGGGAAACGTGAACACCGGCATAACAGACACCGTAGTAACCATGGCAAAGCGAGCCAGGGGTCAGGTGCTGAAAATGAGTTGCGTAGGCAGCCTTCATCGTCAGATGATAGCCGAAGCTGGGGTGTTGATTGAGTATCTTTGGCGTCCTTTAAGCGACTCATGCCATACGATGCTTAAGGATGTTTTGTGTGAATGCTTATGAGGACATGTCCATGATTGCCAGTGGTATTTCGCCATATGGCAGGTTCGTTAACTTTAGCAGGACGTTTTGGTTGGGCGGTTGGAACAGAACCAACCGGCTTTGGTGATATAGAATTCAACCTGTTGTGGTTTTACTCATCTTCTGGAATAAATCTTTCTGGGCTCAGGAGTCTGTATGAGCGTGCTATTTGGGATGTAATCCATTATTTAATTGTACATTAGTATTTCTCTTTGTAGTAAACAGGCTACTCTTCTCTACTGACTCATTCATCACATTCGCATGATCCTACCTCGCTTTGCCGTGCAGTCTCTGAGGGGTAAGACCGAATGTTCTATGGTATCTCTGTCATTCGTGGTTTGGTTTGTTGCAAGGGACGCGAGGAATACGGAGGGCACGACGTGAACCGAATTGAAGATGTCATTGTTGGGGTGTGCAACTCACGACGTGATAGATGCGATGAATACGATGAATGCGATTGAAGCGAGAAAGAAACTAGTTCACTGGGTTTTGGTATTCCGGGCATGACCGAATGGTCAGAACACCCGAAGCGATTGGAAAAGATACTTGCGTGTGGTCGGTGTGACCCGTCAGTAAGAACCGTATTGCTCGTATCCATCAACCATTGGCCGGCTTGGAGCTGCGCATGCACAGGACTACAACAAGGTGGTCGTTTCAGCGAAGATATGGCAAAACAACATGAACGATGGAAGTATTGGACGAGCCAGAGATCCGCCAGCTTGGGTTCCAACGTATATAAGTAGGAAGGGGACGCTCCCCAATATAAGAATTATCTGGTGTTTCTTCAAGCCCTTGTTGGAGTAAGGGCCTTATTTGCACATTCAATATACGGTATTAAAATTGCAATAATGTCTGATGGTAAATATGGTAAGCGGTATCTCCATGCTGAATGCGACTCATTGCATGTTCTTGAGAAGCTGATAATTTTGTTAGTCGACACAAGTTACTGGTTCTACGCCCCTAACAAGGGTGCCGCCATCTTCTTCTGTGTTGGCTTCTGCTCTTCAGGATGTCTTCACATATATCAGTGCGTGTATGTTGCCGCTACGAGTCCTCAGTAACTTAAACTTCAAGAAGTTTGGAAAGGGTTTCGGGTAGCTAATCTAATACAACAGACGCTACAAGTGCTGGAGATTGACACCGCTGTTCCCCTTCTGTGCTATTCTTTTTACCGTCGGTTTTGTGCTCCGAGTATATGGAGCTTTCCATTACAACAACCTCAATATATTCATAGCGAGTATCTGTATTAACTATGCTGCTCCGTAAGTCCCTTACTGTGTCTGGAATTCGGTCATGGTACCGCGAATTGACAATCGATAGCCCACTACTCGAACTTCAGAACTATCGTATCCTCGGTCGAATCTTGTATTACGTCCCGTATCACTCACCAATACACCCTGGCAGAGTCCTGACAACTTTTGGGTTTATATCAGGCATAATCGAGGCTCTCAATGGCTGGGGTGCCTCCTACTCAGCAAATCAGTCACTTACCAATAAGGAGATCGAAACAGGTCATGCTTTGATCAAGGCATCATTGCTTCTCCAGATCATGGTGGCGGTGTTATTTATGGCACTTGTTGCTACATTCTATCGACGGTGTACTATCGGTGGTATCAGCAACGAATCACTCAACCAGTCACTATGTACTCTGTGCATCAGCATAATCCTGATCCTGTCTCGGACCATATATCGTGTCGTGGAATATTTCAGCGTTGCTGAGCTTCGGTATGGCCCCAACTTAGATCCCGCTTCCATCAAAGCTGTTGTTAGGTACGAGTGGTACTTTTACGCGTTTGAGGCAACCGTTATGCTTGTCAACACTACCATGTTCAATGTGCGCCATCCGCGGCGGTACCTGCCCAAGAACAACAGGATCTACCTTGCCCCTGATGGTGCCACAGATATTGAGGGACCTGGTTACAAGGATCCACGAAAATTCTGGCAAACACTTTTCGATCCTCTTGACATCCGAGGAATGGTCAGTGGTCGTGGCAGGAAAACGGAGAGGTTTTGGGAAACATTCGAGGAACAGGGTACCGAGTCAACCAAGAACACGAGGACTCATCCAGGGGTAGTTGAGTAAGAGCCAAGCAATCATGATGTGATCATAATGGAGGAGAACTACCAATGAAGAGACATATTCCTAGAGAACACACCTAGGACACAGTGCCATGTATTCGATGTTAAGTCACAGTTTCGGGATAGCCTTTAGTGGTCTTTCGGCTTGTAACATGTGGTTTACTACAAGTGAATCGAGAATTGGGAATTGACGGTTGGAGGCTGATGCATGTACGGACAAGTGATAGTATCAGTGCATGCTACTCGAAAGCCATTCAGAATCCAAGTGATTGCAAACCAAACTTTTGCATGGCATTCATTAGGTTGCCGCACAATGAGGACAGGCGCTGCTACTTTGTTCAGAAAGTCGAAGAAAGATATGCCATCAAAGGAGATAAAAAGATACAGCATCATATGCCAAAATCTCGGCACAAGACATGATTCAGCCTGGAGGAGTGCATGATAAAAACTTTAGACGTAATATTGGAAGCATCAGTTTGTTAATGCTGAGGATGGCTTCCATACCAATACAAATGTACCCAAGCAGCCACCTAAGAGAGGGTAGCAAATTAATTGGAAGGACCGGCGGGAAGGATTCACAATAGACCAGGCCAGCGATTTATATGAGACAATCCCATGGTCATTCATCGCCGAAGGATCAATCTCCATCCATAAGATGAAAACACAGCCTGCTTAATCCCAGCATTCGTAAATCCAGTCTCGATCAGCCAGGCGCTTTATCTGCGAGAAACTTCTGGGCACTATTCTTGATTTGCTTTGCGCATGCAGCGCCAGGCGATAAATTATCATATCGTGGAACTGGCGACGCTTATTATGCGGTCAATCTCAGGAATCACTCAACACGACGTACTTCTCGAAAGTTATATTACATGTTTGCTCAACGGTCACAAAGGTCAGATAATAAGATCTCTGCGCCATCTTATCTCTGGCTGTTTTCGCACATCGGGTTCGTTAACTGGGTTAGACAAGCCAAAAATAAACATGTTGAAGATACCAAATACTACGTAGGGACCGCTACACAGGCCTGTAAGCTCTTGAGGATGCCCTCGCCACACCCTGCGGCCACTTTGCAAGCCTCGATGAGCTTTTAGCCTCGAATTGCAGGGGCAATGAAAGAAGCCCCATTGAACACTAACTGTTTTGGGCAGCATCATGGACAGACCAGAGGCCGTGCAACCCTCACCTCAGCTGAGTCGTTGCGCTGCTTGCAGTGAATTTGTATTCTTCCCGCGAGGAACAGTACGATGTTTGCTGTCGTCTCCGTTGTGACACCTCTTATAAATCAGCCTTGGTCAATGAGGCTTGGTGGGCTTATGATCCCCTACACTTGACCCAAGAAAAACCCCAAGTCATGTTTCAACGAAACGCCAAGAAACAGATCCCCATCATCCCTGTTCTGTTGGATCATTAGCTTCCTCCACGAGCTTTATGCAGGGCGACTGAGACCACAATCGGCGGCCTGTACTAACTAGATGGTGCTGACAGTCGGGCACTGTACATTCAGCTCGCCAAAAGACAGGTCAGGTGGCAAGACAGGACGAGTTAGACCTAATATTCAGCGTTAGATATGCCAGTGTTCCAAAATGTTCACTATTTCCGGGCCACCTATCATCCCTCTACAAAGACCTTCACCGTCCTGTGTACGACTAGGCCTCACCCCGTCACGATCGCTTTTGATCAAGCTTGCTCCGGCTCAATGACTTTACCTTAATTTAAGATCCCTAAGGCTCACTCTGACGCGCGACGGGGATATGCCACACTAGAGGCGGAGAACAACTCCAAGTCTAAGCCTCCCAACTGGAGCAACTCCATAACACCTTCATCTCACATATCTTCATGCTTTGTGTCGTTCCGTTCTCTTTTCCTTCTCCCTCCCCTCTCTTCGCTTCTCCCTCTTATTCACAATCTTCCTCTTGCTGCGAACTATTATACTCGAGAGCCGAGCGTACTTCGCGTCGATCATCTTCCTGATATCATTCAAGATCAGCTGTAGGATCCTCTGCCCTGTCAACGCCAAAAGTTGCCTTCTTTCACACGCCAGGACCAGTTGTCTTTGGTTGAATACGAGTCCCGTCTATCTTTGAAGCGAATTGCAAGACTCTCCATAGGTAGCCAGCCAGCACATCCTCTTGAAGGGCGTCACCATGGGGGAACGGCCAGCCATTTATGTTCACCTAGAAATGGGCATCTCACTGCCCAAAATCATGTCCAAAGACCGACAAATCACATACATCTCGAAAAGTATGAGAGATCGAGCGAATCAGTTTCCTCGACAATTGCCTCCTGCAAACACCAATTATCTCGACGCTCCAACGCAGTACCATCACCCACACCCACAAGTGCCAGCTCAAACTCAACCGCATCATCAATTTGCTGACACTGAGAACAATCTACAACCCAGCCATTTTGGTACATATCCTGTGTCGACTAATATAAACCATGAACAAGACTTTCAGCCATACCGCCCCCCACAGACACAGCACAATGTCAAAGAATACTATGCGCCTGCTTCAACGGTAGAGCAGCGTAGCGCGCTGCAGATTGGAGATTATCGAAGAAGCTCGCGATCGACAGACCGAAGCTCCCATGAGCGCGGCAAATCTGCGCCGCCGCCATTGAACAGCAGCCCTTGGGATGTAACACCAAACAATACCTCAGGGGTTGCACCTCAGATCTGGAAAGCGCTGCCTGCAACTCCCAATCAGTTTCGACTAGGGGAAGGTGATATGCCATGGGACGCCTGGAACTTTCCCATGGGGTTCAACGACAATAATGACGACGGCGATTATAACGAAAGGACCGAGAACCGAGCTCGCTCAAGAGAAGCTAGTCTTCGGGCTACTTGGGGACCTGAACATCCTGGCGAATTGCCACGTTCTTCTCTGCCCGTACAAATCGACGACCGGGCAAGAGGCAAAGCCAAGGATATACAGTCTTTAGCCTCGGCATTGATGACAGTTGATAACGGGTTCGAAGACCAGTGGTGGTATCAAGGCCCCCGACTTGTCAACATACATGGTACTGCAATGGTACCTACAGCCGTTCCACAGTCCAGCTTTCACCCAGATCACCAGCAAAGCTCTGTGGGATGGGCGGTATCCCGGGAGGAAGAGGAGCGACAAAGAGATCAGAAACATCAGCATCAAAGTCGGTTACAGCAAGAGAGCCAAGAACGGCAACGACGTCGACAAAGGCATGTGTCTCTTCAAGAGCGCCAGCTTGAGTCTTTCTCTCCGTCAACCACATCGTTCCAACCTATCTCACCACGGTCAAGCGTGGTTGATATCGTGTCGCCCCTAAGCGACTCTTCAAGCCCATTATCGAATTTTGGGGGCCTGCGTCGCTCTTTGACCACGCGGTCTGACGAACTTCACATAGGCTCGAGCAACGCTTCTTAAATTTCGCAGTCTAGTTGCAAGTTCACAGCAATTTCTTGGATGGAAAACGGCGTCCGGCCCGCGACCAGGTCGAGCACGGCACAAGTTATGGATTTTCATTCAGCGTGGAGTAAACCGACCAAGCTTCAGAGCATCTGGTGCTAATTTCACGGGCCTAGGACAAAATATGGTGATGCTGACAACTGTGCGGTGATGAGACGGATGCATTGCGTCCTGGCCAGACTCTTGCCTCACACACAACCCTCCCATCATTAGAAATTCGCAAGTTTGGCTGCTTCGGTATAGCTCAAATACCGAGCGTTTCTGCAAGCCCGTCAATACTCTGAACCTGTCTATAACTGACTGCGACGCGCGGAATGGTTCAAGTTGACCCGATGTGCGTTGGGAATAACATAAACAGCCCTAACTTGTCCACCTATTTTCAGTATGGAGATACCCGGAAGGCATTCATGGGTGTTCGACAATACTTCTAATATCACTTAAAACTTAGTTATAAAGGATAGGCTCTATACATATCTATCTGTTGTCAAGTTGTTGCAGTAAATTAAGCCGTCCAAAGCCGATGGCTACACGATGAAAATTCGTTATTCTATTTCGCCAAGTGGGACTGCAAACCACATGTATCGAATTTGAGTTGTTGAAAATGAATGAAACTGGAAGGATGACTACCTAAGGTACCTAGCAAGGAGAGAGAGTGAATATAGGGATGCAACATAACTGGACTCGTCACAGGGTAGGTGAGACCTAAGAATGGATGTCATCGCAGGTGAAGCGTTTCACTCTGTTTCCGTGTTCCAAAGGAGTATTCAGCGCCGGCTCACTGACTTTCAACGGGTGAAGCCGGATGCCATTGGCTGCTCGGCTAACCCGTCGGTCATCGGGTAGTGGAGCCCTCGCCTAAAACTAATGGGATATGGAGGAAAGTGATAGCTATGCCGGACATGTACTTCCTCAGTTGCTTATGATACTTAGCGCTACCGCCCCTTTGGACCTAGGTGTGTACCTGGATGCTGACGCATGGGTTAACTGAGGTACCTCGACCTAAAGCTTGCCGAGTTACTTGTTTGTGGGTGGAACATCGCGAATCATTGTCCGAGCTCCGACTTCGTGTGTGTTCCTTTTTTCCTCCTGACCTGTTCTCCACCTCCCTCTATTCAAATCCAACACCAGCCCGCAGTCGCATCCTTTTTCTTCGACATCCTCCATATACTCTTTTCAAGATGCTTTCAAGAAGCATCGCTACCGCGGCCCGTATGGTGCCTGCTAGGGCGCTGCGGCCCCGTTCGCATCCTCTCGTCATGCTGCCCTCCATGATGCAGACCGTACGCACCTACGCTGATTCCGTCATCAAGGTTCCCCAGATGGCCGAGTCTATTTCTGAAGGTACTCTCAAGCAATTTTCGAAGAGCGTTGGCGACTATGTGGAGCAAGACGAGGAAATTGCTACCATTGAGACCGACAAGGTATGCCGTCATAACAGGATAAAAACTGTCAAAGTTCCAATTTCTTATTGATCCCCGGAGAATAGATCGATGTTGCAGTCAATGCTACCGAGTCTGGTACCATCAGGGAGTTCTTGGTAGGCGAGGAGGATACCGTGACTGTCGGACAGGATCTCGTTCGCATTGAGCTTGGTGGCGCGCCATCGGGCGACAAGAAGGATGCTCCCAAGGATGAACCCAAGCAATCCGAACCCGAGTCAAAAACCGAGTCAAAACCTGAGCCGAAACAAGAGTCTGCCCCTGAGCCTAAAAAGGAATCTACTCCTGCTCCCAGGAAGCCCGAGACTCCCAAGCAGCCTGAAAAGAAGGAGTCAAAGTCCGAGTCTGCCGCCTCAAGCGGACCCTCGATGGGCAACCGAGAAGAGCGTCGGGTAAGTTGGTGCCAATTGAATTGACACTACTTCCGGAGGTGGCTGTATAATTGCTAAACATTTATACAGGTCAAAATGAACCGTATGCGACTCCGAATCGCCGAGCGTCTCAAGCAGTCCCAGAACACTGCTGCTTCACTGACCACCTTCAATGAGGTCGATATGTCCAACATCATGGAGTTCCGCAAGCTCTACAAGGAGGACATTCTCAAGAAGACTGGCGTCAAGCTCGGTTTCATGAGCGCTTTCTCTCGGGCTTGTGTTCTTGCTATGCGTGATCTTCCTGCTGTCAACGCTTCCATCGAAGGACCCAATGGTGGTGACACCATTGTCTACCGCGATTACGTCGACATCAGCGTGGCTGTGGCTACTGAGAAGGGTCTTGTTACCCCCGTTGTCCGGAATGCCGAGTCTATGGACATGATTGGCATCGAACAGTCAATTTCCGACATGGGCAAGAAGGTACGCCAATCTCGCCGCACACGGAAGCTTATTCGACCACTAACCATGCACTACTAGGCTCGTGACAACAAGTTGACGATTGAGGATATGGCAGGTGGGACTTTTACTATCAGCAACGGCGGTGTCTTTGGCTCTCTGATGGGCACACCGATCATCAACCTTCCTCAAAGCGCCGTCCTTGGGCTCCATGCCATCAAGGAGCGTCCTGTAGCAGTGAACGGAAAGATCGAAATCAGGCCTATGATGTACCTCGCTCTGACTTACGACCATCGTCTACTAGATGGTCGGGAAGCCGTGCAATTCCTCGTCAAGGTAAAGGAATATATTGAGGATCCTCGGAGGATGCTCCTGTAAAAGATATGGCTTAATATAGACCTACTCAATCCCTATAGCCCATAGCAAATAGTCTTGCCAATATGGTTTAATTAACTATATTATTATATATAAATAAGTAATATAATAAAATATAGAGAACAAACATATTAATATTATTTATATATATATTATATTTTATAATAATATATAAAATACCTTTTAGTAAATTAAAACTTATTATATTATTTCTAAAATAATTTAATTTTAATTATTTTAAAGATAAATACTTAATTATTAAAGAAATAATATCTAATTAGAAGTAATATATAAGGGCATTATTACCTTTAGTAAGGAGCCAGATCTATAGATAATCTATCTCTATAGAGGTCTAAGCTTAATAGATTTATAAAAATAATACTAAGCTTAGGTCTTCTAAATATAATTATATCTCTAAAGAATACCTTTAGTTACCTTTATACCTAATAAATAATATTAAATAGTAATAATTATTATATAATAATTCTCTTATTATTATTAAAATATTTTTTTATTTTTAATTATATTATAAAATAATTAAAATATAATCTCTAGATTAAATCTTATTATTTAAGAAGCCTAATTATAAGTTTCTATTTTAATATAATTTTCTTTTTTATTTAATATAATATATTAAAAATATTAATTTAATTACCTAAACTTATCTTTTTTTTTTTAAAAGAATATATTATAATACCTAGTTAGACTATAGGCTAATTATAGATTAATTAATAATTATATCTTAGCTACTTATTAAGATCTAACTAACTTTAATATAAATCCTTTATATAAAAAATAACTTTCTTTTTTTAAGCTTTAATATAATATAATTATTATACCTACCTTACTTTTAATTAATTATTATTTCTATAATAATTCTAAAGCTTTAACCTAAATTACCTAAGATAATAATTTCTATATAAAATATTTTTAATATTATTAATAAGTTTATTATAGATAATTCTATAATTAAGATATAAAACTATTTATATATAATAATTATTATTAATTAAGGTAGGGCCTAAATTTAATATATTATTATATTAATAAATTAAATCTCTATAGAATTTATAAAATCTATAAATATAATATTAAATCTAACCTTAGAAAATATTAAACCTATCTTAATTAAAATAGAAATTACCTTTATAATATTTAAATATAAATATAAAATCTAGTAAAGAATTCTTAAGTTTAAAATAGAACTTTAGAACTTTTTTAATAAAAAACTATTTTATTATTAAGTAAAATCCTATTAAGAATTTTATAAATTTACCTTAAGTAATAAAGGAAATATTAATATTATTAATATTATTAAATTAATATTATTAATAAATATATATAAATATAATAAATAGCTTTATAATTCTAAATATATCTTTTAAAGAATATAAAGAAAGTTTTAAAAAAACTATAAGAAAATTATTTTTATAATAAATAATATAGACCTTAAAGGTTATATAGATTAGAAATAATACCTAAATAAATAATCCTTAATTTATAAAAAAGAGTTAAAAAATAATTAAAAAGTTTTTAAGGAATAATCTTTTTTTATATTAAGGATTCTAGAAATTAAGAAATCTAGATAATAAAGTAATTTAAAAAGACTTAATAATAAATTAATTAATCCCTTTAAGACTTTTATAATTATTTTATTATAATTAAGAGATATCTCTTTAAAAAAAACCCTAAAACTTAAGCCTTTTATTTTTATATTAAGTTTTTATTTAATATTAAGTTAATTATTATCTTAAATAGAATTACCTTATTAAAGACCTAAAAAGGTATAATAACCCTAGCGATTTATATTTAAGATAGCTAATAATATAATAAGAGATATTTAATAGCCCTAAATAAATCCCTATTTTAGAAAAAAGTATAGTCTTAATATTAATTAAACTTTTAATTTTTTTATTTAAATTATCTTAAGGATTATTAAGATTTTAACCTAAATTATAATATATTTAATAATTATAAAAAATACCTTAAGAAAATTATTTATTATAAATATTAAAAGAAAGGGTATTTTATAAGAAATTATTATATTAAGGATAATACCTAAGTAAATTATATATTAAAAACTAATTTAATTAAATATTAGATTTAAATCCTAGTTAAAACCTAATAAGATTATTTATAGATTAAGATAATAAATTATCTAATTATATTTATTATAATTTATAGGTAAATTACTTATAAGATTAATACTTATCTTAATAATAAGGCTAAAATTAATATTATTAATAAGTAATTTACCTATTTTTAAGGCCTTTAAAGACTTAATAATATAAATATCTAATTAGATAGATTTAATAATAAACCTAAGAAGGTTTATAATAAATAGAAAGTCTTATTTATTATAATTAATTATAAAGGGTATCTCTATTAAATTATAAAAGTCTATATTAATATTAATTAGGATTTTAATTTTATAAAAGATCTAATTATTTTATTAATTATCTTATTAACTAACCTTAAAATCTAGATTAATTACTAATTAAGATAATAATAGTTTTAATAATAATAGGCTAATTATAAATTTTTATTATTTTAAATATTTATTTAATATTATAAAGAAAGGGTAAAAATCTATATTATTACTTTATATAAAAAGCCTTATTTATTACCTAGTAGAAAGTCTATAAAACCTAAGAGAATTAAATTAATCTTTTAAAAACTATAAAACTATATTAAGGTCTTTAATTTTAATAAAATTAGAAAATTACTAAAATATAAAAATATAAATTATATAATTAATTTAATAAATAGAAAAGAATTATCTTATAGACTAATCTATTTACTATCTTAAGTTAAGCTTAAAGAGTTCTAAGAATATAATAAGAATAATCTAAGAAAGGGATAAATCTATCTCTTTAAGAGCCTAATAAGAATATTAATCCTTTTTATCCCTAAGAAAAATAGAACCTTTAGGCTTTATATTAATTATAGAGGTTTTAATAAAGTTATTATTAAGAATTAGTATTTATTATTCTTAATTTTAAAGATTATTAATAAAATATAAAAAGCTAAGTATTTTTTAAAAATTAATATAAAAAATATATATTATTAAATTTATATTAAAGAAGGTAATAAGTAAAAAACTATATTTTATACCTAATATAATTACTTTAAATACCTTATTATATTATTTAGATTAATTAATATCTTAATAACTTTTTAATATTATATTAATTAGGCCTTATAGGGTTTAATAAATATAATCTATATAATATATTTAGATAATATTTTAATCTTTTTAAAAATAAAAGAATTTTATATAGAATATTTAAAATTAATTTTAAAAAGAATAAAAAAGGTAAAGTTATATATTAAGCTATTAAAATACCTATTTTATTAAGATAAGATAGAATTTCTAGGGTTTATTATCTTAGGTAATAAAATTAAGATAAATCTAAATCGGATTAGAGTTATTTAAGAATAGAAAGAGTTAATTATTTATAAAGAGATATAGATTTTCCTTAGGTTTTATAATTTCTATAGATATTTTATTTATAATTATTCCTAAGTAATTACTTTTTTAATTATATTCTTAAAAGGAAATTAAAATAATAAAAAACCTAAAATAATTATATTAAACCCCTAAGAAAAGAAGGTATTTTAAATATTTTTAGTAAAGTTTAATAAAGCCTTTATATTATATTATTTTAAATTAAAAAAACCTATCTAAATAAAAATAGATCTTTTAAATATTATAATAATAAAGATCCTTTCTTAACCTAATAATTATAGCTATTTCTACCTTATTATATTTTAATCTTAAAAGTTTAATAATCTAGAATTAAATTATAATATTTTAGATTAAAAATTAATAGAAATTATAGAATTATTTAAATATTAATAATATTATTTAAAAGGTATTATAATAAAAGTAGAAATCCTTAATAATTATTAAAATTTATAATTATTTATAAAAAATATTAAGTTAAATAGGAAATAAACTAGATAATATTTATATTTTATATTATATAACTTTATAATTAAATATTAAAAAGGTAAAACTAATTTAATAAATACTTTATTAAAATCTATAGAAATCTATAATAAAATATATTAAAATCTAGGTTTATTAAATTTATTTAAAAATAAAATAGATAAAATATAAATAATAATAAAAAGATATCTAAGAGATAAGAAAAGGTTAAATAAGAGATTTAAAGATAGTCTAAATATAACCTAAATCTTAAATAAAATTAAATTAAATAAGAGGCTTAAAGATAGTTTATATATAACCTAAACCTTATAAAAAGAGAGGTTAGGTAAGATATCTTTAAATAGTTTATATATAATTAAAACCTTTAGTAATTAAAAGTTTAATAAGATATCTTTAAGGATTATAATAAACCTTACTTTTCTACCTAGAAATAATATTATATTTAAAGAGAGGCTCTTTAAGTTTAAAGCCTAATTAAGGGATAAATTAATATTATTATAAAAAATCCTAGAAAAGACTATAAAAAGGTCTTTATATTAAGAAAATCTATTACTAGATTAAATATTTAAGTTACTATTAGAAATAATTAGACTTATTTAAAAAAATAACCTAGCGGTAATTATTAAAAAGGGCTATATATTAAATATAAATAAAGATAGACCTTAAGTATAGTCTATATAAAATAAATTTCTATATTTTAGAGATTAGATTTATATATTAAAGGATTATAACCTTTAAAGAGAAATTCTATAACTTTATTATAGTAATAAGTTAATTAATTATTTTAAAATAATATAGATAAAAAAATTATTATAAAGAAAATTTTATTAAGAAGGTCTATAATAAGATATTAATAAATATATCTAGACCTATAGTATTTACTAAAATATTATATTAAAAAGATATAAACTATATAATAAGATTAAAAGTCTATTATAGCTAAAAGGCCTAATAAGAAAATTATTAATAGATTTTATTATAAAACTATTATTAATAATTTTCTATAATAGAGAAATAAATATAATCTTTATAATAATAAATAGACTAATAAAATATTATTAATTTTACCCTATAATAATTATAATAATAATATTAAACCTTATTAAGCTTTTCTATAATAAATAGAAATTATTCTATAAAGTATCTATAGGTATTATCTTTAATAAAGAATTAATCTTTATAAATAACTTCTAGTTAGAATTTTATTATATTTTATATATAAAATATAAACTATTAATAGCTTTTTACCTATAAATAAATAGGTAAATTAAGTATATAAATTAGATATTAGGCTATTATTTAAGATATTTTATTCTAGATAATTAAGATATATAGCTAAAATTACTATAAATAATATAATATATTTATAACTTAATATAAAATATAATTACCGGAGTATTACCTAATAAGGTATTTATAGGATATATATATAACTTTTATATACCTAGCGAGAATATAATTACTTAGGGGAGGATCCTAAAAGTATAACTTTAGATTTAATATTTATAGAAATTTAAAAATAGTCTATAAGATTATTAAGAGGTTGTTATAAAAAGATAGGTAAAATATTATAATTTTTATTATAAATCCTTTATATTTTATATAGAATAATTAATAATATTATTAATAAAGAATCTTAACCTTAAGGGTAAAAATAAGAAATTTATATTAAGGTTTATTAAACTATTCTAAGTTTATAAAAGAATTAACTTATAAATCTATAAGATTATCTTTTTAAATTAATATTTAAGGATTTATAATATATTTTATTAGTCTCCTAAAGCTATATAAAAAATATAATAAAGAAGGCTAAGATTTCCTATTAATATTAAAACTTAAAAAATAATAAAAAGACTAAAAGGTTAAATAGATTAAGGTAAAGAGAATCTTTAAAGAAGAAATATATTATCTAATAAAATAATAAGATTAGCTATCTAAGTATAATTAATAGGTTATAACTAAAGATATAAAGAATATACCCTAAATTATAAATAATTAATATAAGATTAAAAATAAGAAATAAATAAAAAATTAAACTTATAATTATAAAAAAATATAAAAAATAAAGATAAACCTAAGAAATATTAATTAAGATAATAATGAATTAGTTATAAATATATTATTATAATAAAGATCTTTAATATCGAAATTATAAAGATATAATTATATTATAGCTAAATTTACCTTAAAAATAATAAAACCTAAGGTATTCTAAATTATTTATTACCTATAATATTATAGATATATTTATTTAAAGATTAAATATAAATAAGATAAAGATTTAAGGTTAACCTAAAATTAAGGGAATCCTATATAAAACCATCTAAAATAGCTATATTTATTAAGTTCGAAAGGTTATTAAGACCGACCTAAAAAGCCTTTTTTATAATAATCTAAATTACTTTATTAATATTATTATTATAAATAAAGAGTTATTAGGTATTATTCTAGAAGGTTTAAGTTAAAGTTTTTTAAAAATAAGAAATTAGAATAAGATTAGAATTATATAAAATAAAGTAATATATTAAACTAAGAATAGGAAAGAGATATTACTAAGCTAAGATAGTATAATATTAAAAAATTAGGGTATTATAGATATAATAATTTTTTTATAAAAAGGGTTAAAATAGAATAGTTAATTAAACTAGAATAAAACTTATAATAGAAATATTTTTCTAGCTATTAAGACTAAAAAAGCGATAATATATTTCCTTAAGAGATAAAAAAGAGTTAATAAGGTAATAAATAATAATTACTATATTAAAGCAAACCGGCTTTAAAAATTAATAAAAATTATTATTTCCCTTATCTCTAATTATAATTAGGAGAGAAATTAAGATATAAATTACCTAAATAATATCCTAGAAATCCCCTTTTAATAGGGTAGGTATATTATAAAGATATAAAGTTAATAAGATTAAGAGTTAGGATAGTTTCGGAAAGGACTTATCTATAATAAAAATACTTACCACTAAAGTAAGTAATATAATGAAAATTATAAAAGTTCTTAAGAATATAGCTAAAAGGCTTAACTATAATATTATCCTTAGGAGGGGTAATTAATAAAAGACTAAGGTAAGTTTACTAGATATATATATAGGTTATATAGGCATTCTTATTATTTTAAATAGGAATCTATTTTAGGATCTTAATAGGAGGTTAATTATTATTAGAGGATTTATCTTTAGGCTAATAAGGCTTTATATAACTAGAAGTCTAGGGAAGATAAAATATAATAATAATAATAAAGCTATAAAAGAAAAGAAAAAATAATATAATTTAATGTAGATAGAAGTTATAAGGTATAAAGGGTTAATATAGAAGACTAAATAGGTATAGCAATAAAGAAAATATTATAATATTAAAGAAGGAAAAAAAAAGAAAAAAGAAATAGGGGAAAAAAGGGTTATTTATATCTAAATCTAAGGGCTATTTTTATAATACTAATCTAAGAATAAGTTATTTTTATAAAGAATTTAGGATATCTAAGCTAGCTATCTAATAGTAATTAGTATTATTAATAATCGATATTAATAAAAATATATTATTATTTATATAAGTTACTAAGGCTAGCTCTAATTAGTAGGGGGATAGTTATAATACCTAATTAGATTATAGGCCGATTATAGCTTAACTATTGGTTATATCTTAGCTACTAACCGAGATCTAACCGACTTTAATATAAATCCCTTATATAGAGAATAACTTCCCTTTTTTAAGCTTTAATATAATATAATTATTATATCTACCTAGCTTTTAATTAATTATTACTTCTATAATATCAAGATATCTTAGGTCTTATTATTTTTAAGGTAAATTTAATTATAATATAATTATATTTTTATAATTTTAGTATTAAGGATCTTTACTATAATAATATATTTATAACTAATTAATTATTATCTTAATTAATACTTTTTAGGTCTATCTTTTTTTATATATCTTTTTATAATTATAAGTTTAGTCTCTTATCTTATTTCTTATTTTTAATTTTATATTAATTATTTATAATTTAGGGTATATTTTCTATATCTTTAATAATAATCTATTAATTATATTTAGGTAATTAACCTTATTATTTTACTAGGTAATATATTTCTTTAAAGATTCTTCTTATTTTAATTTATTTAACCTTTTAGTTTTCTTATTATTTTTTAAGTTTAGGTATTAATAGGGAATCTTAACTTTCTTTATTATATTTTTTATATAATTCTAGAAAATTAATATAGAAAATATTATAAATCTTTAAATATTAATTTAAAAAGATAATCTTATAGGCTTATAAGCTAATTCTTTTATAAACTTAAAATAATCTAATAAACCTTAATATAAGCCTTTTCCTTTTATCTTTAAGGTTAAGGTTCTTTATTAATAATACTATTAGTTATTTTATATAAAATATAAAAGATTTATAATAAAGATTATAATATTTTACCTATCTTTCTATAGTAAACTTTTAATAATCTTATAGATTATTTTTAAGTTTTTATAGATATTAAATCTAAAGTTATATTTTTAAGATTCTCCCTTAAGTAATTATATCTTTATTAGGTATATAAAAACTAGGTATATACCTTATAAATACCTTATTAGGTAATACTTTAGTAATTATATTTTATATAGAGTTATAAATATATTATATTATTTATAATAATTTTAGCTATATATTTTAATTATTTATAATAAAATATCTTTAATAATAATTTAATATTTAATTTATTTATTAAGTTTATTTATTAATTTATAGATAAAAGGCTATTTATAGTTTATATTTTATATATAAAATATAATAAAGTTCTAATTAGAAGTTATATATAAAGATTAATTCTTTATTAAAGATAATATCTATAAATACTCTATAAAATAATTCCTATTTATTATAGAAAAGCTTAATAAGGTTTAATATTATTATTCTAATTATTTTAAGGTAAAACTAATAGTATTTTATTAGCCTATTTATTATTATAAATATTATATTTATCTCTTTATTATAAAAAATTATTAATAATAGCCCTATAATAAAATCTATTAATAAATCTTTTATTAAGCCTTTTAATTATAATAGACTTTTAATTTTATTATATAATTTATATCTCTTTAATATATAATTCTTTAATTAATATTATAAATCTAAATATATTTATTAATATTATATTATATAAACCTTCTTAATAGAATTTCTTTTATAATAGCTTTCTTATTTATATTATTTTAAAATAATTAATTAGTTTATTATTATAATAAAGTTATAGGATTTTTCTTTAAAGGCTATAATCTTTTAATATATAAATCTAGTCTCTAAAGTATAGAAATTTATTTTATATAGACTATATTTAAGGTCTATCTTTATTTATATTTAATATATAGCCCTTTTTAATAATTATTAATAAGTTATTTTTTTAAATAAGTTTAATTACTTTTAATAATAATTTAGATATCTAATCTAGTAATAGATTTTTTTAATATAGGGATCTTTTTATAATTTTTTTTAGGATTTCTTATAGTAATATTAATTTATCCCTTAATTAGGCTTTAAACTTAAAAAGTCTCTTTTTAGATATAATATTATTTTTAGATAGAAAAATAGGATTTATTATAATCTTTAAAGATATCTTATTAAACTTCTAATTACTAAAGGTTTTAATTATATATAAACTATTTAAAAATATCTTACCTAATCTCTTTTTTTATAAGGTTTAGATTATATATTAACTATTTTTAAGCTTTTTATTTAACCTTATTTTATTTAAGATTTAGATTATATTTAGACTATCTTTAAGTCTCTTTTTATTTAACCTTTTTTTATTTCTTAGGTATTTTTTTATTATTATCTATATTTTAACTATTTTATTTTTAAATAAATTTAATAGACCTAGACTTTAAGATATTTTATTATAAACTTTTATAGGTCTTAATAAAATATTTATTAAATTAGTTTTACCTTTTTAATACTTAATTATAAAGTTATATAATATAAAATATAAATATTATCTAGCCTATTTTTTATTTAATTTAATATTCTTTATAAATAATTATAACTTTTAGTAATTATTAAGGATTTCTATTTTTATTATAATATCTTTTAAATAATATTATTAATATTTAAATAATTCTATCATTATTATTAATTTTTGATTTAGAGTATTATAATTTAATTCTAAACTATTAAACTTTTAAGATTAGAATATAATAAGGTAAAAATAGCCCTAATTATTAGGTTAAAAAAGGATCTTTATTATTATAATATTTAAAATATCTCTCTTAATTTAAATAGGTTTCTTTAATTAAAAATAATATAATATAAAGGCTTTATTAAATTCTAATATAAATATTTAAAATATCTCTCTTTTTTAAGGGTTTAATAAAATTATTTTAGGTTTTTTATTATTTTAGCCTTTTTTTAAAATAATTATTAAAAAGTAATTATAAATAAGAATATCTATAGAAATTATAAAACCTAAGGAAGATCTATATTTTTTTATAGGTAATTAGCTTTTTTTATTCTTAAATAATTCTAATCTAGTCTAGGTTTATTTTAATTTTATTACCTAAAATAATAAATCTTAGAAATCTTATATTATTTTAATAAAATAGGCATTTTAATAGCTTAATATATAGCTCTATCCTTTTTATTTTTTCTTAAAATTAACTTTAAATATTCTATATAAAATTCTATAATTTTTAAGAAAATTAAGATATTATTTAAGTATATTATATAGATTATATTTACTAGACTTTATAAGGCCTAATTAATATATTATTAAAAGGTAATTAATATATTAATTAATCTAAATAATATAATAAGGTATTTAAAGTAATTATATTAAATATAAAATAAACTCTTTTATTTATTACCTTTTTTAATATAAATTTAATAATATATATTCTTTATATTAATCTTTAAGAAATATTTAATCTTTTATATTTTATTAATAATTTTTAAAATTAAAGATAATAAATATTAATTTTTAATAATAATTTTATTAAGACCTTTATAATTAATATAAAGCCTAAGGGTTTTATCTTTCTTAGGGATAAAAAAGATTAATATTCCTATTAGGCTCTTATAGAAATAGATTTATTTCTTTTTTAGGTTATCTTTTATATATATTTTTAAAGCCTTTTAAGCTTAACTTAAGATAATAGGTAGATTAGCCTATAAAATAGTTTTTATTTATTTATTAAATTAATTATATAATTTATATTTTTATATCTTAATAGTTCTCTAGCTTTATTAAAGTTAAAGACCTTAATATAGTTTTATAGCTTTTAAGGGATTAATTTAATTTTTTTAGGTTTTATAGGCTTTTTACTAGGTAATAAATAAGGCTTTTTATATAAGGTAATAATATAGATTTTCTTTTTCTTTATAATATTAAATAAATATCTATAATAATAGAAATTTATAATTAATTTATTATTATTAAGATTATTATTATTTTAATTAGTAAATAATTTAGATTTTAAGGTTAATTAGTAAGATAATTAATAAAATAATTAGGTCTTTTATAAAATTAAAATCTTAATTAATATCGGTAAAGACTTTTATAATATAATAAAAATACCCTTTATAATTAATTATAATAAATAAGATTTCCTATTTATTATAGGCCTTTATAGGTTTATTATTAAATCTATTTAATTAGATATTAATATTATTAAGTCTTTAAAGGCCTTAAAAATAAATAAATTACTTATTAATAATATTAATTTTAATTTTATTATTAAGGTAAGTATTAATCTTATAGGTAATTTATCTATAAATTATAATAAATATAATTAAATAGCTTACTATCTTAATTTATAAATAATCCTATTAGGTTTTAGCTAGGATTTAAACCTAATATTTAGCTAAGCCTAGTTTTTTAATATATAGTTTACTTAGATATTATCCTTAATATAATAGTTTTTTATAAAATAGCTTTTTTTATATATTTATAATAAATAATTTTCCTAAAGTATTTTTTATACTTATTAAATATATTATAATTTAGGTTAGAGTCTTAATAATCTTTAAGGTAATTTAGGTAAAAGGATTAAAAGTTCGATTAGGGTTAAGATTATATTATCTTCTAAAATAGGGATTTATTTAAGGCTATTAGATACCTTTTATATAATATTAGTAATATTTAAATAATTTTATAACTATTATTAATTTTTAATTTATAATATTATATCTTAATTCTAGATTATTAAATTCCTAAGACTAGAATATAATAAGGTAAAAATACCCCTAATTATTAGGTTAGAAAAATTTCCTTAATATTATAATATATAAAGTATTTATTTTAATTTAAATAGAATTCTTTAATTTAAAATAATATAATATAGAGGTTTTATTAAACTTTACTATAAGTATTTAAAATATCTTTCTTTCTTAGGGGTTTAATATAATTATTCTTGGCTTTTTATTATTTTAACTTCCTTTTAAGAATATAATTAAAGAAATAATTACTTAGGAATAATTATAAATAAAATATCTATAGAAATTATAAAACCTAAATAAGATTTATATCTTTTTATAGGTAATTATTTTTTTTTATTTTTAGATAATTCTAATTTAATTTAGGTTTATTTTAATTTTATTACCTAAGATAATAAACCTTAGAATCTCTATCTTATTTTAATAAAATAGATATTTTAATAGCTTGGTATATAACTTTACCTTTTTTATTCTTTTTAAGATTAATTTTAAATATTTTATATAAGATTCTTTTATCTTTAAGAAAATTAAGATTATATTTAGATATATTATATAGATTATATTTATTAGGCCTTATAAGGCCTAATTAATATAATATTAAAAGGTTATTAAGATATTAATTAATTTAAATGGTATAATAAGGTATTTAAAGTGGCTATATTAAATATAAAATATAATCTTTTTTTATTACCTTTTTTAATATAGATTTAATAATATATATCTTTTATATTAATTTTTAAGAATTATTTAACTTTTTATATTTTATTAATAATCTTTAAAACTAAAGGTAATAAATATTAATTCTTAATAGTAATTTTATTAATATCTTTATAATTAATATAAAATCTAAAGGTTTTATTTTTCTTTAGGATAAAAAAGATTAATATTTTTATTAGGTTTTAAAAAGGTAGATTTATTTCTTTTTAAGGTTATTCTTAATATATTCTTAAAGTTCTTTAAGCTTAGCTTAGAATAGTAGGTAGATTAGTCTATAAGGTAGATTTTCCTATCTATTAGATTAATTATATAATTTATATCTTTATAATTTAATAGTTTTTTAATTTTATTAAAATTAAATACCTTAATATAGTTTTATAATATATAAGAAATTAATTTTATTTTCTTAGGTTTTATAGGTTTTTTACTTAATAATATAAAAGGCTTTTTATATAAGGTAATAATATAGATTTTCTTTTTTTAATAATATTAAATAAATATTTATAATAAAAAAAGTTTATAATTAATTTATTATTATTTAAATTATTATTATTTTAATTAGTAATTAATTTAGATTTTAAGATTAGCTAGTATAATAATTAATAAAATAATTAGATTTCCTATAGAATTAAAATCTTAATTAATATTAATAAAGATTTTTATAATATAATAAATATACCTTTTATAATTAATTATAATAAATAAGACTTTTATTTATTATAGGCCTTTTTAAATTTATTATTAAATCTATTTAATTAAATATTAATATTATTAAGTCTTTAAAGTCCTTAAAGTAAGTAAATTATTTATTAATAATATTAATTTTAATCTTATTATTAAGATAAGTATTAATTCTATATATAATTTATTTATAAATTATAATAAATATAATTAAATAATTTATTATTTTAATTTATAAATAATCTTATTAGGTTTTAATTAGGATTTAGATTTAATATTTAATTAAGTTTAGTTTTTTAATATATAATTTATTTAGATATTATTTTTAATATAATAGTTTTTTATAAAAAAAATTTTTTTAATATTTATAATAAATAATTTTCTTAAAATATTTTTTATAATTTTTATATATATTATAATTTAGATTAGAATCTTATTAACCTTTAAAATAATTTAAATAAAAAAATTAAGAATTTAATTAAAATTAATATTATATTCTCTTTTAAAATAGGGATTTATTTAGGATTATTAGATATTTCTTATTATATTATTAATTATTTTAAATATAAATTATTAAGATTATTATACCTTTTTAGGTTTTTAATAATATAACTTTATTTAAAATAATAATTAATTTAATATTAAATAGGAATTTAATATAAAAATAAAAAACTTAAATTTTAAGGTTTTTTTTAAAAAGATACCTTTTAATTATAATAAAATAATTATAAAAGTCTTAAAAGAATTAATTAATTTATTATTAACTTTTTTTAAATTACTTTATTAGTTAAATTTTTTAATTTTTAGAATCCTTAATAAAAAAAAGGAATTATTTTTTAAAACCTATTTAATTATTTTTTAATTCTTTTTTATAAATTAAGGATTATTTATTTAGATATTATTTTTAATTTATATAGCCTTTAAGGTCTATATTATTTATTATAAAAATAATCTTTTTATAATCTTTTTAGAATTTTTTTTATATTTTTTAAAAAATATATTTAAGATTATAGAATTATTTATTATATTTATATATATTTATTAATAATATTAATATAATAATATTTATAATTTTAATATCTTTTTTATTACTTAAAATAGATTTATAGAATTTTTAATAAGGTTTTTTTTAATAATAAGGTAATTTTTTATTAAGATAATTATAAAGTTTTATTTTAAGCTTTAGAATTCTTTATTAAATTTTATATTTAGATTTAAATATTATAAAGATAGCTTTTATTCTAATTAAGGTAGGTTTAATATCTTTTAAGGTTAGATCTAATATTATATTTATAAATATTATAGATTCTATAGGGATTTAATTTATTAATATAATAATCTATTAAATTTAGACCCTATCTTAATTAATAATAATTATTATATATAAATAGTTTTATATCTTAATTATAGGATTATTTATAATAAATTTATTAATAATATTAAGTATATCTTATTTAAAAATTATTATATTAAATAGTTCAGGTTAAAGCTTTAGAATTATTATAGAAATAATAATTAATTAAAAGCTAGGTAAATATAATAATTATATTATATTAAAGCTAAAAGAAAGGAAATTACTTTCTATATAAAAGATTTATATTAAAATTAGTTAGATTTTAATTAGTAATTAAGATATAATTTATTATTAATCTATAATTAGCCTATAGTCTAATTAGGTATTATAATCTATAACTCTTAAGGCCTTAATTATCTATTTAACCTCCTTTTTTAAGTAATTATATTAAGCCTTATACTTAGATCTAAATATAATAATAAAGGAGTTATTAATATTAAAGGTTAATTACCTAGCTATAAGCCTTTTCTTTAGGCTTTTAAAAATTTTAAGTTATATAATAAGATTATAAATCTAGTTTATTAATATTATTTTATATAATATTAAGACCTTATAGTTAAATATAATTAGCCTAATTAGCTTAAGATTATTTAATTCTATCTTAGGAGGTAAAATTATACCCCGGAAATTCTATTTTAAGAAGGTATTTCCTAGGGCTTTAGTCTTATCTTTTAGTCCCTACTCGTTATTATAGTGATTATTTATAGCCTATTTAATTTATATATAGGTTAGATTTAGGCTTTTATTATAGTAATGGGTTATTATTTCAATACTTATTATGGTAGCTATAAAATCGGTTATTAATATAGACCGAAGGGTAGGGGTTAATTAACTGACTATAGCTATAAGGGTCGATTAACTAGCTTGTGGTATGGAACAGGTTGAGAGGTATGAGGAAGAAGCTAGCTTTTATATATATGGCTATGTAATAGTATATATATTTATTTGATTAGAGTTTAGTTGCTATGTGTGATATTTATTATCTTAATTATTGAGATTTGATCTTAGAAGAGGTTATTTTTATTATTAATATTATTAAGAGATTTAAAAAGCCTAGGCTTAATAAAGTTAAAGGTTAAAGTAAAATCAAAATTAAAGAAAAAGGAAATAAAGTAATAACTAAGAATTATTACCTTTTACCTTTTATAATTAAGATTATTAATTAAATATCAAATATAACATATTTCTTAAAGATTAAGTTAAAGAATATTTATTATAGAATTTAAATAAAAAGAAAGATAAATAGAAGATATAATTTTATATTTAATATAATTACTTTAAGGATTTAATAATACCCTCTAGACTATTTAATATATTAATAACCTTTTAAATTTATATTTATAAAACTTTAAAAGAATTTATTAATATAATTTATATATTCTATTTTAATAATATTTTAATCTACTTAGCTAACTATAATATATATATAAAGTCTTTAAAATAGATCTTTAAGTAATTATATACTATAAAACTCTATATAAAGCTATCTAAATATATATTCCATACCAAAAAGATAAAGTTTTTAAGGTTATTTATTTTTAATAAAGTAATAAAATAAGTCTAAAATAGATATAAATAATCTAAGAATAAAATAAATTAATATAATACCTAATTAGATTATAGGCTAATTATAGATTAATTATTAATTATATCTTAATTACTAACCGAGATCTAATTAACTTTAATATAAATCCCTTATATAAAAAATAACTTTCTTTTTTTAAGCTTTAATATAATATAATTATTATACCTACCTAGCTTTTAATTAATTATTATTTCTATAATAATTCTAAAGTTTTAATCTAAGTTATCTAGGATAATAGTTTTTATATAGAATATCTTTAATATTATTAATAAACTTATTATAAATAATCCTATAACTAAGATATAAAACTATTTATATATAATAATTACTATTAATTAAGATAAGGCCTAAATTTAATAAATTATTATATTAATAAATTAGATCTCTATAAAATATATAATATCTATAAATATAATATTAAATATAACCTTAGAAGATATTAAATCTATTTTATCTAAAATAAAAACTATTTATATAATATTTAAATATAAATATAAAATTTAATAAAAAGTTTTTAAGTTTAAAATAGAACTTTATAACTCCCTTAATAAAAAACTATCTTATTATTAAAAAAAACCCTATTAAAGATCCTATAAATCTACCTTAAATAATAAAAAGAATATTAAAATTATTAATATTATTAATAAATATATATAAATATAATAAATAGCTTTATAATTTTAAATATATTTTTTAAAAAATATAAAGAAAATTCTAAAAAAAAACTATAAAAAGATTATCTTTATAATAAATAATATAGACCTTAAAGGCTATATAAATTAGAAATAATACCTAAATAAATAATCCCTAATTTATAAAAAAGAGCTAAAAAATAATTAAAAAGTTTTTAAAAAAAAGTTTTATTTTTTTATTAAAGATTTTAAAAATTAAAAATTTTAAATAATAAAGTAATTTAAAAAAACTTAATAATAAATTAAATAATCTTTTTAAGACTTTTATAATTATCTTATTATAATTAAGAAATATCTTTTTAATAAAAACTTTAGAATTAAGTCTTTTATTTTTTATATTAAGTTTCTATTTAATATTAAGTTAATTATTATTTTAAATAAAATTACCTTATTAAAGACCTAAAAAGATATAATAACCTTAATAATTTATATTTAAGATATTTAATAATATAATAAAAGATATTTAATAGCTTTAAGTAAATCTCTATTTTAGAAAAAAATATAATTTTAATTTTAATTAAATTTTTAATTTTTTTATTTAACTTATCCTAAGGATTATTAAGACTTTAATTTAAATTATAATATATTTTATAATTATAAAAATTATTTAAAGAAAATTATTTATTATAAATATTAAAAAAAAAGATATTCTATAAAAAATTATTATATTAATAATAATATTTAAATAAATTATATATTAAAGAATTAAATTTAATTAAGTATTAAATCTAAGCCCTAATTAAAATCTAATAAAATTACTTATAGATTAAAATAATAAATTACTTAATTATATTTATTATAATTTATAAATAAATTATCTATAAGATTATAACTTATCTTAATAATAAGATTAAAATTAATATTATTAATAAATAATTTATTTACTTTTAAGGCCTTTAAAGACTTAATAATATTAATATTTAATTAAATAGATTTAATAATAAATCTAAAAAGGCCTATAATAAATATAAAGTCTTATTTATTATAATTAATTATAAAAGGTATTTATATTATATTATAAAAGTCTTTATTAATATTAATTAGGATTTTAATTCTATAAAAAACCTAATTATTTTATTAATTATTCTATTAATTAATTTTAAAATCTAGATTAATTATTAATTAAAATAATAATAATTTTAATAATAATAATTTAATTATAAATTTCTATTGTTATAGATATTTACTTAATATTATAAAGAAAATATAAGAATTTATATTATTACTTTATATAAAAAGCCTTATTTATTATTTAATAAAAAGCCTATAAAACCTAAAGAAATTAAATTAATCTTTTAAGAATTATAAAATTATATTAAGGTCTTTAATTTTAATAAAGTTAGAAAATTATTAAGATATAAAAATATAGATTATATAATTAATTTAATAAATAGAAAAAAATTACCTTATAGACTAATTTACTTATTATTCTAAACTAAACTTAGAGAGCTTTAAGAATATATTAAGAATAATCTAAAAAAAAAAAAAATCTATTTTTTTAAAAGCCTAATAAAAATATTAATCTTTTTTATCTTTAAAAAAAATAAAAACTTTAGGCTTTATATTAATTATAGGAATACTAATAAAGTTATTAATAAAAATTAATATTTATTATTTTTAATTTTAAAGATTATTAATAAAATATAAAGAGTTAAATACTTTTTAAAAATTAATATAAAAAAATCTATTACCGAATTTATATTAAAAAAGATAATAAATAAAAGACTATATTTTATGCTTAATATAGCTATTTTTAATACCTTATTATACTATTTAGATTAATTAATATCTTAATAATCTTTAAATATTATATTAATTAGGCCTTATAGGGCCTAATAGATATAATCTATATAATATATCTAGATAATATTTTAATCTTTTTAAAAATAAAAAAGTTTTATATAGAATATTTAAAATTAAACTTAAAAAAATAAAAAAAAATAAAGCTATATATTAAGCTTTTAAAGTATTTATTCTATTAAGATAATATAGAGTTTTTAAGGTTTATTATCTTAGGTAATAAAGTTAAGATAGACCTAGACCGGATTAAAGTTATTTAAAAATAAAAAAAGCTAATTACCTATAAAAAGATATAGACTTTTTTTAGATTTTATAATTTTTATAGATATTATATTTATTATTATTTTTAAATAATTATTTTTTTAATTATATTTTTAAAAGAAAATAAAATAATAAAAAATCTAAAATAATTATATTAAATCTTTAAAAAAAAGAGGTATTTTAAATATTTATAATAAAATTTAAAAAAACCTTTATATTATATTATTTTAAATTAAGGAAATCTATATAAATTAAAATAAATACTTTAAATACTATAATAATAAAAATCTTTTCCTAACTTAATAATTAAGGCTATTTTTACTTTATTATATTCTAATCTTAGAAGTTTAATATTTTAATATTAAATTATAATATTTTAAATTAAAAGTTAATAATTATTATTTAATTATTTAAATATTAATAATACTATTTAAAAGGTATTATAATAAAAATAGAAATCCTTAATAATTATTAAAAGCTATAATTATTTATAAAAAATATTAAATTAAATAGAAAATAAGCTAAATAATATTTATATTTTATATTATATAATTTTATAATTAAATATTAAAAATATAAAATTAATTTAATAGATATTCTATTAAGACCTATAAAAATCTATAATAGAATATATTAAGATTTAAATTTATTAAGTTTATTTAAAAGTAAAATAGCTAAAATATAATTAATAATAAAGAAATATCTAAAAGATAAGAAAAGGTTAAATAAAAGACTTAAAAATAGTCTAAATATAACCTAAATTTTAAATAAAATAATATTAAGTAAGAAGCTTAAAGATAGTTAATATATAATCTAAATCTTATAAAAAGAGAAATTAAGTAAAATATTTTTAGATAGTTTATATATAATTAAAATCTTTAATAATTAAGAGTTTTATAAAATATCTTTAGGAGTTATAATAAACCTTATTTTTTTATTTAAAATAATATTATATTTAAAAAAAGGTTTTTTAAGTTTAAAGCCTAATTAAAGGATAAGCTAGTATTATTATAAAAAATCCTAAAAAAGACTATAAAAAGGTCTTTATATTAAAAAAACCTATTACTAAATTAAATATTTAAATTATTATTAAAAATAATTAGACTTATTTAAAATAATACCTTAATAATAATTATTAAAAAGGACTATATATTTAATATAAATAATAATAAACTCTAAATATAATCTATATAAAATAAATTTTTAAATTTTAAAAACTAGATTTATATATTAAAAGATTATAGCCTATAAAGAGAAATCTTATAGCTTTATTATAATAATAAACTAGCTAGCTATTTTAGAATAATATAAATAAGAAAGCTATTATAAAGGAAATTCTATTAAAAGTATTTATAATAAAATATTAATAAATATATCTAGATTTAAAATATTTATTAAAAAGCTATATTAATAAAATATAAATTATATAATAAAATCGAAAGTTTATTATAGCTAAAGGGCCTAATAGAAAAACTATTTATAGATTTTATTATAAAATTATTATTAATAATCTTTTAAGATAAAAAAATTAATATAATTATTATAATAATAAATAGGCTAATAAAATATTATTAAGTTTATTTTATAATAATTATAATAATAATATTAAATCTTATTAAGCTTTTTTATAATAAATAGAAATTATTTTATAAAATATCTATAAATATTATCTTTAATAGAGAATTAGTTTTTATAAATAACTTCTAATTAAAACTTTATTATATTTTATATATATAATATAAACTATAAATAGCCTTTATTTATAAATAAATAAATAAATTAAATAAATAAATTAAATATTTAATTATTATTTAAGATATTTTATTATAAATAATTAAAATATATAAATAAAATTATTATAAATAATATAATATATTTATTTATAAATCTATATAAAATATAATTACTAAAGTATTACCTAATAAAGTAATTATAGGGTATATACCTAGTTTTTATATACCTAATAAGGATATAATTACTTAGGGGAGGATCCTAAAAGTATAACTTTAGATTTAATATCTATAAAAACTTAAAAATAATCTATAAAACTATTAAGAGCTTATTATAAAAAGATAGGTAAAATATTATAATCTTTATTATAAATCTTTTATATTTTATATAAAATAACTAATAGTATTATTAATAAAGAATCTTAACCTTAAGGGTAAAAGGAAAAAGCTTATATTAAGGTATATTAAATTATTTTAAGTTTATAAAAGAATTAGCTTATAAGCCTATAAGATTATCTTTTTAAATTAATATTTACAGATTTATAATATTTTCTATATTAATTTTCTAGAATTATATAAAAAATATAATAAAGAAAGTTAAGATTCTTTATTAATACCTAAACTTAAAGAATAATAAAAAGACTAAGAGATTAAATAGATTAAGGTAAAGATAATTTTTAAAGGAGAAATATATTATTTAATAAAATAATAAGACTAGCTATTTAAATATAATTAATAGATTATAATTAAAGATATAAAGAATATACCCTAAATTAAAAATAATTAATATAAAAATAAAAATAAAAAATAAGATAAAAAACTAAATTTATAATTATAAATAAATATAAAAAGAAAAAATAGACCTAAAAAATATTAATTAAAATAATAACTAGCTAGTTATAAATATATTATTATAATAAAGATCTTTAATATCGAGATTATAAAGATATAATTATGTTATAATTAAATATATATTAAAAATAATAAAATCTAAAATATCCTAAATTACTTATTATTTAAATATTAAAGGTATATTTTTTTAAAGACTAAATATAAATATAGTAAGGATTTAAAATTAATCTAAAATTAAAAACCTTTTATATAAAACTATCTAAAATAATTATATTTAATAGATTTAAAAGATTATTAAGACTAACCTAAAAAGCCTTTTTTTATAATAATCTAAGCTATTTTATTAATATTATTATTATAAATAAAGAGTTATTAGGTATTATTTTAAAAGGTCTAAATTGAAGTCTTTTAGAAATAAGAAATTAAAATAAGATTAGAATTATAAAAAAATAAAATAATATATTAAATTAAAAATAGAAAAAGGATATTATTAAGTTAAGATAGTATAATATTAAGAAATTAGGGTATTATAGATATAATAATCTTTCTATAAAAAGGGTTAAAATAGGATAGTTAATTAAATTAGAATAAGATTTATAATAGAAATATTTTTCTAGTTATTAAGACTAAAGAAATAATAATATATCTCCTTAAAAGATAGGAAAGAGTTAATAAAATAATAAATAATAATTATTATATTGAAGTAAACCGGCTTTAAAAACTAATAAAGATTATTATCTTTTTTATTTCTAATTATAATTAGGAAAGAAATTAAGATATAAATTACCTAGATAATATCCTATAAATCCCCTTTTAATAAGGTAGGTATATTATAAAGATATAAACTTAGTAAGATTAAGAGTTAGGATAGTTTTAAAAAGGATTTATTTATATTAAAAGTATTTACTATTAAAATAAGTAATATAATAAGAATTATAAAAGTTTTTAAGAATATAACTAAAAGACTTAATTATAATATTATCCTTAAGAGAGATAATTAATAAAAGACTAAAATAAGTTTATTAGGTATATATATAGATTATATAGATATTCTTATTATTTTAAATAAGAATTTATTTTAAAATCTTAATAAGAAATTAATTATTATTAAAGGATTTATTTCTAGGCTAATAAAGCTTTATATAATTAAAAGTTTAGGGAATATAAAATATAATAATAATTATAAAGCTATAAGAAATAAGAAAAAATAATATAATTTAATATAAATAGAAATTATAAGGTATAAAGGGTTAAAATAAAAGACTAAATAGATATAATAATAAAGAAAATATTATAATATTAAAGAAAGAAAAAAGAAAAGAAAAGAAATAAAGAAAAAAAGGGTTATTTATACCTAAATCTAAGGACTACCTTTATAATATTAATCTAAAAATAAGTTATTTTTATAAGGAATTTAGGATATTTAAATTAACTACCTAATAGTAATTAATACTATTAATAATTAATATTAATATAAATATATTACTATTTATATAAGTTATTAAGGCTAGCTCTTATTAGTGGGGGGATAGTTATAATACCTAATTAGACTATAGGCTAATTACGGGTTAAATATTAATTATACCTTAGCTATAAACCGAGACCTAACCGACTTTAATATAAATCCCTAATATAGATAGTAACTTCCCTTTTTTAAGCTTTAATATAATATAATTATTATACCTACCTAGCTTTTAACTAACCATTACTTCTATAATAATCAATAACTTATTAAGAAATCTAGGTCTTTCTAAGGTTTTATAACTTTTATAGATAGTTTATTTATAAACATTTTAAAAAAATAGCCTTCTTAATAAGATTTCTAAAAGGAAATAAAAATAACAAAAGTCTAATAACTATATTATTAAATAATAAAGAAAGGTATATAATTTAGACCTTTATTAATAAGTTTATAAAGGCCTTATTATTATTATATTTTAACCTAAATAGGTTAATTTATATTAAAATAAACACTTTAAAAGTAATAATAATAAATATTTATTTATAATATAATAATAAAGGTCAATATTACCTTATTTCCTTCTAGTCTAGAAAGTAAATTAGAGAGAAATATAACTATAGAAGATCTAATTAAAAGCTTATAATAATTATAAAGCTATTTAAGTATTAATAATAATACCTTAAAGGGTTTATAACTTAGGTAGAGATTCTTAATAATTATTAGAATTTATAGTTTTTTATAAAAAATATCAAACTTAATAAATAATAAGTCTATTAATATAATTATTTTATATTTTATAACTTTATTATTAAATATTAAAAAGGAAAGAATAACCTTATTAATATATCTTTAAAGCTAATAAAAATATAATAAGAAAAAGAAATTAACCTAACTTTACTAAACTCTTTATGTAAAAATATTATAAAAATGCAAACTATGATAAAAGATTAAGCCTAAAATATTAATAAAAAGCTAAAAATAGAAGCCCGGGAATTATATAAAAGGGCTAATAAGTCTTTACCAAAAATAATAAAAATAAAAAAGCTAAAGATGTTATAAAGAAAAAGTTTAATATTGAATATAATAATATATTATTAAAGGAAGGCTATCTTACCCTTTAATTAAGAATTAATTAGGGATTAATTATATTATGGAAATATATAAAATATATTTAAAAATAAATAATTAAAAATACCTAAGGTATTATTAAAATAAGTAATAATTAACTATATAAAAAGATAAGACCTTATAATAAAAGGTATAATTAATACCCTCAAAGAAATTATTATATTTATTTAATAAAATAAATTATCTTAAGTTAAAAAAGATAAATGAAAATATTAGACCTTAGAGATTTAATGAATTAGATAGTTTAAGGAAACCTTCTTTATTATAAAAATAGGATTTATGTTCCCTAAGATAGGAGATTGAAAAAAAGCTTTTAAAGTTATATTATAAAACAAATTAATAAGATATTTTAATTTAAGAAGAATATAAAACCTTCTTGAAAGAAATTTCTTCTAGGAAGGTTTTAAGTAAGATACTTATAATTAGGTCTAGATTTATATAGTCTATTAAAGAATAATACGTAAGTAATATAAACCCTATAGTAAATTTAAAAATCAATTTATATTAAGGGGACTATAATAAAACTATTTATAGACTTTATTATAAGACTATTAGTAATTATAAATAGAGATATTAACATAAATATAATTCTTATTACTATAGATAGGTTTATAAAATATATTTTATTTTTCTTTATTATTATTATACTTATATCTTTTAAATTAGCTAAGGTATTTTATAAAGAATTAAAATTATGTTTTAAAGTCCCTCAAGGTATTATATTCAATAGAGAATTGGTTTTTATAAATAGATTTTAGTTAGAACTTTATCATAATGTATAAATAAAGTATAGGCCTCTAATAGCCTATTACCCTTAAATTAATAATTAAATAGAGAGAATAATTTAGATATTTAATTATTATTTATCATATTTTATTAAAAATAACTAAAAGATATAGCTAAAACTTTAACCTAAAGCTTAATTTATTTATAATAATACTCTAAATATAACTATTAATATAGATCTAAATTAAGCCTTAATAGGTTATCACCCTAAGGTATATAAATTAAATAAAGATATTAATATAAAGAAGAATATATTAAAAGTCTAAGTAAGACTTTAATAATTAAAGATAATAAAAATCTAAATTAAAAAATAATAATAAAATATAATAATAAAATAAAAGAATATTATAATTAATAATGAAAAAATATAATATTTAATTAACCCCAGTTAATAATATTGTTAATAACATTGCGCGTTGCATCACGGCACAGTGGGATTTTGATGAGGGTCACGTGATCTGATGTAGTTCCTCAGCCCGAAGGCTGCCTTGACTTTAACTTTAACTCTAAACATATATTCCTCTGACACATTTTAACCTTCCATATCCATTTCTGCCCCCCTTAGCGCCCTAAATATAACTTCTATTCTAGCTTTATAGATTATTTATAACTCTTAAGGCCTTAATTACCTATTTAACCTATTTTTTTAAGTAATTATATTAAGCCTTCTATTTAGATTTAACTATTATAATAAAGAAATTATTAATATTAAAGGTTAGCTATCTAGCTATAAGTTTCTTTTTTAGGTTTTTTAAATTTTTAAGTTATATATTAAGATTATAAATCTAGTTTATTAATATTATTCTATATAATATTAAGACCTTATAGCTAAAGGTAATTAACCTAATTAGGTTAAGATTATTTAATCTTATTTTAAGAGGTAATATTATACCCTAGAAATTCTACCTTAGGAAGGTATTTCTTAAGGCTTTAGCTTTATTTTTTAATCCCTATTTAGTATTATAATTAATTATTTATAGCCTATTTAATTTATATATAGATTAGATTTAGGCTTTTATTATAGTAATGGCTTATTATTTTAATATTTATTATAATAGCTATAAAATTAGTTATTAATATAGACCGAAGGGTAGGGATTAATTAATTAATTATAGCTATAAGGGTTAATTAACTAGCTTATAGTATAGATTAGATTAAGAGATATAGAAAAGAAGCTAGCTTTTATACATATAGCTATATAATATATATATTTATTTAATTAGAGTTTAGTCACTATATATAATATCTATTATCTTAATAATTAAGTTTTAACCTTAGAAGAGATTATTTTTATTATTAATATTACGAAGAGATTTAAAAAGCCTAGACTTAATAAAGTAAAAGATTAAAATTTAAAAAAAAGAATATATATAATAAAATAGACCTAATAGAGGTCTTCTTAATTACTATTAATTATAATAAGGATATTATAAAATAAGAAATTATTAGGAAAACCTAATAATAAAATGGAAATATATATAAATTCAAAATATTTTATTTTTATTATATAATTAATAGTAAGAGAAAGCTAAGTTACCTTAATAGTAGTAAATATTAAGTAAAGTGATATTATTTCAGAAACCCTTAATACAAATAGCCTTATTAAGCTTAATATAAAAGACTTAAATATAATAAAGGTAGCTAAGACTATATAGAAGGTAATAATTAGGGATTAAGGTCGAAAGGGGTATTATTAATAGGTATTATAACTAATAGAATAATAATAATAATAAAAAAGAAGAAAAAAAGATTTTTGTATAACTTAAAGATAAATATAAATAGGGTAGGAAATAGTAAAAAATAAGTATAAATAAGGTTATAATATTGATATTAAAAAAGGAAAAAAAGAAAGAAAAGAAAAAAGAATTTTTATATCTATAAGTTAATAGCTATTTTATAATATTAAAGTATAAATAAATTACTATAGTAACTATAAGGCCTAAATTTAGGATATTTTTATATTTAGGATTTTAATAATAGCTAAAGACTATTATTATTTTAGTATTAACAGAATATTAATAATTCTATCTCTATTTATTGTAAGAGGTTAATAAGTCAGGGTGGCTCTAGATGGTAGATAGGTCTGATTGTATTGATAGACTTCAACTTGCAGAGGCTTCCCCGAAGGCTCTGCGTCGTGAAGATCCCTTAAGTGGATCGGATCGGACTAACTAGTCTCCGACGCCTGGCGTTGCCTCGTATAGGTCCTCGATATCCTTATAATTGCCTCCCCTCTTATAATTCTAGTCTCTAGAATCGGTTAGTAATGGCTTTATTTCCTAATTTATTTTTTCAAATTGACTTTTCCCTTATAGTATAGTATTATACCGTTATTTTATAGTGAAATTATCTATTCTGGGTTATTATATTACGCTAAGCTATCGGCATTGGTTCTGCTAGCTATTAGCACTATTAATAGCTATTAAGTTCTTTATTTTAATATACTTAATAGTCTTTTACTATTTTCCTTTATTATAACCCCGTTTTGCTATAGTTATTTAAATCACTTAAGGTCGCTAGTTTTTTATTTTCCTTCTTTATATTACTTTTTTTGTAATATCTTTTTATACTATAAAGCTTTTTTATTATTACCTATTATAGAAGTAATGGTTAGTTAAAAGCTAGGTAGGTATAATAATTATATTATATTAAAGCTTAAAGAAGGGAAGTAACTTTTTACATGAGGGATTTATATTAAAGTCGGTTAAATCTCGGTTAGTAGCTAAGGTATAATTAATAATTAATCTATAATTAGCCTATAGTCTAATTAGGTATTATAACTATCCCCCTATTAATTAGAGCTAGCCTTAGTGATTTATATAAATAGTGGTATATTTATATTAATATTAGTTATTAGTAATATTAATTACTATTAGGTAGCCGGCTTAGGTATTTTAAATTCTCTATAAAAGTAACTTACTTCTAGATTAGTATTATAAAGATAGCACTTAGATTTAAATATAAATAACCCTCTCTTTCCTTATTTCTTTTTTTTTCTTTTTTCCTTTTTTAATATTATAATATTTTCTTTATTATTATATCTATTTAGTCTTCTATTTTAACCCTTTATATTTTATAATTTCTATTTATATTAAATTATATTATTTTCTCTTTTCTTTTATAGCTTTATTATTATTATTATATTTTATACTTCCTAGACTCCTGGTTATATAAAGCCTTATTAGCCTAAAGATAAATCCTTTAATAATAATTAGCCTCTTATTAAGATTCTAAAATAGACTCCTATTTAAAATAATAAAAATGCCTATATAATCTATATATATACCTAATAAACTTACCTTAATTTTTTATTAATTACCTCTCTTAAGGATAGTATTATAGTTAAGTCTCTTAGTTATATTCTTAAGAACTTTTATAATTCTTATTATATTATTTACTCTAGCGGTAAGTATTCTTATTATAGATAAGTCCTTTTCGAAACTATCTTAATTTTTAACCTTATTAATTTTATATCTTCATAATATACCTACCTTATTAAAAGGGGATTTCTAGGATATTATTTAGGTAATTTATATTTTAATTTCTTTTTTAATTACGGTTAGAGATAAAAGAGATAATAATCTTTATTAGTTTTTAGAGCTAGTTTATTTTAGTATAGTGGTTATTATTTATTATTTTATTAATTCTTTCTTATCTTTTAAAGAGATATATTATTATTTTTTAGTCTTAATAAATAGAAAAATATCCCTATTATAAGTCTTATTCTAGCTTAATTAACTATCTTATTTTAACCCTTTTTATAAAAGAATTATTATATTTATAATACTTTAATTTCTTAATATTATATTATTTTAGCTTAGTAATATCTCTTTTTTATTTCTAATTTGGTATATTACTTTATTTTATATAATTCTAACCTTATTTTAACTTTTTATTTCTAGGAGATTTCGGTTTAGGCCTTTTAGAATAATATCTAATAACTTTTTATTTATAATAGTAATACTAATAAAGTAGCTTAGATTATTATAAAAGAGGCTTTTTAGGTTAGTCTTAATAACCTTTTAAACCTAATAGATATGGCTATTTTAGAAGGTTTTATATAGAAGTTTCCTGGTTTTAGGTTAGTATTAAATCCTTATTTTATTTATATTTAGTCTTTAAAAAAATATATCTATAGTATTATAGATAATAAGTAGTTTAGGATGCCTTAGGTTTTATTATTTTTAAGGTAGATTTAATTATAATATGGTTATATCTTTATAATTTCGGTATTAAGGATTTTTATTATAGTAATATATTTATAATTAATTAGTTATTATTTTAATTAATACTTTTTAGGTTTGCCTTTTTTTTATATATTTTTTTATAATTATAAGTTTGGCCTTTTATTTTATTTTTTATTTTTAATTTTATATTAATTATTTACGATTTGGGGTATATTTTTTATATCTTTAGTTATAACTTATTAATTATATTTAGGTAGTTAATATTATTATTTTATTAAGTAATGAGTTTTTCCTTTAAAAGTTTTTTCTACCTTAATCTATTTAACCTCCTAGTCTTTTTATTAATCTTTAAATTTAGGTATTAATAGGGGATCTTAGCCTTTTCTATTATATTTCTTATATAGCTCTAGAAGGTTAATATAGAATATATTATAAATCCTTAAGTATTAATTTAGAAGGATAATCTTATAGGCTTATAAGCCGATTCTCTTATAAACTTGGAATAATTTAATAAACCTTAGTATAAGTTTCTTTTTTTATCTTTAAGGTTAAGGTTTTTTATTAATAATATTATTAATTATTTTATATAAAATATAAGGGGTTTATAGTAAAGGTTATAATATTTTACCTATCTTTTTATAGCGGCCTTTTAATGGTTTTATAGGCTATCTTTAAGTTTTTATAGATATTAAATCTAAAGTTATACTTTTAAGATCCTTCCTTAAGTAATTATATTCTCGCTAGGTATATAAAAGTTAGGTATATACCCTATAAATATCTTATTAGGTAATATTTTAGTAATTATGCTTTATATAGAGTTATAAATATACTATACTATTTATAGTAATTTCGGCTATATATTTTAATTATTTATAATAAAATATCTTAAATAATAGCCTAATATTTAATTTATTTATTTAGTCTATTTATCTATTTATAAATAAAAGGCTATTAATAGTCTATATTTTATATATAAAATATAGTAAAGTTCTAACTAGAAGTTATTTATAAAGACTAATTCTCTATTAAAGATAATACCTATAGGTACTTTATAGAATAATTCCTATTTATTATAGAAAAGCTTAATAAGGTTTAATATTATTATTATAGTTATTATAAAGTAAAATTAGTAGTATTTTATTAGCCTATTTACCACTATAAGGATTATATCTATCTCTTTATTATAGAAAATTACTAGTAATAGCCCTATAATAAAATCTATTAATAATTCTTTTATTAGGCCTTTTAGCTATAATAGACTTTTAATTTTATTATATAGTTTATATCTTTTTAATATAGCTTTTTAATAAATACTATAGGTCTAGATATATTTATTAATATCTTATTATAGACCCTCTTAATAGAATTTCTTTTATAATAGCTTTTTTATCTATATTATTTTAAAATAGCTAGCTAGCTTATTATTATAATAAAGCTATAAGATTTCTCTTTAAAGGCTATAATCCTTTGGTATATAAACCTAACCTTTAAAGTATAGAAGTTTATTTTATATAGACTATATTTAAGGTCTATTTCTATTTATATCTAATATATAGCCCTTTTTTATAGTTATTATTAGGTTATTTTTCTAAATAAGTCTAATTATTTCTAATAGTGGCTTAGATATTTAATCTAGTAATAGGTTTTTTTAATATAGGGACCTTTTTATAGTTTTCTTTGGGATTTTATATAGTAATATTAGTTTATCCCTTAATTAGGCTTTAAACTTAAGAAGCCTCTTTTTAAATATAATATTATTTCTAGGTAGAAAAGCAGGGTTTATTATAATCCCTAAAGATATATTATTAAACTTTTAATTACTAGAGGTTTTAATTATATATAAACTATCTAAAGGTATTTTATCTAATCACTTTTTTTATAAGATTTAGGTTATATATAAACCGTCTTTAAGTCTTTTATTTAACCTTATTTTATTTAAGGTTTAGGTTATATTTAGACTGTCTTTAAGCCTTTTATTTAATCTTTTCTTATCTCTTAGGTATTCTCTTATTATTACCTATACTCTAGCTATCTTACTCTTAAGTAAACTTAATAGACCTAGATCTTAATATATTTTATTATAAATTCCTATAGGTCTTAATAGAATATCTATTAGGTTAATCTTACCTTTTTAATATTTAATTATAAAGTTATATAATATAAAATATAAATATTACCTAGCCTATTTCTTATTTAATTTAGTATTTTTTATAAATAATTATAAATTCTAATAATTATTAAGGATTTTTACCTTTATTATAATACCTTCTAGATAATATTATTAATACTTAAATAATTCTATAATTACTATTAATTTTTAATCTAAAATACTATAATTTAACTCTAGACTATTAAACTTTCGAGACTAGAATATAATAAGGTAGAAATAGCCCTAATTATTAAGTTAAAAAAGAATCCTTATTATTATAATATTTAAAGTATCTATCTTAATTTAGATAGGTTTCCCTAGTTTAAAATAATATAATATAAAGACTTTATTAAACTTTACTATAAATATTTAAAATACCTCCCTTTCTTAGGGGTTTAATATAACTATCTTAGGCTTCTTATTATACTAGCTTCCTTTTAGAAATATAATTAGAGAAGTAATTACTTAAGAGTAGCTATAGATAAAATATCTATAGAAATTATAAAACCTAAGAATGACCTATATCTCTCTATAGGTAGTTAGCTTTTTCTATTCTTAAATAACTCTAATCTAGTCTAGGTCTATCTTAACTTTATTGCCTAAGATAATAAACCCTAGAAACTCTATCTTATTCTAATAAAATAGGCATTTTAATAGCTTAGTATATAACTCTACCTTTTTTATCTTTTTTAAGATTAACTTTAAATATTCTATATATAATTTTCTTATCTTTAAGAAGATTAAGATATTATCTAGATATATTACATAGATTATATTTATTAGGCCTTATAAGGCCTAATTAATATAATATTAAAAGGTTATTAAGGTATTAACTAATCTAAATAGTATAATAAGATATTTAAAGTGGCTATATTAGGTATAAAATACGGTCTTTTATTTATTACCTTTTTTAATATAAATTTAATAATATATATTCTTTATATTAATCTTTAAGAAATACTTAGCTTTCTATACTTTATTAATAATCTTTAAAATTAGGGATAATAGATATTAATTCTTAATAATAACTCTATTAAGATCTTTATAATTAATATAGAGCCTAAGGGTTTTATCTTTTTTAGGGATAAAAAGGATTAATATTTCTATTAGGCTTTTAAAGAGGTAAATTTATCTCTTTTTTAGGTTATCCTTAATATATTCTTAAAGCTCTTTAAGCTTAGCTTAAAATAATAAATAAATTAGCCTATAAGGTAATTCTTTCCTATCTATTAAATTAATTATATAATCTATATCTTTATACCTTAATAGTTTTTTAACTTTATTAAAGTTAAAGACCTTAATATAGTCCTATAGCTCTTAAGGGATTAATTTAATTCCCTTAGGTTTTATAGACTTTTTATTAAATAATAAATAAGGCTCTTTATATAAGGTAATAATATAGATTTTTACCTTTTTTTATAATATTAAATAAATATCTATAATAATAAAAATTTATAATTAGTCTATTACTATTAAAACTATTACTATCTTAATTAGTAATTAATCTAGATTTTAAGGTTAGCTAGTAAGGTAATTAATAAGATAATTAGGTCTTTTATAAGATTAAAATCCTAATTAATGCCGGTAAAGACTTTTATAATATAATAAAAATACCTTTTATAATTAGTTATAATAAATAAGACTTTTTATTTATTATAGGCATTCCTAGGTTTATTATTAAATCTATCTAGTTAGATATTAATATTATTAAGTCTTTAGAGGCCTTAAAAGTAGGTAAATTATTTATTAATAATATCGGTTTTAGCCTTATTATTAAGGTAAGTATTAATCTTATAGGTAATTTACCTATAAATTATACTTAATATAACTAGGTAGCTTATTATTTTAGTCTATAAATAGTCTTATTAGGTTTTAGCTAGGGTTTAGACCTAATATTTAGCTAAGTTTAGTTTTTTAATATATAATTTATTTAGGTATTATCCCTAATATAATAGTTTCTTATAAAATACCTTTCCTTTTAATATTTATATCAAATAATTTTCTTAGGATATTTTTTATAATTACTAAATATATTATAATTTAGGTTAAAGTCTTAATAATCCTTAAGATAACTTAGGTAAGAGAATTAAAAATTCGATTAGGGTTAAGATTATACTCTTTTCTAAAATAGAGGTTTATTTAAGGCTATTAGATATCTTTTATTATATTATTAGCTATCCTAGATATAAATTATTAAGGTTATTATACCTTTTTAGGTCTTTAATAGGGTAATTTTATTTAAGGTAATAATTAACTTAATATTAGGTAGGAGCTTAATATAAAAGTAAAAGGCCTAGGTCTTAAGGTTTTTTTCAAGAAAATACCTTTTAATTAAAGTAAGATAGTTATAAAAGTCTTATAGGGATTAATTAATTTATTATTAAGTCTTTTTAAATTACTTTATTATCTAAATTTCCCGGTTTCTAGAATCCTTAATAAAAAAGAAAGACCATTCCTTAAAAGCTTCCTAGTTATTTTTTAACTCTCTTTTATAAATTAGGGATTATTTATTTAGGTATTATTCCTAATCTATATAACCTTTAAGGTCTATATTATCTATCGCGAAGATAATCTTTTTATAGTCTTTTTAGAATTTCTTTTATATTTCTTAAAAGGTATATTTAAGATTATAAAGCTACTTATTATATTTATATATATTTATTAGTAATACCAGTTTAATAATATTAATAACTTTAATATCTCCCTTATTATTTAAGATAGATTTATAGAATTCCTAATAGGATCTCTTTTAGTAATAGAATAGTTTTCTATTAAGGGAGTTATAAAGTTCCGCTTTAAGCTTAAAAATCCTCTATTAGATCTTATATTTATATTTAAGTATTATAAAGGTAGCTTCTATTTTAGCTAAAATAGGTTTAATATCTTCTAGGGTTAGATCTAATATTATATTTATAGATATTATAAATTCTATAGGGATTCGGTTCGTTAATATAATAGTCTATTAAATTTAGGCCCTACCTTAATAGGTAATAATTATTATATATAAGTGGTTTTATATCTTAGTTATAAGATTATTTATAATAAGCTTATTAATAGTATTAGAGGTATTTTATATAGAAATTATTATTCTAGGTAGCTTAGGTTAAAGCTTTAGAATTATTATAAAAATAATAATTAGTTAAAAGCTAGGTAGGTATAATAATTATATTATATTAAAGCTTAAAGAAAGGAAGTAATTCTCTATGCGAGGGATTCGTATTAAAGTCGGTTAGATCTCGGTTAGTAGCCGAGGTATAACCGATGGTTAACCCGTAATTGGCCTATAGTCTAATTAGGTATTATATTACCTTACTATATCTTCTCTATGTTTTTCTATTATTATTATTATCGATTTATTATTAAGTCTTTATTATAACTTTATTAAATAAAATAGCTAACTATCTTATTAAGTTTATTTATAATAAGGAAGTTAGTTTTTAAGACTATAATAATATTCCTTATTTCTTCTATATTATTAAAATCTAAGATATTACCTATACTTATACTACTGATAAGAAGCCTATAACTTATAGTATCTATAATTATAATTACCTAAAGTATAATACTATAAGTTCTTTAACTAATCGCTATAATATTTTCTAACTTTTCCTAGATCTCTCGTGAGCTTTTAGGTATTACCCAATTTTATTAGAATTATATTATTAATTTTACTATCTAAGATATTATTATAAATAAAAACTATATCGCTTTATTTACTTACCTTAAGTTTTAGTATATCTTTATTATCTTAGCTAACTATAATATTATATAGTATTCTATCTATAAGCACTTAAAAAACCCTACCTACCTTATTTTTAATAAGCCTAAGAAGGTTATTATTTTTACTCTTTAGAAGTAAGTTTCTTTTCGCGAAATTATAACTTTATATACTCTTTAGTCTATAAGTCGAGATTATACTATAATATTATTAATAATTTTAAATTCTAATTTATTATTATTTTTTAGGCCGGTATTAATATTTTTCTTAACAAGTTCTATTATTACCTTATTTTTACTTAGCCTATTTATATTTATAATAATATTTAGGTTTAAGCTTTTTATATTATTTTCTACTATCTCTTTAATATTAATATTATCTCTTAGGGTAAGAAAAAGAAACTTACTTTATATTTATTATATAATTTCCCTATCGGACTTAATTAGTCTCTGGCCTTTTATGGTCTTTATCTTACTCTTACTTATTTTATAGCCTATTTCGGTGTTTTACCGGTGCTTTAAGGAGCTAGCATTAATAAAGATAGTGCCCCTAAGATATCTAAGTCCGGTAGAGCCTTTAAGACTCCTAAGAAGGATATTACCCTTAAGACTCCTATTAAATCTAATATAAAGAAAAGCCAAAAGGCTATTAAATCTATACCAAAGTCTCGGCTGATTATCACCGACTTTAATAATAATAAGGATATTACTAAGGATAATAATACCGGTAATAATAATAGTGGTAGTAATAATACTATTATTTACCGTAATAATATCGCCAGGGTTACTAACTAGTCACTAGTCAGAAATAAAAAGTGACTATAGTCAGACTAGTGACTAACTAGTCATGACTAATTAGTCACTAGTCATATTTAAAAAGTGACTATAGTCAGACTAGGATTATATAATAAATACCTTAAATAAATAGATTTAACCTAATTAAGTAATAATTAACTATATAATATTAGTAATTAAGTAGCTTATAAATAGCTATATTATATGGTATTTAATTTAATTTATATATAAGCTAGTAAGTGAGGAATATATAATTTTATAATTTACATAGTTTTTAAAGGTCTTAATTTAACTAATTTAAAATAAACTAGAATATAATAATTAAGAAAATAAAGATTAATAAATTATCTTAAATATAAAAATCTATATAATATAGCTTATTAGTAACTTTATATTATATACTATAGAAACTATTTTATATAATTACCTAATTAGGTAAAAGTTAATTTATTAAATTTTAGGTTATATAAATTCTTAATTTAACTAGTTAAGGATAAAAAAGATAATTTAGGAAATATAATTAGTAATAATAGCCTATTTAGGGTATAAAAATTATTATAATATAGCTTACTAGTAACTTTATAATATATACTATAGAAACTATTTTATATAGTTACCTAATTAGGTAATATTTAATTTATTAAAATCTTAGGTTATAAGAAGTCCTAATTCGACTGTATAAGGATAAAAAAGATAATATAGAGAATAGAATTAGTAATAATAGCCTATTTAGGGTATAAAAATAGATATAATATAGCCTATTAATAACTCTATAATATAGATTCAGAAACTATTTTATATAGTTACCTAATTAGGTAATATTTAATTTATCAAAATCTTAGGTTAAAAGAAGTCCCAATTCGACTGGTTAAGATTAAAAAAGATAATATAGAAAATATAATTAGTAATAATAGCCTATTTAGGGTATAAAAATAGGTATAATATAGCTTATTAGTAATTATATAATATAGATTATAGAAACTATTTTATATAGTTACCTAATTAGGTAATATTTAATTTATTAATATCTTAGGTTATAAAAAGTCTTAATTTAATTGGTTTATAATATAAAGAATAAATATTTAAAATTAATATAATAAAATAGGAAAAAATATATAAAAATATAATTAATCTAAGTCCTCACTTTCAAGCTCAGTAGGGGTATTTAACCAGTTATTGAACCGATTATCTTCCTCTTCTGGGTCTAAAATAGGTAAATTAGCCTCTTCTTCCTCATCTAAAATAGATTCTTCGGTTAGCTCCTTATTTAAGGTATCTAAGTCCCACATTTCCCAACTTTTAAGCAAAATAAGCTGCTTAACTACTTCTGATCCAATTTGAGATCGGTTTTTTCTAATAATATTACTACTAATAGAAAATACCCTCTCTATTGAGGCAGAAGTAGCTGGAATAGCTAAATAACGCCTAGCTAAAATAGCTATAAGTGGGTATCTATGTATATTAGCCCTCCACCAATCATAGGGCTTTATCTATTTATATTTAGTATATTCTTAATATAATTATAATAAATAAATTAATAACCTACTTTTAGCGAGCAATTATCCTCATTTAAATAGAGGTCATATTCCTCAACCCTACTAGTATAATTAGGGTATAATTCCTCATCAGAATTAGATTCCGATTCAGATACCCTTTCTACGCTAGTAAAATCAGGGTTATATAGCTCATCTATAGAGCCTTCATTAGGAAGATAGGTATTTTCTCTTAGAAATTTAATACTAATTATAATTAATTAGTATAATTTTTTAAATTAAAAAAAAAAAGGTATATAACTTACTTATTATACTCCTGAATAAAAAGAGACTTAATATCCTCCTCAATAGTCGAATAATGGTATAATAAGCCTTGAGGTCGAAAATGAATGGTTTTAAAATGTGGATCTAATATAATAGAGAATAAAAAGACCCTATATAAAATATTAATATATTTAAAAAGAAATTAAAAATATTATATAACTTACTTATAGTCTTTTAAATTTAAATAGGTTAGTTTAGTAGGAAAGTATTTCCCTAGTTTTAAAAGACCTTGTTGAATTGCCTTAGAATAAATAGAAAAGAATACCTATATTATATATAATTAGTAAAAAAGCTATATAATATAAGATTAAATAACTTACGTTATTAGAGGTTGAAGATTGTAAATCGAAGGATTGTTGTAGATTTTGGAGGTTTTTAAGTAGTTGAAAAATATAAAGAAGGCCTATTGAAATTGTAGTATATACTTGACCTTATAGCTTAATAAGAGGCGTCTTAAATAGCTCAAAAATACTTTTTAAGTGGGTCAAAGCTTCCCAATCGGGACTAGTAAGTCCAATTCGAAGGAATTCGGTATTAGTAGTATTTCTAAAGATATAATCAATAGGCCCCTTTAATAAAAGAGCTGTATTAATCATTTCAAAGGTAGAATTCCATCTAGTAATATTATCTATTAAATAATTAGTAAAAAAGACCTATTAATTTATATAAAGAATTTATATATATAATTTATATATATAATAAAATAACTTACCTAAAGGAATAAGGGTCTTTTTAAAATTAGAAGGTAAAGTACCTCCTGATTTACTTAGGGAAATACCTTCAGTTAAAAGGTCTTTAATTTCCCTAGTATATTTAATAAGGACTGCAATACGCCTTAACCGACTAATAAGACCTATTTAAATTAGTAAAAATATATATATAATAAGGAAAAATATATATAATAAAAAACTTACTAGTAAATTCCTCTTCTATTTCTATTTCCTCGGAAATAGTAATAGAATCGATATAATTAGAAAGGAAATATTCGGATTTTTCAGAGGCTAAATAGTCCTTTAAAATATCCTGCACAACAAGGTTTAAAATATGACTTATACAGCGAATATCATTAGAAAAGTCCTTATTAAGCTGATTTTTATAATTAGCTTTAAAGGACTTTAAAAATCGATTATTTTCGGCTGCATTATCTCGAGTAATACTATAAGAAATTAATTAGTAAAAGAAATCCTTATAAATTATTATATATAATATATAGTATATAATATATAATATATATTAAAAAGAATATATATACCTAAAGATATTCTTAGGAATAAGACTTGGATAGGGTTGTAAAGAAGAAGATAATTGAGTATAAATATAAAGACCGGTATGAGTTTCTAATAGCTCTTCAAAACCTATTTTTTAATGAATAAATTAGTATAAATTAGTATAAATTAAATAGCTTAATATAAAAATAACTTACTTAAAAGTCGATAAAAAGGTACAAAATCAGAGGTTAAATAGGATATAATTACCCCCAAATAGGATTTATTTGAAGATGAAGAAGACCAAATATCGAAGGTAAGGGAAAAGGTACCAAATCCTTTAATATGGTCTTTAAATTGGGAATTAAGGGTTAAAAGGGCTGAATTAAAGGTAGTTAATAAATAGGATTTAATATTATCCTTATTAATAGTAGGTGAATTTCTAGTTATTAATTAGTTAATAAAATAAATATATATAGATATAATACTTACTGATTAAAGTAATTTATAAGCTTTTGAAATGATATGCTATTTAAAGCTCGAAAAGATAGGTTATTTTCAATAATAAAGTGAAGGATCCGTTCAATAGCCCCTTCTTCAGTAAAAGAAGGACTAGATTTAGTCCTTTTATTAAAGAAATCAGGGGGAATTTCGAAGCTAAATTAGGAATTAATTAGCATTATAATATATATAATAAAAAAATTACTTACTTCTTTTTAGCCTCTCTACTATATTTTCCTTAGTTATTAAGCCTTTATGCTTCTTATTAAGATGTCGATTGAAATTAGAGGTTTGAAACCCCTTAATATTAGCAATTTGGCTCTATTGGCAGCTAATTAATTAATTAATTAGTAAACTAAACTAAATATAGTTAAATAGAAAAAAATAATAAAAAACTTACATAGTATAGGTTATAGCCATTTTTCTTTCCTTAGTAGGATCAATAGCTAAAAGCTGCCTAATAAATAGGCCTGATTGAAATATATAGGATTTTTCATCTTCCGGTTTAGGGAGGTCAAATTTAGGGTCGTTATAAGGCGATTCAATATAGTTAGAAATAGACCCTTCTTCTGTATGATTATAGGTATCAGTATCGGAATACTGAGACTCAGATCCTTGGAAGCTTGAAGAGGCCATTTTGATATATGAAATAGGTAAAAAAGTAAGATAGTTATAGTAGTTATTAATAAATTGATTGTAATTATAATACTAATATTAAAAGTAAATTATATAGAATATAATTTAATTTAAATATTAAATTAAGTTATTCTACTTAATTCTATTTAATTCTATTGATTATAGATAAAAATACCGATTTATAATATTTGATTTCTAATAAAGATCTTAAAAGCCAATTAAAAGTTAAAAGATAACCTTAAAATCTAACTGCCGAAAAATAAGGTTAAGGGGTAACAGGGATATATTCTAAATAAATAAAATATTAAATAGAAATTAATCCAAGGCTAGAAAATAGAAGTGGGGCCCATTTTCTAAATAGAGGTAAAAAAGGCTATATTATAGCTTTTTTTACATTAAAATAGCACTTTTATAGCAATAGTTATAGATATATATATACTTTTATACCAGTTAAGGTCAAATTAGACTGACTTAGGGTCTTAAGATTTTAAAAATTAAATATCTCTAGTTTCCTAATTAGGAAAATTATATAGAACTATATAATAGATCAAGTCTATAAAAAGCTATATTATATACTTTTTATTACCTAAATAGGCCTTATATAATAGTAAATATAAATAGATATATACTTTTATACTAATTAAGGTTAAATTAAAGTAACTTAAGGATTTAAGGTTCAAAACCTTATATATATTTAATTTCCTAAATAGGAAGGATTTTAACTACTTTATAGAATATATAATAGATTAATATATTTCTTATTATACTATTTATTTATATATAATTATATATAAATAAATAAAATAATACTATAATTAAGGTTGACTAACTAGTCTGACTATAGTCAGACTAGTGACTAGTTAGTCATGACTAACTAGTCACTAGTCATATTTAAAAAGTGACTATAGTCAGACTAGTGACTAATTAGTCATGACTAACTAGTCACTAGTCAGATTTAAAAAGTGACTATAGTCTGACTAGTGACTAATTAGTCAGTGACTAATCTAGTCACCCTGAATATCGCTATAGCTAATCCTATTAGTTATAATCTCTTTAATAATAATAATAGTTCTTATAGGTCTTTTTATAATTTTTTTCCTTCTAAAGATAAGCTTACTGGTAGTAATAATTATATTTTTATTTTTTAAAGGGTGATTAATTATTACTTAATATATAATCGCCGCTAGTTATTTTTAATAGACTTAAAAGTCCTAGGTTTTTTAATATAATAATAATATTTCTTTACCTAATTAGCGGTTCTTTTATATCTTTTTATTTTAGTTATCTTATTTTTTATATTACCTTTTAATAACTTTATAATATTTCTAGACTATTTTTTATATATTTATTAAATAGGTTTTAAATTCTTAAATATTATATTTTACTAACTATTTAGCCTATTTAATAAGGTAGAATTACTTTTTTCTTTCTATCTTATAGGATATAATCTTTTTTACCTCCTATTTATTAGGCTTATCCTTAAGCTTTATAACTACCATACCTTCGCCGGTAATATATCTTTCTATCTATAGCTTAAGTAAGGAAATATAGAAAATATTATATATCTTTTTATATTATTTTAGGAGTTTTACTTAGTAAGTCTATTTCCTAACTTATTAAAAAATCTTAACCTTAATAAATTTTAGTATTAGTTTTCGGTTTTTAAAGCGCTAATTCTATATAACTATATTAATAAGTTATCCTTCTTAATACTTTCTTAATATATAATATATATTATAGTTCTTGGCTTAGGTTTTTATAGCTTTCTATTAATATATTTCTATAGTGGTATATATATAGCTAAGGGTCTTAATATATTTATAGACCCCTTAAATATAGGTTTTTATTCTTAATAGTATATATTTAATATATTATAGGTAATATTTATAGCTTAAAGGGTTTTCTTTATAGAGAGAAATAATATAAATTTCGTTATTTTATATATAATAATTAGGATTATATTATATACTTTACTATTAACTTAGTTATTTTATAATAATTCTATTATAAAGTCTAAATTAATCTTCTAAAATAGGTATAATAATAATAATAATGCCTATAGATAATTATATAATTAATACCTTAGTATATATATACCTTAATAGATTTAATACTTTTTGATATATATCTTAATATTATTTATTATACCTTTTTAGTAGAATTTCCTTATTATTAGGTCTAAGGTCTTCTAAGGTTCTATATAGCCTACCCTTAGGTTATTATAGTATTGCTATAGGATCTCTATTTATAATGCTTCCTTATTTAGAATTATAATTTTATTTTTAAATTAAAGTATTTTATTACTCTTTAAGTAATCTTTATATTTTCTAGCTGCTATTTAATATTTTACCTTAATTTTTTAATAATATTAATTGTTAATTTATAACTCTTAAATTAATACCTTAACTTTAAAGAAGATATAATAATAAGTATTATTTTGCTTTTTATGAGTTCTTTTATAAAGATAGCCCTTAGATTTAGATATAAATAACCCTTTTTTTCTTTATTTAATTTTTTTTCTTTTCTTTCTTTAATATTATAATATCTTTTTTATTATTATACCTATTTAGTCTTTTATTTTAACCCTTTATATTTTATAATTTCTATCTATATTAAATTATATTATTTTTCTTTTTTTATAGCTTTATTATTATTATTATATTTTATATTCCCTAGACTTCTAGTTATATAAAGCCTTATTAGCCTAAGGATAAATCCTTTAATAATAATTAACCTCTTATTAAAATCCTAAAATAGATTTCTATTTAAAATAATAAAAATATCTATATAATCTATATATATACCTAGCGAATTTATCTTAATTTTTTATTAATCACCTTTCCTAAGGATAATATTATAATTAAATCTCTTAGTTATTTTCTTAAGAACTTTTATAATTCTTTTTATATTATTTACTTTAATAATAGATATTTTTATTATAAATAAGTCCTTTTTAAAACTATTTTAATCTTTAACCTTATTAAATTTTTATCTTTATAGTATACCTTCCCTATTAAAAAGAGATTTCTAGGATATTATTTAGTTAGTTTATATTTTAATTTCTTTTCTAATTATAATTAGAAATAAAAGAGATAATAATCTCTATTAATTTTTAAAGCTAATTTATTTTAATATAATAATTATTATTTATTTATTACCCTATTAACTCTTTTCTATCTCTTAAGGAGATATATTATTATTTCTTTAGTCTTAATAATTAAAAAAATATTCTTATTATAAATTTTATTCTAGCTTAATTAACTATCCTATTTTATCCCTTTTTATAAATAAATTATTATATTTATAATACCTTAGTTTCTTAATATTATATTATTTTAACTTAATAATATCCCTTTTTTTACTTTTAGTTTAATATATTACTCTATTTTATATAATTCTAACCTTATTTTAATTTCTTATTTCTAAAAGATTTTAATTTAGACCTTTTAGAATAATATTTAATAACTCTTTATTTATAATAATAATATTAATAAAATAGTTTAGATTATTATAAAGAAGTCTTTTTAGGTTAATCTTAATAACCTTTTAAATTTAATAAATATAATTACTTTAGATAGTTTTATATAGATATTCTTTAATTTTAGATTAGTTTTAAATCTTTATTTTATTTATATTTAGTCTTTAAAGAAATATATCTATAATATTATAAATAATAAATAATTTAAAATATCTTAGGTTATATTATTTTTAAGGTAGATTTAATTATAATATAATTATATCTTTATAATTTTAATATTAAAGATCTTTACTATAATAATATATTTATAATTAATTAGTTATTATCTTAATTAATATTTTTTATATTTTCTTTTTTTTCTATATTTATTTATAATTATAAATTTAGTTTTTTATTTTATTTTTTAGTTTTAACTTTATATTAATTATTTATAATTTAGGGTATATTTTTTATATTCTTAATTATAACTTATTAATTATATTTAGGTTATTAATTTTATTAATTTATTAGGTAATGTATTTTTCCTTTTAAAATCTTTTTTATCTTAATTATTTTAATTTTTTAATTTTTTTATTATTTTTTAAGTTTAGATATAAATAAAGAAACTTAACTTTCTTTACTATATTTTTAATATAGCTTTAAGAGATTAATATAAAATATATTATAAATCCTTAAATATTAATTTAGAATAATAATCTTATAGACTTATAAGTTAATTCTTTTATAAATTAAAAATAATTTAATAAACCTTAATATAAACTTTTTCTTTTTACCTTTAAGGGTAAGGTTTTTTATTAATAAAATTATTAGTTATTTTATATATAATATAAGGGGTTTATAATAAAGATTATAATATTTTATTTATCTTTTTATAATAGCCTTTTAATAATATTATAGGCTATATCTAAGCTTTTATAGATATTAAATCTAAAGTTATATTTCTAGGATTCTCCTCTAAGTAATTATATTTTTATTAAATATATAAAAATTAGATATAGATTTTATAAATATTTTATTAAGTAATACTTTAATAATTATATTTTATATAGAGTTATAGATATATTATATTATTTATAATAATTTTAGCTATATATCTTAATTATTTATAATAAAATATCTTAAATAATAGCCTAATATTTAATTTATTTATTTAGTTTGCCTATTTATTTATAGATAAAAGGCTATTAATAGTTTATATTTTATATATAAAATATAATAAAGTTTTAATTAGAAATTATTTATAAAATTTAAATCTCTATTAGAGATAATATTTATAAATATTTTATAAAATAATTCTTATTTATTATAAAAAAGCTTAATAAGATTTAATATTATTATTTTAATTATTATAAAATAAAATTAGTAATATTTTATAAGCCTATTTATTATTATAAAGATTATATTAATCTCTTTATTTTAAAAGATTATTAATAATAATTTTATAATAAAGTCTATAAATAGTTTTTTTATTAGGCCTTTTAATTATAATAAACTCTCGATCTTATTATATAATTTATATCTCCTTAATATAGCTTTTTAATAAATATTATAGATCTAGATATATTTATTAATATCTTATTATAAACCCTCTTTATAGAATTTCCTTTATAATAGTTCTTTTATTTATATTATTTTAAAATAGCTAATTAGTTTATTATTATAATAAAATTATAGGATTTTTCTTTAAAGGTATAATCCTTTAGTATATAAACCTAGTCTTTAAAATATAGAAATTTATTTTATATAGGCTATATTTAAAGTCTATTATTATTTATATTTAATATATAGCCCTTTTTAATAATTATTATTAGGTTATTCTCTTAAATAAATCTAATTATTTTTAATAATAGCTTAAATATTTAATTTAATAATTAATTTTCTTAATATAAAAACCTTTTTATAGTCTTTTTTAGGATTTTATATAATAATATTAATTTATTTTTTAATTAGGCTTTAAATTTAAAAAGCCTTTCTTTAATTATAATATTATTTCTAGATAATAAAATAAGGTTTATTATAATCCTTAAAGATTTTTTATTAAACTCTTAATTACTAAAGATTTTAATTATATATAAATTATTTAAAAATATCTTATCTAATCTCTCTTTTTATAAGGTTTAGGTTATATATAAATTATTTTTAAATCTTTTTTTTAATTTTATTTTATTTAAGGTTTAGGTTATATTTAGATTATTTTTAAGCCTTTTATTTAACCTTTTCTTATCTTTTAAATATCTTTTTATTATTATTTATATTCTAGCTATTTTACTTTTAAATAAACTTAATAAACCTAAATCTTAATATATTTTATTATAAATTCCTATAGATCTTAATAAAATATTTATTTAATTTATTTTATCTTTTTAATATTTAATTATAAATTTATATAATATAAAATATAAATATTATCTAGCCTACCTTTTATTTAATTTAATATTCTTTATAAATAATTATAAATTTTAATAATTATTAAGGATTTCTATTTTTATTATAATATCTTTTAAATAATATTATTAATATTTAAATAATTCTATAATTATTATTAACTTTTAATTTAAAATATTATAATTTATTTCTAAATTATTAAATCTTTAAAATAAAAATAAAATAAAATATAAATAGCCTTAATTATTAAATTAAGAAAGGATTTTTATTATAATAATATTTAAAATATCTATTTTAATTTAAAAAGATTTCTCTAATTTAAAATAATATAATATAAAGACTTTACTAAACTTTATTATAAATATTTAAAATATCTTTCTTTTTTAAGGATTTAAAATAATTATCTTAGATTTTCTTTTTATTTTAATTCTTTTTTAAAAATATAATTAAAAAAATAATTACTTAGAAATAATTATAAATAAAATATCTATAGAAATTATAAAACCTAAAGAAAATATATATTTTTTTATAAATAATTAGCTCTTTTTATTCTTAAATAACTCTAATCTAGTCTAGATTTATCTTAATTTTATTACCTAAGATAATAAACTTTAAAAACTTTATCTTATTTTAATAAAATAGGTATTTTAATAGCTTAATATATAGCTTTATTTTTTTTATTTTTTTTAAAATTAATTTTAAATAATCTATATAAGATCTTTTTATCTTTAAAAAGATTAAAATATTATTTTAATATATTATTAAAAGGTTATTAAGATATTAATTAATCTAAATAGTATAATAAAATATTTAAAATAGTTATATTAGGTATAAAATATAATCTTTTATTTATTATCTTTTTTAATATAAATTTAATAATATATATTTTTTATATTAATTTTTAAAAAATATTTAGTTTTTTATATTTTATTAATAATCTTTATAATTAAAGATAATAAATATTAATTCTTAATAATAACTCTATTAAGACCTTTATAATTATTATTAAGCCTAAAGACTCTATCTTTCTTAAAAATAAAAAGGATTAATATTTCTATTAGGCTTTTAAAGAGATAGATTTATCTTTTTTTTAGGTTATTTTTAATATATTTTTAAGGCTCTTTAAATTTAATTTAAAATAATAAATAAATTAATTTATAAGGTAATTCTTTATTTATTTAATTAATTATATAATTTATATTTTTATATTTTAATAATTCTCTAGCTTTATTAAAGTTAATGATTTTAATATAGTTTTATAATTTTTAAAAAATTAATTTAATTTTCTTAGGTTTTATAGGCTTTTTATTAAGTAATAAATAAGGCTTTTTATAAAGAATAATAATATAGATTTTTATCTTTTTTTTATGATATTAAGTAAATATCTATAATAATAAAATTTTATAATTAATTTATTACTATTAAAACTATTATTATCTTACTTAGTAATTAATCTAAATTCTAAGGTTAATTAATAAGGTAATTAGTAAGATAATTAGGTCTTTTATAGGATTAAAATCCTAATTAATATTAATAAAGACTTTTATAATATAATAAAAATACCCTTTATAATTAATTATAATAAATAAAACTTTTTATTTATTATAAGCCTTTTTAGGTTTATTATTAAATCTATTTAATTAGATATTAATATTATTAAGTCTTTAAAGACCTTAAAAATAAATAAATTACTTATTAATAATATTAATCTTAACCTTATTATTAAGGTAAATATTAATTTTATAGGTAATTATTATGGAAGTAATGGTTAGTTAAAAGCTAGGTAGGTATAATAATTATATTATATTAAAGCTTAAAGAAGGGAAGTAATTCCCTATATAAGGGATTTATATTAAAGTCGGTTAGATCTTGGTTAGTAGCTAAGATATAACCGATAGTTAATCTGTAATTAGTTTATAATCTAATTAGGTATTATAATTATTTCCTTATTAATTAGAGCTAGCCTTAGTAATTTATATAAATAGTGGTATATTTATATTAATATTGGTTATTAATAGTATTAATTATTATTAGGTAGCCGGCTTAGGTATTTTAAATTCCTTATAAGAGTGATTTACTCTTAGATTAGTATTATAAAGATAGCCCTTAGATTTAGGTATAAATAACCCTTTTTTTGTCTGTTTTTTTTTTTTTTTTTTTCTTTAATATCATAATATTTTTTTTATTATTATACCTATTTAGTCTTCTACCTTAACCCTTTATGCCTTATAATCTCTATCTATATTAAATTATATTATTTTCTCTTTTTTTTATAGCTTTATTATTATTATTATACCTTATATTCCCTAGACTCTTAATTATATAAAGCCTTATTAACCTGAAGATAAATCCTTTAATAATAATTAGCCTCCTATTAAGATCCTAAAATAGATTTCTATTCGAAATAATAAGGATATTTATATAATCTATATATATATTTAGTAAACTTATCTTGGTTTTTTATTGATTACCCCTCCTAAGGATAGTATTATAGTTAAGCCTCTTAGCTATATTTTTAAGAACTTTTATAGTTTTTATTATATTATTTACTCTAGCGGTAAGTATTTTTATTATAGATAAGTCCTTTTTAAAACTATCCTAATTCTTAACCTTATTAACTTTATATCTTTATAGTATATCTACCTTACTAAAAAGGGATTTTTAGGATATTATTTAGGCGATTTATGCCTTAATTTCTTTTCTAATTGCGGTTAGAGATAAGGGAAATAATAGTCTTTATTGGTTTTTAGAGCCGGTTTGTTTTAATATAGTGGTTACTATTTATTACCTTATTAACTCTTTTTTATCTCTTAAGGAGATATATTATTATTTTTTAGTTTTAATAATTAGAAAAATATCTTTATTATAAATCTTATTTTAGCTTAATTAATTATCCTATTTTAACCCTTTTTATAAAAGAATTATTATATTTATAATATTTTAATTTTTTAATATTATATTATTTTAGCTTAGTAATATTCTTTTTTTACTTTTAGTTTAATATATTATTTTATTTTATATAATTTTAACCTTATTTTAACTTTTTATTTCTAGGAGACTTTAGCTTAGGCCTTCTAGAATAATACCTAATAACTTTTTATTTATAATAATAATATTAGCGGAGTAATTTAGATTATTATAAAGGAGGCTTTTTAGGTTAGTTTTAATAACCTTTTAAATCTAATAGATATAATTACTTTAGAAGGTTTTATATAGGAGTTTCCTGGTTTTAGGTTAGCCTTAAATCCTTATTTTATTCATATTTAGTCTTTAAAGAAGTATACCTATGGTATTATAGATAATAAGTAATTTAAGATATCTTAGGTTTTATTATTTTTAAGTTAGATTTAGCTATAATATAGTTATATCTTTATAATTTCGGTATTGAAGATCTTTATTATAGTAATATATTTATAACTAGTTAGTTATTACCTTAATTAATACTTTTTAGGTCTATTTTTTTTTATTATATCTTTTTATAATTATAAGTTTAGTCTCTTATTTTATTTTTTATTTTTAGTTTTATATTAATTATTTATAATTTAGGGTATATTTTTTATATCTTTAGTTATAACCTATTAGTTATACTTAGGTAGCTAATCTTACTATTTTATTAAATAATAAGTTTCTTTTTTAAAGGTTTTTTTTACCTTAATCTATTTAACCTTTTAGTCTTTTTATTAATCTTTAAATTTAGGTATTAATAGGGGATCTTAGCCTTCTCTATTATATTTTTTATATAGCTTTAAAAGGCTAATATAGAATATATTATAAATCCTTAAGTATTAATTTAGAAAGATAATCTTATAGGCTTATAAGCTGATTTTCTTATAAACTTAGAATAGTTTAATAAACCTTAATATAAGCTTTTTCTTTTTACCTTTAAGGTTAAGATTCTTTATTAATAATATTATTAATTATTTTATATAAAATATAAGGGGTTTATAGTAGAGATTATAGTATTTTACCTATTTTTTTATAGTGGCCTCTTAATAATCTTATAGGCTATCTCTAAGCTTTTATAGATATTAAATCTAAAGTTATACTTTTAGGATCCTCTCCTAAGTAATTATATCCTTACTAGGTATATAAAAGTTAGGTATATACCCTATAAGTATCTTATTAGGTAATACTCTAGTAATTATATTTTATATAGAGTTATAAATATATTATACTATTTATAGTAGTTTTAACTATATATCTTAATTATCTATAATAAAATATCTTAGATAATAGCCTAATATTTAATTTATTTATTTAATCTGCCTATCTATCTATAGGTAAAAGGCTATTAATAGTCTATATTTTATATATAAAATATAGTAAAGTTCTAACTAGAAGTTATTTATAAAGACTGATTCTCTATTAAAGATAATATCTATAGGTACTCTATAAAATAATTCCTATTTATTATAGAAAAGCTTAGTAAGGTTTAATATTATTATTATAATTATTATAGGGTAGAATTGGTAGTATTTTATTAGCCTATTTATTACTATAAGGATTATATTTACCTCCTTATTATAGAAAATTACTAATAATAGCCTTATAATAAAATCTATTAATAATTCCTTTATTAGGCCTTTTAATTATAATAAACTCTTAATCTTATTATATAGTTTATATCTCTTTAATATAGCTTTTTAGTAAATACTATAGGTCTGGATATATTTATTAATATCTTATTATAGACCTTTCTAATAGAATTTTCTTTATAATGGTTTTCTTATCTATATTATTCTAAAATAGCCGGCTAGTTTATTATTATAATAAAGCTATAGGATTTCTCTTTAAAGGCTATAATCCTTTAGTATATAAACCCGGTCTTTAAAATATAGAAGTTTATTTTATATAGATTATATTTAAGGTCTATCTTTATTTATATTTAATATATAGCCCTTTCTTATAGTTATTACTAGGTTATTTTTCTAAGCGAGTTTAATTATTTCTAATAGTGGCTTAGATATCTAATCTAGTAATAGGTTTTCTTAATATAGAGACCCTTTTATAGTCTTCTTTAGGATTTCCTATAGTAATATTAGCTTATCTCTTAATTAGGCTTTAAACTTAGGGAGTCTCTTTTAAGATATAATATTATTTCTAGGCGGAAAAGCGGGGTTTATTATAACCCCTAAAGATATCTTATTAAACTCTTAATCGCCAGAGGTTTTAATTATATATAAACTATTTAAAGGTATCTTACCTAATCTCTCTTCTTATAAGGTTTAGGTTATATATAAACTATCTTTAAGTCTTTTACTTAACTTTATTTTATTTAAGGTTTAGATTATATTTAGACTATCTTTAAGCCTTTTATTTAACCTTCTCTTATCTCTTAGATATCTTTTTATTACTATCTATACTCTAGCTATTTTACTTTTAAGTAAACTTAATAAACCTAGATCTTAATATATTTTACTATAGATTTCTATAGGTCTTAATAGAGTATCTATTAGGTTAGTCTTACCTTTTTAATACTTAATTATAAAGTTATATAATATAATATATAAATATTACCTAGCCTATTTCCTATTTAATTTAGTATTTTTTATAAATAATTATAAGTTTTAGTAATTATTAAAGACTTCTATCTTTATTATAATACCTTCTAGATAGTATTATTAATATTTAAATAATTCTATAATTATTATTAATTTTTAGTCTAGAATATTATAATTTAATTTTAGACTATTAAATTTTTAAGATTAGAATATAATAAGATAAAAATAACCCTAATTATTAAATTAGAAAAAAATCCCTATTATTATAATATTTAAAATATCTATCTTAATTTAAATAGGTTTCCCTAATTTAAAATAATATAATATAAAGGCTTTATTAAACTTTATTATAAATATTTAAAATACCTCCCTTTCTTAGGGATTTAATATAATTATCCTAGGTTTTTTATTATTTTAACTTCCTTTTAGGAATATAATTAAAAAAGTAATTACTTAAGAGTAGCTATAGATAAAGTATCTATAGAAATTATAGAACCTAAAGAAAACCTATATCTCTTTATAGGTAGTTAGCTCTTTTTATTCTTAAATAACTCTAATCCGGTCTAGATCTATCTCGATTTTATTGCCTAAGATAATAAACCTTAAAAACTTTACCTTATCTTAATAGAATAGATATTTTAATAGCTTAGTATATAATTCTATCTTTTTTATCCTTTTTAAGACTAATTTTAAATATTCTATATAAGATTCTCTTATCTTTAAGAAAATTAAGATATTATATAGATATACTATATAGATTATATTTATTAGGCCCTATAAGGCCTAATTAATATAATATTAAAAGATTATTAAGATATTAATTAATCTAAATAGTATAATAAGGTACTTAAAGTAATTATATTAGGTATAAAATATAGTCTTTTATTTATTACCTTCCTTAATATAAATTCGGTAATATATATCTTTTATATTAATCTTTAAGAAATATTTAGCTTTTTATATTTTATTAATAATCTCTAAAATTAGAGGTAATAAATACCGATTCTTAATAATAGCTTTATTAAGATCTTTATAATTAATATAAAGCCTAAGGGTTTTATCTTTTTTAAGGATAAAAAGGATTGGTATTCCTATTAGGCTCTTAAAGAGATAGATTTATTTTTTTCTTAGGTTATTTTTAATATATTCTTAAAGCTCTCTAAGCTTGGCTTAGAATAATAAATAGATTAGTCTATAAGGTAATTCTTTCCTATCTATTAGATTAATTATATAATTTATATCTTTATATCTTAATAATTTTTTAACTTTATTAAAATTAAAGACCTTAATATAATCCTATAGCTTTTAAAGGATTAACTTAATTCCCTTAGGTTTTATAGGCTTTTTATTAAGTAATAAATAAGGCTCTTTATATAAGGTAATAATATAGATTTTTATCTTTCCTTTATAATATTAAATAAATATCTATAATAATAGAAATTTATAATTAATTTATTACTATTAAAATTATTACTATCTCGATTAATAATTAGTCTAGATTTTAAGGTTAGCTAGTAAGGTAATTAATAAAATAATTAGGTCTCCTATAGAATTAAAATCTTAATTAATATTAATAAAGACTTTTATAATATAATAAAAATACCCTTTATAGTTAATTATAATAAATAAGACTTCCTATTTATTATAGGCCTTTTTAGGTTTATTATTAAATCTATTTAGTTAGATATTAATATTATTAAGTCTTTAAAGGCCTTAAAAATAAATAAATTATTTATTAATAATATTAATTTTAGCCCCATTATTAAGGTAAGTATTAATCTTATAGGTAATTTATTTATAAATTATAATAGGTATAATTAGGTAGCTTATTATCTTAGTCTATAAGTAATCTTATTAGGTTTTAGCTAAGATTTAGACCTAATATTTAGCTAAATTTAGTTTTTTAATATATAATTTACTTAGGTATTATCCCTAATATAATAGTTTTTTATAAAATACCCTTTCTTTTAATATTTATAATAAATAATTTTCTTAAGGTATTTTTTATAATTACTAAATATATTATAATTTAAATTAAAGTCTTAATAATCCTTAAGATAATTTAGGTAAAAAAATTAAAAGTTTAATTAGGGTTAAGATTATATTCTTTTTTAAAATAGGGATTTATTTAGGGCTATTAGATATCTCTTATTATATTATTAACTATTCTAGATATAAATCGCTAAGGTTATTATACCTTTTTAGGTCTTTAATAGGGTAATTCTATTTAAGGTAATAATTAACTTAATATTAGGTAGGAACTTAATATAAAAATAAAAGGCCTAGGTCTTAAGGTTTTCTTCAGGGAGATATCTTTTAATTAAAATAAGATAATTATAAAAGTCTTATAGGGATTAATTAATTTATTATTAAGCCTTTTTAAATTACCTTATTATTTAAATTTCTTAATTTTTAGAATCTTTAATAAGAAAGAGAGACTATTCTTTAAAAGCTTTTTAATTATTCTTTAGCTCTTTTTTATAAATTAGGGATTATTTATTTAGGTATTATTTCTAATCTATATAACCTTTAAGGTCTATATTATTTATTATAAAAATAGTCTTTTTATAATCTTTTTAGAATTTTTTTTATATTTTTTAAAAGGTATATTTAAGATTATAAAGCTATTTATTATATTTATATATATTTATCGGTAATACCAGTTTAATAATATTAATAACTTTAAAATTTTCTTTATTACTTAAGGTAGATTTATAGGATTCTTAATAAGGTTTTTCTTAGTAATAAGGTGGTTTTCTATTAAGGGAGTTATAAAGTTCTATTTTAAGCTTAAAAATCCTTTATTAGATTTTATATTTATATTTAAGTATTATAAAGGTGGTTTCTATTTTAGCTAAGGTAGGTTTAGTATTTTCTAGGGTTAGATCTGGTATTATATTTATAGATATTATAGATTTTATAGGGATTTAATTTATTAATATAGTAGTTTATTAAATTTAGGCCCTACCTTAATAGATAGTAATTATTATATATAAATAGTTTTATACCTTAGTTATAAGATTATCTATAGCAAGCTTATTAATAATACTAAGGGTATTTTATATAGAAACTATTATCCTAGGTAGCTTAGGTTAAAGCTTTAGAATTATTATAGAAATAATAATTAGTTAAAAGCTAGGTAGGTATAATAATTATATTATATTAAAGCTTAAAGAAGGGAAATTACTTTCTATATAAGGGATTTATATTAAAGTCGGTTAGATCTCGGTTATACCTTGGCTACTAACCGAGATCTAACCGACTCTAGTATAAATCCCTCGCATAGAGAATAACTTCCCTTCTTTAAGCTTTAGTATAATATAATTATTATACCTACCTAGCTTTCAACTAACCGTTATTTCTATAATAGGCTGGGATAGAAATAGATATAAAAGGTTAAAATATATTACTTAGAGGAATATATATTTAGAGTTAAAGTTAAAGTCAAAGTTAAGATAGCCTAAAATTAAAGGTAGCTTTAGGCTAAGGAATTAAATTAGATTATATAACCCTTATTCAAATCTTATTATATTTATTTCTATAATAATATATAATATTATTAATAATATTATTAACTAGGGATAATTATATTATATTAAAGCTTAAAGAAAAAAAACTTTCTATATAAAGGATATATATTAAAATTAATTAAATCTTAATTAGTAATCAAGATATAATTAATAATTAAGATATAATTAGTTTATAATTTAATTAGGTATTATAGATTATTTATAGATTATATAAATAAATATTTTATCATTAACTTTTATTTTCTTATTTTTATAGCTTTTTATTTAATTAATTTATTATCTATTTTATATTAAAAGCCCTATTTTAATTATATTTAAATTAATATTACAAATTTAAGTCTAATTAAGAAATCTAAGAAAGCTATACTCTATTTAAATTTATATTCTAGTTATTATATATTTAAAATATATATTTATAAATATTTCTTTTATATTCTATCTACCGCTTTTTAGCTATTTAACCCCTATCTAGACCCCTATCTATGAATCTAGGTGGTGTGTAAATGTACCTTTCACACTTGAAACGCGTCGCGTAAAGTTTAACGCGTAGCCAACACTAATACCTATCCAGGAACAACACCGGCTCCCTAACAACAGCACGGTCACGGTTGCCTATTACACACACTTATTAACACTGTCTTCCTACCAGGGCCACTTTTTATACATAGTCCCAGGGATAGGAGAGTAAGGGGTCTATGTGAAATACTTCTCTAGAGGAGATAATTTAGAGAAGGGCATACTATATATATTTAACTATACAAAAGTCTGCCCTACTAACTATAACTTTTAACAGAGTGTAATAATGTGGCTGTAATTGAAGAGTTACTATTAGAAACATTTAGGGATATTTCAACAGTATAATGCTTTTTAGATAATAATATGTCTCTAGGGCGAAGCACCAGTTTTAAAGTGGTCTGCAAGCCTTTTTTTACAAGCCTATGAGTAGTATATTAATGGACGCTTAATTTGCACTAGGAGGCGTATCCCTCGGCCATGCATAACCATGGGAAATAAGAGAAAATCGAGTTGGGGGTCTGAATCTTACAATCGTTGAATAGAGAGAGCTATATTTATCCAGACTTATTCCTGGAACCTAAAACTTCATTCCTATTCTCTGACCGAGCTCTGGAGACTATCGATTTGGTCATTATAGCTTTATTAATATGAGTGGTTTTTCAATGAAGACAAATTAAAGTTTGGAAAGTAGAACTGTAGATTACGGAGCAGGATTGGTTGACCAGTAAGAAGCTGTATAAAACTAATTCACCTGGTATTAAAATCTGGCGGTTATCTATGTCTAGAAATCCCAATCTTGTTCGAGTAGCTCAGTGTTTTGATTGTCAGCCTCTTGCCGTGATCAAATCGTACCAGTGAAGTCGGTTCAACCCTACATTCTTTCCTGTCAGGCCAATTCGCTAAGATACACCGGCTAGCTCGCCCGAGCTCTGAAAATCTATCGACAGATAGAGTCGTTTTTATCGTTGTGGCATGTTATACTGACAACCGTCCCGGCAGATTTGTAATTCCATGCTCAAACCACGCTACTTGATTACCGTAAAGGTCCCCGCGATATAGAGACTGTCTATAGATCTGCAGGAAAATATTTAACATCATCATAAGCGGATACCATGCCATCGTTTGTATCAGGACCAGACGTATAGGGTAGTCCATATAAACCGGCTATTCTTCGGAACGAGGCACCAAGGCATCAAGTATTTGCCGTCATTGTCGACATTCTTCATTTACCTTATCCTCAACCAAAGCGATCAGTATAACAACGACACTCTCAAGCGAAGGCCAGACGGCATATACCCCCGAGAAAGCCGACCAATTGCCCGATAGCGAGGAGCCGTTCTCGACTGGGCCCGGTCACGCGTTCTCTCACCATCTCATTAATCATGTCGACGCGACGAGCTGCCTTGTCAGTAACCTTCATCTCTCGAATGGCTGGACCAACGATTGCCGTTTCATCGAGCTACGTGCGCTAACCAACATCACATTCAGGTCTCTCTACCGCCGCTCGCTGAAGCTGGCGTTGGATTGGGCTGTCCACCGACACCTGTGGCGGGGCCAGGCTCTGTATATTCGCTCACTCTTCGAGGCCAACCGAAATGTCACCGATCCTCGGCACCAAAGAGTCAGTCAAGAACGAACGATTCGGGGATAAATTAGATGCTGACTGTTACGGTCTACAGGCTTTACTAAGTGAAACAGAGAAGCTGCTAGAGAGCTGGAAACACCCCGACCCTTACACGCCTCCGACAGCTCCTGGAGGTACGTTTCTCCAAATTGTATTCATTGTTCTTTGTAAACTGCTAACAACACTCTCACAGGTTCCAAGTTCGAGCGAAACCTTCCATCGCCTGTTCTCGACCGTGAGTCTCTAACTTCCCCAATGGAGAATAGCCTGGAAACTGACGATCCAAACAGCTCCCCCACACCCCGTCAACCGACATTAAAACTCGACAAGATTATTTGGGCTATATGGGGTTGTACATAGAAGACACGGACGGGGGCAAAGAATTGACTGTAGCATGAATCAAACAAATTTGGTCTTAAGAGCAACATCATCGGGGACAGAACATGTTCAAGTTCGCAGTTTGGTAGGCCAAGCATATTGGAAGAGCCGGGAGAAACGAGAACTCCTCTTCCTACAGCATAGGAACCGGCAGGTTCTCACATAATTAATGGGAGGAGCGAAAGTCCATGCCGAAACCCTCTGTACAGTCACAGATTAATGACTGGACAATTCAGATAGCAGCCGTATTCATATCCAAATGGTAAATCAAACTTCTTCATGTAAAGAAGTATTTCTTACGGGTGGGAAACACATGAAGTGATCTTAGAAGTATTCTTATTTCATGACCATAGCCGTGGGGGATTATTGTACAACCCTAACGCGCGAATAAACTGATGAAAAGCAACCGTATGAACCCTTAAACCGTGACCCCTGTGTCATGACATCCCAAACAACCAGCTTGCGCATGTAAAAACATAACCGAACGACCCATTTACAGCTCCTGGCTAGCGTTCTTACCAGTCTTGCCCGTCTTCTTAGGCAGAAGGTCTGAGAGAAAAGTTAGTATATGCAACAACAAAAAAAACAAAAACAAAAAAAGAGAAGAAAAATATGGGACATCAAAGTGGATAACGTACTCTGGTGAATGTTGGGGAGGACACCACCCTGGGCGATGGTGACATGGCCCAAGAGCTTGTTCAACTCCTCATCGTTTCGGATGGCAAGCTGAAGATGACGGGGGATGATACGGGTCTTCTTGTTGTCGCGGGCAGCGTTACCGGCCAACTCGAGGATTTCGGCAGCGAGGTACTCGAGAACGGCAGCGAGGTAGACAGGAGCACCAGCACCGACACGCTGGGCGTAGTTGCCCTTTCGGAGAAGACGGTGGACACGACCAACAGGGAATGCGAGACCAGCCTTGGAAGAACGCCTGAAGGATCATGTGAGTTCAAATACAAGATGTGATAAATGGACGCGATCCAAAAACGCGATCACGTTAGGGAGAAATTACTTACGATTGCGCGTTCTTGGAACCAGAGGCCTTGCCGCCAGACTTGCCGCCGCCAGTCATTTTGAAAGGTTGGTTGTTTTGGGGGGGTTGTGGTGGGAAAAAAGTGTCGTTGAGTCTGAAAGACTTTAGAAGTGATGTGAGAGTCGAAGAGCTTGGTTGTAATGACAATTGGTGGATGAGAAGTGGAAGAGATACCGCTGGCGGGGGACGTAGAGGTTAAGTACTTTTCGCGCGTCAGAGCTCTGCTCCAAGATCACTCGCAGCTAGCAACGCGATTATGCGCTAGCCGGTTTTGGAGAAATTGGGGCAACTTGGGTGCGCATTAAAAAAATAAATCGACACCCCTGGCGCGCTCGCATCACTACTGGTCGCTTCGGCTGCAGGTGGCCCCGGCGAAATAATAAAACCGACTCTCTGCCACTGCGCGATGCCTCCGCCCACGTCTTCAAGATCACTCACACTCTGTTCTGATCATCTCCTTGTGCCCTGCCCATACCACGAGAAATTCCGCCTGTTTTTCGATATCCCCCCTCCTCTTTATTTTCTCGCCGGCACTGATCATATCAGCTCGATTTAATGATTGGAGGACAGTTTTGTCTTTCACTATCAGTACTTTTGTCCAGTACTTTAGACCTCCCAGGTTTGTGCACTTTGACCCGGTCCAGCTCATCTCGTTTGATCTGGTTCGGGTCGGTTGCTCAGTTGTTGCTTGGTCGACTCCTTTGCGAGGTCTGTTTTAGGAGAAGATTGCTTCCTCCATTTGGTTTGATCGAAAGTTGTCTTTGAATCTATAGAAGGTCTGTTGTTTGGCCTTGATCCTTACTCCAATTTGGTCAGAAAAACTCGTGGTTTTAAGAAGGTTTGACTCTTATTGAATATTTGTGAGGTATTTTTGTCTTATTTTTTCCTTCAACTGGATCCAGCCCAAACACCCCTTTTAAGGTGTATAAAATGTCGGTTTTTCAACCTCCAATTTGAGTATTTTTAGATGTATTTAAGCCTCAATTTGACTTAATGAACCCCGGATTAAGGTGCTGTGACGTGCAAAGCATATGCAGATGGTCCACAAATCGATTCCCCGGCTTTTTCGATATCAGATCTTGTCGAGATCCGTCTCAAAAGCCGGCCGCCACGGAGCCAGCAGCCCTACAAGTCTCGGTCTCGGAGCTCCCACAGCGGAACATGGAAGAAAGAATGTGGAGAGAAGCAACGGAACCGGATCCCCAGGATTCACGACAACCGACGCCGGGTGGTTGTGCATCATGGTCACGGCGGGACGGCCGTAGTCCGTGATCTCCAGGAAGGGACGTCCGGACGCGTTGATGGATCAAATACGCGTGGGTGCGCAAGGAAGGGACATGGCAAATATGTATACGGCTTATTACTGGTGACAGAACGGTCGGCACATGCAGTCTAGACTATAAATCTTACAGCCATCTACCTGGGTAATCTATCTTTATGTTAAGATGCACCAAAGTCACGGTTGTGGATGCTGGAGCACATTTGCAGGATGGGATGCGTCATGGAATCAACAAGCATGTTCTACTTATCATGTGCATGTGAGTTGACTTGAGTGATATGTAGAAGGGAGAAATTGAAAACGTATGCTAACATTGACCCAGGTTGAGACGCGACTGCTGGTGAAATGGCGATGATGATTGAAGTCGCGATGGTCAGACTGGTCCTGCCGTAAAGGCTAAAGACGCGACAAACCATGGTCGCATCAGCATCAGATATGACGGACGAAAAAGGTTGATGCGGGTCCTGGGTTCAAAGCTACCTGGCCACAGCCAATAGAAAAAAAGGACCGTCACCCATTTTTTATTTCACCAGCAGCAACAGAAAGAGGGGCTGTCAGGTTCCTCCCCAGCAGCACCCAGATCACCTCCACCAGCCGCTAACAGCAGCAAGCACGCGTGCGCACGCCCCCAGGCAATCAGTAACCCGCTAACACCGACACGCGCCCAGCTACAAAAACCCAACCCACCCCCCGATCATCTCGTTTCGCCATCAACTTTCATCTCACAACAGCATCTTCTCGTCTCACAGCAACATACTCACGCACGAGTTCTCGTTCAGCCGAATCAACAAAACCCACAACTTTTCTCCCAACCCAACTCTTAAATCTTTCGAAATGGCTCCCAAGGCTGCCGACAAGAAGCCCGCCTCCAAGGCTCCCGCTACTGCCTCCAAGGCTCCTGAGAAGAAGGATGCCGGCAAGAAGACTGCCGCTTCTGGCGACAAGAAGAAGCGCTCCAAGACCCGCAAGGAGACCTACTCCTCTTACATCTACAAGGGTGAGTTCAGATTCAATTGCGCCTGATCGCGTTTTCTTAACGGGTTAAACTAACTCGCATTTCCAGTCCTCAAGCAGGTCCACCCTGACACTGGTATCTCCAACCGTGCCATGTCTATCCTGAACTCTTTCGTCAACGGTATGTTTCTCAATTCCATTGCTTTGTCTTCTTGGTCTGACTTGTTCCCAGATATCTTCGAGCGCGTCGCTGGTGAGGCTTCCAAGCTTGCCGCCTACAACAAGAAGTCCACCATCTCTTCCCGAGAGATTCAGACCTCAGTTCGTCTCATCCTCCCTGGTGAGCTTGCCAAGCACGCCGTCTCTGAGGGTACCAAGGCTGTTACCAAGTACTCTTCCTCGACGAAATAAGTGCCTTGAAGGCTTGATTTGTTTTGGGCATTTGGTTTTTCACGCGTGGCATCAGGGTGTCATGAATCTGAGGTTTCACGGGGATCCAGCCCTGTTTCGGGGCCTCATAATGCGTTACGGATGGTTTTGTTTTTTTCCTGGGGGCAATGTCTTCACACGGGCAACGGGGTTCGCGGTTGTACAATAAACATCGAGAATAGGGTCTCGATCAAATGAATTCGTGCACATGAGCTTTGTTTCCCACTCATTTACTGTTACATGTGCTTTGTGCGACTTGAATCTAATTTATTGCGCTGCAAACTTGCATCCTTCCTATCGTGATTAATTCCTCGCCTTGTAAAACATGAACACATGCCTACCCCAATCCAGCCTTCGTTCGCTTCATAGTGTGCGTGACGGGTTGCATGATACCTTTGTTGTTCATTGAACCCAGCGCGGTACCCATGCTCCAACCCATCTTTTCCAACATGGCTCTTCCACGGTTGTCAATGCCTAGTTCCGGTGCCGATGCGCCGACAACCTCACCATCTTGATATGTCGCTGCTGCGACAGAAGTGCCACCACGGACGGGTGGAAGACGTTTGCCCTTCTTGCCCTTTTTATCCAGACGAGGTAAATACTTGCGATTCACCCGATTGAATGCTTGATCGAATGTTGTTTTGGAGTACGGGGGCGTGCGCAGTGTTCGATAAAGTGTCGGCCTCCGTTGGTCGCCTTTTCCTATCGATTTAGACTTGATCTTAAATTTATTTGCCAGCTCGTGTATCATCTTGCGGGCATGGTTATCCATAGGGGCAAAATTAGTCTAGAGACAGGTCAGTTATTGAAATAGGAAGTGAGTGCCAATATACGTACTGCTCGTCGGTACTTTGCATAAAGGTTCGCATCTCGTCTGCGACCTGTTCCAAATTCATTCCGTCTGGGTACTTGACGCGGAGGTCATCGGGGTTGACATTCTTGCCTAGCATGCCAAGTGCACGCATCTCCTCGCGTTGCCTCTTACGGTTTGACTTCTTTAGTCGATCGTTTTTCCAGCTGGCTTGCAAGGTTGCCTCCAATTCGGAGTCAGACAAGTTGAAGTTGATCTGGGCTTTGGCTCTATTTGCTTTACGCGAATATAGGCTGGGTCGTTCCCAGTCCATCACGTCGAATTCATCCTCAAGCATTTGTCGCTGTTTCGTCTTTTTGGTGGGTTTGTCGCTCGCCAGGTCCGAATCGCTGGAATCCCCAAAATTCACATCCTCCATTCCCAGATCTTGGCTAAATTGATGGCCAGCAATCAACCTTGCCAGTGTCTCGTCGTCCATCTCGCTCGGAAGTTCATTTTCGTGCAGAGCTTCAGCTTCACCCTCAGAGTCTTCGTCCGACTCGCCACATTCTGTATCATCGAGATCCCCAGGAGTATGGTCTCGTTTAGCATTGGAGGCAGAAAGCTCAGATGCGCCACTGTTATCAGACTCATTTCCTCCTTCGAGTAGCTGTTTAAAGTAATCATCCACGTCAGTGTTATCTCGCAGGTTGGCAATATAATCGGCCAGGATGGCATCCTCTTCGTCCTCGAATCGGGTTTTGGCGTTGCGCTTTTCACGGCTTTTCTGTTTCTTCTCGTTTTTGGAAAGCTTTTTGCTGCGTACTGGCTCTATCGGGAGCTCGGGGTCCGGTGAGGGTGCGGATTGGGTGGGCTTCGCGATAATGGCTTGCTCGACAACTCGAATTTCCGCCTGCATCTGTACCATGTCGATTCCTGATGCTGTTTCGTTTCTTTTTTGGCCACCCCGGCCTTTGAATAGAATTACTTCTTCGCTTGAGCTGCTGCTTCTAGATGAGGGTCGCTCAGGAATCTTCACTGGGGCTCGGTTCCGGTTTTCCATTGATTGATCCCCTTTAAGGTCGAAGAAAAAGGATGGCTCGCTCTGGACATCCTCTGCAGCGGCCGTTCCGACCTGAATAGCTTTCTCAAGATCGTCTGGCCCTATAAAACCATCCTCTCCGGACTGGCCTGCGGGTTCTTGTTCGTCAATATTGTCGTATCCGCCTCCCTCTCCTTCTTCTTCTTCTTCTTCTTCTGCTGTATTCTCCTCGGCGTATTCTCCATCTTGTTTTCCGGTTGTCTTCGAATCTTCCACTGTGTCGATTATTGTTTCCAGCAACTTCAATGGTTCGCTAGGTCCAGCACTGACAAAGGCAACTGGTCGCGAGCGTAAGCTAGAACTTCCCCATGCAGAGTGGTCGTGCAGCGACGTCTGACGGGCTTCATCGGCAAGAGTGAAACCAACTGCGGTATGTCAGCTCAGCGTTCAATACATGCAGCGCAGGAGGTTCTTCGGTGCTCTGTATTGTCCCTTACCAGTTTCATCCCTGATAAAATTGATCCGAGGTGGTGTAAATGTATGATCGCCACGTCCATGAAAACCTCCTCTACCACCGCGGCCTCCTCGTCCACCTCTGGCCTTCGTTCCGCCACGGGGGGCAGGAGCTCCCTTCTTGTGTCTTGCCATTGGAATAAATTACGTGATAGCAGCACTCATTGTGGTTAACAGGCGATGGGACTAATGATATAAACTGGCCGCTCCGTGTTGTGTGATGTTTGATTTGAAAGTGTTCGAAATCTTGATCGATGGCAAAGAAAACGAGTCACTCCGCGGGGCCTTGTATTGCCGCAGGACTATCGATTGGCTCGGGATAGTTTTGGTGGAGCTCCATATCTTATCGATAAGTGTCACAGAAGCTTTCAAGGTGCAGGGGCAAAGCTGTTTAGTGGGACTTCTAGTAAACAGGGATCAACAGGCAACTGCGGCATGTACCGCAAATCACCACTTTTTTGGATACGGGCTATAGGGTAGCCGAGTGTGCGGATTGCTGCAGGGCATGATGTATGATATTTATATACTTTGTTTTGCGAACAACGAATTTAAATACCATTGTTGTACTATCTTCAGCTATTTACTATTCGTATAGCTTTCTAACATGACCCAGTGGTTGTTGTAGTGTACCATTCTGATACTTCACTACATCACTCTTTCTTTAATCCCCCCAAGAATGATTTTCACACTACTACTTGTATCGATGTTCGTTGACTGGCGATGTACATTCAGCGGTCAGCTAGGTAAATGGTTAAAAATAGAAGAAACGCGCCGTTGAACGCGTAATTATATACCGAGATAAAAAATTAGCAGAAATCGAAGAATTTTGACTACCAAGTGATCATTATTCAAATTCAAGCGCTTCTCTCACTCCCATCTTGATTATCGAACTACATCACGAGTGGACCGTGGACCGTGCTCCATCCCCATCCCGCGCGTGGGTAAATGCTCCACACAACCCAGCCAAGCTAGCTTCTCCTCCCCTCCACCACCGGTAGGTGGGAGTCACAAGCAGTCAAGCTACTGGTCTCCCCCGCCGCCCGCCGGCCCCAGCTGACATAGCCAGCCCGTTCCCTGCCTACTGCCTTTCTGCCAGAAGCCTCGTGTTGCTTTGTTGTCAAGGCAAACCTTCTTATTGCCTGATCTTATGTCAGTATACATCACCTTAGAATATTATCTCACGACCAAATAAACGAGGGCCTGTTACTGCATATCACCAACATGGAGAACGCCATGGCGAATGTCGACCTCGGGCGCTACAGGCGAATTGTACAGATGTTTTGGGACCCTGAACCCGCCAACGATGTCGCCCAGGACCTCCCAGTATGGTGCCTAGGACGTTCGTACAGGCTCTGCGATAAGAAAAACATCAAGTCTGATGAACAGAACCCCCAAACGCCGCCATCATTACCAAAGGCGGACGCAGAGACCCTCGATACAGCTCAGCCGCCGAACAAACCAGCAAACGCACCTGAGACCCCACCAGAATCAATATCGAGTAGTTTCTCATCATCGCTGGCATACAACGATCCGGCAAATGATGGGGATGGCCATCGGGATTTTTAAACGACTTCGAGTCGAGAATATGGATGACATACCGATCCGAGTTTGAGCCTATCCCCCGATCTGCCAATCCACAGGCTACTTCTTCACTGTCTTTATCTATGAGACTCAAGAGTCAACTAGGTGACCAGAGTCCATTTTCATCAGACACTGGGTGGGGTTGTATGATCCGGTCTGGCCAGAGCTTGCTTGCAAATGCCATAGCATTGGTTCGTCTAGGTAGAGGTCAGTATATGCATCCCTTCAGCACGATAGCTTCAATCACATACCTAATATCGAAAACAGATTGGCGTCAAGGGCAGTCACTCGAAGAAGAATGCTGCATACTCAGAGATTTTGCCGATGACCCCAAGTCCCCTTACTCCATACATAGCTTTGTTCGACATGGTGCCAGTGCCTGCGGCAAGTACCCAGGTGAGTGGTTTGGTCCATCAGCAACAGCTCGTTGCATTCAGTAAGTCACATATTCATATACCACAATTTATCACATCTTTACTGACACATGGCGACCTAGAGCATTAGCAAATTCGCACGAGCCCACGATTAGAGTATATTCCACTGGCGATGGCCCCGATGTATATGAAGATGAGTTTATGAAGATTGCAAAGCCATCAGGCGAAGCATTCCACCCCACACTTGTTCTGGTAGGAACTCGATTGGGGATAGATAAAATTACACCAGTATATTGGGAAGCTCTCATTGCAGCTCTCCAGATGTCACAATCTGTAGGAATTGCAGGGTGAGTGCCTGCCCCTATACGCAGTCTAAGCACTAACGATCATAGTGGCCGGCCATCTTCATCACACTACTTCGTCGGCGCGCAAGGTTCCTTCTTGTTCTACCTTGATCCTCACCATACAAGACCAGCCCTTCCATACCACGAGGACCCCGCTGAATACACCAGTGAAGAGATTGCTTCATGTCATACCGCGCGATTGCGCCGCATTCATGTCCGCGAGATGGACCCGAGCATGCTTATAGGCTTTCTGATTAGAAGTGAAGATGACTGGCAAGACTGGAAGCGACGCGTGAAGCATGTGCAAGGCAAGTCGATTATCCATGTAGCAGAGAGAAATGCGGTCCTGGGAGGATCCAGCGAGGGCCGAGAGAGTGCCATTGACGAAGTTGAAACGTTGAGTGACGATGACACGGATACCACTCAAGAGGTCTAAATTGTTTACCTGACCTGGCGTCTTTTGGTTGTATTTCTTCAGCACCGCATGTTGGTCGGCCGGACTGGGAGTTCCCCTGGGATAGATATGAATTTGGTTCGTATAAACTCTTTTATGACACCACAACTGCGAAATTTTCGATTTGAATTGCGTCTCGCGACGCGTTTCACACGGGGCAGGTGTTGTAGCCACTGTCGTGAGGTCACTGATTCCTGTGACATGTACAAATACCACAAACGTGCCATGTTGTTTATCGTTTTTTCTTCTTACCGTCCCCAGTTACTTGTTTCAAAGCGGCATGTCCTTCGTCGCGGATATGGGTAAATAACCTGGTTCTGGACGGGAATAATTCACCACATACTCCACATTGTGACTGTGGCCTGTAATTAGTTTCCAGTCAGAAAATTATAATGGTGATTAACATACAGACTCATCTTGTTGTGTCTGTGCAGCTGCAGCCTTCTTCGCCCGTTTTGCCTTGGCCTTTCCGATCTTCTTCCCCTTAGTAGGCTCGTCGACAGATATATCATTGACAGACGCTGATAATACAGTTTCTTCATCGACATTATCCTTGCTAGCAGAACTTATACGCTCCTCGACAACATCCCTAGGTGCATAATCGGTATCGTCTGCTGAGTCTGCTGAGTCTGCTGGCGCCGCCTTTGGTGATACGTCTTCGGGAGAAGGCGAAACAGTTATAGATTGCGCCAGATTCGTTGAGCCTTGGCCGTCGGTGTTTTCCTCTTGGGTAACATCATTCTGGGCCTTGCATTTATCTGCACCTTCGTGGGTAAGTGGTGGTACCTTGTCAAGTTGCAAGTCAGCACCTTCACGCTTCATTTGCCACCGCAACTGCTGAACTGCCTTGATGTGCTTTTTGCTCTTTTCGTGCGCTTCTAGCTGCTTCTCGCTCTTGAACGTCTTGTTGCACACGACACACTCTAGGATCTCGACTTCCGATTCTTCTTCAGATTCTGTGAAACCTCCTTCAGCTCCATTGTCGTCGGATCGAGCCTGTGCCCACTCTGGAACCTCAAATGTAGCAATGCGCTCCTGGTTCGCAGCACGCGACCGAGCGGCCTGGGCAGCAGCGGCGTTGCGAAGCGAAGATTGACGCTCGTCGTGCGACTGAGAATTGGGCAAATATCTAGGATCGCGCTTACGCACAAATCCTACAAGGAAGTTTACAGCGTCGTTAAACTCGCGTATCGCGTCGTCGCGCAGCTTTCTGTTTTCCTTCTCCATCAAACGGCGGACACGGCGGTCCGGGGCATCGGAAAGTCGGTATTTATCCTTCCATGCGAATGATTTGATAGTCGAGAAGCCAGCCCAGGTAGTATAGAAGGGTTTCACAATGTCCTCATAGTCATCATTGGAAGAACCAAAAGTTGGGTACTCTTGAACGTCGAGGTCGTCGTTATCTGCAGCAGCTTCCTCTTCCATGGCCAAATGCTCGAAAGTCTCCCTGCATATTCCGTAAAAGCCCGTTGGTTCGTCGTCAAAGGGGACGGCGGCATTGAATTTGCGAATTAAGCCCATAATTTCTTCAGCCGATGTAAGTCGCACATTGCGGAAAGTAGCAGGCTGCCCATCGCCGTCGGCGCCGTCCCTCCCACTCAAGATGGCATCTCGGTGCGAGTCATACCAAGCTCTCTCTTGAGGATCCGAGAGGATTTCATAAGCGGACTGGACTTCGGCAAAGCGGCGTGTGGCTGTCTCGACATCGTTGATGTTGCGATCAGGATGCAGCTCGAGAGCTTTTCGACGGTAGGCTCGCTTGATCCTGGAAAAGTAAGGAGAGTTAGTAGAACGCTAGATTTCAAGGACTTTGGGGTTGGAAGAAGAAGGAAAATTACTCGTCATCTGTGGCAGAACGCTCAACATGTAGCAGTTCATAGTAACAAGTCTTTGCAACAGGCGTAGGACCAGTAGCACTGGAGCTTTCAGAAGACTGTTGGGCACCCATGACTACTTCAAAGAGTGGCACAAGGCCATATGAATCCTCGATAAAATTGTCGTTTTAGTTAGCGATATTTGGATTTGGAGCTGTTTTTTATATATACTGTTGTCACTTCGCTGTGTGACGAAGGAGGGGCATCGCGGGGCAAAGTCAACGAAGACTACCTAATTTATGTAGTCTCATATGAGAGCCGACCTGCTTTACTCCCCACAGGATCTGTCTCCGCTATTTACCTAGTGGCTTACACATTCCCCTAAAATATGAACAGAAGCATGTAAGCTCATTTGCCGACATTTTGTTAGCCATTCTCGAGAACCCTGCACGCCGAATGATTCAGAAAGAGTCATACTACTTGAAATATGCCCTCAGGTATTGCTAAATATCCATCGCGTTTCAACTTGGTGTGGTATTGTAGTGTTTTGCTAGATTTCGAATAGTTCATCACGTCCCCACCAAGGACATACTGTATCTGGTCAACTGCGGAATGCCGATATCTTTTGTCCAATACTATCGTGCCGCCTAGCAGCAGTGTTTTTCTTTAATGCATATGAAGTTCTTACGCCATTACGAAGTGGATGTTTAGGTGGCGAACGAGGTTAACCCTGGTGTAAATCAGGTACCAACAGTACTATATGCCTAAGGTAGAACAGTACACTCTGGTGCCTTTGCTATGAACATGTGCAATTTCGTGGATAGCTTTTGCCCAGAATCGAAATTATCTAGAAAACTTGTACTTCTACGGAGTAGACCTGCGCCAATAAAAAAGCGCATGTTGCACACGGGGCTAAAAGGAATGGGCTACTACGTAGTACGTTAGTAGTTGCACGGGCGGTCGATAAGCTAGGTAGGTACCTAGCTATCCTTGGAGGGAGATATCAATCTTTTGCATGTTGCGATCTTGGCTGTTCGCAGAACGCATTTCCACCAGACCTTGTACTAAATGCTGAATGCAGTCATGTCATCTGACGACTTCTAGCCAGCCAATGACCAATGACCAATCTCGATAATGTATTCCATAAACCCCCATTAAAATGCGAAAACCAAAGGAAAAAAAAGTTCTGGGTCTCGGCTTGGCCTGATGAGTCTCGGTCAGCGAAAATGGTCGAACCATGTTGGCCATCTGATTCATGCAAGGCCTCGTTCAGTTTAATAGACGCCTTTACTGTTGCCGGCACGAGATTGCCGAGAACTCACCAATCCGCGAATCCACCTTAGGAAATCCCATTCCTGTTTCTTCTCTTCCAAAGACACCACGAGGGAAAAGAGGACATGAGTTACCCGAAATCGGTACTGGGCGAGTCTGAATCGAGTAAGGTACATACATACCCTCGCCTCGTCGATATTGATCTTTTCCACCCACGAGGTCGTTACAAGCACCACTTCATGGCCAACTCACGCGGCGTAATTTTGTACTTGACTCTTTAATCCTCTTCTACACTTTTCCTTGCGACGCAACCTTCTAGATCTGCTTCTGCAAGTTTTACTCTCCTCTTTCTCCCAGCATCGCCTGCTTATTCTGCAGTGCTTTAATCTTTTGCCACCGACTGCCTTATACAGCAAGTGGTCGCGTGCGTCCCAACGCAAGAAAGTCCAGGCATTTGGTGCTACTACACCAGTTTGACTTGACAACCATGAAGTTTGGTCACGATTTTAAGGAAACCCTACGAGCTCAAGGTTCGTCCAGCTTGCGATCCGCCACCCTTTTTGCCTATGCCTGCATTTAAAATACCCTTCTTTCCTTTTCCAGCAATACTTTACCTAATCATGCATCTTCGCCTCTAATTGAAACTGTAGATTTTCCTGCTCATTGGGTAGATCATGCTATTCCTTATAGTCAGCTCAAGAAATGTCTCAAGAAGGTAGCGCGCGAGTTGCATGAGCTTGGGCTTGATCCCGAGACGTTGCGCGAACTTCTTAATCCCGACGCAACGTCACCCGTGGCCCTGAAGTATAAACTCAACGGTATGTACCTAAATTCTCAACGGTTTCTTGTATGTCAAGACTCAAGACTGACCTTACCACAGATGGTGCTGACTCCCACCTCCGTCCAAAACTCACTGTTCAGGTTCACCTGCAAGATGGTGTACCCGTTGATGCTTCGCTTGCACCCAACACGCGCGACTTTCTCAATAAGATTGCCATTAACTTGCCACAAAACGAGTGGGCGAATACCACCAAATCGCCGAAACCGAACGTTGCAGACAAGGCTACAACCGCCGACCCCAATATCGAGACCTCCGATGGGACAACCACTGTTACACCATCTACCGAAGCCCTCGATGCGCTCGCCGACGAAGCCGACAGCAAGCTTTCTATCGTCCTCGACGAATACAAGACATCCCATGTTACCGCGACGTCGACAACCGACTCTGAGAACATTCAGGCACTCCCTGAAGCCTCAGCGACTTCACCATCAACCAATGCGATTGCCGGCACATACGAGGTCATCGAGGTTCCACTCGTATTCGATGCAGAATTCTTCGAGATGCTCCAGAGCGATGTGAATCACCTCGACGCGCTGCAAACAGAAGAGGAAAAAGTAATGACCTCGGAAATCGTTGCGCTTGGGAAGGAGGTTGAACAAGTGGTGAAGCCGAAGCGGTTCTCCAAAACTGATCTAGCACGATGGCGACAAATATTCGAACTGTACTTGGACGCTGAAGTGTTCTTCGCTACCCACGAACAAGATCACGGAGAGCGCACGAGTCAAGTGGCTCTCAGGCAGTTACAGTGGTTCCAGGATCAAGTGGCTAAGCAGAATCTCGTTCAGGACTTCAAGCTTCCCGAGAGCAAGACGGCATTTACTCGCTTCCTGAATTTAAACGCGTCCCTTCTCAAGAACATGCAGTTCCAGGAGCTTAACAGGACAGCTGTTGCCAAGATCCTCAAGAGTAAGCAACGCTGGCAACCCCTTTTGTCCCTTACTCAGATACTAATACCCGCTAGAATTTGATAAGCGGACAGCGTTGGGTGTCGCAAGAAAGTTTCCCACTGTTGTCCACTCGGACAAGCTCTTGGCTGGGACTATCGCCAGGGATGTTTGCGCACAAATGTCGCAAGAGCTCGTTTCCAAGGTCCCTCAGCTGAACGACTATCTTTGTCCAGTCTGCTTCTCGGTAGCGTACATGCCAGTCCGTCTGGACTGTCAGCACGTGTTCTGTATTCGCTGTGTCATCAAGATCCAACGCCGCAAAGAGAAGCACTGCCCACTGTGCAGAGCTGACGTTGTTCTGAAAGCATCTGCCATGAATCTCGACTACGAGCTTCAAAAGTATATGAAGAAATACTTCGCCAAGGAAGTCAAAGAAAAGGAGCGTGCCAACGAGATTGAACGTGGCATTGAGGATTACGGACCTGGCTATGTGCACCAGGAATGCTGCATAATGTGAGCTCCACGTTACTCAGACACTGAACGACTATAATATTATTGGAGCGATGGGAATCATTGCGGAATCTTGGATTAACAATATTTATGACATATGTAAGTGTTGTCTAATAACTCTGCTTGACACATACATAGGATTAACTAACATGGCCGTCATAGACCTACGACAACAGACCACACCTATACATGCATGGCAGGAAACCACATAGAACTTGAACTTAGAGACAGGAAATCCCGTACAAGCAAAACAGCAATTTTGTTCTTCCACTGTGACTATCTCATAACTGAACAGCCTTTGCCGCCTCCAGTGCTTTTGTGAAAGTGTTCGCAAGCTCAGTAGTCTCCTCTAACCCAACACTCACACGAATAAGATAAGGATCGACGCCAAATTGCTCGGCCCACTCTAACTCCTGATAATGTGCCAGGAGAACATAAGGCGAGGCCAGCGTAAAGTTAGTTCCTAGACTGGGTCCCTTTGCAAGATCCAACGCATCAAAGAAGGCCTGAGCATGCTCCTTTCTCTGAAAAACAACGGAAAGTAGACCACCATATCCTCCATCTGGCGAGCGTACCTTTTCGTAGTGAGGCTTGGAATCGTTGAACTTGGGATAGTAGATGCGCTTGACGAGGGGGTGCGTTTGCAGCACTTTGCAGATGGCATTTGCATTCGCGTTGATACGTACTACACGAGACTCGAAATCACGACTGTTCCTCTCCATAAAGATGACATCCTCGGGCCAGTAGTTGTCCTCATAGATGTCGTCCATGGCTGTCTTGAGTATGCGGTAGTACTTGCTTTCAGGATTGAGCACAAGACCGCCACCCATAACGTTGCTGTCGCCAGAGAAAATCTTTGTCAGGCTGCTAACGACAATATCAGCGACTGGAAGAACGTTAATATTGGAGAATGTCCCTATTGTCTCATCGACCACGACTGCAAAATCGTACTCATCAGCAAGCTTGCGGATACGAGTCAGATCGGGGCAGGTCAAAAGGGGTTTCCAGGGAACTCGCAGAAAAGAGCAAGGAATTGTTCGCCTGCTTTTAGTCGGGCCTCCAAATCATCAAGGTCTTCTGCCGAAGCATGTCCGTAAAAGTGGCAGCCAGGGCCGAACTTCTGCAAAATCTTGAGTGTATCAACATATGGGAAACCAAAGTTGATACTCTTGGCCGGCTCTCTCGCATGAAGGAGCACCCGATGTGCGTTAAAGATGGCGTTCATACCCGCAGGATATAGGTAGACATCCGTTTCCTCGAGATTAGGCATACCGCGAGTGTTTGATGTCATGGCTGGTAACGGTCCATCGTTCATATCCACCTCGTGAGCCATTGCACCGGCAATACGCCTACGAATAGCAGACTGAGCGCGCTCTGCCATAGACAAGTCAAGGTTTCTACCGAAGCGTTCTTCGAGGAATCTCGAACTCTCGATAGACTCAACAGGAGTCTCCGGCAATGCAGCCTTGGCCGTTGTAGGCGCCGGAGAGGAGATGCCATCGATTGAACCTGGACGAGTGTAGCGTTTTGGACCTCGAGAAGCCCGACTCTGCCCAGCCCCGGGGGGTGTGCGGGTACGAGTCAAAGGGATAAGAAGATTGTCTTTGAATAGGCCGTGGCAAAACTCAGCGCGCCTGCTAGAAGCGCCCTCTCCAGTATGCTGCCAGTACTGCTTTGCGATGGGAAATGCCTCAGCGGGATAGACCACGGCTGAGATTGTGGATGTAAGCTTCTTCAAGTCAGGTGATAGCTGTTTTGACTCATCAAGAGTCAGATCAAGGGTGCGGATCTGAGGAGCCAGCTTAGGGGAGACTCGCTGAAGAATAAAGTCAAGGCAACGCTTTGCCACTCGCGGCGTAGGGAATAGCATAGCCTGCTGACCCGCGCTACCATGGCGATCAACAATATCCTTAGCGAAAGCCTGGATGCCTCTATGAACAAAGAAGCTATTTTGAAGGTTGGTGTAAGTGAGAGCTTTGAATCTAGCACAGAAGGAATATAACTCACCGAGGGTAACCTGTCGTCATGCGGCTAACAACCCAGTCTTCACCCTCTTCGTAACCAACATTGGACTTCCATGTTGGCAGAGAGACACTGACAGCCTGTGTAAGGGAGGTTGAATCAGCAAGTCGAACTTTTGTGCAGTACACGCACTTAGATTTCTCATGTTGACTCACATGTGCTGTGTCAGGCGGAATTGACTCGCCAAGATCAATGACAGGCATGATGATGCTTCTCCTCCAAGAGATACACTTGTAGGAGAAGAAAAGAAAGATCAAGATGAATAATAGTTGATTGGTGTATGTCAAATGGAGATACTCTGAACGGCAAATGCATGTATATATGGTGTATGTGAAACAACTTTTTTTTAGACTGGTCACGAATCGGTGGCGTTGTGCTGGATGGAGGGGGGTAACATTAGAGTGTCCGAAAACCGGAGGGGAAGGCCTATATGAGTCTTCCATGTTCTGTGGAGGATCCTACGGGCTAAATAAGTTAAGGTGGTAGGTGCCTACCAAAAACCTGAAGAATTATGTGAGACTAGCGAGGAAGTTGGAAGTGGGACGGATATATGGAAAGTCTGTCTGATCAATTGGGTGTTAAACTATCCAGTCTAGCGAAGGTAGGTAATGGTTTAATTATTGCGTTTGTACGCACCTGAAGTGACCAATGTCTTTCCCCGGGGGTTACAAGTACGAGGTTGATCAATGATCAATGATCAATGATCAATAACCAATGACCAATGTCGGGAGTAGATACAGAAGGATCTCGCTCCGTACATCCTCTTATCAAATAATTAGCGTGTATCAATTGCGCCAAACCGATGTGACGCCCTTGTGCTGGGGCCCCTCATCCAACATTAGTGATTACTTACCTACCTAGGTAGTCTATGAGGAGGGGATGATGGGTTGCAATCTGAAGATGAAGCATATGAAGAGTAGTAAGGAGTAAAGGACAGAGGATTGTGGACGGTCAATGGCACTGTTGTAGACCGCTGAAAGGAGTCTTGTGCATGCCTGTGTCTTCTGTATTGTTTGCTTGCGTTGCTTTTCTAATAATCATTCTCCTGCGAATATATATGTCTTTCTTTATGTCCCTTTCCTGTGTCCAGTCTCACCACAGCTACAGCTTGTGATTAGACCAAACAGCTATATTCCAATGCATCCTACTCAGGGGAAAAGGAACGACCGCAAAACCTCCGTCCACCAAGGACTGGGCAATGACACCCATTACCCCTGCTAAATTCCAAAATCAAGCAGCACACAAAACGCCTCCTGCAATATCCAAAAAAATGACCAAGAAACAATCGCATGAGATCAAGCTAAACATTCTCCACTCAACGCAAAAACCTATCAAGTTCCATGCAAGGATTGTAACCGAAACGCTATCAGTAGGTTCATCTCGTTCCGTTTAACCCATTTGGTTTGATCATGCATCGCTTTCTATCTGCCCGTCAACTCGTGAGTCATGTCGTCTAATCGCCGCTTGTTAAAATGCATATCATCGTCGTAGCTCATGTCTATCGTATCTTGCGACTTCGTCTGCTTGGTTTCATACCAACGCAGCTGATACTATCGCTAGGAGCAACACTAACCATGTCGTCGTCCCATTCAGCATGGCTGCTGCCAATGCCACTCATCGGCAGCCCTACGTTCTTGGCAGACACATAGCTCTGAGCCTTGCTTGGGTAGCCCATATGTTGATAATCGGGTCCAGTAGCCATCCGAGGCATGTTGTACCGGCTTCTGGCCCGACTCCTGGGTATCATGTCTTGTACATCAGGGGCTTCGTATACATCGGGATCCAGTGGAATTTCGGGGGCATCGGGCACCTCTGGTACCTCTGGCGCTTCCATGATATCAGCCTCAACCTCTGTGCGTGAGGACCGACGAGGAGCTCGAGAAGACGGACGTGACCGTGTAGGAAAGTATGTGCGCTCGTCATCGTATGCCCGTGGAGCACGGACGACTGACTGTGATGACTTGGGTATCGGGGGGGCGTGGCGGGAACCAGCATGGCTTCGGCGGTCGTCAGCAAGTACTACGGACTTGCTACGGCCAACTCCTGCTTCGCTACGAGCCCGGATGATCCGAGACTTGTCAGTCACAGGAGGCCTTGATGATCGACGACTTCTTGTTTCAAAGCCATCTTCCTGGGGAGGTCGCGACGATCTGCGGGTGCGTGTATCGAAACCATCTCCAGGCGGAGGCCTTGAGGAACGGCGGCTTCGTGTATCAAATCCATCATCCGCAGCTCTCGCAGTATGGCGGCTGCGTGTTTCAACAAACTCATAAGCATCTTCTGGAGGGGGATGCCTGGATGGGCGTCGACTTCGGGTCGTCTCATACCCTTCATCAGGAGCCCGACTTCTCGATCGAGCCCTGGAATGAGCAACACTCCTTGCAGTGCTCTTCGTGACAGTTCTTGTGCTTGGTGCGGCACTCGGAGCAGCACTCTTCGCAGCCACGCTTCTCGCAGTGCTCTTGGCTACGGTGCGAGTTCTGCTCCTACTTCTGGCACGGGACTCTGAGGTCCATGGGTTATCTTCATCGTAAGGAGCCTCAGTGAGATACTGTATAGGGCGGCGGGGCGGTGGTTCGTCTGGTGAGTCTTCACTACTGTCGTCTTCTATATAGCCAAGGTTTCTCGGGGGGTACGATTCGTGATGAGACATCTTGCGGGGTGCATACTCATTCTGCATGTGCTGCTGGAAAGGGTATCCTTCGGGATACATATCTGGAGGGGCAAAGCCACCATGGCCTCGATATGGCAGAGCTTTTGGAGGGTACTGTGATGCCTTTGGGGGTTGGTCACCATAGACCATTCGTCGTTCGTCGCTGTGCAACTTGTGAACGGTTGGAGCTTTCTCGGGGTATGTCGATCGTCGTGGAAGCGAAGGGGCTTCGTAATCCTGTCGCGGTTTCCGTTCTCGTTCCTTGGCTGCGTGACTTGCGAAGCCATATGTGAGAGCCGCACCAGCAGCAGCAACACCAAGGATGGCGCCCACTACCGTAGTGGTACTTAGGCCATTGTTGTTTGAACTCTGGCGAGGTGAGACAGATACTGGTTCATCACCATTCTCAGCACGGGCGGCACGTTGAGTCATTTCGGCTGCTGTCACGGTATTGGGACCGTGCTTGGCGGGAGACTGACGAGGCTGGAAGGGGGACTGTCCGTTAATAGATGAGGAGGACGAACGTGCGGAAGCGACAGGTTCAAGCTGAGGTTGTGAAAGAGAACGATTCCTGGTGTGAGTTGTGTGGGTCGTGCGAGTTATATGAGTTGACTGAGTGGCGTGAGCTGTATTTGTAACACCATCGTAGGTCCATTCTATAATTCGACCATAATAATCTCGGGGACAGGTAGGTTGACGATAGACGACTTGGATAGTGTTGCCGTCGAGGTCGCGTACTGTTGCTCGACGTGGGGTTTCACCGCCTTCAATGCCTAAACGAGGCCTGGGGCTGGGGCCTCCGGGATAGATTGGGTCACCGTCAGTCTGAATGCTCAGCCACGGATTCGCGGTGAGAGCAGCGTCGTGGAAGTTGACCACTGCATCCGGGGACGGTACCGCAAAAACCAAAGTCGAAAGTCTGACGGGCTCGAAAGGACGAGATACCTCACGAATCTGCAAGACTGGCACAGCACTCCTTTGGCTGTCGCTACGTCCGTCGGTTATGGCCTGGCGATGTTTATCCCCAGCCTTGGTAGCTCCGGCCGAGATTCCGTAAGTGACTGTCCCGATGGACGAGTTTTGTTCGCGAGACTCGTTTATGAAGCGTAGGCCGATAAGCTGAAGAGTCGCCGAGTAGAAGGATGAGGACGATGCCAAGTGAGACACCTCAACGAAAGGTAGTGTCATGATCTCTTATAGAACCCCCGAAGTAGCCAGGACCGTCCGATCGGCTGCCTGCTGTGAGGTACCCGCTCGGATGCCTTGGCCGAATTTTCTGGAGTCTTTGGAGTGTCTCCAAAAACTTATGATTGATAGAATGTCCTGCTCGTGCTTGACTGGTCAAGCAGTAGGTGAGGAGTGAGGGGGCTGGTGGGGGAGACTGGAATATCGGTCAAGGCTGGTGATGAGTACGACAGCAGAGCAGAGAGTAACAAGCCCAAGTTCTCGGAGCATAAAAATCAAATGGGGGAAGGAAATGAAAGAAAAAGTAAAATAAAACGACAGATTAGAAGAGAAAAAGCCGTAAGGAAGAATGGCCTGGAGTGATGGTAACAAGTACAACGAGGCAAGCAAGAAGTTGGCCAGGTGAGGTGGCGGAGTGGATGAGAGAAGGCGGTCGAGAATGAAAGGGTAGGGATTGGGAGGCGACCAAGGTAAGAACCAAGGCGTATCCGATTCGGTGCCCTGAAGTGAGTGAGTTGGCGAGCTAGTGTCGTGCGCAAAGTACAGTAGCAGGAATCAAATCAAGTCAAATCAAATCAAATGAGATGGGTCCGTTAATCTGGAGTGGTCTAAGTAAACTCGGGTGGTGAGTTGTCTGCTCCTTTAGTCGGTCAAGTCAATTGTTGTGTTGTGTTATGCTGCTTGGACACCTTGACGCCCAACTTGAGTCAAGATGATGAACCGAGTCCAAGATGCTAGATAATCGAGGGCGCACAGAGATCGATTGGTACCCGAGGCCGAGGGTAATCCTCGTAGTATCAATGTGAGTAATAGTAGTTCCTTGGGCACTGAAGGTAAATTGTCGTTGAACGTGACAATGGCAAGTGCAAGTTCCAATATGAGTCAAAAGAAGGATGGATCTGTGTCGAGTATCCGTTTCGTTTATTGTTAAATGTAATTGGACCAATTGCTCAGAGAGACTGGGGCCGAGAGACTCTGTAGCAGAAGAGGGAGAGAGACTCTGTAGAAGATCGAAAGAGGAGAGGAGGAGGAGGAAGAAGAAGAAGAAGAAGAAAAAGATGCAAGATGCAAGATGCAGCAGCTAAAGAGAGATCAGCTGGATGCCCTGAGAAGGTGTCTTGGTGGCAGGCTCTAGGTACCTAGGTAAGTACTACCTAATCTAACCTTCGGAGTCCAGTACCTTACAATATTGAAATCGGCCACCCACTCACTAACTGGCTCAAGGACCCTGGCATGGGCGTTTAGGGCCTACCTTTCGGCTCTGTAGGTACTGATAAGTCCAGAGGTGCGTGTCTCAGCCAGCGTTACCGCCGCGTCTCATTCCGAGTCAACAGCCCCGTCTCGCAACTCTTGTGACTGTGGCTCCGTGACTCGCAGACGTATGACCCTCCCTCCTCCCACCAGTCAGCCATAGAGGGGTTTACCATGACCAGAAAGCGAGAGTATTCGTATGTATTCCACCATCCGGTGTGAGCATGGACCTTGGATCACATCGCGTTACATCACGTTGGGTCGAATCACAAGCCATCACAAGACCCAAGGCCTTAGCTAGGTAGAACTCTCCATCCCAGAGATATAGTGCCTTGTACGCTACGAGCTTCCATGGAAATGCTCTAGAATTATGCACCAGTGCATCTTCACCAGCCAGTACCTGACGACCTTGCCTGGGCTGTGTGAGCCTGTGAGGACTGTGAAATGAGCGAGTGAGTGGGCGTAGGTTAGGCTCATGGTGTGTATCTCGAGTTAAAAGAGCGTGCCGGTCCACTAGCCCCGCGCTATCCGGCAGCACCCGCCCATGATCACCCCTGAACCCTTCAACTTGATGCCAAAACTGGATAGCTTTTGTTCTATTCACGGGTTTGGATGGATCATATCCGCATGTACTCCGTACATTGCGTTGATTGAGAACAATTTCTCCGAGCTTGGCGATAGTAAACCTTCCCTTCTTGTGTCATGCCGTACTCCGTACACGTGTGGTGAGAGCAGCTTGCACCATCCTGGTCACGACTTGTCCCAACTCGGTACCTGCAGCTAGAAGGGTCAGTTAAGATGGTGCCACGAATTGGATGGATGGTTGGGTGGGCATCAACGCGCATTGGATCAAATAGCGAGTCGACTGTCGATGGTAGGGTTGGGTGATCTAAACAGAGGTCTAAACCTTTTGGGCCCTTCCTCCAAGCTCCAGTAACCAGCCATGACTATACTTGCCCGTGTTTGTCCATGCTTGGAATTCCCTCACATACGACAAAACACTTTGCACAAACGCAGTACTACAAAACGCTACAGCCCAGTAATACACAGTACGACTCTGTCGTGGCATTTCTTTTGGCTGTGCAGCCGAGCTACTCCAAAGTTGTCGTTCTGATACTGTCTTCCCCTCATACACCCCTCTCTCCACACAGTATAATCATTTAGCATACCTTAGAACCTCTCTGCTCATCTTTAATCATGTTAACTTTTAGAAGCAGAACAAACGGGATCACGACTCATTTTATTACAATGTGGCTCGCTAGGGCTACATGGTCGTCTTTTCATACTACGCTCATACAAGATAACGCTGCTGTGGTTGTGTGCTCTTAAAACTGCATTGTTCGATCATCGGAGAAAAGCTCATGCGAATTGGTCCAATGACTCCCGGCCGCCGATGCGTGACCACGTTAAGCCCAGCGGCTGGACTGACGGCCGCCCGGCCTGGTCCACCGGACATCCACCGGCACCTCCACCCCCGGCCTGTGCCGGCCTGTTTCAACCAACCCCGAGACTTCGGTTACTATAACATGCTTCACATATCAGAAAGGATTGGTTGAGGTCTCGCGAATCAAGTGGAATAGTCGACCAAAATGAATATAAAAATGGATTTAGAGCATGAGCCTGGAGTGCGCAGGTCCGATAAGGATACTGCAAGCCGTTTACGGTTTGTCATGGACTTGTGGTGCTGGCCAAAATGAACAATCAGCTTCCAGGTCCCCAGCCATTTTTGACCCGCCTGTGTATCACGCTTCTACTCTGTTGCGTTTTGCTCCACGCTCACGTGGAGATACCATTCATGTTGCATCAGCCGCTGAACAGTATAGCCAACAAGAAGTTTATGGCTTTATGCTGGCTATTTGCAGGAGAATGGTTGAGCACACGAGATCTGAAAGTGCGGGGCGGATTGGTGTTACCAGCCCCTTTGGGCCTGCTGCACGGTTGCGGCTGTTTGCGGCTGCGGCGGACCTCTCTTTTTCTTCCTTTCCACTTGGTGGCCTCAGTCTTGACGAAGTCTTTAGTTCAGAGTCAGAGTCAGGGTCAGGGTCAGGGTCAGGGTCAGGGTTTGGTTTAAGGCCTGCAAGCCTACACTTGTCTGCTACCTAGGTAATACTTTACAGCATCTCCTCATCCTTCATCAAGATACATGTTGTCCTTCATTCGCGTCGCGCCTTGTCTGTCCATTCATTATAGGCAATGCGGAGTGTTGTAAAGCCATGTGTGGAATTGACACTCTCATCATAGTACCGCCAGGCCCCCAGCATTAGTCCAATCGCCAGGAGCAGCTCCAGATATCATCCCAATATTTCTCGGCTTTTGTTCAAGATGACCCATTGTGGATTCTCGGCCAGGAAATGCTGTTTGGCTAGATCAGCAAGTCCCACAGCCATGAACAAGTTCCATCCATTCTTAACGTGAATCATCAAGCAGTGGGAGGCGAAATAGAACAGACTCGCTATGCACAACAAAGAAACAACAGATAGGAAAGTATGAATCAGGTTGAAATGATCCATCAAGACGACCTTCACGTCTTGGACCCGATGTTGAACGCCCCATGTTTTGGTTGCAAAAACAAGCGACAGCGAACACCCCAGGCATTCCAAGTTACCACCGAACGGTCCCGCCCCTAACGACGATGTTGTATCGTCGTAGGGCGAGCCGGCATTTGGTGTACATCGCAGCTCTGTCCCCTTGCTGGCTTTGTCGCAGATAAGTCTTACATAATGTCCCAGACATCCTCAGCAGCATGACAGAACTTGCTGCAAGCAACACTAGCAGACAGGGAGAAGTTACTGATGGAAATCTTCTCATCTACCAGAGCATCGGCAAAGTTATCCTCACCCTTAGCCATAGCACCAACAAAGACGCAGATGCTATCTTTGGAATCCACTGATTCGACATACTCACGAACCTTAACAAGTGGTGCATCGAAACTCAAGGTGACCTTGCGGCAGTTGGGGGGCAAGTGGTCAGTGATGGGGTTCTGAATAACTCGGAGCAGTTTCTCGTTAGAGTTGGTGGAGCGGATAGATAGGCGGTGCAAGAGTTGCACCATAAGGCCAGCAAATCGCTTGAAAGTTCGGGGGATGCGGACCGAGGGCGAAACTTCAATCAGGACGCCCTTGGCGGTGTGGATGTAAATCTGAAGCTTGCCGGCTTTGTTGATGGGCGAATCCAGAAGGGTCAGTAAACACTAAGAACGGTCAGCATGTTGAATGCCGACTCAGAAAGCCAGAGTTGAAACCTGATGGGTGATGTCAGGACGAGCGTCGCTGATGTCCCGGTTCATCTTGCGCATAACGCCAATGTGCTCATCGCTGTTAAGCAGAGAATACTTGTCCTCGCGGTTGCGGCTGGTGCCTCCGTGAGACGCCTTGTATGTCTCAAGACTGGCATTGGACAAGACAACGATCAGACGTTGAGAGTCCTTGTCTGTGGGAGGAATGGGTGTGCTCTGTTCAGCGACCAGTTGCGGCAGCGATGGAGGAGGAAGAGACTGTGTGCCTAGATTTTTCGACATGTTAACGTCTGGTCTCTTGACGGCAGGCCGTGTGTCTAATCCTTACGAGGTCGCTTCACACCAGCAGTTCGACGCTCGGGCGAAGACATGACGAAGAGATGAAAAATAAGAAGTGTGGGGATAAAGCTTGGATATCGGTGCTTCAGGATTGTCTCTAGAAAGTTACAGTATGAATGAGCTAAAGCGGAGCGGTGAGATATGTGTAAAATATGTCCGTCCGTGGCGGTTGGTTGAAATGGTGTTTGTCGCGTGCAAGCGAAGAGGAGGAGGAAGAGCAAGAGGAAGAAAAGAGTAAAAATTCGTCTTAGACGGAAAAAGCGGCCATAAGTTCAATACAAAGTGTTGTTGAACCCTCAGGCCAATCGAAATCCTGTAGGGCCCCCACATTTGCCCGGTTTGACGCAGGTTACGGGCCCCGGCTGCCGATGTATTGTCAATACCTTAGGTGTCGATGAGTATTACAAGTCGGGGTCGGTGATCAACAGCAGGTTTACTGCTGTTACGATCTAGGTTCAACAATGTCCAACCTAGTTGAAGTATCTAGCCACTTTCCTGCTACCCATGACTGATTAACACAGTGAAAACACTCTTCAGCATTCAGTCGTGGAGGCTCCATCCCACCAATCGAATAGGCTGAAGTTCGAAAATATTACATAATCATCATTTTTAATACTGAAGGCAACTTCATTGGCTACCGAAATTTAGAACAGCCTTTACGAGCTACCTATCTAGTGATCGAATAATTGAATATCTCTCCCATAGAGACCAGCAACTGAGGAATTGGCGACGCTTCAGGCTTCTCCAACAAGTGACCTGACACTCAATCGAACAGAAGAGACCTCGTCGCCATGTCTTCTCAAGTTGCCAAGGCTGCGCGCCGTGTTACGCACGAGCTTCACGGCGTCGTTGTTTCTGCTGGCCTCATGGACAAGACTGTCAAGGTCCGAGTCGGCGGCCAGAAGTGGAACAAGATTGTTAACAAGGTGAGAGACTCTTCCTCATACCGAGGGTTAATAATGCGGCTAGCTAACAAAGTCTTCCAGTGGTTTGCCGATCCCAAGCATTACCTTGTTCATGATCCCAACACATCCCTCCGAACCGGCGACGTTGTCTCTATTGTCCCCGGATGGCCGACATCCCAACACAAGCGCCACGTTATCAAGCACATCATCGCCCCCTACGGCACTCCCATCACAGAACGCCCACCTGTGCCCACGTTGGAGGAGAGGATAGCAGATCGTGAGGCTAAGAAGGCTGCCAAGGATGAGCGGAGGGCAGCTAGAAGGCAAGAGGAGGAGAGTAAAATACAAGAGGAGAAGCGACTGCAAAATGAAAAGAAAGAAGCCAAGCGTAGAGCCTGGGAAGCGGCTCAGGAAAAGCACAAATCTCAGACTTCGGCGAGCGATGTCGATTAAACACCACAAATTCTCATATAACGACACATAACGGCGGCTATTTCCAGGCAGTGGGATACAGACGGATAATACTGGAATGCTTCTCCACAAAACGCGGTGACAAAACTCGGCAGGGACGGAGAAACCGGGCGGACAGTCAGGATCTGTACAATATAACAGGGCGAATCGTGCAACGAACCAGAAGGATTACTAAACCAATTGTATCATTTGTAACATATAAAACAACATACTAGACATTGAGCCCGTTCACGACTCCGGGATCCAGCCGCCGACATCTAAAATCGGGCTGTCATATCCATGATACCTTTGATGCCGTTGCACTATAATGTACCTTTGTCCTTCGCCTCAATGTTGTATACAACGCCGTGCTGCAATCTACCCACCCCGTTCTCCAAACTCTTGTGCCCAATCCTCGTACTCCTTCAATCCAGTTTTGCTAACACTGGGTCGTATATTTGTTAAACTTGCCTCGAAGTCCAGTAGTTGAATTGCCCGAATTTCATCCATTGTCATGCGTAACAAAGCCTCTCCGAGGGACCGCAACGGTCCCATAGCTGCGTCCTTTGCTAGTGCCGTAATATCTGAGCCTGAGAATCCTGCAATCACATGTTAGTTGAGTTCTACCCGCGGGACAAACTACTTGCCATCTGTCAATTGTACCAGTCTGAGAATGTCTTCATTGGATAAATCATGTTTCTGTTGGCCCAGCAAGGTCCGAAGCTGTGTCTCTCGAGTAGTTGGTTCAGGTAATGGGATGTATTGTCGTCGAACAAAACGTCTTCGAGCCGCCTCGTCAATCGCCCATGGAAGGTTCGTCGCTGCCAGTACGAGGACTCGGTTAGCATCCCCTCGTTCCTTGTCCTTCTCGGTTGTTTCTCTCCCGGCAGCAGCTCGTTGGAGATCACTCCACTGAATAAGGAACTCCGTCTTAATTCTCATGGTGGCTTCGTGTTCTCCAGATCCCGATCGCTGTGACAGTAAGGAATCGATCTCGTCAACAAATATAATACTGGGTGCTAGCGTTCGGGCCAGTCCAAAGAGAGCTCGCACAAGCTTTTCCGATTCTCCCAAGTACTTGCTTGTGAGGCTACTCGCAGAGATCGAGAAGAACGTTGATTTGGATTCCGTTGCCACCGCCCTCGCAAGCATGGTCTTGCCCGTTCCCGGCGGTCCAAACAGCAACATACCCCTAGCCGGTTCTCGAAGACCCATGAAAAGGTCTGGCCGTAGGAATGGGTACACAACGGTTTCACGAAGCGCGTTCTTGGCTATTTCAAGCCCAGCAACATCGTTCCAATGTACTTCATCGCCTTGAACGACAATATCGTTCAAGATCTGCTTGGCGGCTGCCGGATCAACACCTATGGGTAGATTGTTCAAGATCTGCTTTTTCTTATCTTTCCATTCAGTCATGTCATTATGACTTCTGTCTGATTCGGAAGCCTCTATATCGTCCTCCTGCGAATCAGCTTCTACGAGGTCTTCCTTTGCTTTCACTCTCCGTGTTCTAGAATTTGGTTGGTTGGTGTCATCACCAGATGTACTTGAGACAGAAACGTGCCGAGCCCTGTGTTCGCGTCGTCGTGATCGATCTCTGTTCTCGGTATATGACATTGATGGTTTTGAGGATCTCCCTGGCTGCTTTGCCGCGGGACTTCTAGTTGGTAGATTATTAGGCGGATTTCTCCTCTCAGACGTCTCTCCGGAATCGTCAGCAGTTTCAGTGTCGTTGGCCAACTCTTGTCTTGACGTTTTGCGAATCGAGGGTGAAGGGACTCCATTGCGTGCATTTGCCAGCCGTTCTGACCGGCTAGTATACACGTCCGAAGAAGGTAAATCCTGATAAGAGGACGAGTTGAGGGCGCTTGAAGCAGCGGTTACTGACAGCATCGATGGACGAGTATAACAATATTCGTCGGAGTGACGCGCGGTGGATGCTGAATTTCCATCAAAGTCACGGTCCCTAGGAACGACTAGTCGCCTGGAATGACTATCCCATTGAGTTGGGGTTGGTCTGCGGGTTTGTTCAAGGGAGGCACGAGAACTAGGGCTTGCTGTCACTGGAGTCGATTCTGACTGAGTACCTCTTGCAAACTTATCTCTTGAGCTAAGGGCGCTCCATGCTAAGGTTGCAGCTTTACTAGACCCTTCCGCTAGAGGTTTATGTGTCTTGCGCGACTTTATAGCTTTATCACCTGGTTTGCCGGAGCGTAGTGTTGTTCTCATCGTGTGCTTTTCTGGGCTCGGCGTTCGTAGCGTCTTGCTCGGTCTGGGAGGTAGAGCAGGCCCCCCTGGCGAAGCCGATCGAGGCATTGATGGCAAGTTTGGAGTTGGATCAAGGTGTGTACTAGGCCCATCCACAATAGCCAGTTCGGATGACGTACGGCGGGGCTGTGATGGACGATGTGGGAGAGCTGGACGAGATAGCTCAGAATATTGCATGGCAGTGATTGTGCCTTGTCCAAGAGATCCTCGCCCTTCAGGTAGACCCGGTCGTTTGGTTAATCTTCCAAGTGGCGGCGGCGGCGGGGTTGCTTCTTCTTGTCGTGATACTCGAAGAGCTTCGAGAAGATCGATCCGCTCTTTGCATTGCAATTCAAGCTGTTTTAGGGCTTCGTGTAACGCCTTTTCGGTATCTGAGCGTGGGCTGTATGCTGGTGGTGCCCGATTTGCATTGTAGTCGTAGATCTGGTCAAGGGCAGCCCTCCAATGTCTCATGGCCTCTACTTCACTTCCCTGTAAACCGTTTTAGTGATTAGCTTAGGATTGAAGAAAAAAAACGCAGTCATGTAGTATTACCTGGCCTTCATAGTAAATGGCAGTTGAGCAGCTTAAATAGCTATCATCGTAGGTCTTCTGTAAAACAGCCAGGGCCCTGTTCCTTAACATGACTCCGGGAGCGGATCAATACCATAATATCCCCAGAGGCTGACCCTAGTCGCGCTCAAGTCCGCCGACCGTCAGACACGATGGTAAAACTGGTGATCGTTGTGTTTATCTAGCAGATTCTGCGACAGTTGAGTACGTGCTTATGGGTAGGATGCTGAGTTTTTCCCTTAAAAAATTTGCCGCAATCCGATGTCGTTGTTTTACACGTTGAGACACGACGGATATGAAAACGAATGTGCCCGATGTAGGTAATCTTGAAACTCTTTGCTTGGGGGATAGTTGAACGTGATGAAGTTATTGTCCTGCATACCTTACATGGGTTAAGAGGTAAGTAACTTGGGTAGGCGGTGACGTAGTCTATGCTCGCACTGCCTACCCTAGTCGCAATCGACGGTGGCGGGGTAGATTGGTCGTTTTGGGCTTAGAGGTTCTGTAATGAGGCTGGTGATGGCAGGGTCCAAAGTAGGGTTGGCGAGGGGGTTAACAGGTGCTTCCAACAATTGTCAATCAGTTTCGCTAAGGTGGAAGTGAATCAGCTTTGTTCATGTAAGATGCCGTCTCTGGAGCAGAGTTGCACAAATCAGATGGTTTCACATAGTACGTTTGGTCAGGTCCCATGTTTTATATCTGGATGTTTATTTTTAAGAGAGACTTTGGTTCACCTAATATCTTCATACTTCTTTACCGACTATGACAACAGCACGCGAATCTCAGCGGTTGTTCTGGGGAACACCGACCGAAGCCCTTCCTCCTCTTCCGAGTCCACGGAGCCGTCGTCTCCTTCTGTAATCACTTCCTCAATCTGTTCGAAATCATTGCAGAATTGCTCTGCTGCTTCCTCAGTGATTTCTCGGGCCAGCTTAGAGTCCTGAAGATGTTTCAAGTTATCCATGGCGTCCATGAGTGCTGATGGTAGAAAATCGTCCAATATCTGGCTAGCTTGAGAGAGAGCTTTCTCATCGAGCAACGAAGCGATTTTCCCATCATCTTCCTCCAGCTTCGAGAAAACGGCATCTAGCCCTGACCCCCGTCGAAAGAAGTGGTATTGGCTAGTGACAAGCCCCTTGGCCGCTTCATCTGATTTCTCACGCAGTTTCGTGGTCCTACGTTGTGTGAATTCGAATGGCTCTAATGATGAAACTGCTGATGATATGCAATTAATGAGGAAGATGGCACCGTTCTGAGTGTTCATATTCTTGGCCATATTTTCACAACCGGCCATAAATGGTTCAAAAGCCTCGGCCAACACATTCTCGAACTCGCTCTCCCGATCTTCTGAAGCAGACAAAGAGGCATCATATGTTTTGCAAATGGCGTTCAGCTGCTTCAGCGACTCCTGCAGGAAGGGAGGGGGACCAAGGTCCAGTGGAGCGTGCTGGAATTCGCCTTGGAGGGTTGCGATATGGTCCCTGACCAGTGCTCGGAATTGGCGCAATGCTTCTGTTTCTAGCCCTCCGATCAACTCCACCAAGTTGGAGCTGGGGCCGAGTGTCTTTTGAAAAGTGATACGGTAAAAGTTGATAAGATTAGCAAGTTTGTAGGCGGGTATGGTATCTTCGTTTGCTTGAATTACCTGCTCCATTCGTTGGCGAAGCACACGAGCGGCCCCGGAGATGTCGCGATCGACTAGGTCATTCAACGCCTTGAGAGCATTGAAGTCAGCTTCGACTTCGTCATCCTCAGCAATCAGTCGCCATATTTCAGCGTCCCGGCCAGATTTGAAACCTTTGGCAAGCTCCTCCCCCTCTGCGACGAATAAAACTTCCAATGCTTCGCGTTCGCTGACAGTGGCCGAATGAATCCAAGCCAACATGTCTCCCACGTAACGGAGCGGATCATGTGCTAACATGTCAATCGGTTTAACAGACTGGTCCTCAGTCCCCGACTGCGAGGTCCCTGTCAGAGCAACGTAGAACGAGTCCGAGAGAATTCTTTCTCGAGCCTCGGAGAAAAAGTCGAGACAGTTCTGGAAGAGTGATGGTCTTTCAGCAAGAACTCGAAGAGCCCGACGTATCGACGAGTTCATTTGTGGATTTTCTAGATTCAAGGTCTTGAATTCTCGTTGGATCCATTTATAGAGCTTTTGAAAGCCAAGATTGATGTTCTTTGAGGTTTGCTCCATCAACTCAAGGCCCAGCGTCTGTTTCTCAAAACCGAGCAGAATTTCACAGTCCTTGCTAATCTTTTTCGCTTTGCCCAAAGCATCAAAAAAGCGGCCGTCTACCGGCTCAGCTGTTTGAGTAAGAGCAGCGATTTCGTTATCAGTCATAACGAAATGCTGCCTGAAGGCACTGAGAAGCTCTTGCTTGACCTCGATTTGTTTTCTTTGCATTAAAAGAGAAGATGCCTCTGAGAGAGCCGGCAGTGTTTGCCTATGAGCTTTAATAACTTGACTCTTCATATCCTCGTAGCCATTGTTGAGCTTGTCAATAGTTGTTTTGATGCGCCGAAGTTGCTATAATCACATTGGTATTAGTCCCCTTAACTTGAGTTCTCTGAACCCACCTCTGCTACACGGCCAAACTCGGCAATAACCTCTCCATTGCTATCAATGACTTCTTTTTGCAAGTTCAGCCGTACACGGCGGCGAGTTTCGGCGTCATTTTGGATCCCACGTTCATCCAGAAGATTCAGAGCATCTCGAAACTCAGTATCAGAATGTGTCGTCGAAAGAACGCTAGTTACTTTGGACGTAAGGGGAGTCAATCCTCTGGGCGTCGCCGGAGTTTGGGGATTGCCATCTGGGTGAAGTGCGCCTGAGCTCGAACTGTCTCGTAAAGGAAGGCTCTTCAGTGACCATGATCTGTCTGTAGATGCCATATTGAATGAGACTCGTGATAATGCTGACCGCTAGGTATTTCTCCTTTTACCACGCCGATTTTATTAATTCTGTACCAGTCAGTGAGTTGAAGAATCCCACCCCGAGGCCTGCATTAAAGCGCGAGATTCAAATTCGATAATGGAAAGAGATTGCGAACGAATGCTAAGAATGAACGTCGTGAATAAGACAAACAGGCCTGATTGCAACAGTGTCGTGAGTGGAGTCTGAAACAAGTAGGCGGTGTCGACAACTCGTAGGGGTCTTGTTGCCGTTTGTCAGGCAGAACACCTCACCGCTCTGTAGCGTCATAGGCACCGGCGACTGGTGATACCTGGAGCTTATAGCTGTATGTTTACCCTGACACTTATCTTTGGGTGGCGTTTACAGTATTGATTGCGAATCAAAAGCTCAAAGCCAGCCATCGACCTAACCTTATGGCTTTTAGAATTTAAGCACAAACAAAAAGTCTTGATCTTGTCCTGTCTCGAACACCCAGGCATGTGCTTCAAGTCACGCTTGTCGTCCTATATCCCCTCGTGACCATACCTACCTTCCCCATCAACACCGACAGTTGGCAGATAAGATTTATCTCATTCCTGCAACCTGACTATCACGTATTGCCAGAATCTTGACTTCATCGAGCTCCGGTGAATCCACGCTCCGTTATATCGAAGGTTGTTTCGAAATTCCTAGTTCCTTTGAAGATCAACATCAACCCGACATGCCTATCAATAACGACGCATGATATATCCAAAGAGCTTGCCATGACATCGAACATATTTTCACAACTTAAGTCCCCCACGAGGGGGACCCGACCGTTCTACAAACAACTGCGCTCCGGAGAAAGCGACGAGTACGATCCAGGTCTCGACGAAGAAAACCTTGGCCATCGATTCGACGGTTTTCACGCCGAAGAACTCGGAATCAGCGATAGCCGAATGACGGTAGAAAGTGCAGCCCTGGACCGAAAGGGTAAGGGGAAAGCTACCTCCCAACGAGATACCCAGATTCGAAGCCCCACTGGGCCATTACCACGCTGGAATCAGCAGGACGAGGATGGAGACAACGAGGTGCCAGCATCGTTATTGATGGAACCAAACGAAGCTATGAATTCAAACACAACGTCTCCCGGGCGAGCCATCCGATCTGGTAATCCACGAAGTCCAGCCGCTGCAGATCCGTCATCAGCACGATCCAGGGCCCAGTGGGAAACCGTCACTGCCCAGCAGTTACTCCATCAAGATGACCCACACAGCGCTTCCACAGGAAAACAGCCTATGCCGGTGGCTAGGAGAACGGCATCGAATAGCCCGAGGGAGAAAGCACTATGGCGGTGGGTTAACACCTCAAACCTAGACAGCTTCATGCGGGATGTTTATGACTACTATGAGGGAGGGGGCCTCTGGTGCATTCTGTGCGCAAATGCTCTATGGCTCATGTAAGTCTTCGGCATTGGAAATATGAGCATCTGAGGCTAACACATGGATAGAGAGACACTTTTTGTTGCAATATTGCTTACTTTCCTTGGCCAGTGCATCGACTATTCAAAAATCCCGGGAAGTCGATCTTTGCATGAAGTCGTTGTTCCTCAATGCACCCGTAAGATGTCTGGGATCTGGAATCTAGCCATTTGGTTCTACACTTTCTTTTTCATCTGGAAGTGTGTGCAATATTTTGTCGAGATCCGCCGCCTCATCTATATCAAGGACTTCTACATCCACCTGCTTGAGATACCAGAACAAGATATGCAAACTGTTTCCTGGCAGGATATTGTCGCACGAATCATGACACTTCGCGAACAGAATCCAAAAACCGCAACGAACATCACACCGAAGCTGAGACAGTTTATCGGTAGTCAGTCCAAGGAGCGGCTCGATGCACACGACATTGCCAATCGTCTTATGCGCAAGGAAAACTATCTTATTGCGATGATCAACAAAGACGTTTTGAATTTATCGTTACCGGTCCCTTTTCTCCGTGGTCGCCAGTTATTTTCCAAGACCATGGAGTGGTATCTTCATTACTGTATCCTTGACATGGCTTTCAACGAACTGGGTCAAGTCCAGCAGGACTTTCTGCGCCCGGATCGCAGACGCCTTTTGAGCCAGAAGCTAAAGCAGCGCTTGCTCTTTGCTGGTGTTCTCAACCTCATCTTTGCCCCGGTTGTACTGGCCTACGTCGTGATTGTCTATTTCTTTACTTATTATAATGTAAGTAATCAAATGCTAGCCATCGAAGTTATCAAGACTAACCTTGCAATAGGAATACCAAAAGGATCCCAAGCAAGCCGCGGCGCGTAAATACACCTCTCTAGCAGAGTGGAAATTCCGCGAATTCAATGAGCTACCGCACATATTTTATGAGAGACTACACATGTCATACCCCTTCGCGACACGTTACATTGATCAGTTCCCCAAAAGGATGACCGAAGACATCGCTAGAACTATTGCGTTCATGACAGGCGCTATCACAGCCATTCTAGCAGTTGGCTCTGTTCTTGACTCAGAGCTCTTTATCAGTTTTGAAATTACTAAGGACAGGCCAGTGCTTTTTTATCTGGGTGTTTTTGGTGCCATATGGGCAATGACCCGCGGCATGGTGTCGGAGGAGACCCGAGTATTCAATCCGGAATATGCTTTGCGGAACGTCATTGAATACACGCACTACATGCCTGATCATTGGCAAAACAAGCTTCACAGCTTTGAGGTAAAACAGGAGTTTGCAGAGCTTTACAAGATGAAAGTGGTCATTTTCTTGGAAGAGATGATGGGTATCATCACAACTCCTATGCTTCTTCTGTTCTCGTTACCTAAATGCAGTGATCAGATCGTTGACTTCTTTCGGGAATTCACGATTCATGTTGATGGGCTTGGCTATGTCTGCTCGTTTGCAGTATTCGATTTCCAGAAGGGTCCTGGTAACACTGGGCAGCAGGGTCCGCAACCTGATGTCCGTGAAGATTACTACTCCACAAAGCACGGTAAAATGGCAGCATCCTACTACGGCTTTATCGACAACTACGTCATGAATCCCAAGACGGGTATTCCAGGTCATCTGCCCCCGGGAGCAAACTCGGCATTCCATCCTCCTCCAGCATTTCCAGGACTCAGTTCTCCGACGCTGGCGGCAGAAATGCAAAGTTCCCACGTTGCTCGGGCGGAGACGGGACGAAGTAGAAGCCGAGCTCCTGGAGGGCGAGGCCAGCGCACTGGAACAATGCCCCAGCCCTCGCCAATGGCGTCTATGCTGCTGGACCAACACCATCAACCTGTTGGGGGCAATCCGGCCGCACGCAGCCTGCACTGGTCTAGGTATCCGCGAGGTCATCGTGGAGAGAGCCAAATAATCGAAGAAACTGAAGACAGCGCAATGGGACGACACGGGGAAGATGACGAGCTGTACGAGCCAGGCGGAATGCTGGGTGAATCAACATGGGAAACGTCCCCAGCGAAAGGAGTCACTCGGGAAAACAGTGCAGCCAATACTGATGATCCTGAAGCAGGAGTATTGGGCCTGATTTATCAGCTCCAACAGACACAGCGTCCTCGGCGAGGTGGCGGTATGGTCTGAGTATTCTTTGTTTGACGTCAAATTTCCTTTTGCATTTTTCGGTTAACAGGTGGTGTTAAGGCGCGTGCTGGAAGTCATCTCCCCAAAATACCCTGCTCCTCCAAACTGGAGGTCGGCGCCATTGATGTATGTTTTACATAAATTTGTGGGTTAAATGTATGACCGCTTCTTTTGGGCTCAGGCGACGAGATTGGATGAAATGATTGACTGGTGCTTGGCTTTATTAGAGAAGACTCGTAGGTAGCATACATACCTAGTTACACCACATGTCAGAGAATATATTCGTGATGAATACTGTTTCTAGTCAATAACATGTGCCCTCTAAGTCTGCACTGCCGACTTTATTTCCATCCAGAACAGCAAATCAGACTCCAGCACCAGTCACTGGCTCAACATGTGAATCCAAGCATAGTATGTGCCGCCTAAGCACCTCAAACTGAGCTTGATTCTGGGTAAACGAATAAACTGAGGTCGGCGATCCGAACAAATTTGGCTATAGGACAGCATCACAACACCGAACTGTTTACACTTGGCGCCACATAAAGACGAAAGGCCTCGGTTATAAGGCAATCACGAATGAGATGATGGGGAGATGGTGTGGAAGTGATGACTTTAGGCTGCGGTAAGCCAGTTACTAGTCAGCATCAGCGATAATAAAGTCAGACACATCACGATTCTATTTGCTAGGTTAGTAGTTGAACAGAGTAAGACGTTATACCTCGGGCGTTCACCAACATTAGGAAATAAGAAGAGAATAGAAGAGAACAAAAAGGAGCCCACCTTCGAGGCAACTTAGTCGGGAGTGCAGTGATGATATTACGACGACGGCAGAAGGCAGACAAATTTGCCGAGGGGCGACTGATTGGTTACAGATAATGGATCCAGTCCTGATTGATAACTTAAATCCAGTGTGCATCGCCCTTGCACATGCCCTGGTCTGGCGCAGTAACCAAGGGTTCAATGCCAGACCCTATGCATTCTTTCTAGTTCCAAGTGGGGCAAGCACACCTTGACATCTGTACTACGTAGTAATCGCGAACGACTTTTCTCGGCTTTTCTGTGCAAGCTCTGCGTCTGAAAAGCTGGTCATGTCAGCCTCTGCATAGATAGGTAGCCATGAAGGTCAAGGAAAGACAGCGTGTATGATGTTGGGTCGATATGTAGCTGCCAAGTATTAGAATGTAGTAGTTATGTTCTTATCCGTATCTTGAGAGCACACAAGCAGTCTGGGTCATAGCTAAGCAAGATCATCTAGGTTAGAGTAACTTCCTTATATTCAACAACATTGATCGGCTACAGCAACTTTACAGCATTATTTTATCCTCTTAATATCAGTAAATCATCACAGTTATATAAATAGGTAATGTAGATTAATTTCCTTTTTTAAAAGTCATATTGGGGCTAAAGTGTCATCTCAGCAGCAATATTGCAATCATTTTTTAAGCGTGCTAGACTGACCAGACGCTGTAGCCCCCCCACCCTTTGGTCATATAGTGTCCCGAGGCAACATAGTAGGTAGGCAGGTAGGTTTTACTGAAGGACATGGCTGTCCAATCAAACCCCCCTCCCCCGTCTCAATATTGTGTCTGGTTGCGCATGTTTCTTTAGATCATATCCTCGGCACTTATGTAATATCGAAATTACATGGAGCAGAGCCACTTCACGAAGAAGCGAATTGGCCTGTTTACGTAGGGACGTGAGCCTCTAATTTGTTGGCGTAGCCTTTGTGCGGCCTGCCAGACCTGTCTTGCGCAAATTGTACTGCCTAAATATAACTCTGAGGGAGCTTGCAAGACTAAAATGCATGGGTAAGGAATCGTAGTCGTGGGTAGGTAGGTAGGTAGATATGATAAGAGGACGGGAGTCATCTGAACGGGACAGCATGATGCCCTTGTTTAAAATGCGCACCAATACAGCCCAAGGAGCCTGAGAGCTTGACGAGGCATCCATACAGTCAGAGCATGGATTTGGTTGAGTAATTGCTCTTTCACGGTTGCATTTGAGCTTAGATAATATTGATGATAAGGTCTGCAATAACGACATTAACACTTCCGCGGACAGGCCAATTGCCACAAACGAGATGACAGAAAAACGGAATTTTAAACAAGGTGCCCCCAATTTACAAGTGAGAGCATTTAATGTTTTCCTTCAGGGTACACTGCTATTACCCATCTGATGTTAGTCACGACTTAGGTACCTAGTTAGTACCTCTTCAGGCTTACCCAGTAGAACAGTCCTCAGCGCAGAGGGTGGGAGGGGAGGGGGAATCTAGACGAGATGTAACTCAGGCTAGAGAGAGGTACACGCTACGATGTACTCAGCCCGCTGTAGCTCGCTGTAGCTCCTGCCCCGACTCCGAGGCCGTGAACGGAGCTGTCCTATCCCCAGATTTTTTTCTCTAGGCGGACAACAGCTCCAGAGGCTACCTTCCCTTGCCTGGCGTTTTCCCGTTGGGGCTTGTCCAAACGAAACTAGTACCTAAGAGCCAGCCTCTAAACTACTAGACTTTTTTTGCTCCATCCCCTCCGCTCGGCTGTGGTTTTCTTTCGTGCTCATTGGGACTGCCAGCGAACGACAAATCTCATTGTTGATCGGTCTATTCGAATAAGCCGACTCGGGGCAGCAAACAACGAGCATCAGGCGGATATATCTAGAAACTTGCGCGCTCTTCAGTCTTTCGGCGCAAGCAAGTACAAGCCGCATTTTCGCCCCTGGGCGGTCTTATCTCGACATCGACATCGTCATCGTTCTCATCCGTAGCGAACACCTGGAGGCGCAACTCAAAATCTCCAACGTCCACATCCTCGAATCCACCATAGCCGACTCGATCGCCGGCACGCATTGCTCGTTACTATATCCAAATCACAATTGCTTCGATACCCCCTCCAGTCGCCAACCTGGCGGCCCTCGAGACCAAGCCCTTCGGCGGAGCATCGGAAGCTGTGGCCAACATGGCCCAGCCAAGTGCAGAGCCAGTCGAGGAATACGAGTGAGTCTCACTCGATATCTTGCCTGTAGATGATTCTTGAAACCATAAAATTGACTGGATCCGGCGCAGCTATGAATCTCTCCCACCCAATTTCTCCCTGCTGCAGAATATGGCAGCAGGCGCTTTCGCCGGTATAGCAGTATGCTTCTCTTACGCAATAAGTACAAAATCTGCGAGACTAATTTTGCATGTTTCCTCAGGAGCACACTGTCATGTATCCCATTGATGCAATCAAGGTATTTTCAAACATTTTGTTGCTGCGTCGATCTACAGCCTAACATATTCTTGAGACGCGAATGCAAATCCTTAACCCTAGCACCACGCCGGCCTACTCGGGCGTCATCCGTAATACTGTCCAGATTGCTCGGACTGAGGGCTTCTTCAGCTTGTGGCGCGGCATGTCCAGTGTTATAGTTGGCGCAGGTGAGTCTACCACGCCATGGCAGGGTTCAAGCTAGCTTGGCCCGTCCTGTACGATTGCTAAAACTGCTCAGGACCTGCACACGCCGTTTATTTCGCAACATATGAAGCAGTTAAGCATGCTATGGGCGGCAACCAGGCAGGCGTTCACCACCCTCTCGCTGCTGGTAAAACCTCCTTACTCCTACTGCCTCGTGGTTGACCACTCGCTAACTTGAATCTCTGTAGCTACCAGTGGTGCTGCCGCTACCATTGCCAGCGATGCTTTCATGAATCCTTTCGATGGTATACCTCACCCCTATAATATCTCGAGTATGGTTGCTGACAACACTGGTTGCAGTCATCAAGCAGCGCATGCAGATCCAACATTCGAGCAAAATGTATCGATCCATGCTGGACTGCGCTAAGTATGTTTACAAGTCGGAGGGTTTGAGCGCCTTCTACATTTCGTACCCAACAACTTTGTCCATGACAGTACCATTCACGGCCCTCCAATTCCTCGCCTACGAGTCCATCTCTACGACCATGAATCCCGCAAAGAACTACGACCCCATGACCCATTGTCTAGCAGGCGCTGTTGCTGGTGGATTTGCAGCTGGTCTCACAACTCCTATGGATGTCATCAAGACCATGCTTCAAACGCGTGGCACATCAATTGACCCCGAAGTGAGAAACGTTAACAGTTTCGTTGGAGGCTGTCGGTTGCTATACCAAAGAGCGGGTGTTAAAGGTTTCTTCAAGGGTGTGCGACCTCGTATTGTTACTACAATGCCCAGCACGGCCATTTGCTGGTCAGCATATGAGTTTTCAAAGTACGTTTGGGTGACATGCTTGTTCGAGTTGAATGACTGATTTATCTTGATAGGTCCTATTTCATTAAGCGTAACGACGCTGCCTGAACGTCCCCTTAAGTCGGAAATCAATGATCACCGAGAGCAATCGATGCTTGAGCTGGTGCGCAAATCGACATCATATTTGGAGCCGTGTACTCATCATGTTTACCGAGGGATTTATCAACAGTGAAGAAAGTTGAAGAAGGGCCATACGACTACAATCACGAGATCCGACACTCCTCTGGACAACTATTTTGATCTAGCCAGTGGCTGACCCGGCTTGCATCCTTTACCAGGGACACTCACTGGCTTTGCAGACCATGACGACTTGTACTCCAGGAGATGGATAACTGACTTCCGTGGCAGCCAGCGACAGATTCTGTACATAGAGGAAAATCATCACTTTTTACAATCAAAAACAGACCTAGGCAGGAGGAGTGCTGGTATTTATTCGCACAGCTAGACGGCGGAGAGCGTGTCACGATAGGTTGTTAGTTAATATTCATGCCAAATATTCAGCATGCATGCTTGATGCAGTACGAGTTTCGGCCGGCGTTGATTTTGTTTGGAATTTTCGAATTCCTACAACAAGATCTGACCATGATCGCCGTTGAACTGCATCCTTAGTTTCATCAGTTTGTATGTGAAATTGTTTCCCCAACTTCCGTTGCCACGGTAGTGTCTGCGTTGAGATAATGAGGATTTGCCAAGGTCGCTATAATACTTTAAGTAAGCTTTGAGTTTAGTAAATGACCGATCTGATAGATTTGGGCTGTTGTAGGTGATGGAAGATAAAACGCTAAAGCGTTATTGTAGTATTCGCTATGACTATTGCTCTTCCTGCATGTGATTGTGTGAATCTACGATGAACTCCAGCGCCATAAACCCCGATTACTCCATTAGCAGAGACGTGTATCATTTTCCCTCATCAGTATGAGTACGAAAACGATGACTCTCTGCCAATCTCAGCAAATCTATGATTGAACCCGTCGCTGTTTGACTCCCCCTGCCCGCAGTCTCCTGCAATAGAATATCAAAATGTGTTGTAATATATCCGTACTAGAACCCAAACTGCTGACCACCGAAATGGAATTTCATGTTGGGGCCGCCGCCACCTTGCTGGAACATGAATGGATGTCCACCACCACCACCGAAGGGGTTGCCCTGCTGGAAGGGATTTCCTTGTCTCTCTTGCGAGTTAGGATCATCACCGCGGTCGAAGCGCGCGCGCAACTCGGGGTCACTAAGCACTTCGTATGCTTCGTTGATGCTTGCCATCTTCTTCTCAGCCTCTTCCTTAGCAATACCCTGCTTAGCAGCCTTGTCAGGGTGGAAGAGCTTCGACTGTTTGCGGTAGGCTGACTTGATCTGGCGCTCGTCTGCATCATTCTCGACGCCAAGCACTTTGTAGTAATCCTTCGTCTTACTGCGCTTGAGAGCGATGTGGGCCTTTTGAAGAATGGGGTTGACTTTCTCCTTTTGTTCGGGGCGAAGCTCAGCGGCCTTCTCGAGGGTAGAAATAGCAGCCTCGAACAGTTCGCCTTTGAGTTGAACTTTGCCCTTGTGGAGCAGACCCCAGAATGAGTCTGGATTAAGTTGTAGCGACTCGTCGCAGTACTTGGCGGCTTCTTTGTGGTTCGACTGACAGGGCATTGTTAGTGACTTCCAATACTTGAATAACAATAGAGTCTTACCTCAGTGTATGCTTGGCAAGTGAGCTCGGCCAGGCTTTCCAGGAGGTGTATCCGAGCAGTCATGGGAATGCTCTTGTTTTCCTTAAGCTCTTCCACCTGTTGTCGAACAGTAGGCACTAAGCCAGGCTCTTCGGACGTACCAACCAGTGATCTGCCAGCTGTAGTGGGTTGCCCGCGGCTAAGCTGTCCCTGAACTTTCTTGTACGCTTTCTCGAATTTCTTCTCCTGCTTGTGCAGCTTCTTGCAGATCTTGGAGTCCGGGTCGGATTGAAGACACTTCTTGATCTGCCCAATGCCGCTGTCCACGTCACCTAGTGCGTAGAATGAAGTAGCTGAAATGACGACGTGAGGAGTGGTGTCTCCGGGCTTCATGTGAAGGACATGCTGCAGATCGCTGAGACCTGCCTCTATATCACCAAGCTCAAAGCGACAATGGGCACGGAGCTCACGCAGATGGGGCGATCGGCTTGCGACGACAATGGCGGTACCAGCATGGCTGGCACACTCGTCCCATTTCATGCCCTTCTCAGCCATCCCTGCCATGTGAGCAGCCAGCTTGGCTTCTTCGAGTTCCACGAACTCGGCAGAGTTTGGCTCTTTGCCGGCGAGACCAAACTGTTTCTTAGCAGCATCCCAGTCTCCTGCCTTGGCGCGAAGCCTCGCAAGTTGAAGGTGAGCGCCCTCAAAGCCAGGCTTGAGTGACAACACCTTGTTGAAATCGTCGGTTGCCTGCGAGGTTCGGCCGAGGGAGAGGTAGGTGGTAGCTCTCTTGAATATCGAAAGATAGTTCGTCGGATCACGGGCGATGGCAGCATCGTAGTAGACAAGAGCCTCGCTGGTCTCGCCACGGGACAGATGCGACTGCGCCGTGGTTAAGAGCTTCGAAACAGGAAGATCGGCTGGAACATCCTGAGGCGAGAGAGCGTGGGCCGAAGCGAGAAAGGTGGTAGCGGCAACTGCCAGAGCAGCAATGTTGATATGCATCCTGCGCAGCTTTGGTCGAATCGAAGTATACGGAAGGTCGAGGGACAAATCGCAAGCGACGAATGAAGGATTCTAATGGTGATGCATCAACTGCAATAGTTGCATGTGGTTGGCGGCGATTGACACGACGACAACAGTGGCAATTTGGAAGCACTGTCTGTTTGGTAGAACAGGAACAAGAAAGAATGGTAGGGACGAAAAAAGGACAACTTGATCATAAAAGAAGCCAACAAAGCCAACTGTAGCCGGAACAGGCGTCCGCTCGACTTAACCAGGATAGTTAATGTCTGTCAGCCAGGTACGTGGTTCACTCGACATTGTCATATGTGGCCACAAGTATTACTCTAGCAGACACACACCTAGGTATTGAGGATTACAGAGGCGCAGGCATGTTCCAGGTTCCTGCCGCAGGAACTAGCGGCGGGCACTAGAAAGCTAGTGGACTCAAGGTGCCGAATCAAACTGCAGAGTTTACTCCAGAAGTGCCCGCTTCTCTAACTGACAGGCATTCTCAGTGGCTCACAGACCTGAGTGTAGGTAGTTTCCAGGTTGTTCTGTGGCGTTACACTCTTCTTTGTCGCGACCTAGACCCACGATGCCTTTTGTTTACTTCATATATTATGCCGTCCATACAAAGAAACCCGATTATCCACGCCATATCGCCCCTTGCAGCTAGATATAGAACAAATATTTCAACTCTGTGGGACAGATCTGACTATGGCTCATCACCGCCTTCTAAGTCAAGATTCAGCCATTTTCTCTCCTTCTGTCGCTCGCATTGCCGCATCCACCGCCCGCGATTGGTCTTACATCGACGCATGGCTCTCGTCCAAATTCCATCCCCGATCGGTCCCTCCTTTTGAGCGCAACAACGATACACTCAAAGCTCTCCTCGCCCTCGCATCAGTCAATGAGTCGGCCGATGAGGAGCGTAACCTAGTCGCCAAGTCTGAAGCCGCAGCGTTGCAGGACCTCACCGAGTCTGAATCTAAGATCGACCAGACGAGCCGACCGTTGAGGGAAGGCCTCATCGAAGCTGTACAACACAACCTACCCACTGATGGCCATACCGCCCTTGATGCCATGGCAAACATGGCTTTGCAATTTGGTGTCGCCTTCCCCGAACCCGAGATATTAGGCCGACGCATGTGCCAACTTCAATCGAGCATCCATGACGCTGAACACATGAAAGCCCGGGTCGAGATTCTTCATAAACATATCGACGAAGAAGCGGCTCGTATCAACGATACCCTCAAAGATTTGCAGCGCGAAGACTACCAACCTCCTGCACATCTTGCCAAACAAAACCTTGAAATGCAGCGTAAGGTCAAGGCGTTGGCTACCAAGTTGCCTGAGCTACAGGATAAAGTTGCCGCTCTCGCGGCGTCTGCCGACTTATCACACCCAACCATTGCTGATCTTGCTCGTGATGAGCAAGAGTATTTATCTGTGTTGGCACGGAAGAAGGAGCTCGACCTCCAGCTGGCTTCCTTCCAGGGCCTTCCCAGTAACCCAGACATGGCCAGAGCAGAACTCGAAGAGCTTCGAGACCAGCTTCGTTCAATAGAATCGCGGCGCGACGCTGTTTTTGAAGGATTAGTGGAGCGTGAGAGCCCTGTGAAGCGACGGCGCTGAGATGTCTCCATTGATCTTCGGCTTGATACTAATCTATACATTAATGAACCCCTCAACATCATCAACTTCTACTCGCGCAGCAAGTTGACTCCCAGGCATAACGCTGAATACATACATAACCAAAATCGATGCATTTTCTATTGGTTGCGTCGACCTTTTCCTGCCACAGCTCCTCCCAATCTCCCAAACTGTCGGCCTAACCCTATTCTTTTGGCTGGTACTGGGGGCGCTGGCGCTGGCTCTTTCTGTGGAATAGTTTGAAGGCCGACACCGCGTGCATCCTTGCCTTTCACGTCTGCTGCCCCGTCACCAATACGGAGCTCGCTGACTCCCATTAATGGTATTTCGTCGCCATCCATGTTGTTTTGACGCTGTGCCCTTCGCGCCCGTTCCTGGACACTTCGGAACTTCTCCAAAAGCTCAACCCAACGTATGTTCCCTTCTTCTCTGCTCTTGAGTCGATTTGGTCTGTCGAAATTGGAACTGGTTGGGGCCGAAGTGGTTGTACTACAAAATTTAGTATGATGCAACAGTTGAGATCACTCTGAACGGGGTCAAGCATTGATATCCTTGCCTACTGAAACACGCACAAAAAGTAACAGGTAACTTACGTTCGAGGTGCCACATGCAGATATCCTATAGCACTGACGCTGTTGAGTCTGTTCTTCAGTGCAGCGAATGCTGATGACTGCGGCAGAAGCATCAAGATACCATACATGCATTTGTACAGGAACGGGTACTTCTCAGGCTCCAGCAGCTGTAGGCGGAGGTCTGTATGGCTGGTTAGTCTGCGTACGATGAGTGTATGATTAAAATAAAGCTTACACGTGAAGACGGGCGACTCAATCAGTTGTACCAGCTTATCGACCTGAATGAGCATATTGACCGTCATATCCAACTCTCCACTAAAAACATTGTTAGTCGCCGTAGACACTGATGAGTATAGAACTTACAATATCTGCAATAGGTTATAAGCCTGCTCATAAGCTTGAGCAAGCAAACATAGCGAAAAGGTGGCCACGGCGTTGTAGCACCATGACCGAAATAATGCTACAAATAATGTTTGACCATCCTGGAGCTTGTTAACAATCTTCAATCGCATAATTCCTGACAGATTTGGATATACCCTGGCTTCAAGGTTTCGTAACCTCTTTCGAACATCGGCTAGCTGAGGCGCAGTAATAAGGTTGTTGTTGAGATTCTGCACCATTATACTTGCAAATTCGACGTCTTCCTCTTTCTCAATACAGTCCGCTAGTGTCCTGTAGATCCTTTCGGGGCTCAAGCTCAAGCAAAGTTGCCGAATGATAAGATTGCCCCGTGTTTCCAGCAACTTTCTATCCGTTGAAAAGAGCTGCAACAAGTTGACCATGAAATTGGCAAAATAGTCATCTTCTGAATTTCGAGATATTTGCGAAAGAAGCTGCAAGTCCTTCGTAACTACGGCGTCTGACGGATCAGACAAAGTCTTGAGTAACGCCGGAAATGTTCCATCATTGAAAGCGAGTACCTTTCGGGGAGCTTTCCTGTGTAGCATAATAAGCCACGTCAAGGCCGCCACCCGGGTCGCTTCATGGTCATTAAGAAAAAGGAGGGTAAGAGAGTTGACAGCTGCAGCATAGTCCAGGTCGGCTTGTGTCTGAGTAACGTTGATGTCGGCCGGAGTCGATAATGAGCGACCTTGAGCAGGCGTGGGACTGCGAAGGTCCAAATCTCTAGAGCTTGCCAACGAGGCCCGGTTACTGGTGTTAGCGTCAACACCCTTTTCTCCAGGAACAGGTAGCCGAGAGGTTGAGAAGTTTTGAGGCGGTTGAGCTGGATGTGGTTGGGTCAATTCGGAGTCGTCTGAAAGTGATACAACGTAGTCCATGAGGCAAGTATTGACTCGTGTCGCTGCTTTATGTATAGTTTCTTTGGTACTGGCCATGGCTGGAAGCATGTGGGCGAGAATTTTGGGGGTGAAAGGAAGAACTTCTTCCGGGCAGATATCCAGGAATTCCACAACCCATCGGAGTGACTCGAGGAGACAGTCCTCCTCTAAGGAAAGTTAGCCACAAGACCAAACAGTTCCAATAGTAACTGACCTAGGGGGGAGTCCAACGTAGCAGTTAGGATCTGAAGAATTTCCTTGTAGTTGATCTCTACATCCTGGCCGGGGATCCAATCTTCTCCGCTGCTATCATCGTCATCATCCAATGCAGCATCGGAGTCGAGCTCGTCCCCTTCCTCAAAATCCGGATTAATTGATTCACTGTCGATGGAGTCCTGCCGCTTGCGCTTCACACCCTCTTTAGATCGCTTGCTCTGCAGAATTCCCTTTTTGATACGGGCAATTCGCTTAATCTCGTTCAAAAATTTATCCAAACAAGTTTGTGTGGCGACCCGCACGTCGGAATTCTGATCTGAAAGAAACTTGAGTAGACCTCCAAGAAAGTCTGGTAGGTAAGTGACAAGCTCCAGATCAGGTATGGAGTCAAGGAGTGTAATCCAGCCGACAAGAAATTGCCGGGTGAAAGGGTTAATAACCCATATACGCTCTTTGAGCAAGGGGATGAATCGAGAGAGAGAGAACGCTGTTGGTAAGTGGGAATTTTCCCCTAACGATACCTTATCATCGCCATCGAACTCTGGGGGAGTCTCGAGAACAGAGACGTAGGAAGCAGCAGATTCGGATACAATATCTTTGACAAGCCGATCCAGGAGTTCTGCTCCATTCTTGACCGATAATTCTGAATCCGCGCCAAGCTGGAAAGGTCAAGATGTTAGTAACCCCCATCTTAATCAATATTTAGGAGCAGGTTGGATAAACATACCTTACACAGCTGATCAAAGATGCTATTAAAATACACAAGGATCTCTCCTTTTGCAACCTTGGCAATGTTGTACATGGCTTCGCAGGCATAATATCTTACCCTCGCATCTTGGTCGGTGAAGCACGCTAAGACAGGAGGGACGATCTTTGACAGATATCTGGGCAGCTCCTAGTTTGATAATTAGAACTCGAGTGATAACAAGTACTAAAGTTCACAAAGTAAACCTAATTTTGCTCCAAAGGCCTCAATGGAAAGATCATGATGGGGCTAAATCTTACTGGGCCAAGGGCAATAGCGGCGGCAGCCAGACCTATCAAACCGCCATTCCTCGCATGAGGCTGATGTACAGCGTAGGCATACTCATTGCATAGCTGCTCAAGAATATCATGAACTCGTTGGTAGTCCTTGACGTTGACGAGATCTCGAATTACACGCTCTAGTCTATAGAAAGAATGTCAATAGCTATACTTTTGAAGGAGTGGTGGTGGTGGTAGTAGTAGTAAGTCTCTGGGCCCGAGACTTGGCCCATAGTGAGTGTCAAAGCAAAGGAAGCTATCAACATGAGGCTCGAAAGCATTAGGCAGACTTGGAGTGAGGGGTGAGACATACTCGAGAGCTCCAATCTTGCGTTTGTCGTAGAGTCTATCATTGAGAGCCCGCTGGATGTTGGCATCCATAGCTGCGGCTCATTCACATAGTCCGCTGTACGCGACTAGTGAGGGCCAGAGAGGGAGCTTATTTGCTCTGTGGGAATGGAAAAGGATGGTATCCGTATTGTAACTTAAGATGATAAGCAAGAGGGAGAGTCGCTTCGAACGAGCAAAACTCGGGTTGTCGTCGTGGGAATCAGGTTCCAAGTGGTTGGTTCGTTTGAGATGTAGGTAGCAAGTAGCAAGGGAACCTGACTAGTACGCACTGTATGGTAACCTGGACGAGGAAGGAGGACAGCTGCCAACCCCCCACTAATGCCCCACGAATAGAGAGACTAAGTGACGTTCGCATTTAGGACTTTGTACTCCGTGCTCGTGATCTGACGTACAAACGCGTCTACTTTTGTGAGACAGTCTGGAGGATGATGTTTTGTTCGATTCTACCTATCTATCAAGTAGTGAGTTCTTTCAACAGCAGATTCATGTCAGTTTCCAAGGGTTTGCTGGTGTTTCTGCTAAGAGCAGGTTACGGAGTAATGTATGTGGTATCTGCTACCCCCTGCATTGATTTTGCCTAGTACCTAGGTAGGTAAGGTAGGTAGGTATTATTCTGTAACCCATTCCACTCTCTCATCCTCAGCTTAAGGAAGAATGCCATTTTAAGAACATGCATATCAACCTGCATGAAGTGATATGGTGTTCTTGAGAACAAACACCTCCAGGCTTTTAATTCCCCACAGGTACTTAGGTAGTCATCACTGTTCGTGCGACACATCGACGTCACCCATTCACCACCGCTGACCCATGTGATGGTGATGAGCGGCAAGCCCGGTTCTTCATACGCCCGAAATGCTAGTCAGACAGAGCCTTATAGGGATTTCATATGGAGGCCAGGGCTATATGGATATGGTATTCCATAAGCCGTGTGATTTAAACTCTTCCAGATAAAAAATTGATTCAAGCCTCTTTTCACACATCTGGCGAACTCTGCTGTCTTGGCTGAGGCAGTTCCCCAGACATATGTTACTATCACAAATATCCGTACAACGACCAACTTTACCTCCAGATGGCCCAGCAAAAAGGCCGATGCCGACTGGTCGTACTATCCATAACACAAACAAGGCACTTATCATTCTTTGTGAGTTCGGGTCTCACAACACCGGACTTTTTGACCTTCTAGACTCAGATATAACATGTGTCACTGCCACAAAGTGTGAGTTTAGGCTGGATCGGAAGAGCTTTGATTTGTGCAAGACATTCCATGTGTAGGTCTAAGACAAGATCACGATCGCCGACAGGCAAAGTGGTATAGCTCAGAAGGTAAGTTCGTAAACACAACGATATATTTAACGAACGATTCAGCAGGGAAGGTCTTCTCATCTAATCTAATTCAAAACTTTTCGAAACTATGGCAAACAGGGACTTTGCCGACTATGTACAGCGCAACGCCAGTCTATTGGTTTACGCGTCTAGTGATGATGACCCGCAAGGTCTCCGTTCTGGATCGACTTCTGGCATTTGGCAAGAATCGCCGCCTGCCGGGACACCTCTGCCAGCCTTCCAATAACTTGCTGGTTACCACCAGCAAACCCGTACAGCACGTAAGGGATACTAACCTCGTCGCAAAACTTTTGAACAAGCTTTTGTGTCGCACGCAGGTTGTGGCGGGGCACGCGAGGAAAGAGATGGTGGATAACCTGAAACTGAAGGCCACCGTGGAAGAAATCAAGCCACTCCGGACAGTCGATATCCATTGTAGTTCGGAGTTGCTTCTGGGGAAAAGACTCCTGGGGCCCCAGCTCTACCGTGCTCATTGCAAAATGAGACAATACAATCTGAACGTGGAGGGGAGATGCAGTGATGTTGCTGATCATGACAAAGTAGAATCGGGTCCAGTTGTCAGGAAGCATATTGTAAACAAGACCGTAACCAAACCAAGTCCAGAAGAAAACCTGGCCGATGACCTCGAGCCACCAGATGATCAACGCGGGTCCCTTCTTTGGACCTCGGGACATAAGGAGGAAGTCCCACGACAGTCGGTAGAGATTAAATCGAGCAAGTGCAAGCAGTGGATAGTAGGTCCAGGCCTGAATTCTAAGCAGAACCTTTGCCACAGCATCGTAAGTCATAACCCGCTCATAGTATGTCGACCTCAAGCTGCCAAGCAAGCGATGGGAGACGGCAAAAGGGGCATGTGCTCAATGTCAGGATCGTGCTCCGGCGCATTGGTGACAACGTGGTGCACGTTGTGATTCCGCTTCCACCATCCAATCGAAAGACCTCCCATAAAGTCGGCAATAAGAGCTCCTATGCAAGAATCGATGAAGTAGTTGTGGGTTATGCCCATATGGCCAGCATCATGAACAGTGAACGAGAGCTGATGCCAAAGAAAGCCCAGTAAGAAAGCGCTGAGAGCATACCACTCATATCGAAGACAAAATACTGAGCCAACGGCCAAGGCAGTATACCGAACACACTCAATTGCATAAGCCTTGTAGTTACAGTTGTAAAGGCCATTGTCGTAGACATTTTGGTGAAGTTCGCGGTATTTCATGGCCACCTTGGCCTGTGTCTCTTTGTCGGGCGGAGGGTACTTGTCGAGGTCGATTTTTATATGCTCTCGGGTAATTGTGTCCAAATATGACATGCCATCCAACTCTACTTCCTCAACGCTTGACGTGGATGATACTGAGGACGCCCTAGCCCCGTCTTTATTCGTGTCGGCCTTTCGTTGTCGAACACCCTCTGAAGTTTCTTCATCAAATACTGGTGATGGCACACGGGTCGATGGAGCACTCGAGTCTTGGTCGTTGTTCGTATTGTTTTCAGAGTTGATTCGTTCCATCTCTTCGCGGGTACGGTAAACACCTCCCTGAATTGGTGGCAGAAAGTTCTCCCAAGTTCCCTCAACTCGTCCGATACGATAACGCAGTACATGCTGCCGGGTTTCGAAACAGTGGAAGCTATTCAAACCGCAAATGTTAGCATTGGTATGGAAATCGCGCCGTGAGTGATGGCTTACGCATCGATTTCATCCGAGGCATCCTTGCCAACCATATGAAGCATAGCTTTGTCACCGCCAGGGTGATACGGCATCCAAGGATCCATCTTGATGACTTGGCTGTGGTAGATAGTGATGTGCTTGTCCTCAGCGATCAAGGCTTCAATATCATCCCGGGTCATGAGCTTTGGTGTTCTCTCGGTAGCATTGGTAGCCAGGGGCGGCAAGCCCGTAACGATAGACTTGTGAGCCATTGTGATATTTGAGAAGGGAAGAAACAAAACGGCAACCCAAACAATCAGGAAAACCAGAAAGAATGGACAAGACTCTGTTGCCGAGAACTATGTGAAATAGCTGTTGGTCCTACGCAAGCAAAGGTGGGAGGAAGAGGCCCAGATTAGGAGTATGAAGGAAAGGGGCAGAATGAGCAAGGTCGAATCAGATGCAGCTTAATTCACCGCATCTTCCTGGCAGGATCAAATGCTTCCACCCTCTCGGTGGCTCGGTGCAGTGCGGTGCAATGTCGAGGATGTGCTGAGTTCTAGGTCCGGCAGTGGTGGGGCCAAAATGGTCCGACCCTTCCGCTATAACTGCGGGGCACGGCAGCTGCAGACCAGAGCCAGACGCAAGCCCAAGGGCACCAACCAAAACAATATAAGTTACCCCGCCACCATGACTGCTGGGGATGGGAGAACACGAGAATCACTTGAGCTTCTATCAAGTTTTCTACACCGAAATTATTGTTAGGCCATTGACTCTTAAAGCTTTAATCTTTGTTATTTCTCGATTTGCGGTGGCTTCTCATGAATACGGGTTTCTGTTTGAAATGAAAAACGAACATCTGTTTAAAGATTAGTCGATGCAGATGACCACATCAACACAACTATTAAGGCAAAGATGAGCTTAAGAAGGCTGCAAGGTGCCAGTAGGTTTTCTCCCTCGAGCTAACAAGCACGTGTAAGTAGTCTACAGCCGCATGCACTATCTTCGAGGTCGCTTTGGGGTTGTATGATAGTCCGTATGTACTGAAGATCATTAAACAAACGCACATCTGCAGATATGGGATGGCATCCCATTGTTGGAATAATTACTTGATGTAATAAATACTCTCCTGATAACATTATTTATGTAAGAGCCGGTAGTGTAGATAATGCCAATAGTCTGCATTAATGGTTTGCCATATATAACGCTTACGGGGAGCGAGATCTTAAAGCAGGGTGCTGGCCAAGAATGAGCTGATCTGATAAACGCGGCCAAGAAACTTTCGACCGTGACAACAACTTTGTGAACTTCGCGTACCATTTTCGTATAGCCACACATCTGCTAAGTGCCTATTTTAGTATACATACATGGTTTGAACAGAGGACCTGTTTATGTGTGTTCGAGTTCGTACTCGAACTTCCAAACCACTAGACAAATTTGACTAGGTGTCACTTCGACCACAAGTAATCAATTAAAACTTCCAACGATTTATATTCCATGCCTCGAAGCAAAGTAATTCTAGACGGAAGACTACCAAGTTAACAATTTCTACCAATACAACTCCTTCCCTAGATGAATCTCATGTTTTAATCGTTCGTACGTCAGATTCAAGGTATTATATCAGTATTCGTACCATACAGTGAGCGTGCTAAGGTTCCAACAACTTCCTCGCTTTTATATGAATCGTGTCAATGACAATAAACCCATTTCCTCCTATAATTTTGTATGATCTCACTCATTCTAAGATTAGATGTAAATTCTTATAATTACTATATATTCTATTTACATGTATACTATTTTACATTTCCGTAGCTGAGTTGTTGAAACTTTTGCATGGAACTATAGGAGCTTCAAGCTGATACAAGTGTCGGATATGTGACTTCAACCGAACAGTAGTTGGATCATACGATATATACATTGTTCATTTGGTAGGGCTCGTAATATTCTTCAAATGCAGGCCCACGCATCTTGTCGTGTGCATTCCAATCATCATGTTCGAACAGATAGAAATTATTACTAGTTTACACAACCCAGAGTCCAAGACGCCCGGGCTCTATCCCGTTCGCACTGTCCTCGCGAGGCCTCCTCTTGACACTGTGTCGTCATTTTGGTGTTTTCTAGGCGACCGCAGACGCGCTATCTAGTCTAAGCATTCAAGAGTGTCTGCTTCTCGCCACAAAGGGCACAGAAGAGACCTGCCAGTACCGAGTTGACCCGTCCAAAGCCATTGGCACACATCAACCTATCCAACCAGTTTTGTCCAGCCAAACATTGCCTAGTAGTGGATGGCCTTGGCGTGGGTGGCCATGGCAGCTTCCTTGAAGGCCTCGGCAAGTGTGGGGTGGGCGTGACAGGTTCGGGCAATATCCTCGCTGGAAGCACCGTACTCGAGAGCCAAAGTACCCTCAGCAATCATCTCACCAGCGTTAGGGCCGATGATGTGAACGCCAAGAATACGGTCGGTCTCAGGGTCAGCGAGCATCTTGACCATACCCTCAGTATCCTGGTTGGTCTTGGCTCGGGAGTTGGCGACGAAGGGGAAGCTTCCAACCCGGTAAGGAATGTTCTGGTTCTTCAGGTCCTGCTCGCTCTGACCGACCCAGGCGACCTCAGGGTGGGTGTACATGACTGAGGGGATGGCACCATAGTTGACGTGGCCGTAACCCTTCTTGATGTACTCGACAACAGCGACGGCCTCCTCCTCAGCCTTGTGTGCAAGCATAGGGCCGAAGGTGACATCACCAACACATCGGATGTGGGGGATCTTGGTTCGGTACTCGGAGTCGATAATGACACGGCCACGGTCGTCGTTCTCAAGACCGATGTTCTCGAGGCCGAGGCCAGCAGTGTAAGGTCGTCGGCCGATAGCAACGAGAACGACATCGGACTCAATCTACAAGTCTATTAGCATCTCAGCCATGGTGCAAAGAGTTCATGTACGTACGGACTCGGGTTTACCACCCTTGGCGGAGTCAACCTCAAGCTTGACCTTGTCGCCAGACTTGTCACCGCTCACGACCTTGGTGTTGAGCTTGAATTCGAGACCCTGCTTCTTGAGGATCTTCTGGGTGTTCTTGGCGATCTCATTGTCCATACCAGGTCCACCAATCTGACCGAGGAACTCGACGATGGTGACCTTGGAACCCAGTCGTGACCAGACAGAGGCCATCTCAAGACCAATGATACCACCACCAATGACGGTCATGGTCTCAGGGACCTTTTCGAGGGCAATGGCACCAGTGCTGGTGATGACGCGCTTCTCATCGATCTCGAGCCCGGGGAAAGGAGTAGCCTCAGATCCAGTGGCAATGAGGATGTTCTTACCACGGACGCTGGTCTCACCGCCCTCGTTGAGGTCGACCTTAATCTCATGCTCACTGGCGAAAGAAGCGGCACCCTTGATGTATTCGACACCGTTCTTCTTGAAAAGGTACTCGATACCCTTGGTGAGGCCGGAAACGGAGGTTTCCTTGGCCTTCATGAAGTTGGCCAAGTTGAGCTTGACTTCGCCGACCTCGATTCCGCGGGACTTGGTGTCATGGAGAATCTGGTGGTATAGATGCGAGTTGTTTAGAAGAGACTTCGAAGGAATGCAGCCGACGTTCAAACAGGTACCACCGAGAGAGCCACGCTTCTCAATGCAGGTAACCTATATCATAAGAAAAGACCCGGTTAGCTCATTCTGCCTGCTTGCGCGTTTGCTCGAGTTTTCGAGTTGCAAGCTCGGGTGTTTCGTAAACCAACCTTCATGCCCTCTTGGCCAGCCTTGATAGCAGCGACGTAGCCAGCAACGCCACCACCGATAACAACGAGATCCTTCTCCTCTATAGCAAATTTCTGTCAGCGGGTTGTTCGGAGTCGTTCTCCGACGAGCTCAAAGGTTAACATACCAGCCTCAGACGCAAATCCCCGGCTCCATCGCGACAGCGAAGGTGAGGTGACGACCTTAGGAAGACTATCGAAGAAAAAAAATCATGTTAGTTGACGAGCCATTTCCCCCACGATAATGGATCGCACCCAGCAGAAGCGGGTTTCTGGCCATGCTTCTCCTTGATACTTGTCGCAAAGCGCATTACAATAAACTTACGTAGACTTCTGGAAGGCCGGGCGAGCAATAGCTCGTGATATTAAACGGCTGGTAAGCATGATGCGGGTTGTGTGGAAAGACAATGGAGGACAAGCGTATTGTGGAGAGAGGAAGGGGGAGGTCGAGGTAGAAAAAGTCGATGAGGTTGAGGTTGAGACGTTAGTTGCGGCATCCAAAGCTCGCCCCCGTCAAACCTAAAGCACAGGGCACCCCAGTCTTGGAAACACGGGCGGGCAGCGCAGCAGCACCTCACAGCCCACCTCAGTGGTTTCGGCAAAGATAACCCCGTGGACAGGGGGTTAGTTCCAGGTTATCAGGTAAATTTTTTCTCACTATCAGTCGACACCTTCACTCGATTGGCCTTCTCCTCGACGATGGAACCGCCTACAGCGCTGTCCCTTCTGCGACTGCCCTATAGACTTTGCCCCCAGGCCTTGTGGAAAATGCATCACCCCCTGCCCGGACATATATCTCCGGTTCCCGAATTACTGCAAGCTATTCCCAACTTCTAGAGCTATTTCCGGTTTGGTTCGGGCAGAGTTCATGCTGATTCGTGCCTGGGGATTCGGGCAATTCGACTCAACCAACGCCGAAACGGCTGAGCGGTTCTCACAAGGCACAATGCGACCCCAACGAAGGATCCCTTGTGCCTCCAACAACCCGGCGTGTCCCGTTCCTACCCGGCTCCGGATGTGAATTGCCTTCATGATGCCGACGTCACTATAAATAAAGCCGTTCACAAACGGAGTGTGTCACCGACTTGCCGAGATGATTCTTAATGTTAATATGTCATGAGACTGTCATAGAAAGACTGGGGAAACTGATGGTATTATTACCTCCTGGCATATCTATGCCCACTCTAGCCACTATCCATATTCTATGTTTCGATCACTGTTGGCCGCACAAGAACCTGGGTCTTTTCACAAACACCGTCCAGCTTCTTCAACTCCTTGGCGCCAATCAACTTGGTCTTCCGAATCTTCTTCCGAAGCATCCAATGTATTCCGGCAGCCAGGCCCGGTAGCTCTCGGGCTCCGCCGAACATTTTTTCCAGCTTCAAATTTTCCTCGAGTGTCTCCTTCTTGTTTCGACATTCTTTCAGGAGCGCAATGATAAATAGCTGCACGAACATTGATGTCCAGTGATTTGTTTCAGGAAGCTCAAGAGGTTTGAGGACAGTGATGTTCAGAGTACCATCAGCAACAAGGGCCGCGTAGAACTTGGCTACATTGGTGATCCGTCTCTCGTCTTTCATACGTTCCGCATCAGCTGTCTCATCCTCCTCAGGGGCCTCCCCAAACATGGATTCTCCGAGACTCCTGAATATCTTCCACAGTCGATCCTGAAATGCAAATCTGATTCTGCTGTTGATCAAGCAGGCCTTGCCTCCCACTAGAGCGTAGTAGGGGTTGTACTCCATCTCGCTGCCTACACACTGGACCAGGACAGTAGCAAGGGCCAATTGGTCATCCTTCTTGAGTCTGAGGTTGACAAATTGTCTGTAGGCGTGCTCGAAATTTGACGCCGTCATCAAGGCTGTGAAGATGGCAATCTGTGCTGTTCCGCTTAGTCCCTGTGCGCGAGCCTTTTGTGGATAATCAGGTAAAACAAAATCCATGTCTTCATGATCGCTCATCTCAGAATCAGAGACATGGGCTTTCTTGCTCTTATCCAGAAGAGTAGTAGGGACACTGGCGCCTACCAGCCACCACTTGCCTCGTGTCTCGGCTCCCTCAATATCGATCAAGCCCACACCCATAGGGGCAAGACCGTCGAGTCGTCGTGATTGGCCCTTAAGATCACCAAGGCGTTTCTTCATACGCTGTACATGCTCTGACACAACAGTGAAATCCAAGCCTCGGGCCTTGCGTTTTCCCTTTGTGAGGTCGGTAATAGTCTCGACAATGAACTTCGTACGGGCAGAGATGTTGGCGTAGCCCACTTTCGAAAGAGATTGGTTCAGAACACCAGAGACGTGCTTCAGTGATTGCTGGTCATCTTGTTTGAGGATTCGACCTGCCATACGACATATGCGCAGAAGGAGTTCCACGTTGATCTCATTCAAGTCACTAAGAAGCCTCTCCATATAGTCGAAGATAATCTTGCAAGTGACAACCTCGAACACGTAAAGTTGAGACAATAGTGTCAAGATGTTAGAAGCTTCCTTCTGGATTGCTGTCTCGGCGCTGACCTCCTTGCTCGCTTGCTCATAATGGCCACCAAAATCTTCCACAATACGACGAATTAGAACTGAACCAAAGCTTGATCCAATCAATCGGTAGATGGCAGCGGCGAATCCACCTGTAAGAACGAAAAACTGATCAGGTAGGCTCTCTGGCTTGCAGATTTGTGCCATGATGGCATCGGTGATGACATCTGTTACGTCGCCACGAGCATTGCTTTGATAGAGCTCTTCGAAAGACTTGACAATGGACAAGATGTTTGCATCCGTGAGACGGTTAATCAACCCCTGAACTTGTTTTCGTAATCGGCTCTTGCGCTCCTCTTCCGAGCTCGCAGATTTGCGCATTGAAGGAGGAACGTATTTAGCAACCGTAACTCCAGCAGTGGGCGCAACGTAAGGGTTCTCTCTTTGTCGTGGTTGAGCCGGTGTATTGTTTGAGGTATCGTCGTCGTCATCGAACCCCCCAAAAGACTCATCATCAAAATCTCCACCATCTTCATCATCCTCGTCCACCATGTCCAAATCCTCGTCTTCATCCTCGAACTCGTCTCCTATATCCCCGTTCGCATGTCGCCTTTGCGATTGACTTAAAGGTTCTGTCGTCTTTCGTCGTTTGGATGCTAGCCAGTCGTCGTATTCACTTTTCCTCTTGCTGCTGTCATTATTGTTGTCGCTCAGGTCCTCTTCACCGCTTAAATCGCCGAGGAGATCACCGAGACCATCCTCTTTGAAAGACTGAGGTAGTGATTTTCGACCCTTTCTGATACCCAGTTTTCTCTCAAAGGCCTCGATCTCGGCAGCGTCCTGATCAAGCCTCTCCTGCACTGCTCTTGAAACGCCCCTTTTCCCGCTCTTTCCTTTCGCTTTTGCTTTCGTGTTTCCCTCCTCCTCCTCCTCCTCCTCCTCCTCCTCCTCCTCCTCCTCCTCCTCCTCCTCCTCCTCCTCCTCCTCCTCCTCCTCCTCATCATCATCATCATCGTCGCCGTCGTCGCCATCCATCGAATCGTCCATATCCTCGTCTTCGCCTAACGAAACATCTTCGTCATCTTCTTCATCATCTTTGTCGTCGTCCTCGAGATCATCTTCGTCGTCACTGATCTGCTTTGAAGGCCTTAACTGGAGTTTGTGGGCTTGTGGCTTGCTTTGCGGTCCACTCGGTCTCCTCTGAGCATTGTTGGCAGGCTGTGATCGTTGTTGGGTAGGTCTTGTGTAAACATGGGATTTCTTCTGCACCCGCTGCGCCTTTCGTTGGTCTTTTCGTGAAAGTGGTAGGCGTGGCCTTCTTTGTCCATCTCTTTGGGTTTTAGAGTCTGGGACACTCAGGCCCATCTGCTTGAAAATCTTCTGCTGAAGTTCTGGGGCGGACGACATCTTTTGGTTGGAGGAAGTGAATGTTACTAACACAACGAATGTAAAATCTGTGTGGTGATGGAATTTTAAGCAACGATCCGCCTGGTATTTTGACTGTGTTTATGCCTATTTTAGCAGGCGGTCAACGGCCACTTTTGCGACTCTTGGAATAGTTTCACAGTGGCGGATCGCGAGTGAGATATGAGCGCTTTCGAGTGACCTCGCAGTCTATTCCAAGGTGAAGACCAGTTGAGGTATCTCTAAACTGTTTTTGAGGTGCTTGCAGAAGCCTGAGAATAATGCTAGAAGACATGGTAAAAAAAAGATCCAATTTAAAATTTGTCCGGCAGAAAGACGAAGTGATATCTTGAGAGTTTTGTCGGTACTTCTGATGTAGCATATACCTACCTACCTAGGTCTATGTTATCAAACTTAAAGGTACTCAAATCTCACCGCCTGCAATATCGAGACTAGTGCGTCAGACTAGAAGTGTACTCACGCACAAGCCGCAGTGGCTGTTTACGCCGCACTTCAGCCCCTGTATCAATGGCGGGGCACAAGTCAACTTCAATATTGGGTCGCTGCTTAACACTCATCTCTCCATATACATCGACTTGTTGTCTATAACTCAAACTTCATCACCATGGCTGACTCTCACATGAGCCATGACGAGGTAAGTAAAGTCGGCGCTTTTTCATGTCTGAAAAAGTACCCCACGATGTTCTATGAATGTTTTGCCTGACACCATGACAGTTCTTCGCCAAGTTGGGTGAGCTCTTCAACCACCGCAAGGGCAGTGATCATGGCGCTATCTACTTGAGTCAAAAGCGACGTGCGTAAAGCTCCTATACTAAAGACTCTTCTTTGCTAAAATTGTCTCAGTTACGTATGGCCAAGACATCCCCAGTTCCTCGGAAGAGGAACCATCACCAGATATTCATCCTGGCAAGCCTTTACCCCTCATCATCCGGGCAACAGACGGCAAGGGCAAAAAAGAGCGTTCCAGCAAGACCAAATTATCCACAGTTGTCAACCCTGATGATTTGGAAGCCTTTTACGTGCGGTACGCCGATCTGTGCAAGGCTGGTATGACAGCGTTGAAGCCCAGGGACAGGAGCAAGAAGAAGGCAAAGGCCAAGAAGAAGAAGGCTACCGCATAAATAATTTCTTTCATGTTTTCAGAGTCTTCACGTAACAACAGGTCCAAGGTTATATCATCAATTAATGAGTTATCATCCTAAAAGATAACCCCCCAGGTCACCAATCCACCATAACTACCAATTATTCATACATAAGAAAGTGTAAACATTACAAAGAGCGGTGATCATATCCGACTCTGCCCAGAACCGTGTGTACATTAGGTAGAGTTGTCGAACACATGTGGCAAAGAGATTAACTCCTTAGCACTTCTTGCCAGAATCCAGCTGTCCTCGGAAAGCACCGGGAACGGCAAGGCTGGAGTGCGAGTCGGTGAAGAACTTCGCGGGGTTCTTCTCAATCTGCGCAACAGTGAAACCGACACCAGTGTCCTGACCGTTTGCCTTGATACCAGTGCGGAATGGGCCCTTGAGGCAACCAACAGAGTTGCGGACCTTGTCGTTTCCGACAGGGTTAGGAAAAGCAATTCTAGATCATAAGTCAGCTTTTCTTCCATCATCATCATTCACTCATTCATGACCATGTATCAACGTACCGTGGGGGTCCAGCTTTGCCCTTGACACCTTCGTGAATGTGGGTAGCTGTGTTGGCGAGAGACTCGTACTCGCCGCGGAAGCCGTAAAGGGTGATGTTGAAGCAGATGATGTCCTCGTGCGAGTTGATACCATACTTGAACAAACCGTGGCTGTTCTTGAGTCCGCCAGTGAACTTGTTCTCGGCGTCGACGACTTGGTTGGGAGTAGCAGTGATCTCGTAGGTGGAGGTGAAGGTGAAAGGGATGTTGCTGGTCTTGGGCTTGAGGTGGCCTAGAACGCGCTTCTCATGCTCCATGTCAGGAGTGGGCGAGGCGGCAGCAAGAGTGCTGAGGGCAACGGCAAGGAGAGAGAACTTCATATCTGCTTTGGGGGGAAGGTAAAGTATAGAGTATAAGAAGGGATTATTGGAGACCGTAGTGTAGAGTTGTAATGTTGGGAGTTGAGACGATGGAAATAATGCTGAATCTCAGGCCAGAGACTGCATACTTTATAGATATCTCGGGCTGGCAAGAGAGTGTGTTCTCTACATCTAGCAAGCATCGCAGTCACGTCATTGAAATGTCTATTGCGAGGATCGTGAAGCCCCTGGCAGGTATCTAGTCTGCGGCGACATGCACCAAACATCATACTACTAACACCTCGCCAAGCTTGCTAGTTTGCTATACAATGTGCGCCAAACTCATCAAACTAAGCAGGGCAGCATCTCTTAGGCACTCAAACCACTGACGGAGTATGAGCCAAGGTGGTTCTTCCCTGTGGTCTCTATGTAGCAGTCTCTGAAAGTATCCATCCATGACGGTAATTAGGTTGACTTACCAAGCGTCTTGGTGTTAAGCTAGTATATCACACAGCCACACGGCATCGCGGTGCCAAGGCCTCTTGATTTACCGGAGGCCAAACAAAATCAACGCCGGCATAGCTTTCATTCGTAGTTTATTAGATAGTTTACGGGAAGTATTTCCTGCTGCATGTGTATGTTGGCCAGACGGGACGAGATAGTGGGCATAAGTCCTGCCTAACACCGTACGGAACAAATATTGGCAATGATCACCACCATCAACTCAACTTCAATCCCAACGAACAGGTGTAATAAGTCATCTACCAAGCTCCATGACCGCTTTGGGCACCTAATGATATCCTCTAGGTAGAAAGTAAAGCTGCCAGGCTGTCTTGGCATCGACCAAGACGGGGATCACAGATACGCCAGCACCTGATCTAAGGTTGCCCCAAGACAAGCTTATTTCGAAGCTTAAACGTAAACGCCGATTATTGGCTACTTTCGTCTTAATCTGGGTCAAAAGGCAAATGTGTAGCAAGTCAAGGAACTCGGACTAGCACCTAATATCCCAACGTGGACTTTGGCAAGGGAGCACAGTCTGGGGACGAATAGCCATCAGCTTGGCAGATGTCGATCAAAGGAGCACTTGGGGTACGGCAAGTCAAGCATCCGGCTTGGTATCTATCAAGATTCAAAGGCCACACTCCACTAGCTGGCTCTATTCCTCGTATCAAACGAGTGGTCACATTCATCACAATGATGCAGTTTACCAAGCATTTCTGGTGGAGGTGTCGCTCGCCGAAGACTATCGGACCATTGTTTCTCGACACCGCTTCATGCCTTCGTACGTGACGTTCATCTTGTTTTCTCATAACATCAGTCGGCTGAATTTATTGCCCAAGTCCTTGGAGGGTCCTAGAGCCTAGCCCGAGGCTCCTAGTCTTGCTCAACTTTTATCCAGGCTCTTTCGTGAGCTGCAGGGCTCGACTGTCAACAAGCATCCCGAAAAGATCATCAGCAACAATACTATTGTAAAGACGTGTCGCCTCCACGACTAAACACCAACTCAAAAGGTTGGGGAGTCTGGAAAGGCTTCCCTCTCCATCACGCTTACGTTCTACAACTCCTGATGTATAGCTTGACCATGCCTTGCCTGTTGAGCTTCACAATGATCTGGCCATGACCGCTGTACAGCCTCCTGGGTACCTTAAAACACCATTGCCTCGCTATTACCACTGCTATGTGTTGTCGATGTTACTTACGTTCAACGTCCAAGGGCAAATGACTCCGAAACGCCGGTGTTTACCATCTACGCGTGTCCACACGAGTCCCTACACTCTTCCCCTTCACCAACACCACCTGCCGTCGTTCTTAAAAAACCTTCGGATGATTACTCGAGATACATTCTAAGTAGAGCCACGCAATGTCCTTCGAGACTGCCAGCTCGAGCAGTCATCCCTTCCTTCCTGACACAATGAGCAACCGTATGTTTGAGCATCGTTTGCTGCCCGTCCAGGAGCCAGAGGTGGGACAAGTCGGTACTGTTTGGTAAGCCCATAGTAAAATCCCCCTCGCCCAAGTCCATCAGCATATTAGAGGACAAAGCGCAGATTCATCTTCAATAGTGATTCCGACCGCGTGCCCGTACGTTCCGATTCCACCGTCGATAACCTCCAACTTTTGCTGCTCATGTGAACAATGAAAAGTGCCAGAAAAGAGAAAAAGCAAATATAAAAAGCCGTTGTGCGGAAACAAAAAAGCGAGCCATGATCATGAAGCAGCATAGCTGCACGGGATTCATGTTCAGTGAGGATGACCATCCTTCCCTTACATGATCTGGTCCTGGGTCAAACCGCCATGAGGATCAGTATCCATAACGTCGTTTCCACCTTGGTTCAGATACTTGACAAAGCTCAGGTTAAGAGGACGGCCGCCGTATTGGTAACCCTGGAACTTAGAAATGGCTGTCTCAGCGGTGTCGGCGGAGTCGAAGCGAACCACGCCAGTACCGCGGGAACGACCACTCGGCTCGTACTGGATCTCAGCTTGCTCAACCTTTCCAATGGTGGTGAACAGCTCAACCAGATCATCGTTGCTGGTGGACCAGGGCAACTGACTGTTGTTAGCAAACACATAATGCTGGGGAACACTGGACAAAGCCTTACATTGCGGACGTAGATGATCTCGCCTCTGTCGGTGCCAGCGGTAGCAAAGTCAGTGAAGGGGTTGGGAGGGATGGAGCTGGCAGGGGGCTCGAAACCGGGGCCGGCAGGCGCACCTCCTCCGAAGCCTCCACGGCCTCCAAAGCCTCCACCAAATCCTCCGCGTCCTCCTCCGAAGCCACCTCGGCCACCGAATCCCTGACCAAATCCTCCGCGCATACCTCCGCCGCCAAAGCCACCTCGGCCACCGAAGCCCATGCCAGGGCCGCCGCCGGCGTAGCGATCCTCGCGGACCTCGATCACGCGGCCTTGCCAGTCATAGCCGTTGAACTGCTGGATAGCGGTGCGAGCATCATCGGGGCTCTCAAAGACGACGATACCTGATCCTTTGGGGCGACCATCAGGGCCGACATGGACATCGGCTCGAATTACAGTGCCATTTCGAGCTGGAATATATGTTAGAATGCGAACCCACCGTATAATGGGCTCAAACGGGGTGGAATAAATACATACCAGCCTGGCGGAACAAGTCCTTGAGATCCTGCCAGCCAATGTTGAATGGAAGCTATCACACGTCAACACTTATTCAGCACTTACACACAAACCAGGGTTGAACAAACGTTGGCCACATAGATCTGACGGCCGCCACCACCAGCACCGCCGCCGGGGGGGCCACCACCATATCCAGGGTTGAAATGGCCAGGCATACCGCCTGCGCCGCCTGCAAAGCCACCGCGGTTTCCGCCAGTAGCTCCGATGAACCGAGGCTCAGCTTCACGGTCCTGGGCTCTGTCAACTTGGTGCCCCCGATGGGGTTGCGATTAGTTGTTACTTACCTCACGCACGTAGACTAGGCGACCCATGAGATTCTGGTTGCTCAGCTGGGCAACAGCCGCTTGGGCTTGCTCCCGTGTAGCATATTCCACAATTCTGTAGATCATTAGTATATCGCAAGATAGACATGACACAAGTCAACTTACCCGCATCCCTACAGTAAACCAAGGACAACGTCCCACCCGTCAACCCAACCATCCATAAATGCTAAGAGGGAATGAAGAACCACAAAGGAAAGCCAACCAAGGGAAAAGAAAAATCATGCGATGAAGCCCACCTTCGACATTCCATTGGGAAGCAAGAGCACGTCGGCAAAGAGCACCTCTCCAGCTAAACCATTTCGTCAGTCCCATGTATTCCACCTGCATTCCGCGGCGTTGAAAGCCTCACCCTGTCTCATGAAGTCCTTGAGATGGTGCCACTTGACATCGTACGAGAGATTGCCGACGTAGACTCGGCGGTCCTGTTGGGAGGATTCGCGAATGTTGTTCATCATTTGTTCTCGGGCGACGGCTCGTTCTTCGTATGATCGCTGAGGGGCCTGTGCACCGTATCCTGCACTTGGTCCTCCGCCTGGTGCACCTGTACTAGTCATGGGCGAACGATCACGGTTTCGTCGATAATCGTCCCGGCTCCCTGATCGGCTGCGGGGGAGTAGGAGCGGCGTCGGTGTGTCCTTTCAGCGCTTCTTGAACGTCTGCGGGGAGATCGTGACCTCTCGCGCTTGTGAGCGTTAGCAGGAAGTACAAGCGATGCCATGTCCAAGCTTGATTGCGTTGAGAAAATGCGAGGTGCTATTGCTGTGCCGCGAGGGGTATTGTGAACTGAAATGCTTCGGCTAAGGTGAAGTTGCGCGCAACCGAGCTTTGATTCACTGCCCGGCCGGCACTGTCACTGTCAAACGGCACTGCCAGGCACTGCCATTTATTATAAGTGCCCTTGAGCAAATGGAAGGGAAGGAGCAGTCAGAGCGCATCGCGAGGAACGATCTCGGGTCAACGGAGCTCCTTCCAGATATCCAGATTGCGATCGGGGTCCTCGAAGAGCGGGGAGCAACTGCCAGAATCGGCGACCAAAGCTGATAACACATTCAAGCGCGGGGGGCGCACGAGCTCGGGATGGCAACAGCGCAATTGCGCATGCGTGAAGACATTTTCAACAAGCAGATACAGTTGATTGGCAGGATTGGGGAGAGCTTTAAACGGATTGTGTTTACTTACGGGTCGATAAGTATCACCGGAGTCAGCTATAGAAAGGTGAGCGTCAGAATATATCAAGTCAAGAAAGGATAAAACCTCTGCGAAAGATGCGCAACGGGGGGAAGGTGAGAAAGAGGAAGAGTGGTTGAAATAGCAGGGAGTGAGGGTAGGTAGCTTGGTTGAGGTAGGCGGCAGAGAGGTTGACCTCTGTCTAGGTAGTGGAGGGGTGGTGGGTGGCAGAGTCGGGTGGCCAGTGGACCTTGGCGGGAGATGCAGGTAAGGGGGCTCGATAATGCAATGCAATGGATGGGGAAGGACGACGCGAGAAAGAAGAAGCGGCTGGAAGAGCTTTGTTGTAGTGGAATGGGGAATGGGGAATGGGGAATTTCTGAGGCTGCATCAGAGCAATAGGTGGTATCACATTGATTAATCAAGACACTCCAAGGAGTGGGAGCGCATGCGCGGATATAACACAATGCAAGACACAGCAGCAGCAATGGACACTCTTGAGGCAGACTCAAGATCTGCTGTGTTAAGGCTCTCCGGACAACGAACGAAGCTCAGATCATGGGTTGAATTGGGGTCAATCAAGGTGATGAATGGATTGGCTGGGGCAGGGCGACTACAGGTAGAGCCGCCGAGTCTCGAGGAGCCATTGGGAATGACAATAGGGTACTGCAGAGTCGAGACGACAAGGAAATGGCACACACGTTGCTTCGATGGATGCAAAGGCGCGTGTGTCTAGGCGAGCCATGACGGCACGAGAAGCAGCCGTCGCCGCCCACGATGGGAAATCAAGACGTGAGGAATCAAGCAGAAGATATCATCAACTTACCCATTGTGACTGTGTGGTCTGATCGCGTGCGTAGTACGTCTGGAAGTACAGAAAGAAACCTCTTTTTTGGTTGGGGGTGGGTGGTGGCCTTGTCGCGTAATAAGGTAAGGTAGGTAGTAGGTATTGAGTGACGGGTGCGAGTTCGGACAACAAACGAACAGGCGCGACCGGTTTCTAGGAGAGGTAGGTCGTGGCGGAGGGGAGCGGAGACGGGCCGTAGGTGTCCACGTTTCGTAGTGGAATATTAGTCGGCGAGGTGAGCGATCGATGAACGAGGATAGGTAGTTATGGGGGTAGCAAGTAGGCTAAATTACCAGGCCAGAACAAGACGGTTGGTCAGGTCAATCAAGGCAATGGCGATTGTCGCATAAAAATGCAAGCACCAGTGTCTGCAGCACACGAATGGAATCACACAGCTCGTGGCCTGGACTGGGCTTGGATTTGGCTTGGCTGAAAAAGGCCTCGGCGTGCGGCGTGGTGGTACTAGATACCAGCTTCTGGGAACGGATTGGTTTTGGTGGTTGACTCTTTTTTTCTTTCACCCAGGATGGAAGGGTATCGAGCTCTGGCGCTTTCAAGGGGTTCGAAGAGACAATAGCGATACGTAGGAGGACGGCGGAAGGACGGCGGAAGGACGGCGAGGGTGGCTTCTGGTGTCTGTGGCTCTTTAGTGCTGACTTTCAAGGTTCTTTCTCCTCCCTCTTCTTGTGTCGTAAAAAGAAAAGAACGCGTTGGATGAGAGATGAGAAGAGACCAGGCGACGAATGAGAACACTAGGCAGGGGTAAGACCAGGGTCTGTGGACGTGTAAGGGTCCACTCTGAAGCTACCAGATATGAGCATGATAACACGAGGTACCGTGAAAGTTACGTTGGAATCTTGCCCTATGTGGTACAACGTTTGAGGACAGAGGTACAACTGCGTGGGTCGATGATTTTGTCTTCAATTCCATCTCACTGTGGTCTTCGTGTAAGTTGCTCAGACCTTCTGCAAGTATAAAGGAAGAGTGTTTGTTGCCCATCGCAGGACTTAGGTTTATACTTGAGCCTCAGGGGAAGACCTATCTCCTTCCTGCCTTTGTACTTCAGCCCAGAAGAGCTTTCAAAAGACGTAAATTGACGGTGCTCAAAATCCATCATAGTTACACTTACAGCTACAGTCTTCTTCTCACAAAATCATATGATTTTTAAGCATATCTTGCACCCTTAAACCCATGGTTCCATATTTTTACTTAACCTCGAATGGGAAATAGGCCTTACAATATCACAGCCTGGAGCGCCCTATATTGACCACAACCCAATCTTATTCTGAATTTGTATCTTGGGGAACAATTCGGCAATAATGTCAAGGTGAGTGATGAACTTCGGCTCAATGACTGGCGGCTCCTAGCTCTGCAAGGTGCTAGAAGTGGCCTGGTATTACTCCGTAGTGCAGGTAATTATCCTGGCCTGCATGCGTGCCTCCAGGGTTCATACGTTTGCATTACAACATCCAGAGACATGGTCGCCCTCATCGAGTTCCGTTTACCCATGGCTCATCATCGGTAGTCGATATTGCATTGATGCCAGGTTTCACCATCCAGCCCAACAGCGAGCTCAAGAACCCATTGGGCTGTGTTTGCAGCACCTGCTGGGCCAAGGAACCGTTTGCACTAGGACTGGCTAGCACCAGGAACAAGCAGATGTGCTTGCAGCATCAAGGGTCTGTTGCGTTATGGGACTTGGGTCGTTGTCGACTCCAAGCTCTTCAGTCGATCTGCAGAGCAAATCCAAGTCCCACAGTCTCTCTTCCATCACATCCAGTCTTCAGATTGGCTCGTACAAGATCATGGGATTTGACAGTCATATTACAAGGCTGAATTAGAGCCGACAGTTTTCCGCACATACAATAGCTGACAAGCCAAGATTCACATTACATATCCCCGCGTGGCGTCTACCCTCATCAACTCACATTTACACTCACTCACCCGTGAGCTTATTCATCTCATCACCCTCGGTATCACTGACATTCAACCCACATAACCTTGCAGGGCACCAGAGAATTTGCTTCCTTGTTGAACAGTTCACCAAGTGCGTTTCGAAACTGTGTCTACTTTCCTCGGAATTCGAGCATGGACTGCACAGCTGAGCTTACATGATGGAGACTGCGATTGGCTTGTGTAACGCCTGCCTCGGTTTCTCACAGAAGCACTCGTTGTTACACGACAGCCATCGCTTGAGGTTGCGGCAGAAGCCAGCCAATAGCACCCTCTCCAACCTTGGCCAGCCCCTCCAGTACACTGCGGATCAGGGTTGCTAGTTGTTTTGTCTCATCACATCTCCAGCCAAGCTTGACATGCCCACTAACTTAGTAGCCCATCAAGCAAACAGTAGTGAACTTTCCGACATGCCGTGTTTACGGGGCATTGCATCCTTGCTCTGGGGGGTAAAGCTTTGTGGATGTTCATGGTTGGTTTCATTGACTTTGACAGCACCAATGACAGGCACCAAAGTATTGAAGGATCATGGCAAGACATGTTGTTCCATAGCGTCAACAAGAGGCGCAGATTGACAGCGAAACGACCGTTATATTGGAAGTACCCCAAATTCCTTCATTGGTACCACTACAGCACATACTCTACCGCATTCAGAACATGATCTTTGAAGAAAGGCCCAGCCATCAAGGTCATACCGGCCAACCCCTAGCGATGCATCTAACGACGCTCAGGCCGTTAGCAGCATCCTTTGTGGAGAAACCACGCACTTCAGCTATCCATGACCTTTGCCTTGTTGCCTAGAACAGCAGGAGGATGGAAAAGCTGCAGGGGAAAGCAGGAAATACCACAATGAGGGCAGACTTGTGCTGCTTCAGGATTATAGGATGTAAAAACTTGCCATTTAAATATCTGAGGCTGTAACCTAGAGACGAAGCAATATTGTATGTATATTGAAGTCGATAGTAACACTGGTAGGAGGTAACATCTGGGATGTTGTCCGTCCTGGAATACCATGGGCGGATTCGCACTAACAATAGAAGTTCTTATCTAACGTGGTATGCTTATAAACGACATACCCGAGGTTAGTTTCTGAAATGCAGGAAAGACAACTAGAAGCACGACATTTTACCGTAGCTTTGCGATCGACGATCTGTTAGGTGTTTGGGCCGATCCTATAAGAATTACAATTACAACGGTCTCTTAAACCAGCAGGGCTATATCAACAGTACTGCTTTGCTCGAAGCCATTCACCTGCCTGATCCACTGTCTTCCTGCTCATAATACCTAGCATAGGTACCCATCGTGTAGAATGTGAGCGCAAATCAGTATCGCAATATCACGAAAGCAGACTCATCACACTGCATGAGGCATTTTCAGTTGACTCGTTCCACAAGACTGTAGCTTTGCTGTAGCTAGGTGTAACTCAGTTGAACCTACTGTACCTTAGTAGTAAGTAGTTACCACTCCTTAGGCCAGGTACCTTACACTAACTGTCAGTTTAGGTGCCTAAATACCTGCCTTACATCTGCCGATCCCGTGCAGTGGAGGGGGCGGAATGAGAAGCGCCGTCGTGGTCTACAGATTCCGGGAGTGGCCCGAGCTCCTCCGATGTGTCCCACCCCGGGGACTTCCCATCCCTCCCATTGGGGGAAGGCTAGCTAGCATCTAGAACAAATCGCAAACGTCAACTTCAAAAAAACGGACCACCTGAGTGTGAAGCAGCATTTCTAAGCTGGTATCACTATCAAGACCCAGTAGTTCTTCGACATGTCAGCGTCTGCTCGAGTTCTTCCAAGAGCATCAGCCTTGCGCGCCGCGAACTCAAGGCTGACCTCGGGTCTTGTCCGCCGACCTTTCCACTCATACGATCATCCACCACCCCCGGGAGCGTTTGGCGATGCCGAAAAGACCATCCTCGCTGCTGCCTACAAGCATGTGCCTGAACATGGATTCTCACAGAAGGCTCTCGGTTGCGGTGCGAGGGATGCGGGTTATCTTGATATAAGCGCGAGCGTCATTTCCGACGGTGCCTTTGGCCTAATCCGATACCACCTTGTTACCCAGCGCGAGGCTCTGGCTGCTCGAAGTCAACAATTATTCACCGATACCGATAAGCCTGGAGTTTCGTCCAGGGTGGAAGCACTGGCATGGGAACGACTTATGGGTAACAAGGTGGTTCTTGGCCGCTGGCAAGAGGTAGGAGGCATACCAAGCCCATTCACGATATATAAATACTTACAGTTCTGCTTCCTAGGCATTGGCCGTCATGGCCCAGCCCAGCTATATTCCCGAATCTGTAAAAGAGCTCGCCAAGCTCTCTGACGAGATCTGGTACCTTGCTGGCGACAAGGCCGTCGATCCCTCCTGGTACACCAAGCGCGCCACCCTCTCCATGATTTACAGTACGAGCGAGCTCTTCATGACTAACGACCGATCGCCCGATTTTATCGAGACGAGGCAGTTCCTTCAGCGAAGACTAGGCGAAGTCAAGACAGTTGGTGGCATGGTGGGAGCGTTTGGTCAATGGGCTGGTTACACCCTTAACGCCGGCGTAAATATACTTAGAAGCAAGGGTGTCAGGATTTGAAGAGGCATGATATTTACATGTCATCCGAACGAAGGAGCTGGTTGTAAAATATTGTATGAGTCGTGTATACCATTATCTATGAATATAGAAGCCTTGGCAGGCGCCCGTTGTAATGACATTCGTTGTTTAATCCCGTACAAAAACAATTCCTACAATGATTTCAGGTATCACACATGATTAACTCCACCATGTCCCAGTGCTCGCTTTCGTATGTCGACCCTATCAACACCGAATTGATGTTCCGTGTTCGCGCCCAAACTCCTAGAAGATGTTGAGTACAAATCTTACTGGAAACTTTCGAGTGTCCGTTGTCGAGGATCCGTTAGCCTATAAAGACATCGTTAGCAACTCGATAGTACGCCAGGTCTTGGAAAAGAACTAACCGAATGATCTTCACATCCTTGTCTAGCCGTGCCCGGCCTTCAATGGCATTGGGGGTAATAAGAATATACTGTCGAGAGACTGATCGACGAGCAGCATCAACCTTGGAAGCACACATGTTAGTGGCTGTGTCCATGTGTTATTTCAATGCATTGGTTACTTACCAGCATATTTGTACTAATTGCACGGTTCACATTGTCCATGAATACATCAAACTCATCCAAACATCGAATGGGCGAGCCAATTGCCTCCCAAACTGATAGCAGCATACAAATAGACGAAAATGATTTCTCGCCACCTGAGAGAGTCTTGGTGTTTCTACCAGCGGAGCTTTTACGCGTCTCGTCTGGCTCAATCTGAAGAACAACCTTGCGGTGCTTGTGGTCTAAGTCAATCTTGCCTCGGAAGCCTCGCTCGCTCAAGAGGTAGTTGAACTGAATACGGATACGCGCACTGATCTGCCGTTGGAACTGGCGCCAGAGATGTAGACGGCTCTCAATGGCACGCTTGAGAGACGCGATAGTGTCATCAACATCCCTGGTCTGTCTCATAACATCTTCGTATCGTTCGCGGGCCTCGGTGGCACGGTCGTATATTTGTTGGTCTGTTGCACCGAGACGTGCCTCTCGTTGCTTCAGTTGCTCCCTGATTTTGGTGTACTTCAACTCAATGCTACTGTGTGTCTCCTCGTCTGGGATATGAACACGCTCCGGTGCAGTCTCTTTGGCCTGTTCTGTGAAGTCGGCAACTTCAACGGCTTGTCGATCCCTCTTTTCCTCAGCGCGTCGACGTTCATTTTTGGCAATGTCAACACTCTCGAAGGCGTCGTTCTTCTTCGCAAGAGCTACTCGCCTCATGTTCTCGACAGTAGCAATCTTCTCGGAGACCTTATTTATCCGGCCTTGAAAGTCGTCCCTATCATTCTTCTCTTCTTCCAACCTCACCCGGGCTAGATCAGTCTTGGATTTAAGATCTCGTCTTGCTACTACCATTTCGCCATACTGTCTTCCAAGTTGATGCTCCTCATTTTGCCTCGACTCGAGCTCAGCTCGAAGAAGATTAAGTCGATCATCAACGCCTTCAAAAGCATCTAATTCCATTTGAATACGCTCGACCTCGGCCTGCGTCCTACGAAGGTCGCCCTCTAATCTCTTGGCATCCTTCCGCTGGCCGTCGAGCTCTGATCTGCATCGCTGAACCGCCTGTTGTGCCTGGCGCTCGTCGCGACTGATCTCAGCCATCTCTTGTCCCAGGTGGTTGAGATTTTCTTCTTGAATTCGAACTTGTTGGGCGGCATCTGTTTGCATTCTAGCGCGCATTGTGTACGGTTGAACAGGGCTTGTTCCAACAGAGCCATTTCGATTGGTGAGTCGAAGACCCCAACCTCGCTTTCCCCTTCCATCGTGGAAACAGAGACAAGCGCCCACGTTACGCGGAGGGACGCTTTCGACCATCACTCTCTCAGCCTCGACTCGATCACGAATGAGGATGATCTTCTCGATCTGGTTACTGATGATGAGCTGAGATCTGACGACGTCGTCATCAAATTGAAGGACTCGGAGGATGGTATCGAACGCAGGATCAGGCTCCTGACTGCTTGTGTCGATTCTACCACCATAAGCAATGTAAATTGGGGGCTGCTTCTTGAGCCTGAATCGGCGCATCAAATTGGAGAGCTTCGTTTGGTCCGATTTACTCCGGACAACAAATGCATTGAGTCCCTCGCCGAGAGTTCTCTCCAGTATACCGGACCATTCTGGTTTAGACAGCCGAATATAAGCCCCAATGGGCCCGACAGGTTTCTGCTCCCATCCATTCTCATTCTCAATGGCCTTAATAACATCCTTGATTTCCCTGTCGTAGCCGTCAAAACGGCCTCCAGATGCTCCCTTGAGTTCTCGGACCTGTTGCTCAACGGAGACAATCTCTTTACGTTTGAGTTCTTTGCTTTGCGAAAGTTTCTTGTAGCGTTGTTCGGCCTCGCCAAGTCGACTTTGAAGTTCAGGAAAGCTGTTCTGTAACTGTTCCATCTGTTCCCTCAGTAGCTTTTCCTTCTTTCGTGCAAGATCAAGCTCGTTATCCTTCTGGGCCCTTGCGTTCCCAGTTGACTCACTCAGTCGACGTTCTTCCTCCTCGATCTTCTGTTGGCAGGCCTTCATATCATCCTTGACTGTTTTTAAACGTTGGTGGGCATCTCGCTCTTCCATAAGCAACTCAGACTCGCCCTTCTGTGCTTGTCGATGTACTTCAGTCGCCTTAGCAATCCGTTCGTCGAATGACTTTCTATCTTGTTCGAGTGTTTCTTTTGTCTGACGAACACTTTCAAGCTTCTCTTCCACTTTGGCAAGATCCTGTGTCGTCGTATCACAGTATATCTCCGCATCTGCAATGGTTTGTATCCGTCTAGCGATGTCTGTTTCATGCTCTTCGAGGATCCGTTCCTGTTCCACGACCTGAGACCAGACTAATTGATTGATGAGATGTCGTCCCTTTTCGCGAAGGTTCTTGTTCTTCGCCGCAGTGTCCGCAAGACGACGAGCTGCTTCCATCTCTTTCTTAACCGCGTCAATCTTTGAGTTGAGATCGTCCCTAAGCAGAAGCGTCTTGTCAAGTGTGTCCTGTGACATCTTGTAGTCGTTGTCAAGTTGTTCCAGCTGCACGCCAGAGACGAAATATTTATACTTTTGGGCCGGCGTTGCCGCATTGAGGAACTGCCGCGCATTGTCCTGTGACAGAACTGTCAGGGGGTTGCCGATCTGTAGTGCGTACCATTCTGAGATTTCTTCCACCTCCTGCTTCTTGGTTGATATTATCCTGCCCATGGCACTCTTAATCTTAAATCCACTGCTACCCGTCTTGGAGAAATGGCGTTCGACAATGATGGTTTCGCCATAGATGTCGGGCTGGTAGGCGTCTGAACCAGCATTCTTGATCTTGACGACCAGGCTGCCATGATCGCATCCCTCTTTAACAAATGATTTTAAGCTTCCTCCTCGGTTTGTGTCACTGGCCTTGCCACCCAGACAGAGAGTCAAGGCAGTAAGGACAGCACTCTTTCCACTTCCATTCTCTCCCACAATAAAGTTGATGAGTGGACCTAGATCGACGTGCAATCGCTCGTGGCACATGAAGTTGAAACATGTTATACTCTCGATAATGCCACTCTCGGACACCATATTGTTACCGAGACTTATCCCGCGCTGCGCCAGCTTCTGTGTCGCTTGTTGGTCATCCCAGTCAGTGTGCTCGAGATGTCTGAAGCCATTATCTCGCATGAGTTCATATTGTGTTTGCGGTGGCGCATTCGTTTCTCGGCGGTCTTCGTCGTCTTCGTCTTCGTCTGCAGAGCTTGGTGTGACTTCTCTCTGAGGTGTAGGCTCTATCATTCGGTCGTCGTCGACAGCAACCCTGGCACGCTTTCTCTGCGATGGCACGTCAGTCGAGGTACTAGATCACTTATGTCTATACTGCATTTACCCCATCGTCTCTTCCAGATTTGATCGCGCCTGTTGCACACTGACACCATCGTCATCGTCGTCTTGCTCGGCGTCTCGCCGTGATCGTTTGGCTGGTGCCATAGTTGCGATGCGCACGGCCTTACAATATCGCAACCGACAGGTATATGGTATACGGCTTCTTCTTTGCAGGAGACTTATTCTGATGTAGTTTATAATTTTTTTCAGTTCATCAGACGTCGAGAGACAAAGATGGCATCAGCATCTTTCAAGAGAGAAAAGATTGACGATCAGACAATGAATAATGAGGGCAGTTGATTCTTAGGGACTTTCCCACTATACGCGACAGTGGACGTGACGAGCGTGTTATTAAAGTGGGGTCTCTTTGTTCACATTCACGCTTGGCCCGTATAGGACTAGCTCGGTTATATCGTAAACGAGACAAAACTCCAGCCAGTGTCAGTCGAAGCAGCTTACCCGGTAGCTGTCATGCTTGTAAAATCACAACCTCAACAACTCTCCCTTGACAACTCAGCTGTTCAACAAATCTGTGTTTCGATTTGAACAATTACCATGTCTTTCAGATCGCCTATTATAGAGGAAGAAGAAGAGTTTGAAGAAACAGGCGGAACAGAAGAATCAGGTTTTAAGAATCAGCTACCTGATAACTGTGTCGAATATCTTCTGTTTTTTCTGGATTCTCAACTTGATGCCCGAAAGCAGCTTTCACAAATCGAGAAAATCCGAAAAGCAGGCGCAGAACTCGCCACCTCTCTGACAAAGGATTATATATGGCAAAAAGATGATTTCAACCTCAACTTAAAAAATGAACATGGTGAGCTCTGGACTTGCTTACTATCAGTGTGTTTATGATCTGCTAATGCAGCTCATAGGCCTGGTGTACCTCCACGGCATCACGGACTACAGCGATGCTGTAGAAGATGAGTGGCTGATTGTTTATATCCTGAGAGAACTATCCAAGTTGCACCCAAACCTCTGGATTCGGGTTTTTGATACAGACGGCGAGTTCCTTCTCGTTGAAGCCGCCAATGTGCTACCAAGATGGCTGAGCCCAGAAATTGACAACAATCGGTCATGGATCAACAAGGGAAACCTGCTTCTTATCCCAGTGAAAGATGAGGTCGGTCTGAGGTCTCGGAACCTCGAGCTGCCAGAGGCAGTTGAGGCCATCAAGACGAAACGCAATGCCCTCGTTCACTCGGGATTTGTTGAAGCCGAAGCCTTTTACAGATTGGAAAAGTACCCAGCGCAGATCAACGAATCCATTCACCACTCTCTGGCCACAATACCCAGGAAACTGGCATATGTTCTACGCTCGCTGCCTAAATCTGTTGCACCAGCGGTCGAAACGTTCTACCTTCGAGACCCAATTGCTCTGAAACGAGTCATCTCACCATCTGGACGGTCAACATTCCCACCAGAAGATCTCATCACTACCTCTGTTCGTTTCAGCAAAGTCCTTTTCGCCCAACTATGGTCCCAGCGATTCGATACCCCGCCGACCTGGAGTGATGTACTTCGAAAAGCACAAAAAGAAGCATCCTCAAGCGAGGCCGATAAGACTATGGCGAGGTTGGATATTGGAATGAAGCTAACATGTGGATTTGAAATGTTGTCTGCAAAATCTGAAAAAAGTAAAAGCAGAGTTGTGCGTGAGCTTGCCATTGTCCTCGAGGATCTGGAAGAGGATGGAAACGAGGCCCTTCCTTCGGACGAAGAGATCAAGACATGGAAAGATGCCAACCGCGATGACAGTGAAGCATGGATGGACATCAACTACCAAGACTTTGAGAAAGAACTAGAGGGCAAGGGGAGAAATGCTTCCTCCAGCACGAAATCAGGTTTTGGTGACACAAATACACAATCTGACCTTCGTAAGATTGTGTCTCGTTTCGAAGCATTCTTGAACGATGATACCGCTGGAATGGACGGCGCAGAACTTGATGAAATGGACTATGACGATGACGGCGATGACGATGACGAGTTTGACGATGATAGTGAGTCAGAAGACAAGGAGGTCAGCTTTGACGAAGAGGAATTCGCCAAGATGATGAGAGAGATGATGGGCCTACCATCCACAGCCTCAAGCACAAACACATCCAGCAAGGCTACAGACAAACCCAAACCCCATGTTATAAACGAAGAAGACGAAGAGATCCAGAAACTCACCACGGAGTTCGAAGCAGAACTCAACGAGCATGGCGCTCTTAAGCTTGACCCCGTCGACAAGCAGCCTCGTCTGAAGAACACAAGCCAAAAAGATGGGGAGAGCAGCCTTCCAGACATCGAGAAAGAAGGAGAAGAGGACAGCGAGGAAGAGGTTGACATCGATTACAACCTGGCAAAAAATCTGCTAGAGAGTTTCAAGAGTCAGGCGGGTATGGCCGGGCCGACAGGGAATTTGTTGGGTATGATGGGCTTTCAACTGCCCCGGGACGAGGATGATGAGAATACCAAGGATGAGGACGAGGAGGATGGCACGTCGACGAAAGAAAAAGGTAAGGGAAAGGCACGAGCGTAATATGCCAAATGGTTATTAGGGCTAATAAAATCACCACGAGAGAGAGAATTGATTTATAGAGAACATTTTACGTGTATATTGACTCTCGAGTAAAGCAACTCGTTGTATGTATCTATTCGTGTACTATTAAACCCAAGCCAACAGCATAACGAGCTTCCGGCCCAGGGAATATGGTCATATCTCATCAAGATTCACTATCCTCGTCACTTTCTTGACCAGAACGCGGCCTTTTAGCAGGCGACATCTCACCACTCATGCGTCTGCGTCGCGGCTGGCCCCTATCATCAAGCTCTTCCAGCTGAGACAGCACGTTTCCGAGATGCTTCCGCGCCGCAAGTTCCCGCCTGCTGCTGTCGTTTTGCGGCCTGTAATACTCTCCCACCAGGGAGACCACCGCGTGGTAGAGCTCGTATAACAGCGTGCGGATGTGTGCGTTCTCTCGGTCCTCGATGATGTCAGCCGGTGCTGCTTCGTGTCCTGATAGCGGTTTGTCAAAGCCTCGCCAAAAGTCCTCTGATGGCCGTGGTCGTTTGCTGAAGACTATTGCCATGAGAGGATCGCCGAACAAGCAGTGGCTCCATTGTCGTAAACCAGTTACTTCAATGTTGCTCTTAGTAGACTCATCCCCAATGAAGTAATCTTCTCTTTTGACGGTATCGTTTTGGATGACTATCCTGTAGTCAGGCCGCCCTCTCCCATAATCTGATCTCCTTGAAGTTCTCAATGATGATTTGGGCCGTATTGGAACACGGGTTGATTCCTCAGCAGGCGCATTTGGTTCCCTCCCAGTTTCGCATGACCGATGTATCAATGTATTGGAGTCCTCTCCCGCATCCAGAACAACCAGGCGAGGTTTTGTCACTGCATCAAGCAGATGCTCGAAGCGCTCAAATTGGTATCGGATATTGCTGTAGTTGAACATGATAGTCAAGTCCTCACCATCTCGAAGGACGGATTCCAAGAGGCTATGGAACGCTATCCTCCACGAGTCGGCACCTTTTGAATCGCTCAAGCTTCCCTCAAAGCGTCGTGGCGGGTGATGGACAACTGAGGGAGGGACCGAGAGTACATCGGCGGCAATGCCAAACCTCCTCGTTGGTGAAACTTGACAAGATATCCGGCGGAGAAGTCGCCCAGTCTGGAAGTCCGCCGCCTTCCGCTCACTTGAGCTTAATGATTTAGTTAGAGTGGATATAGGTGTACCTCGTGACGGTCGGATGAGGTTATATTCCATAGGTAACATACCACCAAGAGACTCATGACGAACAAGAGTGGGTAGATATCCAGTCAGTAACTCGACAGTGGCCTCACTCCCTAACATAGTCCCGGTTGTCATGTTTATGGGTTCTTTGATTCCAGAGTCCGAACACACCTTTCTCTCTCTAGCAACAGCAGACAGCCACTTTAACACAGCAGCTTCAGAACCTAGGGTTGACTTCTCAGCACGCAGTAGGCGGATAACTGCAGGTGGAGGCAAAGCAAGAAGAAGGTTTGGGCCCTCAGTGACCGTGACATTATAAAGACGTTGCAGGCGAGCCGAAGGGATGACTTGGAGCTCCTTGATTGATAGACGAGGGCTGATGCCACTAAGGAGTGAGAGGACAGAACTCTCTGGCGGAACAACCGCCATAGGAGTGAGAGTTGAGGTAGAAGTAGAAGTAGAGGAGGAGACGTTTGAGAGCGATTCAGTAGCGGCCAAGTTTCGGGCCGAACGGGGGATATTGTCATGTACAAGGTTGCAGCTTTTTTGCGCAACACAGTGGCTCAGGAGGGGCAGACTGCCATCGTCCCGAAGGGTGCATTGGTACGACGCTCGAGTCATAGGGGGAAGGGTTATATATATGTAGGTAGATGTGGTAAACGGGTGGTTACGGTTGAGGTGGATATACAGAACAGTGGCTGCTGTATGTACCAAGGTGTTAAGAGAACGGGGGAAGTCGTAGTCGTCCGAGGAGATTGATCGGCTTTTGGTTGATTGGTGGGATATGAGAATAATCGAGGATGAATTGTAACATGAGATGGACAAAGATGTTGGTAATTGAGGTATCAAGTGTAGGATGTATCTCGACGATGACTATCCTTTGTCACTCTGCTGAGAGGCAGCCATGTAAGAAGAATGATAGACGAGACTGTTCTGCAAGTCTCAAAGGATATAGAGAAGAGACATTGAAAGATAAAGTGATTAAAATAGAAGAGCAAGGTGAGTTGAGTTAGTGCAGGACCCAATGTAGTAGTTATTAGCTTCCGCAACAGGGCAGATAAACTCGCCTTCTCGAACGCCTCGTGCGTATTTGAGAGGAAGCAATGCAGGATAAAATTAGACCCGGTCAAGTAAGTAAGCAAGCAAGCAAAAGCCAAACAAGTTAAGAAGAAATAGAGACAACCCCTCAAAGCTCAAGGGGGTTTAACGAATGGATTAAAGTTAGACAACGGTTCGCCCCCAGCATATACTCTCGGACCCGAGAGAGGGACCAAGCAGGCAGACATGTTATTACTGCAGCTACCGCATGCATGCATGAATGAATGAATGCAAGGATGAATGGATAGATATCTACCTGGATAGATAGTAGCGAGTGTGCCAGCTGATGCTGCGTAGAGCGTAGAGCGTAGTGCATAGTAGAACGCGGAATGGGGCAGGGATGGGTGAATGCCACCGCTTGTCAGCGAAAGAAAAAGAAGCGAGAATTATGGAAATCGAACGCAATACACAAAGAAAGATTGGTTAGTAGCCTACAGGTTCTCAGTTCTTCTAACTAAAAAGGGTCCACGCTCACGAAAAGTGCGGAATAGAGAACCGAGCAGATGGAGGGACGGGGGGACGGGGGGGGGTGTAAGGCGCATGTAAATGGTCGACGTAGCGAGCAAAAGGGGGGAAAAGGGACCGACTTCGAAAGTGCACATACGTTATTGTTGGTTACTGATCAATTGTAATGGATACAGCGACAAAGGAACTTTTGTTTTTGTTTCGTCGTATTCAACGGTCAAGTAGACTTGTAATTAAAACAAATAGCGGAACCAGGAATCAGTATCATGCACAAGAGCTTTGAGGGGGTAAGTGGCTGAGCTTAGAATGTACTAAGCTTGAAGATGTGAGGTGAGATGACCCCAAACCTGAACTCACTGCTAAGATGGAACTAATGAATATAATAACAATAAAATATATTATTTATTTACGGACAGGGAGCACACAAAACAGCCACCGCTGATGGGACCCCCAACGCCAGCCTTTGACTGTAAGTTTGTATACCTATGCGGATTGGAGTCCCTACCGGAATGGTGTAGCCGAAGGACAGACAGACTGACAGACGTGGAGTTCTGAGGGTTAGCGAAAGAAAAAGAGACCAAGTGAAGTGAAGCGAAGCGGAATGAAACGAAACCAAGCAAAGCAGTAAGCGAAGGTTCATACGCATCCGTAGACACAAGGGATGTTGTCTTGATACCGAGTAGACAAATGCCTGCAGCTTTAGCCCCAAGCCTCTTTTTTGTTTCTTACCCCTCTCCCTTGACACGAAGAAGAGCAGGACGGAATAGGGCCGGTAGGCGACGAAGAAGCAGAAGCAAAAGAAGAATTGGAAGCATAGAAGCGCTGGCTGACACAACTCCATGGTTCCATGCCTGAGTTGAATGCAACCGTGATCAAAGTCGCATCGCAAAAGGACCCTGCAAGTTAAGTTTACGTGGTATCTGTAGGAATTAGCATTACTCCGTATATCGCATCGCATCGCATCGCATCACATCGCATTCTCACTAGCCTCGCAGCAAGATCAACGCGATGCGGTCCGGAACGAGTACCGCACCGCACCGCACAGCCAATAAGGCCCGAGCTTTGATTGCATTGCACTACAATAAAGGGACCACAGGGCTGGGACTGCCTATGCTAATCAAGGAGTCTATATGTTGTTCAATACGATGCTTTTTGCCCTAATCTAGATACGAAATTTTGAACCTGGTGATATCCATTCGACAATCCTTCACAATTCTACTTCTCCAACTACCTCTCTACTCCATACGTTGTTTTAAAGAATTCAAAACTTTAACTGGCTGCGGAATATTAGGCTCTAGATGACGATCCTTGTGCCATTAGCGTGCTTCCAGAAGCGAGTCGGGAAATTTATCATTGGTCAATTTAAGCGAAGCCTGCCTTGGGTCGCATTCCGCTAAAGTTCTAATCCAAACAGCCCCTGTCTAGTTTGGCCTAGCCTGGCCTAGCCTACTAGCCTGGCCTGGGTCTTGTCTGGTCATGTTCATCTCTCGATTCTCCCATCGAGGTTTGCAGGCTCCAATTGATGGAATATGCACTGATTATATATTCCGCTGTCATAGTTACTTTTTCCAAAACACTAAAGTTCCAAGATCTAACTATCTTCAGCCACTCCCGGCTTAGTTGCCATTCGTGATGTGACCGGGTAGAAGGGCAGACTCCTTGCCCCGTAACTTCGGGTCCGAAATCATCATCACACACACACACACACACACACACACTCTCTCTCTCTCTCTCTGCTGGTAACATACGAGGGCCTCAATATCTCTTCCCGTGCTCTATCGGTGTGCGTATATACACGCACACGCATGCATGCAAATCATGACCCAAAAAAACACCTCGTACTTATCTTCCTTTGTCAAAGCATCCCATCCCATCCCATCCATCATCTTAACAAACTTGGTCTCGCACCGCTATTCCAGCCTTACAGCTCGTTCCACATCCCCTGTGCAACAAAGACGTTACTGCCCAAAGTTTATATTGCCCTTCTCCTGAGTCGAGCGCTAAACTGATGTCGAGCTCGATCTGAGTCCTGCGATACAATCAAAGCAAGGGGAGAGTATACAGCCATTATCCATACGTAAAATTTATCATAACGGTTGACTAAGAGATGCTGAAACCTGAAATTGTGTTCTTTTCCGTCCTTCAGAAAGACTCTGTAAGAGCCTGCTGATCTATTCACCGATATATGCTCCTTCATGCAGATAATCACCCGGCATTGATTCTCCGTGACCTTGTACAACCTTTCCGTCTCGTTGGAGACCGCAAAACCCTGCAGCTTGAGGGTTGCATTGTTCCATGCAGAGTTGTTACAAACCCCCCATAACAACTACTACGTGGATGTATAGCCACCAGTATGAAGGTTGAAATCTCATCTCGGCGGGCAACTATGACACCCCTATAGTGCCGAGGGTAGTCTGGTGGCTCTTGATGGTGAAACTCAACTGATCCTTCTCGAAAGAGACCCAATCGGTATTTGTTGTGTAGCCACAGTGCCAAGCTCTCGTCTTATCTGGAGTGCTTTGAGTGCCCAATGCTGGCCCTCAAACGACATGAAGAGAGCCGCCTCCGTACGCGAGTGGACTCAAGGTTTACGTTGACTTCGATTCCGCGGCTCCCTCGGCTGCGGGCTCGCTCTTCTTCTCTTCTAGAGCCACCTTGTACAGCTCGTTGAGGTTGTAACGCTTCAGCTCCTCACTCTCCTTGCCATCTACAACCGAGACTCCGCAGAATGTCTTGACGCTAGTTAGCTACATGACGCTCGCGATAGGTCCAATACGCGAGAACGGGGGCTGCTTACCTGGAAAATCTCAACCAATACCACCTTATCGGGGCTCGTCAGGTTGACCTTGTGCTTGGGCTTGACCAGGTCTGCAATCTTCTTGATGACCTCGCTCGACTTGAAGGTGGTGTGATTACGGATGTTATACCTGATGGCGTACTGAAAAGAACATGGTCAGACTTTGAACAGCAACCCACCTGCAAACCAAATCTTTCACTTACCGTGCAGGGCGCAGATTCCTCGCCCTCCTCCTTCGAAGGAGCTTCCTCTGCTGCAGCGTCTTCCCCCGACTCGCTCTTGAGGTCAAAGTGCGGTCCCATCACAGTCCGAGCTACACGCTCGATACCCTTGTCGGTTGCCTTGTCTGTGTCAAATATGGGTGTCAAGCGGTTGATGTACTTGGTCTTGCGCTGCATCGGGTCCGGGCAGTCCTTGGCATCCTGAGAGACCTTGGCAACAAAAGTGAGAGGCTCAACAGGCTTGACCGTCTTCATGAAGAAAACACAGTCGAGGCCAGTTCCAATGGGCGTGAAGGTCTGCTTCGTCTTGGGCTTTGGCTGCTGCAGGCTGGCCAGTTCCTTCTCAATGGAAGCCTCGATATCTCCGGAATCACCATCCTCGTCCTCTCCGTCCTCCTTCGGGGGCTTCACCCCAAACAGTGACTCGCCGTACTAAAACAAGTTAGTTTATTCTTGCCATAGGGCCTGAACAGGTCTCGTGATGGATGGCATACCTCGTCGCAGAGGGACTTGAATTCTCTTATGGCCTTTCCCTTCATTCCTCTCGCGTAAGTCACCCAGATTCCGGCATCGTTGACCTCTAGAGTTCTTCCTAGCTCCATCTGCTCACTTTGCTTGGCTTTCTGGTGTGTTGTCTGCCATTTGCCAGCACTGCCTCCCTTTGTTGAATCGTCAGTTCAAATGATTCAGAGAAGCCATAAATGACCTAATGAGGCCGATTGAGAGTTTTCTCGTTTATAATAGCTCGAATTTTGTGCTTACCTTGCTCTTCTTTGAGGCTGGGCCATTGCCACTGGGGCCCTGCTTTCTCTTACCGTCACTCATAATGGCAAGCTTGTGCCCGACTGCCCTTATGTAACAAGACTGCGAATATATTGTTGTTCGCGCGATTTGGCTTGCTGCAGGATAAAGATGCAAGAGGGAGTCGTGATGTTGACTTGAGTACCTGGAGCTAGGTCGTCGCGCGTGGAGAATTTTGTCGCAGGCGAATCACGTGTGTTGGTTGGAGAGATGCTTTTTATATGACGATTGAAAGAAAATTCAGCTTTTTGAATAAAACAGAAATGTACTAGATAAATTATAAACTCTACTTGGTAACATGATCCTAGGTGAAGTTTTTATTCGAATAAAGTTGGTCGAGCAGCGCCGTAGACATATGCATACATCTACGCTGGCCAACCTTGTCAATTTAAGCCTCCAAGTTCCATTTCGTTTCGACATGTTACCAGAGTCGTGACATCTTCAATCGCCAACTTGTAATTTAGACCACATATATAAATCCAAGATCATCAATCAAGTCACGAAACAGAATGTTATGAGAAAATCGCTTTTCAATTTGAGGTACACAAAACATAAACCATCCATCGTCCACCAGTCTATAGTATAAACCACTTTAATCATTATTATTAGCCAAACAGGGACCCGACCTGATAAGTTGTTCACCCGGAACCTTGTACAAAAACCCCGTCTATCGAAAATTTCAGTTCAATAACCATCTAGTTCTTCTTGGCGTTGTTTCTAGCGCTGGCCTCGGCAGTCATGATCAGGGCGCGAGGAGCGTCTTCCCTGGGCATGTAGAGCTCGACGAATTGCAGGCAGTCAGCAGCGTTGAACTCCTTGTCGGTCATGAGAGCGTTGAGCTCAGACTTGGTCTTGATCTGGAATGTTTTGCAGGTCTTCTCACCACCAAAGACGCTGACGAGATCCTTGAACTTCCAGTTGTTGATGTCATTATAAACAGCATCCATACCGTGGATGAATCGCTCAATGGTGAAACCGTCGTTGCAGATGACGAAGCTGGGAAGATAGTCAGTATGAGTCCAGTGGGTTGGGTTCGGTCAGGTCGGATTGTGTTGAGAACTTACATTGTGGGCTTGAGCTTGTGTCGGATCATGGTGCTCAGTTCCTGAGCGGTCAATTGGAATGATCCATCACCAACAAAGAGGATTGTTCGACCTTCCTTGCCAGCATCCCTAGCAGCAAGAGCAGCACCCTGGCAAGCACCAACGGACCAGCCGATGCTGCCCCAGAGAACCTGGCTGAGAGCAGTGACGTTGCGAGGGAACTTGGTGTCCCAGATACCGAAGTTAGCGGTACCAGTCTCAGTGACGACGATGTCGTTGGGGATGAGGTATTCGCCAACGCGGGGCCAGAGCCAGGCCTGTGTGATGACCTCGGAGTCGTCGGTGTTCTTCTCAAGCTCATTCCTGACCTCAGGGATGGAGGGAGCGGGCATAGACTTGGGGTCGACCTTGGCGATGATCTTGCGGAGGACACCGCGCATGGCAATGTTGGGGTATGTGGAATATCGGACCTTGCAGTGGGTGCTGTGGAAATCAACCGAGTTGATCTGAGATGTTCGGTAGGAGAAACCGGTGGTGTTGAAATCACTCTTGAGAGCACCGATGGTGAGAAGGAGGTCAGACTCCTCGACAATGGTCTGGGCACGGGCAGGGTGAGAACCGTCACCAGCAAAGACACCACCGTAGTTAGGGTGGTCCTCGTTCACAGCACCCTTGCCCATAGGGGTAACAAAGACGGGAAGGTCGAGCTTGTCAACAAGCTGGTGAACCTCCTCAACAACGCGGTGACGGATGGCGCAAGAGTCGACGAGGATGACAGGGCGCTTGGCAGCATACATGGCTTTGAGGATCTCCTCAACAACGAAGTCCTCGTTGCCAGGGTCGTTCTTAGGCTCAGACAAGTCAATGGGGGTGTCGAGGCGGGCACCCTCAACTTTCTCTTGGACCATATCGGTAGGGACCATGATGTAAACGGGACGAGAGCGGAGCCAGCAAGTGCGGAGGGCAGTGTCGATCTGCTCGGCAATCTCAGAGGGTTTGTTGAGCTTGGCGACATTGCAAGAGATTTGAGAGCTCATGTTGGCAAAGACATCGAAGTCACCGTTGCCGAGAGTGTGGTGGAGAAGCATCTGATCGCGCTGAGAGATAGTGGAAGGGCATCCAACAATGTGGACGACGGGGATGTGCTCGGAGTAGGATCCAGCAACACCATTGATGGCGGAGAGCTCACCAACACCGAAGGTGGTGATGAGAGCAGCCATTTTGGTGACACGGGCGTATCCATCGGCAGCGTAGGCTGAAAGGTGGTTGTTAGTAAATGCAAGGTTATACTATATAGACAAACTGGTTATCAGACTTACCGGCGTTAAGCTCGTTAACACTACCAACCCAGTTGAGGTTGCATTGGGGAAGATAGTCGAGGGCGACAAGATTGTAGTCACCGGGAACACCGTGAACGGATCGAACGCCGACTTCGTAAAGTCGCTTGAAGAGGTACTCAGCCACGTCGATAGGCTTTTGGAGGTTGCTGTTGCTCATGTTTGCGGTTGAATCAGTAGTTGAAGTTGAAGTAGGAGTTGTAGGAGTTGTAGGTGAATGGAGGGGTTATTTGTAGGTAGGAGAAGATGTCTAGGTCGGAAAGTAACCAAGACAACCAAGAGAGGAATGGAGTTGATTGTTTAATTGGATTGATCGATGGAATGATGAGGAAAGGAAAGAAGAGGTTGTAGATGGAGGGGAGAAGGAGGTGTTTATACGTTTGGCGACAGACAGTACCTACTAACCTACCTGATACTGAGGTGCAATTGAAGCTTGGATACAAGGTGTGCACGCTTCAACAGATTGGGTGTACACTCAGAAAGAGCTACTACTATCTACAGGCCCAATAAGAGACCCTTGCTAATTATGGGTTGAATCCGATCCTGATCTGATCTGATTTTCGAATTGCCCAGAAAATAAGACCACAGGCAAGAATGAGCCCAGTGCCAATCGGACCTGTCAGGGAAACACCACGGGCATAAGTCAGCCTCAAAGAAGCCAGTGTTATTATTATTTTGACCATTAATTCTTCAAGTCACGGTATTTTCTCGCTCGCTTCCGATCGAATTAAGCGGCTAAAACCGCGAGTTGGTCAGTTGTCAATGAGTATGAGATTATATCTGCATAGTTGCTGATGGAATAATTGATTGATTGATTGATTGATTGATAGATTGAATTTGTTGATCCATTATTAGGTACAGTGACGGCAGTGACTGTAATATGGTGATGTAATGTGCCTGTCAACGCCACGGTAGGGCGACTCCTTGTCGACGAACTAATCACCCTCTTGGTTAGCCCGGGCAAATAGCAAATCCTAAGGAATCTAGGCTACGCTACGGGACTCAGCGACAGACACGACATGAAAATCATATGATGCCATGTGCCCAGTTACGGGCCCTCCCAATCGGGCAGACTTTGGCCTAGTTACCAGTGCGGATACATCTAGATACAGGGGTCCAAGAACGTCTAGAAACAATTCTTAGCCTATCGACGCACGCTACTCCGTACAAAACGAAGTGGATCCCCTCTGAAAGAAATCGGATGCTTCTTTTTAAATGCAGGCTAGACATAGAACAGGGGAACAACGGGACGATGCCCGTCAGACGGGACAAGAAAGGAAAAAAGAAAGAAAAAACTTCCTAAACAGGAGATGAATGGTACAAGCCACAATCCCGTCTAGATGGGTCAATAACCATGAATAACTGGTGAGTCTGGATCTAATCATTACAGTGGAATATCTACAGAGTACGGATACAACACGAAGAATATCCTCCGGAGAACAATACTTCAGCACCCGGCTAGTCCGGACCTGTGCAGCCGAGCGCCGGCCGGGTCCATGCCCATAAGGGAGTATAACAGCAAAATGCGGCAAATGGGCGATTGAAACACGTCAACGGGGGTCCAACTGCGCATTGGATTCAAGGACAATGACTGTTGGGACATTTCCGTTTTTTATGAACCTGGTCCGCGGTGGTGGATGTCCATGTCAACCTTGAATATAGCTTCCTCGCCCTCCTCAAACCCATCCATGACATAACTAAACTTTATCCTGTGTGCTACTGTGATCCAACAACTGCTGTAGCATTGGTGATCATCACTGGCGAACGTATGCGTATGTAGTAATGTTGAGGCAAGAGATGCTAGGCCATGCATTGCATTACATAGAATCAAGAAAAAAACATCTCAACCCCAACTTTCCATCCATTCAAGACTCTCTACGTTATTCATCCTGATTGATAGAAGATAAAGAGGAAACTGCCAGTCAGAGTGATTCAAGGCAGGGATCTAGTGTCCGTAAAAGGGCCTTTGCTCGTGTTGCAACTCGTTATCGTCCGTAATCGACATCCGATTTATATCGTCAAGCCTCGTCTTTCCTGCGGTTTCCGTTCTTTGCCGTCATCCATGATTCAAGGCGCAACGGGCATCGCGTTACAATAGCGGGACGATATTGACTATGGATTTTTCTTCTTCTTGATTATCCCCCAAGGATAGTCTAGAGACCATGGATTTAGGAGAGGGGCTGTGACAGGCGTTGGCTGCGAGATGGGATGTTGCAGGGTAGGGTTATGCAACCTGAGATTTGCGAACTATCTATACACCACCTTGAACCTAGCCATACTGCTGATAAGTTACTGTGCCGTACTGTATTCATCATTGGCAATATAGCCACCAAAAAGGCGGTACAGTATTAGTTGTGTTGTCTGTTTGTTATTGCATAGTGCATACGGAGTACAGCGGTGTCATGTCAGATCATTCTTATCGCGCCGTCCGTCCAGCCTAAAGGGAGTTCACCGAAAGCAGCAGGGATAAACCACACCCTACAACCAAGGGTCTTTTGCCGGCGAGACCAGCTTTTACTTAGTTCCTGGATTTGACTACTTCCATCTATCGTTGGGGGTATAGTGATTTATCTCTGTGTTGTACTGAACTGACTCAATATCGTTCTCACCCTACTCATGATTCGTTCTATGGTACATACTTGTTATACATCTATCAAACATCGTGAGATGAGATTCTATGCATGCAGTTACTCACTTCGCCTCCCCTCTCTATCTACTATATAATCCATACGTACTCCATTTCAAACATACAAAATCGGCGATTTCCATGCTCCGCTCATGGATACTGAAACCGTTTTGCTCATCCTCCTTTTCCCCTGTATAACAAATCGACATATCGCGCCTATCCGCCTCCTCATCGGTCCGGCACTCATCACAATGTATCCACATAATGCCAACGACCAACGGCCCATCATGTCATCCTCACAGGGATGCTCATATCATACATCGCACACCGAAGGCCACAATAAGTCGAGACTCGAGACTCGAGACTTGAAACTGAAAGTGACCCCCATCCATTACATAGGTATAGCGCGTTAACCTCCCCCCAACCCCGGTAGACCGTCGATCCAAGGAATAACAGCCCAGCCTTAGCCCAGCCTTAACCTCAGCTCGCTCTCGCCAGAGCAGCAGCTTTAATCGCACCGCCCATCCTTCCAGCCCGTCCGCCACCTCTCCTGCCATCTGGAGCAGTCGAACTCAGGTTTGCCAAGCTTGCGGTTGACGTCGTTGTGTGCACCGCACAGCCACTTGCCGAAGTCATCTCGACTGTTGACCTGTGGCACTTCGCGCTTGAGATAGCCCTGGAAGTCCTCTGCGCAGACCCAGCACGGGTATAGCTTTGAGAACAGGCCAACAAAGCTGAGGAGGTCCGACTTTTGGCCGGTGGAAGGCTGCTCTGGGTACTGAGCTGCGATAGAGTGAAGCAGCGTCCACGTGCTACGGCCTAGCACCTCGACATCTGGAGGGCACTCGGAGGGAGGTCCATGCGTTGCCGTAGGTTGAGTCTTTGCTGCAGCGTCCTGCTTGATAGTGCTTTTTGTCTGAGAAGCCCATGCGGCAAAAGACGTGCAGTTTCGGCATCTGAATACGTACGTACAAGGGTTAGTCTGAACAAGGTTCCCAGTTGCAGGGCGTTATGTTGAAAGTTGAAACTCACGGCTTGCCATCTGGACCCAGTACCACACCCTTGGGGATCCTCTTGGGCGGCTCAGCAGAGCCTCCTACGGACGACACAGGGGCAGCAGAAGAAGCAGAAGCGGCCACAGCCGCCTGCTGTTCATCGTTGGGATCGCTTGACATTGAATGGCGCCACTGGCAGCGGTAAGATCTCTCTGGACTGCGGCAGCGGATGTGGCGGCCAAGGACTATCTTACTACTAAAGTAGATAACTTATTAAGGTATAAGACGGCGCTTTCGTGGGGAAACTATTAAGGACCCGAAGTGAATGGATCAGATAAGGGTCGATTTACGACAACAAATGAGACACTCGGCGGAACAATTGAAAGATTCAGTAAGGAAAAGATCAAGAACCTGAGACTTTTACGAATGTCGTGGTGTGACTCCAATTTGTCAGCCCTGTCGAGAAGAAAAGAAGCTAAATCCACTGACTCGGTGACTATCGCCGGAGTCCTGAGCTGTTATCGATAAGTATCCTTCCTGGAAGCTTCCAGGGGCATGGATGTTATTTTAGGCCGGAGCAACGCCGCCTCCCGGGTGAATATGGGGCGAGTAACACACTCAGGAGTCAGGCCACTTTCATGATGGAGCCAATTTATCTTATGGTGAGCCTCGATGACCCCGCAGCTTTGTTTGTTAGTGTCTATATTGAAGTGGCGTTGTGACTGTGAATTAAGAGGTTGCTCAACCCAGCTCCAAAGACTGACTGCTTGACAAAGTTTGTACTCAGGGCGTGCCAGCCAAGTGCCGTCACATTGTCGTCAACTGAGAAGAATGATGGATCTAAGGGCATGTGTTGCCTGAATGTATTGCCAAAGCGGCTGAACCGATTCTCAGCGGGCATAGCAAAACTACTTCTTGCCAGCTGGGCGATGAAGGGGGCAAAGGGCCTTTCCGATCTTGCTTCAGCTGCCGAGCATGCCTGAGATTACTTTGATAGTTAAGTATGCTAATGAAGAAGGCAGATTACTTTCCGGGTAACGATATCAAGCATCGTTCGATGAAGTAGAGGGAGTGACTGTCTGCGATCGACTCTTGGAGAGATTTTGACGTGAGCCGAGTGGGTAAGACACCGCCATCTTCTCGAGCTTGGCCTCCGATGGAGCAATGAAAGCAGCCGATGGCGGCCCTGCTGTTGATAACACTCATCTGTTACCGATAGTGTTTGCACTCGTCGTTACGTTACTTTCCAGTGGTGTTTTAACAGTCGGCATTGGATATCATATGGATGCCATGCCTGGTTGATGGAACCTGCATCTCTGTTAACAATACAGGCCTCCTTACTCTAGGTATATACGCTTCAGCAGGCCAAGGCTGGATATCAAGTGTCGATTGGTGCTTCACTCATAATCTTTATCTTTGCCCATGCACTCTTTGGTGTCATCTTTGTCTCTGTCAACCAGCATGTTCTCGAAGGAGAGTTGACCAAGCGGTTGTTAATCTACACAATCGTTGGTTCCAAACATGACCAGGCCCGAAAGCCTACAATGGCGCAGTGCACGTATGCTGCCGTGTGGGCCTCATCATTCGTTGTCTTGTTATATTAGGAGGATTGATCATCGTGTATGTAGTGTCGAGTAGGAAGCCAACATGTTGACAAACAATAGTGACAATGACCAACATGAAACAATGTCATCGTCAAAGACCACTATTTCTTTTTATCATGACTACTGATCTATATTGTTATGAAGGTTTCCAGTAATAAATTGGAGCTCTCAACCATATCGATAAAGCTATCGCCCACTTTTCCCATGAGCCCCTCATCTTCCGAGTCTCCGAAAGTCGCTGATCTTTCCACCTCATGATCTTTCACTATACCTTCCATTGACCTCACCTCACCACTTCTTCTATCTCTGAATATCGCATCAGGATCGCCGGAGAATATACGCACCCTCGAGCACATAAACTGACTCTATCAGGGCTGGTCTATAGCCATCATGACATCCAGCGAGCCAGCCGTGGGGCAAGCCACCAAGATACCCATTCTCCTACTCAAGACCCGATCGAGCCCCGGCGATTCATACGAAGACCTCTTCTCAGAGTTCGATGCTAATGGAAATGGCTTTGAGCCCGAGTTTGTACCCGTTCTGCTGCATCAATTCCATGATGAGGGCATGAAAGAGGCCGCAGCGCTACTCCGTGAGCGTCGCATTGGAAACAAGGAACATCATGAATACGGTGGCTTGATTTTTACCTCACAGCGCGCTGTCGAAGCTTTCGTAAAGCTTGTTGAGGATGGGAAAGCCGGTGCGTCATGGCATCTAACTATCATCCTACTACAATAGTATAGAACTAACATCATTCCTCATGCGAAAGATGACGCCACCAATTCGACAGACACAACATCATGGCCTCACCTCCAGAACGTCCCCGTCTACAGTGTCGGCCCCGCCACAACCCGCGCCCTTGCCGCCGTTCCCCAGGATCCTCCTCTTCAAGTCTTCGGTAGCCACACAGGCAACGGCGCCGCGTTGGCCCCATACATTCTCGCCCACTACTTCGAATGGTATCGCGACCAGAACCGCCCTACCCTCCCCCCATTGCTATTCCTTGTTGGGGAGACACGCCGCGACATTATCCCCAAGACGCTACAGGATGGCGCGCTGCCCGATACCGAGCGCATCCGCGTTACAGAGACGGTCGTTTACGAGACGGGCGTCATGGAGAGCTTCCCTGTCGATCTGCGCCGAGTTCTTAGCGAGACGCGGGATGGCCCAGTGCGCTGGATAGTTGTATTCTCGCCTACTGGCTGCGATAGCATGCTCCGCGTGATGGGCATTCTTGACGCTGAGACAAATAAGGTATATAAGGGATACAAGCGTGATGGGAAGACCTTTATTGCGACCATTGGACCTACGACAAGAGATCACTTGCTGTCTTTTGGCTTCGACCCTGATGTTTGCGCTGAGGCGCCGACGCCGCAGGGTGTATTGGAAGGAATAAAGCAGTTTATGACCGAGAGGCAGAGATAATGCTGACAATTATAATGGAAACCTAAATACCTTTGGAGAATATGGGCTGGGTTCCGCAGATGTAAAACTACGATATTGATAGAAGAGTCAGGAGTGTCAGCTCCGGGTATCATTGATTTCTACTGATCCATCCCTAGTTATTTTCGCTGTCACCTCCGTTTTATATACCCAGGAAGCATTGTTCCACACAAGTTCGTTCTGTCTTTTCGAAACATGTTTCCCCTGTCATATATCACCAACTTAAAGAGAGACAAATCCGCCATGCGTATTCCATATTGTAACACCGAGCGCCGTGCAAGCAGTAAACCCAAAAGATTGCCATCATACGCCCATGACCCAAAGTTCCACACCAATGACTCCAAATTTGGTGCCTTCATCGCTCAAAGGTTCGTTGCCAAAAGTCTCGCACCTGGAGCTATGCCCGACCTCAAGTCCATTGTCCAGCCACAGACCATAGTGTCCGCCGCCCGACCCAACGCTCAGGAAATTCGTTTCGCAGTTGATGCAAAAGTCATTTAGACCGCTGTATGGGAACGCCTTGAACCGAACAGCTTCACTAGGCGTAGGCGACGGCGCGCGGGAGTGCGTAGGGGTGTTGCTTTCCGATCCAGGCGGTGGTGGAGCAAGGGTTGTGATTCGAGAGTTGAGGTTCGTTGTATCGGCCGAGGGAGGCGGTGGGAGAGGTGTGATAGTCGAGGCGCGCCATAGGAAACACTCGCCGTTGCCGAAGTAAGAATGCGCAGGGTGAGGGTATTCGGAAAGGTAAGCGCCGAAGACCTAATCGTGTTAGTCAGGAAAACGTCATACGGGCTCACTTCATACGTACCCCTCCTTCGAGATCCTTGATAACAAGGACAAAGCCCGCTCGTTTGCCCTCAAATTGGCGACAATGCTGGTACAGCGTGGCCAAACTCGCTCCGTCCTGCTCGAGACTGTAGATAAGATGCCAATCGTCCACGATGCGCAAACGCTCAGGAACCATAGTGCGAATCTCCTCCGCCACAGCGCCGGTGAGCAACTTTGCCGACGAGGGCGTGCCTTGGCGATAACCATGGAGGATGAGGGGATCAAGCGGCGGTGGACGTAGGGGACTGGCCGTGCGGCGGACAGGGGCAAAGACACCGTTTATACCGTCCTTGCCGTTGTCGTTATGGTACTTGAAGTTGTCCTCGTCGTAGGCGGTGTCGGCCTGGCTAGGAAAGGAACCTTCGCTGGAGAAGCGACGGATGAGGCCGGTCCACATATTGGTGATGTACGAGGCAGAAGCGCGATTCGGGTTGTTGGGCGTACCAGCGCCAGAAGAGTCAGGTGTTTCGGGGGAGTCGTTGCGGTCAGAAGAGCTCATAACGATAGGTGGGCTCGAGATACTATGCGATGCAGGAAACTAGGAAGCAAAAGAGGTAGGCATAGATAGCTGCAGGATGTAAACCATTGACAATCAGGAAGTGCTGGAGAAAAGAGGTTGAATAAGATATGCTATTTTTTTGGTGGGAAGACAAGAACGAGGTTTTTGATATGGAGGATTGAGATATGTGATATGTGAAGGGGATTGAGTACCTTAGGTACTGGGTGAATGAATCAATGGAGTAGGTAGTGTCGTAGTAACAGGCAATGCCACTGGCTCTCACAGCTTCCCTCTTCCTTCCTTTTAGAGGCTCAAGATTGGAGATGGGGGGAGCTAGTGGAGCTTGATGTGGTGGGGTCAGGGCCTTAACGACAGTTAAAGCACCTGATCCTAAGTACTTTAGTAGGTAAGTAGGTAACATGAATGATAAAAACCTACTAGCTAAGCCTTCACTAATATGGTCTTTTTTAGGCAACCACTGCAATTGACGGTATAAGACAAATGAACACAGCTTATTCTTGATTGCGTGGTGATTCATAAGCCACTCGATTGTTCTGGTCTCTTCCGCTTAATCCCTCTGCACGTTAATGTACGCACAGCACACACGTAGACGCACGCTCCTAAACTTCATGATCGTCATCAAGATCAGAGCCTCAAAACTCCAGACGCTAGCTTGTTCTGGTAAACGATCTGTCACTGCTGAAATGTGAACATGGTCTAGACGCTTCTCTGGTGGTCTCGACATTCAAACCTTTGGTGATCACGTTCCTGTGAGAGAAAGGCATGGCCGATTGTGATTAGACAGAGTCTAGAGGACTGAGCTAAAATATTGTCATGTAAGTATCATGCGATAGCATCTAACGTGTCGATTCCGTCGCTTTTCCAGCGTTAGTGTCTAGTGCAACATGATCTTGGATTGTTATAGATCTCTGTTGGCCTTCCTTATCTGGCCATACTCATTCACTCAAATATCATTACGTTACGCATAGAAGCACATATCATCATGGGTTTTCTCTTGGGATATAACTAAAAAGAAATTATCGCGTTGTGCACTTCATCAAATCATCCTCGTCTTCGTCTTCGTCTTCGACTTCCATAGTTGTCTCAGACACTGACCCATATCTTGGGCCCTGTTTCCTCATGTTGACCATCTCTCTTCACACCAAGATTGCCCTAAAAGACCCATGCCAGGTGCATGCTATGCAGAATAAACTGAACAGGTGATTCTGTGCCTGCATCCGTGTGTTTATGTTGTGGTGGGCTATCTAGTTTCTCCAAACTCGTTACCACCAGTCTTTCTCTCGAATATCACAACAATCAGCGCACATGCCAACACCAGAGGCCTCATCAAAAGGCTTCTTAGATCCCAGATCCTAGATGCCTAATCGACCATCCCTGCCACCTGTTTACCTCATAATCTCCTGGTAAATCAACTGCTTCAGCTGCTCCTTGCTCAAATTGTCTTTGTGCTTGTCAAAGTCGAAGAACTCCTCGGGGATTGGGGGTGCGGTTGGCTCGTCCTCAGGGTCGTGGTAAGGCTCGAGGTATGGGTGCTTCAGGGCCTCCTCCACAGTAATGCGCTTAACAGGGTTGAAAGCGAGGAGCTTCTCAAGCAGATCCAGAGCGAGATCAGAGGTCTTGGGGAATAGAGTTCGGAAGGGAACCTTCTTCTTGAAGGGGAGCGATCGGATGTATTCTCGAGCACGGCGCGACTTGATTCCGTAGTAGTCCTCCATAGTGGGTGTGCCCAGCACATCCAGAATGAGTGTCAACTGGTGGTGGTCTATGAACACGACAATTAGCAACATGTTTTGTTATGTATATAACCTGGGGCATCTCAGTAGTGACTTACAGTCCTTTCCGGGGAAGAGGGGCTTGCCGCTCAGCATCTCGGCGAGAATGCAGCCAACTGACCACACATCAATAGCCTTGGTGTACTCCTTGAAAGTCAACATGATCTCGGGCGCACGGTACCATCGAGTCGCGACGTATTCGGTCATGAAACCAGAGTTGTCCTCCTGCGAGGCAGCGGATCGCGCAAGACCGAAATCGCACACCTTGAGATCGCAGTTGGCGTTGAGGAGAAGGTTGGAAGGCTTCAAGTCACGGTGCAGCACGTTGGCTGAGTGCATGGCCTTGAGGGCGCGGAGGGTCTGGTAGATGAAGTACTGGCAGTGGTCGTCAGAAAGATCCTGGGTGCGGATGACACGGTGCATATCCGTCTCCATCAGCTCCTAGACTGCTTGTTAGCCTGCGGTTCTTGTTGCGACAGAGCGCTGGTGGGCTCAAACCTGGATCAAGTAGACTTCGTTAAATGACTCGTAACTTCGGGGCTTCTGAATATCGAGAATGGAGATGATGTTCTCGTGGTTGAAGTATCGCAACAGCTTCATCTCTCGCAGGGTTCTTAAGCAGAACATGGAGTGATCAAAAGGAGTTATCTTCTTGATGGCGACCTTTTGGCTGGAGGGCTTGTGAATGGCGGAACTGAAGAGAAGAGGTGTCAGTACTTTCAATCTTGAAGATGCCACGGCAAATGCTGAAGACCAAAAAACATACCAGACGACACCGTAGGCACCCTCACCAACAACATCCTGAATATCATACTGCTCGCTCACATTGAACGAGATCTTGCGGGACCCCGCAGCGTTAGGGGGGTTCGATCGAGACATGGTGGCGGTAAAGAGGAGGGACTGTGGAAGAAAAAGGAGGAGAAGAAACGGGCGACCGAGATATTACGACAAATACGACGTGGTGATATCCCGTAGTCGATCGATCGGTCGGTCGAGCGATTGTTGGAATAGAATGGCGATAGGCTTTGCGAGAGTCAAAAGAAAGGGACCAGCCAAGACTAAGACTCCTTTGTTCGTACCGCACCGCACCGCACGCTGGCTGATTAAGGAGGATTTGAGGGGTTAGATAGGTACTGAGCTCCACCCAATACAATCGAATAGCAAAGCAAGCTTATGCGAGACACAGTCGACAAAGGCGGAGACGAGAGAGTTGGCGGTTGAAAGATTTATAGACAAACAGGAAGATGCTGAAAGTGGCAGGTAGATACCGGAATAAGAAATCAAATCAAATCAGATAGAAAAAGGGTTTCGACAATGTCCGCTTGGGAGGGGAGGGCTCAAGCGAGGTAAAGTATAGGTGATGGATAGTGATAACAGCAGAGGTAGAGAAGTGTGGTACTCCGTAGTAAGGTACCTAGGTAACTTATGGAACACAGAGCTCCGCTCGGGCCGTGGTGGTGCTTGTGCTTGCTGCTGGTTCAAATAGTGTATCCGTAGGTGCAGCTAAGCTGGAGCCCGCGGGGCAAAGAGCCTGAAGGGCTAGAAGGCCACCTCCAAAAGGTCACTACTGTAGACAGCCTAGCCCAGGTTTGGTTTCAGTTCGGTTCGCGGTTCCGCCGGTCAACAACGGTGAGTATAGGTGGGAATAGGTAAGGATATCGTAAGAGCACGGTCTCCAAGTCCCTTGTGCCTGTGAAGCTGGTCTTGACTCTTCGTCTCCTCCCTCTTAGGTACCTAGGTAGGTAGAAGAAAGAAAAAGACTGAACAGAAACCGAGGGTACGTACTTTTAAAACAAGACAGGTTGGGGTTATGAAACAGACAACGATGGATGATTCAAGACAAGACAGAACCAGAGGGCAATAATTAAGGAAAATGCAGAAGGCGACTATATCAGTCTACGAGACATTTCATCATCTGATCTATTCACATTTTCTGTCTTGTGTCGGGCTGATTGATGACTACTAGGGTACCGAAGATACAACCAACAATAGCTACTACCAACTACTTAGTAGTACTAAGATGTGATAAAGCTATCTGGGCGGCTAAGAATCGACAACCACTTGCTCATGGTGGAGTGGAGGTGCCATCTCAGCCTGACAAAGGGCATGCAGTGACTTAACTTGATTAGTCTAAGAAGTTGTCCAACGTTGGCATTAAAACTGACATCAAGAAAAGAAGGTAGGCAGCCCTGTATCTTTCTCTTTTCCTCAACGAATACGACCTGCCCCAACCAACTAGGTAGCCAACCTCAAGGCGAAACAAACCCTCAAAGGAAATCATTCCAGGTTCAAGGTTCTTGAGTCTGGACCCAGGTTCAGGTCCTGGGCTATTAGGGTGCAATGATCACCAGGACCTGAGAGTACCAAGAAGACAAAGCATAAGTCACCTCGTTGATAACTAAAACAAAGCAACTGAAATGAGCAAAAACAACCTGACGGTTGTGATTAAACAACGGTGTCGGGTCGGATATTGCATTATAAGCAAGCCTGAGTATAGCGAACGACCCTGGGCTAACACTATAACTTAAGGGTCATCCAGGTGAGAGTGGAAAGGAAAATCCATGGTAATCTAGTGGGGTTCAGCTTTGGCTTTTGACTTTTGGCTTGGGGAACGAGCGGGACGGGACAGCTTTGCCGGTGGGCTAACCGCTAAACGGACCTGACCTTAGTAATGGAAGAAGTCATGTGAGGCTTTCCCGCATCTCTCACTCTCTAACTATCCCTTCAATGAGAATTATATCACGGAACTCATAAGGAAACATCATCACCATCCATCCCCTCTCCAAGACGAAACGTTACAGAACCTCCCAATAACATCACGCTAATGATTCAAAATACTAGGCGTTTAGCATCTGACAGCCCCGAAACATGGATAATCCTACCCCGGCCCTATTGCGCCTCCAAGACCTTTCACTTCAGGGTACCATACCCCCCGGTCAAACAAAGGGTCCTCTGACAAGACTTTAATGCGTTTCACCAGATCAATGCCACTGGGCCCTCCATTCACACAAGAAACATCTCACTTATCTGCTATGTCAACTGAACTGACGCTTCTAACCATACCAACAGAAAGATGCTCGTTACCCAGTCCTACAATCTCAAAGATCTTAAAATAAACCCTCCCAGCGCCTAATCTCCCCCACCATTGGCTCCCTCACTTCCCTAGGGCGCGTGTTTCACACCCTCCCACCGCCGTCGCGTTTCATCATTGGATCGTGGGGCCCTTGTATCTCAACGTGCCCTCCAGCATCCAGGGACAGACATCGCGTCTGGTGCCTGTATCAGATTTCATGGGGACCAACCCCTCGGTCATGGGATTCACTCTAGGGAACTGGAAGCGGCAGAGTCAGACTCGCGTTTGTTTTCCCTGGAATCGTGCATTTCTAAAAATGTCATGCACCGGTGTGGTGTGCATTCCGGTTCCTTCTTGGTTGGTTCACCTGTCTATCGTTTCTCGGTCCTGGACTCTTGGTCAGGCTTTGCTGTCCAACGCTGTCATCGCCAAGCCTGAAGCTCTGCTCTACTCTTTCTTGACCGCGGTATCATGATAATCTCGTCACGTTGTTCTGCACACTCGATCGCAAAACAATTCATTCTCTCTAATTGACACCATTCGTCCCGTCCTCGCATCTCTGTTGCCAAAAACAGCCGGTTGCAACCCCAGGACCCCGACTCCGGTCATTGAATCCCTCCTCATCGCAGTATTACAAGGACTGATCCGACTCATTCCCTCCGTCTACACACCCTTGACTTTTATCAAGTTGCTTCCTTTACTGAACAACCTACGTGACATCATTGTCAGTTTTTTGATCCTTCCGCAGAACCTCTGCTGTGATCAACTCACCTTTTCTCTCAACATGCCTAGCCATTGAGCAGCGCTCACACCTTGGTCGGCTCGGTCCTCCACAAGCAGGGTTTGCGCCCAGAGCTTCAGACTGGGTTCTCCGTCTTCTCGCACGATGTAGAGGTGGGGCAATATAGTACTGCCCACACCTAGTGACTTGTGGTCTCGGCTCTTCTGGACCACGGCCCGCACACGTTCGTTGAAGTCTCCCTCCAGCTCCGGTACACGGCCCTTGCCAACCTGGATCTGGCTTCGGTCCTCCGCTCCAAACACATCTTGCACCAGCTGGGGCACGGCATCTCGGCCGATCCAAAGGAACTGGGTTTGGCCGTCATCGATAAGGTACAGGCCGTAGGGCACGAGCCGTTCTGATGACAGATTCAGTGCAGGGGGAAGCGCAATGTGACCTGTCTCCTGATCGGGAACTCCCGCGTTGTCTGGCATATCGTGTAGCGAATACAGACGAGGGTAGATATAGCGCATAAGAAGGGGTACAGGGAGCGTTGACAAGAGGCAGAGCGCTGCTGATCTGATGTCGGATGGGATCTGAGATGACTTGCGGAGACCAACGTTCTTGATCAGACCCAAGAACAGAAGGGGGAGACCACGTAGGTTGGCAGGGAATTGCAGACCACCGCCCATGCTGCCTCCAGCAAGCTCCTTCTTGAAAGTCTGCAACAGCTCAGTAACCTTGCTTTGCAGTGCGTCTCGGGCCGCATCGAGGCCGCTTGAGAGTGACCGCTCCACGGCCTTGTGGCTGAAGTAAGTGGTGATAGCACACTGATCGGCCGATGCGTACATGTCAGACAGGTTGGTCGTTGTGGGAAGAGCCAGAGTCATAACGCGAATACGACGCTCGCCATTACAGGTAGTGTGCAGCACCGCTGCCTGGAGGCAGACGACGTTCTTGGTAAGATTCTCATCAATAGCCACCTCAACAACGTAGCACTGGTCGCGGGGGAAGGCAGGGAAGGCACAGAGGTCAGAGCTTCGGTTGAAGAAGTTGCCATAGAATGTGTTCATTCTCAAGCCACTGGTAGCACGGACTCGAAGCACAGCCTCCAGACCAATCTCAGACGATAGATAGTCACTGAACTCTGAAGCAAACTTGAGGGCGTCCTCGGGTCGCGAAGCGTGCCAGCCCGGGTAGAACCAGGTCTGTCCACCAGTGTATCGAGGAAGGTTGCTGAGGGAAGCAACGTCTTGGTACTGTGATGAAAAGAGGAACATGTCGATAGACACTTGACTCTTTGAACACTCGACAGCGAAGCTCTTGTAGAAACTGTTGGAGGTCTGAAGCAGAGCACCCTCCTTTGATGTGCCAAGCAGCTTCTTGTCTTCACGCATCTCAAGCTTGCCGACACCGATGTTGGGCAGAGAAGCAGTCAGAACGACGATCTTGCCTCCAAGGGTAGAGATAAGCTTGTGGGCTGCACGGAGGGCCGATCCCATGCATGATCCATTGCTCTGGTTGTTCTGGAACATGTCGGGAAGCTTCTGAAGGAACTTTTCGACGCTTTGACGGCTCTCGCTCAGGGGAACCAGCAGGTCAGTAGGGATAGGCAGGAAAGGCTCGTCGAGATCGCTGACAACCAGCATGTTGGTATCGCCGTTCTCGTCAGTGTCCTTGGGAACCGAGAAGTAGTGCAGGCTAGAATCCACAGCCAAGAAACCCAGGCGCGTACGGCGATCGGCATTTGGTATTCTGTCGAGGCTGTCCAAGATGGTGCGGGCCGCGGTGGCCACCAGTCCGGTTGAAACGGCAGCGTAGCTGACATCGAAACAGAACAGATAGATAAGAGGCTGAGGAGGACGGACCATGTACTCTTGGGGAGCAACAAACTCAACAACGGCGTGGTTCAGTTCGGGTCGCTGCCATCGGTCGACACTCTGCTGAGCAGCAGCATCCCAGTCGAAAGCCTGAGGAACGTCGTTGGTGAGATTACACATGTTACACCTCCATCGATGTCCCTGGTCCAAGAAGGTGACATATGGGTTGATGTAAGTTCTGCAACGTCGGCAACGCGAGATGACCTGGTCCTGCACAACAGGCACGGGATCCTCATCATCGTGAAGAGAGCCGTAGGGCTGGATAACGAGCGCAAGAGGCAGCTTGGACTTCTTGAGGAGAGAGTGGGTTGTGGGAACGGCGTTGAGAGTAGACCGGAAATATCGCGGGGAACAGTTGGCGTCTGGGGACGGAGTAACGCTCGTCTAGTGGGCGCAAGTTAGCCATTGACAATATACTCCAGCTATTCCATGTAGTAGACTTACGTTGGGAGGAAGAACGATCGGGGGCGGAGGAAGGTCAAGCTCCGAGACATTGAAGGGCTGGCTGAGGAGATCGGTAGGGTAAAGCTGGTTCAGAACAGCAGGGCGAGGGGGTTGAGCGCCCTGAGGTTGTTGGGCCTGCCCACCAATGTTCATGTTGCCGACTCCTTGGGTAATACCGCCAACTCCTGGCGCGGGCTGCGGGGCACCCGGTGCTGGGTATCCTTGGTCGGGAGTTTGGTAACCATACTGAGGAGCCTGGGGAGCAGCGGGTTGCTGTGCGCCGTAGCCCTGCTGAGGATACTGATAGCCTTGAGGGGCAGCGGCTTGAGGTTCAGCTTGATAGCCTCCGTAGCCTGGTTGAGCGGGAGGAGCGCCGAACTGCTGAGCAGGAGCGCCGGCCTGGCCACCAGCGACGGCGTTGGCGCCAGTTCCGACCTCGAAAGCTTGAGCCGCATATCCTCGCTTCTTCTTCTTGGGGCCTTGGTCAAGGGGCTGCTGGGCGGCAGCAGGGTCCTCATAGCCTTGCTGAGGCTGTTGATCTTGGGCGGCATACTGATCATATTGCTGAGCCGGATGGCCGCCAAAGCCATCACCAGGAGGGGGCATCGACATGATTGAAGGGTGGAGGGAGCAGGGTCGCACCCAATGTTGAGGCAATGGTATGTATAGACGGTGTCGGTCAATCGGTCGAGATGCGGTTCGAGAGGCGCTGCAGAGAAGCAGGCGTATATGCGATTATAGGGAAAATGGGAGGGGCGAAAGGGCGACTCCAGGTCCAAGTGTCCCAGTCGACTAGGTTTTGAAATGTTGGACTGGGATGGAGGAGGATGGGTTGTGGTTGACGAGCTCAGAGCTGTTAGGTAGGCTTGTAGTCTGTAGTCTGTAGTCTGGCCTCTTCGCATTGGTCACCGCCACAACGACAGCAGCCAAGAAACCTGCCAAAAGGAGGGGCTGTCTCTGTGGTTGGCTCGTTGCGTACCTAGTAGGTTGCCTGAGCCACGCTATCAGATGCCAGAGGCAAAAAAGGACAACAATGTCAATAGAGAAGGCTCACATGGCGAGACGAGTCATTTGAGATAATAGAGGAACATTTTAATGATGTTTGAGAATCCTCTCATCGACTTATAATTACTGACAGGCAAGCTTGGAGCTCGAAGCTACCGTGGCGTCAAAGCTTAGAGCTCTAGCACCAGCCACACTTTCATGATAGCCATATCCGGCGAATGTCAGGTAACTGTATAAGCTGAGCACTTATGTATGTCATGATAGTCGGCGACTAATCTTGCTGGCGATGTATGATAACAGCTTACTCATACTGGACTATTTCTTCAGCAAACTGCCCTATCGTGGGCAACTGGTCAACTTTGCCTGAGCCCTGCTCTATTCCCATTGTAATCGTTTAGGCCACATTACGATGAATAATAGATGGACAGCAGAATTTCCTTACTGGAGCTATAATGTGATATGAACATCCCCCGGGCCCATCCATAGTTCGTTAAACCACTGGCTTTCCCCTGGAGACAACAGATGATGTGACTTGTGGTGGTTCCAAGTCAGAAGCTGTGAACAAATGTATGTATCCTTGAATTGCAACTAATATGGTACTGACCATTGTCATTGCACAAATCAGCAGCCATTCGTGCTTCTTCTTGATCACCCATTCGTAGTGACTCACTGTCTGACCTGTCTGTACACTCTGTCATGTACCTAGCCACCAGGCTGTGACCAGAAGACGTCTGGGCTTGAAAAACATCGTAAGTCAGAGTTGGATGTTTCTCTGCTTACTGAGCAATACAAAGGACTAGGTAAACAAGTAAACTCAATGACCAATATGCATGTACATCATAGAGCGAGGTCATGTTGACTTGTTTACGGGTTCGATGGCAGTTCGTCTTATTGAGTCACACGTTATCGTCCTTGTCTGCTTCAATGTCAAAGGAATCTCTTGGTGACGACTATGTTGCTAGCTCTAGATACTATCATGAACAAGCCCAGTGGTAAGACTGTATTCATACTACGTATTTTCTCAATTAAGTAGACTTCTCAGGTTGTAAACCACGGGTGCCCACCCCCCCTTACCGCGAAATAAGTAGTTCATACTTGCAAGACACAATGGCTCCCATATTTGCATTGCTCCCAGTACCCAAGCATCAAAAGCCTCTATCCAAGCCCGTTGCCGCATGCAGTTTTCTAGGTATCAAGGACTGCACTCTCGCTGCTTATTCCAGCCTTACCAAAATCCCCTAAAACCCCTGCACTTCCCAAGTCCTTGCAAGGGGGGAATGTCAGCCACCACAAAAGCTTGATTTCAGCGAACTTGTCTCTGACTTTGACACCATAACCGATATCCACGGTTTGATAGGTGAGGTCAAATAAAAGTTCGTGCACAAAGACATGTTGCTAGCTCGTAAAAAGTCTCTTTTTTCGTCCTTCATTCGTTTCACCTCAGCTCCAGTACTGCCCTGCCACTATAAAATGACATGGATTACATGGACGGCAGCGGGCCGGCATAGCTTCTTGGCGTTTTCAGGTACTGGTGCAGGGCTGCCTTCAGGTCGTATTCCTCTATTTAACTATTACTTAAGAGTTATCGTGCACGTAAAAATAATCCGTCAATGAATATTTGGGCGTGCTCGTGTCACGAATACCATCAACTGTTACAACAGAAGCTCATATGACCAAGATAATCCGTACACGCAGGGATACAAATTGTAGCGGTACATGCCACTAACAGAAGCCAATATTACAGGAGGGTCACCCCTCAAATCAGGATCCTTTTTTCGATCCAATTGGCGATCCTGTAACGGCATTTTGAGAACAGCTGGAGACTAACCTTGCTCCAACGTTAGTTACCTACCTAGGTATCTACCACATGCTTCCCCCTTCAGCTCTTGGACCCCTCAAATTCAACTCAACTCAACTCAACTCAATTCCTTGCGCAACCCCCTTTCGCCTGCTCCTTCGTTCTCCTTCTTTCCCCCCAACTGCGTTGATCGCGTCAAACCTTGGCTTCTCTTCTGATTTCTATCATCCAGCGCTTTAACTTACTGTTCAACTCGCCAATCTAAACTTGTTGCCTATCCAATCTCGCCGATCTCGCATCGCACGTGCAACAATTGAAAAGAACCATGGCGAAACAATCTTCAGCTCTCAGGTATAGTTTTGCATCGCGCGCTCCCCTCACATTACAGCTCACGCAAAGCGCATCCCACTGACTTGTTCCCTTTTCACAAAACAGCCAGGTGCTTCCTCTCATCATCGTCTTCGCCCTCCTGGGCGTGGGCGGCTGGGTAGGCTACCAAGTCTACATCAGCGTCGCCAAGATGTCCGACGCTGCCTCGGAGCGCATGGGCAAGAAGAACGTTGTCTTCACCAAGGACGGAGTAAAGGTCGGCGTCAAGCAGATCAAGAACGAAAATTATGTCGACGCGACGCAGGGCTGGTTCGTCAAGGCGTGGAATCTTGGCACATCACAGGATGCTGGCCAGAGGTGCGTACATGGTGCTGCTTTTCACGATCAAGACTAACAGCTTGTATAGCAAGAAACAAAAGTAGAAAGCGACCGTTATTCCCATTACGAAATTACACCCCGATCCAAAATTATCGGTACAGAAGTAACACATATCACAAGGACTTTCCAATACTTGTCTCCTGGCCTTCACTGCCAGGTGGTTTCTCTAGCCATTGATCATATTACACAATATATCTAATTCCGAGAAATTGACACATTCGAAAGGCAATAAGATTCAAATGGGAACCTGATGTTAAGAACATGTTTTACAAGCAATTTGCATCGGCATATGTTCGTGCTTCAAGAATCTGAAACTCGCTGATCATATGGGTCGCAATGGTACCCTGACAAGAATCCCCAGGCAAGCTTTGATAGACCAGAGCCAAAATCTCCGCTCTTTTTGTCCCGTGAAACTCATCTTAGATAGCACAATCAAGCTCAAATTAAACAGGTTGGTGGTTGTTTTCAACGCCAGGTATCCAATAACGGCATGTCTAATGCCTGATTATCTATATATAGCTTGCTTGCCCTCGCACACAAGGCGGCTATCCTCTCATGTAATTTTCTCAGTTTCTTTACATCATTGAAAGTGGTATATAGTAACAGGGGGTGCTTCAAAGATTAATCCAAATCCCAAACCCAGTTCCACTGCTTTGATTACTTCTGGAGCTGCAGCATCCTGCTGGCCACCATCTCGTTGGGGTTCAGCGTCCCTCCAGCTTTGCTCAGCAGCTCGGTTTTCTGCCGGTCGATTCGCTCCTTTTGCATAGCTTCATGTTGCTGAATTGGATTCAATGAATATCCTGCCATGGCTGGTGCCGTTTTGGAGGACAGCAGCTTCTCAAAGTTGTATGACCCAGGGTAAGGACTGGCCATCAAACCATCCCTGCGGATAAGCATAGACGGAACACGAATATTAAGCTGTGGATCTGCGTCAGTCTCCCCTGAAGTTGACACCGAAAAAAGCAATAAATATGGAGAAAGGACAAGTCCGACAGAAATAAGGAAGAACAAAAGAAAATGAGAGTGACGAAACTCCAAAGAGGGTTGACTGTATTGCTTACCTGATGGAGGACATTGGCATATCTGACACCAAGATGGTTGCCAATGAATTGAAGTCGACCTTTGACCCATGCTCTCTGTGCATCAGTTGTGTAGTCTTGACCCTGAACACATGTCAGGGGCCAAGTAAGGAAATATCCTGGTAGACCTTTGAGTGCGTCCTCCTCGCCACATCCGAACGCGGAGAGGTTGGCTCGCTCAAGAAGATCTCTTCGGTTGGAAAACCAACCCAGTTGGTATGGAACCGATGAAATAATATCCGTAATAGTGTCAACACACGTCCTTGCGGCTGTGGCATACTCGGGAGTTGTCCGGTAATCGACAGGTGCGCAAACCCAAGCGGCACAGCGAACAATCAGCGATGCTAGGATGATGCGAGAGCAACGCATCAAATTCCAAACGCTAACGACCCAGAGATCTTGATATGCATCAATACGACCAGGGAAAACTTCCGCCAATGCGTAGTTGCCGTTGGGTACATTGTCCTCCCAAGCTACAGACTTGTACTGGAAATACTCGGGTAGCCCGTTGGCCCAGGTGACGTGCTGCTGGTCAAGGGTTTGGCACCGACGAATTATATCGAGCAATAATTCGATGTTCTCCGGGCTCCGGCTCAAGGTGGTCATCAACCGGTTGGACTCAGCTCTGAGTTCTGCTGTTCGAATGTTAAGCCGCTGACACTCGGCTCCGAAATGGTTCTTGACACTATCTGTGATCCACCATTCTACGCCCATAACTGGGGGTGTGCCTGTGGTCAATGTGTGAATGATCTAAATGGTTGTTAGGTGATATTCAAGTTCGCAAAAATGGCTGTAGGGAAAATACCATTTGAGTTCGTGTAGCAACAAAAAGAGCAAGACCTGTTCTTGTTCGAATCTGCTTCTTCTCCCTGGCCTTGACCAGTTGGATGGCCCCTTCGATGTGAGAGCCCCAGGCGAGCATTCCAAGCTGTTTTGCGGTGATATTTTCGAATAGTCCTAGGAGGAGCACAGCTGCCAACGTAGAGTCTTCCTTGGATAGGACCGGGTCTTTTAAGGCGATGAACGTCGCAGAAAGGGCCTTCGTATAGCTTCCCAAAGCCTTGCCCTCAAAATTACATCCAGGGCCAACGCGGTTTCCAAGAGAAGCCATCGCGCAAGCATCAAAAGCCAATTTGAAATGAGGGGCTGGCTGTTCACTCTTGAGGAGAGGAACAACAAATTCCATCCACCCACGTGTGTTGTCGTGGGACGGCAGAAGAACAAAGTTTGACAAGAAGTGACAGGTGGCTTGCTGGTCCACTGGAAGTTGGAGTGTTGATAGAATAGACTGGTCGGGAGTCGGCTTGCGGAGGGCGACGACCTTGGAGTTTGTCTGTGAGCCTAGCTTGTCCTGTTTTTGAGCAGATGCTTTCTTGCTAGCTTTGCGAGCTCTCCTTTCGGTTGCCTGTGTTTCATTGCGGAAGACTAGATCAAATTCGTCCTTGTAGCCAGGACACTGTCTTCTTGATTTGGCGCATTGGTTACAAGTTGGCTTCGTCTCATCGCACTGCAATTGTGAGTAGGTGCATAACAGGGGATCTTACAGTGAGGAAAGGCCAGGCAAGGAGAGACTATCAACACACCTTAATTCTTCGGGCCCTGCACATTTGGCAGCCCCGGGATGGCTTACCGCAGTAGACCATGATGGGCGTAGCTATTAGTGACGGTGTTGGTGCCCAAAAATAAGATGTCGATTAGAATAACAAGGTTGTTTTCAGTGTAGGATAACAGCGCGAAAAGGAAGATAGAAGATTATCGTCCAAGGGCTGACTGTCCAACGGCCTCCTGGGAGGACAGAGTAGACGAGAACCACGGGATAGGGCGTACGAAGACGCGATGTTGCATATGAAGTTGTAAGGGAGCCAAGGTTACAGCCAGTCACTTGTCGTGCTGGATTTCAGTTGATAAGTTTGGCGGGTTAGACCTGAAAGCTGCTAGTAAATCCAGCTTCTTGGTGTCGTTGCGATGCAAGGCAGAAAGCAGTTGACAAAACGAGTTGAGTTAGATCAAGCTAGAAGCATTTCTATCAGAGATGAAGGATCGATTTAACGCAAGCAATGACTCGCCAGTGGCGAAGAGCCCAAGCTATCGGTAATCCTGGTATTGAAGACTCTGGCGGTTCGTGTTGGAATATGCCAGGGTGAAAGACACGTGGATAAGGTAAGTTGAGGATAGAGAAGAAGCAACGCCTTGAGCAGAACACAGCACAGGAGGGCCAAGTGACAGGACAAGGAAGAAAGAGGAAAATCCGTCCGAGAAGTCGTATCCGAGCGAGACGGGGTGAGGATGATGGATATGTTTGCTTTGCCTTACACAGCGGGGGCTAAACAGACGACAGTAGGTTGGCGGTGGAACCTTAAGGAGGAGATGGATGGGAGGACAAGGGGGTCAACGTGATGACAAGCGATGAGACAATAAGAGTTTGTGAGGTGGAAGTGGAAGTGACGCGTGAAAAGGCGAAAGATGATAGATGATAGATGATAGATAGAGACGACAAGGGAAACCAAAACGCGGGCGGAGGAGTTGCTTTTTTAGCGGCAGAGTTGGCGTTGGCTGGCGTTGGAGCAGAGAGAACAAGCAGGACAAGAGGATCCAAATGCAATGCAATGCAAGAGAGGTCATGCAAGAGGATGGATCGTAGGTAAAAAGGCCCCGCTTCAACTGTCATGTCAGTTGGAAATTACCAAGTCTTCTGGCGGCGGCATTTGCCGATGTTAACGACGTTGTAGCAAGAGGTAAAAAGTGACAGATCCGATTGAGTTTAATTCAATCCCCAACCTTGGCTCTTAGCTCTTGGGTATAAATTGCCCAATTAATGGAAGTTATTCAAGTGTGAAAGAGTTGAGTCGTGGAGTCTTGGTTTTAGAACGGAACGGGAAGCAAGATGCCGTCTGGCCATCCAGTCCCTGATTTGCACTTTCTGTAGGTAAATCATTGCAGTCTAGTACGTTAACGCTCTAGCGGCCGGTTAGTCTGACCTTAACACGCAGGTGAACCAACCGGGTTACAGCGGGGCTACGAACAGGATCCATCGGCTGGGATGTCTTTGATTGGACGGATAGGACAAACCGCTGGGTTTAGGGGCGTTACAGAACCCTGCAGGACAAGACGGCAACCGTTACAGCAGAGGGGCATCCATCCCACTCAGTATTTCATGGAGGTCAGCAGTCTGTAGGTGAGATCCATCTACAGGCAAGATTCAGGTGAACCTCGGCATTTCCATTGCAGCATTGTCGACAACTTCACGACTTGTCACATCTTGATAGTGAAGTGCGTGCGTCCATGTACGTACTCCGTATGTAAACTCACTAAACAAGCTAGACAAACAAGATGCCGAGGTTCGATTGGAGGGTAATATAGTCGAGACAGCCGAGGGAAAGAGTATAGAGATGGGAGGCAAAATGAACGGATTCGTGTATACTTACCAGAACCAGTCAAGTCAGTTATAACCTATAACGCAATCAATGATGATCATGCAAAAGCAACAAGACAAAAGAAAGGTCGGCGCTCAGGTGGGATTCCCTGGGCGCTGCCAGAATCATGGCGATGAGGTTACAATCTGCCAAATAGTCTCTCTGGATGGGGGGGTTACATAGATGGCTTTGGCAGGTTACATAGTCCAGAGTGACTGAAGATCGACCGGGCATCAATGATCAAGGCCAAGGATATAGATAGACATTCACACGGACGATATCACCATAAAACACGCTCTTATAACATCTTGAATACCCAATAGGATAGCCAGGGACGGCGTTCCGGCGTCTGTGACAGCACGCGCGTCATCCGATGAATAACTCAAATAATCCTTGATAATAAAGCGAATTGGCTGATCCAAGTACATGGTTTTTTCAGGGATGTTTTACGAGGTGAAAAATGCAAAGTACGTAGTGTTGAAGTATTGTAAAGGAACGATCTCAGGATTGTCACAGTGCATGATACAATGATCTGCTTTTGGGATATCCGAACAGCGTAACGTGTATCCGTAAATGCAAATCACTATCCTCATTCGACAAAAAGCCCAATCGCTTATATGTATGAACAAGATACTTTCGATGATCGCTCCCTGAGGAAAAAGAAACTACACATATATTGTACACTCCATAAGTGACTCCATGAGTGGTAGGGCTGGCCCACTGCTTCGTCTGTGGCGCTTTGATATCAAGAACAAGAATGGCCTTGGATGCGAGAGCCACAAACAAATCAATTGCATGAAATCCACCGCTTATAGCAATAGCGGCTAATCTTTTATTGGTCTGGAATCTAGCCTCAGGGCCTCAGGGCCATTTTGTGGATGTCTCGGCCATCTACAGACTCGACAGTACGCCTCGCCGCCCGTTAGAGGTTTCACGCATTGATCTATTTATTCAATCTGAGACATTGTTGAGCTGCCGAGGCTACTAACCAGATATTAGCTACGTTTGTCAGCCGTTCCAAGAATTTTTCAGAGCAAGTTTCCTGCACAAGAAGGCTGAGTAGATCTAATCGAGGCCCGCCAGGTAAGCCGCCTCCATCAACCTCAAACTCACCAACCCAAACCTGCATTCCTGACGTTGGCCTCGCGCTGGCGTTTCAGCCTTCAAATCTCGAGGTCGATAGGGGAAACCCAATACCCAAGCAGGAACTTTGCGTTGAACGTCGGACTTAAGGATAGTCTCGTACCTGGTGATCTTGATGATACTCAATGAGAACGGACATTAGTAATGTGTGAATCCCGAGCTCGGTCTTTAAGCTTTGCACGACGCGGGCTCTTGCTGTTGATGGATGTGTTTCCCGGAGCACAATAGAGCTTTAGGGTAACATCGTAATAATGCAAGCAAACTTCCAGAAGGATGTATATCTATTTCCTATGCCTGGCGAGGTCTTATGGTCTGAAGTGATTATCATCGCCACTGGCCGGTTCTGGGGAGGCGTAAGAGATGACCGCTTGTGTTTCTCATACCCAGGCGTGTCAGGGCCATTCGCTGGCTATCACCGGCCTCTCACATAGTAGAATCTAAATCAACTCCATGAAAAGATTATCTAGGCGCCTGCTGAACCAGATAAGAACCCAAAAGTATACCCGACGATCAAAACCGGGCCTCACCGGCGCATAACTCTCTCCACATTTCGGTGTGCCGGCCGGCACCCCAATTCGGCCACCGTGACCGGCACCGGCACGGCCCCTCGCATCTCCACACGTGAACTCCTCATAGAGCGTCCAAGTCAATCACAGGGCGCACTCTTGTTATAAATTCCAAAGCGTTGCTGTGATTTATTACTCTAGAAATCAAAACCATCATCTTTCTACCCATCAACTTTTATCATAAATAAATACTAACACCATTGAAAATGAGCAAGATCTCAGACTTTGGCCTCCTCTCCTTCGATGTCTACGGTACACTCATAGACTGGGAGACGGGAGTTCTCAATGGCCTCAAGCCCCTTCTGGAAGCCAACAACGCCGATATCTCTAGAGAGAATCTCCTTGAAGCTTATGCTAAGGCCGAGGTTGCGCAGCAGGAGAAAACTCCTGATATGAAATACTCTGAACTGCTCGCCACTGTCCATCCTCATGTTGCAGAGAGTCTCAACCTTCCCAAGCCTACTGCCGAACAGGACAAGGCCTTTGGCGACTCCGTTGGTTCATGGCCTGCATTCCCCGACACCGTCGACGCCCTTCGTCGTCTCGGCAAGTACTACAAGCTCGTTGTTCTGTCCAACGTCGACCGCGAGTCGTTCTCTGGCAGTAACTCAGGACCTCTCCAAGGCGTCCCTTTCGATCTCGTGATCACGGCTCAGGACGTCGGCAGCTACAAGCCCAACCTGAAAAACTTCGAGTATCTGCTGCGCGAGGTGGAGGTCAAGTTTGCAATTCCAAAGGAGAAAGTTCTGCAGACCGCGCAGAGCCAGTTCCATGATCACCAGCCTGCCAAGAAGATGGACATCAAGTCGTGCTGGATCGAGAGACCTGGAGCACTTATGGGAAATCGCGAGGGTCCTGTCTATAACTGGAAGTTTGACACGCTTGGTGATATGGCGGATGCATTGGAGGAAGAACTCACTAGCAAATAAGTTGAACCATACAGAGCAGACTACCTAAGGCTAGCATAAATGGCATATAATGTGTCTGTTCATACTTCGTCTACCATAAACCTTTGCCACATCACTACGGACTCTCACCTCAACAGTGATAATTCATTAGCTGTAGGTGTAAGAAAGGACTTGAATAATTATTGAAAAAGCCACAAGCACAGAACAGCCTAGACCTCATAAAAATCAAATTACAGTAAATCGCGCTTGAAAAATCATCACTATACTGAATTAGAAACCATGGGTCATAGCATCATCATGTAACTAGCTGCTCAAAGCCAAGATCGAACCAATCTCCCATTTCCGGCAACGAAATCACATCTGTTCGTCGAGACAAGTTACAACTATCATTATACCCTCCCGCCATTCCAGAGCACTGATATGTAGCCGACAGTCCTCCAGAGATACTCGACATAGAGGTCTCCTGCCTGGGTAGTTGCAGCCCTTCTTCAGGGACAATCTGCTGCATAGCCACCCAATTGCGAAACTGGAGATATCCATCCTGATCCGACACCCCATCCTTGTCGTGTCCCTTGGATCCGGAATTCAGTCTGTCGAATGCAGCTTCTAATCCTTCTACCGTGTGTTTCTCGCCGCTTGTTGAGAAGACTCCGGTTGATATTCCCCGAAGCAACTCCATGCCTCTCTTGCAGGCATCCTTTGGTTTGTTATCATTATCCGAGATGTATTTTGCCACGAGCGCCAAGACTGCCGCACAACAGGAGCTGAACTCAGTATAAGATGATTTGGATAGACTGCTTTCGTTGTGGAGAGTCTGGCAGAGGTCGATAGTGGCAACGGCACTGTTGATACAGTCGTTGACTAGTTCCTTTTGTAATCCTGAGCACTCCGCAATGTATTTTTCGTTAACATTGGGGTTTAACTCTTCAAGGATAAAGGATCGACCGATGAGGATGTGATTGAGATGGTATGTCAAGGCAAGATGTACGTTTGATCGAAATAGTGGTTTTCCGGGGGTGAGGTCTCGGCAGAAGGTTTCTTCAGAAAGACTCTGCCAGTATCTGTCAAGCCTCTCTTTAAGCTCAACAATGTTTTGAAAAGCTTTGGCTCGCCTCTTCTTATCATTTCTTTTCAATCCCAGTCTGTTCCTAATCAGTATTTGAGTTCGAAAAAGTAAAGATAAGTATATAATCTTACATTCCATCTCGGGCATCCTCCATGAAAATGGTCAGTCTCAGCATAGCCACGTTGTTTTGAAATGTGTTGATTCGTTCTCTGGGTTGCAGCTCTTCCAGGTCGATAGGGATATTAGCATCGACGTCTAATCGTGAGATAGAGACAGGCCGTCCGTGTAGTATGCAAATTCGTCTTTGAAATGTTAGTTTTCATCATAGACTTGGATTGTCTGGACGAACCGTTCAAGAGCATATGCAGTCCACCAAACTCTCTTGCGCAACTCAACTTCCCGACGGGACATATCTTCGGGGCTTCTCTGATGGATATTAAACTGTGTTGCCACTTTGATGGCAATTCCAAAGTAAGTGCATGATAATCCAGCCGGGTCGACTGGGAGCACATATACCCCAAAGAGGAGAAAGGCCTGGACGCTTTCGATCGAGTCCATGGCGATAATGTCAGGAATCAAGTTTGCTGCTTTTCGATAAAACGTCGAGGCAATGGTATCATCCATGGTCTGACAAATATCATATGCGTCTCTCATAAGCTCCCTACTCGAACCACGGGCTGTAGATTGATAAAGATGTGAGAATTGTGTCCCAAGAGAAAACATCATCAATGCGACTGCAACCCAGGGGGCATCTTCAATTCCCACTCGGGTAGGGCAAGAATAAAACTGATCGAGTCGTGATCGAAGAGTCTCTTCGTCGATGTAGAAGTAGTTTGTCTGTGCAAATTCGAAGAACACTCTGAGGAGGACCAGGGCTGAAGGAGCTGGTGGGAATAACGAGACTGCTTCTAGAACTGCATTATCTCGGGAGAGAATATAAGAGGATGCCGCTTTTTCGCTCACTGCCGTGTCTGTACTCGAGTCCTATATGATTCGCTTCTGTCAGTATCGTCTGTGAAAATCCTCAAGAGCCGAGCCTTCTTTACTTGATGCCTAAACTCGTCCAGCTTATCTTTGACTTTTCTTTGTACACGCTCTGAGAACCCATGATGAGAGAATTCTGCACAGGCTGCCAGAATGTTAGAGTTGTACCCTGTCTGTTGAACAATACTGCTTACCGGTTGACGCTGTATCTATACTTGCGCAGTAACTACTATTACTACTCAAATCATCATTGCCATCCTTTTCCACCTTCTCAACAGCCCCATCTCTTGGCAAAAGGTTTGCGATGACTGTTTCAAGGGCTTGTTTGCTGTACTGCTCAAGCCCTGTGTAATGTCTCACAATGTGCTCCAGCGCTTGTATACGCTCTTTCTCAAAATAAATGAATCCATCATCAGGATGCACTTCCACTGTTTGTCCCTTTTCAGTCTGGATGTGAGTTTGCCGATGGTGTCGTCTTCTCCTGAATTTGTTGCTGAATTGACAGGCCCTGCCAAACCTTTTGCATCTATCACAAGGAATAGTCCCAATACACTTCTCCTTGAGGCGACGGCAGTCATCGCATCTAATGGCGTTATAAGTTAGAGATAAACGAAGCTTCAAACAGTGAAGAGAAGACAGCTCACGCTCTTGTCGTCCTCCTTGTCTGTGTCGTCCAAGGAGAGACAATTGTTGGCTGGTCCTCCATCGCTTCCATATTATAACCACAAATAATCACTGAAGTAGCTTTGATGGCGCGCTAAGGAGAAAGACAAAGCATCAATTCAGTACAAGACTCAGTTCAAGGAGCTCGTTGGGAGTTCTGGTTCTTATACCGGAACTTGAAGCCCAAGAATGCGCCGGCTAATAAATACGCTACGGCCCGGTGCCGGAGCACGATCCGGGGCCGGTGACGGGCCTCAAAAGACAGAAGTTTCAACAAGAGGACAAACACGTGCCATTACTAAAACCACAATCTTGTTTCTATTCCAACTTTGCCACTCCGGAGTCAGGCTATCTAATATGTTCGAGCAGTTGGGGTAGCTCGCTTCCACCGCCGGCATTAAACCTCCATGCCGCATGTATATCACAGGGATACAACACCCTCTCCCCCAACCCAACGCCTCTCGATCCCCTCGGTCCTTGCGGTTCTTCGGGTGCTTCTCCCGATGAGCAGTTCGTGCATTAGCCCTATTCTTAAACATCGACGTCATGCAAAGTGCGGCTACCAAAGAGGAAACAGGTGCCCGGTGTGCTTTAAGTCCCGGGCCGGCTCCTCTGCCCGGTTTTCTAATCCCGTCGCCACGGGTTATTAACAAGCGGTACTGACGTTCGCTATGAACTGATTATTTCAAACTGTGGCTGTACATGTAATGCCACCGCATATTGTACTCAGAAGCATTTGTGACTGGCCTCATCATTCTGGGCCCAGTTTATCGAATGTGTAGTAAGTGGTGTGGTGTGGCATGATTCTAACGTCAACGTGCAAGTCCAGGTAGATGGATTATTATGACAGTTCGTATTCCCAACCTATACTCGCTCTAATACTCCCAATGATTCACCCTGGTTCCCCAGTTCTTCCCCGTCTATTTCTCTTTGCCGCGCATCTCTCAGTTACGCCACCTAGCAGCTATTAAAACAATTGGTCCAGCTGCTTGCTGCTGTTCAGCCCTTTTGTTAGTGAGGTCTAATTCCAATCCACCCATCTTCTTGTGATAACACTTCTATCCTTATTCCTGATCCTTAAGTAAAAGTAATAATCTAATCCCATTCAATTAGAGCGCCTAACCCTCGAATAGATTCGAGACCGCCTCTAATCCGTCTGGCGTTGCCTGGCGACCAACGTTCATGCCTGATCGCGTCGAATCCTGTCCTGCATGCTGATCACTCATAAACTGTTGCGCCATCTTGCTGCGACTGTTTTTCTTAGTCCTGGAACCGCCAAATCCACTGCTCTTGGGAAGTTTGCCCATTTCGGACACACTAACCCCCTTGAGATCCTTCAGAAGATCCAGCACGATAGCTCGCTGTTGACGTGTGTGCGAACCGGGCTTTGCCATATAAGTTGACAGCCTATCCAGGTCCTCCATGTCCACATTGGGCAGCGAGAGCAGCACATCCCTGGGAGTCGATGTGATGGGGCTGTAGTAGACAACAATAGCCGCAATCAGTGCGGCCAGGTCCTTCTGGAGTTCCACAAAGTAAGGTTCATGAAACGATGTAATGCAAGCCTGCAGCACATCAACCGAGATGTATTCCCGGATAGCTGATGAAATGGAAGTAGGAATAGGGAACTTGTCCCCTGCAAGATGCGCTTCCATTGGACTTTGCAGCACTGACTTGGGCAACTGGCCATCCACAAGATGGAACTCAGGAACCAATGACACGAACAATCGCAGTATCATGCTGCAGCACCTAGTGTCGCGCATCCGAATACCGTGGGTACAGAAAACAAGCAGTGGCTCTACAACCTCCTGATGATTAAGACAGAACCTTCTGAGGCTTGGATAGTTCTTTGCCTGCTCAGGGTCTGGGTTTCCGTCTTTGTCCTCAACTGGCGCATCTGTAGAGTTGTAAGTTTTCATTTCAATCCAATAAACATTCCGGCGCTTACTTGGTTTTGTCGGATCCAGGAAGTCGGCCACCATCAACACCGCTGTGTAAGTGACTTGTCGCAGAATGCTCTCGGCCTTCATCTCTTCTTTAAGACCTGCCTCACCGTCTGCAGCCACTTGCTGCTGGCGCTCCATCTTTTCCCATTCACCATTGATTTTGACGTCCATCTGTTGGAAGCACGATGACAGTAGCTGCGGAAGAAAATGCTCCCGGCAGTCAACAGGACAATCGTCGACCAGGTACCTCACCAAGTTTAAGAGGTTGCTCTGTTGATGCGTGGACAACCAAACTGAGTCCGCAAACAGGGCCTTGGAAAGGGGCGCAGAGAGTCCCTCGAATCCGTAGAATTGCCGTTCCAATCGACTCATGCAATATATGATAGCATAGGCAGTTTCACGAACAAATCGAACGGACCCACGGATAGTGGAAGCAAGTCCCTCGATCGTGTTTTTTTTATCCATAACACGGGCGTAGAAATCATCCTTGCTACCCTCAGAGATCCCTGCCTGCCAAAAGCGATCGCTAAGAATTCGGTGGACCGTTGATCGCATCTCAGCAGGCAAGCCGGCCCAGTTGTCAGGGTTGTGCGACGCGTGTGCAAAGCTCAAGAATTCGAGCAGATCGGCCAAGATGTTGGAGAAACCGTCTTCCCACAGAGCATAAGAGGCCTTGAAGGCATCAGATGATTTCTCAAGTCTCTCAACCGAGAATGCTAGGAAACTCTTGGTCGATCGAAGGGGGAGAAGCTTGAGACGTTCCTCGAGCTCATTCTGGAGGGCAAGTCCTTCAGCATCAAGTTCGCGTGAACCCCAATCCTCGATCTCGTGTGCTCTGCGGCTGGCCATGTAGTTTTGGGCCTTGTCCAGTCCCAACAGCTCACAGAAACTACCATATGACTTGAGCGAGTTTCGTACGTTCTCATTCTGCCATTGCGCCTTCACAGGGTCAATAAACTCGCGAAGCTTCTGGATCTTGGCCTGGGCATCTACTCCAGTGGCTCGATGTCTGTCAATGGTTAGCAAATTGCCAGTGGACGGCGGGTCCTGTATACTAACATGATAATGAAAAGGAAGCTTCTGTATGCAATAGAGCGTTTCTCGTCCAGTGACCCAGACGACATCATTTCGTTCACTTTGTTCTCGATTTGGTCATATACACCCTGAAAACCATTAGCATAGATTTTGACACAACTTTTCATACGACTTACCAGAAGATGATCAGGCATCTCTGAAGCCAATCGCTGCAACTCAACCATGCTCTCACCTTGCAAATCTTTGATAGCATCATTGAAAGCACGATATTCAGGTTGAAGAGCAGGCCATGTTAGTAGAATATGCTCCAGAACCTTGAGCATAAAGGTAGCATTTTTGTTAAGTGCGGTTGTGGAGAAGTAAACCAGTAACTGCAGAGTTCGCTTCCTGATCATCGGGTCTTCGAAACTCATCTCGAGGAGTTTGTTACACCACGACTCCAAGTTAGCTTCAATCTCTGGACCTTGCTGTTGATGTTCTGCAGGCCGATGCTTGCGCCACTTGGAATATCCCTTGAGCGTCGCTTCAATAACCGTGAACTGCGCGTCGACACGCAGGACTGGCATAGAATGCTTGAAATACGACTGCTTGTCTAAGGGAGGCTGCCCGTCGTAGAGATGCTGCAGGAGTTCTTCTGTGCGGCCCAGAATGTGCGAAATCGCATCAACCAGCTTTAGCTGAACAACAGCCTCGATGATCTGAGAACTATATCGACGGTAGTTTCCCAAGAAAGCGTGTCGTTCCGGAATTGTGTCTGTATCTTCCAAGAGGAAGAGGAAAGTAGGGTCCTGCGTATCTTCGGGTAGGTTCTCGAATCGGACCAGTCTCGAACTACATGTCTCCAAAAGGAGTGGGATAAAAGGGGAAACGTGCTCGCCAGGGCCAATTAAACGGTTACTGAGGAGCCGTGTCCATGTAACAAGAACGGGAATAGACACCATTAAGCTCTGGTGTTGCACGATTTGGACTAGTAGTGCTAGGAACTCGTCTTTGGCGGTTCCGGCGGGCAGTTTCGCAAACTTCCTGTCAAAGTAGTCTCCGAGACATGAAAGCATCTAGTTTGGCCAGTCAGTATGAGCTTGGTGTAATGCGTTGTTCAACAAACCTCTGATAGCTTCTTGAGGTTCTGGTACCTGTCCTCATCAGGATCCTCAGGGTCCACAGTACACCATTCAATGAGCTGCTTGCACAGGTTAATTGATGAGCTACTATACATTGGCGCAACCAGATCGCGAAACTCTTCATCAGAAAAGTTTGATCTAGAGTAAAGAGCATGGAGAGCTTCAAGCGAAGCCTGTATCGCAGTTAGCACTCAGCCTTTTATAGTTTGAACTGGGATATGTTACCTTCTGTATAGTAACCTGGGATGATGCGAGACCAGCGCACATGACTTCGACGCAATGCGCAGAAGAAACAGCCTTTGGGATGGCCCAAGGCATGAGCGATAGAAACACGGATAGGCCCTTGTGTATACATAGCTTAACCTCTTCGTTATCCTTGGGCGCTGAGTTCAGACAGTAATCCAGGAATTGAGACAATCGACTTAGCCAGCCATCGTCGCCATATCGCACAGGCGGACCGGGTTGTCGATTGGGAAAGGCCTCGACCAATACCGCGGTAGGAGTAAATATTTCGACGCAGGCCTTGCTAAGGACGCCCTCCCGCATAGCAACTACCGAGTCGTCGCCAGTAAAGACTTCATCAGAGAGGTTCTCCAGGACAAACATGACAAGCTCCTTGTGCACCGCAGAGTCTGGGATCTCCCACAGCTGATAGAGCATGGAGTCCATGTCCATCCACTCGGCACCCCAGCATCTCTTGGCAACCTCAACCCAGAGCTGAGCTGTCTTGTTCCGTATGTAACCTGGGTCTTCCTTTGCGACAGCCTGGCCGAGGCTCAAGACCCATTGCCGCACAGCATCGGTCTGTTCTAGCGTGTATGATGACCACCGGTATCGGATCGCATGCTCGAGCAAGGAGAGGGCGTAGTGTCGGACAACGGGGGATTGCGATTTGTCGGAGGCGAGATTGTAGCCTTGCATGGGCGCTTCGTTGAAATCCTTGACCTCCTCGAGGAAGGTCTGCGCTTGCCTACGGGCATCGTTGGTCGAGAAGGGACTATGAACGACCTCAAGTGCTTGGTGAATCTTGGCGAGTACCTGAGAGTCAGCGCCAGAGTCTACCGACGGCATTGAACTACCGTTAGCAGCCATGGTGTTATCCCTTGTTGGCAGGCGACACGCAAAGCGATAGACGATTGCGAATATGGATTCACGGAAGAGCAAAGCAAAGCACGGGAGCCAAAAGTGCTTGTTTCTATGCAAGATCTTCTTAAGACGACTCAGTCACGGCTAGATATCTAGGCACAAGCCATGGAGGGAACGACCAAGGTTTTCGGTGTTTGCTGTTTGCTGGCGTTCACGGTCTCGAGGTATCGTTTGCGACGGGTGCGAAGATGCAGCAGATAGCGACTGTGCAAGCAAGAAGCGGAAGTGACTGGGGGAAGATGATCAGATGTAGATGAGAAAATCAAATTGTTATGAGCAAAGGCGGTGAAGAGAAGGATAAACAAAGAGAGAGAGCCTTAGGGGTAGAGCGAAGATTGGTTACAGTCACAAGTAGCTTCTTGAGACGGAGATGGTTTGTGGTGAGAGGGAAGTGAAGTGTTGGGCTAAAATTCAAAGCTCTCAGGCTGAGGAGAGAGCCGAGAGCAGTCCATCACTCCATAGGTAGGTGCAGGTGCTGTAGAGCTACCCAGAGCCGTGCTAACAGTGCTGTGGATGGGTAGGTCCATCATTCACTAGCGGCGGGGCAAGGCTCAGGGTGAAACAATTCATCTTACAGCTCGTGCATTAAGTTTTGTCAACGAGAAGCTTGTTGAGGTAGAAGTTTTAAAGAAGAAGTTATAGATGTATAAAGCATAACTCTGACGCTTTATCTAATTGTATGCTTCCGTGGGTTAAACTTCAGTTACTACAACACTCTAATCTCTTTGTCAGATTATATTCGCTTGCACGACTCACTCAGTAATGTCTAAATATTTCTTCACCCTGTATCAAGCTCCGCATGCACGGCCGCTGTGACACCTACAGATACAGATGGGGTCCTTGGGCTGTCTCTAGGCGGCTTAACCTCCTGTTTTTTGCAGGGGACCAACCTGTCAACTTCCAAACATGCTGCAAGGCTGAATTCAGAGATGGATCTATTTGACTCCAACCCAGCCCAGCCCAGCCCACGTCATTCTACAAGAGGGGAGGGGTTGCGGATCATCGTGCGACTGTCCATTCTCGTCTACCAGCCTTAGTTCTACAGTACAAGCATCATGCAGCAGAACGGAGATTTCTCAGATGGGTCAGGTGATATAAGATTGACTTTGGCTGACGAGAGTCTTTGGTTGTTTGAGAAGCTATTCATATTTAACTTGTAAACATATATTATAGAGCCTTTTCTTGTTGGGTTTGAAGAAGCTTCAAATCGTCCTATTCTCCAAAACTACCTACGGCTCATACTCCCAAAGACAGAGCAGCTTATCATAAAAACTAGTCGACACACATCGCAACCTATCTCCTCCATCCGTGTCCCGCACAAAGTCACTTCCATAGTTCATACTCTTATGCTCTTCAAACCTTGCCAACACCCTGCAAGTCCAATCATTCCTATCTCTAACCTCTAAATCAACAATTCTCGCACCTGCGTGCATGCATGAAGCAAGAATCCTGAGTTTGGTAGACTCTATGCCCTCATGGATCTTGACCAAATCTAGACGCCAGACGCCGCCTCCCATATTCTCTTCGAGTACTAGCTCAACCTTCTTCATGCCATATGTCTCATGCAGATCATGTATTATGAAAACACGAAGATAGTCGTCATAACTGCCAGTTACAACCACTCTCCCATTGTTCTCCATCAGCAAGGGAAGCGGGAGGATTGCTGTAACTCCTGCGTTGTGCGTTCCCTTGATGGTGATGGGCGAATAAGGTTCTTCGCATAAAGCTTCAGGCTCGCTGAGATCCGAAATACAAGAGGTATAACGAAGCATAGAGTCATCCCCACCGCAGTAGGCTGTGACCCGTACCTTGTCTTGGTCCGAGTGGGGTTTTCCGGATGAAAAGGCAATACACCAAGCTTCGAGTGAATTGGGAATGTTCAAATCAGCATACTCGGTGATTCTGTACTCCTTATCCAAGCGCAACAGCCGCGCAGCGCTTGCCGATGTCGTGACACCAATCATATCTGGCATCTCTGGATGCCAATTGCATTGTAGGAACAAGATATCTTCTCCAACATCGTCACATCTGCTTGTCGAGATGTGCTGCAGGGGCGTTGATGCGTTCTTTGTGGGGTCCAACTTGAACACAGCCAGTGTCCCAGTGCTTGATACCACAGCTAAAATATCTCCTAGATCTTTGCCAGGATGAAAGCGGAGGTCCAAAATAGCCGATGGCTGTGAAACTGTCTGGACTAGACGACTGGAATATCTGTTAGTTTCGACACAGAGCTTGGAATAAAAATAATACTCACAGTTCAGCACCATCTACCCTGTATATTAAGAGACTACCGTTGCGGCTTTGTGGTGTTTTGATCGCTGTTACAACCTCATCGTCACTGTCTTGTTCGTTTTTTTCAAGATTGTAAGTTCCCACCACAAACAAATTAGGATGCACGGGGCAAAACTGTATGCAACTGGGAGGGAGGTCCAAAATCAAAGAGACCTTTGAAGAGATCACTTTTGAATCGTCCATTGGGAAATGTACCAAGGTACTTCTGATATTGAAAGTGCAAGGTTTTGGCAAATCAACGACAAACGGATGAAGTTCAAACGGCGTGGATCCACCCTGGACATGTTTCTGCCGATATTATTCATTCTACTCCGTAACTCAGTGTACGCTTCTACAGACTGGGGCCGGGGGATCGTCGTTGGACCTCAAGATCGTGTTTGCTGTATCTAGAGGAATACGATAGCAAACTAAGTCATCGAGGCTCTATAAAGAAACGGTACATATAGTCAAGTCTCACTTGATTTCTATATACACGATATATCTACTACTCAATTGCAGGACCCCAAAGCCTTATCAGCGTTGCAGGGTATACTCAGGCCTCAAAGCTTAACTGCCAGACTAGCGCTCCGTCAACGCGAACTTGCTTCTGCGACTCCATCCTCTCGCCTGGGGTAATTGTCTCCTACGTCAACAACGCGCACTTCACTTCGGCTGCTTTTGACGGAGCGACCGGACAAGCGATTGTGGTTCACTTTTTATCTCCAAACTTTTGTGTGTATGTTCACATCCACAAACCACAAACTGCCATCAGTACCAATACCAACAGTGTCATAGCTCATTAACACCAGTCTTGCTTTCATATCTTCCTTGTCGTCTCAGCATCTACTTGAACAACAACATGGATTACTCCGATGATTCTGATTTTTACGGTAACCCAACAACTTCTACCAAACTTACTCGTTAGCTTACCATGACAAGGGGACGAGGAAACTGTAATGGACCTTCGTTATCGTGTTCAAGAATTCGACGCCCAGGGCTGGATGCTCCAGCAGCAACAAAGTCCCGGAAGACCACTTCCTCGCAAAAACATCGTCGCAGATACACCGCATCTCCATAATCCCTATGCTGGTGTTCACTATGCGTGGCAGCTTACAGAGACGGTAGATGACTTCCTCACCCGTCTGCCACCAAAGACAACAGACATCACAGAGGATACACCATGGATTTTTATTTGCAATCCATATATTCCTCGTGTGGAGAAATCCATGGCGCAGAACCAGCTCAGTAAAGGCAATGAAGACGAAGCCCCTGAAGAGAAAGGCAGCAAGACCGTGCTTGTCATGGAAGGTGGCCTTGAACGACTGGAGCTTCTAACTAAGTTCATGGACGGTATCAAGAAAAGCAACAAGGTCTTGTCAATAAAGGAGCGGGAGATGATCAGGGAACGAAAGAAAGCCTCAGACGACATACTGCACCTAGCACACGCGGCCAAAGTTCGAGCTGGCAAGGTATGAAGCATCAACCTTCTCCTGGCAAACCCTGACTAACTTCAGCAGTGGATGCTATTCTGCTCACCAGCAGAAGTCAACGATGTGTGGGATATCATCGCAAAAGCAACTGCCAACAACGAGCTTGGCATCGCAGCAAAAGTTGCTCCTCGGCCAGTCGACGAAGATTCCCGCAAGGATCGAATCATCTGTGTGTACACGACCGATTTCGCAGACAAGGCCGATGTAGGCAGGGTTCTTCAGAAGCTGCGAGAGCTTAGATTGGTAGAGGCTCGAGGAAGGCCAATCTACTATAAGCCAGGTGAGTCATGGCCAACTATTTGTTGCCAGGAAAGTGAGGCTGACGCAGTCGATAGATGCATATACGTACATAGGGATATCATTTGGCAACCCCTGGGGTCTAAAAGCGTCAATCTATAAGTCATCTGACATTTTCCAAACCTGATGACACGACAAATGACTCATCCAACTGTGCAGCATATTCCAGCGTGCATCTGAAAAAGAAAAGAAAAGAAAAGAAAACCGGTGTACATAGTGTATAGAGCGAGAAAAAACACAATTCATAATATCATAGGCATCGTTCCCGCTTTCCCAAACACCAGTCGTGACAAAGATGATGCAATCCCTCATGACGCTCAAATGCGGTATACCATTGAGCCTATCCATCCATACTCATTATCAATGACTTGCTATGATTCAACTCCGTAGAAACGCCATAAAACATATTCTTGAAGACTTAAACGTCAATGATCTCAAGATCATTCGGGCCAGCATCGAGGTCGATGTACTTCAGCGGTAGAACAAGTCGATATGCGCTGTTTCCATTGAGGTAGTAACGGTGCAACTTCTTAGTACGTAGGAAGCCGAGCTGTTCATACAACCGCATGGCGGCAACATTTGTCTCCTCAGTCTCGAGGACAATTTCGTCAGCATTGCGCTTCGTCATTGCGTCAATGGCCTTCTTGACAAGGGTCGTGGCGATGCCATGGCCACGAAAGTCAGAGGCGACAGCCAGCATGGCGATGTAGCCTCGACGTGTTGGGTTTGAGTGCGAGGCATGAACTTCCAGCTTACACACGATGACACCAATGAGGGATGAATCGGCTGGGTTCAAGGCCTATGGGATGATAGTTAGATATTCGAAGAGCCACTACGAGGGAGAAGGAAAGATCTTACCATGAAGCAGAGATGTGCCCATTGACATAAGAAATATCGATACACATAGATGCTATAAGGCTCACTCAAATCCTTTGAGATCAATGCCCGAATAGCGGGTAGATATTTTGCCTCAAGAGCATGTTCGTATTGGATGTAGCGCAATTCGCTGGGGAGGCTGTCGGTTTTGTTAAGGGCCATGAGAAGATGAGGTTTTGCTGATGTGAGGAAAGATTGAGCTGGTGTGGGTGCAGGCGATAGATCTATGAGTCTACTCCTGTATTCTGGTGGAGTCAATGTGTTGAAGTTGAAGTTTGAGTGAGATGTTGAAAATGGATGTCAAAGTGTTTAAAACCAGATTTCGACTTCCAATTGCTTGACACCTAAAGAGGGGCAGGCAGAAATGGAGCTCAGCCCGGTATCGGTGGGTGAGGGGCAGTCTAAAAATGAACAATGATAAGAGGAGGAAAGGACGAGGATGTTTGGATCGACAGATTCGTTAATCCCAAAGCAAGAGAGGGTGGGAAGATGTCGAGATTCGATTTGAGGGTTTTGGGCTGAAGTGGCAACATGCATCTCATCTCGCAGCTGGAGACAGAAGCAGCTAGCGACGGGCGGGAGCGAATTACCAGGTTTGGTAACCCCCAAAGACTTGATGCACACGGCCACGAGGGCGAGGCTTGCAGGGCAGTTGGTAGGGAATCTGTTGCAGAAAGCCAAGGGCCCGACGCTAGGTATTTTAGAGCCTTTTTTGCTTCCATGTGGAGGGGCTGAGGCGGGGTATTTCTGTAGTTAATGATACAGAAGGCGGGCACCTTGGATATGATCTGACTACTAACCTATTTGATAATGGATGCTGGCGGGCTATATACTAGATACTTATCTGCAACGCACTCTATACACCAGATACCTAACTACAGGCCAGTTGAGTCGAACTGTATATAACCAGACAACCTATAGCTGCCTACTGTTGGATCCAATGCATCTGTCAAAGTCTTCCCTCTCAGTATCTGTCTACCTAGCATGCATGTAATATTGAAACTCCTCGAAACTTCCCTTAAATATCATTACCCTTACCAAGTTATCCCAGACAATGACCCTTACCTAGCCCAGTCTCTCACAGCAATGTTTTAACTCGTCCAACAACCTTGCCTTGGCAATCTCGGTCCCTTCCGCATAATCCGGTAGATGTTTTATTGGCCTTGGCCTTAGCCTTATCCTGGCTTTGACGTCAGGTTCCTGCCTATCAGGTACAATAAACATGTGCTCCCTGACGACACTGACGATTTTCATGTGATAGGGGCGATTTACAAAACATGGCGCAGCTTCGTAATTTAACAAACTCCCTGTCGTTGGACGTTTTTTCACTTATCATCGCGACTTCAACTTACCTAGTAAACTTCTTTCTTTTGGGTAAAATACCCAGGTACGATACTGTAGGCGTTGCGGTAAAAACGTCCGCTGACAGATGATACCGGCGCACCCCCGTTTTTTTCTTTTTGTTTTAGAGCACGCGCCAACCTAAGCTTAACCTCTATATGGGCGTCATAGCTACGTACAACTCTTCTTAGACTTCTATTAAATTTCCCTAGTCTAGCTGTGGGAGTTTTCCCCTCATAATCTAGAGACAGAACCAGACAGACGGTGCCTCCTAGAGGCCTGCTCCTGCGTCGACAACATGGCGACTAATCTGCGACGCCGGAACATTCAAGATGCGAAAACCGACGATACCGATGATACTTCAAGGGAGGAAAGCCCGGCAACTCAACCGACTACCCACGTACATGTTGTCGAACATGTCATCCCAAAGACCCGAAAGCGTCGCAATACCTTCATCTTCTTCCTCGGTAGTTTGTGTGGAATTATACTTGCAGGCTTTTTCGCTTCCAGCAATGACCTTATCGACCTTCCTGAGTTCACCGACTTATCTATGGACAATCTCCTAGATGCTTTGCCGGCTGGCTTGGTCAAGGACATGCGCGATCTTATTCAAGGCGAGCGCGATCTTGCGGAATCATATGAGCCTTTCTCTGTTGGGACCAAGGCTCGGTCAGAAGGACTCGAAGCATACCATCCTATGATCATGATCCCAGGAGTTATCTCCACCGGACTTGAGTCTTGGGGGACCGCCAATATCTCAAGAGCATATTTCAGGAAACGACTTTGGGGAAGTTGGACCATGATGAAGGCTTTGGTCATGGATAAGGAGGTCTGGAAGAAGCATGTCATGCTTGACAAGAAAACCGGTCTTGACCCGCCCGACGTCAAACTAAGAGCGGCTCAAGGGTTCGACGCCACCGATTTCTTTATCACCGGATACTGGATCTGGAACAAGATTTTCGAAAATCTTGCTTCCATTGGCTATGACCCAACAAACTCTTTTACAGCTTCATACGACTGGCGCTTATCCTATCCTAACCTCGAGGTGCGAGACCGTTATTTTACTCGACTCAAGTCGTACATCGAAGTCGCTTTGGCCGTTGAGAATAGAAAGGTTGTTTTAGCCTCGCACAGCATGGGCAGCCAGGTACTATTTTACTTCCTACACTGGGTACAGTCTGAGCAAGGTGGTCGTGGGGGCCAGGACTGGGTTGAGCAGCATGTCGAAGCCTGGATCAACATCAGTGGATGCATGCTTGGAGCAGTCAAGGATCTGACCGCTGTGCTCTCTGGCGAGATGCGTGATACGGCCCAGCTAAACCCCTTTGCCATCTATGGCTTGGAAAAATTCCTGAGTAAGGAAGAAAGGGCTGAAATATTCCGCGGCATGCCCGGCATATCCTCCATGCTGCCCATCGGTGGCAATGCTGTATGGGGTAATTTGACGTGGGCGCCGGATGATTTGCCAGGTCAGAATCGTTCCTACGGTTCTGTCTTAAACTTTAGAGCCGGCTCGAACTGGACAACTCCTGATCGTAACTTTACTGTCGAGGAGGGTCTGTCCTACCTGCTCAACACAACTGAGGACTGGTACCGAGATCAGATCAAGGGAAGTTTCTCCCGTGGCATTGCTCACACTATCGCCGAGGTTGAGGCAAACGAAATGGATCCCAAAAAATGGATTAACCCTCTTGAGACCCGACTACCACTTGCGCCAAGCCTCAAGATTTACTGCTTTTATGGCGTTGGAAAGCCCACTGAGCGAGGGTACTATTACAGATCCCCTGATCAACCTCTAACTACCAACCTCAATATCACCATGGATACTGGTTTTACCGAAGGGGATGTGGACCATGGCGTTATTATGGGCGAGGGCGATGGTACTGTCAACCTTATCAGCACGGGTTACATGTGTAATCATGGCTGGAATATGAAGCGTTACAACCCAGCAGGCGTCAAGATCACGGTTGTCGAGATGCCCCACGAACCGGAACGCTTTAATCCTCGAGGAGGACCTCGTACGGCCGATCACGTTGACATCTTGGGGCGATACAACCTGAACGAGCTGCTGTTGAAGGTAGCCGGTGGAAAAGGTGACACGATTACGAACTATGTTGTCAGTAACATTAAAGAATATGCATCCAGAGTCAAGATTTACGACGATAACCACGACAAAGAAGAATAGGATAAGAGGAAAGCATAGACTGACCGCCTCGCAGCGGTGTCGATATTGGTTGTAGTTGTTTACATTATTTGGCGTTTGGGAGTACCCGCCATAGACGCTTTGTTTAAACTCATGATACCCTCCCTCACACGCTTTGTAACTCAACGCAGAATGAGCCATTTAAGAGATTTGGGTTTGGGATAGAGAGAGCGTTTTACATATATACCTGTGTACTTTAGGAAATCATATGATCATGCGTTTCAGCGACATGTCCCGATACCAGTACAATTGAACGGTCCAAGTCATATACCCAATTCATACCATACCCAATTGTGGCGGTGGCTCTTGGATATCGTGACACGCAGTAATCAGCCACATTACAATTGCCAGAAGCCATAAATCCATAGCAATGCTCATGACCACCAATGTTGATGCTCTGTTGCTCTGTAGGTGGTCCGCCAAGTCAGCGTTCAGCAGGATAGGACAGGTCTACCTAGATGAGGTCACGGTACAGCTAAACGCGACAGAGTCTCGACCCCGCCACCTGAATTCTCGAAACACAACCACAACACACAAACTTTGGCCTTCGAATTTTTGTTCCATCTCAGCTTCTGGTCTCGTCGCTCCAGGAGATGACCCCTGTGTCTACTTCTGCCCCCGGAAGCCATTGTCGTTTGGCTCCTCGTCAAGTCGTTTCTACTTCGCGCAGCACTCCCGATCGAACTCGCATCACGCACGTCCAGCAGCTCCAGCCTCGGTAGCAGGACTCGATGCCTTGGTCCCTGTACCCCCACGGAAACGAGGATCATGGCAGACTTCGAAGATCCATCTTACTCTCATGAAGAGGATGAAGAAAAGCTCTGGAATGGTAGGTCTTGTTCAAATGTTGTTGTAGAGGACACGAATTAGCTGACATTGTTGGTCTCGTAGATCTTGATAAATGCGTCTCGAGCCAATGCGATTCCCACGAAACGATCGACGATACCCTCCGTACCTGGATAGAATTGACGACTCGCCTCGGTGGCCTATCAGACGGATCTGAGGATGAAGTCGTTACTTGCGCACGAGTGCTCCTTGCCAGCAATCTGTTCAGGGTCCATAGAGACTATGTCCGCACTCAGATCATCTACAGCCTGCTCCAGGAGGACGAATCCGGTCCTTTGCATGCTATTGTTTGCCTTCTTCTCCTCGATGGCTGCCAGGATGAGGCCATGTTTCCTCGCATGGTGAACGAGGCTTGTTTCCCCCGGTTGTTGGAGCTGATCAACGGTCGTCGAGACCAAGATCCGCGTCTGCATCGGCTTCTTCTGCAGCTCATGTATGAGATGTCGCGTATGGAGCGACTTCGAGTTGACGATCTCACTAAGGTTGATGATGAATTCGTGCAATACCTTTTTGCCTTGATTGAAGAGTTATCTGATGATGCGTATGATCCATACCATTATCCTACTATTCGAGTTTTGGTAAGCAGTCCAACTTTACGAGCAGATACACGTTATCTAACATAGATGCAGCTTGTTTTGAACGAACAGTACATGCTTGCTTCGACTGAAGTCGGCGACGCTTCTTCTGATTCACCCTTAACGAACAGAATTGTTAAATGTTTGAGTCTTCATGGGGCATCATTCCGAACATTTGGTGAAAACATCATCTTGCTTCTGAATCGAGAAACCGAGACCTCGCTACAACTACTCATTTTGAAGCTCCTTTATTTGCTATTCACTAATAAGGCCACATACGAATATTTTTATACAAACGATTTGAGGGTACTTCTGGACGTCATTATTCGAAACCTAATGGACCTGCCGGACGAAAAGATGTCCCTGAGACATACTTACCTACGAGTGCTGTATCCATTACTGGCACATACACAACTTAGCCATCCGCCGCATTATAAGCAAGATGAAATTCTCCGCGTGCTGAGTATTCTTCGAGGGTCGCAGAACGTACACTTCGCACCAGCAGACAACACAACTCTTCGCCTGGTCGATCGTGTATCCAAGGTCAAATGGATTGAAGAGGCGCAATCACCCACCGTGGGATCTGGCGAGGCCGAAGTCGCACGCAGATTCTTGGGTATCAGCCTCTCGCGCTCGCAGACCGCGAGTAGTGTCAGCGTCAGCGACGTCGCGGCAGTTAAGGAGAAGCCGGGCGTGCAGACACCAAGCCGATCAGGCGAGTCGGGCGAAGCTGGCGCTGCAGATGAAGGTCTCACGATGGCCACCAGGCCAAAGAAGCCGCTGCCAGAGGTACCAAAGCATCGACATGGAGTTCCGTTTGCACAAAAGTTTGTCAATGGAGGACAGAAGAAGACGCCACCAAAGGCGCCGCCACCGCGACGATGGGGACGGATGAAGACGGTTGAGAAACCTCCTGCAGATCCTGTCAAGGAACCGGCTCAGGAGCAGGAGGCCGCCTGATACTTCAACAGCCAGAGTGTTGTTCTCCGCGCTGCAAACTATGGCAGAGTGACATTCCGTTAAATGGCGGGACTGGTCGATAACTAGGAGTCTGCAATAGGGGAGATTTTCGGGTTGACGAAGGCGTTGTGGAGCATTCTACTGTACTGTATCCGTACTTGGCTGGGCACAAAGCATAAGGCATGGCGTTTTGAGTGATTTTGGTCTTGGTCTTGGTCTTGGGCTTGGCCTGGGAGATTGCAATTGAACCGGCAAGTCTCATTGGGTACTGTGGCTTGTCAGAGTAGAGTGTATAGGATCATATGCAAGATGGATAACTTGTGTTTTGGCAGACATGTGACGATGGCATCATTGAGTGAACTGTGTAGCACAGGACTTGGTACCTCACCAGGAACGACAGAATTAACTATGCATATCGCAGCCAAATGTTTCTTCTTGAACTGCCTCAGTGGGAGGATGTCATCGGTAGTCAATATACCAATGCCGAGCCGGGGTCCGTCTTGTAATATTCAAGATTAACTCGGTTTTACTGGAGATTTGAGATAAGTAATCAACTCCATGCGGAGAAAGTCGACGAAACAACGAAACAACAAGATGCAGATCCGGAGGGCGGCGATGCCGAGCAGATCTTGGTTTCAGGCTTCAGCCGTGGTAACAACTTAGTGGCAGCGGCAGTGGATGCATCCGTGAGATTCTGTTGTCTACACATGAATGGGATTGGCCGCGCATGAGATTGGGCAGAGCCTGGAGGTAATGACGATCGTCGTTGGGTTGCGGCTTTGGGTTGAAGACATCACCAAGATCAAGAGATAGAACCCTTTACAGTGGCGTCCATCTACGTCATCAGTGACTGCCAAGGTGGGGAAGAGGTGCTGAAAACTGGCTGCAAGCAGCTGAGCTGGGGTGTTCGGCAGGTGAGATATACTTACGAGTACCTGAAAATAGCTGAAGCTGGATCAGACTTTAGGGACAAAATAGCGGAGCTCAGGGCGCTCAATGTGCTGCCAATCAAGTACTTCTTAAGTATCGCGCAAAAGCCCAGTTGGTGTCAGTGTTCTTGGCATGCAACCAGAGAAACTCAATCCCCCTTCTCCAAGTCCGTCAACTGCATCATCCATTCATATCATAACAAACACCACAACCATACCATACCGTCCATTGTTGTCTTCGATCACGACCGTGTGTGGAGGCTGCCATTAACGTTTACTGACTCGGTTGATTCCATCTATTCTTACTCCCTTACAGGTGAAGACTACAAACTCCGCCCAAGAACAATGCTGTAAGTACCTAGCTACCTAGTATGTACATCGTTTTACCGTTTGGTCCAAATGCAATAAACGGATTAAAATCTCCTCTATTGTGGAACATACTTACAAACAAAACCCCTGATCTTCAGTCTATTACCCGCTGATTCTCATCTCATTACTCCACCTAGAGTCTATGTCCAAGCTTCTCCAAACAAGCCAAACTAACAGCCAAGAGAACGCGACAGACGCACGTCGTCGATTTACCATCATCATTTGTCTCAGAAAGTTCCTCCACTGCAGCAAAGCCCCAAAGACACTACAAAGACGCTAGTCCCACGCTTTGAACTTGAACGGACCTCCAGTTTTAGTCCTAGCGGCCCTGCCAGCGGTCAGTTGTGCGCCCATTGCGTCAACACCATCCATCTTGCGAGTCTGCACCTTGGTTTTTGCTCTTTTCTCTCTGAAGTCTAGACAGCTCAGCTCGCTCCGCATCTTCCCCTCCACTCGGCGCCATCACTGACTTTCTAGGTTCCAGGTTCTAGGCTCCTCCCTCCCTTTCCGTCTCCGATCCCCCATCTCCGCGTGGTCCCATTCCGTCGTCTCTGTCTCCTCTCAGTTGGTGCTTGGTCCTGGCTTGCTTTAAGTCGGAGTAGTCTAAGTTGAACCACTCTTCTACATAGCGGTACCGTAGGAGAATAACAACGCCACCTTCGCCATGGATTTACCTACTTCTAACTCCCAATCTCAACCTTCGTCATTCCCCCAACGTTCCACTTTCTCCTACTCGCACGGGCAAGATTCTTCTGCAACTGATGCCAATACCGCTGCCAACACACACACAAACTCACACTCTCAATACGACGACAGTTACCATCAGTCGAACGCGATTCACGCACCACAGCCGCAGCTTCTGTCGCAACAAACGGGTCGTTTCACCGAGGAATGGGGAGCAGCACAACGCGGTCCTTCTGTCCTTCTTGATTATCCTGCGACTGGCGCAAATATGCAGCGTAGCAATTCCGTTCACAGCTTCATCACTGGTGATGACCAGCAATTTCCTTCACGTTCAAACACTCTCAAGAAGAAGAATTCGGTGCGCCGAAATGGGAGCCTCAAGCGTAGCGGCAGTCGTCGCAGCATGAGGGCCGGAAGCGTTAGAAGTCTCGCTTTGCAGTCCTCCTCTGACCATGATGAGGCGCACAGCGCTTTCTATTGTCCGGTTCCTACGACAGGTAACCCGACCGACACCCTCTCAAACCGATTTCAAAACTGGAGAAAGGTGCTCAAAGATCTTATTGCATACTTCCGTGAGATTCAAACACACTATGAACACCGCTCCAAGTCACTACTCAAGCTTGCCAATGTCTCCAACAACATTACTACGCCACCTGGGTTCCTGCAGTCGTCTGGCATTGATGATGCTCTCCAATTCCTACGAGCGTACAACAAAAACGCCATTCTCGAGGCCAACAAGGCCAAAGATATTGAAGAAGATGTGATTCTTGCTCTCACCGGATTGCGAAGTGATCTTCAACAGAAGATCAAGGAAATCAAAAATCTTTCAGGCGATTTCAAAAACTCAGTCGACAAGGAAATGGATCATACTCGCAAGGCTGTCAAGACTCTCAGTGACATTCTGGGACGAAATGAGTTAGATGAGGCTTCAACGACTGGCAAGCAAGACCCTTACTTACTGCGTCTGGCTGTTGACCGTCAGGTTGAGCGTCAATTGGACGAAGAGAACTACCTACACCAGGCTTACCTTAACCTGGAAAATTCAGGACGAGAGTTGGAAGCAATTGTGGTTGGGGAGATTCAGAAGGCCTACAATGCCTATGCTGGCATTCTCAAGCGCGAAGCCGATAACTCCTACAGCCTCATTGGCGAGTTGCGAGATGGCCCAATTGCCATGCCTAAGGATCATGAATGGATCGAATTTGTGACCCACGACGAGAAGTTTGTTGACCCAAGCATTCCCCTAAGGACGGCGGACCAGATTCACTACCCCGGACAGGACCATGAGGCAGCCCAGGAGATTCGAGCTGGATTGTTGGAGCGTAAGAGCAAATATTTGAAGAGCTATACAGCCGGCTGGTATGTTTATGCTAATATCACATGTGTGCTACATGAATAAGGTTAACACAATGGTTAGGTACGTACTGTCTGCCACACATCTTCACGAATTCAAGACCGCGGATAAGGCGCAAGCCCCTATTATGTCTCTTTATCTTCCAGAACAGAAAGTCGGATCGCACTCGAACGAAGGAGGCTCCTCGAACAAGTTCATCCTCAAGGGTCGCCAAACGGGCGGCATGCATCGGGGACACACTTGGGTGTTCCGTGCTGAAAGTCATGACACCATGATGGCGTGGTACGAGGACATCAAGGCTCTTACGGAGAAGACCCTTGAGGAGCGCAACCAGTTTGTGCGCAGCCATTCTAGAAGCCTGAGCCGATCATCCCGACGATCAGTTAGTAGCGATGGACTGGTCGACGAGGAAGACGAGGAGCCGTTCACGGCCGATACTGAATCTTTTACCAACCCGGGACCAAGGCAACACGAGGCGACCCCCCGGCGATCTCAAGCAGGTGGGCGGTTCCCATCTGATATCCAAGTCAATGCGCAACGTGGCTTACAGGCCCCTCATTCGCCTTCTAGTGTAAGCTCTGGCTTCCAGGACAACAAGGACCCCGTTGTACCACCGATCGTTACGGGTGCCCTTTCTGGTCCGGCCGCTGGAGAATCGGAACATCAAGGCTATGGCACTGTTCACGAGACACCCATGGACGAGATGCCATCTCACGCTGCCATTGCGAGCCAAAAAGCTCATTACGATGGTGTTAACCCTTATACGAGCGAGCCTGTTCATCAGACTCCCATTGAGCCATCCCCTCTCAACCAACAGCAGCAGCAATATCAATCGCAGTATGAACCACAGCAGCAACAGCAGCCTATTCAGCTGTCAGAATACGTTGACCAACACAATGACCATACTTTTGTTCCTGTTGTGGTCCCTCAGGGTAAGGAGGAGCGTGATGGCGGTTTCGCCAGCACTCAACAAAATCACTATGATGAAAAGCCTAACAACTATACCATGGCACCACGGGAGGAGCCGCATGGCGGTCACACCGTCCGTGGAAGTGGTCTCCAGGGATCAGCATATGAGCAAACTTCAGACGACTACCCAGCATACGAGTCACAGGCGTCTTACAACAACCAGCCTAACTATGACCATGCCAACGGTGGTGCCAAGATCAACAACTACACAACGACGACAGTTGGAGAAGGCTTTCCTAGATTAGATGGTGCTACGACTCAAGAGCATCAGCCATTGGCGCAACAGGCCGAATCGGTTTATACAGAGCGCGATTCTATCTTGCTCCAGACGGACGATGAAGATGATACCCCAGCCCCTATGCGACCGTTAGGCGGCAACCGAACCGAGAGCCATAACACGATCTCAAACCTGCATATTCCCGGTGGTTATCCTAAGGGCACTCAGGCATAAGGATGATGCCGTGACTTTAAGTTATGTATTTATGCTTCTATGTTATTTCCTTATGATCAGTTTCATATCGCGTTGATGGAGAGTTGGGGATGGAGAATGGACAAGCGTTGGTAAATGGACTAGCAGCGTTGATGGAACTGGCGGGAGGCGTTGGTTTCAGTGTTGGTGGTATATCCCTCGTTTGGTTTTGGTTTTGCGATTATTTTTACTTGGATCGTCTTGAGAAGATATCTGTAGTTTGTGGAAAATGTCTAAAGTAAAGCGCGTGCTACAGCACACAGGTCTTCTAGTTGAGTGAATATGTTGAGGTGATATATTATTGGTCAAAATAAGTTGCACATAGATAAACTCAGTTCTGGGTAAACTTTCTCTGTTAATCATGTCTTCTCCTGCTGTGTCATCACAGCTACGAGGTGTCGGCCGCTTAGTTTTTCCTTTCCGTCCACCATCAGCCAATCGGTGTGCTTCAAGCTAGCTCCCGCCGTACCTTCAGTGGGCACTCTCTTTGCAAAATTTCACACGGCAAAAAAAAGTGTTCAGCATTCGACTACGCGGACGACCAAACCCGACGAACAGCAACAACAAACACACCAGCCCCGGGTACAAGTCGAACAATCAAGCACAAACGAGCGGTCGAATCGCGAAATCTTTCCATCTCTCAGATTTATCCCAATTGGCGATAAGGCGCAAAACTAGATCATCATGTCTTTCCGAGGAGGTTCGCGTGGACGCGGCGGTAGCGGATTTGGTGGCCGTGGCGGTGGTACGTCTTTTCTCTTTCCTTCGCGAGGGTTGATTTTGGGGGATTGCGAAAGCGTTGGGCCTGCAAGAGAATCGACGATGAAGCAATTGAGGCTGGGATCGTGGGATGGTCAGCTGCTGAAGAGCAGTGGATGGTGTCATGAAATCGCAAAAACTACTTACTAACGTACATACTTCTAGGTCGCGGCGGTGGCTTCCAGCAGCGAGACATGGGTCCTCCTGCTCAGATCCTCGGTACGTCTTTGCACCATATTCCCATCTCAGTCATCGTCATTACCGGCAACATACTAACGTTTCTTCAGAAATGGGCAAGTTCGTTCACGCCTGCGAGGGCGAGATGGTCTGCGAGTCCATCAACCCCAAGGTTCCCCACTTCAACGCCCAGATCTTCCTCGAGAACAAGACGGCTGTCGGCAAGGTCGACGAGGTCCTCGGCCCCATCAACCAGGTCTTCTTCACCATCAAGCCCACCGAAGGCATCCAGGCCACCTCTTTCAAGGAGGGCGACAAGTTCTTCATCGGCTCCGAGAAGCTTCTGCCCCTCGACAAGTTCCTGCCCAAGCCTAAGCCCCCGCCTGGTGCCCCCAAGCCCAAGCGCGCCGGCGGCGGTCGCGGTGGTGCCCGTGGTGGTGGTCGCGGCGGCTTCGGTGCTCGCGGCGGCGGCCGTGGAGGTTTCGGCGGTGGTCGCGGCGGTGGCGGCGGTGGTTTCGGTGGCCGTGGTGGTCGCGGTGGAAGCGGTTTCGCCGCTCGTGGTGGTGGCCGTGGCGGCAGTGGTGGTTTCTCTCGAGGTGGCGGCGGCGGCGGCTTCGGAGGTGGTCGCGGACGTGGTGGTTTCAGCCGTGGTGGCCGATAATCTCTTGACGACGATGACAAACTACCGATCGCTCCCATAAACCAGGAGAGGACGAAGTCAACGCCATAAACTGCCTGTAGTGCAACGCGACCCACGAAAGGTGTTTAGACGGAGAAGAGGACGAGAGAAACCCCCGTTGGGATTAGGAGGCGGGAAAGAAAGAAAGAAAGAAAGGGATTGACATGTATTTCTCTGGCGTTGGACGGATTCTGATTTTCCAAAGTGCTTTGCTTGGTTTGGTTTTTTCCCCGCTGGCTCTATATCCCCAATCCTGCGATGTTCGTATGGTACGGCATTGGAGTTTGTATTGTACAGACACAAGAGGATTCAACGAAGAAGACAAGAGAGAAACCAAGAAGAACGGGCAACCTTTTAACCTTAACACATGTGTCTCTCTGTGAAGCGACTGGAATATGTATGTTGACTGATAGTACTATGTAATCTCCTGTCCACGCTCTTGGGTATAATTAAGCTCACAACTAAGGACCAGCTCCCGTAACTCCATCGAAACAAATGAAATCATTCTCTCCGACGTCTAAGTATTGCTGCGTAAAGTAGGCCGAGGGATAGAATGAAGGCCAGCCCTCCCAATCCTAGACCAAAGTACTGCGCATCTCGATATCCTCCTAGAGGGTTCTTGTTATTTCTTTTCCACCCCTCCACAGCTCCCGCCATACCCAATCCAACTGAGAAAGAAAATGCGGCTGCCATGTTGATGAGACTACTCGCGAGCCCAAGTTGTCCCTCGGGGACATCCCGACCCAGTACTGTTGAGGATGAAGGGATAATCAAGACCATACCCACTCCCATAAATATAGTACTGGCAAATGAGTTGGACCAGTATCTCTGCTGAGCTGGCGCTGTAGCCACCAAAGCTGAACTGATCAAAATCGATATCGATGAAACAACAGCCACGAGCTGAGCTGTGAACTCACGATTTGAGAAAGGCCAACTCAGAAAGCCAACCACAACTCCCACCACTAGTATTGGAACCAGCCCAGCACTTGTGAGTAATGGACCCCATCCTCTTACGACTTCAATAAACTGGGCAAAATACCAAACCCAAACCCCGAACGCTGCCGAGGCGACTGCTACAAAGCCGATAGTGACAGCAGCAGCCAGATGAATCTGTTTGAATGGGACCAGTGGATGGCTGGCTTGTGCTTCAAAGAAGCCGAATAGTGGCATAAGTAAGATGCCAGCAAAAATTAGTATATATGCTTCAGCGTTGCCCCATCCTACAATGGGCACCTGGTTCCAGCCAACGCTGAAAAGAACCAAGGCAGCAGCTCCAAACAAAAAGCCCAAGATATCTAGGCGTTTCCAAACATTGCCTTCGAAATCATAGACCAGAACTCTCTTTGCGGGAACAACAAGCACGCTTGAGACCCCTAAAGCTACACAAACCGTGGCCAGGCAGTAGAAAGCCCAAGGCCATGAGGTGTAGTTAGACAAAAGGCCTGTCATGACTGAACCAAGGACAAACCCGAAAGGAGCAGCAGCATCGAATAAGCCCATAGCAAGCATCTTGCGCGGTCCAGGGGGTACGCTCTCAACAGCAACCCGTAACCATTGGGAATAACCAGTGCAGGACCGATGCCTTGCATCGCACGACAGATGCAGAAGAATACAGCTCCTCCATTGTCACTCGTTTGCACGTATACACTTAAGCCAGCGAGAAGACTCCATAGCGCAAACCAGAAATATCCGGCGATAAATGTGTACCTCTGACCACAAACATTTCCAATCCGATTGCCGAGAAGAGTTGTTGAACCGTAACCCAAGGCGTATGCTGAAGTAAACCAAGCAAGGTGCGCTGTACGTTGTGGTTCAAAGAACGACTCTCCGATCTGCCGGCCGGGTATCAAAGTTTGCGCAAGACCAGCATACATCAACACTTGAGCCATGCAAATTATAGCAACAAAAAGACTTTCGTTGGTGGCGTGGTTGAACTCGATCTTCCTCGCGCCTTCATTCAAAGGTTTCCTGCGCAAACCTTGACTTGCAGGTGAAACAGGGTCCGAATCAGAGCCTGCACGAATATGTGTGACCGTGCCTAGTGGTAGAGACCGTGTACCAATGTCAGGTCTGAGAGCCATATACTGGTGATGCTGTGTCGTCGATCTGAATGCTTCGAATCGTCTGGCAGCCTGGACAAGTCCGCCGTGATTGACCGAGAAGTCCGCCGGTAGGGGGCAGGGTTCGGAGCAGGAGCTACATGTGGTTGATGCTCGGCGAGGTTTACGGGAATGCTCGAGCGAGAGGGGGTGTATGAGGCGTATCTAATCGTGGTGGTAAATTTGGTGTGGCGAGTCGAATCAAGTCTTCGGGGATGTGAGCAGATGTTTCGGTCATTTCTGACTCCAGGTCCTGATCAAGCAGATAATCCGCCTCGGCATTTGGAGGTCGTCCCGGCATAAGTATGGTAGGTATATAATTGTTTCGAGATGAAGCACTGGGTGGGCTGGTCATGTCTGATACGCTCATTTGGCTCACCGCGTCCACGTCGAGTAAATTCTGTGACATTTCACTAACGCTCGAAGGACTTCGAGCGTGCGAATGGGACTGAGAGTAAGAGCGAGAGTGAGAGTGAGAGTGAGAGTGAGAGTGTGCATAAGAGTGAGTATAAGTATGAGGTTGATAATGGGAACATGGATTGGAATTCGTGTAAGTGGGAGCTGGCGTAGTTGGAGAGTGGCCACCATGTTGTTGCTGATAATGATGACGGAAAGACTCGGTCACCGCAATCATTGTGTCGGTAACATGTTGAATGGTAGCATTAGAGCGACTGGCTTGACGACGAGCCTCAGACTTCTCAGAGTCTTGTCGCGACATGCTCCGGAGAGGCTCCATTGTGAGAATATGAGGAGGTTGTCAGTAGTACCAACGTTAGCAATGAGCGGCGCTCCTGTCGTTCCTCGGTTATATCGATGCTTCTGACGAATCGGTTGCGTTAAGTAATGTTGTAGATGATAAATTCTCAATCAGAAGCATTATGGTTGAACAAAAAACCATGAGAGAGGTTTCAAAGATCAACCTGACAGAAGACAGTCAGGGACAGTTGGGGTAATATGCTGATGGACAGAGCTCGCGCTGACAGCTTACAACTTACAGGGAGAAACAAACCCATGCCATGCCTCCAAACTGTAAGTGGATATAAAACGTTGGCTAATAGAAAGAAAGCTGTCTGTGTATCCGTACTCCGTAAGCCTTCAAGGCTGATTCGCCCCACAGCTAAGCTTGGCTCTTGGGTCCAGGCTTAGGTTCAGGCTCAAGGTCCGGAGTTTAAAGACCTGATGCTTCCATGTCTTTTCCTAGTCGGGGTTGGTGTTGGGGAGCTTGAACCGAGATGAGGGTGGGCTAAGTTGACTTTGAGCCAGAAATAGATCCCCTCGATTTTGTATGCCGTTAGGCAGGATAATCTAGGACTTTCTCGCCCATGTAAGTAGTGGGCTACGATAATTTTCCTTGTTCTTGAACTACCTATTCAGAGTCATCATCAACCTCCCTGATTACGTTTCGCCCACTTCGCGAGCTTAGAGTGAATCACTAACCATAACGAAACTGGTAGGGAGCGGAAAAGGCCGGTCTACTCAGACTCAGTTTTCTGTTGTGTTGGTAAATTGGATGATGCATTGGCATAAGCGGCTAAGGAAGAGAACCCTGCAGTTCTGGTTGGATCGTTGATCTTCATCTTGTTGGTGATGTTGAAGGAAAAGCTACATGGTGGTGTCCGTGGTGCTGGTGATACGGTAGCGGGAATAAAGGAAGGGAGGCGGCTGCGACCAACCCCCAAAAAGACAAACCTTAGTACGAGGTAGGGGACAACATGTGTAGCTCCCTAACTTACCTAAGTACACCACCACCGATAATCTTCACTAGGTATTTTGCAGAAAGCATCATCACCACAATAACCATGTGTGACTTAGGAAGCGAATTGGGTGTTATTCCTCACACATCATGACCATGCTTCCTTGCGGTAAACAGCGATATCCTTGTCTATCATCAACGCACCGCCACCTCGCCTTTTGCTCTAACGTCCACTAGCGTCTCATCCTGCAGCACAGCCTCGATATGTTACACCCATGTCTTACCCTGAAGCCATTCTCTGGATATAATAAACCTCTTTTGCAGAGTAGCTTCAGCGCCTTTGCAACTACTGCATGTTTCAGAAGAGACCTACTATTTCGATACTGTTCGTTGGCTTGTCTCAGGCACGAGTAGGCCTAAGAAGAACACAAATATTTGGACTGTTCAAAGTTGGGTTCTTGTGACACATGAAAATATATAAAACCTAAAAAGTGAAGATCTCCCACGTCACCCTGTACCCCATTCTTCTCCCATTGCCGGGAGTTCGGCAGCCAAGCCTCGTCATGTTGCCCCAATCCACTCCCAGCAGAGCCTCAGTTGTACGTACTGCGTGGTAGGCTTAACATCATGTCTTGTCCTATTTTTGGTAATCTCTATCTCATGCCCTTATATCTGTAGATCGCCTGAGGATAGATCGCGAAAGATAAAATACAGCTTCCTGTGGCAAGATACATGTATACACGTTCATGTCACACGATCAGCGAGAGGAGAGCCCAGCCGAGAAGCGATATTCGAAGGAAGGTTTCTAAATCCCATAGAAGTCACGGTACATACCCACTGTATGTCCTAGTGAGATTACTACTCTACTCCCCACGATTGCATGACGGGGCTAGGCGGGGTTAACAACAAGCGCTCGAATTCTCACTACATATTGGTCTAGCACAAGGATAAGAATAAGGCAAGGCAATGTACTGGTATCGTAAACTATCGTTGTGTCAATGAGCTGCATGAATCATGCCCCGTAAAAAGAAACCAAACCCCAAATGAACATATCTCCGCTCGTGTGCGCTGAAACCCACTCCAATTCATGTTTTCTTCTCATAACCTTCCTGTTGAACCCTTGTTCAACTCAAAGACACATCTGTCAATAGCAAAGCACATGCCCATATCTAGAAGACTGCATGTACACTACACCCGCCTAGTGTTGGATATGACTATGCAACACTTTTCGACATGTTGTACTGACTTTTCTTTTTAAAGCCATTTAAGGCTTGGGAATTCGAATGGTCTTGCTAGTCATGAGACAGCCGTGGATCACGAACAGAAGAACGGCGGGGTGGAACTCAAGGGCCGAACCCTCGAACCAGACACCGAAGGGAAGGTTATCATGAACCCAACGCTGCGAGAGCCAGTAGGCCATGATGGCGTCCATACCGAGCGAAGTGGGGATGGGCGTTCCCTCGAAAAACTGGCTCTTGCCGGTCGCATCTTTGGGGAGGACGGCGACGGTCACATTGAAACGGGCGAGGCGAGTGAGACCGCAAAGCACAAAGAAGGTAAGACCAACGGTATCGGCAAGCGAGCGGAAACCGAGAGTGAATGCCACCATGGCGGGGGCAACACCAAACGAGATCTAAACGGCACCAGGTTAGAGATGTCTTCATGTCTTGGCATATCTAAACGTACCAAATCGGCAAGGGAGTCTAGCTCCTGACCCATAAGACTGCTCTTCTTCCTCCATCGAGCGACCTTGCCATCAAAGGCATCAAAGAAGAAACCAAATGGTAGGAAGATAAGAGCAAGCCAGAGGCTGTCAAAATCCTTGGGATCACCGAGTGCGTATCGTAGCGAGGAGAAGATGGACATAACGCCACAGGCACCTGAGACAGGGAAGGATGGGTTAGCCAATTGGTCTCATACTCGGAAGGATGAGGCGCTGCGACTGTGCTGTTGCTTGCTCTTCAGGTGCACATACCGTTCATGAGAGTGATCAAATCAGCAAGGTGCATGGCCCGCACAAGAGAGAAGTGTCCAACATCAGCAGACAGGAGCGTCTTTTGCTTGTCGATTGCTGTAAGAAGCCACATTGTTAGTTCCCAAGACCCATGCTTGTTTTCATTGCTTCATCGCAGGCTGAAGCTCACCTGGGCTGTTGGACGACATGACGTCCTTGGTGGTTTCGTTTGAGTCTGACGACACGGTATTGCTTCTTCTAGACATATTGCTAAACTTGCGGCGAGTTCGGGGTAAACTTCCACTATCTATGGTGAAGCTTTATAGAGCTGAAAAGGTACGCAAAGTCAAGTTCGGCGGGAGGTTGACAATCGCAAATGGCCTCAAGCTGGAATCAAGCGGTGGTGGTTGACAAGAAAGAAATGCCAAGATAGCGCAACAAAAGTAATGTTACTGAACCAAACTGAGGTCTTATCAGAAAAATTGTTGAGCTTCTGGTTGTTGTGCGATGTTGTAGGAGAGAGGAGAGAGCAGGTTTCCCAGAAGTGGTTGACGTTGAGGATTGGCGTCGCGGTAGCTCTTTCGCGGCGGGACATCCAACTTCTTTCCTTGCTTCGGGAGATGCGTCATTGTGGGCGCTAGCGTTGGCGCCCTGCACGTGATTCAATATAGCTTGTTGGTGAACTAGTCCAGCCAATTTACAGGTTGTTACGCAAAGGGACGGAGATAGTGTTTAAAGGTCACATTGATATGTTTTGAGGTGGACATAAGTACACTTTAGAGAGATAGTCTGTACAAAGGAAGGCACGATGGACTTTTACTGTGTTTTACTGCACACCTTAGACCGTTGGGACGGATTATCACATGCTTCTTCTATTCGCACTACATCGTATTCGCACAGAATCTGGCTCACCGCAGATTGATTATGTGATTTTTAATTAGCAGATAGACACTGGACCTCACACAATCACAGTAATATTGAAAAACAACCGCCGCAATTGAAAATATAACCTCATCTGCGGCGTTTATTCAGGTCCGCTCCTGCTCGTGGTATAATGCGGATGCGTCTCCCTCAACTTGATATGCAAGCGTGTGTGTAACGTGTACGACCTCTGTAGAGGTGATAGACAAAAAAAAAGCGCAATCCCAACGCCGGACTCAGACAAATGCCCCGATCTATGCTTTCGATATCTGTCTGGCCACTGTATGACAAGTAGGCGTGCCTTGACACGCAGCAGAGGCCCTACCCTTGTTTCATGATTAACAATTAATGCTTATCCATCCATTGTCGGCTGTTCTCCTGTAGTACGTGTGTTGGAAATCTGTAAGTATTGTAACTGTTGTCCACACTCATCGTGTGATAAGGACCGAGAAACCATCGAGCCACTGGCCGCATGAGCCAGAAACACCACATATGATGTATCCTCGAGGGGGTATTAAAGTGTGCCTGATCACAAGTTGTCAGATAAAGCTCGTGATGGCTGGATGATAGACTTACGAATCTCCTCCATGAGCATTGCCGTAGATAGGCGACTTGCGACCCAAACTCGTCAAAATTTGTATACCATCAATCCAGAAGCCAGACCGCACAACAAAACCGCTAATGTATTCACCACGGCGGACATCTGTATCATGTTAGATTCTCGTCGCACTATCACTGTGGAGCGGCTTACCAAACTCGAAGGTATCTCCACCATCTTTGCCGCCTTTCTTTCCAAATGAATCTTGGGAACCATCATCGTAGAAGAATTCCATTCCATCAACAGCCATTCCGTGATAAACAACCACGCGAGATACAACTCGATCTTGCTTGGAAGCACTTGGAAAAACAATTTCCGTAGGCTGGCTTCCATCCATCTCAGAGCTTCCCAGCTTCTGGCTCCGGAAACTGTTTTTCCCATTCGATAGCTTGACTTGCGATTCCTTCGAAGTAAACTTCTTGTAATCGTCAATATCAAGCGATCCACCTCCGTAGGACTTGACAGAGATCTTAATAGGCCCTTTCCTCTTCTTCTCGGGCAATCGACCTCGCAGCTCGCTTTCGCTAAGCGTGATTTGTCGAGAAGTTGCTCCTTGCTCTGAGAGATACTCGATCCACGCATGACAGACATCATCACCATCGGCGAAGATCTCGACGAAAAAGATGCCAGTAGCGGCCATGACAAGTATATTGCCATTCTCAACGGGGAAGGCCTGGACGCTACTATCGGAGTTGATAGAAGAATCTGTAGGAAGACGGAAAGCTGGATGAGCTCGAAAGCGAAGGCAGTCAAGGCGATGCCATCCACATTCATCACCCTGCAGCGCCAGGCCACCCTTGGATTTGGTCCTTGTACAATAGGCTTCGCGGGCCACAAAGGTACGGTTGAGTACCACGTAATCCCGTAGCATGATACCACTTTCTTGATGGGGGCATCCGAACAAATGCCCAGTTTCGTGCATATGAGCGCCAATACCGATGTTGGCAGCTTCCCAGGAACTGCCCGCTTCGTTGCAGTCGTTAGCCACATGCTTGGTGTCGGTTGGAGTGCAATCGGTGAAAGCAGGTACCACTTCTTCAAAAGTGCTAGGGTAACTGTGAAGGCAATGTGATCCAAAGATTGCCAGTTGCAAGCCACCATCTCCTCCACCAAGAGCGGCGTGTCCAGTTACAGTCTTGGCATCGTTATCCCAATGAGCGTCTAAAAGGAGACAAGAAACATAGAGCTTCTGTCCTGGAAGTGGCTTGAAGTGGTTTTTGATAGCCTCCGAAGCGATTCCATAAAGGGCGCCTTTTTCAGTCGCCTTTTCGTTTTGCTGGGCCTTATTGAGGTCTCGGATCTCAGCAACAGTCTTGTTCGACCGAATGATGTGTACCCTGGCTTCGGAGCGCATGGTGCCGTTCTCTTGGTCACGATAGTTGGCCGAACCTGTCGTCCAATCTTCATCAAACCGGAATACTCGCCGCCCAAGCTTGTTGCGCCACATCTGCTCCGAGGTGAACGCCTGCCACAAGTATGCCGCCATCCTGAATTTCTTCACAGCGGTATCCAATCCATTGCCTTCCTTCTCGGCGCGGGCGGGCGAGGCATCGAAGGTTTCTGGGGAGTCTTTTGCGACGAGTATAGCGAGCTGCAATGGTGGTGAGTTGATTGCCGGCAGCATGTGGACGGTTATGTACGAGGCGTGGATCGGGTTAGACGAGTTGCTGTTTGCAAGCTTGGGACTCGAAAACTCGAAGCGCAATTTGTTCGGACCTGATTGAAGGTATACCAATGCCTTGAAGTGTGAGTTGCATACGGGCCAACTAATCGCGGGGAAGTTGTCGTCGAGTCGGCAAACGTTAACAGTCCCGTCGAGAGCATTTTCAGCAGGGTTGCCGATTGTGCCGTAAACAAGAAGAACCTTTTGATAAACCTATTCATGGTTAGCGACCATCGGTGCATTTAATCGACAACTGTGGTGTAGGTCGTAGGTCTTGGCGATAAGATCTGGGCCACTAAACCCCTGACGACATGGCTTGCATTCGGATGCGCGCCACTAAGCAAACTAACCACTGGGCAATTCAAAAGCAAAACACCAAAGACATACCCATGCATTATCGGTTATGTTTATCAATCTTGGAGCATACGGTGACACCGGAGGTGCCTGCCTTCCATTGATGGAAGGCGCACCAAGACCTGACATTCCAGACACACTGTTGCGGTTTGAGCCGGACGTCAGCGGCGGTCGCAGTTGGTTGTTTTGTTGGCTCTGGCCCTGGCTCTGGCCTTGAATGATTTGAGATTGTCGACGCTGAAGTGGCTGGTCTTTGACCTGCAGATGAAGTGCAGGGTCTGACTGGTGATCAATCGAGGGTGGTGTTAAAGAACCGCTTGAAGGCGATGTTACTTGGCTCGCAGCGCCATCGCTTGAGTTGTCGGTTGAGCGGCTGGTACGGAAACTGGCCCTCGATCGGCGGCGCAAACTCTTGAGGAAGGTCGGAGCCATTGTCGCCGGCGACTAAGACCTGCCTGCTTTTCCCAAGATATTCCAAGATACTCGTACAAGAAAACCGTCGCGGGGAAACTTGAGGTCGATTGAGCAATCGAGAACTTGAGAGGAGAGAATGGAACGAGAGACTGAGTTTATAGTACCCTAAGATTTGGTGGTTGATGGTAAAAGAGGAGAGCGCTCGTATTGTAAGCTTGGAAGACCGAATGGGGTGGTAGTTTGGAGAGGTGGAGTGAGATTCCAATGGGGGGTGTAACAAGAACGGAAGTTGTCAAATGAACTGTTGACAGTCGTGGCTTCAGGAAAAAGAAAAGAGAAGAGAAGAAGAGAAACAGAGAACGAGATAGAAAAAGGGAAAGTGCAAAACCAGAAAACCTACGGAGAGGTAGGGTTTTGGAAAAGGCTATTATGAACTTTGGGTTGTTGTTAGATGGACAATAGAAAAGTAAAAGAGAGATATGGATAAAACAACCAAAGTCTATGGACATGGAAACTCTCGCGTCGTTTTCCGGGGTGTTCTTTTCTGCCTTGGAAAGATAACCCTCACCTCAAATTGGTCCCCATCCAACCCTTGTCTTTAGGGAGGAGAGGAGGGAGAGGATGGATATCTTATCCCAGATGATGGCAGATGACGGAAGATGCTCTGTATGGCCGGACTGGACGACAAGACGCAAGACGACCACAACCGAGTCAAGAAGGATGTGCAAGCGTGGCTGGTGCTCTCGCCGAGAACGAGAACGTGCTTGAAGCTTGGGCCGGAGGATCCGCTGGAATTGGTGGGTTGCAGCGATGGGCCATTGATTAGTTGCGGCCGTTGCGTGCGTCTGCTCAACCAGATGGATGCTTATTATTACTACTACTGTTGTCGTTATTGCTATTACGGAGTATTGGCTGCTTGGGGGATGAAGGGGTAATGGGAAGATCTGATCTGAGTTACTACAGGCCGAGAGAGACGTACGGATAGTACATATGTCTTGGAGGGATCAACCAATTGAACATCCGATATGAGCCAGAGAGGAAGAGAACTCTGCTTCTATAAACCCCTAATACTGTAATCGTTCTCGAAATGTCCCAGACTCATCCTTGTAAGTTATGGACAGGCTACAGAGGGGCCAAGTCTCACTACTCGATATTTACCGAGTTGAGAGCGAGCGATCGTGATGAATGTGGGTTCAAAACCAGGCACAACCACTATTTCCAGTGGAGCTTGATATTGAATTCTAAACCAGCCGCATCCAGCGGGAACCAGATTTTTGAAGCTATTGGACTAGATCCCAAGATCTAAACTAAGTAGTCAACGGCGCCTTTGAGAGAGTACTGGCAGTCGATCACTTTGCATGTGAGGCTGTTAATCGGTGAATTTTTGCCGCGCAGTCTCTGTCACAGGAAGTTTGGCCTTTGATAACATGACTTGAGATGCTGCGCCTTCGCTATAGAGGCACTGATAATCATCGAGAGCTCCTTGGTCAATGACGTCGAGATATAGCCAAGGCCCTGGTCTCGTCCAGGCGGGACCATCCCGTGCCGGAGCCGATAGTAGACCATCCAACGAAATTGCGTTTCCATTCGAGATCCAACGTTAAGCTTGAAAAGCTGTTGGTCCAGGGGGATGAGCCTGTTAATGGTGCCATGGTTGCAGGTGGTGTTTTGTTAGCGCTCATGCCTTACTGTACGTACTAGTAGCCAGCACACAAATAGGTACTCTATCTCAATTACGGAGTACGGATAGCAATGGTTGCATGCAGTGGAATTTCAAGGTTTCTTACGGATACCTTTCTTCCATTATAAAAATGGTGCTAATGTCGGCCTGGGCTATCTCGTTTCAGATTCAAGGTTTATTCGAGGTATTGCCAGCTGCCGTGCTCCATACAATGCAGCACCAACCGCACTTGAAAGAAGTTTGGTGATATTTTGTTTGACTGTGTATAAGTACTCGAAACCATTCTATTTGGAGTCGAAAGCCGACCAATCCCATATTAGACCGAGTGAAGAAACTGATAAGAGTGATCAGAAGAGAAATGTCCTATCCTAGTAGGCAGATAGCAAAGCAAAGGTCATCTTACTGCAACTTAACCGAAAGGATAAAAGTCCACGTACGCAGAATGCAGCTGCTGAGTGAGGGGAACAACATTCACGCTTGGGAGGCTGAGCTAATGGGATGCGGCATTGGATGATGATGATCTGACGACTGCATAAGTAGGTAGTAACCCGCATCTCGTATCATAGGAATAACGTGCATTTAAAACACGTCTCTGCACTCTCGGATCGGTTTTGTTGCAAGCAGCAAGACACTGCGTTATTGCGAATGCGCCAGTTTGAAAATTAACTGCGAGTGAGACTTTTGTGGTCACATCCATAGGTATCAACAGACTTTTGTCGGGGAGGACGACGCCGTCTCCAATTTCTCGAAAGGCAAACCCCAAAAGGCCCTTTAACACTACTTAGATGTAACCAGTGAATATTCCCTCTTCTGGCATTGGTGATGGCTAGAGTTCAGACTCCCCGCTTTCCGATGAAGTAAAGATGTGTCTTCTCTGATCAAACTCTCATCGAGACTGTAACCCAATGCAATCACTCGTCACTGTTAAGGAGACTTGATTGGGCATCAGCCAACAGCTGAATCATCAATGAGGCCTTGAGCTTATTGGAGACATCAAGAGCAAAACTACTAGCCTAGTATGCTCCTCAAGCATTGTGCTGGATTATAGAGGCTATTATGTGAGTTGACTCTGAGAATTTGACCACTACTCCGTACATGCTTTAATTATAGAACATTAAGATGTGCTGGGATATAGTCCAGTTTTGCGTCCCTGGCCATGTGTATAGATATACAACAACAGAAGAAAGCTTGGCCTG